>OW285238.1:27929677-32729677 GCA_935421215.2 Melolontha melolontha | reverse complement strand
GTCCGACAGTGAACTTGAATGCACCCCACCAGAACTGTAAATAGGTTTATTATTGTTTCTTTACTAAATAAATACAGAGTTTGATTCCAATTTATTCTTAAAAACATGTTTTAATGCCAAAATGACAATGATGTTATATTTGTGACTAATGTACTGACACTTGCTAGCTAGGAAAACACTTTTCCGGCTATAGCTGGGAAAGTGAGGTAGGTAAGCAATAAGTCGCTTCCCAACTGTTTCGAAGGGTACAAATCTACAGATTACTAACCGATTGTGAGTAAAATACATTTTTATTGATGTTCTACTGATTTGTTTTCATGCCTAGTCCGGGAAAATAAAATGGTGCCCTAGCCACTGCTAATAATAATAATAATAATAATAATAATATATTTCGTTCAATGAGGCAAGAGGCATAGAACATGTTAAATAAAAAAATCATTATTTAATATTTTTATATTCACTAATAGGTAAATAACAATACATTGTAGAAAACAACAAATTTCGACACGTAAATAATTATAATTAAATTAATTATTTTTTTATCTTTTCCAGAAACAAATCGTTCACCCTCTACAGTGTTTACTCAGGTAAGTTTATCTTTAGAAGTTTAAATATTTTGTTTTTAATGTTGTTGAGAATATAATAGTAGATCCTTACACACTGAAAGATACACTTCTTTGCATTTGCATCAACTTTTTTGAATTTTTGTAAATTTTACATTGGATAAACTAGTAAGTGGAATAGTAAGTGGAAACTTTCAATAAGTGGTTTTATAGCTTAGAACTATTTGGAATTTACATTAAGTGACACGCCACCATGCGCTAAATTTTGGAACTAGCGTTGGCGGTATACTTGCATTGTTTATTGGGTTCTATCATATGTAAAACTATATTGTGTTCTCTTCTTTTCCTTACTATTTCATATTTTCGCTACTGTTTTACGATATACTTATCTTTATAAACATCACCCATGGTTCGTATATTCTTCAGATGGTATTATCTTCGAAAATAATACACCGAAAAAATTATTAGAAACAAAATGTCCATACAGTGGAAAAGATAAAAGTGCTGTAAATTGCATCGATTCATATAATTATTTAATATCGGAAGAAAATAACACAGTACTAAAGAAAAATCATTCATATTATGTGCAAATTCGGTTAGGAATGGCCAAATTAAATTTAAACGAGTGTGACATCGTTATATTTGTTTGATATGACTCGAGTTACATCGATATTACAGTGCCTTTCGTTAAAGTATATTCATATAATTTAATTACAGCTTTAAGAAACAGGTATGTAAATAAAATGGTGCATGTAAAATGTAATTGCCCATGATTTGTCGATCATTAAATAATATGCAATAGCATGAAACAATATATAAGTTTTTAGCGATTTGTGCTAAAGAATTCTTCAAATTCAAAACAATTTGATTTCGCACTTACATCGTGTTATTTAACGGCTCGAGTTAAATAACTAGTTGTCAAAAAGCTTTATTATTAGTACAATATTCTTACATGTTTGTGAACGCAGATGAAGTAGAGCTTTAAAGAAAGATGTTTCTTGATGAAGAAATTAAAATCAACATAAAATAAAACCCCGAACCAGCTTCGAAAACACTTGTAAACATGGTAAACACAATACGCTATACACAAAATTATAAATGTATACATCCATTCGACCACTATGGGTAATGTTAATTCCCAATTGGTTTCATTATATAATAGTAATAACAATAATGATAAGTCATGTCTTGGCACTCACCGATCGATAATGTAGTGATAAATCACTAGCTTATCATGCCCAGAAGCTTTTGTGATTTTTCTTCTCGTTTAAGGTAAATGCCAACAGCAAAATATCTCAAATTGCTCCACGGTTGCGGGCGTAACAATAACTCCTGCTTGCTAATGCTCTCCCGTAATTGGCGTGAACCAGTTGAGGGAAGCTGAACTACTATTACACTGATTAACAGTTTTTGGTTCTTAAAAAAACTAGGTGATTCTGATGTAATCTTTCATTTTGTTTTCAAATCTGCTTTCAAATTTTTTTCACCACGTTGAAGTTTCAATGGACAGTATAATTAACTCTATATTAGATGTTTTCCTATTAGACATAAGAAGTTTTGGAAATGACGTAATTGAATTCCGCATATATTAGTCACTCTGTCAAATAATTTTAAATAGTATTACAACCATCCATAAGTTCAAGATCATTTATGTATGAACTTAATGTTACTACTGCTTTGTGGTGCGAATGATGTTTTATAAGAAATAATTTTTTTTTCTGTTTTGAGTGGTAAATATAGAAACATTAATTATGTTCCGTTATTGTGCAAACGATCCGGACAGATTTTGTTATATTTAGGTTTCTCTTGCGCAAATCGCTATCGACAGGCGATAAAAAGTTTTCGTGTATGTATGCCCTTCGCAATACCAATGATTTGGAGGGGAATAAAAGGATTATCTAACCGATTGTTGGTTCTGTATAACAAAAAACTACCCCAGTCGGTCAAAAACCAAAAATAGTTTAACATCGACGACAAAATACTTTCGGCATTGTACTAATCTTCCTGTTCTTGTGTTACCAGAAACATTTGAAGAAACGAATGAAGAAAATGTTGACTTTGTTACTAGTAATGATCCGGAGTTTACTTCTCAAGATCCCATTGAGTCACATTTGATCATATATACACAACTCGTTCGTGATTTGAATTTAAACAAAAACAAAACTTAATTCACGATTGAAAAGTTAAAAACATATCCTAATATGCTGCATATTACTTGTGTAGCACATGCTCTCCATAGAATCTGTGAATATATCAGAAACACCTTTCCGGAAGTTGATAGACTTGTATCCACTTTTAAAAAGGTTTTTAGAAAACACGATTGAGAGTAGCTCTTTACAGGGAAAAACTTCCATCTTTGTCACTGCCTCCTTCTCCAGTAATAACTAGACGGGGAACATGGCTGGAAGCTACTAGTTTTTATGCAGAGAATTTCGATAATTTACAAAATTTTGCTACATATTTAAATGACGCTGATTGAAGTATTTCTGAGTGCAAGGAACCAATACAAATTCAAAATTTAAAAAATCAGTTGTACTTTCTTCAGGAACACTTCGAAAATTTGCCAAAACTAATCCGTTATTATGAATATCAAAATCTCAAATTAAATTATGGAATAACCACAATAGATGTGGTTTTTAATAATTTGAAAAATATTTTAATTTACTTAGGATGTGGCCTTGGGTCTTGCTAAATGCGCTGACATAAAGAATATTTCCAGTATGTACCTGTAACCAGTTGCGATGTAGAAAGGACGTTTTCTATCTACAAGGATGTATTTCATCCAAAGAGAACAAACTTGACAGAAGAGAACCTTGAGAAAGTGTTGCTACTTAATATTAATACTTCTTTACTCAACTTGAAGTACAAAATGAACAAATAAAAATGTATTTCGTATTTTATAGATCACCACCCGTTTGTTTTCCTCTTATATAAATAAATTTAAAAACTCTTTAAAAATACAAATTTTCAATAGCGAGTGATGGCCCTCTCGTGTTCGGTCCCTAATTACTACACAAAAGAAAACTGTCAAATGTAATATTTTAATGTTTTTTTGTACATTTTCTAATATTAAATTCATTTAATTACATTAGCGTTTTACTTTGAAACAAATTCATATTTATCTCTGAAATTATAAGCATTAAGGAAAAAACCCAACCAGATTTGAATTCAAAGTGAGAAAATCGCCTCTTTTTAAACCAGAACCAGAAAAAAAAAGCTTTCATTTTGTAGTCAGTGCTATTATTATTTCCATTATTATTATATGTAGCTGTGCCTCCATTTTCTTTATTTCTTATGTGGCTTGAATAATATTTTCAGAATTTGTTGCAGGTAGTGAACAATAGACATATAGAAGTAGATTTATATTAAACCTGTAGCCGCAATTTGTAAAGTTTATATCTCTTCGTTTAGTATTCAATTTGACATTTATATTTACCTTATAGCCAATCATAGCTACTTATATAACGAGGTTTTAAAATGAATAGAAATTGAGATGAATATCTGTATTAAATAGTTGCTTTTTTTCTTCAAAGCTGTTATTAACCCTTAACTGTGATAGTGGGGTCCGCGCGGACCTGGCGGTATAGTTTTCTGTTAGCATTCTTTAGAGTATTAAACAAATGGCGTTGTGGGTCAACGTAATCTTAAATTAGGTTAGTTATAAGAGACGTGTGTAGCTGTAAAGTCAACAGCTAAATTATTTTGAAAATTATAAGACCTCGAATCTTTAAAGACCCCACCAACACGTAAGTGTACAGTGAAATTATTATTAGCTCTTCAAAAACCTAACTATATAATGCATTATTTTTAGTGTATTTTTGTCAATTTTACCATGTCAATGAATGAGTGGAGTAGACCTTTGACTGAATCAGAATTAAATGAAATAGCGAATGATCCAAATTTTTATTCCGATGAAGAAAGCGCAGCTGAAGAAAACGAAGCTAGCGATCATGAAACAAATTCAGAAGCTTCTTCAGATGGCGATGAAAGCCATTTTGATAACGATTCCGATGATAGTAATGTATTTTATGGTAAGGATAAAAATTTTAAATGGCAGAAGGCATGTAAAAGTCGTTCACGTACTCGCACTCACAATCTGATTATACATCTACCAGGCCCCAAAGGGAGAGCCAAAAATATCGATAAAAATAACATTACAGCAGTCTGGAAGTTATTTTTTACTGATAATATGCTAGAGACCATCTTGTTGCATACAAATGTGAAAATAAGGAACAGACATGAGCAATTTCAAGTACTTCGGCCATCGTACACAGCTGAACTGGATATGATTGAACTAAACGCTTTCCTTGGTCATTTATATCTATCAGGTGTTATGAAATCTAATCACGAGGATATATCTGCTTTATTTGCCAATGATGGAACTGGTCGGGATGTTTTTCGGGCTACAATGAGTGTAACTCGTTTTCTGTTTATTTTGTCATGTTTGCGATTTGATGATGCACTTACAAGAGATCAAAGAAAAGAGCATAATAAATTGGCTGCAATACAGGAATGTTGGGATATTTTTATTGCGAATTGTGAATCTTTATATACTCCAGGCGAATATCTCACCATCGATGAGATGTTGGTACCATTTCGAGGCAGATGTTCATTTAAAATGTACATGCCCAAGAAACCGGCGAAGTATAGTCTAAAAATTATGTGCCTCTGCGATGCACGTACTTTCTACCTGTGTAATGCATTTGTTTATACTGGCAAGGAAAATTCAGTATCAATAGATAAAGTATCTGTACCAACCCGCGACGTCCTAAAGCTCATACCTCCCATACAAAACACAAATCGGAATGTCACAACTGATAATTGGTTCTCGTCAGTCGAGTTATATAACAAACTGAGAGAACAAGGCTTGACCATTTTAGGAACTATAAGAATCAACAAACCCTAATTACCACTTGAGTTTAAGCCTAACAGAAGGAGACAAGTGGGTTCTACGATATTTGGACATAACAATGATATAACAATAGCTTCATATGTGCCTAAAAAAAACTGATCGGTGTCATTGATATCTACCATGCACCACGATAAAAAAATAAGCACTGAAAATGGAAAACCTGATATGATCAATGATTATAATAGGACCAAAGTTGGCGTAGATGTATTAGATCAGTTATGCGCCAATTATTCAGTAGCTAGACGTACCAGGCGTTGGCCCATGGTAATTTTTTACGCTATGATAAATATAGCAGGTGTAAATAGTATGGTAGTATTGAACTGTAGGCGAGAAGAAACATTTAAAAGGCGACATTTGCTGGTAAGCCTCGGAAAAAGCCTCATTACTGCGCATATGCAACGAAGAAATCTCAGCCGATTACCGCGTGAACTGCAAACAATAATTTGCAAGCAGTTGGGTAAAGAGCTACCTACAACCTTTACGAACAATGAGCCAACACGAAAAAAGCGATGCGATCTCTGCTCCAGGGACAAAGACCGAAAGGTTAAGAGTGTATGCAAAAAATGCGACAAACACATTTGCCCAGATCACACCAGTCTAGTTTGCAATATATGTTTTAATAACGTTTAATCGCTTATAAATATTACTGTTTGTTGTATTTCTTTAAAAAAATAAATAAGCAATGGAAACATTTTTTGTTTTTATCAACTGGAAATTGGGGATCGGACGGACCCCACCAGCAGATAAGTGTTAGCTTATTTCACCAGCACAGTTAAGGGTTAAATATATTAAAAATATTTTTTAAGTTTCATTTGATTTAACAAATTCAATTGCCTTTTTTATACATTCTCTGAAATCCTTTGCAGTTTCCCTCATCGGCACTAAACAATATTGTCGCTTTCACTCTTCGAGTTTCTAAGGTTTGTATAGAGCGTCATGCTGTTTCAGTCGACAAGAGAGATATGATTGATAGAGCATTGCAAATCGACTTTTGCGCAATACGAAAGAAAAAAATTATCTTCTCATTCGTGTTATTTATGACACATGCCAAGTAAATTGACAGTTCAAGTAAACTGAAACGAAGTCCGTTGAATGCTGTATTCACCCACAGCACACACACGCACACACACACATATATATATATATATATATATATATATATGTACAGGTGTCGAGAAATATAAAAGGAAGTAAATGATACCCTAGACGAGAAATTTTCGTTAATGTCGATATTGAAACTTTTCATTCTATATATTGCCTCGGTTCCCTTGTTTTCTCTATTTATTTGCAGAAGGAATTAAATTACAGAAACAAGAAATGTTAAAGAATACAAAATTTCATATTGAATTAGGTGGAAACATTTATATATAGATAAGAACATGATGAAAACCATTTGATAACTTGTAACATCTGGTCACGACGATTTTCCAGATTTTTTTTCGATTGGCGACTTATTTTATGTAAACTCCCTAGCAGTCATTCTTAATTTAATTATCTCTACCAGTTCCTTTCCTAAATTTTGGACGATTGGAAGGATTGTGCCAGTGCAAGAAAAGTGGCGATCATAGTGATATCAATAATTATAAACAAGTTACAATATTGAGTAATGTTCCTTCCTAAGGTTTCCGAATATTATACCGCGTGTAAACGAGGTAAAAAAACGACACAGCTGCCCCGCCTCTCTACGTCTCCGATATATTTATTGAATGTATAGTGTAGCATTTGATTGAATAAGCATAGGTCAGAATAAGGATAGGTCAGACGTAGATGTGGTATACACATATTGCTATGAATAGTGGGTTAGAATGAAAATGAACCACTATTCACCACGACACTGTCCAACTTTGATGCTCAATCGGTTAACTTCTTTAATGAGACAGCTTTCCTCTCCGGGTTTCCAATAGTAAAACGTGGTATTAATACTCCTGCAACATTTATACGGCGCCAGTAAAGAGTATAAACGAAAGTGTTAAATATAAATAAAAGTCACAATTCTCAAATGAAACTATTTTAATTAAAAAAAAAATAAAAAAATTTGATTGTTTATAAAGTATAAAGAACTGTGTATAACAATTACACAAAGAGGTAAAATAATTTGCTGGTATTGACCGCAAAGCAAATTCAAACGTCCTCTAATGAATCGCCAACTAAACTATATCTAATAAATTTCAAAGATACTTTTTTCTATCACCCCAGAAAAACAAACTCAAAAGTAAACAGATAAACCTGTCAGAACCGAAATCTCTAACTCATGTGCGATACCACATGTACAAAAACACCAACCTTGAAATCTAAAACGTTCTAGAATTTAATGTTACAAAAAAATTGACTTGAAACGAAAAAACTATCGTTATCATTTATATGTTAACTAATATTAAAATATATAGAAATTCATACAATCAATAATACAATTATAAATGCATTCAAATGATAATAATATAATATAATATAAAATAAAACTTACGTAGTTTTTATTATTTTTTATAATACTCGAGACACGTAAAGTAAGAGATAAATTAAATCAAAAGAACGAGATACAAACTCGTATAAATTCGGTAATGACTTCAGCAAGCACAAATTCTATTAATACAAAAACAAAAACCGAAATTACTTGAAAATTAAAAGACAAAGAGTTAATCTTCTAATATGTGACTCTCTTACTCGGGTAACTAGACGTGTCTGAAGGAAATAGCATGGCCAATCGGCGAACTACATAGCTAGTCAAAACTAAATCAAAATACAATCAGTATTCATAAATAATTTCACAAAATGTTGCGGGGAAAAATCCACTGCAATATGTATAATTGGATAAGCAATAATAAGTCAGGAGTAGGTGTGGTATATACATACGTATTGCGTATCCGTATACGTAACGTATTTAAAAGATGTGAGGTCTTGCACCGCAGATAATAATGATAAAAATGCACAAATGCTGTACAATAAAAAAAATATGTATATATTCAGAGAAAACAAACGCATAATCCCACCAAAACGAAAGAAAAATCTATGCATTTATAAATAGCACAAACCTGTGATTGCATACTTAATTAAATTCCGGTGATGTACAAACGCTACATCAATGAAAATATAAACAAATGAAAAAAAATTAAAATTCTGCTAACGTAACTAAATAAAATGCTGCACTCGAAGAGAAAATTAAAAATTTTCTTGGAAAACGGACGCATAAGTCCATGAAAGAAAAGAAAATATTATGTGTACCTATTAGTAAATTGTTTAAACCTGTGATATGGATTTCAGGTGAAAAAGTACTGATGCACAACCACAACATCGAAAAAATAAAAGGTTTGCTAACGTAACAAAATAAAAACGCAATTCTATGGTATGATAAGGAATAAACATCTGAGTTAAATAAACTTTTTCTAGTTTTGTATACTTTATAATTACTCTGCACATCTATCGTCAACGTATCTGATCAGACTGGGCACAGACACGCCTGGCGCCTGGTGCTATATCCGTCGCTTCTTTCTTATTTAGTGCACTGGTAGGGTATCGTTTACCTCTCCGCCGTTCTCTCACCCCAGTTCCATACGGTATATCAACAAATACTATCTAAAATACGTTATCTGCTCTCCCCTTAACAACATGAATTTGTTGCTGTGTGTTTTACTACCACTATCTTAACGGAAATTATCCTATTTATTTGCAAAGCTGTCGATGATCACTAGAGTTCGGATGTTATGTAAAAAACATATATCCATTCAACACTGAAATAATGCGATTAACGTTATAAAAAATTACATATTTTGCATAAAATTCAGCTTTAGTTCATATTTTTAGTTTGTGTGCATAAAGTGAATATTTTTTAAATTTTCAACATGAAATCGCATATTTTTGATGAAACGACCGATGTTGGTCGTCGCTATATTTATTAGTTGGTGTTCTTAACCAAAATACTTTTCCAACATATATGTTAATCAATACGAGAGAGTTAGAGAAAACCAATAGCGTAGAAATTGTTCGCTTTGTTTTTTGTCACCAAAATCGGATGAAATTGATGTGCAAGACATGTTTTTCCAACAAGATGGTGCAACCCCACATTTTGCCAATGCCACTAAGGAGTTATTGGGTAAAAAATTTGGTGAGTCTATAAACTTCACAAATTGAACTGTTAATTGGCCTCCAAGAAATTGTGATTTAACACCTATGTATTTCTTTTTGTGAGAATATTTGATGTCGATGGTCTATGTCAACAAACCTCGGACTAGAGACGCTTTGAAATTCAACATTGAACGCTGCATTAGTTAAATTATACCTGATTTAATGCAAAATGTCACCGAAAATTGAGTCTATCGAATTTGATCCTGCAAACGAAGCCGAGGTGGATATTTAAATGATATGTTATTCAAAACATAATTGTCATAAGTTGCACTATAAAATAAAGTACAAATGCTTTTATTTCGAATATTTTATATTTTATTTAATTTAAAAAACATATCTTCCTTATTGGGAAACCTTTTACTACGAGAAACTGTCTAGAAATTTCAAGGGTCTGACAACGCTGTTTAGTTTGATAAATGCGCACTGGTATAATGTGTCAAAAATGTGTCAAAAATATTAAGTTTTTATCCCATTATCAAAATATCAGTCAGCTTGTGCAAAGTGTGGTTTTACAGTTTGCTAATCGTACTGAACATATGAAAATGTTCGCACTAGATTTATTATGATTTTTGTTTTCCAAAAAAGTTTAAGTATATATCAATACGTTAAGCACGTATTACACATTTGTTACAAATGAAACAGACTTGCAAATATATATGTCTGTAACTGTATACATGGACATACACCTCGTATTTTCCAACATTTACTTCGGCTTAACACACGTGTTTCTGTCATTTACTATCAAACTTCATCAGTGAGGCTACTGAAGTAAAGCTTAAAGAATCGGCTCACAAGGTACAGCAAATTTTGTCTTATCAGGTGGCGCCATATAATCTGGTGACATCTGACGGACAAAAGAGACTATGTCGAAAGTGGCAATTTTCCCTTAACCGGCTATGCCGGTACAGAAAAGAAACGGTAGCCTAACTGATGAAGTCTGATAGTAAATGACAGAAACATGTGTCTTAGGCAGAAGTAAATTTTGGAAAATACGAGGTGTATATTCATGTGTACAGTTACAGACGTGTATATTTGCATGTCTGTTTCATTTGTAATGATCTTTATTGTGGATTAATCAAGCTGCATTAATTATGGTCCAATGAATAGGATTTAAATTTTACTTAAAAGTCAATGGTATATTTCGGAACATATTATGCACGAAATTCATGATATCTAAGTAAAGTTTTATGCCATATGACAACAGCTTAAACAAAGCTTTTCTGAGCACATCGGTTAAATTCAGCATGCTGGTATTGGTAACCTCCGGTATATTATATATTATTTTTCTTATCAAATTTTATTTCATAGTACATATTTATATCTAATCATAATTTTATACCCCTGCAGTATAATTGTGTATAACAAGAGTTATTATTATTATAATAACTTGATTTGATTGTATTTTGAAATTAGAAACAGGTTCATTTCGTTTAATTTACATAAATTAATGTCCTTATGACATGAGCGTTTCTAAGATTACGTCTGATTTAAATTTATATTGAATGTATGACATTTCGCATTGAATGAATTTGCATTTTAAATCAACTGCTCGGTGTGTACTTTGCGGAATCAGACTAGAGGTAGAGTTATCTTACGTATTGTACTGGTACGGGTACTGAAACACAGTGCAATATAAAGAAAACAACCTGATGCATATATGGATGTGGAAAGGTAACTTAAGAAAACATTTGCAGAATCAACAGAAACCAGGATAACATACGAACCATTACCTACAATTAGTAGTAAAATTCGTATTTAAATTTGAATGCGTAAATTGGTTCCCTTTATTTTCAAATGAATTAATCGCAAAATGTTAGTCAACCTATTTGTTTTTACTTTATTAGGAACTAATTTGTTGTCTGAAAATACTAATGTGATAAAGAACGGTATCCATGATATCTTTAAACTTTTTATTAGCTCTAGTTTATTGCAAACCTCGTCCATGAGAAAGTAATAGATTCTTTTGAACATATCAACAGAAATATTCGTTTATATGTTTTGTCAAAGTTTAATTTTTGAACAATGACATCAGTCAGTTTCCCTGTAATGGGATGCGCCTGGAGTTCTATCAATATATCATAGTCAGTGCCATGGCGAGTTGTAGGAGTTATTCTCATGGCACCTGTGACACTTACAGGAGAGGAGTTTTTATACTATTCACCTAGCTATGAAAAAAACGAGTTAGAAAAAAAATACATATTTTCAACGTAAAAACCATTAACACTAACAAATATATTCCAACGTATCTTTAATAATTCTAAGTCGTCGCATATATTCGCTCACAACTGCCCAAGGTAATGGTAGATATATTGGTTTGTTTTGTAATGTAAGAATTCCACCTATGGGCATAGGTGGAACCCTTACACTGCGGGTACAGCTTGATCAAGGACTTGGTCAAACAGTAACTAGCTTCTTTGGTGTACCCTTTTTAGTATGTGAACACGCAAAAACTATTGTGATTTCTTTTGGGTAAAGATATACTTTCTTTATATATAGAAAACTTGTTATAAATTCCTCTAAATTACTTTTTACTTGTATAATTTACTAACTGCCACATTAGATCCTTCATATTTTTTTGCGTATTGCAATATTGCAAAGATTACACTATCATTACGAAACAATATAAATAAAAATCTTAACTAACCAGATTGATTAAAATGGAATTTTTTATTTCTAAATAAAATATATAGAATCAACAATTATTTGTAGTAAATTGAGAAACATACCGTAACTCTTTTCGGTTCGGTGCTTAACAGAATGCCGTGCTGTGCCTCGAATATCGATCAGATATCTCCACCGGTTGTTGTTACTGGAGCACGACCAGAGGACGGTGACGCTATTCATTGATTTGGTCACTTTAATTTACTTGTTATTCTACCGTCTTTTATCTAGCAAGCAGATGTGTATCAAGAATTTAACCTGGATCTTTATTATGGAACCTTTTTATTACAGTCCACACACAATTTCGGAAAATGTGCTTTGATCACGATAACAAACGAAATTATATTGTCTTACATTGTCTGTATACAGTGTTGGTCAGAAGTATGTGAGCGAATTTTAGGAAAGATTAGTTCGACGTATTAGAAAAAGAAGATTTATTACAAGTTAGTGAATTATACCCTGAGCGCTGAAGATCGTGGTTTTAAGATCGAGATTCCGAAAATGAAGAAATTACCATTTTCTTACGTTATAATATATAACGTGTGTTCATTTGACAAGTCAATCTAGGTTACTAGGTTACTTTAAAATTTTGATAGAATAAGACGCATATATATTAGTATGTGTTTGTTGTTCCGTAAACGTAAATCCAAATGACATTTGATAATGTCAATCACATTTGTTATTTATTTGTATGTATGAAACTGTCAAAATATACGACTTCGTAGGTTAAGTAGTAAATTTTAATTTACGACATACTTCAAAATGTTCTCAGTAAATCACATGCTACTAGATTGACTTTTCAAATGAACATCCGTTATATTTACGTCGATACCGGTCAAGAAGTTTTAGACAAAAGTTTTTTATTTATTCTTTCATGTTGCGATACTCATCTAGTGCAAATTTTTCAGTAATTCGGTATCTGAGCAATGTGCTGAAATCTTTACGGGCTAATGCCTAATTGCCTAAGTAATTTGTTTTTTATGTAATCGGACGATTTCCTTGAATCGGTACATTCACTTGACTTTGATTGTTCCTACCTACTTTTCTTCAAACACCTTCATTTCGTCTCTAAGACAAAGTTTTGCACGACGAAATAACTAGTGAATATTTCTCATATTCATAGAATTATTGCCAAACACAGCTTTCGAACGCTTGTAAATGCAACCTTCCACCGTTAGGAATTCTATCAGGGACCGTTACCTGATACGCGACGAGGATTGCGTCACCTACGTGCCCCTGCCAACGTCTAGCGGCCCACCCGGCTTTAGAAACAGCCTCAGCCCAAGGGTTGGGAGACCCAAAGGTACTTCAAGACACGAATTAAGGTGGTATACGGCGTCACCGAATTTATAACCGCTAGACGTCGCAAAATTCGGAAATTGGGATCATCAAAAGTAGGCAAGACGCGCAGCGGGTAGGGGACGCAACCAGGCCGTCGGAAACGTAAAAAAAAGAAAAAGGCCGATTTCAGCCAGGTGTAATCAGGCTTTATTTTCGAAACAAAATTAAAATAATAAAAAAAAGAATCAATCTTGCTAGTTACGTAACAAAAAAAAAGACAAATTAAGTACGTTAATTGTCCACAGACTGTTTGTGCACAAATAGCTCACACACCATCAAAATACGTATTCCGTTGGTTCACAGTTAATTTAAAACCAAAAGTGGAAAGTCCGATCTTTTGAACGGACCCGGTACATATAGAGAGATTATTGTTACATATAAATATTTATAAGAAATAAATTAGTGCAAATTTGCAAAGTTGTGGTCTGAGGATATAATAAATTAACGTTAACGGTTAGATATAATTAGAAAAAAAATTATTAATGAAGGCTTAAAATTAAAATGATCAAAATTAATGAGGAATATGCAATACTAAAATTATAATTCACAGATTTACAAATCTAGAAAACAAGTTTTATTCTAACGTGTTTAATACACACAAAATAATACACACGCTTTCTACGCTAACGAAAACGCAGCCAAAAAAACAAATCTTTCGATGTTTTAGAAGCAAAAATAAGTTTTTGTCCCCGTGAGGAACAGATGTGTAATTTAAATAAAACTCTCTCGAAATAAATTTAACAAACAAAAAAAAAAGCATAGCAATTTTAAATGAGATATACTGATTAGAAAGGCAATTTAATTAACTAAATAAAATTGAAAATGATGTCTGTAACGACGCAATTGCTAAGATAAATAACTAACAGAGAAAAATTTAATCTAACAAAAAAATTCCACAAAGAAAACTAATTGCACAACATTACAGGTTAAATTAACAAAGGAATACTCTAAAGTCTTAGCTGTGTGTCCGTCTCTTTCTAGCAATCAGGGTTGATGTTCTTTTAGCGTCGTCGGCTTCGTTACTGGGAGCGACGTTTGCGTCGGTAGGGAGAAAAAAAAGAAACCACCAGGATAATGTCTGATGGTTAACAACGCTATATAGGATAACGTTGAGAAGGAATCAGTCGGCTCTTATCGTCACAAAGAAATCCCCTGTCGGGTAATTGTAGATACAATTAAAATTGTAGCGACTTAATTATAACCTCGCTCAAACGAGAGGGCTGCCAAAAAAAACTGAATACTACTTAAAGCAATAAAGCCCTTAAATAAGCCGTTACGAAACAATGACGAAGACAACCATCGATCTTCTCTCTACCGATAGCGATCTCAGTCTCTTCATCTAGAAGTCATCGCCACTAGAGAATCGAGTAGGGAGGAAGACCACAAAGAAAAACTACGTAATTACTGTATGTGAAGATATACACGCGCAAGCGAAAGTACTACAGTTTGGTTTAAAATAAACATAACGGAATAAAATAAAAGAAAACGCGAATTCGCGACCAAAACGAGGACGTAGCTACGAGCACGTAAGAACTTATGTACGTAATTCTGTAAAGGCAGCGTTTGTGGTTAATTGATATTTACTATAGTACCTATGAAGGTGGTATTAGAGAAATCTACCTGTGTATTAGTAACCAAGAAATTACGTTTCTGTGCTTTCTTAATTTCTAAAATTTCTAACAAATTCTAATATCCTAACTAAGCAAGTATATACACTATTAGGCGAGCTATGTGGAAGATATAGTGTGTATTTTGACAGATACGGAAAGGCAATTAACAGAATTCTTTAAAACTACTTAATTTTCTAAATCATAAGATACAATAGACAAGGAAGAAAACAACAAACCAAACTTTCTAGATATTACGCTATACAAAAATAATAATAAATTCTCATACAAAATTTATAGAAAACTTACAATTACAAAATACCACACACGAAAGCAAAACAATCACTTAAAATAAAAATGTGAACATTCCATAGTTACATACAGCAGACCGATTTTCATGTGGCCGGTGGGAGAATTTGTACGTGCGTCAAGTAAGGGTCAGTGTTAGATAGAGACAGTATTCGGAAAAATGAAATGCAAACTCTTTGTGCGAGTCGTGCATTGGGACGTAGTAAGGGATAAATTCAGAAAATCACATTGTTGAACATGTTTATAATGGTTTGTATTTCACTAAATTAAGGCAAATAGAAGTAAAATAAAACGCATAGTTTCATGTAATATGTTTAATTAAAATGTCTTACCTTACCTACTAGCTAATAGCGTACTAACATCACATTAAGGGGATGACTGAATAAGATTGTTAGCTACACTTAACGGTAGAAAGGCTTAGGATTAAGTAAAACTAATTTGGATAATTAACTGAATTATTGGCAAATAATGTTTATGCTAATCTCTTTCTCATTATAATCACATTGTAAACTTTCTATATGTACAAAAGAACAGTATATTCTTCAACGAGCGTAGGCGAGTGTTGTAATAGCATTATTTAATAGTCGTGGAGAAAAGAATATTATTAATACTAATATTATTGGAAATAACAATGAAAGTAATAATTACAATAAGAAATAATACATAAATACTCAAAAATAATTATAGGAGAAAACAATAATGAACAATAACTAAGTTTCAAAAAAATTACGGTAAATATACATATAATTATATAAAAAGTTATACAGAATCACTATCACTGACTTCCTCTTCGCTCTCCGATTCAGGGCCTTCACCCAAATTAATAATGAACTGGTCTGTAACTTCGTCTATGAGAGGTTCCGCTTCCAAAAACTTTTGCTCCACTTTATCGCATGGTCACAACATTTATTCCATTCAGCAGCACTAAATTCGTCAAAAAAGTTATCACATAACTGTTGAACATATCTAATAGTGAATGATACATTTTTTTGTGCCACATATTGTTTAAGAGATGCCCATACTAACTCACTCGGATTTAAATCTGGGTGGTATGGCGGTAATCGCAAAACACTATGGCCACGTTGTGTTAACATTTCATCTATCTCGAACATTCTAAATGTTGGCTTATGTACTTTAATAATATTATATAAATCGGGCTTGAGCATGTTATTGTCGAAGTAAATATTTTTAGACCTTAGCCAGTCCATAATAACTGATTTCCTGCTATTAGAATTCGGTGGTTTATCTTTTTGGACATTATGATAAGGAGCATTGTCAATTACTAGGACAGACTTTGGAGGCAGGCTTGGAATTAATTTTTCTAACAACCATTTTTTGTAATTTTCATAATTCATCTCGTGATGATAATCTCCCGATGTGGTATTAGACTTAAAAATCAATTTAGCATTCGGAATGAATCCCGTCTCGCAGCCAGCATGAACAATAATAAGTCTTAGACCTTTTGATATAGGCCTTGCTAATCCTTCATTGGAATTGTCACTCCAACAAGTAGCCACGGTATGAGAACTTTTCTGTAGCTTTGAATGGTACGCAAATAAGACACTCTTAACTGACGAATGTCGTGCTTTTCCACTAACAATTTTCTGTTGGTTTTTGTTTTTCTCCAACGAAAGCCCATATTTTTTACTACTTTCCGAAGAGAATCTATTCCTCCGGTGCATTCTGTTTCTTTAAATTTTCTTAGAATGTTTGGCATTGTAGGCATAATTTTGTCAACAGTAAAGGTATTTAAAATTGTTCTACGCAGCACACCTTTATCTGCATCGTCTAAGTCGGTTTTGGGCTTGGTTTTTTTTTAATTTTTCTTTGGCCATGTAAAAGATGAACCGGCACCTGCGTTTATTTCACTTTTTTCTTTAACAATCCGTCTAATACTTCTCTCAGAAACAACCGTTGCGGCAATAACGCGTTCATATAACTGATCCAGTGGAATTTTGAGTACCCCTGAAGTTTTTTCTTCTTGCATATATTTAAATACATTCGAGATCACTTCACGAGTTTGACTGTGTAAAACACATTTATTTAATTTACTTTTAAACTCCATTACTCACTACCTTAATACGGCACTGCACTACTGTGTTTATCGCTTAAAACGATGTAAAACACTGAATGCCAGAGGTTCCCCTACCTATGAATTTCGTGCGCATCTCGAGGGCGGTACTTCTAACCGGCCACATGAAAATCGGTCTGCTGTACATAGATCATGTTGCTTACCATTAAATATTGAGGACTTTAAAGAAGAAATAAGCACTATTAAAATAATACGACATATAATGCAGAAAATAGTGGATATAATCCCAAAATCAGCGATAATATGCTAAAACATAAGAAAGAAAAAAAATTTTATACCTCGATATAAGAGAAATAGACAAAACTATATGGCATTCTATTAAATATATTCCTTCCATTTCAGATCAATTAAATAAAATATTAAGAAAATTAGGCATTAAAATAATATGGGTTAATAAAAGTAAATTAGATACAATGTTAAATAATAACAAAGATAAAATAGATGGATTATATAAGTCAGGCGTATATACCATTAAATGTAAAGATTGCGAAGCTATATAAATATATAAAATAAATAAAATAATTGATTGCGTTCACATTTTAATTCCTTGTAATTTTTAACCCTTCTTCAACAGTGGGCTTCCGTTTCGGCATTGTACTACGAAGGCACTTCACACTGTCACACGAACAACTTTAACACAACTAAAAGAATTAATGACTCGACCCAAATCAAATCACATTAAAAAAACACACGTCATCACGTGACGTATCGCACGTCATACGGCACGACGAGAGTTAGAAAGTACAAATTCATTCATGAAACAAATGTGCAGTGGAGCAGCGATAATTTCTTTTCGCAATTAAATAAATTTTGAAAAAAAAGCGCTTCGAAATATCAAAAAAAGCTCTAAATAGGCATAAAAAATAATATGCAATAAAATTTAAAAAAGGCGTAAACTGTTACAAATGAAAATAAAATTTTGCATGCTAAGACGAAATACTCGAAATAACCATTTGCAGGTTAAAACTTCCTTCTATCCTCATCATTCACAAAATGATGTTGGAGAGGATATGTGAATCCGCCCTCGTACGAGGGTACATCAAAACATGAGACTTGTGTATAACTTCTTTCACAATTAGAATGTTATAACACAAAAAATAGAACATGAAACCTCCATCTCTAATATACTTATGCTCAAGTAGCCTTTGATTTAATTTTCGACGTTTATGACAAATTAATTACTGAATTGTCAGTGTTTGGCGAAACCATCGAATAAATGAGAGTGAAGATAAGTTATACGATAAAATTTTGTGTTCGGTTGGGCAAAAGTCCAAAAGAAACTTTTGAAATGTATAACCAGATGATAGTTTATCATAACGTGGAGTGTTTGAGTGGCATAAGAAATTCAAAGACGGTTGTGGATCAGTGAAAGATGAACCTCGTCGCAGGCGACCACCAACTGCACGGATTGATTAAAAAATTCCAGAAATTCACGACTTGATCCAAAACGATCATCGTATTTGCATATATTGAATTTCTGACATATTTAATTTGTCTTATGGTTCCACGCAAAAAATTATTCATTGAAGAGTTAGGGTAACGAAAGGTCGCGCCAAAATGGATTGCAAAAGTCACGACCGATGAACAAAAAGCCAATCGAGTGACAATTTATCGGCAGTGGAAAAGGAAACTCCAACATATTCCACATTTTTCAAACAATGTGGTTACATGTGACGAGAGTTGGTTTTATTATTACGACCCCGAATTATAGTCTAAAAGTATGCAATGGAAACACAAAAGCACTCCAAGGCCGCAGAAGGTAAAAACTGTGAAAAGCGCCGGTTATTTATGATCATATTGTACTTAGAGAACATACAGTAACTGGAGAGTACTATTCTAATGCACTTCGAGGAACCCTAAAGGCAAAATTAAATAAAAAGCGGCCGTTTTATCAAGACATCGGTTCCATTCTGCACAATTCTGCTCCGCCCCACAGATCAGCGATTTTTCAACGAACAATTGAAGAATTGGAGGTGGAAATTATGGTTCACCATCTCTACTCACCTGACCTTGCTCCACGTGACATCCATTTGTTTTCTGAAGTCAAAAAAAATGAGAGGTCGAAAATTTGGGTAGAATTTAGATCTCATACTAAATAAACTCTAAAAAAATGGTTTCTTAGATGCTTTTAACTAATTGAAGAGTTTGGTTGCAAGCGTCATTTTTGATCATTTTTTATATCTAAAGCTTGCAGATTATCAGCAAGTCGTAATTCTCCATTCTCTAAATTCTTAGTTTGGGTGCATAAAACCATATGGTGTAAATGTTGAGCATTAGAGGAGCCAGAAATGTAATTACAACATGTTAATAAGTTGGTTTCAGTAGTGTGGCTATGAACGAATCCATGCTGTTCCGGAACAATTACATATAAATGCAGAATAAGATACCAGTTACCAAAGATTCAAGCACCTTGCTAATAACAGGCAAGTTACTAATAGGACGATAATTACGAATGTCTGATCTATCACCCGACTTATACGTTAGAACAATAAATGGAGTTTCCATTGTGAGGGAAAAACCCACAATCTATTGAAAAATTATATAAAGTAGCTAGAGGCCATGTTAAGGAAGGACCACACTAGAGGACAATATGTTAGTACACAGACAAAACGTAGTGATATCGAGGATGTAAGAGACCTTTTCAAACACAAGGTGCATATTTAAAGTTATGTCTTTAAATATTATGGAATTATTGTTCTGTGAGTGGTGGCTCGCTGATTAATAACAATATACGCTAATAGTTTTTTTACAAAAGACACAGACATGCAATATACATATTTGTAACTGTACATGGACAATACACCTCGTATTTTCAGCATTTACTTCTGCTTAAGACACGTGTTTCTGCCATCTATAGGCGTCGTCAGTCAAGCTAGTGAAGCAATGTAATACAAATGATACAAATCTTTTTAAGAACAGATTTGTATCTGTATATACATTTACGCTGAAATCGCCTACAAGATATAGCAAATTTCGTCCTATAAGGTGGCACTATTCAATAAGTGACATCTGACGGACGAAAGAGACTATGCTGAAAAGGCGCCCTTTCGCTTGACCAGCTATGCTGGTACATAAACGAAAAAATACGTATAGGTGTAGTCCATTAACACGAGCCAGATGGCGGTAAATGTCACTTATTAAATAGTGCCACCTTATAGTACGAAATTTGCTATATCTTGTAGGCGATTTCAGCGTATATTTATATACAGATACAAATCTGTTCTTAAAAAGATTTGTATCATTTGTATTACATTGCTTCACTAGCTTGACTGACGACGCCTATAGATGGCAGAAACACGTGTCTTAAGCAGAAGTAAATGCTGAAAATACGAGGTGTATTGTCCATGTGTACAGTTACAGATATGTATATTGCATGTCTGTTTCATTTGTAACAAATGCGTAATACGTGCATAACCTATTGATATACCTTCGTGTATATTTACCGCCATCTGGCTCGTGTTAATGGACTACACCTATACGTATTTTTTCGTTTATGTACCAGCATAGCTGGTCAAGCAAAGGTCGCCTTTTTCGGCATAGTCTCTTTCGTCCGTCAGATGTCACTTATTAAATAGTGCCACCTTATAGGACGAAATTTGCTATATCTTGTAGGCGATTTCAGCGTAAATGTATATACAGATACAAATCTGTTCTTAAAAAGATTTGTATCATTTGTATTACATTGCTTCACTAGCTTGACTGACGACGCCTATAGATGGCAGAAACACGTGTCTTAAGCAGAAGTAAATGCTGAAAATACGAGGTGCATTGTCCATGTGTACAGTTACAGATATGTATATTGCATGTCTGTTTCATTTGTAACAAATGCGTAATACGTGCATAACGTATTGATATACCTTGTTGTATAATAGTTTTTTAATTAATAAAATCATAATTTTAATCATATTTTTAATTCTAAACTCTCAACGGTTTAAATTGGAAAAATACAATAGAATTTAGCTCCTATTTTATTTTACTATAATGCAATTCAGTTATCTTATCCCGTTCCCTCCTATATCTTTTATCGAATTGTAGATTCCAGAATTAAATAAATTGACCTAAAATACGCATTTACCTCGAAACTGCACCAATAATAAAAAATAACGAAACGTAAATTGCAATATCTTTTACAAATAAGGGGCTACGGTAAAGTGGCGAAGTTACCATAACGTATGAGCAAACGCCAAGGGGAATCGTGCAATAAAAAATAAATAAAAAGGAGGTGTGTGCATAACGGAATAATGTATTTTTTATGGGAATTACCTAATGTACTTTTTATGGCATGCAATATATATCTGGCTGATAAGATTTTTCACACAAAATAACATAAAAACCAGCACAAATAAATGATATGAAAACTCTAGTTGACCTCGGAATAAATTGCTAACGCTTTGTACTAAATGTTCTATGTAATAAAACATCGAATAAGTGTATGCATCCAATTTTATTGTTATTGCTATTAGTAAGTGCATAAATTCTCATTACATGGTCAATTTTACCTACAAAACTAAATGGAAAGCATTACAGGTATGGCAAGTTTGTAGTAATCCGAACTGTCATCTAGTCATTATGGGAGTTAAAAGTAATATTTACAATTTAGATTGTATTACTATTTCGTATCAGAAGCAAAATAGAAATTTAGATATTAGGATATAAATCACCTTTATGACGAAACAGGTTCGTAATTAGGGACCAGAGACGAGAGGCCGATAACTCATCGCCCACAGGCGCGCTATTGAAAATTTGTTTTTATAACGAGTTTTTAATTATTTATAAAATTGGAAAACAAACGGGTGGTGATCTATAAATCACTAAATACATTTTTATTTGTTCATTTTGTGCTTCAAGTTGAGTAAAGGAGTATTAATATTAACTAGCAATACTTTCTAAAGTCTCTCTTCTCTAAAATTTGTTCTCTTTAAATGGAATACATCCCTATAGATAGAAAACGTCCTTTCTACATCGCAACCGGTTATGGGTGCATACTGGAAATATTCTGGAAATTTGTTCTCGTTGAATGAAATCCTTTCTATATCGCAACTGGTTATAGGTGTATACTAGAAATATTCCTTTATTTCCGCGAATTTTGCAGTTAAATGTTGTGGCATTGTCCCCATACACAATTGCCGCAATGTTATTAAATCTGGATTTCTATTAAGAAATGCGTCTAACTTTTGCTGAAGGCCACATCCGAAGTCAGTTGGAATATTTTTCAATTTATTAATAGCCACATCTAATGTGGTTAATCCATCATTTAATTTGAGATTTTGATTTTCAAAATAACGGACTAGTTTTGGCAAATTTTCCTGTGTTGCAAGTGTTATCGACATTCTCTGCATAAAAACTAGTTATTTATATTACGAAATATAAACTAAAAAAATAAAATAATTTATAAAGACTCCTCCTGCTTCTGTATATGCCCATGAAGAATTAAATGTAAATGTAATATTGAAGTAATTGCGTCACAATTCAATTACAAGAAACGGATGTGCGGTTAGTCGAATGAATTGTGTTATTCAATAACTGCGAGTGGTACTTAGCGATGTTACATACTCTTTATATCGTCCATCGTAATTTCGGCCTGTCGTGTCCGGTCCCTAGTCACAATACGAATTTATAGAGTGTATATTGGAAATTACGATTCTCCTAAAGCTTTATAAATAGTAGGTCATCGATGCTTATATAACACGTGTGGCTTTAGAAAAACTAAAAAATCATTTGGGATTTTTTATTTGAGAAAATATTAAAAGGGTTCAAACAGCAATTGATGAAATCCCAGGAATGTTCAATGATGTAATTAATCAGTTTGTTCCTAGTAGAACTACACAATTTTTTACCATATTTAATCTGAGTTGTGACTTCTTGCAGATGGATGCTTCACAGTGGCAAGAAAATGAAGATTTCGTCAATGCTCTACAGCTGGTGAATAAACTGAAAGTTGTGAATGATCTGGCTGAAAGAGATGGAGAATTACAATAGATTATTAACGAAAAACAAGAATCAGTAGCTATGTGTTTCAGGTTGTAGCTGAGTGCCCCCACATATTTCCAGGGCATAAAAAATCCAAGAGTAAAGATTGTTAAAAGGAACAGTAATTTTCTGGTCATTTTTGTCTGACGAATTCTGGACTTTGATTTATAAATTGTTTTCTTAAAGTTAATAGCAAGAATATTAAAAGCTAAGTGGAAAATAATATTTATTGTTAACCGCTCACTACTTCAGTGTTATATTTTTGTATTAAAAAATAAATTCGATATTTTATGTAATTTTTCGATATTTTCTTTTCAAATGTAAGCACCTTTTTCCCTTATCCTATTTAGCTCAAATTTCATGCAGTTCAGTTTTTCGTGTAATGGGAACATGACGGTAGCACCAGCAAAAAAAAACAAACTTTAAAAAATAAAAACCAACCTAATGTAAGCTATTACTTCACCTTATAAGCTCAAAAATAAATTACTAATACTTTTAGTATGGATATTTATACTATTATTAAAATCAATAGTTTCCACAACACAAGTACTATAGCTAAGGTAACATTGTTTATAATAAAACTTACTTAGATACCATTATTTTTCTTTCTCATTAAAATCACTTGCTGGACGATAAAACTTGTATGAAAAGAAAAATTACACAAAAATATTCAAGATCTAGAAAAGCATTTTATGTAAAATGAAATACTAAATAGTTACAAATACAATAAAATAAACTAAATTTATCGAATTAATAGGTTTAGGAAAATACAAAATCTACAGTTCAGATTATCAGATGCAAATAAGCATTTTCGCCTTACTTGTAGAAAGGAACTTCCCTCCAAGTCGATTTCTTAAAGCAGTACGTAGCAGATTGTATACACAAAATGCTTCGGTGTTTTGTTAATCCTCCTTTGTGTAGAAGTACAAAGGAACGTTTTAATGACTGCTATTTACACAGCTGGAATTAGAACATTGCGGTTCCGAACTCTCCAAATTTTTTATTAGTTAATTTTCATGAAGGGAGAGCTTTAATTCCTGAAATAATAAATTTAACGACATGTTGAATTAATTGAACGCATTGTTTTTAAGAGAAAAATTAAATTTTGTTTTTGTGAGTTTATTAAATGTAAACATTGTATATAAAACTTTACTTGCGAAAACATAATTAAAATTAAAACGTTAAAAAGTGTAGAAGAGTTTACTCTACACAAAAAATGCCACGGAGAAGTTTTTTTTATGTCTAAAGACAAATAAAATAATAATTTTTTTCGCATTCATTCGAAACCTCGGCATAATTTAATATTTTTCTCTCATTTAGTTGATTCTAATTTAATTGAGTCTTTTTTATTTTAATACAATATATCGATTCCTGGTTTAGAATTCAATATGCGCACATATTTTATATCAAAAAGTAGCAAGCATTGATATTTATTTATTTATGTATGAGTGGAGATTTGTGTAGTTTTCCTTTAATAAAACAATTTATAAACCAAAGTTTAGAATTCGTCAAACAAATATGACCAAAAAATTACTGTTTCTTTTAACAATCTTTACTCTTGGATAAAGTCTCATTTTTATACACTGGAAATTTATGGCGACATTCACATGCAATGTAAAGCACATACTGTATCTGCTTTTCGTTCTTTTTGTTAATAATTTATTGTAATCCTCCATCTTTTTCAGCCAGATCGTTCACTACTTTCAGGTTATTCACCATCTGCTGAGCATTGACGAAATCTTCATTTTCTTGCTAAGGATCTGTCTTCAAGAACACACAACTCAGATAAAATCTGGTATAGTTATTTATGCACCCAGAGCGTTATTTGTTTTATATTGCTCTGAGGTCGACGTTAATTCAGCTCGAGGGCCTCTGGCCGGAGGAATTAATGTCGACCAAGAGCAATATAATTGCCATAACGCCAGTGGTTCATACAATATTTAACTTTTCACGAAAAATAAATCTCTAAAGAGGAAAATTTTAATTACATTGGAAAAGTTCCGAATTTTCTATCGACTGCCGTCATTACACATCTAATATTTTGAGACCCGTGCATCGTTCGAAGCCCTAAAAATGCATGGGAAATAGAAAAGTGTATCTGTAGCAGAATATACATAGAGGAAAGCGTTTCTTCTGAGAATAGAGTATCCACCACAATATTAAATTCTGTTACAACATCAGATAAATCCTCGTTGGCTTGTCAAAGTACTAGTGGAGATGTTTTCCCTCTAAGAACTATAACAAACTTGGAAAGCTTCGGATCACATAATTTTTCAGGACATTACGAAAACTGTATTTTTAATTTTGCTAAATAATATTAAAAATTTGATGCTTTCTTTAGAAATTGTTGAAAATAAACAACTATTAAGTTTTACGTATTACACACTTTGATATTTTCAAGTTGTCCATGTTTAGATACTCTTAATTTAATTAAAGAATGTTAAAGTTTAGCTTCTTTCTTTAGACTTTGTTAAAAACTGAAATTATTAGTTCGGTAAAATGTATATCCTTTCTTCTCGTTACTTATTTATACTCACACAATATTAAAAACTGTAAATAAATTACCAGGCGTTATGCCTTAATACCCGGTAATTACGCCCACAGGCGATATGACCGTATTTATGGTAACCGTATCCAGGGTGAAATGAAGAAATAATACTTAAGTGAAAAATTTTAAAAAATTCAGGATTTGATCAATTCCTGTTAACCAACCCTTTTAATAATTTAACAGCTAAAAAAACGAAATTATTTTTTAGTTTTTCTAAAGCCACGCGTGATATATCAGCATCTATAACCTAACATTTATAAAGCTTTGGGAGAACCCTAGCAATGAATAGTTATTTATGCACCAAGGGCGTTATGAGTATTATATTGCTCCGAGGTTGACGTTAATTCAGCCCGAGGGCCTCTGTCCCGAGGGATGAATGTCGACCGACGGCAATATAATTTCCATAACGTAAGTGGTTCATAGAAGATTTTATTTTTCACGAAGAATTAATTTCTTAAGCGAAAAATTCAAATTACATTGGAAAAGTTTCGAGATTTCAGTCAACTGTCATGTCGTTGGCAGTCGTTACGTATCATTACGCATCTAACATGACTCCTTGAATCAACGATTAATCAACGATTAATTTTATTTTAAATGACAGTTATTGACACTTTAAAGTTTTCAAGTTGTCAAAGTTAGATACTCTTAATTTTAATAAAAAATGCTAAATTTTTGCTTCTTTCTTTAGAGTTTCTTAAAAATTGAAATTATTAGTTCTGTAAAATGTATATCCTTTCCTCTCGGCCTTTATTTATACTCACACAACATTAAAAACTGTGAATAAATTCCCGGGCGTTATGAGCCATATCGTCCGGTTATAACGCCCACGGATGATATGACCTTGTAACTGTATCCAAGGGTGAAATGAACAAATAATACTTAAGCGAAAAATAAAAAATTAAATGACGAGCGTTTGTTTCAAATACCTGTCAAATTTAGATTTATAAAAGGTGTCCCAACAGGAACTTGGGGATTTAGATTTCACATTATTTTCAAATAAGGTAACTTAGCAACCTAATATTTGGTATATGTCATCTATAAACTTGTAAAAGTCATCATGCAACGTTTCACGACTGAAGAGCGTATCCTAATTGTTCAAATTTATTATGAAAATGGTCGTTCCATTACAAACACAATTCGTCGACTACGCGTTGTTTTTCATCAGAATCATATTCCCAGCAATACGGCAATTAGAAATTTAATGGCAAAATTTGAGCGAACTGGTTCTGTTCTCGATGTAAAGACACCACTACGTCCTCGTAACGTTCGGTCAGTTGAAAATATCGCTATGGTGAATGAAAGTGTTACCGAAAGTCCAAAAACTTCAATTCGTCATCGGTCACAGCAATTGGCCATCTCAAGATCATCTCTGCAACGAATTTTAACAAAAGACCTTCGGCTACACGCATATAAAATCCAGTTAACACAAGAATTGAAGCCCAGGGACCATCACCACCGCCGTATCTTTGCCAATTGGATTTTGGAGCAATCTGATTTTGATGACGAATTCTGTAAGCGAATCATATTCAGTGACGAAGCCCATTTTCACATAGGGGGTTACGTAAATAAACAAAACTGCCGCATTTGGGGGCGTGAAAATCCTCGAGAGATTATTGAAAAACCCATGCACCCACTACGTGTCACTGTATGGTGCGGTTTCTCGGCCAATGGTGTCCTTGGACCTTACTTTTTTGAAAATGAGAATGGAGAAGCAGAAACTGTAAATGGGGAGCGGTATCGACAGATGTTGAATAACTTTCTATGGCCTCGTTTGGAAGATATGGACCTCAACAATATTTACTTTCAAGAAGATGGGGCCACTTGTCACACTGCCAGGGAAACTCTAAATTTACTGCAGGAGAAATTCCCTCGCCGTGTGATTTCTCGTAATGGTGACGTGGATTGGCCTGCAAGATCCTGCGACATAACACCGCTTGACTTTTTCCTTTGGGGTTTCCTTAAGGATCAAGTCTACACAAATAATCCACAGACAATTGATGAATTAAAAAATAACATTCGTGCGGCTATTGGCGAGATTAACTTGCATATGTGTGATAAAGTCATTGAAAATTTTAAAAAAAGAATCGCTGTGTGCAATAGAAGTCACGGTGGACATTTATCTGATATCTTGTTCCACATATAATTTTAGGGTTTCTATTTTATGTTTACGTTAATAAATCGTTGAATTTCTAAATACTACGCATGTTATTTGGAATTTAAATCGCCAAGTTCCTGTTGGGACACCTTATATTTACTAGGTTTACTCGAAATCCAAAACTTTGATATTTTTGCAAAGCCTTATTTATTTAATCAAAAACAAGTGAAATTCAGTTTAGAACACAAAAAGTGTGGTAAAATTCTTGACGAAAGAAGGAAGTGGAATAGTAAAACTTTGCTCGAAGCAATTTCAATGGGGTAGGGAATCATTTAAAACGATCCAAAATAGGAAATGCCTATCGAAGTAAGAATCATGGAAAATAACAAGATAATCAGGAAATAGGTATTAGTAGATTGAAAAAAGAAGGTGTCAATTATTGCTGTTAAAGTGGAGAATCAGATGCCACAGTATTAAAAATTTAATGTGACGATTTAGGAATGAACAAAATGTCAATGCACCATGAACTCTCAGATTGTTTACTTCCGAACAGAAATTGTGTCGGTAACAAATTTTGAGCGTTTTAGCTAAGTTCAGGAATCGATTGTGGTTTGTTCTTATAGACATAGCTTTTGACGTAACCCCAAAGAAAATAGTTCAATGGTGTTAGATCACTTGATCTTTGTGGCCAATTAACATCACCATTTCTTGAAGTAATTCTTCCAGGAAATTTTTGTCTTAATAAAGAAATTGTTTCATTAACAAAATTAGGTGTTGCACCGTCCTGTTGAACCATCTACTCTCTAGATCAATATTATTCAGTTCAGGCCACCAAAATTCAGTTAACATCTCACGATATCGAACACGATTCACTGCTACAGTATCACCAGCAGCATTTTGAAAAAAATATGGTCCAATTACACCGCCTGACCATAATTCACACCAAACAGTGACTCGTTGAGGATGTAAAGGCCTTTTGCGAATCACTCGTGGATTTTGCTCGCCCCAATTTCGACAATTTTGTTTGTTAACAAAACCACCAATTTCAAAATGTACTTCATCAGAAAAGCTGATTTTTGTGAAAAATTATCTTGTTGTTCCTTAATCCAACTGACGAATACACGACGTTTTGCCTGGTTCAATGGCTTTAGTTCCTGTGTTATTTGAACCTTATATGCCTTTAAAGCTAAATCCTTTCGTAAAATAGGCCATGTTGTTGATTCACTGAGTCCAACTTGTTGTAAAGGTCGAGTTTCACGAATAAAATCAATATACTCTTGTGAACAACCACTACGACTGTATTTTTCTCTTTTTTTATCTTACACCGAACCGGTCTCTTGAAATTTTCTAATAATTTCATCAATACTTCTTTCAGATGGACGATCATACAAATCATAAAATCCATGTAATTTTGTAAAAATATTTTTTACAGAACGCTGATTTTCATAAAATAATTCAACAATTTGAACGCGTTGTTGCATCGTGTAACAAGGCATTTAGGCATTTTTATAAATAATACACCACATTAACGAGACATTGTCGCAGTAACAATAGATGGTGCTTCAGTCATGAAGAAGGTTCGCAGACTCTTATCAGCACATAAGTTATGTTATGCTTATGGGGTGTAACTAGCATTATATAGAAACACTAGCTCAGAAACAAAAGCAGAAAGCGATGTACTAGATACTGCTGAAGTGAATTCCCCTGTTAACAGTGATATTATGATATATTTAGATAGACATCAAAACTGAAGTATATAAAAAGGCCAAGGAAATCATAAATCTTATTACAAATAATAATGCCATTAGTAAAATATGATACAAGAGTGTTGTTTTTGTTATTCAGTCGTTTTAATCACAGCTAATTCATTGTTTCTGGGAACTAATTCAAAAATTCCGGAAAGTAGTCAAACTGTTTAGCTCAAAATCTCCAATGAAACACGATCTGTCACAAAATTATATAAAAGCATAATATGGCAGAGTTGCAGCTAATACGAGATTGCAGAACGCGGTGCAGCAGTCTTGCAGCAAAAATACCGAGGTTCAACAAGGTTAAAAACTGCATATGCAAAGCTCTTATTGATCTACGAAAAAATTAATCCTCATATTCTTTTACTGAGCACTAAGGTGCAACTTTGCTTGATCTTGATCGTGCTTTAGATCCAATTAAACTTGCTGTCATTATTTTGTGCCGCGAAAATAGAACGTTGACTTAAGCAAATTGGAAAGGCAAAACACGACACTAAGGAACGCACTGGCAACGTCTTTACTACGTCGGATAAAATAAGGCCGAACTTCAATGAAAAATGTGATGCTTTACCTAGAGAATCCAAAGAAATATCTGGAAAAAGATAAAAACGACGAAGACACATTTTTTTATCCAAACAAAGCGATACTAAGAAAGTAAATTCAAAGTTTAGTCGAGGCTGTGCAAGTTAGAGACGCTGATGATGAAGACGACGTTCCTTTGTCCCATATGGTGACAAGTCGCGAAACCTCGCCGTGTACATTGGAAGCTGAATTAGAGCGCTGCCTTCGCACTGAATGGGTAGCAGAGACTTCATGTGCTTGTGCACCAGCTCGTGTAAGCTCTCTAGATCTAGACCTTCTAATAAAATGTAACGTGAAACTCTTGGAATGCGGCGGCAACAGAGAAAAATATTTAGAAGCTGATTATACATGGTGGCCCAAAATGGCCGAAGGGGTTTGAGTTCATTATAACTTCTTATTTAAGACATAATAATTAATTTTTTTTAAATTTTAAATACAGTATATTAATGGAGAATATTTTTAATTTAATTATGAAAAATTATATCTCGCAAGTGGTGGCCATTTTCTGCTTCGCATATTCGTGCTCTTTCCAAAACATTTTCCATAACCTTTCGCAAAACTTCAGGTGTTATGTTGTTGATTTCGTCGCGTATATTATTTTTTAATTGCTGTATGGTTCGAGGCTTATTAATATAGACTTTTCCTTTCAAATAACCCCAAAGAAAACAGTCTGAAGCGGTTAAATCCGGTGAACGCGGAGCCCAATTAAAATCGCTTGTACGGGAAATAATTCGTTCACCAAAGATGTCGCGTGAAAGAGCCATTGTGTCCCTCGCAGTGTGCGTTGTGGCTCCATCCTGTTGGAACCATACTTGCGGATGGTTTTCCATGGCTGGGCTTAAAAAATTTTCCAACATTGTCCGATATCTAACACCAGTGATGGAAACGGCGACACCGTGTTCATTTTCAAAAAAATATGGGCCAATTATCCTTTCCGACGAAACACCGCACCAAACGGTACACTTAAGTGGGTGTAATTCTCGCTGTTGAACTACTCTTGGATTTTCCGTAGCCCATATCTGCAGTTTTGCCTATTAACGAACCCATTTAATTGGAAATGGGCTTCGTCGCTCATAATTAAATTATGAATAAAATCATGATTTTCTTCTGCTTTTTGACGAAAATAAATTGCATAATCAAGTCGTTGCTGGTAATCTGTCGGTTTCAATTGTTGGACAATCTGAATTTTGTATGGAAATATTCTTATAGTATGCAAAATTCTCTGCAGCGACCCTCTTGAGAGGCCAAGTTGTGTCGAACGTCTCCTGGTTGATGTTTCTCCATCTTCCCGAATACTGCCCTGTACCCGTTCAATATTGTCATCCGTGTGAACCGTTCGTCATCTGCCAGCACCAGGAAGGTTCCTTACTGCCCCTTGTTCTCAAAAATTTCCAACCAGACGGTTTATTGTTGACTCTGAGGGTCCAACCAGCACATTAAAATAACGACGATATGCACGCTGAGTCAAAACAATGGATAGTTGATTTGAGAAATAAAGTTCAACGATTTTGGCACGTTGTTCAATTGTGTACTGTTCCATTTTAAATTCCCCAAGTCTTCTTTCAAAATACTGAAAACAAAAAAAATAAAATTATAATAAAAAAGTTATAAGGAATTAAAAGCCCTTCGGTCATTTTGGGCCAGCTTGTATTTACGTAAAGTTTATTCCTCCTTCAAGCGTTGAAGTCGAGCGCGTGTTTCTGCTGCTGGGTACTTCTGCAATAAAATCAGGTCAAATTTACAAGATCAAACTTTGAATACTTTATCTTTTCTTCGAAAATATTTTCAAAAGAAATCTTAATAATTCTTCATAATTTTTTGATTAATAAATACTGCTTTTATTTCGAATTTAGCTGTCTTTTATTGCATAAATAAACTGGTACTTAATTTTCTTAACAACTGAAAAAAGCATTGTGATAGTTTGTAATTCCGCAAATCCTGCGGATTCGCGAGTTTGATGACCTCAGTCCCGCATTGGATTCTCTAGACCTCATTGTTAACTATATTCAGCATACTCTTTATCGATATAATTATTCCACTTCGGATATTCATTGATGGACAGACCTAAAAGAGTGACAGAATTTGGCGCACAGTAATCGTAGTTATTGAGTGATAAAGCAGCATCAGCTTCTTCAGTTTTTCAGTTCGTAAATGTCAAAGTACCCAGACGAATTCAGTGCGCCATCTATATTTAATTTATTTTTAAAATAAGGCGTTCAATTTGAAAGACCCATTACATGAAAAAGTTTCTCTGAAAGACTTCAATTTAATATTTATGTAGAGCACACAAAATTAAAATTCAATTTAACATAAATTTATTTAAATTACAATTAAAATATGTATTTATAAAACAACATTACTTGCAAATTAAAATGAAATCGTTGCATTACTGTTTTCCATAGCTAAGGAAAGTGTGTTAATATTAGGCTGAAATCTTAGTATACGAAATAAATTTCACAAAATGTAGCGATCTTCTTTGTGTAGACGCTATATAATACTACAATGGAATATTCATCAAATATTATGGTCGATATAGGTTTTATGTATAGAAGGTAGAACAAGAAAAAATTGGTTCTGTCAGTGTGTGAGATGAAAATTTGTTACCAACAAAGTCATAAGTCACAATATGGTAGCTTTAGTGTAAAAATGTGCGCTATCATGCCGTGCCTACATTTTCCTAAAGCCACAAAATAAATGGTATTTGCTGATGCAGGTGAACTCGACGAAAAATTTTTAATATTTTTAAATTTATGATTCCTTTACGGCAGAGAAGAACGCTGAAACACCTTGTCATATTTTAATTAATTACAGCATTAAATTTGAAATTAACTCTATTTCGCAAAAAAGAATATATAATTTTTAATAAAAAAGTCTAGAATGAGTGTTTTCCTCTAAAACATTTCCTTATTACATTTTATAAAGGATAAGGAGGAAACGTTTTAATTAATTTGAATGTATTATGATGTTTTTCATTCAATTTATGTTTTTGCTTTGGAATAAGCTTTAATATATTTTATTATTTGTATCTGAATAATTTTAAAATCGAAGAATTAAATAAACATGAAAGCGATATATAAATATTATGGAGCTTTTCAATTAATTGTTACATAACATACTGCTGTGAAGTGGGGCGAATGAAAAATTCATAAGTGCTATTTGTTACACAAGTATATAGATTTTTAAAAACTGATTGTTTGATAATATAATTTCAGGGCATATTTGGTTCTTGCTACAAAGACTAGCATCAAATATAGTATGTTTGCGATCACGGATCCAACTGCCTGATCCAGTACAATTAATCCTTATCCAAGTCCACATAAGTATTTTAAACTAAACCAAACTAGCACCTTAATTTGACAATTCTTTTTGTTTGTTTATTTTGTAGTTATGACAATAACTCAACGACTACTAAATAAATGCTCAAATCCGAATACAATAATTCTGGTGCTACTTACTTCATAATGACAAAATATGTGTTTTTAAGTTAATGAGACCGTGGAAAAAATAGTATATACCATTCGGGAGAGATGCTATTTTGTCCTCGGTGCATTGTAGCCCCCGGGCTTCGCCCTCGGGCTTCAAATTGCACCTCTGCCAAAATAACGCATTTCTCTCCCTTATAGTATAATATACTATTATAACACAGTGGTATGTATACTGTGTTATAAAAATTTCCTTAAAAAATATTTATAAAATATTTATGCTGCCTAAGCAAGATAGAAGCATGACTGAAGCGACCGTTATGAAATTAATAAACGGGGGTTAGAAATGAGCAAATAAGACAATGCCTCGAAATAGACTACAGAGGATGATCAACGCAGTACCCGTTCAAAAGGTTTGAGAAACCAAACATCTGAGAAAAAAGCGAAGAAGATTGAAAGACATAGGATAGCGCACTTGGAAAATATCTAAAAGAAACGGAAAAACATACGTGGGATTACAAAAGATTTTTACAAGATAAAACAGACTCCAAGGCTTTTTGAAGAGTTAACCTTGAAATTTATTTAATCTTTACACCCTAGGGGTAGAAAGGGATTAGATTATACATACACACATACAAAACAAAAGTTAGGTTAACAAAACTTTAACAAATATTTCGAAGTTTAGTTAAAAATTTACGTGAAGTAGATTCTAAAATCTTTCAATCGGTAATACCTAAGCGATTCCCTGTTTAACTGTCTATTCATTTGATTGATTTATTTCAGTGCTTTTTTAAACTCGTTAACAACAACGAAAAAAAAGCAGGAAGACCTCTTTGTACGCTTTCGAAATGAACGTGTTTCCCTTCAGTATTAATTAAATAAAATCGAAATGAATTGCGTGTAAGCTGTCAAATTATTTTTAGCATGAATGCGTTATCATCCAATGAACGATTCGATTTTTACTACGACGAAGTTATTCCATCTGTAATAATGAAAAATCAATAACGACCGCTAAACTCGGTAAAGATCTCTATAATTATTTTTTAATAAACTAATTGATTTTCGGGGCTTTGAGTTCATACTTAATTTATTACGAGAAGTTTTCTAGATGCACTACAGTGGTATATTTTTACGTCCTCTTTCGTGTTACATGTAATTATCCTTAATGACCATTAATATAATTCCAATTTCTTTCGGATGTAGTTACTTTCCATTAACTGTAATCATAGCTTTACATAAAAAATTCTTCAATCATCTACATTTAAAGAAATATTACATACCATTTCTTATGTTGCTGATACGACCTAAAGCGTGTTAAAAACTGCTTGATTTTTGTAATATAAATTGTTTTGCACTTTTTGCACACAGTACAATACATGTTTTTGGGACTCAATTCTGAGAATTGCACGTGAAACTAGCCCCAAAAAGAAGAACTTCTGCATCATTCGTTTTGTCAAGTTGGCTGCATTAATAATTTAATGGCCATACGAATTTTTTTGCTCAAGGTGGATTTTGATCACTTTTTCTATATTTTAACACGGTTATATCTCGGTATACCGTACGGAATATCTCTCTTGTGTCTGAAGCAAAGTTGTAGATATTGAATTGGAGAAAAAAAAAGCGGAACAAACCTATTCGAAAAAAGTGCATCCAGTGCCTTAAAAATCGCAAAAATGCCCATTCTTTCCCCATTTTTCACCTTTTTTGCTCAATAACTGGATTACAAATCCACAAATATGCTGTTTTTTTTCTTTATAAACTTTATATTTGTGAAAAATTCGCTTTTCATTAATTTTCGTATATCCGGTCCATTCAGAGTACCTGTTTGAAATAAAAAAAAAATCAGTTGCGAAAAAATTATTGGTAATTATAATGCGACTATATCGAAGTGAACAAATTTAGATATGACAATATTTAAATACAGACAACGATACGTACCTTTTCTAATTTTAGCTTCACTGAGTTTTGGAAAGATGAATTTCAAACAGTCATAGGCGTCCTCAATATCTTTGACTACCACTTCAACGAATTTCCCAGCTATTCCTAATTTCATGTGGAGCGATGGCAACAAAATATCATCTAAATCCTTTATCAAAGGTTCATTACGTAATTTTAATTGTTTCTCGAGCTCGGGAGTTCTTGCTTTCCAATCTTTACATTGATATTGATTCCCTGTGTATCGCGAATCCCAATTACAAAGAAAGCAGAAGTGTTTTGGAAAACCGCCCTTTAATATAATGCCTTGTATTATGTTGACAACCTTTAGATCACAACAAATCTTCCATTTGTGTACATTGTATTTGATTTTCTCTAAAATTTCGCCCAATGTTTCATACGTTTCCTTCATAGTTGTGCTGAATCCCAATGGAATGGACGGTTTTTTGTTTGTTTTGTGCAACAGCACAGCCTTCAAACTTGAAACTGAACCGTCGATGAATAAACGCAAGTCGCCAGCGATATAATACATTCCCATATTTTTCACTAAACCTGGGATCTCATGGCAGTAAGTGAACGTATTTGCTTCGTCAACGGAATAAAATTTCTGAAAATCAGCTTGGCGTTTTCGGTATGATGTTGCGCTGACATTTTGCTCTGTCAGTTTTTTACGCTTCAAAAAAGATGTCAAAAATTCGGAATTTTTTTGTGATAGTCCCATCTTATCCACAATGTAATCCATTTCGATTTGTGTTACCGGTTGTGGTGCATTATTTTCAATATCGGGTGTCCAATCTGCATCATTCACATTGGTCGGATTGGTGAAAACGGTTTCGGCTTGCAGGGACACAGTATCCAGACTCGGAGGTTTAGGTGGATCGGTAACAGCAGCGCGTTGTACTGGAAGTGTCGCAGTAAAAGCGGGAATGTATACTTTTGTTTTCAATTTTTTTTTGTTCAATCCATAACAGGAATTTATGCATGCGTAGCACCTGGATTCATCATGTCCAGTTAGGTCTTGCACCCAAATTACTGGCTTCGTAAAAGAAAACCGTACACCTTTTCCATGTATCCACATTATAAGGGTATTATAACAACTTTTGCACACTGTGTTCGGCGTAAAATTTGCACCACTTAAATATGTTTCGTCAAAATAATGACAATACGCTGTTTTAAATTCCTCAGTAAACAAGTTTTTTCGATCCTGTTTGCCTATTTTTAGGACGATATGACCACAAACGTAACAAAAATAATCCAATTTTGGGCACTCGTTATTTTCCATATTGAAATATTCAATGTTCTTCTGGTTTTAAAATGTAATTCACTATGAACAAAATTGTTGTTTATTCCACAGCCATTAAATTATTAATGCAGCCAACTTGATAAAACGAATGATGCAGAAGTTCTCCTTTGTGGGGCTACTTTCACGTGCAATTCTCAGAATTGAGTCCCAAATCAATGACCTGAAAAATGTTGTACTGTGAATAAAATGCATTTAAATGGGATTGATTCGTAGACGACAAAAGTTTAATAATGAAATAAATAAGTCGCTTGCTAAAAAAAATAAATAAAAATCGGACCTGAATAAATATACACTATCTCCAAGATAAGAATGGACTGTATGGGGATCTCGTGAACGGTAAGAGACACAAAGTAGTTTAAATTTGAAAAAAATTACGCATTTTAGGGAGCTTTCACAGGGCGTTTACGTAATTCAATTATATTTTTTGTTCTTTGAGATATTTAGAAAAACGTTTTCTTAATTTTCGTTTTTATTTTACAAGTTATTCAAACATATATAATACCTCTTCATTGGCACTTTTAAAGCTCTATAAGAAGGTGTTCCATTTTTAGTCAGACGTTTCGATTTTGCGAAACCATCATCAACTTTATTTTTTTGTATGAACTGAGAAAAAGGTAGATGCCGTATCTGATGGCATTTTTCATTACGAATTCAACGGTTTATCACACATTATGTTTTCGAAATTAGTTTTTGCTGAAAAAGTAAATTTATTATTTTTTGGTATTTTCTGTAGGCATAAGTGTTAATAACATATTGTGACAAGTAGCCTAGGTAAATTAATTGGCCCAAATACAATGTTTTAATGAAAATGATGGGACACAATCTAAAATAGTGTTTTGAAAAATAGGTATTTTATTATTTTATAAATTTCATGTGTATTTTACAATTCTGACCTCACAACAGATGTTCAATTATACGCAGGTAGACGCTACAAAACAACGATTTATTATTTTACAACAATTTCGATGTTAATACCTTGTCACTTGCGTGTTACTTCTAAAGAAACGTTTTAGTGTGTTGTTGTTGCTGTTATTATTGCTTGTTATTGCTGCTTATAATTTTTTTTGTTCGTTGTTATTTGTTGTTTGTTGCACGTTGTTTTACTGAATTCTTCTTACGGTTTATTTTACTTTTGAACGTGGAGAGTGAAACGACTTAGCAATGAAGAAAAATATGATATATATGCGAACATGCGATATTCTGTGACATAAAAAGTCTGTGAATACCCAGGCAATGTACTTTAATAGATTTCCAGAAAACAGGCAACCAAGTAAATCAATTTTTAGAAGTTTGCGCTACAATTTAAAAGAATATGGTTCATTTAAGAAGCCTGTGAAGTCTCGACATAAATATTTAAAGAAATAATCTCAAAATAATATTTCCAAGCAGTTGTTACAAACTCTGAAATATCGACTCGACAAACTGGGCTCGAGAAAATCCTCGTGTTAAAAAAATTATCTAGATATCAGCATCGTTTTGGATTCAATATGTGGTGTAGAATTCTAGATACAAAAATACTGCGTCCATTTATTTATCATAACTTCTTAAATGCAGCACGATATCTTGATTTATTGCAAAATTATTTAGAAGACAAATTTATTGCAATTTCGCGAAGTAATGTAAATGTAAATATGCTTTATACATATTACGACGCTAATTTATTCGAATTTTTTATAGAAAAAATTCGCCCTTAAGTAGGATTCGAACCCACGTGCATGGCTTGCCGGACCCGCTCTAACTACTAAGCTACTAAAGGCCGTGATTTAGAATCTTTGTGTGAATGCCTTGAGTTACATCAATGAAACAGATGATGAAGATATACATCATCTGTTTCATTGATGTAACATAATGCATGATACATAGAGAATACAAACCCGAGATCCCGAATCCCGGGATCCCGAATCCCGGGATCTCGGGATCCCGCCCGGATTTTGATCCCGTAAATCCCGGTACTGTACTTGGCTAATCTCGGGATTTTCGGGATTGCCAGTTTGCATTCCGGAAACCGTTGCGTCTTGACAATGACCTTTCCTAGATTATATTAAGGGCACTTATTACATAAAGACAAAAAATCAACCATAGGTACACCGTACGATAAAAGAACCACACAAATACAGCCCAAATAATATGTAACTTAGAAGGGACTTCAATGCAATACTGTTAAAGTAATTCCCCAACGGGCCAACAGGGGAATCACCCGATAACCTCATATGATATATCATAATATTGTTGCGAGGGATTCCCCGTCGGGGATTCCCTGTACGAAAGGATAAATACGCTTATTAGGACTTACTTTTTCATTTATTATTCTACCAGCGACAAGGTTACGCAGGTTACGTAATTTAAATTTAAAAGTCAATTATCTGAAAAAGTTTGTTCAACATAAAAAAACAGTGATACGTCGTCAGCGTATAGTTATTTTTTAGTTGCGAAAGACGGGAATAGTGCTAAATGTAAGCGATGCCCTGCTATTTTCAAGACTTTGGGTGGATCGACTAAGGGACTGCATACACATTTGTCATCAAAACATAACATTAAGATTTTAGCTGACGTTAATCGTTTAACAGCTACAACAAGTCAAGATTCTGAAAATCTGAACATAGCACCGCCGCCAGCTAAACTAAAGTTGGAATATTATTTTACTAAAAGGGCCGATGATAGCCTGGATGATGTTTTGGCAAGAATAATTGCATTAGATGGATTTTCATTCTGTGTATTCATAACTTCAGACGTTTTGAGAAAATTGCTCTTAGTGAAATACACGGATTTACCAAAATCAGCTGTCACAATTCGAAAGCGTGTTATGAATTACAGTGAAAAAATCAGAAAGCAAGTAACAGCAGAATTAAAACATTTGAAAAGTGCAGGTGAAAGATTCAGTCTTCATATTTCGACGAGTGGACATCAACGTCCAATAAACGATACATGGCTGTCAACGTCCATTCGCATAAAAAAAAATTGGTGCTTAGGACTTGTTCCTATTCATTGAAGTATGACGGCTGAAAATTGTCTTCGTATATTGAAAGAGCGTCTAAGTAAATTTGATATTTCCCTGGAAACTGGAACAGCTTGTTTGCACTGAACAACAACTGTGTCTCGCACATGGTATCAATTTGGCCGTCTGTGACGTGCTTTATAAAATAAAGAATTATTTTCAAGATAGGCAAGACGGCCTTACCTCAGTCTCAGATGATACTATAAATGAACCAGCTGTATTGTGATGAAACTGCTAATAGTTGTGGACGTTATTTGCTACTTTTCTCATCGGAAAATTGATTGATGCAGAACCATCAGATTCATACTTAATAAATTGTAAAGAATTATCAAGAACTAATCATTGCACTATTGCTAGGTTTGTGCAAGACGGGTTAGTAAATTTTTTGTTACTAGACAGCGTACCAGTTGACAAAGTAATTTTGATGCTGACCGATGCAGCTCCTTAGATGGTAAAAGCTGGATCTGCTCTTAAAGTATTTTATTCAAATTTAATTTACTGCACCTGTCTTGCACACGGATTATCTCCTGTAGCTGAAATTATTAGATCGCAGTTTAGCATAGTAAATGAATTAACCAAATGTGGTAAAAGATATTTGTAAGAGCACCTATTAAAACCCTAGCTTTTAAAGGACGATTTCTAGATATACCTTTACAGCCAAAAACCGATAATAATGAGATGGAGAACATGACTAGAAGCCGCTATTTATTATGCGTCATACTTCGAAAACTTTAAGATGTTTGTAGACAAGCTACCAGATGACGTTTTTACAGCAATAACGGACTGTAAAAAAGTATTACATAATGTTGTTTTGCTTCAGAATTTACAATTTATCAAGTGTAATTACTCTTTCATGAGAAGTGCAATTAAACAATTAGAGGAGAAAAAATTATCCCTTCCGGAATGAATATATAATAAAAATGAAACTCGTCAGATGTGAACTTGGTGATATTATTAAACAATTGAATGATGTTCTTGTACAGATTCTCAAAAACTAAAATCACTGAAGTATTGAATGATACTGCAGTTGCAACTTTACATGATATCACTGCACCATTAAGTATCTTTAGATATGCTTCAATTACATCGGCTGACATAGAACGAAGTTTTTCAATATATAAGAACATATTAACAGAATGTAGGAACTTAAAATTACTTAAAATTTCGAAAAATATCTTATTGTAAATTGTTTTACCACTCTAACAAAATAATATATGTTGTATGTATACTGCAGTGTAAATACAAGCTGTCCCGTATCGTTATGTTCAAATTTTAGAAGTGTAAGGTAGACTTCATTTCAAGTAACAAAAACGTAAAACTTGTATGTCCATTTTTATTTGTTTCAAAATTACAGATCTATGAATGTGCTTGTCAGATCATAAAAAAAAATGTAATCCTAAAGTCAATACAAACTGATTTTATTTAAAAAAAAGTTATACGAGTCAATAACAGGCCTGTGATTGTTAACGGCGGCGCATAATAAAATGTTATCCTAAAATAAATAAACACTTGTCGTAGTGCATACAGTAATTTCTTGGAGATCTAGAAAAAAGACTACTGGAAATTAATTTATAATAAAGAAGGTTCTTACTTAGTGCTGAACTTAGTGCATACAGTAATTTCTTGGAGATCTAGAAAAAAGACTACTGGAAATTAATTTATAATAAAGAAGGTTCTTACTTAGTGCTGAACCGTGAATGTCATACAATAAACAAATGTTCTGATGACTATTAACGTTGCATTTTTTAATAAATGATTACATTACGTTTCAGTTCATACAACAGCTTATTAGTGAGTGGACACGTTTTCTTTATTCAAAATGCCTTACCGATTTTCTTCTCAAGAGTATGCGGACATGTCTTTTGTGTATGGTTACTGTAACGGCAGTGCTCGTCAAGCAGTTATTGAATACCGACATCGGTTTCCCGATAGGCGCATTCCTTATTACAGAACGTTTCTGGAAGTACACAGACAATTTCGGGAATGCGGACTGTGTGATTATCTTTTCGACCAAGGAGTAAATTTTCCAGCCAACTTAGACGAAGAAGCAGTAGCTATTGTTACAAGGGATCCCAAGAGAACTGTCAGTGTACGTCGAATCGCTAGACAACTAGGATTGCCACGAACGACAGTTTGGCGGATTTTAAAACTTTAGGGCTTATATCCACATCACTATCGCAGGGGACACGGTTTGCTTGAGGCAGACCACTATGCTCGTCTAGTTTATTCTACCAGGATGATAAGACAGTCACGGCTTTATTTTAATTTCTGCAGAACAGTCCTCTGGACAGATGAATTTACATTCACGAGAAGTGGTGTTACAAATCTGAGAAACCCGCACAGGTGGTCATCAGAAATTCCCAAAGCTAAACGCCCATCTAAATTTCAACATGAATTTTCTATTAACGTTTGGGCGGCCCTAATCGACGACTTGTTAATTGGTCCTGTCGTTCTTCCTCGGAGGTTAAATGCGGACAATTACCTTCAATTTCTTATTGACGAACTGCCAGGTCGAGGTTAGAGGATGAATGTTCGACGAGACATATGGTTTCACATGGATGGCGCACCACCACATTTCGGAATTGCTGTCCGAAATTTGGTTAACGTCAATTATCCAAAATGGATTGGTCGAGGTGGTCCTGTTGCATGGCCACCCAGATCACCCGATCTTAATGCCTTTGACTTTTATTTATGGGGGAACATGAAAAATTTAGTCTACGCAAGTTTCGAACACAAGAAAAGAGTTGTTGGATCGTAATCACCTGGCTGTCGAGCAAATCCGACAAAGCAAGTATGAAATTCGGATAAGTACTTCTTCTGTTGGCTTACGGGCACAAGCCTGCATTCAACAAGGAGGTGGACATTTCGAAAATATTATTAATTCAACTTTTTTAAACAAAATCAGTTTTTATTGACTTTAGGATTACATTTTTTTTTCATGATCTGACAATCACATTCATAGACCTGTAACTTTGAAACAAATAAAAATAGATATACAAGTTTTGCGTTTTTATTACTTGAAATGAAGTCTACTTTACACTCCCGAAATTTGAACATAACGATACGGGACACTTGTATATTGCATTATGAGAAATTATTTCACGTTTTAATATTTATTGCTTATAAGTTACTAATAAAAGATTCATTACATTTATTGTCACTTTATTAAAATACTTCTTTATTTATATTGGTTATTTTAAGTTTTTGAATACATTTCATAGCCGCTTACTTAAGAAAAGTAAATGCTTAATAATCCGCAGTCTAGTGATGATTCTGTAGTAATATTAAACACATATATGCATGTCTGGAAAGATAATTTCACACAAATATGAACTTGTATTGTCGTCTCCATACCCGATTTTTAATATTTTTTTGTATATTATTAAAAATGTTTTTATATTGTATTATCTATATTAATTCAAGCACAACATTTATCCTATTAGAGTACTATATCAATTTTTTTATTTCTGCATACTTCCGATACCTTATCTATGGTGATACTTCATTACCAAAAGCCGCTATGAATCATTTCACACATTGTTGTTGAGTCGAATTACACTAAAATATTCTCCATACAAATTCACTTTTTCGTACTGGGTATCGGTTTTCATGCTTCGTAAAGACAAACGACATTTTAAAATTTTAACTTCGCAATTTATCTTTAAATATACGAAATATTATGAAAATATATTTACAACTTGTTGCAAGTACGAAATTCCCGAAATTATTGTAACAAGCCCGGTATTGATTTTATTCAGTCGGTTCTGAATTGATGGTAGTCTAATTTTATACATTTCAAACACTGTTTACATTACTTTTATCGTCATCAAAATTTAATGGCATCGAAATTTAATATTAATTAAACTTATTTTATGAACAGCTAATATTATAGGTGATCACATATTCAGGTTTAGTGTAATTTATATATTCTCGCTCATGCTTGTTATTTATCATTTTATAAGTTGGCATACAAACACTTCCTATAAATAATATTTTCCATAATGCCTTCTATGTGGCGTATATATCGTTCATCAATAAATAAAGTCTTTATCGGTAGTCATAAATCTAAGCGTTAGGAAGGAAAGAAAAAAGTGCAAAAGTTAGAGACTTTACGTAAAGTACTTTAAAATTTCAAACTATCGTTTAGAGCATTAAGTTGATTTTATGCATTACATGAAAAACTTCATAGTCATTTGTGTAATACTGTAGCATGACCGTATTTATAGTGAAGGTGGGGTACTTATCGCATATTGGGAATATGTATTTTTATGAGAAATAAGTCTAAAATTTTGACCATTTAGCTTACTAGATTAGCTTGGAAGAAGAGTTTCGAATAGGAAATTATAGAATGGAATTGGATATAAGAACATTCCTTCTCTGCGCCAAATTATGGTACGCGTTTCCAGCAGAGCTTCTTTAGTGTGAACGACTAGCTGAACCTAGCAATTCTTTGCTATTGCTACATCGAGTAAAAAAACAATTGAAAGTTTTATATCGATTATTGTATTTAGTTAAAATTAGATATTTACATATACATGATTAATTTTGTGTTTTGGATTACATAAGTTGTAATTACTATTGTAGTTAAAATTTAAGTTCATCGTAATACTCTTGGATATAGAACGTATTTGCGATTCTATTTGGCATATATACAAACAAATCCCTTGCTTTTTCTACACGGTAGCAAACAATATATAATGCTACATGTGAATTCCAATGAGGGAAGTACTATATCGTGGCGCCATCTGCATCTAAATAATAGTACTGCGACTATTTATAATATATTATTAGGACCCTAACTTTCTTTCTACTGGTCATATCAATGATTTCGATAGGGAAATCGGAGAAAGGGTGCCGATAAATCGAAGAAGTATTGTTCTAAGGTTAAATTCGTCCAAGGAGATTCATCCCAGGCGATTCCAGTAAGAAAATTTGGCCGTTTACAGTTTTGGAGGGAAAACGTCGTTTACCGCGCGTTTTGCAAACAACAAACCAGAAGGTTACTAATCAAGACCAACAAGATCGCAGCGTGGGAAGACAAAGCGCCAAGTCAAACACCGCAATTCAGGTTCGGGTATTTTCAGAAGAAAATATAAAATTAAATTTAAACCTGCTCTTGAAGCATTTATAAAGTCATTTCCAAATAAAATATCTTTTAATTTTGCTAAAATAGAGAATACCAAAGTTATCATTTTTAAATTACTATATTGTTATACAAAGATTGCTTGTTTACTATTGCTATAACTATCATACGTCTGCATATCGATGATTTTGACATAACCACTAGTACTCATTTTATAACATGACTTACTTATTTGTGCTTATGTTAATGCATTTACCACGATAAATCCCTAAAATCCCTGTTTGTACTTTTCATATGGGTGTTCATTTAGTTGGTTGTTGCTGATACTGGCAGTTACTTTTACTAAAGTTTAATTTAAGGTTTACCAGCGTTTTGTTTGATTTCTGTCCGAACAACATTCTGTTTGAAACCAACGAAGCAATATAAATACATTATTCGTTACATCTGAGACTTCATTAAAAATCTGGTAAGTATAAAGTAAGATTGATACTGTATTTGACATACGACACTAGACCTCCCCGTAGAAGACAGCATGTTAGTCCGAAGCACCAAAATAAATTAATAGTTTATACACGATCCCTGATTTATATTTATTTAAAGAACCCTAGAACGTTTATTTTTCTACAAATTATATTGATAGATCAGTTTGTTTAGAATTTTAAACTTTACACATATACGCTTCTAACATTATTATATTATATTTTATTATTATCTAATTATTTTTATTATCATCTGCATTCGGGGGAAGTGGTTCTTAATAACCATATATATATATATATATATATATATATATATATATATATATATATATATATATATATATATATATGAAAAATTTTGTGAAAAACTTATCTGCGCGGAATGTGCATATATCGATATTTCACTGTTTTTTACAGATCATCAGTGCACCTTACCGAAGACAGACATGATATTCACTTCTATACTACGTGTATATATACGAACTGTAATGAACTTCATGTGTATGAGAATTAATAATTATTAAATCTCATTTTACATGCGATTGTCTCTATAATTTGTTGCATTTAATTCTACAATTCGGCAAATCACTTTTGCCCTAGATTGTAGACGCAACAAGCCGCGACATCAACTGTACAAGTTGTCAGTACAAATGAAAAATTTTGTGAAAAACTTATCTGCGCGGAATGTGCATATATCGATATTTCACTGTTTTTTACAGATCATCAGTGCACCTTACCGAAGAGAGACATGATATTCACTTCTATACTACGTGTATATATACGAATTTTTCATTTGTACTGACAACTTGTACAGTTGATGTCGCGGCTTGTTGCGTCTACAATCTAGGGCAAAAGTGATTTGCCGAATTGTAGAATTAAATGCAACAAATTATAGCGACAATCGCATGTAAAATGAGATTTAATAATTATTAATTCTCATACACATGAAGTTCATTACAGTTCGTATATATACACGTAGTATAGAAGTGAATATCATGTCTGTCTTCGGTAAGGTGCACTGATGATCTGTAAAAAACAGTGAAATATCGATATATGCACATTCCGCGCAGATAAGTTTTTCACAAAATTTTTCATTTGTACTGACAACTTGTACAGTTGATGTCGCGGCTTGTTGCGTCTACAATCTAGGGCAAAAGTGATTTGCCGAATTGTAGAATTAAATGCAACAAATTATAGCGACAATCGCATGTAAAATGAGATTTAATAATTATTAATTCTCATACACATGAAGTTCATATATATATATATATATATATATATATATATATATATATAATAAATTGCCCCTAGAATTGCTAATTGAAGAACCAATTGGAAAAGTTTTAACCCTAGGACTACCAGGAAAACGGCCTATCGCTACTTACCGCGCGGATCCATTGGACCCGTATTACTATATGCTGGATTTGAGCTAATATTCGGCGATTATTTTGAAATCAATATAGCTTAAGCATTATTATATTTGACTTTTATTTTATTCAACATAAGAAATGACCATTAGAATAAACCGAAGCAGTAATAATAATAATAAGACACAAATATTGTAAAATAAAATATATAAATGACTTACATAAAAGTAAAAGTACATATAACTACTGAGTGTTCACCGCATACATTGGTTTTACAACGTGCACAAGTTGTTCTTGTTTTTCTCTGTTTTTAAGATGGACAAGTGGACAAACAACACATCTCTTCTTCTTTCTTGGAATCTCAGAACTAATAGATGCTTCAGCTTCTTCTTCTGCTTCTAGTTTTTCGTGATCCTTGTATTCTGCTAGCTCCTTTCCTAGCTCAATTAGAAAGTTTCTTCTCTTTTTCAAATCGAAAGAAAAATTATGTTTCAAGAGCTTCCATAGTATGTATGCGTTCATGGTGCTGATGTTTATCATGTTATAAAGAACTACAAGAGGCCATCTCTTTGTCATCCTTTTCACGGTGTATGATCGTGTCATTTTGTCCATATTGTCTACGCCGCTTTTTGTTTTATTTTAGTCCAGGATTACCTGAAATTTCTTTTTTTGGCCATTATTAACATGTTTCAGTAACATTACAAGCTTGCGCTTCTTTGGGCAATACCAAATAATCATCGCATTGTCTGTAAAACCAAGCTGTGTGTAAAACATTTGACGATTTTTTGGATCAACAAATGAAGATGGCAATTCAGGCTTATTTTTACGGATCGTACCAACTAATGTTAGGTTTTTCGATAATAGATACTTTGCAATATTGTACGATGTAAAGAAATTGTCGCAGGTGACATTCGTTCCAGAGTTTTCAATTTCTTCTACTAAACGTTTTACAATCTTTTCGCATGGATTCTTGTCTCTTTCCTCCCCCTGCTTTGCAGGATAAATTTCCAGTTTCCATGAATAGGTTGTTACACTATTACATATGGCCCAAAATTGTATTCCATATCGTCCAGGTTTTGATGGAATATAGTATCTAATGGGACATCTTCTTCTGAAAGTTACTCCTTTTTCTATGTCTTTCCGCTGCATCGTTGAATCTAAGTACACGAAGTATATTTTGAAATCAATTTCGAGCGATAATAGTACCAAAGATTTTTCGACCATTGTTTTTGCTTCAAAGTTGTGTTACATCCTCGTAATAAGATGTGTATACACCTATTAATATCAAAACTCCAATAAATTTCTTCATTTCTTGGACATCCACTTTTATCCAATTTTTGCCGAAAACAATCTCTCCTTCTTCATTCGTCCACTTTAGGATAATTTCAAGAAGAGGTTTACGAAAATAAATAAAAAAAGGCGAAGCACGGGTATCGATCTCGCGATTTCCAAAGCATGTTTTACCTGAACATTCTCGTAAAATATTGTGTCGTGGTTGTCTTCCGTCAAGAGGTAAAATAAGATCTTGGTACCAAACAACTTGTTTGTTCTTTGATATAAAAGAATTAGCTCCAGCCGGATTTCTGTTGTGGTCATCGTCGCTGCTCTCGGTAGATTCTTCTCTATCTGATTCTTCTGCTGTGCTTGTATCATCTCCATCGATGAGGCCTTCGACTGCCTCTACCTCTCCATCGTCGTCTGAATCTTCATATCCTGTATTGTATTCAACGTCACTCATTTCGGCTACTATCGCCTCTAGCTGTTGTTGTGTAAGGTATTCCTTATTTCTACGATCCATTTTCCGTAATGAATAAAACGAAAAGTAGAAAATAGCCGTAATAAAAGATTCAGGAATAACTACCTGACAATTGATAAAAAATTATGCTAAAATAGCAAATTGCATATCACAACTGAATAAAATATAAATTTTGTCTTATTCACAGTAACAAAGTAACGCTACACAGATTCGGCAAGCACTAATGTATTGTTCACGACGTGCGGCTATAAATATGCTAAAACACGTAAAGTCTCCAAAATCCGCATGATACATTGATTTCCCCTTTCTGTATACATCGGGAATGGCCAAGAAAGGTTTATCAGCAGCGGGGAAGTCCGAAATTTAAAAGCGAACCACTATCATTGTAAAACACATTCGATTAACCTACATTTATACAGTAAACGACATATGGGTCAAACGAACCCGGTTTGTAAACCACGAAAGTATTTTTATACTGCCAAAACCATTATTTCTAAAATAATTTTTTGTCCAAATTTTGAAGTTATAACTCGTACTTAAAAAGTTTATTAATACCATTAAACTAACCCACCCATAAGTACGATAAAACAATGGTTAGAAATCGTTTCGGGTCCATTAGACCAGCTCGGTAGTTCTAGGGTTAAAGTTGATATATCAAACAAGATCAACCTCAATATACCGCTATAAACTAAAGAGGAACTCGATAGACGAGTTGAAAATCTTATAAAAATCATACAAATTTCTGCTTGGGACAATACTAGAGAAATTTCACAAAGAATCTAGGATTTATTTAAAAGAAATTAGACTTTTAGTAAGAAGAAAAAGGCAAGTTAAAGGAAGAAGACAACAAATTAGAGATGCTTCGGATAAAACGATGTTAAATAGTACAACAGAACTGAAAGGCAAATACTAATACTAAAACAATATTCAATTAATAGCCCATTTAATAAATCTAACAGCGGATGCTGGAACCGAGTTTTACTATGAAAAGTCTTCAGATATTTAAGAAGACCATTTCTCATGTGCATTTGCGAATTCGAAAATGCATTCAAAGCTATTGTAATAAATAGTAGTATGCAATTATATGATATCTGAAATAACGATAACGAAAAAATGAGGCCGGTAAGTCGCAGAAACATTCATGTTGTAAAAACCAGATAAGCCTCCAAATACAGCTATATCGTGCAGACACACATCACTGTTACCTATTACTTCTAAATAAATAATTCTATAAATTATGAGATAAGAGACTTGAGCCTATTATTGAAAGAAAATAACTGATTCAGCATCCACCCTACAGTCCGGACTTAGCAACGAGTGATTACCTTTTTCTTAAATTAAAAAGCTTATACGTGGGACATGCTTTTTTTCAGATGATTGTCTAAAAGATGCGGTGGAGGAGTCTTTCAAAAACTTCAAAAGCATTTTTTTTTGGCTTTCTCAGAGGTCTACTTTATGTTCGTTCCTGTTCAGATTACCTTATCCTTTTTCTTCATTATCATGCTCAAATCCTGAAGAAGGTGTCAATATGAACAGTGGACCATCCTTTATTACAACCAACCCGCAGTGAAACTGAGAAGAAGATACGACGGATGTCCGGTTCCAAAGGTAAATTTGCGCGGCACACCGCCTTCTTCGCTCCAATCAGGTTAAAATTTGCATGCATTTTAGATACGCATATGTACTGCATAGGTGGCTGTTGTCATTGACTTAGGTTCAGTGCAACGTGTGCAGTGACAGTCGCATAATGTCTGTTCAGATCGAAACATACTCCAAGTTTGAAATGCGAGCGGCCATTCGTTTTTTGCATGCAAATAATACACCTACCGAAATTCATAAAAAAATACTGAAGACTTCGGAGAAGGATTTATGAATCGAAAATAAGTTAGTGCTTGGTATAAATAGTTCAAAAATGGACGCACAGCTCTGAACGATGATACCGAAGGTGTGCGAAAAAAAAGCATCAACAACGAAAACGGATGACAATAAATTAAAGGTCTATACGCTGATTCGAGAAGATCGTCGGTTAAAAATACAGGAAATTTCTCTACTGACCGGCATTCCTAAAAGCTCTCTTTATGAAATCGTATCTGAATTACGCTATCGGAGATTAGTACCAAAATTGTTGACAGACCAAAACAAAATGCAACGAATGGCGGCGGCAATGGAAGTTTTAACGCCCTATCGTCAAACAAACGGATTTCTAGAGTCTATAGTTACATAAGACAAAATGTGGGTATACCACCATACCCCCGAATCAAAAAAAGACTCGATGACGTGGAAGCAAGTTCACCAACATCGAAAAAATTCAAACTTCAGCAGTCTGCAAAAAAGACAATGGCAACTGTGTTTTGGTATAAGCAAGGCGTACATGAGTAGGTAAACCCCACCAGTTTTGTAAAGATAAGCCCGATAACGTCGAAGATTTACAAATCCGAATTACCAGAACGATACAAGAAATTCCCCGAGATTTTTTACAGAACTCTGTTCGGGGTTTTGTAAATCGATTGGGTCATTGTCAAATTACTAATGGACGACAATTTGAACACTTACTTTAATTTACTTTGTTTTTATTTTGTTTAATTTTTCTTGTAAAAAAGTTATTGAAATGAATTTTAAAAAAACAAAAATATTATTGTAAAGAGAAAAAAATTCTCTTTCGAATGGTAGAGCAAAATTTACCAGTTCCCATTAAAAAAAAACTGCGCGGGCAGGCGTAACTAAAAAACAATTGAGGAAAAAAAAAATTCAAATATTCTCAAATGTAAATCAAAATATCTTAACAAACTATTATATTGAACATAATTCCCTAAAATGAATATTAGCGACAATAAATCGCCGTATCCATACTTTTAACTGTATATGTGTCACGCTAAGAAATAAGTAATTAAACTTCTAGTTTCAAAAATTCTTTTATTGTAAATACCACTACAATATTGTTTCGCCATACAATGGCTTCATCAGGTGGATGAAATACTGATTTTTTCTTAGCGTTATAATGAAGTTTCAACAAGTATCTCCTTCGTCAATTAACTATATATGTTGTCATTTAAAATTTAAAAAAATGACTATAGTTTGACATTAATGAAAACAATTGAAAGCAAATAAAATATATATTTTGTAGTATTTTTGATGCTATTAAATTTACTTTTCTGGCAATAAATAACGGAATTATGATTGTTGGCGTTTTTTACGGGACAGTCTGTATATTATCAAAGAATTGAAACACGGCGATCATTTTCACGCAAATAAAAGTGACATCATCAGTTTGTTTTCTAACTGCTTATCTGTGAAGAGGTTTAGAGGAAGTACTTCGTGAGAAATTGAACAAAAATGTGCTGCTCTATTAACACTCTTTATTAAGAACTTCCCCAGTCACAACTGTTCCAATGGCTGCTGTCCATCAAGTAGTTCTGTTTCTTTGTAATATTCTCAGGATTCTTCCACCAGTTACTCAGAGTATCTCTACTTTAAATGATCTTAAATTGGATAAACTTATACAAGATAGCTCCCAAGATTCCGAGCTGAAACCACGCGTCCTTGGCATGCTTTATTTTTGGCCGACGTTTCATTCACTCTAGCAAGGGACATCTTCAGGCCTGCTACTATTGCTGCATTGAAACCGAAAGTTTGCTAATTAAGGACGAGGCTCTATAGGAGCTGTTCTGAGTTACTAGAGTTCACGGTTATGTTTTGCCTTTGAAGATATGCTGGGATAATACTGAATCCCAATATTATTCCACCGTTTTTGTTAAGAACATATCCTAAGGATGTACCTTAACCAAATACGCTACGTTTAATACAATTTTTCTTTTTCAAATTGTTTTACTGAAGATGATTAAAGATTTTGTAATACAAAGGTATTTTTAATAATATAAAATATTATTAAAAATCTGGTGTGAAGAACACAAATACAGGTTCACTATTAATATTTTTTGTGAACGTGTCCGAACATGTCACTCCCCAGAGACGTAGATACGTATTTCGCCTTTCTATAGGCTCGTCGGTACGCCCCTGCTGGAGAAAGGATATTCTCACACATATTCACAAAAAAGAACCACATCACCACATCACCGAAATTACCTACTCATGTATGTTTCAATTATTCTGATACATTACACATGCGGTTAGTCCGTAGTATGAGTGAAGACACAAACAAAATGCAGTTTCTAGAGAGATTGGCTGTGCCACCTTTGGAAGAGCGTCGTTACTTCACATTGGTTATCTGGACGGGGCGAGGTATTTTGGCTGTCTGAAAACAGGCAGCGCTGAATTTACTTCTACGCCCGGTCTGGATAATTTCGGTGATGTGGTGATGTGGTTCTTTTTTGTGAATGTGTCTGGGAATATCCTTTCTCCAGCAGGGGCGTACCGACGAGCCTGTAGAAAGTCGAAATACGTATCTACGTCTCTGGGCAGGGATATGTTCGGACACGTTCACAAAAAATATTAATAGTGAACCTGTATTTGTGTTCTTCACACCAGATTTTTAATAATATTTTATATTATTAAAAATACCTTTGTATTATACAAAACTGGTGGGGTTTACCTACTCATGTATGTTTTAATTATTCTGATACATTACATATGCGGTTAGTCCGTAGTATGAGTGAAGACACAAACAAAATGCAGTTTCTAGAGAGATTGGCTGTGCCACCTTTGGAAGCGCGTCCTTACTTCACATTAGTTATGTGGACGGGGCGAGGTATTTCGGCTGTCTGACAACAGGCAGCGCTGAATTTACTTCTACGCCCGGTCTGGATAATTTCGGTGATGTGGTGATGTGGTTCTTTTTTGTGAATGTGTCTGAGAATATCCTTTCTCCAGCAGGGGCGTACCGACGAGCCTGTAGAAAGGCGAAATACGTATCTACGTCTCTGGGGAGGGATGTGTTCGGACACGTTCACAAAAAATATTAAAAGAAAAAAAAATAATAATAGTGAACCTGTATTTGTGTTCTTCACACCAGTTTTTTAATAATATTTTATATTATTAAAAATAACTTTGTATAAGCAAGGCGTTCTACTCAGAGAGTTTTTACCACCGAAAACGACAATTAGCAACGATATGTATTGTGAAACTCTCGAAAAACCGCTCCAAGACATTCGACAAAAGCGAAGAGGAAGTTTGACGAAAGGAATCAGGTTGTTGCATGAAAATGCAAGACCGCACACCTCAAATCAGACGAAAGCCTTGTCTCAGAAACACAATTTGGAAGTTATTGTCCATCGACTCCATAGTACAGACCTGGCTCCTTCTGATTTTCATTTGTATGGGCCGTTGAAAGCTCATTTGTCGGGTAAAATGTTTGAAGACGACGAACTTTAAGATAAAATACGGCAGTATTTTAGAAATTTGAATCGCATCTTTTGCGAAGAAGGAATACAGAAGCTTGTGCCTCGCTGGGATAAGTGCCGTAACATTGACGGCGATTATGTTAAAAAGTAGCTAACAGTTCACGCTTTTACTTAGTGTATGTTTGATTTCTATAAATAAAGTAGTCTGTCTGTAATTCACAAGTGTAGCTTAGTAACTGGACATCCCCCGTAGTATTATAACTGACACTGGCGGTGAAATGCGGTGAATGTGAATGACGGTGAATGTGTAATAAACAAATCAAATAATTTTACTTGGCATTAAAGAACAACGATAATTTGTTTAGTAATTATTCTGAGACTGTCACAGATTTTGAACTTTCTCATTTTCTATAAGTACAATGAAAAATTTTAGATTGGTTGGTTTAATTTTATCCTAGCTATATCCTCGTATATATTGTATTTACTTAATTACTGTTACGAAATAATTTCAGCAGATTCGGTATGTAATATAGCGTTGTTGAATTACGTAAACGCTAAAATTAAATTTTATTGTTATGATACGAAAACAAGATTTAAAATTCGGCAAAAGTTGTGCGCTCTTCTGGCTGATACAATCTAGGTGTTCGCACTTTTGCCTCATTTATTGCTGAAACGAAATGAACAAAAACAATGAATTTCCTTTACTTCGAAAGACTGTTATTAATACAAATTAGTACAGCGTTTTCCGAATTACAAGAGCAATTTAAGTTATATTAAAATTTTGCTCGGATAACCATAGAACACCTCCGGCACGGTCCCCGTCTCGATTGTTTTTCAAATAATTTGATAATAATTAACGTCTTAGATTCAGCCTTGGATGTAATTTGTGAATCCAGTCATAAATTTTCTATTATCCGTCAAAGTATGAATCACGCTCGCTCTCATTCGAGTCTTAAATTAACGATTAATTAGATCTCCGATTTCAACTCAAACCACTATAAACTTCATGCTTTGAAATTATTGTGTTCATCGTCAAATTTTCGCTTAAATTAAAGACCTTTCTAACATTGTTGACGAATGAAGTATTCTCAAGTGTAGACATCTGATTTTATTTCCTACTTAAAGAACAGATAAAATCGTCGTCTTATATAAATAGAGCTTCGCTTCTCAATTTAAGATTTAACACTAGATTTTCTGTAAATTCTTTTTAGTATCTGGTAGGTCGTCGTTTCTCAAGCTGGAGGTTGTAGCGATATTAAAGGAGGCATCGCGAAAAGCCTAAACAATAATGAAAAATCATTTCATGAAAAAAAAATCATTTATTATAAACATTTTACTTGCAATAAGTACACATGTAAAGAAAAGAAACTAATGTGATAGTTGCTTTTGTTTTTAATTTAAAAGTTTCTCAATTCGTGGATCTACGTTAGAAACACTTAAAAGCAAATCTTTTTCGGGCGGTAAGGGACGATTTATAGCGCAACCGTAAACGAAAAATCCTTTTCACAGAGATAAGACGTAGCGAAAGGGATTAATATTTTCAATGCTTCTGTGACTAAATTTCCATATTCATTTCGACGAGCATGTCTAAACGTATTTAAATCTTCAGATATAAATTGCAGTGGTATTTTGTCGACAGACATTTCGATGAGCTGGTCGTGAATCTCAACTGGTAAATTAGCAGCTGCAACAACGTTTTCACTAAACGGATTCAGTACCCATCTCTTCGAGAAATCATTACTATCTTGCGGGAAATACTCCGTCAACTGAGTTTTTAGCTCACGCAAATCTTCAAACTATGGCGAATAATAGTGTCTTGTTCATTCAAATTTTTCTTAATATAATCCGAAGTGGGTGGAAACATATCCAAATTTTAGCATTGAAAGCGAATAATCAAGCTTGTTAATGAAAGCATGAATTTTATCTGGCAAAAATAAAATGTTTTAATCACGGCTTTGTAAATTTACACTCAAGTGGTTTAAATGCGAACATACATCAGCTAAGTAAGCCAAGAACAACATACACTCATTAGTCAGTAAAAACAATGAGAATAGCGTTTGTTTATCCTGGAAAAATATTATTAATTCATCTCGGAATTCCCATACCCAGGTAACACTTTCCCTCGTGATAACCATCTAACTTCTGTTTAGAAAAGAAGAGAACTTTTATTTTCGCCCATTTTATCGCATAGTTCAGCAAATAGCCTGTTCTGTAATGGTCGGTTTTTAACCCTGCAGAACTCGCGCCTATAAGCATTTCGCTCACGCTTAAGCCAGAATTGCTGTATTTTTAAAGAGGGTTGAGATATAGGAACGAGGCGCCCTCTAGCTGAGTTTACGTATCACTTCTGTTTATAAATGCAACCTAAACACCAATTAGTCGTCTGTAGCAATTTCTAGGAAGAACTTGTCAAACACTTGCAGACTGTGTGAGCATTTCGCTCACGGCGCTAGTTCCGGCATTGGTGTTTTGTTTTGCCTATTGACGTTTCTCTCACTACGCGAGTTATAGCATTGACGTGTTTTTCTAACCATATTTATGTAAGTATTGCATTTATTAGTATTTAGTCGTGTACTAAATGTTTTATATTAATGAAAATGACATATTTATATGACGATGTTATTTTTTTAGTATAATGGCAATGAGTAGAACTCAGAAAATTGCCGAATTAGCAAGACAACAATATGCAGAATTAAATCCACAACCAACATGGATGGCTACTCAACCAGCCCTTGACCAGCAATCAGAAAATTTATTTGATGATGGAGATCATTATGAAGTGGAGAGTGACAATGTCAGTGAACACAGTGACAATAATACAGACACAAAAGAATGAGATCGTGATAACGAAAATGATGATATGATAGTTGACCCAGAGCCTCAATTTGATGGAGGCCGAAACGGATAACTATTTCACATCTACACCACTAGCCAAAGACATGATTCAAATGAAAACAACTATTGTCGGAACGTTAAGAAAAAATAAAAAAGAGATACCGCCTTTGATGTTGAATACTAAAATTAGACCACTAAATAGCAGCATATTTGCATTTTGCAAACCTATGGTTTTAGTTTCATACAAACCGAAACCAAACAAAATTGTTTCTATGTTATCTACATTTCATAGTGATGATAAAATCGATGAAGAATCTGGAGATGCTCCAAAACCGGAGATAATCACGTTTTATAATTTGACAAAAGGCGGAGTCGATGTTGTAGATGAGCTGAAGTCAACTTACTCTGTCTCTAGGTTCTGTTGTAGATGGCCTCTAAGATTATTTTTCTCAATTTTGGATATAGGCGGTATCAACTCTCAAATAATATATAAAAATAATACCGAAATTATTCAAGACCGCAGATTATATTTGAAAGAGTTGGCTCAAGAATTGATCAAACCACATTTGATAAATCGATCTTCAAAACAGAATTTGCCGGTGAGTTTACGAACCCGAATTCGAAAAATTTGTAACATGAAGGAATCAACAGTTGTGCGAGAGGTTGCCTCAGGTTCTTGTGCGTTTTGTCCTAGGCGAAAAAATCGAAAAAGCAAGAAACATTGCGAGAAGTGCAATAAAGTGATTTGTACAGAACATGCTAAATATGTCTGTCCCTCATGTTCCAACGTCAATAGTTCCTCAGATCAGAGTGATTAGCATTTTAGAGAATACAGGATTTTTTGCAATTTATTTTCGATTACAATTTTATTATTTTTATTTTATTAGCAAATGTTAGAGATTTTAAACTTTTATAAGCAAATAACATGTTTTAAAAAACAATAAATATTGATTTTGACTTCAAAAATACTAGTTTTATCTGCATCCTGACGTTATATAAAAAAAAATATCAAGCGTGAGAAAAATGCTCAGAGGGCTCACATTCCACAGAATGGCGCGGGTTCTGGAGGGTTAATCAAATTCACCATTTTTACAGTTTCACAGAGAATTTGATTGAGATTTTTCGGCATGTTTTTCTTGGTATAAGACGATCTTTTAATATTTTTATTAATTCACTGTTCTTTCCTGTTATCGCCTTTGCATTATCACTACATACTGCATACTGCAATACATTTTGTCAAATCTATGTTAGTATAGTTTTTAGTAGCTTCATTAAAAGTATCAAAAAGGCATTGTCCTTGTTGCATGACAAGGTAATGTTTCGCAAAATAACATATTTTTTTGGATCCATGTGTTCCTATCACATTCATACCTCACAAAACATAAGAACTGATGCATGATTGCTACATCTGTTGATTCATCAAATTAACTACTAAAAAATTGGCTTGACTTACAAATAGTTTGTTGATTTCTCAAGCTACGTAATTTTCTTTGGAAAAATTCCAAGGGTTCGTTTTTATGAGCCGGATGTTTAGTTTCCAAGTGTCAAACTAATTTTAATGGTTTCATATTTTCATCGGAGAGAACTTGAAAGCAAATAACTGTCATTATACAATCTTGCCTTCTTACTAACCGATTTACTGAATGTAGATGGCTCACCTTTCTCAAAAATGTATCTTAATTTATATTAATTTTATTTACATGTAGTATTTGCGTGGTCGCGGTTCTAAAATGGTTGAAAATTGTTGCTATAGGTTAAGCTTAATTACAGGATTAAATTCATCTTATGTACTTGTTCATATCAAACAGTGAATTTAAAAAAGAAGTAGCAGCTCTTCTAAATGTTGCGGAAGAACATAATACGAAAATATTGAATTGAATTAATTCGGTTTTTACATGATAAAGATCCATAATTTTAAATAGAAGTAAAGCTAATAGTTAAAATCTTTAGTTTATAAATATTTGTTCGTAAAGCGGCAGTTGTATTAGGTATGTACTTACTAGAGCACATAACAAACTAACATCGGTATAGGTAAATAAATAAATACAAAAAGTTACTATTATTTTACACTATTTTCAAAATGTGAGAGTTTACACAAATATTGTAGTAAAAATGTGTGGCACATCTGGTTGGCCCTTACTGTTATACTATTGGGTACTAAACACACAAATGCATTTCTATTATCGTCTAAACGGTTGCTTCAAATGAATAAATTTAACAAAGGTGAGCTATTTAAATCAAACTGATGTTTAAGTAAAATTTGTGATTATTTTAGGTCCGGTTTATTTACTTTCCAGTAAAGTACCTGTTAGTTACTTGACAATTAAATTTACTTGGCACATTTACTATTTTTGGGTTTATTCATATAATTTTAAAGGTCGGTTAGTTACTGGAAAGAACTAGATGTTTTTACAACAGTAGTATGGTTAGGGGAAAATAGAGAAAATGTAACATACCACTAACACATGGTATAGAGAAGGATGTACAGCTTTCGGTAATTTTAAATTCTAGTTGCCGGCATGACAAATGAGTGCATCTAATATAACCTTAAATCTCAAGCGTTTGTTGTGTGTTATCACGTGTTGTCCATTTTTACTTTTTTCATAAACATTATTAATATAAAATACATATTTTAATATAAAAAAAGGTATGTTACATTATTACCTAAATTATGACCTAATTCCAGGCTGCAGTTCGATTTTATTGTCAAAACTTGTTTAATTTCATAGAAAATGGAAAGTAAGAAACGGGTTAGATCGGCAAATTTCTCTATCGAGGAATCAAGAATTTTAGTAGATCTAGTTTTAAAGTACAAGAATGTCATCAAATGCAAAAAGACTAACAGTACAACATGGAAACAAAAGGAGGATGCGCGGTCAGAAGTATCAAAAAAATTGTTATTCAACCCCTTTTTGTATTTTCAATACAAGTAAATAAATATATGTATATATATTCTGTATTAATATTGGTTGTTTTATTATTATATTTATTTTGTACAGAGTTTTTTTTAAATATATCTTTTATGTCTAGCATCATATTATAATTTACTATGACTACATGTGAAATAAAGATGAAATTTTTGTTTAGCACATATACTTTAATAATACATAATACTTTATTTACCACACACACAGTATGTAATAAACAATACAAACGAACAAATTCGTCATCATCAAATTTATTAAAATTTTCTTCTATTTGATATCGATTCACTAAATTATTAATATTGACAAAATCGTTGTCTAAAATATCGTCAATGTCTTCAAATAAATCCATTTTACTTGTCAATAACTTAATTTTCATGACAGTTCACAAACAGCATGATATTAGTCTTACTTGACACTATATAGGGTAGATGAGCAGCAAGTAAATTTTCTCCCAAGTAAGTAATTTTACTGGGCGGTTAAATTTTACTTGACGGTGAATAAACACTTAATCTGGCAAGTAAGGCTTTATATTACAAGTAGCGTTACTCGATACTTTACTGGAAGGTGAATAAACCGGCCCTTAGTTTATTATTTCCTAACTCTCCAGTAAATTTTGTGGCTTTATTTTCCAATTCTATAATTTAAAAATTATTATTCAATGTGTTGTTTTTAAAATTCATTCATATTCGATGATTCGGCCAGCTCAAATACCGGGTGTCGCAGTAATGGCGCCACTTACTGTTGTTGCTACAGGAAGGATCCACAGAGCGCAAAATGCAAAAAAGGACTGGTCGCAAACTTGAATTACATTATAATATTATTTGAAAAATGTTAAACAGTGTTGTATCAATATTCATATAAGAGAAATCAAAAATTATTTAATAAGCCCTGTATATGTATAAAACCATTTAATTGAGAAATCTCCTTATATGTATATGAAACGAAATAATGTATAACAAAATAATTTGAAACATTCTTGAGTAGGTAAAACCTCACCATATTTTGTGTAATATAAAAATATTTTTAATAAAGTTTCCATATTATTGAAAATGGGAAAAAGTATTTTTAAAAAGAAAAGTTCTAACAAAATGACAAATTGAATTAGCGGTAACCCACAAATATATTAATCGATATTGAAAAAAAAATTACAGTTTAACGTATTTTTCATATTGATAATAATAATAATAAATTAAATGAATTAGTAATTTAGATATTACGAGTTTACGAGTGGAACGGAAGAAAGATGAAGCTAGCAAATCATATAACTATTAAAATAAATATTTAAGAAAATTAATACCCGCGCATGATGTGGAAAGAAGAATAGCAAGAGCTCATGCATGTAGTGTGTCTCTTTCTCGAGATGGGGATTGATGACTTTTCCTCGGTTAGAGGAAAATTAATTAATTGAAAAAAAGAGGTACCTGCCGCACTTTTGAGTTCCTCAGTTGATGGAAGAGTGAGTGAATGTCTTCGACGATAAGTACGGTTAGCGACTACGTGGACGGTGAATAAACAAAATCCCGATTCTTCGACAGCTTTCCTGTCTCCTTATCCAACGAAATCCAAGGGTACAACGGAGAGCAGGAAAGCTTCTGTACAATGGAGATAAATAACTACACGTAAAATGTTACTATTTCTCCAAGCGGAGTGGATGATCACAACTACATAATTCGGTATTCTTTAACAGTCTGTTGGTCTTACGAAACACACCTTAGGCGATGCAGATCGATCTTGGTATATGGTCATCGATAAATAGAAGAATGGATCTTAAGAATAACTTGCATAAAGGCCAATATAAATTGCGAATGCACAACTAAAAGGCGCAATTCGAGGATATTGTAATGCATTTTCGCCTTGCACAAACGCTGTTTGTTGTACACCGGAAATGAACGAAATCATGTAAATTCCTCATTTTTTAAGTGAAACGCAGCTTAACGCATTAGGATTCGCGTAAATTTATATATAATATGAAAGTACTATTACTAGTATAAAATATTATTAAAAATCGACTGTGAAGAACACAATACAAGTTCATATATTTGTGAAGGTATCTTTTCCAGATACGTACACACGTATTTCGTCTTTCTAAAGAATCATCGGTACGCCCCTGATGCAGAAGATACATGCGCATAAACAACAACTTGACTATCTCGTAGAAATTATGAAGACAGAATGCAGAAGGACATTCAGCGCTGTCTACATAACAAATGTGGAATTATATACGAGAAAATATATATCATAAATATATATGCGCACTGTGAAGGAGCGCTTTAATTTATCTGAAAATAATATGATTGAAATATTTCTTAATCAAATCAGAAATTTAACAAGAATTCAAAATAAACTTTTGCGAACCTGATACTTAGCAGATAAGTCATATGTTCAAATCAAGTCTCCCTATAACGGATATACCGTAAGATGGCCAAGAAAATGTTATGACTGGCGGTACCGAAATCCATACTACTCTAGGGCAATAGTAGTAAAACACTAAATTCATAAGGATATTTCGCTAGTATTAAACAAGGGCGATGGGTAAAGTAAGTTTCGTTTCCACCGAGTAAGCAGAAGAGTGGGGATATCGGCGCTATCGCAGCGGTTCGGTGTAGTCTGGTTCAGTGTGAATCTGGTAGCGCTAATGAAAGTATCGTTCGAATATTCTTTCGTGCTATTTTGGTCGTTTAAAATGGTTTCTGCAATTAAAAATGCCGGCGACTGTGAATTGCCTGCTGTTATCCTACTTCTGTGTGCAAAGAACATGAAGGCTGCCGAGATTAATCGTGATCTTTGTTCTGTTTATGGTGAAAATGTCATGAGTGAGAGTGTGGTTAGAAGATTGTGCCGTATCTTTCGAGAAGGACGAATTAACGTTCATGATGAAGAACGGAGTGGAAGACCAACTGTTGTGCCGAATGAACTTGTGAGTAATGTCGAAGAAAAAAATCGTGAAAATCGACGATTCAGAGTCACAGAACAGAGTGCTTTTTCCCTCAAATTTCACATACAGTTTTGTACGAAGTTGTTACTGAACACCATTTTTGTTCACAATAGGTGCCAAAAGTTCTTACCAAAGGCAATAAAACAAAGAGAATGAAATCGGCACTAACTTTTCTGACACGTTACGTTACGTTGAAGGTGAAGCTTTACTCAGACATGTCGTAACTGGTGATGAGACTTGACTCGCCTATGTCAACGTTGAGACGAAAAGACAGTCAAAGCAGTGGAATCGCTCTAACTCACCTACGAGGAATCCTTTAAAGTGTCATCAAACTCTTTCTAAAACAAAAGTCATGTTCATTGTCTTTTGAGACAAAAAAGGCATCCTTCTTGTAGACTTTATGTGTGATGAAGATCTGCAGGATAGTGTTACAGCATGGTTTAATTTACAGGCGGCAGCGTTCTATGAAGAGAGCATTAGAAATCTGGTTCATAGCTATGACAAACGTCTCAATCTTAATGGCAACTATCTAGAAATACGAGTAGCTGAAAATTGTAGATTTTAGTAGTATCGGGTCCTTCAATAGGTATGACCTCTTTTAAACCTCTAGTAGTATATGTTAATTGTTGTCATTTAGTTGTCAAACTGTAGCGCAGTATATGCAGTTTTATGTAAAATGGACAGATTTTCAATTAATCAAAGAGTTTTTGGAGTTAATTGTAAAGTTTTATTACAAATCAATAAATTGTGCAAACTCAGAGAAGTTTTCGGTGAGAATTAAACGTAGCAAGGACACGGACAAATTTCTAGCAAAAAAAACTATTTTGAGGTGGGTGAGGGATTTTAATGAAAGATGGAATGTTTCATCAAACTATGCTGGAATACGGAAGTATGGACATCGGCAAATATTGAATGCGCGAGGCAAGCACTTCAACGAAGTACATTGCGTTCTGCAAAAAAAAACCTTCAATTGCTTTGCAAATTACTGAAACGAGTCTGCTGAGAATTTTGCATGATGACTTACACTTTCACTCCTATAAAATCCAAGTCGTTTATAAATTGCAAGATGGGGACCGAGATGCTCGAATGACTTTCTGCAGAAATATGTTGGAAATTTTGAATCAAGAACAAAACGCGATTTATTCTTTGCTTGTGTCCGATGAAGCGTATTCTACTGACAGTGGAAGTATAAACAAACAAAACTGCCTTTATTGGGCGACTGAAAACCCACAACGATTACACGAAAAACCGCTTCACGATGAAAAAAACACTGTATGGTGTGGTGTTTCATCATTTAGTACAGTATTCGAGAAAAACGAGGAACCTGTTACAGTCACTGCGAAGCATTACATTTTCTTGTTAGAATCATTCCTATGGCACGAACTACGTAAAGTAAGACGAAGAAACATTTCTTTCCAACAAGATGGTGCCACACCACATACAGCAAGGCAAAGTTTGATTGCGTTGCGGCGAATGTTTCCGAACGGATGGATTAATTCCAAGGTTTGGAGGCATACCATTGACGTTAAGATCCCCCGACCTGACGGCGTCAGATTTCGTCCTTTCGAGCAATAAGTCTTCGAGAGACGTCCACGGACAATTCAAGATTTTAAAATACCCATTCGAAAAGAAATACATGCGATTTATGGTCCAATTTTAAAAGGAGTAATGCATAATTACAGGACCAGGCTTGAACAATGCTTTGCAGCAAATGGGGTACACTTGAATGACGCTACTTTTAGGGATTAAATTTATATATAATATAGTTTATCACAAATTTGTTTAATTTCGCCATTTTCAGATCTTGCAGTGAATGTTTGAAAGTAGGTTATATCTATTGAATTGCCTTGTATACAATAAAGACCTCTGCATATATTGTTGTTTTTTTAAATAACCAAACAGAACTTACTTTACGATTCACCCATAATACCACGAACATATTATGACTGACGGTATCGACATCTATACTACTATAGGATAATAGTACTAAAATACTAAGCGCATTTGTATATTTCGCTACTGTTATGTAATTAGTTGCGCCCAGGAGAGTTGTGGAACAGTTGCACCCACCTTTGAAGCCTAATTGATACTGAGGAATTAAGTCATTGTAATAAATTAATACAAATACTAACTTAATAATATATCCTGTTAGAAGAAAACTAATTGTCTATTTTGAAATATTTGGCATACGACAAAAATTAATAATTTAATAGGCAAATGAGTTCCCAAGACCTATTTCGTTGTTCTGTCTACATAGAAGTAGCATTTTATTCTTGGAAAACTAGTTAATATTTTAAATATTTTTACATTTTTATTTATATGTAACTGATTTTAATTTTGTTTTTCCGATATAGTTTTGCATTCCAAAATTAGGAAACTAGCCTGCCAGGTTGCAAAAGATTCATAGCGTAAATAGTTTAAGAGTCTCATAACTTCGTCAACGTGTCAGGAAAACCTAATGTAACTCATCCTGCGTTATTTGCATTTATATTATATTACATTACGTCTAAATCCTGTTACATTTAGCGGTGCCGTGCAAAATCTAATATTTGCACAAACTTTCAACTAACACATTTCTCTCTCTTCCGGCAAACGCATTACTCACACAAAAATGTTAATTGGATAAACAATGGTATCAAATAACGAAACGGCAAGATCGAGTGCGCAAATGCCTAGAAAGTGTAAGAGAAGGACAGGGAATGTAAAGAGAAAGAGGTATCTTTAATTCCACTCTACTCCGTTTCCTTCTCAAATTGTTTTCTTTAAACGCTTCTCCCAACTTCTTATTGCATCGTTTATACGACGCTCATATCTTTCCTTGCCCTTCTCTATCTCAGTCTCTTTCCGGTAATTTCTTTTCGTTGCGCTCCTTCGTTGGCATTGAAATTTTAATTTCTTTTCTCCTTCTACGAGCGATATTCTTCTGTTTCACGTTTCGCCTCCCTTCCCAAAGGGTACTGCCGTTCTGAGGCACTTTGTTACATTTTAATTAATTAAACAAACTCTTAAATATAACTTTTTTTTTATTCCGCAAGTGTTTTAAAATTTTCCCGGCTTAGTGGTAGAGAGGTATCCTCAAAGAGGAATGGAAATCGTGTAAGCGAAGGAGCCAGCACGAAGGATGGAAGTCCTTATGATAAGAAAATACTTTCCGTTTCTCCGCCGAGTTACGATATACGTATTTTGACGAAAATAATTTCAAAGGAAAAGAAAATATTTAGCCAAGAGAAGGTACGTCCTTCTCTGTTGGAGCAGCTAACTGTATTCATAATTATTTTAATCTCATAATATGCGAAGTCCTGAATTCCTGTATTTTTTCACGTTTAAATTAGAATTCCGCAAAATTTAATTATATACTGTATGTCAGTATTAATTTTAGCCAAATGTATTTGGAGTAATACAGGATTTTTCAAGTAACCCGTTCGTTATAAGTTTTATATGTTAATGCCTTAGGACATTTTTGAAAATTTCTGGCACGTAATCTTGATACTTGATGTGTTAAAATAAAATATTTACACCCATGAACCACTTTCGGTTATACCGGAAGTCATAGCCAACTTAGATATTTTAGACGGAATGTTATACCTTTTATTTCTTTTTAAGATTCCTTGTAAAGTACTATAACACCTTATATTAAGGCTTCTTTTGCAAAAAAAATAACTGTTTTGAAATTATTTTGATATTTGTGAAATTTTTGTTTTTTAAATTTACTTTTAAAACCATATATCTCAGACGTATTTGATCTAAAGTACGTCATATTTCTACGAGAGACAGCGAAAGGTATAAGATCCGAGTAATGTTGAAACATTTTAGAAATCTCCTACAGGGTGTTCAAAATTTATTCATTATGTAAGTAATCTTTAATTAAAGGAAAATGGATTTTTTCAAACGGAACAGCCTGTAGATGAGTACGCGATAATAAGTAGATAATAATTCTGCATCGTATGGGTATAGGTTCCCTATATTTTTCTCTCATAGTTTTAGAGTTATTAATGATTATTTTCTAAATTGAGCATTATCAAGAAAAATCGTTGTAGTATGCTTTGAAAAATAAATCTGATCTGTCAAAATTGTCTCAAAGTGTATTTCGTGTCTAACTGGTTTTATGTTGTTCACAAATATCGAAGACGAATTAAATATTTATTCTAATAGAGATATTTTGAATTTATTCTATATTCATGGTGTATCTCTTTAAAGAAAAAAAAAATTAAATATTTATAAAATATTTCTCCCGCCACAGCATTTCAAGAACAGAGACTATACCATAAAGAGTAGGGGTAGTGTTAAGTAGCGAAAGGATTGTGCCACCGACTGAGTCGATTTCGATCGTTACATAGTGCCATGGATTTTTCTCGTCAGAAGAAAAGAGAAAATAGCAGAATTATATTGAACTTTATTTGAAGAACATTTATAAATTTATATACTTTATTTTGGTGTTTTTATATTGTATTTCAGACGGGGAATGATAAATTTAAATTTAATTATAATTTTATTGTAATGTATAATTTTTGTACACGTTTGTAGGTTGAACGAGCGTGGATTGATATTTGTTGTACGCGCCAAATCGAAGATATGATCAAATGTATATAGTTATATATTTTATTCTTAGGTCGCCAGTTTGATTTATATTTTTGTTAGGTGGGAGTAGCTGCCTGTTTCTAGAAAATTCATCGGGAGAGATTCGATAGAGGTTTTCAAGTTTGGTTGTGTTTTTTGATAAATTAAATAAAACTTAATTTTATTTAATTCTTTTAATAGCTACGGTGTGTTTTTGATTGCATTGTTGTTCTTTAAGTTCGTTACGTATATTTTGATGTGTTAAATTTTATATTTCGCCTATCAGAATCTCTCGTGAAATAGTTTTTGCAACGTACGTGAAAAAAACTAAAAATGTATGTATTCTAATCTGATATATTGATAGATATAGTTATAATTATTATTCGATTGATATTTGAAGTTTCTTAAATTGATAAATTTAATTTGTAATTGTATTGTAATCATTAGAAATATTTACGAAACGTATTAGTCTGTTTTGAAGTTAGTTTTTTTATGTTCATTTAATTGATATAGTATATTAGATTGGCGGGAAAACTATTTTGTGACAAGCTGATTTTTGTGCTTGGGTAATTTGAGTTGCGTGCGAAAAATAGAAAGTTCTATTTTTGACGTTTGATATTTTATGGGGATAAAGTAGTATATGACAGCTAATAAAGTTTGTTTATATTGTGTTTTGAATTATTGTTCGGGTTTCATTAAGAGTTTTTTTTTTACTCTTATTCGAGTCATTATTTATAAGAGTTTTTTTCTCTTTCATTAAGACGCTATTTAGTCAAAAATTCTGCTTTATATTTGGTAAAGTAGTTTTTTTTTTTTTTTGCTTTTTTAAAGAAAAAATATATGTCTGTGTTGTTAATGGTAGTTTTATTTCTTGAGTTTAATTTGTATTATTTCTTCGTTTAAAACACGACTTTCGAAAGAAAAAGCCCTGACGAGGAAGGAGTTCAAGGAAGGTGCCCACCTGACTGAGTGAAGTCGGAGATATTGCTGTGCATTGTGAAGATAAGTTATTAAGAAAAATTAAGATAACAATTTAAAAGCACAATCCATTGCAATATGCACATATTGCTGTGTATCGACTATCATAAACAGAATTAATGTTCCCCAGAGTGGTCACAGAAACTGGCCTTCCAGAGGGGAGCTCATCTTAATAATAATAATTAAAAATAATAATAATAATTATAATAATTCATACCTTAGCATCCCCCAGCAGCTTAAGGCTAATTATAAGGCTCGTGGGAAGACTTAAGCTATTTAGCTGTCGACCAACGAGCCGAGCCGTCGGGTAACGACCAATTCCATGACGAAAATGAAATAAATTATTATTTAGTGCATAAGGTTGTATGTGGTTATATACTAGGTATCCATATTTCTTCCGTATGGGTAATGTTAAATAGTGTGTTAAGTAACGAAACGATTATGCCACCGATTCAGTCAGTTTCGATCGTTAGATGTGCGCATATTGCTGTGTATCGACCTTCTACATTTATATAATAAACTAATTAAATGTTCCCGGAGTAGTCACAGAAATTGATCTTCCAGAGCGGAGTTCGTCTAAATAATAATGATAATAATAATAATAATAATAATAATAATAATAATAATAATAATAATAATAATAATAATAATAATAATAATAATAATAATAATAATAATAATAAACCCATCTTGTTCGAATGAACCGATGGGGTAAGATAATGGCAACCAAGAACGAATGGTTCTTGTGAGTGGAAGAGATAATAATAATAATAATAATATTAATTGGGTTGGGTTAGCAGCCCCAATGAGGTACATTGCTTCAAACACCGGATGAAAAGGATACTGTGGTCGGTCGGAGGAGCAGGATCCAGGTAGGATTAATCAGAAAAGACCGAAACAGCAAATTGGAAATGAAACACAAACATGGCACGCTTCAGTAGAAACAAAGAACGCAGGCGATGATGTTGTTGAGATACCTTCATCCCAACCCACTTCGTCAACATAACAACTAAAGCGCCGGACCCTATGGGCCGTGAAAATGAACCCCACCTACATGGTGGGAGGTGTTATTATCTGCTTACTAAGAATGAAGCATGCCATATGGAGGAGAGCTGCATAGTAAGGTTACGGAAAAATACCTGGAAGTAAGAAATAATAAACAACAATAATAATAATATTATGATAGTTATGCCAGCCATCTTGTTCTCACGAACCGATGGGTTAACACCACTGGCAACCAAGGACAAATTGAACGTTCTTGTAAGTGGATGAAATAATAATAAAGCAATAATAATGCTGTGCAGTTTTATTCTAATAAGTCGGGCTCCAATTATATTAAATATAAACCCTTTGCTTTCGGTTCTTTGTAACTAGGCCTAGCATCCAAAGTAAAAGGTAAAGAAATAAGACCACAAGATGTCAAATTAGATACGTTTATTGTCCATGCTTCAATATACATTCATAATTCATGAACTCAATAGAGCTTATAAATCATTTATTTATCTAAATCAAATCACAATCATATAAATTTATGAGTATTTTCAAAAATATACACAAATAATCTTGTTCTGTCTAGTTCTTTTTCAGACTTTATAAATTTTTCAATTAGTACATTTGTTTAATAATTTACGTTGTAATTGCATGGTCAACTTTCATCTTACTTAAACTCATGCTTATAATTAATTGATATGAATTGTTTCTTCCAGTTTCTGAAGTAGTAGAACCACTTCATTATTTATATATATATATATATATATATATATATATATATATGTATTTATATATATATATAGAAAGAGATTAGTGCGTGTTATGTTCGTCACTGATTTCAGCATTTAAAACACAGAAAATTTTGTATATCGCATTACTATCTAGCAGTTGGGCCCATACTGACATATACACGCATGTAAGCTTTGTTGCCTTAAGATTCCTCAAAATTTGGTCCGAATTCAAAAAGAGAACCATGTTTTGCCGATTTGCACTAGACTGTTTTGGCAATGGATCATCTCATTTAGTGTATATCGCTACAGGTAATGAAACTTGGGTATACTGCTGTGATTTAAAAAAAAGCAAAAATCGGTAGTTAGGATTTTCAAAAATGAATCGGCTGTAAGAAAAGTTGTTAGAAAAAAAAAACAAAAACATAATTCTCACATTTTTTGGGAATAATGGATATGTTTCGACAATAGGCTTTAAGACACAATATGGTACACGGCAATTTGTTTCCCTCCATCGTCCAAGAGGAAGGATCATCTTCCAACACGATAACGCTCGGTTTTCTACTGCTAAAGGAACGACTGAATGTTTATACGCAAAATCATTGAAATAAATTATTTCTTATTCGTATAGTCCACCCCTGCCAGACATTTTTTTTTTCTGTTTCCACGTGTAGTGAAGAAGTTTACATTTTACATCTGCCCAAGATGCAACCTAACTCAGAAAGGAAAATAATAAAAAATAACAAATGTGTGTTTTGTCTAAAATTGTGAGCAATAAGCATCGTCGTCAACACATCCTTATTCTTTATTTGTAAAGATTTACCCGATCGTACACACGCGTTTTTCGATAGACATTCTTCATCGGCTTTCAATTTTCGTAAAATTTCTAGGATTTTTTCGCTAGAAATGTTCATTCGTTACTCTTTTCTTCACATTACTCATTTATTTAACAAAGTGTACTTAACACCACAGACCAAAAATGTATATTTTAAAAACTATAAAGGCAATTTCCATCCAGTTTGTAACAGATACTGCGCAGGACTTACTTAATGCAGTGATCAGTAATATAGCCCGTCAGGGTTGCCATATCGCGTGGCATACTTGTACATTAAATATCTAACTTTCATTCTCTCCTTGGGCTATCTATTTGTTCAGGCGAAGCGTTTACGGTCGTTTACTATTTCACATCGGCTGGAGACTCAACAGACAATAGCTCCCTTATGTTCTATATTTATTATCAATTGATACCATTTATGAGACCATCTGTTATATTCCATAAAAAAACTAACCGATTTAGCGTATATCGCCTTATAGTAAGTAACATTGCTTTTATTTTGTCCTAGATTCCCGAAGATCAAGTATGTTATTGTTATGACTATAATTATTATTATTAGTTTAGCAATGTTAGCATCACACAGACGAATCACAGTACGCCAACTTCATTTAATGGATTTCCAAAGGAAAGCAGTCTTTCGCATAATTTCCAAATTCACCTGGATACATATATTTTTGTAAATATGATAGTATTCAAAAGTTTCAGTAGGTTACCTAATATCTGGATCTGCACAGCAAAAATAGAAACCGTTTTCCGTATGATAAAAGCTTCATTTCGAGGCGTAATAGACATGAGTGTCCTCAAGCAACTCAACCCGGCCGCCGCGCCGTACTTATCGTCAGGGTACGACACCGTCACCCCATGCTGAAATCTATGGATTTGAATTTCAAACTGGAATATATCCATCCGGTTTAAGATCTCCATCGCCTCAAACAAAGCCAGATATATTTCAGTGGGTAACTGAGAGGGCGTAATGTAATGATCTTTCTCTCTGCCCGGGTTCTGAAAAATTACGAAGTGAAATTGAATTTTTTTGTAACTCTAACCATGGGGTTAAGCGAGTTAATTAAAGTTGTGTACTTGCATACATTTTTAATTTAAAAAAGACGTAAAGAAAATTAATTTACACACTAGGGCTTACTAATATGATTCATATAAATATTTAAAAAGGATTAAATGGAATAGAAGATAATGTAGTTTTAAATAAAAATGGTATTAATTAATTTAGCGAAATATATCATTTTAAATTATTGAATTCCTTCAATTCAACTTTAAGAACAGGTTACTTGTCTCTTAAATGGAAAGCTTCTCAGATAATTTTTATTCCTAAGTCTTACAAACCGTAGCTTTTTATAGACCCATCAGCTTGATATCACTTATATCAAAATTATATGAAAGTTTATATTAAAATAAACTATAATTAATGGTGAGGAATTAGAATACAGCAGACCACCAATTTAATTTGACAAAGGAAATACTACATCATACCACAAACATAATTTTTCAAGCTTTGATGACAAAAAGTACTGCTTAGTAGTATTCTTAAATATAAGTCAGGTCTTTACCAAGGTCGGATACATTGCCTTGCTGGACAAAGTGAAAAAGCTTTTACCTCTTTCGTATTTACTTGTGAAAATTCTACCGTTAACATTGTTATTTCCTTATCTAATACGAGAACAATTAAAAATTGTCTCGTCCAATAAATCCTCAAGCAAGCGTTTTCGGTGTATTGTATTTGATTTAGGGTAAGTTGGGTGAAGATGCCAAACCGGTTAAGATGCCAAAGTGCAATAGTTCGACCGCTCACCCTCAGATGGTGTAATGGACGCTATGACTGCTGTATTACGACGAGTGTAGGTGAGCCGGGAAGTCCGGACGTTTTCGAGGAAGTGAAGTGATTTTAAAGGTGAATTTGTATTTAGAACAGGTAAATAAATTCTTTCAATGCTCTGCAATGGACGTAACCAACTAGTTATCTTAGTACTTTCTAATCGATTTAAAGAAATAATAGAAAAAAGTAGTTAGTGTTAATGTTTACTATTACCACCTGGGAGTTGCCGCGAAATTTCATTTTATAATTTAGTTTGTCGTCTTCCCCCAGCTATAGGGGTAAGATGCCATAAACATTTTTTTTCCATTTTTCTATCGTTATGCCCTGGAAGTACACAAGAATATCCAATAAGGCCAATTGGTCTGAAGAAGATCTTTCCAGGGCAGTTGCCTTATTAAAAGAGGGTGGTCGTAGTGCTAATTCCATTTCAAAAAAATTAAAAATTCCTCTGCGTACACTTGTGAGGCGTTCAAGCAGTGGAAATCTTACAAAATGCAGTTTAGGTCCACCAGGCTGGCTAGGGAAAGAAAACGAAGAGAATTTGGTACAGTACATCAAACAGTTAGAACAATCCGGCTATGCAGCTACCCCTACAGAAATTAGACGTCTATCATTCACTTTTGCAGATGCAAACAAGATTAAACACAATTTTAATTGTGAGAAACGTACAGCTGGATATGATTGGTTCTCTCTATTTATGAAAAGACATCCCCAATTACTTCTGAGGACTGCTCAGGGTCGGTCAATTGCTAGATCATTAGGAATGTATCGCAAAGGAGTTGATACATATTTCCAATTACTTTGGAATGTATTCGAAAAATACAACTTCCATACTGAGCCGTGTAAAATCTATGACATGGACGAAACTGGGTTACAGTTAAATGACAAACCTGGGAAAGTGGTAGCCACAAAAGGTGCTAGAGATATTCAGAAGCTTACTAGCAGTGAAAAAGGGAAAACCTTAATTACATTCATATTGTATTTTTCTAGGAAAAAATAAGAAGGTAGAATTCGAGGATAACATGCCACCAGGATCTAAACTTTTTATGTCACCCGATTCAGCACATGTCAAGACCAATATATTATTAGAGTGGGTACAAACTCATTTTTTGCCATGAAAAGAGCCCAGGCCAGTGCTCCTTGTCGTCGATGGGCATTCTTCCCATTGTAGTGATATCAACGTTCTAGACATTTTGGCTCAAAACGAAATTTCTATGTTTACCGAGTCATACGACCCACTGAGATAGGTCGTTTTGTCGGCCTTTAAAATGCTACTGGAACAAGTCTTGTGCATCTTGGATGCGAAATCATCCAGGAAGAAAACTTACAAGACTGCACTCCTGTTACTCCTGTCCGAGACGTGGGGACGAGCTGCCTCTCATGAAAATGGACGCTCGGGCTTTGTCGCTTGCGGAATCCATAATTATAACTCAGATCGCATTCCCGATTAGACATTCTCCCTTTCGGATAGGGCTGCAGGAAGTATAAATCACAATAAGGTTCATGATCCTGAATTAAGACCAACTTCAACACAACAAGACCTTGGAACAAGAGATGGGGAAGAAGTTCAGCTAGGAGAAGGTGATAATACTAGAATTGAAGCAGGAGAAGGTGGTCACGAAATAGAAAACTGGCAAAGAAGTTATGTGAAAGCAGCAGCGATGAAGAGAGTGATAATCCGAATTTGTCCGATCATCCTTTCGACAACGCAAACAGTGGTGTATTACGGTGACAAAAATGGCCCAAAAGTAGAATGTATCTGCTGCATTATTTGTAAGAACTGGTTGCATGAAATATGCACATCTAGGGAAAATACGTGCGATGATTTTGCGGCAATCTAATATGCTTATGTACTGGTTGGTATCTTTACCCATTAGCAAGTAATACAGTACTGAAATATTCGGTGCAGATGCCTCAATTCCTTATGGAAGTTAGCTTGTACACTTTGGCACCTTACCTCTATAACATTCTAAACATTATATCCTTTGGATATATGCATTTGAAATTTCTAAAATATACATACTTTTTGAATTATTCTGAAATTATAAAACTAAAGGCATCTTTCCCCGACTTACTTTATATTTCTGACATACCTAAATCTATAGTAACGTTTGTATATTTGGCGTCACAACAACTACAGTCAAATTGATTGCATTTTTGCGAAGTAATATTAATGTAAATATTGCTTTCTATATTTTAGGATGCTAATTATTCCAATTTTTGAATCCACATCGACGGCTTGACGAACCATTGATTTACGTGGATTCGCCTGCTTGAGGGCAAATTTTTTCTATAAAAAAAAAAATTCGAAGAATTAACGTCGTAAAATGTAGAAAGCAATATTTACATTCACATTACTTCGCGAGAATGCAATCAATTTGTACAAATTTCCAACCTCAGACAAATACTAACATCCGTTTTTTTAATGTGATTTAAGTCCTCCCACAGTGATTCGAAATAGTCCTTAATAGCTTAGTGGTCAAAGCAATGGTCCAGCAAGCTATGGACGTTGGTTCTAATCCTGCATAATTAGCGTCGTAAAATGTAAAAAGTAATATTTACAGCTTCAGAAACATTCAAACTTGGAGTTACATAAGGCGTACTAAGACCAACGAAATAAAATGAGTACAAATCTAAGAGGGAACTTTGCACCATTTAAAATAGTAACCAGATTCTCCAGCGTGAATAATCTATTATTGATCACTTATCTACCGTATGTTCCAATTATCCTTAAAAAATAAGTTATGGATGTTCAAATCAAAGCGTATGGAATTCAATTATGAAAAACACAAGTCAACACAATTTTTCCCGAATGAAAACTATTGATATTTGATTCCTATTGACTATTGATTCCTTACCTGAAGGAAGCTCTCAAAGTAGCCCTAGTTTCGTTTTATCAGGCTACATTTTTCTTAGAAACCGCTGTTATAGAATTTAACAGTTTTATTAAATCAAGTCTTAAAAAAAAATTTCGTGATTTTCTTTAATTTTCAACCAAGGTATATACAGTGTTAGTAAAAAGTATGGAACCACACAGCTACCTCTTAATAACTATACATGCCAGAGTTCCGTTATGAATATACTGGAATCAGAAAAGCTCTATAAAATTCCACTTCTGCCGCGAGTTAACTGAAGATGACCCTGATCGCAGAATCGAATTTTGTGAAAACTTGCAGAACAGATGCGTAGCAAGTCCAAACTTTATCAGCAGAATTGTGTTCACAGATAAAGCAACATTTTGTTTGAGTGGTATAGTCAATCCACATAACTAACGAATTTGGTCTAGACACACTCCCCGTTGGATGCGACAGTAACCGGAGAAAGTAAACGTTGGGGGAGAGATGATAAACAATAATGTAATTGTGTCTTTCTTCATTGAAGGTACTCTAAATGAACCTCGTTATTTGGATTTATTAAGAAATAATATTGTATCCGCTATTACTAGATTTTATCTTGATACAAACAATCCACCACTTCCTGCTAAAAACATATGGTATCAGCAAGAAGGTGCGCCTGCCCATTATTCTAGAATTGTGCGTCTGTATATGGATCAAGTTTTTCGTGATCGCTAGATAGAGCGAAGGGATGCCATTCAATGGCCACCTCGTAGTCCTGATCTGACGCCTCTCGATTGTTTCTTGTGGGGTTATCTCAAAAATACAGCATATAGAAGTGGACCTTTAAATGAGTAGGAGGAACGCATAAGAAACTTATTACTACAAATGTCGGACGAAGTTTTATAAAAGTCTTTGCGCGAATTTGAAGGCCATTTAGGATATTGTCAGTTAGTAGAAACCCAAAATTTTTAGCAAATCATTATTTTTTGTTAAAATAAATAAATTGCTAAAATTCCGAGTTTCAAGGACTTGTTTTTGGAATTTAATTATTTTGCTAATTCGTTCATGGCTTATGATGTTACTAATCAAAACTGGCTTCCAGGAAGTAATGTTTTTAATCTCAATAGCAATGTGGACTGTATGAGAAATTTTGCAAGGCATAAAAAATTTAAAAATATACAAATATACATTTAAAATAACAGATTGGATGTCAATTTCTGGTATAACCGGAAGTAACTAAGCAAATCTGATATTAATTATTTTTAGAATCCTTAAATCTTTTTACAAAGGTATACCCAATTTTATTTAAAAAGAATGAAATGATGCAGAAATACTTATTTGGTTCCATACTTTTTACTAATACTGTATATGTAATATGAACACTCTAAATTCAATTCTGTTGTCAGTTTCTCTACCGGGCTCGGCTTTCATACAAAATCAAGTCAAATGTAATATTTTTTTTATGTTTTCAATGAAATATTACAAATATGTTAAACACAAAAACTGTTTCTGCAGCTTTAATTAACTGAAATATTGAAAAGAATGCCATATTTAACGCTGCAAGTTCTTATTGCTCTCGATAATGTGCAGGTAGGGATTTTTATCAATGGATTTCACGAAAACTGGCTGGAAGTCTTACTTTTACAGGTAAGATTTTGTTAGTGACGAGACTGTTCACAAGAGACAGGATATTCAATTTGCATAACAAGCGTGTGTTGGCAGATGAAAGTACCACAACCGTTTTTCACTAAGTGTTTGGCTTGCTATTTTTGAAAAGTTTTTAATTCGTTGAGTATTTCTCCTTAATCGTTTAACGGGACAAGCATACTTGGATTTTTTAGAAATTAATTACCAGTTTTGTTGGAAGACGTGAAATTTTTAACAGACTGAACTTGTTGTTTATGCACCATGGAGTTTCTGTACATTCTTCCCTGGAGTTAGAAAGTTTTTAAATTAAGATTATGACAGAAGATGGTTAGGATGGAGACAATTGCTTCACGGGCGAACAAGTTTTGTTGGCATAAGTTCATTTTGAAACACCAAAACTGTTGATTATGTGTTCAAAATGTTATTATCAGTAACATTATGTCTCGAGATGTTGCTGTTACATCTGGTGTATCTCAGATAAGTTATTTAGTGCTTTTTACATATTAATTCTCCTTATAATAATATTAGAGTAACAATAAAGATAATATAAATCAAAAACAACAAGAAAAAGAAAGATATAGATTTTCATCTTCAATGCACTTCTAACGCTGGCTCCTAGTATATATGTCGAAGTATACTGCCTCGATATTCTACACCATGTGACTCAATGTCGCCTTCCAGAAGATGTTCGTGTTTGGTGTGCGATGAGGAAATGTGGAACATTGCCGGGAAGCAATGCGCGGAACACGAAGGCCAACGGCAGAAAGCAAATCCGGAACACACATCAATTTATACAAAAAACCTGCCCTATGTTGCTTCCTGTGGTCAGATAGTGATTTAACGCCATATTGCTCCAGCAACAAACAATAGTCCATTACACGTTCCGGATAAATGCCAGATGTTCTGAAATTCAGATTCTTCAAAACCCGACTCCGAATTCTCTCTACAGCAACATTCTGAGTATCGTAAAAGGGATACTAAACAACAGATTCGCACTCGAGCTTACTCACAATGAACACAAAATATAGCGTTTTGGGGAGATTGAAGTTATTGAAAAATTTGGTAAATCGTAGAATAAAACCTAAAGTTTTACTCGCTGAAAGGGACATGCTTTGCACGTGCAAATTGAAGTTTAAGCACGCATCGAATGCTATCCCAATATACCTCACAGAAGCAACCCTAGAAAGTATATGGCCGTCTATAAAATAGGAAGAAGAAATAGGTGTAGTAAAATACATAACAAAGCATTTATTTGTATTCAACGTCAAGTGATTGGCACCAGACCAATTTAAAATGAAGTCAATATCTTCCCGGAAACACTCAACTTCACCTTCACTGGACACAACATTAAAAATTTTAATGTCATCAGCATAAACAAAAGCATTAGAAGGCAGACTTACAAGTAAATCATTTATAAACAGTAAAAAAATTAAAGGCCCTAGATTGGAGCCTTGAGGAACCCCAGATGTAGATGTAAAAGCATCAGATAGGTAACCGTTGTAGATCAATGTACTACGCTTCCAGCAGATATTCATCATTTCGTCGTTCGTCATTAACTTATTAAATTACTTAATACCCTAATTTTACTAACTTCAGGGCTTACTGTAACATGGGCTCATCATAGATTAATAGAAAATAACTTTAATAAAGCTATATTATTACTTGGTTTTATAAGTTATACTTATAACTAGAGCTGAGGATGTTTGCGGTATAACCATGGTTATATCATGTAACCATAGTAATTTACTATGGTTACATGATATAACCATGGTTATACCGCAAACATCCTCAGTTCTACTTATAACTTTAGTTGTATTTGCTCCTATTATTGGATTTTTATTTATTTGATAATATGTCATTATTACTTAAAAAAATACATTTGTTTGGCAGTATTTTGTGGCATTTTAAATAAAAAGTTGCTACTTATTATATTTAAAATTAAATAAAGCATATTAAATATTTAAATTATTGCCTAAGTTTAATATAAACTACATTACTTTATTTTCGATTTTATATTGAGCCTCTTGTTATGGTCTCATTAATTACGGGAACTTTAATGACAGTTTAACTTTAAGCTTAACTTCGTTGCCAGGGTAAATTGTGTAAACTTAATAGTCAAATTGAAACACTGACTTTGGCACTTAAGCTTATGCTTATACGAAGTTTAAGCTTAAACTCTGTTTCAAACGTAGACCTCTTAAACTGATATAATCGTAAATTTTTATGATCAAACCATTTAATTATCTTCGAAACTGCATTAAAAAACTGTTAACTGGTGTATGTGAAACTACTATCTACCCATACTTTAGGAAAGGAAATATTAAATGGTTAAAGTATTAAATGGTTAATAAAATAAAAATGTTTGAATCAATTATACATATCATAATTTTTGGAGCTACACTCTGTATATTTCAGTATTCATTTATTTTATTTGAATCCTAATATTCGGGAATGATTTTAAATACTTGAGACTACAATACCTATTCAGATGAATTATGTATTATAAAGAAGATGTGTTCATAACTGTCTGAACTATGTTAAATCAATCCAGGAATATTTTGCATCGCATATTACACATTCTCAACATCAACATTCAGTAAATATTCCATCACTAATATAAGGCATCTTTTTCGATTTCAAGAACTTCAAAGTAGGTATCGCATGTTTTATATTGTATTGCCATCTATTATTTCTGCAGAAATATATAATTGGACAATTATTTGTAACTGCATTGTGAAAATTGACACAAATGCATATCAAGAAATATACTTTAAAATTTCTCTCGCAATCGTAATATTATTATTGCGACTGGAATATTATCAAGAAATATTATTACGGTAATTGGTAATTACTGTTCAAATATATAAGCATTAAGCATGGCATTAGTGAATGAGTAATACATACACAAATATATACATATTTACTTTATAAAAATACGTAAGTACAATTGATAAGGCTTAAAAACAAATATGAGAATTCATTCCTTCGAATACTTTAAATTAATAACAAAGAGACGAGAGGAATAAGATTATGTACATAATAATATTTTCTTTTCTTTATTTCTATTTTTCCTGGGTCTTGATATTAATAGGTTTTGATTGCATGCAATGAGTAGTTATGGTTAAGGATATTTTACTTCGTCCTCTTTTCATTAAATTTAATTAATTATTTCTATTGTATTTAGGTTTAGGATTCTCTTTAAGTTGTACTTGTTTAAATGGTGTAGGGTTTCGACGACCTTATCTTTCATTTTATTTAAGAAATTGTCTGCAACAATTCATAATAGATGTTTAATATTATTATCACTTTCTTGAATATGTAGTTGAGCACTTTTCTGTTAGTCACCTACCACAAGAGATTCGGCAATTTTCTTTAATAACCCGTTATGTAAAGCTATTACTGGAGACCGGACACATCGGGCTGAAATGATGTCATTACGACAGACGATATAAATAGTCTACAACATCTGTAAGTACATCACGCAGTTATTGAATAGCACTATTCATTCGGTTAACCGCACATAAAAAATAGATCTGCAGTTAACCGTATGAATAGTGCTATTCAACAACTGCAACAACTTTATATCGTCCGTCGTAATGACGTCCATTTCAGCCCGATATGTCCGGCCTCTGGTTATTACTAAACGCCGTTCACGATTCGAAGACGTGCACGTCATCAATGATGTCAAAACAATGTTGCGAAATCATTTGCAAAATCCATTGAAAAAATCGATTTGTTTACATTTTAGGTTAGGGTAGTAAACGCTTATGTCATACTTGCAATATTTAGGTTATAATTTATTTATTAATTCTCTTACAAAATAAACAAACAATAAAAACAGGTGAAAACTTTATACATATTTAATAATAAATATAATACTAAAAATAAATTTGTGTTACATAAGTACATATTGCTATGAATTGTGGTTTATATATTTACTGCACCACCATCCAAAACTAATCTACCCAACTAGGATATTCAGCCAGTCGATTTCCAACAATGAGACTTCTTTCTTCTCAGGGTTCCAATCGGAAAAACGTGGAACTGCAATATTATTTAGGCGCCAGTCAATCGTTCTTGACAAATATTATATTTATTTATTTTATACGTTACTTATTTTAATAATCAAACAATAGTAAAGGTGTAAGAAATAAAATGAGCACAAGATAAAATTTAAATGAATATTTAATACAAAAAAAATCAAAAAAAAGAAAAAAAAACTATCTTTATAAAGTATAAAGATATTGTATCTTGCAATGACACAATGAGGTAAAACAATTCACTGAATATGACAGCTAAGTGAATTAAAATTTCCTCCTAATTACTTCCGATCAACTTATCTAAAAAATAATAAAGTTTATTTTAATTTCTCCCCAGAGAAACACACTGTATAATAAAATTTAATACACGACAAAATCTACACATGTGCAAATATCAAACACAGGAAAAAATACCCTTGACTTCTCAACGTGCAAAATTTTACAATTATAATTTTTTTTACATAGAAATTTAAATAATACTCTTTATTATTTATTCTTACTAATAATAATAAATCTCTTAAATAGCAATATTGAATACAAGATAAATATTCTTATATTAATCAAAATTTTATGAATTCATAAATAAAAAACTTACAGTTTTTAGGAGACTTACAAGACACGTTGTTTTATCTTAAAACCAACAAATTACGAGAATAACGACTCTCTACAATATCCGGGAATTGAATATAATATACATCAACCAATTAACACAATCAAAATCAATCCGGACTAATTAAATTATATTGTTCAATCATACAACGTTCTTGTTTCAAAGCAGATGTTGGTCTCTCCTTCTCAATAGGCTTCAATAACTTTCACATAGACTCGATCTCCAAAAATCAAGTTTTTGCTTACACACATAAATACATTTGAATATACACTTCGCTCCAACATAATTATACATCTATTTTAATTAAATTTTAAATATTATTTAGGGAAAAATCCATAGCAATATGTTAAAAGAAAATGAAAAGTATCAGGTATTATTAAAAAATCAGTGACACGTTAATCTGAAAATAAATCGTCGTCATTCTCAAAGTCTTCGCCAAGATTAATAACAAATTCGCCATCGCATTAAATATTCAATGGTACGGTAGCAGACAGAGAACTATGTGAACCATACTGATGGGCCAGATTATCAATTTATAGACCGGTGCAGATCTATTCCTAAAGAGAGTTATAACCACAAATATGAAAAACACCATGCCTCTAATATAGTACGTACGCTCTTCTTGGATTATCCTTTTTATAATTGTACCCTAATGTTCCGCAACACTTTCCATAAAGATGTTTTACCACACACAAAATATCGCTTTCAAGTATAGTATTTAAAGATGTTAGGGTAATATGTTGTTCTATAATAATACCACAATTATATTATAATACAGTCAATTCTTTCAAAAATCTTAATATTTCTGTACATCTCGTAGACAACATTCCTTATAGCATCTTCAACGAAGTAATCAATCTCCACTATAGGTTTCTTTTTGTCATGTTTCCATTTGGGGCTGCAAATTCCGTGTCCTTTTTGAATTTACGAGGAAACTCTGATGACAGATGTCACGCTTACTCCTAAAACTTTTGTTGCACGTCACAAAAAAAGTGCAATATTTAAAATGAAATTATAGCAAAATACACCCACAGCTGATATAGGCAGCAACGGTCCATCATTATCGCGTTCTGCTTCACAGCTTGCAATTGCGGATGCAACAAGACGCTTACATTAGCAGCAAAATGCTTTCGGCAATTCAAACAAAGGGTAAACAAACACACGTAAAATATGACAGAACGATATCTATTAACACTGGACATTCGCACCAACATAAATATACATTCACAACGATGTTGATATATAAATATTATAGTTCGTTTATTGTTTTTGTGATGGTGATTCCGAATTGATGACGTGCACGACTTCGAATCGTGAACGCTGTATATAGTGTTTTAAAAATACAAATAAATATGAAGTTAAAATATTTTATTGAAAATATTACCTTGAAAGATAACAATTTAACTTTAAAATTTACATTAACAACAACCATTTTAGTTGAATTAAATTATGATTTATACAGGGTGTTCCATCGAAGCGCCGGATTTAGTAGTAACTCATTATTTGATTGGGCAATTTTTATAGATTTATAAGGTAGACATGTTTAAATTAATTAGGGAATATTGTGTCAAGCAAGTGGCCGCCGCAGCAGTGCTGATATATTATGACCTTTTTAACTAAATTTTCGAAGACTTTTTTCAAGTCAGTTGGATCAATTTCACCAACAACGTGTTGCTGAAAGCAATTCCTGGAGTGTAAGCAGAATTAAATTCAGGAATTGTTTCTGTCTTTTTAGCTTAGATCTTGGAGTTCATAAAACTCCAGAGGAGAGAATAGTATAGCGCTAAGTCGCAAGATTTGGTCCTCCAAATAACGTCAGCATTTCTGTAAATCACACGATCTGCAAAAAATTGTCTTAACAAATCGATCGTTTCTATTGTTGTATGGCATGTGGCACCGTCTTGTTGAAATTTGCTCGAGGTTCGTGTCGTCTAATCAATTGCACAAAAAGTTCCATATCATGTCATGATATCTTACTCCGTTTTCAGCTAAGCTTGAACAAACTTGTTCTCAATAAAGAACGGTCCAATTACACCTTCAGCCAATAATTCGCACCAAAAAGTAGCTCCTTGTTAAGGCATTCGTTTTCCTTGAATAGCATGAGAATTTTAATTGGATCAAATCCGGCAATACTGCCTATTAACAAAACGACTAAATGAAAATGAGCTTCATCGCTAAACAGTTTTTCCATTTTTTTTTTTAAAAGTCATTTACTGTTTGGCTTTATATTATCCAATTAGCTAATTGTCTCTGTTGCAAATGGTTTCCCAGCTTGAGCTCCTGAGTTTATTGAACTTTGTAAAGGTGAAGATCTTGTAACGAGGTTTCTTACTTGGCCTGATTGGACGCGTCAAAAGTTTACCAGTTTCTATCTGTGCCCGCTTAAGAACATCAAATTGAAACGGGGTCGGTTTGTATCTCTCACTAGCGGTTAATTATAACTAATTATAATCAAAATACCTTACTAACTACTTAATAAATCAACATGATTTATTTATCGGTTGCATTGTACTTTAATCGGAGTCGGCATAATTAAATACATTAATTATAATATTAACTTTTACTTCTTAGTAAGTGAATTAAAATACCAAAGACTAAACTTATGTCAGTGAGTGTACATAAATCGGTAATTCAAAAATATATCGTGGCGACGCTGTTGATCCTTTGCATCAACAGGAGAATTATGAATCGGTCAGTTCGATACAGAAACCAAAAGTCACAATTAAAATATATTTGAAACTATACTATATTACGACTATAAATGTTAAACTAAGCATCGTGAGTTTCTTGCACAACTTAGGGTAATTACAATCGTAGTTGAAAGGGTTCCGTAAATCTTTATTAACTTATTTTGGACGATATATTGTAATATATCTATTTTTCTTCTATAACACGTGTGAGGGTTATTCTCAAGCTGTGGGCCCGTTTTTTGTGTGTATTAAGAAAAACGAACTGGATAACAATAACAAAAAAGTAAGTTTATTCTCTATATTCTCGTAATATTTTTAAAAACATAAATGAGGTTCGTAAATTTGTATCTGATAACAAATGTAATAAAATAAAATAAAATATATTTTTAGTGACATTAATCTAACAAAGCCTTAAAAAAAATTTACATACATATGATATTTTCTTCGAAGGATATTTACAATAGCCGATATACATATTGCTATGCATTTTTCATAAGAAAAATACTGAAAATTACGTGATACGTGTCATTTTGCGGGGTGTAACTAGAGGGAAAACCGCTTATCCGGTGTGCATTTTGATAGAGAGGCCGGAGTTGAACGAGGAGACGACTTTAAGCTGTAAAACGAGAAGGTTGTTTTCTTTGATATATATATTATATATATATAATTAGTTTCGGATTTTGTATTTTTGAAAGTGTTAATAGTTGATGATAGTGAATAGTATAATTGATATTAAAGTCCCGATATTTAAAGATATAAATTCTCGCTGTATTGATGATTAATTTTGATTAAGCACCTTCGTCGTAAAAGTCTCTATTAAATCTTGTAAGTAGAATTAAAATTTTATGACGTCATAATTATTAAAAATAATATTTCCATTGTATTAATCTTCTTGTAGTTAAAAGATTTAATTATTAGGCATATAGATAATACAGTAAACTGTATTATCTATATTTTGTTCGCGTATCAGTATCTGAGTATACAGCGTGGTTTTCTTTGAAGAATTTAATAGTAAACTTGATTATTTTTAGATAAGTTTTGTTCGGAGTCATTAACGAGGATGTTTTCCATTCATTTAGCTGTCAATTTTCAATGAATGTTTTTACTTCAGGTATCTTTGTTATATGGTACAGTATCTTTATACTTAAAGATATATTTTTTTATTTTTGTTATTTTTGTATTTAATATAATATATTTTTATTTCACCTTTTAATCTGCGTTTGTCTTATTTACTCACTCCAATTTTTGTTAAGTATATTATACCTACCGTATATTTAAAAGAAATTTAAAGAGAAATTAGTTTGGACCAATTTATATAAAATAAGTAAATGAATTTTTGCGAACATTTCACTGGCGCTCAACATATATTTTAGACACGTCTTTCCTAAGTGGAACCCGAGAAGTTAGAGGTCTCCGATTTGAAAATTCACCGGGTGAGAAAACCTAGTTGGGAAAACTAGTTGTGGATGGTGGTGTAACAAATCTTCAACCCACTATTCATAGCAATATGTTCATTAACAAAAAAATACATACAATATTAATTTAAAGAAAATAATTAACCAAAACGTGTATTTTGAACATATTAATTGGTCTCGTTATTCTTCGTGGACAAATGAAAAGATTCTATCTTATCGTAAATTCACACATACGTTAAGCAAAACTGACAATAGGTATTTAACAGTAGAGTTTTGTTTGTATGACTGATTTCCAAAGAAATGAAAATTTGCAATATACTAACAACGATATCAACTATTTTATCGTTTGTAGCTGGACAAGTAATGTGGTAGGATTCTACTAATCGTACATGAAAAAACTACTACGGACGTGTTTACTGTTTGAATGCGGACGTTTTGAACATTCGGTCGGTTGCGAGAGAATTCTTATGAATGGCTCGCTCGGTCGTGGATATCTTGGAAAAAACGCGTTCAATTGAATCAGAATATACTTATGAATTCGGCAGACGGTGAGATTCTAAGGGTCTCTATTACCATAATTATATTGCTTTCTAATTACCAGATAGTCGGGAATTTAGATTAAAGATTATTTCGGGGAATATACTAATTAATAACATTTCAGGCATTTATAATACATTGATTAATAAATTTAACACGGATAGATTGTTAGTAACTCAAAATTTCTACTTAGTTATCTCTGTTACTGGAGTTACTATTAATTCGGGAATTTCTGTAATACGAAACAAGTTGCTTTTATTTGCCTTTTATTTTGGACAAGAATATCATCTACTTTTGAATTATTCAGCTTTCTTTAATGCAAAGTTTTATCTTGTTCGTTTCGGCGACATTAACACACATATATGTTTACGGTTACTTTCCTCTTTCTTTTCCCTCGACTTTCCCTTCGGATGCAGAAGACTTCCGAGTATAACGGATGTCACGTTTGTACTGAAAATTAGCGGAAATTGTTCGTATAAACGTAACATAACACGGCGTCAGCTTCTTTATCTAGCAGAAGGTAGAGTGCGGGGGAAGACAACTAATATAATTTTCGGGAAATATAGCTCATCTACTTATGCCTCAACTAATATCAATACACAAGCAGAAGAGAGACGGTTCCTTAATTCTTCGCTAAAATCATATCAGCGTAGAACTAAGGTTGCCTTTACTGTGAAATTTTGGGCCTTTTATATAGAAAATATTGAACAAAAACGGTCCTTATTGGAAGACGTTGTACTTCTACGAATATTTAGTGGAATATATCCACGGCGGCGTGAACATTAAAAAGGGGTCGGATATTTTTGTGTTCACATGAAGCAAGCTTACGAGCCAAGTACAATTACATAACGTTCTTAATAAATATATTTACACAAATATACACTGCTCTCCAAACTTAAGACTATTTTGCGCTGTTAATTCTGATTGAATAAAAAAAGTGCAAACATTCGCTAATAATCTTAAATTTGAGAGCAAACTTCGTTACAATCTTTAGCGAGAATTTGTTGTAAAGTGAATCTATTCAATTGTTAAGAAGTACGATTTTATACGACTGCACAGGACAAGGACACAATAGAGTTTGTTTGTCCATAACTTAAACAGTTTCCTCATATTTTCTAATTAATCTTCGAACAGTGGACTCATTAATTGAATTATGGATACCAATAATTCCATGTACTTTTAGAACAGTCTCTAAAAAAGTTTACAGAATTTGTACGGTGTTTTAACAACAAAAAACGTTGCTTTCTTATAAAGCGATCTACTTTTAATAACCTTAACGACACCAAATGACCAATGCTAAATATTAGAGTAGTCAACTTATAAAGAAATTATGAGTATCCATTTTTCCTATGCAAACTATATTGAAGTATATCGACATTTTAGTAATGCATAATAGTTTTCATTTGTTGGTACCATCTTAACTCAAGAATATAAGCATATTTTAATAGACGTTAATATTAAACATTCGTAATATTTACGAATGCAACTAAAAAAAAAATTATTGAGGATAACGATTATTTCCTACCAAAAAAAAACATTTTAAATGCAAAAACATTCTTGATTAAACATAAACTTAGGATAATAATAGTTTTATTTAAGTTTACTTCAATAACTTGTACAAATCTTCCCTCGATATTCAAGACGAAATGCCTTGCTGCACAGGTCGCAGCGATTGGTAGCCATTCTTCTTTTTTTGGCGGAACAGGTGGCACAAATGGTTCGAGATGACGTTGTAGGCACTGGAGCTACGTTCTCTATGATTTCTCCTAACATACTTCCAATATGTTCACGAATCAAAACTTGTAAAGTAGACACATTTCCCCTTTCTTTCAATCACGACTCAATAAGGCTTTCTTGAAGTGTCAGCATATATGTCTTTCTGTCTACAGTCTTTTGGCTTTTTTTAATGTATTTTGATTGTAAATAATGGACGAGTTAATACACGTAGCACTTAATATGACATAAAATACAGAAAGGGGCCATCTTCTTGTTTTCCTTGAAGTAGATACACTGGAACACAATTGATCGAAGGTATCCACGGCGTCCTTTGTTAGGTTATAAGTTTCTATCATTTCAGGCTTCCTAGAAGCAGAAATGGTTGCACCTTCGTACATGGTTGAAAGCAACATAACATTTTTATTATTTTTAGCTTTGTATGAAATCAGCGCTTTTTCTCAATCAATCCAACATTTTGAGCTTGCAACATTCCTGTTTTTATATCTAACATTTGTGGGGCGATCTCACATTTATTTTTACGAATAGTCCTTAATGAAGTGATTTCATATGATTCCTTCAACAGCTCTTCACCTCCAGTATTTGTCTTTTTGACAGGATATGGAGCCGCATTCGCCATATATTTGGAAGTTACGTCACAAATCATTACAGTTTTTACGCCATATTTTGCTGGTTTATTCGGGCTGTAAATGCGGAAAGGACACTTACCGCGAAAGGCCAACAACTACACGACTATTGTTATATACGTGCTAGGTACATAAGAATTTTTACAGTTCTGTATAAAAAAATATCCCATATATCTTGAATAGCAGCAAAGGAGTCGGTATCTGCTCATTGTTGCTTTATACGTAATTCGACATTTTGAAGCGATATAATGCATTCTTGTGGAGTTATTTTACAAACCAACCCACTGTCTTAAAACTGACACTGCCAACAAACTACTGACTCAATTTCTAAGCTATTGCGGATTTCTCATTGACAAATGTCAAGATTTAAGAATATAGTGATGACATATGTCAAAAACACCATCTAGTGGTCGATAGTAAAAAATATAAAAGGCGTCCCTCGTACCGTGAAAACGTTCAAATCGCAAATATTCTAAAAAACCACCTTTCAGGATAGTATTTGTAAAACTAAATATAGAAAATTTGGAATAAAGAGATAGAATTCATATTATTTTTGACAAAATAAATAGATTTCCATATTTTACTGTCAATTCTTGACAACTAAGCAGGAGGATAGCAAGAAAGTTTCAGTTTTTCAGATTATTTAAATGGAATTAGGTAACTACGAAGTACTTACGATAATAAACCCTTAGTCTAAGCAAGGAGGAGTTCGACGATGTAATTCAACAAAGGATAATCGCGTTAATCGCAAATTCTGGAGCGAAATTAAAGTGCGTTTAACATAATCTGAGGACCATAAAATTTGATGTGAGCTTATAACACACCTAATCCCGAGCGCTCAATCTCTTCACATTGACGGAGGCGCCGATCTCCTCACGGTTACGTGTTACGAGATCGAGGAATCATCTCGGACGGTGAACATATCGTGATGGCGAGAACGTAGAGAGAGGAAGAGAGAAACTGAATTAACGCGTGTCTAGGATACATATGACATTTTACGGCAAACAAATCCGATCTCGATGTTATTAACGAGAAATGAAGTTTCTGCTGTCGGTCGGTAGGGGACGCTCCGAATACATTAGTGTTGTTTCCGCTACGGTGGAGTAACATAGCGGCATTTCCGGAAGGTATCAATCAGCCGAGCCGCCGCCTAAGGGGAGAAGGGGTGGAAGTGTCTGTACGCTGGAGACGGCGAAATTTCGTCTCTAACCCCGGGACGGGGTAATTTCGATAATTAGTGGCATCGGTATGGTGGGTAGGTGGCAAGGCATTTCCACATTGCTCCTCCGAATGTTATTAACTTGCCGAGGACCGATCTGAATTTCATTATGTATGTGTATGTAATTCGGAGGAAGAATCGATATTTAGGACCCGTGGTGCTAAACTATAATTAACCGGTGCAAATTGTGTTAAAAGTTCGATAGATAATAAAACAGGTATGACCAATGGGCAGCCAATGAATTCTATTATTTCATAAATGAATATTCATAGTTATGTAGATTAGCATCCGTGCTTTAATAGATCTATGTCAAGCAAATAAAAATAAATTATTCTGTACAATTGCAAATTAAGATCCTGGTATTATCCGTTAGGTACTTAAATAATACGATATACAGAAAACAATTTTCCAAACAAGATATCTGTTTTGGATCAATTTTAAATCAACTAGAGAACTGTAAATACATTAAATTTGTAAAGACAACGTTTACTATGATATTGCCTCTCTTAAACACATGGTTTTCTAATAATCGGCCACAAAGTCCTGAAAATAGTGATTAACTTTGAATTCATTACCAACAAGAAAAATGTTGAACAATCGAAATAATCGAAGGTCAGACTGTACTGTGAGTATCTATTAAGACACAACCAAGAATTACAATTTATAAAACTTTGAACAATCTGAAGATGCATTGTAAAAATGAAACGAGAGGGTATTCTGGAACGTTCTCGACTTGATAGTAAAACCGATCGTTTATGTTTTCAAGAACATCATTCAGTTGTGTTCCATCGCCATTATCCTGTCCCAATATTGTTCCGACAGAGGTTTTCTAAACTATCCGTCAACAGCTGAAATCGTTTCTTGATTGGACGAAAAACATCGACCAGCGAGGCAGATTTTGACCAGGAAGAAGATGAAAGCCAGAGGGAACCAAATCTGGAAAATGGGATGGACGCTTTTATAGTACAAATCCCTCAATTTTTCCATTGCCAAGGCACTTTCGTGGGCAGGTGCATTATCCTGATGGGAGATGATTTTTTTTTTGCAAGTTGGATATATTTTGATGAATTTTTGCGTATAGTTTGAATAGTATTCCCCAGTTACGGTTTTATCTTTCTTTAATAGAATTTCTTCCGCATCCCAAAACATCCAAACCATGATCCTTCTCGCTGATGGCACCGTCTTCGCGTTCTCTGGAACTGAAGAATCCACTTTTGCTACAGCATGGATTGTTATTTCGATTATGGTGTGCATTCATGTTTCATCCCTTGTCATACGAGGGGAAGTCAATATATAAGTCGCGAAACGGAATAGGGGCAATAATAATCAAAGTATATAACTTCCTGAAATTTATTTCACTTTTTTATATAATCACCATTTCCATCATCATTTTAAAAAAACGTTATAAGAATTATTATGAAAATGAATTACAGGGGATCATACAAGGGTGTTTTCAAAACAATGAAGAATGATTTATTTAGTTAAATGAACTTAAGTTGGTTATGGTGTTTAACATCATATCCTAAACTCATTTAATATTGAAACTTCTGATTACAAATTATGGAAAACTTATTCCTTACTTTCGTTTCACTCTACTATGTTGAGATAGTATATTACAGTTCAAGTGGAGAAACTTAGATTTTCACTCACGCGTATGTCGAGGTTACACACGAGGTGAAGCCGAGTTTGCAACGACACACAAGTGAGTGCTTTAGTTTCTACGAGTGCTGTATAGCGATTTGTTCAATCCTGTTATTGAAAATCCAATTCAAAATTTTCAATTCCCTGTTATGCCGTCAACCAATACACGCCTCTAATTATATAATAGTTTGTAGGGGTAGTGATATATTCTTACCTACTTGCAACATAGTCTTAACACAACAGCCTCATTCGTAACATCATAACTAAAGCTTGGATTATCTGAAAATACATATTTTTCTTTTATGATATGTTTACCAAAATTCTTGCCGATCTATACAGATCACGTAAAAAGAAAGCTTTTGCGATTACTTTTGTTTTGCATATTTTGCATATAAATACTGTTTTGAGCATATTTCATATAAAATTGCATATTTGTTCATATTTAATAATTTATCTCTAAAGTACACTATAAAAAATATATAAAATCATTTATTCATAATATATCAAAATTACAGTTCGCATGAGCATTTCCCTACAGCGGGAATATCCAGATTTGTGTTTATCAAGTCGGGGAAGTTCCAACGAATCTACGAGCAATGAAGTTGACCTATATATCAGTCATATCAGTTGTGTTTAGTTAGTTCTCGAAAATATATGTACACGTAATTTAACCTTGTTATTTTTGATATATCGAAATCATATTCACATGTTTTGATTTGGATCAAAGATTATCCTGAATTTTGTGTAGATTATGGCAGAGTGTTTTGTAAGTCTTTCAGTAAAATTGTAAGTTTATATTTGTTTACGTTTAATTTCATATTTTACTACTTGCAATTAATTATTGTAGATTCGATGCGTAAAAAAATTCAATTAACGCAGCATGTAGGAACTGATTTGCATAAAAGAAATATCACAATATTTAAAAATGCACCATAAGCTACTCTGAATCAATCGTTTGCTTCAACAAGTAAAACTATCAAACAGAATTCCCATTATGACTTGTGCAACGTCTTCTTAAGTGCGTTCAAAGTTGGATAATTCCACATTTAAAATTTTCTTAAAGAAGTACGCGAAGCTGTCAGTTCCTAGTCGCTCAACTGCAAGAAAAAAGTATATTAATATATTTCTTGCGGAAGCTATGATGAAAATTAAGGAAACAATAGGTGAAAATTATATTTATTTCGTAGTCGATGCGGCAACAGAAAGTTGTGGCCGTTATATTGCCAACATATTGACTGGCATTTTAAATGAAAATCCTTTTTAATTGGTACAGAAGAATTGGAGAAAACAAATAACTTAACTATAACAAGATTTCTAAACGATTTAACGAGGTTTTATTTGCCAAATGCCATTCCAAGATATTACTAATGTTATCGGATGCTGCGAAGCCAGCATATAATTTGAAGATTTTTACCCGAATCTGATGCATGTAACACAGGGATGCACACACTTATAGGAAACAGGGGCTACTCGGGAAAATTATATGCCAAGGACGGGCCACTACAAACAATACTTATTAACACAAATATTTTTATTTTTAAATAGTATGAATTACTACAAATGACAAAAATAAAAGAACATTCAAAAATGTTTGTTGTAATTATGTAATCGTAATGTAATCTAATCATTACAATGTAATATTTCATGTTTTATTATTTTGATGCATGACATTGAATTGACTTAACAATTTTGTTTATGTTTGGCTCCACATTATTTGTCGCCACACGTAAAATTGCTTCCAGATTTTAATTTGCCAGACGGTTTCGATTTTTTGTTATTTTAAGTTTCATCACTGAAAACGTTTGCTCACAAATATACGTCGATCCAAATAAGCTTGCGCATTTCAATGCATTTATTCGCAACTCTTTGAAAGCGGTTTTGCCAACGCAATGGTAAAAGTTGAGTAAATTACCTTCATTAAACTTGTTTTGTAAATTATCATCATTTTGCATGCCTATCAATTCCAGCTGTATTGATTCCGGTGCATTTTCGGGTGAAATATTGAAAGGATTTCTGAAAATGTCTAATAAAGGTTTAACTTTTTTGAAGTCTAGAAAACGATCATGAAAAGCTTGTATTAAAATACCAATTTTTTCAACCTAAGCGAAATTGACATCAGTTTTATAGAATCTCTCTATAATTTTTTTCTAGTTCGAAAAATGGCTGTAATTGGCTGAATTGATTTGTGTCCTGAAAAGACTCAATTTGCGTTTAAAGGATGAAACATGACTGCGAAATAACTGCGAGTATAACTGCGAAATCAATTGATCTTTGCCTTAGAGTCGCGTATTTAAGACATTCAAGTGATTTGTGATGTCTACAAGAAACGCTAAGTCACACAGCCAATCAGGGTTGTCGAGTTCGAAGACGTCCTTTTTCTTTTCCGCCATAAATGTTTTGATTTCTTCAATCAAGTTAAGAAACCGCTCTAGTGAAAGCCCACGACTTAGCCACCTTACTTCAGTGTAAAACAGAAGATCACCATATTCGCTTTCAATATCCTCGAGAAATTGTGTGAATTGTCGGTGATTGAGACCTCGTGATTTTATAAAGTTTACAGTAGGTATTACAACTTTCATCACATTTTCAAATCCCAATAATTTTGAACAGAAGGCCTCTTGATGTATAATGCAATGAAACTGCATTAATTCCTTGGTATATATGTTTTTAGTTTGTAAATACTCTTTCAACATAGTTATTATCCCAGATTTACTTCCAGCCATTGAAGGTGCTCCGTCAGTCATAATTACAGATAATTTCATTAAATCCAAATCCATTATAGAACATTTTTCCAGAAGAGCTTTGAGCATGTCACTTCCCTTGGTTTGACTTGTCAAAGAACTCATACCAATCAGTTCTTCACTCACTTCAAAATTTTGCGTTACACCTCGTAAAAATATTAAGAGTTGAGCAGTGGAACTTATATCTGTAGATGCATCGAGTGCTATAGAAAAATACTCAAAACTTTTCGATTTCGTAGCTAATTTGCTCTTCTATATTAGCTGCTATTGTGGTAAGTCTTCTTTGAATAGTCATCCGATTACTTGAATTTTCTCAAACCTCTTTGCATCTTTCGGACACATTTTTTATTGCGGCGATATCTAAACACTGCTTAATAAACTCAACATCTTTAAAAGGCCGACAAGCTTTCGCTATTATTCGAAATATTTCAAAGCTAACTTCAGTAGCTGTTTCAGCATCTTGAATAGGTTTTGTAAACATAGCTTGCTGACCTATTAGTTCTCTTTGTGAAGTGGAAATTTTTTGCGTTCGATTTTCGCCGGTTAATTTGGTAAAAGTATTATGCTGGGTTTCATAATGCCTTTTCACATTATATTCCTTCGGAATAGAAACACTACTCTTGCATATTAAACAGACAGTTTTGTTGTGCGATGAAATAAAAAAGTATTTTTCGGTCCAAATATCTTGAAACTGTCGATTTTCATCTTCAACCTTACGACTACGTTTTTTACTGGGGCCTGGTTTATCCATATCAAAATTGATATTATATTGTTACGTAGGTAGATGCCAAATTCGAAAGACGAAATATTTATTCTTCACAGATGACAATTCAAACAATATAACGTTCGCTTGTCCGTAGTTAAAACTTGACTGCTCCGAAGGTGGGCGATGCGTTGTATTTATACGAATTACCTAACATCGAGAACCTACCACATTGTTCGGGGATAATACCGACGTGTTTCGCAAATCTTCGAGTAATCTAGTTGGTTCGACAGATTTCTAGTCTCGGAACAATATGCTTGGAACGACGAGGAGCATACCTGTCCTACGTAGTAAACCTGTACAAGAAAGTAGTAGGTACTTAAAGATACATATCTTACTAACAATTACAAAAGTTAGAATAAAATAAAAAGTTAAGAAATATTGATTTGAATGGAATTTTTAAAATTCGTTGGCGGGGCGCATAAATATCGACAGTGGACCGCATACGGCCCGCGGGCCCCGGTATGTGCATCGCTGATGTAACATGTTTGACGATATTAGTTCATAAATATCGTGTTCTTCTCACCCGATATTTAATAATATTTTTATATTATTACAAATGTTTTCGTTTTATTTAAATTAGAAACTAATCAAAGTAAATTATTGCAAGAATCTCGTTGTTAAAACAGGAATATATTTGACAAATTTGAAAGTTACAGAAACGACATCGACGTACAATAAGAACGACTATTCATTTCCTTGCTCTTGCTCATTACGTGCATAAAAATGGAACAGCCGAGATGCCTCGCTAACATCAAATGAACCTGTTGAATTGATGTTTAGGAAGCATACAATTCTCTGACAAAAATTACAAAGTAAAGAAACACGAATCAATCTCAGAAAGGTTCTTTTTAATAAATACGAATCAACGGTAATAGAAATTTTCTTTCGAATTTATTTCCGTTATTCTCAAATGAAATTTAATTTAAAGGTATATATTCGCGACAAATCTATTTTGGATGGAAACATTAAAATAACGCGCTGATCATATTAAAACATATACTCGGTGAAACTTCTCTTAAAAATAATTTTGCAGTATCTTTTGAAATGGTTTTGTATATAAATAATTTATTGCTATCTAGAACTATCCAGTATCTATTTTTTTTGTTAATTCCTTGTCTATTTACAATCTGTTACGTTTAGAAGCAATAAGTAAACGCTGTGACAAGAATTTTAAAAGAATATACCTCCTTGCCAGGTCGGCAAGTTTAAGTCGTTTTAATAGGTGCACTTTTCAAATAGTATTAAAAAGTTCTACATTCAAGTACTTATGAATTAATTTTGTGTCTGTTCTTCCCAGTGTATCACCTGACCTTGCTTTTGATAAATAAAATTTTAAGGATACTTTTCTACTAAAAAGTTCTTGAACATATTTTTGATCTGTACTTAAGCCCTCAAATTGTATTTCCGGAAGCTGGCCGTCAATGCTCTCGTACTTGGCTATGGGTAGTTTTTTGCAGTTTTCTAATAAGTTGCCAATAGGACCAGCATACGAATATGGTCCCTTGGTAACACCATCTAGTTTGTTAAATAAATGTTTTAATGGCAATTCGTTCAAATGTAGCATGCAAATAATCCATTGCAGTGGGGGCTGAAGTCTTTTTTCCAATACTCTTATTACTCCGTTAAATTTCCCAGTGTTAGTGACTGTACCATCGCAACCAATTGCCATCAAATTTTCTTTATTAATTTTTTGAGACGAAGGAAGGGCAATAATTGACATTTCAATACTTTTAGAAGTAACTATTAAGATAAAATAAAACAAATTTTATGAATTTCACTTTTTAATTATCACTGTAACGAGTCGTTTCGCACCAACCTGGGCTTCGTCAGACATATAACTAACTTATTTATAAAATATTTTTTATATTAAACACAAGTAAACGGTAACAAGCAAAAACACATGTTTTATTTTAAAAATAGTCAGAGGGATGGGTGCTTTTTATTACTGGATGTCACAAAACTTTCGCTACGGTTTATACAAAATGTACTGTTCTTAAGTAATAAAACTAGAGGTTTATATTATATTACAGGGAGGTAAAGAATTCTATGGAAAAATACAAAAATACAATATGTAACTGTCCGCATATCAAATAAATAGATTGAGTAAGGGTGAATTATTTGTTTCTAATTGATCATTTAAGATCTTGTCAGTTTTCTTTATTTTATTGATTTCAAGTGACTCTAATAAATTAAGTTTTTTGCCCTTATAATTCACCCTTACTCAATCTATTTATTTGATATGCAGACAGTTACATATTGTATTTTTGTATTTTTCCATAGAATTCATTACCTCCCTGTAATATAATGTAAACCTCTAGTTTTATTACTTAAGAACAGTACATTTTGTATAAACCGTAGCGAAAGTTTTGTGACATCCAGTAATAAAAAGCACCCATCCCTCTGACTATTTTTAAAATAAAACATGTGTTTTTGCTTGTTACCGTTTAGTTGTGTTTAATATAAAAAATATTTTGTAAATAAGTTAGTTATATGTCTAACGAAGCCCAGGTTGGTGCGAAACGACTCGTTACAGTAATAATTAAAAAGTGAAATTCATAAAATTTGTTTTATTTTATCTTAATACATAGTTATAATGGAATTTCATCAAGTAAAGGCCGAAACAATCATATACTTTTAGAAGTACTTCGATCTGGTGTTGTATAGCCAACATAAACTGAATCTGGCTCCTTAAGAACAGATACATGTTCCTCAATCAATATTTGTCTGTATTTCTTAGCTCCCTTTTTAATAATATTAAGCGTCTTATCTTTTCGGCCGTCAAAGTATAAAGCTGGTAGGTCTAGCTGCTTCTGCTTTTGAATATATTCTTTACGTACTTTTTTTCTTTCCCGTCGTATTTTTTATTTATCAATTGGTTCACTGCCAGGAGATATATCTTGCAATACAGAAGAAGCAATAGCAGCCGCTGCTCTATCGGAAACACCGCAACGGTCACAAGTTTTTGACAACATAGGCAAACTAATTTTTTTTTCTATTTTTCCTTCTGCCTTTGACGTGGAAGGTAAATTAAAAGAATCATCACAAGAAGAACTGGAATTACTTACAGATAACTCCAAGTCCTGCTGTTTTGAGTTAATTTTGTCGTGACTTTTATTTACGTTTTTTTTCTGTCTTTGGTGCTCAGGCTGCTCTTTTTTGCAATTTAGTTGCAAGATCTATTCCTCCAATACGCATCTTTCTCGCCCCCCTTTGGTCACTCAAAAACTCCTGTTCTTCTTTGAGTACCTTATATTGCCTTGGACAGCAACAAAGCTCAATTTGTTTACATTTACAGGAATAAATATCAAACAAAACTCTGCTACGTCGGAGAAAATTTTCTTTCTGATAAACGGATATTTTTTTCAACGACTTTATGAGATTTTTGCACTTTATATGATAACCGTTTATTAGTTGTATGACTCTTGTATTTGAAACTGTAGGAAGAGACGATTTTCTCCAAACACATTCTACCCTTTGAGCTACAAGTTTTGCAATATCTAAAAACGATGGTTCTTTGGTAGTATTCCTCGTTATTTTTAGTTGCAACCTATTCCACTCATAGCATTTCATAACATCGTAAGTTGGCAAAACGTTATCATTAATATCTTCCACATTTCCGAATATCGGGCAGAAATAACCTGGGCTTCTGGTTTCCATAATAACAATTAGAAGTTAAAACAGTTCAAATAAAAAAATAAACACACAATTTCACTGTCCGAGTAGTAAAACCAAACTGATCTTTTTATTATGTATTATTTTATATGTATTCTATCAAAAATATTTCCTGGAAGTAGATATACGTTTCAATGAATGAATTGCTTGTGTGTCTGAATTCTCGAGAACTTAAAAGTCGTTAGGATACAGTAATATGCTTTTCTGCAATGCAATGCTATGTTGTTATGTAAAAAAGGGATATGGTCGTTATATTCAAAATTTAACCAAATTGAAGATTGAAGAAGCGCGGGCTCTAATAATATTTTACAGAGGTCTAATGCAGACAAAAATACAACATATTTACGCTATTAGAAGTCGATACGAGAAAAAAAAAAATTTTGACCCACCCTAATGTACTACATAATCTAGTTTCCCTTATAATTTTGAAAAATATCTGGGCAATAATCATCAACTAATCTACATATATTGTAACAAAGGTGAGTTTATCAACAAATTAATTCTCGGCGTCGGTAATACAGATGTTGAAATATATCTAGATGAACGGCTAGAAACATGTAAGTCCAGTTTAAACGGTAGATGGCTGCAGTTCCCAACTCAAACAGGTTGATTTTGTTACGATAATACAGTATTGTCTCTATGGTTTTTTGTTTTAATTTTGACTATTGTAATATTTTTTTCAAAAACTGAATTACTAATTATTACAGACATTTACACAACATAACCAAACTATTAAAATTATACGTTTATGACAGAATACGTGCACTGTTACCAACCATTAAAAAAAAAAAACATGACCATCTCTAAGGAGGAAAGTTTTTTTAAGGCACGTTATATCTCGAATTATTCAACCTTTAGACGTCTGTGAACTTCGTATATGAAATTTGCAATATATTTCGCATTTGAGCGGAATATTTCAGACCCGGTAGTTAGTACTAGTAAATTATGATGTAGATTTGTAGCAGAGAATTTACTTTATGAAATTACAGCTTCGAGGATTATCCAATACCTACTCCGAAATCAGCTGATCCAGCGCCAATAGAAAATAATAGGGAATCACCTGAAACTTCGTACAGTACCGGTATCAGAAAAAATCAGATAATATTGGTACTAGTTGAAAATCGTTTTCTATCTTTCAAAATAAATAAATTGCAATTTAATATTACAAACATAAAAATTTAGTACATGCACGTTTTAACGCGCATTTCTTGTTCTTCGTCGTCATTTAGAATTGCTGGGATCAAAACTTCTTCTTCCAAATTCATTTCACCGCTGTGACCGCGTATATCTGTGCCCCGCTTTAAATGATACTGATAAAAGAAGAAGACTCGAATTTTGTGTTAAAATGACAGAATGGGGAAGGATGACAATTTTTTTAAATTTGTATTTAGTTAGGTAGATGCCATGTAAGTGGAAAAATATACCGCCATAATGTACGAATATGGGGTGCTTCAAAACCGCTTGAGATATTGAGAGATTATGCGTGCTGTATGTAAGAGATTCCGCCTAAATTAAATGTCTTTTTAGCACTAAATTCTTTTACTCAAGTGTACGGTCCTTTTTTTTCATCGAGAAAACTATAACTGGGGTTAAAGTTTTGATATGTTGGAAAGGCATCTCATGCCACAATTACAAGAAGATATGAACAGACAATTTATTTTTCAACGGGGTGGCGTACCTCCACATTTTATCGCGAGCTTATGTCTTACCTCACTAATGTAACGTAATGGAACGATAGCTTGGGGGCCGAAATTCCCTAATATGGCGTCATGCGGCATCAGATCAGGGGATCAGTTTATCTTCCACCTCTTCCTGTAAGTCTCAATAGATTGTGAGATCGGATAATAGAAGCAATTGCAACCATTATCCGTTATATAGAACATAAAATTAGGGACGAATTCACTTAAACATTAGGGATATGAAGACAAATTGAAGACTTGTAAATAAGATTTACTGAATTATTTACTTTATATTCAGTTACGAGTAAATAAAATTTATATTTTCTTCGCAATTAAATGTCATTTCTGCATAACTAATTTAGGAAGACCTGTATATATCAACTTACCGGTTTATCTAATTAAGACCAAGATTATTTTTGGTGCTAATGTACTTTAAAAGCTGCTTAAACAGCCAGCTTAAATGTCCCGCTTTATTATCATAATTACTTAAATTAATGCTTTAATTTTTAAGACAAAATATTATACTCAGTTTTTTTGTATTTAACACAAAGAAATGCGTGTGTAAGTTGAAAAAGTCAGACCTTACTAAGAAACACTAAAGCTATGCATTTCTTCATAGAAAATTTTATAGAAATTTATTGGATTTGGATCAACCAATCACGAACTTTCTGTCAGAATCACGTGTTCCGAGCGCCGGATTGATGTCTTTGATCACGTGCAGAGAAGGCAGATGAGGTTGCGGAGACAACGAGGTCCCGGAAACGGATGAACGATGCGATCGGTGCGCTACCCCAAGATTACGGCGATTACGTAAAATTACAGCGACGGAGGAGCATCGTTAGCAGGTGTTCCGCGCTGGAACAATCCCTTATATTAATTGATTACGACAAAAGAAGCTTCTGGGAGAGCCGATTTTTGTCAAAGTCCCTTTATATTAAAAATTGGGATTGATGACATTTTAAACTTTAATTTTTCGTAACGTCGCTTCTGCAATTTAACTTCAGACTTATTTTCGATTAACTTCACACGTAGCATGTATTGTAAATTTACATACACAATTGAGATAAGCGGAGTTTAATTAATTATTTATATAAACTTTTTTCATATTAGTTTAATAACTTTTCCACCTAAATTTAGAATATTTTAATACAAAAATTTATATATACAGGGTCCGGCAACGAAGCGGGGACGGAAGATTACACGTGTATTTGAAAGTTAGTCAAATATTTAGTCATCGGACATCCTTCTGTACCATCAAGCGCACGATTTAAAAATATTCTGTTTTATACAGGCTGTTCCAGATAGAAGTGCCAGACTTAAGTTGCATTTTTTTAAATGGAATACCCTGTATATTAATAGATAAACTGATCCGCGCTTGAAAGCTGATTACATCGATATAATGTTGTATGGATGTAAAGTTGATAGTTTCTGTGTAAATTATTATTTTACTTGATAAATTGATTCATTTCAGTAGGCTATTCTGCATAAGGAAAATCAAAATATCCGAAACCAATAGAATACAATATTTTCTACTAGTATGCACTTCCGTTGCTATGTGAAATAAATTCAGCAACTGTTCGCGTTATACAGGGTGTTCACAATTTCGCAACATCGAAGAAATCTCGTAATTTTTAAATGGAGCACCCAGTATATTTATAGCTCATTGAAAAGCCCTTTTACTACGCTTTCTATTGATACCTAATTTGATGCACCTAGGATGGATCATTTGCTAATTATTTCTTTTTAGAATTGAATTAATGAAAGATGCTTGTATTTTTAGTAGCTAATTTGCGCTTTTAAACTTTCTGTAAGATCGGATATTCAACAAATTATCCATAAACGGTCTATAACAAGAAGAAACCCCATTAAGTACGAGAAACAGTTGATTTTCACTTAGCGGTGAAAGCAAACATTAAATGAATATAAAGTAATATAGCATTTTCAATAGATTCACTGCCGATTAAGTTATCTGGTGTTAGTTTAATAAAAAATTTACACTAATTAATTTGTATTTTAAAGAATTTTGTAAAACCAACTATTTTACGAATACCTAATATGAAAAAATACATACCTAATTAGCTTAACATAAATCGAAATCATGTAGAAAAGAATAAAGTAATTTGCACTATTTTAAATAAATACTAATTATTAACCACAACATCAAATTTAATTAACAAAAGTAGTAGCACAGTAAATAAAAATAAAGCAAATGTAAATAGTAAAAGCAAATAAATCAAAGAAACCTTTCAAATGTCCTTCCATGTCTCTCAATACATAAATGAAGCCGCCTGGTGAAATTCTGTTGAACATGCTGTAATGTTTCTTGGCGAACATTTCTAAATGCCTCTCTTATGCGTTCCATCATATTTTCCCTTGTTGTAGGAACTTACACATAAACTAGGGCCTTGACATATCTCCAAAAGTAGAAGTCCAAGACAGTAAGATCTGGACTTCGTGGAGGCCAAGCGATTGGACCACCTCGTCCTATCCATTTGTCTTCCTTCCATCGCCCTAGAAACTCCCTAACGTTAAGGCTGTAATGAGCAGGTGCACCATCGTGTTGCAACCAGAAAATTTGTCGGGTGTCAGCATCCACATGCTCAAGTAAATTAGGCAGTTCGTTCTGCAAAAATGCCAAATACGTATCGCCTGTAACGGTTCCATCGAAAAAGTACGGCCCAATGATATATGGACCAAGTATACCTCCCCAGACGTTAAGAGACCATCTATTCTGATTGTCTACATGACGTATCCAATGCGGGTTTTCTGTTGCATAATAATGCATGTTATGTTTATTTACCGTCCCATTACTTTTGAAAGTAGCCTCATCTCTAAACAAAATCTTTGTTAAAATATTTGGCATTTCTCGCATTTTATTTAACAACCAACCACAAAAGTCTGTTCTTTTAATGAAATTATCACCATGCAATTCCTGATTTAATTCCATATGGTACATGATACTTATGACTTCTTAAAATTCTTCGTACGCTCCTATCTTCAATAGCTGTTACCTTTGAAATACCGTCTATTCTTATATGTGGATTTTCCTGTATTGTTAATAATACGGCCAATTCGCTTTTTTCATCGATTACCGGCTATTTTTTTCTCTCTTCTTGTAGGTTACACTACCAGTTTCTGTAAATCTCTCTAATAACCTTTCAAATGCTTCCGGTCTTGGCTTTCTTTCAAGGTTTGGAAATCTCTCTGCATATACTCTACTTGCTAGGAGACAATTTCTTGTACACTCCCCAAGAATAAATATCATATTCACCATTTCTTGAATACTAAAATTAGTCATTATAGAAATTTCTTTTAAAGATTGAACGAAATACTGTGTAAGATGGAACGAAATTTTTGACAACTTGGTTATTAAGTATAGAAGCTTAAAACTGACACCAAATAACTTGATCAGCAGTGAATCTATTGAAAATGCTATATTACTTTATATTCATTTAATGTTTGCTTTCACCGCTGAGTGTAAATCAACTGTTTCTCGTACTTAATGGGGTTTCTTCTTGTTATAGACCATTTATGGATAATTTGTTGAATATCCGATCTTACAGAAGGTTTAAAAGCGCAAATTAGCTACTGAAAATACAAGCATTTTTCATTAATTCAACTCTAAAAAGAAATAATTAGCAAATGATCCATCCTAGGTGCATCAAATGAGGTATCAATAGAAAGCGCAGTAAAAGGGCTTTTCAATGAGCTAAAAACATACAGGGTGTTCTATTTAAAAATAACGAGATTTCTTCGATTTTGCGAAATTGTGAACAGCCTGTATAACGCGAGCAGTTGCAGAATTTATTTCACGTAGCAACGAAAGTGCATACTAGTAGAAAGTATTCTATTCTATTGGTTTCGGATCTTTTGATTTTCCTTATGCAGAATAGCCAATTGAAATGTATCAATTTATCAAGTAAAATAATTATTTACACAGAAACTATCAACTTTAGACCCATACAACATTATATCGATGTAACCAGCTTTCCAGCGCGGATCATTTTATCTATTAATATACAGGTCGTTCCATTTAACAAAATGCAACTTAAGTCTGGCATTTCCATCTGGAACACCCTTTACAAAACAAAATATTTTTAAAATATGCGCTTGATGGTACGGAAGGATATCCGATGACTAAATATTTTACTAACTTTCAAATACGCGTGTAATCTTCCGTCCCCGCTTCGTTGCCGGACCCTGTATATGTATTCCAGTCGTTGATTATTATCCGGCTAGAAGTTTTCAAATTTTTCAAGGTACTATATATCTTTTTTTAAGTTTTTTTTCTCAAAGATGCTTCCTTTAGTACGTGTAACATCGATTTCAACATATAAGTGGAACAAGGAAAATAAAACAGACCCATTTCTAGTATCTACTGTCACTAAAATATTTTGGACCTAAGTAGGAGTTCTCATCACTTAGTCAAATTGACAGCCAGGGCGACGCAGCTCTTTTGGAGATGAAGAAGGACTAAGGATAAGACCTGGAGACTAAAACCAAGTATGGTACATTAGTTGGACACAGTAGTGATAAAAGGCAAACGATTACCTATGAGGCGGTTGTCTGGTGCAGGAGGACGAAGATGGCATCTGCAGTGAGGCTCCTGACAATTCTCCAGCGGCAGGCTCTGTTGAGATTACGGGAGCCTCCATGGAGACTATCGTGAGTTTCCCTTCGCTGGAACAATTTGCGAAAGCGTAGACCACGGCTGCAATCCTGAGGCTAATGGCCAATGACTTATGGCGTCCTAATAAAATTGAAAGGAGCCATACAGGTACCACGGAAACTATACTGGGAGAGCAGATATTACTAATTCGGCGGACAGTATGGCATCTGAGATTATATTTACAGATAAATTGAACATATCTATACCGAAAGCACGAAAGAAGTCGTTAGAGCGATTAGGGTGGCGGCACTTTGTACACAGATGGATCACAATCTAATCGGGTTATATGTGGCTGATTATGCTATAGAAGGTAGATAACATTAAATCTGGGGAAACACAAGACAGTTTTTCAGGTTGAATTGCTTGCAGTCGCAGCCTGGGCCGAGGAAATTTTGGAAGCCGTTTGCGCAAACAACAAAATTAAGGTAATCACTGATAGTCAGGTGGCTATTAAAGCCATTATGAACCCATCTACCAAGTCTAAACTGATGAAACATTGTAAACAGGTCCTCAATAGACTGTCACAAGACAATACTGTATCATTGATATGGATGGAGATTAAAGGCAATGAGAAAGAGGTCAATGAACTGGTCAAGAAAGATTATAAGGGGGATTTCATATGACCAGAACCTGTAGTTGGAATGGCAAAGGATTCCTCAAGAAGGAAGATCTGGTTGTGCCTAGAAATAGAACATGAAAAGAAATGGAAGGCCAACTCCATGCTAAAACACTACTAGGGGATCTCAACCTTAGGCTTTAAGCCAGTCAAATTCGTAGTAATAAAACGGAAATTAAATCTATTACCGGCTAGATAACCGGACACTTTTCTTTAAGGATCTGCATAGCATGGACTTGGCTAGCGAGCCCTGGTATAGAAGATGTGTAAAACAGGAGGAAACTAGCCTTCATGTATTATGCACTTGTGAGGAACTGAAAAGACTCAGACAGGAACATTGCGGAAAAGATCTGTTGAATCCTACGAGGGTATTAAAATTTCCCCTGAGGAGGGTAGTGGCTTTCATTGAGGATACAAAACTAACAGAGTAGAACTGAGAAATCTCTTGGAGGTGGTACAAAAGGCACTGTGCTCAAGTGCTTGGAGTAGCTGACGTCTAACCCAAAGAATCATATAGATAGGTGTTCTTGACAAAATGGTTGACTATTCGTGTATTGAAGTAGTACGTACTATTATTTCACACGATAATGAATAGTTTGCTTAATTATCAGGCTGAATGATAAATCCGTAGCGTTTTCGTTCTCTAGGATGAGAGACAAAAGAAATTGTTAAGCATATGTCAACGTTATTGTAATGTCAGTAAGGACAAAAGTAAACGCAAGGTCAAGGAGAAAAAAAGCGGGAATTTCTGACATATTTTTTTATTCGAATTCAGCATACAAGTTGTGGAGCAATCTGGCAAAACCGGTTAAATCCATTATAAACAGTTTCGAGATATGAATCAAAAACGTTTATTTATGAAACTCGTATATTTAAACAAAAAGTAACCCGTCTATTCTATAGAGCTTTGTCACTACACATCAAACTACAAATTTCAATATTTGTTTTTGCACTCACACCAGGGTAATTAACAAAAATAAAATGGATTTATCGTGTTTTGCTTGATTAGAAGTGGATATACCTAGTTTTGTTTGAAAAAAGAAAGAAAAATTGGTATTTATTGGATACTACTACTTGCCAGATGCAATTAAAAATTACCAAAACGTTTTATTAATGTTTCTTAACATTCCAATGGAAAAATATAACAAAATAAAGTTATTTATTGTCGAATATTAATGCCCACTTTAACCCAATATCTTGTCAATATGAAGAACAACTTCTCTTCCTTCATTATTTTGTCACACGTTAATAACAGTACACATTTTGTTTCAAAATAATGGAAAGATTCGTAAATAATAGAGCTTTTAAAATAATTTAATGTAGAAATAAATAAAATAATTTATTTCTTACATATATTACCTTAACACAAGAAAATCTGCCAATATGAGTTGTACTTTAATAAAGTTTAAAGTTAAATGTTGTAAATTACAAAGATTGCACTTCTTTAAGAAATAAATAATTTTAGTGTATCATTCCTCTAAAATGCGTTGCGAATTTTGCAATATCAGCATTTCCTTAATCAGCAATTGATTAGGACGCTTAGCGCGGAATCTCCAATTGATGCACGTCTAGGCAACATAGTCAAAATTCTTCCGCCTAATCCGTGCAATCACGGAATGAGGTCGGAACAAGCCGCCGGAAGCGATGGCCGTACATAGCTATTCCGACGACGGATATAGCAATGGAAAGTCGGTCATCGAGATGTGCAAAGGAAGACATTGGGGAGAGCCAAAATCAATCAGACGCGAATCCCAATACTACACAGAATGACTTCGGTCAGTCAGTCCTCCAGGAGTAGGTAAATTTCTCCCGAGACTTAGAGGATTAAGCGAGGGACGCCGAAAATCCAGAACAAACTGACGTAACTTTTCTAATAAACCGAATCGAAGTGTATGCGTCCGGAATAATTTCGGGCTAAGTAGGAACATTTGTCGCGCCGAAGACAATTATCGGAAAATCGGTTACTCCACTGGGGATTATTCCTTGTAGAAATGTCCACGTAATGATTTACGATACAAAATTATAGAAATAGTGTGATTATTATTACTGGGAATTTTAAACTTTACTCAATGCACTTGTTGTACACTAGTTGTATATCTAGAGGAGACTATAGGACTGCTATTAATAGGTAAGGTTTGTGAAAACAAAGTATTTTTAATAAATAAATTCTTTCGTATTCGGGTAACAGCTGGAAGAAATTTATTAAGGGATAACTCTAGATAAAGTGTTTTAACTTGTTCAGAGCATCAAACTCAAGGACTAATATGGTCGTAGATATAAAAAGACCAACAGGATTAATAATCTCAATATTTATCGTAACATGCGCTAAATTGTAAAGGCGGCGTCTAAATTATACAGAAATTATGTGTCTAACTAACAAAATAAAATTAAGAACGATCCCAAGTATTTTTGGACATTTGTGAAGAGCAAGAACAAGTGCTCTAGTAGTCCTAGTGTCTTGAACAATGAATGGCGACCTATTTACTACTCCATCAGGTATCGTGAACACTTTTCAAGGTTACCTTCAGTTAGTTTATACACATTGTTCAAGTTCAAATTGTCAACCCTCTATTAATATTAAAAATGTTGAAAAATAAATACAAAGTGAGTCACAACTTGCCCAGCCTCTTAATTAAGGATTGCGCTATTGTTTTTTTGAAACTACTTACAACTTGGTTTGATATCTGTCTTTCAACGTACAATTTTCCGGATTGTTGGAAAGTATCTAAAATTATTCCAATACATAAAAAAGGTGGTACAGTCTAATTAATAATTATCATCCTATAGCAATTTTGAATAATTTCGCTAAACTATTCGAAAGATACAAAAAGGTTTTAAGTATATCTATATGTTATGCACGTATAACGTTTTTGTTACAATTGAAACAGACATGTAATAAACATATCTGTAACTGTACACATGGAAAATGCACCTCGTATTTTCAGCATTTACTTCTGCTTAAGACACGTGTTTCTGCCATCTAGGCGTCGTCAGTCAAGCTAGGCAAAGTCTTTTTCGTCCGTCAGATGTTACTTATTAAATAAGTGCCAACTTATAGGATGAAATCTGCTTTATCTTGTAGGCGATTTCAGTGTAATGTATATACAGATACAGATCTATTCATAAAGATTTATATCATTTGTATTACATTGCTTCACTAGCTTGACTGACGACGCCTAGATGGTAGAAACACGTGTCTTAAGCAGAAGTAAATGCTGAAAATACGAGGTGTATTGTCCATATGTACAGTTACAGATATGTTTATTACATGTCTGTTTCAATTGTAACAAAAGCGTTATACGTGCATAACGTATAGATATACTTAAAACCTTTTTGCATATTTACTTGCCATCTAGCTCGTTGTTAATGGACTACACCGATATACGTATTTTTTCGTTTTTTGTACCAGCATAGCTGGTCGAACGAAAGGTCGCCTCTTTCGGCAAAGTCTCTTTCGTCCGTCAGATATCACTTATTAAATAAGTGCCACCTATAGGATGAAATTTGCTTTATCTTGTAGGCGATTTCAGTGTAATGTATATACAGATACAGATCTATTCATAAAGATTTGTATCATTTGTATTACATTGCTTCACTAGCTTGACTGACGACGCCTAGATGGCAGAAACACATGTCTTAAGCAGAAGTAAATGCTGAAAATACGAGGTGTATTGTCCATGTGTACAGTTACAGATATGTTTATTACATGTCTGTTTCAATTGTAACATATTCGAAAGATGTCTTCTTTTACTTCTATTTTGGGTTGGACGCCAGCACGTCCAGGCACTTGAGCACACTGCTCTTTGTACTATCCCCAATATATCTATCAGTTCTACTCTGTTAGTTTGTAAGTTTAAGTGCCTTCGTAGGATTCAATAGATCTCCTTCGAAATGTTTGTGTCCCTTTAGTTTCTTACACCTGCATATTACATGAAGAATAGTTTCCTCCTGTTTTTCACATCTCCTACACTAGTGCTCGCTAGCCAAGCTCATTCTGTACAAATGCTTCCTTAAAAAACAATGTCGGAAAATTATTTTAATTTCTTTCTTGTTACTACAAATTAGGTTGGCTAAAAACTTTCAATCCAGCTCCCTTAGTAGTGTTTTAGTATGGAGTTGACCTTCCGTTTACCCCCATTTCTTTTTATGTTTTCTTTCTAGCCATAACCAGATCTCCCTTTTGTCAGAATCCTTAACAATTCTTCATAGATGTTCTGGTCCTATGAAGTTCCTATTAGTACATTTTTTGTCCAGTTCGTCGGCTATCTCATCGCCTTTAATTCCCTCATGTCCGAGCACCCACATCAGCGACAAAATATTGTCTTGTGCCAGTTTATTGAGGCCCGTTTGGAATATTTCACCAGTTTGCACCTGGCAGATGGATTCATAATGGCTTTAATAACCGCCTAACTCATTTTGTTGATTTTTTTGTTTGCGCTGCCGGCTTCTCAAATTTCCTCAGCGCAGGCTGCGACTGCAAACAATTCGGCCTGGCAAACTGTTGTTTTCCCAGACATAGCGATATCTTCCTTCCTGGGCACATTCCGCATATACCTGCACCTTCTCTGATTGGATTGTGATCCATCCGCGTACCAGGTGCCGGAACCACAATCACTAGAGCGACTTTTTGCCTGTTCCCTGGCCGGTATAAACATGTTCAGCTTAGCTGTAAACATAATTTCAGGTGCCATTTAACGCAGCATAATATTAAGCAAGAAGATGCAAATAACTTTCATCTGAATATTGTTTTCATTACTTCTGTTAACTTTTGAAAATCATATTTTTTTGTTGTAACACTATAGCATTTATCTAGTATAACTTTATTAGTTCGACCTGGAACATTTTTCAATAAATTTTCACAATGTTCCACAATAAAAAGTGACTCTAATAAAAATATTTGGTCAGTCTCAATTTTTTTAATTAATCCAATTAAAAAACTACTATAGTTTCGTCAACTGATCTAGAATCTCGCGTTTTTCGAATAAACTTTTGGATTTTATAATTGATTCAGCAGAATCAAAAAAAAAATCTAATACAGTGTTTTTTATATGATTACAGCTAATCGCGTAGAATATAGCTGCGTCTAGCCACGTCCCCATCGGGTAATTATCGGTTCAGGAGGTAGAGGAACATTCAGCAATTTCTCTTTATATAATTGGACTCGTAGAGGTGCTCCCTTAAAATTTTTTTACCGTTCGAAATTAAAGAATGGAGCAAATATATCCGATTTTATGTTAAAAATGTAAAAAATATTCACTTTATGCATATAAACTAAAAATATGAACTAAAGCTTACTTTTATACCAAATATGTAATTTTTTATATCGTTAATCGCATTATTTCAGTGTAAAATGAACATATCCATAATATTGGGTTGATATTACGTTAGTACGTTTTTAATATAAAATCCGAATTCTATTAATAAACTTCACGAAAGAATTGAAAACTAAATCGTGTTTCCTTTTTTTTAACTTGAAACCTTTGATAATGAAGGCAAACAAACTGTTCGAATACAAATCGGGAGTACTCTAATATAGTACTAAAAATCTAATGGGAAAAAACAAACTCTGAAACACCTCAAAGGAACATCAGAAAGAAAGAATCCGTTATTTGATAGGTTTAAAATACAAAAAAGGTTTAAGTATATCAATACGTTAAGCACGTATTACGCATATTTTACAAATGAAACAGACATGTAAAAAAAAACACCTATATGCGTATTTTCTTCTATTTTGTACCGGCTTAGCCGGTCAAGGGAAGGGTTGCCATTTTCGGCATAGTCTCTTTCGTCCGTCAGATGTCACTATATTTTATGGTGCTATCTGGACGAAATTTGCTATACCATATAGGCGATTTAAGCTTTTAAATTACTTCACTAGCTTAACTGACGACACTTAATAGTAATAGCAGAAACATAATGCTGTGGATTTTTCCCTGCAGAAGCAAGAAGAAAAAAGAAAAAGTATATTGAACATTATTTGAATAACATTGATGTAAAAATGTAATTTATTTTGTTGTGTGATTTATTTCAGACTAATTACGATAAAAATTTAAATTGTAGAGGATAAATTTTATAATGTTTGATTTGATCCATGTCTGTAGATTGTCCAGGCCCAGATAGACGTTTGAAGTCGACGCCAACCTGGAAGTCAGACTAGTGCTGAGATATATATATTTTCTCTATCTTGATTTGTTATATTAGGTGGGGACGATCGCGTTTCCTGGAAATCAATTTTTAGAGATTCACTAGTGCTTTTCTGAGATAGGTCATATTATTTTGGTATTAAACAAAACTTAATTTTGTTTGATATATATATTTTGAATAATTCGTTTTGTTTGTTTGGTGCTTCGTTTGTATTTTTAAAAATTTTTGGACGTGGTTTTACAAGTCTTGTATACTTGTAATTAGATTTAATATAAAGTCCTATCTGAAGAAAAGAAATCTCTCGTGTTGTGTTTTCATTACATTAATTACTTACCCGAATCCGAGAGGATTATCCCTGGAGAAGTGAGCTCAAGGAAGGCGACCCGACTGAAGATAGCTCGCAGAATAAGTTGCTGTGTGAAATTAAAGTTTATAAGCAATTCAAAGGCTCAGTTCACAGCAATATGTCTTAAGCAGAAGTAAAAAGCTGGAAAATACGAGGTGTGTTGTCCATATTTACACTTACGATGTGTATTTTTTTTACATGTCTGTTTCATTTGTAACAAATGCGTAATACGTGCTTAAGGTATTGATATACATAAACCTTTTTTGTATATTTACTGCCATCTGGCATCGTGTTAATGGACTTACACCTATATGCGTATTTTCTTCCCTTTTGTACCGGCTTAGCCGGTTCAAGGGAAGGGTTTCCATTTTCGGCATAGTCTCTTTCGTCCGTCAGATGTCACTATATTATATGGTGCTAACTGATAGGGCGAAATTTGCTATACCATATAGACGATTTAAGCTTTTAAATTACTTCACTAGCTTAATTGACGACGCTTAATAGTAATAGCAGAAACATATGTCTTAAGCAGAAGTAAAAAGCTGGAAAATACGAGGTGTGTTGTCCATGTTTACAGTTACAGATGTGTATTTTTTTTACATGTCTGCTTCATTTGTAATAATTAATATAATTAAAATAAATGAAACATAAGTAAAATATAAAACTATGTTAAATAATTATGCAGATAAATTACATCAGAAGCACTGATAAAGTCAGTAAGTATGCTGGCGGTTTGATCGCGAATATCCAGGTGCTTATCAATAAATCGGTGTATAGTTTGATAGTTGTAAACATTACAGTACGTTGGTCTTCTACTTCTACCATGAACGAGGAACAACCGGTCTACCCTTCTGCCTTTTTCTGGGATCACCTTGAAGGTCGTCGTCTAGGTGGCTTTTCTACTGGAGCCTTCTTTCGAACACATGTTGGCTTGTCTTTCTTTATACATCTTTTGTACATGTTCCTTCCACTTTCGTTTTCTCTTTTTCTTCAATTTAACTTCATCTTCGAGGCTGGATGGACCTGTTTGTCTTCGTTTGTCTGTTTCGTGGTCATACCTACCATCGATCTTAGCACCCTCATTTCTGTCACTTTTGTTTAGGTCACTGGTGTATGCTAATATGAGTCTTAAGAATGTTTTATAAACTCTAATATTTCCCGCTGTTCTCATATACTCTGTTAAGCAATCAGTTACTTGTAGTGCCATTGAGTTTCTGCTATTTCTTCGATTAGGTTTCGATGACTTATGGTCTCGTAGTAAATGAAAAATGTTTCAAACTTTATAGTACATGTTTCACTTTGTTTCCTTAAATGGCCTCTAGCCGTTTCTAATAAATCATTTTCTGTTGATAAGTTCTATGTTTGCATACCATATTACTGAAAACTAATTCCTTTACTTTTTGAATGTGTTTATTTATAAAGTTGTGATAAACAAAACCGAACAAGACGTTAATATATTACATGACTGTATATTTCCAGTCATCAACCCATTTACAACAATGTAAACTTCCTGCCCTGCACATATATTACATCATTTCGCATACTCGCACGACAGACCGAGATATTAATATATCCTCATAAAGGTATCCGAGTTAATTACGCCTTGTAGTTTCTCCTTCCGCAAGCTAAAATTTATAATACATGGTAAAGAGCGAACTAATATGTCGTGCGACCGGGTATGTTCCCTCGTCTCTTTTGACCGCGCACATGACCGCTCAGATGTGACCCAATATCTAGAGTTTCCAAAGTAAGTACGTATATGCTTGTATTCAGTTAGTTATTTCTCAAAACGCCGGTTCTACAGGTCGCGGTAACTAGTTCCGGGATGAGTTATGCATAATATATCATCTACTTTTTGTTATGACTCGTAAACGTGACGAACTAGGGCGGCGCATTTTAATAATGTAAGGGCTGACGACGATGTTGATGCCTGCGTCAACCACCCACATACATACGTGCGTATACGAAGATAAAACTTGAAAGATTTATGTTTCTCAGAGTACATCTTTGTAGGGAATTCTTGTAAAACCCCTGAAAATAATCGAATTTATTACTAAATGATTTATTTGTCACAAGGCAATACCGCGAAGTTTTATTGTTAATCAATTTCTGCGTAAAACTGTGGCAATGTATATAAATAAATAATAATAATTCAAATGATGGGCATAAAATTTTAATTTTACGAATACATTAAACAGACGCATGTATTGTAGCTACATATTTCCTATTCCCTTCTATATATAGCATTAGTGTTTTTTCAAGAAGTTGATGGTATTAATTCTATTATAAGCAGTTCTGTGTATTAGAATAAGCTATACCACTCACATAGCCAAAAAATCTCTCTTTGTTGATGTCTCAGTTTTCTGATGACCTGAGACAATCCGTACTAATTATTGTTTAATCACAGATTAAACAATATTATTTTAATTTATTTAATCTAGTTTAGTTTATATTTTATTGTACTGTATATTTCAACCAATTGTCGGTAAAAGAGTTCGCATATCCAGGTTAGTTACTTAGTCTAAATAATAGTTCATTTGCTTATTATGCGTGTTCATATTGCTATATACGCCTACGGGTATTAGTCTTGCGCCTACTTACATAATACCTTTGCTTATGAACTTACCCAATTTACCTCAATACATGATTGCCCCGGAGATCTTTCGGCTAAAGGCCAGCTCAGTTTAGAGACGAATGGAAGGGGTTTCTTATATCTAAAAGGGCGCCACCATGTTATCCCTTTAGCCCCAACAGAGAAGACAGACCCTGCCGTAGCAAATTGAATAAATCCAGGAAATTACGTGCATAGTTGTTAAACCAAATAAAACATCCAAATCAAAACAATAACAATAAGGACTTATTGTAATCGAAAACAACATAAACAAACAAAAGGATAACGTATCCAGAATGTCACAATCAAAAGGTTATACCATAATTGGTTACCCACGGTACAATAAAATATGTTCGAATGATTCAAAAACAAACTAAAAAGTGAAAGTTGAATGAATAAAAAAACTATAATTAAATATAATCAAACCGATCCTGATCCTATAATAGTGATAGATATGTAAGTAACAAAATAAATTCTGGTTATGAGTAAAGGACACCCAGTATAATATATTAATGAAATAGTTGAAAATGCAGACAATAAAATTGAACTAAAGGTGAAATTAAATTATCTGCACATAAAAGCATGTGGTTTAGATGAATTATCAAATAATCAGATCACCAGATGTTATATATAAAAAAAATTGAAGGTCAACGTTTGAACTGATTTGACCAATATGGAAAACAATTAAATTAATTAAAAATCTTAGTTCTAATAATATTAATAATAATAATAATAATTTATTTTCATCCCTTTGACTACAGTAGCACAGGATAAGTCAATTTAAACGAAAATAAAATCTTAATCGTGGTCACAATTCTTCTTACATATTGTCATGAATTTTTCCCCGAAGAGAAAATTTAAAGAAACTATAAAAGACTATATATTTATGTACATTTTATTCCAGGAAAATAATTGAAGATATTGTATATTTTATTAAAAATTCGTTTATAATGTGTATTTTGGTCCACGTCTGTAGGTTGTTCGAGCGTGGTCTTGATGTACGCAGTCCCGTTACATCGGAAGTATATCGTTGCAGCCGGTCTTTTGATTTTGTTTTAGGCAGGGTGATATTTTCGTTTCCGAGAGGAAGGAGTGAGAGATTTTCCATCCATTAGACAGATAGGTTCAGTTAATTTTTGCTGAATAAAGACATCCTTTTTATTCAGGATATTATAGTCATTTCGGTTTATGTTTTTAGTTGTGTAATTGCTGATGTGTTTAAAGTCATTCCCGATTAATTATGAGTTTCTGATACTTGTAATTTTTGATTTATGCGACCTATCTGTAATCTCTCTTTTAGTATTTTTTGTGAAGTGTGACGACTACATTAATTAATGTACGTGTATATTTGCAAGTATAATTATTTATATATATATATATATATTAATTTAGTTATAGGATTTGTATATTGATTGAGCTCGTATATTCAGTAAATTATTAGTTTATAAAATATATTTATAGTCAAATAAATATCAAGGAAAATTTTCATACTTTTTATGAAGTATTTTTATCAGTAATATATTTTAGAAAGTAGGAATTGGTGGGAAAATTATATTTTTACCATGTTGAATGTGCGCATGGGTTAGTTTTGTTGCGCGCGCTTACAGTTATTTTTCTGTTTGACGTTCGAAGTTGGGAATAACGTAATTATTGAAGTCTGATAGTTTTCCTAAATATTTAATTAGTTTAATTTTGTTCGCGGTCAAAGTGAGGTTTTTTATCTTATATAAGTCATTATTTATAAAAGTTTTCCTCACGCTGTTGCACAATTGATGCTTCTGCACTTCTTTATACTCTATAAAGTCGATTTTCTTTTTTTCCTTTTTTTTTATTACACGTTTGTATTGTTAATGTTTGTTTTCTTGGCTAATACCTTTTGTTTTATTTAACACATACCCTTTGAGGGTAACCCTGAAGATACAAGAGCTCCTGGAAGGCTGTACCGATTTGAGTGAAACTGGGCAAGCTAATGTGTATTGTGGACCAATTTAAATAATTTATCAACTCCACAATACATAGCAATATGTAAGCGCGTTAATATCTATATACAGGCTGATTCATTTTCGGCCCTCACCATGGGGATCTCTCTTATTATTGGATATAGAGTATAGGTTTAAATTTGGCAAAGTTGTTAAATTTTGTGATTGTTATAAATCCGTAAAGAAAATAGACCTGTGACAAATGACCTTCGTTATTTAAAAAAAAACGCGAAAACCCCATTTTCTTCTTTTACCTGTAGCACCGACATAAATATAAATATAAATTTTTATACGATGTTTCGTTTCTTTCTGACCATCTTCAACTATCTAATTTCTTATAGGCGCCATATTGGATTTAGACATCTTCAGAAAGAGTTTTTTTTCTGATTTCAACCATGTACGATATGCTGACTATAGTTTTTGACATTAGGTTTTATTTGAAAGAATAAATTATAAGATTAAATAAGGTAGCCTTTGGAATTTCAATCTGTCAAACATTTCATTTATTGTTCATTAATAATACAAAAATGTCATACACTAACGAAGAGAAACTAGATATGATAAGTATTTTTTATTCTTCGAAATGAAATTCATCAGTAGCGAGTACAAGATAACAAAAACATTAATAAAATACATAGAAAAGTAAACAATAAACAATTACAGTAAATGTTCAATTATCTGGCCATCTTCGGTAATGCACAATTGGGCACGCCTTCTGGCATTTTGTACTGCCTTTTGTATAGTTCTTCTAGGAACTGCATCGAAAGCATTCTGAAGTCTGTCTCGTAATTCTTCAATGTTTTGTGACGAATCTACTTTATAAATATTATTTTTAACATATCCCCATAAAAAAAAATCTAGCAGCCTTAAATCAGGTGATCTCGCAGGCCATTCAACAACTCCCCTATTTCCAATCCAACGGTTTGCAAACTCTTGATTTAAGAAATTTCTAACAACAGCTGCATTGTGTGCTGGTGTGCCATCTTTTTGCCACCATAAATATTGTAATTGATTTAATGGGATATTGTCGTCAAGATAGTCAGATACGTATGTACGTAAAGTGTTTAAATATATTTCTCCATTTAAATGTTCTTCATACATAACAGGTCCTAAGAGACGATTTGCTAAAATACCCATCCAAACGTTTATTCCAAAACGCTGTTGTGGTCTTCTAGCCCTGTTTTGTCGGGGATTTTGTACTGCCCAATAGTGCTCCGTATTTCTGTTGAACATTCCAGAATTTGTAAATTTTGTTTCATCTGACCAGATGATTTTTCTTAAAAAATTTTCGTCATTTTCTATCCTTCCCATTAACCAATTACAATATTCTAGCCTTCTCAAATTATCTCCAGGCAGTAAAGAGTGACTAACATGGATCCTGTATGGTTTAAACCTACTTTTAAGTAAAGTTCTCCAAACTCTGGACTGGCACAAATTTAACTCTGACGCTACTTCGCGTGTAGAAATTGATGGATTATTATTTATCTATAAAAATACAAGATTAACATGAAATTTGAAAACACGCTTTTAATTTACCATTTGTAAAATATCTTGTCGATTTTTATTTAAATTCCTGTTGTCTTGACCATTACGCAGCTTAGTAAACGATCCATTCTCGACCAAATTTCTGTCGAGATCTAGAAATATGGTACGATGAAGCTGTTATCGTTCTGGATATAATTGTAGATATCTTGTACTCGCTACTGTTGAATTTCGGTTCGAAGAATAAAAAATACTTATCATATCTCGTTTCTCTTCGTTTGTGTATTACATTTTCGTATTATTAATGAACAATAAATGAAATGTTTGACACATTTAAATTCCATGGCTACCTTATTTAATCTTATAATTTATTCTTTCAAATAAAACCTAATGTCAAAAACTTTAGTCAGCATGTGGTACATGGTTGAAATCAGATAAAAAAACTCTTTCTGAAGATGTCTAAATCCAATATGGCGCCTATAAGAAATTAGATAGTTGATGATGGCCAGAAAGAAACGAAACGTCGTATAAAAATTTATAGATAGAGGTTTAGAAATGGCCACAAGGATGTGTTTTTATTTTTTCTCTACAAGGCCAAATATCGGTGCTACAGGTAAAAGAAGAAAATGGGGTGTTCGCGTTTTTTTTTTAAATAACGAAGGTCATTTGTCACAGGTCTATTTTCTTTACGGATTTATAACAAACACAAAATTTAACAACCTTTCCAAATTTAAACCTATACTCTATCTCCAATAATAAGCGAGATCCCCATGGTGAGGGCCGAAAATGAATCAGCCTGTATATAATAAACATTTATATCTAATACTACATTAAGAAGAGTACAAATGAAAATATACAAGGAACAGAATATTAAAAACCTATGCAATAACATAGAGTTTCACACTAACCTTAACTACATTACAACAAATATTATACATCACAGTCATGAACAAACTCCTGGACTAATTGAAAATTGATAATAGACTTTGGAGATTAATAGGTCCATAATACTGTATTCAAACAAATCAGGTGGTAGCTGTCTATACTTAAGTGGTAACCTATTGTACAGACTGATTGCCTGGTATTTAGGATTTTTTTCAGTAAATGCTAATTTATGTTTGGGAATTTCCAATATCTGACTATTACGTGTATGATAATGGTGGTTCTCATTTAATTTTGTGAAAATATTAAAATTTTGCTTGACATAAATTAATAACTTATAAATATATACACATGGCAATGTCATAATTCTCATTTCCTTGAATAAGTTTTTACAACTTACTCTTACACTGACTTTATTCATTAATCTAATCGCTCTCTTTTGCAGTCTAAAATTTTTTAGTACTTCTATTGAACCGCCCCAAGCAAGTATTCCATATGCGAGTAGGGAATGGAAATGAGCAAAATAGTAAATTCTTATGACACACGTTACGCCTGTTACGCCTGTACGTTAACCCTGTACCCTGTTACGCAATTGACTTATTGCGTAACATACACTAAGAATTGCATCAACAATTTATTGAAGATCTTTCATAAACCTTACATCGATATTTACACACATTGTATATGCAATAATACCTTATAACGCGTGTTCATTTGAAAAGTCAATCTATGTTACTTTGAAATTTTGATAGAATAAGACGCATATATATTAGTATGTGTTTGTTGTTCCGTAAACGTAAATCCAAATGACATTTGATAATGTCAATCACATTTGTTATTTATTTGTATGAATGAAACATTCAAAATATACGACTTCGTAGGTTTAGTAGTAAATTTTAATTTACGATATATTTCAAAATGTTCTCAGTAAATCACATGCTACTAGATTGACTTCAAATGAACAGCCGTTATAACACACACAATTACTTAACGAATGGCCAAAATTTCACTGGATAAAAATTTATACCAAAATTTATCTATTAAGATTTGTCAACACTGTATATGCAGAGATATTATACTTAAAATAATAAAATAAAATAAAACAATAACTTTGTTATACCACTTTATTCACATGTAATAGTGACCGCGGTTTCGACATACAATGTCATTATCAAACTGCAAAAGTTACAGGCCTACATAGATCTTATAAATGACACAAGAATATATGGGGGTGGTTTATGATGTTATTTAAAATTACTACTATATACTTAACTATTATATACTATTATGTATATAGATCCAACTGGTCGTTAAGAACAATATCTATTGTGTTGTTTCCGCATTTAAAAATTTCAAGTGACTCTAAAAGATTTAATTTACGACCTTTCTCGGCCAAATGCAATATTTTATGATGACCAAATGTATGCCTTTCTGTAATAACATGTTTGCGAATGTTGAATCTGTCTTCTTTAGTTTATATGACCTCATGTGTTCTTTTACCCGTATAATAAATTGTTCTTACCATTTATTCACTACCATCTCCTTCAAAGTACTCTCCTTCAGTATGAATACACCGATCCCAGTGACTTGTCCATGACTGGAAGCAGTGCTGAAATTGTTCGCGTGTCAACGTGTTAAACATTGTCACGTCATAAATCAATCATATATGCAGAGGGAAACCAAAACCAATTATTATCACTGATGTTGTCAAACTTTGAAGAAATATTCCTTTAACTAAATATTGATTGAGTATTTAGAGAATGCCTAGATTATGTCAGCTTTTGACTATTTCTGTAATAAGCTATAATCATTTAATTATTCAAAGTGTACATAATACACAATAATAATTTATTAAATATAATTAATAATCAATCTTCTAGAATTTACTGTATTTATACAAAGGTATTTTTAATAATATAAAATATTATTAAAAATCTGGTGTGAAGAACACAAATGCAGGTTCACGATCAATATTTTCTGTGAACGTTTACTGTATTTACTGTATTTCTTCATTCATTCATTAGATTTTAATTTAGTTTCTGATAAAAGGAGGTATACAAAAAAGACTTGCAAATAAGGACGTTAAACAAAATCAAGTATCTTCACTTGTAGTATGTTCAGCGTATAACTAAAACTTCATAATTAAAAATACTATCAACCAGTTTAAACCGATGAAAGAATGTTCAATTACTTTCGTGTTATGTAAGTAAATATCTGAGGGCTGCCTGCCCTTTCCAACTGTTCTACCAATAATTCAGTTCAATGTTGGTACTTCACTGAACCAATGACGTTTATATAGAATATGTAGAAATTTGTGATAATGCTTTATTCAACGTGGTTCCTTGGAAAATTTTGATACAAAAATGTTAATGCAAAAATGATCGGTAGGCCTTCGTTTGGCTATACGAACACAATAAATTAGCGCATTTCAGTAAAAAGAAATTCATGTTAATTCAATCATTCAATCATTATTACACTAAATGATTCATTTTTATCGTTAATAAGCCATAGAAAATTTGCTTTTTTTTATGTTTATTAACAAAACATAATCTTTTTAACAATTTCTTAATCATATTCCTTCACAAAAATCCATTGAGCACAGATGTGTGTAGTAAAATTAACACGATACTTATGAAACCATTTAAAGTTATTTCAAAAATTTGTAAACTTACCGGAAAAAAGTGGTCGCATTATATCATTCAATACACTTTGACAATGTTGCCACATATATCAATTTTTGTAAATAATCCGTGAAGACAAACAAAGACGAATTTAACATTTTTGTATTAATATTTTGTCTCAAAATTTTCCAAAGAGACACGCTGCGTAAAGCGTTGACACAAATTTTTACACACTCTTTATAACATTTCGAAGAAGTTTTGTGGGTAGATTTTACGTGAAAATTTACGAATCACGAAGCTTTATGATAACGTTGTTGCTTTAATTGAACGAGATTAGTACGTCACATACCGGGAAATTAAAATAATTTTTGGTAATAACATGAAAATAATACACCCAATAAACATACTAACATATGGAAGCTTTGTAGTCCTTGAAACTCACGCAATTTCACAGAAACTCAAAAACAAGACCGAAAAGAAATACTAATCGTTCCCTCAAATTTAGTTAGTAGTCTCCCAAAGGGAGCCGAAACCTTCAAAAATTGTTCGTTCATTGAGTGTTTCGAAGCAAATAATCGCTTTTTCTTCGAGTTTAATGGCCATGTGGGAATCGCAAGTTTACAGAATCAAAGAAGCACAATGCTGATTGTAGGCTACAATTTGTTTGCCAGAAGTCTTCCTTGAAACAGAATGAAAACTACTAAAAAATAATTCTAAATTGTTAGTTTTACCAAGATTAATATGATTTCTTTCGTCTAAACTCAAAAATAGTCTAAGAGACAAGCATTAAATATTGATAATGATAGTAGTACTAGTAAGAAGAACTTTATGTCCAGTTTTGTTAACAATAATTTATGATATGAAAGCAACCAATACTTAATTTTGTGTCTAATTTGAAAGACAGATTAAGTAAATATATTTGCAATACATTCTATAATGTTGAACTTTATTACTTTACGCTAATGTCAGTTATTGCTTTAAAATAATCTTTCACATTGTATAACTCTTGCTCACCAACGTTAAGTATTTAACCTGAAACGGTATACCGTATGTGTTAAATATCATTAGGCATAGAGAATCAACGTATGAGTACCTACATACAATGTATACGTACATGAGAAAGCCAGTCCAATGCCAGCGAAGACCGCGACGACTGACGATTGTCTCCGATACCGATTGACTGGAAATTTTGCATTCAGTCTAGCTGCGGCCGTTACAGTTTGAAAACGTACAATAAAATTAATGTATAATGGCTCTTTATACACCCACTGAAAAGCTTCAGTTAGTAAAATGGTTTTATGCTGGTAAGTCTTCATGGAGTGCATAAATTTGTTTGCGCTGACTTTTGCAGACCATTCTGTACCTTGCAGACAAACAATTTATAATATTATAAATAAATTTGAAACTTGTTTCTGACTCAATAACTGTACGAAGTGCAAACCAAGAGAGGTATCACCACAAAAAATTGAGGAAAATGAACGACGGCATGTATTACTTTGTAGAATTGTGGAAATTGATAACACGAGATCTACTAGAAGTGCTACCGAGGAATTTGGTACAAGTAACACAACTATTTCACGTATTTGGAAACGTAATGGTTTGAAATGTTTCAAATATTCGAAAACTCAAGAAATATTTCCCGAGGACAATTTCCGGAGAATGGAGTTTTGTCAAGACGTTATGGAAAAGATACACCGATATGAAAATTTCGTTAAAAATATTCTCTTCAACGATGAATCAACTTTTCCATTACACGGAATGCACAATCCCTCTGTTCTTCGATATTGGGCTTCGGAAAATCAACACCGGCATTTTGCAAATCGCACTCAGTATCACAAAAACTAAACGTTTGGGCAGGTATTTTAGGTGACCATTCTATATGCCCCTATTTTATTGATGGTATATTAAATGCCGACAAGTATATACTCATGAAGCTGGTAGAGCAGAAAATCTAGTTGCCTTGAGAGAAAAAATAACTGAGGCTGCGAATTCATTAACTGCCGACATATTAGCAAATGTAAGAGCTAATTTCTACGACCGCCTAGGACAATGTCTTGCTGTGCAAGGATGAATTTTTGAACCTCTTGCATAATTTATTATAATTTTTAGAATCCTTTTTTATTTATTTTATTAGGATTATTCTTTAATTTTATTAGAATTACGCTTTTTTTTATGCGACGAACCGCAGCTTAAAAATTTCCTGCATCTACTGAAAGAAATATGAAAAGCAAATCCCTTGCAATTCGTAAATGTTGTTTTAGAACGCATTACAAGTACCTATGACGATGGTCAAATGATTACTGCTAGCTTGTATTTGCGAAACAATCGGAGACAATCGTTGCCGGCCGTCGCGGTCTTCGCCGGCATTGGATCGGCTTTTCCATATACATATACATCGTATGTACTCATACGTATTCCCTATGCCTAATGATATTTGACACATGCGGTATGATTATATTTTCACACACTGATGTAAAGCATTTCTTTCCATATTAGCGATGTGTGTTTGTGATGGCACAAGATGGGTATTTACGTTTTATTTCTCTTCAGTTGCTAAACCAATAAAGTGATTGTAATTGTAATAATAACCACCACAATAAATAGCTAAGTGTCAACTGTCACATAACATAGACTATGAAACATATAAATTGATACGGTCCTTAATCCCTCACTACAACGTATTTTAAAAAGAATTACATCTAGTTGTCCATAAATTTCTCCTATAAATTATGATGTTCTGCATTCTTGAAATGAGGATATAGATTAAATGTTATGAAGGTTATCTACCTGTCACTGTCGAAATTTATCATTGAGGATATGGTGATGAAATTAATAACAAGTACAATTAGATTATTAATTCATTTAAATAAGAAAATTTTAAAGATGGATATTAATTAAACAACCAAGGTAAATAACTAATTTGTAGAAATTTTAATTATTATAATTTACAACAAGAGTTCAAAATGGTCACCATTCTGTTCAATGCGAAATACGACGTTTCATGTTGTCAAAAATATCTGCAATACCTTTGAAGTTATTTCATTACATTTAATTGAAATTGTATTCATAAAGTCATTTTGCTTTTTAACACAGATCCTGTAGCTCGAAACTTCTTCACGACTAGACGAATGTGATGATATGAAGCGGTATTATTCACAACTCTATTAACCCATTAGTGCCCAACCGGCTAGTTCTAATATTTATTTATTGTACTTTATATATTTTGTTCTTATTAACCTTAGTAACAAAAAAATCGATTATTTTTAAAACAAAGTTTATTTTTCCAAAGTTACAATGGTGTTCTTAAATAAGTACAATGGACTCAACGAACATGAAAATTTTCAAAACACTCTCTTTCAATAATAATGTTACTTGACATTTTTTGCAGCACCAACGAATGCGAGCGTGTCACATTACACAACGTAATTGATTTTCTAATTTTTTTGGAAAATGACCCAAACTGTCTGTCGCTATGCTTGATGGTATAGATGGTTTGTTCCTCGATGGCTGAGTTCTATTTGATAATCTAAGATAATGTCGCGTTACGTAACGAGTGAAAGTGAGTTGATCCATTTTTTCTTCACAATTACATGCAGCCTCCAAGCGTTGGTCATAGCCAAATTTATCATGTGCGTAAAAAGCGGCCACCACCATTTTTTAGATCTAATCGCTATACGATATGTACTGACAGATTGATCAACGAGATCTACTCCACCCATGCCCTTATTATAAGACTGAAATAAATGGGGCTGGTTCATATCAATCTTCCCCTTCTGAATTTTAGACCACCGTTTTACTTTAGCCATCGGTTCAATTGTGTCATAGTTGGTGGCCATTGTACAGATACTGTTGTCTTTCCATCTAACCGCAAGGATTTCGTTTTTTTGATCGAACTGATAATCGTAACTGGATCTCTCCAACATTGCCATTTCCTTGTGAGTCTGTAGTGGACACTTTTTCAATCTCTGTTCTCTAACAGTTCCAGTGGCTTTGTATCCTAGTTGCCGCAATTTTGTTAGTAACTCATAACTCGTAAAGTAATTGTCGAAGTATATTACATGATCGCTTGGAACATCAACCACTTGCAAAAACGAAAGCCCAACCTGTGGTCCAAGCGGCTGCTTTCTAACATCGGGCGATTGATCTTTACCGCAGTATGTATCGAATTTGTAACAATAGCCTGTACTACTGCAAAGCATCCAAACCTTGAACCCAAATCTTACGGGCTTTCCTCTGATGAATTGCTTTGCTGGATGGTGGCCAAAACATTTTATCATTGCCTCATCGATAGATAAATCTTTATGGTAGACACCCCACTGTTGAAAGTTTCTGTTTAGAAGATTCATTAGAGGCCTGACTTTATACATTTTGTCACGGCTAGATGTTGCATTTGAATTGTCAGCTAAATGCAAATTGCGCTTGATTTCCACGAATCTATTTTTAGGTAAACAACGCGAAATACAGTCGATTCTTACATCCTCATCCAATCCCCAATACATCCTTTCTCGAGGCAGTTTATGATAACCGGTCAATAACAGTATACCAATGTATGCCCGTATCTCATCACACGATGTATGAAAACCATGTCTATTACTTTGCTGTGCATATATTATACTTTGATCAACTATATGTTGAATTACAGTACTATCAAACATCGCTTCAAAGATTTCTTTCGAATTTAATTTTTCTATATACTTTGCAACTATTTCTTGCCGTAACTCTTCACCATTTGTAATATTCAAAAATTCATGATCTGAATACATACAGTTACTTTTTAGCCAAACAGGTTGTTCCTTATTGACATCCAATGTTTTTGTCTTCCCTTGCCTCTGAATGCCGCCGCGTAGTTTTTGCTGCAGCACATGAAGGGTTTCATCGTCACTACTGTCCCACGCAAAACCGTCGTCGCTTTCTGACACAAACAGCTCGACTGCTCCAGGAATGTCTTGAGGATTTTCTGTACAACCTAAATCATCATCGTCGTATTCTTCTGTATCCGTTAGTATGTCAGGATTTGGTGGTATGATTACGACATCAATTTTGCTATTGCTGCTAGCTACTTCAATTGAATCTGCAGCACTGGCGAGATTCTCAAAACGTTTCCGACCGTAAAAAGTACAGGTAGAGATCGTAACAGGATCTAAAGCAAAAATATATACAAAATAGGTTACATGTGCCTGAAAATGTCTGAAAATGAACGAGCACAGCACGTTTACTGAAGCATATAACAGTTACTAATGTAAAATAATTCTAACCCCTCAGCAGACTAGAAAAAAGGTAAATGTATCATACGGTTTCTACAATAAGAAGTTACATATTGACTTCCTAGATGGCACAATGTATTAAAAATAAGGTGTACTCAAGTGAGTACGGCGGACAATAATGGGGAAACTGCAAGTGAAACTGTCGCTTACATTCGACGTAGGAATATTGCCATTCTCCGCTAAAAAATTGTGCGCTTCGGAAATATGTTTCAACAAAAAAATATTTTCTTGCAATGTGTACATTATTTACTAGTATTGTTTATTAAGTAAAAAAAATATTTGTAAGACAAAATTATATTACTAGTCGCAAAATGACAAATGTTAAAATGATTAAATAAATAGTTAGTTATAAATATAAGGTAAGTGGCTTATAATTATTTGCAGGTACTTGTTACTCAGTACCTATTAAGACGAAGTTTTTTTTGAAACATGTTGTACATTTAAAACGTGTTCCTATTTCTTTGAACGCAAGCAAAATATTTAATAACCCTTTTATTAGAAATATTTCATTTTAATTTTACAGAAAAATAACCAAATATTTATGAAATGCTTTAAGAAAGCAGAAAACTTTGAGCGTTATAATATTAAATTCTTCGTCACGCAAATAAATTATATCAATTTTAGCTACGCCGCGAAGTTCTAACAATTAATTACGAAACCAGAGACAAAAAGAAGCTACCAAAATATGCGGTCGATGTAAATAAGTTGCCAAACTTTGTATATCTTTTAAAATTTCACGGAATCACGAACGGAAATTTTCGGTTAAGTTATTTAATTAACTGTAAATGACCGTAACGTGACAATATCGATAGAAAAATATCAAATTCATCTCGATAACAGCTTTGCACAGAGTGCCAGAGAATTTAATATAATTCTGTTACAACATTTTGATAGAGTCGAATATTTGAAATTCTTGAAGTTTCAATAAGATAAAGGATATTTTAAATCGTGTGTAAATACAGTATTGTCGTTGAAAGAAGAACATTTTCAAAATAGTAGAAGAAGAAAATCGTTAATTAAAAGTTGATATACATTAAATAAGTGTAATTAAAAATCGAGGACATTTAATAATTTTTGTGGTATCGCTGATATACCGTACGAACGCCGGGGAGTGATTGATCTGCCACAATGTAGTAAGACGAAGACGAATAGCGAGTTTATGTGGTTAGGGTTGAGAGAGTATATTCAATCGGGTTCTACTGTCTAACTGTACGGGCGTTCCCTTTCTTCATCCAACACATTCTACATACGATCTAAGTACGAATAAAATAATCTCTCTCTAACACATTGAATATTCCTATCAGTCGGTCATTGTGTTCAAGCAAGGCCAATATACTTGCAGTTGGCCAGTCATTACTTATATATCCATCGATCGCACGACGTTGGGCACACGGTATAACCTCGTTTAATTACAGAGTTTCCGCAGATGCTTATAATGCATTTTGTTGTTCTATTAATTCTTGTATTTCACAATTTTTATGCGATAACTGTTGAGAATAATGAACTGGTTTATTAAATATCTGACCTATGATTATTTATGCATCATCAGTATACTGAACTAGTTTAGATTAAATACCTGACTTGGATATACAAATTATTTGATTGCGAAAATATAATATTTACATATGAAATGAGGTTTACATGTACAAACAGATAGTTAATAATGTCGCAAAACACAAATCCGTTTGCTTGCATACGTATAAAGAATATTTAATTTATAAACGGTGTATTCCTTTATTACTAACAGTACAATAGATTAAACAAATTAATCTTCTTCGGAACTGAAGTTGTCGCCATCACTGTCACTCTCATTATATACATACATTAATAATTAAAGTAAACTCCGTATAATTGAAGATAGAGGGCCCTAGCGGCAATATAATATTTAAATTTTAAGGTCTAAGGTTCATTAATTGTTCTTATAATATTATCCTTTGTTCAAGTTTTTTTGAGTTTAAATAATAAAAGTTACAAATGTTTCTAAAACTTATGTAACAGGTGTTATTGAAAAGCATTGAGGAACAACACGCAAAATGATTTGGGCAAATTTTCAGAATAGAGGATATAAGGTAAACAAAAATGGTATGGCTAGCAAAATCAATACAGAAAGGCAGATAGGATGACCAAGAAGATATGGTATCAAGTAGTGGCAAACTGTTTGAAGGAACAAGGGACATCCTGGCAAGAGGAAATGTACTTATACATGAAATATTTCATATCCACAATATTGTGTAGTAGCTGATCTTGTAATGGCATCTTAACACATGGTAATTAAGGAAATCGTTTAAATTATTACGTATGTAGCTATATGGGAAGACTCCATCATTTATTCATATTTCTAATGTAGCGAGAAAATATTTCAACAGTGCATATACACAACGGGCATCTTTCTACAATCTTTTCCCGCCGGTACACATTACCGGTCAGTACAAAAAGTCAAAAAATTTTACGATTTGGAGAGCGCTAGCAGTGTAAAATTGATGTAAGCAAGAGATATAAAAACTGCTGAAAATTAAATTAGGAGAAATTTGTCTAGAGATGCAATCATGTAAGATATAATTACAAAAGAATGAAGAAGAAATAGCATATTATTAGTAACATGTTGCTGTCATTTTAACAGATTTTAAATAACTTCTTAACTGATATAATTGATTTAATCAATTGATAATTAAATGGCCAAAATTTCTTTATTAAATAAATGTGTAATATTTTACTTTAGTTCTGGTTCTCAATCATTATTAGTACCAGAATAATTCGAAACATACTTGAGTAGGCAAAAACCTCAACAATTTTGTATAATACAAAAGTATTTTTAATAATATAAAATATTATTAAAAATATGATGTGAACACAATACAAGTTCATTATTAATATTTTTGTGATGGTATCCTTCTCCAGAGACGCAGATAAGTAATTCTTTCTACGATAATACAGTTTCCAGAGATACGGCGATGCCATCTGATGGAAACACTTTGTTAGTTCTCCAGTTGTTTTGTTACGTAGTACGTTGTAGACAGAGCTAGTTGTTTCGGCTGTTTGCTAATATACAGCGCTGAATGTACTTTTACGTTCGGTCTTAATAATTTCCGTGAGATAGTGGAGTCGTACTTTTTGTAAGGATATTCTTCTCCAGCAGGTGCGTACTGAGGAATCTGTAGAAAGATGAAATACGTATCTGCGTCTCTGTAGAAGGATACGTTCACAAAAATATTAATATTGAACTTGTATTTGTGTTCTTCACACCAGATTTTTAATAATATTTTATATTATTAAAAATACCTTTGTATTATACAGAACTGGTGAGGTTTTAACCCACTCATTCAAATTATTCTGTTACATAACACATGCGGTGCTCCCGTAAGGAGTCGTGAAAACACGAAAAATTCAGTTTCTAGAGATACGGCAGTGCCATCTTTGGAAACACTTCGTTAGTTCTGCATTTGCTATGTAGACAGAGAGAGTGCTTCGGTCGTTTGCTATGTGGACCAAATTTGGATATCCAACTCCAAAAAAGGTCAGGATACTATTATTGGGGCGAAAGTTGATGGCAAATTTGGGATGCTAAAGGACTATTGATGATAAACTATCTTTAAGAGGGCAAGACTGTAAAGGGAGAATATACGTAAATCTGCTAGATAGTTTGAAGACAACTATCGTTGAAAAGCGTCCCGGAATAACTTAGAAGAAAACGATCTTTCACCATGATAATGTACTTATGCATTCCAGTATTGTTGCTGCAAATAAACTTGAAGGATTAGGATTCGAATTGCGACCTATACCTCGTTCCAAATAAGAATATACCAGATGGGGCTGCAATCTAAGTGTAACTTACACAGGATAGATTTTGTAATTTCAAACAAACAAAGCATATATGTTTGCTGTCATATCTTGAGGTTATATTCGTATCTATATAAAAGACTATTTTTTACCTTAACGTTGGTTTATTAAAATAATTGTTATTAAGAAAGCTTAGACAGTGTAATAATTTTATTTAAACGTACCAATGCAAGGCATTAGACAGATATCAAATATTTCAATCAATATCTTATAACTTGTTATTTATTGTTTGAAGGTGTTACATCTACAATAAATACGGTGAGAATGTGTTAAAATAACCTCAGGATAAATAAAGTGTGTTTTCTAAAGAGGTGTAAGATTATAATTTGAAATAAAAAACATAGGTGTTGGGGAAATGAGAATGTTTTTTTTAATCTGTATATAGTTTCATTACATTAGTAATGGAAAATGATTTTGGGCATATTACCACCACGGGAGCGTCTGAGGTATGTTATCTAGGAGCACCAATTTTCAACTACTTTTTCGAGCATTTGAGGCCCTATGTCACGAATAGTGCGTTCGATGTTGGTTTCTAAGGCTGCAATAGTTATTGGGATGTTCTTGTAGACCAATGACTTTAAATAGCCCCACAGAAAATAATCCAAAGGCGTCAAATCACATGATCTTGGATTATCACCTAACACTTCTTTCAATAAGTAGATTGTTTCGTGGGCCGTATGGTATGTAGCACAGTTCTGCTGAAACCAAATGTCTTCCAGACCATGTTCATACACTTTTGAGAACAAGAAATCGTTAAGCATGGCTTTATACTGGTCGTCTGTGACGGTGACAGTCCGAATTTCTTCGTTTTTAAAGAAGTATGGCTTGATTATGTCTCCGGTCCATAAACCGCACCAAACAGTGCATTTTTCTTGTGAATCGGTAGTTAGTAAGCCACCTGTGGATTAGTATCGCTCCAAATGCGACAGTTTTGCTTATTTCACAAAGCCACTGAGCCAGAAGTGAGCCTCATCACTGAACGCAATTTGACGGTATCAGTGGATCCATTTTCAACTTTTCATGCGCCTAATTACTGAACGTCGAAAACGATGGTCGGCTGGCTTCAATTCTGGCACAAATTTAATTTTGTAGGCATGTAAGCTAAGATCCTTGCGCAAAATATTCCACAAAGTCGATAGGCACAGACCAAGTTCTTGTGCCCGATGACGAAGGGATGAATTTGGTTTATCCTCAACACTGGCCTCAACGACGTCGGCCTTAATAATTTCTTTGAAATAGCGAAGTTCTTTTGTGAACGTATCCTTTTCCAGTAGGGGCGTACTGAAGAACCTGTAGAAAGAGAAAGCACATATCTGCGTCTCTGCAGAAGGATACCTTCACAAAAACATTAACAATGAACTTGTATTGTGTTCTTCAAACCATATGTTTTAATATATTTTATATTATTAAAAATACTTTTTAGTGTATATCTTTGCTAAGTAAACAGATTTCGATTGCATATTTGAAACTTTTGAAAGTAAATACTTTTCAAAACTACCAAGGAGAATAGAGTGAGCGATACTATTTAATTTATCTAATAATATCACCCACTTCGGAGTGCCGTAGCAAATCCGAACACTCCAGTCAATTTCACTTTTTAATTACATTTCCAATTAACTCCGATGATTATCAAATAACAATTGTTTGCGCACACACTTCTAAATGTCAATAATTCCTGCCATTTACATCTTAATTAAACAGTCTCAATTAGTAAATATCTTCAGAATTCAGACGCAGTTTAAACTAAGGCATCAAACGATAAATAATTCCTTCTCTCCATGGTGTGTTTCCGTAAAGATTAATGGGAGGGAAGTCTTGGATATAGAGATATTAGCAGGAAGAGTAATTTCACTAAAATTGTAATGCAAATAAAGGATTCACTGACATTTAATCCTATACTTAAAGAACCGAGTTTATGCCTGTTTATTTTAGAAATAGATGTTTTAATTTAATGAAACATTTCTCTATCTTTCTTATTAGAATGAACCTGATATGGATAATGAAATTTATAATGCCGTAACTCAAAAATATAATATCGACTCTATAAAAAATATTAGCTTGATTATAAATCCCAGAACAAAAATTATTTTACAAAATTTTATTATAACTCGAAAATTTTGGACTAAAACTTACTAAAGTAAAATAAATACAAAGGTATTTTTAATAATATAAAATATTATTAAAAATCTGGTGTGAAGAACACAAATGCAGGTTCACTATTAATATTTTCTGTGAACGTGTCCGAATATATCCTATCCCCAGAGACGTAGATACGTATTTCGCTTTTCTACAAGCTCATCGGTACGCCCCTGCTGGAGAAAGGATATTTCCAGACACATTCACAGAAAAGAACCACCTCGCCCTATCACCGTAATTATCCAGACCGAGCGCAGAAGTAAATTCGGCGCTACCTGTTGTCAGACAGCCGAAGTACCTCGCATACCGTCCACATAATTAATGTGAAGTAACGACGCCCTTCCAAAGAGGTTAGCACAGCCAACTCTCTAGAAAACTGCATTTTGTTTGTGCCTTCACTCATACTACGGCTTAACCGCATGTGTAATGTATCAGAATAATTGAAACATACATGAGTAGGTAAACCCCACCAGTTTTGTATAATACAAAGGTATTTTTAATAATTTAAAATATTATTAAAAATCTGGTGTGAAGAACACAAATGCAGGTTCACTATTAATATTTTCTGTGAACGTGTCCGAATATATCCTATCCCCAGAGACGTAGCTACGTATTTCGCTTTTCTACAAGCTCATCGGTAAGCCCCTGCTGGAGAAAGGATATTTCCAGACACATTCACAGAAAAGAACCACCTCGCCCTATCACCGTAATTATCCACGTTCACAGAAAATATTAATAGTGAACCTGCATTTGTGTTCTTCACATCAGATTTTTAATAATATTTTATATTATTAAAAATACCTTTGTATTATACAAAACTGGTGGGGTTTACCTACTCATGTATGTTTCAATTATTCTGATAAAATAAATACTCTTCAACCCCACAAGTGGAACTAAAACAGTACAGCTAAGAATTGTAAATTATTAAAATTAGTGATGTCATTGACTAATATTGTCTTTCTTAATAGCTCCTTAATTTCCAGTATTTCAATCTTAACAGACACCTTTACATCTTTAGTAACACTTAATATCCTAGTTTCTTAAATCAATGATTATTTTCTATACAATGTTGTACACCTAACATTATTTACTAGGTATATTTGAAAAGTCTTTCTTTGGAGACTGTGGTTAAGTAAAAACTTAAAAAAAGGTATATAACCCCTTACCACAATTATTAATCGTATTATAAATACGTGTTTCGACAACTAAGTTGTCATCATCAGTAGGTAACACCACTAATCAAGGTGTCGCACATGGGGCACAGTAAAGCTAGCCCAACAGCTTACGCTGTGTCCCATGTGCGACACGTTGATTAGTGGTTTTACCTACTGATGATGACAACTTAATTGTCGAAATAGGGGTTATATACCTTTTTTTATGTATGTATATTTGATCTTCTTTAATTCTAATCTTTATATTTCGGCCATTCAGACCCACATAATATGCACTGAAATCTCTACAGTTAATTCTATAAACAGCTAATTTCTTTTTAAGTGTGTCAAACCGGCGACCTTTCATAAGAATTTTCATTTTCTGGGACAAAGCAAAGTCACAGGGGGCTAAATCGGATAAATATGGTGTGGGGCGGTGGCCACCTTGCCAAATACTGTATTGCGTGAGCTGGTATATTGTCGTAATGCAATGGTTTTTCCAGAATGTGTTCCGCCTTCATCGCACATTTTATCTCAGTTGCCTCAAAACGTTGCCAGTAAACATCTGAATTCACTGTAGCACCAGCACTGGACAATGCATTTGATGTCAAAAAACATGATGAGCACTTTTGACCTGCCGTAATTTTTTCGGTCTTGGTGATCAAGGACTTTTCCACTTTCCTAAATGCTGCTTGGTTTCTGGATTACAGCCATAACACCATATTTATTCACCTGTTATGGCTCTGGAGATGAAGATAGGCCACTATGACAATCGCTAAATTTGTCGAATGAGGGTGTGAATTGCTGCCTCATCACACCATATTCACCATACATAGCTTCTAATGATTCTAATGATTCCTTCTTGTTTCCAAACTTGAAACAATGCCTTGGTTCAAAGAGGTTTTGGACAAATGAGGAGGTGAAAGCCTCAACGAATGCCTAATTTTTAGACTACTTGAAATTGGCGAGTCGCTGGGTTAAATGTATAGAATTGGATTAGAATTATGTTGAAAAATAACATATATATTTTTCGCACTAAAATCAGTATTTAATTGAAAACTCTCCCATCCAATCACTCTTGTATATGTTTTATCAGTATGATAACTTTTGACCTCTTTCTACATGTGTTCTAGAAAGATAGAGAAAACCTACGAAAAATGAAAAGACGTTATTATATGGAATATGAATTCAAAATATTTTCCCAAAGTTCCCTCGAAAAAAAATGACAAACATATTTGTAAAATATTTGTGCCGCCACTGTGCGAGAAACTATGACATAAAGAGTAGGTACCCCTTAGGATGGTCTTTAGATGTATGGAAGAAAATATTCTTTAAGTTATAGACCGTAACTCCCTCTAGAAATGTTTGTTTATGTGTAAAAATACGGTATGCAAAGATTATGCATATCAAACAAAGGGAAGACGTGGCTCACCGCCTCTCAAGGTGACCCCTGTTGGTAAAATGAACAGAAATATATATTTTTTTTATGTATTTATATTTTTTAGTATACTGCCACGATTTGTAACAAGAATTTGATTATAAAAATTTAATTGAAATCAAATTTCAAAAATTGTGGCGGCAACTAAATTATTTACATATCCTGATAATAGTTTACAAGCATAGATATTTTTTTAAACCAACGAGTTCTAAATATAGCTTTTTTATCCATTTTTTCGAATACTCTTACGCGTTTTTGTTAAGAAAAGTTGGCATCACTGTGTTGCAGCATTTAATAAAATTAAAAAGGGACTTCCCTTATAAAATGACAATTGATTAAAATTGTCAATTAGAAGAGTGTGTTACTTAACAGAAATAGTTTTAAAAATAAAAGCTTGTGTAAAAAGTGTAAAAAAATGACCGCAAACCTAAGAGACGCTTGGATCAAAATTGACAAAATTAACTTTATGAGTGGTGTTGAAGATCAGAAAGTGAAGGATGCAGTTGGGAGTGTATCCGAGATTATAAAATTTGCATCTCAAAATCTGGAAATAAAACAACCACGTGATGATTATAAAAAGCTTCTTCAATTAAGTATAGTTTTTCTTGGTGGTACAGTTCCGGAATTTACCTTTAAAAAGCCTGGAGCATTTCAGCGCCCGTTGGATGTCGAAAGCAATTTATTGCCTTAAATTATATTTATTTCGAAACGTATTTAAAATGATACAATTGGAGATAACTAGTATTCGTGACATTTGCATCTTTGTTGTAAAGGTGTATTTAAAAAATTGGATACACGTACCAGTTGCAGCAGAAGCTCCTATGCAGGATTTAAGATTGCTAAAAAATTTACATTCTTATAAAATTGTTGATGAGAAGATTAGTCGTGCGTTACTAAGCAAATTAAGTAATCATTTGTGGTATTTAACCCCAGAAACAGCAGCGTTGTCTTTTTATGATCCAAATGTTACATATGAGTCTAAGAATCATGGTGCAAGCTCTGGATAACCCTACTGATTGCGAATTAAAAAAATTGATCGTAACTCCTCATACTATAAGCCAATATCGTAATAAGAACATCGAATATTTTATAACCCAAAAATCACGTAATTGTTTTAAAAGGCTTGGTATTCCAACGGACTTTTTAACAAAAGATCCAAAGGAATGGGTAAATGAACCTAGTTTTAACGTTGGCCTTAATATCGTTGGAAATATGAATGTTGTTAATGACTCGGCAGAACGAACAGTTAAGCTAATGGAAGATTTTAATTTAGTGTTATCCAAAGATGAAGAAGAAAAGCAATAGATAGTGCAAATTGTTGCGGATTATCGGAAACTCTACCCCAATATGAACAAGTATTCTCTTTTGAAATAAAATAACATATAAATAACTAAAAACAAAGCATTTTTATGTATCCCTTGTCAGACAGAGATCTTGTAACATTATCAAATCTGTGGCCACAAGGTATAAGTGAATGTTTTATGTTTTTCCTATTTATTAACTCTGTTTTCCAAAAGTAAACCATTCTTATATCTTTTTATTAATTTTCGTTTCGACATATTTTCTTAGAAAATATGTCACCATATATGTATATAAATACATAGATTTTACTTTGTATTTTACTTTGTATTCTAGTCTTTAAAAATTTGGCTTTAAATGAAAACCAGAGAAGCTTTAAGACGACATCGTCTGAAGGAAATTTAAAATATGTTAAAATTAAAGTCAAATATATTTTCTAGTATAAATAAATATATTTTTTACAACCAAGAAAATTTTATTTTTAATATTTTTGAACCAAACTTCTAGAGCGATGCGCCACGTCTTAACCTCGCCCAATCATGATAATTTTTTGCACACCGTATTTTTATACTATAACGAACATTTTGACGGGGGAGTTATGGTCGAAACAACAAAGTTGGAAAATAAGGACCACCCTAGTACCTCTACACTTTATGTTATAATTGGTTGGCTTTAAGTATTGGAACCTAAGTTTCCCCGTTTCTATATGATTTACTTTTACGTTTACGTCTACGATTAAAGGTAAATTGTTACCAAGAAGAAGTAATACAAAAACAGAAAAATGGAAAAGCGCCAGGCTGTGACAAAATTACGGCAGAAATGATAAAATATATAGGTCAAGAAGGAAGAGAATTAATGTTCAAAATATATAACAGAATATGGAGAGAAGAGGAAATACCAAACGATTGGAAGAAGTCATTGATAGTACCAATATACAAGAATAAAGGAAATAAGAAAGAATGCAATAATTACAGAGGAATATCCCTTCTAAGTACTGCAATGAAGATTCTCGAGCAAATAATAGATAAAAGACTAAGAACAAAACTCGAAAATACGTTACATGAGTCACAAAGTGGGTTTAGAAGAGGAAGGAGCACACAAGACCAAATATTCTCTGGGAAACAAATAATACAAAAAGCCTCTAGAGAACAGAAGAAAGTATTCTAAGCATTTATAGACTTGGAAAAAGCATGCGATAAAGTACCAAGAGAAAGATTATGGAATATATTAAGAGAAAGAGGTGTCAATGGCAAAATAAGACGATTAATACAGAAAATATATAACCACAATACTAATGCTGTAATAGCTAACAATTTAGAATCGGAGATATTTAAAACAAACGAGGGACTGCGCCAAGGGGGAAGTCTGAGCCCAATGCTGTTCATTGTTTATATGGATGACATTATCAAAAAGTGTACAAGCAAAAGTAAAAAGTTCAGGGTTGGACACCTTAACTTTAATGCAGTCGAAACTTCGGAAGGGGCAATCGCAGACGATATAGTAGTTATAGTCGACAATGAGGAAGATCTGAAACGTAACTTAATAACATGGAATATGACACTAAAGACAGTGGAATGACGATGAGTAAGAGCAAAACTAAAGTAATGGTAGTGGAAGATGAACAGGTAGATACGAAAATTGTAATAGAAGGAACTGAAATAGAACAAGTGAAAACATTTCAGTACTTGGGAGTAAGAATTGATGGAAAAGGGACCCAGGACGCTGAGATTAATCAAAGAATAGAAAAAACAACAAAGCTGTACCACAGCATGAGGATTAATTTTATTAACAAAAAAGAGATATCCCGAGAAACAAAACTAAAAGTATATAAGACAATTTACCGACCGATATTAACATATAGCTGTGAATCCTGGATATTAAATAGAAAACAAAAGAATAAATTACGGGCAGTAGAAATGAAGTACTTAAAAATAGTTAGAGGAGTTACAAGGATAGACAGAATAAGAAACTCGGAAATACGAAAAGATTTAAAAATGCAGTCAGTGCTAGAATACATTGAACAAAGACAGTTAGGATTGTGGGGACATTTATATAGAATGGAAAATACAAGACAAATAAGAAGGATATGGGAAGCAAGGATAATGAAAAATAAAAGAAGAGGAAGGCCAAGGACAACATGGAATGATGTCATAGCTGAAATACTGGGAAGGAAAGGCAAAACATGGACAGAAGCGAAGAACATGACAAGGAATAGAAATGAATGGAAAACGTTTATAAAAGGCTAGAAGAAGATAAACGCCCTACACCATTGTTATGGTAGAAGGGATTATTTGATTATATATATATGTTACCAAATTTGACGTGAAATGCACCGTAGAGAGCACATCTCACATCTTATTTTAATAATTCAGTTGCAAGTACAAATTTTTAGTAGCTGATTTTCCGTACGAGGTTATCGAAACCTTAACATACAAAGCTATTTAATAATATTATCATAACATCGACAGCTGTTACGTTCAATAGACAAGACATTCTGAATTCATGGGCGATATATACTACAATTTTGGGCAGGTTCTTAATTTTGGGGTTCGCGTCGTAAATGACTCACAATTGGATCTGTGGACAATGCCTTTGATGCCGAAAAACAAGATGAATACTTTTGATCTGACATGCTTTTTTCAGTCTCGGTGATCCAGGACTTTTCCAATGTGACGACTACTGCTTAGTTTCTGTATTATAGTCATAAAACTAGCTTTTATCACCTGTTGTGACCCTGGAGATGAAGATAGGGCTATTTTCAAGGGCTTCTCTGAATTCACAGCACACATTAACACGACGCTGCTTCTTATGCACAGACAAAAGGCGATAAACGAATTTCACAGCAACACGATGCATGCCTAAATTCTCAGTTGGAATTTTTTGGTAAGTTTTTGAGTGGTACACTCGTTTTAATGCCAGAGAAAGTTCATTTGAAGATGATCCTCGTTCAGTAGGACAGTCGACAGTAGGATAGTTGAAAAAATTCGACAACTTGTTGACATGAACACCGTCATCGAACATTCATCGGATTCATAATTTGTGTGCAAGCGTCCGCATAAGCTATGGAAGCTGTATTCTGCTCGGACATTTTCTCGTAAAGCTTCTTGAAGCATTGGGAAAGTTTCAGTAGGCGATTTACCAAGTTTAAAACAAAACTTTATGCGAATTTATCAGTCATCACAAAATTCGCTAATGAACTTTAACATACAATTATAAAACACAACTTGTAGACTGAACAGTATTTCGCAATGCAACGAAGCTCAACACACTGACTCATTAGTGGAGAACGGACACGCTTACCACATGACGCAAAGCCCAGTGCAGTACTGGCGAAAGGCTGAATTTCTAAAATATTTAATTTTATTTATATAATTGGAAAACGAACGGGTGGTGATCTATAAAATTACGAAATACATATTTATTTGTTGAAAAGTTGTATTTATAAAGTTTTTAATTTTATTTATATAATTGGAAAACATACTATGTGATCTATCTATCTAAAATAAATACATAACCTACATGCCATGAGAAGAATGATAGATATAACGGAAAATTTCATTCATAACCATGTTGTTCTTGACGTTTCATTAAAATTAATTTTAATAAATATAGCTAATTTTAGCTAATGAATAGAGAACGGACACGCTTACCACATGATGCAAAGCCCAGTGCAGTACTGGCGAAAGGCTGTATTTCTAAAATATTTAATTTTATTTATATACATAATTGGAAAACGAACAGGTGGTGATCTATAAAATTACGAAATACATATTTATTTGTTGAAAAGTTGTATTTATAAAGTTTTTAATTCTATTTATATAATTGCAAAACATACGGGTGGTGATCTATCTATCTAAAATTACGAAATACATATTTATTAATTAATTTTGTTTATATAATTGGAAAACAAACCGGTGGTGATCTATAAAATTACGAAATACATATGTATTTGTTGAATAGTTGTATTTATAAAGTTTTTAATTTTATTTCTATAATTGGAACATTTTTATTTGTTCATTTTGTCGTTCCAGACTAGCAATAGTTTCTCAAGGTTTTCTTCTGTCAATTTTGTTCTCTTTGAATTAAGTACATCCTTATAAATAGAAAACGTCCTTTCTACATCGCAACTGGTTATAGGTGCATACTGGAAATATTCTTTTATTTCTTCATATTTAGTCGTTAGATTTTGTGGAATTGTCTCCATACATAATTGCTGCAATGTAATTAAATCTGGATTTCTATTAAGAATTGCTTCAAACTTTTGTCGAAGGCCACATTCGAAGTTACTTGGAATACTTTTCAAATTATTAACAGTCACATCTAATGTGGTTAATGCGTCATTTAATTTGAGATTTCGATTTTCAAAATAAGTGATTAGTTTTGTCAATTTTCCAAAGTGTTCGTGAAGAAAGTACAACTGATTTTTTAAATTTGGGATTTGTGTGAGCTCCTTGCACTCACCAATACTTCTAGCATCCTCCTTTAGCAGTGTTACGAAATGTTTTAGACTATCAAAATTCTCAGCATAATAACTAGTAGCTTCAAACCATGTTCACCATCTAGTTATTACTGGAGTGGGAGGCAGTGACAGATGGAAATTTTTCCCTGAAAAGAGCTACTCTCAATGGTGCTTTACTGAAAACTTTTTTAAAAGCTGATACAAGTCTATCAACTTCCGGAAAAGTGTCTCTGATATATTCACAGATTCTGTGGAGAGCATGTGCTACACAAGTAATATGCAGCATATTAGGATATGTTTTCTGTTTTTAACATATACGCAGCACTATCACTGACAAATAAAAGTATTTTTTCTTTGTATGTGGCGTCCGAATGAAGCATTTTTTGCATATTCTCCTTAATGGTTTCAGCAACTGTTTCCGCATCAACTCTATTTATAACACTTGTTGCTATTACATATGAGTTATAGGGAATAGTTGGATGTAGTACACCAGCTACAACATTTACCACACAGCGCCCTAACATATCCACCGTTTCGTCGGCGCTTGTCCATGTGTATTGATTTAAAAGATGGCTTCTAATGCGTTCTACTGTTCTCGTATAGCACCTAGAAACATAATATTTGCGTAAAGTTGATTCATCAGGAACATTTCGACCAGTATATTTTTCAGAAATGTCTTCAAAATTGGATTGTTCCATTTAAATAATGGAATATTAGCTGCCATAAAAGTTTCACAGAGTTCTTCGTTAAAATTGTCAGATTCAAACGGGTTCAATTTTTTTTCGTGCTTTAACGATCCTACGTGACGTTTTACGGTTGATTTATTGCAATTTTTCAATAACGTTTCACACACTTCACAATAAATTTTGGAATCACTGGCAATGTACATACAATCAGTATGGCCCTCAATCCAACTCACCATTGTTTCACGATGCCATTCTCGACGCTCTTCCATTGTCTGAAAAAGTAAGAATATTCTAGATCCAAATAAACGAAATTAAATAACGAAATTTTATGCACACTTACGTGAAAATAATTCGAAGATGTTGCTTAAATGAAAAGAAAAGGAATGTACGTGCTATTTCTCTTACGAAATACGATAAACTTATTTATTTTATCTACGTACTCGACACCACTGAAAACACTATATTCTCTGAATACAATAGCTGGGTTGTCCATTGTTATCGCTGCGAGACCAGGTGGCCGAGTAAGTCAAACAAATACTTCATTGAATTACGCCGGGATGTACTGAGCGACGTTATACACAATTCCAATTGCCGATTGCGTTTTATGGAAATTGCATCAGTTCTCCACTCATTAGGTATTACGGAATCGGAACCTGGCACGGCGGCTTGTACAGTTTACATCCAACTACAGTCCGGGAACATTCTGTTACCACCTCGTATATGTCGAGTACACTATTTCGTCAGTACATACATAAAAATTTAAATTTTCACCAAAGAAATATATAACTGATTGTGCATTTGAATTCTCGTCGAATTTTAAAATATTATGCGAATGCCTGTATTTATCACAGTAAACATGTGAGTTCTCTGTACGTAGTACAGCCGAACTATTCAACAAGACCTGACTGACATGCATTATCATATATCGACGTTTCCATTTTCTCGAGGTCTTTGTATGCGTTGGTATTTCAGATCTCGGCAGGCACATAACTATGCCAATATGAAATAAAAACCTATGACATACATCAGAAAATAGCTAGAGCACCGCTTATACTATGGAATGTGAGGAAGACATCTTCCACTACATCTGACATAAAATTCTCCAAATATTCCCCGTTATGGATGGTGCTTTTCTATATTTATATCTCACTATTCACAAATGCATGATTTTCCAAACATGAAATATCTCCTCATTCTGTAGATAATAGGGTGATGCGGTTGAATTATTTGCCCTAAATCATTTTTCTTATTATTTCCAACGAATAATACTAATAATAATGATGGTAAACTAGATACAATTTTTGGAACTGAAAAAGCAATGAATGTTTTGTATAGTATTTTTTATGTGGTATCAAAATATATATCAGCGGTGATTTAATAGTTATGGTGTTTTTTCTCGATTTTTAAGATCACTTTTATGTATATAGGATCGTTCTGCTACCAACTAATGATGCTTCAAGTCAAGAATTACTTATAGAATGTCACTCGTGGACAAAAAATTCTTGACACTGAAGTAAATGTTTGTTATCATAATTAAAATTCCTTTCATTGTTTTTTTTTCTACAAGACATGAAATATTATCTATGAAATATGAATTGGAAAGTATAGAAAATACAAAACATATAATTTATAAAACAGTTTATCTATTTGTGCACTACGAGGTGCATTCAAGTTCTAAGGCCTCCGATTTTTTTTCTAAGCAACTACTCAGCCGAAAACTATGAAACTGGTGTTACTTCTCGACGTAATCTCCCTACAGACGTACACATTTTTCACAACGTCGACGCCATGATTCCATGGCCGCAGCGAAGGCTTCTTTAGGAGTCTGTTTCGACCACTGGAAAATCGCTGAAGCAATAGCAGCACGGCTGGTGAATGTGCGGCCACGGACAGTGTCTTTCATTGTTGGAAACAGCCAAACGTCACTAGGAGTCAGGCCAGGTGAGTAGGGAGCATGAGAAATCACTTCAAAGTTGTTTTCACGAAGAAACTGTTGCGTAACGTTAGCCCGATCTGCGGGTGCATTGTCCTGGTGAAACAGCACACGCGCAGCCTTTCCCGGACGTTTTTGTTGCAGTGCAGGAAGGAACTTGTTCTTCAAAAAATATTCGTAAGATACACCTGTCACCGTAGCGCCCTTTGGAACACAATGGGTAAAGATTACGCCCTCACTGTCCCAGAACATGGACACCATCCTTTTTTCAGCACTGGCGGTTACCCGAAATTTGTTTGGTGGCGGTGAATCTGTGTGCTTCCATTGAGCTGACTGGCGCCTTGTTTCTGGATTGAAAAATGGCATCCACGTCTCATCCATTGTCACAATCGACGAAAAGAAAGTCCGATTCATGCCTTGGTTGCGCGTCAACATTGCTTGGCAACCTGCTACACGAGCAGCCTTTTGGTCGTCCGTCAGCATTCATGGCACCCACCTGGAGGACACTTTTCGCATTTTCAGATCGTCATGCAGGATTGTGTGCACAGAACCCACGGAAATGCTAACACTGGAGGCGATCTGTTCAACTGTCATTCGGCGATCCCCCAAAACAAGTCTCTCCACTTTCTCGATCATGTCGTCAGACCGGCTTGTGCGAGCCCGAGGTTGTTTCGGTTTGTTGTTACACGATGTTCTGCCTTCATTAAACTGTCGCACCCACGAACGCACTTTCGACACATCCATAACTCCATCACCACATGTCTCCTTCAACTGTCGATGAATTTCAATTGGTGTCACACTACGCAAATTCAGAAAACGAATGATTGCACGTTGTTCAAGTAAGGAAAACGTAGCCATTTTAAATATCTAAAACAGTTCTCATTCTCGACGCTGCCGCTACAATTCCATCTTCCGTACAGTGCTGCCATCTCTGTGACGTATTGACAACGAACGCACGCTCATTTTAAAACAATGCACATACTTCTATCTCTTTCCAGTCTGGAGAAAAAAATCGGAGGCCTTAGAACTTGAATGCACCTCGTAATACTGTACAAATGTCTTCTCAGAATGCTGTAAATGTCTATTATCATAATTAAGATTCCTTTTTTTTGTTTTTCTTTTTCACAAGACATGAAATATTATCTATGAAATAAGAATTTGAAAGTAAAGAAGACACAAAACATTTAATTTATCAAAACATCTAAAAGAAAAACCAAAATAATGACAAACACAAAAAATCCAACCCAACACAAAAAATCTTGGTGAGCTCTTCATTCTGCAGTTTCTGTACGAACCGTTTGCCGAAGATTGAAAGGATACGGATTTATGTCAAGGAAACCTGCTATTTGTCCACTTTTGCTCCCAACTCATCGTGTTCAGCGACTACGATTTGCCCGCGAACATAGACATTGGACAATGGATCAATAGAGCTCCATATTGTCTGATAAGTCTTGTTTTGGTCTGCGTTCACCAGATGGACGAGAACATGTGTAGAGAAGGCCCAGTGAACGATTTTCAGCGTGTTGTATACCATGTTGTACCATGATGGCTGTCGGGTACTTCAAGGAGTGTTTAGCTGATCATATCGTACCATTTTCTCCACTTGTAGGTGATAACCTTACTCTAATGCACGATATCGCGCAACATCACACCGAAAGGATGGTTGAGCAATAGTTGGATGCGGTTAACTTTCACCGTTTGGAATTTACAACTCGAAGCCCTGACTTGAATCCTATCAAAAGTCTCTGGGATTCATTAGGACGACGTGTTCAACATTGGTAAACCATACCTGTAACCATTCGGGACCTTCGAATAGCTCTTCATGAGGAATGGGTAAACATTACACAAGATGAGATCGCCAGCTGCCTTCCAAGTTTACCACGCCGTATAGCGGAAGTCATTAGAATTCGTGGGGGTAGTATGTACTATTAATTGCTTAAATTCTGTAAACCCTAGCCGATAAGACCAATGAATTTGTTAATTTTGCACAATTTACTGTTTCGAGACATTTATAATTGGATAAAATGTTGAGTATCCTTTTCTGTTTCTCATTCTTACTTTGTAGATAATCTTTCATCCCTTAAAAAAAAAGAAAAAAAATTATTTTTTCTTGTACTAACTTGACTACTTGATATTTACTTTGATGTCCGGATTTTTTTGTCCACAATGTATTTAAACTATTTACCAAGAATTTTTTAGAAGCTTTAGATAAAAACAGGAAAGAATTTTTTATTCTGAATGTAAAGTCACGAGAAGCTAGTGCGTACTTAGACCATTTTATGAGAATAGTAACGTTAAAGCAGAAAACATAGAACGTGACCTAAAGACAAGTTACTGAGGAATAGCGACGACACGGGTCCCTGAACTAACCGTTGGGATGGGTTAGCAGCCCCCTAATGACCAAACACTGAAAGAAAGAGATCATCTGGTGGGTCGGAGAAGCAGGACCCGTGTAGGAACCCAATAATAAGAATAATATGATAATTATTTCAACCATCTTGTCTAACTAACCGACGGGTTAACATACTGGCAACCATGGACAAATTCAAAGTTCTTGTGAATTGAGAAAATAATAATTATTATTATTTAGCCTTGAAACCACTCTATTAAATTCGCAAAATGTCGCACAAATTAGCCAGCTTTGCTGTATTGATGATCTTAAGTTGTATGCTAAGAAAAAGAATCATCTTCACGATCTCCTAAACTGCGTTGTCCTTTAGAGCAGAGATATTAAAATGAAATTCAGATTGGAAAAATGCAAAATAAGCTGCATGGAAAAGGGGAAGTGGGTTGAAAGTGGAAGGAGGACAAGGACTAATTCTTGGAATGGAAAAAAAACACTATTATAAATACCTTGGCTATTTGAAGGCTACAGGAAGAGAACACAATATACATTGCTGCGATTGTTATTGAAAATCAGATTGCAGGCAAAAATATGTCCAAGGCAATCTACAGCTTTGCAACATCCATGCTCACTTACAGGTTTGGAATAATTGACTGGACAGATACTGAACTTGAAGCAATAGACATAAAGACAAGTGTAGAAGCCAGAAAATATAGAATTCATCACCCACATGGTGCAGTCAAAAGTTTCCACCTGCCAAGAAGAGAAGGAGGTAGGGGAACAATGAGTGTTTATTCCAGTCATTATTCTCAGGTAAGTAATTTACGATAATACTTTCTGGAAATGTCGAAAGAAAGTATATTGCATAAGCTGATTATTCAAATGGACAATTTTACCCCACTAAAACTGGTTAACGGAGAATTTAATCCATTCATAAGAATTTTAAATGTATCCCAACAGAGAGAGAAATGGGAAAATTAATCTCTGCATGGTATTTACCATGTTAGACCCGCTAACAATCGAATTTGAAAATTTTGACACCTCAACGTCGCAGCTACAGATAACCTGTTTGCAGACACAGAGGGATTTATAGCCACCATCCGGGATCAAGTCATTCCAACGCGTTCCTATAAGAAAAAAATTCTTAAGGAGAATTTATTTGACAATAAACTAGAAATCCATTGAACAACTATAAAAAATATGGCTAACCAAAGCGATATGACGAACTTTTACCTATAGGTATGTGGGTTGAAATGTTTCCTGGCGATTGGCTGAGGAAATGTGATGAAATATTATTCTCGTACCTGCTAGTACAGAGTGTTTTGCTTACTTTTGAATTTGTTTTGGTGCAATTAATAATTTTGACTTACCTGATTTATTGTTTACTTAATAAATTTTATTGTTACTGCTTAACCTGTTGTTTGTGTTTGATTACCTTGTGTCCATATGAGCAAAAGGGATAGTTTTGTTAATCAGGTATACGAACACCCTTTATAGATTTGTTAAGCCCTTTTGGCCCGAGGGTGTTCTACGTTGATCAGAAAACTTGCCAGACCAAACGTAGTGGTGCCCAAATAACATCTATGCGTTGTGTTGGCCCACGACGCTCCCGCTATTTAATACTGAGCTGGCCGGTAAGTTTTTCGAGGGGCCTTTGTAGACCAGGGGCGGAATTAGGGCTCGTCCTAATTCCTACTGTGGTTGTTGTGTTACCTATACTGCTTTAGGCGTAACAATATTACAAATATTTTAAATGTTCAAATTATAAATCAGTGTAACCAACGTCAAAAAAATAATATCTAAAATATCCGTATTGAACATGACTATTGTTTGAAACATTTTTTAATATTTAAAAGGCGGAATAGAAAAAATAGTATAAAATACACGTTTCATATGACATTTTTGCGAACTCGTTAATTAGAAAACTCGCCTACGGCTCGTTTTCTAAACCTTGAACTCGTGCGCAAAAATCATGTTTTATGAAACTTGTATCTTAATATACTCTTTCCGTGTTAATTTTTACACCATCACTTTTTTCTTGTACGCTGTCACTTTCGATTCAAATCTTTATATTGTTTAAAGGAGAATAAGTGTATATTTTATTTTATATTTTATTTACGATATCTAAAGAATGGATGTGGTGTTTTGTTTTACTATGTGATTACATGCTAGCATGTAAATCTTGGTAGTAAATCAATTTTAAAGATATAGATGAATTTATAATTAACTGTAAATCGGCATTACTGTTTCCACCAATAATTCGATTTGCCATTATTACTATTTTAGTCTTTACGATTCGATCCATTTAGGCACTCGCTTATATTTTTTACATTACTAACCTCATTCTATTAATAGTTATTCTAATTTCGGCTCAGATAAAGCACGTTGATTTGAACTCGCCATATACTTTTAATTCAGAATTCAACAAAATTTTAATATTATTATTAAGTAATTATTGTAAAAAATCTCGTGTTTTAGGTCTAGGAAAAGTAAATGTAAATAGAAGGACATTTTCTTTAGAAAACGCATACATAATTATCATTAGTAATGTAGGAAGATATAAATATATTATCTAAATCGCTCGTGTTACGAATTTCAACCACCCAATGGTATTTTTATGCACTTCTAGTCATCTAAGAATAGTAACATATTTACTACTGTAAAGCAAGAGACTAATAAAAATGATATTCCATTAACACAGCTAGAATAATTACGCAATTGCAGTACTTCAAAATGTTCGTGAAATCTCTTAGACATTACGTAAGTTATCTGCAAGTTATCATCGTCTCTAGACACGTTCACAAAAATATTAATATTGAACTTGTATTTGTGTTCTTCGCACCAGATTTTGAATAATATTTTATATCATTAAAAATACTTTTGTATTATAAAAAATTGTGGAAGTTTCGTCCTACTCATGTGTGTTTCAAATTATTCTGTTATATACCCTGGCGGTTGATCCGTAATAAGTAGTAAATATACAATAATATATTTTCCAGAAATACGGCAGTGCCATCTAATGGAAACAGCTTCTTACTTCTGCAGTTGTTATGTAGACAGAGCTTGTTGCTTCGGCTGTTTGCTAATATGCAGCACTGAATGTACTTCTACTAATTTCTGTGAGATCAAGAAGTTGTTCTTTTTTGTGAATGTGTCCATCTCCAGCATGGGCGTACTGACGAATTTGTAGAAAGATGAAATACGTATCTGCGTCTCTGGAGACGTTCATAAAAATATTAATATTGAACTTGCATGTTCTCCACACGAGATTTTTAATAATATTTTATATTATTCAAAATACTTTTGTATTATACAAAATTGGTGAGTTTTTTTCTACTCATGTATTTTTCAAATTATTCTGTTATATTACGCAAGTATTTAAAATATTAGTTTCCATGTAATAGCAATCATTTTTACTGTAAACATTATTCAAAAGCATAAAATGGTGTGTTTAAAGCCATTAATCATAAGCAAAATTTTATTTCTAATTGTGGGAACTTACATCTCATACTCCATTAACTGAACACAATCCATTTGTATACAGGTGCGCTTTATGTTCCAGGTCGATGTTTTTTATGAATCATTTTTAAATGAAATACAATTTTATAATTTATATACCTATTATAGATCGATTGAATGGTCTTAAATATTATGTATGGAATATGACATCGGACAAGTGGCCGCCTCAGACCGGGACGCAAAGGCGAGCTCTTTTAAGCACATTTAACATAACAATTTCGCAGAGTTCTGATGTTACTTCAGGAATTTCGTTTGTTGTCCTTCAGCATCAAGATCGTAGTTGGATTGTTGATGTACATCCTTTCTTTCAAGTACCTTCATAGGAATAAATCTGGAAGTGTCAAATAGGGGGATCGTAGGGACCAGTCGCTATCACCAATTTTTGACATTTTTCGCCGGGAAAAATTTCTCGGAAAATTTTTATCATAGCAGGAGCTGTGTCTGATGTGGCACCGTACTGTTGGAACTACATGTTTTGTAGGTCTAAGTGATCCAATTCGGGCACAAGGAAGCCTTCAGGCATGTCTCGAAAGCGGTAGTAACCGCTTTTGGGACATGTGACATAAAGGCGATGCTGAAACAGTTGGTAGTGACCAACTGTTTCAGCATCGCCTCTAGTATCTTCAAATAAATATGGCCCGATGATGCCGCCAACCGAAATGGCGCACAATACTTACATTACATAGTACACACACATTACATAGTGGTCTTTGGTGTATCAATTGAGGGTGTTCAGTGCCCCACCAGCGGCTATTCTGTTTATTCACGAAGTCGAAATGTGCTTCATCGCTTATAATGATTTTGTGCCAAAAATGATAGTCGTTTATAACGATAACACTCTAATCTCACCGCCGTTCATGGTCATTTTCCTGTAGTTGTTTTATGGCAGTTAAATTTTATGCGCGTAAAAATATAAATCTTTTTTGAGAATGTTTAACAAAACTTGATGGAAACATTCCCAAATCTTGTACATAGTGTCGATGAGAGGTACACGGAGATTAATCAACACTCCACCTTACTGCATCAATCGTTTCTGGTGCAATTTCGGCCAGTCTTTGCTTCATCTCCTAGTGGCTGCAAATTTTCAAAATGATTAATTACACGATAGATGGTTGACTCGCTCGGTACATAATTAACACCAAAAAGTTACGTTATTTTCTCCGCGAATTCACGATTGAACAATTGTTTAAATAAAATGTTTTAATAATCTCAACACGTTGTTGCGGCGCTAGATCTTGCATGCTAAATTGCTATCGACCACTCTCTACGACTATCAAATGCCAATTGACAAATGTCATCGAAATCACAATGGCGGCCAAACAAAAACGATCTGGAACATAAAACGTACCTGTGTATTTATTTATTTATTTATTATACATTACAAGAAAAAAAATCGAAATAGTACAATGCATAATACAAAATAAAACGTGTACAAGTTTGTAAATTATAATTATAAATGTTATAAATAAAGAAAAATCAAGGAAACCGCAAATTTTTTAGAAAATGCATAGAGGCGTGGTTTGAAATATAGGCAAGTCGATATTCAGTTCGATGGAAACGAAAATAAAACGTGTCACCTGAGCGAGCACGAAACGGTGGAAACAGAGAAAGAAGGGCTGAACAGTCTGTTATTGTGTAACAGCTGATATCCAAGCTTAATAAGTGCTTTACACCTTCTATTCTCCAGCGATTTAGTACCCAGTAGTTGTAATCTCTCCGAGTAATTATATAAGTTTTTATCAATTTTAAATTTGAAGAGTATAAAGTTAGCCATTTAACGCTGAATTCACTCAATCCTATCTATATGAACCCCATGATAAAGAGACCATACCACCAACAATAATTGAGTACAGACCTGACCAGGGCGTTATAAATTTTTATAATATAGATTATGTTCGTGCATACACGTTTAATGAAGCTGCATAACAGTAAAGATTTATTTATAATATCATCTATATGTAAAGTAAACGATAAATTACCATCAAAGACAACACCCAAGTCGGTAACGTGGTCAACTCTTTTCAGGGCAGTACCTTGCAACATGTAATTAAAGACATAAGTATTATTTTTCCTTGAAAAAGTGATAATATGGCATTTACCAAGATTAAGAGACATATTATTGCTTATACACCATGCCGCTAGCAAATCAATATAATCCTGAAGCGCTCTACCGCCATTGCAAGAGTCAACACATTTAAGTATTTTCAAATCATCTGCGTAGGCGAAGAAGTTGAAAGAAGTGAAGTATTTATATAAATCATTTATAAAAAAGCAGAAAGAGAATTGGTGCTAAGTGGCTGCCCTGAGAAACACCGAAAATAACCGATATAGGCCTGGACGTTTTCGATGACAATTCAACTATTTGAAGCCTATGAGATAGGTAAGAGGCAATCCACAAAATCAAGCTACCACCAATTCCATAAAGACCAAGTTTGTGGAGCAACAGCTTGTGATCAACACGCTCAAAAGCGTTAGAAAAATCCACATATACTGTATCAACTTGAGATTGTCGCTCCAGTGCGTCATTAATATAGCAGCAAAACAGCAATAAGTTCGTTTGGGTGCTACAGCCAGGCAAGAAACCATGTTTATTAACGTAAATTACTTCACGGAAGGTGTAATTGATAGAACTAGATACAATATGCTCAAAAACTTTTGAAATATTTGATAGTAACGATATTGGATGGTAATTATTAATAAGTGTATACCACTTTATTCACATGTGAATAAAGTGGTATAACAAAGTTATTGTTTTATTTTATTTTATTATTTTCAAAGTGAATTACCACAAAGTTACGGCTACCAGTATTAATATTCTTAAACAAACCAGTGCAGTACAACAAGCCAATTTCTACTTGAAGTTACGGGTGAAACACAGGATGGCAGTACAAAATATATGGTTTAATCAACAATGCTTACGAAGAAATTTAACGCCGAATTATGTACAGCTGAGAACCAGAACACACATCATATCCTCTATAAAAGCGAGCAATGCCGCGAAGAGAATTTGGATTAAACAAGAATCCAAATTTTGGTTCCACCGCAGAGACACTCTCCTGATTTACATTAAGGTATTACATTCAGAACTATCGTTTAAGTTACACAACATTGAATTCGATTTATTAGATGACCACATTAGACAACAAGTTAGTGAAATTATTCATAAGAAACGACTCATTCGAAACAGGAAGTTAGAGTCTCTATCAAACCTACACAATACACCCCTAGTTAACAATACTTTCAGTAATGTTCAGTTTTACCCTAGAGTCATTAATCTCACGAATGTTAACTTCTCAGACAATGAACTTAGCTTATTAAATAAAGGTCCTAAATATGCACCACACATCCATTGTAACAAACAAAAAGAAATTCTAGCAATAGGAACAGAACTGGTATTTGCAAATAACAATCAAATTAGCAGTATCTTAGGTAAAGCCAAAATTACAAATATTCTGAAAAACAACTCAACATCTCGCAATAATCAGTCAGACAGACGAGCATTGCAAAGTATTAATCACAAAGTCATAGAAAACAACCTCACGATAACAAAAGCAGATAAAGGAAATTCGTCTGTAATATTAACTAAAGGTGATTATGAAAATAAAGTTAAGAAATTTATAGACGACAATACTATCATAGAATTGAAAAATGACCTCACTAAACAGTATCAGGCAGAAATTAAAGAATGTGTCAAAAATTGTAATGCAGTAATCTCATACACAGATAAGTACAAACTTTTCCATATGAATCCTTCCCCCCCTAAATTATACGGTTTAGTAAAAATTCACAAAGAGGAAGCACCCATCAGACCAGTTGTTTCGTTTATTTCTTGCCCCAATAAAAAATTAGCCGAAAAATTAAACATAATAATTAGACAATATACCGAATTTACAGATAGCTCTTCTAGCCTGGTATCATTTGATGTTTCCAACAATACCACATAAGGAATGCTTAAGGTTAATAAAAAACATATTAGTAAAGAAAAATACAAACCCGGTTGTTATACACGAAATCCACCAACCAAAGTTACTTTACATTTAACAACAAATACTACAAACAAACAGAAGGTCTGGCAATGGGCTCACCTCTAAGTCCTCTATTAGCTGAAATTTTCATGAAGCATATTACAGAAAAAATTCTTTCATCACAACTAGGTAAAAAACATATTAAATTTTGGTATCGGTATGTAGACGACATCCTAGCTTGCTTTAAGGGTACTCATAGACAACTACAAACATTTCTGAACTACATAAATTCAATCCATTCCAATATCAATTTTACAGTAGAAATAGAAGAGAATAACAGTATTAACTTCCTGGATTTAAAATTAGATCAGAGCTTAAAATTTGATATATATCGTAAACCTACTTTCACTGATGCATTATTCCCAAAGATTCACTACACCCTAAGACACACAAACATTCATTTTTTTATTCTATGATACATAGAGCATTAAATATTCCTTTGTCTAATGAATCATTTGTTTGTGAAATCAATACTACAAAACAAATAGCGGTAAACAATAGTTATAAAAGTAGCGTAATTGACAGTATACTAAAGAGAAAACAGTTAGAAGTGGCCCTTAGTTTAGTATATCCTAAAGATAGTGCTAATTTGAAACAATTTGTCTCGTTAACTTACTTCGGTAAAATAAGCGAGCAAATTGGAAATATAATTTCAAAAAATAATAGTAATGTTAGTATAGCTTACAAACCATATGTAAAAACATGTAATTTCATTTTTAACGCAAAACCTAAAACAGATATCAATAATAAATCAGGAGTGTACAAATTATATTGTAATGATTGTAAAAGTGTATATATAGGTCAGACTGGTCGAAGTTTTATTATACGGGTAAAAGAACACATGAGGTCATATAAACTAAGGAAGACAGATTCAACATTCGCAAACCATCTTATTACAGAAAGCCATGCATTTGGTCATCATAAAATATTGCATTTGGCCGAGAAAAGTCGTAAATTAAATTTTTAGAGTCACTTGAACTTTTTAAAAGCCGAAACAACACAATAGATATTGTTCTTAACGACCAATTGGATCTTATATATACACCTCTTTTCCAATGTTGTATAAAATAGTTAAGTATATAGTAGTAATTTTAAATAACATTATAAACCACCCCCATATATTTTTGTGTCATTTATAAAATCTATGTAGGCCTGTAACTTTTGCAGTTTGATAATGACATTGTATGTCGAAACCGCGGTCACTATTACATGTGAATAAAGTGGTATAACAGAGTTATTGTTTTATTTTATTTTATTATTAATAAGTGATTTATCACCAGATTTGAACTGGAAGAATGTGCGCAAATTTACATTGATCAGGAAAACATCCTAATTTCATAGAGCTGGTAAATAATTGATAATAGATATAATAGAATAATAGAATAATTGATAAAGTACAAAAGCACATTTTAAGGAAATATTCCGGAATACCATCCGGTCCAGGACTTAAACGACCTTTCAGAGAGGAAAGTTTAGAAAACACAATGTCGCCGTCAATTATTACATTATCAAGAGTAAATGGATATAACATATTTTATTTCATTTCTATAACTACTTTACTCAAAAATATGAGAGTTTTTATTATTTCCTTATTTTGATTAAATAGTTTTATTAAAAATGAAAACTATTTTCTTCATTTCAGTTGTAATTTCCAGTTTTAATTATCCAGATTACAGTACCACGAAAACACCTTACAAGTTTGAAATACTTATTTCCTCCCACTTATTAACATTTCAGTATCTACGTTTCCTACTACAAAGTAGAAATGCATTAGAAACTCTCCGTCTTCCTAGAAATGTTCCTATTCCGCATAGACTTCGGAAATGTTTAAGTCAAGTAACTTACATCGTTAATTAACGCTCGGAGGACAAAATATTTACGGAAAACTGCAAGCGACAATGGAAGTTTACTAATTATGTTCTACGGCAAGTTAGCGCTCAGCATTCTGCATTTAATTAACAGTTCTTATATTAAATTAGAAGTACAGAGATACTTAGATTATTTGTAATTATTTAAACTGCATTATCGTGCCGATATAAATTATTAAATGCATTCAAGTGTATATGTGTCGACAAATTGGAAGGTAAAACTATTTTAATAGTAATCTTGTTTTTAGGGTTTTAGCTGCTCTAAGCAATAGATATTAATCATATTGTTTTTAAATTCTTTTCTGCAATGATATACGCTCTTGTACATAAAATCTTTAAGGGTTTTGGTTTTAATCACCATTGGCTGCGAATTTTTGTATATAACGGGTGTTCAGAAACATTCGAACTGTCAATGGTATTAAGTAAATATATGAATCTATCTCAGACATGATTTCAAATTTTCAAAGACTACTTTGACTTCGAATGTTTCTGAACACCCGCTACATCATTTTGTTTTGCATATAGCCTCATAGAGAGCGCCAGTAATAAAACGTCGGTTGTCGAAATTAATTCTAACTTTCGGCAAGTGATTTAGTCATAGTGAATTTTAAAATTTATAAGTTGGCTGAAAAATGGAATTGAGTGGAGAAAATTTTCGTGAGTTGTTTTCTGTTTTTAAAGGCACAGGGATAGAAGTTGCACTCAATTATCACAGGCATTTTGACGCCGTTAAAAGTACAATATAGCTACTGGATTCGAACGATAGTGTTTCTATTTTACACACCCAACAAGTATTTATGGTCCAATTACTCAAGTAGATTTAGCTATTATTAATCGACATTATTTCAGAATATCTGTAACCATGCGCCATCTAGTCCGATAAATCCACAATATTCTATAACTAACGCTAGGAATATTGTATATAATGTTTGTCAATTCCTTTTCCAATTACCTGATAATATAGAAAACAAAATTTGAAGCATTTCTAAAGAACGATCTAAGATTTCGTATTATTCGTGGAACTGTTGACTTGTTTAATGGTAAAGAAGTAGAATGTGCCGTTACTAAAAAAACTTGATGTGCTTTACAGATGCCCTTATTTCACCGGTAGATGTTGAACGGTTATTTTAAATGTAGAAATGGATTTACAGTGACAAATAATTATTAACATACGAGCATATGGAACAATTATTGGTGATTTACTATCATTTTAACTCTGCATATAAACGGTGAACCGTCAGGATGAGTAATATGTTTTATAAACCCTGAAATATTTCATTCTGGAGAAGATTATTCTTAGTTGGTATGTACTTGTTTCATGCGTGTGAAAAATGTTAAATCGGGATTCATAATGTCTTCGTTCAGTCTCTGTATCCCCGACCGCCGATCCATAGTAATCATAATACCTTCAATGTCCAGGACGTCTGTAGTAGTATACTGAAAGAAAGTTAATGCATAGAGAAAACACAACGACGTTTTATTTAGTATTCACATAAAAGAAATAAGTAATGTCAATCAAATTAATAACATTCCTTTTAAGAATATTTTAAAATGATATGCCATATGATATGGTTTATGACTATGGAAAAAATTATATATTTAAATATTAAAGAAGGGGCTCAGGATAGATCTCCTCTACACCCACTGCAATGGGCATACCAGATACGAAAATCAGGTGAGGGTTCCCTGCATAACCTGGTGAGAGGGCTCGAAAGGAGCCTACACTACAAGAAAATTGCACTTGCAGTCTTCTTAGTATGGAGGGAGCTTTCGATAACACCTCGACGTCTTCCATTATTCAATCTTTAAGAGATCGAAAAATAAAAAGCACCACATGCAATTGGGTTCATAACATGCTGCGTAGCAGAGTAGTTCATGCCCAAATGCAAACCAAAACGATCTCCATGAGGACAACAAAAAGGTGTCCCCAAGGAAGCATATTGTCACCGCTACTCTAGAGTCTAGTAGTGGATAATCTCAGGACATTAAACGACCAGGGAAGATGGACGCAGGGGTTCGCCGATGACATTGTCATAGTGTCTCACGGGAAATTCCCGGGGAAAGTGGCGAACATCATGCGAAATGCTTTGCGAATTGTGGAAAGATGGTACTTTGAGGAGAAATTAACTGACAATCCTCAAAAAAACAAGTTGGTAGCCTTTACCAACATAAGAAAACTAAATGATCTGGGCAGCGTCAGGCTGTTTGGATAAGAGTTAGAACTAACCAATGAAGTCAAGTATCTAGGCATAACACTTGATGCGAAACCGAATTGGAGCAGACACCTAGTCAAAGTGGCGGACAGAGCGACGCAGCTCTTCTGGAGATGCAGAAGGGCTGTTGGCAAGACCTGGGGACTAAAACCAAATGTGGTACACTGGTTGTTCACAGCAGTAGTAAGACCAACGATTGCTTATGGATGGAGGAGGGTGGAGCGGACATCGTCGGTGGGGCTCCTCACGATTCTCCCGACAGGCGCTGTCGGGAATCACGGGAGCTATAAACAACACGGGAACCGCCTCCATGGAGGCCATCGTGGGTCTCCCTCCACTGGAACTATTTGTAAAGGCGAAGGCAATGGCTGTGATCCTGAGACTGAAGGCCAATGACGTATGGTGTCCTAATAAGTTTGTAGGGAGCCATACAGATATCACAGGAACTATACTGGAAGAGCCGATATTTCGAATGCCGGCGGACAGTATGGCACCTGAGAGTATGTTTACAGCTAAGCTGAACATATTTATACCGACCAGGGAACAGGCAAAAAGTCGCTCGACCGATTGTGGTGCCGGCACCTGGTACACTGATGGATTACAATCTGGTCAGGGAGCAGGTGCAGGCATATGAGGAATGTGTCCTAGATGGGAGATATCGATATGTCTGGGGAAACATACTACGGTTTTCCAGGCCAAATTGTTTGCAGTCGCAGCCTGCGCCGAGGAAATTCGGGAAGCCGGCTGCGCAAACAAAAAAATCAACATATGACTGATAGTCAGGCAGCTACTAAAGTCAGTAGATGAACCCATCTACCAGGTCTAAGCTGGTGAAATATGGTAAAGAGATCCTCAATAAACTGGAACAGGAGAATACTGTGTCACTGATATGGGTGCCAGGACATGAGGAAATTAAATGCAATGAGACCAACTGGACAAAGAAGGTACTAATAGAATCGCTAAGGATACCGCTAAAAAGGAGATCAGGCTATGGCAAGAAAAAGAACATAAAAATAAATGGAGGTTAACTCCATACCAAAACGCTACTAAGGGAGCCGAACGGAAAGTTTTCAGTCAACATAATTCGTAGTAACAAAAAAGAAATTAAAATAATTACCGGGTTAATAACCGGACATTGTCCCTTAAGGAGGCATTTGTACAGCACGGGCTTGGTTAGCGAGCCCTGGTGTAGTAGATGTGAAAAACAGGAGGAAACTAGCTTTCAAGTAATATGCACGTGTGAGGAACTGAAGTAAATCGGACAGAAATATTTCGGGAGAGATCTATTGGATCCTTCGAGTGTACTCAAACTTTCCCTGAGTAGGATAGTGGCTTTTATCGAGGACACAAGACTAACAGAGTGGAACTGATCTATTGAGGATAGTACAAAGAGCAGTATGAACAAGTGCCTGGACGTGCTGGCGTCCAACCCAAAACAGAACAAGAAGATAATATGGTTTAGATAGCCATTACACTATAACCGCTATAAAATTATGTCAATTGATACTCGGTCGGTATACTTTTAACAGGTAGAACGAAATGTTTAGTTATAAGTAAAATCACTAATTATAATATTATTATTATAGAAAAATAATTTCATTATTAACGAAATTAAGACATAAAATATAAAAGGTGTCCCAAAGTGTCTTATGATTTTTTTTAACATTTTTATATTTGATTTATTTGTAAGTAATACAATTTAGAACGGAATTAAAAATATTCTAGATACTCGTATATGGGAAGCGTAACACAATTAATCTAGACTACCATTTTATTAACACTACACTAACGTCGACAATTATTAAATTAGAATAAATAATATTTTTTAATGTTATAACTATGAAACTAATTTCATTAACATTGTTCGTTCCTTGGGCAGTAACTTTTACAGACTTTGAAAGCCCTGCGCAAACACACGAGAGCCAAATCAGAAAGTTTGACGTTCATATTAATTACTGCATACTGATACTCGTGCGTAGAGACATCGTATTTCATTGCACAAAAGCAAATGTGCAACGAAAGCTTCTTGTTCCATTACGTCCACAATCCTTCGAGCCCTAATATATGTACGTACCTGAAACACTAGAGATAACATTTAGATTAAGTTCAAAGTATAGTTCTTGAATTCAACATGCAATTTGATCTTAGTTAGTAATTAATTTTACAAACGAGTTAACAGTTACGAGAACATTTTGCATGTTTAGATACGATACATCTTCAAATTTAAACTAAATACTTCAAGCAAAAATAATAGATTTGTATGTATTTATTTAAGTTGTAGTATTATTATTGTCTATCTATAAAACTCTAAATTTACTTTTAACATACTCTAAATAAACTATGTTGTATAAACTAATCTAGTATGTAATTCTAAACTTAAACATGATTTTACAACCTGTACAATTCAATTCAATATTTTTCTCCTTTTCCAATTTGCATATTGTCACTACATTTTCAAACTTTAATTTTTTAAGTATTAATTCTTCAATTTATAGATGTTTGAATTAATTTTTGTCTTCTCTAGTTTCATTTATATTAACCACTCTTTACCTTCCTTTGATTATTTCTTCTTGAGTTTTAAATCCTAATGCTCCTTTATAAACACATTCACTTTTTGTATCCTTCAACAATCTTTTGTATTCGTTTTATAAATCTTCTTATATTCATATTTTTACAATTTATTATAATTATATAGTACTATCTGTAACTAGTGTTGTTTTTTTATTCTATTATTTTCCTTTTCGCTATTAATAAAAATACTTTAAATATTTTATACTCGGCTATTTATTTTTTTCCGTTAAGATATGATTTCTTAATTTTAACATTCATATTATAATATATTTCAACTATTGTCAAATACCAAGTGAATCAAGGATCTGACAAAATACATTTAGTACATTGCTCATAAATGGTGAATATAATAAAAAATTCGAACACTGAAGTTGATATTGCTGGTTGCTATTGTTGCACATTCTAAAAATGTATAAACTTATGTAGAATAATACAAATCTGTATAAAAACAAATCTGTACCGGTATACATGGACACACAGTACGTATTTCCCAGCGTTTGCTTCAACCACCAGACGCATGCGTTTCTGTCTAACGACTTTGTCAATGGATGGTTTACGAAGACAAACGACTGTAGTACACTTCTGATGACGTAGCAAATTTTGTTCTATCAGATGACACCAGATAACCTCGTGAGATCTGACGGACAAAGCCGACTACGCCGATATGCTAATTTGTTTTTGGTTACGTAGAATGTTCCATAAATCGCCTGCACAAAAAAGATATTTTTTTTTAATTGAATGGCTTGTATGTAAGTCCAATATTTGATTATTTTAATTTGGGATATCTTTTATTAAGACTACATAGTATCTAGAGCTAATAGTTTTCGAGATATTTACAATTAAAGAGAAAAAGTGACATTTCTATGTGCGTTTTTAAATGCCAATAATTCTAGATTACCATGGCATAAAATAAAATATAAAATAATTTGTATGGCGTTTGCACAAAGTGTGACATGAGCTACTTTTGTACAGAAATTGTTCTAATGTGTACTACGTGTTCGCGAAGATTCGATAAAGTGAAGGAAATTTGCCCTAAAAAATCTCGTGTATTTTAAATGGAACGCACATATTTTTTTAAATAGTCATATTAAGTGTTTTAGTAGCTATCTTTTTCGTTAAGTATGTCCTATACCTATCTTCAATATTTTGGAAGATATTTAATTTTCTTGCCATGAGATAGTTTTGTACGGAAATTGTTCTAATGTATACTGGATGATCGCGAAGGTTCGATATAGAGAAACGGATTTTTAAAAGATAATAAAATATCTTCCAAAATATTGAAGATAGGCAGGGGACATAGAATAGGCAAAGGAAGCAAAATAGTTAACAGAATCTAAATATACATGTTTTGTTTCAGGTTTCCGAGGGTAGTAGTACGTGTTGTAACTGAATTCCGGGTTTTCTTCTGCGTTTCCACTATCTGCTTCTGAGTTTGTGAGTAACGAGAAGCAAAAACAGACAGTTATCGCAAACCTGAAGATGGCAATTGTGATTTTTCCGAAACGTCGTCCAGAAACCAGCACCGGTCTTTGCGAAGACCAAACAGTGGAAACGCGGAAGAAAACCCGGAATCCAGTTACAACATATATATATATATATATATATATATATATATATAACAATTGATAAATTATTGGAGTTTTTCGGCTTTTATACGAAATATTTACAAATATCAAATTAGAATGTATGTAATTGCAGAGTAAGTGGGGATGCAAACATTGCTGTCTACAAATTACAAAGCAAATCCTACGAAATTTTTTATTTGAAAAATATGGTCTACGTTGGGACTCGAACCCAAGTCTACAGCTTGCCGGGCTGTCGTTTTTATCACTAAACCACAATAGACTCAGGTTCAAGCTATTTAGAAATGCATTATAAAGTAACAGTGTTAATGAATCAGATGTCAGTTATTGAATGTAGATGTCAAGTTGAAAGCAGAAGTCAGTTTTGAAAGCTCATGTCAGTTTTGATAGCAGATGTCAGTTAGTGAAAGCAAATGTCAGTTAATGAAAGCAGATGTCTGAATTGAAAGCAGGTGTCAGTTATGAAAGCAAACGTCAGATTAGAAAGCAGATGCCTATTTTGAACGTAGATGTGAGTTATTGAAAGCAGATGTCAGTATTTTGAGAGCAGATGCAGATTTGAATGTTGGAAATGCTAATTATTACTCCATAGCTGTCATATATATATAGGTGATATATATATATATATATATATATATATATATATATATATATATATATATAGTAAATTCAATTTGTAGGCGATTTAAGGTCTGGTTTTACTTCATAAACTATATATTTAAAACAATCCTACATGTACATGTTTCGGCTAATGATGTCTTTCTCAAGGAATACAAAATATAAATGACAGTATATTAATATACTAATAATATATTAATATAAGGCATCATTTGCCGAAACATGTAGGACTGTTTGAAATATATATATTTTGAAGTAAAACAAGACCCTAAATCGCCAACAAATTGAATTAGCTATATATATATATATATATATAAAGATAATTATTTCGTGACCTTAGTATGTTATGGTAAATTCAATTTGTAGGCGATAACCATTACTTCAAAAACTATATATTTAAAACAATCCTATATGTACATGTTTCGGCTAATGATGCCTTTCTCAAGGAATACAAAATATAAATGACAGTACATATTATATTTTGTATTCCTTGAGAAAGGCATCATTAGCCGAAACATGTACATGTAGGATTGTTTTAAATATATAGTTTTTGAAGTAAAACCAGACCTTAAATCGCCTAAAAATTGAATTTACCATAACATACTAAGGTCACGAAATAATTATCTGTATATATATATATATATATATATATATATATATATATATATATATTAAAAATAATAGATTTTTATTGGTTTTAGCGACCTTTTATTGAATTTAGATGTTTGTTTGCGACGTATCGACTTTTATCAATTCAGTCTTTTTCAAGCATCTGGAAACAAGAATCATTACAATGAACAGATGCTTCCAGATGCTTGAAAAAGACTGAATTGATAAAAGTCGAAACGTCGCAAGCAAACATCTAAATTCAATAAAAGGTCGCTAAAACCAATAAAAATCTATTATTTTTAATATTAAAACACGGCCAATAAAATAAAAAAGAAAAACAAAATTCTTTAAACACTAAATATATATATATATATATATATATATATATATATATATATATATATATATAATTCTATTTGTTGGCGATTTAGGGTCTGGTTTTACTTCAAAATATATATATTTGAAACAGTCCTACATGTTTCGGCAAATGATGCCTTTTTCAAGGAATATAAAATATAAAAGACAGTATATTAATATCATACATTATTTGTGGTTGCTATGGATAAAATTATTCAAAGATACATTCTAATTGAATAATAGTAAATCATGCCTTAGTATTCTAAAATAGATAGACAACAAAAACAGGGAAACACAAGACATGAGTTATTATTATGTATGCGCCCGTGTAGATGCGTAATACGTGCATAACGTATTGATATACTTTAACCTTTTTGTATATTTACCGCCATCTGGCTCGTGTTAATGGACTACACCTATACGTATTTTTTCGCTTATGTACCAGCATAGCTGGTCAAGCGAAAGGTCGCCTTTTTCGGCATAGTCTCTTTCGTCCGCCTGATATCACTTATTAAATAGTGCCACCTTATAGGACGAAATTTGCTATATCTTGTAGGCGATTTCAGCGTAAATGTATATACAGATACAAATCTGTTCTTAAAAAGATTTGTGTCGTTTGTATTACATTGCTTCACTAGCTTGACAAATGACGCCTATAGATGGCAGAAACACATGTCTTAAGCAGAAGTAAATGCTGAAAATACGATGAGTATTGTCCATGTGTACAGTTACAGATATGTATATTGCGTGTCTGTTTCCTGAGTATGGTGTAACATGGTGTAAGTTTCGTAATTTTTATAATTTCATTTTTGACTAATCATTTGGCTCATATTATTTTAGGGGCCACAACGTGGTGCATCTTTGCAAATCATATCAATATATATATATATATATATATATATATATATATATATATATGTGTGTGTATAATATCTAAACGATTAACTTTGTTTCCTCGAAATTTCAGCACAACAAATTAAGGATATAATTATCAAGTTGTCAACCGTCAGAGACGTTAACATTTATAATACGTGTTGCTTATGCGTCGTGTGTCGCAGAATAACTCAAAAACTTTAAGCCTTGACATGTTAAATTTTATAAAGTGTATAACGTGACACAACATTTATTACCGAAATTAATAGCATATTGATTTTGGGTATTTATACATGCCTTTGGTTTATTTCTCAGAAACTACTGTAAGTGACTGCAAAAGAAGTATGAAAAGGTCTATTGTTGATATTATATGACACAAATTCCGAGTACTTAATAATTGGATCCTTTTGTTATTGTTATATGTATCTATTGCAAAGTGTCATTCAGAAATAATTTTTACGCTTTGTCAATGGTTAGTGCGCAAAATGTTAATGTTAGAAGAACGTTAAAGAAATATTTTAAAATACCGCTAATCGCTAATACAAGTACCTACACTTTATATATCATTCAAACCGATAAATAGTAGGAGAGATTTTCTCCTAATGATCACGCTAATAATGTTTTATTTTGAAAATTTTATTATATTTGATTAGAATATATTCAATATAGTTTCTTTCACATTAGAAGAAATCAATCTAATTTTTTTTTCTGTGTTTCTGCTACCTTGACAAAAACAGAACGCACTCTCATCAACTTGTACTGGACATATGGGAATAAGAATAAATTCTTACGTTGCTTCGGTCGTATAAATAATCTACGATTTGGACTGCAGTATGTAAGCGAGCCTTATCATGATGCAGTATGAATCTTTTGAAAAATTTTTGGCAAAGCATAGTGCCATTCAAAATTAACCCTAATATACTTACTTATTTTCCGTGCCCGGATTATCCCGGTCATTGCCCAGAACTAAGTCAGCCTGCATGCACGTCAGTCGAATATTGAGGCATTGTAGAAGATGATGCCAAAGTTCTCGAGCAAATTTTGTTTTATAAAATTTACAGGCAAATTAAACCATTTTTATCCTGTCACCAACATGGTTTCATATTTGGGCGATCAACGACCACAAATCTTGTAAGCACTACTCAATGTCTTTCCTCGGCCATTGACAACCGGCAGCAAGTTGAGTTCATATACACAGACTTCTCTAAAGCCTTTGATTCCATAGACCACGGTATCCTCCTTAAGAAGTTGGACTTTTTTGGTTTTTGCCTGCGCTGGTTATTTTAATGTCGTCGTACCTCGTGAATCGTTCTGGCTATGTGTTTTACAATGGATTCTCGTCTAAAATTTTTCCCTTAACTTCAGGAGTACCTCAGGGTTCAAACCTAGGGGCCTTGCTTTTCGACATCTTCATCAATGATCTCTTAGATAAATTAAACTGACAATTTATAGGGTATGCTGATAATCTTAACATCATACGCACACACTCCGATTGCATTAAATTGCAAATTAATCTTTCCATTATTGAAGAATGGTGTAAACATAATCGAATTCTATTGAATATCTCAAAGTGTTGTGTTGTTTCTTATACTCGATGTACTGGCCCTAAAATATTTGATTATTCTGCTAAATCGGAGTTGGTGATTAGAAAGTCGAAAGTTCACAATCTGGGCATACTTTTGACTCGCAACTCACATTTTCTCAACTTGTTTCGTGAATCTGCGCCTCAGACTAATTTTAGGTTGCCCAGAACGAAAACCAATGCACTTTTAAAGTCACCGATGTATATTATGTGTAAGACTTTTAACAAAGTTTATAATACAAACAAGGTTTAAGTATATCAATACGTTAAGCACGTATTACGCATTTGTTACAAATAGATTTGTATTATTGTATTAAATAGATTTGTATTATTTTATATTACATTGATTCACTAGCGTGACTGATGACGCCTATAGATGGCAGAAACACGTGTCTTAAGCAGAAGTAAGTGCTATAAAATACGAAGTGTATTGTCCATGTGTACAGTTACAGATGTGTATATTACATGTCTATTTCATTTGTAAAGTTTATAATGATGTTTAAATTAGTTTTTGCTTATTTTTATTTTTATATACACATAAATTGGATTACTTTGTCATATTGGTTATATTTGTTCTCTTTTTTTCTATATATGTATACGATTGATCAATATTCATTTAATTTGTTTTGTTTTTTTTTTTTATATATTATTAAGTACTATTTTGTACACATTTTTATGTAATGTTAATTTACACCACAAATTATTCAATATATTGTCCTGTTAGTAGCAACCGCTGTTGGACCAATAAAGATTATGATTATGAGCTATGTTCAGAAACGCACCGCAATCACAAGAGGCGTCCGCGCCGTCGTCCTGCATTCCCCATAATTGCAAATTAGTCTTATATCTCGCTACATCCATTTTTAGAATTTAATATTTTACATTCACCATATAGGAGATCATATCCAGCTGAGAGATTTAAGTTTACAATTAGCTCAAGTATTTATGTGTCCTATTTCTTGAAGCTATTAGGTTCTAGGGAGCCTGCAGAATTTTAGCCTTTGTCTCGCAAGTTGGTAGTCATACAGCGCGTTGCAGGTTTCAGTTTCTTATTTGCTTTTACCACTACCTGCAGCCACTTCTTTCTTAGGGTGTGGAGGAGCTACCCTGAGACCAAAGACTAGCTTTTCGATTGACAAGGCCCTGAAGCTTCCAACAATAGAACTGACAGTTTTCCCATTGAAACCTGTGTCGACTTTTTTTGCATGGGCAGATAAGAACCAGACCGACTCTGCGAATTCTGCTTCTGGAAGCGCACAGACCAAGAGCAGACATCCTAATGGTAGAGGGTTGTACACGCCGTTGCTAGCTGGCTTTCTGATTATGCTGTTTCGCATACAGACATTTCCTTTTGCTTGAATACAATATTTTTTAATGGTAAGAGCGATTTAATACAATACTAAAATAGAGATTTGTTATGTTATGTTTAAGGCGTGCTTTCCTATTTCAATACATAAAATGCGCATACTTGTCCTACTATGATCAACCAGTATTATACTTGCAACATGTCCATTGATGTTGGAGAAATAAGCTACCATATTGCAGAATCTGAAAGACTTATACAACTGACTACTGTCTTTTTGAAAGTCATATAAGTAAATTCAACTTTCGTCGATTATTTTAACATTATAAAGCAGACATTCATGAGTAAAGTGTATGAGAATTGCTTTACATTAAATGGCAGTGTGTCTTTAAAACTTCTTCGAAATCTCAAAACGAAAGTGCCTGAAAGCCAACGGTCGCATCTCTGCTTCCCCACTCCGTAATAACTTAACACACACGCTCACAACAAAGCTAAGCATTTTCTCCAGTTGATCGTAAAATGTATACAAATTGTATACGAGGATAGTGAATAAAATAACGTAACAGTTATTTAAACCATGCGTATGTCTAGAAACATTCCAACTGTTGTAGTGAATGGTTTTGCAATCGGAGAAGTATGAAATAGATTTAACAACAAACACGTGATGTTGCGCAAAAATCATGAATTGAATCCAAAATATTGTTTTTTAACTATTCAAACAGTATGGTAAATCAGGGCATAGAATGTTGCTTAAAATATTTTACTATCACTAAAATTTTGGTGGATATTTACTTGTTGACATCGCCCAGGAACTATATTTTTTTGCACAAACTGTATTACTAGGTAAAGATCCTCACCTAAGCTCTAATACTTTTTGTTTTACAACACGTTTTCGTCATACTACACGTTTTTAAGAGAATTTAAATCCGAGTTGTAAAAAGTTCACCCCAAAACCTCAACTGCATGATCTGATAATTATTTTCTAGCATACCCGCGGTATGGTAAGAGTAGTTGTTACGTTTACGAAGCCCGGCAAAAATTAATTAACATACGGAATCCGCCGTCCTAATTCAGATTGTTATATTAGCAACAGAGAAGAAAACATATCCTGAAAATGACAATAAACGAGGGACACGCTGGAATTATTGAAATGCTAAGAAAGTATAATATGTTGAGATGGCAACGTTGCATTTTTATAAACTATGGTCTTTACTTCGGCGTCCGTGGTAGCTAGTTGAATCGCCTCACATAATACACATGGTATACACAAATGTGAGTGGTAGTATGGAGTAGTCACGGGAACATTTTCGCGCTATGATTTACTACGATTTCAAACTTGGTTTAACCCTAGAATGCATAAAGTGAGTCTTTCGGACTCGGTGCGCGTTTTGACTGTCTGTATTTTGCAAACGGCTCTGTGCACCATGTTTTCTGTTCAGGAATGCCTCTATCACCCCTTTATAAGTACTTTAACAATATTTTCAAACAGGGGGGGTCACAAGTGGTTACACATACACCATTTTTTGTGTTACTACTGCACATAAACATCAAGTGAGTCTCAGAGACTCAGTCGTTGCTACATTGACCCTGGTTGAATAAATCCCGTCAAACAACATAAATACAGTTCCACATATTCATAAATAGTTTATATTGAAAACTACTTCCCTACTCCCGCCACAGCCGCTGTTTCAGTAAAAGTGGACCGATCCTACTTGAAGCTGCAAGTTCCCCCCTTCCGTGTGTCGTGGTGCAGTAGTGATTAGTCAGTTGTAGCGGTAACTTCTTTTGTCCTTCATTTATGCTCTTTATTCGTACTATAGTTGTATAGAGATTATGAATAGCTTCTGAATAGATGGTAAGATTCTATTTTTCATATTTAGAAAATAATATCGCAACATTGCATTTCCTTTTTAGTAAAAAGTTAGATATTCATATGGCTTCCGGCAGCAGTAAAAGATCAGTGAGGTATGGCGACGCTGAACTTGAAAGCACGGTCCTGCAATGGGCAAAGGAATCTGATTCAGATGTGTCTAGCTCCAACTGCGATTCAGAAGAGGAAGCCGAGGAATGTGTTCATCCAAACAGGAACGAGGAAATTTAAAATATGGTGGAAGACATTTTATCAGCCAGTGAAGATGAAGCTCTAGAATCAGATGATCAAGATTTAGAAGAAATCATTGAAAATCAGAATTCTCAGGGTATGAAAGGAAAGAATGGGTACAAGTGGAAAATCGATGCTCCAGCTCAGACAAAAATTTCATGTCACAACATTATTCGTTTTACTCCTGGTCCAAAGCAACGCAACAGGATAATATCATTTATTGATGCTTGGAATGTTTTTCTTACCCGAGAAATCCTAGAAGAAGTTGATGCTTGTACTAACAAGGAAGCAAAGCGGCAATATTTTGACAAAGGTAAAGAGTGGAAAAATGTGGAAGTTGATGAGATGAACGCAGGAGTCGAAAAATAATGGGATAGTCTGATAAGGGAATTGTTTTTGAATAAATGTTCAAATCCGATGTACAGAGCTACAATGACAGTAAATCGCTTTGAGAACATAAGACGGTTTATTAGATTTGATGATAAAAGAACGCGTGCCGCTCGTTTGGGAACAGATAAACTTGCACTAATAAGATATATTTGGGACTTATTTATCAAACAATGTAAAACTGATATGATACCAAAGGCGAACGTGACTATTGATGAACAATTACTGGGATTTCGTGGACGTTGTAGTTTTATACAATATATGCCCAGTAAGCCATGTAAATACGGAATAAAGTTTTTCTGGCTTTGTGAAAGTGAAACTGGGTACGCTATTGATGGTATTATATATATTGGAAAGCAACCTGGAGCAGAAGTCCAACGACGTCTTGGAGGAACTGTAGTGACTACTCTTATAACTAGTATAAAGAATAGTTCTGGAAATTTAACCTGCGATAACTACTTTACCACTATAGATTTGTTTCAAAATCTGCTAAAAGTCGGTACCACCGCAGTAGGAACACATCGCAAAGATAAAAAGGAGATTCCCATAGAGTTCAAAGCTTCGAAAGATCGTCAGGTATCCTCTTCGTTGTTTGGATTTAGTGAAATCTTAACCCTTGTTAGTTATGTGCCCAAAAAAAATAAATCAGTTATATTGCTTAATACAATGCACCATGACAGCGCTGTGAATGAAGATAGTATAAAGAAAAAACCCGAAATCATCGAATTTTGCAATAAAACCAAAGGGGGTGTAGATCATATGGATCAAATGGTTACCAATTATACGTGCAAAAGGCAAACACGGCGGTGGCCATTTGCCGTATTTTCAAACATGTTAGATATCGGTGCAGTAAATGCATTTTTTCTTTATATAACTGAGCATCCAGATTTTGAAGCACGAAAAAAACATCGCCGTAGGATTTTTATAAAAAACCTTTCCGAAGCTCTGATATTACCCTATATGACTAGAAGATCTCTAAATCCGTTTTTACATAAAAGAAAAGTCGAAGCAATAAAGAACTTCATTGAAATTCCAGTAAAGCAACAAGAGGAGCCACCTAGGAAGAAAAGGCGTTGTCATATCTGTCCATCAAAATTAGGAAGAATGAGCAAACAGATTTGTAATAAATGTAAGAACAATGTGTGTAAGGAGCATAGTGTTATGATATGTAGAAGCTGCCATTAAAAATTCTTATTATTTGGAACAATTATAATAATGTAAACTAAGGGTATTTCATTATTTTAGAATATCCATATGGATATCAAATGGTATTTTGTATTTTCATTTATTGAGTTATTAAATTGTATTTAATGCTACAGAACTGTTTTTCTAAACAAAAACTACGAACTACTAATGAATAATAAAGAAACACACCAAGAAAAGGCAGCTAAATCCTATTTTCTCGTACTTAATGTATGTGACTCTCAAAGACTCACTATATGTAAAAAGTAAAAAATTTAGGTCATGCATTATAGGGTTAAACGAAAAACATTGCGTTGAACCTTTGCAACTTACATTTGGCAATAAAGCTCCATCCAGAGTAACTGCATTTTGTTGATTTCGACATTTGACATTTAAAAGAGGTGGGATTTCGTTTGGTGATGAGAATCATCCGGGAAAGCGATGTTCTTCAGTAACTGCTGAAAACGTTGAAAAAGTTAATCAAAGAAGATTCGCGAAGCTCTTATAAAACGATTTACAAAACACTTGGAATTGAATCCGCAACAGTTAATACAATTTTACACCGCCATATTCATGTGAAAAAATAGTTACACGTTGTGTGCCACATAAGCTCAAAGACTTCCAAAAGCAGAGCGCGTAAGAATCACTCGGAAAACGTAACAATTCTTAAATAAAGGCGGGCATCGCATTATATCTAAAATAGTAACAGGTTATGAAACGTACATGCCATTCCATGATGTTCACATTCGCCAGGAGGGTCGTCAAGACGCACCAACCCAACTATGTCAAAAAAGCAGAAGTTTATGAAGAAAGTACGCAGTTTTCTTTCGAAGTACATGTTTAGTAAAAGCAATTAACCTTGAAGAACAACAGTTACATACAGAAATACAGTTACAGCTAACTGGTACATCGCAAAATGTTTACCTGCTCTTTTTCAATCATTTAATATTCGCGGATTACTTTTACACCAGGACAAAGCACACACTGTACAACTGACTCGTGATTTTCAACGTAAAAATAATGCAAAAGTTATCGAAGATCCACCTTATTCACAATGTGTGACTTCTGGTTGTTCTTCTACCTTAAAAGAAGCTTTCGTTGTCGACGTTTCGAGTCGGTAAACGAGATTGACGAAACAATTCATCAATTTTTTGATAGTGTTCCGAAAAATGACTGGCTGGAAGTTCTTCATTTGTGGAAGATTCGATTACAAAAGTACATTGATGCTGGTGGAAAGTACTTTGAACATGAATAAATTCATTTTCCAATACGACTTGTAGTTTTATTTTATTTCAATAATTCCAGCGTGCCCCTCTTATCTAGGTTGCAACGAAACCTCGAGAGTAATGGTATTTTTCCTAATTAATTATCAAAAACTGAAACCCTTGTTTGGACAAATTTTCGAATTAGGTTATAATTTCGTATACACACACTGTGAACGTGAGTTATTTGAAAAGGCTGAAATTACTATAATTTACTAATAGCAGTGTTAATTTATACTTTAATTCTATTTCTGAATATGATAATGACTACTATATTTCATATCGTTATTTCTGTAATTGCTGCTTTTTTACGAGTATTATAAATAAATTATATAGTAAGGTGTGTATATACTAAGGTGTCGCGCAAGTTAAGAATGTAAGATTTACTGCCCTTGCAACATGTAATATACATACTAATTATGGGTTATGACACATAGAGTGCACGTCGCAGTTCATATATATCATTTTTATTGTCGCATTTGATCAATATTCAGATACAATTCACGTATGAAGTCGTTGTTAATGGGTACCGTTCTGAAAAGTAATGTAATAGTGCCATTTTGGGTGACAAATGCACACAATGCGTGAAGTTTTTTAAATCTATCTGCATATAAAAAATGCCAATGTTCGTATACGTGTGTCGTTACAAACTAAAAAACTACTGGACCGATTTAAGCGCGGTTTTTTTGCAAAATAATCCGCGTTGTCCGGAAAATATTTAAAGCTATTGAAATCCTCGATCTGACCAGTAGAAAGAAAGTTAGGCGCCTAATAATAAAATATCAATAGTAACAGAACTACTATTTAAATGTAAATGGCGCCACGACACAGTACTTAAGTATTGTCACAATGACATTACGGAATGATAATACCTAATCCATTGTCTAATGACATATTTCATACTCAATTACAATTCGAGAAGAACTTCGATATCAATGAATTTAAATAACCAGCCATTGAATAAATTCATAATTGGAGTAGACTGTGAAATTGGGTTGGTACTTTAGCCACTTCCACCTAATGACACATTACTTGATGCTTGACAGTTTCATTTGGTTTCATTGTAAAAAAAAGTTTATGGCATTGAAATGATACTACAACAAAAAAGAAAACAAATAATTTATTTAATGTATCAGAATAATTGAAACATACATGAGTAGGTAAACACCACCAGTTTTGTGTACCTAATACAAAGGTATTTTTAATAATATAAAATATTACTAAAAATGTGATGTGAAGAACACAAATGCAGGTTCACAGAAAATATTAATAGTGAACCTGCATTTGTGTTCTTCACACCAGATTTTTAGTAATATTTTATATTATTAAAAATACCTTTGTATTATACAAAACTGGTGGGGTTTACCTACTCATGTATGTTTCAATTATTCTGATACATTACACATGCGGTTAAGCCGTAGTATGAGTGAAGGCACAAACAAAATGCAGTTTTCTAGAGAGTTGGCTGTGCTAACCTTTGGAAGGGCGTCGTTACTTCACATTAATTATGTGGACGGTATGCGAGGTACTTCGGCTGTCTGACAACAGGTAGCGCCGAATTTACTTCTGCGCTCGGTCTGGATAATTACGGTGATAGGGCGAGGTGGTTCTTTTCTGTGAATGTGTCTGGAAATATCCTTTCTCCAGCAGGGGCGTACCGATGAGCTTATAGAAAAGCGAAATACGTATCTACGTCTCTGGGGATAGGATATATTCGGACACGTTCGCAGAAAATATTAATAGTGAACCTGCATTTGTGTTCTTCACACCAGATTTTTAGTAATATTTTATATTATTAAAAATAAATTTATTTAATATCGAAATCATAATCAAAATTTACATATAGCTACAGAAGTTGTTGAAAATGTTGTCCATTTACATCTAAATAAATTTAATTTTCTTAATAAGAGTTTTGAAAAATTTGACACATACTTATAGTTTCAATGTCAAATAATAAATGTCATTATGTGGAAGTGGTTAAAGTACCAACCTAATTTCACAGTCTACTCCAATTATGAATTTTTGCGATGGCTCGCTATATTTATACTGTGATGACTCATCCAATAACGCGTCACGCGTCATTCCTCTGGTGTTTTCTCGAGGCCTACGAGAACGCTCCCGAAGAGTATTCGCCACGATATAAAATCTGTCGAAGAAGGGATTGGGACATTCAATCCTAGAGCTCGCGCAGTTCACATAAATATAGATACATAAATGTGCTTATTGTTAATAGTTAGTTTTATAATGTTATACGTTTTAATATTAATATAGTGTGTGTCTAAAGTTATTGTTAGTTTTATTTAAGAACCCGAAAAGACAAACTTTACAATACAATCAAATATTCAAAAATTACTTCAAGAACGCGCTTTTGATGCGGTAATGCGAGCAACAAATGATGAAAGTGGTGGTATTTCTTGTATGCGTAAGGTGGCATAGGAAAATATTTCTTATTGTGATACTAGCAACAATATATGCACAAAATAATATCGTATTGTCAATCACATTATCTAGAATTGCCCGGCCATTCGTTGATACGCTAATATTATTACCAGATTATTTTTGACAAATATTAACCTTTTATTCCACGTTCAACACCAACAGATGAACTAAATTCGTGTTTAAAAGCTTCACATTTGTGGATATATGTTAATAAATTTTCATTGGCACAAACATGGGTGTTAAATTACAAAACTATCCTTTTGCATAGCATTTTGCGATACAATTATTGGATATTGGAAACGGTAAAATTACAATTGAAGAAACAACAGGATAAGGTTTTGTTCGATTACGGTTCATGGTATTTATATGGTTGTTTGGTTATAGTTATTCAAATATTTTCGTAAGATATAGTTGGACAATCTGAATATCAAATGAATATCAAACAACTCCAAAAAAAATTCTCAAACTGCAATAGTTTGACAGTTTTTTTTTTCTTAACTCTAGGTTCATTGACAATTACCATTTGATGTAATAACAACAAATGGTAAATGTTACTTGCAGAGTACGCTACAATAAGTAGTGTCCTTAACTAGACATTATGAATAAATTTTTAAGCATTTTGGTTAGTTCGTTGAAGCTCATTATATAGTATTCTAATAGCCGGTATGCTAAGTAAGCCAGGTTACAAAGCAGGATGCTTTCAAATTGTTAGTTCTTTACGCTATTGCTGTTTCCGAAAACAAACTTTGGGTTAGAGCATTTGTATGAATTGATATTTGCTCACACTATTTTAGACTGTTTTCACTAATCATTTCTAGCACTGAGTGAATTGATAGTTCTCATTAAATGACAGAATTAGGAATGCAGTAAAAAGCGTCGAGCATTTTCCGTAATATCTTATTCTGAAATCTCGACAGAATTTCAATAGTACTAGTGGATGCCGTACCTCAGACTTGCATATCGTACATTCAGATTAGTTTCAGCATCGCTTAATAGATTAGTAGCTAGTTTTCAAGTGGAAGTTTAGAGTTTCTTCCGATAACCCTGTGGAGTTGCTTCAATTTTAGTGTTTAAGATTTGTGAAAATATCTATGAATTAATTCAGACTAATAAACTTTCATACATTATTTCTTTAGCCAATACTCAATTTAATGAAGGCTCTTTTGAATGCTATTTCTGGATCTTCATGCGATGAATATATGGCAGTATCATCCGCAAATGTACATGTTATTACGAACTATTATGGAACGGATACGCTTTCCACATGACGCAAAGCCCAGTGCAGTACTGGCGAAAGGCTGTATTTCTAAAATATTTAATTTTATTTATATAATTGGGAAACGAACGGGTGGTGATCTATAAAATTACGAAATACATATTTATTTGTTGAAAAGTTATATTTATAAAGTTTTTAATTTTATTTAGATAATTGGAAAACATACGGGTGGTGATCTATCTATCTAAAATTACGAAATACATATTTATTAATTAATTTTATTTATATAATTGGGAAACAAACGGGTGGTGATCTATAAAATTACGAAATACATATGTATTTGTTGAAAAGTTGTATTTTTAAAGTTTTTAATTTTATTTCTATAATTGGAACATTTTTAATTGTTCATTTTGTCGTTCAAGTTGAGTAAAGGAGTATTAATATTGACTAGCAATAGTTTCTCAAGGTTTTCTTCTGTCAATTTTGTTCTCTTTGAATTAAGTACATCCTTATAAATAGAAAACGTCCTTTCTACATCGCAACTGGTTATAGGTGCATACTGGAAATATTCTTTTATTTCTTCATATTTACCCCGTTAGATTTTGTGGAATTGTCTCCATACATAATTGCTGCAATGTAATTAAATCTGGATTTCTATTAAGAATTGCTTCAAACTTTTGCCGAAGGCCACATCCGAAGTCACTTGGAATACTTTTCAAATTATTAACAGCCACATCTAATGTGGTTAATACGTCATTTAATTTGAGATTCGATTTTCAAAATAAGTGATTAGTTTTGGCAATTTTCCAAAGTGTTCGTGAAGAAAGTACAACTGATTTTTTTAAATTTGGGATTTGTGTGAGCTCCTAGCACTCACCAATACTTCTAGCATCCTCCTTTAGCAGTGTTACGAAATGTTTTAGACTATCGAAATTCTCAGCATAATAACTAGTAGCTTCCAGCCATGTTCCCCATCTAGTTATTACTGGAGTGAGTGGGAGGCAGTGACAGAGATGGAAATTTTTCCCTGAAAAGAGCTACTCTCAATGGTGCTTTTCTGAAAACTTTTTTAAAAGCTGATACAAGTCTATCAACTTCCGGAAAAGTGTCTCTGATATATTCACAGATTCTGTGGAGAGCATGTGCTACACAAGTAATATGCAGCATATTAGGATATTTTCTTCAATAGTCTGCCTGTTTTTAACATATACGCAGCACTATCACTGACAAATTAAAGTATTTTTTCTTTGTACGTGGCGTCCGAATGAAGCATTTTTTGCATATTCTCCTTAATGGTTTCAGCAACTGTTTCCGCATCAACTCTATTTATAACACTTGTTGCTATTACATATGAGTTATAGGGAATAGTTGGATGTAATACACTAGCTACAACATTTACCACACAGCGTCCTAACATATCCACCGTTTCGTCGGCGCTTATCCATATGTATTGATTTAAAAGATGGCTTCTAATGCGTTCTGCTGTTCTCGTATAGCACCTAGAAACATAATATTTGCGTAAAGTTGATTCATCAGGAACATTTCGACCAGTATATTTTTTCAGAAATGTCTTCAAAATTGGATTGTTCAATTTAAATAATGGAATATTAGCTGCCATAAAAGTTTCACAGAGTTCTTCGTTAAAATTGTCAGATTCCAACGGGTTCAATTTTTTTCGTGCTTTAACGAAAAGAAAAGGAATGTACATGCTATTTCTCTTACGAAATACGATAAACTTATTTATTTTATCTACGTACACGACACCACTGAAAGCACTATATTCTCCGAATACAATAGCTGGGTTGTCCATTATTATCGCTGCGAGACCAGGTGGCGGAGTAAGTCAAACAAATACTTCATTGAATTACGCCGGGATGTACTGAGCGACGTTACACAATTCCAATTGCCGATTGCGTTTTATGTAAATTGCATCCGTTCTCTAGTTATTACTGTCGATGCAGTTGATAAGTGGTTTGTATAAAGAAGGTATGGTACTGGTTCAGGGACGCTACCTTGGGGAACTTGAGATAGTATAGTGTACAAGAATAAAAAATTATTATTTTGCATACTGAAGAATAATTTATTGGTTAGGCAGAATTTAGGCGGTGAGTATTGTGAATAAGAAAATAGTTAATGTATTTTATCCATTAGACCAGTGTTGCAAACCTTATCGAATGCTTGAGAAATACCGATAAAAACTATATTTATTATATTTTATTGAAATGTTAATAATCTGATAAGGCGACAAGAAATTAGCAGTCTCAAGCATTTAGTTGACGATTTCTGCATTTTATTGTTGAATTTTTTCATAATTACATTTTTAACTTATTACATCATACTAAAGTTTTTTAGGTCTATTTGAAATGACGATTCGCTAAGTTTCTTTATTTACTTGTAGGCAGTTTGTTTGGAATCGAAGGTTTGAAATGTATTCTTGAGATGTGCAGTCTTATCTTTATCACTTCTTGTCCAATTATTAATATGTTTAATATGTAGTATAAATCGTAATTCTAAACAACAAGTCTGAATTATTAAGGTGAACACTAAAATAGTTTATACGATTTTTCAGAGTTATTTTCTGATAACTCCCATCTCTAAGGTTACTGTAATTAATTTTACTGGATCCATTTTGCACCAATAAATTATTCTTAGATTCTTCGAAGTAATTTTACTTAAAATCAAAAGGGCTTAATTAGAAATCTGCTTCATCGTTCATTATCTGTTTATAGATAAGTTCATTTCATAACGCAGTAAATTCTAAAAAGCGAATTATATACAGTAGGGTGGAGTGAAAATGAACAAAAAAATTTTTTTTTTAATTTTGAAAACTCCTGTATTGTTAATTGATGACTCTATTAGAAAGCACTATTTATGCAAAATAACAAGACTCTGCGACTTTATTTCGAGGTGCCGCATGAAGGGTGAAGTTTGAAAAATAACCTAATTTACATAAAGGCAGAAAAGTACAATTTAAAAATCTTTTTTATCTACCATAAAATAAAACTGATGGCAACACTTAAGTTTATTGCTCAAAAACAAAGTTAGGGGATTCCCATGCATAAAATAAAGTATTATTTTAAACAGTTTCTTTCAGTTTCCTCATAGTATTTAGAAGTGCAACGTGTTAAAAAAGTTTATAAAACTTAATCGAACGTAAATTTTCGTTACCAAAAGTTAAAACGTGATTGCTGAGGAAAGATTTAAAATGCCTAAAACTAGGAAAGATTTGTGTTGCTCTGTATTTGGAAAACCAATTACATTAAGTGCTAATGTGTTTCCTACGCATTGTGATATTATTAAATATTACCTGTGGCTAAAAAATGATATGCTTGAATTGAACAACCGAAAAGATCCTTCAATTAAGTGCATATGTGAAATAATTGCTACTGATATTGAACAAGTATGGAAAAAGGCATCGATTCCTATAATATGTCATCAACAAATCTTAGCAAGATTGATTTCCTATTACAACAAATACAAAAATATGAAGAAACTGCGCAGTGAAGTAAAAAAACAAAATTTCTTAAAGGAATCTCAAAAACAATTATTTGACATCGCAACCTGTAAGTGCGCGTCCAGAAACATATGTAAATGTGTGACAAAAATACCTCCAGCAGAGGAAAAGATTTTAAAGGACCAACGAAATGAGCGTAGAATGTATATTGGCTGTGTGGATAGGTTGACAACAAAATTTATACGACGCAATGAAGTTCGAAAGAGAAAATATGATCAATTCGTTCAAAAAAACATGACTTCAAGTACTTCTTCGTCTATGTCAGAATTACATCGGTCATGCAGTAGCACTTCAAGTGAAACATTAGAATCAGAGCAAGATGATTTTTGCTTTAATGAAGGAAAAAGAAAAGTTCACAAAAGAGAAAATCAAAAGGGAAATAAGCAAATGAGACAAAAGTTGCAAACCCTCGCTACAGCTTGTGACAGGACTGGAGATTCAGATCGATCTGCAGCATTTGTTGTAAACGCAGTAATGGTTGATTTAAACATTATAGATGCGGAAAACTCATCAAGCGTAATAGATCGTAGTAAAATACGTCGAGAAAGGAAAAAAGTTCGAAAGCAGTTGAACTCTATTAGCAATGAAAAACCTCTGATTTCTATTTATTTTGATAGTCGTAAAGACAAAACTTTAATTATAACTTCAAAAGAAAGTAAGTCACAGCGTAAAACTATTACCGAAGAACATATTTCAATAGTATCTGAACCAAATTCTGAATATATTGGACATTTCACAATAGATTCAGGAAAAGCAGCTAATATTATGAGGAATATTGTCGCCTTATTAGATAAAAAGTATAAATGTAATTCATCTTTGGTGGCAATCGGATGTGATGGAAAGGCTGTCAACACAGCGTATAAAAATGGAGTCATTGTCTTATTGGAAACACATTTAAAAAGACCATTGCAATGGTTTGTGTGCTTATTACACGCAAATGAATTGCCACTGCGCCATTTGTTTTTAAGTCTTGATGGAAACAGAGCAGGTCCTAATAGCTTTTCTGGAGCTATAGGTAAAAACCTCCTCAAGTGCCTTGATTTTAAGTTACAAGCTTTTGAAGCGATTCCTGCAGAATTGCCGGATATTGATATAAAGTTGCTAAGCACTGATCAAAAATATCTTTACGAGATTTGTTCTTCCATTTCGTCTGGTTTAGTTTCACCAAGTTTAGCCGAAAGAGACCCTGGGAAATTAGCACACTCTCGCTGGCTAACTTGCGCCAATAGGATTCTTCGCTTATACATTGGAATGGCTACACCACCAGAAAACCTTAAGCAACTAGCACTTTTCATTATGAAAGCATACGCGCCAACATGGTTTGACATAAAGTCAAAGCATCTTGTAACCATGGTCCAGTTCATGTTTTCAGCATGGTCAAGAGAAGTTTATATTTAAGAGATGACCTTAAGAGTATTGTTTTAAAAACTATAAACAGAAATTCATTCTTCGCACACCCAGAAAATATGCTGTTGGCCATGCTTCAAGATGATACTTCAAAAATTAGAGAATTGGCTCTCCGAAGAGTATTAGAAGCAAGAAAAGAAAATGTATGTATTAAAAGCAAGAAAGTTCGCGAGTTGCGCCTTCCACAACTTCAAGTATATGCGACGAATTACTATGAGTTAATAAATTGGTCGAATGTGAGAATAATTGAACCACCAATGACTATGAAATATTCTAATACAGAAATTTCAAACCTGATTCGTTCGGGAAATAATTTCAGTTAATTTGGGATGTTTCCTTGTCATACCCAAGCAGTAGAGAGGTTGTGTCAAGCTAGTCACTGAAGCTTCAATATCTGTTTGTGGATCAGAAGCAAGAGACGGTTTCATTCGCTCTAGAATTAAAGCAAGGCAAGACATACCACTGTTTGAGTCGAAATCTCAATTTTTTCAACAACGAGATCCTTTACAATTTGCTAACGAATGATTTTTGTTTTTGTATTAAATATGCTTTATGTGAGTTAATAAAAGACTGTAACTGTTTGAATTTATTGAATAAAAACAAATTTAAACCACACTGTTTACTTTTTTATAAATGATAAAGTTCCACAAATTAAAGTCTTGTGCGCCACCTCAAGACGTTGACCTAGGAAGAAAAGATTTTTTCTCTGCACTTTTAAGTACTTAGAGCATCGATGTTTAATATAGGAAAAACTAAATTTAAAAATAAAAATTTTCGCTCCACCCTAATATACAGTATAGGTGAAGTAAGAAATTTCTGGGTTCTAGTGTGAAAACTAATTAAATTTGGCAAGGAAACAAACACAAATATTTAAAAAAATCTTTCAAAGGAACTTTTAGGACAATATCCTACCTCTCATACGCAATATAGCTGTATCTTGTTGTGAAAATGCTGGCAAACAATTGCAGCATTTTAGAAAATTTCTAACGGAGTAATGCTTGAAATACAGTCGCTGAGATTATTAACATCTGATTTTTAAATACAATTCAATATATTAACTGAATATTAAATTTTTTCATCTATTTCTTAAGCACGCTTCACATATTCTAAACCAATGAAACTCCAATATCTGAAAATATAATTATATTGCGGTTCATAATTACGTGACCTATGCGTCACCCAGTATACATCATTTCAATATATGCCTTTGATTTATAGGCTTTCATATAGTCTGTTTCGAAATAGAAATAGGTGATTGTATCTACTAATAAACATGATTACAATACCATGTCTGGAATATTGTTACAACTGCAAGTGACAGGTGTACCCTTTTGTACTAATTGTTAGCGCTCAAATAATAAATGCCTATTTATATTGAACAATTCAACCTTAGGCTAGCTGCATATATATATCCAGTATACGTTGAATGACATACATATTTACGTCCTTTGCCAAACAAATTTTCCAAATTATTGTTATAGGACCAAATACGCGCATGGGTTCATTACATATTCGAAATAATGATAGTTTTTTAGTTGGCGTACAGTGCTAGAAATCGTTACTATGTACATAATTGACATAGCTATTTTAGTATTTCGTAAATTGTCGGATTTGCAAATGTATTGAAATTAGAAAGAAAATTCCTTTTCCTGGTTGAAACTATCTCTTATTTTATTAGATTTCATTATTTTAGGTGTCTAAATCATTTGATATGATGGTAAAAATGTAAGACTTATTAGACAACTAGACAACGGGTGACTATAAATTATTGAATTTTTTTTTCTTAAGCTGGTAACAATTCTTCATCTTTATGTTGACATGCCTGATTTTGAAATTCAAATTTTTCAAAAATTTAGCAAAATAACAGTCAAGCAAGTAAACAGATAAAATAATTTGTGTTTCTAGTTTCAAAATGGCTTTTACTGTTAAACAAAATACATATATTGTCGTTTTCTGTTTTCGAAGCGGATTGCAAAATGAATATGGCAATTGGATATATTTCAAGCAGTAGACCTATGATCAATTTATCGAAATATAATTTTCTGTCCGTATTAAGACACTTGTCTAGTGAGCACAATTTTTTGCTCTCTTGATTTAAATTGACAAATTTTACGACCTAATTATCGTTTCGATTTGTACCATTTTTTTTCTGAGTCCAATGAATTTAACTTCATCATCTAATTTTTTTTCAATTATATAAAGATAATTTTCGATTTAATTTGTGTAATATAATAACTAATTATAACTAAGCTTTATGAGCAATTTTATTTCACATCCGATTAATATATTTTCTCTACTTACAGTGTGGACAAATCTTAATAGATTTATTTTGGTGTAACTTTTTGTAAATTGAAATTTACGCAATTAAATAATTAATTGTGTCTTAATTAAGGGAATATTGCATATACAGTGTGTGTCAATATCTATGAAAGGTTTATTAAAGATCTTTGATAAATTATTTATGCAATTCTTATATTAAGATTCTTAGCTAATCTAATTATTTTCCATATTTGGTCAAATCATTTCAGACGTTGACCTTAATTTATTTATAAAATCTGGTGATCTTAATATTTCTTGTAATTTATCTAAAACACCTGCTTTTATGTGCAAATAGTTTAACTTCACATATTAGTCAATTTGTTGTCTGCACTTTAAATTATTTTCATTCATATATTATACTGGGGGAGTCTTATACCCATGACCAGAGTCTACTTTGTTATTAAGATATATATCACTATTTTAATGTCATTACCGTTTTGAATAAATTTAAATATAGTTTTTTTTTATTCATTAAACTTTAAATATTTTCTGAATCATTCAAATATTTTATTGTGACGTGGTTAGCCAAGTTGGTGTAACCGTTTTATTTTGACATTCTGGGTACAATATCACTTTGTTGTTGTGTTGTTTAAATTACAATAAGTCCATATTTTATTGTTTTGAACTTGGTTGTTTAATTTGCTTTAACAACGATACATGTAGTTACCTAGATTTATTCAATTTACTTTCGGCAGAGTCTATGCTCTCTGTTACGGCTAAAGGCATAAATATTGTGTCGCCCGTTATGATATAAGAACTCCCCCTCCACTCGCCTCTAAACTGAGCTGGACTTTAGCCGAAAGATCTCCGGGGCAATCATGTATTGAGGTAAATTTTGTAAGCCATAAGCAGTAGGTATCACGTAAGTAGGGTAGGTACAAGACTAGTGCTCGTTGGGGCATATAGCAACCGGTACAAACTTAGTTTTTCAAATGTAGAAATGAACGCATCACATTCGGCGAAATTTACATGTAATGTGAGATTAAATTCTCATTAGTTCTCATTTACAGTAAGTTCATTATACTAGCAATATATATATTCAATTGACTTAGGGCCATCACTGACCGTCGCATTACTGACCGTCGAGTATCCGAGTGTCGTTACTGACCGCGGTAATTTGGTCAAATTTGTATAGGGGTTGCGGAAGATTAAATAGTTACATTACTGACCGTCAATATTAATAAGGGTTTAATTATAGAGGTGAGGCAAGCCGCAAAAACGATTTTTGCTCTTGAAAGCGATTCTATAGCGAGTTGGCTTCCAAAGCATATAATTCTTTCATCAGTTAAAGTATCAAATAACACAAAGTTATGTCCATCCTCAAATAGTACCAAGTTTTCTGGAATTAAAAGTTCAGTTTGCGTTTTAGGTAAAACTGGTACACCTAGAGAGCTTTATTTCGTTGACGATATAAAGTAGATTTCATTGATGTATAATCGGGAATTTCGGTGACAAATTGAAACCCGGAATTGTTGGATTGATGGAACTCCTCTTCAAAAATTTTTGGTATTGATGTCAGTTCTTCCCTAGCGCGCTTTTTACAGTTGGATTTGCATTTTTCCACATCTGTGTAGGCTGCATTCGGAGCTTTGGAACAGTTGTGTTTACCTTCATACATAACTGCTTTATCTTCCGTATCAGTAGTTATACTGCCACTGCATTCCTTGTTATTGTTGGAATTCACGCATCTCCAGTTCTTCGTACCATTTTTGATTGTCCTTTTAAGACAATATTTATATCCCTTATAGAGGGCTTGCCATCTTCCTTTGCAACTTTCGATAAATTCAAGGATATCCATGTTGCACTATAACTCACACTCACAAAATCGGCTGTGTACTTGTTTAGAACTTAATAACGACTACACCTTAATAACAACTACAGCTTAAACCAGCCATTGGCCGGGACGAGGGAAGGGGGGGGGTGATAAGAAGAATAGGTATGCTAGTAACATATCCAAAAATGTGATTCTAATGGAGTAATTTTCCATACGACTTTATTAAATGAATTTTTAATTATACCATGAGATAAGAAGAATAGGTATGCTAGTAACATATCCAAAAATGTGATTTTAATGGAGTAATTTTCCATACGACTTTATTAAATGAATTTTTAATTATATCATGGGTCAATTCATCTTACTTACGTAGTAATGAGACTATTACCTAAATAGATTGGGTTGGTTTCACAAAATAAAATGATCGCGGTCAGTTATGGCACCGAAACAGGAAAAATTTTGTTGCGGTCGGTAATAAGACGGTCAGTTATGGGACTACCCCGTTCAATTATTTATGAAATTCACCCATCTGGTTTATTTACAACGAATCGAGTTTTGGGAGTGGTATAATGATCATTTGTATAATAACAATGACCGGCAAAATATTACCTTCTATTCCGATGAGGCATGGTATCACCCGTCTCGTTATCTTAATTTTCAGATTTATAGAACGCAGATAATCCACACAATTTAAGCGAAGCACCATAGTGTCCAGTTAAAATTAGTGTTTTGGTAGCTGAATTATTAGGCCAATGTTCTTTCAAGAAACAATTAACGTCCACAGATACGGAACCATCATTTATAAATCACGGGGATTCTACCATACTACACACAGCACATATAACTATAAATTATTTACAGATATTTTTCACAAACCGTTTCATAAGTGGAGGTTTATGGACAAGTAAGTCGCTTGATTTGATGCGTCTGTATTTCCGTTTATTATATGTAAGGACATGTTCAGACATGTCCGCTCAATGTTCAACAGAACAATATCTTTAGTAGTATCTTTCTTATATAAAAGTAACTTTAAAATTTTGTAAAATTTAATGCATTTTTTGAAAAAACTATTAAAGAAAATATCTGAAAATACTGACGAGATGGAGCAAATTTTAAAACAAATTCAGAATAAGCATGACAAAAGATATAAATTACACGTATTGGTATATAAGATAACCAAACAGTGTAATTAATCAGTATATTCTAAATTCCTTCTGCTCGTTTCTATTCGTTTATGTTTTTATTTGAGAAGAAACGAATAGTTTTATTTTCGACAAGCAAATAATAATGATATCGTATCAGCAAGCAAGTTACAAAATATATCGCGAATACATTAATAAAGTCATGTTCAATTCGCTAAATGTACCCGAGCTGCATAACATTGACATAGTCGTACCTTAGGCAAGTCTGGAATCTCGTTTAGAAATTTCTCTCGTTTATTGAATGCATTTCGTGTTTACATGTTCCGCCTTCTTCCTTATAATATAGTTGACTATGCTCGTTAAGCCGACAGCGCGTCTCAACGAAAGTTATTCATATAAAAGTTGCAAACTAAAATTTCAGTTTACTTACCTACACATGCAATAAATGTGTTTGTTTTACGACGTCGTAAACAAAATTTGCTGGGGCAAGTTTTGTGACAACTTACGACTAAAGTGTATTTTTGCGGGAAAGTTTAAAAACATTGCTGTTACCAGATGCTAATAACAGTGGCCGTTATGCTGGATATTTATAGATTTATTAAATTACGGTCTTGTTTACTGCCGGTAACGTTTTCAACAGAATTCATACAGGTAACATAACGACTGATTTCGAATCGCTGCGTGTCAAAACACTATTTGAGAAAAAATTCGATAAATTTATTGAAGTTACTGTAGATATCAATCATAGTTTAATAAGTATGCATAAATACTTCGGAATTATTCTCAACAAATGTGGCTACTTAATAGTGCATAATATATAAAGATCGTTTAAAAAATATATAAATATACACGAAAAAGGTCATATCCAGCTTGTGGGCTTTAGCGGTCGTTCTTGATAATTGCTTTTCCGATTCCGAGCTGGAACCATCTTCTTGGCACTGCGCCATTGGCCAAGAAAGAAGCCAAAACCCGACTTGAGTTAGCTGTATTCGGGCTGGAATTAACTGTATGTTCATAATTTCTTCTTATCCTTTCAAAGGCTTTATTCATATCTTTCAGTTGCTGCAACTTTTTCGTTTCTTCTGTGGTGTGTGTATGGAAGCCCAATGTTTTAAACAAGACCCCACAACCGCTTGTAGTTTATATATGGTATGTGCAAGGTGCTCCATGTCTTTGGTCTGTGCCCAGTCTGATCAATTCCATATTTATATCTTCATCTCCTATCGTCATGACTTTTGTCTTGCTTTTGTTGATCTTCAGATTCTTCTTTTTTAACTTCTCATTCCAGATGTAGTTTCTCTACACTCTCTGTTATCAGGATCACGTCATCCTCAAATGCTACCTCGGATATCCTTACGTTTTGTAAGTTCCTATATCCTACGGACATCTTTTTACTTCTTGTGCAAATCAAATGACACCAGATAACCTCGTGACATCTGACGGACACAACGGACTACGCCGATGAAAGTGATTTCTTCATGAATAACTAAGCTATTACAGAAGAAGAAAAAATACGCATATTACTGTAAGTCCATTAACTCGTTCCCAAATTAGCATATCGATGCGAGATCTCGCATCATGCGTTATTACAACGTTGTTACACACTTTGATAAGGTCGTTAGATAGAAACGCATGCGTCTGTGGTTGAAGTTAACGCTAGTAAATATGTGCTGTATGTTCAAGTGTACAGAGGAAACGGTACGTTTCGCCGGCAACGTTTCGCCGGTAACGTTTCGCCTGTAATGTTTCGCCGGGAATGTTTCGCCGGTAGCACGATTCGCCGACCTCACGCCGGTGGGTTCCTTTAGTTATCTCTTCCACAGATATTGTGCCCACAAATTAAGACAACAGAAAGAAACAATAGAAAAGAAACCATCAAGCAGAGTTAAGGTGGATAAATAGGTATAATTAAGCTTGTATAACAATGTTAATGTCTTTTTCCCAGTAACCTTACTAGGTAGAACGAATTGCAAACCCAAAATCAGATTAAAGTTGAGAAACTTTATATTCTACTTTGAAGGGTTGTCGGATTAACCGATAAACAAATGGGGATATCCAACAAATGGTATTAGAGGGCATATAATGTAAGTCACTCCTACTAACGCCTACATTAAGTGCAGAATTTTTCTAAAATTATTAGTTACCTTTTGCATCAAGTTTAGTGCAGTGGCAGTCATGGAGACTAAAAGAAGTGGCCGAATTTTTTGCGAAGACGGTTTTATGTATATTTTTGATTCTTTGAGTGCAAATGGTGAAAAACAATATTTTCGTTGCCGACGAAGAGATATACAATGTAAAGCGAGAGTGCACGTATCATTAAATAATGAAATAATTAAAAAAGTTGGACATTACGTACATGATGCTTCAGCCGCCAAAGTAGAGGTAAATATAATATGTTTTAGTTTACTAGTTACTTGTAAAATTCTTTCATTTTTAAATAAGTGATTTATCATGAAATCTTAACTAGATAATTTAATTCATCTTTATTTTATAAATTTAGGTGTCCAAAATGGTTACATCCCTTAAAAAGAGAGCAGTTGAAAGCCAAGAAACTGATAATGTGATCATAAATAACTGTCAACAAACACTTACCATTTCTGCAACTGGAATTTGCCCATCTGATCGAAGTTTAAAGATGCAAATAAAAAGAGCACGGAAGGGAATCAATCATGCCCCCGTTGCACCTAATTCTTTGGAAGAACTAGAGATTCCTCAAGAATATAAAGAGTACTCCACAGACGGTGGCAACACAACAGAACGTTTTTTACTAGCAGACAATTACCCAGAATTACCACGCTTATTAATATTTGGGAGACGCCGAGGAATTGACATTTTAAAAACCTCATCAAGTTATAATGGGTGAAAAGTACGGAGGCATCCATCCTTGCGTGTATATACTTTTACCAGATAAAAGACAGAGAACTTATGAAAAAATGCTCCAAATGCTGATCGAGTTAGAGCCTTTATTCAATCCATCCATGTCAGTCGATTTTGAGCTTGCAATACACAATGCTTTCCGTGAAATATTTCCAGGAATGTCTATTGATGGATGCTTTTTCCACCTTGTGAAAAATTTGAAAAAAGTTATTGGACAAGAACACTTAACAAGGTTTGTAGTAACTATACAAAAACAAAAAACAAATTAACTTTTTTACTTTTAGAGAATATCGAAATAATGGAGATTTTGCGTTACAAGCTAGAATGATCACTGCATTGGCTTTTGTGCCTGTTCCAAATCTAAGTAATTCATTCGACTTACTCTAGGATCATCTGGAAGAAGCGTTATTGCCTGTTGCAAACTGGTTTGAAACAAATTATTTGGGAGTTCGCAATAGGAGGGGAAATGGTAGACGTATTCCAAATTTTCCACCAGAAACTTGGAACTTGCATAACCGGGTTTTGAATGCAATAGAGGTAAAATAATGTAACCAAAATTATTAAAAATAATAGAAGATGTGTTTTTTAGAAAACTAACAATATAGTAGAGGCTGCGCACAGAAGAATTCAAGCACAACTGGGCTCGCAGCACCCCACAATTTGGAAATTCATTTCGGAACTGAAGAAGATTCAAAAAAAATAGGGACATTTTCTACGAAAAGTTAGTTGCTGGAAATGAACCCAATAAAAAAAAAAGACGTTTATATTAGGACAGACCGACAGATTCTCACAATTGTAGAAGATTTTAATAACGAAATATATTAGATTTTTTGCGAGGGTTAGCTCACAATTTGGAAATGATCTAAAATACAGTTTTTTATAACACTTTTGTACATAATATATTTTCTAAGATATTTTCAAATAAAATACTTGTGTGGAAATGAGTTATTTCATAAATGCACTGCTGGCGAAACGTTGCCGCGAAAAATTTCCGGCGAAACGTTACCGGCGAAACGTTGCCGGCGAAACGTACCCTATCCAAATGATCCTGTGTACAGATACAGATTTGTTTTATGCAAATTTGTATCATTTGTAACAACGGTTGATATTTGGTTTTGGTATATGGCGCCACCTGGCGACGAGTTAATAGACTTACGGTAATATGTGTATTTCTTCTTCTTCTTTAATAGCTTAATTATCTAAGAAGAAATTACTTTCATCGGCGTAGTCTGTTTTGTCCGTCAGATGCCACGAGGTTATCTTGTGTCATTTGATACGACAAAATTCACTACTGGACCAGAAAGCGAACTTCAGTCGTTACTTCATAAACCCACATTGATAAAGTCGTTAGACAGAAATGTATGTGTTTGTGGTTCAAGTTAACGCCATTAAATTTGTACAGATACAGATTTATTTTATGCAGACTTGTATTATTCACCGGTACGCACAGAATTTCTAAGGTGTATGAAATACAGTCCCAATATGTTACGATTTTTTACATGTGTGTAACTCATTTTATTTTCAATGCTGTATGACAGATCAGTAAATTTAGATAACTAACTAACATAACGACGATATTTGATTTTTTTTTCCAAGGCATATCTGATATTTTTGACAAAATAATAATTACTTCTAAGGCTTACCTAAGCTTGGTTGGCCAGCAATTGCATGATTTTTTTTTTCTAAACAATTGTTCTAATTCTTTTCACTAAATAAATTCTTTAGTTTTAATTTTGAACCACGTCGTAATGTTTCTTTTTATTTATTATGAATTTTGATGAGAAATAAGTGACAATGTCAAGAAATACCCTGACACTAACGTTATAAAATAAGTAGCAATCATAAAAGCGATTTTAAAGTCCAGATCCGTATTTAATTTTTTTTTTGTTGATGACGGTTGTAAAGTGAGGAAACGTTGTACCGAAAAATGGTGAGCACCGCTGAATGCAGCAAGAAAAGTGACTTTGGAGAAGTGCTTTTGGTTTTCAATTCGTTGCATAACAACAAAGTTATTGAAGAAAGAAAAAAATTAGATTTTTCCCAAATATCTCAAAAAGATTAACGATGCAATCTGCAGCATATTAATCCCCATTATTTTCACAACTGCGCCCCAATTTAACTTTCTTCGTATCTCTTACGGTTTACGTGATCCCACTGGTGATTATTGAATCTTAATTACCTGTATAGTAGAATATAAAATATTATTAAAAATCTGGTGTGAAGAACACAAATACGGGTTCACTATTAATATTTTTGTGAACGTGTCGGAACATATCCCTCCCCAGAGACGTAGATACATATTTCGCCTTTCTACACGCTCATCGGTACGCCCCTGTTGGAGAAAGGATATCTTCAGACACATTCACAAAAAAGAACCACATCACCACATCACAAAAATTATCCAGACCGAGCGTAGAAGTAAATTCAGCGCTGACTGTTGTCGGACAGCCGAAGTACCTCGCCCCGTCCACATAGCCAATGTGAAGTAATTAATAGTGAACCTGTACTTGTGTTCTTCACACCAGATTTTTAATAATATTTTATATTATTAAAAATACCTTTGTATTATACAAAACTGGTGGGGTTTACCTACTCATGTATGTTTCAATTATTCTGATACGTTAAAATTTATCATTTGTATACAACAAAAATATTTTTAATAATAAAATATTATTTAAAAAAATCGGGTCTGAGGATCACAATACAAGTTCATATATTTGTGAAAAGTATCCAGAGACGTTTCATCGTACTACAGAATCATCGGTACGCCCCACTGAAGAGATACATTTCACAAAACAACAAACTTACAATTTCACAGAAGTCACTAAGAAAGAGCGTAAAAGAACATTCAACGCTGCTCATTGACGAACGCCGAAACAATTAACACTGCTCTCAATAACAAATGCTTATCTCAACAGTGGGGCATACCGATGATTCTGTAGTAAGATAAAATACCTGTCTACGTATCTGCAGAGATACCTTTCATAAATATTGAACTTGTATTGTGTTCTTCACATCCGATTTTTAATGTATTACATTATTAAAAATATTTTTGTTGTATACAAAATTTGGTCAGGTTTTACTTACTCAAATATGTTTCAAATTATTTTGTTTAACGTTTGCGGTTTTATTATTGATCGTAAATTACAAAAGAATTCAAGAAAGAGAGTTGCACCTATAAGAGAACGTGCATGAATAATTCATTTTTCGGAGGCTGGGAATTCTTGCTTTTTAAAATTAAGTTTTTATGTAAGTTAAATAGCATTACTATTTGTCTGGAGGTTATGTAACAGGAAGGAATATTCTATAAGTGAAGCCAACGTATTCCACATGTATCTAGTGGAAACACCATTTTCTTTATGAAATAAATTGATACAAATAGTTTTAGTAAAATGTACTTCTTAGTAGTGTTTCTATCGTTAAAATATTTAACGCGTTTACTTTTAAGATCTATAAAAATACCATTGCAAATATAGAGATAATGATTTGCAATAATATACAGATTTCATTATAAATATATCGGAAAATGTATTACCAAGAGGAAAAGCAAACTACCTTAACGTACGACCCTGCCGACATCTAGCCGACATTAGCAGTACTTCCGAGACCTCTCGCGAAGCGACGTAGTATCACAAACTGCATGCAGCTTTCTCCAACGCCCCGGAGTCGACAAATTACAGGAGCTTTAGACATAACGTTCATAAGTCAACCGTACATTTTATTGCACCCAATATTAAAGAGTTTATTTACGAGTAGACATTTCGCGTCTGGGATCCATTAAGCGTCGGTGAAAATACAATTTTTCACATCCGAACGGTTTAAAATAGGTCGTATAAAGCGCAGTACCGAATGCGGAAAAACAGGAATTGTAGTCATTATTCTGCGTCAATAATATAATTTCCATGCTCCGCGTAAATCCGCGAATGTGCTTGAATCTCACGTTCCACCGTTCTTTCCCAATAATCGAAGCATTATCATAAAAGAAAAGCGGACATATTACGAAAGAGAAGAAACAAAAAAAGAACTGTGAACTGGGCGTGAAAACTAAGAGACAATATTTCTGTTTATATTCCACGTGGCGATTCATTTATTCTGTACGTGTCTATTTCTTCCACCGTCGGCTTACTTTTAAAATTTAGGGGTTTTAGTAAAATCTCTTAGAGCGTGGGCTCACAGATGGCGCACCGAACTCAATGTTCGAAATCGTTAAAGGAATGATCTTCTTTTGAGTAATAAAACAAATAAAATAAAATGAAATGGTAATGCTAATAAGTTATAAGCAAATATAAAATATATCACTTATTTTAAATACCAATCCAATTCATGTAATTAATATTAGTCTTACATTTTTCTGATACCGAAGCCTTAATTTTTATTTTCAGTTTAAAACTATAAGAACTTACATAAAAAATATCAACTAAAATTAACATTGAGTCGATTTCGAATTATTTGACACAATCTATATACAGTGCAATGATTTATTGCATTTATAACTTTGTGTATTACCTTGGAGAATAATTAATAAAATTTATATATTTCTTTTGCCAATGGCTTCCATTACGCAGCGATAAAATTATACTTAGACATCTATTGAATTTAGCCCATTAATTACTGCCGAAGTGAGATGTATAATATAACATTAATTTATTTCGACTTTTCTAATTTGGAATGCGTGCTTATATACGAGGCGGCACTGATAATTTCTTAGCCTACTTTTGAAACAATTTAAAGTTGGGATATTTTATTATTCAACATAGTATCCTCTTAAATTAATGCACTTAATACAGCGATCCTACAACGCCTTTAACCATTCTATAAAAAAAAGATTCTTAACAATAAGAAATAAGTACTAAATTTCTAATTTAAAAAAAATTATTGTAAATCCACAACATTATTGTTTCGTCATACAATGGCGTCATCAGGTGGATAAAAAACTATTTTCTAAAGTCCATTTACCTTATGTATAAGCTGCCACCGATCGTATCAGCAAAATTCTTCTAAAACATATCACCAAAGCCATCTTCAAACGCCATACTGCTTTATTGACCTCCTTTTCTGTTAAGGACCACAATTATTTTACAAACTCTTTGAATATACAAAAAGGTTTTGTATAAAAAGGCTTAACGTATTGTCATACTTAAACTAAACCTTTTTGTATATTTACCGCCATCTGGCAGGTTGTTAATGGACTACATCTACATACGTATTTTATCGTTTCCCGTAGCAGCATAGCTGTTCGAACGATAGGTAGCCCTCCGGACAAAGTATCTTTCGCCCGTAAGATGTCAATTATTAAATAGTTGTCTTCTTATAGGACGGAACTTGCTTGATCTATGCGGGCTATTTCAGTAAATTTAAATACAGATACAAACCAGTTGTTTATACCAGGTTTGTATTAATTTGTATACATTGCTTCAATAGCTTAACTGAGGACGCCTATATGGCAGAAACATATGTATTAAGCAGAAGTAAATGCTGAAGATACGAGGTGTATTGTCCATGCGCATAGTTACAGATATTGTACAAACCCCTTGAAGTTTACAGAATTCAATTGCATTGTGGCAAGACATTGGCGAGTCACATCGTTCGGTAAGCCCTTGTGTTGTTGAACACGACCGCTGTACTAGGGCACTGCGCGTTATTTACCACTTAGTTTTTCATCTACCTGATGAAACCATTGTATGGCGAATTAATATTGTAATGGATTTATAATAAAAATTTTTAAACTAGTTTAGTACTTATTTCTTATCGTAAAAACAACACAACTTTTGCTAACATATCACGTCTTGTTTCCTTAACTTTCTCTCTCCTCAGGGTGGTTAGAAATTTAGAATAAGAATCTCCAGTGATCATCTGATTTGATTTTAGGTAATCGATCATATTTAATAATAATAATGATTTATTTTGTCCAACAGATAAATCCAAAATAGGACAATAAAACTTTGACTATGTAGCAATACCAAAATACATAAATAACACAATTAGTTAATCCATAAGAACATAAAAACATCGTTAAATAAATTATTTGCGTTTCTCGACGAATGCACCATGGAGCTCTGCACAATATATTAGGCCTTGGTGTTGAAAACACAAAAGATGGGGAGTGTTTAGCAGCAATGCGTGGTACCAGTAAATTCACTCGAGCTAAGAGCGATGCTGAGTCGATCCAGTTACTCAGGAGATTCGCCACCAGAAATGCGCTCTTCGTTTGTCTTCGCACCGCCAGCAATTCCAATCCCCGAGTCTCACCAAGTTTCAGAAAGTAATATCATGTGATATAGAGAGGAAAAACTGGATTTATAAAAGATATCAGCTTTACCACTTAAACCTTTAACGTTTTGGTAGGAAAAAATGGATAAATTTTCTGTTGGGCACATCTAGTTTGATGAACTAATTGTTTTTAGAATCCCATTCTTATATTTAATTTTATTATTGACCTCACCATTAGATAAGCGATCGAGGATGTAGTTCAGTCTCTATGCTTTTATAAAGATTGGTCTGAAACGGCGCTTGATCGCGCGAAATAACTACAGCACAAAACTTATCAGACTCCCTCAAATGCCTACTTCTCTTAAGTGACCTGTGAACGTTAATTACTGAAAAATTATTTAAAAAAAATATTCCACGAATGTCCCAGAAAACTGAAGCAAAATCTTTTCCAGCTAATTTTTGAACTCGAAATTTTTTAGGCCTTGGAGAACCATGATGCTTCCACTCCATCGATTGCTGTTTCTGGGTCGTAAAAATGCACCCATGTTTCATGCAAAGTCACGAAACGGTTCAAAAAATCTGGATCTCCCAAAACAGGTTCGTGATGCTTTCATTCTTGCTTCTTTGTGTTCGGCGTTCAAGCATTTAGGAATCCATTTTGCAGAAATCTTTTTCTTATCTAAATCGACGTTAATTATATGATGGACGTCTTCATATGAAATCTTTAGTGTCTCATCTATATATTTCAGCCCAATTCGATGGTCTGATAATATCATGTCATGAACTGCGTCAATATTTTCGGGGGTGGACATCGAAATCGATCTATCTGGTCGCTTCCAATCTTCAACGGAAAGTTTTCTTCTTTTGAATGACGCAATTAAATTTTTGACAGTCGCGTATGACAGGCATTGACCCCCAAGTGTGATAAGCATATCTTTGTAAATTGACTTACCTCGAAACCTCTTCAAATACATGTATTTGACGTAAATTCTCAATCTTCTCTACGTTGCTATTAATAGCCTCTTTTTTTAAATACCCAGCTACATGTTTTTTTTAACTCGTTATAATATTACTTTTTCACATTGCTTTACATTGACCTCATGCAATAATTTTCAATTTGTGTCTTACATATTTGACATACATACATTTAGTGCAAGTCATATTAAAAGAGTCCATTTAAAATTAAATAAGTTTCATTCCCGTTTCAAAGTTAAGATTTTATAACGAGATATTTTATTTCATTCTGAATTTCCTTTCAATTTCCCTTTCTTTTTGTACGTGACTTAACCCTGGATAGGATACATGAAGTATATGATACATGAAGTATGCGCATTAATGGATACTTGGGGTATTGAAAAACCCCACCCAGAAAGAAGAATAAATTAAAAATTAAATAAATGTATATTGAAATACTTTGAACATAATTATAAACTACATCTGGCTAATTGTGGCATAAATTGCAGACATCTAGACGATGGTCAGGGCATACAGCTTTGTGACACTTAGCACATGATGTTTTTAATTTTCTGTCTCTTAACCTAGGGCACAGATAACATCTAGCGCTTTTGGTCAATTAAAGAGGTTGTTCTCAATTATTAGGCAGCTCAATAGACAATATATCATGTATGTCTTGGCGGAGTTTCCGTGTCAAATTTGTTTGAAGCCTTCTTTCCATGTGTTGTCGTGCTAGCTGGAATCCAAGTTCACACAGAAATTTTCTGCGAATAACTTGATCTTGTCTTTTAGAAAGTCTGAAAAGTATCATGGAATTAATACCAGCTTGATCCAACATTCCTAAAAAATATCGGAAAGGCCATTTTTTAGTTCTACGCGCTACGGTACAAGAATATATAAGAATCCTTACTTCTGTTTGGTAAAAACGTTTGCAGAATTTCTATTTTGTTGTGCAGAACAGTTCCCACAATGGTTAATTCGTGGTTTTTTAGCATATCATCTGCCAGCTTGATGGACGTAAACCAATTATCCATGGTGATGTTACGAAAAGTTCCATGTATTGCAGCTGATAATGTTTTGACTATTTTCCCTATATTCTTTTCCAATGTTAGGAATCGCACTAACTATGTAAAAAGTTCTGCTATCATTCATTGAAACAATCTTTATTCCATATTTGTCTGGCTTAGATTGTATATACACACGAAACGGGCAATGCCATCCAAATTCGAGCAATTGAACATCAATAGTGCAATATTCATGCGGCGTGTAACTGTACAATTTGTAATAAAAAAACTCCCATAACTGCCGTATAGGTGAAAACTTGTCCTCACGATTTCTTTGCATTTTGTCATCAAATCTGACGCAATTTATCAAAAATTTGAAACTAAACTACTCAAAAATGAATAGGGAATTAGATCTTTTTCTAACAGATCTAATTAATTCGATTAAATTTAACGTATTTTCTCAAACTATAGATAAATTAGAAGGCCCACAGTCGTTTGTGGACATTTTATTTGGTAAATGTCTTTTCTGTGTGATAAAATATTGAATCTTGTATTTTAACCTTAAATTAATTTAGAATACAAAATTATAAAAATCGCATTTTTTGACAAGTATTATTCATTTTAAACGTCATTTCACATTTTCACGATGCCAAGACGTCATTTACATAAAGAAACTTTTGATTTAATTGCGTTATTGCATCAGCGAGGGAAATCTGGAGCAGAAATTGCCGCAATTTTTAATGTGTCTCCAAGAGTTGTTAGTATGGCTCTAGCAAGATTACAACAGGTAGGATCTGCAAGGAGAAGCCCCGGTAGTGGATCTGAGAGGAAAACAAATCAGAGACAAGACCGCTACATACGAATTCAGACAAGGATGAATCCGTTTAGAAGTGCTATATTGTTGCAAACACAATTACGTGCCGCCACTGGAGTTAGAGTTTCGGATCAAACCATCAGAAACCGTCTGAGGAAAATGTATCTTCATAGCTGCAGGCCTGTGAGACGCCCAAAATTAACTAATTCCAATAGAAAGGCTAGAAGAACTTGGGTTAACCAACGACTAGCAGAAAATTTTCAATGGGAGCATGGTTTATACACCGATGAATCCAGATTCTGTTTATTTAGTGATAATCGTAGAGTAAGGGTCTGGAGAACTCGAAGAGACCGTTATAGACGCGAGTTTACAAAAGCTGTGGTGCCTTTTGGCGGCTGTGGTATCATGGTGTGGGCGGGCATTAGTTTGAATGGACGTACGAACCTCCATCTCTTTGAAAACAATGTCAATGGACACATATACAGAGATGACATTATTCAGCAATGTGTGGCCGACTTTCGTGAGGCTGTGGATGAAAACATGGTTTTTATTGATGATAATGCAAGACCTCATCGTGCTCAAATTGTAATTCAAGCAATAAATGACCTCCATATTAACCATCTACCTTTACCACCAACGTCTCCCGACTTGAATCCAATTGAGCACATTTGGGACAGACTTGAAGAACAGCTCAACGAACATAATCCACCCCCAGTTAACGTGCAACACTTGCGAGAAATTTTACAGCTGTGTTGGAGAAGAGTGTCACAAGAACACAATAATAATTGCATTATGAGTATGCCCCGAAGATGTACAGCTGTGACAGATGTCCGTGGCCATTATACACGATTTTAGAATTAATTGTTACAGAAAAATGTTTATTTTAGCTGTTGTTAAAAATGTTGCTTATTTCATTTTTGATCATTTCTTAGTAATCTAACGATTTTTCTGAATAAATATACTTGAAAATTTTAAATTGTTGTGTACAATTATGTATCTAATATAATACACTACAAATATTTACACATACTATCTAAAAAATACAAAAAAGTAAAAATTCCTTATTCATTTTTGAGTAGTTTAGATTCACTCGTAATGAAACGATAAATTTTAGTATTTTCTTTGGAAAACATTTCGCAAATCGAAAAATGCGCATCTTTGCGAGCACCTGATATGTATAAAAGCCCAATAAATGCCAATAATTTATATTTGTCAGTATAATCATACCTAGCATTTTTATAATTCTTCTTTTGCCTGTCTATCTCTGAGTTGGTATGTTTTACAATAATATCTAGCATAGCGTCATCAAAAAGAGTTTTCCATGCCCTTTCTTCAGTGGTAATATTATTTGCATTTCTTTTTATACCGGGAAGCTTCAGTACAATATTTCGTAAACCTGTTTTGTTGTAGGTGATTCTTTTATACTCCACTTGAAGCCATTCTTGCCGGTAATTATAGCATAATTTTTTAATGCATCATCATCATCATTTTCATCAGAAATCGCATCTGCAGACACTACACTCCCATTATTAGACAAAACATTATCTTTACATTCGCTGACATTATCTTCCTCATCAGTTTCACACTCATCCAACCAACCTAGCGCTGTCTCCTTGAAATCAGGATCTGTGCCTTTTACAGATTTTCTCTGCGACATTTTCTAAACAAGAACAAAATATAACAATCATAAATGTATACAGGGGTACTTAAAAACCCCAACTTACCTGTTATTCACCTGCACAAACCGAAAAATATCAAACGCTTGTTGTAAGATGTAGAACATAACCTCACATAAGAATGCCCAGATGTGCAGTTCATCCAACCCCAAAGTAACAAAAATAACGAAAAACTTAATTTACTTTGGGGTATTTGAATACCCCTGTATCCTATCCAGGGTTAAGAACCTACTTTAATATTATTATCTTTGTTTTACCAGTGATTTTCTCATTAATATGAAGCTGGAGTTACTCCCATTTAGAAAACTACTAAATTACAATTGTTGACTTTTTGACACAACCGCCTTAATATACAATGCTCCTTCTCCAGTTTAGGTTTCCAGATGTATTTTTCACACTAGATATCGTCTTCGTAAACTTCGTAAATATCTATCGAAATTTCATTGTTTCTATCCAAAATCAGTAAATAATATCATCCTCTTTTTTATTTTCAAATTCCTAGCTACTTATTTTTTTTTTAAATAAATCTCAAAACTCTACCTTTCATATTTGACAATGTCATAATTTCTTACAAGTTTTTTGAGATTTATTTTTTATAATTAAGATTTCATAACAATATATTTTAAGGATATATTAGATCTATAATTTATAGCACTGATATTTGGTTGCATTGTGAATTTTGTTATACAGGCTGTCCAGAAACTCTTCTGACAAACGAAGACCGGAGTTTTCTCAGATAATTTTAAGACAATTAAACCCAAATTCACCTAGTCCGAAAATGCTTCCTAAGGGAGCTAGAGTTCTTTGAAGATGGCGCCTTGTATTTATTTTTTTTTAAATTCCTCCAGAACGCTTCTATTTAGAAAAACAAAAACTGGTATGCTTATTTATCCTCCAGAGATGAATCGATTCCATCAATTGCGAATTTCTAGTACCGGTCATAGGCGTCCGTTTTGGGTAGGTCAACGGTTATTTTAAGGCATAACTTTTTTGTCTTTAACTTTTAAGCATTTGTGACACTAGATTATTAAATTTTCAGGTATTCCAGTACTAAAAGGTACTCTTACTTTAAGTCGGTAGGATACACCATTTTCTAGAAAAATCGATTTGTAAATTTTTCGTTTTTTCTTCATTAAAGTTCAATTTTTTATTTTTTGCAATAGTTAGCTCTGAACTGCCAACAGAAGTAAAACCTACGTTTTTCATTGTCAAATTGTTGTCAGTTCGCGAAGTTTATCTTTTCATTTTTTACTTTGTGTTATTCAAACACAACTATTTCAATTAAAAATAAAATGGTTTTTACTAATGAGGAATACGCCGATATGCATTTAGTTTATGGCGAAATGAGGTGTAACGTTCGAGCGGCGCAACGTAGAAACGCTGAAAAATTTCCCAATCGTCAGCATCCCACCCACTCAACATTTACAGCTCTTCATCAACGATTAAGAGAAACAGGTTCAGTGGTCCCAAAAAATAATGAAACAGAGAGACATAATGATGTAACAGCAGAACATGAAGATGTTATTTTAATGGAAGTTGAGGAAAATCCAGAAATTAGCGTTCGAAGACTATCTGCCATGTACCCCACAATTTCAAAATCTTCCGTAGGAAATATCTTACACAAAGAAAATTTATATCCTTTTCATTTTACAAAGGTGCAAGCACTGCTAGAAGGAGATTTTCCTGCTCGCGTAGAATTCGCTAGATGGTTACAAAATCAGAAAAATCAAGATGAAGATTTCTTCATGAACATTTTGTTTGGTGACGAAGCTACATTCTCAAAAAATTGAATTTTTAATGTACATAATGCACATTATTATTCGTACGTTGGTGACAATCCCCACGTTGTTCAAGAATTTAAGCATCAGCATAGGTTTAGCATAAACGTCTGGATAGGAGTAGTTGACGATTATCTACTTGGACCTGTGGAATTACCTGCTCGTTTAAATGGTGCTGATTACTTACATTTCCTGCAAAATATTTTACCTGATTTGTTAGATGAGGTGCGTTTAAATATTCGGCAAAACTTATGGTTTCTACAGGACGGCTGTCCGGCCCACTTTAGCAGGAATGTACGAGACGTTCTAGTTAATAACTACGAAAACCATTGGATTGGAAGAGGCGGTCCAGTTGCTTGGCCAGCAAGGTCGCCGGATTTGAATCCTTGCGATTATTGTGTTTGGGGATACATAAAAGCATTTGTTTATTCCGTTCCGATACAAAATCGCGCACAACTTTGGCTAAGGATACAAGATGCTTGCAACGAATTTAGAAATAACTTTGGAATTTTTGCAAGAATTCGGCGTTCTCTAAGCAAAAGGGTAAACTTATGCATAGAGACTAATGGTCATCACATCGAGCAACTTTTGTAACAATCTACCTTTGATACTTGTTCTTTTTTTGTTAGTTTCGTTCCATTGTAATAAATAATTTGTTAAATTAATTTTCATCCATGCCTTGATAGTCCAAGCCAACTTCGTCGCTAAAAATAAGTAGGTACATAATAAATTGAACTTTAATGAAGAAAAAACGAAAAATCTACAAATCGATTTTTCTAGAAAACGATGTATCCTACCGATTTAAAGTAAGAGTATATTTTAGTACTGGAATACCTGAAAATTTAATAATCTAGTGTCACAAATGCTTAAAAGTTAAAGACAAAAAAGTTATGCCTTAAAATAACCGTTGACATACCCAAAACGAACGCCTATGACCGGTACTAGAAATTCGCAATTGATGGAATCGATTCATCTCTGGAGGATAAATAAGCATACCAGTTTTTGTTTTTCTAAATAGAAGCGTTCTGGAGGAATTTAAAAAAAAAATAAATACAAGGCGCCATCTTCAAAGAACTCTAGCTCCCGTAGGAAGCATTTTCGGACTTGATGAATTTGGGTTTAATTGTCTTAAAATTATCAGAGGAATCTCCGGTCTTCGTTTGTCAGGAAAGTTTCTGGACACCTGTATACTGGCCGCCATAAGTAAATGAACACCTAGTAAACGTAGATATATTTTAATGAAATTAACAGGAAAGACGTATTCTATTCGTATTAAGAAACGATGAAAATTTCAGCAAAATACAACAGAAGAATAATCAAGGTACCATAGAAATAATAATAAACAATAGCTAGTGTTTTCTTTTGACATTTATTTGCCGTTGTTTACTTAAGTGTCACTATAAAGCATACGTGCAGGCTTAATTAGTATCATAGTGAAAAAAAAAATGCCTCTTATTCGACGACGCGCAAATTTTCATCAATTAACGGAATTTGAACGTGGTAGTATAGACAGCTTATGAGAAGTCGGATTATCAATTTGCGATGTCGCTAATCATGTGAGCCACAGTGTTTCTACAATTGCTCTATGTTGGCAAAGGTGGAGAGAAAATAATGAGGAGCGATGACGTCCACGGCCTGGACGTCCAAGACTCACCACTGCTCGTGAAGATCGTGCTTTTCGTCTTGTGGCTCTTAGAGACCATTTTTCCTCAACAAGAGAAATAGGTGATAGAAGGATAGGTTTAGTTCATCACCAGATCTCCATACGATCTGTGTATCGAAGAATTCGATCTTTTGGGCTTAGATCGTATCGTCCATTATTTTGCTTACCTCTAACTCCTCGTCATCCAACTGCAAGACAAGAATGGGCTAATGATAGGTTGCATTAGAATGAGAAATGGAAACGAGTCGTCTTTAGCGACGAATCTCGATTTTGTTTATGGTCTCATGATGGTAGCAGAATGGTCAGAAGACGTCCTGGACAAAGAAAAAATTTGCAGTTTTTTAACAACGACATACAGCTCTAACTCAAGCTGTAATGGTGTGGGGCGCTATCTGCTATGGAATTAGATCTCCTTTAGTAATTATTCAAGGAACATTAGATACGAATCATTTTATAAATCATGTGTTGAGACCAGTGTTAATTCCATATCTGCAAGAGCTGGTAAATCCTATGTTTCAACAGGATAATACGCGGCCACATACCGCGAAGGTTACTATGAAGTTTATGAATAATGCTTAATTTTATTGTATCTACTTCCATGGCCGTCGCGGTCGCTAGATTTATCCCCTATAGAACACGTATGTATGGGATACGGTAGGACGAAGGATGAATAATTTACAGCCACGCTGACACAGTATAGAAATTCTACGACGACAGATTTTAGAAGTTTGGGACAGCATACCACAGGCTACCATAGATGCGCTTATTTCGAGTATGCCTAATCTAGTAGCTGAATAAGAAGTAGAGGATAGCCTACACATTATTAGTTTTATTATTAATTGTTACAATTGTATCTTGTTGAAATTTTCATCGTTTCTTAATACGAATAAAATACGTCTTCCTGTAAATTTCTTTAAAATATATCTACGCTTACTGGGTGTTCATTTCTTATGGCGGCCAGTATATTTATAGAACGAAAGGGATCCATATTAACAAGAATGTAACAGTAATAAATTAAATATTTTCTTCTTGTAATTAAGATTTGTAATTAAAATTGATATTACGATATTATATGTATTTTCTATAATTAATATTTTAATTAATTATAACGTAAATTAACATTTAATTTCAGAAGAACCATTTATAAACACGTTAATAATAAAATGAAATACCTTAAATAATATTTTCGATGGGAAATTAATTTTTTTTGTGAACTCGTGCCGAACAAATTGGAGATGTAATTACCAAATTAATATTTTATTTTGCCCTCGTCAAAAGGAATTACGTTAATTTTCTTGTGTCTTGATGATTCGAAAGGGTATATAGGAAGAGCGCAGCACGCGGTTGTGTTTGTAATTATTATTTCGAATTCCGAATCCTGTCCGTAATCTTTCATTAATTTTGATGTTTGTCGGCAACGTTTCGTTTTGTATCGCGGGAACATTTTGTAATTCCGTTTATTTCATATTTTAGCGTTACGTCCACGTTCCGGATAATTAGATTTCTGTTGCCTTTTTTTTTACGTAGGCACGTTTAAATGAAAATGAATAATTGAACGATGCATACAAATGTGATTCGGCTTTGTTGAATTTTACATGATGGTAGATGTTTTCTGCCATGTTAATAATAACGTTCAGTTGTGTAATAATACAAATAAGAATGTCAATTAATAAAATACGATATCGATTTACGTGCGTTTTAAATTAGCATAGTATAATTATCTTATGTTTTGCTTCCTAGTTTATGTGCCTTAATATTTTAATTTGGTGCAGGAGATAAAACGGGCTCTATTAATAATAGGATTTAAGGACCAAGAAATTTTGTAGTGTGAATGTATTGAAAACATTCTTCAATCGTCGTCTAATCGTTTGCTGTAAATTATTTACTTTAATTATCACAGATAGGAGGTAACAAGTCGGAGACTGTGGCTTATAAGTGAATAAAATAAAATTAAAAAACCCTTACCACAATAGAATTTAATGATTCTAAATACGTATTTCTACAACCACGTTGTCATTTTCAGTAGAAAAAACAGTGTAACACTTAAACGCACAAAAACACTCACAGAATGATTGCTCTGAACGTCTTCTAGTTTAACACTAAAATCTTCAATCTTAAATGCTACAAAAATTACCTACATTTTGGTAAACCCCACCTATTCATGCAAGAGCATTAACCATTATTTGTAAATTCTATAGAAAAACCGTTTAGAAATATTATAAAAGCCGTAATTTAACATACATTAAGGATTCAATTATGAAACTAATCCTTAAATTATGTTGAAATATAAATTTGGAAATTAATGTTGAGTCAGAATATTTTAATGGCAAATATTGTAATGAAACGAATTTAAAAATAAATTCCATGAATTCGAATATTTTTTAATGGTTTTCCTATTTTTCTTGCTTTAATAACATCTAACTGTCAATTAACTCAAATAAAGAAGAACCTGGTATAGGACCGAAATCTGCGTTAATTACGTTATTCCTATTTTTAAAAACAAAACTATCTAATTCGCGGGGGTGTGTGACATTATTTATTAATCTCAGACAGTCAGATGTTACGTTGTGATCTGATTCAAGATTCGAGCATTTGATCGAGAAATTGATTCGAGCAAAAAATTTATTAATTTACCGTCTCACGAAACTACGAAAAATATAAGTAAAACCTTTAAACAGTATAATGTTCAAGTAGCATTTCGGTCGAATAACTCCCTAAAATCTCTCTTAGGCAACGCAAAAGACAAAGTTGAGGTAAACAACAAATCTGGTATATATGAAATAAATTGTAAGGATTGTGATAAAAAATATGTCGGCCAAACAAAACGTTCGATTCTAACTCGTTATAAAGAACATTTTTCGCATATTAGATTCAATAGACCGGAAAAATCAAGTGTTGCCCCACATATTCTTGAATCAGATCACAACGTAACATCTGTCTGAGATTAATAAAAAAACGTCAGACGCCCCCGCGAATTAGATAGTTTTGAGAGCATTTTTATCTTAAAAAATAGGAATAACGAAATTAACGCAGATTTGGGTCCTATACCAGGTTCTTCTTTATTTGAGTTAATTGACAGTTAGATGTTATTAAAGCAAGAGAAATAGGAAAACCATTAAAAAATATTCGAATTCATGGAATTTATTTTTAAATTCGTTTCATTACAATATTTGCCATTAAAATATTCTGACTCAACATTAATTTCAAATTTATATTTAAACATAATTTAAGGATTAGTTTCATAATTGGATCCTTAATGTATGTTAAATTACGGCTTTTATAATATTTCTAAACGGTTTTTCTATAGAATTTACAAATAATGGGTTAATGCTCTTGCATGAATAGGTGGGGTTTACCAAAATGTAGGTAATTTTTGTAGCATTTAAGATTGAAGATTTTAGTGTTAAACTAGAAGACGTTCAGAACAATCCTTCAGTGAGTGTTTTTGTGCGTTCAAGTGTTACACTGTTTTTTCTACTGAAGATGACAACGTGGTTGTAGAAATACGTATTTAGAATCATTAAATTCTATTGTGGTAAGGGTTTTTTAATTTTATTTTATTTACAGATAGGAGGAATGATTTCGTCTTCTTCTTCCGAGTCTTTAGGATTGGACACCAGTAAGTTCAGGCGCTTGAGCGCAATGCGCCTTGTACCATCCACAATAGATCTTCTAAATCCACTCTGTTAGTCTTGTGTCTTCGATAAAAGCCACTATCCTCCTCAGGGAAAATTTGACTACCTTCGTAGGATCCAATGCGAAGGGGTATTGATATCTAGTTAGCCTAGACCATTTTCCTCGAACAAAACAAGATCTTTTTATTATGGCAAGAAATCACGACATTTTAAAACTGTCACTGTATCATTTTACGTCATGATGTGGAAGTATTGCCGTGCAGTAAATTTTTAAAGAAAGTATGTCGAATACAAGTGTGAAATTGCAGTATCAGGGCACCAAATACTTGTATTTGAAGAGGCGAAGTGATAAGGAAATTTACAAAGATATGCTTAACACACCTGGCGATCAATGCCCATCATATGCGACTGCCAAAAATTTAATTGCGTCATTCAAAAGAGGAAAACTTCTGTTGAAGATGCGAAGCGACCAGGAAGACCGATTTCGGTGTCCATCCCGAAAATATTGACGCAGTTCATGACATGATATTAGCAGACCGTCGAATTGGGCTGAAACATATAGCTGAGGTACTAAAGATTTCATGTGAACGCGTCATATAGTTCATGTCGATTTAGATATAATAAAAATGGCTGTAATAGATTCCTAAATGTTTGAACGCTATACACAAACGAGCGATAGTGAAAGCATCACGGTTAATCTGTGGCCGTTTTGAAGGAGGTCCAGATTTTTTGAACCATCTTATGACTATGAATGAAACATGGAGCCATTTTTACGACCCAGAAACAAAACAGCAATCGATGAAGTGGAAACTTCAAGGTTTGCCAAGAATTAAGAAATTGTCGTTGGGAAGTCGTAAGTAGCCCAACTCCCGATACCAGCTCCGTCCTCCTCCGTCGAACAATTGCCTCTTAGTTAAACGTTTGTCTTAATACTACTGTGTTCAACCAGTGTACCACACTTGGTTTTAGTCCTTAGGTCTTACCAACAGCTCTAGTGCATCTCCAAAAGTGCTGCATCGCCCTGTTTATCACTTTAACTAGGTATCTGTTCCAATTCAGCGTCGCGTCAAGTGTTATGCCTAGAAAATTCACCGCATTCGTTAGTTCTAACTCTTGCTTGAACAGTTCTATGCTGCCCGGTTCATTTTGTTTTCTCATGTTGGGAAAAGCTACCAACTTCGTTTTTCGTGGATTGACAGCCAATAATAATAAATAATAATAGTTTATAAAAGGGTAATTCGTAAAGGATACCTATTTGCGAATTACACAGTATGTATGAAACTATAGTGAGGCATATACTAAGATGTATTTTCTTTTTTTTTCAGAAGCAAGATTAATCCTGTCGCTATGGAAAAGGTGAGTCTTAATACTTTGTAATCACACGATATTTCATTAATCAATAAAACGCGATTTAATTTCATACGTTGATGACTAAAAATAAAACTTTTCGTGTTCCTACGGGATAGCTACATCATAAAAATGTCCATTCATGTAATGTATACACACATTAACTTTTCCATTAAAAACCGTAATTAGAGACGTCAAAGTGACAAATCACTATCACGTGCACGACTAATGAGGAAGCAATTGTTTAGAAAGGCAATCAATTGTTTTGGACTTGATATATTATCGCACCCGTATGCCAGACAGAAATTGTTTTGGAGGTGTAAATTTGTGGGAAATTAGTTGGACTTGACGACGTAAGAATTAAGTTTTTTAAAGAAAAATATATTTTCTTAATTGATAATGTGATAAATTACGAAATTGTTCTTTATGTTCAAGAAAAAGTAACTTTCTCTTAATTTTTTAATGCAATTTGTTTAATTCTTTTGTGCGTAATTTTTAATTTTGGAAAAAAATCGTAGGTCAAATTAAGAAAAAAATTTAAATAACTTTCTCAAAAAAAAAAAAATTTAATCTAGCAGTCATCAAGAATTGTATAAAAATTCTGTCCTCCCAGTATACTTGCTGTAGTATGTGTGTGACCCTCTATTATTAAGAAACCATAAGCCATTGGTCTTCAGCCTCAGGATCGTAGCCATGGCCTTCGCTTTCACAAATAGTTCCAGTGGCGAGAGACTAACAATGGCCTCCATGGAGGCCATTCCCAAGAAAGCTTATCACTTGAGAGTCGTACCGACAATATCAGCTCTGCCCTCCTTCACTAGACAACTGCCCCATAGGTAATCGTTTGTCTCACTACTACTGTGTACAACCAGTGTACCCAATTTGGTTTTAGTCCCGAGGTCTCGCCAACAGCTCTTTTGCATCTCCACAACAGCCGCATCGCACTGTCCTGTTGACTAAGTGTCGGCTCCAATTCAGTTTAACATGAAGTGTTATGCTTAAATACTTTACTTCATGGGTTAGTTCTAACGCTTATCCAAACAGTCTTAGACTGTCCAGACCACTTAGTTTTCTCATGTTGGTAAAAGCTACCAACTTGTTTTTTTGAGGTTATAGGTGCATAATGGAAATATTCTTATTTCCGCGTATTTTGCAGTTATATGTTGTGGCATTGTCCCCGCAATGTTATTAAATCTGGATTTCTATTAAACACTGCGTCTAACTTTTGCCGAAGGCCACGTCCGAAGTTACTTGGAATACATTCCAAATTATTAATAGCCACATCTAATGTCGTTAAACCATCATTTAATTTGAGATTTTGATTTTCAAAATAAGTGATTAGTTTTGGCAAATTTTCAAAGTGTTCCTGAAGAATGTACAACTGATTTTTTAAATGTGGAATTTGTGTTAGTTTCTTGTACTCAGAAATACTCCGAGCATCGTCATTTAAACATGCAACGAAATTTCGTAAAATGTCGAAATTCTCTGCATGAAAACTAGTAGCTTCCAGCCATGTCTCCCATCTAGCGAAAGAGAAAGGTAGCCCTCCAAACAAAGTCTCTTTCGCCCGTAAGATGTCAATTATTAAATAGTTGTCTTCTTATAGGACGGAACTTGCTTGATCTATGCGGGCTATTTCAGTAAATTTAAATACAGATACAAACCAGTTGTTTATAACAGGTTTGTATTAATTTGTATACATTGCTTCACTAGCTTAACTGAGGACGCCTAGATGGCAGAAACATATGTATTAAGCAGAAGTAAATGCTGAAAATACGAGGTGTATTGTTCATGTGCATAGTTACAGACATGTAAATTATTTACATGTTTGTTTCATATTGTTCTAAAAGATAGTTGGAAATATATTTAATTTAATAATTGTTGCCATAATTAAACTACTTATATTAGTTAACAGAAAAGACGTTTTTACATGACACGATTCTAAAAATATTCTTGATTTTCCTCTAATGATAAAAATCGTTGCTGTTTTTTTCATTTGTCTATATTAAAGCATTTTTTTTATAAATTAAAGAAGAAAGGAGTCGTAATCTTAACTTAATCATGCTCTAAGGATATAAAGGCTTCATAAAATTCATCGTAAGTTTCCGCAGCAGACATTTTACAACCTGAGGCTGCACAGCGAAGTAGAAGATAATTCTGAAATTGTTAAGTTTAAAATTGCCAAGTAATTGTTTATTTTAGTAGTCTTTTTTTCGAATACGGTATCTTTAATTAGAATAATTGGATCTTTATTACGATTAGCTTTAGGCTATGTAGGAAAACAGCGTAATGTTTCTAACCGGAAAGAAAAAACTGAATAAAAGAGGAAGAACAAAAGAGGAAAAGGGAATCATAACGAGCAAACCCTATTAAAGAACATTATGCTTTTTAAGATTAGGAGGCAAAAATTAAAAGCTGATTATCGATTTTTATCTGGAACGAAAGCACAATGCATTGTAATAAAAAGAAAATGTCAGCGTGACTCTAATAATCGTGAGACTGTAGTTATTTGCGCAGTACCAGTTGTTTAAACTAATAGTGTTCATATGGAATATGTAGTATTGAATAATATAAAAAATTTAATAAATTCTAATTGATGAAAATAAGAATTCGTGTTAAAAGAGAAAAATTCCAATTTATTTCTATAAATAAATAAATTAAAATAAGTACCTTAAATACCATTACCCTCTTTCGTTCTCTCCTACTATTGAATAAAAACTTAAATAAATAAATTAAAAAATAAAATAAAATTTTATAAAATAAAAATTAAATGAAGCTAAAATCTTATTACCGTATAAGAAATTCACTCAATCCAGTTATCACAAACTTGAATTCCAAAAAGTCCGTAGATTAGTGAAGGCTGCCATCAATTTAGCTTTTAATTCATCTTGATACACTGTTACTGTTACTGTTGTGGATTGAGATGTACCGATGTTATGGCTGCATCCGGTTTCTGGGGGTGATGCTTCAACATCAGTTACTAGAATCACGACCTCGACATTACTACACCATGCACAGATTGTAATGCTGTATACGCTTTGCTTTTTAAATCTTCGGTGACTGCTTGTTAAATCAATAAATGTACTTTCATCTAAATATATTTATTTACATTATATACATTTATTTTGGATCTACAACGACTTATACTAACATAAAGTGCTGTTGAGACTGGTGTCTCTTGTTAATATATTATCGTTACGTTGAAGTTTAAGGTAAGACTGTGTGCCTTATGCTGTTGTTGAGTTGATTCTTATGAGTCTCTTGTTGCTGGTATGAGACTGTGATTGATACTGATCTATTCTGTGATGTCTTATAAGTAGGTAAAGATATACCACTACGGCTAACTATTACATATTACAAGTGTATTGGTTGTGTAGTGTATTGTTTGACGTCATAACGGGGAATTTTGTGTGTTATTTAATTCTTGGAAATTATACCTATAAGCAATAATATCCAAGGTTTAGGATAACGTCTTAAAGATCTAATCTTAACTAATAAATAATAAAATATTATTACTAATTAAGTATTAGTAGATGTCATAAACCTAAGTATGCATTTCTGACTGGTCCCTTGTTAGAGTCATAAAATTTATTATACGTGTCAAGAATCGAAATCTTAGCAATGAATATCCAAATTAAAGCCTTTGCTCACTAATGGATTTCTATGGTACATACTGTGATGGCACACCTGGCTTTTAACTTAATAAGCAAAATGAAAATTTAAATTTGTAATAACAAAAATTGTACCAATTATTAGCCAGGAACTTCACAATTTAATATTTTTCATCTGGTACAATTTTTGTTATTACAAATTTCAATTTTCCTTTTGTTTATTAAGTTAAAAGACAAGTGTGCCGTCACAGTTACATATTTATTTGGCACCAACAACGAGGGGCGTTTCAAACCATTTTTAAGATTCAAGAAAACACGGACTAGCATCTGGAGAAATAATTCTTATAGCGTTAATGAGTTATATTGTGTTATTGCATATTTATTTTAATTGACTTAACTATTACAAAAATAAATCAAATCAAATAATCACATAGTCTAACAAAAACAAAGCAAATCTGAATAAAATAAGAGTGAATCCTAATAAATCTGATAAAATAAGAACTCGAAAAATATCTCAAAGGGAAGAAGAGATGCCAAGTGAAGAAGAAACCAGGGAAGAAATGTGGGATAGTTCATCAATTTATAAATATGAACACTGCAGAAGTTACAGAAGATCCCATTAGCAAACTAATACAGATGATGCAGCAAATGCAACCAACAAAGTATATCACGGGATTTGCAACAAAGTTAACAGAAAAAACAATATCAACAGCAAATAACTCAACAAATACAACAAACTCAAGAGAAATCTGAAAGAAATCAGATGGAGATGGAGGAAAAACTGTGTAGAATTGAAGAGAATTTAAGAGCAGAAATTAAAGTCTGACAGATAGAGTAACAGCAAATTTGGGAAAGTGATAAGAAAAAAAAATTATGTATGAAATTGTAAAATATGTGGATGATAACACTCAAAATATGGATTATAAACTAAAAAAGATGCAGCAACAAGTAGAAGAGCAGGTTTATAAAACCAAAGAAGAAATACACAAAAATATGAGAGAAAATACAAACAATCTCACAAAAATTAATCAAGAACTGGGGCATTTACAAGAAGTTAAGAAAAATAAAACCGTTAATATAAATCATGGTTATTAGATAGAAATATGGTAACAATTACTGCAGAGATTATTCAACATTATTATGGGGACAAAAGACTACATCCAGTAAAATTTCTACAAAATTTGAATAGATTTATAGAAAATAATTTAAACAATGATTACGAAGGACAATTTTAGAAAATTCGCAATATTATTAGGAATACGATTAAAGGGGATACAGAAATTTGGTTTAATGCAATAGAAGATCAAATAAACAATCTTGAGTAATTTGAAAGATTATTCTTGTCACAATTTTGGGGTAGAACATATCAAGACAATGTAAGAGAAAGGTTAAGTATGGGCAGACATGATTCCCGATATCAAGACTCAAGAGAATTATATACTTTAAGATTGTATAATCAAGCCAGATATCTTGAAGGGGAATTAAGGGAAGTACAAATTATTAAAAGAATATCATTTTGGCGGAGATGTAGTTATGCATGTAGCCACCAGAAGCATTCATGATCTGAATAGTTTCTTACAATATTTAAGAGGAATGAGCAAGAAAACACTACAAGAGGATACAATAACCCTCTAAGATATTACAATAGACCTTATATCTATAATAATGCACACCGGAATTACAATAACAACAGGGAATACAACAGAAATGAACGTAGACCAGTAAATGTCAATAATGCAAACCAATACAATACGAATCGTGAACCTATTATACATATTTAGTTAAAAATGGGAAGTACATTAAAGGTCATCTTTAAATACGTTCACTGATAACCTTAGGTAAGAAACAAAAGGTCGGACGTATAGAGCAATAAATAAATTTGCCAAAAATGACGATTATTAAATAATCCTAGGTAATAGATATATTTGCAGATGTAAAGAATTCTTAGAACTTAAAGAAAGTTTTTATAACTTGTATGGGTTAATAAAAATATATTATACAGTAGTCTAAATTTGAAAACGAATGTTAAATATTTTATAAACTTGGAAATGTTTATGTTTAAACATACACAAAGAAATTATTATTTTGCTTTTTATGCCTTTATTATAAGATATAACGTTATTCCAATTTCCATATGAAACACGTGAATGCTTTATACAATACATTGGTGAGATTCGGCTTGGGATACGTTTGCTTGGTATGGTAATCATTTTATCAGCCATAAAAGCTTGAGCAAGTTCAGCGCCAATTCTAGAAGTGTTTATGGTTTAAAGTGGGCGTTTACCTCCTTAGGCGGCTTGTTGATCACACTTTACTCCTTCCTCGCTTTGACATGCCTTCTCAATCGTTTAGAACGTTTACAGCCAGTCCAGCGTTCTTCATAGGTGCCTTCACAATTAAGTTGACCTTCCAAATACATACTCAATTTTCTCGAACCCATGTGTTCATCTTCTGTCTATATTATGCCAGTAACTACAATCAGGTTTCTTCTAATCTTGATATACAGTTCACAAAGTATTTCTTTGTAGTTAGAACTTCCCTAGTGTGTTAACCGCAAATTGTACTTTATCTCTTTCTAACACATATAAATATGCGCTGCTGTCAACACACGTTTGTCATTTTCAGTTAAGACGTATGAATCGAATGGCTTGAATTTGAACATGTGAACGCAAGGAAACACTTTATGAACTGTGAAATTCTATACTTTGTTAACTTACAACCATCCTAATTATGATAGCTACAATAAATATTCGCTATAGTCTGACTAAGCCAATTAGCTTTTTACTATTACTTTTTGTTTTTATTATTATTATTAAACCCATTATTCCCTTTCGGGACGTAGGGTAATTATACATTACATACTCGTATAGCAAGTATGTGCACTTATAATGTCTCTATGTATTTTTTCCATTTTATTCGGTCTTGGGCAATGCTCCTCAGTTGTGGGATGGACTTGTTAGTCTCTTCCATAACTGTTCTCCTCCAGGTGGTGCGTGGTCTGCCTCTCGCTCTCTTTCCTTGTGGCTTCCAAAGTAGGACTGTGTGAGCTGGTGTATCAACTGGCTTTCTTAATGTATGACCAAGCCATTTATATTTCCTTCTCTTAATGTCTTCATTTATGTCGTTTTGTTCTGTTCTATGCCATAGTTCAGCATTTGATATTCTTTCCGGCCACCATATTCCTAGTATATTTCTAAGGCATCTGTTTATAAAAGACTGGAGTTTTCTCTTGATTGTTGAGGTAACCATCCAGGTCTCTGAGCCATAGAGGAGAACTGGTTTCACTGTTGAGTTGTACACTTTGATTTTTGATGATAAGCACAAACTTTTAGAGCGCCATATTTTTCTCATACTTGCAAAAACTTTCCGTGCCTTGTCTATTCTTCGCTGTATATCAGATAATGTTCCTCCATTGCTCGAGACAACACTGCCAAGGTAAGTGAATTCCTCCACTACTTCTATCTGTGTGCCTTCGACTTCTATGTTTGTTGTATCTTTGGTGTTAATTTTCAACATTTTAGTTTTATTTTTATTTATGCTAAGGCCATTCTTTTTTGATTCCGCAACAAGGTCATTAGTTTTACTCTGCATGTTCCTAATGTTCGATGAAAAAAGGCATACATCATCTGCGTATTCGATGTCCTCCAAAACTTCCGTCAGCCCCCATCGTATTCCTCTCTTCTTGTTATTTGTTGTTGCGTTGAGTACCGTGTCCAACATTATCAAAAAAAGCAGTGGTGAGAGTATGCAGCCCTGTTTAACACCCGTACTAGCGACGAAAGGTTGTGACAGCTCTCCCTCATGGAGTACTCGACATTGATATCCTGTGTATCCTTCCCTAATCAGTTGGATTATTTTTTGAGAAAAACCTTTATTCTTGAGTGCTATCCATATATTTTCCCGATTTACCGAGTCAAATGCTCGTTCGTAGTCTATAAATAACAACTGGAGTGGTGATTCGTATTCGAGTGATTCTTCTATTATCATTCTAATTGTGTTAATGTTGTCTACACAGGAGCGTCCACGTCGGAATCCGTTTTGTTCTTTTCTGATGGTATAGTCAAGAGAGTCGTTGATTCTATTTAACAGTATGCGGCAGAAGACTTTAAATGTGACATTCAACATGCTGATACCTCTCCAACTTTCGCAATGTCGCAATGTTTTTATTACTTCGGTATATTTATTTAAATATTACTGCCCTTATCATGTTTATATTTTTTCATTTTTCTTTATTTACGAGAAGATAGTCTGGTATAAAGATTTATAATATTAGATATAGTATACTAATATCTGTATATTAATACTTATTCACTTTTACTTGTTGATCTATGTGTATTACAATGTCGGTTGAATTCCTTTCTTGAATTCCTTAATATTATTTGTATTAATATTGTGCAAATTGAACTGTAATATTGTGTTGGATAAAAATAAAATCAAATACAGGGAATATATGTAACTGTTTTATCTGCTTTGTTCTGATAAATTCAGAAAAGCTTGTTTTTGTAAGTATCTTGCAGACGAGGGCGGATTCATGTATAAGGTTTCTAACTCTATAAAATAAGTATAAGAAAAGACAAAATAATGAAACCAGTTTCAAAATGAAGTAAATTTATTGTACCATTGTGCGTAATTATTTTTCCACATAATCACCATTTAGTGCAACACACTTCTCCCAATGCTTATGCCAGTAAATATAACGCATATTTATTCGAAAAGTTCATGTAATTTACATATATTTTGTTACAGGATATGTCGCTAAAAGGAATGTGCTTTCCTTATTCATACCCATAAATACAAATTACATTTAACTAGTGTCATAGTTTACAATTTGAATGAAGAATTTTAAAATCTAAGAATTAAGAAAGATGACTTGTTATTTATTCTTATTTGTATAGTCTGTATGAAAAAACAAAACCGTAAATGACTTCGAAGGTTAACTACTGGCCAATTGAAGTGGTCTACGGTAATTTGTTCATATTACTATACTTCATACAGTAAATAATCAAAATAAGTTAAAACACTTGGCTTGTTTCACTATGAGATTTATTTAAATTCTCTAACATTTGTTTCGGCTGTTATGCCATTCTCAAAGAGATCTATAAATCTAACTTAAAGACTATCGCACTTGTTCTTATATGTTGTCTGTTCTTGTGTGTAGTGGGGGTGGTACTATATTGTGTATTACGGTGTCTATAAAGGGTGTATTGGCATATTCTATCTGTGTGTTGGTGATTAATAGATTTAGTTTTTTCGCTATTTTTATTTCTAATATTTCTAGGAGGTCCAATCTCTTGCTTTTTGTGATATTGTGTATTAAGTCGCAGTTATCTATATCGGGGACGTGGTTGAGTTCTATACAGTGTTCGGCAAAGCCTGTGTTTTTCTCACTATATAAAATTGACTTTTTGTGTTCTTTAACTCTGTTTTTAATGGCTCGTCCACTTTGGCCGATATAGATAGCTTCACAGTCTTTACATTTTAATTTATAAACACCTGATTGGTCCATTTTATCTCTTTTATCTTTGTTGTTGCTAATCATTGTTCCCAAATTTGTTTTATTTACCCAGCTTATTTTGATATCTAATCCTTTTACTATTCTGTTTATTTTATTAGTGAGTTGGGGTATGTATGTAATTTTGTGCCATCTTTGTATATTTTCTGTTATTTTCGGGTATAGGTATTTGTTCTTATTATTTTGTATTTCTTTACGTTTTAACAGTTTATCTACGATTTTAGGGTCATATCCATTATTTCTTGCGATTAATTTAATTGTGTTTATTTCTGTATTAAGATCTGTCTTGTTTAATGGTGTGTTTGTGGCTCTATGTATATAACTATTGAATGTTGACATTTTTATTTTCATCGATTGTTTAGCGTTTGCGTGTAATATGTTGTCTGTAAAAGTGGGTTTACTGTAGATTTCTTTATAGACACCGTAATACACAATATAGTACCACCCCCACTACACACAAGAACAGACAACATATAAGAACAAGTGCGATAGTCTTTAAGTTAGATTTATAGATCTCTTTGAGAATGGCATAACAGCCGAAACAAATGTTAGAGAATTTAAATAAATCTCATAGTGAAACAAGCCAAGTGTTTTAATTTATTTTTATTATTTACTGTATGAAGTTAAAATGTTTCACCAAGAAGTATCTGCAACAACAGCCGAGAATATATTACTATACAGCAAACGACAGGTTTCAGTTTATATGTATTTAATAAAAGGCAATAAGCGGTTATTAAGACAATTTTATTACAAACTTTGAAAACGCAATTGTTCTTAACAATATTTTTACTAAAAATCGAAATTAAAAAGCAAATAAAAAATTAATAAATAAGCCAACTCAATTTTAATATCTTGTCGGACCACCTAACATCTTCTTGGCATGCTACCAATTCGAGCATTTATAAAGTTTCGGAGAATTCTATTCCATTCGTCGCATAACGCATCGCTTAGTTCCTCTAGCGTCGCAGGCTGGTGAAAACGTGCCCGCAGCTGTAGTTCCAGTTTATCGCATAGGTCTTTTATAATTACAATCGGGAGATTGTGCTGGCCATGCCATTCTCTCAATACGTTGATTTTCTAAAACATCGTTGACTATCGCTGCGCGGTGTGGTCTTGTATTATCGTCCACTGATATGGAACGATATAATTCTGAGCAAATGGAGTAACTGGTATAATGCACATAGCTCTATATCTTTCAGCCTGTTTAATGAAATTCCTCCCCATTCAGTAACAATGCCACCCCCAAACGATACACGTGGTGTCATGTTACGTTTATAATAGCATTCTTCAGGTCTTCTCCATACTAAAATTCGACCATTTAATTGATCAAAACTGAATCGAGATTCATCAGTGAACAATCACATACTCCAATCTTCTTGATTCCAATACCGATGATATTGAGCCCACTGTCTTCTGGTTATGTGATGTTTCCTGGTTAGTAAAGGGCACGTAACTCTTCTCCGGGCTCCCAAACCCATTTAATCTCCTTGTAACTGTTCTACTGGATACCACCACATTTGCAGCGGTACGTAAAGTACTACTAAGTACTCTAGAAGATCGCACAGGATTACGTAATACACGTAAACGCAGATATTGGTCTTGCGCTGGAGTTGTACTGTAATGGCGGCCACCTCTGTGGTCGCTAATCTCTCAATAGCTCAATCGATAACACTATGTGATACATTAAAGAATCTAGCGACTTCTCTGTATTACTAACATGTTGTTTGGTGGTGGTGTGCTAACAATAAAGGGAATTATTAAATAATAAATAATTGCGGGTGTTGGTGAGGCATCAAGGGTCCAGGACGTGTGTAATAATGCTGAGCTTAAATATATTACAACTTACTAACTAAACAAAACACAACAACGTTACCTTAAAGTTTGTATTTATTATTTACGTAAGAAATTCAGCGTTGATATATTTTAAAGTAATTCAATTAAAGTAATATATACAAAGAGCGGCAAATAAGTAATTAAAAAAATTAACAGACAAAAATTACGCGCTGGAAAGAATGCGAAATTAGGCAGTAAATTAAATGTGTATTAATTGTGATTAATATAAAATAACCTCTGTATCGAACAATACAGAATTATCTTTGAGTTGCGAAGATGTTGGTCTACGAGGTGTGCGTCATATACTTGGACAAGTATGGAGAGCGATGCTTGGCAGACGGACGAAGAAATTAATTAGTTAAATCAATTTGAAATAGATTAAAAGCATAATATATATAGAAAGAGGGAAAGAGAAGAAGGTAGTTAGGACATACAAACTTAGAGAAGAAGAGACCGTTGAAGTGTACAAAGAAAAAATTCAGCGAGAAATGAGTAAAATCAAACAAAAAATAAGTAAAAACATAGAAACAGAAACGCTATGGAAAATAGTCAGAGACATAATAATGATAGCATCGGAAGAAAGTTGTGGGTATAGTAAAATAAGGAAACATATTAAGCAAACAAAGTGGTGGAATGAAGAGATAAAGCAAGAAATAAAACGAAAAAAACAAGCATGGAAAAAACTACTTATGCAACAGATACTACTGTCCTTCCAGCGTTGCACATTAAACTTGGCCCCATTAAAAATTTTGTGAAGGCCTTAGACAAGGAAGGCCAAGTATTTTCCTATTTGAAAACCCTTTTCCCGCAGCTTTCTTTAGCAAAAATAAAGGAAGGCGTCTTCGATGGTCCACACATAAAGAAATTAATAAAAAGCACAGATTTTCCAAAATATTTAACACCCGTTGAAAACGAGGCCTGGAATTCATTTCAGCGGGTTATTACCAATTTTCTTGGGAACAATAAAAGCCCTAACTAAGAGGGAATTATTACCGATTTGCTGAAGAACTACAACAAGATGGGTACGGAATGCCATTATTTAATTTCATTCCTGGTTGTTTTCTATTGTATTGTTTTTATCATTTTATTTATTTCTTACCGGTGTAAATATGTCTCTAAAAATCCATTTCTTGCATTCGCATTTGAATTTCTTTCCGGACAATCTTGGTGACGTAAGTGACGAACACGTCGAGAGATTTCACCAACAAATTAAGAGCGTTGAGCGGCGCTATCAAGGATTTTGGGATGAAGCAATGTTGGGAGACTATGTATGGTTTCTCACTAGAGAAACGGAACCCAAAAGCAACCGAAGACAAAGCAAGAGCCACAACTATTTCTAACACACAAAAATGTCAAGAATGTATTGCAAGCGTTTAAACCCAATAAATTGTCGAAAAAAATAAAATATTCGGAAAATATGGGATTTGGATTTATTCACTCAATTGCTTAGAACTTTGTCATTTTTCGGTCGATTTTCTTCTGGTTGGTCTTAGTTCTTACGTAAAAGTATCATCTTTACGTACATGAACAGAAACCAGACGTTTTTTAACGATTTTAACGACAGAATCACTGTAAAATATGATTTTTTTGAAAATGTGCCCAATTTTCATCGATATATTTTGAACCGCTTTACCAATCAAAGATCCGATTATACATATTTGTTCGTCATCACAAGACCTTGCATTTGGGTAGCAAGAACGACCCAATCGGGCATTTCTAGCTCGAGATATGATTTGTCAAGTGAAAAAATGTCGAAAAAATGAAAAAATTACAATATCTCAAAAACTGTTCCATTAAAAAAAATTTAACGTTGATTTCCGAATTCAGCGGAAGAAAATACATAAGGAAATCTATCTCTCATCAAATGTACATTTTCGGTGTAAAGTAGTGTTATATATACGCAGTAGTAGTGGTGGTTATTGGATCCCATGTTTTACAGTTTTATTATTCCAAATTTAAATTCTAGTGAACGTCTTTATCTGTATGAAACGTATATGCAGTCTCTAGATTAAAAATGCCTTACTAATAGAAATAATATACCAACGTGATGAAATTTTCGAAATATAAAAAAATGTCGAATACGTCTGCATCATTCGCGCTCAATTTAAGCGTTTAAACTTTACAAATTACATCGTTTCTGAAGAATTCCTATCCCTCTCTCCGTCCCCGCTTAATGCTGATTTCGAAGTCCCGAAAGAATCGAGGCGTGAAATATTTCAGATGCTCCGTCGCATTTGCAAAACGACTCGGAAAGTTAGTCAGACTCATTATACTCGATTACGGGAACGAGTAAGTGCGTATCTAGTCGTCCTGTACAGTAGCATATTTGCACACTGTGAACCTATGCATATTTATATTTCTTGCGTGAATGTATGATTCCTAACAAGTACTGTTTGTTAGAAATATGGAAGATATATAAAATAGCTTATTCTGTACGTTACCTGAAATTAAGTTGTTTAATAGAATGCAAGGTTAATATTTTCATAATTGTTTTATCTTTAAACAACTTCTTTTCTAAGTAAATAAATAAAAATTTCTTAAGAAATTTGAGTACATTAATATTTTAAGCACGCAATTGTTAAAAATGAAACAGATATTTGTAATTTTATAAATACTATTTTCAAAACAAATAATTTTCTGAATATATATTGAAAGCAATGAATATAGAATAGATAGAAATAAGAAATCTGGAATGTATAAGTTAATGTGTGGATGAGGTAACCTACGAGGACGCGCTGACTTATTCACGCAAACTCCTAGAGTAGGCCACGAAATGAAAAAAAAATACGCATCACATTTTGATAACCCATGCTTTTTCAGTTTACTGTTAGTGTCTGATAAATTTGTGACAAAATGTGTTTTGTAGGCAATTTTTAAAATTTTATCCTGTTACTAATTAAGTATAAAAGGATAATTTTGAACATCGGTCAGTGACAAAGTACCTTTTAAAGAAAGGCATGTCGTTGGTGATATGCGAGAAAAAAACGCCGGAAAATGGGGAGATTATTTTAAGCATGGCAGGAGCAGCTTAGAAGGTGATCCCGCAGTGGACGGCCAAAAACGGCTACAGGTCCAGAAATGGTGGATAAAGGACATGATTTGTTGCTAAGTGACCATTGATTGAAAGCATTAGAAATAACAGAGCTAGTGGGCATTTAAAAGGAACAGGTGCTTTATATTCTGCACGAAGATCGTGTTTGCTGACGAACGAACAAAGAAAAAAAATGTTCGATGTCAAATATCGATGAATAATTTAAAAATATTTAAACGCAACACAATAGTTTTTTGCACCGAATTGTTCCTGTGACAAAGCATGGGTTACTTATTATACACCCGAGTTTAAAAAACAGTCGAAGATATGGACCAAATATGGGATCCAACGCCAAAGAAGGCCAGGACATTTTATTGGCGCGAAGGTTGGTCTCATATTTTGGGATGTAAATGAAATATTGTTGATAGACTATCTTTAAAAGGGTAAGAGCGTAAACAGAGAATATTACGTAAATTTTCTAGATCGTTTGAAGACAGCTATTGATGAAAAGTGTCCAGGAATTACTAAGAAGAAAGTACACTTTCACCATGATAATGTACTTGTGCATTCCAGTACGGCTGCTGCTAATCAACTTGAAGAATTAATGTTCGAATTAGTAACACACCCCCACCAGCCCCCTATATAGCTCCACTTGACTTTCATCTATTTCCTATAATCAAACATTTTCTCGAAGCCAAAGAATTCTGTACAAATGAAGAGCTAACTTCAACAGTGGACGATTCTTTTACAGAGTTAGAAGAAAACAACTTTCGAGATGGAAGAAAGAAGCTTGAACACAAGAGGAGATTTTGTACAAAAAAAAAATATTTACTTCAATTATTCCTTTGCTTCTGTACAATCGCGCAAATTAATCAACCCGCCCTCGTATATGTTGGTCAAACAGGAAGGAAAACGTAGTGAACATTGTTCTTGGTTTAAAAATAAAAAAAAACGGGATTTCAGTATTGCTAATCATTTAATAGCAATGAACTATACAATTAAACGATTTTGAAAATTCTAGATTTAAAAAAATAAAAACACAAATTTTACTTAACGATTAATTTCAAAGTCACAATAAAATAATGTAACCTTTTTGTATTCATGTATACCGTTGTTACCTAGTAACTTACTTTATCTATATAACTGTAGCCGACCAACTTCCGTGCGAGCCATGTGCGCTGATGTGAGGATGATTGTATTTCATCAGAACTAATAAAAAGCATTCAGTATGTGTTTGTTACTTGCTTAGACTGCATGTAAGTGTAAGCATACGTAATAAAATGTCGTCGACACATAAATCGAGAAAACGACCGTTGTCAGATGAAGTGAATAAGTTTATTATGTATTTCCCGGACTTAATATACGATGGCTCAAAAATTAAATGTTTAGTGTGCAATACATATCTAATGTGTTGGTCAAAAACACATTGTAAAGAACACGTAAGCAGTTCGAAGCACATTAATAACAAAATTAATCGACAAGAGTTTATACATGAACTATATGTAACTATGATTGTGTGTACACTGCCGTTTACCTTCTTAAGTAATGATTCATTTATTTCATTTTGGAATAAATACGCGAATCAAACATTATCGAGCACGATATATATATATATATAATATATAATATATATAATATAATATATAAATGTATATTCCGTCTTACAAGCTACTGTTGTATCGAATTTATGAAGGAATACACACAATGTACTATTCATAACGATGGAAATAACAACATCTGCTCGATGAATGCGATCAAGCAATAATATAGCGAGGCTGTTGTAACATGCATACTATACCTGATACCGCCACAACTTTTTATCGGGGCAATTGGTCCTTCATTCGCTTCAGTCTGCTCTCTGGTTATTACAGAGACGAAGACAGTTTCATTGCCATTTTCCAATATTACTTAATTTTAATGACACTTCCTTAGATAATATAATATTAAGCTTAATGTGTAACTTATTTTAATAAAAGTAATGTTTTACTATTTTTTGGTATCTTAATAATCAGGCATTATTATTAATCATTTCTGTATTTTAACTTAAATATTGTATAAATAAACATTTATTTCTAATTTATCGAAACTATTAATAAGAAATTAAGCACGGATACTTATAAAATCCAATAAAATAGTAAACATTGTATTATTTGGTGCTAGTGATTCCCTAATTCCGGAGATCGTTTAAAGATAGCGCTTCACTGAATGCACGACAGCGATTCTTCTTCTTGTGCCATGGGAAGGAAACCGGATCTGGTAATACAGTGGTTTCCGGTACACCTCTTGCGCACTCGTTAACGCCATAATTCATTATACACATACCCTCGAACTTTTCGCTCCCCTATCACATTTAGCCCCCAACAAACGCATTATATTTTCTCGCGGTGCGTTTGTTTTTCTTTTCAGCTCCGGCACGAGCAAGGGAAACTGATTAAAAAGTGAATTTTTAAAACGGTCGGATTCGACAAGTTCTCTCCCCTTCACGTCGAATTTTTAATCGAAGCAATTTTTCTACATCGAATGGGAGAAATGATGTAAAATTTGATACTCTTAAGGTTTCGGCGCTTTCAATTTTATATTAGATTAAATCTTTCTAGATTTATTCCATAAAAGAATTAAGGTCAAGAAATTTTTTGAAATTCTCTTTACATCTTATATAACAGCATTATGAAAAATAAATTAGAATTTTACAGAATACTTACATTCGGTTAATAAATAAGTCTGAATTTGAATTAATTGGAATGTAAATAAACCATAAATATAAAAATATGTCGTTTATTGACGAAGGAGATACTTGTTGGAACTTAATTATAATGATAAGAAATAATATTTAAAAAAAAAATTTTTCTTGGAAATCCACCACAATATTATTTCGCCACACAATGGCTTTATCAGGTGGATGAAAAACTGAATATTTAAAATACAAGTTTTGTATATTTACGTACACATTATTGAGAAAAATTTTTACAATCTTGAATTTAGTAGAGGAGAGTTGTTTAAATCTACTTGGTCAGTTAAAGCTAATCCTAAATTATTAAGTCTATTATTTTCCAAGTTCTTTAACAAGTTAAGTTTTTTGCTTTTTTCTTGAATATGTAAAATTTAGAAGTCTATATTAAATCTATGATTAATTTCTTCTTTTCTTTATGACTTCTCTCGTGTTCTTTCATCCTAATTTTGAACGTCCTCCCTGTTTTTCCTATGTATACCCTATTACAATCTTCACATTTTATGATACACCAGAGTTTTGTTCTTTGTCTATTTTGTCTTTGTTGTTTTTAATAATGTTCTCTATAGTACTATCTGTTTTAAATGATATATGTTCGTTATTAAGTTTATTGATGAAAGTACCGAAATTTTTCCTAAGTAAGTGGTTGAACTGTAGGAATTAGTTATATTCATTTTTAATTTTGAGGAAACTAAAGAAAGGGTTTAAGATTTTTGTCGACTATTCAGGGTATTATTAATAATATTTATAGAGCAATCATTGTTTAATGCTATTGTGTATATCCTGTTTAGTTCGAGGTCGAAATTAGTTTTACTCATAGGTTCGTTAATTAATCTATACACCGTTGATTGGTGTGCTGATAATTTTTGTGTTATATGATGAAATGAGTTAGCGTGTATTGTGGTGTCTGTGTGTGTTGACTTATGGTATATTTTATTAATTTTGTGTGTTATGGTTATGGTCAGCTGACGCTGACATTCTTTTGCTAACTGAAACATGGCTTTCTACAGGTATCCGCGACTCTGAAGTGTTTGACAGTCGATAGTCGGTGTGTAGGAAAGGTCGTGAGCATGTGGTTGTTGGTAGGTGTAAGGTGGAGTGCTTTTAATTGAATTTGAACTGCAACATATTGTCATGAATTTTTCCCCGAAGAAAGAATTTAAAGAAACTATAAAAGACTATATATTTATGTACATTTTATTCCAGAAAAATATTTAGAAATATTTAATATTTATTTAAATTTTTATTATAATGTGTATTTTGGTCCACGCCTATAGGTTGTTCGAGCGCAGTCTTGATGTACGCAGTCCTGATACAGCGGAAGTACATCGTTGTAGCCGGTCTTTTGATTTTGTTTTAGGCAGGGGTGATATTTTCGTTTCCGAGAAGAAAGAGTCAGAGATTCTCTAACAGTGAAACAGATAGGTTCAAGTAATTTTTGCTGAATAAAAACTTTTTATTCAGAAATTTATAGTTAATTTCGGTTTGCGTTTTAGCTGTGTTAGCTGATGTAGTCAAAGTAATTTGCCTTTAATTACGAGTTCTTCATACTTGTAATTTTTGATTTGTGCGGCCTATCTGAAATCTCTCATTTTAATATTTTTTGTGAAGTGTGATGACTACATTAATTAATGTACGTATATTTCTGTAATTATATTCATTTATTTAGAAATAATTTAGTTATATTTGTATAATATTGAAGCTCGTAGATTCAGTAAAAATTGTAGTTTATAAATATATTTAGAGTCAGATAAATATTAAGGAAAATTTTCATACTTTTTATGAAGTATTTTTTATCAGTAATATATTCTAGAAGGTTAGGAATTGGTGGGAAAAGTACATTTTTACCATGTTGAATGTGCGCATGGGTTAATTTTGGATGCGCGCGCTTACAGTTATTGTTCTGTTTGACGTTTAGTTGGGAATAACGTAATTGTTGAAGTTTGATAGTTTTTCTGAATATTTAATTAGTTTAATTTTGTTCGCGGTCACTAGTGAGGTTTTTAGTCTAGTGTAGCAGTAAATTTTTATACAAGTTTTCCTCACATAGGGGCACAGTAGGTGTCTCAGCACGTCTTTATATTTGATAAAGTCGTAATTTTTTTTGTTTTTTTTTTTAATTAAATCTTCGTGTGGTGAATGTTTGTTTCTTTGCTAATACCTTTTGTTTTATTTAATTTACTACGTACCCTGTGAGGGTAGCCCTGAAGATACAAGAGTTTCTGGAAGGCTGACCCGACTTGAGATAGACCGAGCAAGCTATTGTGTATTGTCGACTAATTTAAATAAATTAAGCAACACCGCAATACATAGCAATATATTTTTTGTTTTTGTAATTTTATATTATCGTTTAAGTGGATTTTTGTATTTGTTGGATAATAAAAACTATTATTATTATTATTAGTATTATTATTATTATTAAGTCTAGAAAATTAATAATCAAAATTAATTAATGCTTTTGTTTATTTCTGTTTCTATGTAAATATTATTTTGGGGTGAATAGTGTTGATATAATAATGTCAAGTTTTTAATTGCCTATCTGAACCATTAAAGCTAATTAATATGTCGTCAACATACCTAAACCAATAGACAGAATTACTAAACATAAGATGTGTAATTATTTTAATTTCTAAATTGTTTATGAAAACTTCAGCTAATAAGGGGCTTAGTGGGTTCCCCTTTGCTAGACCTTCTGCTTGTTTCTAAAATTTATTTTTAAATTGAAAATAATTTTGTTCCAGGCACGTTTCTAAAAGCTGTAAAATTTCGGTCTTTGTGACAATATTCATGTTATTACGTTCTAGTTGTAAAGTTATTAAATCTATTACCTCCTGGAGTGGGATACTAGTTAACAAATTCGAGACATCAAAAGAAATAAGTTTACATTTGGTATTTCCAAGTTCGAAATGTTTTTATAATGTTATTTAACGAATAAATATATTTATTTTTCCCTTACGTATTATTTGTTCATTTCACCTTGGATACGGTTATCATAAACACGGTCATATCACCCGTGGGTGTTATAACCGAGCGATATGGCTCATAACACCCGGTAATTTATTCACAGTTTTTAATGTTGTGTGAGTATAAATTAGGCCCTAGAAGAAAAGATATACATGTTACAGAACTAATAATTTGAATTTTTAAGAAAGTCTAAAGAAAGAAGCAAAACTTTAGCATTCTATATTAAAATTAAGGGTATCTAAACATTGACAACTTGAAAACTTCAAAGTGTCAACAACTGTCATTTAAAATAAAATTAAGGTTAAATCGTTGATTGAAGAAGTCATGTTAGATGCGTAATGATGCGGAACGACTGTCAACGAAATGACAATTGACAGAAATTTCGAAACTTTTCTAATGTAATTTGAATTTTTCGCTTAAGAAGTTAATTCTTCGTGAAAAATAAAATCTTGTATGAACCACTGGCGTTATGGCAATTATATTGCCATTACCGCCAATTAGCCTTGACCTCGGAGCAATATAATACCCATAACGCCCTTTGTCCATAAATAACGTTTTAGTCAATATATAAAATCATTTTAGCTATTTAAAAACTAAGTATAAACAGAAATGACACAAACAGGGAATAATGTAAGCCGACAGAGATACATGTGAAAATCAACTAACCAACCCGAAGTTTCAAGGAAATGCTTAAATGTTCTGAAAAAATATTAAAGGTATACAAAAGCTCAAAACCAAAGTGTCAAGGAAATTCTGAAATGTTTTAAAAAAACGTTAAAGGTATATAAAAGCACAAAACCAAATAAAAGTATGTCCTTGAAAATTAATACAGAAAACTTAAGGATTGATCATGGAAAGGATGCAAGGGTAATATAAGTTGTTAGTTGAAACGAACATAGGTAAGGCAGATATACGAAGGATGAACTCATATCAGGTTGAAACTGGTTAAACATTTAAAGTAAGTCCTCGGCAGACTGGTGCAAAACAAAACTTTGTCGCTGATATGGGTGCCTGGACATGAGAAGATTAAAGGCCATGAGACAGCCGATCAACTGGCCAAGGATGGCTGAACGGGCAACTTCACAGGACCAGAACTTGTATGTGGATTCAGTAAGGATACCGCCAGAGGCGCGACCTGCATGGTTAGAAAGAGAGTATTTTTTTCTCTTCTGTATCGCCATAGCTGGACGAGAGAAAATTACTATTTTCTGCGTAGTCTCTTTTGTCCGTTAGATGTCACTAGATTATCGGCTGCCACCTGATAGGACAAAATTTGCTATATCTATGAGGCGATCCATTAAACTTTACTTCACTAGCCAAACTGACGAAGTCTATGTGAGACAAAAACACGTGTCTTCGGCTGTAGTAAATGCTGGAAAATACGAGGTTTATGTGCATGTGTACCGATACAGAGGTGTGTAATGCATGTCTGTTCCACTTAAATATGTTAAAAAATTTATGCTTTATCCGCTGCAGAGTTTTGAAATACAGTACCGCCGTGAAAAACGGTAAGCGTGTTGAAAAAATTTATGTGAATTTTCTTATTTATTTGTACATCCAGTGAAACAGGCCTCTCAGAGATAAACACATAAATGTAAAGAATTAGTAAAGCTATGAGAATGTAAACAAGGAGATTTCTAAAGTTATGGAATAATTAGATACGAAGAGGTCTGAACCTACTGATACTTATTTTTATGTATAATATAATAATAATATATATAATAATGGGTAAATAAAGAATCGAAAAATAAATATAGCAGAAATTAACGTGATTCAAAATTTCAAACAGGACTTTCAAAAAAACGTCACAACACAATGAGACAATTAGAGAAGTATAGCGGTACAAAAACTGATGCAAACGATATTTACAACAATTATTAAAACTAGATTAATGAATGAAGCAAAAATAATTACAGACGATTGTCGATGTGATTTTCAGAGTAAGCGATAAAATATTTCGAGCGAAATGTTCAGCACACTACAGAAAAATAATAATATAATTTGCCATTGCGTATGCTTTTTATAGACCACAAGCAAACATATAAGCAGCTTTAGTATGTCAGATAAATCCAATAAGGCTTATAAAATTAACTTTAGAATAAACTATCTACAAAGTTATGCCTGAAGAAAGCAGGTATATCAAAATTAATAAAGGACCGAAACGAGATGATGCACCAACCCTCTTCATTCTGGTTCTAGTAAAGATTTTACGAGAGCCCAAAATCCTTGGAAAAACAAGGATATCATCATATATATATATATATATATATATATATATATTTTAATATTTTTCTAATAGGAAAAATACATGTTAAGCTCCTGTATTGATTTAATTATCAAAACTATGTTACCAGTAAATCAGTATATTGATATATATTTATATATATATATATATATATATTGTAATAAGACCGAATGCCGTGGAATATTAACCTACGTTCGGTGTCAATAATGTAGTAACGCTGACTGCAATTAATAATAATGAATATCAAATTTCAAGAAAATAACTGTATTGCTAGCTCAAATATGATAATAAAGAATAAATTAAAATTAGTAGAGAACAACTTAATCTCAAAGGGTCTAAATGCGAGTTCCAGATACACAAACAAAAACACGTTAATACATAAAATAAAACGAAATAGTCAAAAGATAATAATAAATATATTTAAGTTAAATTCAGTAGTTTTACTAACAAGATACAAAATATAATTTTTAAGCACTAAATATCCAAAATAAAACAAATTTATGTCATAAAATGTATGTAACCTTCTAAATTACAAGATGCAATGGGTTGCCTACTCAAATTCTAGTAATATTGTTTTAGAAATATGGTCGAATTTAAAAACAAGTGTCAATATTTATTAAAAATATCGCAGAAACTGTTATAAAAAGCAAAGTGATATGTCCCTTGAAATAACGTGAGTAATCTATTAAAAAATATGAAATTGTAAGAGATGTTATACCTTTTATGTAAATATAGGAAACAATTTTCACAAGTATACCTGTTGCTAATGAAAAATATGGTAATTTCAAAACCAACGTATCCACTGGATGTTGTAAACTCAGTAGTATCCCAACAGGTACAGCGTAATAAGATTAAACTTGCTTGTCTCAAACGTCTGGTTGATATCCAAATCGCAGATCCGCATACGTTCCCTATCCACGTAGAATACAACTAGGTTATGTGCAATTTTGGTATCCTGAAGAGGTGTTCTTTAACAAAAATATCCAAAAATGGTTCCAGAAACTTCTTATTAAATGCTGCTTAAACGTAAACTGATTTTAGTAATGATGGAAGCAAAAAAGTAATGATAACTAGGTTTCCTAGTACTTCCACACTCGAAGAAAACCTTCTTGCAAGGTAATAATTTTTTGTAAAATTAACAAAACCACTTTCTTGTGATAAAAATGTAGCCGTTAATAATATATATGATTAATTTAGAAGAGGAATTCAAAAATTAGACTAATCTTTAAAATTTGCATGCAAAAATCTTCTTAATCAATAATATTGTTTTTTTGTCGTCCTGACTACCATATCAAAGTTGTAAAAGCATAAACAAAATTTTCTTAGAAAATTGTACAATGAATTCGAAAAATATATAAAAGACAATTTTGACAAATTGAAAAGAGATAATTTAAAAAATTTCTTCAATGTATCTCTTTAATAATTCATTGTTGAAAATGTCTCTAGCAACCTATTTAAATGCTAATAAAACCCATTCACTTGATTTCAATTACAAATTTTGAACATGATGCTTTCAAAAGTCATAATAAGTAACAATGTTTACAGAAATTTGTACACAAATAAAATAATCATAATTAGTTTAAGAAATCTTAAATTCTCGCGAAAATAAGTTATGATTAATTAATTAATGAGCGAATTATATAAATAGACAAAATAAAATATACAATATTTATCGATATCGTGATTTTAAAATCCAATTATGATCTTACATCAAAAATACAAACTTTTAACTCTAAAGTAATATTTCTCAAATCATTATATTTCAGATATAACATTCTTGGGACAAATATCTTATAAGATGAAGAATTTATTAAGGAAGTAAGCTGAACCATATCAATATATATATATATATATATATATATATATATATATATATATATATATATATAAGGTAAACTTAATTAGTCGGCGATTAATTAAGTTTACCTTATCATACCAAGGTCACGAATATATATATATATATATAGTATATTCGTGACCTTGGTATGATAAGGTAAACTTAATTAGTCGGCGATTAAAGGTCTGGTTATTACTTCAAAGTGTATATATTTAAAATAATCCTACATGTTTCGGCAATGATGCCTTTGTCAAGGATATAAAAAATATAAATCATTTATATTTTTTATATCCTTGACAAAGGCATCATTGGCGAAACATGTAGGATTATTTTAAATATATACACTTTGAAGTAATAACCAGACCTTTAATCGCCGACTAATTAAGTTTACCTTATATATATATATATATATATATATATATATATATTGATATGGTTCAGCTTACTTCCTTAATAAATTCTTCATCTTATAAGATATTTGTCCCAAGAATGTTATATCTGAAATATAATGATTTGAGAAATATTACTTTAGAGTTAAAAGTTTGTATTTTTGATGTAAGATCATAATTGGATTTTAAAATCACGATATCGATAAATATTGTATATTTTATTTTGTCTATTTATATAATTCGCTCATTAATTAATTAATCATAACTTATTTTCGCGAGAATTTAAGATTTCTTAAACTAATTATGATTATTTTATTTGTGTACAAATTTCTGTAAACATTGTTACTTATTATGACTTTTGAAAGCATCATGTTCAAAATTTGTAATTGAAATCAAGTGAATGGGTTTTATTAGCATTTAAATAGGTTGCTAGAGACATTTTCAACACTGAATTATTAAAGAGATACATTGAAGAAATTTTTTAAATTATCTCTTTTCAATTTGTCAAAATTGTCTTTTATATATTTTTCGAATTCATTGTACAATTTTCTAAGAAAATTTTGTTTATGCTTTTACAACTTTGATATGGTAGTCAGGACGACAAAAAAACAATATTATTGATTAAGAAGATTTTTGCATGCAAATTTTAAAGATTAGTCTAATTTTTGAATTCCTCTTCTAAATTAATCATATATATTATTAACGGCTACATTTTTATCACAAGAAAGTGGTTTTGTTAATTTTACAAAAAATTATTACCTTGCAAGAAGGTTTTCTTCGAGTGTGGAAGTACTAGGAAACCTAGTTATCATTACTTTTTTGCTTCCATCATTACTAAAATCAGTTTACGTTTAAGCAGCATTTAATAAGAAGTTTCTGGAACCATTTTTGGATATTTTTGTTAAAGAACACCTCTTCAGGATACCAAAATTGCACATAACCTAGTTGTATTCTACGTGGATAGGGAACGTATGCGGATCTGCGATTTGGATATCAACCAGACGTTTGAGACAAGCAAGTTTAATCTTATTACGCTGTACCTGTTGGGATACTACTGAGTTTACAACATCCAGTGGATACGTTGGTTTTGAAATTACCATATTTTTCATTAGCAACAGGTATACTTGTGAAAATTGTTTCCTATATTTACATAAAAGATATAACATCTCTTACAATTTCATATTTTTTAATAGATTACTCACGTTATTTCAAGGGACATATCACTTTGCTTTTTATAACAGTTTCTGCGATATTTTTAATAAATATTGACACTTGTTTTTAAATTCGACCATATTTCTAAAACAATATTACTAGAATTTGAGTAGGCAACCCATTGCATCTTGTAATTTAGAAGGTTACATACATTTTATGACATAAATTTGTTTTATTTTGGATATTTAGTGCTTAAAAATTATATTTTGTATCTTGTTAGTAAAACTACTGAATTTAACTTAAATATATTTATTATTATCTTTTGACTATTTCGTTTTATTTTATGTATTAACGTGGTTTTGTTTGTGTATCTGGAACTCGCATTTAGACCCTTTGAGATTAAGTTGTTCTCTACTAATTTTAATTTATTCTTTATTATCATATTTGAGCTAGCAATACAGTTATTTTCTTGAAATTTGATATTCATTATTATTAATTGCAGTCAGCGTTACTACATTATTGACACCGAACGTAGGTTAATATTCCACGGCATTCGGTCTTATTACAATATATATATATATATATAAATATATATCAATATACTGATTTACTGGTAACATAGTTTTGATAATTAAATCAATACAGGAGCTTAACATGTATTTTTCCTATTAGAAAAATATTAAACGAATATGGTTTAGCTATTAACGATAAGAAAACAAAATGCGCGGGAATAAATAAATAAATAAGAACTCAGTTAAGCTAAAGAGGAGGAAAACATAAGGAAATATATCAATTTGTATAAGGCAGTAGAAGTATTGGATCCCCATGAAGTTGATGAAATCAACAACTCTTACAAGAACTTCAAAGTTACGTTTATACATGACAATTATTCATACTGTCTTACACGAGTATGAAGTATGGATCTTTGGCCAGAAGTAAAGTAGCTGAGAGTAGTTTAGAAGAAAGAGAGAGAAGGTAAGAGATAGAAATAGAATTCTGCATTGTAGAACTATAATCGCATTTATTTTATAATAATATTTAATACGTTGTACGTTGTATATTCAATTAATAAACAAAGCATGAAAACAACTGAAGGATAATGAGATCATTATAACAGGTAGATATGTATGTGAAAGTAAAATTTCAATAAGTCGCGAAATTTAACTCGTAGATTGGCAATACTGACGAAATAAACAACTTGGACTGTAATTATCGTTGCATGCATTTGCTTGAAGTCATACATAGATGTAGATATACACGTGTATGCCAAAATAACTAGAATTAATTCAAGTTTATGTGCGCATAAGCGAAATGCCGTTAATATTTATATCAAACTACATTTAATTATAAAGTTTTCAGACAAAATTCATTATTCCCGTTGTGCGAATTCATATCAACTAGTATTGTTTGTAAATTAAATTGAATGTCTGCATTACATGAAATATTTCGCCATTGGTTTTATTGCATTGAAGGCATAGTCCATATTATTTTGTTACTTTTATTGAATTCGTACGTAGTAACATTATAATGTTATAATATAAATCAAATATTAACGATATTCATACTAAAATTACCATTGCAATTAAAATTAAAAGCTCTATTTTGCATAACTTCTATAATATTTTCTAAATTGAATAACATAACGTATTAAATATAGTCAAAAGGATCTTTGATTACTTTTTCACTTCTCATGTTATTCGAGTCCATGTTGTTCATGCTGAATGTATATTTGTCCCAGGGGATTTCTAACGCACCGCTTTAGAAATCAATTTAGACTTTGTTCCTGATAAAAGAAATTAGATTTTTCGTGCTTTGATATGTCCAATTTTAGTTATTGCATGGTGAATCTTGATTCTTTGCACGAAGCATTTAGTGCAAGAGATTGACCTATAACAGCGTAAACCTTGCGCTTGGTCACTTCTATAATCAACTTTATAAGGTTTTTGATTCACACATTCTTGAACCTACATTACAAAATATTAGATTTCTCGTGTGGGCTTTCAATAATGTTATAAGGAATATGAAGGACAAGAAATATTATCGTGAAAAGTACAACAAAACATCCAGCTTATGACAATGGCTTGAGAAGGTTGAAGGAACAGGTTTCACATGCCTATCGCAGTTGTTTGGCGAACATTCAGAACAATATAAAATCAAACCCATATGTGCTATAGAAGTACATACATATATCAAAAGCATGGCAAAACAAAAATATCTACTATTCTTTACGACGGTGGCACCTTATTGGATTATTCTGGTATTGTTGTCAATTCATTGGCTAAATAATTTTCGGGTACATTTATCATGGACAATACTACTTGAACATATGATACTTGTTATATGCCCCCACGAGCACTAGTCTTGCGCTTACTTACGCTTATGACTTACCCAATTTACCTCAATACACGATTGCCCCGGAGATCTTTCGACTAAAGACCAGCCCAGTTTAGAGGCGAGTGGAGGGGGAGGGAGTTCTTATATCATAAAGAGCGCCAAAATGTTTATACCTTTAGCCGTAACAGAGAACACAGACTCTGCCGATAGTAAATTGAATAAATCTAGGTAACTACATGTATCGTTGTTAAACAAAATAAAACAACCAAATTCAAAACAATAACAATAAGGATTTATTGCAATCCCAAAATAAACACAACAAACAAAGGGGATATCGTACCCCAGAATGTCAAAATAATACGGTTATACCAACTTAGCTAACCACGTCACAATAAAATATTTGAATTATTCAGAAAATATAGTTTAATGAATAAAAAACTCTATTTAAATTTGATCAAAGCGATAATGACATTAAAATAGTGATATCTATCTTAATAACAAAGTAAATTCTGGTCATGAGTAAAAGACTCGCCCAGTATAATACATGAATGAAATATATTAAAGTGCAGACAAGAAATTGACTAAAATGTGAAGTTAAACTATTTGCACATAAAAGCAGGTGTTTTTGATAAATTATAAAAAATAATCAGATTACCAGATTTTATAAAAAAAATAAAGTCAACGTCTGAAATGATTTGACCAATATGGAAAATAATTAAATTAACTAAGAATCTTAATCTAAGAATTGCATAAATAATTTATCAAAGATGTTTAATAAACCTTACATAGATATTGACACACTGTATATGCAATAATTCCTTATATAACACACACAGTTAATTATTTGAGTTCAAGTTATTAAAATTTTTACCAAAATAAATCTATTAAGATTTGCCCATACTGTATATGCAATAATATATTAATTATAACAAAAAAATTAAACTGTTCATTAATTGTAATGATAATAATTACAGAAATTATATTTCCCAAATTAATTCCAAAATTTATATTTCCACACAGTATATGTAGAAATTATTCTTACCTAATAATAAAAATTGATTAATTACATATTTTTCACTAACAAAAAGCAAGAGGCAAATTTATACTAAATTGAATGACACCAATATCTTAATACAGGAAAAAAAATTAATTAATTAATATAACGTATGTTCATTTGAAAAGTCAATCTAGGTTACTTTGAAGTTTTTATAGAATAAGACGCATATATATTAATATGTGTTTGTTGTTCCGTAAACGTAAATCCAAATGACATTTCATAATGTCAATCACAAATATCAGTTAGTGCATAAAATAATCGTGCGTCGATTCTGGTTTAAATAAATTGCTTCTCAGTTTTAAAATGGCTTTCACTTTAGAACATAATTTTTTTTTAGTCCAGGCTTATTTTCGAAGTGGTAATAAAATTCATGGTTTATGGGTTTATTCAGTTCAAGACTACATGGTAGAATTTCAAGTTGAGTTTCCACATTTTGTAATAGATTATATACAATTTAAGAATACTTTGGATTGAACTTTAAAACTTTTCTCCGAAACTGGTAGTCTCTTAAGAAAATCAGGCAGCGGAGCAGTTAAGAAACGTACACCTAAAGTTGTCAATCGTGTTGAAGAAATAATGGAAAATGAACCACACACATCTGTCCGACATTTGAGTCAACAAACAAACCTTTCTGTTGGTACAACTCACAAGTTATTAAAAAAAGATATGCAACTTTATCCATACCGTGTCACAGCAGTACAAGAAATGTTAGAAATTGATTACCCACGTAGACTGCAGTTTTATAATTGGTTTGTAAATATGAACAATAATGGAGAACTTTCGCAAAGAGTCATCTTTACTGATGAAGCATGGTTTTATAAAACGGGATACCTAAATTCACAAAATACAAGAATTTGGAGTAGTGAAAATCCACATATAATTAATGAAGAATCGCTACATCCAGAGAAAATTGGTGCTTGGGCAGCGATAAGCCAAAGGCGAATCATTGGACCAATATTTTTTCAGGGAACGTTAACTGCTCAAAGGTACCGTCCGGATATTTTACAACCATTTGTCAATCAGTTGCACAATGATGAACTTCAAAATGCATATTTCCAACAAGACGAAGCACCTTGTCACTGTACTACAGAATCTTTGGATTATTTAAGAGAATTTTTTGATGAGCGTATAATTAGTCGAAATACTGAAATTGCCTGGCCTGCACGTTCATGCGATTTAACACCTTGCGACTTCTTTTTGTGGCCTTATCTAAAAAATAACATATTTCGAACACCTATATTGAATTTGAGTGATATGCTACAGAAAATCGAACAGAAATGCTTGAAAATTAATAACAATCCAGTCACGTTGCAGAATATCATCAGAAATTTTGAACGGAGGATTTTAAAGTGCATTACACGTACGTTTTAAAGTACGTTACACGGCTATCAATTTTCTTGGAAGAAGTGCTAGTGACACTTAACGAAGAAGAAAGAAATTCTTTTTATATAATTTGTAAATGGGGTTGTGATGGCTGCCAGCAAGCTCAATACAAAAAAAAATTCGATAGTGATGCAAATTTATTTTTGAGCTCGTTTGTGCCCCTTCGAATAGTATGTGGAAAGGATAAAAAAAAGTTATCTGGCAGAGACCCACGCCCTCGTTCGCACGATTTTGCCGTCCAATAAGATTTCAGTTTTGTAAAAGAGTCTACTGACGTGACAAAAGAAGAAATAATATACGTCGAAAAGTCTGTGAAAGCGCTGAAACCCACAGAAATAAATTTGAACCAAATAAAATTCTCTTTTGAACATTCTTTTGAGATGACTATGGTAGACGCAAAAGTATGCAATGCTGCAACCGGAACGAAGTCTACTAGTCAGTGCTATATTTGTGGTGCAACACAGAAAGACTTCAACAATATTATAGATAAAGAGGAAACGTCAAATTTAACTGATGTTATTTTTGGGCTTTCTGTATTGCATGCCAGAATTAGACTATTTGAAAGTGTTTTACATTTGGCATATAAATTACAATTAAAAAAATATAGGAAAAGGAAGACTGATGAAGAAAAATAACTAGAAGAAAAAACAAAGAAGAACATCCAAGAAAGATTTCGGATTGAAACTGGATTATTGGTAGACATGCCCAAAACAAATTTTGGAAATGCCAATGATGGTAACACCAGTAGAAGGTTTTTCGAAAATCCACATTTGGCGGCAGATATAACCGGGATAAACTACGAACTAATTTATAGATTAAAAGTCATTTTGGGACAATTTCAAGTGGACATGAAATTGATTCACAGAAATACGACTGTTATGCCAAAGCCACAGCAAAATTATACGTAAGCCTTTATGGATTGCAACCTATGACTCCGACCATGCATAAAATATTGACACATGGTGCCACTATAATAGAAAACGCTTTGCTACCAATAGGTCAGCTATCAGAAGAAGCCGCAGAGGCCCGGAATAAACACTTCTGTGTATATCGCGAAAACATTGCCAGGAAGTTTTCCAGAGAACAGTGTAATCTTAATGTGTACCACAGATTACTACTGAGTTCGGATCCACTTATAAGCAGACTGAGGCCTAAGAAGAGATCAATCCCAAGAACATTTTGCCCGGAGACTATAAACATTCTAATGACGGCAGATTCTAACAACAACGAACCAGACTCAGATGACGAGCAGCAAGATGAATCAATTACGGAATAATGTTTTTTCAATGTAGTATTTCTCATACATATATTTGATGAATAAAATAAGGTACATATGTTTTAAACTTTGTTATATATTTTAATTTAATTGAAATAAATACAGAATTTGTTTTAAATAGCCCTGTACGTTATTTTTTCCCCTCTGTTGTATTAATGTGTGTTTGTAATATTGTAATAATTATGCATAATTTGTTTTGTTTTGTGTGTCTTTCTTTGGATTAAATAAATGTTTATGTGCGTTTCATATGATTTTTTTTACTTAAATTTCCAAACAAACTTAACTAAATCAAAATAAATACTCATATGAGACATATAATATCACGCAGAAATGATATAAGTGAACAAATAATTTTGGCCGCGTAAATATTGAATTTTGACCTATGTGCGGTGTGTAATGTTCGTCTGCTTTTGTTATTGCGATGTGTAAGTTATCGTGTTTGTCGTGGAAGTGTTGTCGAAGGTTGTGTATTTGTTTCACAGGGGTGCGTGCACATCAGATATCTCTCTTTCTCCTAATTTTCTATTTAATTTTATTCTTTCAGCGCAATAGTTTCGATATAATTTTCTGCATTTCTGCATAAATAAATTATAATAATAATAATAATAATAATAATAATTATTATTATTAAATAAATAGATCAGACTTGAATTAGAATGAATCAACACATGTAATTATTTTTTGTTTTACTCGCTCTTTCATCTATTGAGCAATGTTGAATACGTCCTCGTGTATTACAAGGAAAAATTTAACGTTAGAGGATTTCTTAAATTTCATGAACATTTTCTCGACAACTTTTTCAAAATTAGCATTAATTCTTTCAGCGGGGAGAAGCAGTATCATATAAATGAGTTTGAAAGTATGACAAATGAGAAGTGCATGAAAACTCCATCATTCATTCCCCTTCACGGTTTGAGAATTCCGTTTGTTCGGAAGAAAAATTATAATTACATGCTTCTCCTTTACTTCATGATTGAACGTTCGTTTCCGCTCAGTTCACTTAAAATAGAAGAATTCTAATGTAATTTTTTTAACCGTAAATGTAGAATATCAGTCGAATGTAATTAAATAATAATAATATTTTTTATTTACCCATTGATATATAAATACCAATTAAAGGACAAATACCAAGCTATAAGTACAAACATACACAATTATTACAAAAAGAATATTGTAATATCAAAGAAAGGAAAAAAAAATAATAAGAAAATGTAGTTGTTATAAATGATCAAAGAATATATGTTCGTACTGACAATCAGCGAAGCGGCATGCATTAATTACCGGAGAGTTCCACAAAGCGTTTGTTCTCACCGTTGGAAAGTTGAAATTTGTGACTGGGCGAGCGACAAGACCAAAAATATAAAAATCGATTCTAGATAAATTTCGGGGCATTCAATTCTTGCATGAATTAATTTCAATAAGAAACACGCTAGTGCGTAAGTGAATTCATTTGGCGCCTCTCTAAAAGTAAATCATAGTTGAATCCTCTAAGACTATATGTACAAACAATTGTAAATTTCAAATATTCTAAGAATCGACGCTAGATTCGCTCGATAGAAAGTGCTGAGTTAAGTTATACGAAGACCAACCAATTGATGCATACTCTACCTTACTTATAACGATACCAAATTAAAGACTTTTTAAAGAATCTATATGTTTTATATGTTTAAAATTCTTGGAGGTTAAATACTAACAATTTGCATGCTCACAAACACGATCTTTGAATTGTTGGTTGGTTAAAACTAAGACGAGAGTCAAAAAATATTCTAAGGTCTTTAATTACAGTGTTAGAAACAGGAAATTTGTCATAAATTAAATAAGTTGTTTGAGTATCATTAACATTAGGTACAAGCATAGAATCCATAGCACAATATTTGAATGAATTTAAATGATTTGTATTACGCCCGCTAATATTGTATTGTAAACTCTTACTATCGATAGTACTGTAGAAAGCGGAAACAATTTTACATCACCTGCTGCTACATGCAACGTGCAACAATAAAATTTCACGAAAACTGGTTTTCTTATAATGTTGCGCAATACAAACACCCTCCTCGGATTTACCTTACGTGGGTGGAATGATTTTAAATTAACAAAGCAGCGAGCCAGTGCCAATGGCGTAAAACTCAGTGAAGATGGTCTTGCGATTCTTGTCGAAACGTTGACAAACTGATTAAAAATTAAAGATGGCGTCATTGCAATTTAAGAGCGGCTCGTCGAAGAGGTTATATGTCACACAGAGATCGTACTTGTGCTAACGAACGCACCACAAAAGGACTAGCGTAATTACAGAAAAACAGGAGGTAATAACTAGAGAACGGACACGCTTACCACATGACGCAAACCCCAGTGCAGTACTGGCGAAAGGCTGTATTTCTAAAATATTTAATTTTATTTATATAATTGGAAAACGAACGGGTGGTGATCTATAAAATTACGAAATACATATTTATTTGTTGAAAAGTTGTATTTATAAAGTTTTTAATTTTATTTATATAATTCGAAAACATACGGGTGGTGATCTATCTATCTAAAATTACGAAATACATATTTATTAATTAATTTTATTTTTATAATTGGAAAACAAAGGAGTGGTGATCTATAAAATTACGAAATACATATGTATTTGATGAAAAGTTGTATTTTTAAAGTTTTTAATTTTATTTCTATAATTGGAACATTTTTATTTGTTCATTTTGTCGTTCAAGTTGAGTAAAGAAGTATTAATATTGACTAGCAAAAGTTTCTCAAGGTTTTCTTCTGGCAATTTTGTTCTCTTTGAATTAAGTACATCCTTATAAATAGAAAACGTCCTTTCTACATCGCAACTGGTTATAGGTGCATACTGGAAATATTCTTTTATTTGAAAATTGAATCGATTCTGCCTTTACTTGATGTAAATCCATATCAAATGATAAAAACACACAATGTTGTATTAGATTTACACTTTATTTAATAATATTTAATAATGACTATATAACAGCTGTTTCACCGTACAACGGTTTCTTCAGATATAACAAGCGGTACTATAAAACATTTTACTTAAACGTAAATATTTTTTATTTTATGACTTAATGGTATTCTCAGAAATTGGAAACCGAAATATTTTTACCCGCCTCTTTTAGTATAAGGGATACATATAGATAACATAAATTATATTATAAGTGACACATATCTAACAAAATATTTCAATCAAAAATAGGAAATAAGTTCAGCAGAGGGGAGGAATTAAGCTCTGTTTTGTCATTTAATAATTTATTTGAAAATTTTTGTTTATTAATTTGCATTGCTTCTAATAAATCGAGTTTCTTACCTTTCTTTTCTTCGTGTAGGATCTTGTTATATCTGAAGAAACCGTTGTACGGTGAAACAGCTGTTATATATTCTTTATTAAATATTATTAAATAAAGTGTAAATCTAATACAACATTGTGTGTTTTTATCATTTTTTATTCTTTTATTTCTTCATATTTAGCCGTTAGATTTTGTGGAATTGTCTCCATACATAATTGCTGCAATGTAATTAAATCTGGATTTCTATTAAGAATTGCTTCAAACTTTTGCCGAAGGCCACATCCGAAGTAACTTGGAATACTTTTCAAATTATTAACAGCCCCACATCTAATGTGGTTAATCCGTCATTTAATTTGAGATTTCGATTTTCAAAATAAGTGATTAGTTTTGGCAATTTTCCAAAGTGTTCGTGAAGAACGTACAACTGATTTTTTAAATTTGGGATTTGTGTGAGCTTCTTGCACTCACCAATACTTCTAGCATCCTCTTTTAGCAGTGTTACGAAATGTTTTAGACTATCGAAATTCTCAGCATAATAATTAGTAGCTTCCAGCCATGTTCCCCATCTAGTTATTACTGGAGTGGTAGGCAGTGACAGAGATGGAAATTTTTCCCTGAAAAGTGCTACTCTCAATGGTGCTTTTCTAAAAACTTTTTTAAAAGCTGATACAAGTCTGTCAACTTCCGGAAAAGTGTCTCTGATATATTCACAGATTCTGTGGAGAGCATGTGCTACACAAGTACCATATTAGGATATGTTTTCTTCAATAGTCTGCCTGTTTTTAACATATACGCAGCACTATCACTGACAAATAAAAGTATTTTTTCTTTGCACGTGGCGTCCGAATGAAGCATTTTTTGCATATTCTCCTTAATGGTTTCAGCAACTGTTTCCGCATCAACTCTATTTATAACACTTGTTGCTATTACATATGAGTTATAGGGAATAGTTGGATGTAGTACACCAGCTACAACATTTACCATACAGCGTCCTAACATATCCACCGTTGCTTCGGCGCTTATCCATATGTATTTATTTAAAAGATGGCTTCTAATGCGTTCTACTGTTCTCGTATAGCACCTAGAAACATAATATTTGCGTAAAGTTGATTCATCAGGAACATTTCGACTAGTATATTTTTTCAGAAGTGTCTTCAAAATTGGATTGTTCGATTTAAATAATGGAATATTAGCTGCCATAAAAGTTTCACAGAGTTCTTCGTTAAGATTGTCAGATTCCAACGGGTTCAATTTTTTTTCGTGCTTTAACGATCCTACGTGACGTTTTACGGTTGATTTATTGCAATTTTTCAATAACGTTTCACACACTTCACAATAAATTTCGGAGTCACTAGCAATGTTCATACAATCAGTATGGCCCTCAATCCAACTCGCCATTGTTTCACTATGCCATTCTCGACGCTCTTCCATTGTCTGAAAAAGTAAGAATATTCTAGATCCAAATAAACAAAATTAAATAACAAAATTTTATGCACACTTACGTGAAAATTATTGGAAGATGTTGCTTAAATGAAAAGAAAAGGAATGTACGTGCTATTTCTCTTACGAAATACGATAAACTTATTTATTTTATCTACGTACACGACACCACTGACAAACACTATATTCTCCGAATACAATAGCTGGATTGTCCATTGTTATCGCTGCGAGACCAGGTGGCCGAGTAAGTCAAACAAATACTTCATTGAATTACGCCGAGATGCACTGAGCGACGTTATACACAATTCCAATTGCGGATTGCGTTTTATGGAAATTGCATCCGTTCTCTAGACTAATAACAAGTAGAACAAAACATTCCACACTAAGAAAAGAAACAAGTTTATTATAAACGTTTTCGTTGATAATAATAATATATAAGATTAAAGAAATAGTACAGAATATCGTAGTACGTTTCAACCAAAACTGAAAGAGTCAAGTCCTGTATATAAATAAGTTAAAATATATATTAATTTAAATAAATAAGTAATTACTTATTTACCAACATAATTTAACTATAAAGTCAAAATGCTAAATCATGAGTAAAAACTCTCGTACGATATTGTATATTCACAGTCTGTATATTTTAGAGCACATAAAAAAGTATGGAAAGAATACAAACAAATGACATACGTATACGCAAGGTTTTGGGTAATCGTTAACTAGTTGATTTAATTTTTGTATAGGTAAACTAAGGGCTGTTTATCCGTTAACGCAATTAAAATATATTAAAAATAAATGAAATGCATTCTTATGCACGAAATCCTTAAATACCTTGATTCCACAAATTTCTGTCTAATTTAAATGACATCATCGCCAGTATTAAATACATTAAATTAAATTGCGAAACGATATAAACAATGCACAATTTTTAAATGATCCAGACATTTAATGTTCGAATAAAGACAAATAAAAGGTATGAAAATTACTATGAACGTTACTACTGTAATTACTTACAACGAAATTACTCAATGTCTAGATCAAAGAAAATATAGTTTAATGCAACATATCTTAATATAACATACAATAAAAGTTTTTAAGGCATGATGCAAGTTTTTGAGTGATATGATTCAGATGAAACGGCGTAATTAAGATCAAAACTACCTTACAGCTTGCTGATTATTGAACGAGGATAAGCTGCTGCAATCAAGGTGCTTCCAGTACACACGTGGTCTTCGAAGGGATTTCCAAAACGTGTGCACTGATACGGTTCTCCAAAAGGTCCTCCACTTTCGTTGATTTATGCCATGATGATGCCATATTTCTTCTTGTTTCGCTATTTCTAATACATAATTACCATCTACAGGGTTTTTGATAGGAGTTCTTTTAACTAAGTGGTTGCTGACATTTGCTATACGAGTTGTTAAATCTCGTATAGCTAATTTCAGCAAACAGTTAGTTAAAAGAACTCCTATCAAAAACCCTGTAGATGGTAATTGTGAATTAGAAATAGCGAAACACGAAGAAATATGGCAGAGAAATTTAGCGGAAAAATATTACTCACCCATAGCTGTTCGATGGGGTTAATTAATCTTGGGCCTTGTTAATAACATCAACCCAAACAAAAAGTTGCGATATAACAAGCTCTGTCTGCCGCCAAATAAGCCAACTATTTCAGTGCAAATTTCCTAGAAACAAATTCACATAGCGGTAACAGTCGGAGACACAATCTGATCCGCCGAGATTTACAACAGAAGTGTCAGCAGTTTCCCACGCTTATCTCATACTCTAGAAATTCTTCCCCCATAGCCGGTGACGTGGCAAAATACGTTGTTTTAGAACAGGAGAATACCGGAACCGACCAATAAATCGCCGTAATCTTGTAACACTGCATAGAGCGCGACAAGATAAAGATGTCAATGGATTGCTAATAAACAGGACGAAGAGTCAAAGTTAAACGTTAGAGCCCTGCAGGACACCCGATGTAAATACGTACTCATAGGATAGGAACTCACTATAGAAGACGTAATTAAATCTATTGATCAGATATAATCTCGTAAGAATTATAAGAGAAAAATTGTATCCAAACAATCATAATTTGTGATAGTTAATATTGCGTTTTGAAGAATTCGGTGCAAATTAAGTCCACCTGATATCAAGTTCAGTACCACACAGCTAACTAAAGAGAGACTTACCTCTATAATTATTATCCCTGCTGCCTCAAGTATTGGTGCCTGTGTCGAAAATTCACTTATGTTGAAACAGAAAATATATTGTAAATTATATCTTCGTAAAAGGTGCGATTCAAATTTCTAAAATACTGCCGTACTTCATCTAGAAATTCGTCGTCGTCTTCAAACCTTTTACCCAACAAATGAACTTTCAACGGCTCAAACAAATGAAAATCAGAAGAAGCCATGTCTGGACCATGCGGCGGATGGACAATAACTTCCAAATTGTATTTCTGCAGCCAGGTCTTCGTCTAATTTGAGGTGTACAGTCTTGCATTGTCATGCAACAACATGATTCCTTTCGTCAACCTTCCTCTTCGTTTTTGTCGAATGGCTTGGTACAGTTTTTCGAGAGTTTGACAATAAATATCACTACTAATTGTAGTTTTCGGTGGTAAAAACTCTATGAGCAGAATGCCTTGTATATCCTAGAACACAGTTGCCATTGTCTTTTTTGCAGACTGCTGAACTTTGAATTTTTTCAGTGTTGATGAACTCGCATGCTTCTACGCGATTGAGTCCGTTTTTGATTCGGAGGTATGGTGGTATACTCACGTTTCGTCTCCTTTAACTATAGACTCTAGAAATCCGTTTTCCTGACGATAGCGCGTTCAAAGTTCCATTGCCGCCGCCAATCGTTGAATTCTGTGTAGTTTTGGTACCCATTTCGCGGACAATTTTCGCCTAATTCAGGAACAGAGTTTTAGGAATACTGGGTCAGTAGAGCAATTTCCCGTATTCCCAAACGTTGGGTTAGGTTGCTTCAGGATCATCGTTCAGAACTGTGCGTCCACTTTTGAACTGTTTACACCAAACACTAACTTGTGTTCGACACATAACGCCTTCTCTTTAAGTCTTCAGTATTTTTTTATGAATTTCGGCAGGTATTACATTATTTGCATGCAAAAAAGTAAAGACCGCTTGCACTTGAAACTTGGAGTATGTTTCGATCGGAACTGAGATTGTACGGCTGTCACCGCAAGTTTCAACCTGATTAAAGCGACGTAGGTGCTGTGCCACGCAAACGCAGCTTTGGATTCAACTCTTGTATATTGATACGTATTAACCCAATTACTACCAACGTCCGTTTAAAAGGTCGGTACAGAAATTTTTTTTTTGTACAACTTAAACTATTTTCCGAAAGATGGTGCTCCAGTCTATCATTAGACAGAGCATGTACAACGTCTTTCCAAGATTTGCAGCAGTGTAAGTTTTGAAGACTTGCAGATATTGTAAATTGTGTGTGAAACATTTTTTTACGTTCTGTCATGGGCAATTGGAGGTAAGAATAATTACGTAATTACAAACATAACATTACTATTTCTTTACACTGATGAGTTGGTATAGTCATAAATTTATGGTTTTACACTTAAACATCTTTGTTTTTTGCTTCATTTTTGCAACATAACCTTACAAACACAACCGTCCTTTTAAAAGGACAATGGTTAAAATACGTACTATTTTGTTTTCAGTTATTTGAAAAGACCTCTAACACTCCATGAGCTATTAGAAGAAGTAGAATACATTGATGATGTTCACAGTATACCAGACGCTATAGCAGTGTTTCCTCCCGTTAACGCTAATGAAGAGGTTACCGATGAAGACTCCGGAGATGATGAAATTGTTACTATGAACAATCTTCCTGGTAGAATATTGAATACTCAAGCTGAAGCTATTTTTGATACCGATCACGATAGTGATGATGATATCCCATTGTCACATTTTAAAAAATATAAAAAAAAGACAGAAAAGTAATCATTGGGTTAGGGAAGACATTACAAATAATTTACCAAAATGGCAAGATGAAAGTACGGCAAATAATAATATGTCTTCCTTGGACTTGTTCAGTCTCTTTTTTGACGAGAAACTTTGGCAAATGATACTAAATTATAGTAATCTTTATGCAGTGCAACATAACAGAAATGGAGATATTACACTAGATGAAATAAAATGTTTTTTTGGAGTACTTATTTACAGCGGTTATACAAGTGTCTCAAGGAGATTTTGTATTGGGAAAACAGCTCTGATGCTAATCATAAAATTGTGTACACCGCAATTTCACGGAATCGTTTTAATTTTATAATGCAAAACCTACACTGTTGTGACATTACAAATCTAAAAGTTGGTGACAAATTTGCAAAAGTTAGTCCATTGTTACAAAGATTAAACCAGAAATTTCTTTCTTCTGCCCCTATACAAGAAAGCCATAGTGTAGACGAGTCCATGATTCCGTATTTTGGACGGCATGGTTCGAAACAATTTATCAGGGGCAAGCCCATTAGATGGGGTTTTAAATTTTGGATGGCCACAACTATAAACGGCTACATAGAATGTTTTGAACCATATCAAGGATCCACCACAAATCTTTCAGAAAGATACAAAGACTTGGGTTTGGGCGCAAGTGTGGTCTTATCATTTGTTGACAAAATAATCACAGCAAAAGGTCAGCTGCCTTTTCATGTCTACTTCGATAATTTTTTTACGTCGTGGGAGGTACTTTTGGTGCTTAGAGACAGAAATATAAAAGCTACTGGTACGGCGAGAGAGAACAGAAATCCAGTATCAATTATAAGGTCTGGTAAAGAATTGAGAAAAACAGAAAGAGGGACATTTGAATATGCTTTAGAACGGGAGGAGAATATAATAGTCTTCCGATGGAATGATAATAATATTGTTACCATTGCTTCCAATTGTAAATCTGTACTACCAACGACTAATGTGACTCGATATTCTCAAAAAGAGAAGAAGAAAATATCTGTGCCTCAGCCCAAGTTGGTAAAAAAATACAATCAGAATATAGGTGGAGTAGAGAGGGCAGATCAGAATATCTCTTTATCGCGTGAGTATCAGAGGAAAAAAGTTGTACTTTCCTATAATTTGTCATGGCTTGGATATGGCTATTCATAACGCCTGGCAACTTCACCGCCACTGTGGAGGGAAAATGGACCAGTATGGCTTCCGTCGATCTCTTTGTAAAGGTATTTTAGAAACCCATAAGAAAAACACTAAGAGAGGACGTATACGAACAAGTGTCAATGAAAACGAAATTTCGCGATTTGATGGTAAAGATCATTTGATGGTTTACCAAGAAAATCAAATCAGATGTGGACGGTGCCACAAGAAAGTCCAATTTAGGTGTGCCAAATGCAAAGTAGGGTTACATCCTATACAATGTTTTGTTGAATATCACACGCAATAATATTTTTTTATGTTTATTATGTTCCAATATCAAATTGAAGATTGTATTTAAATAAACTTAAGTTTTTTAAAGTTAGTTCTGATTACACCTTATAATGCCACTGTCCTTTAAAAAGGTCGGCTCTTATCTAAAAAACTACTAAAAAAAGTTAAAATGAAAAGTTGTTGATTGGGTTCCAGTTAATGTAGAAATAGACAACAAATGTATTTTTTCAAGAAAAAATTAATTTGGGAGTAGCTGGGTTAAATAACGTTTCATTTTTTTTAATTAAAAATATAGACAAACTTTCCTGCTCTATTTTCTAACTTAAGGACAAATTAAAAAATTTTAACGTTAACAAATTGTGATACCTTTCTAATAAGATATAACTTATTTACAGAGACTTTTATAAGCGTTGTACACATGGTACTGTTGAATTTTAGAATTTCTCCATTCATTTAACATTTTAATGTAGCAAATTCTTTTGTTTTAAACTTCAGAAGGGGGTATTTGAACTTTTAAGTGGAATGTCCTTAAAAGTAACTGTTTAAAATTTTTCTATATTAAGGCAAAAACATTTTGTATATTCCGTTTGTTCAAGATCAACTAAAGATTTCGTGAATGTTGTAAATATAACAGTCGCACGCTTACCGCCGACTGTATCAAGAATTCCTGCCTCTCTGCATATCTCAAAGACTAGCAGACTTGCATGTGAGAAGTTGCTCAAAGGCTGTGGAATTTCAATTTCTGGCAAAGTTTCCACTTTGCCGTTGTACGTACCTATCCCCCTTCTGAACAACACAGCGCCTCTTTTACTGCCGCTTCTTCCCCTGCACACACCATAACCTTACTCTTTTCATACCCTTCTTCGTCTCCCGTCATCATTTCCGTCGTCTTTTACACCGCTTCACTCTTTGCGAAAATCCACAACCACTTTGTAAGACTTTCATCTTGGTATTTTCGACATACCGCCGAACACAAACTTCGATATTTAAACGTTGATAACAAGTTTACCCTTTCAAAACTTCGCCTTGTTTTTATTGCTCTCCGACGGAAAAACGTAAAAATTAAAAGCGCCAAGAATCGATGGATATAAGTGGCGGCGGTGGGCAAATTAAAAAGGAAAATACGGCGAAGCGCAAAGTTGATACTTCCACCTTAATATTATGCAATTACGGAGAACAAAACGAGAAATTGAAATAAACAGTATAAATTCCGGGCATTCAATTATATTCCTTTTCAGCGAGTGCTTCTTTCCTTGTTGAATATTTTTGTTTAAGAATTTTCGTAAAAGATCTTGCGTTCCCTTTCTCAGAATTTATTATGCCTGCAGACTTTAATTTTTGAATTTTGTACCAGAAATGTTTACCCAAACTTTGTAGAGGAATATGGAAAGGTTAGTTTCAATTTTCGGGGACTCATTTTATATGTAACTTTAATATCTTCGCAAAATAAATAAGAAATATTTTATCTTCTTTTTTCTTAAAAAAATAGACTTTATAAGTGGACTCATAAAGTGAATTAAAATACATAACTTTAAAATAACACTAATAATAAACAGTGATACTCGTAATAACACTTAATTATATCCTTTATTCACCTTTGGAAATTTCCAAGTGCAAGATAATACAAAATAATTATAATAATAAGATATGTTGCAATTTGTTTCACTCAAAATACTTATTTCTTCAAATTAAGATAGATACTGGATCAACTCAACTCTAAATTCAACCGGCAAAATTTTTGTGATGATGGAGGGTAATAAATGAAGGAACTTTCTTAGTATTTTTTGTCTCTATTGGAAAGTTAAATAGTTTTAAAATACTTCCTATCGACCGACAGTTAAGACAACTTTTTGTACATCTATAGATTATGTTCTTTGTTAGCAACCACATATTCCAGATGCAGTACAGTTCTTATTGGAAATAAATTGTATAATGATAACGTTATTAATAGATACTAACAAAATAAGACACAAAATTCCTATTTAATCCTGTACTGAATCCTTAGGTTGATTTCTTTTTAATATTCACTACCATAGTATTTTCAATTCTATATTAAAAACTTGCATGGAATAATTGCAATCACAAAATTAGAAAATATTATTTTAACGGAATAAAAATAAACAATGAAATAGGGGTACATTTAAGAGACATTTTAAAAAAATTAAAGAATGTTTTCAAAATGTTGGCCATTGATTTGAATACAAACATTGCACCGCTGAATCATTAACCGCCGAACACGCTCAGACATTCTAGGTATTTGTCTGATTGATTGCGTCGCGAAAAGTATACGTTCTCTTTGTTCATCTTGAGTTTGGACAGGTGTTTCATAGGTAAGCGTCTTTAGATGGTCCCATACATAAATATCCAACACAGTTAAGTCAGGTCTTCGTGCAGGCCAAGGTACAGATTCTCCTCAGCAAATCCGTCTTCCTGTATAGGTATCATTTAAATATCTTCGAGCTATGGACCGGACACAAGAGGCCGATGACTCATCGCCCGTGGGCGTACTATTGAAAATTTGTATTTTTAAAGAGTTTTTATTTTATTTATATAGTTGGAAAACAAACAGGTGGTGATCTTTAATATACGAAATACATTTTTATTTGTTAATTTTGTAGTTCAGGTTGAGTAAAGGAGTGTATTAATATTAACTAGCATTACTTTCTCAAGGTTCTTTTTTGTAAAATTTGTTCTCTTTGAATGAAATACATCCTTGTAGATAGAAAACGTCCTTTCTACATCGCAACTGGTTATAGGTGCATACTGGAAATATTCTGTTATTTCAGCAAATTTAGCAATTAGATTTTGAGGCATTGTCACCATACACAAGTGCTGCAATATTATTAAATCCGGATTAATATTAAAAACTGCGTCTAACTCTTGCCAAAGGCCACACATCTGAAATCACTTGGAATATTTTTCAAATTTTTAATAGACAAATCTAATGTGGTTAATCCATTATTTAATTTCAGATTTTGATTTTCAAAATAAGTGATTAGTTTTGGCAAGTGTTTCTGAAGAAAGTACAACTGATTTTTTAAATTTGGAATTTGTATTAATTCCTTGTACTCAGAAATACGTCATTTAAACATGTAACGAAATTTTGTAAACTATCGAAATTCTCTGCATAAAAAACTAGTAGCTTCCAACAATGTTCCCATCCAGTTATTACTGGAGAGGAAAGCAGTGACAAAAATGGAAGTTTTTCTCAGTAAAGAGCTAGTCTCAATTGTGCTTTTTTGAAAACTCTTTTAAAAGTGGGTACAAGTCTTTCGACTTGTATGCAGCATATTAGGATATGTTTCCTTTAATAGTCTGCCTGGTTTTAACATATATGCAGCACTGTCACTGAGAAATAAAAGTATTTTTTCTTTGTACCTGTCGTCCGAATGAAGCATTTGGTGCATATTCTCGTAAACGGTTTTAGCTACTGTTTTCGCATCAACCGTATTTATAACTTTTGTGACTATTACATATGCGTTATATGGAATAGTTGGATGTAGTACACCAACTACAACATTTGCCACACAGCGTCTTAATATAACGGCAGTTTTGTCGGCACTTATCCATAGGTACTGATTTGAAAAATGGCTTCTAATGCATTCTACTGCTTTCGTGTGTGGTTAACCGAATGAATAATACTATTCAATAACTGCGTGTTGTACTTAGCGATGTTATAAACTATTTATATGATCCGCCATGCTGAAGTCATATCCTTTGCCTGATAGCATACGGTACATCTTCCAAAATACGAGAAGTTCTTGTTGGAGAAATGCCAAATAGTTTTCAGAAGTTAAGCGGCATGGCCGGAAATGCCCAATCAAATAATCGCCTATAATTCCAGCCTAAACCTTAGAGGAAAATTGATTTCGATGATGCCGGATGAATGTTGCGTGTGGATTTTCGTCCGCCCAAATATGTAAATTCTTATTTTTGATAGAGCTTTTGGAATGGAAACAGCATTCATCCGTATAAGTATAACACCATACTTTGAAGATTCTCTTCATTTGCCGCAAGTCATAAATACCATTGTGAAAATATAAGTCTAGGAACAATGTCGCTTGGATTTAATGCATGTACTTTTATTAAATAATGGGATCGCAACTATTGCTCTTTTAATGTCCAAACTTTGGAACTTTTGGAACTTTGCCTGAAATGAACCAGTTTCTCTAAGAGCCGATCAATAATTTATATAGGTATAAAAAACATCTCTAAATGTATAAAAAGTTGCCTCACATGTCAGTCGACATGAAGTGTTTCAAAACCATTGAACTTTTCAAATAGGCTTTTCCAGAACAAAAAGATGCTAAAAGGTTATTCCATTTATTGCCCTCCGCCACCATAAAAATTTTGTCTGTTGAGTTTAGACGGACCCGGTAGTATGACTGTACACATAAGGACCAATTTACTATACATCAACTAAAAATTAGAGGGAAAGTGAATCAATAGAAAATTCATCCTAATTAAACCCATACTCTTAACTAATTGAATTAATCGCAGTTGCTAATTTTTGATAAGATATATTACAGATCTATATCTACTCGTAGTTAATTCAATTCCTCGGCTATATGATGTATAGTCAGTCGTGGTTATAAAGGCAAGGGTAATACCCTCACACTTTAGTTATCTAGGCATGGGTGTCATGTACAGAGCAATTAGAAGAAAACAATCGATCATATTGCTTAAGTATTTAAAACTGAGTTTGAGGAGTACAATTTTACGCAGTTCACATAAAGATTGATAGTTAAATAGCTTTAAACGCTCGTAGCAACTACAGTTGTTATTGTTGATATTCAGTTTGTGCAAGATGTAGTTAATGAACACAGTACACACAATACCTTGAGTTCGTTCAATCCTGTTTGAATGATGGATCCCAAACTGAATAGCAATATTCCAGCGTAGATCGAACTAAACTCTGATGCAATGTAATAACAGCTGTATAAAGCTCTCTGAATGTGAGATTGTAAATATGCCATTAGAAAGTTAGTGCTGAGTTGAAGATAACCACTCTATCCAGTAAGCAGCCGTTAACAGTGTATGAAATAGTGCATTCTTTCCTCTTCCTGAAGAAGAACATCGTAGTTCTTCTCCTTCGGTCTTGCAGGAAAGCATCACCCACTTTTGCCATATTTTCTGGCGTGTTTTTCGTCGAACCAAAGCGCTCAGCTTCATCATCAACTGGCATACGTCCATTTTTAAAACGATTAGCATCCTCAACAAGCGCTTGTTTCCGCTTCCGTTTTGCCATATTTGAGGCATAATTTGATACCCGTTCTTTGCTTTTTCACATCAGACATTGTAGTGTCGCAGAATAACTCAAACACCATTCAACAAATATAAACACAAAAACTGTTTATCACCACCTAGCAAAGTATTGTTTGACAATCTGACTTAGTGTAAACGTAGTTCACACCATCTAGCGCTATAGAGTTGTACTACCATCCCTTCGCGCGACACATTCAAACACCGAGAATTTATGGGTAGCACCTCGTATATCACAAAATGTATGATACCATGATAATATATTGACATTTCCGTTTGTCAAATTTTTATTTAAATTTTATTTAAAAAAGCAAATTTATCTTATTTTAAATAAACTTTCTTTTAACTAATATAAGAAGATTCTTCATGAATGATAAATAAGCATCCTCTAAAACCAACTACTAAATTATCAGCAATTTGCTTAAAGTAGTTTTAATTAGATGGACACTCCCCTGCATTTAACCCATATAGTGAACATAAAGGGAATGCACAAAAGTTCAAAATTTAATAATAAATAAAATGTCAGCGACAATTAGCAAGTAAAATGTGTAAAGTGATCTCCACTTGGAACATTAGAGAAACGAGATTACACTGTGCGCTAGCAAATAAGGTTAACAATTAGAACGTAATTCCTGTTACGTACATAAGGGTACCACTCTGACAGTATAGGTTCGCTATAAAGTCAAAAACTATTATTCCTCTTGCTACCGTTCTGCTTCTAAAACAGGAAAGGACCTTATTTCAACGAGTGACGTAGAAGTTATACGGAAATTATTAATTGCTTTATGTAATTTCTATATTTTATCGTAACAAAAATAGTTCATCATTATTTTGCTCTTAAGTAATTATAGAAATAAAATATTAATAATAGAAAATACCCATCCAATGAAAAAATTGAAATTAATTCATATTAACTATTAGCAGAACGATACATTGTAATAAAAGATCTCTATAATTAATTAATTCTAGAAGTGGATAAAGAAGAGGAGGATGAGAGTATAGTCAAGGGCCGCGATAATTAAGAAAGCAAAACAGTGAGGGATATCGATAATAATAATAATAATAATAGTGATCTTTCTTGTTCAACGACGAATCCCTTTGCAACAATATAATTACATTAATGGTAGAGTAACTACGAGAAGGTATTGATATATCTTTAGCCTACTATCGACACAATTTAAAAATACACTTAATACAGCGATCCTGCAACGCCTTTAACGTTTCTAATAAAATATTCTTCTTGTTCTGGAAACCAGTCCTCCACAGCTTCTATTACCTCTTGGTTATACAAAAATTGACGTCCTTTTATTTTTTTTTCATTCCAGGGAACAGAAAATAACAATATTAAAAATAGTCTTTAGTGCCCAAGAGGTCATCCCCATTTACAGGATATAAATGTAATAATTACAACATTAAATATCAAAACAAATAAACATAATAATTAATATAAAAAATAAGTAACCACAAGGATTAGACAAATTGTAAAAAATAAAACTAAAAACAAATTAAGCAAAATAATATAACAAAATAAAAAAAACATGAACTGGCCTATCTGAAAAAGAAAAAAAAATTCGAAATATTTGTTGGCAGTAGTGCTCATAACGTAGACAGGGGAACGCTGCAACACATTGGTCCTCGCCGTAGGCACATGAGCGACAGAGTTTAAACGTGAATAAATCCTCGGCGCGTGTAGAGAAATTCTTGACAGAAGAAAAGGGCAATAAATGTATCGACATGAAGGTAGCACACTGGTGATTCCTTCTGTCCAAGAGCGAAGGCATATTATGCCGCTGCAGCAAATCTCTCTGACTTATTCCGATAGATGGATATACTCCATCAATTTTAAAAATCTTCGGTCTATTCTATCCAAAATTAATCTATAGGAGGCATAGAAGGGATACCAAACAATAGCTGCATAGTCCATTTTGCCGACAGCAAAAGCGAAATACAACACTTTAAGCAAATCAATGTTGTTGAAGTTGGTGGAAACCCGCATAATGAAGCCCAGAGCTTTACAGGAGGATGTGCACACAGCTTGCAATTGTTGCTTAAAAGACAATTCAGAATCAAATAGTATACCCAGGTCCTTAATGACAGTTTTCCTTTCCAAGCAAGTATTATTAATTGTATACTGCGACGGTATAGGAGATTTTGAGCGGGTGTAACTCACAGCACAACAATTCTTAGTATCTAATTCCAATCTGAAGCTATTACACCAATTTAGAGGAGAAGTATCGTCGATACTAGTTATCTTAGAATATATCTTTAAATCATCCGAATATGCTAAAACTGGACAGGTGAGAAAGTCAGCAGGTCGTTGATAAACAACACGAAAGGAGGTGGTCCCAAGTTAGAACCGTGAGGCATAGCAGATTTCGTAATGAATTCAAATGAGCGAGAGCCGCGAAATTCGATATTTTAAATACGAATTCATGAAATTTAAAGTAGATGGCGCAAAGTCAAAGGAGCAAAGTTTAGAAAGTAAGGCTTTATTACTTATAGTGTCAAATGCATGCGAAAAGTCAGTATAAATAACATCTACCTGACCGCGCCTAAACAGAACCTCACTCAAGACTTGAGAGACACTATACAAATTAGTCAATGTGCAAGGCCCTGAAAGAAAGCCATTCTGGATGTAGGATAAGAACTGACTAATATTTCCATAGATAATAGTCTGAGGGGGTTAAATCTGGGGAATAGGGTGGGTGTTCCAGTAATGCGCAATTTGTGTGCTGGGGCATTATCCTGCAAAAACAACAAAGCTTTCGCTAACATGCCACGTCTTCTTTCCTTAACCCAGATATGCCCACTGTTCTTTTAAAAGCACGTTTCGCTGGTGTGCCTTTAAATGAAAATAAAACTTACGCGTTGTAATAATAGATGTCGTCTTGTGTTCAAACATTAATGAGAAGTTATATTCTACAGTATTTTGACAGTTTGCAATAAACAGGTGATTATTGTAAGAGGTTAGAGTGCAAGAAAAAGTGACCATGTCTTATCCATATGATTTTAGACTTGTAGGGTAGGTATTTTATAGCAAATTGTTAGTAAATTGTATCTTTGTTGATAAAAACACGTTTATTAATATCTAAAGAAGGATAGTGCTTTGTTTTCAAGCAATAAATATTTTTATTCTGCCCTGCAAGTAACTGCCACCAAGTGTGTCCTTTTAAAAGGACAGTGGGCACATATAATAACAAAACTACATATATAACACTTTCGGCTGTTACTTTGTGAAGATTCATGATACTGGATATAAGTAAAATAAAACACTCAATTAAACTTTGAATAACTTCACTTTATTTTTATCACTATGTGACTGCAGTTTCGACATTACATGTCATTATCAAACTAAAGTTACAATAATTGATGGTGAAATATATATCTTATTTGGTAACATCTGAGACACACTACAAATTAAATACCTATTACTCTAATCTATTTGAAATTGTTGATGTGCGGTTACAAAATTTCCCAACTCTCTTTTATATTAATATACTGTTATAACAGGATTTAGACAACAAAATTACATATTTTCAGAGGTTTGACATTAGACCAACTACTGCGTTCTTTGGAAGAGGAAGATGAGGAAACTTTAACTCCCAATGTAGAAATAGCTATAATGCCGCCTACTACTGCTTGTGATGATCTTACGGATGAGGACTCCGGAGACGATGATATTGTGAATGTCAACAATTTACCTCGGGCTCAATTGCTAGCAGGAGCTGAACTATTTTCGCAAAATACTGTGACTAGTAATGATGAGGACAATTGGGATGAAGAAGACTTATGTCCTCTATCTAGGTTTGTCAACGAGTCAAAAGCATATTCAGAATATAAAAAAAGACATACAAGTGGAAAAAAGTGAATCTAAAAACTCAGTTGATTGAAGAATGGCCAAATCTTGCTTCAACTGCGCCTGTACATACTTCGGTTGATACTTCTGACCCACTACTTTTATTTGAATTGTTTTTTGACAAAGATGTAATTGATATGTTCTCGTCATATTCTAATAGTTATGCTGCTTCAAAAAATAGAAAAAATGACATCACAACAGAGGAAATAAAAACTATGTAAAGTTACCCAGACGACGCATGTTTTGGCAGAATTCACGAGATACCCATAATGATGTAGTATCAAATGCGAGGTCAAGGAACAGGTTTGAATATTTATTATCAAATATTCATTGTTGTGATAATGGAAATTTAGATAATACAGATCGTTATTCCAAAGTCAGGCCTCTTTTGAACATACTTCTTCAGAGGTTTGTCAAGCTTTCACCAACGAATGAACACCACTCTATAGTTCCATATTTTGGACACCATGGCTGCAAACAATTTATCAGAGGAAAACCTCTGAGGTACGGTTACAAGTTTTGGGTCGGCGCCTTGCCATCCGGAAATGTGGTTTGGTTTGAGCCATATCAAGGTGCCAAATCAGATATAAAAGAGTGTTATAGAAATCTTGGCTTAGGGCCCTCCGTAATTCTCGAATACCTTGATGTTTTAACAAATCATAAGCAACTTACATATCACTTATACTTTGATAATTTCTTCAAAACATTGTCTTTGATAGATATTCTTACTAGTCGGGGTATTAAAGGAACTGGCACAATAAAAAAAAATCGATTGTATGGTTGTCCATTAGAGCCTGAAACAAATTTGAAGAAAAACCGCGGATCGTATGACTACAAAACAACGGATCAATAATTATCGTAAAATGGAGCAACAATAGCCTTGTGCACATGACATCTAATTTTCATGCCGTCGAGCCATTACACCAAGTTTCACGTTTTTCACAAAAAGAAAAAGAGCGTATCATGGTAGACCAACCTAATCTTATCGAATATTATAACGCATATATGGGCGGTGTTGATCGGAGCGATCAAAACATCAGCCTATACCGTATAGGAATTCGGGGGAAAAAGTGGTACTTTCCACTTATTGCGCAAATTATAGACGTTGCAGAACAAAACGCCTGACAACTTCATAAATTGCGTGGAGGCAACATGGATCACCTCACTTTTAGAAGGACCATTGCTCTAGGGCTTATTGAAAGTAATGGGAAGAAAAATATTCCGCAAAAATCAAAATCATCTCCTTCACCATTTGAAAATGCTACTTCAAGATTTGACAGAATCGATCATTTAGTAGCTGAACAACCTAAGCAAACCAGATGTAGAGTCTGTCATATGAAAGTTTCTACGAAGTGCACAAAATGTGACGTCGCTTTACATGTGAGGTGCTTTGTCGCATATCACACGACGGCATAACATTTTTTTACACTTTTTGATTTTTCATTTTTAGTTTAATAAATAAATAAACATAACATAAAATAAAAGATAATTACTTTATTGTCGTCTATTTTCCCACTGTTCTTTTAAAGGGACACCTCTTTGTGATTATTACTAAAGAGAAGGATTTTTTAAAATATTTTTTATGTCATCAGTAAGCTTAGGCTGATAAAGTACTGTTAAAAAAAGTATTTTAGTAAAAATAAAAAGTGTTGGGCATATTTGGGTTAATTTTCTCTCTCAGGGTGGTTAGTAAATTATAATAAGAATGTCCAGCCATGATTTCACCCTTTGTTAGGTAATCGATCATAATTATTCTACGGATTTTTCAAAATACTGTAGCAAGAACTTTTCCAGCAGATTTTTGAACTCGAAACTTCCTAGGCCTTGGAGAACCATGATGCTTCCACTCCATCGATTGCTATTTTGTTTTTGGGTCGCAAAAATGCTTCATCCATAATCACAAGATGGCTCAAAACATCTGGATCTGCTTCAAAATGGATGCAGATTGACGTGACGCTTTCACTCTTGCTCGTTTGTGTTCGGCGTTCAAGCATTTAGGAATCCATTTTGCGGAAATTTTTTTCATATCTAAATCAACGTGAACTATTGGATGGACGCGTTCATATGTAATCTTTAGTGACTTAGCTATATGTTTCAGCCCAATTCGACGATCTGATATCATGTCATGAACTGCGTCAATAGTTTCGGGGCTGGACACCGAAATCAGTCTTCCTGGTCGCTTCTCATCTACAACGGAAAGTTTTCCTCTTTTGAATGACGCAATCCAATTTTTGATTGTCGCATATAATGGGCATTGATCGCCAAGCAAATTTCCTTACCACCTAACTTCTTCAAATACAAGTATTTTATACTAAAGTCCATGCTGCCAGCTCTCAATTATTCATGGTACGTTCAAAATTTTCATCTTCAAACAGTTTCCTAGCTTGTGGACCAACAAATATTCCTTCGCGAAGTTTCGCATCACACAGCTTTGGAAACTCATCCCTTAAGTATTTAAAGCAGTTGTCTTCTTTTTCTAGAGCTTTCACAAACTATTTAATGTTGGCCGGTGGCACTTTTATTTGGTAATGTTGCTGAACTGCTCAGCTATCCCACAGACTCAAAAAAATTAAAATATTTGGTAAACCCTTCTTGTAGTCCAAGTAATAAGGAAATAACCTTAAGGTCACCACAAATTTGCCAAAGATGATTTGAATATTGAATGAGATGTAATATAGTTGAGAAAATATCATACGTTTCCTATGTGTTTCTAAAATGAGACAATGGAGTTGATGCTTTCGAGTTACCATTATAAAGTAAACCGGCTTTGAGACTTGTTTTCGATAAACAATCGCCATGCTGTCGGGTTATATTCAACACTCATTTCATACAAAAGTCCATTTAAGTCAGTGCAGTAAGAGAAATTTCCTTCAACTTTGTAAAAAGACCTGAATTTTTGGTGACGACTCTTCAATACAGGGATTCTTGTAGTGGAATGTAAAAGATTCTATTCTTTTAATCGAGATCCCAAACTTTGTGATTTTTCTTTGGTTAAACCCAAATCCCGTATCATGTCATTGAGATCTGAATGAGTAATGAGACGTGGTTCGTTAGAAGGAACATACGTCAGATGACTTGAAAATGACACATTCAAAATATCGTTTAAGCTCACAACCAGTTTTTTTCAACGGTTTGCTTACAGATGGAATGCCTGGATACGTTACTTCACCTGTATTTATTTCTTTTTGACGCTTCAATTTTTACAAAAGAGAAGTAACAGTCTGGACGCGATTTGTTGGTTTACCCCAAATCATTGGAATTCTTCAGAAGAATTCTTGTTTTTGTTCCACTGAGTTAATTTGACATAGCACGAAATACAGCATATCTATGGTACCCATATTTTGGCTTGATTTTGAATTTTGAAGTCAAAATATTGTTCACAACTTCTTTGAATTAATTCACCTAAAGGTTTCCTTTACGATTTTGTAAAATATAGTTCTAAAACATAACAAAAACTGTCCGGAGAATTTTTACAGCCTCTTTCACGGTTTTAAATTCTTGAAAATCACACGTAACACAACTTGTGGAATACTGCATCAAACTTTCTGAACTAAGTGACAGTTCAGCGATATTTCTTTTGTCTCTTGCCAGACCGCGTCAACAACTAAACAATAAATGTATCACCACGCCGACTGCAACATTAATATCTGCACAGATTCCAGAAGAATCCATTTTAGTTTATTCCGCAATGACTAATTTATTAGAATTCTCTACTTCTCTCTGGAATGCGTGACGTCGTATCCTTAGTAGCTGCTGCTCCTCACGGATACTTTTTCAATACTTTTTCAATTTTAAATTTTACGTTAATCTTAGTGAGAACAGATTAAAATATTATATTGAATACGTGATGTTAGAATACAGTTTTTGTGTTTAAAACAAGTAAAATACTAAAATTTTAGATTGTTAAGACAGTTATAAAAATCATATCGACTAGTGTAATTATCTAAATATAATCTTTGACTTGGTTTTAGTAGTTCTGTAAGAGAAACCTTTATTCATAAAGCAAACTACTGTTTTCCTGAGAATTACAAAATGCATATCTCTCGGAAGCCATCAGTACCAGCCGAGTACGTTGTACTTGAACAAAGGCAACCGGTCTATTAAATGAAAATTAAATTTTTCTGTTCGGGCAGACGAGGTGTCTCGGGCAAACGTCCGTTCCTAAACGAAAATAATTATCACGTCAAATGTTGCTCGCTCTAGTTTTATAACATGGACGATGTGACCGGCATTGCAAAGCGCTCGGTAAAACGTTTGGAAGACTAAATGGACTTAAAGAGTTTCATTTTCCATTCTTTCGCCGTTTAGATTAAAATTTACTGCGGCGAAAATTCTTTTGGATTTTCATTCGTTGAGAATTTTACATACAAAAAAACAAGTATATGTGAAAATATTTACGTAATTTTCTCTTCAGTAGGCAATGCTTTTTAGTTCCATTCGTCTCTGAGGAAAATATGCAGTAATTCAAAGAGGAAAGAAAAATATTTTCAGAGATAATATTTTAAAAATGTATATAAATGTAGCACTCATTTGTAGTTATTTAAATTTTCTAGAAATATATGAAATAACATTTTTCAAACATAATATCTAGAACATGAGTAATGCCTTTAACCGTATGTATTCGACTTTTCTTCGTAGATATTTTATCATATTAAGCAATTTAGCTAAACTTCTAGACCTATATCGTAAAGTGAATTGTATAAGGAACTGCTAGAGCAAATTATCGCTTCCCAAAATATTTTTTATTATGTTCGGAGTACAATAAATCCTTTGTTAAACTATTGGTTACTGTCGGATTACTCATGCAAAGTAACACACTATACCGGGTATCTCAATTATGTTGTTCCAATGGCGGGCGTATCTCCTAATAAAATAAATATTTGAAATTTAGAGCATCTGATATACACCTAATGTTCTTTAAATTGAGCCTAATATTCATATTATTTCACTTCTGATTCAACTGGAAACGATCGTAACTTTTTATTTTAAATAGCATCCTACACATTTTCCTCAATATTTGAATTCTACGGAACATCTTCTCTCCGATGAAGTATTACACTTTGTATTTAGACTTCAAAACAGAGATAAAATTGCATTTTAAATATTCATGTACAAACTCCTAGACTGAATAATATACTTTCGAGATTAATAGGTCCGTATACTGTCTTCAAACATATCTAGAGGTAGCTGTCTATACTTAAGTGGTAATGTATTGTACAAGCTGATTGCCTGGTATTTAGGATTTTTTTCAGTAAATGCTAACCTATGTTTGGAAACTTCCAATATATAACTATTACGTGTATGATAATGGTGGTTCTCATTTAATTCTGTGAAAATATTAAAATTTTGTTTGACATAAATTAATAATTTATAAATACATACACATGGCAATGTCATTATCTTCACTTCCTTGAATAAGTTTTTACAACTTACTCTTACACTGATTTTGTTCATTAATCTAATCGCTCTCTTTTGAAGTTTAAAAATTCTTAACTTCTATTGAACCGTCCCAAGCAGGTATTCCATATGTAAGTATGGAATGGAAATTAGCAAAATAGTACATTCTCATGACACAGGTATCTACCCTGTTATGCAATTCACTTATTGCGTAACATACACTAGCCAATTTCTTTGCCAAACAATCAATATGCCCATTAAAAGAGCAGTTCTCATCCACATATATATATATATATATATATATATATATATATATATACAGTATGACTGAAGTTTCCTTTTGTTAACTTAAATAACATAAAACAAACGTAAAAACAATAACATTTTTTTATTTAAAATTTTAAAATAAAAATTAAAATTAATAATAGTAACAAAATCGATATTTTTAGGATAGTTAATACGTACTTTACATGTCTACAACAGGTGTTCGAAGTTTCCCCCACCGACTCGCACACACAACTCCAAACCTCGAATGAGTGCTTCGTTGACACGGTGAAGGACATTTTGCTCCCGTATTAAAGTACTTGCTTCATTCACACGATTTTGCAATTCATCGATGGAATCGATTTAATTCACATACACCAGTTGTTTTAAATAACCCCAGAAGAAAAAGTCCAACGGATTTAAGTCAGGAGAAAGCGGTGGCCATGCGACAGTACCCCCGCGTCTAATCCAATGATCTTGATACACAGTATTTAAATGTCTACGAACAGTGTGTATAAAATGTGCCGGAACACCATCATGTTGAAACCACATCCGATATCAATATTAAGGGGGACATCTTCTAACAGCCGTTGTAAATTATGTTGTAAGAATTCTAAATAAGTTTGGCCATTAACACGAGCAGGGAGAATAAAATGTTCATACAAAAATATTTTTCAACTAGCAATAAAGTAAAAATAACGTCTTATTACTACGAAAAATACAGTTGAACTAATATTTTATCTGGGAAACATTGCACGCATTGTTTTGGTTGACGTCACTAAGTATACAAATAAACCGGGCATTTCATTCTAACACATGTTCCAAGTAAACTGCAGTCTCACATATTAAACTTGACCCTGACACAGTTTAATATCGTTACGGCCACTCATCGGTTACTGACCTATTATATATGAAATTTGTACAGTGGAACTTGAAAACATTGGGCTATTGTAAATTTTTTTTTGGCGTTACTAGACAACTTTTATTAGAAAAAATCTTTAATATTTTATTTGTTGAATTTTTTGGAATATATCCCCCCAAAAAAAAACAGAAGGAAACTTCAGTCATACTGTATATACCCAAAAATTTTGTTTTTGTATTATTTAAGTACAAAGCATTGTTTTGAAAATACTCGTTCAGGAGATCTAATGAGGTTTCCAGTGGATGATTTACATTTCCATATTTATTACACGTTACCAACAATGACGTGTCACCCGCGTACATCACCATTTTACTGTTTGGCGCATCATTTACATAAATTATGTAAAGAAGCGGTCCCAATATACTTCCCTAAGGTATTCCTCTCCCTATTTCACTTACATTCGATTTAATCCCTTTACTTCTACATAGCTTGAACGCAGGCGCGGCTCGTGATGACGTATTTTGGTTTGCAGTACAATGATTCGAGTGCCTCGTGTGTTTTCGGTGTTTACTAAGCAAACGTTACATTTAGTACACGAGAATACACGAAGCACTCGGATCATTGTACTGCAAACCAAAATACGTCATCACGAGCCGCGCCTGCTTGAACGGTCGTCCAAATAACTCTGAAACCAGTCCAAGGACAAACCTCTGATGCCATACCTAGATAATTTGTCTAATAAAATTTTGTGATTTACTAAATCAGCTTTTCAATATTATAATTTATTTTACAGATAAAATTTTATATTGTTGCTCTAAATTATTTTAATTTAATACATCTGACCAGCAATCATCGCAAGGCAATTATTTAAAGTACAAAATATTTTTTTCATTATTTATAGGTTTATATGTAATATAAGATTTAAATAAATCTTATATATATATATATATATATATATATCTTTCTTTAAAGCTACTGAACTAAATAGTTCAGTAGCTTTAAAGAAACACACCAACCTTTGAGCAGAGTGATCCGATATACTACTATGTAAAACTTCACTATAAAAGTTAGCCATTGCCCGGTCGATGCATATATTATCCAAGCAGTTGTTTTTTCTAGTAGGTTCGTTTATAATGCTACAAAAGTTATAGAAACCTATCAAATCCTTAAAAATATTTAATTCTCTTGACTCCTTTAGAAAGTTTATATTAAAATCCCCACAAATCGCTATCTTAGAAGTCATTTCAGTCAATTATGTAATCAAACAAATTTGGCAGCTATACATTCAAAGTCAAATTCCACAGCTAAATTATTTACAGTCTCTACTTTCCTTACACTCACACAGTCCAATGACACATTCAAAAACATTGCTACCCCGACCACCGACGATTGTTTGCTGAAATGAAATGGTTCACTAAATTAACTGGTGAGGCATATTTATAATTCCTTCAGGGCGAATTTCCAGGTTTTCTTGAAAATGTTCCGCTGAATATACTCGTACATGCCAATATATATTTTCAGCATAATGGGGCACCCGTTAACAATTTTATAATTGTGATCAGATTTTTTCGAATAAGTGGATAGACAGACATGGACCAATAACAACTTCTGCGTCGAACCGAATGTTGCATTGAAGCAAATGGTCATTTTGAACATTTTCTTTAGCATCTTTTCTGGTGCTCACGGTTCAAGTTTGATGCCACTAAGAGATTAATAAATACCATTCTTGTATAAATAAAATTAATATATAATATTTTTTGTGATTCATTTAACATTATTTTTCTGTTACATGACTTTCAATAAAATGTTTGTAAGTCACTCTTGTCTAAATGAAATCTCTCTAACAGAGATCATGCATTAGTGGATAGGATATCCATTTTGTTGATGCTGTATTTCCTGCATATCAATATCGACAAAATCCGTCGCTAGAATTTGAGACCTGAGTAATTCAAGATATTTATTCCCTGTTAAAGTATCGTCCATAAAGAAAAGGACCTACTATATGGATATTTGGGTAACCACACCACACGTTTAACTTTTTTCGATATATTATAACATAAAACTTGGGAGTCCATTTCTCTTGGCTTAGAAACTATAGAAGAATTGTGTTGTTTATCTAAAGAAAATGACGTAAATAACATGCTTTTAACAAAGTTATCATCATTCTGAAATTTGACTATGGTAGATTCACAAAATTGTGTTCTGCTGAACATATCATAATATATGAAGTAATTCTTGATGTTTCGACAACTTCTAACTATTGTAGCCGTTATTTTATATGATCTTTAATACATAATAATGAGATAGCCCTAAATTTGAAGCAACACTCCACGAAGAATAGGTAGAATCGTTTTCTATCAAACCATATATTAATATAGATACGAGGGTGGGTCAATAAGTCCCTGAAAATTGAGATAAGGAGCACTCTAGTCTGCCAAAAAACGTTTTACTTTTCAACATAATCTCCCTTGAGCTCGATTCACTTCATCCAACGTTTCTCCAATTTTTGGATGCCCTCCAAATAATATGATTTCGCTAGGCCCTCAATATAGGCGTTTGTTTCATCGATGACCTCCTTATTCGACCCAAATCTATTACTGCCGAGACATTTCTTCATGTTTGGAAAGAGGAAATAGTCGCAGGGGGGATAAATCTGGAGAATACACCGGATGAGGGAGCAATTCGTAACCTAATTCATGCAATTTTGTCATTGCGACTGTCGATTTGTGCGCCGACGCATTATCCTCGTAGAAGAGAACTTTTTCCTCGCCAAATGGGGTCGCTTTTGCTTCAAGTCAACGTCAAATCGATCCAACAGCTCTGAAAAATATACGCGGGTAATCGTTTTACCCTTTTCAGGATAATCGATGTGAATGACACAGCGTGGATCCCAAAAAGCTGTCTCTATGGCTTTTTTGACCGAGAGACCATCTTGGCGCTCTTTGGCTTCGAGTCACCATGAGAAATCCACTGTCTCAGCTGCTCCTTGGTCTCTGGTGTATTGTGATGAATTCACGTTTCGTCCTCGGTTACGAAACGGCGCAAAAACTCGTTCGGATTCAGATTGAACATTGCCAAACACTCTTTTGAAGTTGTCAAACAATTGTGTTTATTGTCAATTGTGAGCAAACGCTCCACCCATTTTGCGGATAGCTTTTTCATATCTAAATATTTATGCAAAATCTAAATCACCGATCCATGTGATATCCCTTTAGCCTCTTTAAGTTCACACAACTTCACTCGCGATCGTTCAATACCATATCATGGATTTTATCGACCATTTCTGGTGTGATGTTAATTGGGTCACCAGAAAGTTTACCGTTACTTGTATTGGTACGACCGCACCGAAATTGAGCAAACCAGTGGTGGATGGTTCCAATCGATGGTGAAGATTCCCCATAATACTTTTATATATTTACAACTGGGCTACGTTTTTTTTATATTTCCAATAGATCAGTTAAATTAAAAATCGTTTGCTTTACAAGGGATTGATCTGTTAGAGAACTTTAGCAAACAAATCACTGACTTTTAGAAAACTATTTCTAGTATTGATTAGGTTTACCATTTAATTTTGCCACTTTTGTGTATCCTGTATCTACCAAACATGTTAAAATTGGTTATCTACATTAAAACATTGAATATTTTTTAGAAAATTTTCTTATGTAGATAATCAATTTTAACATGTTTAAATCCTGAAGAAGTAACCAATTGTTACGAAATATAGAAAGTGAAATAAATGAGATTTTTTAATTGACAGACGCTTATCCATTCAATATATAATTATTCAATTATATATATATATATATATATATATATATATATATATATATAACGGCTAAGAAATTATCTAGTCACTTATATATATATATATATATATATATATATATATATATATATATATATATATATATATATATATATATATATATATATGGTAAACCCAATCAGTAGGCGATTAAAGGTCCGCATATTACTTCAAAATATATGTATTTAAAAAACTCTACATGTTTCGGCTGTATACGCCTTTTTCAAGAGAATACAAAATATTTTGTATTCTCTTGAAAAAGGCGTATACAGCCGAAACATGTAGAGTTTTTTAAATACATATATTTTGAAGTAATATGCGACCTTTAATCGCCTACTGATTGGGTTTACCATATCATACCAAAGTCACGAAGTTATTATATATATATATATATATATATATATATATATATATATATATATATATATATAATATTTTCGTAACCTTGGTATGATATGGTAAATTCAATCAGTCGGCGATTAAAGGCCTGGTTTACTTCAAAGTATATATATTTAAAACAACCCTACATGTTTCGGCAATCCTTTATCAAGGATATAAAATATAAATGACAGAATACAAATTATTTGTATTCTGTCATTTATATTTTATATCCTTGATAAAGGCATCATTGCCGAAACATGTAGGGTTGTTTTAAATATATACTTTGAAGTAAACCAGACCTTTAAACGCCGACTGATTGAATTTACTATGTATATATATATATATATATATATATATACAAAATCATTTTTATATTTTGAATGTCAATTTTATTATTCTTCAACTCTACATTTTTTACCCCAGAAGAAGCGACAAAGTCTCTTGCGAAATATAGGGTTATTTAATAAAGGAGTTTTTTTTTTTGTCTTAATTGACCGCTTACCCGAATTTAAATTAATTTTTTATAATATATCACGGTCGATTATTTCGTTTCAATTATATATATACATACACGTAAGATTCGCTGAAAATATTACTTTCATATTGTGAGAGTAATTGGACAATTACTGCCGTGCCCAAGCGCATTTAATTTCCTCGCGAGTTCGAAATTTATAAGACAACAATCGATAAAGCACTAAACCGGATTTTATACACTAACATCCAATCGAGTCTGAGAGTGTTCTTTCCTTAATAGGAAAATAAAAGCCATAAAAAGGCTCTCCGCAAATGATTGGATGTCCGGTTATTTCCGTCATCATTTATTATGGTCTTATAAGTTTATTATAAGCATTATCTGGTACATTATACCACATTTATATGATCTCCGTCATACTACATAACCCCGTGGTTTTATTATGCTATCAAATATTAATATAAAATTATCGTTTCTGCTTTTAACATTTAATATTTTGATTTATAATGCGAATAAAAAAAATATTACTTATAATAAAAATACATACTTTCTTTGGAAAAATATTGAAAATCTGTTTAGATACGAACTACTATGGTCACCGTTACGTTCATATTACGCACTTTGCTTAATAATCATATAGAGAAACTCATCTGAAAAAGACTGACAGTAACTGAAAATACAAAATTTCGGTAGATCCATAACAGAAACAAAACTATACTGGATATTGGATACACGCAATTTTTAACAGCTGACTTTTGTCCAAAGTTTATTGAACCCTTACCATACAAAACTTATACACAATGTTATCTTCTAACGTTTTTATAAAAACAAATATTGCCGCGTGTAAATTCAGTAGCGGCATTCTGAAACCATATTGATATTTTATATTTCTTACTTCTCGTAACAAAAGAAAACCTTTACATCATTTACGTAATACACTTGAAATGTGACAGTTCTTCAAGTCCACAAATTATTTTAGTATGATTTCTACGATGGGTATGTTAATTAATGTAACACACATCTTAATTTTTAACGAATCTCTAGAATGTATAGACAGCTGATTTTATACGAGGCTATTGACCTTAGCCTACAACAATGTAATTGTTTTTAGAACATCGACAGCTGGTTACGTATGTAAACAAACACTGTAGCGTATGCGTGTGTGTAATTTCAATAGAAATATTTATTATTTATACCCATTTTGAATATTTAATTCATAGGTAGAACGCGATACAATTTTCAGGGGGTTTTGGGGTTCAGTTTTGAGGATCAGTCAATGCCTTCAAAAACGCAATTTTGACTGTACCAGCAAACGAGTGGAACAACTGCTTCCAGAGTTGGTTCGAGCGCATGCAAAAGTGCATTAATCTTTGTGGAGAATACTTCAACGAGCCTTTAAAAACTATCTACTGTCTTATTCCAGGTCTATATGCAAAATATAAAAGACAACCCTTGTAACTTTTATCAATTTTCGAAAGTTAGTTCCCTCTTTCTAGATTAAATATTACATTATATTTTTATACTTACAAAAAGAAGAATAAGAACTAGTTTTAAATATATGTAGATAATAAAGTAATTGTTGACGATACATTTACTATCTTTTTGCACTATTTTAATTTTAAAAATTTGGTATTGCTAGACATATACATTTCCAATTTTATAAATATTTAACATGCATTTTAGAATTTAAACCAATGTATAATATATTTTTATTAGCACATATAAGTTGTCAAAAACTTTTTTTAGGTTCTAAGAATTCTTCACATCGGCAAATCTATGTATTACCTAGGATTATTTAACAATCTTCACCTTTTGCTAAATTTATTTATTGCCTTGTACATCGGACCGTTTGTTTATTACTTAGTGCTATCAGCGAACGTATTTAAAAACAACCCTTAATATACCTCCCATTGCTATAAATATGTATAATAGGCTCACGATTCCTAGATATGTATGTACCATAGAAATCCTTTAGTCAATAAAGGCTGTAATTTGAATATTCATTGTTAAGATCTCGCTTCTTAAATATGCATAATAAATTTTATTACTCTAACAAAGGACGATCCGGAACTACATACTTAGGTTTATGACATCCACTAATACTTAATTGGGAATGATATTTTATTATATATTTATTAGTTAAGATTAGATATTTAAGACATTAGTGTAAACCTTGGGTATTGTTGCCGTAGGTATAATTTCTAGGAAATAACACAAGAAAAATTCCCCGTTATGACGTCAAACAACACACTGTATAACCATCCGCGTATATGTAATAGTGTATATATAAGTAAAACAGTACAGAATAGAACAGTATCATACCAGCAACAAGAGACTCAACAGTATAAGACACACAGTCTTACAGTATCAACTTCAGCATAATACACATAGTCTTCTTCGTAACATCATAATAATTATTTTTTAACAAGAACAGCAGTTTATGTTAGTATAAGTCGTTGTATATCCAAAAATAAATGTGTATACTGTAAATAAATATATTTAGATGAAAGTGCATTTATTCATTTAACAAGCAGTCACCGAAGATTTAAAAAGTAAAGTGTATGTAGCCTTACAATCTGTGCACGGTGAATCAATATAGGGGTCGTGATTCTAGTAATTGACGTTGAAGCATCACCGCCAGAAACCGGATTCATCGCAAACAGTTTGGTCAACGAACCAACATCACCCATATCATTGGTACAACCAGAAGAGTAATAAATAATAATTTTCTTTTGGTTTTATGTATAAATGGGGACTTTATTAGAAAAAACAGCTATATTTTTTACACAATGGTTGTATCTCCTTGTAAACTGTTTCTTCAATTGGTCTTATATGTGATGCTTCAAAAGCATTACAAATGGTATACAAAATGTAAATTTACTAGGGCCTCTACAAAATGTAATAAAGCAAGCGCTTTCTCATACTACTGTTACAACTGTATTATTAGAATCAATAACTGCTCCTTTGAAATACATTCTACAGCATATTTTGATGTAAATGGAACACTATGAATGCCATCAAATATTAAATTCGTTGGTTTATAGGCATCAGATACGTCAAATGATTCTAAATTACACAAAGCAGTATTAACATTGCATATGTTAAAAGATCAGTTAATATGCTACAACGAATTACCTACCTGGGAGATAAGGTGTTGCTATCGTCTTTGATATTAGTCTATTTTTTCTTGTTAAATATTTTGCCTTAAAATGCTTTCTACAAAAGGTAAGTGAATATCATCTATACTATATGAACCTATTTCTTTAGAACTAATCAACTATTGAAACTTGCATGATGTTTCTTTTGAAAATTCTGAGGTATATATACTTCTTGTATATAATTTGCCATGTAGCAACATGGTATGTTGAATTATTTATAACAAGTGTTCATTTGAAAAGTCAATCTAGTAGCATGTGACTTACTGAGAATATTTTGAAGTATGTCGTAAATTAAAACTTACTACTTAACCTACGAAGTCGTATATTTTGACAGTTTCATACATACAAATAAATAACAAATAATAGGTATTTATTGAAAACTATAACAAATGTTGAAAATGTTGTCCTTAAAGATCAATGCACTTTAAAATTCTCTGTTCAAAATTTCTCATGATATTCTGCAACATTACTGGATTGTTATTAATTTCCATGCATTTCTGTTCGATTCTCTGTAGCATATCATTCAAATTCAATATAGGTGTTCGAAATATGTTATTTTTTAGATAAGGCCACAAAAAGAAGTCGCAAGGTGTTAAATCTCATGAACGTGCAGGCCAGGCAATTTCAGTATTTCGACTAATTATACGCTCATCAAAAAATTCTTATAAATAATCCAAAGATTCTGCAGTACAGTGACAAGGTGCTCCGTCTTGTTGGAAATATGCATTTTGAAGTTCATCATCATGCAACTGATTGACAAATGGTTGTAATATTTCCTTACGGTACCTTTGAGCATTTAACGTTCCCTGAAAATATATTGGTCCAATGATTCGCCTTTGGCTTATCGCTGCCCAAGCACCAATTTTCTCTGGATGTAGTGATTCTGCATTAATTACATGTGGACTTTCACTACTCCAAAATATTGTATTTTGTGAATTTAGGTATCCCGTTTTATAAAACCATGCTTCATCAGTAAAGATGACTCTTTGTGAAAGTTCTCCATTATTGTTCATATTTACAAACCAATTACAAAACTGTAGTCTACGTGGGTAATCAATTTCTAACAATTCTTGTACTGCTGTGACACGGTATGGATAAAGTTGCATATTTTTTTTTAATAACTTGTGAGTTGTACCAACAGAAAGGTTTATTTGTTGACTCAAATGTCGAACAGATGTTTGTGGTTCATTTTCCATTATTTCTTCAACACGATTGACAACTTGAGGTGTACGTTTCTTAACTGCTCCGCTGCCTGATTTTCTTAAGAGACTACCAGTTTCAGAGAAAAGTTTTAAAGTTCAATCCAAAGTATTCTTAAATTGTATATAATCTATTACAAAATGTGGAAACTCAACTTGAAATTCTACCATGCAATCTTGAACTTAATAAATCCATAAACCATCAATTTTATTACCACTTCGAAAATAAGCCTGGACTAAAAAAATTTTATGTTCTAAAGTGAAAGCCATTTTAAAACTGAGAAGCAATTTATTTAAACCAGAATCGACGCACGATTATTTTATGCACTAACTGTTATTTGTGATTGACATTATCAAATATCAATTGGATTTACGTTTACGGAACAACAAACGCATACTAATATATATATATGCGTCTTATTCTATTAATATTTCAAAGTAACCTAGATTGACTTTTCAAATGAACGCACGTTATGTTATATACATACATATGACTATTTTACTATGTGATAATATTCATATAGGCTGCTCATTAGGAAATATTAATTAAAAAGTAATGATCGTTTGGTTACCTTAAAATAGGTTCAAATCTTCAATTTTTATCAAATTCAACTACGTTTCCACCTTATCTGCGAAGATTTCTCTTTTGTTGACTGTTTCATGTACATATAAAGTAAGACTAACAGAAACGGTTTTGACAGTCAAGACAGTGAATTTACTGGCAAGAGTTTCTGTATTTAGTGCCATCTTGTTTCCAAGAGTAAGCATTAAAACATTGTCTCAATACTTCCCATTTAAAATTATACTCCCTGAGTCAATTTTGAATTTGAAATTTGCAAACATTTCCCTGTCGCCAAAAATCATTAAATTTATTAAATTAGCAATTAAATAAACTAGTCGTCGTATACTAAAAATTTTAATGTCATTGTCATGGTTATGAAATTCCTCGTCGATAGTGGAAGATTATAATCTTTCACAGAATATTTTCGGTTGCAGACAATGAGTTCCAAATCGCAATAGACGAATAGAAACGCCTTTGAACTTACAAACAAGTAAATAAGCACCAGGTCATGACAGATCGTGACTTGTCTAGAAATCTATTAACACATTGCACGAAAATTTTGTTGAATCGAATGCTAATATGAGAGAATGGCTATCCCTGGATAACTTTAATATATTTATTACGAAGAACAGTCCACTCAACATATGCACTTTGGGCATCGCAGCATGTTTTTGGTATTGTAAAATATTTGTCTTTCTGGGTTCTTTTAAATAAAACTAACGGTAAATTAAAACACAATATATTAATAATAAAATACACTTAATAACTAATAACTAACATTATTTACTTCAATATTTATTTCACATTTATATCACATCAACACTGACGGCGATTACTCGTTGAATGCCTCATAATTTCTTCCGATCAGTATATATAGGTCCAACTGGCGCGTCTGGAACATTACTGACTCTGGTGTTTTTCTGGACGGATCTTGAACGTGTTGTCACATATGGCGGGTGACGTCATGCATGACTCACATTACAGTATTATTTTGGCAAAATTGGAGGTTAAAATAATTCTCTTCGTTAGATGGATTTCATCCATCGGAGGAATCTAAAAATCGAATATTTCTTCGTCTGATTAATCAATTACTTCTGCTAGTTGCTTTGATGACAAAAAAAGTACACATTTTAATCGTTTCGCAGTCATAATAAAAAAAAATACCGCATACAAAATGTATACAGAACTAACTTGCAAGCATTGCGGGATAAGAAATACTGGGGGAGTTTATACGCAAATCTGAACCTGTTGCCATTACTCACAACGAGCTGTACGAAATTATGCCAGTTTCAGCTTGTTACTACTTCTAAAGAAGAGAAGGCAAAAGAGACGCAAACAATCTATTTGTGTTAATTTAAAGTACTAAAAAATTTAAATGAATATTTTTCCGACGGCGATTACTCGTTGAACGCCTCATAATCTTTTCCGATCGGTATATATAGGTCCTACTGGCGCATCTGGAATACTACTGACTCTACCTGATGTTGTTCCGGACGGATCCTGAACGTGTTGTCACGTATGGCGGGTGACGTCATTGAATAACTCACATTTTAGTATTATTTTGGCAAAATTGGAGGTTATTGTTGTCAGAAAATTCTGGGTTATAATAATTGTGCTGTGTTGATTCCTTCTGAAGCCAATAAAAACAACTACGAAATTCCATCCATGAATGATTTACCCCCATAAATAAATAGAACTGAATTAAGAAATAATTTATTGTGGACTATTGATTTAGTTTGAGTGGTATAATTGCCTTTATTTTATAATGTGGCGACAGAAAGCTTTAGATAAATTTTCTGATTATTTTACTACATCAGGCGGCATAGAAAAATACTAACGATTAGCAATGTAATACAAGAACTCTATATGAAGCACATAAAACCATCGCATAAAAATTAGGTTGTTTGAAATGAATCTTTGAATCAAATAACGTTGACACTAAAATTTGAACACATACTAGGGATTTTCTATTACAGACACAGCAGTAAAAGTTTGAAGTTTATGCTTTTAATATGTTTTATGGGCACCTTAATATTCTAATATGCAGTTAATGAAAGATACCGCGAGTTATGGTTAGAAATTTCCTCATCATTTTAATTGCTTTTTACGAGGCAAAATTCAATTTTATATTTTTTATGGCAACGGAAGATATCCGAAATATATTTTTAGACAAACGGCTTTTTTATAACATGATAATGTTCCTGTTTAAATGAAATCCAGTAGAGTGTTAAATACTGCTTGAACAGTAAGCGAACACGAGTTTCACAATTCTCATATTGCTTTTTGAAATATAATAGTTTGAATATGACGGAGTCATATTATAGTCATATAATGTTGCCCGCATTCTGCTAGTAAGCGTGTAATAAAGAACAGGTTGAAACTCTCACAAATTACCTGTAGGAGGTGTAGCTGTATAATAACGAGACTGATACTGTAAAAATTTTTATTTTACATTTATACATATTTAATTATTATCACCGTCAATACCTACATGGCTGCATTGGAATTTTCTGCTGTGCAATACGGTGCTGGAAGCTTTCTTCTGTGAGGTCGTTCATGACGCGTGTCGTTGTTTTCACAGCTTCAGCGGTCTAAGTTATAGTTCCTTTTAATGCAGATATGACCTTGGGGAACAGATAAAAGTCACATGGTACCAGCTCTGGCGAATAAGACGGATATTGTAACATTAGGATGTTATAGCGTGCGGCGGTGCATTGTCTTGATGAAGAACCCTTATTTTTTTTTTAAATCGGGCCTTTTTCTTCTGATTTTCTCACGGAGTTGAGCAAGAACCTCAAGTAGTAATGCTTATTAACAGGTTGACCTTGAGGAATCCAGCTGAGGTACACAATTAATTGAATTTCAAAAAACAATCATCACAGCTATGAATTTTGATTTGCTCATTCGCTCTGTTTTAGCTCTCGTTGAAGTTACGCTCTTCCAATGTATTGTCGCTTCATTTCTGGATCATAGAAGAGAAGCCAAGATTCATGACATGTTATCACTCTTTCCCAGAACTATGATTAACTTTCAATGGCATTTAAATGTGTCAGTACAAGTACTTTTACGAACTTCTTTTCGGTCGATTGTAAACATTTTTGGCATCACTTTCGCACACACTTTTTATTCAATGAAACTGCTTTTTTGGTTAAATCTTCAATATTTATAGTTATATTCTCCTAAACTGTATTTTTTTAATGTTTTTGGAGAGTATGTCACACACGTGTTGTCACCTCATGGGTTAGTCTCATGTGTTAGTCTATGCGCCCAACCAATGGTTACATGTGCATCTGGATTGAACAAGTTTGCTAAAATTTTCACCCATTTGTCCCAAGCTCCCTAATAGCCATAAATTCATCCCGGACTCTTGTTTCAGTCCATGTTTCTTTATTGTCAAATCTTATTACTGTAGAAATTAGTTTGAAATTCTCTAAAGACATTGTTACACGATTATAATAAACTCCTAGATTTTACGGCGTCTCATAAGCTTTTTGTCGATTCGTTGTGAAATTCAAAAACCCAGGCTAAAATTAATAAACAAATATAGCAATATAAATCTTACGCATCCAAATCTTTCTAATTTATCATTCACTGGACGACCTTTCAGGTTTGAATTTTCTAGAATTACTTTTTTAATTAATGGTGAAAAGAAACACATAAAGGCAGATAGCTTGTCTTCCACCCTCGAAGTGGTGTACCTAGTAAATCCAGGTGTCATTGGGAGAACGTAACGTGCGGCAAGTCGCTTGATGTTTATCATTTATCAGTGGTATCTTGAAAATCGAATATTCCTTCGTGTGAATTATTAATTACTTCATCTCGTTGCTTTTGTGCCAAAAGTCACAAATTTTAATTGTTTTGAAGTCATAATAAAAGAAAATTGCTCCACCAGAACTAATTCACTGAACGATACGCAATAAGAAATACAGGAGGAGTTTACATGCAGGTGTCTACCTGCTGCCATTACTCACACCGCACTGTACGGAATTATGCGAGTTTCAACTTATTTCTACTTCTAAATAGGAGAGGACAAAATGTACCCAAACAACCTATGTGTGTAAATTTAAAGTACTAAAAAATTGAAATGAATATTTTTCCGTTAATTACAAAATCTTGAAGCTATATTAATTACAAATAAATTTCTAAGAGCTGAAATTTCTAGAATAAGAAATAAACGTTTAAGGGATAAATAAAGCTGAAACTGCGCCGATTCGGACATATCTTTTACAATTTGAACTTGACTCTGAGCTACAAATTTTATTCACGTTGAAAGGTTTAACTTTCCGTTTGATTTTTATTTAAAAATTCAATTGCTGAAGATTTGAAAAATTAGAAGAATGCTGATTTTAATCTGGCCTATTTAAAATGGTTAATGGTAATAATAATATTATCCTTTATTGCCTAACAAGTGAATACAATACAAAGTGATAATATATAATACACAGCACATACAAGACTGGTCCCAACTTAACTATAATTAATAAAATTAATAATAACAATAACATTAAAAAAATAACAAAATATTTATTAAAGTAAAAATTACTATCTCGAAAAAAAATAAGTAAAAATAAATAAGAAAATAAATCAAAATAACAATTTAAATGAAGCCCGCAATTAAGAATTATAAATTGACAATCATAAAATTATCCAAGCCATCAAAATATCATCATAGATTCGGTTTGCCTTTCTGCACATATGGACCAAAGGGGTCCTCCGAAGAAGATTTGTCCTAGGTGTTAGGACAGTCAATTCGACCATTCACCAACCTATAAATAAAACGAGCACTATGTAAGGACCGACGTTCATCTAATGCTTTGACATTGTGCTCCTCTAGCAAAAGATTGTAGTCGGTACCACGCCCCGGGTACACACCAGTAAGTTTAAATGTTACGAACTTCAAAAATCGACGTTTAACGCGTTCAATAGCATTTATTTACGAGCCGTGTATGATATACCACGCAGTCGATCCATACTCCAACTTACTAACCACCAATGCAAAGAAAAGTGTTTTTATTAAACCAATATCACTGAAGTACTGTGTAATCCTCATCACAAAGCCAGCGCTCTTATACGCAGAGCGAAAATTCAATACCGAATCAAACAGAACACCGAGATCTTTGATAGGACTGACTTTCATGAGAGGGTGTCAGTCCAAGAAGTGTGATGGAGTGACAGAAGTCAACTTGCTGGTAAATGACATAAAAAAGCATTTATTGATGTTCAAACAAAAACGATTTGCGTTAGACCAACTGAAATAAGGCCAAGACTCTCTTATAGGTTATTAATATTTTCAATTGAGGAAATAGCAGAAAAAACCTGCATTCCATCGGTATAGACCAAGGTCGGAAAAGGCAAACTAAGTAGCAAGTCATTTATGAAAACCAAAACTAATGACGGATCCAGCTTTGAACCATGAGGAACACCAGAAGACAAAGCAAACTAAATACATAAAATACATAATTAACTCGATTCTTTAGATAGGATTATATTAAATTAGAGAGAAAAGGCGCGAAACCATAAGAGGATAATTTATCCAGCAATTTACGATGATCTATTGTGTCAAGAGCACGAAAAAAGTCAGCGACCTGTCCCTAAATGCCCATAATTTCAAAGATAAACTGCATGATACAAGTCAGATTTGTCGAAGTGAACCTACCAGAGAAGAAACCATGCTGACCCGGAGAAATATAGGAGCGGATATTGCTAAATATGGAACTATATACATATACTAATACATTGCTCGAAAATCTTATAAATGTTAGAAAGAATTGCCACAGGGCGATAATTGGAGAAACTAGATTTACCACCTTTCTTAAAAACAGGAACGATTCTGGCACGCTTCCAGATTATATTGTCGCCTGCATGTATTACATAATTTTATTGTTGCCACGTAATAAAATTTTAGATAAAATTTTCTAGAAATTGCTAATAATTTCTTCAAAACATAAACATAGCTACAAAGGAAATTATATTGTGAAACATGCATGTATGCCTACGTTTTATGTTGCTAGGGTGTATTAATACAGGTATTAAATTTATGCCTAACATGAACGTAAATGCATTTTAAATATTTTAACATTCACGTATGCTGGGTAAATGAAATGGCGAGCAATTTACTTTATTAGCGACATTAAAATTTCATGTCAATTTAATGTCATTGATAATTTATAGTATAATTACATTCCATAAGCGTAGATAATTTAACATTTATTACATTTAAAGTATCTGTTGCAGTACTAGATGTAAAATGAGTTCATTTCGTAACTTCCTGTCGCTTTAAATAAACAATTAAAACAGAAGAAAAACGACGAAACAAAACAGGAAGCTTTTAACAACGGACTCTAAAACTTTTACGGCATGAGAATTAATAGGGAATTAAACTTGCTGCCTGTACAATATAGGACCTCGAAGAGAAGAAATTAATTCCGTCGCGGCATTATGGGTTCAGTTTTTGACGAAATGCGTTATCATTAAAGAACACTTTAGGTCTCGCCGAACGGCCGTCTAATCTCTCGAGATTCTTTAACTAATGACGCTCGCCGTCTGCGAGAAAATCCAAAAGAGGAAGAACTTCATTCCATTTCCGGTCACAAACTTTTATTTATTAAATTTGTCGCGCATAAACCGTGTTTAAATTTTTCTTTGTAAGTTTATCCGGTAGTAATGTGGCCTAGATCATATCTTATTTCTTTTAATAGAGTCTCGTAAAATGTTAGCACAAAGTTTGAAAATATGTCATAATTTACGACGTAAGAAAATTTTTATTTTGCCATCTAATTTCCACCCACAAAATAACTAAAAATGTCTATATGCAAATGACCCGGCTTTAGGCACCCAATCCAAAAATTTAGAGGATGGAGAATTACAACTTGCTGAAGATTTGTAGGCTTTAGACGAATATCATAAGAAATGGCGTTTACAACCAAATCCGAATCATGTGCCTTCATTTGGACAATAAAGAAGCCAGCCGAGAGCTGAATGTTGATTTTAGTGGTGATCGTATCGACAGCAACCCCCACTCTAAATATCTGGGTGTAACGTTAGACCAGTCTCTTAACATTCAAGCGGCACCTTTGTAAAACTAGTAAAAAGGCCAAGACTTGCATGGGGAGACCTTGAATGCTGCTGCAATGTGGAACCTATATCAGGAATTAACAGAAATATTACATTCGACAATTGATATACGATCTACGAAGTTATGGTTAAACTTCTGAAGGAGCGTGGATTGTTGGAACTATTAATAAAGGATGTATCCCTAATAAATTTTGGACAATTAATAAAAGAGATATCAACTCAAGTTTATTTGGTTTCCAAAAAGATGTAACTTTGCTGTCATATGTGCCGAAACAAGCTAAAAATATCTTGCTGTTATCAAATCTTCATCACGAGAGTAAAATAAATAATGAAGGAAGAGATCGCCAACTTCCTGAAATTATTTGTTTTATAATTTTACAAAAGGAGGAGTTGATGTATTGGGGGAATTATCTGCATGATATTTTTTCTCTCTTATATTTTTTTTCTCTCTTAAACACCGCTGGAATTAATTCTCAAGTTATATACAGAGAAAACAAGGCCGATTTCAAGACTAAGAAAAGGGAATGCCTCAAGAAATTGTCACTTGAGCTTCTATCAGACACATACATTAAAGGAAAGATAATTTACGACTGTTAAGGGATTTGCGAGGATAAATAGTAGAGGCACTTGGTGAAACATCGCAACCACCACCAGTTAAAAGACCAAATATTGTTGGGCGATGCCATGTATGTCTAAGAGCACAAGATAGAATGACAAAATACTTCTGTCAAAGCTGCAATGAATATTTATGTTTAGAACATGCAGATATAGCGGGTGTCCTTGAAATAAAAAGACAACATATGAAAAATGGAAGGATGTAATTATATAGATTATTATTATTAAAGCTAAAGCATTTCGGCGTGAAATTATAGCTATTCCTTTTAACACGTTCGCTATCGCCATTTAAAAAAAAACTTTTCCACACACCACTTTTTTTTTTGTAAAATACGCATGTAAATAAGGTACTGATACTATATTGACGACTTTTCTTCAAAAAACATTCTGATATGACTCACATGTGGGACAGTTGTCTACAGCAATAATTTTTACCAATAGACCAAATGTCTCATATATGAGACAAGGCTTCTGACTCTAACAAACATGTAAAAAAAAGGAAATAGTTGATTCAAATACAAAATAACTTTATTCAATTTGCCTACAAAAGAAAATGCAAAGCAAAACAAAAATTTTATTTTTTGTTAATTCGAAAAATTAAAAAAATGGTGTTGCGCAAAACAAGAATTTGGGCAGAGTTCAACTGGTTCTCCTTTATCATCCACCCACACATCGCACACAAATAATGTTTTCTTTCTTTTCTTATTTTTCGAACAAATGCTGCATCTGTCCTTTTTTTCGTTTTTTTCTGGAAAATGAGGGATTTTTGGGTTTGGGGCTGCATTTGTTCTGTATTTTTTTCTTGTCAACATCCGTGTAATCAATAAATGATTGTATTATTTGGTCCCTGAAGTTTAGCTATGCATTTTTCTTTCCTATAGTTCTATGATATAGCTATAATATAGCAGTTACTATTCCATAAGCAAACGTCTACCAAATGAAAAAATTATTTTAGGTACCATCTAATGGTTTTCCCCGGTGTGGTGTAGTATGAAGTCATTTGATCCGTTCGATCAATTCCAAACATATATTTGTTGTAGTCAATAACGATATTTGGTTTCACAGATTCTGTGCCCTTTCTGTTCCGCGTTTCTTGCATCTCAAATTTATGCGACGTCGAAATGACAAAGACGTCACTTTTGTCGTGTCATTTATCAACAATAACAGTACATTTTCTTTTCCATAGAAACTCGCCTTTCTTTAGCTTTTTATTTATAGCATATTTAGGATTTCCCTTCTTATTTTTTCGGAGTATGCCAACAATATGTATTTTTTTCTTTAACATTTTTTCTGCAACACCTACACTTGTGTAAAAATTATCAAAAAAAAATTGTATGCCCCTTTTCTTCATAATGCTCCATAAGTTTCTCTAGTATAAAAAATCCGTACCCCAGTGCATCGTTTTGAGTGGTACCCTTACCAGAATATATAAGAATATTTAGTAAAAATCCATCCGGCGTACATAATTCATACAACTTAGCAGCTTTGTTAGGGATATGTAACGATAGATTTCGTCCAGGATAATAAACGTTTTCTATGTTGTTGACAATATGGTTTACAACGTTGATTATTTTATTTAAACGGCTACTAGTGTCGTCATTATCGTCGGAAAAACACAAGCAACGCAAAATCAGTTCAAACCGATTCCGTCCCATCGTTTTATGAAATAGTAGATGATGATAGACTGTATTTCTTGACCAAAGCATACTGCATACTAGGCAATTTTATATTTTCCATGGCAATACCAAGAGTTAAAAATCTTATCATTTCATGTCGTGTTGTATTTTTCCATTTAAGTATATTTCATTCTTCCTGCGAAGCTATTTTTGATAAGAAAAGCTGTACTCTAGTGTTTGTCCAATGAAGAAGTTTATTAATCAATGCAATATCAAATAGCAAAGAGAATATATGAAGAGGTAATGCATTTTTAGGTATATCTACTTTTCATGCCTTCTTGTTCATTGAAATCGAATATTTCTGGATCTCGCTCTATATCAGTCCATTCATCTTCATCATCGATATTGTTTTCTTCACGTTGGTCCACATTATCATCACTATTTTCGTCATCGGTAATATTTTCACTGTCATTAGCCACTGAACTTGAATTTCTGGGGGAAGACAATTGCCAGTCACTTCCAGAATCTTGATATGGTTCTTCAAAAGAATCGTCATCTTCATCAGAGTTCCAAACATTTTCATCAGCTTCAAAAATTTTTCTTGCTTCTCTTTGTAACTCAGCCTCAGTCAAACGTCTTTTTTTTTTTGACGAATACATATCAGAATAATATTTATTTACACATTTATATAAAGATTTATTAGGGAAGAAATGATTAGTTGAATGTACGAAAACAACATAATCTCAAAATATATCCAGAGTCCATTTGACCCACATATGTGTCATACATTCATATAGACCTCTACGGAGTTTAAAGCTTCTATTCATAGACCATACAAAATAAAATCACTTTGAGTAAAGCCACGTAAGATAAAGTCAGCCGACTCATATATGATCCGAGCGGTAGCGAACGTGTTAAGTAACTCTATGAATCTCTGTTCACGTGGTGGATTAGTCCACATTCTTTTGTTTTTTTTTCTCGCAAACTTAGGTGACTTCTTGCCACTTCGACTACTTTCTTCTACTTCTACCTGTTCTACCTACTTCTACCTACTAGTGTTAAACACTAGTTTAACATTAGTGTTAAACTAGAAGACGTTCAGAACAATCCTTCTGTGAGTGTTTTTGTGCGTTCAAGTGTTACACTGCTTTTTCTACTGAAGATGACAACGTGGTTGTAGAAATACGTATTTAGAATCATTAAATTCTATTGTGGTAAGGGTTTTTTAATTTTATTTTATTCACTTATAAGCCACAGTCTCCGATTTGTTAGTGAATGGAATTTAAATATAGAAACATTAATTAGACTAAACTTACCTGAAAGTGAATGGTCTCTTTCAAAGTATGCTTGTGATATTGCATTTTAAATCTATGATAGTGTAAATGTTAGAGGTTGTTTATGGAGGCAAAATAAGATTAGATTTTTAAAAAGAAGAATCGGCTCCTGAGAACGAGATCTTGCTCTACCGATAAGTAACCGAATATCATATAATTTTGTTCATTTAATAATAGCATTAGATGAACTGGCTGGCGCCCTTATTTCTCAAAGAATAATTAAAAAAATTATATATTTAATCTATACCTGCCAATATATATAGTTGTCAGAGCGACATCTTATAAACTTCAGTCAAACTGAGCATTACGATAAGGTTGGCATCCCTATACTAAACATGATAATTATTAAAATTAAAACCAATTCAAATTATTTCTTTCTCATATCAGCTTATAAATCTATTAGTCATATCTGAGCCCTTTATTCTTCAATATATATATATAGTTTTTTGTAGATTTATCTACAGGCCTCTTTTCCTCGCCTCGTGCACGATTATTTCTACTATCCGTTACAGTTCTCCCCTATTCCTGGCTATTATTCCAACATCATCCGCATATGCAACTATTTGCACCAAATGTTTATTTAAAATGCCAAAGTTGTTAATTTTTCTTATTATGACAGCTAGTGCGATTATGAAAAGTAGTGCCGATAAAGCATCTCCATGTCTTACTGCTATTCATATTTTTATATCTTTCGTCATTCCTTGTTCCGTTCTTACATTGGTTTTAGAATCCTTCGTTGCCACTCCTATCAATTTCCTAATCTTTGTTTACAAAAAGGTTGTGTTTATGTATGACAATACGTTATGCACGTATAAAGCATTTGTTACAATATGAAACAGACATGTAAATAATTTACATATCTGTAACTGTACACATGGACAATACACCACATATTTTCAGCATTTACTTCTGCTTAATACATATGTTTCTGCCATCTAGGCGTCATCAGTCAAGCTAGTGAAGCAATGTATACAAATTGATACAAATCTGTTAAACAACTGATTTGTATTTATTTTTTACTGAAATCGTCCACAAAGATAAAGCAAGTTTCGTCCTATAAGGTGACACTATTTAATAAGTGACATCTTACGGACGAAAGAGACTAAAATAGTAAAATATAAATACAGATACAAATCAGTTGTTTAACAGATTTGTATCAATTTGTATACATTGCTTCACTAGCTTGACTGATGACGCCTATATGGCAGAAACATATGTATTAAGCAGAAGTAAATGCTGAAAATAAGAGGTGTATTGTCCATGTGTACAGTTACAGATATGTAAATTATTTACATGTCTGTTTCATATTGTAATCTTTGTTTGTACGATGTCTTTCAGGTCTTCCATAATTTGTTCTCTATTTATTTTAATCAAAGGCCTGCTTGAAATCTATGAAAAGGATGTATGTTACCAGGTTATGTTCATATGTCTTTTCCATAATTTGCTTTGAAATGTGTATGGCATCCACGGTTGAGCGCCTTTTCCTGAAACCACACTGGTAACTTTCTATTCTTTTTCTGTGTGCTTCTTCGGCCTATCTCGCAGTATGTTTGTTAATATCTTATATGCCATGTTCAGCAGTATGATGCCTCTATAGTTCCTGCATTGTGTCAGGTCACCTTTTTCTTTGTATTGATATGATAATACCTCTTCTCCATTCCTCTGATATGTCTTCTTCCCGCCATATCCGCGCAATGGTGCAGTTCATCGCCTCAAGTATAAATATTATAAATCCAAAACATTTTCTGAAAATTTCCTTGCGAATTTCGTCGACCGTAACAAAGACACGTAAAACGTCTACTAGGTTGATATTGAAGAGCTTTAAATTGTCTTTAGAAATTCCCGTTCTTCCATGTTTGTGATCTACATTCAATAGAATTCCTAATTCCTAATTCTCCTAATTCTCTGTGTGAAGGTGATGATAATTTTTTTCTTAAATTAACTCGTCCGTGAAACTTTTCGTAGTTAATTGGCGAATATTTCAACCATCCATATTCTTTAGATAAATATCTTATCGTTAATTTTTTTTGCAATGTTTGAACATTATACTTAAGAAAAACTGTCATTTTTTAATTTTTTATGGAAAATACAACTAAAAAAGTTGTGAATTTTGTAAGCATAAAAATGTGTGTAGTGAATTATTATAAATCGTTTTATATCAAAGAAATGTCAGGAATTCACTTGTGCCATAACACAGGCCTGCATAAAATTTGTGATGACGTGATTTTTGTTTGTTAAGCTCAGTTTTTATATAGCAATAACTAATTAAAATACAGTTGGTCTCTACCACCCACAATTTTTTTTTGCACAAAAGAAAAAGAAAAAAATATAAAAAAAATCTTATAGTAGGCGTTTTAATACAATTTAAAATGAATGTACTACTTCAAATTCTAGGTATTAACCCAAAAATGATTTTCTGTTGTGGTTTTAAAGAAATTTGTTAAATAGGCTCTCATTACCTGATGTAAATCTTTTATTACATGTATTAATTTTGGACAAGATTTCTGCGAATTTTACCTGCTCAATCCTATTTATTATGCTTTCACTTTATTAGTACTGCGAAGAAGGATTTCAAGTTTATCACTCCAAACAAAATGTATATTTTAGTGTCATTTACTTCATTATAGCTCTGAGTGTCGATCATTAAACAAGTAAAATTAATTTGTCTTTAGTGTTGTGCGTGGTATTTGATAAATAAACATTGCTTAAAAATATGTCTAGCCGGTGTTGCAAAAACAAACCAGATGATTTCTGTTATATTTGTGGATATTTCGTCTTGAAAAAGTTTAAGAGACCAAATGGTGAATTTGTGAGAAATGCATATTATGCTTATTTCAAAATCAAATTAGGAGATCAAGATAAAGATTGGGCACCGCACGTGTTTGTAAGGTATGTGAAGAAGGTTTAAGACATTAGACCAAAGGGAATCGAAAAAGCCTTCCTTTTGGAATACCGATGGTTTGGAGAGAACCGCAAAATTATCATGAAGATTGCTCCTTTTGTCTTTGTGATATTAAGGGGCATGACAGAAAAACTTTGAAACATATTTTGTACCCAAACAATATTAATTCAGCTATCAGACCAGTTCCTCACAGTGATCATGTACCTATACCTTTACCCCCCAAAGTACTACAAGAAGATATTGAAACCTCTTCAACTTCCGGCTCCGTACAGATGGATAGTGATTTTAAACCATCAACCCCAGGTCAAAACCAACCTCAGCTATTTTCACAAGCCGAACTGAATGATTTAGTAAGAGATTTGTGACTTTCAAAAGATCTTTCTGAAGTACTTGGGTCTAGGTTGAAACAAAAAAATATGCTTGCCCCAGAAACTACCTTCAGACCTTCCTTTAGCTGAATATGACAGAAAAACAACCAAACGAAGCTTTTCTGAAAAACGAAAACGTTTTTTTAAGAAGCATAAAGAATAAATAACTATTTCTAATAGTTTCTATGTGTATATTTTTGTATTTTTTTAAATATAATATAAAACTAGCTTATAAATGAAATAAATCGTGTTTTTTCTATATTTTTTTATTTTACTGGTTTGAAAAATAACCTTACGTAATACAAAAAAAATAAAAGCAGATTTGAAATCAGCGCTACCCAATTACTAGAAAACAGTTAAAATTTTTAAATCAACATTCAAAGAGTTGAAAAATGCAGGCCTGTGTAATAAGCTTTAAACAACATTTGGGGCTACCTTTACTATAACCGACACCTGACGACCACTTTTCTACCGTTAAGCTCGCTCGTTCTTATTTAATTTAAACTCCTATTAATATGCCTATTCAAAGGCCGCATAGGACATTGGCGCGACAGAAAGCAGAAGTTGAAAGAAATAAATGAACAAAAGCGTAACGGAGAACAAAGGCAACTTCAAAAAAGAAAACCAAATGCCATGGTGTCTGTGGCGGCAGAAAATGTTTCTCGTTCACGTTTTTCGTCGCCCGTACCTACGAAATACATTGCAACTTTTATGTGAAAAGGCGCATTAGACTTTGGAGAAAATAAGTGTCGGCTTCTTTTATCACTATAACTTAATTTCATTCTGAATCAGTACGAACGGCAAGGATCCAAAATTTTATAAGGTACGTGAGTGGGTTACCGATGGAAACAGTTCAAGGTTCCGACGAAATTACGATTTTCTTTATAACTTTGTTTTATACTGCAAGATGTTTTGAGCGAGGGCGCCGGCTGAATAACAATTGTTGTTGTGTCGAAAAATTCTCTACCGTCCAACAGAAATCATATAAAATTGGTAGAACTGCCCTTAAAATAATAATTGTGGAAACATTTATAGGACTTCAGTTATGGCTGTAGGGTTTACTGCAAGCGCTCAATATAAATATTTAGAAATCGAGTGACAAATAAAGTAATTTAGGTGACCCCATCACATTCTCGCAATATTAGTTGAGCTAAACACTATTACATTCAGTTCGTGGAAATTTATTTTGCTTAAATAAAATTAGTCATTTATAATTTAAGCTTATTATTATAACAAAACATCGTTTGTAAACTGTCAATCTTGTACGAAAGACGCAATGCCAACCGACAATTCTCCATACAGATATACAGTGTGCTTCAAAAAGACTTGAAAAAAATTACATCTAGTTGAGCATGAATTTCTCCTATAAATTATGATGTTCTGCATTCTTGAAATAACTATTTCGAAGAAATTTTAATAACGCTAAGAAATAAGTAATTAAACTTCTAGTTTTAAAAATCCTTTTATTGTAAATACCACTACAATATTGTTTCGCCATACAATGGCTTCATCAAGTGGATGAAATACTGAATATGTACAATGCAAGTTTGAATATTTATGTGAAAATTATTAGGGAAATGGTGGTGGAAAATTTTTTTTTACAAGCTTAAATTTAGTAGAGGGGAGTTGTTTAAATCTAGTTGGTCATTTAAAGCTAATCCTAAACTATTCTATCTATTTTTCTAACAGGTTAAGTTTTTTACTTTTTTCTTGAATGTGTAAAATTTTGAAATCTATATTAAATCTATGATTGATATCTATACAATGACTTGCGAAAGTTTAATCTGTTTTCTTTTCTTTGTGGCTTCTCTCGTGTTCTTTCATCCTAATTTTGAATGTCCTCCACGTTTGTCCTATGTATACCTTACTACAGTCTTCGCATGTTAACATATATACACCAGAGTTTGATTCTTTATTTTATCTTTGTTGTTTTTAATAATGTTCTGTATAGTATTGTCTGTTTTAAGTGATATATGTTCGTTATTAAGTTTTTTAATGAAAGTACCAATTTTTTCCGAAATTTTTCCTAAGTAAGTGATTGAATTATAGGAATTATATATCTTGTATTTTAATTTTGGATAAACTAAGGAAAGGGTTTTAGATTCTTGTTCGCTATTTAGGATGTTATTGACAATATTTATAGAGTAACCATTGTTTAATGCTATTGTGTATATTCTATTTAGTTCAAGGTCGAAATTACTTTTACTCATAGGTACATGAATTAATCTATATACCATTGATTGGTATGCTGATAATTTGTGTGTTATAGGATGAAAAGAATTAGCGTGTATTGTGGTACCTGTATGTGTTGGTTTATGATATATAGCGAACTCGTGTTTATTAGTTTTGTGTGATATGGTTAAATCTAGAAAATTAATGCTTTTATTTATTTCTGTTTCTATAGTAAAATTTATTTTGGGGTGAATAGTGTTGACATAATTGTGTAAAATTTTTAATTGTCTATCTGAACCGTGAAAGCAAATTAATATGTCATCAACATACCTAAACCAATATACACAATTACCAAACAAGGGATGTGTACTAATTATAGTTTCTAAATTATTCATGAAAATTTCCGCTAATAAGGGGCTTAGTTGGTTTCCCATTGCCAGACCCTCTGTTTATTTATAAAATTTCTTTTTAAATTGATAATAATTTTGTTCCAGGCACGTTTCTAAAAGCTGTAAAATTTCGGTCTTTGTGACAATGTTCGTGTTTCTACGTTCTAGTTGTAAAGTAATTAAATCTATTACCTCCTGGGGTGGGATACTAGTGAACAAATTCGAGACATCAAAAGAAATGAGTTTACATTTGTTTGGTAATTACAAGTTTGAAATGTTGTTAATTAATTCCTGGTAATTTTAACGGAGAACTTAGATTTGAATTTAGTGTATGTAAGAATTTAATCTATTAAGTGTTTGGACACATTTCTACAAGGTGCTTTTACGTACGATATTACTGGTCGTATAGGTGTATTTTCTTTATGTAGTTTAATTAAACCGTATAATTTGGGAGGTAGGGGATTCATAGTGGTTAACATACGTTTTTGAGTGTTATTAAAAAGAGAACCTGATTTTTCTATAGTTTGTTTAATATGTTTTTGAAATTTGTTAGTAAGATCAGATTTAAGTTTTATGATTGAATTATTATCGAGGAATTCATGAACTTTATGTATATAGTTTGATTCCGAAATTGCTATAACTGTATTTCCTTTATCAGCTTTTGTAAATATAATATTGTTACTAGTCGCTTTCTGTTTAATTGATTTAATTATTTTATTTTCAATAATAAAGTTCTTAAAATAAAATAATTAAATCAATTAAACAGAAAGCGACTAGTAACAATATTATATTATGTTTTATTTCATTACATTTAATCGTATATCAAGTCATTTGAGTCATTCATTCTTGTCTTATATACTTCATTTTTTAGCAATCCGAAAATAGAAAAATCTAACGGAGTAAGATCTGGCGACCTTGCTGGCCAAACAAACTAATTTGTATGGACACATATTGCTATGAATAGTGGTTTGAGAATTTAGTGCGCCACCATCGACAACTAGTTTTCCCAACTAGGTTTCTCAGCCGGTGAATTTTCAAATGTTAGACTTCTAACTTCTCGGGTTCCAATAAGGAAAGTCGTGTCTGCGAAATATACTAGGCGCCAGTGAAAAGTTCACACAAATTTATTTACTTATATTTTATGAGTTACTAATTTTTAATTAATTAGCAGAAATGGCCAGAACACAAAAATCAAACACATGATAAAATTTAAACTGAATATTTAATACAAAAATTAACAAAAAAAAAATATCTTTACAAAGTATAAAGATACTGTATCATACAAAAATACATGAGGTACATTCATTGTATTGACAGCTAAACGAATGGAAAACTTCCTCTTTATTGACTCCGATCAAACTTAACTAAAATAATCAAACTTTATATTAAATTCTTCAAAGAAAACCACACTGTATATAAACATACAGATACTGAATCACGAACAAATTTACGCATGTGCACAACGACACAGCCAAAAAAACTGAACTCAATCGAACAAAATTTATCTCTATAAAAAATATAACGAAGACTTTTAATATCAGTTGAATTATCTATATTTTTAATATTCAACTATTACCTACTCCAAACCTTCCAAAACAATAGAACTATAATTATAAAAATAATTTTATATGTATTATAATTTATGATTTAAGATTTATGATTTATGTCGACATAAAAATTTTAAATACTTACAAAAAATTTTGTGGAGACACTTTTACGAGAAAAAGTTCTTTAATCAAATTCTATATCAAAATTACGAGAATAACAATCTCAAAGAAATATCGGGAATTAAATAAAATACGAACAACAAATGAACACTATCAAAAACAACCCGAACTAAATTAACTATATATATTATATACCTATATCTCAAAAAAACACAACTTACTCGTAATACAGCAAATCTTGGTCTCCTAGAATTTACCTAGGCCTCTACAACACATTGGCCTCGAATAAAACCAGTTTTTTATCTCACACATTAAATTTAAAAACATTTTGAATATACACTTGTATCCCAAATAATTGTACATTTATTTTAAATATTTTAAATTATTTTTAATTATTGTTTTAGAAAAAATCCATAGCAATATGTAAACTATGCTTCTAAATTCTATTAACGATACTTGAAGATACGTTCGTTTGAACTGATAAACGACGAACTGATATATGTGAGCTTTCTCCAACTAGGCTTTCCACGTGTTCAACAATATTTTGCTGTATGCGTGGTCAGAACTTTTGCCTTGAAACACAGATCCTGTAGGTTGAAACTTCTGCAAGTATTATCCACAACTCTATTAGGAAACTGCAAATGAAACGCTTACATTCCTCGTAGGAATATTGCCATTCTCCCTTAAGAATAATAAAAATATTTTCTTGCAATGTGGATATTATTTAGTAGTATTGTTTATTAAGAAAAAAAAATATTTGTAAGAAAAAATTATATTGCGAGTCACAAAATGACAAATGCAAAAATGACATTAGATAAATAGTTATAAATAAAAGGCAAGTGGCTTATAATCATTTGTAAGTACTAGTTACTCAGTGCGTTCTGAGACGAAGTTCTTTTTGAAACACGTTGTATAATAATATTTCCTTACACCATAAATATGTAGGATATATTTTTTTATTTTTCTTCAAATATTTTCTTTAACACTTTAGATACTTCTTTTTTGTTGCTAGTTTTATCGCATCTTTCCAACTTGTTTTCTTCTCTTCCAGAATCCTTCCAATTGCCTTATCCTATGACCGTTTTGGTGTTTCTCTCATTCTTTGCGTAATTGTCTTAGTCATCCACACTTGTTTAACATTTTTTAATCGTGTATGCTTTGAAGGTGACCACACCAATCCAGCTGCCCTTTCTTTGTGTATTCCAATACTGGCTCTATTTTCAATTTATCCTTCATTTCCTAGTTTATAAGCCTATCTCTCCTTTTCACGCCTTTCAGTTTTCGCAGATATTGCATCTCAGTGGCTTAGATTTAATATTTCAGTCTCTCGCCAAATACATGTCTCACTCCCAAATGTTAATATTGGTCTATAAACTGACCATATGTATATAGTTACATTCTTTCTCTTCGCTGTACTCCTTTTTGCTCAGAAAGCTTCTGTTTAGGAGCATTTAATTGATTTTCCTACTCTTTCAAAAGCTATCTACTTGTTTCAACCGTCAATCTTCTATGTAAGGTTGGCTGAAATCATCGCAATTGTTATTTTGAATCTTGCATCGCTAAACATTTCAGGTACGCTAATTTCTATTTAAATCGTGACGAAGATTTTTGGAGTAGGTACTGTTGTTTTCAGCGATGAAAAGGTTTTTAGTTCTAGTTATACTAGGAAATTACGTGTTTACAAACCTTAAAATTCTCCGTATCAAGAAAAATATGTTCGGCAAGATCGATTGAGTGGCAGATTCTTCGTTAACGTGTGGGCATGGATAACATCTGAAGGATTAGGGATTTGCCATCAAATTGAAGAACAATTAACGGGACTTAGTGCAACAACTGCAATTCTATCTTCGGTCTTGGAAAGTTTTCTAGATGGTAACTTTACATTTCAACATGATAATTGCCCATATCATACTGCCATAACCGTTAGGGAATGGTTGACTACCCAAAATATTCAAGTTTTGCGGTGACCTGTGAAGAGTCCTGATTTGAACCCAATTGATAATGTTTGGGGGTATATCGTCAAAAAGCTATTACAATTTTTACTAACATGATTATGACACGCGCGCAAAACATTGATACATAACCTAAAGCAACAAGTGATAGTAAATTACCCATTTACAATAGTAAATATTTTGAAAAAGCGCCTGTACTATAGCATTCCAAATAAGAATCAACCGTTGCGAAAGATACGGCTTAAAATAAGAGCTTGTGATTGGCTAAAATAGAGGCCGCTTTTATGCAGGCGAAATTAAGTTTATTTTGTTCTTTCAAATTTTCAATTTCTTATCAATCTGATCAGTATTTCTGTCAGTGCTTGTCAATTGCGTGTTCTACTAGTTGTTTATTGTGCTATTTATTATTAATATTCGTTAAAAATAGTTCTTTATAGAGATTATATAGTGAAAAACTCTTTTTCTAAAGATATTTTATCATTCATTAATTTCTTTAATATATTTAATCGCAACCGTTTTAGAGCATGAATGACGCAGCTTTACCAGGTCCATAAAAAATCGTATAGGAAAATATATAAAAAGTGGACAGAAGCAAATAGCTTATAATGTGTATTTTAAGAACAAAGCTATTAATACAAAGGTATTAAGGCTTGTAGAAAAGCGAAATACGTATCTACGTCTCTGGGGATAGGATATATTCGGACACGTTCACAGAAAATATTAATAGTGAACCTGCATTTGTGTTCTTCACACCAGATTTTTAATAATATTTTATATTATTAAAAATACCTTTGTATTATACAAAACTGGTGGGGTTTACCTACTCATGTATGTTTCAATTATTCTGATACAAAGCTATTATGTCCAAAACAGCTGCTGTTCGTCAAACTTCAAGGGACGTAGGGATTAGGAGAAATACTATGTTTAGCATTATTAACGGAATTGAAATGTCTGGAGTTACACAATCTCCTTTAAGAAAACGAAGTTTTTGAGATGCTTACAATAAATTGGATGAAGTATAGAAAAGTACAATTGTACTTTTTTATACTCGTGCCTTCTAATTAGAAGACACGAGCATTCATTTTTCTTTAAAAATGAGTTATTGACTTGCACAAAAATATGTGAAGCTATTAAAGGGGATACCAGTTTACCTTCTTTAAAACGAACATCACTTTGGAGAATCGTCAAGAAACTAGGATTCAAGTTGGAAAAACGCACACGAAGCAACATATTAATTGAACGAAATGATATTATCTTATGGAGACGTCCTTATTTGACAAGTATAAGAAAGTTTCATGCAGAATGGAGAAAAATCTATTATTAGATGAAACATGAGTGAATGCAGCTTAAACAAAAGCAAAAATATGGAAAGATAAAATGGTACTTAATCCAAGCATTTGTTGAAGGTTTTTTTACATGCTTAAAAGATCCATCTGGCGAAGGAAAGCGACTAATTGTCCTTCACATTGCAGTGAAACTGATTTTATGCATAGCGGTTTGTTATTATGTGAATCCAAGAAAACTGGAGATTACCATAAAGATATGAATAGTGAGGTGTTCATCGCATAGATGCTAAATATATTACCTTCTCTTGAGCCTAATTGTGTTATGGTAATGGATAATGCGCCCTATCATTGTATTAAAACAGAAAAGTCCCCTACTTCATCATAGAAAATGGAGGCACTTATTGATTAGCTTTTAATAAAAGGATATTTAGCTGATAATTCTCTGCTAGAGGTTGAATTGTTTGAGCTTGTTAAGAATTACACATCCTGTCTTTCAGTTTCATACGTGGTCGATGAAATAGCTAGAGAAAGTGGTCGCACAGTTTTACGTTTATCTACATATCACTGTAATCTGAACCCTATTGAACTTGTATGGGCTCAAGTCAAGCATCATGTTGTAACAGACCTTATCTTTGGCATATATCAATAGTAGCCTGTGTATCGAGGGATTTGCGGTCGCTGTTAACAATGATAACTTCGGTGATGAAAATAACTAAATGCCGCAGTTACCCTGAATATTGAGAAATAGATTTACAAAGTTGAAAAATAATTAATTAATTTATTCAATTACTGTTCAGTTGGGCGCCAAGAAGATTTACCCCTTCTAAGATATATAATTAAATTTATACTAATTGCCGGTTAGCTAAAAGTCTGCGGAAAGATTAAAACTCTATATTAAGCTGGTAAGCTACAATTGTACTTACGTCTTCCTATCTCAAGGAGTGTATGAAATCATAGGTGAAACGAATGGATCCCTCTTTTTTATTAAATATTGCAATCAAATCTCCTTTGATTAATATGCTCTTACAATGAAATTTATATTACATCATTTGAATAAAACAAAATTGTTATAAAGAATATACTTATATATTGACAAAAGAGCTTTTTAATTACTACATATAATCTACTACAAAATTCTTTATTGTTACTCTGAAATATTAATTAGACACTATACATATAGAGCGAGATACGATAACTTTTACATATATTCCAACTGTTTAGTCTGATCAGATTCTAGAAACAGTATTAGTATTGACTAACCTTGATATCTTTACACTATGGCCATATCACTTCACAATCTAATCGCTTCCTCTGGAGGTGATGCACTTGTACACTAAATTTGATTTCTTCACGCCTCAAGGTGCCTGGGACCCCAGACAAAGGCTTTGATGTAATAAACTTGGGAATTTACGTGTCAAACAAATAATTTCACTTGTATGCTAGAAATACCTCTTGCTGCACTATGTACTTCTTTTCTTACTTAAGTACATATATTGCGGTAAACCCTCTCTTTTCTATTACTTTTAGGGGTCCGCACGTGTGACTCGCTTCGCCACTTCAAGCCAGTCCCTCGTTCCATTCTCCTAAATTCGTTCCAGCGTCTTTTGCTCTCGGTGAATCCCCAGCTTCTTTTTGAAGTTCTAGATCGTTCTTGAATATTTGGATGATGTAATACAGTTACTTTATTAATTCGCATATGTGATATAAGGTTATTCTATTGGAGTTTGTACATGACTAACTATACAAGTTGAACTACAGAAAATGATGTCATTTGCATAAAAAGATCTGATTGCAATATGCATTTAATATTATTGCGAAATGTTTCGCAATAATACCTAATGGCGGGAAAAGCATTAATATTGATACAATTTTATTTCTTATTTCATATAAATTAACTTTAGTCATCATTAAAATTATAACAGACTGATATTTAAATGTCTTGAAATAAGATGGTCGTAAATGCGTCCCATTACAATGTTGTGGCATAAAAATTGGACGAAGTAAGAAATTTATTATTAGAAGGATCAGACAGGGTTGATACTGATCCATGGAAAAATAGGAAATGACTATATAATTTTTTTAATGTTATTATGTAAGTGTAGGTAAAAGATTTAATATACATTATGCTAATAAAAGAGGGTTTTACACTCATTGTGTTCATTCAGATATTTACGAAAGAAATTGTTTTTAGTGAACACATGGAGTTTCCAATTAAAATAATTTCTCTTTTTATTTATTTTTTGTCAATTACATTGATAAAAATAAAAATCTGGAACCTTAATCAAACCATATTTCTGCTAAAAGCAAAAAAAAGTAATTATACGATAGCAGCAATTTATCCCATACATAAGCAAAAAAGTAAGTATTAATCAGCCATAACTTGGAATAAATGAACGAATACACCTTTAACCAAATACTGAAACTGGAAAAATGCTTACTTTTTACCTATCTTTTGGCGCTAAACTGCTGTTTTATCCTTTTTAATATATACTTACTTATTTTTGTTAAATGAAAATATTTTTAAACAAATTCCTTTTTTAAATGTATAAAAATTTTTATCTAAATTATGTGCAGTTAAATTAATTTACTTATTGTCCTCTCATTATAGATACTATCAAAATAACTGTATTTTGTAAAATGCTATATTTTTTCAGCAAGCACTAATGTTAAACGATACACAAATATTATGATAATTATAATACACTGTCGCCATCAATCCTTTAAATTTATTAGTTTTACATTTACACAAAAGTTTTGTTCTTTAGTAAAATCAAAGTAAGATATAAATATTTCTCCTGTGTTAATTTTAACACATTCTCACTGTATTTACATATAAATTTATTGTAGATGAAATACCTTCAAACAATAAATAACAGATTGTAAGTGATTGATATATTTTATATAAGTCTAATACCTTGCATTGGTATACATTTCCCGCTAATAAATGTTAATAATCAAACGTCAAAAAATAATCTTTTATATAGGCCAGTAGGTATATAACGTCACATATAAAATCAACCATATGATCTACTTTTTTTAAATGTCTGTAAATTATACTCAGATTGCAGCGCCATTTGGTCCATTCTTATTTGGAACCGAGAATAGTTGCCTGGAATTCCATGCTCGGGACTGTACATTTTTAGGTTAACTAATTCTATATCTAATCCTCCCTGTGTAATCATTGTTTTCGGTGACAGTTGTGCCTAAATATTATTTTAGACATTCCGTTACTTGTTCTCTTTTATCCAAAAACTTGTGACTTTGTCATTGTCATAAATATAGTTTTTTTCTCGGTGTTCAATGTTAAACCATGTTCTGTTTCAACGTATATGCAACAATATTATATTTTAAAATGTTAATTTACTTTGAGCTTTATTTTCAGTTTTTATTTTTTAGCAGAAATTCTTTCTTAATCGTCCTGCTCATAGTCTATCCTAAATATTAGACAGTGATAGATCCACTCACATTGAATTAACCACATATAACATGTAAAACCAAATTGTGCTATTTTCAAACTGTGCGGATAATTTGAATAAATCAACAGATAAATATTTTAAAACTTTGAGAAACAGCAGTGAGTGATATGTATCACGTTACACCTACTTAAAATTTTAAAGTCCGCATAAATTAATTTTAAAACAATGTATCAAAATATCTGAGATACTTGTATTTTACGGTAGCACTGGAGGGGTTAATATAGTTGCAGTAGAATTGTCTATTTACATTAAATTTCCATTAGTATTAATGTTCTTTCTTATAAACTGAAACTAGTGTATATAAAGAAAAGCTTTAGATAATAATAACAAATTTTTCTTCATTTAAGAAGGTTAATATTCGAGTGTTTAGAGTTTTCCTAATAAAAATATTTAGTTATCATCTTGTGCAAGTATGATATAACTTTGAAGGTTATTATTTAGTTAAGGTACTGGTTAACACGGGTTTTTTTTTAATATATTAATACATTTATTCTGTTAGAATTCTGTCTGTCTGATTCTGTTAGAATAAATACACTGCTCAAAAGAAATAGCGGATATATTTTAAAAATTTCAAAAAAAAAAGTAATTGGCACTTAAGGTAACACCGGAAAATATGTTTAAATTGTGCCTATAATATCTGTAAATAAGTACTAGGGCTGTTACGTTGCAATGTCTTTCTGCAAATTTCAAAAGGATTAGTCGCTCTTGGGTATAAAAGTGAGCAGTCCTTTATGGCATTAGTACACATTTTCATCGTCTGAGTAACAAGCGTAGAGTAGTGAATTTTATTATTTACTAGCAATGGCGCAGTAACATGTTTTAGTCGAATCACACACTTGGAGAGCCATAGGTCATTGGAATGTGGACGAACACAGCAACATGTCGCTCAAGTGTTCGGAGTGAGCCAAAGTGTAATTTCCCGACTCTGGCATCACTTTCTGAAACTGTTAGAAGAAGACAAGAGCAAGGTCGACCAGCATCAACAACACCAAGGGATGATCGGTACCTCTTTCAATTAGCACATAGAAATCGAATTTTAAATGCAACTCAACGAAATGCAACGAAATCAGTTTTCTGTTGCTACTGGAAGATTAATCTCAAACAATAAATCGTCTTTATGACATAGCTCTATGCCCGAAAGCCAATGGTATGCCTCCTACTTACCGCAGAGAATAAAAGGATGTCGTAAAATATGGACAGAAGAGCATGTCAATTGGGATAAGAACAACTTGGGTCGAGTTTTGTTTAGTGCCGAGTCAAGATTTAGCATGCTTCCAGATAACAGACCTGTTTTGATTTGGCGTGAACCAGGAACAAGAGATATCCCTCAATTTGTCCGGGAAAGGCTTCAGTATAACAGTGGCAGTGCGATGGTATGGACCGGAATAAGTATCGTAAGCCATACCGAACTGCATTTCATTCATAATGGTTCACTTACTCCTCAAAGGTATTTGGATGAGATACTGAGACCCTTTGTTCTCCCATATGAGAGCTTTGAGAGAGTGATTCATTGGTATGGATGATAATAGTCATCCTCATCGAGCAAACATTGGTAACAATATTTGAAGAAGTAGAAATAGATAGAATGGACTGGCCAATTCTCCGTACTGTAATCCTGTCCAACATGCCTGGGATGCATTAGTAAGGTGTATTGGTAATTTTTTGTAATTGTTTGATAATTTGGTTCACTCCATGCCAGCACGATGTCAAGCCATTTTGGCCGTCCGAGGAGATCATACGCTTTATTAATTTTAATTTTTTATAAGAATTACCAAAATTATACATCTGCTAAGTATGTAATTTACTGTACTTATTCCTATACAAAAATGTTTATTATCTCAAAATGCTAATAAACGTTAACATGAAACTAAACGCTAACGTTTATTTTTGACTGTACTTAGTCAAATAAGTCACTCAAGTATTCTTATCCTTAAAACACTGTTTATTTTAATATTTACAATCCCTTTCATTCAAAATAATAAATACCCGCTAATTCTTTTGAGCATTATATTTGCTTAGATAGTTTTTATTAAAATCATTTTAATTTTTAATATATTTAAATTAGTTTATTTTAGCAACTTAAAGGCAAAATATTATAAGAAATATTGTAGTGCCAAACATATATTAACAAGTTTGAAAATGTCTTGGCATATTCGCTACATCAATACCATTCAATAGCGCTTCAATCTCCACAAGCAATTAAATTAATAGACATCTTATATGCTAATAGGTTATTCATCAAATTAAATAAACTCATTGAATTCGAACCTGTACTTATGAAAACAATGTTACCTAAATAGTCCAAGCAGCTTTTGTTATGTGTACGTAGAATTTACTGTTCATTAATATTAGCGAAACATTACACATTTTCGATCAAGCATATTATGGCAGTTTTGGTTCAAGGATTAGGTATCTAACTTTGTTCGTCATATAATTTGGCGACAACAAACATGCTTTTCCACGAACTGCTGGGTTTTCTGCAGGGGCTTTCCAGCAAAAGTAAGAATAAAATTACTTATCTTAACCTACCGTCTGTTGGTCGACCAGTATCTCATTCAGAAGCATTGCCAATATCAAAGTATTTAATGTTTATTGTTACAGCAACAGAATCATTAGTTTTAGAGTTGTCGATAATGAATTTTTGTAATCTGACGAATTAAATAATCTAATCTAAGAACTGAATTTACCTAGACGTTTAAGATTAGATTACTTGATATGGCCAAAAAGCTTATTGCACTGCAACCTTTTCACGTCTATTGTAGCCTGTATTTTTCGTTAGACTACATTTGTTAGCCTTATTATTTTAATTGGATCTTACAGGGTTGTTACGAAAGCCTCCTTAACCCTTGAAGTCTTCTTGACAGAGGCCTATTTAGCCTTCATATAGTCAGGCTCTGTTTCACCATCCCCTGCAGTTTAGCCTTAATAATTTCAGATAGTTTAGCTAATAGAATCTCCCTGGCGAACATGAAATTTACTTCCTACTTTGCAGTATTAACCTTCACAGCCTTATATATTTACTTCCGTAGATAACTCTACTTCGTTCTTGCCTTCCTCATCTGATTTACCATTTTAGGGTTCTATATTCTTCAGTCTCGTTCCTTTAATTGAACCTAGCAGCTTTCAGAGAAAGGACTTATTGGTATTTGCATTCTTTTCCTTTGCAGCTGCTTGTCTCTTTGCATATGGCTGGTGAAGCCAGCTTTAACTGCAGCTTTTTTAGCCTGTATGTAGTCCTGGTCCTGGTTCCTCAACCCCTTCAGATTAGCCTAAAAGATTTCAGACAGATTAGTATAAAGCAAGAACTTGTAATGTAGGAAGCTTTCAGGAGTGAATTATGTCAGGAAGGTAAGGATGCACTAAGGTCATCTACCAAAGTAAATATACAACGTGTCCACAAACAATCCCTAAAGAATGAAAGGGCTAATTGTTCATTAAAAAATATGAAAAGAAGTTTCTATCGACTTGGATCCGGAAGTGCTTCTTAAGGGAGCTACCGCACTTTAGAGATGACGTCACCAAACTGGTTTTTGTTCAATTAGTTTTGAACTACATTTAATTTACGATTCAAATTTGGTAGATGATTTACAAATGATTTATACTTTCTCTGTTTATTGGCCATTGACTATCGCATGCTAAGCATCGTAAAAACCAACCGTTTTCAAGAAAATACGTCCGATGAGGAGCGGTCTTGTTTTTCTTATTTAATATTTGCTACCTACAAATATAGAAAACTAGATGGAAGTATTTTGTTACATTACGGCTTAAACAAAAAAAAACAATACAGCATAGTATCGTTTGAAAATTGTCAATGTCAAAAATCGTTATTTTCACACCAGTTTTGTGACGCCATATCTATAGTGCGGTAGCTCCCTTAAGAAGCATTTTCAGACTCAAGTTGATACATACTTTTTTTTATACTTTTGTATGTACAATCACCCTATTCATTCTTTATGTATTGTTTGTGGACACGCTGTATATTTACTTTGGTAGATGACCCTAGTGCATCCTTACCTTCCTGACATAATTCACTCATGAAAGCTTCCTGAATTACAAGCTCTTGCTTTATACATTATCAATACTGCTTCCATGTGTAGCAAGAGACATTACAGTCTGTCCGAACAGAGCTCAGTTGACCAGAGTAAAAATGCAAGAGGTTTCTCTTGAGTCCCCAGGATACATTAAAGACTGCATCTACCTACGGCCACATAGCTTTTGGCATGTTATTTTCCACTTTAGTTTGGGTTTCTCGAAAGCCGTATTTCCCATACTCACGTACTAGTTATTAGCCCCTGAAGGATGCAGACATATTATTGCCATCTAGCGTAGTACATATTAGTGGTCTAATAGTATAAATAATAATGTGATTAGTCATCCGACGATACGTCAGGCACTGTTTAGAAAAGTGTCGATGAGGATAAATCTAGAGATTGAACATACGAGAATTTTCCCTTGAATATAAATAGCACACAAGAGGAATTTAGGGTCTTCCACACCAAATCATCGTGAAGTGATCTTATATAAATATAGACACATAAATGTTCTTATTGTTAGTTATTAGTTTTTAAATTGTTATTTAGTGCATTTAGTTTTTGCTGTTAATATAGTTTGTGTTTAAATTACCATTAGTTTTATTTGAGAATTCGGAAAGACAAACCTTACGATATAATTAAAAATATCCTTGCAGTAAAATACTGCAGTTCTACTCTAGCAATAAAACATCGGACTAAACTCATGTAGTATGTTCTTTAAAAACAAAATTATAAAATAAACACAGCATGCTTGTGATATTCGAGTAAATTAAAAGCAAATTTAGTCGAATATAGTTATATTAATTTTTGCTGAAATATTCAATGAAATGTGTCAGTTAATAAAAAACAAATTTTCCAGGGCTCCCTTGCTTTCAGCGCAAAATATTCTAATTGGATTCGTGTATAATTAGAAGTTGTTTTGAAACAGGCTTCTTTTTTTGTCAAACATTGTCATGCACATGTTTTTGTTATGAATTTTGTAGGTAAAAGCGCCTTTTAAAATGTGAAACCACAAAATATTTTAATTATGTGTTGACGTCATGTATGGAATAGAAGCAAAAAGTATAACGGTAATCTCCTCTGTCCGGAAATTAAATACTCTTGTGTTGAAGCTTTTTCTGAGATTTTCAGCGTCGCTTTAAAGATACCCACTCACTTTTTTCTCATAATGTTTTTACACACGTACTCACACAGATACAAGGTCCGGAAAGATTCGTGAAAAGTTGTTCGCTTGTACAGGCGAAGCGGTTTTAATGAATTTGTCTACTTGTTGAAGAAACCACACAAAAGGCTTCCGAGTTGTTATCGTTCACCGAATTGGGAATTCGTTTGATATTGGTACAATTTAGAATGTTTTTATGCAAAACTTAGTGAAATATAATATTTGAAAAAATACTTTACACGAGACAAGTATACAGAATTGTGGTTTCTGCGTATTTCAAGAAATATGTACAAGGAAATAAATTAAAATTGTTTATGTATATATCTTTTAAATATGAGCTTAATATGAAATATTATTTTTTTTTAGTTCTTACGTGGACTTTTCTAATGACTGGTTGGGTTTTAACACTGCTCAGGAGCACTTTAGTGTCATCCTTTACCCTAGGACCACCGAGCGGGTCCAATGGACCCGAAACGATTTCTAACCATTGTTTTATCGTACTTATGGTTGGGCTAATTTACTGGTACTAATAGACTTTTTAAGTACCAGTTATAGCTTTAAAATTTTCACATAAAAAATATTTTAGAAGGAATTGTTTTCGCAGTATAAAAATACTTTCACGATTTACCAACCGGATCCGTTGGACCCATATGTCGTTTACTGTATAAATGTAGGTAAAGCGAGTGTGTTTTACAATGATAGTGGTTATCTTATAAATTCCAGACATCCCCGCTGCTGATAAACTTTCTTGGCATTCCCCGATGTATACAGAAAGGGGAAATCCTTTTATCATGCGGATTTCTGGTACTTTAGGTGCTTCAGCATATTTATAGCCGCACTTTGCCGTTACTTTGTTACTGTGAAAGACAAAATTTATATTTTGTTCAGTTGTAATATGCGATTTGATATTTCAGCATCATTTTTTATCAATTGTTAGGTAGCTATTTAATTGCAGCTATTTTCTACTTTGCGTTTTACTCATTACGGAAAATGGATCGTAGAAATAAGGAATACCTTACACAACAATAGCTAGCGGCAATAGTACCCAAAATAAGTGGCGTTGTATGCAATAGCGTATATGAAGTTTCAAACGACGATGGAGAGGTAGATGCAGTCGAAGGCCTCATTGATGGAGGTGATACAAGCACAGCAGAAGAATCAGAAAGCGAAGAATCTGCTGAGACCAGCGATGATGACCACAACAGAAATCAGGCTGGAGCTAATTCTTTTATATCAAAGAACAAACAAGTCGTTTTGTACCAAGCTCCTATTTTACCTCATCACAGAACCACGACACAATATTTTGCGAGAATGTCCAGGCCCAACACGATTTGGAAATCGCGAGATCGATACACCTGCTTCTTCTTTTTTGATTTATTTTCGTAAACCTCTACTTGAAATTATCCTAAAGTGGACGAATGAAGAAGAACAGATTGTTATCGGCAAAAATGAAGAAATTTATTGGAGTTTTGATACTAATAGGTGTATACATCTTATAACGAGGACGTAACAACTTTGGAGCAAAAACAATAGTCGAAAAATCTTTGGTACTATTATCGCTCGAAAGAGATGTCAAAATATACTTCGTGTACTTAGATTCGACGATGCAGCGGAAAGACGAAGAAAGTGGAATGGCGGCAAAATAACACCAATCCGGGAATGCTTTGAGTAATGGGATACTTATTTGCGAGACGCGTATGTACCAAATTGGTGTATAACGGTTGATGATCAGCTTGTAACTTTCAGAGGCAGATGTCCCTTTAGACAACATATTCCATCAAAACCTGAACGGTATGGAATAAAATTTTGAGCCATTTGTGATAGTGTAACAACCTATGCATGGAAACTGGAAATTTATCCTAGAAAGCAGGGAGAGGAAAGAGACAAGAATCAAGGGGAAAAGGTTCTAAAACGTTTAGTAGAAGAAATTTAAAACTCTGAAACGAATGTCACTTGCGATAATTTATTTACTTCGTATAATTTTGCAAAGTATTTGTTATCAAAAAACCTAATAATAGTTGGTGCGATCCGTAAAAATAAGCCTGAATTGCAATCTTCATTTGTTGATCCAAAAAATCGTCGGTTGTTTTCCACACAGTTTGGTTTTACAGACGATGCAATGACTATTTCGTATTGCTCAAAGAAACGCAATCTTGTAACGTTGCTGAGTACTCTGCACAGTGAGAAAAATGTTGATAATGGCTAAAAGAAACCTCATGTAATCTTGGACTACAACAAAACAAAAGGTGGTGTAGACAACATGGACAAAATGATACGATCATACACCGTGAAAAGGATGACGAAGAGATGGCCTCTTCTAGTTTTTTATGACATGGTAGACCAGCGCCATGAACACATACATCCTAATGGAAGCTCTTGAAACCTAATTCAGCTTTCGATTTGAAAAAGAGAAGAATTCTAATTGAGCTAAGAAATGAGCTAGCAGAATACAAGTACCACGAAAAACAAGAAGCAGAAGAAGAAGCTGAAGCATCTACTAGTTCTGATTTTCCGAGAAAGAAGAAGAGATGTGATGTTTGTCCATCTTCAAAAGACAGAAAAACAAGAACAACTTGTGCACGTTGTAAAACGAATGTATACGCTGAACACTGAGAAGTTATGTAAGAAATGTGTTTAACCCACTTTTACATTTATGTAAGTCATTTATATATTTTATTTTACAGTATTTATGTCTTATTATTGTCACTGCTTCGGTTTATTCTTATTTATTCTTATGTTGAACAAAATAAAAGTCAAAGATAATAATGCTTACGCTATATTGAATTCAAAATAATCGCCGAATATTAGCTCAAACCCAGCATATAGTAATACGTGTCCAATGGACCCGCGCGGTAAGTTGCGATAGGCTGTTTTCCTGGTAGTCCTAGGGTTAAGTTAAACATTACTTTTTAGCACAAGTGAATTGGTGTCAAAAAACTCTATACCTCTTCAACACAGGAAACCCTAAAAACGTGACCAACACCGTGAGTGGTAATGAATCTTAGATTTACTCATGCAAGCCAGGAAATAAATTCCAGTCGTCTGTTTGGGTGTTCCAAGCTGAAGAAAAGACGACAAGACTCATGCGTTCTCGAAGTGTCTCCAAAAAAATTGTCGCGGCGTTTGTCTCGAAAGCAGGTCATGTAGCAATAATTTCTCTACAGGATCAAGGAACTGTTACTGCCGATTAGTATACAACCATTTGTTTGCCGCTAGCCATCGCTGAGGTCCAAGAAACTAACCCACAGCGACGAATCATCTTCCACCAAGGCAATGCAAATTCGCACACAGCTCACAAGACGGTTGAATTTTTAATGTAAGAAAACGTCGAATTGTTAGACCAACTTCCGTACAGTCCCGAGTCTCAACAATTTCTTCACCTTTTCAAAAATCAAGGAAGAACGCGTGGTCAACAGTTCCAGTCGTCAGAAGAAGCACCTTCACCTTGGCACCTTGGTACCATCAAAAACGCAATTTTGACTGTACGAACAAACGAGTGGAATAACTGCTTCAGAGTTGATTCGAGGCCATGAAAATTGCATTAGTCTTCGCGGAGAATACTTCGACAAACAATACGTCTTTGAAAGCTATCTCGGCCATCTATGTCCCAGTATGCAAAACATAAAAGACATCTGTCGTAAAATTTTCTTTTTAATTGTCTATCTGTTCCTCTAAAACAAACCAAAATATCGATATATCTATACCAGTAAATGCATTTACTAAATAAGGGGTGTGTGCTAATTATGCACCTTTTCTATATAATTCATAAATATTTCTGCCATTAGCGGTCTTAAAGGATTAATAGTTTAATTTTAATGTGGAATTACAAAAAGTAACATCCCGTGCAATCAATTATATTTGAATATTCCTGTGTATTGTGTAAATATTATGAAGATAGTCCACAGTGCACCACTATGAGTCCGGGCCGCCTAACGGAGAGTTATTTTTTTAATAGAGTCCTCTAAAGTCTCAGGTTCATTTAAGAACGTGTACAGAAAAACAAAATATAAACATGAAAACAAGCACTTTTCTACGAAATTTTTATTAAAAAAAAATAAAAATAAAAAAATTCGTCTTTATAAAGTATAAATTCGTGTCAATGATCAGATCATGCGCAACATAAACATAATAAAAATATTCCCTCCAAAATCCTGACTTCAACACACTATTGAAACATGATAGCAAAAACTCCCTCATAAAAAATATGAAAATTTTCCTTGCTATTCCTCTACTAATTAATCTATATCAAAATTAACTATAATCAATTAACTATGAGTTCAAAAATTATAAGGATTATTACCAAGAATAATATCAAATAAATTTATTTGCACAAGGACTACTTACATTAATTAATGTAACCTTAGCACACACAAAAAAACTTAACGAGAGATTTTTCAGATGAATCATACATTTCAAATCAAAATTACAAGCTAAAAACACTCGTAACAAATCGATAATTAATTTGAACACATCAATAATCAAAAACTAAAACATAAACCGAACTTATAAAAATATTTTAAATAAAGAAGAAGTCCTTATTCAAAAAATTAACACATGTGAATCATCTGAAGGTACATAAATCTCTGGTCCGGAAATAACATTCTACCGATAATAAAAATCAAGCTACGAAACTCGAACGATACCACGTCCGGCATAGTTCCACAACGTGAATCAAAACAATCTACGAACAATATACAGTCTATGCAAAAATACACGCCCATTTAAATTTTTAAATAAAATATTACAAATCACTAAATATAAACCTGAAAATAAATTATACATAATTAATAATTATTTTTAAAATTATTCTTCTGGGAAAAATCCACAATAATATGTTGGTAATACATGGAAATACACAATGTATACTTATTTCGCATTAGTGAGAGACTTCTATGTACAGACCCGTGTTTCTAATTCATCCTAGTTCTCGTCGGTGTATGAGCAGATGAAATACACAAAATGCTCTTGGCGCTTTAGACATGCTTTTAAACAGGTTCAAACTCGTAAGTTTCTAGCGTTAGTCTATCCATAGCAGATTACAATGCCCTGTGAAGGAAAATAGTTGTTTTGGTTTATAAATGGGTTAGGGGTGGAGCAAAGGGATCAGCTCTCGTACATCACTGTCACTATTAATCCTTTACATTTACTAGTTTTACATCTTTTGGGTGTGCGGTTATTACCACAATACCAATATATTTGCTATAATGGTTATAAATTCCAGCCCATGATTGCTGTTTCAGATAAAAATGTCTTAATGTTAATTCATGAGTTGCATATATTTTCTGTAATTTATAGTTTTGTTCGCTAGTAAAATCAAAGATTTAAATATTTTCCTGAGCTTATTTTAATAGTCTTCAAATTGCCACTGTATTTATTGTAGATGCAACACCTTCAAACAATAAATAACAAGTTATGAGATATTGATTGAAATATTTTATCTCTGTATAATGCCTTGCATTGGTAGATATTTGCCGCTTCTTGTTTGAATAACATTATTAGAGTGTCTAAACTACCTTGATAATAAATATGTTAATGAACAAACGTAAAAGTCAGAAGATAGTGTTTTATATAGATATGAATATAACCTCAAGATATTATAGCAAATATATATGTGTTACTTGTTTGAAATTACAAAATCTTTCCTGTATAAATTATTCTCAGATTGCAGGGCCATCGGCTCTATTCTTATTTGGAACGAGGTATGGTCTAGTAATAACATCTCGGAGATACATGAACGTGCGTTAAGACTGTGAATGTTTGTCACTACAGCCAAAAACACTTGTTTCTGTCTCAATAGCTGGTCGAGAGAAAATCGATATTTTCGACGTAGTTCCTTTTGTCAGTCATTAGATTATCTGGTGCCACTTAATGGTACAAAATTCGCCACTTACCTATAAGGCAAGCCATCAAACTTTACTTCATTAGCCGAACTGATGACGTCTTTTGAGACAGAAACACATACCTATGGCTGAAGTGAACATTGGAAAATACAAGGTGTATGTCCATGTGTACAGATACAGATATGTGTAACAAATATCTGTTAAATTTGTAAAGTTATCTTTTCTTATCGCATCTACGGTATGTTACTTGCATTTGCTTATGCCTTGCATACCACCATGTGAAGCTCTTTACCAGTGGTCCTCATATCACTGTTTGAATACAAGCCCTAGCTTAATTCACATTTTTACAAATTCAGTAATTGACGAATTTATACATTAATTTCAATAATTTAAGTATGTTTTCACTAATCCCCTCATAATTATCTTTCATTTAGGGCGTATATAATTTAGCAATTAGTATTTGTTTCATTATTGAATAAGAAAATATTATTTTATTACACTATTTTGCCCTTCTAAACACTGAATACATTATTAAATCTGCGAGTATTTGGGATACCATCTAATTATAAATAATTTATTCATTCGTTCTTATATTCTATGCAAAATATATAAAAAATTCTTCTCTCGCTCAGGATTTGTTTTTCTTTTTTTTTTACTGGAGGGTGAAATATTACAGGTTGCACTACGTGTCTGTTGCTTAATCTGCAGGATACACTAACACCCATAAAATCGTCTACTGATCGCCCATTATTGATTATTGCCTTTATTTAACGCAGAACTTCCGATGCAAGTATACATCCGAAAACAAACAACCCTTTTAGCCATGGTCGACCCATCGCTAATTTTTTCATCTCATTTTGCCATTCCCCGCAATGAATCAGTTTCGAGGGCGTGAATCTACATTAATTAAACTTGTGGTAAATCTTTAAAGCTAATGGTAGGGTCACGTCGAGTGTAACGATTTGGGGAAAAGGGATTGGATGTCTGTGATTTTTCTTTCATCAATGCGCTGCAATATAATTTGATGTAAAATACATTTATACGTAATTAAAATTTGGTTTAATTGTATATTGAGATTGTTAAATGAATCGGTCATTTTAAAAACCACATATATCCCATTTTTAGGGAAAATGACTTTTTGAAATTTTCGGGTTCCTTATAGGTAGTTCTATCCCTTCCGCAACGAAACCACATAAATCCATTGTTTTGTCTGGCTTGTATAACAAGCACGATTTGTCATTGCATGAGAAAAGAACATATATCCGGGATGTATGTGGTTCTGTAAATGACCAGATTTCATGACAGGTGGCGCTGTGAGCAAGTTAGTTTAGCTGATCTCTCTTGTTGTTAGTTGAAATCAAGATGGACACCAATGAACACGGTATCAGTTTTAAAAAACGTAGAAAGGGTTCAAAAGAAGTTACATATAAGTGTAAAATTGTGAAAAAAGCACGAATAAAAGGGGAAGAATATGTTAATCATAGAGGAATTAAAGTTGAAAAGATACAACCAGGACGAGAGTGCAGGTAATATGCTTACATTATTGTTTAGCATTGCTATTGTCTAATTTTTTCTTAGGTGTAAAAAGAAATGTTTAAATAAAGTACCAGACGACATAAAATTGGAGGTTTTCTCGAAGTTCAGAGATTTTAATACAAAGGATGAGCAGGATACTTATTTGCAAAATTTAATAATACCAGTACCAATCCAACGTAGACGGCCTGTACAGAAACACAACATTAAAAGGAAAACCCATGATTCTGCATTCAAATATTCGCTGGTAACTTCTTCGGGCAAAATCGATCTCTGTAAAGACGGTTTTCTTAAAATACATGGCATTACCGACAATAGAGTACGACGCATTACAGGTTTGTTAGTTACGGGTAAATCACCCAAAGATCTCAGAGGAAAACACACGCCAGGCATTGCCAAACCTGCACACGTAGTCGCAAAAATTAAAGAACACATCGAGTCATTTCCAGTAAAAAGAGGCCATTACACAACCCGTGAATATGCATATCTAAGTGAAAGACTCAATGTGAAAATAATGCATGAAATGTTTTGCTCTAAATACCCTAATTTGTCCATATACAAATTTTATTTGAAGATATTTAAAGAATACGACCTTTCATTTGGAGACCTCAAGTCGATACATGCACTACTTGCGAAGGACTTAATATAAAACTGAAATCAAAGTTATTGAACGACAGTGCGAAGCGTGTAGTAGCGGCCGATAAGATGGTCCATCTGCGTAGAGCAAAAAAGTTTTATAAACAGATGAAGAGTGTTACTGAACTCTGCCAAAAGGACCCAACCGTTGATGGAATATGCATAGATTACATGCAAAACTTAATGTTGCCTGTAGTTCCCATCCAAAGTACATTCTATCTTCACCAGCTCACAGTTAATATTTTTAATATTCATCATTTCAAAACTGGGAAATCTTTGCTTTATATGTACCATGAAGGATTAGGAAAAAAAGGCCCTAATGAAGTATGTTCATTCATTGTTAACGCCGTAATGAAAGAGAAGCTTGTATCTGAAGATGTGAAACACTTTCACATTTTTTCAGATGGATGCTCCGGGCAAAATAAAAATCACACCACTATTCGAATGTGCTCTGCTTTTGTCGCAATGGGACGTTTTGACACAGTGGAGCAATACTTTCCCATTCGCGGACATTCATACATGCCTTGTGACCGTGATTTTGCAGTCATTAAAAGAAAACTGAAAAAAATTGACAGGATTTACACACCAAAACAATACTTGGAACTTATATTGGAATCCAGCAGCAAAAACAACTTCTCAGTTTACTTCATCGAATCTGATAATAGTGTTATTAAGGGCTTCAAAGGATGGTGGCTAAAATATTACAAAAGAACGGGCCTGTCCTTGGAGACTGCTAGCAGAAATATTCCACGAGATCAGAAGCAACCATTTGCCGTGTCGAGTTTTACCCATTTTTCATACTCCAGTGCAACAAAAGGTTATGTAGTTGCACGTGACTTTATTCTTGGCTTGAACCAACATACCTTTAAACTGTCTATAAACGACGAGGTTCCACTTTTCCCAAATCAAGGAGCTTATTCAGATGTAAAAATCCCTATCAAAGACAAAAAGATGAAGTCCTTAAAAAAGTTTCAAGGTGTTGTAGAAGACGATGAAGTGCCAGGTGTACAAGAATTTTATAACGAAATTTTCCAGTGACCCACAACCGCAGCAACTGACAATCATGATGACTAATAGCTAATAATGTCTTAACATAATATATTTTCCTTATTTTGAGTTCGTGGAATATTGTATTTGGTTAAAAGTATTTTGTAATAAAGCATTTTCCAATTTTTTTCTCAGTGATATTCAAAAAAACATATATGCGACCTCTTTTTTTGGCCCAGTAATAGGACAATAGGCCTTACATGTCCTTTAAAACCCACAAATGTATCGTGTCGATGTACACTATCCACAAAAAAAACTAGATAGAAATAAGGCATTGTCTGGATTTTTAAACATTTTTCCTTATTTTACTCAAAATTTTGGGAAATGGATTTATGTGGTTTTTAAAGTAATCGATTCAAATATACTACAGGGTCTAGCAAAATATCATGTTTCAAATATTCGATTAAAATTTGTTCTGGTAGATTATAAAATAATGTACAGTTAGTAATATATTTACAGCTAGCCCTAAGATGCATAAATCTGGCTTCATAAATCAGGTCTTGAATAATATTTGATTGCCTATAATTTGTATTATTATTCCTTGAATTAATCCAGCGTTCTAGTATGGTCTAAACAGGTATTCATTCAACTGTTTCTCATGTTAAATAATTTTCATTTATTCTTTTAAATTAGAAAATCATTTTTTAATATCACTATACTGCATTTACATAAACCGGGCCTATGAGGCCCACAGGCAATTCATTTGTATTATTGCTAGCGTGTGTGACAATTTGAAGTAAACGAATCTGCATGTTTGTACATGTTTGTTCAAGTTGGAACCTGCATTATTACAGGATGTATAAATACCCGTGCGACATACTTTGTCATTCACTTGAATCGCAAGCTGCATTGAATGAAGTTGTAATGCAAAAGCAATAATGGCATCGAAAAAGTCTATATATGGGGTAAAGCTTGGTGATCCGAAGTTCGAGGAAACGTTGTTGCAATGGGTAAATTACTGCGGTAATCCACTTTCTGGAGGAAGTGATGTTTCAGAAGCAGAAAATGATGACATAATGGACAGATATTTCGAAGCTAATTGTGAAGAGTTCGGTGGATTCAGTAGCGATGATGATTTTGATGAAATTAATACAGAAAATATTAGGTGATAATATTGGATCTGTAAGTTTTCATATTTCTGGAAGCAGCCTGGAGACGAGAATTGAAATAGTGGCTAGAAATAAAATTCAACCATATAATATTATTCGCCGTGCACCTGCCCTGGCATAAAAACATATAACTGCTACACCAGGAGAAGCTTATTTAGTTATTTGTGGCTGAAGTAGTTTTCGTTTCTTTTTCTTGCATATATGTATAGTTTAGTTACGTAAAATTAACTAATATTCGCTTCAAATTGTATACCGTCTATACCGAAATTTCAATTAGGTACTTTATTTAAATTGTAAACGTTTACTTCTATTCTAAGAAGGTACATCCTTTACATTGGCAAGTTTATTATCCGTTTTATTAGACTGTTTCTACATTGATTTATTATTTAATTATTGAAAGTATTTAATACCCAGCTTTTAATCTCACTACCTATTCATAATTTTAGGTTCCTTGAAATGAACTGTAATAAAATTTATTAAGATGAGTAGAATTTAATCTAAGCTTTGTACTTAGTACTATTATCGGGATAAAATAAAACAAATTTTAATGAATTTAACTACTTATTACTTTACACGGTAACGGTCCTTTCACTCCACAAGAGCTTCACCAGACATATAACTAGCTTATGGACATATTTTTACATAAATGTACCGTAACAAACACATGTTTTGAATAGTTGAAGGAATGGGTAGTTTTTATTACTTAAATGTATATGAACAAAAACTTTCACAAAAATATTGAAATACGGTTTATACAATAATGTTCATAAAGTGATAAAACTGTGGGTCTACATTATGTTAAAGGGAGGTAGAGCAGCGTTATGGAAAAATAAAATATATTACGGTCTGAATATCAAATAAATGAATTAAGTAACGGTGAATTATTAATTTCTAATCGATCATCGAGGATTTTATCAGATTTCTTTAATTTATTAATTTCAATTGACTCTAATAAATTAAGTTTTTGCCAATATTTTCTATGTATAGCATTTTGAATTCTTTATTAAAGTTGTGGTTTCTAAAAATAATATGAGGCGCATATGAGTTACTTTTATTATTTTTAAAAGAAGAAAAATTTTCTTTGATGCGTATTTCAAATGATCTGCCTGTCTATCCAATATACGTCATGGGGCAACTACCGCAAGTTAACCCATAGAGTCCTGACTTTTTATTACTATCTGTTAAATCCTTGTTTTTTATAAATTTTGATAAAACGTTGTTAGTTCTATACGCTGTATTAATGTCTAATTTTCTTAAATATTTACTAATTTTTGTGTTTGAAGAGCCTATAAGAAATCATTTTAAATTTTTGGTTGTTATTTTTATTTAATATTGGGTATACTTGTGATATGATTTTTGTAAAGAGTTTTTTTGTTAAAATGTTATATATTATATTACTTTTATAAACATTGTTGATTGCTATTTGTTTAATTAATAATTTTAATTATTTATTAATAAATTTAACTCTTTTTCGAAATCTTTTTGGTTCAACGGAGTATTGATTAATCTATGTACAAGACTGGGATAAGCCGCTAATTTGTGTTGTATCGAATGGCAAGAAGTGTTTATGAATAGTTATATCTGTATTTGACGGTTTGTGGTAAATTGCAAAGTTACATTTGTTATTAATTCGAGTAATGGATAAATGGAGAAAGTTAAAACTGTTATTTGTTTCTTGTTCCATTGTAAAATTAATATTGGTATGCAATGTATTAATATAATCAAATAATAAATTTAATTAGCTCTTTGTTCCTGTGAAACCTAGTAATATATCGTCCGCGTATCTGTACCAAAATAACACATTTTGGAAAAGTGGATTTTTTGAAATAGAAGTTTCAAGATGTTATGGATCATCTTGAAAATTCTATGTCAAATCTCAGCTAATAACGGACTTAGGGAGCTACCCATAATTAAACCTTCTTTGCAAGTGTATATGTCTTCATTAAATTCAAAGTAATTTTGTTCAATTTATTTTATCTTTACTGTTGTGTCCCGTCAGATGTAAACCCTTGGCGCTAAGTCTTACACTAGTTATAAAGACACCAATGGTTGCTTTGGCGTTATTCGTCAATAAGTGGCCTTAAACGTGTTTTCATGTGTCTTAGTGACTTTTTTCTATTTTGCATTCGTAATGAATTCATTATGAAACCCAAAACAGTATCGAAATGAAGATCATTTCGATACGCTTTTTTTCATATTTTAAAGTTGGCGGTGTTCGAACACAGAATTAAATATCTTATAGCTGTCATTTGATTTTTAGAATCTAAGTCCATTTGAAAGAAATTATATAGGTAGAAAAGAAAAATGCTATACCTACAAACAACGTATATTGTATACAATTAAAAGTTTTTTTTACAATAACAGCCTTAGTCCCAAAATGCCGGTTTTGAGGTTTACACAGTATCGTGTAGCATCGAGGAGACCCGAACAGCTGATGATTCGGTATCCTTAAAAACAGCAATAGTCCGGAAATAAAACAATGTGAAATATAGGGGTTTCTACAAAAACGATCATAGTCCAATGGTATTGTCAGCAGAAACATCCATTGTCTCAAACAAAGATTATTTTTGCCAAAAATTACAACGCACTTGTCAAACAAACGTTTGACAAATACGCTTATGTTCGATAGCAGTGACGGTAAAAATGGCGGATAACCGGGACAGCATGTTTTGTGCATGGGAAACTATTACTGTGGGAAACAAAGAAACTGTCATCCGAACTATCACTTTCTCCTTTATATGATGGAGGAATAAAAATAAAGCCCCAAAAACTAAACTTTCTCTACAGCTTAGCACAATGTTTCCAAATTCCGAAGCATCGTCAACACTATTTAAACTTACAAAGCGAAAATCATCTTCATACAGAAAAAGTTTCAGATTCGCATGGTGTATGTGTGATAGTGATTAAAACAGCAGTGGTGATCTTTTACTGAGAATAGAAGTCTTTTTTTGATTCTTACATCGTTTTCTATAACTTCTTCTGGCAAAAACAACCCTAGTCCACCATTTTTTAAGGCCTAATCTTTTTTTTATATAAGAAGGAAAAATTACGAGGGCTGTAGTTATCATTATATTGCCAATGTAACATAAGCGGAAACGATTATCCCAAAAACGTAGAACAACAAGGCATTAAAGAAAGAATTTTTTTTTTATTTACCAAAAAATGGAAATTGGACTAAAGCTGTTTTTGTAAAAAACCCTTCAATCGATAACAAGATATATTCACTCATGTTTATATTTTTAATTAAAATATCAAATAATGTTAACGAAAATTAATAAATAATATTTCACAGATAGCAACATTTAAATTTGGAAATGTCAAATGTATCAATGTGACTGTATACTTTATATCAAAATAAAATTCTTAACTTTCAAATTAAATAATTTTAATTTATTAATGTAAAAAATGCAAAATAGAAAATATAGTACGTTTCCTCCCGTTGATTGACTTGTTTTTTTCAGTATTTCTTAATTCTTAATTAACCTAATTACCAGGAAGTTCGTTGTCGCGAAAGGGAGTGTTCTGCATACTGGTACAAACTTAGTTTGTCGGATTGTAGTTATGAACGCATCATATAAGTCGACATTTACATGTAAGAATGTGATTTAATATTCATTAATTCTCACTTGCAGTAAGTTCCAAAAGAAAATATAGTGTAAAAAACTCGTTTCGTCGCACGTTCTTTGGAAAACTCGTGAGACAAAATGGTACCTTATGAAACTTATGTTTTAGTATACTATTATAATGCAGTAATAAGAGTGTTATTTATGGTGAAAGTATCTTTCCAGCAGCATGTATTGATGATTCTATAGTAAGACGAAACATGTGTCTTCTTGTCTGAAAAGATACTTTCACACAAATATGAACTTGCATTGTGTTCTTCACACCCGATTTTGAATAATATTTTTATATTAATATAAATGTTTTTTGTTTTAAAGAGAATATATTAAATCGGTTTAAGCAGTGCTAATACTTACAAAAATACTGCTATATTATAATAAATCTATAATTAGCCTATAATCCATTGTTTTCTTAAGGTAATAATCTATAATGAAACAGAAACTGTAGTCCGTTATTTTGTTATCGCGGTCTGTATTGTAAGAAACCGCTTTTGAAAAATATAATCTTAGTTCACTAATATTACAAATCTATACTATCATAACAATTTTCATGTGTTCTTAGGTGATTCCTGCCCCTTAATTGATGATAGTTATTTTATTATCATTATTACTAAACGCATAAGAGCGATTCATTTTTAACGGAAGAATACAATGATAATGGTCATCGAAGCATTTCCATTGTCCACTTACTCACGTCTATTATTAAAGGAAAACGTCTAGTGTTTACTCGTTTAATTTGTTCCAGATGGGTTGGTGATGGACAAGGGCAGCGGGACGCTAGGCCGTCGGGGGCTTAAAGGAGCTCTTGGACCGGCGGGCATGAGGAGACAAAGAAGCCTTGAGTGGCGTCAGGAACGCGGGTACAGTTCCAGCGAGGAAGATATCCCACAGCGGCCAGTCGATAGCCATGTTTTTGCGTCTCTGCTCGCTCAAGCTCAACAAGAGTACTCAAGTAAGTCCCGCAAAATGATCCTCAATTACATACACCGTTCGCCATATAACAATTAATTTCTTTTCTGTTTTCGTACTAAAAATAAAAATTTTATTCTTATTCATAACGCGTTATATTGAAGTAATTATAGAAATATAATCTAATAATTCCAGACATTCTTTTAAACTTACTAACCCGAAAATTTCACCGATAAATTAGTCAAGACTTAGACCACAATACTACTTTTTATTAGTTTTTAACACTTTACAAATGTGTGTCCAGTACACAGTATGGATCTTTCTTTTATAAAGCTGCCGGTAGCTTGTATTTACAGATTCATAAAAGGTTGTCTCTTATGAATGTTGTGGCGTTAATATCGTGTTGCTGCGTTACCTATAATCTATAATCTATTCACATAATCTATTCACTAGACTAATAAATTTCATTACAATTCTGGAAGTAAGTTTCAACCTCATCGTTTTAATTTTTTTAGTTTTGCGTTTCTAGTTCATTTGAAGCAATTTTATGTAACTAAAAAAGCGATTCCTCAATACACAACATCTACAGAAGATCTGATTTTGATGAATCTAATATCATACGTGTCAAATTTTGATTTGATGCTACTAAGTATACACCGTGTCCGGAAAGTATGGAATATGGCGAACAGGGCCGAAACACGTCGATTTTGTTTTTCAAAAATGCACATTTTCATGCCATAATCACCCCTCTACACCCATTTGTCTCCAGGCGATGACGTTTTGTTTTCCAAATGACAACCCCTAATCTTTTACCGCCATTTTGGGCGATCCCTCGACCTGGGCGGCCGAACGTTTATATCAAACAGTTCATGCCGTCACTTGGGCTGTGACGGCATAAGGTGTTTGATATCTTTCATAAGAAAATTTTTGAGAAATAATTCATTAAATGTTTAGAAACAACCCCATCAGAAAATAAAAATTTTGGTGTTCAAACATCTTCAGGTATCAAGGTAAATGCTGAAAATTCCATACATTTATTACTTGACAATAAGCTAGTCTACAAATTCTCGAGAAACCTGTGCTCGCTTTAATTCTTGTTAATATGTATGTTTCCAACAAATGCATTCGCCCAGCAAATGTCAGTGTGACTCGTGTCAGTGTCAAATTAGTTGTCAGGTCGTCAGAATACTCTCCTAGTTGTGCCAATTTTTTCCTGGTATATCTCGAAATTTTTTCCGGCGAGAGACATTTTTAGTTTTGGGAATAAGGGGAAGTCTGAAGGAAATGCGACCAGTGTGTAACGTTGCATTGTCGTGATGGAATACCACTTTTTTCGAGCCATCACGGGTCTTTCTTTGATAATTACAACTTCCACTTTGTCTAGAAAGGCATCATATGTCTTGTTGATAATTTGACTTGGAAGAGCTTTGAAGTGTTGTAAATTCGTATATTTTGGTGGTAAAAGATGTTCTTTATCTTCGAGACAACTGTCATTACATTTGAAGCGAGCAACCCAGTGACAAATCGTGACCTTCGAAGGAGAATAGTTACTAAATTTTTACTGCATGCCCGCCAAAATTTCAGTTATGTTAATCTTCTTAAAAAACAAATACTGAACCGCACACTGAATAGCGATTGCATATATTTTGCAACTTACGCTATAAGCAACTAATAATAACAATTTTTTACACACAAAGACTGATAGGCTAGTCTCACCTTCCGAAAATCATCTTTGTATATACTATTACATATAAAAGGTCCGGAAAAGTGTATTACTTAATTTGAAAATTCTAAAAAGCTTCTAAACAATTATTCATTTTAATAATAAACCGAATTAATATATATTCTTATACTAGAAAAATGGACTTTTTATGATTTAAATATGTTTTGTAAATGATCGCCATTGTTCTCAAAGCATTCTTCAAATTAACTCGCAAATTTTTGCATAACATTTTGAAGAACGTGGCATGGAATAGCATTGATTTCATTTCTAATATTTAATTTCAAACCTCTTAAATTTCTGGGTTTATTCACAAACACTTTAAGTTTCATTAATTGTTGCAGACACTTCTTGGTGAGACATTTTAGTAATTATTGATGTACTTGAGAGGAATAACACTTGGCTATATTTCACAAATTTTATCATATTTCTCTAACATATATGTTATATATGTTTGGGCTGTTATGACATTCTCAAACAGTTTATTACAACATTCTCAAAGAGTTGTAAGAAACTCTTGGAGAATGGCATAACAGCCGAAACATATATGTTAGAGAAATGTAATCAAATTTGTGAAATACATATATATATATATACAGTGTGTTTCACTTTTCATGGGGACACCTAAATAACTTTTTTATTTTGAAAGCAATCAATTTAAAATTTTTATCAGTTGTGTAGGCCCCGACAACGCACCTTTTTGTATGAATAGAGTTTTTATAAAGTCAATATCTAGCCAACTATAATTAAAATAAAAAGTAGTGTTTCAAGTAAAGTGATGATTAAGATAGAGCAAAAAAGTATTAGGAAAAGTTTTTACAAATCACTCAAGAACCCTTAATACCAAATTTCGCGGAAAAATTTTCATTTTTAAATTCTTCTACATTTTTATGCTATCAGTAGATAATAGTTTGTTATTGCAATAATAAGAGTGCCATGAAGCAAGAAAACAATTCACAAATTTTATTCAACATTAAAGAACAAACAAAACAAAAGCAACAATTTAACTAACAATATTTTAAATAGGATCTTTTTCCACTAAATCACCTTGAAGATGGATACATTTTTCCAATCGCCTTTTGTGGTTCAGTACAACCCGTCGTAATACTTCTGGAGAAATTTCTAGACAGGCTTGTCGAATTTTCTGACACAGTTCCTGTATGTTTTGAGGTCTAGATGCATACACAGCATTTTTAATAGTCCCCCAAAGAAAAAAGTCGAGTAGTGTAATGTCAGGTGATCTCGGAGGCCACTCTATTAAAAGGGCTATTACGGCCTATCCATCTTAACGGAAAGTTTTCGTCTAACCATGCTCGCACTATTCTTGCGTTATGAACTGGGAATTCATCTAGCTGGAAGTATAAATCTCTCCTCATATCCAATGGTAAATCATCAAGCACATCAATTAATTCAGTAATTAAAAAATTTAAAAACCTTTTTGTATTTAGCGTATCAAAAAAGAAAAATGGGCCAATGATTTGTGTATTTAAAATTCCGCACCACACGTTAACTTTCTGCGAATATGTATTGCCTTTTACAATTGATAACCCATTTTTGGTTTTCTGTTGCCCAGTATCTCAATTCTGGGATGAAACAATACCATTTGTAGTGAAGGTAGCTTCATCACTAAACATTTTTTTTTTAATTCTCTGTCATTTAGAAAATTGCCTTGAGCCCATAGACAATACTCCATTCTTAGATTTAGATCACCTTCTTCAAGGGCGTCTAAATGTTTTGGTTTATACGGTTTCAATTTGTGACGACGGAGACATCTCCAAATTTTGGAGTAAGAGATATTTAAATGTCTAGCAATATCTCGTAAACTTGCGTGAGGATTATTACGATACGCTGCTAATATTACTGCATCGAAATAGTGTTCTCGATTGTTCAATTCATGTTGACGTGGTTTAGCAACATCTCCAGTAGTGTTGAAAATGTTATTCAAGTATGCAACAGTTCGATGACGGATGGGTGGACGTTCAGGATGTCTCGCGTTAAACTCTCTTGCAGCCTCTCGGGTAGAACGTACATTATCACCAACAATTCGAATAATTTCTACTTTTTGAGCAATACTTAAATGTCTATCGGCCATTGCTCAGCAAAGTTCAATAGTTTCAACTGAAATAAACTGTTTAGTGAACTGACGTTTGACATTTGAACTGACAAATTATTTTCTTGCTTCATGGCACTCTTATTATTGCAATAACAAACTATTATCTACTGATAGCATAAAAATGTAGAAGAATTTAAAAATGAAAATTTTTCCGCGAAATTTGGTATTAAGGGTTCTTGAGTGATTTGTAAAAACTTTTCCTAATACTTTTTTGCTCTATCTTAATCGCTAGCATGACTTTACTTGAAACACCACTTTTTATTTTAATTATAGTTGGCTAGATATTGACTTTATAAAAACTCTATTCATACAAAAAGGTGCGTTGTCGGGGCCTACACAACTGATAAAAATTTTATATTGATTGCTTTCAAAATACAAAAGTTATTTAGGTGTCCCCATGAAAAGTGAAACACACTGTATATATATATATATATATATATATATAATAACTTCGTGACCTTGGTGACCTTGACATTTATATCCTGTCATTCATATTTTGTATTCTCTTGAAAAAGGCGTATACAGCCGAAACATGTAGAGTTTTTTAGATACATATATTTTGAAGTAATATACAGACCTTTAATCGCCTACTGATTAGGTTTACCATATATATATATATATCTATATATATATAAAACTTCCTATTTCTTCTTCAATTTGAGGTAAAAAGAATATCTGCAGCATTTGAACGTAGCACTAACTGCGTTAACTGTTACCGTCTGATCATTCTCTTCAAAAATAAAGAAGGCCAAATTATTCTAGACGATGGAATGGCGCACTATACAGGTACATCAGAGCAAGGTAAATGTCACTGGTAAATTTCAAGATTTTCTTGAGCTAAATAATGGCAATTTAGTTTATTTTCGCCTTTGATGTAAAAATGTGCTCGTCGCTCGTGGAAAGGATATTTTCAATACCTTGTTGAGTATCATGAATCAGACCACAAAATTCAAGCCTGTCCAGTACGCTGTTCTCTCTTAACTGATCTGATCTGATCTAATCATCTTTGTTCTATAAATTCCATTACAAATACCATTACCAATTCAATTTCTACCTTTTCATTTCTGAATTTATTTCTTCTCGATATTCCTCTTACCCTTCTCAAGTATTTCATTTCTGTGGCTTCTATTTAGCTTTTTTGTTGTCGTGTTAATGTCCATATCTCACAACCCTATGTTAGAAGGGCTTAATTTTACTTTTCTCAACACTTCTTCTTTGTTTGTAATACGTTTGTTTAAAGCGTAATATATTTTTTTTGCTTTCTCACATCATTGATTTATGTCTCTCGCTTTCCTGTATCTTCTATTGAAATTCCTAAATATTAAAAATTCTGCACACCATCACTTGTGTTTTGTTCTTATTATATTCAATAGTCTGTTTTACTCTCTATACTATTTGAAAAACTGTAACCTATAACTATGTAATAACGAAATGAACATATTAAGTCGTATGAATTCACCTATATATCTGACCCGCGTGGCATTTATCTTTAGACATACTCTGTAATTGATTTCCTTTACGAATGTTATTGATTTTGCTATTAAGTAGTTCCGTTATAGCTTCATTCCATTAAGTAATATGTCTTGTCATCGAAAAATAATATTACAACAAATGGTACATTATTTGACGACATAATAAATGAAACACATTGCAGGTTTTACTTTCTTTCCAATAAAATAACGAAAACTTCTAATTGCATAAAAAGATGCCGAGTAATTTTTTGTAAATGATATTTAAAAGCATAATCCTTCTAAAATAATATATCTAATCGTAATTACAGTTCTACGCTTTGACTTATTATTATAGCGTACTGATGGAAAGTTATATAGGGGCTAGAGAAAAAATTTGATACAAGAAAATTTTGTTGATACGGCAGCAATACAAATTTTTGAATTACGTGCATATCAATTGCATTTTCACGAAGTAATCTCAATGAAATAAATGATTTCTATATTTTACGACTCTAATTATTCGAAGTATTGCCAAAAAAAATTCGCCTGGAAGCAGGAGTCGAACCTAAGTCCATAGGTTTGCCGGACTACTGCTTTTACCATTAAGTTATTAAGGATTGAAGTTTCGAATCGTCGGAAAAGTCTTAAATTGCATTGAGAAACAGATGTTAATATTGCTGCTCGTAGTTGGCAAATTTGTGCAAATCAATTGCATTTTCGCGAAGTAATGTGAATGAAATAAATGCTTTCTACATTTTACGACGCTAATTTTCGGTAAAAAAATCGAATAACAATCGTCACAAAATGTAGAAAAGCACATATTTCATTCACATTACTTCACGAAAATGCAATTGATTCGAAACTTCAGTCCTTAATAGCTTAATGGTAAAAGTAATAGTCCGGCAAACCAATGGACGTAAGTTCGAATCCTGCTTCAGGGCGAATTCTTTTCGGTAAAACATTCGAATAATTAGCATCGTAAAATGTATAAAGCATTTATTTCATTTTGTATTACGTGTTTTAGAACCTCAATAAGTTGGATAAACTTATAGTTTTAGTAAATTTTTTGCTAGAACAATTTTTACTCATATTTGTGTTAGTATAAGAAGGCATATAACACATGGTTAATTAAACCTGTACCAAAAATGGAAGCGAAATATTTAAAATACTGAGAAAAAGAGTTACTGGAATAAGAAACCAGTTCTGGGAGCGAGATTTAAAGTCGAATCGGTGGCGCAAGATCCACCGAAGAGAGCGTTTTTAAAATTGCTTAATATTACAAGATCCAAATCAATGGATTCAGTAAATTCTCCCTCTAAAATATTAGCTACTTGGCTAAGAAACCGAAATCCACTTTTTTTCGATAACACTTTTGAATTTTTGAAAAATTTTGTACACCATTTTGCCAGCGACATTTCGAAAAGCTGCCTCAAATTGTTTTGCTTGTTCTACATTTCGGATTAATTGCAAATTAGACTGTTTATGTACTTGGTAGGAATAACACACATGGCTATATGTATTTAACAAGTATGTTTCGGCTGTTATGCCATTCTCAAAGAGTTTCTAACAACTTAATCTACGTAACTGTACAAAAAAGGTTTTAAATATATCTATACGTTAATGCACGTATAACGCTTTTGTTTCATTATGAAATAGACATGTAAATAATTTACATATCTGTAACTGTATACTTGGACAATACCTCGTATTTTCAGCATTTACTTCTGCTTAAGACATATGTTTCTGCCATCTATAGGCGTCGTCAGATAAGCTAGTGAAGCAATGTATACAAATGATACAAATCTTTATAAATCACTTACTAGATAAAGCAAATTTCATCCTATAAGGTGGCACTTATTTAATAACTGACATCTGACGGACGAAAGAGACTTTGCCGAAAAAAGCGATCTTTCATTTAACCAGCTATGCTGATACGAGAAACGAAACAATACGGGTAGTCCATCAAAAACGAGCCAGATTGCGGTAAATATACAAAAAAGGTTTTAAATATATCTATACGTTAATGCACGTATAACGCTTTTGTTTCATTATGAAACAGACATCTAAATAATTTCCATATCTGTAACTGTATACTTGGACAATACCTCGTATTTTCAGCATTTACTTCTGCTTAAGACATATGTTTCTGCTATGTATAGGCGTCGTCATAACATATGTCATAACATATGTCATATGTCAGAAACATATGTCTTAAGCAGAAGTATGCCATGTATAGGCGTCGTCATAACATATGTCATAACATATGTCATATGTCAGAAACATATGTCTTAAGCAGAAGTAAATGCTGAAAATACGAGGTATTGTCCAAGTATACAGTTACAGATATGTAAATTATTTACATGTCTGTGTCATAATGAAACGAAAGCGTTATACGTGCATTAACGTATAGATATATTTAAAACCTTTTTTGTATATTTACCGCCATCTGGCTCGTGTTTGATGAACTACCCGTATTGTTTCGTTTCTCGTATCAGCATAGCTGGTCAAACGAAAGATCGCTTTTTTCGGAAAAGTCTCTTTCGTCCGTCAGATGTCACATATTAAATAAGTGCCACTTTATAGGATGAAATTTGCTTTATCTAGTAAGTGATTTCGGCTTAATGTCATATACAGATACAGATCTATTTATAAAGATTTGTATCATTTGTATACATTGCTTCACTAGCTTAACTGACGACGCCTATAGATGGCAGAAATATATGTCTTAAGCAGAAGTAAATGCTGAAAATACGAGGTATTGTCCAAGTATACAGTTACAGATATGTAAATTATATACATGTCTGTTTCATAATGAAAGGCTACGTAACAGTGTAACTTATATTCTTAGTTTTGTGTTGAGGTGGTGATTAGATGATATTTATAATAGTGTCTTTGATGGGGGTGTTTATAAATCCTAGCTGGGTATTGGTTCTGGGCTTTTTAAATTTCTAGAATTTCTAATAAATCTAATCTTTTACCTTATATTGCATTATGTACTAAGTTGCAGCTATTTATATCGGGGAAATGGTTTTACAGTCTTCTGAGAAACCTGGATTTTTAATGCTATATTTCACGTATCGTACATGTTCTGATATACGTTTTTTAATTTACGTTTAATGGTTATACTCCAGATTTTTCTAGATTACCTATTTTGTCTTTGTTGTTATTTAATATAGTACCTAATTTTGCCTTATTGTTACATATAATTTTAATGTCTAATTTTCTTAATATTTTGTTTACTTTGTCCGTGATAGGGGGGATATATGTTATTGCATACCAAATAGTTTTATTTAATTCTTTTGTTTCCGAGTATAAGAATTTTTTCGGAATATTCTTTTGTTCTTATTGTTTTATCATTTTATCTATCATATTGGGCTTATACCCGTTATTTTCCGCTATTTTTTTAATCTAGTTTATTTCTTCGTTAAAGGCATCAGTGTTTAAAGGTATGTGGGTTGCTCTATGTATATATCTATGGAATGTTGACATTTTTATTTTACTCGACTGTTTTGCGTTCGCGTGTATTATAATATCTGCAAATGTTGATTTTCTATACATTTTGTATGAGAGATTATTATTGTTTTTGTATATGGTAATGTCTAAAAAAATTAATTTGTTGTCCTCCTCTTTTTCTATTGTGAATTATATCTTGGGGTTTAATGAGTTTAGGAGTTTCAAGAATTCTGTTAGTTGTCGACCTATCTCTGTCCAGATGCAAATTATATCGTCGACATACCTGGGCCATTAAGGGATTTGTTTAGTTTACTAAATAAATCCATTATTAAACCAAATTATTCCTACCAAGTACATCAATAATTACTAAAATGTTTCACCGAGAAGTTTCTGCAACATCAATTAATGAAAGGCAAATTAGATTCCTCCATTTGTGTTATTATTTTAGAAATAGAGGTATAATTGGTTTTTATAAGCGAAAGTTGTTTTATTTCTAGGTTTTCGAATAATTGCTTAACATCAGTGAGGGATTGAGAAGATTCATCAGAGAATTCTGAAATTAGATCTTTTAGTTGATAAAAATTCTCGCAATAAAAAAAGCGGCTTCCAACCAAGTGCCTCATCTTGTAATAAGAGATTGAGGTACAAGAGGAGTGTTTGGTAGTTTTTCTTCATAGAACTGAACCCTTATAGGCGCTCTAAGGAAGATATAGGTTACTCTTCTCAAGCTGCAAATCTTTGGATTAAATGCATCAGTACCAATTTCTTATGATATTTTGCGGACTATTTTCATAATTCGTCATACAAAATTATATATAGCTAACATATACATTAACAATCAAATATAGCAAGCGCCAATTAAGTTGGCGCGAGGAGGCGGTGCGCAGAAGCCGTTTCTAAAAACGTCCGCCCCCACTACTCAAGTAATTTTCAGAATACATTTGTCATTGACGTTTGACGGAACATAATGTCTTTGCTAGGGGATCATAAATTGATACACGCTCAGAGGTTAGAATTATCTGACATTTGATGTAAAACCAAATACAAATCTCCCCACTACTTATAATTCTGCGCGAACTTACCCCTCCTCGCGCCAACTTAATTGGCGTTTGCTATACCTATGTCATAATTGTTGACGTAAAACAATCGAACCCCAAATATTTTGTGTTTGTCTTACTTTTCTTTTCATATATTTCTTTGTTCGTTACCTTATTAAATGACTTTCCTAATTCTTTCTTTAATTACTTTCTCTATTTTGCCTAACCTTGTTTCTCTGTTTAACTTTTCAATTTTATCTTTCTTAGAAATCGCTTCGAGATGTCAAGTACGCAATTCATATTGTCTATTTTCTTTTAACCTTCTTATTCAATTCCTTTTGTCTGTTACTTAACTTTTGGCAACATAGTATCACACAGCGATGTAAATGAAGCTTAATTTTCTTCGTATGATATCAAGCGAGCCACAAAATTTGTGTCCTAGGTAGGCCGTGAGCAACTGAGATAGACATATAAATTACGTCTGAGCTTAGAGAATTGACGAAGTGCCATTTGTAAATAATCATAAGTCAAATTTACAAGTTACGATTTAACCTCTTACTAATAGTACGAAATGTAGGTTTGGTCAATTAATCAATCTAAGACATACCTGATTTAATCCATGTCATACTCCGAAACGTTTTTTTGTGGCACACTCCTTATCAAGTACATGCAGTTCGCCGGGAAAACAAAATCGGAAAAACAAAATTACCAAAGAAATTTCTGCATTTTTTAGACTTGGATTTCGGACCCCTATTATAAACAAAAAAATTATTGAAATTACATATTACGAAATTTGTTTTTCAGAGAGCTATCCAAATATTTTTGCATGTTACGTTTGTTTTCATTTCTTTTATGACCAGCCTTTATCTCTATACTCAAAACAGGGTTGAATCGAGGAACGAAAATTGTTCGTAGTAAAAAATACCATTTACGCGTATATACATTTCACCCTTCAAATTCACCCCTACAACAACCTATAAAATTAATTATTAATATTTTTAATTTTAGTAGGCGTATTTCTTTTTACTTGAGGATGCAGCATAGAGCTTTAAGTTTTTTTTACATGCCGTCTCTGGTAAAAATTAACCCCAACATTTGTGTGTTGATTAGATAGAATTTAAGTTAGAATGAGCTGAGGTACGATAAATATGTAAAATGGTAATACATAAACATTTTTCGTTTTATAATATTTTGTAATAAGATGTTGTTTAAACAATATGTTAGCTGTCAACAAAATGTTGTTATATTGAAAACCAATGTACGTTTTATCAGTATGAATCAACTTAAAGGGGAAAAAATATATGCATTATATATTTGAACCAAGTGCCTATTAAATCATGTTTATTACTAACGTTATTTGGAATTATGTGCTTTCTATTTTTTAAAGAAATTAGTGGAAACTGAGTCAGGAACACCCGCGTTGCATATTCTTAGATAATATGCTAATAGAGACTGCAAAATCCATATTCAATAGTTAAACATTTGAGAGTTGCTGCATTACTTTCTCATTGTTACAATCTACGTTTCTTTCTTGTAAACATTTAGCCGCTTTTAAAGTTAAAATTTTGGAAAACTTTTTAGGTGCCTTAAAAGATACTTAGGATTTATGTATTGATTAAAATAAATAGAGTACGTGTCGTGATGTAACAAACTATTTACTTCCAATGCTCCTGCCAGCAAAAATAAATGGCACATGACTGTATTTAAAAAGGTATGTAAGTAATAAACGAAATGCTACTTACTTTAACGGAGTTGTCACTCTTGCTCTTTTTTGTGTCATTAAGTTCTCAGGGCGATTCGGATGCTTAAAAGGTGCAACAAATACCAAAACACCCCTTTTTAATATGGTACAAGGAGTGCTCAGTTAGCTGGATTTTACTGGCGTTCCTCTCAAAGAATTAGATAGATAGACCTTTTTTAAATAAGATAATATACAAACAACATAAATGACCGCCTTAAAATGGAATCTTACACGCTCTCTTTAATAATGCATGAGCGGTATGTGCGATAAATCAAACAAAGTGATAAAATTAACAAATAAACAATTTAATCTACCAAATAACGAAATAAAATTACAAATTAATACAAAATAAATGAAGATAATTTTATTAGGACGTATTTAGTACCGAACTCTTTTATTATTGATTTCATATTGATTTTCTAAATGGGCGCCAATTATTAAATATTAATAGTCAATTATTAAACATGAATCATCACACACATATTTTTAGTTTAGAAAGTTTCAGAAAGGGGTTCCTTGCAACTAGGCCTAGCATCCAATCTTATAAGGAGAGAAATATTATGATAGAATGTTAAGTTTAACATATTTATTATTCACATTTTGCAAATATATACACTAGTTTTCAAATGTATTAAATATCATCAATTATATTCTTCTTTATTGCTCAATAAAACATGGTATGTAAATATTTATTTCTAGTTAGAATATACTCATATCTTTATGAAAATTCTTTCAATGGAGACTGTGGTTAAATAATAATTTAAAAAGGTATATAACCCCTTACCACAATTATTAGTCGTATCCTAAATACGTATTTCGACAACTAAGTTGTCATCATCAGTAGGTAAAAACTACTAATTAAAAGTCACACATGGGGCACAGTAAAGTAAAATAAACGCTTCCGCACAACTACTATACACTGCAACCCTGTAAAGACTAAATTTAACATGCCAATCTCAAACTACGAGACAAACACTTGCCTCTTAAGAAAAAGGTTTTAAACATGTGTTAAATTATCGAACAAAGGAACGGCAGAAATTCTTCTCTAAAGAAGGCGCCTACTAAAAACGATTTTTAAAGCTACGATGACCTACTATTAAACTAAATGAACCACCTTATATTTTCACAAAACACTAGTATATTTAACTATATGAATATTTCATGTGCATTGTACACATCAGTAATTATTATTTAAACGTATTATTTCGAGTACAAGTATAGTGACAAAGTCTGTATTGGGTAGGGGTGTAAAAATTTTCCATTACAAATGGTTAGAAAGTATGGTCGTATATTGTAAAAGCCGAACTCTCATTGCAAATTCTGAGAAAGACAAAATTAAGAAGAGGCGTTACATGTGAAGAAACAAGACATCCGACTGTGTTGTGTTATATTAAATGAGAATCAATTCACCTGAAAAGGGTCTATGAATAATTAAATATAGGTGTATAATTTAAAAGTTAATTATAAATAGGTGACATGTCCTAGTTAAGGAGTTAAGCAATTTAATATAATGTATAGAATTCACGGTAGGCACTGGGTGAAACATGATAAATAATTTAATAAGCAAAACACCCGGTACATCTGTTCCACAAAACGCGAAACATTTTACATTTCGTGAAACAAACACACCGAGTGCTTCATTCAACAAACCATTGTTAAGGAGGTAATTTTTGCATTCTTTCACGTGTATGGGTTCCCACATGTCTATATTTCTGCTGTTACCTCCCCCACCCACTTATAAAAATGTGAATAGACAGCTGAACGGTATTGGAGATTTATCGCTATTCAAGGAGGTATGTTTATTTTTCGCGATAAATATACTTTCGTAAGCATCAAGTTCATGGGGTTTATTAATTCCTTTTATCAATTTCAAACCTGTAATCGGTACATTGTGCAGTGTGCTCAAAGCGTGATTTGCGACATTTGATTTATCCGGTCTATTGTATTTGATATGTGCTATGTGTTCTTTAAAACGTGTTATTATAGGTCGTTTAGTTTGGCCTATATATTTCAAATTACAATCCGCGCAACTAATTTCATAGATCCCTGATTTCGAATTGGAATTAATTCTATCTTTAGTATTCCCTAGCAGACTTTTGATGGTGTTTTCGGACCGAAAGGCTACCTGGAGACCTCTTTCTTTCATGTTTTTCGTGTTTGTTTCACGAAATGTAAAATGTTTCGCGTTTTGTGGAACAGATGTACCGGGTGTTTTGTTTATTAAATTATTTATCATGTTTCACCCAGTGCCTACCGTGAATTCTATACATTATATTAAATTGCTTAACTCCTTAACTAGGACATGTCACCTATTTATAATTAACTTTTAAATTATACACCTATATCTAATTATTCATAGACCCTTTTCACGTGAATTGATTCTCATTTAATATAACACAACACAGTCGGATGTCTTGTTTCTTCACATGTAACGCCCCTTCTTAATTTTGTCTTTCTCAGAATTTGCAATGAGAGTTCGGCTTTTACAATATACGACCATACTTTCTAACCATTTGTAATGGAAAATTTTTACACCCCTACCCAATACAGACTTTGTCACTATACTTGTACTCGAAATAATACGTTTAAATAATAATTACTGATGTGTACAATGCACATGAAATATTCATATAGTTAAATATACTAGTGTTTTGTGAAAATATAAGGTGGTTCATTTAGTTTAATAGTAGGTCATCGTAGCTTTAAAAATCGTTTTTAGTAGGCGCCTTCTTTAGAGAAGAATTTCTGCCGTTCCTTTGTTCGATAATTTAACACATGTTTAAAACCTTTTCCTTAAGAGGCAAGTGTTTGTCTCGTAGTTTGAGATTGGCATGTTAAATTTAGTCTTTACAGGGTTTCAGTGTATAGTAGTTGTGCGGAAGCGTTTATTTTACTTTACTGTGCCCCATGTGTGACTTTTAATTAGTAGTTTTTACCTACTGATGATGACAACTTAGTTGACAAAATACGTATTTAGGATACGACTAATAATTGTGGTAAGGGGTTATATACCTTTTTAAATCATATATTTATATCTAAAATATGACTTTGAAGATCTTGTTAGATTTCAATAAATCATCCAAAATACAGCTGTGTATTACTTTAGACCAGTGAGTCTTTTACTCTACAAAATACTAAAGTATGACACAGTATTTTTGATTTAAAATAGATAAATTGTAAAGTTTATGGATTTAGTAGTTTTATAAAGTGATAATGTTACAAAAAAAGAGTGTTATTTCATATTCACTTGGCGAGATTTTACCCTGGCACGTAGTCAATAACACACAATTTATTTTAATTAATTTTTAAAATATTTAATGATAGTTTATACTGCGAGTTCAAAGAACCAGGTATCCTTTAAATGTTCGTGAGAACTTATTCTACTTACGATTAAGAGATATCTGTGTTATATTTTCTGTTTTAAAACAGAAATTTAAATTGTACACGATCAAATAAATGTCCACATAAAACAAATAATATTGTAAATTAATTTTAATGAACTTCAAAGTCGTGAATACCTTCATTACATATTGACCCGTTGAATTCATAATTATATGATTCTAAGTAAAATAATAATTCTTTTTAAATTAAAAATATAAAAATTCTAATCATGAATTAAATTCAATATGATTAATTACAAAGCAAATTTTTATTTGTGACCATCGCTTTAAGACTATTTTTCGATAAATTCCTCTCTTCTTAAGAAATTTTCTATATATACCGCCTGTGACGTCAATCCTTTTTAAAATACCTTTGTAAGTTACAATACTCTTCTAGTTGATATTCCATATTGTTCCTTTTGTTCTTATATTGGTTTACGGTTTCTTATTATTTCTTCTAACAGTGCTTAATATATTAAGTACGTTCTTCTTTTTCAAAACCACATGCTGCTATCTGCTTTCTTTTCATTTATTTTGTCTTTCTCTAACGTTCGATGCTACAATTTCTTCTTTATAATTCATGTTTACATATTATAGATTCACCCGCCATATCTTTCTTCTCTTATCGATTAATTGACTTGTAATAACTCGATATAGTCATGTATATGCGTAACACTACAATATATAAAAAAATATATTTATTTCTAATGGATGAACAAATATTATATTAGACTCTATTTTCTGTATTATAAAACCTTTTGAATTGTTTTCGCTGGTATTGATATTCTATACAGATTAATAATACACATTTTAAGAGGAATGGCATGGTTGTTCTTATAGATAAGTATTACAAAATGTCAATTTTAAAATGCACATGCTATCATGTATAGTTTATTACAAAATTATTATTGTCTCTTAGGTTACTCTGATTTGTGGTGTGTACCAAATAATCATGTGTATTTGATATTTTAAGACCTTAATAGATGTTTCTGTCCAATATTTCACGTACATCGTAACAGTTGCAATGAACAACGTTTATGTATTTAGGAAATTTGCAAAATTCAAGTGTTGATTATGAAATGTACTATTACTATAGTACTTTAAATATCCTTTTATATTTTGGTAGGTATAGCATGATGTAAATTTTGTTAGTAACATTTATAAACTAAAACGTAAAGAGATATAATAATCTGCATAACATTTAACATCAAATATAATTTTATTAAATATACACAGATCTGTATTGTTAAATTTTTTACCTATTTCGGAAAATAACAAGAAACTCTACATAAAATAAACCTTAAATTTGTTATATCGATGCTCATACAGCGTATTCAAAATTTACCCGTTTTAAATTTTTCATTGCTGTTTCCAGGTCTATTTCCTATTTTCGATTTATCTCGCTTAGAAAAGAACACAGCATTATGTATATTGCGCGAAAAAATATATCTTTCGACTTATTCCAAATATGGCTTAAATAAATCCTTAAATCCAAGCTTCGACGTCTAATGTCGTCCTATGGAAAACAGCGTAAAGGGATTTTCTTCTTCTTCGAAGTAGTGGCCAACACAATATACTGTTATATACTTTTCTATTCTTGAGAAAAGTATCTACACTTTACTGGTTGGTTTACATTTTTTAAGAATCTTTATAAACACTTTTACTTGTACGGTCGCCTATTTCACAATTTTGCACGGCGGATTCACGCATTTTAGAATCGCGTATTGGGCTAGTTTCCGGCTTTATTTGGGACAACTCTCTGGACTAGCCCGCCGCTGTGTTTTAGATAAATCCCTACGCGATTCATCAGCTCAATAATAATTTCTTTTTCCTCTAACTGCGGACAATTATTCCTGAGTCGCCAACAATATAAATGTAAGACTTATACAGCGCACTTTCATTACACATAGGTTCGAAGGCAAAGTTATCGGGCACGTGAAAATACATATAAGGTTATTCCAAAGTAAGTTCCCCGTTCAAAATGGCTTTATCTTCTGAACATATTAACTGTTTATATTCGTATAATTATCGCTATGCTTTAGATGGGTTTTTTAGATTTGTTTTGTTTCCATGGTAACTGTGTGAAATTTATTTGTCATACACAATGGTTTTGCCTTTACGAGTTCGTATTGACCTTATTTAGTGTTATTATGAATGCAATCGACAATATCCAAATGCATTGCAAAGATTTCGAACGTTACATGGTTTGATAAATGGGTGGTGCTGTTCTGTAAAATCATTTCGTAAGCTTGTGAGCAAATTTGAGGCAACTAGTTCAGTTACCGATAAAAAACAATCGGGTTGACTGACGAGGTGAATGCAGCTGTAGTTTTACAAGAAGTGAGGGAAGTTAGTGAAAGTTTAGCATATAATGTTTGCAGTGCTAATAAAGTTGAAAAACGTTTGGAAATGAGGTACGCTACATGGTGTCGAATTATGAGATGACCGCTTAGGCTCTATCCTAATAAAATTAAAAAGTTATTTGAATTCAGAGAACGAGATAAGCTGATTCGCGTAATTTTCGCTATGCAAATATTAGCAGAACTTCAAAATAACGTTGAATGGTTGGGCAAAATCTTGTCGACAGATGAGGTACATTTTGAGATAAATGGAGGTGTTATCATTAGACTGCGGAACAAACGCTATCCTCTAATGGGTCAAGCAGGCGCAGAGGCAGAGTCGGTTTTACTTAAATAATAAGATTGATGTAATATTCGCTCGTAGACCTCATTTTAATATCGTGAAAAACTTTTGTAGTAATGTTTAAAATACGGAAATCGCGAAGTTTTTCTATATTTAAAGACGTACTGTTTAATAAAAGAACGCACTTTATAGAAAAAAGTTTAGAATATATTGTAATAATTAATGTGAATAAAAAATGTTTACTGTGGTGTGACTAAGCATTCACTTTAATTATAGGTGATATAATTACTTTCAAGTTTATACTTTATCAATATTTTGATTTGTTTCACTGTTTAAAGTAAATACTTTTTGTATATATATTTGGAATTAATTTCAATTCTAGTTAATTTAAATTCATTTATTTATTTTCGTAAAAATAAATTTCAGTATATAGATTTTATTGCCTTTATTACGACTCTGGCGAAAAATATTTCACAACTCCGTCTGTTTGCATTAAAAGACTACTTTTATCAATACCATCGCGCTATGACATTCATATATACATGTTATGTTGATCGATTGTACATTGTCGCCATCGATGAATCACACCCGATACGGGATAGCGCCGCTTCCGCAGTCTAGTTATCACACACAGTTGCATGATATGGTCGAATAATAATTCGAATACAGTTGTTTGACAGGGATTACATGATGTCAAGGTTACTACTGGTTTTACGTCAAATTTTATAATCGGATCATATCTCTGATTAAATGGAAAATGGACAAACGGAAACAGTAACGGGATACGGACGGCGATATTTTGAAATGTTGCAAGACTTTTTAATACCAGCATTACATAATCATGATATTGAAAACATTCTTTATATGCAAGACGGAGCTCCACCTCACATACGCAATATCGTAAAAACATCGAGTAATCGAAATATCGAGTAATTAGTAGGCATTTTCCAAACAGTTGATCCGCTAGGTCACCAGACATAAATTCGGCTGACTATTGGTTATGGGGTTACCTTAAAGAAAGGCTATTTTTTAGTAAACCTACTACTTGTGAGGAACCTAAACAGCGAATATAAAATATCATTGAAGACATACCAAGGAATGCACTTTCTAATGCCGTTTATACCATAGAAGAACAATTAATACTTATTGATTTATTGGTGGTTATATTTCACTTGTTCATATTTATTCTTGTTATAATAAAATCCGGTTTCTCTATGAACAAATTAGTGCTATTATATTTGTAGATATTAAAAATTTGCCAAATGTATGGCAACTTCAAACTGGGAACTTACTTTAGAATAATCCATATATAGGCAATACATATATGCAATAATTAGCATTCTATTTAATATGTATAATGAATGGAGTTGTTATTTTCCCCACTTTCCGGAGTTCTACTCTGTACAAGTTAATATGTACAATAAACATCACGTTTTCTAAAGATGGCGTGTCCGTAAGAAATTATTACTTGGCAAGAGATAAAAAAACACTAAAACCTAAAATAGACGAAATCGGCAAAAAGCTTTTACCCTGTGTCAAACATTGGTTGTCTTTCATTTTTTTCTTTCGTGTGATGTTCGATATATATGTGTTTATATCATCAGAAGTTCAACCACCTCGCGTCGAGATCTACGCTTAACTAAAATATAAACATCTAGCCGGCATACACGACCTAACACAATGCATACAATGAATCGCAATCTTCTTTTGTAACTGGGTGCGCCTCGTAAAAAAAACTTAACGTAAACATCTCTTACAATTAGTAATTTCTTTGTTAATACTTAAATCTTATCGGACTGTACATATAAACAAAAATGCTAGGTTGTGATTTCATACGAACACGTGTTCTTTATAAAAGCCGATGTGATTTGAAAACGTTTGTACGTATATACTCGTATTAACTTATACTGAGTAGGATCCTGAAATGTGGGGAAAATCTAACAACTCTAATAATGGCATTAAAATATACAGGGTTCGAAAATAGATGGTATACCATTACAGTTAGTCGATTTTCATATACAAGTATATCATTTACTAGTTTTTGAATTTGGATTCCAATAAAAATATCTTGGTTTAGTATTTTGTGTATTGGAAACTTTCCTCTAAGTTATGGATTCGCAGTCATTGTTCTAATAATTCGATGCATTAATACCTTGACGGGAATGTAATATGACTAGCGCTAATTTGACATGTAGATGTGGTACTATAATCTTGTCTTTTTCTCTTACACAGCAGCAGCTCTAGCGCATAGTTCCTAACATTAGGATCTTTCGAAGAAACAACTGCTGCTTCGTGTAGTTTTTTTCTAGTGAACTGATTATTTACTCAGAAACGCCATATATTTTTTGTTCACTTAACCTATGCCACATATAGGATCCCCGTAGTCAAAGAACTTCAAATATTAGAGTAAAATTAGTGAGATGTCACGGAGAAATAAACAAAATATTATTAAATGAGTTTAGTTTAGAGTCAAGAGCGGCTGCTCGAAAAATTATTAATTTTCCATACATAAAACTCGCTATTATTTGATAAATACTTGATAACGCATAAATTAATTTGAAATTGGTTTATAATGGGTTCGTACAATCACTAGCAGCTACTGATATAATGAAAGTGTTACAAATGCAGATTTAATGTAGTGTTTACTAGCGACTCGCTGTTGTTTCTCATTTGTCTTGTTGCATGACGTTTGTCGCGTAAATTTATATATTATGTCTGAGCTATATATATTTGTCTTGATGGAATAATTTTCTGTAAAATAATATAGTGGTTGAAAATTTATGCGAAACGTATATCCAGTGTATATTTTGATATCACGATTTCGTACACAAATTAGTCTAATTTATAACAATTGTACAGATGTAATGTGTAGCTATTTAAATAATAGCCCGAGATTAAAATACATGCACAAATTGACTATGTTATAAATTTTATCGTAAATCTTTATTTGTTAATTAACTCGAGTATATTTGACTAATAAAGCAGCAGTAACCGTGCTTTTAATTTTGAATACAAATTGGCGAATCATGTTGAGAATATTATAAAATAAGTTTGTACTCCCATAAGGTTTAATTGAATATATGCTGAGGAGCCCCATATTTCAAATGTGCAAGTTTGGTAATACTAACTATGAAGACATTTGTATTGGGACTAAGAGTTAGTGACTTTAGAGATTTTGTTTTGGCAGTTTTTTCTCTTTTTTTTCTGATTTTTGAACCGAAATGGACTCAATATGTAACTTTTATTTTAAAATTTATTATACACATTTAGATTTATGTTGTTGTAACACGTCTTGGTTTTTACTGTTGTGTGCAGTTAAATAAATATTATTATTACTAATATTATTATAATAGTGTAATGCTTATACCTGGTTCCTTTTTTATCATCACACATACATCGTTATGTGTGACTCTAAAAATAAGTCAACCAGTTGTACGCGAGTGAAGTATATATTTCTGAATTTTATTCATAATATATTAATTATTATCTAATAATTATTAATAATTTATTTAAAACAGTTAATTATCCTAACAGGCGATTTTGTGCGATTTTAAATATTTTTAACAAATTCAATAAGGTGGATAGTATTCCTTTATGGATGAAATATATCTAAGCTAATAAAATTAGTCTATCAACAAAGGTAGAAAATATGAAAGTGGTAACAAAAAAGTATAAATAGATTTTACAATTTCATAAGATTGTAGAACGTTCTCATATTAGGTACATCAAACTTCTAACGAATTACCGGACGTAACCTTCGTATTGGAGGCATTTCAGTAAGATGATAAAAACAATTAACACTTCGTGGTATCTTACAAATAAGTGGTTTTATGAAATGGAGAAATTTATCTTAAAAAGCAGTAGTGTGAAATTCTCGTAGGTAATAAATATGATTATTCCTTTAATAATTCAAATATCTTTTGTACTGTGCAATTTCTGACAGCATCACTACTGGAATTAAAGACTGAAGAAGGGAAGACATTATGCAGCACACTTTTAGAATCTGTTAAAGCAAGGCTATTTTCATATGAAGAACGATCAGTTACTAGTGTAGCAACTGTTTTAGACCCTCGATTTAAAAGAGAATATTTTCGTGGTATTTAAAATTCTACTGTGACTGCTTCTTTTCTAGAACAAGAGGTGTTTAATATTATGAAAAAAATAAATCCAGAAAATAAAGATGCCTGTAGTCGAAACAGATATTAGAGCACATCAAAATTCACTTTCATTATTTATATTTTTGCACGAAAGAATAAAAGAGAAAGTAAAATCAATTACAACTGGTGTAACAATAACTAAAAGGCAATACCCCGAAAGCCAAATCCATAAGTTTAGAAAAAGGTAAGTGCAATTTTTATTCTTTTGTAGATAACAGGAATGGAGCTGAAACCCTTAGAACAACATTGTTCTAAGGGTAAATAAGAAGTATTTCCTAGCACATGCTGGGAAATACTTCTGCAAGCTGCAATTCCAGCAAGTTCAGCACAAAGTGAAAGAGTGTTTAGTAAAGCTGGTTTAATAATAGAACGAACGACTAAAACTGAAAAACCTTAATATGATAATATTCTTTAACCCTTAAATTCCGAATGGGGGGACACTGTGGACCCCAACTTCAATGTTTTCGGTATATTTTTTTTAATAAAAGCTGTTGGTCACCCTGCTTCTGGGTATGTGCCAGTTATAGTGTGAGGTTATGTTTACTTAAATACGAGTTCAGGATCTTATACCTGAAAACTTATATGTAATAGAAATGTGAGCGGGCCACGACGTCCCCCCATTCGGAATCAGTGTGACTACAACATTATTTGCTTTGTTTCAGATAAGGTTTGAAAATTCAAGAAAAATGAGCAGTAAAAGAAGATCCAGAGTATATACACAAGCAGAGATACAGAGATTAGCTGAAAATTTCTATGACTCTAGTGATTTGAGTGAGTGCAGTGATGTAGATGAAGAAGATTCAGATTTTGTTCCAAATGAAAATGTATCCGAATCAGAAGACGAATTGGAGGAAGAAGTCGAAGGAGCTAGTGATGAAGAAGTAGGTGAACTTGAAGTTGATGTAGCAGAAAGTAGTGAAGAATTTGTGGCCAAGTCGGGATTGAAATGGCTTAGTAAACCAAAACCGCCTACACGGCGCTACCAACGTAATATAGTTACCGCGCAACCTGGTCCCACAGATTATGTGCAGAATGTTGTAACACTAAAAGACTATTTTGATTTACTTATTACAGACGACATAAAAGGACAAATTTGTACTCATACAAATGAAGAAGCGGAACGAGATATTGCTACATGGAATAGTGCACATCCAAATTCGCCAAGACAGTGGAAGAGCTTAGATAAAACTGAATTTGATTGTTTTATGGGAATCTTGCTGAAATCTGGAGCTCTACGATGTAGAAAGCAAAGTGTTCACGAGTTGTGGACATCTGATAAAAGTATTAGACGTTCATTCTTTGTCGCTGCCATGTCTAGAGACCGTTTTCAGCAAATTTCGCGCTATTTGAGATTCGACGACAAAATATCTAGAAGTGAAAGAAAGGCGTATGATAAGCTAGCAGCAATAAGGGAGGTATGGGATCTTTTTGTTGAAAATTGCAAGAAGTCATTTGAACCTCACGAAGAGACCACAGTCGATGAACAGCTTGTCGCGTTCCGAGGCAAGGGCCCATTCAGGCGGTACATCAAATCAAAACCAGCGCGGTATGGTATAAAGATATGGGCACTTGCTGATGTAGAAACATCATACTTACATAATTTACAAGTTTATACTGGTAAATTGCCCGGAGGTAAACCTGAGGTAAATCAAGGGTATCGTGTGGTAAAAGACTTGTGCGAACCAATTTATGGTACAGGGCGCGGTGTGACTACTGATCATTTTTTCACATCTGTACAGCTTGCGAAGTTTTTACTGAGTAAGAATCTAACATTACTCGGCACTGTTCGAAAATATAAACCTGATACACCATACGAACTGAAAGTTCCAGGAATGCCAGAAAAGTTTTCAAAATTTGCATTTAGTGACGAGGTCACAATGGTAGCTTATGTACCTAAGAAAGGACGAATAGTACACGTGCTATCCACCCAACATTCTGATAACTCTATTTCTCAAAACGAGCACAAAAAGCCAATCATGATTGAATATTATAATAAGAGCAAAGGAGGTGTTGATAATGCCGACAAACTTATTCGTGAATACACGTGTGCTAGACGAACAGCTCGTTGGCCTTATAGAATTTTTATGAATATTTTAGACATTTGTGCCCTAAATGCTTTCATTTTATTTATTTCAAGAAATCCCGATTGGATGAAACACAAACTGTATCGCAGAAAATGTTTTATGTTGCAACTAGGAGATCAACTTACGAACGCCAACATGAAAATTCGTGCTGCACAACCAGACCAAAAAAAACACATTTTAGAGGCCTTGAAAAATTGCGAAATTGACATCCCTAAAACATTGCTCACAAAACAGAATTTGGAACGAAAACGAGGTAGGTGCCATATATGTCCCAGAAATCAAGATAAGAAGTCCAGGATTAGATGTGACAAATGTAAACAATTTATTTGCGAACAGCACAGAAAAGAAGCAAAAGCAGTATCTTGCCTCACTAACTGCAGCGTTGAAGAGCCCTAGATTTAAAAATTATTATTTGCAAAAGTTCAGTAGAATAATATTTTATTTTGCTTATTTTCGTAATGAATGATAGAACAATATTTTACTTTGCTTGTTTTTGTAATGAATAATAAATAAATACTTGTTTAAGTCTATTGCAGTTATTATTATTTATAAAAAACGGCTGGGGTCCACAATATACCCCCATTCGGAATCTACGTATAATTTAAAGGGTTCGGAATTTAAGGGTTAATAAAAATGTTAAAAATATTAATAAGTCATCTAGGTATTTATTTTATTAAAATTACACCCAACCTTTTCCTATTAGCTAAAGAAATAACTCAATGGGTTTCATCTTACTATGCTTTCTAAATATTAAAGATATTAATGTTTAAGCATTTAAACGGAAATTATTTAGATTGCCAAAAGAATGTACATGAAACTCTTTAAATCTATTACAGATCCTTTACGAGTAAAAATTATTTTATTTAAAATATCTTCGTTTACATTTAATAAATTAAGCATTATGTCACAAAAATTAGTTCGTTTTACTTTATCTTCCTGGAAAAGTTCTTGAAGGTTTGATGGGTTGATATCTTGTACAGCTTATATTTGAATTCTTTCTGGGTTTTGAACACCGAACTGTACGATACTCCAAAATGCCTGACTACACTTAAAAGCGATCCAAGAGACCGTTCTTCTACATAACACAAGACATTCAGCTTCATGTGTCCTATTAACATGTAATTGGATTTATTTATTTTGTGTTAGAATTTAAAAAATAACCAACTAACTTTACTTAACTACATCTAAAAGCGAACCAAGAAACTATACATAACACAAGATATTCAGCTTCATGTGTTCTGTTAGCGCGTCATTGGTTTTATTATATTTTTTGTGGGAATTTAAAAAACAACCAGCTTCTTTGAATTTGTTAAAAATATTTAAAATTGTCTTCGCACAAGGTATAGGGGAAGGTTGCCACAAATGAACCGATTATTGCTTTTTATTTTTTACTGTTGAAACAAAAAAATTTTTATACAAACAAAAATTATGTGCATCAATTTTAGTGTTTTAGGTATCATATTTTTATTTTTTAATTGCAACATGCACGCTACAAATTTTTTTAAACCTATTTTTTTGAAAGCTTGCTTGTGGTCCATTTGGGGCAACCAGTTGCCACGATTGGACTTCTAGTTTCCTTAATAGGACAACAGCACAATAATGTGAAAATAAACATTAATAAACTCATATAACATTCTTAAAAATTGTTTATTAAAAAAACCAAAGTACAAAATATTCTTAAGTAATAAAACCACATAGGTAAATCAAAAAGCTATTTCTTAAAAGTAAATAAAAATTAGCTTTTACAGCACCACTAAACATGTGGTAAGTTAATGCAAATAGGGCAAAAATAAAATTTTCGCAGAGGGCTTACATTTGCGCAAAGTGCATGCACCCATTTATTGCATTTTTGACACTGAATCATGTCAATTTGTTTGTCCTCTTTACATAGTAAACAATACCATGATGATATGGAGCCAACATCTGCTTCATCATGATCAGGGCATAAACTAGTGGATGGTTTAGAAGATCGACAGTTTTTCAATTTCGTTTTACCAAATATACTTTTTGGCTTTGCCTCCTTCACTTTTTGCTTGCCAGCAAGTTCTTCTTTATAAGGGCTGCTCGTCATTTAGCAAGCTTGTTAGGCATCTTTTCTTTTTCGTTTTTTGGACGTCCTCTCACTATTGGCTGGATTTGGAATCGGGGAGATTGCTTCCACAGACATACACAGTGAACTGTTCCCAAGTGGAGATTTGAAATTGTCTATAAAAAAGTAGAATAATAAATAAATTAAAAAACTACAATAACAAATTGTTTAACCTTGTGTTCCAGTTTGGATATCGCTTTGAATGTTTACAGTTTCCTCTTGAAGATTTTCCGCAGCAACAAAGTCTTTTTCACCAAAAAGATTTCTGTCCACTGGCCAGATACCAGTGGTCTTGAATCCACTTGCTGCATTTTCAATTGTAGCTGCCCGTCCGTAGGCAGGTGTAAATATTGATGCAACATTGTACATCGATACGGGAATACTAGGATTGGTTCGCATCCATTTTTGCATTTCCTGAATATAAAACGTTTCAAGGGGCTTGAAAACTGCTACATCTAGTGGCTGTAATTTATGGGTGGTGTGGGCCGGCAGTGGGAGCATTATAATGCCCGAGTCACGAGCTAATTCCAAAGCTTTCAGGTTTTTGCTCTGTGTTGTATGACCGTCCAAACATAAAAGAATTTTTCGCTCTTTACTAGGATGTGCTGTGGAAATAAAATGTTCCAACCATTTAACAAATAATGAGGAATCTAGGTATCCACTCTCAGATATTTCAACAATGCTGCCTTCTGGAGCTCCATTCTTTAATTCTGATGCCATTCGAAGTCGTTTAAAGATAATCATAGGTGGAACAAACTGACCTGACGCACTGCAACAGCACACAAATGTGGTATTGACTCCTCTCTCACCACTTGAAAGACCTGCAATTTGCTTTTTGCCTTTGGTTGCGATTATTTTTTGGCATGTTTTCTGAACTGTGGAAAATCCACTTTCGTCCATATTAAAAATTCGTGTTCCATCTAATCCGTTCTCATCACAAATTTTTTCAACCAAATCAAAAAATTTCGTTACGCTCTCTCTATTAAAACCTTTCGCACGAGCTAGTGAAGTACTTTCTGGGGTTCTTAAAGCCAAGTCCGGATGCCGCTTCATAAAGCTGTAATACCACTTTTTACCAGCCAAACCTTTCCCCTTGTATATCAAATGCCAATTTGCGGACATCCGTGAGTGTCAACCCAAACATGCATTCTTCCAGTTTCAAAATATGAGATTTAATTTCATTTTCAATAGTTGCAGAAAATGTAGGAACCCCACCGTAAAATTTAACCCTGTCATTAGCAATCTTATTTTTCGAATCCAAGTGGCGTTTTAATGTTGCTTTTGGGACGTTATAAATTCTAGCACACTCGTTTAAACCATATATTTTGTTTTTTAAAGCACTTAATGCTAACTCTAACTCTTCGCCTGTCCATTTTCCTTTTTTCCTAGCATCCGACATTTTTCCTCTTAAATTAAAAGAAAAACAATAATTGTAACTCAAAGAATCTTATTAGTTGCCTGAAATGGACCAGTTCATTTGAGGAAACCGATCATGGTCCATTCAAGGAAACTGACTAATATTCGAAATACGAAGGCGTCAACAATATAAACATAACCTGAGAAACTAAGTGGCGGAGTAAATTCATTCTCAATACCCACATTTTCTGCGTAAAAATAAAACATGCAGCAAAATTCAAAATCCTTACCTGCCAAAGCTTACAGTAGAGGTGATCAAAATTACATATAAATGCTTTCTTTTAGTTTTTTTCCTTTAAAAACAAACGCCGACCTCTCACAGCACAAACGATTCGTTTCTGGCACGTGCTCATATTATCACACGCCATCTATTGCAGCTTCCTAAGATCTATATACCATGTATACTGTAAATTGACGGTGGTCCATTCGAGGAACCGGTCCATTCCTAGCAACTTTCCCGTATCTATTTTTCAATAAAATGTATTTAATTTAAGATTCATGTATGAATAAAAATTCAGAAATATTTGCCATTAATAAATACTTCGTTGGCTTATAACTGGTTGCCTATGCCATGACTTTTATTTTTTTAAATTACACATAGGAATATATATGTAGTGATAAAAAAGGAAGCCGGTATGTGAAATGTACGAAGAAAGACTTTTTTATTTCCTGGAAATTGTTTTGCCGTAATAATATTTTCTTTATTTTTGGATTTTAATTATGATTGACGTGAAACATATATACTGTTAATTAAATCCTAGTTTCAAAATGCGTAATTTAAAAATATGTTGAAAAATCACATCATCTCATGAATTTGTTGTGAAACGTGTTTAGTTTTGAAACACGTCGCTAGGGGAAAGCATAATACGGCAATCGTGATACGCAAGGGTCTTCGCAACAAGTGGTATCATTAGAAAACAAACTGAGCTAAATTGCGCGGACGGTCCAGGGTAGTCGATGTTCGTATTATAACTGCGGTTATCCGAAGTAAAATCCTTACATATGCTACAAATTCGCCTTGCATTTGAATCCCAAAACATTAGCATACGCACAGTCTGTTTGATGAATTTATTCGTTTCGGGTGCAAGCGAATTATGTGGAACGCAAACGGCATCCTAATGTCAATTACTGACAACGCATACAGCTTATAGTCTCTCAAATGTCTGATCTGGAAGCAGCGATAATTGGTCTGCAAATTGATAGCACGTGTGAAGTCGGATACCTGTTTAGCTGTGCAATTGTTCTCTCAAATATTCCGCCTCTCTATGTCAGTTCTCCTATGTAGCGCGGTCCTTCGAGCCTGTTGATTAGCGCTATGAATGCATTACTAGCGCGCCAATTAAGGCGTTCGTCAAATGGGACATTTCTAGTGGATATAATTGGCGATTATATTCTGCATTTCACTTCCGCCTCCCGACAGACGGATACCGAAATTACCTAATGCTCTTCGCAATCATTGACAGGACGACTATTTTGCTGTTATGAATGAAGATGACGACGGAACAGGTGTTTGTTAAGATGCGGATAATGAATTAATTATTTATTAAGTAACACATCAATTTTGGAAATGTATATACCAAACTTAGAATATTTGTTTATTGAAATATTATTTGCTAGAAGAAAAGAAGTCCATTTTAAAATTTGTTTCAAAGGATTTCATGCATCTGTTCCTTTCAACGTTTAGTAAGATTCAAAATATTTTAAAATGACTGCAATGAACACTTGGCGGGTTATAAGGATATAAAGTTGGCTTAGGTCACGAGCTGTCTATGGGTGGAGGTGTTTTGTCTGCTTTTTTCAAGTCTATTAATTAATTAATTAATGCATCTTCTGTCTCCCGCCTCGCTCTTGTTGCCTTTGTTTGATATGAATATAGCAAAAACTACCCTTTCCAATCCTGTGCTTTACATTGTAAATATTTATATTCCTCCTAGCTAATCGTGTGATGACTTTGAAATATCTTTGACGCATTGACTCTGGAATTATTAAACAAAAATATTATAATTGTTGTAGATTTTAACAGTCCTCTTTTCAACGCTGATAACAATACTTCTGACCGTAAATATTTGTGCTTATCGCAATTCATGTCTTCATTGGATTTTCGTCAACTCAACAATATAACAAATTCCTATGGCAGACTGCTCGATTTAGTTTTTATAGGTCTTTCACGATAACAGATGAGACACGTGATAAATAGTTACAAAACAGGGTTGACAAATCTACATTGTTTTGAGTCAGCTGTTGTTAGTAAATAATCTCTTATTTTAAAATATTTACAACTCATAATATGCTTTATGTTGTTATATATACAAAAAAAAAATACAAACAAAATCAAAATGTATATGTGAATTTATTTATTTTAGACTACATATACAAAAATAATATACAGGAAATCAAAATACATAGAGATTAAAGGGTTTGTAACATTGTGATAAACATATGATATAAATAAAAATAAGACAATATTAATATGAAATACTTATTTTATTAAACATTTATGCTGTCTTCAGAATCAAAATTACTTTCATTGATTATAAATGGTAATATGTCTTGCCTTTCAAAACCAAATGAATATAATTTTTATTAAATATCACTTTTATTTTTAATAGTACTATGATATCTGGAATTATCTAAAGTAATTGTGGAGGGTTCTTCAAAATTCACAAGAAGTTGATGTTCAAACCAGTATAAGAAATTGTTCCTGTTTATGTCACCGTGGTGGCCCAGATGCTGTCTATTTGTTGTAAATATTAATTCAGCTTCAGGAATAAATCCATTAGAATTACATGCATGTAATACAATGTACCTATAACAAGATAAATACAAAGTAGAATCTTCACTTTTTAATATTTAATCGTAACATGACAATTGTTTCCCACAGTGGCTTAGTTTGAAACGCTCTTTACCTGTAAGTGCCTGAGGAAGCCACTGTGCGGCGAAACAATTGTGTTATGATTAAATATTAAAAAGTGAAGACTTTAACCGTAGTTTTATTTCTATTTTAAATTATGTATCTACATCAAGTAAAAGCCTAATCAATTCAGTTAAAATAAATACACATTACGTACTAATAATATTCTGTTAGTAATAGATTGTACCTTTTACCACCCGCTTTTGTAGCTTTGACTGTTTATATTGACTCATTTTGTAAAGATTTGCAAATAGTTCCATCTTGGAAAACCTAGGTGTAATCGAAGAAACCAAACTCACATAAATGCTTATGTTTAATATGCTCATATTGTTGCAAGAACGTAACACGTTTTAATACAATATGTGGGAATTCCATTAATGCTCATTTTAGATCATCCTTCTTGTAATGAAAACCTATTCCATGTAATATTTTCCATAAAGATGTATTACCACCAGAAAAAAGTTCCTTTTCGTTGAGAGTATTCAAAGATGAAATCGTAATATGTTGTTCTGTAATTACATTTCTGTATCAAATGATATGCAGAATGAATTTTCATCTTTCATAATTTTATTATTTCAAACGAAAATTAAAAATGCGCTAGTCCATTTTAAATAACACTGTAATATAGCACAATGTATTAAATATCGCATTCATGGTTATTGACATCGGCTGTATCGCGTACACATTTGTTAGAGATGGGCGCTTTCAATGTATTTATTAAAGGACACGCTGTTCGCCTAATTGAGGGACACTACGGAACAATTATAGTTTTAATTAATCTTAAATTGCACGGTACAAATTCTGATCGAAGTGCTCTGGGTGTAGCGAAGACGGCACTCACAAATCTAAATTAATTCCGCAGGAATGTAAATTAATTTAATGATGCCTAATTTGTAAATCTCTCAGGGGTGTGTGTTCGGTGTAATTGTCGTTCCTGAGCGCATCGATCCTGATGTTCTTGGTTTGTAGGTTTTACGTGCTCGGGATTTGTAAATGACATAAAACACCATTTATTGATTAAGCTAAATTAATTATTCTTATTTCTCGAATAGATTAATTAATGCTCGTTAATTGTAAACTTTACTTAGTTAATAAGTAAAGTCAAAGCGATTCTAGTTTAGTTTTCTGTGTCTAGTCAAAGATGTCGTTAGTTTCTATTCGAACAATATATTCAAATGGAAAGTTCCCAAACCGCATTGCTGTCAGTGAAACACAATTATAGTTTTAGTTAAGATACGTAAAGTGCTACTTCAGGTCAAATTCACTTTTGCCCCACCGAGCACAGAAAGAGGAAATTGTCGTAAAATATACAAAGATATTAACCTTTCGAACTCAATTTAAAGTATAAATTCGTTTTACTAGTTCTTTGAGAATGACTTCAACGCCGTCCTATTTTTAAGGTAATTTAAATTTGTAATTCGTACCAAACATAATTTAACATTTTTAATGTAATATTATTTGCTTTTTGTTTTAATGTAATTCTTAGATTCCTAATAGTGTAAAGCCGAATACGAGAATGAATGAAAGAATGAGATAGGTAAGCAGAAAGGCAAACAATCTTGAATTGAACCAGTGGCAGCTCTTTAATAAGAGCAAGTGAACAATTGCACCCCCTGGAATTATGAAACAAAACAAACCAAGCGGCGACTAACTGTGAAAGTATTTATTTATTATATATATTATGTATTCATAGTTATTGACGAGGAACGTGGCACGCTAACAACGTACATATACCGATCGTCGTCACAGATATACTGAGCAAAGCCCAACTGTTGCTCTGTTAAGCCATTAACATTACATTGATGGTGGGGAGAACTGTATTTTGCCGTACTTCAATGGCGTATAATACATAGCGTTGGAGCAACTGAACCAGACTGCTCTCGGGCGTTGTTATAATGAATACGGTATCTTTTTTACAGAACAACGCGGTTTTCGCGGTTAACGTATAATGAAAAAATCTCAGTAAAAAATCTTAAACGGCCGATGCCTCAATTGTGTTTAGAAAATAAACAATCTGTTAAAGGTAAAGACGTTATAAGAAAATTAAAAATGGATATTTATCAGAAAAATGACTGGATTTGTGGGTGTGAAATTAAAAATACTTTGTTTTGTTTTCCGTGTCTTTTGTTTGGTGGTGAACCGTCTTGGTCAAAGAACGGAATAAGATACTTAATTCATCTTAGTGCTAAAATTATTAAACATGAAAATTCCGAAGGGCATTTGAAAAATATATGTAGTCTAAGAATGTTAAGAAAAAATAACATTCAGAATGTTTTAGATTCATCATATAGAAAAGCAATTCAACACAATGAAAAGGTAACAAAAAATAGGCATGTGTTAAATTTAATAATAAATTGCATTAGATTTTGTGGCGCGTTTGAACTGGCACTTCGGTGTCATGATGAACAGCAAACGTCGAACAACAAGGGCATTTTTCGGGAATTGATAAATTTTACGGCAGAATTGGATAAATCGCTCAGAAATCACATCGAAGCAGCACCGGTTTTTAAGGGATTATCAAAAACGATACAGAATGAGCTGCTTGATGCAATGTTGAACGTGTATCATGAACAAGTTGCCAGTGAAATTAAAGCAACCGACTTCATACCTGTGATAGCTGATGAAACCACAGATGTGTCCAATCAGTTTCAGTTGGTGGTTGTTTTAAGATATATTGTGAACGCGAGACCGGTCGAAAGATTTTTTAAATTTCTTCGCCTAGTGGACATGATGCTAATTCTTTATCTGCCTCCATCCTTAACGAAATTAGTTTGCTTGTTGATGACCCAGAAAAACTGATTGCACAGAGGTATGATGGGGCAGCAGTCATGAGTGGTGCTATTAACGGCGTGCAAAGACATGTCCAAGACCAGTATCCAAGGGCTAATTTTGTACATTGTTATGCACATCAGACAAATCTAATTATGTCACATTCTACATCGAGCAGTAGTAATTGCAGAATTTTTTTTGCCAATCTGACGGGATTATGTACATTTTTCTCCACTTCACCACAACGAGCTGCAAGATTGGAAGAATTCCTTCAGAGAAAAAGTTTACCTCGTTCTTCAAAAATAAGATGGAACTTCAATTCTAGGACAGTGAATACAATATATGAGCACCGAGAAGAAATAATTGAAGCTCTAGAACATATCGAGGGGGAAGCTAGTTTACAAACTACCACTCAGCAAGCTAGTGCCAATTTGCGAATTATAGAGGAGGAAAATTTTATCTATTGGTTAACTTTCTTTCATAAAATTATGCCACATGTGGACATATTATTTAATCAATTACAAAATGTCAATACAGATGCATTAAAAATCAAGAATAATTTAGATAATTTTGAACGCGCTATTGGAAAAATTCGAACCGAAATCGCTGACACAGATAATCAGTTGGTTAAACAAAATGACCCAGAACTTCCTCGACCATCAAAGCGGCGAAGAGTAACTGATGGTAGCCAAAGAAGGAGGGAAACTGTTGAAGTGTGCGATATTATTTTGCTAGAAATAAAAACTAGATTTCGGTATACAGAGCACTTAATATTAGCAAACTTAATTTCTTTTAAACAGTTCTCCTCTTTTCAAAAAAAAAATTCCGGAAGATTGCCTTAAAGAAGCAGTAAAATTTTATCCATGCCTCAATGAAAGTAGACTACGAACTGAATTAAGCGTTCTATATTCTAGAGAAGAATTTAGGCAAAATATAGACGTCGGTGCTGTAGGTCTGCTAGGTCTTCTGCTGGATGGATTAAGCGACACCTTTAATGAAGTTGTTATGCTTTTAAAAATTATCATTGCAATTCCAATGACAACGTCCGAAGCGGAACGCCAGATTTCACGGCTGAAGAGAATAAAAACTTTCCTGAGAAATACAATGAAAGAAGAGAGATTAAATGCCCTTACTATGTTATCTTGTGAAAAAGAATGTATAAATGATTTCCCAAACTTTAATGAAAAAGCGATAGAACTGTTCTGCAAGTCAAAGACACGTAAAATGGACTTCGTTTATCGTCAGATGTAATTAAACTGTGCAGTGTAATATTTACTATTCCCTCAAAACAAACTCTACAATGAACAGTACCTGTCTGGAACAGTAAGTCGGTGAAATTTATAAGGATTGGGTAAGCGTTTTTGTATTACACTTTTTAATTTTGAAATTATGCACTCCCTATGTGAACCACCCCGAGCCGCCACTAAATTGAACATAAATAGAAGTGATAAAAATTAATAACTAAACGCGAAGTTGAGTCCTGGACATTATTAACGAAACATGTTGTGTTAATGTCACAGGAATGAAATTTCCGTCGAAGAAGTACAGAAGATAAAAAGAGTTTCGAGTGTAGGTTACAGAAATGAACTCAAAACCAAAACATATTTTCGTTAACTCGCAATCATCTTATTATTTTCATTATCTTAAGAAAACATCAGGTAATACTGTCGCAGTATTAGTGAAATTATAGTGAACGTATCAGTTTTAAGGTAGCTACAAATTTTAAGTGTTTTTAATCATCAAAACTAAAAAAGTTATTTTTTTATAATATTCTTTGCAATACTTAACTCTTTTTATATACAGAAATACATTTTACATATTTAAGTACTTTAAGTATCTTCAGAAGTAACAAAGGCATACAAAATTTCAAATACAATCTTATTTTATCTATACAAATATGTTCCTAGAAATAAGAAGTTTCGTATTCTCTTTGGAAAAAGTTATATCCCTATAAAATAATTTAGTTCTGTTTGACTAAACTTTTCCAGCATGTGTAAGATATTGGCAAGGATGTATTTTGAATCCGATGTAATGTAACCGCTTTCGACAACACTTTCATTCTACAGTCTTCCTACTTGAGAAATGGCATAGTATAAATGTCAGGAATTGACCAATTTGGAGACTTTACAGCTTTATAAGTTACTTTATTTTTCACACAGAAGTCAGTAGGATTTATTTTGCAAAAATATCAATCTTGAAAATGATCTTTTCGTTAGCGTCATATCATAGGGTTTGGTAACGGCATTGGTACTTCGCTTCGATTCAATCAACATTGAAGTCAACAGGAATGCGAATAACATATAATACGTGGTACTCATATATTGCCAAACTTTAAAGTGAAATTGATTCATAGCAAAAGAAATCGAGATCATTTTTACACTGACTTTATAATAAAGTAAGAAATTGCCAATTTACATTACTGCTACTGCCTCTTTCTGGAGAATATAAAACGATCAAATCAAACAGGCATTCAACCATTTATTCCTTTAAATTACCTAACAAGATGTTAACACTGTAAAGCGATACCTTTTTAACTCTATAAATTTACTTTGACTGGTACTTTGCCGATTCGCAAGGGTTTATGTAGGAACCACTGGAGATAATTCAGTATTTGTTCCATATTGTGCATTTCTTCTAGAAGAAATAAGCATTACTTATTATTATGCAACTTCGTAATAGTTATTTATGTATTAAGGGCATAATTAGGAGATTATGGAACGAGGGAAAGTTTAAAGCCCGACAAAGGGGAATTATGGTTCTAAAAAAGAATAAAATATTTTATAATGTTTTAAAAGGTTATTAGCATTAGGAAATAACCCCTTTTCGGACTCGATATACATAAATCAAGTTTGTAATCACCCAATTCATACAATATTAGGTTTTTTTCCCTTGTAGATTAGTGATCTTGATTTAATAGATAAGAAATATTCGTCTAATACAAAAACTACAAGTGTAGAAGCATTCGATATCGCATGGCCTGGTGTTATCTAGTGTCTGCATAGTTTTCAACGAAGGGATCTACGACTCTTTTCCAAAATTACTATCAAACGCTATTTTAATGAAAAAGATGTACTATTAAATGCGATTCCTTTAGTAATAATATTTCCAAATCTGATACATTTGTGGTTAAATGGTATAACTACTACGTTTCTAACAGAATCATCATTTAGGGTTCCAAATTAAATCATGAAAAACCTATGAAATTTCGTTGTGGCTACTATATTTTATGCATAGAACTTGGAGTTCTACGAGGATTAATTCACTGCACTCTAGTAATTTATGCAGAGTATATTTTTGTTTTGAAAAGACTATTTCGTAACAGTATATGTTAATTTAAATGTAAAATAAACTACACCAGAATTGCTTATTTTTTCTGTAACAATAGATAAAAGCAAATAAGTAAAGAAACAAAGGTTTATATATCCCCTTATAGTGTAATACAATGATCTAAAGAACACTAGTTTATGTGAGTGTGAATGTCTTAGAAGCTATTTTAGTGCTAGTGGTTTACGCACTGAATAATTATTCTTATATGTTGGAGTGCCACAGGATGGTGTATTTCAACGTCTATTGTATATCATGTATGTGGAAGGGGCTGCTCCGGTTGAAAAAGTTTTATTTGAGATACATCGTTGCCGGTATGCTATCACCAGGTCTGACCAAGTAAAGACTAACGAATATTCACTTAATTTGATTATAGATTATATAATCGAAGATGATATAGTGTTCAGTTGCAAGAAGCAATTTTATATGTCACAGTGACAAATTGATTTTGTTTCAATATGCATGTTTTTGAAGCGTTTTATTCAATGTAAATGCAGTTATAGAAAACATATTAATAAATTGTGTAAGTATTCTTATCTTAGATCTTCGGAAGGGACCGAGCCCAGCGACGTTTTATTTTTGAGATTATTACTGAAAATTCTATACAACCAAGATCAAAGTTTTCTTGTGCGTTATGTAATATCTGGAGTTGTAAACTCAGTAAAAAATGATTTTAGGATAAATGTTTATGGAAAGAGTACAAAACTATACTAAATATTAACAGTAATTTGTGGGATAAAACTATGTGTAAAACTAATTTGGTAAGTTGTAAATAATAATTTCCTAGTGGCAATTGAAGAAACATGATAGTTTTGATGTTAAAGGTATACTTAAGTGACTGGAGTATTCTATATAATAACTCCATCAAGGAGTTTTAAATTTACATCGGTAGATCCCTACCTAGAACCCATTGAAAATATTTGATTTTTTCAATTTTGAAAATGATCTTTTTGTTAGCGTCATATCATATGGTTTGGTAACGGCATTGATACTTGGCTTCGATTCAACCAACCTTGAAGTCAACAGGAATGCGAATTACATATAATACGTGGTACTCATATATTACAAAACTTTAAAGTGAAATTGATTCATAGCAAATGAAATCGAGATCATTTTTAGACTGACTTTATAATTGCCAATTTACATTACTGCTACTGCCTCTTTCTGGAGAATGTAAAACAATGAAATCAAACAGACATTCAACCATTTATTCTTTCAAATTACCTAGCAAGGTGTTAACACTGGAAAGCGAAAAATTTTTGAACTCTATAAATTTACTTTGACTGGCTCTTTGTCTACGTGCGATTCGCAAGGGTTTATGAAGGAACCACTGGAGATAATTCAGTATTTGTGCCATATTGTGCATATCTTCTAGAAGAAATACGCATCTTTACTTATTATTATGCAACCTCGTAATAGTTATTTATGTATTAAGGGCATAATTAGGAGATTATGGCACGAGGGAAAGTTTAAAGCCCGACGAAGAAGGGCTTTTAATTTCCGGAGGACCATAATTGGCAATTATGCCCGTGGTACATACAACGTTTTATTCGATTTTAGTTTCCAAAACATTAAAAAAATTTATATTGCTTTGTACAACAAATATGTTGCTTTACGTTCTAAATATGTCAAAATTAACAATTTGATGTTAATAAATGTTCCATACTGACGTTTGTTTTAGTTATTAATTCAATTGTTGCCTAACAATTTTTGATTGATCTGTGCCATAAAGACCAATTTTTGATTTATCTGTGCCATAAAGACCATTTTATGCCCGCATTTGGTGCTTATAAACAAGATTATGGTTCTAAAATCGAATAAAATCTTTTATAATGTTTTAAAAGGTTATTAGCATAAATAAATAACGCCTTTTCGGACTCGATAAACAAAAATCAGATTTGTAATAGCCCAATTTATTCAATATTTGATTTTTTTCCCTTGTAGATTGGTGATCTTGATGTAATAGATAAGAAATGTTCATCTAATACAAAAACTACAAGTGTAGACGCATTTGACGTCGCATGGCCTGGTGTTATCCAGTGTCTGCATAGTTTTCAATGAAGGGATCTACGACTCTCTTCCAAAATTACTATCTAACGCTATTTTAGGAAAAACGGTGTACCATTATATGTATTTTAATGAAAAAGATGTACCATTAAATTCGATTCCTTTAGTAATAATATTTCCAAATCTTATACATTTGTTCCATACTTGCTGAGTTGTTAAATGGTATAACTACTTGGTCTCTAACAGAATCATCATTTAGGGTTCTAAATTAAGTCATAAAAAAACTATGAAATTTCGATGTTACTACTATATTCTATGCATAGAACTTTGAGTTCTACGAGGATTAATTCACGGCACTCTAGTCTTTTATGCGGATTAATTTTTGTTTTGGAAGGATTATTTCGTAACATTGTATGTTAATTTAAATATTTAAAAAAACTACACCAGTGCCGCAGGGTGGTGTACTTCAACGTCTATTGTACGAGGGTGGATCAATAAATACCCGTGTTAGGAAAGAAGACGCAAGTTTTTCACAATTTTTTTTTTATTTTTCAACGTAATCACCTTTTAGTACAATACACTTTTCCCAACGTTTCTGCCATTTCTTTAACCCCTCCAAAAAATACGATTTGTCAAACTCTGCAAAATACGCTTCTGTCTCGACAATAACCTCCTCGTTTGAGCTGAATCTTTTTCCCCCGAGCCACGTTTTCATGTTGGGGAACAGAAAGAAGTCGCAGGGAGCCAAGTCGGGCGAGTACGGTGGGTGCGGCAGCAATTCGTAGTGCAGTTCATGCAACTTTGTCGCGACAATTCTGGATGAATGTGCTGGTGCATTATCGTGGTGAAACAGCACTTTTTTCTTAGCCAAATGGGGCCGTGTATCCTTCAATTTTATATTGAATCGGTCCAATAATTCACTGTAGTACTGCCCCGTGACCGTTCTTCCTTTCTGCAAAAAGTCCATGAGGATTATTTCGTTGGAATCCCAAAAAATCGTGGCCATGACCTTTCCGGCCGATGGGACCGTCTTTGCCTTCTTCGGAGCAGATTCACCCCGAAACTTTACGTTAAACTTCTTTTAAAAGTAAAATTGTTATGTATAATAAAACGAAAATCGTATAAAAGAAAAAGTTTTATGTAGCGTATCCATGGCGCGTAAAATGAGATAGATATCTGGTTTCTAATTATTTTCTGTGGAGTTATTTCCTTATATCTTTTTTCTCTTTAGATTTGTGTGTGGTACTGAGAAATTCCGATAGAACAATATAATTAGCCGATTAAAGAAATTACTGATGAATTACATACTAGAGGTGGAAGACCGTATTTCCGACAGTATATTTTACTGCTACAGGGCCGGACTTGAATAAAGAACAATATTTTTCTCGTTACTACGTAAACATTGGACCGAGATTTTTTATATGAAGGCATTACTCACATATACCATGCTTCCTTTTTTCTTTGACGCTATACACAACTAGCATTGTATATCGTAAAATTTACGATTGTCACATTTCTCCTTGTTATATCAGCTGTTTCCTCTGCCTATAGCTTCTGCATTTCTCAGTACCTTCTTTACTAGTGCTGAGATATTCGTTAATGTGACTGGTTGTGTCTTAAGAAGTGAGATACTAGTGGAATTAAACACGTTGTTACAAAAATTACGTTAGCCTTAACGTTAGTATCAATTGTGGTCGAAAGACTCGAAGATAGTCTTTGTGCGTTTTTTATGAAATGACAAATACTGCATGTATTAATTCATATGTTATATACTGTCATAACAAATATAACAGTGATAAGAAACCGTTCCCATATGATAAATCTGGTGAATTGGCCGAATCATTAATGAAACACTGGCTAAATACGAAAAATTTACTATGCAATCTCCGCGAAAGTATTAGCGGTATTTTGAAACTGAAAAAGCACTCGATGCAAATATTAAACCTGTGAATAGAAAACGTATAGTGCATTCAGAATTATAAGAAACTAATTTTTTATGTGTTTAGAACTGTTGTCGTACCCCCTGTGGCGATAATTCTCTCATTGTTATTGAATGGGTACGGTTTACCTACCAACAGTATACGAATCCATTGTCCGTATTGATTACAAATTACTTCCCTTATTTAATTAGAGGGCCCTAATTGGTAGTCAATGCGGCCAATGGATTCGTATACTGCAGGTAGGTGAACCACATCCGTTCAGTAAAAATAAGAGAATTATCGTTACATTAAGAGCTAGTTTCTTATAATACTGAATGCATTATACTATATGTTTTTACCGCCTGAGTCAACTAACGCGTATGACAGCTACATACTGCAGTGCATATCAGAAACCAATTTGTGGAGAACACCGAGGCAATATGTGTAACCCCTGTTGCGCAGATTAACTTTATTAGTATTGTAACTTAATAGATTTATTCTCTTCATACAAAAGAATATCACAGAGCAGACTCGAGCGATTAATGATTCATAGCCTATAGGCGTCTGCTTTGTATTAGCAACGGGTTTGTTTCTGTAAGCGATCCGTGAGTTTCGAACAATTTGATACGTGTGGCTAGCTGCATAAGTGGCACATACCTACATATGCAGTTAATATGTATCTGACAATCCACAATCGAGCGAATGTAACAAACGGTTGGTAAACGGCAGCAACTACTGCTGAAACAAAAGTAATGCTGACAAGAAAATTGCTTATCGAATTTTGAATAAAAATAATTTACAAAAAACAAAACTCAAAATTATAAATTTTCTGTGAAATATTGAAAGTATAAAAGATTACTATGAACAACTAAAATTTGTTTCAAGGTATTCCTACTTTAAATTAGTTCTTTTAGATGTTAAAACGTCTTTAAAAATAGAAAATATCCGTTCCACATCACAACTGGTGATGGGTGTGTGATTAAAATGTTGCAAAAGTGCACCGTACTTCGAATGTATAGATTTTGCAATCGGCTCTGTGCAGAATTGATATAATTTATTCAAATTTAGATTTCTGCTAAATATGGCATCAACTTTTTGTCTTAGCTTGTTTCCAAATTCAGAAGGCATACTTTTCATTCGATAGATAACGGTTTCTAAGTTAATTATTGACTCTTTTAGGTTAATATCTTGATTTTCCATGTCTGTAAGACACTGGAAATTAACTTCCATAAAGTTTACCTGCTTTTGTAAATGTTCAATTTATATCAGGTGTTTACAATTAGAAATGCTTTACGTATCATTATCTTGAAGACGAAGAACATTTTTTTTTAGTTCATCCAAGTGTTGCGAATAGAAAAATGCTACTTCTAACTAATACAAATAAAGAGAAATACTAAGAACCGAAAGAAAAGTACTAAAAATAAGAAACGAAAACTACTGGTAAATTAATATTAACTTAACTTAATATTAAATTAACTTAATATTTATAAAAAATTATCGGAAAAATATACATTATAACAATATAAAAGTGATTTTTTTAAATATTAAGGCCCGGTATTTCCACCTCCCTATAAACTCCCAAATAGTTATGAGTCGAATAAACTTATTAGGAACTTTTATTTGCCGAACATCCGAAATGCGTCTTTCCAAGCCTACTTTACTCGTCGAATAGTTATTCGACACATCTACGTACTTTATTACATTGGCGACACTGCTATTTAAAATCAAAGTAGGGAAGTTTAATGTTTGAAATTAAAGCAGTAGGAACTTACGTAAGCTTACCTAATAAAAGAGAAACCGAAAATAACCTATTTTTTTGTGTGGTTTCGAGTTATGTATTTGTGCAGTATATGATAATAATAATTTATAATAATAAGATGGGGGATAGTAATAAGCGATTAATATCGATAAATTTTACCCACACTGAAACTCGATTATTAGTAAAACTCGCCTTAAAATATAAAAATATTATCGAAAATAAATGTACGGACGCGATCACATGGAAAAAAAAAACGAGGCTTAGAGCTTAATTGCTACCGAATTTAATTCGTGTGGGCAACGGTAGTATGGCATGATTTCTAAAATTTAAATTAGTGTTAATAAGCACATTAAAGATGTATACATAATTTATTTACCTATTAGTTCTATGTTGCAAGTGTTCCTGTAGCAGAGGCACTAGCATTTGAACTGTATTCCTTGATAATCGAAAACGGTTCTTGAATTCTATTTCATTCCAAGCTTCAAAATGGTTTGGTCTATTTCTTATTCTATACGCGGGGTAATCGAAATTTATTTCATCAATAATCTCTATTTCTTCCTACTCTAATAGCTCGTGGATTTCTCCGTTTACCATTTTTAATTAATTTGTTAAAAAATAACCCACACAACCAATATGACACATTTGTATTCTAACCTAAATTTTAATGTCAGTTCAAAAGCATTTCGTTGATGTTCGCAAACAATCGGAATTGATTCGGCACTTTATTTGACGAATAAGCCCATAACCGCAAGTTCACCTTACTAATAAGTTATTTGTCGAATAAGTACTCTTATCTCTCGAATAACCATTGGAAATACAGAATAACAAATATATTCTACGAATACTCTTATTGCGAACTTTATTCGGAGGTGGAAATACCGGGCCTAAAAGTTGTAACCAAATAACACTGAAAGAAACGAAACCAGAATCGATACCTTATAGAAGATATTAGAAAATATACTATCTCAAGAACAATAAATACATATATGTATTTGTACAACATCATGTAAACACGAGAATAAACTTTGTAAATTAGCAGATATAATGTTTTAAGCGATTATTAGAACGAAGCCTAACGAAATAATATATAAAAGCATATCCCGTCTTACACGCCACTGTAAAATAAAATTTATCAATAAATAGACACAATAACGACGGAAATAACAACACCTGCTCGAAGAATGCAATCGAGCAAGCGAATAGTAGGGCTGTTATAACATGCTTACTATACGTGAGACCGCCACAATGTTTTCTCGGGGCAATTGGTCATTCAATCGCTTCAGTCCGCGCTCTGATAATTATTAATAAATTATATACTTGAAATTAAATGCTTTGTTTTATATATCAGCTTTCTTGGAAGAAATCCTAACATTTCCTTAACATTAGTAATATCGCTTCGAAAAAATAATGTTAGTATTCTAGGATTAAAAGTCTGTTAAGAAATCAATTGTTTAAAAGAAATGAATAAGGATAAGTTATAAATCCAGATATATTTTAAGTCTCTTGTAGGATTTCGTATGCGTAGAAATTAAATACGAAATACAATTGTGTAATTTCTAATTTTAAGTTAATGTTTAATTTAACAATGGATTTTCATCAAGTAAAAGCTTCATCAGTTAATGATTGTATGCCATAGAATTTGTAATAAATACTTGCGTTATTTGCTTTTAATTTATCAATTCCAATATTTGCCATTGAACATAGAGAACATTGAATCAGTTTTGCACTTTAGTGTATATTTTTCTCTCGCCGTATTTCTATAAATATTTTTAAAAAGGTAAAATTTGAGTCAGTTAGTGTAGCACCAACATCCTTCGAAATTGTATCCTTTTACAGTAGAATAAATATAGGAAGGAAGAGGTATTGTCACTATAGAGGGAAAGCTTGAAACCCCATTAAGGTGGTTCAGTGATTAGAAGAGTGGTGGTGAACTGTACGACGACGTATTGGTGGATGACGATAGCGGGGTCGGTGGCAGACGGGAAAGGAAACTTTATTGGTTTTATTACTTGGGAGCGCCTATCAATCAAAACGAGGCCGACGTTCAGGGTGTTGGGGGAGGAGGGACTGAATGTGTGGGTGTGCGTGTGTATGTGTGAGAGAGTGTGTTGTGAAAGCACCACGTCAATTCATTAACCACATATACGTCCGTCTGCAAACAAACATTTCTACATGCAGCAGGGTGTATTGAACCCAAGCTAATCGAATTACACTGAAACACGGAGAAAATTACACTCAAATGAATTAGTCCATCATCAGAAGCTATTCTAACGGAACGCTTCCGACCGGTGTTGGCGCCGATATTGATGTAATTAATTATTGTTTCAATAATTCTTTTTTTCCTGAATTAATTTCGATCGTGTTCCAACATGCATAATACGTGTATCTCTCGGAATTTATGTATTTTCTAATTCAATTATTGAGGCGTGAGTTCACGTTTTGGAAAATGATTCGTTTTTGAAGTTTGCAAATTTCTATTCTTCATAGTTTACAGAGTTACACTCAATGTGCATTAAGGAATTAATCTTTAGTTTTTAAATCGTTTCTAAGTATTTTAAATCGGAATAAAATAATATAATAAATAGTAAAAAATAAATAGAGTATTTTAAAAACTTGTCAATATTCTTCAATGTCAATATTCTTAAAATTTATCTAAACCATATCATGTGACAATATTTTAAAGAATTTTATTCAAGTAATCTTTAATGATATTAATATCATTGGCATCAGATACTTTGTGGCTTTTTAAATTATATTTTCACAAGAAAATCTTTCTCTTGTATCGTACTGATCATAAACGACAGCCCTCCGAGAACTTATCTACCGATCGTTCTCGAATATTTTTATTGTAGTTCTTTAGTAGAACGTGACATACTTATGAGCATATTTAAAGCCTTTCGAGTGTATAAAAATCCAAACTTTTAATAATCAATATGTCAAGGTATGGTTGGACGTTAATTGTAAATTGAAAAATTATCTGATACATATCTAACTACATGCTGTTTTAGAGGATCATGATCACAATTTACATCAACGCCTGGTGACATTGTCCGATGCCTAACTTCAATATTGTTCTTTCATTCCATTGGTCTTCTTAGATCTCTCCATCTCATTCCTGTTGATAAACCTTCATTCCATGTGTTTTTCGGTCTTCCGGGTTTTATATAATTCGAGAGAATTATGCAATAGAGACCGCTATAATTCTCTTCGACAGCCTTGTATTAGTTGATACGTAGCTTTCAATACCCATTAATTTTAGTCTTATTTGATACTTTCTCCTTTCTGGATACACCTAGCATTCGTCTAAATGCGTACATTTCTACTGTTACGACTTTACGTTTGTTGATTTCTGTAATTCACCGCGTTTTCGCACCATGCAACAAACTGTTTTTAATGAGAGTTTGGTATATGGTATTCTTCCTATTTTTTCTAAGATCATGACTAGGGACCGGACAAGAGAGACCGATGACTCATCGCACACGGGCGTACTATTGAAAATTTGTATTTTTAAAGAGTCTTTAATTTTGTTTATATAATTGAAAAAGAAACAGGTGGTGATCTATAAAATACGAAATACATTTTTATTTCTTCATTTTGTGGTTCAAGTTGAGTAAAGGAGTATGAATATTAAGTAGCAATACTTTCTCAAGTTTCCCTTCTGTAAAATTTGTTCTGTTTGAATGAAATACACTCTTGTAGATAGAAAACGTCCTTTCTACATCGCAAATCGTTATAGATGCATACTGGAAATATTCTTTTATTTCAGCGTATTTAGAAGTTAGATTTTGAGGCATTGTCCCCATTTACAATTGCTGCAAGATTATTAAATATGGATTTTTATTAAAAACTGCCTATAAATTTTGCTGAAGGCCACATCCGAAGTCAGTTGGAATATTTTTCAAATTATTAATAGCCACATCTAATGTGGTTAATCCATTATTTACTTTGAGATTTTGATTTTCAAAACAAGTGATTAGTTTTGGCAAATTTCCAAAGTGTTCCTGAAGAAAATACAACCGATTTTTTTAATTTCGAATTTGTACTAGTTCCTTGCACTCAGAAATACTTCGAGCATTGTCACTTAAACATGTAACTAAATTTGGTAAACTATCGAAATACTTTGCATAAAAACTAGTAGCTACCAACCATGCTCCCCATTTACTTATTACTAGAGAGGGAGGCAGTGACAAAGATGGAAGTTTTTCCCTGTAAAGACCTACTCTCAATGGTGCTTTTCTGAAAACTTTTTTAAAAGCGGATACAAGTCTATCAACTTCCGAAAAGGTGTCTCTGATATATTCACAGATTCTGTGCAGAGCATGCGCTACACAAGTAATATACAGCATATTAGGATATGTTTCCTTTAATGGTCTGCGTGTTTTCAACATATAAGCAGCTCTGTCACTGACAAATAAAAGTATTTTTTCTTTGTACCTGTCGTCCGAATGAAGCATTTGGTGTATGTTCTCGTAAATGATTTTAGCTACTGTTTCCGCAACAACTGTATTTATGTATTTATAACTTTTCTTGCTGTTACATATGCGTTATATGTAATAGTTGAATTTAGTACAACAGCTACAACATTTACCACTCAGCGTCTTAAAAGATCGACAGTTTCTTGGGCACTTATCCGTAGGTACTGATTTGCAATATGGCTTCTAAGCGTTCTACTGCTTTCGTGTAGCACTTAAGAACATAATATTTGCGTAAGGTGGATTCATCAGGAACGTTTTGAAGGTGATATTGTTAAGTTTATTTAATGGAATATTTACCGCCATTAAAGTTTCACAGAGTTCTTTGTCAAAATTGGCAGATTCCAACGGGTCTTATTTCTGTGTATGTGTTTTCCATGCTAAATGACGTTTTGCGTGCGATTTCTTGGAATTTCTAACGATATTTTACAGGCTTTGCAATAAATTTCGGAATCATTGGCAATGGCTATACAATTAGTTTGACCCTTAATCCAATTCGCCATTGTTTCACGATGCCATTCTCGAAGTTGTGCCATATCATATCTGAAAAAGTAATTTAAACAATGTTCTAAATCTAAATAAATGAAAAGAAAATCAAAATATATGCGTAAATTATTGAAACTTAACGAAATTCACTGGACACGTACGTCAAAATAATTGGGAGAAGTAGAGACGATGAAACGATATTAAGCAGGATCTATTACAAAAATTACGAAATACCTAATTAACAATTAAAACAATGAAAGAAAGAAACTAACTCACCGTACTTTATTTATCTTACAAAATATAAACTAATAAATAAAATAAATTATATAAACTCCTCACGCTTCTATCTACGCCCATGAAGAAAGGAATCTAACTAGAATATTGAAGTCACAATTCAACGAAGAAAAACAGATGTGCGATTAACCGAATGAATAGTGCTATTCAATAACTGCATGTTTCGGCCTGATAAGTCCGGTCTCTAGTCATGACTTCAAAATATGCCGTTCAGGCAACCAATTATTTTTCTTACTTGTACTACTCGTTTCTTTATAGCTTTCTCGTGTTTCTCTGTTGTGTGAAAGGCCACGCCTAGGTATCTATATTTAATGGACCTTCAATCTCTTTGTTTTCCAATTGAATCTTTGAAGTATCGGTCCCTATAGCAAGATATTTGGTTTTCTTTTTATTTACTTCCAGGCTTTATTTACTGTATTCCTCCTGCAGTTTTCGTGCCAGATATTCCAGAACGTATTCATCGCTTGCCACAATAACTTGGCCATCTGCAAACTGCAAGGTATAAAGGCAGGTCTCTTCAATATCGACATCCATTCCTCTGCTTTTTCTCTTCCACTGTCTCAATGTTCGTGCTACAAGTGCAGGTGAAATTTAGCATCCGTTTCGCAATCGCTTATTCACCTCAAACTTTTGTAGGAATATTCTTTCCTACTTTAATTTGTGATGCTGATTCTTCATATAGGTTTTGTAATGACTTTATTAATGTACGGATAATGTCGGCCTCCTACAACACTTTACACAACTTTTCCATATATGTCTCCTGGAGATCAATAACATAATTTGCATACCTAAATTTTATATAATTCATGCAATATACCGGGTTCTTCTCTTATCATTACGCATAGGTATAATCCATTGATTTTTCTTCTTTTAGCTAAACATATAGGGATAAATGTATGGTAGCATAGTAGGTAACCAGTTATACCCCAGTGACATTTTTGCAATAGTTAGATATTTCTGATTTTTCATTCATACCTAAATCTTAAATTAAACACATTTTACTGAAAAATTCATAATTTATTTAAAACGGTTAATTATCCCAACAGGCGTATACCTTGTGCGAAGATAATTTTAAATATTTTTAACAAATTCAAAGAAGATGGATAGTATTTCTTTAAGGTTAAAATATATTTAACATAGTCAAATTAGTGTACCAAAAAAGGTAAAAAATATAACAAAAATTTTATAAAATTATAGTCTGTTCTCGCATTACATCATCCTTCTAATACCGAACGTAACCCACGTATTGGGGGCATTTCGACAGAAACATTTTTTTTAATAGTCATATCCAAAAAATTAATGTATTACCAATATGCTATCAACAATAAATTACAGTTTGATATTTACGATAGAGAATCTCATACTGACATAACTACACATAATTCGTCAACACATCCCATACAACAGTTTCAATAGTATTTTACATAGATTAATTAATTATCCACTATCAAAAGAAAATTATGAAAAGGAATTAAATTTAGTCAAACAAATAGCTATCAATAACGGCTACACAGATACTTTAATTGAAAATATGTTGACAAAACTTTTCAAAAAAGCAATCTCTATGGGATATGCTGCAATAAAGCTGCAAAATTTAGATTAAAAACGTACACTAGGATACCTAATAAGCATATTTCAAGTTATTTGGAAAAACTTAATATGAACAAAGTTTTCAAAATTATTAATAATTTATCCAAACATATTAAAAACAATAAAGATAAAGCAGATAGAAATAATAAGTCTGGAGTCTGTAAGTTAATGTGTGTATGCGGTAAGATATATGTTGGTGAAACAGGAAGATCATTTGAAAAACCCATTGCCGAACATTACTCTTCGTTTAGAAATAAAAAAACAAGATTGCACTTTTGCCAATCATCTATTAGAAGAAAACCACATTTTCAATAAAGATTGTCAAATTCTGCATTTAGAAAATAAAGGCAATAAATTTAATTTACTGGAAGGTTAGAAATCAATAAATTAAAACACTAACAAATTTTACTTAATGACCAATTAGATTTCAATAACTCGCCGATGTTAAATTTATTAACTTAAAATCCGTTTCGACGATAATAGAAATGTACATTTAGTTTATTAAAAACAAATTTATGCGTAAACATATTTAGTACCATATAATAACGTGTGTTCATTTGAAAAGTCAATCTAGGTTACTTTGAAATTTTGATAGAATAAGACGCATATATATTAGTATGGGTTTGTTGTTCCGTAAACGTAAATCCAAATGACATTTGATAATGTCAATCACAAATATCAGTTAGTGCATAAAATAATCGTGCGTCGATTCTGGTTTAAATAAATTGCTTCTCAGTTTTAAGATGGCTTTCACTTTAGAATACAAAATTTTTTTAGTCCAGGCTTATTTTCGAAGTGGTAATAAAATTGATGGTTTATGGGTTTATTCAGTTCAAGATTGCATGGTAGAATTTCAAGTTGAGTTTCCACATTTTGTAATAGATTATATACAATTTAAGAATACTTTGGATAGAACTTTAAAACTTTTTTCTGAAACTGGTAGTTTCTTAAGAAAATCAGGCAGCGGAGCAGTTAAGAAATATACACCTCAAGTTCTCAATCGTGTTGAAGAAATAATGGAAAATGAACCACAAACATCTGTTCGACATTTGAGTCAACAAATAAACCTTTCTGTTGGTACAACTCACAAGTTATTAAAAAAAGATATGCAACTTTATCCATACCGTGTCACAGCAGTACAAGAATTGTTAGAAATTGATTATCCACGTAGACTACAGTTTTGTTATTGGTTTGTAAATATGAACAATAATGGAGAACTTTCGCAAAGAGTCATCTTTATTGATGAAGCATGGTTTTATAAAACGGGATACCTAAATTAACAAAATACAAGAATTTGGAGTAGTGAAAATCCACATGTAATTAATGAAGAATCGCTACATCCAGAGAAAATTGGTGCTTGGGCAGCGATAAGCCAAAGCGAATCATTGGACCAATATTTTTTCAGGGAACGTTAAATGCTCAAAGGTACCGTACGGAAATTTTACAACCATTTGTCAATCAGTTGCATGATGATGAACTTCAAAATTCATATTTCCAACAAGACGGAGCACCTTGTCACTGTACTGCAGAATCTTTGGATTATTTAAGAGAATTTTTTGATGAGCGTATAATTAGTCGATATACTGAAATTGCCTGGCCTGCACTTCATGCGATTTAACACCTTGCGGCTTCTTTTTGTGGCCTTATCTAAAAAATAACATATTTCGAACACCTATATTGAATTTGAATGATATGCTACAGAGAATCGAACAGTAATGCATGGAAATTAATAACAATCCAGTAATGTTGCAGAATATCATCAAAAATTTTGAACGGAGGATTTTAAAGTGCATTTATCTTGAAGGACAACATTTTCAACATTTGTTATAGTTTTCAATAAATACCTATTATTTGTTATTTATTTGTATGTATGAAACTGTCAAAATATACGACTTCGTAGGTTAAGTAGTAAATTTTAATTTAGGATATACCTCAAAATGTTCTCAGTAAATCACATGCTACTAGATTGACTTTTCAAATGAACACTTGTTATAACAGTTAGGGCCGACCAGATGAGCCACATTTTCTCACTACCGACAATATTCGTGTAAATTCATGGATTTCTTTAAAAACGTTCTAAAATAATACCAACATTGTTGATTTTATTTATTTATTTTTTTTTAAATTTAGTTTGTAACGTACTCTTTAGCTGTCATGTTACGATTAAATATTAAAGGTGAAAATTTGCACCGTAGTTTTATTAATATTTTAAACCAATTTTGAGTTCAATAAAAATGTATTTTTAATAATATAAAATATTATTAAAAACCTGGTGTGAAGAACACAAATACAGGTTCACTATTAATATTTTTGTGAACGTGTCCGAAAATATCTCTCCCCAGAGACGTAGATACGTATTTCACCTTTCTACAGGCTCATCGGTACGCCCCTGCTGGAGAAAGAATATTTCCAGACACATTCACAAAAAAGAACCACATCACCACATCACCGTAATTATCCAGACCGGGCGTAGAAGTAAATTCAGCGCTGCCTGTTGTCAGACAACCGAAGTACCTCGCCCCGTCTACATAACCAATGTGAAGTAACGACGTCTTTCCAAAGGGGGGAGAGATATTTTCGGACACGTTCACAAAAATATTAATAGTGAACCTGTATTTGTGTTCGTCACACCAGGTTTTTAATAATATTTTATATTATTAAAAATACCTTTGTATTATACAAAACTGGTGGGGTTTACCTACTCATGTATGTTTCAATTATTCTGATTCAATAAAAATGCTTCGAACTTATACACAACACCAATAGTTTTAGATACTACTTACCAAATCCCACCTCCGACCTCATAATTTAATGTTTTCATAGTTAACTTAAACTATACTGTAAAATCAAATAGAACCGGAAAATAGTACTTGATTTCGAGCGATAATTATATAACTTCGTTCATATTTATGCATATATTTTATAGTATTAGGAATATTCATATTTTCTTACAATATTTTAATCGTATATAGTTACGGCATTCTAAATTTTAAAGTAAAATGTTTCATGCTACACATTTTTTTTTGTATGCACATTTAATTACACAGATGAACAAACATAATATTTCTTGTTTATATATTAGACAAACAGTGCTCTAGATCGATGGCTCTTTAGAAAATGATATTTAACCACCTATCCGCAAAACCGCCCACCGTGATGGATTGATGAATGTTCAGGGTGCGTCGATGGGACTAGCTTCTGGTCAACGTGGCCAACTGTCACGTTCCCGATTTGTGTTCCGAGAAATCCAGTAGTGGCCGTGATCCAACTGCTCCCGAGGGATGCCGATGTTAGATGTTATTACAGTTGTTTTGTTTCTCAGATATTACATTCTTCCGGTTGCGTACCGGCCCTTCCGAAACTACTAGGTTATCGATCGCCCAAAACGACGGGACTACCTTTTACCTAAGTGAAAGTTTACACACTTCACGTCTTGTTTTCTTTCTCCATTTGCCTGTTTGCATTTGGGAGGGATATAAAATATATTTGTCAGTTTGTATGCCCGGGTTTTCTTTAAATAAAAAATGTAATTCTTTATTTCTATTCAACTTCATTCTAAAAATATCTAGAATAAGTACTAGAAGTACTAGTCTTGAAATAATACACATTCGGAAAGAAAAAAGCACGTTGAATTTTGAATTTAAAACGGACTCCAATAGTTTAAGTGTAATTTATTTAAATTCATTAAACAGAGACTAAATAGTTATTTTTAATATTTTTAAAGTTGCGTGCATAAAACTGTAACCAGAGAATTTATTTTAGTTACAATAATATAATCTATATATATGTATATAGACTTTTTTTTCTTACCGCCCTATATTTTACAACTGGATAAGGACCAAACGTAGAAATTAGGATAGATTTGTTTTCACATACATTTTATGCAGACATGCGGGTGAATAAGGTCAAGTTGAAATTTTACAGTTTCAGTTGTAGTTTAAAAATGTAATGTTCATGTTCTATTTGTTAGTTGTTGTGACAATTATGTGTAAATTAATTAATAAATCTATTAACGCTTAACTCTGCAAGTTTTCTTTTTTGAATATATGTATTAGTATAAGAGTAAAGTGTATATTGCAATGTTATAGCTTCTCCTGGTGAAGTCAATAATAAATTGACGAAATATTGCAAAAGAACATTTGAGTTTTAATTTAAACAGACTGATATCCCAAATATTAGTGAATTTATATTAGTACGATCAAAAAATTTTCTATAATTGTATATATATATATGTGAAAAAATGTGTGAAAGTCGTTTCCATCCGGGATGTGCAGACATCGATGTTTCATAGTTATCACTAATTGTCAATACACCTTACCCAGAAATAGGTACGACTTTCATTTCCATACTGCGTGTATATATACTTATGATGTTAAATGTAATGCCAATGAGAACTCATAATTATTGAATTCTCATTGGCATTACGTTTAACATCATAAGTATATATACACGCAGTATGGAAATGAAAGTCGTATCTATTTCTAGGTAAGGTGTATTGACAATTTGTGATAACTATGAAACATCGATGTCTACACATCCCGGATGGATACGACTTTCACACATTTTTTCATTTTCCCGGACAACCTGGCCGGTTGACGCCGTGACACGTTGCAGCTGCATTCTTAGACAAAGGTTATTTTGTCATGTGTAGAAATTGATGCAACGAATTAGAGCGGCAATGGCATGTTTGTGAGAATTCAATAATTATGAGTTCTCATTGACATTAGGTTTAACATATATATATATATATATATATATATTGTAAAGTGCCAATCGATGCGCTGAGTAGGATTTAACTAAGAATATAGTATATGAATTAATTATAAAAATTGAAAATCTAAAAGAATGAAAGGTTAATGATTTTAAATTTAAAACGTGGGCGCCAATATACAAATATCCTTAGTCGAATCAACGCTATCTGACCCTTTTTAATATAACTAGCTAATTGCGGTAGAGCTTGAGTGTAAAAGTTAATTTTTAATAATCTCAGGGTTCACGGTCGGTCAGGTGTATTATTTGCAGCTACAAACCAATCAGTGTATTCTCCACTCAAACACAACAATCACACTTCACAAATAAAAGATTGAATTAGATAAATAAATAAAAATTTAATATCACAAAAATAAGAAAACTGTAACAACAAAATTGAGAGATAAAAATAGGAAACTGTATTTAATATTATATAAATTATACAAGATGTGACAAAAATTGAAATTAATAAGTGCACATGTGGGAAATGGTGATGAGGTTATGTGTACGAGATAAAATAAACAAATATTTAATAGTTTTTATATCTTATATTATTTTGGTGAGTATAAGCTTATTTGTAGCTAAATATCTGTAAAATTCAACGCTTTAAATTGATGCTTACTTTAAAATTGAATTTGATACATGAAATAATAATTTGTAGCGATTAATTTGAGCAATTATAACTTTTAAAATTAAATAATTTGGAATAAACGTTGTAGGTGAACCTGATGTTGATCTCCTAGATCTGATATACTTCTCAATATGTGGATATGCGGTAGACCAGGAAGCACGGCCTCGTTCACCGTCTTTGGCGGAGTTCGTCGAGTTGAGTGGTGTAAATCGTTGGCTTGCCCTGCTCTCTGCTTCAAATGATGCTTAGGACGATATCTCACGTTTGCGTTGAGGTATTCTTGAGATTTTTTCTTCAAAAGGTGGGCCTTTAATTTGGTTATCGAATGATTCAACACTAGGTAGGAGATTTTCACTTTAAAGATGTTTTAAAAATTTATTTTAAGGAAGTACACTCAAAAACGGCCATTTATGTTGAAAGTTTTATATCAGATGACGCCGATCGCGTTTTATTTTTTATTCCAAAGCCTTATTTCTATATCGAAATAATCTCGTAATTTTAGTTTAATTACATCAATTTAAAATGTGAGTTTATACAATGTTTTGATTTTAACATAAAGGGAAAATTAATTTAATATTTTACATTAACCTAAAATATGATTTGAATATAAATTTAGTAATGTTTTCTACCGTAAAGTTTGCTTTAGCGGGGTTCATATAATTTTGAATTGGTGGGCGTGGTTATCTAGCGTCGATATAAACCTGATGTTGATAAATTAAATACCTGTTGTTTCGCGCGTATAATTTGAATAATGAAAAAATGAAATTAAAATATAAAAAGTTAGTTAAAATCAAAATAAGATAATGATGAATTTTAAAGTTATCGTCGTATTAATTTATTTACATTTCGATGTTAGTTTCACAAATTCCGTCCACCAATTTATTGTTTATACAGGTGTTTATATTGATTGTGTACCTGTACTTTCCATTGTAGGTGCTGGAATACCTGAGCTGGTTGTACCACTACATTATCCCCGTCAAAAGAAAAACGAATGTACTGAAGTTATTTCTTTTCCCAGATATGGAAAATGAATTAAGAACATCAACTTGTTTATCTCCCTCATCATGTGTCAACATATTTAAAAAAAAACAAATAAACAAATTCAACTTGGAACAAAATAATAATTATTATGTAATTCTCTTTTCTAATATATAAATTATTTATTATTCACTTCAAACTTTTTTTTTTAATTGTAAATCATGATTATTTATTTTATAAATCTCGTTTCTTTTTATAATATTTGTCTTTATATTCATTATACTTTCTGTATTCGTTTTGTTTATTAACTTCTTTTATGTTTTATTATATCTTTATAAATGTTACATATTCCATACATTTTAATAGCATTATTATATATCTTTTAATAAGGTTTCTTATATTTAGTTTGTATATATGTATTAGTAATATTTTTGTGTTAGTTAAATCTTTCTTTATTAGTGTTATACTTTATAATGTATTGTTGTTCGATCTGTAACATACCTATCATAGTTTTTTTTTTTTTAAATTGTAACGACTGTATATATAATTCTAATGTAATATTTTATTCTTCTAAATAATCTTGTAATTTTGTAATGTGATATCTACCCTTTATATTGCCCGTTTCTTCTTCTATCAATTCGTATGTGTTATTACCTAGTATTCTTCTAATAATGTATGGTCCTTGGTAGGGTTTAGACAGTTTGCCCATTATTTTGTTTTTTAAATTTGTTACCCTTAAGTTCTTAACTATAACTCTATCTTCTAAATTATACGTCTTGTATTTCTTATCCACGGTATTTCTCTTCCTTTCCCACTTAATTTTCTTTGCCAATAACTTCTCTCTTACCTCTATTAAGCGTTCATTCATTTTGATTGCTTCAGGTTCTGTCCAAGGTCTTTGAGGTGGTTGTCCGGTAAAAATAGTAATTGGACAGTGATTATGTACTGTACTGGGAGTATTGTTTATGGTGAATTCGATTTGTGGCAGATATTTTGCCCATCTATTGTGATTTTCATCCAATAGTATGCGTAAATACTTCAAAGTTTCTCTAATGTACCTCTCAGTTGGATTGCCTTGTGGATAACGTATTGATGTGTAAAGAGTATTGATGTTATGAGCATGTAGAAAATCTTTATATCTATCATTTGTGAAATAAGTTGCGTGATCTGATAAAATTGCTAAGGGTTCGCCATATTGAGTGAAGTATTCAGTTAAGGCTTGTAAAACTGTGTTAGTGTCGCACTTTTGAGTAGGAATGAGTTTAATGAATTTAGAAAATATGTCGCAAATCACTAAGATGTTTTTGTACCCTTTTGTACTCGGTATTAAATTAGATAGAAAATCTATTGAAATTAACTCAAGTTTATCGTAAGTTATTATATTGTGGCTGATGTTTGTATTTGTAAAATTTTTATCCTTGGCAAGTTCACAAATTCGACAATGTTTTACTACGCTTTTTATGATTCTTTCGTCATTGATACAAAAGAAAGCTTCCCTAAACAATAACCAACATTTCCTTGCACCAATGTGCGTATAGGCAAGATGAATGTAGTTTGTTATTTCCCTTGTATGTTCTTCATTGGTTACATATACTGTGTTTTTACCTATTTGCTTGATTATTAAATTATCCTTTATTGACATACCTTTGTAAGAACCTATGTTTTGTAAATGATGGTGTATTTCATTGAATTCTGGGCCAGATTGTATGTTTAAAATTTTGTGTCTAGAAAATAGACCTTGTCTTTGTAATTGGACTAAATTTATGCATATGTTCTGTCTTTTCACATCCCCGTCCTGTCTTGTCAGAGCATCAGCGGTGATCATATCTTTACCTGGTTTGTAGACTATTGTAAATTCGTATTGTTGGATAAGCAGTGTCCATCGATATATTCGGCTATTGTTCAACTTACAGCTCATGATATTTATCAAAGCTTTATGGTCTGTCTCTAGAGTAAAAGTTTTACCTATTAGATAGTATCTTAATTTTGTTAAAGCAAAAACAATAGCTAACATCTCTTTCTCGGATATCGTATATCTGGTCTCGCAAGCTTTAAGAGTTCTAGAGATAAAATATATGGGTATTTCGATGTTATCCTTTAACTGAATGAGCTCTGCTGCAATAGTCTTATGTGATGCATCGGTTCGAACTATGAATGGTAGTGAGAAATCTGGATGGTGAAGTTTTAAATTTTCTACAAAGTTCTGTTTTAATTGAACAAAACAATCCTCACATTCCGGAGTCCATGTCCATTTTTTACCTTTTTTAAGTAGATCTAATAAAGGTATTGTTTTCTCACTGTAATTGGAAATAAATTTACGATAATAGTTAAGTACTCCTAAGAATCCTCGTAAAGTTTTTAAGTTCTTCGGTCTGGAATAATTTTTAATTTCGTCAAGGCGTGTCGGATCTAATAAAATATTTTCTTTATTGATAATATAACCTAGGTAATTTATTTCATGTTGAAAAAATTGGCACTTTGATAAATTCAATTTCATACCTTGAGATGTTAATGTGCTTAGTATGATGTTTAGGTGTTGTAGGTGTTGTTCGATGCTTTCCGAAAAAATAATTATGTCGTCTAAATAATGTAAAGCAAATTCGTCGTATCTGTCTAATATTTTGTGTAAAAATCTAATAAGAGCGGCTGGTGAAGTTTTCAAGCCGAAAGGACATACACGAAATTGGTAAACAATACCATTTACTAGAAAACCGCAGTATTTTCTTGATTCGGGTTCTAGGTTTATTAGCCAAAATGCATTTTTAAGGTCCAGCTTGCTATAAATCCGCTTGTTACCACACTTAGTTAATAACACATCGATATTCTGGGGCATTTCGAATTCGGGTTTTATTCTTTTATTAAGCGCTCTCGCATCTAAACATATTCGCAGTGATAAATCTTTTTTCTGGACTATTACTATAGGGTTAATAAAATAAGTGTTAGACTTCTCTATTATTCCTGTCTGTTCTAGGCGTTCCAATTCTAAGCTAACTTTATGCTGGTAGTGATACGGTATGGGGTAATTCTTACTTATTAGTGGATCTTCATTATCTATTTTTATGGGATGATGATATCCTTTTGCGAACACTACATCATTGTTAATTAAAGTAATATTATTGTATAGGATTTCTATTAATTCAGGAATGACTGTAGAATATGGTATATTTAAATTTTCTATTAATTCTTTAATATCTTCTAAATTATGTATAATCTTGAATGTTTGGTTTTCTATTTTTACCTCAGCTTCATCTCCTCCCTCGTGTCTATTCTTCGTTCCTTGCAAATCGTCTAATCTCTCCATTCCTATATAATTATTATTTAATTCTATTATTTCTCCATCTGTTCCATTATTCCATACATCTGCTCTACTATAACACGGTACTTTATCTAATATTATATTATTAACTTCCTTCATTAACACTTCCTTCTTATAATGATTATAACTTTTTACTTCTTCATCTGTTAATTGTTTCTCAATTATAACTTTATTATTATCAATATTTAACATACCATTATCAAAATCTAGGATCATCTTTAATCCTTTTATGTTATCTATCCCTATTATACAGTCATACTGCAATTTCTCTATAATATAACAATGTAAAATGTATTTTGATTTATCTATTATTATTTCAGTACATAACTGTTTTGTGACTATTCCCATACGTTTTTCGTTCGCTGCTAAGATGTCCGTCCCTTTTGTTTTAATAACATTCTGCTCATATCCCCGTATACCTTCAGCTTTTTCTGCCTTTAAAAGTGTAATTTCAGCCCCTGTATCGATTAAACAATGTAAATATATATTTTCAAATTTTAGTTTAACTATAGGTAAAGTGTATATTGTGGTAGATTGGTTGCCTGCATCTTCTATGTTAATGAATTCTTCTGGGTGTTGATAAAAGGTGATATTTTCAATTTTATAAGGTATGTTACAGTCGTTGTTGGTCATTAATTCTGTTGAGATGACGGGCCTGGTTTTGGGTTCGCATACAGGTCTACTTGTGAAAACGGCGTTTTTTTTAACACCTCCTCCATGTTTGTACGAATCGGTGAAACAGATCTATGTCTCCGGTGGTAATGATTAATATTTCCTCGTCCTCGATTGCGTATTTGGTTTATTTCCCTACCTGATTGATGTGAATGATGAGTATTATTGTTGTAATTATGTTGGTTGTGATCATTATTACGGTTATTATTCTGATGGTAATTATTACTGTTGTATCTGGTTGGCTGGAAGTTCAAATTCGGTCGGTTCTGTGTGTAATTTTGATTATTTCTGTTGTTGTTTGTATTAAAATTGTTATAATTATTATTATAGTTGTTATTATTATTGTTAAAATTATGATTGTTGTTATTATTATACGGTCTTGCTGTATTTGGAAATCTGTTATTATTGTAATTGTTTCTTGGAGGTGGTAAATTTGTTGGACTATTATTAGAAGTTTGTATGTTATTTGGCGGGTAATTACGATTATTCATGCTCCGATAGTTCATTTGTTGTTGATGATTATTCTCCGAGAAATCATCTAATCGTCGCAATATTTCGATCAGCGAGTCCATATCCGTTACCTTTTGACAGATAATGGCCTGAGTATCGGTATAGATGAAATGATTTAATAATTGACGCGCAATCATTGACTCTTCCATATCATTGAGGTGTTTGCATTGATTATAGATACGTGACGCGTACGTTTCGCGAGATACCTGACCAAATCTATATTTACCCGTAAGCAGACGTATCTTTGCCCTGTTCTGTTGCGTTTCATCCCAATAGTTACGAGTGAAAAGAATTACAAATTGATCAAGTGTTAAGCAATGATCCTCGATCCTTTGGAACCATTCCTGCGCACTGTTGCGTAGAGTTGCTCGAATAACCTCTATCCTCTGTTTCTCTTCTGTGATGTCTTCCAAATACCGCAATATACAATTTAGATAGGTCATTGGATGTACTCTAGTAATATCCCCGTCAAAATGATGAAGGTTTTCTATTTTCAAAGTATGATTGTTTGCATTTATAAAATTTAGTGGTATTGAATAGTTTTTAATTTTATTTTCCAGTTGTTTTATATTGGTTAGGGTGTTTTCGTGGTTAGTTGCTATTATAGAATCTAAATTTAGTTTTACATTATTTAATTCCTGATTATAGTTATCTTTGTTTTGATTTATTTGAGTGTTGATATTTTGATTAAGTGTTATTTTTAAATGTTCATTTCTATCCTCATTTATTTTATTATAGTTAGCTAGTTTAGTGTTAAATAAAGTGTTGTTATCCGAAATCAATTTGTTTACATTATTCTGTATTTCTGTAGTAGTTGTATTAATTTTCTGTTGAGTTACATCGTATATTTCGGTTGTGGTGGCATCTAATTGCTTTGCCCACTGCAAATTTTGAAGATTGACTGTTTCGTCCAGTTTAATTAAATATTTTAACTCATTTTCCTCCATAACTTTTTGTGCGATGGAGATTTCTGCTATTTTTCCCTCCAGATCGATTTTAAAAGCACTTAATTTGTTGTCTATATTGGCGTTGTTAAGTTCGAATTTTTCATTAATGTGTTGCATGTTGGTTTCTAATTTAGTTATTAAATTACTACTCAAGTTATTTAATTCTTGTTTTAAATCAATGTTATCTTGTTTTAGGTTTTTGGTCGTTATATCCAATTTATTATTTGTAAAATCTAGTTTGTTATTCATGTCAATGTTATTATTTTTCAATTCATTATTAGTGGTTTCTATTTTATTAGTTAAGTCAAGGTTATTAGCATCTAGTTTGTTATTCATGTCAATGTTATTATTTTTCAATTCATTATTAGTGGTTTCTATTTTATTAGTTATTTGATTCATTTGTAACATTAGAGCGTTTAACATTTTCATTACCTGGCTATCCTCTGGAGAACTTACCACTTCAGATCCGGATGTTTGAGCTACTGGAATATCTCCTTGCTCGGACCTGTCCTCATCAACATTATCTTTTGTTGCCTTTGATCGATGTCTGGTGTCCATGTTAATGTTAATTTATTTGTTATAGTATAAGAAAGAATTTATTATTTTTTTTTTTTTTTTTGAAAAATTGATAAGAATTATTATAATTGATATTAAAGAAGTATGAATTTAGATATTAATCAGAATAGTTATATGCCACACAAAATTAATATAAATTGGTAAGAATTGAAAACAATAAATACCCACAAGTTGATTTTCCCTTTCACTAACCTTTTATTCCTGAATATCCCGGTTAAAGTTGAGGTTCCCTCGTAAAATGTGATATTGATTTAGCTATACAATGGACAAATCAGATACACAACACAATACACATAAATACCTAATACAGTTCACAAATTTTTTAAACAAATATCTGTCTGTGTAAAAGTTGGTTGAGCACTATTTTTATAACTGCAGGATAATACTTGGCCTTCACGTTCGGGCGTCAAATGTAAAGTGCCAATCGATGCGCTGAGTAGGATTTAACTAAGAATATAGTATATGAATTAATTATAAAAATTGAAAATCTAAAAGAATGAAAGGTTAATGATTTTAAATTTAAAACGTGGGCGCCAATATACAAATATCCTTAGTCGAATCAACGCTATCTGACCCTTTTTAATATAACTAGCTAATTGCGGTAGAGCTTGAGTGTAAAAGTTAATTTTTAATAATCTCAGGGTTCACGGTCGGTCAGGTGTATTATTTGCAGCTACAAACCAATCAGTGTATTCTCCACTCAAACACAACAATCACACTTCACAAATAAAAGATTGAATTAGATAAATAAATAAAAATTTAATATCACAAAAATAAGAAAACTGTAACAACAAAATTGAGAGATAAAAATAGGAAACTGTATTTAATATTATATAAATTATACAAGATGTGACAAAAATTGAAATTAATAAGTGCACATGTGGGAAATGGTGATGAGGTTATGTGTACGAGATAAAATAAACAAATATTTAATAGTTTTTATATCTTATATTATTTTGGTGAGTATAAGCTTATTTGTAGCTAAATATCTGTAAAATTCAACGCTTTAAATTGATGCTTACTTTAAAATTGAATTTGATACATGAAATAATAATTTGTAGCGATTAATTTGAGCAATTATAACTTTTAAAATTAAATAATTTGGAATAAACGTTGTAGGTGAACCTGATGTTGATCTCCTAGATCTGATATACTTCTCAATATGTGGATATGCGGTAGACCAGGAAGCACGGCCTCGTTCACCGTCTTTGGCGGAGTTCGTCGAGTTGAGTGGTGTAAATCGTTGGCTTGCCCTGCTCTCTGCTTCAAATGATGCTTAGGACGATATCTCACGTTTGCGTTGAGGTATTCTTGAGATTTTTTCTTCAAAAGGTGGGCCTTTAATTTGGTTATCGAATGATTCAACACTAGGTAGGAGATTTTCACTTTAAAGATGTTTTAAAAATTTATTTTAAGGAAGTACACTCAAAAACGGCCATTTATGTTGAAAGTTTTATATCAGATGACGCCGATCGCGTTTTATTTTTTATTCCAAAGCCTTATTTCTATATCGAAATAATCTCGTAATTTTAGTTTAATTACATCAATTTAAAATGTGAGTTTATACAATGTTTTGATTTTAACATAAAGGGAAAATTAATTTAATATTTTACATTAACCTAAAATATGATTTGAATATAAATTTAGTAATGTTTTCTACCGTAAAGTTTGCTTTAGCGGGGTTCATATAATTTTGAATTGGTGGGCGTGGTTATCTAGCGTCGATATAAACCTGATGTTGATAAATTAAATACCTGTTGTTTCGCGCGTATAATTTGAATAATGAAAAAATGAAATTAAAATATAAAAAGTTAGTTAAAATCAAAATAAGATAATGATGAATTTTAAAGTTATCGTCGTATTAATTTATTTACATTTCGATGTTAGTTTCACAAATTCCGTCCACCAATTTATTGTTTATACAGGTGTTTATATTGATTGTGTACCTGTACTTTCCATTGTAGGTGCTGGAATACCTGAGCTGGTTGTACCACTACAATATATATATATATATATAAGGTAAACTTAATAAGTCAGCGATTAAAGGTCTGGTTTACTTCAGAGTATATATATTTAAAACAACCCTACATGTTTCGGCAATACGCCTTTGTCAAGAGAATACAAAATATAAAAATTTTATTATATTTTGTATTCTCTTGACAAAGGCGTATTGCCGAAACATGTAGGGTTGTTTTAAATATATATACTCTGAAGTAAACCAGACCTTTAATCGCCGACTTATTAAGTTTACCTTATCATACCAAGGTCACGAAGATATTATATTTATATATATATATATATATATATATATATATATATATACAGGCTGATTCATTTTCGGCCCTCACCATGGGGATCTCGCTTATTATTGGAGATAGAGTATAGGTTTAAATTTGGAAAAGTTGTTAAATTTTGTGTTTGTTATAAATCCGTAAAGAAAATAGACCTGTGACAAATGACCTTCGTTATTTAAAAAAAACGCGAAAACCTCATTTTCTTCTTTTACCTGTAGCACCGACATTTGGCCTTGTAGAGAAAAAATAAAAACACTTCCTTGTGGCCATTTCTAAACCTCTATCCAGTGGTGTACTCTAAATATTAATACGACGTTTCGTTTCTTTCTCGCCATCATCAACTATCTAATTTCTTATAGGCGCCAAATTGGATTTAGACATCTTCAGAAAGAGTTTTTTTCTGATTTCAACCATGTACCACATGCTGACCAAAGTTTTTGACATTAGGTTTTATTTGAAAGAATAAATTATAAGATTAAATAAGGTAGCCATGGAATTTCAATCTGTCAAACATTTCATTTATTGTTCATTAATAATACAAAAATGTCACACACTAACGAAAAGAAACGAGATATGATAAGTATTTTTTTATTCTTCGAACCGAAATTCAACAGTAGCGAGTACAAGATATCTACAATTATATCCAGAACGATAACAGCCTCATCGTACCATTTTTCTAGATCTCGACAGAAATTTGGTCGAGAATGGATCATTTCCTAAGCCGCGTAATGGTCAAGACAACAGGAATTTAAATGAAAATCGACAAGATATTTTACAAATAGTAAATTAAAAGCGTGTTTTAAACTTTCATGTTAATCTTGTATTTTTATAGATAAATAATAATCCATCAATTTCTACACGCAAAGTAGCGTCAGAATTAAATTTGTGCCAGTCCAGAGTTTGGAGAACTTTACATAAAAGTAGGTTCAAACCATACAGGATCCATGTTAGTCACTCCTTACTGCCTGGAGATAATTTGAGAAGGCTAGAATATTGTAATTGGTTAATGGGAAGGATAGAAAATGACGAAAATTTTTTAAGCAAAATCATCTGGTCAGATGAAACAAAATTTACAAATTCTGGAATATTCAACAGAAATACGGAGCACTATTGGGCAGTAAAAATCCCCGACAAAACAGGGCTAGAAGACCACAACATCGCTTTGGAATAAGCATTTGGATGGGTATTTTGGCAAATCGTCTCTTAGGACCAGTTATGTATGAAGAACATTTAAATGGAGAAAGATATTTAAACAATTTACGTACATACGTATCTGACTATCTTGACGACAATATCCCATTAAATCAATTACAATATTTATGGTGGCAACAAGATGGCGCACCAGCACACAATGCAGCTGTTAGAAATTTCTTAAATCAAGAGTTTGCAAACCGTTGGATTGGAAATAGGGGAGTTGTTGAATGGCCTGCGAGATAACCTGATTTAAGTCCGCTAGATTTTTTTTTATGGGGATATGTTAAAAATAATATTTATAAATTAGATGCGCCACAAAACATTGAAGAATTACGAGACAGACTTCAGAATGCCTTCGATGCAGTTCCTAGAAGAACTATACAAAGGGCAGCACAAAATGCCAGAAGGCGTGCCCAATTGTGCATTACCGAAGATGGCCAGATAATTGAACATTTACTGTAATTGTTTATTATTTACTTTTCTATGTATTTTTATTAATGTTTTTGTTATCTTGTACTCGCTACTGTTGAATTTCGTTTCGAAGAATAAAAAATACTTATAATATCTCGTTTCTCTTCGTTAGTGTATGACATTTTTGTATTATTAATGAACAATAAATGAAATGTTTGACAGATTGAAATTCCAAAGGCTACCTTATTTAATCTTATAATTTATTCTTTCAAATAAAACCTAATGTCAAAAACTATAGTCAGCATGTGGTACATGGTTGAAATTAAAAAAAAACTCTTTCTGAAGATGTCTAAATCCAATATGGCGCCTATAAGAAATTAGATAGTTGATGATGGACAGAAAGAATCGAAACGTCGTATAAAAATTTAGAGTACACCACTGGATAGAGGTTTAGAAATGGCCACAAGGATGTGTTTTTATTTTTTCTCTACAATGCCAAATGTCGGTGCTACAGGTAAATGAAGAAAATGGGGTTTTCGCGTTTTTTTTTTTTAATAACGAGGGTCATTTGTCACAGGCCTATTTTCTTTACGGATTTATAACAAACACAAAATTTAACAACTTTGCCAAATTTAAACCTATACTCTATCTCCAATAATAAGAGAGATCCCCATGGTGAGGGCCGAAAATGAATCATCCTCTGTGTATATATATATATATATATATATATATATATATATATATATAAATTGATAAATTCTTGGAGTTTTTCGGTTTTTATATGAAATATTTACAAATATTATCAAATTAGTATGTAATTGTGAAGTAAATGTGAATGTAAACATTGCTGTCTACAAATTACAACTCTAATCATACGAAATTTTTTAATTGAAAAATTTGTCTACGTTTGGAATTGAACCCATGTCTACGGTTTGTTGGGCCGTAGCTTTACCAATTAAGCCACGATAGATCTTGGTTAAAGCTAATTAAACATATATATTTGAACATGTATATATATATATATATATATATAAGTAAAAATTTCATATATATATATATATAATATTTTCGTGACCTTGGTATGATATGGTAAATTCAATCAGTTGGCGATTAATGGTCTGGTTTACTTCAAAGTATATATATTTAAAACAACCCTACATGTTTCGGCAATGATGCCTTTATCAAGGATATAAAATATAAATTACAGTATACTGTCATTTATATTTTATATCCTTGATAAAGACATCATTGCCGAAACATGAAGGGTTGTTTTAAATATATATACTTTGAAGTAAACCAGACCTTTAATCGCCAACTGATTGAATTTACTATATATATATATATATATATATATATATATATATATATATATATATATATATATACAGACAAAAATATTGCATATTTTTAAAAATCTTTTATTTATATATTTTTTATAACATTTCTGCATTTTTTTGGCTAAGTTTATTATGTTGAAGTGTATTAGTATTGTTATAACACACGTGGATATACAAAAATGCTTAGATTTGTATAATTATAGCTGAGTTAGCAATACTTTGCAACTAGAGAAATATTTGATAGTGTCCGTTGGTGAGTCAGAATGATTATCTTTTGTTTTACATTATCAGAGTAACGTTTCTAGAGCATTGTGCGTTGATTCTGAGTATTTTGTTAGTAAAATGCCACATCTAAATGAATTAGAGGCTGTTAAAATTGTTACTCTAACTAACGAGGGTCGCAAGCAAAAAGATATTGCACAAATACTGAGAATACATCAATCGACGGTTTCTCGTGTTCTCCAACGATTTGAAGAGACTGGGGAATACAGAAGGCGACATGGACAAGGGCGTAAAAGGTGTACGACGCAAAGGGATGACCGATATGTGCAACTCCAAGCTTTACGAAATCGCACATTTACAGCTCCACAACTAAAGAATGAATTATTGAATACAAGGCAAGTGAATGTAAGTGTAAAAACAGTAAGAATAAGACTTAAGGAAGCTGGTTTAAATCCAAAACGTCCTGCTAAAGTCCCTCGGCTTCTCTCACATCACAAAACCGCCCGGTTACAGTTTGCACGAGCTTATGCTGATTGGGGTGAACAGGAATGGAGCAGAATTCTTTTTACAGATGAGAATAGAATACAATTGTGGAAGCCAGATGGACGTGATCGAGTCTATAGAAGAAATGGAGAACGATACGCTGCATGTAATCTTGTGCAAACCGTTAGCTTTGGTGGAGGTTCCATTATCCTATGGGGTGGCATCAGTTGGGAAGGTCGCACAGCGCTTGTTGATGTTAATTTGAGAATGAATGCTGACTGGTACCTTCGAAACATTATTGAAGAACATGCTTTATCATATATCGGCTTTATTGGGTATGACAGATTTGTATTGATACAGGATAATGCCCGGCCACATGTAGCCGGTATAGTGCTCCAGCACTTTGAGCAGGTCGGAATTGCGTCATTAGATTGGCCTCCATTAAGTCCCGACTTAAACCCGATTGAGCACCTATGGGATATTTTCAAACGCCGTATACGAGCTCTAAGTCCAGTCCCTAATTCAATTGAAACATTACGAAATGCAGCTCACGAAGAATGGAACAGAATTTCGCAAGAAACCATTAAAGATCTTCTGCGAAGCATGCCAAGAAGAATGCAAGCTGTAATTAGAGTTAGGGGAGGTAATACCAATTACTAGTTCATCTTTATGTGACCTAAAAAAGAAATTATGCCCTCGTTATTGTCGCTCTCTTTAATTAAATGTTCTAACTAAAATCACCATCTTTTATTCAGTCATCCACTAATCTGTTCTAATGCTATCATATGTAAGAAAAACTATACTAATATACATAGAACACTTCAAAATAATACATTTAGCAAAAAAACGTGCATAAATGTTATTAAAAATATATAAATAAAAGATTTATATAAATATGCAATATTTTTGTCTGTGAGTGTATATTTGATGTTATAAGAATCTAAACTTTCTTATTTATTTTATTGGCCGTATAATCATACTAAATACAAGTATTTTTTTTTGTTTTAGCGACCTTTAATGAAATAAAACAAATCTATTTATGAATACAACGTTTCGACTTTCATTAATTTTTAGTCTTTTCAAGTTTGTATATATAAACTGTAAAGGAACAAGAAATTCTGTTTTGAATAATATTTTATATGAAAATTTTTTGTACAACTAAACTCACCAATTGTTCTATTAGTTAATCCATGAACTCAACTATCTGAAAATTATACACTTCAAAAAATTTTTTTTTTATTTTCTTAGTTGTTTTTTACTAGGATATGTGTTTCAAACTGAGATATTTTGTGTGCTCCTTTCTGTAAGTGAACCTAATTTACTTTTTTTTATTTGTGAATTGGTTTTTTATTATGCTCTTGACTTATTTTAATAAATTTGATTTTGGTTTTTAACATCTCCTTGGAAATTGTAAATGGGGGTATATTATTTGATAAGTGGGTAATAAACTTTTGAAAGTTGATCTATTTCGTTTCGACCATTAATTGTGTTGTTATTTTTTAATATGTGTATCATTTCTAAAACTTCCTTGGTTTGAGTGTTATTAGGTTTTGTTAGTATTTTTGTATTACCAAAATCAAAATTGTGTTGCCAGATGTTTTTTTAAGGCTGTTAGATTTTTCACATATTTGTGTCCCTTTAATCTTTCTTTAAGTAGCTGTTTCGTTTGGCCTATGTAAACTTTGTCATAGTTTTTGCAGGGTATATTATATATTCTATGTGATTGTTTAAGGTTTGGTTTTGGGTCTTTTAATTTTGTGTGTAGAAATTTTAGGTTTTTTTCGTGTGCTAATTTAAAATTAAATGGTTTGATTATATTGTTTTAGTCTTTCGGATAATCCAGTTATATAGGGTGTAGGGATATATGTTCCTTTAATTGACCTTGTATTTGTATTTTGACATTTAGTGTTTTTATATATTTTGTTTAGTCTGTGTTTTATAATGTTTTGTACAAAATGTGGTGCATAATTGTTTTGTATAAAACATTATAAAACACAGACTAAACAAAATATATAAAAAAAACTAAATGTCAAAATACAATTATAACATCAATTAAACTACTATCACATTTACAAAATTATGGCAATCTACTTTGAAAGATCTCATATTCCTATTGGTAGACCCTTTATATGAGTACTAAATACCAAAAGTTTATTGTAGAACATGTTAATAGCTATATTGGATTAACGTAGTTATTTAAGACAGGTCATTTTGTATCATTTAGGTCACTATCAAGATGAAGAAACCTTTTTTCCCTAAATTAAATATTCAAATTGTGTTTTGATAACATTTTATTCGGATAAGCAATATATAAAAATTTAAAAAAGGTATATAACCCCTTACCACAATTATTAGTCGTATCCCAAATACGTATTTCGACAACAAAGTTGTCATCATCAGTAGGTAAAAACTACTAATTAAAAGTCGCACATGGGGCACACTAAAGTAAGAAAAACGCTTCCGCACAACTACTATACTCAGTCTTTACGGGGATGCAGTGTATAGTAGTTGTGCGGAAGCGTTTTTCTTACTTTACTGTGCCCCATGTGCGACTTTTAATTAGTAGTTTTTACCTACTGATGATGACAACTTAGTTGTCGAAATACGTATTTAGGATACGACTAATAATTGTGGTAAGGGGTTATATACCTTTTTTAAATTTTTATTTAACCACAGTCTCCACTGAAAGAATTTTAAGCAATATATACGTAATTGAGTAATTTTTAGCATATCCAATAGGTAAACTTGATTCACAAGTAGATATTTTTGCATATAATAATCATAGCTATTGTTATGAAGTTAAACTTGTGTATTTACTTATATAAATAAAGTAATAATTATCTCTTTGTACGTAATACAAATTCTACGCAATATGCATGACTACATTCAAATTGTTGTCCCGACATTCGCTCTGGCTTCAATTCAACCAATATAAGCCATACAATTTTTAATTAAGTAGGCATCCAACGGTGTGCGTATCCGAGCGTACAGGTTCACAATATTAAATAGGGTTTCTTCAATCAATCAACAGAAGCTTTTCAAAATCCACCCCTACGAACATACAACAGTTAGTTGTTTTGATCTTGGTGGTGCACTGCGGCTATATAGGAGGAAACATCCACGTAACGGTCTCTCACCCTTTGACGCATTGTCCGGTTTTTGTCACCATGGCTACGGTCCTGTTGCACGGTTACGAGACTCGCTTGTTGCTTTTGAACTCGAACAGCGGAGTTGATTGACTGTTATCGGGATTTGTAAGGAGGGATGCGTCGCCAAGCCCTGTGGATTTTGAACGGGAGGAAAACAACAAGTGTGGAGTATCAGAGGTGCGCATAAATACCACGTGTCGTTTCCCTAATCTAAATGAAGCCCTATTGATAGATGCGGCGGATACGATGTATAAATTAATAAAATATTTGGTCCGTTTCCGACTGATCCTGTTACATTTACGAATACTACTATATTGTATTAAAACCTTAAACAATTTAACAAAAATACATTGAATTTATTATTGATTCTAAAAATATTCGCGCATACCGGGTGTTTTCAAAGGCTATAACCTCTATATTTATGATCTAATTTTAATGATCTATACATCAAATTAAACGGTTTCGGAGAGACTACATAGAGCAATGCGAATTATCGTTTTGTTACACATAATTTACCAGAAACTTGAAACTTTTACAAAAGAAAATTTTCTACCGATTCCAGTAACGAAATAAAAGCACATATAGCAAACGCCAAATAAGTTGGCGCGAGGAGGGGGTGCGCAGAAAACGCTTTTAAAAACATCTACCCCCACTACTCAAGTAATTGTCAGAATACATTTGTTATTGACGTTTGACAGAACATAATGTCTTTGCTAGAGGATCATAAAGTGATACACGCTTATAGAAATATTCTTAAAAACCTGTTTATACATTACAATCTCATTATTTATATCAAATTTTTTGTTTTACGTTTTTTTAATCTGTTCAATGATGTTTTTTTTTCGTAGAGGTTAGAATTATCTGACATTGCCGCCTGCGGTATCTTGCGATTTGATGTAAAACTAAATACAAATCTCCCCACTACTTCTAATCCTGCGCGAACTTACCCCTCCTCGCGCCAACGTAATTAGCGCTTGCTATACTTGTTTAACAAAAAATGCATGAAAATCAGATTTTTTGGTAAATTTTTGTTACTCACAGTGGGCTATGAGTTGGTGTAGCCAGTTGCAGACTCAATGTTAAATTAACTAAATACCTAGATACATATTTATTTGCCGTAATTATCAGCAATAAAAAAACAAACTTTAATAAGAAAAAAGAAAGAAAATTATACTAAATATGAAAAATAAATATATCAAAATAAACATTCCTTGTTGTGATATTAAAAAAAAAGCAAATATAAAAATAGAAACACTCTCCTATAAATATTGCTCGAACCATTTCGACCAATGCATAGTCTGCACCTCTTTTCTACAGAAACAATTGCATTTAATATGTTATGTGGCGGTATTTGCCGGCAAGCATTCATAATTTTATTTCGTAGATCATCCAAGTTTTCAGGTTGTGTTACATAAACAATATCTCCAATTTGGATTCATAGAAAGGAGTCTAGAGGTGCAAGATCTGGTGAACGAGTGGGCCATTTCGTAGCCCCGTTAGTGCCTATCCATATTCTATAAAACTATTTAATAATTTTGTGTTTATTACAGCATTATGTGGAGTAGCTCCATCTTGCTGGAAATGTAGTTGTGGCATGTTGATTAACAGGTAGTTTTTCTAAATTCTCCATTATATCTTCAGGCAACGTGTGATATTTTTGTTTATTCTATTGATAGGTTACCATCAATAAAGTATGGTCCAATTACTCTACTGTCTAAAATTCCACACCAAACATTTAAAGTAAATCTTCTTGATTTACTGAATTTACTGAATTTACTGAATATTATTTTCAACAACAAATCTAGGATTTTCGTCGCCCCAATACCTATGGTTGTTCCTATTAAACATGGCGTTATTGGTAAAGGTGCACCCGTCCTACCACAGAATTTTAGAATAAAATAGTGGATCTCCTGTAATTTATTTAAGTAAAAATTGCAAAATTGCCTTCTCCGCGGGTAATCGTCTTTCAGTAAATGATGGATCGTTTGTGTTTTTTCAAAATAGAATGTACGATAGTCCTGGAGGATCAAACGTTGCTAGCAATCTTTCTAACCGACGTCTTGGGATTTTCTTGTACGCTCAATAAAACGGTTAAACTTAAATTTTCATCTACGGTTTGTACTCTTTTCTTTGGGGTTTTAAACGATCCAAACATCCTCAAATTAGAATCCAATTACGCAAATTTCTGACGAAGCGGTGATTTCCTATCAGGGAAACGTTCCTTATAACTTCTAATAGCATGACACGATCTTTTACCACATTCAAGACAAACTTGAAGCATGTCTGTTAAATATTCAAAATTCATATTTAATAGCTATTAATAATAAGCAAAATAAAAAAACTTACACACAATTATTTATTTGTTATTACCATTAATAGTGTTTTTGAATACTCCTATAAGATCCACGCAAACTGATAGTGACAGTAAATGTTTAATACCTAGATGTTGTCAGTGTGCAACTACCTATATCAACTCATGGCCAATTGCGATTGACAAAAATTTGCAAAAATCTGTGTTCTTGCAAGTATGCGCTTTTATTACAATACTGAAATCTGTGGAAAAGTTTCTTTTTTATAAAAACTAAGAAAAAAAGTTCAATTTGAGAGGGAAAAATTGTCTCACGTTTCTGATAAATTATATGTGATAAAAGGTAGTTTGCATTGCTGTATAGATCATTAAAATCAAATGACAAATAAATACGTTATAATACAAAGGTATTTTTATTTATATAAAATATTATTAAAAATCTGGTGTGAAGAACACAAATACAGGTTCAATATTAATACTTTTTGTGAACGTGTCCGAACATATCCCTCCCCAGAGATGCAGATCGTATTTCACCTTTCTACAGAATCATCGGTATGCCCCTGCTGGAGAAAGGATATCTTCATACACATTCACAAAAAACGAACGACTTCATTACCTCTCAGAAATTATTCAGACCGAGCGTAGAGGTAAATTCAGCGCTAGTTTGTAAGTATGAGTGAAGACACGAACAAAATACAGTTTCTAGAGAGAAGGCAGTGCCATCTCTGGAAACACGTCGTTGGTTCGCATTGTTTATGTGGACAGGGCGAGGTACTTCGGCCGTCTGATAATAGGCAGCGCTGAATTTACTTCTACGCTCGGTCTGGATCATTTCTGTGAGATAACGAAGTCGTTCTTTTTTTGTGAATGTGTCTGAAGATATCCTTTCTCCAGCAGGGGCGTACTGGTGAATCTGAAGAAAGATAAAACACGTATCTGCCTCTGGAGGAATATGTTCGGACACAAAAAATATTAATATTGAACCTGTATTTGTGTTCATCGCACCAGATTTTCAATAATATTTTATATTATTAAAAATATCTTTGTATTATACAAAGCTGGTGGGGTTTTACCCACTCATGTAGGTTTCAATTATTCTGCTAAATACGTTACAGCCTTTGGAAATTTTTCTGGAACACCGGGTATTTTTACCCTTGTAATTGACACAACTAAAGAAATCTCAGAAAAATAAAGTAACAATAAGCAAAACAATTATAGTGCAAAAAATTAAATTACAATAAAAAAGATTAATGATTATGATTAAAGACGGCAGACTATGTGCCCACACTGTCAAATTTAATAATATTTAATAATATAATTTAACAGTGTATTAGATAAAAATGTAGATTTTACAAAATTAGGGCAACTTTTTACCAATAATGAAGATCCATTGTACAGATACAAAGAGCACTTTAACTATGCAAATATAACATCTCTCAACGTCGAACAATCCTTCTCAGTATATAAACATATATATACGTCGCTACGTACGAACCTTTCCGAGACTAATACAGAAACATATATTATGGTGCAGTTTTTTCATCGCGCACACCCGCATTTTTTTGCAACAATGTAAACATGTTGGGTAAGTTATTTATGTTTTTTCTTAACGTTTTGTATAGGGATTCGATATATTTATTTTTAAAAAATTTAACCGTGTATTATTAAATTTGACAGTGTGGGCACATAGTCTGCCGTCTTTAATTATGATTAATAAAACATTTGTAAAAATTACATTCAAGTACCGACGACCCGTCCTTGCGCGTATATATATTTTGTTAGTCGCCACCGGACAAGGTTGAACGTACTTCGCCCATTTAGAGTAATTAATTATTACTGTTAAAAGCGCACCGAAACCTATATAAATAATAATAAGGTATAAATTTATAAAAAGTGGTGGAACACTTACCGTTTTAAACACCTTTGAAGCCACAAACTGCGTAAGATCGGTTAAATATTTACAATATCAGATGTGTTTCGACAGTAATTTCCGTAAACAGAGTGCGTTGCGGATAGAAAATGTGCTTATATACAGAAAACAAGCATTTTACATCTACTGATATAGTATTTACATAACTAAAATAATCTTTAAAACAACATAACGGTTCTGTTGACCCAGCTTCACAAGCTTGTCTTAATTTGTCAAAATCAAATCTTTCTCTAAAACAATCTCAAACATTTCTAGAATACAATCAAATTTTGCGTCTTCTACCGCGCATAGCCGTGAACATATTGCATTATTTGAAAAGATTTCACTAACGACACCGAAGAAATTTCTAATTTTTCTATTGCCTCAACTAGTCCGATGTAATTGTTCTGAATAGCTTTCAAATATGTTTTATACTGACTATTTTAAAATTTTGACAGGCTTTCCTTGTTAACTGCAGCTTTTTTGGGATCGAATTTAATAGCCACTGTTAAGAAAACTTAAGACAAAAGTGAACATTTGTTTGACAACAATATGCTTAATCCTTCTGTGTTTTTTGTTTTTACATAGATTAATTTATCTTATTATATATATTTAGTTTAAATTCATATGCCTCAATGTATATAGTACACTTAATAAGTTCTTGCATTTGGGTCAAACGAATTTCTATTCAATGTTCATTACATATCATTATCATCCATGTGAAATGCCAGAAAATTACCGAAATTTCCAACTTCCTTAAAACTTCATAATTGATTTAATATAATACATGTAATTCTGTAGCCGTTACATGCCATTATTATTCCTGTTAAATACACAAAGTCTCAATTTTATGTAAAGGTCTATTATGGCATTTGCGTTTATAGTTTATAGCCTTCTTTATCCTGTTCATTGGGAATTTTTCCGTGTATCGATTGATTAGTATTCAAAGATTTCTTACAATAAGTTTTAGTTTAGTTTTATTACATCGTCAGAATAATTGTGGATGCAACCCCAGAGTTTACCTGATACAAAGACCAGTATCTACGAAGAACTCACCGAGAAAACATTTAACAAGAACTCGTAAAGCATCGAGCTAGACAAAAAAAATTCGACATTCGCTCAGATATTCGGAACAAACTTCAATATCATTTTTTAACAAGTATTTTTATTAAATAATTAATAGTTGTGTACATAGTAGAATATAGTATATTAAACCACAAGTTTCATAAGGCTTCATTTTATGCACGAGTTTTCTAAAGAACGAGTGCGACAAAAGACCTTATAAAACAAGTATTTTCATACTATTTTTTCTATTTTGCATTTTTTACATTAATAAATTGAAATTATTTAATTAGATAGTTCAGATTTTTCCTTTTATATAAAGTATGCAGTTGGTCCCATTGATACTTGACATTTTTAAATTTAAATCTTGCTATCCGCGAAATATATTATATTACATATTATTTATTAATTTTCGTTAACATTGATATTTTATTTAAAAATAACGAGCCATCGAAAAAATTCATAATTGGAGTAGACTGTGAAATTGGGTTGGTACTTTAACCACTTCCACATAATGACATTTATTATTTGACATTGAAATTATAAGTTTGTGTCAAATTTTGCAAAACTCTTATTAAGAAAATTGAGAATTAAGAAGTGTTTAGATGTAAATGGACAACATTTTCAACAACTTCTGCATATGTAAATTTTGATTATGATGTCGATATTAAATAAATTATTTGTTTTCTTTTTTGTTGTAGTATCATTTCAATGCCATAACCTTTTTTTACAATGAAACTGTCAAGCATCAAGTAATGTGTCATTATGTGGAAGTGGTTAAAGTACCAACCCAATTTCACAGTCTACTCCAATTATGAATTTTTTCGATGGCTCGTTATAAACATGAGTGACATAGAAATTTATATATCTTGTTGCCAATTGTATACAATATACGTTGTTTGGGTAGCCTACGTACGTATAGCATATCTGTCAAATGTACTTAAATTTTTAAAATCAAATGACAGCAATGACATTTATTTCTGTGTTCGAGCAACGCCAACATTGAAAAATGAAAAAAAAACGTATCGAAACGAAGCTCATTTCGATACTGTTTTGGGTTTCATAATGAGTTCATTACGAACGCAAAATAGAAAAAAGCATTTTAGTTCACAAACAAATGTTTTGTTATGAAAATTGTGAATAGTGAACAGCTTCTCAAACCAGGAAGGCTCTAACAACCACGTTCCTAATATTATCAAAATATCTATGATAGTAAAACGCTATTTATGATCATGTTCCCCAACGTGTAAGAATCAGATGTGGTGATTCAGGAATATCGGGACATAGTCTGTGAAATTGGCGAACACGTTTTGGGGATTCGAGAAACACAGCCTTGCACTTGAAATCAATGCATCTACATTTGGATAACATCTACGAATAGTTTCTGTCATAAAATGTAAAGCATGGGTTTTACACGTAATATGTAATAAGTTAGCACCATCTTTTTTTAGAGACCGGCCTTTAAAGGGCATGGAATTAATCTTTTGTTGAAAGTTCAAACTTTCCAATATATTTAACACTAACTCTGTTAGGCAGTACATTTTTATACTCTTCTATAAGCTAGTGAAATTAATTGATGATAGATTCCATTGGATGCACCATAACATTAACAACAACCGATCTTTTTTGCAATCTGTTGTTTCGTTCATAGATAACAACACCTTTTTATTTTTCAATTCGGATTTAATCGTATGCTCATTACGTTCACGGAGGGATGGTAGTAAATTTAGTAATTTTTTTCGGCTAGGTAATCTTCCTTTATCGTAGTGCTTCCAAAATAACGAAATGATTTGTTGTGACCGCGACTGGCAAACTATATATGTGTGTGCTACGACGATCCGCCAGTGGGATGTTAGTCGAACGAACCTCTCTAATAATAATAGCAGTCCACTACTTTAGAGATAGTACCATTTGTAAGGAAAAATTATGAATACGTTACAAAAAAAAACAAGAAAATAATCTTCAATATTGTGATGTGAGTCATCCGAAATACGTCTGGCGATGACATCATGCGCCGAACATACCAGCTATCGCAAGAAAAGTTTAGAAGTTCCGGATTAATCTAGAAGGCGTAAACTGGACATATTTACTACTCGGAAGGATTATTCAAGGATTCAACGAGTAATCGCCGTCTTGGGAAACTAATGTGATATTATATAAATGTAAATACTCATATATAAATAAATATTGTGAAATAAATGCTCTTATTGTTAGTTATTGGTTTTTAAATTATTTAGTGCGTTTTCTTGTTAATATAGTGTGTGTTTAAATTACCGCTGCTTTTATTTAAAAGAAACCCAAAAGACAAATATTTTAGAATATTATTTAAAAGTAGCTGCTAATGACGGACAAGGAGTCACCCAGAAAAACATCGATGATTTGCGCCGCCTTATTAAGTCAGATAGACACATCGTTAAATTGTGACATCCATGGATATGTCGAAAACCTCAATCCAAACGACACTACCTGATGAACCATGTGTGAGTAAATTAATCTCCCGTTGGATTCCGCAACATTTAACCGAAGAGCAAAAGTCGGCGTTAATTGGTGCCGAAAAACATTGAGTCGGTTCAATAACGGAAACTCAAAAAAGGCTAGCATTGTGAGTGGCGATGCATGGATTTATTCCTATGAACCCGAAAACAAACGTCAGTCCGGTGTTTATTGGGTGTTTAAAGATGAAGAGAATCCGCCAAAAGTTATCCGTTCGCGAAGTGTATCGAAAAAGATGGTCACAATGTTTGTTTCAAAATTAAGTCATGTAGCAACAATTTCTTTGCAAGATCGAAGAACGGTTAATGCGGATTGGTACATAGCTCTTTGTATGTCAGAAATAATCGCTGTGCTACGTGAAACCAACTCACAATGGCGAATCATTATGCATCATGACAATTCGAGTTCGCACACAGCTCGAAAAACAATTGAGTTTCTGGCCAGAAAAATATCAAACTATTAGAGCATCCACCGTATAGCCCTGACCTAAGTCCAAACGATATTTTTATGTCCCCATAGATCAAAAATGGTATGCGTGGTCGATGATTTCAGTCGTCGCAAGAAGCAGAAGACGCCTTCAAAACAGCAATTTTGACTGTCCTAACTGAAGCCTGGAATAACTGCTTTAACAATTTATTTTAACGAATGCAGAAGCTATTCAATTTTTGTGGGAAATATTTTGAAAAGCAATAAAAATAACATTTGAGTCAATTCACTGTTTGATTTTATGGCTATATACAACACTAAAAAGATCCTCGTATTAGTTACCTTTAAGTTAACGACGATACTTTTAAAAGATAACATTCGGAAACTTTCATTTAGTACATTTGTTCTTAATTCCATTTCAAAACGTTTCTAAAGGCACACCTGCTAACGATTTTTGTGACTCTCTTTATGAGCAGAGACATATGTACGAAGATCCATAATATATTGTTTTCTTCTTGAACGGTGAGGTGTTATGAAATGAGAAAAGGTCGACAGATCTCTTTTCTTTCTCGAAATCGAAGAACCCCCGGCCACATCCGGTAAGGAACACATTGGAAACACTTTGGTAATTGGAAATGTGCTGAACCGTAACAAAATATATATAAGAAACTTCACCGCCTGTCCGATCGTTGCACATGTGATTCTCAACTTTTATCTCCTGCTTCGCAGGGATAAAATCCGAGAAATTCCAAGACAGACAGACTCGCGTACTCGTTGTCGACAAGCAGCTTTTCTTTATTAAAAATCCAGAATGTATGGTTGATTCAAATATCGCGAACATACATCCGATTTCGGTAAAAATAGTAGTAGTCGAGGCAAACTTGTAAGGATTATGAGAAGTTTTATATTGCTAATACCGGAATACGAAAATATTTATGATTCCATTTAAATGTCCGCGAATAAGGAGATTGAATACGTACTACTGCATAAGCGAATACATATATTTGTCAGAAGCGTTTATTTAAAATCGTAGTGTAAGGGAAATTTAATACGAGCTGTTACCAACTGCAAACCTAACATGCCTGATAAACTTATTACCCAAAATAGTAAATTGAAATTTTAACACTGTTTAACTGGTCTACTGCCTCTTAAGTACATATTGTACTTAATATACTTAATCTGTATATTTCACTTCCATTGCCGGTGTCTTCAGCAGTAAGACAATTATTATAATATTAAGCAATCTTTTTTATTAAAATTATTGTACTCTTCTTATTGTAGCTGGGATTTTTGTTTGCAAAATTATGTAACTCTTCTGGGTCTGTCTATAGATGAGTGTCTCAGGTGAAGTAATTATATCTATAGAGCATGCGAAAAGATAAGTTCTTTCTGTTTTCGTACTTGCATACTCCGCGAGATAGTTAGTAACGAGGTGTTGCGCGTAACATATTTTTTTGTGTTATCTGCACCTAAAATTTTGTACAATCTTATAAGGTATCCTGAAGCCATACAGATATCACAGGAACTATACTGGAAGAGCCGATATTTCAAATGCCGGTGGACAGTATAGCACCTGAAATTATGTTTACAGCTAAGCTGAACATACTTATACCGACCAGGGAACAGGCAAAAAGTCGCTCGATCGATTGTGGTGCCGGCACCTGGTACACTGATGGATCACAATCTAGTCAGGGGGCAGGTGCAGGCATATACGGAATGTGCCCTGGAAGGAAGATATCGATATGTCTGGGGAAACCGAACCAGGCCGAATTGTTAGCAGTCGCAGCCTGCGCCGATGAAATTCGGGAAGCCGGCTGCGCAAGCAAAAAAATTAACATAATGACTGATAGTCAGGCGGCTATTAAAGCCATTATGAACCCATCTACCAGGTCTAAGCTAGTGAAACATTGAAAACAGGTCCTCAATAACCTGGCACAAGACAATACAGTGTCGCTGATATGGGTGCCAGGACATGAGGGAATTAAAGGCAATGAGATAGCCGACAAATTGGCCAAAGAATGTACTAATAGGAACCTCATAGGACCAGAACCTGGTTATGGCTAGAAAAAGAACATAAAAATAAATGGAGGTTAACGGAAGCTCAACTCCATACCAAAACACTACTAGGGGGGCTGGACGGGAAGTTTTCAGCCAACCTAATTCGTAGTAGCAAAAAAGAAATTAAAATAATTACCGGGTTAATAACCGGACATTGTCCTTTAAGGAAGCATTTGTACACCATGGGCTTGGTTAGCGAGCCCTGGTGTAGGAGATGTGAAAAACAGGAGGAAACTAGGAACTGTAGGAACTGAAGGAACTCAGACAGAAATATTTCGGGAGAGATCTATTGGATCCTTCAAGTGTACTCAAACTTCCCTTGAGGAGGATAGTGGCTTTTATCGAGGACACAAGACTAACAGAGTGTAATTGAGAGATCTATTGGGGATAGTACAAAGAGCAGTGTGCTCTAGTGCCTGGACGTGGTGGCGTCCACTCCAAAACAGAGAAGAAGAAGAAGAAGAAGAAGAAGAAGAAGAAGAAGAAGAAGAAGAAGAAGAAGAAGAAGAAGAAGAAGAAGAGGTATCCTGAAGACAGACATGACTTTCATTTCTATACTTCGCGTATATATTAATATATTTAACTTATGCAAACTTTGCAAACGAGAACCAATTAGTATTAAATACCAGTTTACATGTAAATGTCGCCTAATGTGTTGCGTTAATTTCTACAATTCGACAAACTAAGTTTGTACCTGTATGCAGAACGCTACAAGTCGTGACGCCACCTTCCTTCCTGACATTGATCGTTTTCGCGGCGTATGTAACTGCGACATTTTAAAAACAAACATAGAACTTCGGCAGCAAGCAGGTATATACAAAAAATCTCGTACAGAGTGTAAGTAGTACTGAAAGTTATCGCCCCACCATTTAGTCGTCGCTATTAGCCAGCTCTAATTATTAGTATTATTGTTATAACCTATGCGTTATAAAAACAAACGAAATCGAAACCTATTCTTCCCGCCATATCATATTAGGAGAACTAATTATGAGAATAGTTCCTCTATAGATCAAAATTTGGTTCTATATTGGTATATTTATGTGAGAAGTAACAGATAAATCAATTTTATTGTTATTTTATTAATTTACGTCTAATCCAGGCACGGGAAAGTAAACATACACAAATATGATCTTTTAAATTACACAACTTTTTAAATGTTAATCTATTCAGCGTCAATGACAAATAAATAAATAAATTATGTATTTACCGTTGTGAAATAATGTGTAGTAAATAATCAGTCGTACCTTGAGCCTCACTATATTTAATTTTGAAATTCACATATTTTTGAGTTGCTTGCAAACAGGGCGATAAAATAAGATAAAGTGATAGTTAAATAAGATTTTATAGAAATATGCAAAACTAACACATTGACAAGCATAGCAGTTAGTTATATTTCGGTCATATTATCCATCATCTTCTGTAATGTAGTCTAGAATACAAATAAAAATATTAAAACATTATATTAGTAAATTATTCTTACTTTATCAATAAAATTGAAAATATTTCCCAATTTAATATGTAATTTTAGATAGGCAATTAAGTAAATTGACTAAATGTGCGTATCTTCTAATATTATAGTCTGAGCTTTAGTCATAGGAAGAATCATAAAACTTATTAAAATTATTCAAAAGCGTACATTGAACAAGATTTAAATCTTTAAGTAGAATCGAAAAGTAAAAATATTTATGTCGCAAAGCATCATGTATAAAGTGTTCCTATGTTTTCATTTTTATCAATGAGCGGTGCTGAATGTCCTTCTATGCTGTCTTTTGTAACTTGAGTGTACATGGCAAGGGAGTTATTTTTGTGAAATGTGTCTATCCTAGCATCATGGGCTGACAAGGCAAGTCTGTAGCAGGACAAAACGCATGTCTGGATAGCAATTTTCAGACAAATATGAACTTGCATTTTGTTCTCCACATTTTTAATACTATTGTAATGATAAGAAATATGCATTAACTTCTAGGTTCAAAAATTGTATTGTAAACCGATGGCTTCATCAGATGAATGAAAACTGAATATTTAAAATACAAGTTTGAATATTTATTTGAAAAAATTTTCTTTTTATAATCTTAAATTTAGTAGAAACAATATTGTAGTGGATTTACAATAAAAATATCTCCTTAGTCAATTAAGAATCTAATAATATTGTATATTATTAAAAATCTTTTTGTTTTATCACTCGACTCTGCTTTGAAATTATTTAGTGTGAAATGGGACTGGAAATGTTTCAACTTAAAAATTTTCAAAACTTTTTGAATACTAACTATTTGGCAATTTCATGGGTAAAAGTTTACGAGTAACCAGAAGCAGAAGCAGACAGTTATGGCAGACCTGAAGATGGCAAATGTGATTTTGCCGAAACGTCGTTCAGAAACGAGCACCGCTCTTTACGAAGACCAAACAGTGGAAACGCGGAAGAAAACCCGGAATCAAGTTAAAACAAATATATATATATATATATATATATATATATATATATATATATATATGTATATATATATAAGGTAAACTTAATTAGTCGGCGATTAAAGGTCTGGTTATTACTTCAAAGTGTATATATTTAAAATAATCCTACATGTTTCGGCAATGATGCCTTTGTCAAGGATATAAAAAATATAAATATACATTTATATTTTTTCAAAGTGTATATATTTAAAATAATCCTACATGTTTCGGCAATGATGCCTTTGTCAAGGATATAAAAAATATAAATACACATTTATATTTTTTATATCCTTGACAAAGGCATCATTGCCGAAACATGTAGGATTATTTTAAATATATACACTTTGAAGTAATAACCAGACCTTTAATCGCCGACTAATTAAGTTTACCTTATCATACCAAGGTCACGAAAATACTATATATATATGTATATATATATATATATATATTGTCAGTCGCCGCCGGACAACGTTGAGCGCACTTTGCTCGCGAATATTACGCCAATGAAATGTTACTGGAATGAACCTCTCTAGTTATAACAAGCAATACTAATTGATTCGATTTTAATAATCTCCTTCAACAAGAATCGAATACAAATTATTTTTCACACAAAAAATATGGTTTGTGCTACTTCTAAGATAGCCAAATTTTATATTAACATTTCTCTATATGGCTACTAATTATTTTGTGTATTACCACAACATTTACATACAAAATGTTTGTAAGATCTACCACAATATCGCAATATCCAAAAATATTTCTGGTACTTTTACTCTAGTTGAACTTAATACTAATATGTGTTTACTGAATAATCGTTAAAATATATATTTCTACAATATATTCGCCGCAAATATTTTGTTAAACAATATTTTTCCAAGTGCAATGAACTACATTAATCTAAAGTTTTGAAAATTTTCTACAAATTTATTTAATGCATCATTTCCAATCTTGATATTCACGCAATCATTCTCATTTAGTATTATCACTGTGCTCTATAAAAAGAAAATGGTTATAATTCTGTTACAATATTAACAGAAATGCATACAATTATCTATTAGTATTGTTTTGTTCTATTATCTTCCATCGCTTACGGAGCCTAACTTCCGAATAACCTTTCCCTAAGTTATTTTGTGGCAGTTACGAGTACATTGAAACTTAGGTGCGTTTCCACTAGCTACATCCGTGTAAATGGGGCATATCCGGGTAATCCTTCAAGATTCAGGAAATGTAGGTGTTTGTTAAGACAGTTTAATAGAAACAAAAGAGAACCTATAATTTAATTCTTACGCATGTACATTGCATCAGGTTCAACTAAATATTTTACGCGAGTAGAAGCCTTCAAAAAAAGAATAACTGGTTATGTAATAACATGCACCTTGTAAGATTTAGTTTTCTTTATTTTTAAATTGCATTCAACTATGTGACATTCCAAATAAGAATAAACCAGAGGAAAAGATAGGGCTTAAAATAATAACTTGTGATTGGCTAAAATAGAGGCCGCTTTTATGCAGGCAAAATTAAGTTTGTTTTTTTCTATCAAATTTTCTTCTTGCTGTCAGTGGCTGCCAGTACTGATCAGTATTTTTGTCAGTGCTAATCAATTTCGTGTTTTAGTAGTTGTTTATTGTGGTATTTACTATTAATATTTGTTAAAAATAATTCTTTATAGAGATTATAAAGTGAGAAACTCATTTTCTAACGATATTTTAACACTTTTATTAATTTCTTTAATTTATATTGTTACGCTTAGCGTATAGAAGTTTTAAGTCATTTATTTAAATATCTCATTTTAATAATATATTTAACTTAGACATTTTTCTTGTATATATTCGTGTACAAAGAGAAAGCATTTCTTTTGTCATCTTCTTGACCGAGACCCTTCCTTCTACCTGACTCTCAGAACCCTGACGTTACTATCGAATTTCTTTCTAGTATATTCCATTTTAAATTCTTTTAATTAATATTACATACTTCTTTCATATGTAATGTTTGATATCGTTAGAAAGCTCATGTCACAAGGGTTATTTTAATAAAAAATATGCCATTGACAGACCACGCCTTCAGGTCGCGCTTCTTAATTTAATTATAATTCAAGATATCGATCCCTCTCTTCGATAGATCATAAAACCGACCGTTTCTAGACATTTTCTATCGACACAAACTAATGGTCCTTCTTCTCTTTCGAACCTTTCGTGAGAAAACAACTCCTCGTGCTGTTCCAGTACACAATGGAACTCACCACGCCGTCCAGGCTCTTCCGCTTCTAAGGCAAACTGTATTGTTCTATATATTAATTATTAATTTAAACTAATTAATTTCTTATCCCACTGGCCAACACCGCTCTACATATACTTGTCCGAGTATATCTTCAGACCACGTGGCCGCCAACTCAAGGTAACTGTATTGTTCAATACAGAGGTTATTTTATATTCATCGTAATTAATTAACCCTTAATTTACTATCTCTGGAGTTACACATTCTCCTTTAAGATAACGAAGTTGCCCAGATGCTTACAATAAATTGGATAAAGTATCAAAAAGTATGATTAGAAGGTATGTGCATTCATTTTTCTATAAAAATGAGTTACCGACTTGCACAAAAATATATAAAACTATTAAAGAGGATGCCAGTTTATCTCTTTTAAAACGAACATCGCTATGGAGAATCCTAGGGTCCTAAGGTCTTTCTACTGATTTAAAAGATCCATTTGGCAAAGGAGAGCGACTAACTGTGCTTCACATTGTCAGCGAAACTGGTTTTATGAGCAGGGGTTTGTTATTATTTGAATCCAAGAATCCAAGAAGATATGAATAGGGAAGTGTTCATCGCATGGATGCAAAATATATTACATTTTCTTGAGCCCAATTGTGTTATAGTAATGTATAATGCGCCCTATCTTTCTACTAAAACAGAAAATGTACAAAACAGAAGACATTTAAATTCGACGAAGTAAGAAATTTATTATTAAAAGGATTAAACATGCTGGATGTTGACACATGGAAAAATAGCATTCATCATGATACAACAGAAGAAAAAAAGATACATGATTTAGATAATATTGTTGAAAACGTGTCAGAAAACTTTACTTTTAAACACTGAGTCACTGAACGAACATATTGCTATCAATTGTGATGTCGTAACTTTGCTTATTCACAATTCACAACCAAACTGTCCAGCTTAGATATTCAATTCAAAAAAAATCTTAATGAAATATTAAGATAAATATTGCATAATCAAACAATATTATTAAGGTAAAATTATTATTTGAAAATGACTGGATCATATAATTAAACTTCCTTATTGAATGCCGATCAAAGTTACAAATAATAAATTACAAAGAAGTGCTTTTGGCGCCCAACGTGGGGCGCAAAAATATGCTATGAATAGTGAGTTAGTAATTGGATGTACCACTATTCACACCAACTCTGTCCAGCTTAGATACTCTGTCGGTTACTTTATTTAAATGGGACAGCTTTCCTCTCCGGGTTTCCAATGGAAAAACGTGGAAAAATAATTTAATTAATACCACAAATATTGTTAGTTTTACTGAAGTTACTGTTAAGCACACAAGTAGAAAGGTAATTAAAAAGATATACACATCTTTGCTCAAATGAATCTTTACTATATAAAAAATAAAAAAGTTAAAATCCTTTATAAAGTATAAAGAATTGTGCAATACAAAGTTACACTTAGAGGTAAAAGAATTTGTTGAAACTGACCGCAAAACAAATCCAAACGTCCTCTGATTACACCCGAACTAAATTTAAATCAAATAAATTCCAAAGATACTTTTTAATTTCACCCTAGACAATCAACTTCAAACGTAAATAAACAGAACGGAAAGACCGAAGCAAATCTCTAACACATGCGCAGTCACATGTAAAAAAAACTCTGCCCTTGAACTCCAAGCGAACAAAATTAAAAAGTTATAGAAAATTTTTTTATATAGAAATTTTAAAAACGTTCTTTGTCATTTATATATATCTAAGATAAAATATATCAAAATTACCACAATGGTAAAATACAAATCAATACATACAAGAAAATAATAATAATAAAGATAATACGAATAATTTCTTTTACTTACGTAAATAAAATGTAATTTTTTTTTATGCGAGACACTAATTGTTATCAGAGTTAAGAAGACGTGTATTATAAGATATTTTTTTATCTTAGTTTTTGTAGCTTCGTGATTTTTATTAATTAGTTTTGATGTTTGATTTCATACCGATTTATTTACGAGTGTGCAGAACTCGTAGTTGTTTAATTTTGTACGTTCTTCTAACTCTGGTGTCTCGTATAAAAAAAAAATTACATTTTATTTACGTAAGTAAAAGAAATTATTCGTATTATCTTTATTATTATTATTTTCTTGCATGTATTGATTTGTATTTTACAATTGTGGTAATTTTGATATATTTTATCTTAGATATATATAAATGACAAAGAACGTTTTTAAAATTCCTATATAAAAAATGTTTCTATAACTTTTAAATTATGTTCGCTTGGAGTTCAAGGGCAGAGTTTTTTTTTTACATGTGACTGCGCATGTGTTAGAGATTTGCTTCGGTCTGTCAGTTCTGTATGTTTACTTTTGAAGTTGATTATCTGGGGTGAAATTAAAAAGTATCTTTGGAATTTATTAGATTTAAATTTAGTTCGGGTGTAATCAGAGGACGTTTGGATTTGTTTTGCGGTCAGTTTCAACAAATTCTTTTACCTCTAAATGTAAGTTTGTATTGCACAATTCTTTATACTTTATAAATAATTTTTTTTCTCTTTTTTATTTTTTATATAGTAAAGATTCATTTGAGCAAAGATGTGTATATCTTTTTAGTTACGTTTCTACTTGTGTGCTTAACAGTAACTTCAGTAAAACTAACAATATTCACAAATAAATTTTGTATGGCGCCTGATTGTGGTATTAATTAAATTATTTTTCCACGTTTTTCCATTGGAAACCCGGAGAGGAAAGCTGTCCCATTTAAATAAAATAACCGACTGAGTATCTAAGCTGAACAAGCTGGTGTGAGTAGTGGTACATCCAATTACTAACTCACTATTCATAGCAATTTGTTTAACCAAGCACTGAAACTGGCAAAATGCTTACGCTTTACCTATCTTTGAACCTTAAACTGCTGTTTTACCCTTTTTAATATGTACTTATAGCAAGCGCCAATTAAGTTGGCTCGAGGAGGGGATGCGCACAAGCCTTTTTAAAAACATCCACCCCCACTACTCAAGTAATTGTCAGAATACATTTGACATTGACGTTTGACGGAATATAATGTCTTTGCTAGGGGATCATAGACTGATACACGCTCAGAGGTTAGAATTATCTGACATTTGATGTAAAACCAAATACAAATCTCCCCACTACTTTTAATCCTGAGCGAACTTACCCCTCCTCGCGCCAACTTAATTGGCGTTTGCTATACTTATTTTTGTAAAATGAAAATATTTTTAAATAAATACCTTTTTTAGATGTATAAACTTTTTTATCCAAATTATGTGAAATGATGTGGTATTAAATAAATGTCCTTATTGCTCTCTCATTATAGACACTATTAAAATAACTGTATCTTGTAAAATTCTATATTTGTTAAGCAAGCACTAGTGTTAAACGATACATAAATATTGTGATAATTATAATACATTGTCACCATCAATCCTTTAAATTTATTAGTTTTACATTTACACAATAGTTTTGTTTTCTGGTAAAATCAAAGTAATATGTAAATACATATTTCTCCTGTGATAATTTTAAGACATTCTCATTATATAAGTCTAATACCTCGTACTGGTATGTATTTGCCGCTTCTTGCTTGAATAAAATTATTAAAGCCTAAACATTCTTAATAATAAATATGTTAATAAACAAACGTCAAAAAATAATCTTTTATATAGTATAACCTCACATATGATATCAATCATATGATCTACTTTTTTGAAATTCCTGTGTAAATTATACTCAGCTTGCAGCGCCATCTGGTCCATTCTTATTTGGAATGGACATTAGTATCATTATTTTTAAAACAAGAATTTAAAAATATCCAGGTCTTGTACTTTTTAAGATGGGACATTCAAAATAGAACTATGTACTCTTGTATTCAAAAAAATCGCGTACACCATTTAAATCAAGTGAACATTTTTTATTAGTTTTTATTGTTTAAAAACGGACTTTCTGTCATTTAGACAAAAGTTATTATAAAAGTTTTGTTTTTTTTTAGATAATTTTATTTGAATATTACATTAATATTTAGTCATTGCACCGTTTGCATTTAAAACCGCATTGAGTCTACACTAAATTTCTTTACAATTCGTTGTGATTTTCATATAAACCTTCCCAAGTCTGATGAATAATTTCCTATAACTCATTTGCGTTTTGGGCTTTGAATTTTTTTTCATTAACGCCTTTTACTAATAAACCCCAAAGATTTTCTATAGGGTTAACATCAAGACAATGAGATGGCCAAGGTAATACTTCTATGTTATCATCTTGAAATCGTTGTTTTCGACCAGAGTTTATTTGCCTTCCAGTAGAATGATACTGTTCTCATCTTTGTTTAATTCTTATAATTGTGTTCTTATTGTAATGGATATGAAGTGTAAGCAAAACTTTACACACGATGAAATTGGAGTATATAGAGGTAATTAAATTAGAAAAAGGTTGCATGTGGATCATTATTTTAAATAATTAATTAGTCATAAATACACAATTAAAGTTTATCCCAGGCCAGATATCAGTGATTGATAAAGAGGAAGTAGTGTTTCCTGAATATTGTCGAAGTATATGTGCCATTTGAAATTTGAAATTCATAACGTTCAGCAATAGACGTAAAAAATAAAAAAATACTTATGCGGTGTGATGATAAGCGTCCTATTCTGTAGGGACCCGTTTCCACTTAAATAGCCGCTGAATAGCAAACTTGCTTTGTAGAAAATTATCTGTAGAGATCGGAGATCCATATTTCAGACAGAGATAGGCTTTGAGTACTGATCTCAGCATTTGGAATGCAAATATCCCCTTTTGCGAGTGAAATCCTCAAGATTGTTTGCGAGATTCATTCGAATCAGAATCAAAACTCCAAAACTATCCGTATGTGATTCATAAAAAAATATTTGTATATTAAAGTTGCATTAATAGGTTAAGATATACGTTAAGAATGAAATATTTGATGTTACAACTAAAATGAGATGTGAAAATACACAAACAATAAAATATTTTTAAACGATTAATTCTTGTTTGTATTATTTTCTTACATTTACTTTGGACGCCAGGCCTAGTTGTGTAGAACCCAAAAAGATAGCTCTGGGATACCAAAATATTATACAGAGTCTCAACAAAATATGCTTGTGTAACTGCCCATACAATCAATCATTTAAATTAAAATATTCGAAAGCAAAGTACATAGCAATAAGTACTTGAAAACCCAGATACTTAAATACGAAAACATTTTAAGCGATGTAAACTTTTTTTAAACGCTACTCTAACCAATTATTGGCGTAGAATACAAAATGTATTGCAAAAATAGTAGATTTTAAAAGAATTATCAAGAAAACTGCAGATCGTGTCCTGCTTTTCTTAAATATCAAAAATATCATTTCAGAATAAAAATTTTTACTTCAAAATTTGTATTTAGTTTTGATAATAGATTTTTGTAATTTTGATAATTGCGGCATTTTAAAAAATAAACTGACTATGGATTTATCAAATGTGACTGCCGTCAAAATGCGAAAATTTGATTTACACACATTACAAAATTTAAAATTTTATGACATTCACGTCTAAATCGAGTATCTGAGTTTTCAAGGGCCGCAGTCGTATATACAGGGTGAGTATTTTCCATTGTTTAGCATGGAGATCTCGAATACTAGCTTAGATAGAGAGACAATTAAATGAGAAAAGAATTGCGGTTTTACGAGCTCAATTTAATAAGCGCTTTTTGTTTTTTGGAAAAAATGCATGGCTAACTAGATATATCGCAAAAATGATTTTTTTTTTATTTCGTCCGGCGCCTGTATCTCTGTTATTATTGACTTTAGTAAAAAATGTGTAAGGAAGGATGTTATAAGTAATTATGTGCTTAATAATACTATATAACCGAATTTTTCATTTAAGCTATAATTTTTGAGTTATGACTAAAGACGGCAGACTATGTGCCCACACTGTCAAATTTAATAATATTTAATAATATAATTTAACAGTATATTAGATAAAAATGTAGATTTTACAAAATTAGGGCAACTATTTACCAATACTGAAGATCCATTGTACAGATACAAAGAGCACTTTAACTATGCAAATATAACATCTCTCAACGTCGAACAATCCTTCTCAGTATATAAACATATACCATGTGGACGCGTGCGTCTGCACTATAGCGATACCTGTAGTGTAAGCAAAACACACAGAGGTGTCCGTGTGTTAGAACGGTAAAGAAGTAGACGCAATGTTCTACTGGATTACAACAGAACTAGTGTTTCGCATATCCCTATGATGCACTCGCATTTGTCCAAAAAATCCACATTTATACGGTGTAGTCGCGCAAGCGCATTAGCCGGCGCTCCCGCATATGGGTGTTAGTTGCAATTTTTATATCGTCGGGGGAACTACTCGCGCACACTATTTAATAAACCGCGTTGTTGGTAGGTAGGTAACGGTCATTTAAAAAATGGAGTATTATACACCGGAGCAAAAACTCTTTATGATTAAACAATTTTACGGTGGTAATTCCGCGGAAGTAATTCGAGCTTTATTTGCAGCTAATTACCCTGAAAGTCAAATTCCCAATGCAAGCACCATTCGTAGGACAGTTAATCGGTTCGAAACTACATTTTCTATAGTAACTAATAAAAATAAAGTTGTTCCGGATAAGAATATAAGTGATATAGAAATTCGAGTATGTGCTGTAGTCGAAGTAAATCCCACTATGTCGTCTCGACAAATTGCCCGCAGCAAACAGCAAAACAACGGCTCAATATATTTTCCGTACTAATAAATATCGTTCATACAAATTTACAAGTTCACAAGTACTTTTTCCCGATGATTATAAATAATGATAAATAAATATCACGAAAATGAATTATTTTTTAATAACGCCTACGAATACATTTATACGTATAACTTATAATACGCTCGCTGTCGGTGTGGCAATTCAAGTTGGCACGCCCATTATAGTCGGCCAGTAGTTACTAATAGATGCATCGCGCTATGGATGGCGGCCACACGGTATATACGTCGCTACGTACGAACCTTTCCGAGACTAATACAGAAACATATATTATGGTGCAGTTTTTTCATCGCGCACATCCGCATTTTTTTGCAACAATGTTAACATGTTGGGTCAGTTATTTATGTTTTTTCTTAACGTTTTGTATAGGGATTCGATATATTTATTTTTAAAAAATTTAACCGTGTATTATTAAATTTGACAGTGTGGGCACATAGTCTGCCGTCTTTAGTTATGACACAAACTTGTGTTTTTTCTAATGGAAACACCATAGTCGGCCATGACTTTATAAAAAAGGCCTTCTTGCGACGATTTAAATGATGTAACACTTGTCATAGTTATTTTTATAAATAAACAAATTATGGCCGTTTCTTTCTTTTAATTTTCGAACTGCTCTAGTAGTATGCTATGAAAACAATGAATAGATACACATCGCGTTTAATAATAATGCAAATGACAATTATTGACATTAAATTTCTAATTATTGTCAATTGAGGTTTCGTCAAATATCAATATGAATTTTTCTAATCAGAAAAAGCGTGATAGATTGAATGTTACATTTTGCGCCATAAAAATGCTGTACAAGTTGCGCAACAGTATTTCGAACGGTATTTTGTTAGTCGCCAGCCTTCTCTACCTACCTTTAATAGACTCTATAATAATTTTGGAGAGTATGGTTCGTTCTGTATACTAATAAAGATTGCAAGAGATATTAATGAAGAAGCAGAGGTAGACGTATTGGCACGTGTAATGCAAAATCCATGGATTTCAACACGAGAAATTGAAACTGATGCAGGCACGTCACAACGTACTGTTGTACGAGTACTGAAAAAGCATAAGTTTCATCCCTATAAAATATCAGTTGTACAAACACTGCACCCTGATGATTACAATAAGCGCATTGATTATTGTACTTGTACTATTGTAAAACATCTCTAATTAGCTAACCTTTTTCAACTTTTGCTATAATAAAATACTTTTCTGTTCCAAAACTTTTGGTATTTGCATTTTTGATTAACTTAATTGTCACGGTATGACGTTAATAAACGTCAGAAGTAGATGTACTCGATTTTTGTGAATGCAAGAGTACAAGGCGATCAGTTAGAAATATTTTATAAAAATGTATTTCTTTATTTCGTTAAAAAACATGTTAACTTCTCAACATTTATTTTGTGTTTTATATTGCATACGCAGCTTAAAAATTTGTCAGCATTAAGAAAATACAAAAGCATTTAAAATTATCGTATACAATAAAGTATTTAATCATTTCAATTAAGATCGTAATAATCAACATCGACTTAGCCGGGAATGCATGCAATCGTAAGCCTAAACGTCGTTTCTGATTGAAGAGCAGACTGGAAGCGTAAAGGGGCCGAACCTTATCGATGTGTAAACTATGGAGCTGCCATTTTCGATAAAGGATAGCGTCGGAGATGGAACATCCAGCCACAATGATAAATGACCGATCGCTGGTGGTTTTGTAACGTCGGTAAACACTGTCCTTCATTCGCTGATGTTGCGGCCGATGCCACAGTACCGCACACAGACACAAAAAACCCGGATGATTCCCCGGAAACTCCGGGAAAAAAACGAGCACTCTAAGAATACCTTCGAGGAATGAAGATCATTATCTTTTTCATAATATTTTCAGACTCGGTCGGTATTAAATTGAACTTCTTTCGATGATAAGGAGAGATAAAAGAAAAGGAAAAAAAGACGAAGGACAAAAAAGTACAGCGCTCTCGTGCTATTCTGATAAATTTTAACGTTTATGGCGACGTTCTCTTTTCTTTCCAAATAATGCTCGATGAAAAGATCATTATTTAAGGTTTGACGTTATGGACAGTTTAGTTTTAAATTAATTATTATGTCCTTGCTTTAATTCTGGTTTATTATTTAATCTTTTAATTTTAATTTTCTAAATGTACTGTGCACGACATTGTTTCTGTTTTAGTTTATAGTAAACAGTAATTGCAGGGAAGGTAGTCGTTTGTGATATAATTATTTTGAGGTTTTTAAAATAGTACTTAATAATAAAATCTAATTGGAAAATTAATCAAGTCCGAAGGCTCTTGTCGTTTTAAAAGTAAACGGATAGCTATTTATAAATTTTTATGATTTGGATCTGCTTCTATTTAATGTGTACCAGACTTGTGGTTGCGATTAACTAAGAAACGAACATAAGTATTTTTAAACTAAGAAGCAAAACATATACGAGGGAGTATTGATATATGCTTAGCCTACTATTGAAACAATTTAAAGTTGGGACTTAGAATATCTTATTATTCAATATAGTCTCCTGATAAATTAATACACTTAATACAGCGATCCTACAATATCTTTAACCATTCTTCAAGAAAGACTCTTCTTGATCTGCAAACTAACCCTCCACAGCTCTATTACCTCTTCGTTACACAAAAATTGACGTCCTTTTAAACTTTTTTTCAATCGTGGGAACAGATAATAATCTTGGGGCTAAATCTGTGTTTGCGATTAACTAATAAATGAACATAAGTATTTTTAAACTAAGAAGTAAAGCATATACGAGGGAGTATTGATATATTCTTAGCCTACTATTGAAACAATTTAAAGTTGGGACTTAGAATATCTTATTATTCAATATAGTCTCCTGATAAATTAATACACTTAATACAGCGATCCTACAATATCTTTAACCATTCTTAAAGAAGGACTCTTCTTGATCTGCAAACTAACCCTCCACAGCTCTATTACCTCTTCGTTACACAAAAATTGACGTCCTTTTAAACTTTTTTTCAATCGTGGGAACAGATAATAGTCTTTGGGCTAAATCTGTGTTTGCGATTAACTAAGAAATGAACATAAGTATTTTTAACTAAGAAGTAAAGCATATACGAGGGAGTATTGATATATTCTTAGCCTACTATTGAAACAGTTTAAAGTTGGGACTTAGAATATCTTATTATTCAACATAGTCTCCTCATAAATTACTACACTTAATACAGCGATCCTACAATGTCTTTAATCAATGTGAAAGAAAGATTATTCTTGGTCTGCATACTAACCCTCCACAGCTCCTATTACCTCTTCGTTACATAAAAATTGACGTCCTTTTAACCTTTTTTTCAATCGCGGGAACAGATAATAGTCTTAGGGGCTAAGTCTAGGGAATGCCAGTAATTCGAACCCAAGATCCCGAATTGTATTCATGGTAATGCGCGATTTGTGTGCAGGGTCATTGTCCTGCGAAAACAACACAAATTTCGCTAACATGCCACGTCTTGTTTCCTTAATTTTCTCTCTCAGGATGGTTAGTAATTTAGAATAAGAAATTCCGGTGATTGTTTGACTTTCTTTTTATGTAATCGATCATAATTATTCCTCGGATATTACAAAAAAGAACTGAAACAAGAACCTTTCCAGCGGATTTATTAACTCGAAAGTCTTGGAGAACCACAATGCTTCCACTACATCGATTGCTGTTTTGTTTCTAGTCCGTAAAATGGACCCATTTTTCATCCATAGTCACAAGACGGTTCAAAAATTATGGATCTCCTCCAAAACGGGCACAGAGTGACAGTGATAATTTCACTCTTGCTCGTTTGTGTTCGGGTTCAGGCATTTAGGAATCCATTTTTCAGAAATTTTTTTCATATCTAAACCGACGTGATCTATATGATGGACGCGTTCATATGAAATCTTTAGTGCTTCAGCTATACGTTTTAGCTCAAATCGACAGTCTGATAATATGACGTCATGAACTGCGTCAATATTTGGGGTGGACACCGAACTCAGTCTTCCTGGCCACTTCTCGTCTTCAACGGAAAGTTTTTCTATTTCGAATGACGCGTTCCAATTTTTGAAAGTTACATATAATGGGCATTGATCTGCATATGTGTTAAGCATATTGGCGGCGCTGAATATTCTTCAACGCTGTGTTTAATAACTTTTCTAATGGTGTTATTTATGGCGTAAGTATCTCTCCAGCTGCATGTATTGATGATGCTATACTAAGATGAAACAGGTGTCTGCATATCTGAACAGATATTTTCATACAAATAACGTGCCTTAAAAAACTTTCCTCATTATAGTCGGATGTAAAAGATTGGTGCACATGCGAAGCTTTAGAAAACTTCAAATTCTGACAGTTGTCATATATAAATTCAAATTATAGACGCTTATACTTTTTAAATTATTTTATTATAATGTTACAACACAAGTTACAACATAAAATATTTTATCTATGACTAAATAATAAAGTAGGTATTATATTAGTGATTTTTCGGGACTCATAATTCCCGCAGGGAATAATGAAATGTGACCGTTCTTATTGGCGCAATGCAGGGAATAGTGATAACGTTATGTCTCATTATTCCCTGCGTTCCGCCAATAAAACATAGTCTTACCAGCGTTACCATAGTAACCATAAACAAACCTGGATAATTCAATTGTGAAACGTGTCGTCGATACAATAAACTTCAGCGTCTTAGTAATTTTCAGTTGGTTGTAGATAAAGTAGTGTATACTAACTCACAATAATGACTATTGTTCCTTCAAGATGAGTTACTTCCTCACCGCTTCGCGGCTCGATTCGTAATTTCAACTCTCTGGAATAATAACCGACATTATTGACTCGTTGTTATATTATTCGAAGTTACTATAGAACTGGCCAAATATTAGAAAATGGAGATTGGGTTTATTCTACTAATCAGTGCTTACAGGATTTCCGGCAACAGTATCATAATCTTCTAGTTACGTACGCACAACTGCAAAAACATGTTCATGCTTGTGTTACTAAATATGGTGAAACAGGGGCAATAACTCGTAGATCTGGCAGTGGAGCACCTAGAAAACGAACAACAAATTACTCAAAGGATATTCGACGTTGAATGGACAACTCAACAAAACTATTACAAGTTCACTTGTCACTGGGAATCTGTCATGCTATTTTAAAAAAGGACTTAAAGTTATTTCCATGTAAAATTCAAGCATCTTCGGATCTTAAAGAGTTAGATTTTGTTACGAGAACACAATATTTTCTATGGGTTTTGAATAACATAAATAACAATGACATTGAATAGATTCGGCTTTTACTTGAGGAAGGTCCATAATTTAAAATAGAAATAAAACTACTGCTCAAATCTTCACTTTTTAATATTTAATTGTAACACGACAATTGTTTCGCCAGCACAGTGGCTTCTCAGGTACTTACAGCTAAATAATACGTTACAAACTAGTTTGTAACTAGTTTGAAGATCTGAACCGTAGTTTTATTTCTATTTTAAACAATGACATTCTTGACAAATGCTTTTTACGGATTAGACTAGGTTCCATCTTTCAAGATATTTAAACAAGCAAAATATTAGAATTTCGTCTGCAGAAAACCCTCGTGCATTTGTGGAAACTGAGCTACATCCACAAAAAATAGGTGCCTGGCCAGCAGTTTCAAGAAGACGAATTAATGGGTCTATATTTTTTAATCAAATTGTAACTGCTGACAGATATCTAAATGAATTATTAGAACCGTTTATTAATGAACTACATGATGATGAACTTATGGAAGTATATTTCCAGCAAGATAATGCACCAACGCACAAATCTTAAGAAACAATAGATTTCTTGCAAGAATTTTTCAATACAAGAATTATTAATTTTCCTCCAAGATCTCCAGATTTGAAAATTTTAGTCTATTTTATTTTTCCATAAGATTACCATTTTCAACACCAGACATCACACAATCGAAGAGCTGCGTAATGCTATTGTGAATTCTTGTGCTGATATAATCCAAGAGATCCCTATAAATGGCTTTGAAAGCGTGAAGCGTAGAGTTCAACTGTGTCTTCAAAATAAGGGTCTCAATATTTCCAACAATTACTTCAGTATTATTTTGTTTTAATTTTAACTATTGTAATAAATACTTTTTCAAAATCTAAATTAGTAATTATTACACACGTTTAAATGACATAATCAAACTATCAAATTTATAGGTTTGTGACAGGTTACATGTACTGTCACCAACTATTATTAAAAATGTTTTAATGCATTTATATCATTAATTAAAAATTGGTGAAAAGCCACGTCCATCAACGGAACGTACAGACGCGTTTCGCTCTTATTGGAGCTTATCAATGTACGGTATCTCGAAGACGGATATGGCTTTTCACCTCTATACTTTGTGTATATATAGTTAACATTCTGAACTTACTTCAAATGAGAATTAATGAATATTAAATCTCATTTTTACATGTAAATGTAGCCTTATGTGATGCGTTAATAACTACAATCCGACAAACTAAGTTTGTACCAGTATGTAGAACACACCTCGTCGCGACTCCGACCTTTCTGGTAATTAGGATAATTAAATATTGCTGAAAAGCCACGTCCATCAACGGAACGTACAGACGCGTTTCGCTCTTATTGGAGCTTATCAATGTACGGTATCTAGATGACGGATATGGCTTTTCACTTCTATACTTTGTGTATATATAGTTAACATTCTGAACTTACTGCAAATGAGAATTAATGAATATAAATCTCATTTTTATATGTAAATGTCGCCTTATGTGATGTATTATACGTTTGTGACAGGTTACATGCACTCTCACCAAATATTATTAAAAATGATTTAATGCATTTATATAGTATTTATGAAAAAACTTTCTTCAATTTATTTTTTAAATATTTGTCATTGTTAATACTTTGCTACTTACACTTGCTGAAGGAATAAATTATTATTTGACACATCTATTTCGGTAAATTTTGCTATATGTATTAATGTATGATGATTTCTGTATAAGCAACATTTTAGATTCAGACCAAATGTCTGAGTGCGTTTGATAAAAATACGTCTACCGAAAAATGTTACAATATCTGATCAGAGAAGAATGTAATATCGCTTATGGGCTTTCAATACCGTTCCCCGCAATCAGTAATAATTTACTATTTCGCTATAACATGCAGGAACTAATAAAATTTTTATTATCTTACTTCGTAGTCATTTACGTTGTTTATTGTGGGGTGATATGCTTGTCAGAAATGCGGCAAAATAATATATTTTATTACTCTGATACGATTAAAAGCTGTAATACACAGCAGGAATCGACACATCAAAGTTTATGTATCGGCATAGAAAAGCGCTGGTGCATTATGAAAAGGCACATAAACCAAATTCGATTTAATAACTTAATTTGTATTGTTTTTTGATTTGAGAAAAGCTTTCTAACTACATATTAACAAGAATTGAACATTGTTGAAAACTACGTGTCGTAAAACTTTGTCATTCAATACCGGAGTACTTTAACAGACCGGACGTTGAATTCAGTTCTGTATTCATTTATTTACTTTGTGTGGGTTATGGAAGAATTTTGTAGCGCTTTCCTTTCGTTTTGTCAATGTACAGGATTATTCGTGTTGGGAATTATGGAACAATTGCGAATAAAAATTAATTAACATCATCGTAGCTATAAATATCATAAATGTGGTATATTTTTCAGCTTAAAATATATTAAGTATATACGAGAGCTCCTTTGTTTCTATTAATCCTAGTAAAGCTATACACAACGTTTCGACAAAGCACATTTATAAATAAAATTATAAATGAGTGTGTCTTCACGGTCAATGCATTTTTACTCCAATTTTTTCGTCTTAAGTTTAGGTGATTTCAAAGTGCGTCAATGATTTCTTCGACCGATACAAAACGTAAACCCCATAACTTATGATTTACATGTGAAAACAAATAAAAATCATTAAATGACAGATGTAGACTCTGCCGCAAAATGTATTTAGCGTATGGCTAACATGGATTGAAATTTAAAGTTACACAGATCAGAGTTATATTTTAAAATCAAAGCCATTTATCCATTCCAACACTGAGTCAGTGGCTTACCATTTCTGGCAAGGGTGCTATATCCCCACACGAGCAATAGTTCTAGTAATACCTACTTACGATTTAACAATTTACCCCAATAACGAGCTTGCCCCGGAGATCTTCGACTAAAGATCAACTCAGCTCAGAAACGAGCGGAGGGAGAGTTCTTTTAATATAGGCGCCACTATGTTTAAACTCTTTAGCCGTTACAGTGAACATAAACACTGCCGACGGTAACTTTACTAAATCATAGGTATATACGTTTATCGTTGTTATCATAACAATAAAACAACAAATATAAAATAATAACAATAAAAGCTTTATTAACTACGAAATAAATCACCAACAAACAGAAACGAATGTTAAACAGCAATGTCAAAATCGCACGTACTATGAGAACATGTCAACAAATCCGCAAGACCAAAAATAATGCAGGCAAGAAATCTAAATCGGCTTTCAAGCCACAAAATTAATGAATAAAACAAAAAAAATATATCATTGACCAATTTGTTAGTTACATTAACATAGATATATTAATTCTCATTGAAAGCAAAGTAATGACTGGACATAAGTTAATGACTCACCGAGTATAGTAAATTAAATCAAAGACTAAACCGTGTACAATAAATTGAATAATAATGTTAATTTGAATTATATGCACAGAATATCACCGAGTTTTAGACAAGCCCCAAAAATACTTCATAAGATTTAAACAACAAAAAATAAGATTAACCTATCGAAATGGTTGAATAATATAAATAAAAAAGCGTAACTTGAAAATTGCATAAGTAATTTATCTAAGATCTTGGATAAATCTCACATCGAGATTTTGGTACACACGGTATATGCAGAAATTATTAAATATAACACTGATATAAACTGATAGATAATTTAAATTTTTAATAAAGAAAATTGCACACAGTAAATCTATAATTATTTTTATGACATTTCGTTATTTATATCATTATACTAAATGATTCTGAAGTTATATAAAAAAATGTAATAATTAAATTGATGAAATTGGTTATTAAATAACAAATACAAAATAAATAATTTTATTATTATAGCATCGTATTAGGTACTTATATAACAAATAATACCTACTAGTCGGTTTTTAATAATATCCTTCGACAAGGATCGAATGCATACTATTCTTCATACAACAAATAATTGTTTGTGTTACTTTTAGAATAGTCAAATTTTATATTGATATTTCTCTATTTCGCTACTAATTGTTTTGCATATTACCACAACATGCTAACTTCGAAAGTATCGATTTATTTAAATGTTAAACGTATGTAAAATCTACCACAATATCACACTACAAAAATAGTTTTTAGTACTTCTACTCTAGCTAGATTTAATACTCATTTTTGTACATATACTTAACTACAGTTGTGGTGTATATTTTCACAATACATTCACCACAAATATCTTTTTCTCTGTACAACTACATTTTTCTCAGTGTAGTGCTCTCGATCAAAAAGTCACGGTTCAAACAGACCTCGTATAGTTTATTTGGCATTACATATCTTTACAATATATTTTCGCAACAATCGCTACTTTGCAGTAACATTACAATTGCCATTGTAACCTTATTCTTTGTGTGAACTTCCAGAAGAAGGGCATGTATGGTACATACATGACTCATCAATGTGAAACAGTCTTTAAAAATCATATTGATATTACTTTAAAGAATTTTATTCCACAATTTCATGAATTTGGGTCCTAAGAAAATGGTGGAAATTTACCGTAGGTGTTAGTTTAAATGGCTTGGTGGGGAGGCATCAAGTTGGATACTTAACGATAATAATAACGATTCGGAATCGTACACGTACTTTCTAGAAGAACGAAAATAAGACAATAGTATTTTAGATTATCCAACCTAAACACCGCATATCACACCAATTGAAAATGTGTTGGCTTATATAAAAATGAGGCTGATGGGAAAGCATCTGGCGAATTTGAATTGGCTAACGTATTAAATTAAATTAATTTGGTAGCATCTTAGCACAGATTACAGAGAAAATCTTGACATTAAATCCAACATTGTTGTTGTAGTCTAAATTTTATACAACAGCGCCAATGTTGGATTCTTATACTCTTATTAAGTGCGAAAAAGTGACATGGGAACATATCCTGATATGTTCCCTTTTCGTATTATGTGAAATTTTTTTAAATGTATTATATCATTTAATAGAAGTACAATTGTTCTTCTTCCGCGCTTAATGATGTATCTACTTATAAACCATGCAAAAAGGCAAAAAAGTCAATATCGCGTAAATTCGGACATGTTCCCTTTTCCAACGCACCGATTCAATTACTTTTCGAAATTTTACTGTTAAGTCAAAAATTGAAGTGTTACTCTAGAAACGATCGCTATAAATAATTAACTTGAAGGTGATTTAATTATTTAGTCTGATTATTTTAATATTTTTTAAAGAAAAGTTTGCAATTCTTTTTAATTTGCTCTGATATTATCTAATGCACACAAACTTTAGCTTTAATTTTATACCCCTGCCGTTCTAGTCCTTTGAGTTGGAGATCCTTAAGTGCATTATTTACAATGTTATATTCCTATGGCCCGAAATGCATAATTTTGAATAAAACGACGTATTCCTAACATATGTGACTAGTAATTTTACCATTCCTTATGTTATCAAAATGCCAATTTGATAATATTTGCGTAAATAATTTTGTTTCATTTTTAAATCGATGTTCTCATATCTACATGCAATAATTTCTGCAAGATCCATAGAAATGATTTTATATTTTTCCATGATTTTCATATTTTATCACATCTGTTTCCTTATAATGTTTTCAAATGTTAATCCAGATTTATGCAAAACACGCCGTAAAATAAGCAAATAATATATATATACATATATATACATCCACCGGTAAAATCCCCGGTGTATTTTCCCAAGCAGAGTAATAATATTTTCAGAACAGCATCATCACGAGAGAAGAGAGTAAGACCAGACCGTCTGCGTATCAATCCCAATTTATGACAGCATCGACACAATATCTCACTATGTATTCCGCGCATAGTCGCTGATATGGTAATAATATCAAAATGATATTAGAAGAATACGTGATTGGAATCTAACAGCCCCCGGGGTTGTAGCGTTGTGTAGTATTTGTAAGCAGAAGGGTGGATAAACATCATGTCTAAGGATTCGGTGATGAGTAATATTTTCTGTTCGGTAATACAGCAGCATCAAACAGGGATGAGAAACCACCTCTGTATCCTGAGGGATTTACAGTGGCGTGTATATGTGGAAAATATTCTGCGAAAAATAATAATTTTAATTGATTGTAATCAGAAATAAACAATATGGACTTTTACTTTGAAAGACGTATACAAAATTTTTCAAAATGCACATGACAACGGCATGTATGGTCAAGTAAAGCGATGTTATTAAAACTCTTGTTTGCAATTTCGACGTTAAAAACATGTTACTCTCAAACGAAATTAATAATACACATCTATGTTCATTTCGATTGAGAATGACATTTTTTTAATTTCAAAACAGCAGTAATGTTATCTGTTAGAATAAAGTGATAAAAAGATAGTTTTTTGTGTAACAATATGATTAACTATCATGATGAAACGACTTCTACAATCAATAACAAGAAGAATTCATTATATTTAAGATAACATTTAATTAATAATTTCGAGGTCCTCCAAACCTTTAATTCATACATTAGAAACAGATGGTATTTGGCATAAATTAAATACCTAAAGTTAGTCAGATTACTGTCAAAATAAATAATATTTTCAACATTATTGAGTATCATATCTTTTCGATTGAATTTGTATCCACTTCATTTCATCAATAATTTTATATATATACATGACAAATTATAATAACGAGTCTTTAAGTATTTTTATTGACATATTTCTCCATCCAAGTTATAAACATTTTATTTAAGACCGTAAAGATTCACGATCTTCCCTTACCTTTTGTATGTTTGAACGATATCCTAGTGGAAATGCAGTACTTACACTTTCTTGCCAAATACGATACCACATTACCAAACACTTGCGAGATACCGAAGTAAGTGAGATTGAAGCATCAGGGCATTAGTATGACCAGGTACGGCATCAACATTTAATAGCGAAAAAGATTTCTTCGCGTTGGATACTAGGGAAGTCTTTTATAAGACTTTATTGTTTTTCAAAGTATCTTCCACGAAGATTAATGCATTTTTTCAACCTGGAAGCAGTTACTCCACCCGTTTGTTGGTACAGTCAAAATTGCGTTTTTAGAGTCATCGACTGCTCCTTCTGACGACTAGAACCTTTGACCACACAGTATGTCCTTGATTCTCGGAAAGGTAAAGAAATCGTTGGGACTTAGTTCGGGTCTGTACGGTGGATGGTTTAACAATTCGACACTTTGCTGTTTTAAAAATTCAATTGGCTTACCAGCTGTGTATGAATTTGCATTGTCTTGGTGGAGGATGATTCATCGTTGTGGGTTGGTTTCAAGCTCAGCGATGACTTGCGGCAAACTAATGATTGTATACCAATTGGCAATAACAATTCTTTGATTTTTTTGGAGATACCTCGAGAACGGATGACTTTTGTAGGCTTTCCTTCACCTTGGAACACCTAAACTCGTATTGGCAAATCCAAGATTCATCACCACTCACGACGTCGTACACGTCTTTAGAGTTTCCTGCGTTGAAGCGGTATAGAGTTTTTTGACACCAATTCCACCCTAGCTGCTTTCTGTTCATCGGTCAACACATGCGGTATCCAACGGGAAACTAATTCTTTTACACACAATTCTTCATGCACAATTCTTTGAATTGAGGTCTATGAAATTCCCAATAATGCCTCAATTTTCCTATATTTCAAATGTCCATCTTCGTTGATGAGTTTGCGCACAGCATCGACGTTTTTCTGAGTGACTGCCATTTTTGGTGCATCTGCTCTTGAATCGTCACTAAGGCTAATCCGTCCACGTTTGAATTCTCCATACCAACGAGAAATTGTTGACTGATGTGGTGCTTCATTATCGAAAGCAGAAACTAATTCGGCGAGGCATTCTTGTTGAGATAATTGCCTTCTAAAATTATAAAAAATTATTGCACGAAAATTTTCACAGTTTAATTCAATTTTTGTACCAACTTGTCAACGTTGACAGCTAAGGTATCGCACTGAAACTTAGGACTTAGGCCAACTAAACATTAAGGTTAATTTTTAGTACTGACATTTTATTAGTGGCGCCCTCTATGTCCCAGTAGGAAAAACACAAAAGACATCCCTCGTATTATATAATTTTAGAAAGGCCCGTGTCGATTGGTACAAAATAATGTTCACAAAAGGCAATCTTGTTCGATCGTAGAACGGCCAATTCTGAATAGTATACACATAACCATTTGTTTTTCAGAAGTCTTTTCAAAAATTATAAATATCAACTAGCGATACTGGATCATTCTTTACCATGACAACGTGAGCTCTCACAAATCGGCACGAACAACTCAATATTTGACCGGTTAACATGGAATTGGTAGGTAATCCGCCGTATAGTTCTGACTTGGTACGCAATTAATCCTTTTTATTCCCGTACGTCAAACCTAAACTATATCGTTGACGATTATTGATGTCAAATGAAGCAGTTGATGGTTCCAAAATGCATATTTTGATGATACCTTAATCGGAATTGACCACCACGCTCTGCGTCAATATTTTGAAAAATAATTACACCGTTTGTGATCATAAATGTTTGTTCTTGTTTGTTATTCCGGGTACATAACTAGTAGGGGCTCATATTCAAAATCGTATTTCCTTCTCTTCTCTATTCTTCGCCTACTAGAATCAATCAACAATGTCATTTATTATAATTTGGTTTCAAAGGTATGAATTTTATGAGCAATTTTATAAACAATCTTCAAACGTTGTAGTGTGCGTAATTTTTCCAAATCTTCCCAAACAGTTCTAAGATAATACCTAAAATAATTTACTATATAAGTTTATATATATATATATATATAGTATATAAGATTATAAGTTGTTTAAATATTTTCTTCAGATTTAGAGTAACGTCATGGTACAGTTTTGAGACTTTGTTTTATGTCTATTTTCAGCAATGTTAGAAGATTTTAGATAGTTCCTTTCCAACGATGAACTTTAAAAAATATTTGTTAACCAAAAGTAGCATTTATCAATACAGCTTGAAAAAAAATTAAAATATTCATCGCCTTTTAATACACAGTAAAAACGTCGACCGCTTACTAGTCGCTGTGAAACAGCTTGTTGAGGGCAAATTTTTACTTATCAGGAATAAATCCAACTATAAAAATCATTTGCTACATATGTTGATAACACTAAAGTCTTAGCATCCTATACTGATCCAACATCTGCATCCAGGAACTTAATACAACTTGAACAAAATCAAACTGCATGAAAACACAGCGAATTAAAGCCAACGAAACGAAGTCCTAAGTCCACCCATGTGACATTTATATTGCGCCGAGAAACGTGCTCTCCAGTTAGCATTTACAGTTGTCAATTACCACAAGCAGAAGATGCTAAATACCTCAGCATGCATCTGGACCGACCTCTAATGTGGAAAGAAACACATATTAACCAAATGTAAACAACTTGGTTTTAAACTAAGCTAAATGTGCTGGTTCATTGGACGTATATCCAAGCTATCATCACACAACAAAGTGCTACTCTACAAAGCAATTTAGAAACCTATTTGGCCATATGGTATTCAATTATGGGGAACTACAAGTAATTCAAGCAATGCATTACCCCAACGCTTCCAAAATAAACTCGACATCCCTCTGGAGTCTATCGAAGACATCATCCATTACTACAGTCAATGCTCCTTAATGTGCTTGCCAACCAGTTGAACTTGATCGATATGAATGAAGTGCGTAGGCTGAAACGGCTGCTGCCACCAAATGTACCAAGAGAAATAACATAAAATAGACTCTGAGATGTTACTTACATAATCAAATAATCTAGATTTAAGGTTCAAATAAATTTAAATTTGCAGTTCTCTCTAGGAGAGAGAAATAAGAAATAAATAAGAAATTGAAAAAATTAAGAATTCTTTATTCATGTGGGAATGAGTTAACTTTTTGTTTTATTGCCCCACTTTTCATTTTATATTAATTAATATTATTAATATTAATTAAAACTTATTATTAAATATTTCTATTTTGGATGTGATTTCAAACGCGATAATTACAAGGATTATTATCATAATGTAACTATGTCTTTAATTTCGGCTGGCAATTTATTAACATTGCATCCTCGGGAATGTTGATTCTAAAATTATTCAATAAGTTGCAATGTTAATATAACAATTAAAAGTATATGATAAGGTATACTTTATTTTAAAATTAAATTAAATTAATTAAATTTAAACCCTCTCTACGCCACTGGAACAGAATTTTCACTGCCATCCACAGATGGGGTGACCGGGCAAGACACTTTACCATAGGATATCCGTTAACGACACAAAAGTAACTCCGTGAATATAAATCAACGTCATTGTTAAAGCACTGAAGTTATCAAGGCCGCGTATTCGGAGGGTTCAAATTCCGGTGAGTTCGAAGTGGTCGGATTGAAGAGGCTAGCGGATTTGTCTAATCCAGTGGTACTGGAACGAGTATTACCATCACGCCGAATGACATTTAATGTCTGTCCGACGTACGAGAATTTCACACGGCATTAAGGTGAACCAATTACCCTTTCCAATGTTCGTGTCCCCATCGACAGTGTTCTGAAGACTTATCAGAAGTCGTAAACACGTCGAGACACCTATCGGTTAATCTCTACATTTACGAGAAAAATGAAAAATTGCAAGTTCTGTACAGATGTTAGAAGCTACTGTCAGTAACTAGAAGTAGTTAGTCAATCTGAAAGTTTGAACATTATATATTGTTATGAGGCAAACTACTTCAAAACAATATGTATTAATTATTGAAAATTTAGAACAAAATAAAGTTTTGAAAAATTAAAAATATAATTTAAATGTTTAAGAATTTTAAAAGTAAATCAGAAATTCAAAGTAAATATAAATGCATTATATTGAATAGTTCTAATTTCTAATGTTAAATATGTTAATTAGTTGTAAGTATTTAAGAAAGGAAATTGTAATTGATTTTTAAGTTTGAATACTGATTCAAACTGTTAATTTCCGCATCGCTTCCGTTGATTTCGTAAACCAAGGATGTTGTGGATCATTTTTCTAAATAGGACGCTAATCGTCTTTTGTTGAAAGCTGCGCCTTTCAAGAGAGTCGTTATGTAGAGTCCAATTGATATGGATGCCATATTTAGTAATACAATAGTATTTTTCTCAGTCCACATTTTCTAAGAATAGAGATTCAAAATATTACAACTAAAAGTACTCAAAAATATATCTAAAAGATGGTGAAAAGTTTAATTTATCAATTGAAATTCATTTGAACGGCGTAAATCAAGTACATATTTAATAAATAATCAACTAAAGCATCATTTTAAAATTAAATATTTTAATGGCGGACCTGATGGAAATTTGAAAATTATTGCAGTAACTTAAGAAATAACTGCTTTTTGTGTCTGATTCATCAATTCCTGAATACCAGACCTTTTAAAGTCATTCCGGGACCAGATTTTAAAAAAAAACGAAGAACTTTTCTAGTTTCCAGAAATTTTTGAAGATCCACACCGAGATCCTCCCTTTTTCAGAGAGTATCTAAAATTATATTTATAAAAGAAAAATCGTTCTTTACTTATTTTAAATAAAATATATTTACCTAGAAAAATAATTGTAATCCTACGATTAAGAAAGCTATTCAAAAGAATGATTCGTAAATTTAATTCTAGCTGTACATGTTTATTTAAGGACAACAGTTCATTCAAGAACTAACTTTAATTGATTCGATCCCAAATAGATTTGAATAACCTCGTCAAGTCAATAAACAATCGGTTATCAGTACTCGTTACTGTTAGATTTATGCTTTTTAACTTTAAATTATATTTCCTTTGATAACTAAGCAACAAGTGAATTTCCATTACAATTTCTGAAAGAAAGAATTAACTTATATTTGTATTATTAATAGTGAGTGTTTTAAATATATACTTACCTGTTAAAGTATATCATAATAACTACTGTATTTGTCACCATTAAGTATTTTTATAATAAAGAAAATGTTTTTTATTGTCTTTTTTGAAAATTGTGTTATTGAATAAAATGAATAAAATAAAATTAAAAAACCCTTACCACAATAGAATTTAATGATTCTAAATACGTATTTCTACAACCACGTTGTCATCTTCAGTAAAAAAAAACAGTGTAACACTTGAACGCACAAAAACACTCACAGAAGGATTGTTCTGAACGTCTTCTAGTTTAACACTAAAATCTTCAATTTTAAATGCTACAAAAATTACCTACATTTTGGTAAACCCCACCTATTCATGCAAGAGCATTAACCCATTATTTGTAAATTCTATAGAAAAACCGTTTAGAAATATTATAGAAGCCGTAATTTAACATACATTAAGAATCCAATTATGAAACTAATCCTTAAATTATGTTGAAATATAAATTTGGAAATTAATTTTGAGTCAGAATATTTTAATGGCAAATATTGTAATGAAACGAATTTAAAAATAAATTCCATGAATTCGAATATTTTTTAATGGTTTTCCTATTTTTCTTGCTTTAATAACATCTAATTGTCAATTAACTCAAATAAAGAAGAACCTGGTACAGGACCCAAATCTGCGTTAATTACGTTACTCCTATTTTTAAAGATAAAAATGCTCTCAAAACTATCTAATTCGCGGGGGCGTGTGACGTTTTTTATTAATCTCAGACAGTCAGATGTTACGTTGTGATCTGATTCAAGAATATGTCGGGCAACACTTGATTTTTCCGGTCTATTGAATCTAATATGCGAAACATGTTCTTTATAACGAGTCAGAATCGAACGTTTTGTTTAGCCGACATATTTTTTATCACAGTCCTTACAATTTATTTCATAGATTCCAGATTTGTTGTTTACCTCAATTTTGTCTTTCGCGTTGCCTAAGAGAGATTTTAGGGAGTTATTCGACCGAAATGCTACTTGAACATTATACTGTTTAAAGGATTTACTTAAATTTTTCGTAGTTTCGTGAAACGGTAAATTAATAAATTTTTTGCTCGAATCTATTTAAGGTAGCAAACATGTGGAATCCTGAATTGTTTTTCTTAGTTTATGTTTTCTAACTAGCTTGTTTATTATTTTTGAATCGAAACCGTTGTAACTCGCGATTTTCTTAATTAAAGTTAATTCCTTTTCATATCTATCCTTTGTCAATGGGATGCTTAACAAACGATTGATAAGAAAATTGAAAGAGGCACTCTTGTGCTGAAAAGTAGGGTTTGAATCTGCGGTTATAAATCTGTTGACGTTGGTTTCTTTTCGGTAAATATCAAACTCTAAGTTTTTGTCATTCCTAATTACTAAGGTATCTAAAAATGGCAAACCTCCGTTGTTTCCTTTTCAACCGTGAATTTAATATTAGGAAATTTTGAATTTAATTCTGTTACAAAATAATCTAAGTCGCACTTATTGGTATCAAAAATTGCAAACACATCGTCTACATACCTGACCCATATGTTTGGAAAATATTTGGCTGACTTTTTAAACTCAACCTCAAAGTGACTCATAAATAAATTCGCGATAAATGGAGATAAGCAATTACCCATAGCTGTACCCTGTTGCTGTTCAAAGAACTTGCCTTCGAATTGCAAGCAATTTTGGGCCATACAAAGGCTTGTTAACTGTAAATATTCATTTATTTTTTCCTTTTCGACGTGATTGCTATGAAGTAATTCAGACAAATATTTTAACGTTTCTGGGATAGTTACTGAAGGAAACAAGGACGTTACATCGAATGAAACCAAAATGTCACCATCTTCCAGTCGACAATCTTTAACTTTCTGAATAAATTCTAAAGAATTATTGACCGATAAACTAACTGGTTTTTCTGGTAATTTTCTGAATTCATTCACTAACCATTTTGAAATCAAATAAGTCGGTGAGTCAATACCAGCAACAATAGATCTCATCGACTTACCTGGTTTGTGGATTTTAGGTAAGCAATATAACCTAGGCACTAACGGATTTGCACATTGTAATTTATAAAGGTTATAAAGGTTCAATAGACCGGAAAAATTAAGTGTTGCCCGACATATTCTTGAATAAGATCACAACGTAACATCTGACTGTCTGAGATTAATAAAAAAACTCACACGCCCCCGCGAATTAGATAGTTTTGAGAGCATTTTCATCTTTATATCTTTAAAATAGGAATAACGTAATTAACGCAGATTTGGGTCCTATACCAGGTTCTTCTTTATTTGAGTTAATTGACAGTTAGATGTTATTCGAATATTCGAATTCATGGAATTTATTTTTAAATTCGTTTCATTACAATATTTGCCATTAAAATATTCTGACTCAACATTAATTTACAAATTTATATTTCAACATAATTTAAGGATTAGTTTCATAATTGGATTCTTAATGTATGTTAAATTACGGCTTTTATAATATTTCTAAACGGTTTTTTATAGAATTTACAAATAATGGGTTAATGCTCTTGCATGAATAGGTGGGGTTTACCAAAATGTAGGTAATTTTTGTAGCATTTAAGAAGATTTTAGTATTAAACTAGAAGATGTTCAGAACAATCCTTCTGTGAGTGTTTTTGTGCGCTCAAGTGTTACAATGTTTTTTCTACTGAAGATGACAACGTGGTTGTAGAAATACGTATTTAGAATCATAAAATTCAATTGTGGTAAGGGTTTTTTAATTTTATTTTATTCACTTATAAGCCACAGTCTCCGATTTGTTAGTTAATTGTGTTATTATTTAGTCACGTGGGTTTGTAAGTTAAGAAGATTAGTGTACACATGTTTAAGGTAGTAAACGATATTGCTGATTTTATGTGGTAAGTTCTGTCTATCTAGATATAGATGTCAGGATTTATTAATATAATTTAAGTAATCGATAATTTCCCATCGTATAAAAAATAAAATAAAAGTTTTTATAAAATATATATATATTCCTCCGCCGGAAGGAAGCATACGGACCACTCACACGCCTGAGATAATTCAACCATTTATAAGAGTCTCATCATCATCATCATTGTTTTCTCTAAATTAATATATTATAATCTTATCATTCTCTGTTGTGTCTTTCTTTTGTGATAGGGTCTTTTGTCGCCCAACTGTGGGACGTTATTGTCACGTAGTCTACAGCCAGTATAACAATATCCAATTAACTAAAGAGATGAAATGTTCAAATTTAGCATTTTTTTCTAATATAAATGAGTGTGCTCGTTACTCAACATTATCACTACATACTCGTATAACACAATTATTATACAAGTATTATCGTTCGATGATATTACATTAAACAAATTTGGACAGAAGTACTAGAATTTTGGCATTTTCAAACTGAATAATATTCCTACTCTGATTCCAGCAATTGACTTAATTATTCATCCGTCTTACTTTATTTACTTACTCCTAAATTTTTCTATTATTTGGTCAAGTCTAATTATTGGAGATTATTTTTTTCTGTTCCTTCCTATTTTGAACTGTTTTTGATACCTATTTCTTTCGATCGCCGCTCGCTTCACTTCAACTTATAACACTTTCATCGGCGTGTTTTTTTATTATTTTCTATTTTGCTTTGCACACCGTATATGAATGTGTTTGCTCTAATATCTTATACATATCCTCTACTAAAGTGACATATTTCATTCTTTTGTCTTAGATTTTATCCTTAATTAGTTTCTTCGTTGCTATATGCCCCCCCGAGCACTAGACTTGCGCCGACAAATATCTTTCTAAACTTACCCAACTTACCTACAACTCATGGTTGCCCCGGAGATCTTTTGGCTAAAGGGCTTACTCAGTTAAGAGGCGAGTTGCGGGGAGGTTCTTACATAAAAAGGGCGCCACCATGTTTACCTTTAGCCAACAAAGAACACAGACTCTGACGTAGTAAGTGGATAACTTAGTAATCTCGAATAAGTTGACTCAATTTAAAAAAAAATAAAGAAAAAAACAGAATTTATAACAATAACAACTATATTTATTTAAGCAAACAAAAAAAAAGTACAGGATGGCACAAAATGACCGAAGGGGTTTTAATTCCTAATAACTTTTTTATTATAATTTTTTTTTCTTGTTTTCAGTATTTTGTAAAGAAGACTTGGGGAATTTAAAATTGAACAGTACACAATTGAACAACGTGCCAAAATCGTTGAACTTTATTTCTCAAATCAACGATCCATTGTTTTGACTCAGCGTGCATATCGTCGTTATTTTAATGTGCGGGTTGGACCCTCAGAGTCAACAATAAACCGTCTGGTTGCAAATTTTCGAGAACAAGAGGCAGTAAGGAACCTTCCTGGTGCCGGCAGACGACGAACGGTGCACACGGATGACAATATTGAACGGGTACAGGAGAGTATTCGGGAAGATGGAGAAACATCAATCAGGAAACGTTCGACACAACTTGGCCTCTCAAGAGGGTCGCTGCAGAGAATTTTGCATACAATAAGAATGTTTCCATACAAAATTCAGCTTGTCCAACAATTCAAACCGACAGATTACCAGCAACGACTTGATTATGCAATTTATTTTCGTCAAAAAGCAGAAGAAAATCATGATTTTATTCATAATTTAATTATGAGCGACGAAGCCCATTTCCAATTAAATGGGTTCGTTAATAGGCAAAACTGCAGGATATGGGCTACGGAAAATCCAAGAGTAGTTCAACAGCGAGAATTACACCCACTTAAGTGTACCGTTTGGTGCGGTGTTTCGTCGGAAAGGATAATTGGCCCATATTTTTTTTGAAAATGAAAACCGTGTCGCCGTTTCACTGGTGTTAGATATCGGACAATGTTGGAAATTTTTTAAGGCCAGCCGTGGAAAACCATCCGCAAGTATGGTTCCTACAGGATGGAGCCACAGCGCACACTGCGAGGGACACAATGGTTCTTTTACGCAACATCTTTAGTGAACGAATTATTTACCGTACAAGCGATTTTAATTGGCCTCCGCGTTCACCGGATTTAACCGCTTCAGACTGTTTCCTTTGGGGTTATTTGAAAGGAAAAGTCTATATTAATAAGCCTCGAACCATACAGCAATTAAAAAATAATATACGCGACGAAATCAACAACATAACACCTGAAGTTTTGCGAAAGGTTATGGAAAATGTTTTGGAAAGAGCACGAATATTCTCCATTAATATACTGCATTTAAAATAAAATAAATTTAATAATTATGTCTTAAATAAGAAGTTATAATGAACTCAAACCCCTTCGGTCATTTTGGGCCACGCTGTATATATATATCTCTATTATAACAGAGAGGTATAAGTATGGAGCAAACAAAATATTTTTTAAATAGTTGGAATATCATTGATCATTCTAATATCGTATTCTATACAATATATTATTGCATAGGTAATCCATTAAAGCTTTAATGAACCTTACACAGGTTCGATATACTCAGAATACGCAATAAATGTTTAGGTGGTACACACAAATAAAAAATTAATTATGCAATAAATTATTAATTGTCACATAATCGGATACTCCAATCAGATAGTAATATAAAAATAAAGGCTCAGCCTGTATGTGCAAAAATATATGTTTAAGAATTAAAAAAATGAAACTAGAATATTTTTCTATAATTGTGATAATTTACCAATTAAATGGAAAATATATTATTTAAACAAGATTAGATATAAAAAATCACATAGGATTCCGTTACTGATAAAAAAAATATTAAATTTAATTTAGTCAAATTTCTTTACTTTAAAACAAATCTGATATGTGAAACTGATACTATAAAAAAATACTACTGTAATTTGAATTAGAAAACTCATTAAGCAATTTATATATGAAATGAACTTAGTTAAATTTTATATTGATGCAAGAAAAAAAAAATAAAATGGTGAGTAGAACACCATGTTTTAGGACACCATGCGTTCCTCCAAAATCACTATTATATTAATTTTCTAGATTAAATTGCGTTGTTTTCCTGTGTCCCGGTAATTAGATGTCTGCGGATGAAATCAATCTCACCTCTAATTAGGTGGATTTCACATTAGCCGATACTAACAAGCAGTTTTTCTTAGTAGATAATAAGCAAATCAAAAATGTAATGACCAGAATCAAGTGAAAAATGGTTATTCGATAAATTAAATCATCCTAATAGGTTTACAAAATTCTAATTAAGAAATTAACGATGTCCTGTTTACCTAGAATTGCCTAAGAGGAACAATAATTGAAATATAAATTCAAATATACGAACCATGACTTCGCATAAAATTTCAAAATGTCAAACTTGCGCAGAAGTATATACAAACCTCCGGAGTAAAAATGGATATAGTGACATCCAAAATAATTAGCAATTAAAGTAAATAAATTATATTAAACGATACTATTGAATTTTGAACAGCCTATGATGACTTGGAGTTAGCAATTAATTTAAATAAATTATTAAAAATGCCCAAACGGTATAAGGATCATTTTTAAAGTGTAACAACGTGTTCCATTTCTTATATTATCATACCTTTTACTTGTCTTTCTATTGTTCTAAATATCATTGCGATTGTGTTTATACGATTTCTGCCTCTCTTTATTATTATTCTAGTATCAGATTCATATGAGGCAAGATTTTTATATAGTCTGTCAGCGGATGGATTTATACATCCGCTTGTAAAAAATATCCTTTTCAATTTTTTGAAAAAACCCTCTTCAGAAGTTTTTTAGCTTGTTATAGAACTACAAGTCTCGTTCAAAAATTCGATTTTGTTGTACATGCTGCCCATGAAAAACAAGAATGTAGATTTAAAAAACCAAAAACTTTCAAATTAAACTTTCTTGAGATACTGAAATGAAGGAGCTTAACAGGAGAAATCAAAAGGTCAAATCAAATTTTCTCATGCGAGTTATCGTTATTAAGACTTAGTTGATTTAATTTCGTATTATTTTGAAGAAAAGTGCTACTTCCTTTTGTTACGTAGTAAATCAAATTAATTGCTGTTAAGTAATTATTCACTCACATTTCTAATGTCATTGATATTTGATTACGTTGGCAATTCATAACATTTGTCAACTGATATCTTCAGAAAGATGCTGACCTTAGAGCAGCGCATTTACTTGATCAAGTGTTATAATATTGGAGAGGTGTCCTATAAATACGCAATTGATATGTTCCATAGGAGATTTCCAGGTATACATGTTTCGGTAAATACTTTAAGAAAATGGGTACGTAAACATGATCTTTATAGTGACATAAAAGATGTGAAAAAACAAAAAAGACTTATGATGAATATTGAGATTTTGAAAACAGAATCACTGATGCCGTTGCCACAGTGACACTAAATCACAATGTTTATAGCGAATTTCGAAACAGGATGCAAAAATGCGTTGACGTAGGAAGTTTTTATGTTGAACGAAATTTTCATTTTTGCTCATCTTGTTCACTGTTTCATCTTGTTCACTGCAATAGAGTGAAGTACACGACTGTCTACCACATTTAAACTCACGACACCACCTTTTAACTATGTCTTATGATACTGCCAGATTCCCCTATCTTTTGCACCAAATGTTGACGACTTGAATTGGGATCATCTCTTTTAAACGTAACTATTTAATCACCGCTCGTTGCTCGACACGATTCATTTTTATACTGATATGTGATTTTCAACTTCGCGCATTTACTGCAAGCACGCTTTAACAGGTTCAGACTTGTCAGTTTCTAGCGTAAGTCTATACATAGAAGGTTACAATGCGACGTGAAGGTAAATAATTGTTGTGTTTTATAAATGAGTAAGGGGCGAAGCAAAGGGATCAATCCTCGTATATGAAAATAATTGTAAATAATACGAATAAAATATTTCAAGTTTAAAGCTGCGTTTAATTCTCAAAGTTTAGGAATATATCAATACTTTCTCTTCTCCGTAGCCTATTGCAAAATAAATAATAAAGCAAATAGTTAATATTACTAAGTAATTTTCGGTATAGAAACGAAAGTAATTATTAGCCCTTTAATTATGAGATACCGTAAATAAGCTGTAGTTAATATTAACTTCTTGTTAATTAATTACTAAACGACTTCATTTTGTCGAACTGCAATTTCTTGCCTCGATTACTTTCACGTCGATAATACCAGATACGAGATCATCAGTGTATACCAACGCAAACTTTCTTAGTTATTTGCTTTCTGTTGGAACAGTTAAAAGGAAGAGCAACCAACACAATTTCTCGACGGGCGCATTCTGGCATCATCCCCTATGAAATTACCTGATTAAATTTTCATATTCAATCTTGAGTTGTTTGCCCTCGGGAAGTACATAGATGAGAAACAGTGGCCCTTCTAGTATTTCGTTCGCTCCACCTTAATTCTGCGAATACTATTTCCAACGTATCACTGAGATACCTTAGAATGTAACTCACAATAACTGTATATATGTATTTATATATAAACTCACTACGGAACTTTCTTTATTTTTAACTTTTCACAAGCGGATAAAAGCGAACTCCATCAAGTAATAAATTATATAAAGATTTTCGTAGAATGTCGGACAGTAATTCAGGCCAAGGGATCGAATCAAGTTCATCGTTTATATCCCATGAGTATCAGACAATATAAATCATTTGGTTGTAATCGCGCATGAAAGGGGAAAACGTTGTAGATTTGTTTTTTGTAATCTCGTTAAGATAGAAGGTCGAAGATCTGTTTTCCTGTCCATATACACAGAGGCAATTGGAAAATATAGTAATCTCAGGCAACATTACAATCTTTTTATTTGGCATTTCCATTTATGAGTTTATCGATTTATAATATTACATCCAACGAAGTCTATTTGTTAAAATCTATTTGGTCGTATATATAGGACGACAAAACAGTTTTAATTTATTGCTTAAAACTTTATTTCTCCAATATTATAAATTACTAATAAAAACTTAAATATTAATGAACTAGTTATAATAATAACTAAAGTTAAAGTATATCATGTTCTTTCCAAAAATATGTCGAATATATGGTTCATTTTTGCAATTTATACATTTTTATGGACTTTATTTTTGATGTATTTGGCTTACTGGAAATCAAGGAAAGATAAGTAAAGCAACAAAAAGTAGTCTAAATTACATTTATATATAAAAAATTATTGTTATTACATAATATATGATAAGAAAATTGCATAATAATATAGTAAAAGATTACAATTAATAGCTATATATCTATAGTTATTATTAATAACTATTCACTTTCGTAATGGGATCTACATAACTTATTCATAATAAGTTAAGTTTTCAACATAAAAATATTTGAAGCGATAAAAGACAAAATTTTAGTGTCAAAAATCCAGAGAAACACTTAGTTATTAATTGGTACAATAATAAGTTATTATTATTTTTTTAGTAGCAGAAACAATTTTGAAATTACAAGCAGCAGAACTGCTGTCAACCGAATATGTAAATTCAATAAACCAATGCCAAAACTCATTGTCAGCTATTACAGGAAAGGGAGAAACAATTTTGAAAAGCCCAAATTCAATATTAGAAAAAAATCAATGATTTAAAATTCTTTCAAAAGTTTCTAAAATTTTGAAAGGGGACATTGTAGATGACATTCAATGTCATCTACAAATCTCTCTTTCTTATTATACTTCCAGCAAACGTTAGAACAATTCAAGTCTGTCGATGAAGCGATGCAGCCAAAAAAAATAGTTTTCCGGATAAAGTTTTCATTCATTTGATGTTTTCTCCATTCTCGTTTATCTTATAATCTTAAAGCGCTTCTGGAAGAGTTACCCTTACAACCATTACTTCATCTTCTATAGATAAGATAATTTTGTTTTTTTTACAACCATAGTCGACCGAAGAAACAAAAACAGGAAGCATATATACATTATTAAGGAACCCCCTTCCCCTCGTTATGCAAATGATAATAAAAATAATAATAATAAGGTAATAATAAAAATAGAAATGTAAAAAATATACGAGAAGCGTATATTTTTGTATTTAAATGATATGCAAACAGCGCCAACAATAAATAATTAGTTGATTAATTAAACGTTCAGGGATTCTTCAAATACGTATAACTCAGTGTTCGTATATAAAGTAATATTATTTATTTTAATGCTCTGGACTAACTTGAGAAGGCTCTATCTTGATTTGGTGGGGTTCTCGTGTCATATGTCACATATATAAGATTATTCATACATTCATACTTACCGGTCTTTCTTGCTGACGTCTCAGGTGTACGGAACAAGGTATTTAATTAGCTTAGTTGTTGTCAAACAGAATGTTGTTCAGGGAGAAATTAAACAAGACGCTGTTGAATTAAATTATGGTTTAATAAAAGTAACTATCAGAATTCACAACAAACAATTAAATGCACACTCATGAAAAAATAATTAAACAGCAGAAATAAAATCAAATAGGCAACAAAATTACACAATATCTTTTAGATAATTGACGAGGAAATGCATAAACATAAACACAAGTGAGTTATGTCAACAATATGAGTACCAAGGTTATGTCAATACGTCACACGTGTAGACGTTTTTATGGTTATACCAATATTTAATAAGCAATATTTGTTTACAATATAATAATTTAATAATAATAACTTTACTATTTCTAATTTATTTGATGAATTAAGGATGTTTTATTTTGAAATTGTTTTATAAGTGCTTTAAGAGCTGAGTTTAAAATTCAATTTTATATTTTCTTTTTCTTTTACATACCTTACAAAAATTCTGAAGTAATTGATTAGCGCTTTTTTATTCCCACGCCGCAATTCTATTAGTTTAGATTTCAGCCACCTGGTTGAAACCGAAAGGTATTTCAAAACATGCTTCCATTGTAACTGAAGCAGTCTAATATAATATATAATAATAATAATAAAAATAATAATAATTTCCTCTTTGTAATAAAACGTCAGCAATAGTTAATGTGCGTGAAACACCCGGAAATCATGGGCCACTGTCATATAAATATATAAACAGGATGATTAATTAAACTTACTTCCGCAAATTTGTATAACTTCAAAGAACTCTTAAGTAAATTTCAAAAGCATACTGCACCAATGTATATAGTTATCTGAATAGTAGACCAAATTGCGTCTATTACAATGGATTTAAATCATATACTTCCTTTGCAACGTTTGGAGGGAGTGCCTCAGGGCTCAAATCCTGGACCTCGCTTTTTACCATGTTTATTAAAAATTTATTTACGTCTGTTCCTTATTTCATATTGATATTTGCGGAAAATAGAAAAATATATTGTGCAGTTAATAGTAATTCTGACGCTGTGCTTCCACACAGGGATTCGAATCAAATTGTGAATTGGTGTGACCCTATTCGTTTAAATTTAAATATAGGTAGGTAAGTTTAATGTTTATTTCATTCATCAGAAGATTAAGAATCCTATGTTGACTTCTTAGACTACAATAGTCAATAAATTTTCATTTTCTTTATTTTTCTTTAGAACTGTATACAATTTTCGTTTCTTTTGTAGTTCTAATAATAGTAATAACAACTTTATTCTGGTAGGGTTTCAAACAAAATATTGAAAAATAAGTGAAATAATATTAATTAGGTATGTAGTTTTAATTAGGCATTGAGCAGATATGGAGCTGCATGCTATCGTCCTGTTTAAAATGTATTTCTTCTTATATTTATTTTATACTGCTCTTCGGCACTTTCTGATATCAATGTCCAACAATAATCAGCAAGCGTTTCACTGTTCCGTTAACCCTGATAATATTATTCAATAATAGAAATGTCTTTATGAAACCTTCCGCGTGTTCATCATTTACGTCGCCTAGATTTGGGGGTAAGAAATCCAGATGCGAGTACAAAAATAGTTATTTAAGTAATAAGGGAGGTAAGTAACATTCACTAGTCGAGGACTAGTTTGCGTCCGAGGGCTTGCCCGAGGACTTACAATAGAGTTCAAGACTGGGAAATGTTACCTCCCGAATTGCTTATAACATTTTTCCCACTCCCCAAACAATAAAATCCTCAAAAATTAAATGTAATCATGATAAACAGTAAAGGTGAACAACCTCGGAATTTAATAAATTAGACACATCTGAAACGTTACTCGTCAGTTCCTACATACAATTGTTTATAAACACAAATAAAACGAAATTTGACAATTCAGTTGTGTTAATTGTGTTCCCAATGTAGAAGACGAAGCGAAAGAGGCTTGTTTGGATTTGCTATACAGGTCATTCGTTCAGAAGAACGTCAACAACATTATTAGCGGATACTGGAGTAGAAGTTCTCACACTAAGGAGGCACGGGGGTTGGAAGTCTAGTAGTATTGCGGAAACCCACGTAGCCGATTCTATTGCTAACAAAAATGCGATTGCTAATAAGGTTTTATATGATAGTCAGGGTACAAATTATACTGAAGCATCTTCGGCGATGATAGTGTCAAATGAAACCACGGAATTAAGTGTTGCTGATAAAGTAGGTGATAATAACATTGAATTATCAAGAAATATAAATAAATATCCCAATTTTGTTAATAATGTTACTAATTGAACAAACTGTAATATTACCATAAATATAAATTAATAGAACACGTGTTTTGATGCACTTTTTTTCCCTAAAGGACATAAGTAAATTACTTACGCCCCGTTGTCATAACAATCACAGTCATTTCAGTAAAACCAACTTACGTCTATAGAAACAATGTATTAATGGTATGCTTACTATAAGGGGAGTGGGAAATAGTTATTTAAGTAATAAGGGAGGTAAGTAAGATTTACCAGTCGAGGACTTGCAATAGAGTTCGAGACTGGTAAATGTTACCTCCCGAATTGCTTATAACATTTTTTCCCACTCCCCAGACAATAAAATCCTCAAAAATTAAATGTAATCATGATAAACAGTAACGGTGAACAACCTCGGAATTTAATAAATTAGACACATCTGAAACGTTACTAGGCAGTTCCTACATACGATTGATTATAAACACAAATAAAACGAAATTTGACAATTCAATAGTGTCAAATGAAACCACGGAATTAAGTGCTGATGATAAAGTAGGTGATAATAACATTGAATTATCAAGAAATATAAATAAATATCCCAATTTTGTTAATAATGTTACTAATTGTACAAACTGTAATATTACCATAAATATAAATTAATAGAACACGTGTTTTGATGCACTTTTTTTCCCTAGAGGACGTAAGTAAATTACTTACGCCCCGTTGTCATAACAATCACAGTCATTTCAGTAAAACCAACTTACGTCCATAGAAACAATGTATTAATGGTATGCTTACTATAAGGGGAGTGGGAAAATGTATTTTAAGGCTCATGTTACAGCCAATTTATGTTTCATTAACAAGTGCTATACAATTTTAAACACATTTTTAAAAGCATTCAAAGCAAGACTCTCCAAGTCACATAAGGTTTCATCGAATTTGTTATCTCGTTGCCGAAGTTTAATTTGGAATCCTACAAAAGTACCCTCTCTGAGTTTTGCTTTTCAGATTTTGGGAAATTCTTGTTTAAAGTATTGGAATACACGACCATCTTCATCAATTGCTTTCACAAATTTTTTTATTAAACCTAATTTTATGTGTAATGGCGGTAGTATTTTACCAGGTTCAACTGGTGACTTATGAAGTATATTCTTTTGTCCAGGAATATATTGAGCCTTGACTGGCCAGTTTTTAACAATGCAGTGGGAATTCTTTAATCGACAGTCCCACTCATAAAGAAAACAGAGCTTCTTGTATATTTAGTTGTGAAGGCAATAATCAGATGACTAGAAAGGCACAACTGCTACCTACGCGAGAAGCAGGCGCAGCGATGGCGTCTGAAGATTGTCGAAAACTAACAAAACCGTAGTCGTATCGCATAATGTCTGGGAGTTTATATTTACGGTGTATGCCCTTAGTCACTGGAGACGGGTGTGGGTGATTATAATAACAGATAGAAGGTAACGTCACTCAGTTTTGCCTACCGAAGCTCAGTCTGAAAAATGAGAAAAGGGATTGGGCGTTCTTTTGCGCAAGCGCATACAGATTACTCAAAACACACGCTGTATACTTACTAAGTATTGATACTGTAATGCTGCGCAGGATACCTGAAAACAAATCTCTAAAGGGTAAAAACCAAAAGCAAAGGAAGAAAATACCTAGAAAACAATTAACTCGAATATCCACGATAAAAAAAAATAATACCTATATTTATAAAAATTAAATATATGAAAGTCTTGACTAACATAAAAATATTGAATTATTTACTTGTTCTCGTATATATATATATATATATACAAGCTGATTCATTTTCGGCCCTCACCATGGGGATCTCGCTTATTATTGGAGATAGAGTATAGGTTTAAATTTGGCAAAGTTGTTAAATTTTGTGTTTGTTATAAATCCGTAAAGAAAATAGACCTCTGACAAATGACCTTCGTTATTTAAAAAAAAAACGCAAAAACCCCATTTTCTTCTTTTACCTGTAGCACCGACATTTGGCCTTGTAGAGAAAATATAAAAACACATCCTTGTGGCCATTTCTAAACCTCTATCCAGTGGTGTAGGTACTCTAAATTTTTATACGACGTTTCGTTTCTTTCTGGCCATCATCAACTATCTAATTTCTTATAGGCGCCATATTGGATTTAGACATCTTCAGAAAGGGTTTTTTGTTTCTGATTTCAACCATGTACCACATGCTGACTAAAGTTTTTGACATTAGGTTCTATTTGAAAGAATAAATTATAAGATTAAATAAGGTAGCCATGGAATTTCAATCTGTCAAACATTTCATTTATTGTTCATTAATAATACAAAAATGTCATACACTAACGAAGAGAAACGAGATATGATAAGTATTTTTTATTCTTCGAACCGAAATTCAACAGTAGGGAGTACAAGATATCTACAATTATATCCAGAACGACAACAGCCTCATCGTACCATTTTTCTAGATCTCGACAGAAATTTGGTCGAGAATGGATCGTTTACTAAGCCGCGTCATGGTCAAGACAACAGGAATTTAAATGAAAATCGACAAGATATTTTACAAATGGTAAATTAAAAGCGTGTTTTCAAATTTCATGTTAATCTTGTATTTTATAGATAAATAGTAATCCATCAATTTCTACACGCGAAGTAGCGTCAGAATTAAATTTGTGCCAGTCCAGAGTTTGGAGAACTTTACATAAAAGTAGGTTTAAACCATACATGATCATGTTAGTCACTCTTTACTGCCTGGAGATAATTTGAGAAGGCTAGAATATTGTAATTGGTTAATGGGAAGGATAGAAAATAACGAAAATTTTTTAAGCAAAATCATCTGGTCAGATGAAACAAAATTTACAAATTCTGGAATGTTCAACAGAAATACGGAGCACTATTGGGCAGTACAAAATCCCCGACAAAACACGGCTAGAAGACCACAACATCGTTTTGGAATAAACGTTTGGATGGGTATTTTGGCAAATCGTCTCTTAGGACCAGTTATGTGTGAAGAACATTTAAATGGAGAAAGATATTTAAACATTTTACGTACGTACGTGTCTGACTATCTTGACGACAATATCCCATTAAATCAATTACAACATTTATGGTGGCAACAAGATGGCGCACCAGCACACAATGCAGCTGTTGTTAGAAATTTCTTAAATCGAGAGTTTGCAAACCGTTGGATTGGAAATAGGGAAGTTGTTGAATGGTCTGCGAGATCACCTGATTTAAGTCCGCTAGGTTTTTTTTTATGGGGATATGTTAAAAATAATATTTATAAAGTAGATGCGCCACAAAACATTGAAGAATTACGAGACAGACTTCAGAATGCCTTCGATGCAGTTCCTAGAAGAACTATACAAAGGGCAGTACAAAATGCCAGAAGGCGTGCCCAATTGTGCATTACCGAAGATGGCCAGATAATTGAACATTTACTGTAATTGTTTATTGTTTACTTTTCTATGTATTTTTATTAATGTTTTTGTTATCTTGTACTCGCTACTGTTAAATTTCGTTTCGAAGAATAAAAAATACTTATCATATCTCGTTTCTCTTCGTTAGTGTATGACATTTTTGTATTATTAATGAACAATAAATGAAATGTTTGACAGATTGAAATTCCGAAGGCTACCTTATTTAATCTTATAATTTATTATTTCAAATAAAACCTAATGTCAAAAACTTTAGTCAGCATGTGGTACATGGTTGAAATAAGAAAAAAAACTCTTTCTGGCGATGTCTAAATCCAATATGGCGTCTATAAGAAATTAGATAGTCATTGATGGCCAGAAAGAAACGAAACGTCGTATAAAAATTTGGAGTACACCACTGGATAGAGGTTTAGAAATGGCCAAAAAGATGTATTTTTAGTTTTTCTCTACAAGGCCAAATGTCGGTGCTACAGGTAAAAGAAGAAAATGGGGTTTTCGCGTTTTTTTTTCTAAATAACAAATGTCATCTGTCACAGGTCTATTTTCTTTACGGATTTATAACAAACATAAAATTTAACAACTTTGCCAAATTTAAACCTATACTCTATCTCCAATAATAAGAGAGATCCCCATGGTGAGGGCCGAAAATGAATCAGCCTGTATATATATATATATTCCTACTGTATATCAAAAAGAACAAAATAAATTATAACAATAAGAAAAACCATAGACTACAGCAAAATTATATTAAATCCGGTACAAGAATAAATTTAAATTACAATAGTTTTGCTTTTAAATAAATGCAGCTTTTTCTAAGGTACCCCAGAATTAACCTCACAATTTATTACAAACAGAATATTAGCGGTAATAAATATTTTGCAAGATACCAAAAATAATTTTATTTTAAATTGAAAAGTTATTATATTCAAAGTGCATCGACATATATCGTACAATATGCAGCTGAACATGAAAAAAACATTTAGTTTCACAGGTGGCAATAAAATGTTGTCCGCAAAAGAAATGTGTTATAGAAAAAGATCTATGTAGAAATGTGACACAATTTAGAATTTAATTTCAATTAAGGAAAAGGTTAATTTTATGTGAAATATATGAAACTACAAAAATGATTTTTAAGTTGAAATATAAAAAGATAGGTTGAAGTTACAATAAGTCGAGCTCTAAAATGCTACGTTAAATTAATTACAACAGGATATAGAAAACAAAATCAAAATATCACATGAAATTAGACTATACCAATTAATATTAATCATACAAATTACTTGATTTCCTAAATACGTCTTGTCCTTTGGAGAGGATAGCTATCACCGCCCTTTGAGAGGAAAACTCGCTACAATACGCTTTTTATTCTTTCTGTCTTGGTGGTAACCAGCTAATTTAACCCCGTGTTAGGCCCAGATGTTATAGGATGCAGTCTTCAACAGAGAGCTTACTTTTCCGGAGATCGGATTGGAACGCCGTTCTACACACAGTTTGGTTTAATTTATTTTCCCCAAACTTCCAAAGTCACTTCAAACAAAATTGGCTATTCCTAATAATTTTGATCACTTCTTCGAGTTGGTCCGCTTTATGCGATATAACGATATGTCGAAAAGATGTAACTGTAGCTTTCTTTACTGAAGATTTGCACTACTTTACAAGACTTAATACCACGAATGTCGGGGCTCGAATTCCGCAATCACCCGCTGGCATAGAAAACGATAGGCGGGGTGTTACAGTTACCAAATTTTAAACACAGATAGCGATATACGTACTCGTTGAACGTATTGAAATGCTTCGCAAAAAAATTAAGATACCGGGACTTGGCAATAAATAATGGAAAACTAAAAATGGAAATTAAAGCGTAACACAACGTAAGTTTCTGAAATATTTGTCATATAAAACGGATGGCCGGAACTCGCTATCGAATATGGACTTTTGCTCGAACGCCATGCAATTGAATGTCTGAGTGTCGAGAAAGATAACGTAAGCGCGTGTTTATCCACAGGCTGGTGAATGGTAAGATTGATTTTTTGTGTTTGCTGGCTTAATTAAGCATGAATGTTCCTAGAATGTCATCTAGATATAGCAATACTTTTAAGGTCCCTATGTATAGGATTAATGATTTATGTAAAGCGCCTTGTACATTATGTTGTGAAGGCAAACTTGACTTAAAGTGCCATTTAGTGTTGGTGTTAATTCAATGAACTGAACTCTTCAATGAAATTATATATTTTTTTCTAGTATATTTTTCTCGTGTTTCACTGTTGTGTATACATCAAATTACTAATATTGTATAATTTTGTTCTTGTAATGGGGTACTATTATTATTATTATAAGAAAGTACTATATTCCAATGTCATTTGGCCTAGATTTTTATCTAATTTAGTATCAAAGCTAAAACTGGCAGTCGACTTTTATTGTGTTTATTACTGTTTCTCGTATAAATAGCTTCCTTGGCATTGTTATGTTTGCTAAATACATTTTAATTTAAAATCTAAATAAAAGAGTTCACATTCACCAATCTCAAAGACTAAAAGAGTAATTATGAGGATTATATAAGCTTTATTATGTAGCCTCATATTACAAGAATAGTATTGTAGGAAAAATAAGAGAAGATAATTTTTATTATGTTTCGCTTGATAGTCCAGAGAGACGTGAATGGTCCTAAATCAACACCCCTTTAACTAAGAGGACCCTGAATCTTGCTAAAGACGTACAAAGCCTCTATTACATCTGTAATCCTAACGCAGCAGTTAACGTCAGCCATAATTATTTTTTACGCAATTTCTCCGCATTTCTTTTCCTCTTCTGTTTTTGTTCACGCCAATAAAACGCCAGTTTAATGGTTCAATGAAAATATTTGTCTTGGTTCGCTAAGTAGTTCTATATCTACTTTTACTTTTAAATTAGCAACAAACGCGCCCCCTTTCTGCTACTGAATTGTACTAGGTACTTACCTCTGCGATAGATAATCTTGGTAGATGCGATGTAATAAATATATAGCAATCCTCATTCTACAAGCTGTCCCGTATCGTTATCTTCAAATTTTAGGAGTGTAAAGTAGACTTCATTTCAAGTATCAAAAACGCAAAACTTGTATATCTATTTTTATTTGTTTCAAAGTTACAGGTTTATGAATGTGATTGTCAGATCATGAAAAAAATGTAATCCTAAAGTCAATATAAACTGATTTTATTCAAAAAAAATTATACGAATCAATAACAGGCCTGTGATTGTTAGCGTCGCATAATAAAATGTTATAGTGCATACAGTAATTTCTTGGAGATCTACAAAAAAGAGTACTGGAAATTTCGTGTATTGCCACTGTAACGGCAGTGCACATCAAGCAGTTATTGAATACCGACATCGGTTTCCCGATAGGCGCATTCCTCATTACAGAACGTTTCTAGAAGTACACAGACAATTTCGGGAATGCGGACTGCGTGATTATCTTTTCGACCGAGGAGTAAATTTGCCAGCAGACTTAGAGGAAAAAGCAGTAGCTATTGTTACAAGGGATCCAACTCTTAGTGTACGTCGAATCGCTAGATAACTAGGAGTGCCACGAACGACAGTTTGGCGAATTTTAAAACGTGAGGGCTTATATCCATATCACTATCGCAGGGGACACGGTTTGCTTGAGGCAGACCACTATGCTCGTCTAGTTTATTCTACCTGGATATTAAGACAGTCACGGCTTCATTTTAATTTCTGCAGAACAGTCCTCTGGACAGATGAATCTACGTTCGCGAGAAGTGATGTTACAAATCCGAGAAACCTGCATAGGTGGTCATCAGAAAATCCCAAAGCTATACGCCCATCTAAATTTCAATATGAATTTTCTATTAACGTTTGGGCGGCCCTAATCGATGACTTGTCGATTAGTCCTATCGTTCTTCCTGGGAGGTTAAATGCGGACAATTACCTTCAATTTCTTATTGACGAACTACCAGATCGTTTAGAGGATGGCCCACTGAATGTTCGGCGAGAAATGTGGTTTCACATGGATGGGGCATCACCACATTTTGGAATTGCTGTCCGAAATTGTGTTAACGCTAATTATCCAATTGATTGGTCGAGGTGGTCCTGTTGCATGGCCACCCAGATCATGGTCACCCATGGTCACCCATGGTCACCCGATCTTACTCCCCTTGAATTTTATTTATGGGGGTACATGAAAAATTTATATAATACATCTTTCACGCTCTGTCTTAATAATTTCTGGTTGATAGCAAGGTAGTTATGTTTGGTTGAATGTATCTCTTCTCCAGCAGGGGCGTACCGACGATCCTGTAGAAAGGTGAAATACGTATCTGCGTCTGAGAGGAGATACATTTACAAATATATAACTTGTATTGTGTTCTTCACACCCCATTTTTAATAATATTTTATATTATTAAAAATACCTTTGTATTATACAAATTGGTGTGGTTTTTACCCACTCATGTAAGTTTCAAATTATTTTGTTATGAAAAATTTAGTCTACGCGCAAGTTTCGAACACAAGGGAAGAATTGTTAGATCGTATTCACCTGGCTGCCGAGCAAATCCGACAAAACAAGAATGAAATTCGGATAAGTACTTCTTCTGGAGGCTTACGGGCACAAGCCTGCATTCAACAAGGAGGTGGAGATTTCGAAAATATTATTAGTTGAACTAATTTAAATAAAATCAGTTTTTATTGACTTTGGGATAACATTTTTTCATGATCTGACAATCACATTCATAGATCTGTAACTTTGAAACAAATAAAAATAAATATACAAGTTTTGCGTTTTTGTTACTTGAAATGAAGTCTACTTTACACTCCTAAAATTTGAGCATAACGATACAGGACACCGTCTATGTCCAAAGTTATCGGTGCACTACTGCTATCTCCGTTAGTTTTGTAGCTACGGTTTTTGTCGGGTTAACAGATTATTAGTATTTTTAACGCTGATTGATATGCAGTTCACGAAAAAACAATTTAGTTACGTATTTCTGAGAAATTTGTAATTTTTATTTATTTTTTAATGGAACAGCCCATATATATGCACATATTTTGAAAGATAACTTTATTTGTGATATAAAAGATTCAATACACTGTTGTGCTTAAACGAATAATAAAGCAGTTGAGTTGAATTTTAGTTGATGTCAAAACCCATTTACTTCCCGGCGATGCAGGCAGACGATTAGTTTTCTGTAATTGGTCGAGAAATTTTTATAATGAACGTCCAGATAATTTAAATTACATTCTATGGTCTAACGAATCTAATTTTCCTAGTTTAGGTATGTGCAATAAGCAAAATCAGCATTACTGGACTAGAGAAAATCCTCTGAGAGTTGATCCCCGCAATCTCCAGCACCGATTTAATTTAAATATGTGGTGCAGACTAATGGGCAACAGAATTGTAGGTCCAGTTTTCTATCATGGTACATTAACTGGAGACTGCGATGTATGGTTATTAACAGAAATTCTGGGCGGTCTCTTAGATGATATGTCAGTGCTTGATAGGCTCCGTATTTATTTTCAACAGGATAGAGCATCTCCTCATAATTACGTTAACACTTTGTTAAACGGAACCTTTAATCAAAAATGGATAGGAATCAACGCCCCCATTCGTTGGCCTGCACGTTCTGCTGACTCGACACCTCTAGATTTTCATCTTTGGGGTTTTGTAAAGGATGAGGTATACAAGCAGCGATATCGAAATGTGATGGAACTCGAAATTAGTATTAGACAAACGCCAAATAATATCTCTAGTCGAACTATTAGAAAAGCTATTCAAAGCATTATCGTGGGAGCTGAAAAATGCATTGAACAGCAAGGCAATGTCTTTAAACATTTATTAAGTTAGGCAAAATATTGAATAAGTAATACAAAATGACACTTATTTGCTTATTGTGTATGTTATTTTTTTTTGTACCGTGAAGATTTTATTTTGTTATTATTTTTTATATCTGACAGAATTAAATGTTAGCATATTTCTTAAGCTTTAAATGCTTCCCAGTTGTTTATTTTTTAATTAAAGATAGTTATATATTTGATTATTTTGGTTCAAGATATTATGCTCTTTCAAAATATGTACAGAAACACATGTTCCATTAAAAAAAAACTTCAGTTTTCCCAGAAATGCGTAATTCAATTGTTTTTTCGTGAACTGCATACTAATCACTGGTAAAAATACTAATAACACGGGTCAACACAAAATTTGACTTTGACTTTAAAGCATAAAATTTCGATATTTAAGGTCGTAATTAGACGAAAAAAAATATATGACATGAAAAGTTTGCTTTTGTATTTAGGAGACCGATTGAACGATATTTTTCAAAATCTGTGGTTTTAATTTTTAATTGAAGATGAAACCATTCAAATAAATATGTTTATTATTTTTATTAAGTTTTACTATCAAAATAACTTACAAAAAAGTGGAAAATAATTTAAAAGTTCACGCTTTTACTTTTTCTTTTATGTTCATAAGTAGGTACTTTCTCTCAATAAACCCCAAATATAGTCTCCCATCATGTTTTCATTGTATTGGCCTTGATAACGTTGTTCGAAGCTCATAATGTCCTGATGAAAACGTTCTCCTTGCTCTTCTGAATACGCTCCCATGTTGTTTTTAAATTTATCTAAATGAGCATGCAGCATATGTACTTTTAATGACATCCTGCAGCCCACGGCCTTAAAATTTTTTAGCATCTTTTCGTAGTTTTCAGCTTTGTTATTTCCTAAAAATCCAGAAACTATTGCTTTAAAACTGTTCCAACTCGCTTTTTGAGTACAATTCAGCAACGTTGGAAATTTTTCATTGGCGAAAATCTGTCTAATTTGCGGACCAACAAAAACCCCAGCTTTAACTTTTGCTTCTGATAACTTCGGAAAGTATCCTTGGTATTGCAAACTTCATGGACCTCTTCTTACCTCAATACCAACCTAAAATGTAGAAATAAAAATTAATATGTCTATTATATTTGATTCACGGCTTAATTAAAAATTGCTTACCTTCCAAACATCTTTTACAATAACTACAAGCAACATGTGGAGCCCATAGCTTGTCTTGATGCCGAACAGGACGTCAAAATATGCTTCGTAGGCTTCACAGAGAACGTCAGATGTCTTTAGTTCGTATTTACGTCTCGAACTTTAATAAATTGACCAGATATATAACAAAATGCATCAGCATCATATTTACACTTTCGCGACGACATTTTAAGTTCTTCTAGACTTGTACAAAACACCTGATCGTTGTTTATCACTCGAGTGCCATCTAGCGGCACTATGTGAACGTAAAAACGCCACTCTGATCGCGCGGTATTTTTGAATGTATTAAAATTATTTAAAATTTATAAAAAAAATAAAAAATGAGTATTATTACTATAACTATCACAAAAGCAAACTTTATACCAAAAAAAGCTATTTTCATTTCGTTTTTGTGCATAATTAATCGAAAAATCATAAAATAAACTTTAGGACAAAAAACGAAAATTTTTTTGTTGAGTCGTGATAATTTGCTAATTTAACAAAAACTGTAGCCCCAAAAATAATGGAAATAGCAATAGTGCACCGATAACTTTGGAACACGGTGTATATATATTTATTTCTCATACAAAAATATGCCTAAAATTTCAATAATGTCACAGATATATTTTAAAATTTATCTATCTAGTCATGTAAACCCTATTCCGATGATAAATGATTTGGTATAAATGCAAAAATTCTTAGTAATTCATATATTGGGTTGATCCATAGGTTCCTAACATTTTTATTATTAGTGTCTAGGAAGGGAGTATCTTGAAGAGAAATTTAATATTTTTTTAAATTTATGTGAATTTGTACGAAGATTGTATCAATTACTAGCTAAACCCGGCCACGCTTCGCTGTGGCTCAATCTGATATGAAATGAATGGGAAAGTAAGTAAAAGTGTTGTGCGAACATAGATTCACCGAGAAAACACATCATTCAATTCAATACCCTGCCTTGCGTTGCTGTGGCTATGTGAAATGAAAGAAAAGGAAGAAAAAGGATGTTTAAAAAATATATATATTTTTTATTGTAAAGCTAGTGGATTGACTGCATATTTGGTTGGCCCTCTGCAAAAACATAAAGATCAGACGGTTTACCGACTCTGTAGCCTGCGGCGTATAATTGCCCATGAGAGAAACAATCGTTTTCTTAATTCAAACCGCGCACTTGCAAAGATTTCCCTTGCGCTTTATTGATAGTCATAGCGAACGCATATTGGAAATTAAAGTCGTTTGAAATAGAACGCCATGTCGATCGAAATGAGTGGTATTCGTGGAAGTAGTCTTCACCTTCATGAAGTCCAGTCAGAATTGTGGCTTCGATTAGGTTGTTTATCATTTTTTTAACGTGTGCCATTGCATAAATTTAGCTGATTGATCTTTCGGAGTAATATAATTGTCACTCCAATTTTCAAATTCAAAATATGTGGCGGTAATCCAGGAACATCGACAGAATTCCGTTGGAAAATTCACTACTTCACTTTGGTTCGTCATGGAGTCAATAGATTTATATGTCACTGTTTCACCTGCGATTCTGTTTAGAATGATTTTGTTCATATCGTGTACGTCGACAATCAATAAAAATTTTTCCTTTTCTTTTCTTTCAAAAACCTAGCTACTTCCTTAATTGTTTTTCAGATATCAATATCATTAATATTTTCGCTTTTCTTTTTTTTTAAATATCATCTTCATGACATTAACATCTAACCTATACACATTATTTTAAGTTTTCATATAAAACAATATTCAAGATTAAATCCTTTTTGTTATTTTCCTTTTTAATAAATATGTTAGCGTAAATAGAGTATATGATTAGCAAACGTCAACCTGTAATAAAAAAGTACTACCAAATCAAGTATTTGAGAAATTTTCATGCTACTTCTGTCGAAGCGCACCATAAATTTCACCGGTGCGGGAAGATTTTTTTCGCTCTGTTGAAAAGAAAATTTCATTTTACTATGAAAACACTCATGGTATTCGAATGCAACGTTGTGTCAAAATTTCAAGTCAATTGATCGACTATTTTTCAAAGTTTTGCGAACACAAACATACGCAGGCTGAATTTTAATATATATAGAGACTGATAAAAAATGCAATGCCAAGCAGGAAACTACAAACATTTCCAACATATCCTTTGGTTCGAGCTCAAGAGAGGAGTTAATGCACAGGTAGTCCCTTGAATAATTTATGCCACTTACGAAGAAAATGTGCTTGGAGAGAATAGAGGACGAAAATGTTTATTTCGATCTTGACGTTCAGATAGGCCATCAGACTTTGGTCAAGATCGTTTGAAGGCTTTACTTCATAATTGTTTACGCCAATCGACTCGGAAATTGTCCATTATAATTGTTTGTAATCAATTGATCATAATTTATTTGCATTCCATTGGAAAAGTTCAAAAACTGGGTATTTGTTTGCCGCAGATTTTGAGCGAAAAACCGGGAGTTAGCATGTCAACATTTATGCCTCTTTGTTAGCTTGTCATGAATGGCTTGCTCCTAGGCAAAACACTAGCAATCAGCAGAAAAAAAGTTGATACTCATGCGGTTAATAATAATAAGGATAGTCTCCGTAGCTAGCCTTGCAGGCCCTTGAACTGTTCGGTACTCTAGGATGGTAACGTGGCTAGGGCTACCAACCTACCGCCTATTCTTTACCCCAGAGTTACTACCTCCGAGTTCTAAGATTTTTGTTAGCCTGAGACAAGCTGGATCTCCCGTTTAATTGTGTGATGAACTTGTCTTTCGGATTCTTTTAAATAAAACTAACGGTAATTTAAACAGACGCTATATTAATAATAAAACACACTAAATAACATTTAATAACTAATAACTAATAATAACATTATTTATTTCACAATATTTATATATCAATGTTTATATAACAATATCAACACGACGGCGATTACTCGTTGAATGAATCCTTCTTATATAGATCTATACACAATTTATAATTATCCGGACTCCGCTTCTAGACTTTTCTTGTCGACAGCTGGCATATTCGACGCATGACGTCATCGCCAGACCGTCGCATGACGTACTTGCGGATGACTCACGTCACAATAATAATAATAATAATAATAATAATAATAATAATAATAATAATAATAATAATAATAATAATAATAATAATAATAAGACAGCAAAATAAACAGTTCGCTAGAAATCAAAAATTATTCTATCGTGGCTTGAGTGATACAAATCCTGGACAACAGGTTCAGTTACTAACGAAAGACAAAATATCAGATTATTGGTCTGGAATATGGAGTACGCCGGTGCAACATAGAAATGCAAAATGGCTGACGGATGAAAGAAGGAAGGTAAGTAACGTTAGGACAATGATAAATTGGCGGATTGATTCAAAAGATGTGAAAAGAGCAATCCAAAAAGCAATGAATTGGAAATCACCTGGACCAGATAAAATACAAAATTTCTGGTTAAAAAAATTTACATCGACGCACCTGCAACTTGCTAAGTGCTTCCAATTATTGCTAGAACAACCATCCGAACTGCCAGAATTCATGACCGAGGGAAACACCTTTTTAATTCCGAAATCTAATGTATCTGCGGAAGATCCCTCTAAATATAGACCAATTACATGTCTTCCTACGTTATACAAGATGTTCACCTCGATTATATCTGAAAAGATATATGCCCATTTGGAGAATAACAACCTTTTGGAAGAGGAACAGAAAGGATGTAGAAAAGGATCAAGAGGCTGCAAAGAACAGCTCCTGATTGATTCAGTTGTGATGAAGAATGTGGTGAAAGCAAAAGAAAATCTCTACATGGTATATATAGACTATCAGAAAGCGTTTGATAGTGTACCTCACTCGTGGCTGGTAGAGATTCTTAGGTTATATAGGATTGAGGAGCATCATATTAACTTTCTTAGTTACGCCATGACTAAATGGAAGACAAGTTTGTTAATGAAAACCCCTACAGAAAGTATTGATGCAGGTAAGATCAGTATTAAAAGAGGCATATTTCAGGGAGACGCTTTGAGTCCACTGTGGTTTTGTTTAGCCTTGAAACCGTTAACAACTTTGTTAAATTCCCTAAATAAGGGATGTAATTTACAACAACCTGTCGTACAAATTAGTCACCTTTGGTACATGGATGATCTCAAATTGTATGCTAGGAAAAAGAATCATCTTCGCGATCTCCTAAACTGTGTTGGCCGTTATAGTAGAGATATCCAAATGAAATTTGGATTGGAAAAATGCAAAATAAGTTGCATAGAAAAGGGACAATGGGTTGAACATCGTGGGTTCGAAGTGGAAGGCGGACAAGGACTAGTTATTGGAATGGAGAGCAACGACTACTATAAGTATCTTGGTTATTTACAGGCTAGAGGAATAGAACACAATATTGCAAAAGAATCAGCGAAAGATCAGTATTTCTCTAGGCTGCGATCGTTGTTGAAAACCAGATTGTCGGCAAGAAATATGTCCAAGGCAATAAACAGTTTTGCAACTTCCGTACTTACTTATGGATTTGGAATAATTAACTGGACTGATACTGAACTTGAAGCAATAGACATCAAGACAAGAGTAGAAGTCAGAAAATTTAGAATTCATCACCCACGTAGTGCGATCGAAAGGTTCCACCTACCAAGAAGAGAAGGGGGTAGAGGAATACCGAGTGCTTATTGCAGGCATTATACACAGGTAAATAATTTACGAGAGTACTTTCTGCAAAAGTCGAAAGAAAGTAGATTGCATAATGCGATTGCTCAAATGGACAATTTTACGCCACTCAAACTGGCTAACAATGAATTCAATCCATCCACGAGAATCTTAAGTATACCCCAACAGAAAGAGAGATGGAAAAATAAATCTTTGCATGGCAAGTATCCGTTAACAATTGGATCTGAAAATTTTGACACCTCAGCGTCGCAGGCATGGCTGTATACAGGTAACCTGTTTGCAGAAACAGAGGGATTCATAGCCGCCATCCAAGATCAAGTAATTCCAACGCGTTCCTATAGGAAAAGAATTCTTAAGGAGAATTTATCTGACATTAAATGTCGTGTATGCGCAGATAAGGAAGAAACAATTGATCATTTGATGGCAGGATGCTCTGTACTTGCCCCCAAACAATATCTCGAGAGGCACAACAGGGTTGCAAAAATATTACACCAACTGCTCAGACAGAAGCACTTGTCGTATTCTGAAAATGTCCCGTATTATGAATATGAAGCACCTTCAGTTTGCGAGGACGAAAATTCTCGATTATATTGGAATCGCCAAATAATCACAGATAAAACAATTCCCAACAATATTCCAGATATAATACTGACACTGAAGAAGGACAAGGTAACGTACATCATTGACATTGCTGTTCCGTTGGCAAAAAACACTGCAAGGAACTATAGTGAGAAGGTAAATAAATATTTACCTCTCAGCGACGAAATCAAGAGTATGTGGAAGATGGACAAGGTCCTAATAGTCCCAATTGTGATTGGCGCAACTGGAGAAATTCCACAGAAATTACACAAGTCCATAAATACTTTGGATCTCTACCAAAAACTTTATTTAAAAATGCAAAAAAGTGTCTTGTTAGACACGGCTGCAATAATACGTCGCGTGCTGAACTGAAATTGCAGCGCGCGAACGCGGGCAACGTGGCCGGGAGGCGAAATGACGGAACGAGTGGGGTGCTGATGTGGTCCTCTACTGGGTGGTAGCCTAGCATATGCGCTACCAAACTCTAGGGGGGTCTGCCCGATGGGCGGGCAGGTGCCATTCCGCCTTTCCAGCAGGGGAGAGAGGAACCAAGCTACGCGGCGCAAAACACGGCGCAGCGCAATGCACACACCACTGGGGTCGGTCCTGGGCGGCAACCTTGCCAGGCTGGCGTGAACAGCACACACACGCTCGACGTGTGTGCAGTGCCCCCGCAATGGCGGAAAACGTTAAGATGGCACAAAGTGTGACCGTCGTCGACCAAAGAGTGTTCCATTGGTTGGCGATGAGCAACCCCGTGCAGGCTGCGCTTCGCGGGTCTGGGCCTTGCCTCGATGGGGCGGGGTCGGACCGTCGAAGTACTGCATGGAAAAGTAAAGAAGTTGCCGGGAAAGGGTTGGCGGCCCTGCGCAACGGCTGGTTCTCCGATCTCTCAAAATTAGCGCGACCGGACACTAAACACATGCACTAAAATACAACACCCCTACACTTGCGCGCTCGCACAGACACAAAACCACACACCCAGAGAGAGAAGCAAGCTGCCAGCAGCGGACAACACGTAAGTTGACACCCTGAAAGTACTGGTAAGTATCTACTATAATCAATATTCATATAAAAATAATGAATGCTAGATAACTATGCCACCCATCTTGTTCGAATGAACCGATGGGGTAAGATAATGGCAACCAAGAGCGAATAGTTCTTGTGAGTGGAAGAGATAATAATAATAATAATAATAATAATAATAATAATAATAATAATAATAATAATAATAATAATAATAATAATAATAATAACCAGGCGTAGGGAAGGTGGCGTCCCCAGCGCCCAAGGACATAGATCCTTGCAATAGCGACGGCAGAGGCACCCCATTAGGCTGAAAAGGGGACTATTTCCGACCGCCCTTTCCGACCTCTGGTCGATCACTAACACCATCTATCCTGCTTCCTAAGACCAACCCAGCCCATTGTCGAAGTTCCAATCCCTGAAAGTGTTACTGGCCATACCGGTCAGCCCACCGAAGGGACCAGTAAGTGTAAGCGGTTGAGATGGACAAATGAAATGAATGAATACTTCTACCGAGCTTACTTGCAAATACCATCCATATCAAGCAGGATTGATGTTGATATGCTTGCCTCGCGGCCGTGTATCAACTTTTTCCCTTTCTCCCGAAAGGAGCGCCCACATCAATAATAATAATAATAATAATAATAATAATAATAATAATAATAATAATAATAATAATAATAATAATAATAATAATAATAATAATAATAATAATAATAATAATACCAGTCGAAAATGATTTAGAGCTGCCTGCGGCCATGATATACTGGAATACAGACTGACAGAACTGCCCAACACAACAGACGAGACATTAGGTTAAAATACCATTACAAGAGAATTACGTATCGCATAGACATCTCTGTACTAGGGCCTGCGAATATCCAGGCGAAATACAGAGGCAAGATCGATAAATATCTGCCACATGCCCAAGACATTCACGAAGTGTGGAACCAAGACAAAGTAATTGTTGTACCAATCATCATCGGCGCTACAGAAGAAATACCTGCGAAACTACATGAGGCTTTAAAGTCTCTCAACATACATCCTATAACATACAAATAACTGCAAAAGATAGTCATACTAGAGTCAACTAGCATTGTTGGGCGGGTACTGAGCCATAATATAATAAAAACCAGGAACACCACATCATACACCAAAACCATCTCCATTCGAAAACACAAACTAAACGTCTCCTACGGTCTACGTAGATCAATGAGAAAAAAACGTTATCGTAGATATCCAAGAGATATACATGTACGATACTTCCAAAAAAGAATAACAGCGTTATCGTAGACTCAAGAGATATATGTATATATGTACTATCCTTATACAAAAAAGAAGTAGCCAAAATAACAACGTTCTTATTTGTAGCAATGGTTCCTTCAATATCAAGCAGGATAGATGTTGACATGCTTGCCTTGCGGCCGTATATACAATTTTTTCTTCCTTTTTCCCGAAAAGAGCTCTCACTTAGTAATAATAAATATAATTATTAATATCTTTATTATCCAACAGGTCTCTCCATTAAAACTCCAGTACAATAATAAAGTATAGTGTCAAAAACTAAATTAAATTAGAATCCATAAGCTAATGAGAGTAAAAATAACAATGCAAATAAAGAGAATCATAAAAAACACTAACCGAGTTCATAAATTGTCAATAGATGGAAGCACGGGTAATTTACTAAATCTATGTTAATCGTTAAATTGAAGCGGAAGGGTAAAAATGTTAGCGTTTTTAGTCAAATGCGTAATTGGTGTTTCGGCAAAGAGGTAGCAATCCTGGAAAAAGACCGAGAAGACATCATCATCAAGTCATTTTGCAACACAGTAACGCTCGCCTTCCTATTGCTAACATAAGAACTCGGTTAGAATGTCATTCCACATAGGACTGATTTTCCTTGAATTTCTCGGCCAGATATTTATTTCTTTCGCTATCTAGGAAACAACGATGAGAATTTAACGTTTGGTATTCTTAAATCTGCAATTATGTTTTAAATGAATTAGACCGAAATTAAAGGCGGTAGGTGTATTGTCCCCTGGCCTTCGTTACGGCTTCAACTCAGAGGTGGACTCGTTAGAGGCCGGATTTATTGGTGCAATAAATAATACACATGGAAACAATATAAAACAACATTTAATAAATACACAACAAGAACTTTACATGTTACGATGTTCACATGTACAAGATTGATTAGTTTATATATACAAGACTGGCTCGTTCTCCTCTGTCTTCAGTGTATATATCATGTTTACTTACTTAATAAACTTACTTACTTACTTAATTTTATGCTAAACTAGTTACTCAACGAAACTAGAACGCGAAATATGCAGCATTAATGAGGATGAGTTTCGTTAAATAGGTGTTACATTGAATATGTAAAAATGGGTGTCCTACTTTAGTTGTGACACCACAATAAAAATGTTATATGTACTCTGAATTTAGTTATGATCTGTAAATTTATATAGACAGTATATTATTAAATTATCAAAAAAAAACGATCAGCAACAGAACTCGACTGAACTACCAGTCATTCTATTTACTAACTTATAACCTTTTCTATTTACAAAACAAGAAACAGTCGATAACATCATTTTATGTCTTTACTTCGAAGCATTGCGTCGAGAAAGGCATAGCTTTTTCTTTCTTTACTTACATAATCATAAACGTTCCACACAGGCAGAGTAAACGGAATTTAATCTACTATCTGAATCACTAATGCAGCGCGAATTTTCCTCTTGCTCATACGTATGTCCAATAGGTTTTATTGCTTGTAACTGTACAAGTGTGTTCTGTGGACTGTGAAAATATTATTTAGTTTATTGTTTAAGAAAACATTTTAGCTGTATATCCATTGACGCTGGGTCGACTTATTCGCGCGATCACCCAGAGTAAGCCGTGAAATAAAAAATACACATCACATTTTGCCAACCGATGCCATCTCAGTTTATTATTAGACTTTGGCAAATTTGTGACAAAGCGTGTTTCATAGGCAATTTTTTTAAATTTTACACTGCTACTAATTAAGTGTAAATGGATAATATTGAACATTGTGCAGTGTTTAAGTGTCTTTTAAAGAAAGGCATGTCCTTTATCGAAATCCATGATGATATACGAGATACACTGGGTGAAGGTTGTCCTTTGTATACAACTGTCGGAATATGGGGAAATGAATTTAAAAGTGTCAGGAGAAGAACTTACTGCAAATGAGAATTAATGACTATTAAACCTCATTTTTACATATAAATTTCGTCTTATATGATGCGTTAATAGCTACAATTCAACAAACTAAATTCGTAGCATAATGTAGAACACAACACGCCGCGACTTCGACCTTCTTGGTTAAGAGGATAATTAAAAATTTGTGAAAAACCACGTCCATCAATGGAAGATACAGACGCGTTTCGCTTATTGGAGCTTCTCAATGCACGGTATCCTGAAGAAGTTCTACATCGTGTGGAAGAAAACTAATCTACAAGTGTTCGCGCAATTGCACGCCATTGAGATCCTTCAAGTCGACGGTACAGCGTGTTATTTTAGAACAACTACTCTTACCATTTACAACGCGTACAATCTTTAACTCCTGAAGATTATCCGCATCGATTAGGTTTTTGCCAATGGTTTTTGGGTCACGACGAACCTGATTTCGGGAGAATAGTACTGTTTGGCATATTTCACGCTATGGTCTCTAGAAGACACCAGCAACATTTAGTGTTAACATGAAGGCTGGGAGAGAATTTGATAGTTCACTTGATGCTTGCTCGTTTGAACGATATTTATCTGAATTTTCTGCAAAATGTTTTGCTTCTATTGTTGGAAAATGCTCCTTCAAACATTAGAAATAACATGTGGTTTCATTATGATGGGACATCTCCACATTTTGGTTAAACGACTAAAAACGACAAAATTTTTTAAAACTTTGTAATATTTTCGTAATGAATATGTAATCAAAGAAACCAATTTTATTTCGTTTGTTTCTTTTTTAAATTTAAAATGTAAGGTTCACATGACGACGTGTAAAAATGTTCCGAAGATTATAACTAGCACATGCGTGTTCAATGTTGCCAAATGTATGTTTCTTTCAAATTCATTCTGAAGACAAAGGAAGCCTGATACATCGTTTTAGGATTAGGACTTTTAACTCAAAATTTGACCAAGAATGTCGTCACGTGTAGTGGGTCCGCCAATTTATACACACCTTGTATATGTATATATATATATATAAAGGGGACATATTACTTCATTTGATGTATAGAATAATACATAATGTTAATAGCAGAGGGTAAGTTCAGTGCGTCGATGCCATTGTTGCCTAACTTAATCATAAAGCAAGCATTCCTTATCTCTCTGCGATCAGAAAGTGAAGTAGAGTTGTGGTCCTGCAGCAATTCTTGATAGTCAACACCTCTAACGGTATAGTTGCTAGATAATTTAAAGGTTAAATATTTGTTGGAAAAAACTAGACATGTTGGAAATCTTAGAAATCAACAAAGACCAAGGCAGCCAATAGGAACGTCACAAACACACAATTAGACTTCGGAAGCACCCCCATCATCGACACTGGAATTAAGTCACTAGCACAGACTTATAAATAGGTATAGGTTGCTTGAGATTTTAGTTTGAATTTGTACACTCTTAAATAATGACTGAGAGGTCGAAACACGTGTCGAGTTAATTCTTATTAAAGTGAAACAACTATGGAAAGTGTTTTTAATTTTATTATTCGTAATGTTTCACCAAGTCCCAACCGTACATTCCATACAGTTTAGTAGATATTATTGTCGAAATAGTTAAACGCCCGAGTTAATCCGGAACATTCTGGAATACCTAAAAAAAGTTTCTTTGTTCTTAGCTTCTTTGTTTATTTTTGTCTAGTAAATGCATGTTCGTTATACGAAAACATTATGTAATTCAGAAAATGATTGCTTCTTTTGAATTATTACACAAAATTCAAACAGAAAAGACACAAATTTTACAAACACTAAAATTAACGGACAGCGTTGTAGTCAATAAATAAATAATTCCGCGGAAAATAATCATGAAATCGTATTAACAAGGACAGCGGTTGTCAATTAAATAAAAGCAAATACGACGTTTTAACAATTTTATTTTCTTTTACGCTTGAGAATTGTGGAATGAAATTTTAAAGTGCTTCGAAACGTATAAGGGGTAGCTAAGAGTGTATTTTCTGCAGAATCGAGTAATGCCGCAGGTGTACGCTGGAGACATTCTTCTTTCACCTTTGACTTTGACCCGACCATAGGTTTTATTACGTTGCTACAGTGTAACATTTAATTTTCTTAGTGTCTCCCGGGGCCGGTGTACCTATTCGAAGGCAGAAATAAACTCAGACAATTCCTCCCGCAAATTGAAATTACGTACGGAATGTAGTTCGTTATTATTGCAGTAACGAAAAATCGTACAGGGAATAAAGATTGTTATGAACTCCGATTAACAATTGTTACGCTCCAAAAATTTACTTAGAGATCATTCGGGAATTTTTAATGAATTTATTTCGTTACATGCTTGCGTTAAGTCAACATAGGCCTTTCATATTTCAACTTTTTCGTTTATTATTAATTTATTTAATTTTGATATTAATTATTGATCAACTTAGGCTTCTTCTTTCTTTTCTAATCATTTAATGCGTTTTCGAACCCTGTAGATCGGCAACCTCTTTTGCTTGACATCTTTTGCTCGATAGAGGGCGCCTTACCCTGTATTTTCCGACGATCGTGTATGACGTATATCGGCTCTCGATCGTATAACGTACTTCTATCGGTCGTACTTGGTATAAGAGTTTTGCCGTAGTTGGTAGTGTTTTAGTTTTGTGTAGAACTTGGTCTTGCGGATTTAATTTTGGAGCTATTTTCCAATTTTTAAGTATTTAAACCGATCAATTACTTCGAAATTATTTCGAGGGATACACCACGTGGAGGCAGATTCGTATTTTTGGATATGCAATTTTTCCTCGCAGCGGAGATACGAAGAATTGCGATCTTTTGGAAGGAGTTTCGTATAGAAATCCTCAATCCAACCTCAACTGTGTTTTTGGTAGCCTCAGAGCTATCCGATTCTAGCATTTTGTTACAAATTTTACTCGGCGTCTCAAAAATGGCGGCTTCTGGCAAAATGGCGGTTGATCTCCTATGAATCGACGCTCCTGTTTTATCTCTGTGAAGGCATACACGAGAAAAGGATTTGGAATTTGAACATTGTGGTTGTCAAGCTAAGTAGATGCTGTTATTTTATTTTTAGTTGATGGCTATTACTTAACCCGATACTATCTTTATCAAAGATTTTAATTAATCGATTGTTTATTTAATCTAAAGTAGGCACTAGAGAAGTTATTCACCTCTCTGTACATCAATTTTATTTTGCCCATAAAAATTTAGATAGCATTCAAGACTTTTACTTTAAACTTTGACCGATAGGCTTTATGCGCCTGAATTCAAGCATATCCTTTTATGTCAATATTTAACTGGTTGACTAGCTTCACCAGCAGCCAGTAGTTAGTTTAGATTTCTGAACGAGGCTAAGAACCTTCAGTCGGGCCTTCGTACAAATTTATATATATCTTGGGGTGCGTCGAAGATCTATATTTATTTTAATATACCCTGTAAACTATTTGTAAAGAACCACTATTACGTATACATAATTTGAGTTCTGTATAATTAATGTCTTGATCTTAAATCGTATATAACTTTATCTTTCACAATTTTATCACCTGTGTATACAGAGTGTTGTTATCTTGACAGGGGAATCTGTATTTTGTAAACTCTGTATTGCGCCTTGAGCGATACTAGGGTGATTAGGGGAATATTACTGGGAGAATTTGGATTTATATCCTTTTTCCAACTAAGCCTTTTTTTCCTTGGCGAACTTAGATTGTATTACGTGTTACTCATTTATTTATATGCACAGCTATCTAACTCTTTGAAACTTCGCAAGCGACTGTTGTTGCCTTTGTATTTCACTTCAATTAAAACTACCTATTATAGTTATTTTTCTTAATTAAAAAATATTTGCATTGATGTATCAATTTTATAAAATTAAATAATTAAATTTAGTTTTTCTTTAATAACGTTTTATCGCTGTTTAAATAATTTTGTATCATCTTATTATTTCTTGTTATTACATAATTTCATATAATTTCTTATATTATTATATTTCACATTATAAAATTTAATTCATTATTTTTAATATAATTGCTTGGTTGGTATCTACTTAGTATTAGTAGTTTTGGCAAACATTGTTCTATCTGTTATTCATTTGTTAATTTGTGACTTACGACATCTTATTATTGAACTTTTGATATATTGAACAAACTTTTGTTATTAAATCTTTTTATTGTTGACAACTTGGGTTTTGTTTGATTCCTTTCCTACAAGTGTTGGGTAAGGCAAAGACACGTTTACATCAGTAGCAAGTAATAGGGGGCTGTCTCTCTTGCATTTGGTGCTACCTGAGTCCCACCCGCTTCCGTATATACGGGGTGAACCTTGCAGGTTTTTATATACGGTAGCGTCACCATTTCATCAAGCGTCCTAGGGACTCGCGCACTCTCCGAATACTATTGAGCTAGCCGGCAGGGTATTTTCGACGGGACGTCCATCTTCAAGTAAGTCAGGTCAAGAGAGGAAGGCTTTGCAGAACATCTTGCAATCTCCTTATTACTTGCGTTAATCTAAATTGGTCGTGTTGTGGTAGCACAATTTCTTTTTTTATTTGAAAAGAAATTATTCTTCTTAACTTACACACGATGTTTAATTTTGGCATTTCGTTATTTATTGTATTTTTTCTTATTTTCAACGACCACAGTATGTAAAAAAGGGGTCAGCCTCTAAATAATAAAATTAAAATTTGTAAATTCTGATATGTACGAGAAAATATCAGAAAATAACGAGACTGGTGCTGTAGTATAAAAATAGAACATTTTTATAGAAGCCACAAAAAATCCAACAACTATCCAAAGTACTCTCCATTCTACGCAATACACTTCACCCATCGTTTTGTCCACTTGTCGTAAACATCTGAGAAACCATTTTTTGGGAGTCTATTTGGTATATTTGTTGAACTCTAAATTCGACTCAAATTTGCGACCCCTCGATTCTTTTTTGACTTCAGAAAACAAATGGGAGTCACTTGTCAGGTAAGTAGGGAGAGTGAGCCATAATTTACACCGTCAATTATTCAAGTGTTCGTTGACAAATCGCTGATCTATGAGCCGGGGGTTTTTTTCTTTAATTTTGCCTTTAGGGTTCCTCGAAATACATTAGAATAGTACTCTTCAGTTACTGTATGTTCTCTAGGTACAATATGACCATAAATAATGCCTCATTTATAGAAAAAAAGAAGTACATGACTTCACCAGCGCTTTTCAGTCTTAGAAATCATTGTTATCATTATTACCAGTATCGATCAAATATGTGTGAAGCACTCGCTTTTTATTAAGTTTATTAGATTATCAACAGTAATAGCATTGAACTAAATAGAGTTATTCAAGAATATAATGCTACTTTGCGATAATAAGTGTGGTTGCGTTTTTCACAGGAGTTTGATATTATATTTAATTTAAAAAGGGAAAAATAAATATTATTTATATGCTTTAAATAAGAATGTGAATGTAACTTGTATCAAAAAATTGTCACACTGTTTTTTTTATGTTTTATCGTATGTGTGTATTAAATAAAGTAGCAATTAATACAACACTTACCTGTTTTCTCTTGCACGACACACCTAAATAGTGTGATGTTAGCCTGGTCCTGAGGGCTACATCGGTGAGTCTTCACGCAGATATCGTTGTCCCGTTAAATAATACACAAAGTTCGGGTAACATATAATTTAATATATAACACTTATAAACTGGATAACAATTATATACATTATGAACTAACTATCATTAAGACTGTTACTGTCTATCAGAAAGAGAGTATGAAAGTGGACATGATTCTGAATAAGAATCTGACTCTGAATAAGACTGAATACTCTCACTTGCATTACTCTCGTTATATATCTCTCAGGTGATCCTTGTACTTCTTATGAATATACTACAAACCCTGACATATAGTTTGTGTTTGCAAACACCACGCGTTAGCGAGGTCGTATTTGTAAAACACGTTACATTTGTATTACGGGCTCGAGGCTGTGGCCTCATTGAGAGTGTTTGCATACACATAACTGCATTGCGTTATTACAATAGCACTAAAGATATTAAAAAATTAAGGGAAATAATTGCCAAATCTAAGCATCTAAAAATTTGAATGCGTTTATAAATAAATAAAAAAAAACAAAACATTTAGGAGGCTTATATACAACTGTCCCCCCCCCCTCCCTTTGATAAGATAAAAGAACTCACAGCGACACGCCTGACCAAGCAACACCGGAGCCACAAGAACTACATTTTATTGCAGTATAAGATCTGTAATTCCGTAACACAAGGAAAATTCTCACTCCACAAAAAAAATATTACAACACATTTAAATCACAAAACAATAAATATAGTATCCCGTACATATGCATTGGAATAATATACCGGGTGTCTCAGTTATGTTGTTCCAATGGCGTACCTCCGTTATCTAATAAAATAAAAATTTTAAATTTGGGGCATCTGATATACACCTAATATTGTTTAAATTGAGCTTAATATTAATATTCTTTCGCTTCCGGTTTAACCGGAAACGATCCTAACTCTTTTATTTTAAATAACACTATATATTTTCCTCAAAATTTGAATTCTACTGAAAATTTTCTTTACTCCGAAGTATTACACTTTGCATTTAAACTTCAAAACAGAGGTTAAAATGCATTTTAAATATTCAAAAACTGGGATCGTAAAAACCAAAGCGATCTATGGAAACTAAAGCAAAATTTGACATTATTTATTTGTTAACTTTGACACTTCATAAAGTGTTACTAAAATTTGTTTCAAAGTTGCTTCGAACAAAGTTGTATTTAAAACGAATAATGACGATTTTATAAATGAGGAAAAATTGAATATGATCCTCATTTATTGGGAATGTAGAAAAAACGGGCATGATGCCTCCGTGTTTAGAGAGAGCGGTATCCTGACAGACATATGCCAAGCGCTATGTATTTTACACGTCTGGCTTCAAATTTGGAGACATGTGGTGTTTTTTCAAAGAAAAAAACTGTGTTCTTAAAAGAAAGACTGCTCCTGATGAATTTGGAAAATATGCTTAGTAATCCGCTTATTTCAATTCGAGAAATTGAAGCAGAATGTGATTGGTATCTCTGGGTCTTTTATTTAACGAATCCTAAAATCCACCAAATTCAGGATTTTCGAAATTGACCTGCATCAAGGATTAGAACCAGGAGATTATGATAGAAGACTGGCGTTTCTTGCATGGCTTCCTGTGAAGATGGCATTATTAGCTCAATATTATGAACAGATGAGAGCCGCTTTTATAATAATGGATCCGTAAATCGACACAATTGCTATTATTGGTCTGATGAAAATCCTCATTGGATGAGAGAGACCAACTTTCAGAGAATTTAGGAACTAATGTATCACTCGGCATCGATGTGTACATTATTGGACAAAAGTTTTACGAAGGAACCATAACTGGTCAGGCGTATTTAGAATTTCTTCAGCGCGAATTTTCAGGTTTTCTTGAAAATGTTCCGCTGAATATACGCACCAACACGTATTTTCAGCATGATGGGGCACAATTCTAGGGTTGTGACTGCTTATGTTAATCCGATTTTTCCTAATAAGTGGATAGGCACACATATGGAACAATAAGATGGCCTGCAAGATCACCCGATCTAACGCCGATAGATTATTTTCTATGAGGATATTTGAAGAATAGAGTAAACCACATGCCTCTTGCAGATTTGTAAGATTTAAAAAAATAGAATTAGGAATGAATGCGCAGCTCTTAATGCCGAGGTATTAAGAAGTGTTTCCTCTTGTGAACTTTTGCATCGAGCCGAATGTTGCGTTGAAGCAAATGGACAGTTGCTTCAATGTAAATGTAACATTTTGAACATTTTCTTTAGCATTCTTTCTGATACTCACGGTTGAAGTTTGGAGCTATTACGAGATTCACGAAAACCGTTCTTGTATAAATAAAATTAATAAGTATAAGATTTTTGTTATTTATGTAACATTATTTTCTGTTATTTGACTTTCAATAAAATGTTTATAAACCACAATGAATATTTTTTCTAACAGCGATCTTAAAAATGCATTTTTCGGGAAGTGTATTTTTGCTGCTTTAAAGTCAAATACAAATTAATGAACATGCTAATGAACAATTTTTGAATATTTAAAATGCAATTTCACCTTTGTTTTGAATTTTAAATAAAAAGTATAATACTTTTTAGGAAAGGGAATTTTCAGTAGAATTCAAATTTTGCGGAAAATATACAGGATGCTATTTAAAATGAAAAAGTTAGGGTCGTTTCCAGTTAAACCGGCATTGAAAGAATATGAATTTTAGGTTCAATTTAAAGAACATTAGGTGTATATCAGATTCCCCAAATTTCAAATTTTTATTTTATTTGATAACGGAGCTACGCGATTGGAACAACATAACTGAGACACCCGGTATAGGAACCGTGATCTTAAGAATTAATATACAGATGAAACCCTTCGTTCACAATGACCCAAGGCAATAAAACAGCGGTCTAATGTATGAAGCAATAAATAAATTTGTGAATGTAAAAGATCCTGTGCTTCTTAGAATTTAAAGAAAGTTTTATAGTTTGAATAGGATAATAAATAAAATAAATAAGAGCATGTTATGCTGTGGTTTAAATTCGAAAATGAACGTTAAATATTTATAAAATTGGAAACGTTATGTTTGAATTCTATATCTAGATTTACTTATATTTAACAATAAAAAATATTTGAAATTGAAATATTACAAAAGGATATTAAATGTATCCTCGACACTAGCTATGAGAATTATTTTAATATCATTTGGTTTTGGTGATGCAGGAGTAGCTATTACTTACATAATCAGTAGATTCTCAGCACACTATGATATAAGGAACGATTCCATTGTACAAGGGACAAACAAGTCTTCGAAAATTGGCCATTTCTGAGAAAATGTGATCACCTACCTAAATGAAACATAAAAAGAGGACTTTCATTAACGTTACAAAAATCGTATCAACTGGTGTAATTAATACAATATTTATCATTTTAAAGTATATAACTAAATAGCATACTACTTAAAAGTACGATTATATGCAATATATATACAGGGTTAGTTAAAAGTATGGAGACGGCGATTTATTATCGTTAATATTCATTTTAGTTCAATATAAAAGTTCGTTAGGATATTTTGATCTACATTTGAGAATATTTGAATTTTTTCTTTCTTCAATTGTTTTTTAGTTAAGCCTGTCCGCTCTTTTTTTTTAATGGGAACTAGTAAATTTTACTCTACCATTCGATAGAGTTTTTTTTCTCTTTACAAAATTTTTTTGTTTTTTTAAAATTCATTTTAATAACTTTTTTATAAGAAAAAGCCGGTTCATGTGTTTAACAGATGTTCGGTACATCGCAGATAGACAGAAGGCGTAGCGATAAACAAACTTGAGCGACATAATTTTATCAGTGGTTATTGTGTACGTCAAATCTTTGACAGAAATAATTCATTTGTGCAATTTGTTGCTGTTAATATTAACAATGGCGAGTTTAAGTGAACATGAACGAATTGAAATATTTATGATGTTGGGTTATGGAGATAGACGCAGAAGTTTACAAGACGTTAGTAATTTATTTAATGATACGCATCCAAATAGAAATCCAATTTCTAAATCCGTTGTTGGTAAAACTTTAAGAAGCTTTGAACAAACGGGTAGCGTTAAAGATTTGCCAAGGAGTGGTAGACCTAGAACAGCAAAAAGCGATGATAACAAACTGGATATTTTATTGGCTGTATCTGAATATCCCCATTTACCAGCCAATCAATTGCAATTAGCGGCCAATTTCAATATTTCATAGTCATTGATCGTGTCGTTTTTAAAAAGTTAAAAGTATAAACCTTATAAAGTACACCTTGTACACGAGTTAACGGAAGATGATTTTGATAGGAGATTACAATTTTCTGAAGAAATGTTAAATATTTGCAATAATAATGAAAATTTTGTCAACAATATTCTTTTCTCAGACGAAGCTACTTTTTGCCTTACCGATGAAGTAAATAGACATAACTGCAGATACTGGTCATTGGAAAATCCCTCTTGGTTTTTGGAGCACCATACGCGGTACCCCCAAAAGGTTAATGTTTGGGTTGGCATTCTAGGCGGTCATATTATCTGTCCCTTTTTCATCAATGGCAATTTAACTTCGGCTCTGTATTTGCAGTTATTGCAAAATGAAATAATACCTGCTAGTGCTACGCTCTATCCTCATGAAAACAACGAACACCTGCCCAATGACAGTATCTGGTTCCAGCAAGATGGCGCCCCACCACATTATGGTGTAAATGTTCGTCAATATCTGGACAACGTTTTTCCCCATAGATGGATTGGAAGTCGAGGAACCATTGAATGGCCAGCCCGTTCGCCAGATTTAAGTCCTTTAGCTTTTTTTCTTTGGGGATACGTAAAAAACAAAATTTACAAAGAAAAGCCCGATAACATCGAAGATTTACAAATCCGAATTACCCGAACGATACAAGAAATTCACCATAATTTTTTACAGAACTCTGTTCAGGGTTTTGTAAATCGATTGGGTCATTGTCAAATTACTAATGGACGACAATTTAAACACTTACTTTAATTTACTTTGTTATTAATATGTTTAATTTTTCTTGTAAAAAAGTTATTAAAATGAATTTGAAAAAAACAAAAATATTATAGTAAAGAGAAAAAAACCTCTATCGAATGGAAGAGCAAAATTTACCAGTTCCAATTTAAAAAAAATATGCGCGAACAGGCGTATCTAAAAAAACAATTGAAGAAAAAAAAAAACAAATAATCACAAATGTAGATCAAAATATCTTAACAAACTTTTATATTGAACAAAATTCCCTAAAATGAATACTAACGACAATAAATCGCCGTCTCCATACTTTTAAGTAACCCGTATAAAGCTGGAATAGATGTATAATCCAGTCCTGTCCGTAATAAGTACAATAAAGTATTTAAACCATTTTAATTCACGCTACTTTACACGAACAGAAAATATATAGCTAATATTTGCTGGATACATTATAAACAGGAAAAGCCGGTAGAGATAGAGAAAAGAGACATTCATCGCATCAATAATGCGAGGATTTGTAAACATTGGACCGAATCCCGCAAAATCTGAATGCCAAAGCTTTCCCTTTTCACAACCTACTTTTGCGGATTTTCAACTTACTACAGCCCGAGTATATTGCCATCTGTGCGTTTTCCGTCCATATTCTTAAAAAAAAAGAAAAAAAAAACACCGGTAAGAAAATGAAAGAAAGTCTCCAAGAAGAGAGGAGAAGAAAACCGCACGAATTCTCTATAAGTTTTCATATCTAGTTCGGGGCACCCACGGACCTAGTTGGATTAGATATAACAAGTTTATCAAGAAGATTCTTTAGGATTATATTTGAAGAGACTGCGAAGTGAGTTGCGCTCGCTCGGACGTGCGGACCAAAATGAAATGAACGTGTGTGCGGTTTTTGTATGGCTCGAAGTCGCTTCATGATAACTGTCTCAATTATCTGTCGATTGTGTGTAGTTCGACTTTTCTGTTGAAAGTTTCCTTCGATCTGCGTGAATACACTTTGCATGAAGACGTGACATGAATACGAAAATAGGAATAAAAAGAATCAAACACTGTAAGCAGTATAATATCGTATATTGGACAAAGTAAAATCCGAGTTAAAGTTGGGTGGCTAGACTTCTGAATAGACTCAATTTTAGAGTTTTGTTTTTATTGGCAAAATAAAGTTTTCTACTAAAAAAATATTAATGCAGAAACTAACAAAGAGTATTATTACGGCATTTACTATGTAAAGAAATATTTAATAATAATAACAAAAGGACCAAAAACAAAAATATTAAAGAAAAGTGCAGGGGTTATTCGTGAATAGAAGGCATAAAACTAAAGATTACTAATGTACATAATGATGATAATAATAATGCTATTAATGACTGAAAAATAAAATAAAATGTAAAATATTTGAATGAACTCAAATAGCTAACGAAACAGTAACAGTAACATAATTTATACAAAAAGAATTTGGTGCCATCCATAATGTTTGGTTTTGCATAAATTAGAAGCTTCTCCATACATATATTCTTGGAATCAAAGCATTATGCAAAGATAAATACTTTTCGATCAGGTTATAATTATGTTTAATACTGCCTTGTTTTAGGTGTTAAGTAGTCGCTGGATCAATACATGAAACATTTCACTTTAGTAGTATATTAAGAGTTTTTACCATTACCTCTGCATTGGTACCGTGAGTTGTTGGGTACACAGGCTTACAGGTTCACCAAAAGTTAGCTTGAATACCTTTCGCAGCCGATTGAACTTGATATACGAGATGCTACCAAGAAATTTCCGGAATTTGAATGTGCCGCGCGAAGGGATGATATTATAACTCTCTAGCGCTAGATGGTGCGAAGTACATCTAGACTAAGTCTATTAAACGATACTTTGCTAAGTGGCGACAAACAGTTTTTGTGTTTATATTTGTTGAGTTGTGTTTAAGTTATTCTGCGGCACTATAATATCAGATATGAATGAGCAAAGAACGTACATCAAATTCAGCTTCGAAATTAGTAAAACAACGGCAGAAACTGAAAATACTTAAACAAGCGTTTGATAGGGATGCTTTAGGCCAGACGCAAACTTATGAGTGGCACAACCGTTCTTCTAAAAAATATCATTTTAAAGTATTAAAATGTCACACAATAGTTTAATCAATTCTTACAATAGTGAATTCAAACGCAGCTATAAAATTATGTCAATCGATACTCGGCGGGAATAATTTTGACATGTAGAAAAAATAGGTTAATAACAAGCAAAATTGGTCATTAAGATATAATCGTAATAAGATCTGTTGTTGATCCAAAATTTTAATCTTTATTTATTTCCAAATACGCTATGACCGTAAATATACAGTACCGAAATTGTAACTCTGTTCACGGTTGTTATGAAAATGATACTGCTGTCAAATTTATTTTAAATAAAAATTAACCTGTTATCTGTTGGGGCAGAAAACACTGTGAATAACATGCTCACAACCGAAGAAAAAACTTTTATATGTGAAGCATATAATCGCTCATACGAGTTTTGCAGAAATAATGGATCCAGCATTAAATGGTTTGGATCTGAATTTGAGCATATGTTTCAAAAGCCTAAACCATCAAATAGTGTTATTTTATACGATGTTAATAAATTCAAAACTACTGGCAATGTTAACATACAACGTCAATATTCGAGTAAACGAAAATTACGAACAAGTAATGCTGCAGTCTTACAATTACCGAAAAGAAGCATACTAAGAACTGCCTTAAAACTGGATATAAAAAGAGAATCTTTTCGTTTAATGGTCAAGGATATTGGTGGTTTCTCTTACAAAATTCAAAAGTGCCATGAGCTGAACCAAAATGATAAAACACAACATTTAGTTTACTGTGCTCGGACTCTGGCTTACATTTATGAAGAAGATGAGTTCTTGACTAATGTCTGGTTTTCATATGAGTCCCATGTTTCAAGAAGGTGCGATGAGTCACCCCGCTTGTCAATCGTTCAGAATGATTAGGGACCATTTTGGTGACAGTCATTTGCCGAAAAACAGACTTTAATTATCCTTCACATAGTCCAGACCTTACCCACTCCGATGCATACATCTGGGGCATGATGAAAACAGTAATTTTTCAAAACGATCCACCCACTACAATTTCGGCATTCAGAATTGCAATTATTCGTTTCTTCCGAACTTTGCAACAATCTACATTTGAAAAGATACGAAGGTACGAAATCTCCAACACCGCCTTGAGTTGTGCTTCCAATAGGATGGTGGGAATATACAGCATATCATTCGCCATTATAATAGATATTAACTTCGTCAATTTTGTTAAATTAATGAACAACATATTTTTTTTAATTCAGTACTGTATATTTCCGGTCATACTCTAAATACAATTTACAACGCGTTTTAGAAAAGAAAATGGTGTACAATTTAATATATTTGTTATACTATTTTTCATATGCGCTGATTAGATGCTCTTCAGCTTTATTTATTATAAGAGAATCTTTAAATTTTCAAAATAAAAATCTCACTATGGAGTCAAAAATAAAAGCGGCTAATAGAATAAATAAAAATTATTAGTCTCTTAAGTACTAGAAATGTAATTTCCATTCGATTTCTTATGAAATCCTCTAATAAGCGCAATATTAACAACTGTGGGCAATAAATAGCACATCGATGTGTAAACACATCAAGTGTATACAAATTAATACAAATATGTTAAAACATATTTGTATCTGTACACATGGATATCCACAGCGTATTTAACTAATGGTCGCTTCAACTGCAGACACATGCGTTTTGATCTAGTGATCTCGTCAGTGCAGATTCACGAAGTGACGTCTTGAGATTCGCTCCCGCAATAAAAACACATTCTTATCCCGTCAACTGTTAAGAGATATCTCGTAACATCTGACGGACAAGAAATACTCGCCGGAACGAGTACTTTCTCTCAAATTACTACCCCATTATACAGAAGAAAGAAACACGTGTTTGAGGGTAGTCTTTTATATTTTGTATATGGAACTGGAATAAAATAGTAGATAGCTTTTAAAGACTTTATTCTTTTATGAAGTATTCTCCTCGAAGAGTAATGCACTTCTGCATGTGCTCGAACCAATGCTGGAATCAGTTATTCCACTAGCTTGTTGGTACAGTTCTTACTGACGACTGGAACCTTCGACAACGCAGTCCATCCTTGACTTTCGGTAAGGTAAAGAAATTGTTGGGACTCTACGGAGGATGGTCTAACAATTCGACGTTTATTTGCGTTAAAAATTCCATTGCATTTGAACTTACATTGTCTTGGTTGAGGATGATTCATCGTTGTGAGTTTGTTTCTCGGAGGTCAGCGATGACTTGCTGCAAACAAATGGTTATATACCAATCAGCAGTAGCAGTTTTCTGATATCGTAGAGAAATTGTTGCTACATGACCTGCTTTCGAGACAAATGTTGAATTCAGGTCTTTGAAATCCCGAATGATGCCTTAATTTCGCGATATGTCACATGTCGATCTTCGCTGCTGATGAGCTTACGCACAGCATCGACGTTTTTGGTGCACCTGCTCTTGGATCGTCACTAAGACTAATCCGTTCACGTTTAAATTCCCCTTACCAACAAGAAATTGTTGACTGACGTGGTGCTTCATTCCCGAAAACAGAAACCAACTCGGCGAGGCATTCTTGTTGAGATAATTGCCTTTGAAAATTATAAAATATTATTGTGCGAAAATTTTTGGTGTTTAGTTCCATTTATCGACTAACTAGTCAACTTCGCACAGTTCGTTGTAGCTACAACACTATACATATCCACTGAAACTTAGGATTTAGGCTAACTAAAGATGGAGATTCATTTTTAGTACTGACATTTGATTAGTGATGTCCTCTATGTCCTAGTATGTAGAACATAAAAGATATCTCTCGTAATTGTGTAATCCATTAACTATTGAGCCATATGACTCAATATATCAAAAAATAGGACATCGATGTGTAAATTCATGCAGTGTATACAAATTAGTGTAGTTAAAATGACAATTTGTGAAAGATGTTGTGTATGCTCATATGTACACAAACAAACATGTTTTAGTCAATTCTTACAATAGTGAATTTATACGCGGCTACAAAATTATGTCAATTGATACGCGACGGGCATAATTTCGACAGGTAGAAAAAATAGGTTAATTTTAAATTTTAAACCTCATTTATTTCCAAATAATACAACGCGTTTTTGTATTAATATATATATTTTTTTATTGTATTAATAACGTGTGTTCATTTGAAAAGTCAATCTAGGTTACTTTGAAATTTTGATAGAATGAGACGCAAATATATTAGTATGTGTTTGTTGTTCCGTAAACATAAATCCAAATGACATTTGATAATGTCAATCACAAATATCAGTTAGTGCATAAAATAATCGTGCGTCGATTCTGGTTTAAATAAATTGCTTCTCAGTTTTAAAATGGCTTTCACTTTAGATCATAAATTTTTTTTTAGTCCAGCCTTATTTTCGAAGTGATAATAAAATTGATGGTTTATGGGTTTATTCAGTTCAAGATTGCATGGTAGAATTTCAAGTTGAGTTTCCACATTTTGTAATAGATTCTATACAATTTAAGAATACTTTGGATAGAACTTTAAAACTCTTTTCTGAAACTGGTAGTCTGTTAAGAAAATCAGGCAGCGGAGCAGTTAAGAAACGTACACCTAAAGTTGTCAATCGTATTGAAGAAATAATGGAAAATGAACCACAAACATCTGTTCGACATTTGAGTCAACAAATAAACCTTTCTGTTGGTACAACACACAAGTTATTAAAAAAAGATATGCAACTTTATCCATACCGTGTCACAGCAGTACAAGAATTGTTAGAAATTGATTAACCACGTAGACTACAGTTTTGTAATTGGTTTGTAAATATGAACAATAATGGAGAACTTTCGCAAAGAGTCATCTTTACTGATGAAGCATGGTTTTATAAAACAGGATACCTAAATTCACAAAATACAGGAATTAGGAGTAGTGAAAATCCACATGTAATTAATGAAGAATCGCTACATCCAGAGAAAATTGGTGTTTGGGTAGCGATAAGCCAAAGGCGAATCATTGGACCAATATTTTTTCAGGGAAAGCTAAATGCTCAAAGGTACCGTACGGAAATTTTGCAACCATTTGTCAATCAGTTGCATGATGATGAACTTCAAAATGCATATTTCCAACAAAACGGAGCACCTTGTCACTGTACTGCAGAATCTTTGGATTATTTAAGAGAATTGTTTGATGAGCGTATAATTAGTCGAAATACTGAAATTGCCTGGCCTACACGTTCATGCGATTTAACACCTTGCGACTTCTTTTTGTGGCCTTATCTAAAAAATAACATATTTCGAACACCTATATTGAATTTGAATGATATGTTACAGAGAATCGAACAGACATGCATGGAAATTAATAACAATCCAGTAATGTTGCAGAATATCATCAGAAATTTTGAGCGGAGGATTTTAAAGTGCATTGATCTTGAAGGACAACATTTTCAACATTTGTTATAGTTTTCAATAAATACCTATTATTTGTTATTTATTTGTATGTATGAAACTGTCAAAATATACGACTTCGTAGGTTAAGTAGTAAATTTTAATTTACGACATACTTCAAAATGTTCTCAGTAAATTACATGCTACTAGATTGACTTTTCAAATGAACACTTGTTATATATTTGTATTTATTTAAACAAATTTAAACAAAGTAAATCACTAAGTAGGATATAAATATAATATTTAAAATACAATTTATCAGCGGAATTATTAAATTATTTCCTGCATTTAATTTGGCATTTTTTACATGCTCTACTGTTTTTGAGTAGTAAAGTCAACGACATGTCATTTAAAAACGCTTGCCTTATGAAGCTAAACTTCTTGTAAATTTTATTCGTTAGTTCTATATTACACTGTATATACTTCCGTGAAGCCGCACATTCAATGCTTTCTAATTAAATATTTCCGAAGAAGACAGTAAACAAGTAAATTGTACAATTAAACTTAATATTTACGTTTACGGCAGACTTCCTCTCTTCCATTTGATATTTTAGAAGGAGCATCTACGCGCAAAGTAAACCTCCGGCAAACTTTCAAAGGTAATCTCGGCATCCAAATTAATAATTAACCTGAACTAACCTTCTCCTGCAAAACAAGCAGATGTTTTAAAAACCGTTTTCTTATTTTATTATGGAATGCAATTTTCCTTCATTAATTATAACAAACGGCAGGGATAAAACTTTAAGGTATAATACCTTGGTAAGCATTATGGTTGCTTAGATGGCCGCAAGCTATATACTCGTCTAATAAATAATAGCATATAATATATACTGTGTGTTACAAAATTAAGTTAAATATTACTGGAACAATTTGTAAATCAACATTAAAAATTATAAACATTTTTTTAAATTTCTACCACAAAATACATTAGTGAAAAAATATTATTTCGCAACCTAAACTAAAGTTAAGAAAATTAATTACTAATTCACTGATATGAGAGCCAATACATAAATAACATATCTCAGAATTTGGTAATCAGGTTAAGCACGATACTGCGCACCGTAATATACTTGGCATAAATCATCCTGGATCTCAACAGCTATTAAAGTAGACATTAGAAAAAAATTCGAATAATTAGCGTAGTAAAATGTAGGAAGCATTATTTACATTCACATTACTTCGCGAAAATGTAATCAATTTGCACAGCTATTAAAGTTTTTCGATACCGTATGTTTCAACATAATCCTCATATACAGGTGTCCATTTTCTATTTCCGTACATGGGTAACTCTCTTAGTATTGAAGATACTGGATCGGTCATATTAGCAAAGTTGCTCAGAATTTTGATAAGTACTTGATAGCATTTTAAGATTTGTCATATGTTGTCATCTTTTTGAGATATTTCAGGAAAATTTAAATTTGACGAAAGTAGTTTTTAAAAAGTCCACTTGGCTATTATTTCTTCAGTTACTAAATAGTATTACTTCCGCTATAATAAAGATTTAAAAAAGATAACCATATAATACCTTATATTTATGAAATCAAAACAAAATAAGCATTTTAGTGAAGTCATGGCCAACTATGATTGCCATTTAAAAAAACATAATATGTATTTTATATCTTGATATTCAAGTGTGCCATGAATATTTAATAAATATTATTAAATTCTACGTAAAAAATATTATTAGATGCCACTTTTGGTTTTGCTCTGTCTTCGGTGGTTACGAAGATATGTACAACTAAAAATTTCGTCAAATTTCAATTTTCCTTAAATATCTCAAAAAGTTGACAACATATGACAAATCTGAAAATGCCATCAAATACACATAAAAATTCTGAGCAACTTTGCTAATTTAACCAATCCGGTATCTTCAATACTAAGAGAGTTACCGATATACGGAAATAGAAAATAGGCAGCCTGTATACAGGGTGTTAAAAAAAGTTGTTCGGAAATTTTGGCCACTAATGGTACTCCTTAAGATAAAGAAAAAAGTCTTAGTAAACTTACGTCCTAAAATCAGACGTTTCGGAAATATAAACAATTCCAATATTGTTATTGAATAAATAGGTTTAGTCATTAAATGTTCTCTTAATAGGAAAATATATATACTGTGTCCATAAAGTATGGACACAAGTCCGTAATAACGTTATTGTGCATTATTTGACAAAATGCAAAGATATATCGATTAATGTTTTTTGTTAGCTATATTTAGATGCTACCACTTTGTTTTTTCCGTCGACCTTGAATAAGTTATGACATCATTGATAATTTTTTTAAATGTCAACACCACTTTTTCTTTGTGGACTTTGAAAGCTTTTACAATTCTTAATCGATGTTGTAAAAATTTTGGTATGTTACATTAGATAATTTTTGAGTAAACTGTGTTGTAATTCTAAGTTTTATTTTTGACATTTTCAGTATCAAATTTATAACAAATGCTCAAAATGTTTTCCTTCATTTTGTTGACAAAATCCTAAGCGATGATAAATTCCATTTCGCACATTCTGTAATATTTCGGGAGTGATTAGTCTGGTTTCGTAGATGATGCATTGTCGTAAAACGTCCAAATTTTCCGGTTGTGTCGCATAGACTTTTCTAATGTAACACTAACATCAAAATGTTTAAATCATCGAATAAAGAATTGTAAAAGCTTTCAAAATCCACAAAAAAAATGGGGTTGACATTTAAGAAAATTATGAATGACGTCATAACTTATTCAAGGTCGACGGAAAAACAAAATAGTAGCATCTAAATATAGCTAATAAAAAACATTAATCGATATATCTTTGCATTTTGTCAAATAATGCACAATAACGTTATTACGGGCTTGTGTCCATACTTTATGGACACAGTGTATACAAAAATTAACAACTCAACAACCGACGCTTAAACCAAATGTTCGACATGACCTCCTTCCATGTGCAAAACATCTACGCACATAAGAATCTCGCACTCTTTGGCAGATTCCTGGAGAGTGGCGAATTGCCTCACATGCGTTTTGTATTTGTCGCTGGAGATCTCCTATGTCATTTACATGTGTGGAATCAATTAACGACTTTAAGTAACCCCAAGCAAAGAAGTCAAGCGAATTAAAAGTAGGTGATCTAGATGTCCAAGCATTTGGATTCCCCCATCCTATCCATCTACCATTAAATTAATTATTTAAATAATTGCGAACAATGTGCACGGAATATACAGGTCAGCCATCATGCATAAACCACATCTGTAACCTATGCTGAAGGGGTACATCTTCTAATAATATTAGCAAAGTGCTTCGCTGAAATTCCAAATGAATTTCAGCAGTTAAGCGATTAGGGAGAAAAGCTGGTCCTATCAGTCGATCGCTTAGAATACAAAGCCAAACATTAACAGAAAATCTATGGTGACTCCTTGATTCCACAACAGCGTGAAGATTTTCGTCTGCCCAAACGCGACTATTAGGAAAATTAATACTAAATGCAACTTAATCGTTAAATAAAACTATAGCAGGAAAAATAGGGTTTTCTGCAAAATCATTTCGCAAAACACACTTTGCGAAACGTAGTCAGGAGCGGTTAGTGGTTGCACTGAAGGTTGAAGGTGATAAGGATACAGTTGTTGCTGGTGTAAAGTCCATTCTTGGAACACTAATACTTGGATATTCTTCAACCCTTCTTAAAACATCCTCTTCTACTGCAGGAGTACAAATAGATTGATATCTATCATCATCGCGATAATTTGGTTTAAGTGAGCCCACCTCTGAGAGACGTTGATGCACTTTTATAAAAAAATGATCACTACGCAAAATACGGTAAAGGTAAGCTTCCGCATAAAGGCGACGCACCTCATAAATTATAATTCAGAAACGATTGGTTTTAGGACCTAGGTTTACCAAGACTTTCTGCTTTATCTGAGAACCATAAGTGCGCAAAATTTCCGAACTTTTTTAACGCCCTGTACATTATAACTCATGCCTGTCAGTGTTTTTCACGAAAATGCATTGACACTCCGCTAGGGTACCTTGCATGGTATAGGTGGTACAAGTCCCCAAGCGTTGGAGAATCTAGAGCTAGAGCATTGTGGTTGGTACCAATCGATTCCTTTCGGCGAGATACACTTAGGTATGTCTTGGATATTTGCAAACCCGCAGAAAAGATATTTCAAAAAAAGTGCAGAAATGAACTTTCGCTTCCAGATATTTTTTCAGGGAAATAGATATGGCTCGGCGGCGGTATGATTTTCAGAATCTCCATTGTTGATAGCGTTGGACATATTGTTTTCGTATCGAAGAAGCTTGTGTGAAAATAGATATATGTAAATATATGCAAATTTGGAAGGTAAAGTTGACACGAATTAAGAATCCTCGTTTTTTTAAATAATTATAAGTGGCTGAAAATTTGTGCAGGCAATCTATATTATGTGCTGTATGTGTCACTTTTTAAAAATCTTTACTAGAAGTTGAGCAATATTAACAATTTTTGGGCACTACTGTTAGAAAAATTCTCAAATTTTACGCGGTCTAGTGGTTATCACAAAAGTTTGAATTTTTATGCACAAAAAATGTTTTAAATATGCGCAATAAACATGGCACGTTCTTCCCAAAAATATGTCAAATATATGCTTAATTTTTACCATTTATGCATTTTTACGTACTTTTTTATTTATTTCGCTTACTGGTAATCAAGGAAAGAGTAGTCAATCAACAAAAATTAGTCTAAATTACATTTACACACAAAAAATAATTGTTATGTTAGATATTATAGGAACATCGCATAATGATATGATAAAATATACAATTAATAGCTATATACATATAATTCTATGGATGTTACTTAAAACATAATAAGTTATGATATTAAGTAACATCCATAGAATAATATGTATAGTTATTATGAGAGACTGGACACATCGGGTTGAAATGACGTCGTCATTACGACTGACTATATAAATAGTCTACAACATCTGTAAGTACATTACGCAGTTATTGAATTCACTATTGATCTGGCTAGCGCGCACATCTGTTTTCATTGAGAACTGCGAACTTAGCATCGCAAACAAATGCACAGAAATTGTAACCGTTTATGTAAACTTTTGTGGCGGCTAATATTCCATTAAATAAACTTAACAATCCCATTTTAAAAATATTTCTGCAAAAATATACTGGTCGAAATGTTCCTGGTGAATCGACCTTACGCAAATATAGTAGAACGCACTAGAAGCCATCTTTCGAATCAGTACCTATTGGTGCCGACGAAACTGCCGATATATTAGGACGCTGTGTGGTAAATGTTGTGGCTGGTGTACTACATCCAACTATTCCATATAACGCATATGTAATAGCAACAAAAGTTATAAATACAGTTGATGTGGAAATAGATGCTAAAACCATTAACGAGAATATTCAAAAAATACTTCATTCGGACGACAGGTACAAAGAAAAAGTACTTTTATTTGTAAGTGACAGTGCTGCATATATGTTAAAAACAGGCAGACTATTAAAGGAAACATATTCTAATATGCTGCATATTACTTGTATAGCACATGTTCTCCACAGAATCTGTGAATCAGAGAACCTTTCCAAAAGTTGATAGACTTGTATCTGCTTTTAAAAAAGTTTTCAGAAAAGCACCATTGAGAGTAGTCCTTTACAGAGAAAAACTGCCATCTTTGTCACTGCCTCCCTCACCAGTAATAACTAGATGAGGGACATGGTTGGAAGCTACTAGTTTTTATGCAGAGAATTTCGATAGTTTACAAAATTTCGTTGCATGTTTAAATGACGACGCTGGGAGTATTTCTGAGTGCAAGGAACTAATACAAATTCCGCATTTAAAAAATCAGTTGTGCTTTCTTCAAGAACACTTTTGAAATTTTCCAAAACTAATCACTTATTTTGAAAATTGAAATCTCAAATTAAATGATGGTTTAACGACATTAGATCTGGCTTTTAATAATTTGAAAAGTATTCCAAGTGAATTCGGATGTGGCCCTCGGCAAAAGTCAGACGCAATGTTTAATAGAAATCCAGATTTAAAAACATTGCGGCAATTGTGTTTGGGAACAATGCCACAACATCTGCAAAATACGCGAAAATAAAAGAATATTTCCAGTATGCACCTATAACCAGTTGCGATGTAGGAAGGACGTTTTCTATTTACAAGGATGTATTTCATTCAAAGAGGACAAATTTTACAGAAGAGAACCTTGAGAAAGCATTGTTAGTAAATATTTATACTCCTTTACTCAACTTGAACTACAAAATTAACAAATAAAAATGTATTTCGTATTTCGCAGCTATATATTTATACCCGTTTTATTATTATAAGTATAATTATATAAATAAAATTAAAAACTTTAAAAATACAAATGTTCAATAGTACGCTCGTGGTCGATAGGTCATCAACCTCTCGTGTCCGGTCTCTAGTTAACTATTCACTTTCGCAATTATATCTATTTAACTTATTATTGTTCCAATTAACAATTAAGTGCTTTTCTAGATTTTCGACACTTTGGCTTAAATTTGAATTAAATTTGATTTTTTTCTCAATATTTTTATTATCTAACCCCATGAAAAAAGTACAAATTCATATTCAGAACTTAATAAAGATTCCCAATTGTCTAAAAAATAATATTATTTCCATTAAAAAAAAAAAAATTTTTTGACTGTCATATGTAATCATCATGAAAAAAAAACAAATGATTGAAGCCAATATAAAATAACCTGTCAAAAAACTTTTGTTAATAACATTTTGTTCTAAAGTTTATATTTACGGAATTATTCGACTGATGCGTTACTTTTGCCCAACCCTGTGTAAAAATTTTCCTTGCTATTCAAACAACTATAAAACATCTCAAAATTAAATATACTCAATAATGAATACAAATCCAGCAATCAATCAAATATAAACAATGAAATATACTCAATGCATTGAAATATAAAACCTTTAAAATTACTTACGTTTTTAAAATCATAAAAGCTATATTTGAAACACACATGGCAGATAAGTATAACATTAAACAAAATTAACGAGTCAAAACGCTTGTTAATAAACCCGTAATGAATATCTATACACAATAAACCAATTAACAAAAATCAAACGTGTATATATTACTAAAATACAGGTAGAAACAACAATCACATGAATTATGTATATGAAAATATAGTTGCATTCTACATCATACAAGCGCACAACAGATGTCGTTGAAGGGCCTATTCTTTTGTTTTCTTTTAGGTTGTTTGAACGTTTATTTCATCACAAATATCTACCTATTCAACCTAACACAGTTTTGTTTTTACATTATTTAGGAGTACGTACAAAAATCAAAGTATTTTATTAAAAGAAAACATAGGTCTATCAGGATAATTGATAATCGTACAGTAAAGATTTCAAGTACGAGCAAAAACACAAAAATTATCGATGTCTTCGTAAAGTAATATTCTTTCGAACAATAACGTTGAAGAAATATTGTTAGAATTCATAGTGTATTTAAAAGTGGAAATGGAAATTGATTTTGAGTTGTTTTCCTAGAAAATAATTTTATCGAAGGCTACAGCGTCGATTAATTTGTAGGCTCGTATTCAAACTAAGAATTTTCTCGATAACAAACCTCCGGCTATAATTACAAAGTTTACGTCTTATATTAAAAAAGTAGCAAAAAAGTGGTAATGGAAAGTTTCAGAAATTTGTGCCTGATGAAATTCACAGTAATAGATACAGGATGTTGAATGAATTTAATATGAAGGAGGCATTTATAACAAAACGATGATATGCTCGTTAATTATAAATATAAACTTAAATAAATGGAAATACTGACGATTTAAAATATCTGCATTAATGCAAATTTATTGCATTTTCGCGAAGTAATGTGAATTTAAATATGCTTTCTACATTTTAGGACGCTAATTATTTGAATTTTTTTAATAGAATAAATTTGCCCTTAAGCAGGATTTGAACCCACGTCCATGGTTTGCAGGACCATTGCCTTTAACCACTAACTAAGCTATTTAGGACTGTGATTTCGAATCATTGTGCGAAGGCCTTAGGTCATATTAAGGAAACGGATGTATATTTTGCCTGCAGTCAGCAGTTGTTGCAAATTTATTGCATTTTCGCGAAATAACAGAATGACAGAATATTCTGTCATTTATATTTTTTATATCCTTGACAAAGGCATCATTGCCGAAACATGTAGGGTTGTTTTAAATATATATACTTTGAAGTAATAAACCAGACCTTTAATCGCCGACTTATTAAGTTTACCATATCATACCAAGGTCACGAAAATATTATATATATATATATATATATATATATATATATATATATATATATATATAATAACTTCGTGACCTTGGTATGATATGGTAAACCTAATCAGTAGGCGATTAAAGGTCTGTATATTACTTCAAAATATATGTATTTAAAAAACTCTACATGTTTCGGCTGTATACGCCTTTTTCAAGAGAATACAAAATAACCAATAATATTTTGTATTCTCTTGAAAAAGGCGTATACAGCCGAAACATGTAGAGTTTTTTAAATACATATATTTTGAAGTAATATACAGACCTTTAATCGCCTACTGATTAGGTTTACTATATATATATATATATATAGGTGTTTAGGTAATTAGTGTAAGATATAATATTTATAATTACCTGGTTACTCTTATTTATCAGCCAAATATATGTAGATCTCAGGATGTTGAAAGGCTTATAATTAATTCGCATGAGAATAATATATTTAGAGTTCAAAAATCCACTGATAATGTCTCTTTCTAATAAATAATTGATTCTATGTATATTTGAAATTTAATGAATTAATCAACATGTAAATAAGCAATTTATTTTATTATATCCAAAAAATATATGTTCTATGTTTCTGTACACAGATCCCTGTCAATATGGTTCAAAATTGCAAATTATGTATATGTATATTTTGATATGAACGTAACCTAACAATATTTATATTTACCTAATTACTCTTATTTATCTGCAAAAAATATATAGATCTCAAGACATTGAAAGGCTTATAATTAATTTGCATGAGAATAATATATTTAGGGTTTAAAAATCCACTGCTACTGTCTCTTTCTAAGAAATAAAATTGATTCTAAAACAATAGCTCAACGAATAAACAAGCATTTCATTTTAGTATATCCAAAAAATATATGTTCTATGTTTCTGTAACAGTTCGTGTCAATAGGGTCCAAAATTGAAAATTATGTATGTCTATTTTTATATGAACGTAACCTAACAATATGTGCAAATTTAAAATTGTTGTTTACCTAAATTAGGAAATCAAGCATATAAATACTGATGGTAAGTATTAATTAACAATAAAATATAATCAAATTTTATATTAGGAATGGTAAATACTAAAACAGTTTATTATAACGTACTTTATTCTGTTTTAGGTAGGCGTTCAAGCGTGGTAATATTAAAATACCTGACGAAAAATACGGCTTGTATGAAGGTTCTAAAGTGTCGGAAGGATCTGGATTGTGTTTACTAGGTCCAAACTAGGTTTTCTAATAGCATGCATGAGGTATTTCTGGTCACAAAAACGGGTCTATGGAAATAGCGTTTTTTTTATCTCTATAGAGATAGATTGTGGAAAATTCTTCTGTGTAATCTTAGAGAGATGGCTGCTATTCTTGAGGATATTACTGAGTGAGTTATTTACATCGTATTAAGCACTTTTTCGATGATTATTGTAGAGTAAAAAGTATTACGTCTTAAGCGTCGTATTTTTATTAAGAATCTTTTGTGTGTAAACCCCGTCGTTGTCGTTTGTGTGTACCTATACTTTCTTAGCTGGGTTATTTCGTAATATTTTAAACATATTAACAATAATTTATTAGTTTGTCGCCGATAAATTACTTATTATTACTATTTCAATATTTACCTAAATTAACATTGAGATTTTACATGTACATTTGATAACAATATAAATCAATATTAATTGAACATGAACATACAGGGTTAGTTAAAAGTATGGAGACGGCGATTTATTGTCGTTAATATTCATTTTAGGGAATTATGTTCAATATAAAAGTTTGTTAGGATATTTTGATCTACATTTGAGTTTGAAGTTTTTTTTCTTCAATTGTTTTTTAGTTACGCCTGTCCGCGCAGTTTTTTTAAATGGGAACTAGTAAATTTTACTCTGCCATTCGATAGAGAATTTTTTTCTCTTTACAATATTATTTTTGTTTTTTTAAAATTCATTTTAGTAACTTTTTTATAAGAAAAGGCCGGTTCATGTGTTTAACAGATGTTCGGTACATCGCAGATAGACAGAAGCGTAGCGATAAACAAACTTGAGCGACATAATTTTATTAGTGGTTATTGTGCACGTCAAATCTTTGACAGAAATAATTCATTTGTGCAATTTGTTGCTGTTAATATTAACAATGGCGAGATTAAGTGAACATGAATGAATTGAAATAGTTTTGATGTTGGGTTATGGAGATAGACGCAGAAGTTTACAAGACGTTTGTAATTTATTTAATGATACGCATCCAAATAGAAATCCAATTTCCAAATCCGTTGTTGGTAAAACTTTAAGACGCTTTGAACAAACGAGTAGCGTTAAAGATTTGCCAAGGAGTGGTAGAGAGAGTGGTAGGTAGAGTGGATATTTTATTGGCTGTATCTGAATATCCCCATTTATCAACCAATCAATTAGCGGCCAATTTCAATATTTCACAGTCATCGATCGTGTGTCATTTTTAAAAAGTGAAAAGTATAAACCTTATAAGGTACACCTTATACACGAGTTAACGGAAGATGAACTTTGATAGGGGATTATAATTTTCTGAAGAAATGTTAAATATTTGCAATAATAATGAAAATTTTGTCAACAATATTCTTTTCTCTGACGAAGCTACTTTTTGCCTTACCAGTGAAGTAAACACACATAACTGCAGATACTGGTCATCGGAAAATCCCTCTTGGTTTTTTGAGCACCATACGCAGTACCGGTTAAAGCAGTAAAGGTTAATGTTTGGGTTGGCATTCTAGGCGGTCATTTTATCGGTCCCTTTTTCATCAATGGCAATGCAGTTATTGAAAAATGAAATAATACCTGCTTGTGCTACGCTCTATCCTCATGAGAAAAATGAACACCTGCCCAATGACAGTATCTGGTTCCAGCAAGATGGCGCCCCACCACATTATGGTGTAAATGTTCGTCAATATCTGGACAACGTTTTTCCCCACAGATGGATTGGAAGACGAGGAACCATTGAATGGCCAGCCCGTTCGCCATATTTAAGTCCTTTAGATTTTTTTCTTTGGGGATACGTAAAAAACAAAGTTTACAAAGATAAGCCGGATAACAACGAAGATTTACAAATCCGAATTACCAGAACGATACAAAAAATTCCCCGAAATTTTTTACAGAACTCTGTTCGGGGTTTTGTAAATCGATTGGGTCATTGTCAAATTACTAATGGACGACAATTTGAACACTTACTTTAATTTACTTTGTTAATTATTTTTTTAAATTTTTCTTGCAAAAAAGTTATTAAAATGAATTTTAAAAATACAAAAATACAGTTCCCATTAAAAAAAAAATGCGCGGACAGGCGTATCTAAAAAGACAATTGAAGAAAAAAAATACAAATAATCTCAAATGTAGATCAAAATATCTTAACAAACTTTTATATTGAACATAATTCCCTAAAATGAATATTAACGACAATAAATCGCCGTATCCATACTTTTAACTAAGCCTGTATATCAGGCAACTAAATAAATGTTTTTGCCGCTCTTTAATTTTTTAAGAGTACATACAGTAATGTCATAATATTACTGATTATTCTACACTTATTTATTTCATAAATTATCAAGTTTTACGGTAATAAACAGCTGATATTAATTAATAAAATAAAATAATGAATTTTTAACGAATTTTTGAGTAAATTTAGAGACTTGGACTTGACATTTTAAAATGTTTTACATTTTTAGTTTTTTATGAGTCATACAACTGTCAAATTCATCCTTTATATTTGCGCTAGTATTTAATTATATTATTATTCAATTTATGCTTCTTATCTAATTTTTACAGGTATTATTGGCCTACCACAATATATATATATATATATACATACATATATATATATATATATATATATATATATATATATATATATAATATTTTCGTGACCTTGGTATGATAAGGTAAACCTAATAAGTCGGCGATTAAAGGTCTGGTTCATTACTTCAAAGTATATACACCCAAAACAACCCTACATGTTTCGGTAATGATGCCTTTGTCAAGGGAATACAAAATATAAATGACAGAATATAAATGTCAAATAATTAAGTTGCTATGGTTTAAATTATTCAAAGATACATTCCAATAATAATAATAAATCATTTTTGGAATACTAAGGCATGATTTATTATTATTATTGGAATGTATCTTTGAATAATTTAAACCATAGCAAATTAATTATTTGACATTTATATTCTGTCATTTATATTTTGTATTCCCTTGACAAAGGCATCATTGCCGAAACATGTAGGGTTGTTTTGGGTGTATATACTTTGAAGTAATGAACCAGACCTTTAATCGCCGACATATTAGGTGTACCCGATATATATATATATATATATATATATATATATATATATATATATATATAGGGGAGACCCTTGTACTTTGGGACACACAAGTTTATTATTGTTTTATTTAAAATTGAGCGCCAATATTTCTATCAGTTGTGCATTTGTACACTAGATGTCTATACGTGTTATAATATAGTGATATTCCAGGAGCCATTTTATGTTTTGCGTGTTAAGGTGTTTTATAGGATTGGAAGTGAATTATTATCTGAGAACATCGAACTCGTTTCAATCCAAGGTAAGCTAAATTATTATTATTTGCTTATGTTATCTTGAAGAGCAAATATTAGATTATGTATTTTCAAAAGAATTTGTGTTTTAAACTTAACCTTTTAATAAAACTAAACTTTTAAAAAAATAATAGCTTGGCTTTTACTTTGGGACACCTTTTGGTTTGTACTTTGGGACGTGTCCCAAAGTACAAATCTTATACTAAAATATTTTATTCATCATATGAAACTTTAATTGCAGATGCCAAGAAGTAAATTAAACAAAAAAAGGATTAAACCAGATGAAAAAAATGTTACTGCTGCAGCCCGCTTAGTTTTAGAAAATAATTTCAGCGTTCGGCAAGCTGCTGACCACTATGGAATATCAAAATCTACTCTTTCGAGACATATTCTTAAGCATAAAGCAAGCGGATGCGAAGAATTTATTTACAGTGCTGCTCAGGATGTTAAAAAAGTTTTAACAGAAACTCAAGAAAATGAATTAGTTGCATATTTGTTAGAATGTGCTAATATGCACTATGGCTTATCAACCCACGAAGTAAGAAAACTAGCATTTAACTATGCTGTGGCTAATAACATGAAATATCCTGTTTCTTGGGATACAAATAAAAAAGCAGGCAAAGAATGGTTTAGGTATTTCTTACGAAGACATCCACGAATATCATTAAGAAAACCACAAGCAACTAGTTTGGCAAGAGCAACTTCATTTAATAGAACCAACGTAAATACATTTTTTGATAAACTTGAAGATGTTATGCAACGTTATCACTTTTCTCCGGAAAATATTTACAATGTTGACGAAACGGGTATGTCAACTGTACATACTCCAGTTAGAGTTATTACAGCAAAAGGGTGTAAACAAGTTGGTAGCATGACGTCAGCTGAGCGGGGTATAAATGTTACTCTTATAGCAAGTATTAACGCAATTGGCAATTCAATACCGCCTATGTTTGTTTTTCCGCGAGTATATTTCAAAGATCACATGCTGAACGGTGCCCCTGTAGGAAGCATAGGAAGTGCAAATCCAAGTGGGTGGTCAAATAGTTCAATATTTATTGAATATCTACATCACTTTATTAAACACGCTCATTCTACCACTGAAAATAGAGTGCTGTTGATTATGGACAACCATGAGAGTCACATCTCAATTGAGGCTCTAGACTTAGCCAAAACTGCAGGAATAACGATGTTAACTTTTCCTCCGCATACAAGCCACAAATTGCAGCCACTTGACAGAACTGTATTTGGGCCTTTAAAAAAATATTTTAATACTGCGTGTAATGAATGGCTACTGGTTCATTGTGGCACGCCAATGTCAATTTATCATGTGGCTGAATGTGTTGGGAAGGCTTATCCACTGGCGTTTAAACCTAAAAACGTCCAATCAGGATTTTCTGTTACAGGAATATATCCTATTGACAGGAACGTTTTCAAAGATGATGAATATATGAGCTCTTTTGTGACATAGATTAATTCCACAGACCCCATCTAATTCGGAAGAGCAGCCTCAACCTGGACCATCAAGGGAACATCACACACCAGTGCAAGTACGACCATATCCAAAGGCTCAACCAAGGAAGGAAGGTAAAAGAGGGGGTAGGAAACCAGGAAGATGCCGAATTGTTACTGACACTCCAGAAAAAAATGAAGTTGAAATGCAGGCACAAATGAAAAATAAGACAAAGAAGAAATCATTAGCTATTAAGAAAAAGAAGGTTAAGAAAATTTTAAAATACAGCAGTTCTGAGAGTAGTTCAGAAGAATTGCTGGAAGATACAGATGATTCTCTAGAAGACATTGAATTTGGAGAAGCAGAGATAGAAACAAATAATGAGACCGAACAACTTAAGATTGGCGACTATATTTTAGCAAAATTAGAAACCAAAAGAATAAGAAAATATTACGTTGCTATAATCACAGGCATTGATGAAGATACTTTTAATGTAAAATATTATAAAAAAAATAAATTAACACATAAATTTGCGATTGGCGACAATATAGAGTACGAATTGCCAAAGAGCGATGCCATAATTACACTTGGCAAACCACAAGTAGTTGCAGGTACTGCGAGACAAAATGAGGAGCTTAAATTTGAAATAGACATATCAGCTTATAATGTAGAATAGAATTTGTTAAACCGTCCCAAAGTACAAACATCTATGTCCCAAAGTACATTACAAGGCTTGTACTTTAGGACACAAAGGTTATTACAAAAAAATATTTTTTGTTCTTATGTATTTAATTTTATTAACAGTTTTATTGGTTCCTTCACATAAAAACAAGATTATCTTTTGTATTCTATATTAATAATCAATAAAAATTATACGCTGTAAATATTATCACAAAGAACTTTTTTTTGTCCCAAAGTACAAGGATCTCCCCTATATATATATATATATATATATATATATATATATATATATATATATATATATATATATATAGGTATGTATATATATACATTTGTAAAACTCTGCAATTGTCGTTACTTACCCTGATTCTTGTGGTAAATGTAAACGCATCCAAATTCCGCACTTATCTTAGTATTAAAATAGCTGGGGTCATTGGAGACAAAAAAAGAAACATTTAAAATTTTGTAAATTTTTCCCACCGAAAATTTGTGGTTGTAGATAAAACAAAGCGTTAGAAAGGTACATTTATTTTTAGTTAAACTATATTTAAGTACCTACGCAGGCACCACAAAATAAGCAAAACTAATATTCTTGTGTAGAATAAACTTTTATTACTTAGATATTAGGTAATAACAAGTCTTAAAAAATAAATGTAACAACACAATAACTGAAAATTTAATTTTAATTAAATTTAAATAAAAAATAAATAGACACCTAAAATGAAAGAAACAAAATCAAGTAGGGATATAAACCACATAGAAACAATATGTAGGAATTTTTAATTACATTGTTTTTTGTATTTTTTCATTAGACACAAGGGATTTTTTAAATTTGGTCCATTGTTTATCTAATTCTATTGGACTGGGAGATATTGAAAATATATTATAGCTAGAGATTACAATCCCGGGATCGTGAATCCCAGAATCTCGGGATCCCGGCCGGGCTTTGATCCCGAAAATCCTGGGACTGTACTTGGCTAATCTCGGGATTTTCTGGATTGCCAGTTTGCATTCCGTAATCCATTGCGCCTTGACTAGATTATATTATGGACACTTATTACATAAAGACAAAAAATCAACCTTAGGTACGCCGTACGATAAAAGAACTACACAGATACAGCCCAAATAATATGTAACTTAGAAAGGACTTCCCCGCGCGGCATACTTCAATACAATACTGTTAAAATAATTTCTCAACGGGCCCAACAGGAGAATCACCCGATCACCTCATATGATATATCATAATAATTCCCCGTCGGGAATTCCCTGTACGAAAGTATAAATACGCGTATTAGGACTTACTTTTTCATTTATTATTCTACCAGCGACAAGGTTACGCAGGTTACGTCATTTAAATTTAAAAGTCAATTATCTGAAAAAGATTGTTCAACATAAAAAACAGTGATACGTCGTCAGCGTATAGTTATTTTTTAATTGCGAAAGACGGGAATAGTGCTAAATGTAAGCGATGCCCTGCTATTGGATTGCATACACATTTGTCATCAAAACATAACATTTAGATTTTAGCTGACGTTAATCGTTTAACAGCTTCAACAAGTCAAGGTTCTGAAAATCTAAACACAGCACCGCCGCCAGCTAAACGAAAGTTAGAAGATTATTTTACTAAAAGTGCCGATGATAGCCTGGATGATGTTTTGGCAAGAATGATTGCATTAGATGGATTTTCATTCAGTGTATTCATAACTTCAGACGTTTTGAGAAAATTGCTCTTAGCGAAATACACGGATTTACCAAAATCAGCTGTCACAATTCGAAAACGTGTTATGAATTACAGTGAAGAAATCAGAAAGCAAATAACTGCAGAATTAAAACATTTGAAAAGTGCAGGTGAAAGATTCAGTCTACCTTTCGACGATTGGACATCAACGTCCAATAAACGATACATGGCTGTCAACGTTCATTCATATAAAAAAATTTGGAGCTTAGGACTCGCTCCTATTCATGTAAGTATGACTGCTGAAAATTGTCTTTGTATATTGAAAGAGCATCTAAGTAAATTTGATATTTCCCTGGAAACTGATATCGTGGCCACTGTAACCGATGGACCGAACGTTATGATAAAGGTGGGACAGCTTGTTGGCACTGAACAACAACTGTGTCTCGCACATGGTATCAACTTGGCCATCTGTGATATGCTTTATAAAATAAAGAATTATTTTCGAGACAGGCAAGACAGCCCTACCTCAGACCCAGATGATGCTATAAATAAACCAGCTGTGACTGCTGATTATATGAACGATAGCGAAGATGATGACAATTTAGAAGACTTAGACTGTCCAGAATCAGGTTTAATTTTAATGTCACAAAATGAACTTGCCCGAGAACACATGCCAGAGTTAACGAAAGATGAAAACATTAATGAGCTGATGAAGAAAATCCGCAAAGTTGTAGTGTATTTCAAAAGATCACCATTGCAAAATGAAACAGTACTTCAAAAATATGTGAAGATTGAACATGAAAAAAAGCTGTCACTTCTTTTGGACTGTAAAACCAGGTGGGATAATCATTCAAAAAGCTCTTATAGATCTCAATAATCGAATCCGTTTAGAAGATGCTGATTTTGACTTGGTAAATAAAGTTGTTGATGTGCTGATCCCATTTAAATTAACAGTAGAAGCAATCTGTCGACGAGATGCTAATTTATGCACAGCTGATGTCGCTTTGAAATTTCTTATAAAACAATTGTCTTGCAAAAACTCAGCACTCGCCAATAAAATGAAAACATCGTTAGTGGAACGTATAAAGCAACGACGAAATGATAATTTAACTGGTGTGTTGAATTATTTACAAAATCCACGAAAAGATGATGAAAATCAGTTATCGGATTTGGAATGGCTTGACTTATTTCCGGTTCCTACCAGGTTTTAGTGAGGGAGAAAATAAAGAGTTTTGTTAAAAGACTAAATATTCGAAAGACATGGAAGAGAAAGGAAGGTCAGGATCAAAAGCAGATGATGAGCCAAGGCAACAAACCTCCCAACCCCAATTGACACTAAAGGAAAAGTTACAGCTGGAAATTAATAAGAGCATGGAATCCCCAGATCCTGAAGTACAAAATAAATGGGGGTTGGTAAATAGTATTAGACGCGAAATGAGCCTGTTCGAAAATGGAGGAGTTCGTGGATATCACTTAGAATTAGCTTATAAATATCTATTGTCTATTCCTCCAACCAGTGTAGAACCTGAGCGAGCGTTTTCAGCTGCTGCTTATGTTGGCAATAAACTACGAAGCAGGCTTGGAAGTCAAACATTCGATGCTTTGATATTTCTGCGATTGTATTTTCGAAATTTTAAATAGTTTTTTGTATTGCTTTTTTTTGTTCCTTATTTTAGTATATTGTGTATTGTGTTGTGCAAAAATATTAATAAATAATTTTTAAGAAATTACTTAAGTTTTTTTTTCATTTGAGCCCATTAGAAACCACATAGTCTAATCCCGAGATTAATCCCGGGATTACGCTTCAAAAATCCCGTAATCCTGGGATTGAAAATCATGCTTGGGATTGTATTCTCTAATTATAACCTTTTCCCTGAATGCGCCTGCCGGTAGGTCATTCTTTTAGAACTAACTACCTTACAAGCTTCCTCAATTTGTTGAACGGTGTAGTGACATGCGAGCTTCTTGCGTTTGTAGTTGCGGGGTAATCGTCCAAGCACTTTTCAAACTTCGTTCTTTAGATTTGCAACAAATAAGTAATATAAAGACAGTGTCTACAATTGCCCCCATAGTTGTCTACAATTACCCCTTTATGTAGTCTACGCTTGCCTCACTTTCAATAAAAGTTGTGGTATGTGTCGACAATCTTTTTTTTTGTCTAATCATTGTAATGTCAGGGTAAAAAAAAAACAACTTAATAGGGCATTAAATATTCCATATGTTTAACTAGAAAAAAAATTGTCGCCTAATGTCACAAGCGCCACAAAAAAAAAATCGAAGTAAAATGTGCATAAACTGTCGACAAAACGATATTTCGCCATTTCTTCATGTGCAAATCAAACTGCGTCAAAAAGGTGTAGGACTCCGAAACTAAAATCTGAAATAGTTCTTTAATGTGTAGTCAATATCTACCAATCCTTATCACAAATCCTTTAATAACCAGATATTTATTTGATATGTCTGCAATTACGCCAGTCTACACTTATCCCATTTAACCCTAGCGTCTTATCCATGAAGCTTAATTATTTCGGCATGTCTTCCGGCTTCTGGAAATTAATGGAAGATTATTGGTCGAGATCAAATCAAGTTTTTCAAAGCGGGTATTCTTAATAGATTGACAATAAATATTAATATTATGGCGTTGCCCAATCTCCATTAGTCCCTCTTTCCATAAGTTCATCTCACTTTTATATCCTTGTCGATTCCTTCCCTCCAAGTTCTTCTAGGCCTTCCTCTTCTGCGCTTTCCTGGTGGGGTCCATTCCATCACTAGCTCAGGTAGCCGTTCACCTGGCATCCGTTGCACGTGTCCATACCGTTGAAGTTGTTTCGTTTTGATGTCGTCTACTAAGGTATTGTTGACTCCCATAATTTCTCTTATTCTCTCATTTCGTACTCTGTCCCTTCTAGATCTACCTGCAGCTCTTCTCCAGAAGTCCATTTCTGTTACCAGTAAAGCTTTTACTGCTTTATCTTTAAGTGGCCAGACTTCAGAACTATAAGTTGCTATGGTCTTAACAATTGTATTGTATATTAGGATCTTACCTTTTTTGGAGATCATTTCATATCAGAGAATACTATTTAAGTGGCTTATGGCTTTTCTAGCCTCATTGTTCCTATGGCTGTATCCAAGGTACCGTTCTGCGACACATGCAGTCCCAGATATTTGTAAGAGTCGCAATGTTTAAGTTTTTGTCCTTCATTTAGGATAAGGTCTTTTTGTACGCCACATATGCACATACATTTTATTTCTTCTGTATTCACCTCTAGACCCCTTTTACGATATTCTTCGATCAATTTGCGCGTTGTATATTTTATGTCGTCCACATCTTGAGCTAACACTACTTGATCATCTGCGAAACATAGCGTGTATTTATTTCTTTCTGCCAACGGGATACCTATACTTCGCACTTTCGTTTCGACGTTCGTAAGGCGTGTTCTAAATATATTTTAAATAATGTTGGCGAGAGACAGCATCTCTGCTTGAGCCCATTGGTTATATTAAATGCGTTGGTTGCTTTCTCTTTTATCGTTACTCCGGATTGGGTATTTTTATAAAGGTTTTTAACTGATCTGATGAAGTTATTGCCGATATTTGTATTTCTCAGCGCGTCCCAAAGTCTTATTCGAGAAACGCTATCGTAAGCCTTTTTAAGATCTACATAAAGTACGAGATCTATTTCCTGATTCATTGCTAACCTTTTCTCGATAACTTGGCTGACCGAAGAGATTGTCCGATGTTGATCTACCTGCTCTGAAGCCAGCTTGTTCTTCGGCTTCCATTCGGCATTATACTCACTTTCTATCTTCTGCTTTAGAATTTTACCATACACTCTACTGATAGAACTTGTAACTGATATTCCATGGTAATTTTCACATACATCTCTGCGCCCTTTCTTATATATTGTTGATATGTATGCCATACTCCATTCATTTGGTATTAACGCACCGTCAACAATTCTGGAACAATTCTGTTTGATGTTTATATAGCTTTTGAGATCCATATTTCAGGAGTTCGGGTGAAATACCTCCAGACCCTGCGACTTTTCTACTTTTTAGTTCAGAGCATGCTTTACGAACTTCTTGTGTTGTTATTGTAATCGGTGTTGCTTAAATATTAGTTGCTGTTTTTTCTGGTATGTCTTCATACTCTCGTCTATCTTCTATATTATTACTATTCATATTATTTCGTTATATACTCGTAGTTGCTACAGGTAATTTATTAGAATCATTTTAAGTCTTTTTTATTTCTGAATTACATAGTGAGATCATCTATTCTTTAAATTATATTTTTTGTTAGATTTTATAAGTTACAAATACATTCCCTTTTAAAATTGTTTTAGCTAACGCTTATAAATCCACATATCAGAATGTTATATTTTTTTTCCTATGTGATTGATATTCGCCATCCGTTTTTACTGTGCTCGTATAAACCTTCTTCTTGGCCTTATATTCTCTAAATGGCATTAACTATTGAACAATTAAGAAAATTATTATTCTATCTTTTCTAGTAATATTAGGTAGCTTATAGACTGTGATCAAAGCTTATTATATTAAAGTCATGAGCACAAAATATAATTCTTAGTAACTGGAATGATCCACATGTTAAACAATTTATATTTTCCCAAATGAACTAAAATTTATGCCAACTGTTCTTTAAAACAGATTAAATATATTTCAATTAAGTACTGTTTTCGTCTGCAAGTTTATTTCTAATTTTCGACCCTTTATTTTAGGTATAGATCGATCTTATCGTTCAGACGACACAGAAGACGCGGTGACGACCGATAACCCGACAACCCCTTTCCCGACACCTCCTCCTACTTTGGTATCCCCAAGATCGCCTTTACCCCTTCATCGTCAAGCGTCCCCTTTTCCGCTGGAAAATACCAACACCCGCCGTATTATTTACGCAACACCCCAGGACCGTTTGCGCGGTAACAACGGTAAGTAATCTGATTCATAAATAATTAAGGAGCTCAGATATTTTTTTCCATAAATGCAAAAACTTCTATTCTATATCTTCGACTAAGATACGGGGACTATACAGAAAGTAATTTTCAAGAAGAAAATATATGTACTGGATATAAATTCAAATTATAATTTTGTAATAAAGCAATATTCTTAAAAATATGGTAAATTTCTTAATATTCAGTCTAGAAGACTGCTTTCAAAATTTACTTTTGACGTTTAAACTGTCAAATTGACATATTATGCTGGTCAACAAATTTTTATTTTTATAATTTTTCTTTAGAAACCATGCACAACTTCTATTCTATATCTTCGACCAAGATACGGGGACTATACAGAAAGTAATTTTCAAGAAGAAAATATATGTACTGGATATAAATTCAAATTATAATTTTGTAATAAAGCAATATTCTTAAAAATATGGTAAATTTCTTAATATTCAGTCTAGAAGACTGCTTTCAAAATTTACTTTTGACGTTTAAACTGTCAAATTGACATATTATGCTGGTCAACAAATTTTTATTTTTATAATTTTTCTTTAGAAACTATGCACAATTTTCGTTTCCTTTATAGTTCTAGCAATAGTAATAACAACAAATTTATTCTGGCACGTCAAATTTTGGAAAAAGAATTGAAAAGTAACTGAAATAATATTAATTAGGTATGTACGAAAGTAAGCTGAAAAATTCGGTAATTAAAGTATAACAAAAAAATAATATTTCAGTGAAATGTGTTTTATTTTTCGACATAATCGCCCTCAAGATTAAGTTTCCCTCAAGTTTCTTTATGCCTTCACAGTATTTATTTTCCTCGAGCTCCTCAAAATAGTGGTCAGCGGCAGCTATCAGCTCCTCATCCGAAGCAAATCTCATACCGCCGAGGTGTTTCTTCAGTTTTGGGAATAGATGATAGTCTGACGGAGCTAAATCCGGTGAATAAGGGGGATGCTCAAGCGTTTCGAACTTTAATTTGACCAATGTTTCTTTGGCAATTCCGCTCGGATGAACTGGAGCATTGTCTTGATGGAGAAATTTTTTTCTATGCTTTCTTCTGGGTACTTTTTCGACGATAGCTGCCTTCAATCGGTCCAAAAGTTTAGAATAGTATAGCGCAGTAATCGTTTGGCAGGTAGTCGATAATCAAGATTCCCTTCGCATCCCTGAAAATGGAAGCTATCACCTTTCCTGCCGATAGACTGACTTTCGCCTCTTTTGGAACCAGTTTACCACGTTTAGTACACTGTTTTGATTGATGTTTATTTTTTGGTATATAGTGGTGGACCAAAATTTAATCACACGTCACAAATTAGCAAAAAAAAATTTGTCGAATTATGCCGAAACCACTCCAAAATGGCTGTAACATTCCACGCGTTTGAGTTTTTGCTGTATTGTTAGTCAATGCGGCACCTATCTAGCACACCGCTTAGACATGTCTTCAACATTTAAAATGTACAACACCCGTTCTCTGGAGATGTAACCTAAGCAATATCTTGCAATGTGAATCGGCGATCAGCTTCCACAAATTTACAAACTTTTTGCACACTTTCTGCGGAAGTGGCTATTTTAGGACGTCTAGAATGGGGATCGTCATTTACGCTCTTACGACTTATTTAAAATTCGTTCACCCATTTGCAAACAATCTTAAAACAAGGAGCTTCCTCGTCTAACACATTTACCATATTAACATGAATTCCTCTAGGCGAAGAATACTTTTTCCACAGGTATATAATCACTGCGCGAATTTTTATATTGTCAATTTTTAAGAAGCCATTAAAGTACTCTGCTTTGAACGAGTGTACACAACAAACTACTTGACAGATCGACATGAAGTTTAATGCGTATAGTATTGAAACATCAAGCTATACAATAGCGTCAAAGATTGCTCTTACATAGCGCCATCTCATAGTTAGTTACCGAATTTTTCAGCTTACCCTCGTACATTATATATCGTTCTATTTAAAATGTTTTTCTTTTTACTTTTCTTTTATACTATTCTGCAGCACTTCCTGATATCAATGCCCAACAATAATCGACAAGCATTTCACTGTTCCACTTGCCCTGATAACGTTTTTTAATAACAGTAATGTTTTGATGAAGCCTTTCGCAGTGTTCATCACTCATGTCGCCCAGGTTCGGGGGGAAGGAAATCTAGATGGGAGTGCGAAAAATTTATTTTAAGGCTCATGTTACCGCTCAGTTTATGGTAACTTCCTAGAAGCTACCATAAATTAGGCATCACCATGACAGATTTTCTGTTTCCTAGAAAATTTGTGAAATTTTTTTTATCTTGTTATAGAAGTTTAATTTGCGGTCCTGCAATAATTCGCTCTTGAAGTTTTGCATCTGAGATTTTGGAAAATTTTTGTTTAATGTATTGGAATCTGCGGCCATCTATATCCATTACTTTCACGAAAGTTTTCATTATTATGAAATAAAAAGATGTTCAGCTCACAAACCGACTTACATTGAATCCAAAGAACCGTGAGTAGCTGTTTATATACTCACATAGCCAGATATTTATCAATTTTCGATTGGTCCCAGAACAAAATTGGGGTGGTTTAAATGCTCTGGCGTGGGAATCATGAAAGAATATTTTCAGACATATACAATCAATGTTCGACAGAACAATATTTTTAGTAGTATCTTTCTGATATAAAAGTAATTTTGAAATTTTGTAAAATTTAATGCGTTTTTTGAAAAAACTATTTAAGAAAATATCTGAAAATCCTAACGTGATGCAGCAAATTTTAAATCTGATTCAGAATTGGCATAATAAAAGGCATAAATAATTACACGTATTGGTGTATAAGAAAAGCAAATTGTGTTGATAAATGTTATACGTGCCTTTTAAATATTTCTATTATAATGTTTAAAAGGCAACTATAGGTTACCCCACGATTTTATGAAGGCAGTAAAAGCAAACCAGGAGGGGAGGTGTTCACCGAAATTCTTTAGCTTTAGCAATCAACAATACATAAAAAAATCCATATGAGAAATGGAAAAAAAATTTGTCTCGGGAAAAGGAGCGATAGATATGTCGTTGTATTTACTTAGAACACAACGAAATACTATCAAGAAATATAGAATCCGTCACAGTACCTAAACAATAATTTACACTTCTCCAAGCTAAAATTAATAAAATAAATCAGTGTAACAGAAAGTCATAAATTCGCTAATGTTAATAATACAGGCTGAGTAAAATAAAACCAACCCGAAAAATATTTATTAAATTAATTATATTTATAAAATAATAAAATTAAATAAAACAATAACTTTGTTATACCACTTTATTCACATGTAATAGTGACCGCGGTTTCGACACACAATGTCATTATCAAACTGCAAAAGTTACAGGCCTACATAGATCTTATAAATGACACAAAAATATATGGGGGTGGTTTATGATGTTATTTAAAATTACTACTATATACTTAACTATTATATACAACACTGGAAATGAGGTGTATATATAAGATCCAACTGGTCGTTAAGAACAATATCTATTGTGTTGTTTCCGCTTTTAAAAGTTTCAAGTGACTCTAAAAGATTTAATTTACGACCTTTCTCGGCCAAATGCAATATTTTATGATGACCAAATGTATGCCTTTCTGTAATAAGATGGTTTGCGAATGTTGAATCTGTCTTCTTTAGTTTATATGACCTCATGTGTTCTTTTACCCGTATAATAAAACTTCGACCAGTCTGACCTATATATACACTTTTACAATCATTACAATATAATTTGTACACTCCTGATTTATTATTGATATCTGTTTTTGGTTTTGCGTTAAAAATGAAATTACTTGTTTTTACATATGGTTTGTAAGCTATACTAACATTACTATTATTTTTTGAAATTGTATTTCCAATTAGCTCGCTTATTTTACCGAAGTAGGTTAACGAGACAAATTGTTTCAAATTAGCACTATCTTTAGGATATACTAAACTGTTTTTTCTTTAGTATACTGTCAATTACGCTACTTTTATAACTATTGTTTACCGCTATTTGTTTTATAGTATTGATTTCACGAACAAAAGATTCATTAGACAAAGGAATATTTAATGCTCTATGTATCATAGAATTAAAAATTGAGTGTTTGTGTGTCTTAGGGTGTAGTGAATCTTTGGGAATAATGCAATCAGTGAAAGTAGGTTTACGATATATGTATATCAAATTTTAAGCTCTGATCTAATTTGTTTAATTTTAAATGAATTAAATTGAATTACCACAAAGTTACGGCTACCAGTATTAATTTTCTTATATTTATAAGATTTACATGTATATTTATTTCTAAGATTTTATAAGATTTATGCGAAATTGATCCTTTTTGATTCAGATCCCTTTTGATAATGTTTCGACATGACGATCTCTTAATCCCTACTTGCGCAGATAAATAGCGTTGCGAAGTTGCGAAGTTATTCCAGGCTTTCTCTCACTCTATCAATGTTTTCTGGCGTTCGAACTCTTTTTGGATAGTTACGGTTTTTATTCGCCACAGAGCCCATTTCGCGCCATTCTGCCGCTAAGTCTTGCATTGAAGACTGTGCAGGAGGTTTTGCAAAAACACTTAAACATTCTTAAACACTTGCGCAAACAGTTTCGCACACGTTTTCCACGAATTGTGCTTTGCATAACACTCGACAACGAACACGCGATACTTTATCGTGAACACCATTTTGTCTAGCATTAAACTGGTCACTAAACACGTCTGCATCTCTCATTCACTCATTTGTTATGACTAATAACATAGCAAAGAACGAGAGCACGAGAGATGAGCATTATGAGCAACCGACCGGTTACATCGACGTGACCATTTATTTTGAATTTTCTGTTATGGGAAGTTGTCCTTTCATCAACAAGGGTCAATTCCACGTAAATCTTGTACATAAAATTTTGTAAATATAAATCAATTTTATAAATATGTTCATAATATAATTTCTAGATCAAGGTTTTCGGGTTGGAACCGCGTCGAGTCAGGTATAATTGCTAACGTTTCGTCCACTGTTTCAAGGGACATCTTCTTGCACATTCCGTGTTCGTGTGGCAGTGTGTACATTGGCGAAACTAAGCGGCCAGTCGGTGTGCGCGTGTCCGAACATGAACGTTGTACTAGACTGTTAAATATAGTCGGTTCAACACTGGCAGAACACAAACTCAACTCCTGTCATCAAATTCTATTAAAAGATGTCAAGCTTCTGTCCCGTGAATCGCATTATTTCCCTAGGAAAATCCGTGAATTTATTGAAATTTGCAAACATCCCCGCAATCTCAATAGAGACGATGGCTATACCTTGCATCCAACGTGGCAAACTACTGAACTCTACTCTACATACTCTACTAACTCTATATTCGACGCATCCGATTGGTTCATTGTCCCCAGCCACCATCTGATCCCCCCCCCCCCATGTAAGTTATGCCGGTCTCTGTCTTAGCATACTTCAAGCTACTGCGAAACGACGAACATGTACGTACAGCCCTGAAGATGACCCATGAAACAGTGGACGAAACGTTGGAAATTACGTTTAAGTCGACGCGGTTCCAAACCGGAAACCGAGATCTACATCTGGAGAACGACCGCGGAAACCTGCACCTACATAGTATAATTTTTCCATATTTACTTTATGTTCTTTGTACAAGGTGATTCAAAAAAACGGGAAATTTTGAAAATTAAATAATTTCATGAAAATAAATTTAAAAAAAATTATTTAATTTTCAAAATTTCCCGTTTCTTTGAATCACTTTGTATAAAACAATAACATTTTTAATAATATGAAAGTATTATTACATGCCGAATGTGGAAAACACAACACAAGTTTACATATTTATGTAAAATTTATTATCCAGACATTTGTGTTTCGTCTTGCTATAGACTCGTCAGTGGATGTTGCTGGGATAAACAAAATTCACAAGAATAACTCCCTTGTTATATACAATTAAATCATAAGACACAGAATAGAAGAACATTTAACACCATCATTGACTAATGTCGACATCATAAACTCCAAACCATCCAATTGCGTCCTCATGACTAAAGACGGCAGACAATGTGCCCGGTGCATGGTGACATGAATCATGTCAGCATGTGTACTAAATATTATTTTGGATACTATAATATAAACATGTTTTGAAGGTGCATCTGTTATTGCCAATAATACCACTTTTTCTTTAGAATAAATGTTTCGTTCATTGTTAGAAATACAAAATAATGTTTTTTTTTATTTTGATTTTGAACTGTAAAATATATGTTCAAATTCTGTTATCTCTTTGATAAATGCATGTATGGAAATATTTAGGAAACTACTAAATATATGTTTTTCTGCTCCGATATGTAAACAAAGCGAGAGGAATGAAAAATAATATTTAGTACACATGGTGACATGAATCATGTCACCATGCACCGGGCACATAGTCTGCCGTCTTTACTCATGACAAGTGTAAGACTTGGTAAGTTGTTTCCATCGGACGATCACAGCCACAACCCACGGAAACTGTACTAACGTGTCTCAACTATAAATCGGACTTAAACATGTTTTTGTTTTATATAAAAAATGGTGAGGTTTTACCCGTTCAAGTATGTTTTAAATTTTCTTCAATGTTCTGTTATGTTCTTTGCGCAACAAACAATAAAAATAATAAGGACTTTCCTTAGAGAATTTTTTTTAAATTCCGAAATACAATTATTTTACTGGCCAAAAATTACTTTCTGAATATAGCTGTACGTTTTTTTACATTGATTTTAATTATGTAAATTATTATATACGTAAAAGTTACATAATTCTTCAAGCTTCGTAATAAATTTTGAATCCAAATTCATTGTTTAATTCAAAAAGTTTATTAAAGAGTAAGCAGTAAGGTTGTTATTTTTTTAATTAAAACAAAATTCTGCAATAGAAGGGAAAGCAGAAATATAAACATTGTTAATTTATTCTCGGAAACTACATAATCAATACAATTCTAACATTCACTAGCACTGCAAGCAAATTAGACAATAACCAACCCTTTCCCTCTTTGAATATAACCTTGTATCTGTTGCAGGAGAAGTGGTCTACGCCAGCAACAAGAAAACTCAATCAAACAGCACTTTGGGACGCAATGGTCGAAATAGGCACAGAGGTGCAGGTGGAATGACCTCTTCAAGTAGTGCTACTTCTTGTAACAGTTGTACGGAGGGTGCTAGAAACGATATTACATACCACGGAGAACCCCATCAGCGACTTTGCCTCGACAATGGTAATTATTTCATTTAGAAAAGAAATATAGCGAATATTATAGCAGTTTTAAAGAAACTGTTACAACTTTCGTTAGAAAAATAATATGTTCGATGTTTTATATTGTCAACAGTATTAAAAGAATAATTAATAATTAAATATATAAATTATTTTAATCAATTAATAAATTGTTTAAATAAATTAATGCAAGAGTACTGAGAAAAACAGATCTGAATATTAATGAAATTAAATTATTTTATTTTTTGAATGAATAACTATTGAATTTGTTACACATTTTGAAATTTGGAGGACATAAATGTGCATACAGAGCGAACTACAAATTTTTGAAACCAGTAATGAAACGAGCTTTTCCATGTTTCTTTTGAAAACTGGGCATATTCGTCATTCTGCATCCTAAGTAGCTTTGCTCTTTCACATCAGACAGTGGTAGTGTCGCAGAATAACTCAAACATAACACAAATATAAACACAAAAACTGTTTGTCATCACCTAGCAAAAATTATTTGACAGACGGACTTATAGACGTAGTTCACACCATCTAGTGGTATAGCGCTGTACTACCATCCATTCGCGCGCCACATACAAATTCTGAGAATTTTTGAGTAGCACAACAGTACATCCTACATACCAGTCTAAATACCAGTTAATGATTTGCTTGTTACTTATAGCTTAATGGTCAAGTATCACTTCTGTTCAATATAAATCTCGCAGGTCTGAACATCTCACTGACAATGTGTGTTAAAAGTGATAAATAGTTAAAACACGATTTAGAATACCAATTAACAGATTTTAGACTATCCATTATTTTTTTTTGCTGTAAGTAGTAGTTTTTAACAATTAAATGTGCTTTACATGTAAAATTGAAATTAATCTAGTACTTACTGTAGTGACGTATACAAAGTATATTTCTAGAAAATAAATAACTTAATAAAACTATACTTGGATGGTCTTTAGGATAGTAACGAAATTAAGTAAAATCTAAAAAATTAAACACATGTTGGTGTTTAAATTTATTTCAAATTTAAATTTTCACGCATGAGTTGAAGTCAGAGTTCTATGTATATTCAATTAGGAAGATAAGGAAATTGAATAGAGATATAATGTCCAGGGGCGTGCAATTGGGTAACATCAAACTTCTCTAACGAGATTAACACTCATTGAAAGTTCAGGTAGGCTGTGGGTGACGACGCAAAATTAGCTTAGCGTAGGATAGGTGAACATTATGGCGTGAATCCAGTAATAGAATTAAGCTGTTACGCCCAAATACAGAATGTTAAATAAATTTAGCTCTCCCTGTCACATGTTCTGGTGTATTTGTAATGCAATAATCAAGTGTGTATTTACCAAATAATTGATACGTTAAATTTTACGCGCATTAGTTTGAAATATCAGGCAGTATTATGTAATGATATGTGCTAATGTGGAGTAAACTGTGTTTAGGAAATATTTATGTTCTTACTGGCTATAAACATTAAAAATACATGTATTTACAGTTCATAAAATATTCCAATTCAGTTCGTACCGCCCAAGTGTGAACTGAAAACACGTACTTAACACACATAAATACGGGCTGTAATACTACACACGTTTATCATTTTAAGTCAAGACGTACGTCTTTGAAATATTAAATTAAATAAAAAGGATAAGTTGTCCAGGAGATAGTCTTATGATATTAGGCTTACTGTCAAATTATTCGAAAACCGTTGTTTATTGACTTGTTTCCGGTATTCTGACTTCTTTGTTAAGCATTTTTCAGATTTGAATATTTAGTTTGTCATCAAAAATGACAAAATCGATTTTTCTCAAAACAATACTGATAACACAGGTCTACAAAATTAAACTTTTTGACAGATGTTTTTATTTTGAAAACTGATTTTATATAATTTTGGTAGGCTGATTTCAAAAATTCTATGCATTTATTTGTATCACGTAAGGTTTTTTTGTAAATATTAAATTTAAAGAAACGATATTTCTAAAAAAATCTATTTGTTTATTGAGTAAAAAGGTGGAATACAAGTTAAAAAAGTGGAAAAAAATACTTTACTCAGTCTTTCTTAAGTGAAATCTTTGTCTTTTTGCCAGAAAGCTGCGTTGTCCGGACATTCGGTTGTATGTTTTTAAGGGCATATCCCGTTTTAACATCCAGCAGTAGTCCGCCATCATCGTTATGCTCCATCTGCCTTGGTATCGCCGTTCCATTTCCTTAATGTCTTGGTGAAACCTCTCTCCCTGTTCTTTGCTAACTGCTCCAAGATTTTCAGGAAAATAGTTCAAGTGTGAAAACAGGAAATGCACTTTCAAACTCATATTACAACCTAGACGATGAAAGTGTTGTAACATATTTTGAACAATATTTTCGTAGTTTTCGTCCTTAGAGTTCCCAAGAAACTTATCAATTACTTCTTTAAATGAAACCGAGGCGTTTTTCTCGACATTGGTCATTGTGTTTTGAAAATCCTTGTCTTTGCATAATGTTCTTATCTGCGGCCCAACAAAAATACCTTCTTTTAACTTGGCATCGGATAAGGCTGGAAATGTCTCGCACAAATATTTAAAACACTGTCCATTTTTGTCTAGGGCTTTAACAAACTGCTTCATCAAGCCAAGTTTGATATGGATAGGAGGCAGTAAAACTTTTTTGGGGTCAACCAAGCTATCTCTTAATACATTTTTGCTACCAGGTGTAATGCTTGTTCTAGAGGGCCATTCTATTTGAGTCCAATGTCTATCACTTGCTCGACTATCCCACTCACAAATAAAGCATGGAAATTTTTTATAACCTCCTTATTGTCCTAGTAGCATGCACAGCACTTTAAGGTCTTGGTAGTTTATTTTCTTTAGAAGAAGTTCAAAAGTTTCATACGTTTCCATTAAATGTACCGAATGGGCAACGGGAACCGGGGCCAGCTCGTTACCATTGTGCAATAAAACGCCTTTTAAACTACGCTTACTTGAGTCAATAAACAGGCGCCATTCTTCTTGTACATACGGCACATTTCCTAATTTTGAAATTAAGTCAGGAATATTGTTGCAGTACACTAGCGGTCCGTCTTGAGTAAAATATTGACATAACTCTTTTTCGCGATCCCGGAAAAAGCTTGATGTGACACCAGGTGCCAGTAAATGTTTCTCACGAAGTCGGGAGGCTATCAATTCGGATGCATCCTTTGGAAGGTGCAAATCTCTAATTAAATCATTTATTTCGCTCTGGTTAAACACTTCGGGCTCTCTGAAATCTGGTGTGAAATCTGAGTCATCTGGGTCGCAATTAGATTCCTCTAATTCTGACGATATGACGTTTTCTAGTGCTTTTGGGGCGGTAGGTATCGGTACATCTGGTCCATGAGGAACTGGTCGAATAGCAGAGTCAAGATTGGGATACACAATTTATTTCTTATTATTTCTGATGAATCCTTGAACATTACACGAACAAAAATAACAATCATCACTGTGATTTCTAGGCTCTCGCCATACCATAGGAACACCAAAGCTTAAACATTTCTTCCTACCTTTTTGCCAGTTTCTTAATGCTTCAACGCAAACGGAACAAACAGTATGAGGAGCCCAGGACTTGTCTTGGTCGCCAATTTTTACACCAAAATAAGCGTGGAATATATTTTTCACAAACGAAGTTACAGTTTGCCTCTGCTTTACTACGACATAACTACCACAGATATAACAAAAGTTATTCGGATTGTTCACACAATATCTTCTTTCCATATTTATACGTTCTAGAACACTTAAAATACGCAACAACGAAGACAACAAGCGCGCGGACACACTAGCACGACGACTAACACAACCAAACTGCACATAAGGAGGTTTCAACGTTGTATTGACGCTTCTACGCCGACTCTGTTGCTTTGCTGAGAAATCTAATATTAACCAGTGTTGCCAAATCACATTTAATTTCATGAAAATCATTCATTTAAAAATCATGCCTAACATGGAACAAACATATTCTTGTCATAGGTATGTATCAGAATAATTGAAACATACATGAGTAGGTAAACCCCACCAGTTTTGTATAATACAAAGGTATTTTTAATAATATAAAATATTATTAAAAATCTGATGTGAAGAACACAAATGCAAGTTCACTATTAATATTTTCTGTGAACGTGTCCGAATATATCCTATCCCCAGAGACGTAGATACGTATTTCGCTTTTCTACAAGCTCTTCGGTACGCCCCTGCTGGAGAAAGGATATTTCCAGACACATTCACAGAAAAAAACCACCTCGCCCTATCACCGTAATTATCCAGACCGAGCGCAGAAGTAAATTCGGCGCTACCTGTTGTCAGACAGCCGAAGTACCTCGCATACCGTCCACATAATTAATGTGAAGTAACGACGCCCTTCCAAAGAGGTTAGCACAGCCAACTCTCTAGAAAACTGCATTTTGTTTGTGCCTTCACTCCTACTACGGCTTAACCGCATGTGTAATGTATCAGAATAATTGAAACATACATGAGTAGGTAAACCCCACCAGTTTTGTATAATACAAAGGTATTTTTAATAATATAAAATATTATTAAAAATCTGGTGTGAAGAACACAAATGCAGGTTCACTATTAATATTTTCTGTGAACGTGTCCGAATATATCCTATCCCCAGAGACGTAGATACGTATTTCGCTTTTCTACAAGCTCTTCGGTACGCCCCTGCTGGAGAAAGGATATTTCCAGACACATTCACAAAAAAAAACCACCTCGCCCTATCACCGTAAATATCCAGACCGAGCGCAGAAGTAAATTCGGCGCTACCTGTTGTCAGACAGCCGAAGTACCTCGCATACCGTCCACATAATTAATGTAATGTAATTAAAGGCCGGATTTTATGCAAAAAAAAACTGAAGATATGCGCATAAATATCCTGATGTTTTAGCCTAAATATGCACAAACGGTAAAATATTAAATGTAGACTATATAAATGTTTTGTTTTATGTATAATTTTAAATGTAATTTAAAAACATGTATTGACAACTCCCAAAAGGGTTTAATTCAGCTCCTACTAATCATACTTTTATGCAATTAGATAATCTATTGTGGATCTTTCTTGTTTACTAAATAGTAAGTACTCTTCTAAGAATGTTTTTTATGCTTGTAATGTATAGGGGTATTGTTCGAAAACTATGTGGCTAACAGAGCGATCTGTCAATTAGCCTATTTTTGACATTACCCCAACGTGAACGTCTCGTGCGATCTTGTAATAACGGAATAAAGTTGAGTTGAGAGCAGTGGTAAACTACTTCTTTCATTTGAAAGGCTTAACACCAACCGAAATCAAAGCAGAGCTGGATTCACACTATTAGAATTCACTCCTTCGTTTTCTACGGTTAAAATCTGGGTTTCTGAATTTAAGCGTAATCGTATGAATACAAATGATGAGCCTCGTAGTGGACATCCAAAAACTGTGACTGTTCCAGATTTGATTGAAAAAATCTACGGTATTATCTTGAATGACCGTCGAGTAAAACTGCGCGAGATTTTAACTGAAGAATTCGGCACGTTGGGTGCCGCGGTTACTCACACCGAAGCAAAAACTGAATCATTTGAGTGTTTATTGCGACATTTGGCACGTGTTTACGCAATGAGAAGGACTTTGCGCGCGTTTCGTTACTGTGGATAATCCTTTGTTCACCGTTACACTCCCGAAACCAAAGGACAATCCAAACAGTGGAAGAAAAGGGTTCTCAACCACCAAAGAAGACAAAAAGTCTTTTGTCAGTAAGAAAGGTTATGGTAACTGTTTTCTGGGGATTCTCATGGATTTATCTTTGGTCGACTACTTAGAAAAGGTGAAAGCAATAAATGAGGAGTATCATGCCAATTTGTTGGAACAATTGAGCGACAAAATCAAAGAAACGGTCTGATTTGGCAAAGAAGAAAGTGCTTTTCCTACCTGTCCACAAGTCTACGATTGCAGTGGCAAAAATTCATGAATTGGGATATGAATTAGTGTCTCATTCGCCCAAAATCCACAAATTTGGCTGCCAGCAATTATTATCTCTTTCCAAATCTGAAAAGATGGCTCGACGGTAAAAGATCTTCGTCTAATTCCGAAGTAGTCGCTACTGTAAATAGCTATTTCGAGAACTTGGAGTCATCGACCTACAATTACTAATTACTAATTTCCAATATCGTTGGAATAACTGTGTTGAGCGAGGAGGAGACTATATTTAAAAATAAAATGTTTTTTTGTCAAAAAAATGCGTTTTTTTTTGTTATGCTCCGTAGTTTCTGAACCACCCTCGTAAAACTTAAAGGCAAAGTCCTTTAGCAGCAGAATTCTTGACTTGAAATAAAACTTAGTGAGAATATTTAAACTTTATTTAGTGGAACATGGAACATTTAATTACATTTTTAGAAGTTTTTGCCTAATGATACAAGGGACACTTCTATATTTTTACAATCGACCACTAGATGGTGCTTTTGACATATGTAATCACTATATTCTTAAAGTTTGACATTTGTCAATGAGAAATCCGCGATAGCTTAGAAATTGAGTCAGTAGTTTGTTGTCAGTGACAGTTTTAAGACAGTGAGTTTGTAAAATAATGGAGATTACTCATGAAGGTTTTCGTTTGATGATTTTATACGATTATAAAAAAGGCCTAACTCCACAAGAATTAATTATATCGCTTCGGTCAACTTTTGGTAATGAAGCACCATTAGGGAAGACAGTTTACAATTGGTTTGCAGAATTTCGTCATGGTCGTACCTCAGTGAGTGATGAATCACGTAAAGGTCGACCAAAAACTGTTGTGATACCAAAAAAATGATAGACCACGATCGACATGTGACTTATAGTGAGGTAAAGGCATCTTTTGGAATATCGCAGACTATTCATTCAATTTTACATGAACATTTACTTGTAAAAAAAATATGTGCCAGATGGATTCCACATAACTTGACCGAAGCACAGAAAGCAGATCGTGTCAATTGGTGTAAAGATGTAATAAGGTCCTATGTGCCTGGCAGGATCGGCATGTAATAACCTATGCCCTAAAGGGCTAGCCAGGATCGCCATATAATAATGTAAGGCCCTATGCCCTAAGGTAGGCAGAGATCGCCAGCTAATAAGGTAGAATCGCCATGTGATGTGTGCCGTTTGAGCGGCCACATCGGGTAGCAGTTCCGAGGCGGAATAAAGTACTAAATGATACACACACGAAGTTCGGGTAACATTCTATAATTAACTTAACGCTTACAAACTGGATAACAATATATTTACATGATGTACATAGTTTACTAGGTTCAACTCAGACGGGGCAGAACGTGGTTATTAAGTGTAACACAGTTCGCACCACTGACTGGTTGTAACTCTATATCGTAACTCTGACTGTCCCTCTTACTTAAACTATTGTCTATATATACTAGAGAAGATCCTTGCCTTACTTATGATTGTTTCTAGAACAATGCGTGTAACCCTGATGCGTAGTTCTGTGTATGCATCAATATGCGGAGTAAGGTCGTGTTTAGATAACACGTTATCGTTTGTATTAAAAGGCGAGGCTGTAGCCTTGCTGAAAGTGTAACGTATACACATGACTGTGCATCGAGTTATCACAAAGAGATGCGCAAAAACTTCGACGTAGGAACTGCAAGATCCGTATACAACATCGTCACGAAACATGGATATATGCGTATGAGCCGGAAACCAATCTACTGTATGGGTGCTCCAAGACGAACCGAACCCAACAAAAGTTGTTCGTGTAAGGAGCACTTCCAAAAAAATGATCCCTTGTTTCTCCGGCTGTACAGGACACATCGCAACAATTCCTTTAGAGGATCGTTAGCGATGTTAGCGCTGAATGGTATACTGTAATTTGTTTGCCAAAAGTTATAGACGAAATCAGGAAGAACAACCGAAAACATCGCATTATTCTTCATCACGACAATGCGAGTTGACTATTTGAAGGGGAAAAGTGTTGAAATAATGTCTCATTGTCCATATTCACCTGACTTGTCGCCGAATGATTTCTTTTTGTTCCAAGCTGTGAAACAAAAAATGTGTGAACAGCGATTTTCAACGCCTCAAGAACCAGTCGAAGCCTTTGAAAGCCATGTTTTTGAGATACAACTTTCAGAGTGGAAAAAATGTTTTGAGAACTCGTTTGTACGCATGCAAAAGTGTATAGACCATAAAGGCGAATATTTTGAAAAACAATAAAATAGTTTGTTCCCAAAAATTTTGTTTTCTTCCCAGATTTTGTCAAAATATAAAAGGTGACCCTCGTATCGTCCTTCTAAAACTATCTATATTTGAGGTATTGAAATAATTTTAAATTGTCATTTTGATAGAACAGAGTCACATATATTTCTTTGCGTCGAATTTCATTTCGGTTGTGTGAATATACATTTCGCTTTATGCTTTATCCATAATTCATGATTTAACATCGAGTGACGATGTTTTAATTTTACAATTCATTGAGTAGTTTAGAGCCATTTCATTTTTCGAATGTATGGATGGCGGAATGGTGATATTGATTCACCGCATTTGAAATGTTAAAACTAAACAACATAAATTCAAGAATTCCGATTTCTTGAAGAAAATCGAAAACTTTGTAATACTATAATAAGAACAGATGCATGGTTACTCGATTACTTTGGTAACATATAGCAAAAAAACAAAATGTAAAATATAAATTAGTCTGCATTCACCATTGGAAAACATTTTCGTTGAAAATTTCTCTTTTAAAGATTAAGTTAAATAAGATTTCATATTTTTTCAAATTCTTCAAGGGAAATATATTTTTTTATAGGTTTTCTTGTTATTTGAAAAAGTAGTGAGAAAAAAATATAAGAGAAAGTAAATTCACAGAGAAAATGAAAACAAAATTGTTTGGTTTGCCTCGTGTTTATTATTTTTCTCATTAGGGAATGTCGAATAACTCTTTTTGTTTCCAAATGTTATATTTAATGTAAGACAAAAGGCTTTTACAAATGTTATAGTATGTACAACCGTAGGTACTTTTCTCCAAATGTTTACATTTGTATACTGAATTTGAGAGTGTGTTTTCATACAGAATAGCAGAATTTGAGATAAAACTGGATGCATGGAAATTTTAATTTTTACATATTTTAGGTATCTACATACTATCTCTCATATAATCTGCATATTATGTAGATTGTTTTATTGGAAACAACATGCTCAAGTCACTTCGTTATGGTTTCAAACCAATGGATTGTTACTATTATGTAGATTTCTAAATAAAGGGAGTTAAGAAAATACATATTTTAAATCTTGGTCAATGTTAAAAAATAAACCTTCTGCACAGCCCCCATCTCAATAATAACTGAAATGTCTTAAAAACAAATATATTTAAGAAATCTTGATAAAAGTTAAAATACATCGATTTATATAGTGTTGAAATTGCTCTTCATTCTGACGTGCGAACGAAGATGCGGTATGTTTCATAAAGAACATTGAAATTACTTATTTTCTAAAATAAATTATACGGTGTCCATAAAATGAGTTTTCAAGAAGTCTCTTCTAAGGAATAAAAAGCGAAATCCTCCTTGAGAAGCAGAAGTAGATCTTACAGAAAATATAAAAATATAAACACAGTTAAAAACTCAAATAAAACTTATTTTATTGGTAAATCATTCTGCTTGTTTAAAACACGCCAGCGCGTGTATAAATCAATCATTAAAATACGCGCGTGTTTTAAAGTTACTAGGAACAACATCAACAAATCGAAATAAGTCAAGTATAAATGTCAACTTTCTATTAATTAGTCTGACAGAACAAAACAACCCTTTAACGATAAATATAATGTTTCTAATAAATCTGCCAAAAGCTATAATGGAATATTTCATAATAATTTTATCGAAAGAACTCTTACTTTAAATGTATAAGGAATGTACAATTGGTATTGTTTGAAATATAAAACGCTCGGTTAAATTAGAGGAGATACTATTCAAATGAATACTTCTAACATTATTTTTGGAAGTTACTAGGATAGTGCTTCCACTAATAGCACTACTAATAATGTTTGAAATATTCTTTTTATTTCCGGGTACTCTCTTCAATATAACCACTCTCCGCAGCCGTTGGATTTGATCGATTACACTGGCCTACAACCATTTTGGTGCTGGAGATTTTAGACCCGATTTTAAGTATGTCTTACATGGAGATATAAAAAATGTTACCGGTTTTCTTCTGTCAGCTCTAGTTCCCGAGAAAAAAAAAATACAATTCACGAAAAAATATATATTTTATTGACATTAAACATCAAGAAATTGTCTTTTGAGTGATTTTCTAGAATGAAACTGACTCGGGCAATCTCGCATGATTCCCAAGCAATAGTCAGCCATCATATGACTGTCCCACCTTCCTTGGTATCTATTCCCCATTGTTTTTAGGTCTTGGTGGAAACGTTCCTCTTATTCTTAGATCTCCTAAATTGTGTTGGAAATGATGTAGATGACTATTGAGATAGGTAATTTTATACTCATATTACATCCTAAATCTTTGAATCGCACCACATTTCCTCTACTAGTTCTACATAGTTGTCAGCCTTATGATTTCCGAGGAAATTTTGTGCAACTCTACAAAAGATTGCCAGGCAAGCCTCTCCACATCATTCATACAAGTCTCAAAATTAGTTGTGTCTTTCATCAATTTACGTATTTGAGGTCCATCAAAAATACCTGCTTTTAGTTTTTCAGTACTTAAACCAGGAAATTTGTGAGAAATAAACTGGAAACATTTACCATTTCTATCGAGAGCCTTAACAAATTGCTTCATTAGCCCTAATTTTATATGCAATGGCGGAAGAATGATTTTTTCTCTTGAAACTAAGGGTTCATTTATAACATTCTTTCCCCAACAACAAGAGCATCTCTCACAGGCCAATTTTTTGCAGTCCAATGACGTGATTTAGCTGGACTGTCCCAGAGACAAATAAAACATGGGTATTTAGTATAACCACTCTGTTGACCCAATAAAAAATTAACCATCTTCAAGTCGACGCAGATCACCCAGTTATGTTCAATATATTTTATTTTTTGTAAAAGATTTGAAATTACCTCATATTCTTCTTTTACACATGTTGAGTGAGCAATTGAAACGGGAGCATATTTATTTCCATTATGTAGAAGAACTGCTTTTAGACTTCGTTTACTACTGTCAATAAAGAGACGCCATTCATTGGGCTGATAGATCGTTAAACCCATGAAAGCCAGCAAACTACTCACATTACAGCAATACACAAAATTTTCATCAGATGAAAAAAACTTCAATAACTTTCCCTCTCTCGTGCGATATGTAGACACTCGAACATCTGAGGAAAGACAATTTTTTTCTTTTAATCTTGACGCTAGTAACTCAGCACGTTCCTTCGAAAGATCTAAGTCTCTGATGAGGTCACTAAGCTCATTCTGCGAAAATGGCTTAGGATCTGATGTTATTCCGCAGTATTGAAAGTCATCATCTACTTGGGAAGAAATAGATATTTCAGCTTCATCCTCCTGAGATTGCTGCATTACCTGGTGAAAAGTTGGTATTGGAACATTTTCTGAATGAGGAACAGGTCTTTGTACTGAAGAAATATTGGGGTATTTCCATTTATGGCGATTGTTTTTGTTGATGCCCACTATATTAATCATACAAAAGTAACAGTCGTCATAATGATTTTTTTGTTCTCGCCATATCATAGGCACTCCAAACTTCAAAGACTTACGTTTCCCTCTCTCCCATTGTCGCAAATGTTCAACGCATATTTTACAAACACAATGAGGCACCCACACTTTATCTTGGTGTAGAGTTTCAATACCGAAGTAAGCAAAATACAAACGACGCACTGTGTTTGTAATCGATTTACGCTGATTTTTCAGTATGTATTCACCACAAACATAACAAAATATATCAGGATCGTTAACATAACGTCTGGACGTACTAGCCATAATGAAATAGTAACACAAACTTTATCGATGATATTGTAATAATGACTAGTTACGAACAAGACCATAACAAGACCGACAACAATTCACAATGAGGGTAGTAGGTAAACTAGAGCTGATGAGTTAAAATGACTTATGTCAATATACTGTACATTACCTACTTTATCGACAATTCAAACAAACAGAGATGCACCAAGAAAAAATTTTTTTTTGTAGGCCTGTGTTATCATACCACTATTCGTCGTACGTCGAAACACATTTTCCGTGTATTTCTTACAATGTTCTATATAACATCTTGGGCAAGTCTGTTTCCAAATATTCTTCTAAATCAAATAAATGAAAATATGCTGTGTGGTTCTTAAGTAATATCATCTCAAACTTGAACTTAAAAGAATACTATCGACACAAATGGATGTCTCCCGTAACCATTTATTCTATGCTTAATTTAAACGACTCCGGGTCATTTGTAAGAGTCATAAGGTCATTTGTAAGAGTAATATAGCTACCGGTTAAGCCACCTATTTTAGAGAAGTTGAACAATCACTCCAAGTTGATCCTAAAAATGTGTTTCAATATATTCATTCTAAACAAGGCATGACACGTATAACAAAAACTGTTTCATAATGATACCCTCCTAGATTCTCCTCAAGGTATCGTTAACGCATTTGCCAATAAATTTTCTTCAGTACCCTCTATGAGTAGCGATTTTACTTACATTCAAGAGAACACTAATTATACTCGTTTTACATTAGCATGTAACTGAAGATGAAGTACTTAGTATTATGACAAAATTCCCGCAAAAAATTTTGCGGGTGATTCAATTCCAAACTTGCCTGATGCAATATTTGCCCTTGCAAAACCGCTGACTTTGATTATTAACATGGCAATTCGAAGTGCTACTTTCTCGACTATCTGGAAGCAAGTGAGGATAAGTCCAATATTCAAAAAGGGTGATAGTGCGCATGTTAATAACAATAGATATCAAACATATCAATATTAGATATTAGAAAGTGCAATTTGTTCCGGTCTGTATAATAACACAAAATCCTGCATTTCTCCATTTCATCACGGCTTCGTGTGAGGTAGATCAACAGTAACGAATCTTGTGACTATTTGTCAGTTTATTAGTAAGCAGCTCGATACTCGTGGTCAAGTTGATGTCATATATAAGGACTTTAGTAGTGCCTTTGATGTAATTGACCATGGAATTTTACTTACGAAATTGTCTGCGTTTGCCTTAACTCCTTCCCTACTTCTTCTTCTTCTAGAGTTTTACTTAAGTAGTAGACTTCACTATGTTTTCTATAGCTGCTATAAATCCTTCGAGTTCTCTCCTCTATCTGGTGTCCCACAAGGTTCACATTTGGGTCCTCTATATTTTATCTCGTTTTTAAATAATTTATTATCGTCTCTGTTTTGTCCCGTACTTGCTTTTGCAGATAATTCAAACATTATCACCCAATGGTGCTCTAATTGTAAATTGAAATTGAATATGAACAACATTACAGGTCTACTATATATAAAAAAAAACAACTTTTATTAATTGCAAGTTTGATGAGTTACATATTCTACTTGCTTATCTCATTCATTGCCATCCTATTTTCTTTAGAAAAACATGTTTACTATTTACTGGTCTAATGTAGCTTGCTTCGATAAGCTATATCTTTTAGAGAAGAAGCACTCTAATCTTTTTTTTCCTATCTGCTTAATAAAACTCCTTTAAACAAACATTTTTTGTGTTAAAACTTTTTCTCTACCTCTTACCGTTAACGAGTTATGTGCAGCGGCAGAACAGAAAATTTACAATTTCAAAAATCCATTTCACCCAGAGTGTTTTTCCACAGAACAAAAAAAATCGTAGTACATACCTATATGTGATGTACATGTTCCTAAAGTTTCATAATTTTTTGAATTTATGGGTTCGGGATTTTCCCTTGTAAGTAAACCAAGGCCGAAGTTTTTAATCAATCCATCAGTATATTAACCAGATCTGACCTGAAAGATCGTTACTGAAAATAATAAAAAGAAGCGGACCTAAATTAGAGAGTTGCGGAACTCCAAAAGTGGCAATGTAAAGTGATGGTAAATATGAGAAAATACCGCGAGGTTAGAGGCAGTATATCGTTTTTTCATGAAGTCACGCTGATTCAGCGATATTGCAGTCTTAATAAGAGAGTATACTTACGGTATCGGTACGGTGCATTTTCAAAGATTTTCGCGGACTTCGATATGGTGGCAATAGGACAATAGTTGATAATGTCCAAAGTATCACCAGTTTTTAAAACGGGAAAAATTTTAGTACTCCTCCAAATATCGGGAAAAGTGAATGTAGCGAGAGCCAAATTAAACACATTATCACCAGATAAGTGATGCAAATGGAGAAGCATTGCATTGGTTGATAGATCTAGGCTATTAGTCGTAGATGGTGTATTATAAACGTTTTTAAAATGATCAGCAAATGTGCAAACTATAGATTGAGGATCCTCAAGACTGACCCCCAAGAGCTGCATTCTACTTGGAATACGATTTCCGTTCTTTCTTTCACCAATATAAGACCGAAATTGTCTGGGATTGTCTCTAAGCTTATTTTCAGTATTTGTAAGATAGTCCTTATAAGCTGAAGATAATAATCGCGGCAGGACGCAATTACCACTTTGGACAATCGAGTCCGGTATTATTTGCGTTTTCTAGCTACAGCGTCACTCCAAGAACATTTGGATAGCACCTCGTATATTATATTTAATAGTTGGTATATATCAGATACGAGTTAACCAAATACTACTACTAAATTACCCAATGACAGGAAAATTACATATATCGATTTAAGTTATTAAAAATAACTTTACAATGTGTTTGTTCTTGTTTTTATTTAGAATAACAATTTACTGTTTGCTTTATAAGCAAACAGTAAATTGGTTTATAGGCAAACAGTAAATTGGTGACAAATTTAGGTAATATGGGTACTGTAGAAGGACATAATCCACAAGTAAATTTCAAAATTCAATTTGGAAGTTAAACACGGCAGTCCTCAATTTTCACCAAACAATATTCTCCCATTTATCCTCTAAAATTCCATTTCCTACCAATTATTTTCACCGTTAATTCGAAAAATTATTATCAGACGCGTATCCCATTACCGTTCAACCATTAGTAATGAAAGTTTCGGAGGCTCTACGTCTGATAGAGCTAACTTTATAATTAGATCGCAAATCCACTGTCCGCTGTCCATACTGATGCTGCTTAATCCCCTCGGTGTGCATTCCTGAACTCAACGTCTAGTTATAAACATTGATAACAACATTAATCGGCTTTCATGAAGGTATTTTAATAGGACATTGTTTTTACGTTAATATGCAACTAAAAAGACGATTTTATTTCGTAATCATATTCACATTAATCCTACTTTCATAGGATTTTGTTGAAATATTCGAAAGAATTAACTACCTTTGACATCTACACATTACGGTTTTCATGCTTTGCTGTTGCTACTAACGTCAAGATTGCACTGGCCAACACGATTTTCGCTGATTACTAATTCGGGTGTGCTGAATCCGAAAATCATATTAGTATTTGCGTGTCACGTCAAAATTAAACTGTATACCGTACTATCATCTTTGAAGAATCTCTAATGCGGTTAAGTAGTTACTTACGTAAGACCTATTACCTGCATTTTTTCTATTTTCTTCCTATTAGCTGTAAGTTCGTTTTTTTATTATTATTTAATTTTTTGTCTTTTGTTTTTATGTTATGGAAGTAAAGGAAAAGAAAACAAACTTTTATTATTATTATTATTATTATTATTATTATTATTATTATTATATAAAGAAAGTCTAAAATTTAATAATTAATTTATTTACTTCAATACAATATTAACCACTAGTATAGTGCAAGTATTTAATAACATAGGCCTGCATAAAATTTGATGACGTGATTTTTGTTTGTTAAGCTCAGTTTTTATATAGCAATAACTAATTAAAATACAGTTGGTCTCTACCACCCACAGATTTTTTTTTGCACAAAAGAAAAAGAAAAAAATATAGAAAAAAACTTATAATAGGCGTTTTAATATATTTTAAAATGAATGTACTACTTCAAATTCTAGGTATTAACCCAAAAATGATTTTCTGTTGTGGTTTTAAAGAAATTTGTTAAATAGGCTCTCATTACCTGATCTAAATCTTTTATTACATGTATTAATTTTGGACAAGATTTCCAGGAATTTTTACCTGCTAAATCCTATTTATTATGCTTTCACTTTATTAGTACTGCGAAGAAGGATATCAAGTTTATCACTCCAAACAAAATGTATATTTTAATGTCATTTACTTCATTATAGCTCTGAGTGTCGATCAGTAAACAAGTAAAATTAATTTGTCTTTATTGTTGTACGTGGTATTTGATAAATAAACATTGCTTAAAAATATGTCTAGCCGGTGTTGCAAAAACAAACCAGATGATTTCTGTTATATTTGTGGATATTTCGTCTTAAAAAAGTTTAAGAGACCAATTGGTGAATTTGTGAAAAATGCATATTATGCTTATTTCAAAATCAAATTAGGAGATCAAGATAAAGATTGGGCACCGCACGTTGTTTGTAAGGTATGTGAAGAAGGTTTAAAACATTTGACCAAAGGGAATAGAAAAAGCCTTCCTTTTGGAATACCGATGGTTTGGAGAGAACCGCAAAATCATCATGAAGATTGCTACTTTTGTCTTTGTGATATTAAGGGGCATAATAGAAAAACTTTGAAACATATTTTGTACCCAAACAATATTAAATCAGCTATCAGACCACTTCCTCACAGTGATCATGTACCTATACCTATACCCCCCAAAGTACTACAAGAAGATATTGAAACCTCTTCAACTTCCGGCTCCGTACAGATGGATAGTGATTTTGAACCATCAACTTCAGGTCAAAACGAACCTCAGCTATTTTCATAAGCCGAACTGAATGATTTAGTAAGAGATTTGGGACTTTCAAAAGATCTTTTTGAAGTACTGGGGTCTAGGTTGAAACAAAAAAATTTGCTTGCCCCAGAAACTACCTTCTCTTGGTATAGAAATCGTGAGGCTGGATTTGTAAAATATTTTGAACAAAACGGACCACTCGTGTACTGCCAAGCAATTGTTGATCTACTTACTTTCCTCGGAGCTCCTGAGTACACACCTTCTGACTGGAGACTTTTCATCGACTCTTCAAAAAGGAGCCTTAAAGCTGTTCTTTTACATAATGGCAATGTTTTTGCTTCTGTTCCGGTCGGCCATTCTGTTCATTTAAAGGAAAACTATGAAAATTTACAGGAATTACTTTTAAGAATTCAATATGAAAATCACAACTGGGAAGTGTGTCGAGATTTAAAAATTTTAGGCCTTCTCTTGGGTCAGCAGTCTAGATATACTAAATTTCCATGTTTCCTGTGCGAGTGGGATAGCAGAAATCGAGAACAGCATTGGATAAAAAGAGACTGGCCACAAAGGGTGACTTTAACACCTGGAACCAAAAATGTAATTCGCGAAAGTATTATTGACCTTCAAAAAGTGTTACTTCCACCGCTTCACATAAAACTTGGACTTATGAAACAATTTGTTAAGGCATTAAACAATGAAGGAAATTGTTTTAAATATTTGTGCAAAACATTTCCGACTCTGTCAGACGCAAAATTAAAGCAGGGACTCTTTGTAGGCCCGCAGATTAGGAGCTTGGTGAAAGATCAAGAATTTGAAAATGTGATCGAAGATAAGGAAAAACATGCATGGCATGCTCTTAACGAAGTTGTACATAAATTTCTAGGGAATTATAAAGACACAAACTATGTTGAGATTGTTGAAAATATGCTGGAAAAATTCAGGATTCTTGGTTGCAATATGAGCATAAAAATTCACTTTTTACATTCCCATTTGGACTATTTCCCAGAAAACCTTGGGGACGTGAGTGAAGAGCAAGGGGAAAGATTTCACCAGGATATTAAAGAGATGGAAAAAAGATAGCAAGGGCGCTGGGACACAAAAATGATGGCCGATTACTGTTGGACATTGAGAAGAGATCTTCCTTTAGCTGAATATGACAGAAAAACAACCAAACGAAGCTTTTCTGAAAAACGAAAACGTTTTTTTAAGAAGCATAAAGAATAAATAACTATTTTTAATAGTTTCTATGTGTATATTTTTGTATTTTTTTTTAATATAATATAAAACTAGCTTATAAATGAAATAAATCGTGTTTTTTCTATATTTTTTGATTTTACTGGTTTGAAAAATAACCTTACGTGATACAAAAAAAATAAAAGCAGATTTGAAATCAGCGCTACCAAATTACTAGAAAACAGTTAAAATTTTTAAATCAACTTTCAAAGTGTTGAAAAATGCAGGCCTGTGTAATCATTAAAAAATTAGAAAAGTATTTGTAAAAGGAAAATCAACAATCAGGGAAGAAATTTTCATTTGTTGCACTCTCTGCTGTGTATTTTGGTTTGGCAGTCTTTTTTAACACTCTAAGAGCAGTCGGCCATAATATGAATTTCCATGATTTTTAAATCTTGATGAACTCTCTCGCCTTGTTCGTCGCTTACAGCACCTAAATTTTCGGCAAACCTATCAAGATGACTATGAAGGAAATTATTCTTTATGCTCATGTTACAACCTAGGAGGTGCAATTTTCTATGCATTGATTGCACTAGATCTTTATAATTGCAAGCTTTTTGTTTCCAAGAAAATTGTTCGCAACCATCGTGAATGAACCCAGGCTTCCTTCTCAGCTTCGTTTATAGAGTTGATTAAATTTGGATCTCTCATTAAAGTTCTAATTTGAGGTCCATCAAATACCCCAGCTTTATATTTTTCGTAATTTAGTCGTGGAAACTTTTCATATATTGCTGTGAACTTTGCTCTTAAAAATGACTTTAATTAACGGAATTATTGTGTATATAGTTACACAGGCATAATTTTCTTCAGACAAATGTTCTCTTGTGACTCTACACAGATAATTTTAGAGATTTGATTCAGATTCAAATGAATCTCACAAGCAAAAGCTTTTGAGGATTTCTCTCACATTTGCCCTCCTAATGTTAAGATTAGGACTCACTGTCTATATTACTCTGGAAATATGGATCTCTAGTCTCTAGTGATAAATTCCGGCAAAGCGAGTGTGCTATTCAGGGCCTATTTAAGTGAGAGATGTATCCCTACAGAATAGAACCCTTGTCGTCATACTGTATAAGCATATCTTACTTTCCACGCAATGGCACAGATTTTTTGAGAATATTTAGGTAATCCTAGTTCCTCCTTATCAGACTCAAGTATCTGGCCTGACGTACACTTTCATCGTGTATTTATAGTTACTTAATAGTTTAAAATAACAATCCACATATACCTTTATCAAAACTCTATATACTCCAAAATTGATCTTGTATAAAATTTTACTTACTCGGATTCGAGTTCCACATATAAACTTTCAAACTTCCCTTTGTACATTGTTTATCCTAGACTAGTGCGGAAATTAAATGACTTTCTATTTCTTTAATTATTTAAACAAATTGCCCACAGACTTTAACTTCAAAATTTATTAATTCTGTGAACGTTAAAAATATGTTGGTCAATGTTGAGAATATCTTCATGAATAATCTTCTTCCTCGGTGATTTTCCCTTACATATTACGCATTCTTTCTTCTACGAATTTCTTCCCTACCAAAAAATCATTTATTTTGTTTTAACTAATTTAACTAATCATGCTTATTTAACGTTTTCACCCCTATGTATTTACATCCATCGTGGGTGTTTTAATTTTCTTTATTTCTGTGCGTTGTCTTCCAGTTTATGTATTCTTCCTGTTCGCTGTAATTTTCATATTTGCAAGTTTTATTATCAAATATTGAATTTTTAGTCTCTTTTTATACGAATCGTGTTTGCTTTGCCAGTTTTAACCCGCAATTTTTACCTGGAAACAATGTCTTCTTCCTCTTCCTTCTCTTGGCTTGATTTTATCCTGTCCTTTTCTACCGTTCGTAGGCTCTTTGAACGTCCACATTGTCATCACTGAGCATGCGTCTCCGCTGAGTTTGCTTACTTTGACGTATTGTTTGTTTACATTATAATATCGTATTAATCATTTTCTTTGTGTTTTTCAATGTTCGTTGACTTCTTGTTACTGATTCTTGTGTTTATTATAAGATTTTTCTGGTTCTGGTTTCCCTTTTGCATCGCTTATAACGAGTGATCATTAAAATTTTCGCTCAAGTAAGCCATGTACACAAAAAGTATGTCCTAACTTAAGTTATTAGAGGAGATCTGTAATTATCATTTCAAACGTCATGATTGTTAAAAAATAATTTGAAATGCTGACTTTTATATTAAACATATTTATAATTTGTATACAAAGTAATAGAATATTATAAAAAATGTGTAAAATGTTGACCATTCTCCACCAAGCATAATCGCACTCTATTTTGTAGAGCATTGAAAACATTGATCAGTATTTGCGGTGAGTTATTGATGTGTTCACATTTTTCTATGATTTTATGTCTTAACTCTTGTAGATTATTAATTGGTGTTTCATAAATAATATTCTTTATATATGGCCACACAAAAAAATCCATGACTGTTAAATCACACGATCGTGGTGGATATGGAATCGCTGTATTTCTACTTATTATCCTATCGCCATAAAATTGTTGCAAAAACTGAATATTTTCAAGTGTAACGTGAGATGTAGCCCCATCCTGTTGAAAATATCCGACCTGGAGTTCATCATTAGTCAATTGATTAGTAAAAACACTGAAAATCTCGTTACGATATTTCTCCGAAGTTATCGTGCCCTCAAAGAATATTGGTCCTATTAATCGGTGACGACTCATACCTACCCATACGCCTACTTTTTCTGGATGTAGAGGAACTTCTCTGTAGAAATGAGGATTTTCACTGTACCACATACGCATATTTTGCGAATTAACATAACCTTTCAAATAAAACCAAGCTTCATCCGTGAAAAAAGTATGATTTAAAATATTGTCTGTCATTGTTTGAATAAACCATTGGCAAAATTGTGTTCTTTTTTCATAATCCGTAGGTAATAGATTTTGTACAGAAGTTAATTTATATGTTCCATGCGAAAGCCCTACTTGTTGCGAAACTCTGCGAATAGATGTTTGAGGAGATTCGTTAATAATTTGTCTGACATTTTCAATTACGCTGCGACTTCTCTTGAGAGGAGGACTGCTTCCTTTTTTCCTTAAAATACTGCCTGTTTGACGAAAAAGATTTACACAATGCATTAGCGTATCACGGAAAGTTTTATAGCTAGGAACAGTATTTGGATATCTGTCTTCAAACTCCGCAAGGCAATTTTCTATTGAATGCTGCCAAATACCATCAATTTTTTGAGATGTCAGGAAGTAACATTCTACCATAAACGCTTATACATATCATTAAAGGCCATTACTTTTTCTTTCGATGAAACTTTAAAATATATATTTGACACTGACAGATGTTTGAAATAACATCTTAATGGCTAAAGCTACGACATAATTTTTATATACACGGCCAGCTACGAGTGAAAATTTTAATGATCGCTCGTTATGATTAATTTATTTGTTTAAAAATGCCTTGGACATGTCACGTTTACGCATCTCTTTTGGCAAAGTTTTCCTTCTTCTTCTCTGTTTTGGGTTGGACGCTACCACGTCCAATCACTTGAGCACACTGCTCTTTGTACTATCCCAATAGATCTCTCAATTCCACTCCGTTAGTCTTGTGTCCTCGATAAAAGCCACTATCCTCCTCAGGGGAAGTTTGAGTACATTCGAAGGATCCAATAGATCCCTCCCGAAATATTTCTGTCTGAGTTCCTTCAGTTCCTCACATGTGCATATTACATGAAGGCTAGTTTCCTCCTGTTTTTCACATCTCCTACACCAGGGTTCGCTAACCAAGTCCATGGTGTACAAATGCTTCCTTAAAGGACAATGTTCGGTTATTAACCCGGTAATTATTTTAATTTCTTTTTTGCTACTACGAATTAGGTTGGCCAAAACTATCCGTTCAGCCCCCTTAGTAGTGTTTTGGTATGGAGTTGACCTTCCGTTAACCTCCATTTATTTTTATATTCTTTTTCTAGCCATAACCAGATCTCCCTTTTAGCGGAATACTTAATGATTCCACATACAGGTTCTGGTCCTATGAAGTTCCTATTAGTACCTTCTTTGGCCAGTTTGTCGGCTCATTGCCTTTAATTCACTCATGTCCTGGCACCCATATCAGCGACACTGTATTGTCTTGTGCCAGGTTATTGAGGACCTGTTTACAATATTTCACCAGCTTAGACCTGGCAGATGGGTTCATAATGGCTTTAATAGCTGCCTGACTATCAGCCATTATGTTATTTTTTTTGCTTGCGCAGCCGGCTTCCCGAATTTCATCAGCGCAGGCTGCGACTGCTAACAATTCGGCCTGGAAAACCGTAGTATGTTTCCCCAAACATATCGATATGTTCCTTCTAGGGCACATTCCGCATATGCCTGCACCTGCCCCCTGACTAGATTGTGATCCGTCAGTGTACCAGGTGCCGGCACCACAATCGATCGAGCGACTTTTTGCCTGTTCTCTGGTCGGTATAAGTATGTTCAGCTTAGCTGTAAACATAATTTCAGGCGCCATGCTGTCCACCGGCATTAGAAATATCGGCTCTTCCAGTATAGTTCCTGTGATATCTGTATGGCTCCCTACAACCTTGTTAGGACACCATACGTCATTGGCCTTCAGCCATCGCATCCGCCCTTTTTTTTGCAAGGTTATATTTATGATAATAGAATGAATTGAAGTTACATGTGGCTACTAACGTTAATATACAAAAAAAATATTTCGTATCCTTTTTAATATTGCTGGCAGGTAATGCATGTTTTATTACTTTATTTAGATATTAAGCATTTAAAAATCAAACTAACCTAAAATTTGTTGACATGACGTCGCTTATTTACACATTAATTCTTGGAATTATACATTTAAAATTTTAATACTATATTTAGATACGATATACGAGGTGCATTTACAATGCACAACCTCGGTTGATATTTTTTTAATTTGTTTTTACTTATCTAGTTAGGTTTAACTAATTTATTCGTTATGTTATATTTTTAATTTTCATACAAAGTAAATTTCATAGCAATATATACTGGAAGCAGTTACCTTGCAGATCTAGAGCTTCATCATGGTTCTTCTTAAGACGAAATTTGACGTGAAGAGGTGGAAAAATTACTTTTTCTCTGTCGACTAAAGGTTGACTTATAATATTCTTTTCTCTAACATCCTCTTTGTATATTCTCTTTGAAAGCTAAGTAAAAAGTTTATCATTTTGAGATCCACACAGAAGACCCAGTTATGGTCTGTATATTTTAGTAACTTTATAACCTTCTCAATATCGTCATATTTTTTCTTCAATTGAACGGAATATCCAATAGGAATTGAACCGAAAACATTCCTGTTGTGTAGTAGGACACATTTGAGGCTTCTTCTGGAACTGTTGGTAAACAAACGCCACTCAGATCATATTGTACAACGCCCATTTTAGTTAGCAAACCTGGCACATTGTTACAATAAATAAATTCACCCTCTTCTTTAAAATATTGCACAAGATCACTTTCCCTGCTACGATAAAAAGTTATCTTCGTACTTTTCTAGATTAAGTTCTTTCCATATAATCTAGCAGTTCCGATGATTTCTTTGACGGGCCTAAATCCCATACTAAGTCATTCAATTCTGCTTGAGTGAAACGTTGTTGTCCATTATTAGAAATTATATCTCCATAGTCACAATCTACATCTGAATCTTGCTCCTCAATAGCATCTGCCATGTCTTCAGCATACGAGTACTTAAGTGAAGGAAGCTTTTCATTAACTGGCACGGGTATTTCATCGGAATGAGGCTCTGGTCGAATCCCGGAGTCGACATTAGGATATACAATTTTATTCTTATTCTTCTTATTATAACCAAAGGTCTGAACTAGACAAAAATAGTAATCATCTACGTAGTTTTTCGGTTCACGCCATATCACTGGAACGCCAAAAGTTAATTTCTGGCGCTTTCCCTTGCTCCACTGCCGCAAATTTTCCACAGATTATGTGGAGCCCATGACTTGTCCTGATCAGCAAGTTTTACGTCAAAATAAGCCAAATACATTTTGTAAACAAAATCAGTAATAGTTACCCTTTAACTGGGAACGGTGAAGCTACCACAAATGTGGCAGAACGAATCGGCACTATTAGACATCTTCAAGTAGTAGACATGATGTAGTTTCTTCCCTAACAACTAACATGTAACTAAAGTTTTATTATCACGTTTGTTTACTTTTAAACAGACCTAAGTGATCAATACTTTCTAATAAAATCTCATTAAGATCTGTTGACTTAATGAACAGGATTAACTTAATAGACTTGCATTTCTTTATAGTTGTTTATTACTTAATCAGATCCTTATGTACTTAAATATTATCAGATACACTTGTACCTGATAATATTTAAGTACATTACGCTAATGAGATAAATGTATTTGGAATGTCTTTCAATTCTTTGAACAATTAAGAATTTGCTGCATTTACTTAACGATTTTCAAGAATTTTGGAATCGGCAAACAAGAAGTGCCGTAGAAAGAAAACTTTACATGGTAAGGACAAATGGGTTTCATATTTGGCATTAGCCTACCGATATTAATTAGAAACAATGGTCAGATCATAGTCAGTAGAAAAAAAAATTAAGTGTTGGCCAGTGTTATTTTTAATCTTTCATTAATTCTTATACTTGTTGATACTTCTTTTGTTATTGCACATTACTTTAAAATAAAATTATTATTATTATTAACCTTCCGAAAGGCAAAATACTGTTACCCAGTAATAATATATTTAATTCTGATTTAAACCGATTTTCATTTGTAATAAGATTATCGTGCATGCTACTATTAGGTCATTTGCTCGAATAATCTTCCTTTTGATTTTTATTGTATTCTACAGAAAAGTTGAATTGCAAATTTAAACTTTACCATTCATTCGACTTTAGAAAAGCCAACAATTTTCCGAAATTTTTTCTTAAATTTCATTTTGTCATTCATTCATGCCAAAGAATAAATATGATCATGCAAACTTGAATATTAACTGCACAAATTTTTATAAACTTTCATCTGAATTCTGAGGCAACAAAATATTCATTGCATTCATTCAGTACTCTGCTTTCGTGTTATAAATTAAATCGCAAAGACTGTGACAATATGCAGCTTAAATAAAAGTCTCGACGTAACTTTACAACTTTAAACATCTTTTTTTCAGACGTGAACGAAGAATCTCCACCTGAACCAGCGCCACCGGAGGTGCCACCTCGTGGCCCATCTTTACACTCAGCCACGCTGCGTCGTAGAGCAGACTACAACCTACCGGTTGGCGAAACGAATCAAAACGGCCAGGAAGCGACCGCATCGGCACAGTTCCTGTCGCAAGGGGGTGAGTAGTCAGAATAAACTGTAGAGTAGAGAGACAAAACGGGCTCAGGAAACGATAAATCATTTACAATGTGGCACGACATCGTATAGTACAATAGAATTTGTAAAAATTATTGTTTTAATTTGAAACAAAGGATGCGTTGTTGCTATATTTACGAATTATATATCAGTTGATTATTGAAATCCATCTGCTTAAAATTATGTATAAGCTTTGCTAACTAGAATTTGATAGGACTTAATTATAATATGAAGTATGAGCTATGTATGAACAAACCGGTTTCTAAGCGTATTAAAAGTTACCCTAAAAATTCCTTTAGGTATTATAAAAGTTTTTCTTCTTTCTTTAAACAACTGAAGGATATTAACACTTTCCAAAAGATGATTTGACCGTATTTAGATATATTATTACGATGAAAAATTATGGAAAAAAATGTATTATTCTATCCAAAATTGACATTAGAACTTTGAATATCTTACAGATATGTTTATTAAACTAAGTCCGCCCAACAGATCTTCTAAGTTACAACTCTATCATCAAAATGTGAGAGGTTCGCGCAGTAAAACAAATGCATTATGTACCTTAAGTCTTGTTTCGCATTATGATATCCTTTGCCTTAGTGAACCTAGTTGTGTGATACGATTAATAATGCTGAACTTTTTCAAGATAAATATAAAGTTGTACGTTACGCTCTCAGAGAAGATTTCTCATGACGTCATCGATACCACCATGATTCCTCTAATTGACATTCTGATCTGTAAATCTATGTGGGTAATTTCTCCTTTTTTTGTTGTACTTTTATATATGCCTCCCGACATAGATTATCTGAGTTTTGAACTACTATTAGCTTGCCTGGAATTGCTTTTGTAAGGCAAATCAATTATCCTCTGGGAGATTTTAATCTTCATCAATTTCATTATTGCTTTTCTTCGCCTTTGTCTATCGATACTAAAGTATCACTTTTCACAGACTTTATTAACTCACTGTCTTACTCAATACAACAACATCTATAATGGGCGGGGAGGGTTGCTAGATTTAGTACTATCTAACATGGTCTGTAATCTATTATTTGAACGAGATCTCTGTCCAGTGGTGCCGGAAGACAGGTATCATCCTTCACTATATATTGAAATTGAATTTCGAACTTCGAACAAACCAGCTGCATTTCCTTCTAACTGCAATCCCATGTATATTTTAGGAAAGAAAATTTTTTAAACTTTACTTGTTGATTGGTTTTTTCTAAATAATTGTGTTAATGTTAATTCAGCTTTTGAGAAATTTTAAAATGTGCTTTATACTGTTATGGATTCAACTATTCTTAAGATTCAATCCGAAAAATCGGCCGGGTATCCTCCATGGTTTTCCAAAACCTATCAATGACAAAATGAAAATTAAGCTCTAATATCGTCGGAGATGGCGATCCACTCCACGGCCAATCAATGCTTTTTATAGTATCAGGAGAGAACTGTACTTTGGAATTTCTAATGCACGTACCTTATGCTTATTGTAGCATATGTTTAAGAGAGAAAAACCACATGCGTAACTATTGTGTATTCAGAATTATAAGAAACTAACTAATGTGTTTGCAACTGTTGTTGCACCCCCATGGCGATAATTCTTTCATTGTTGTTGCATGGATACGATTCACCTACCTGCAGTATTATACGAATCCATAGGCCGTATTAACTACAAATTAGGACCCTGTAATTAAATAAGGCTTCTAAAATTCTTGAATCCTTTTCTTATTACTACATTTTGTAGGAACCTTACTTTGTAGTCGCGAATGATAAGGTGCGTTGTCCATCACTATCACACTACCTTTTAGCAAAGAATCACAAAACCACAGTTTAAATAAAGATGAAGTCATGTTTTCATGGTAATCTAAACTTGATTATTTTACATTTTTGCAGATAATAGACACTGTTCAGGCCATCCTTTTTCTGGCGCAGAATGACAAATAATAATTCTCTTCTCTCTCGAAACAGGCACGTCCATCTGACACATATTTGAACTGTCCACCCAACCTTTGGTAACAGTATCACGAGTATCATACTACGTTTCGTTTAAATAGCATAATAATAATAATAAATACTTTATTTCGAGGTCAACAAAATACAAGAAAATATAGATACAGCACGATCGTATGTTGGAAAACGTCATACAATATGTAATAGTTACAATTATATTATGTACGAATCTTATGGAAATGCTGCCAAATAATCAGTTATTGTGTAATAATGAACATGCAGTAAACATTCCTTGACACTTCTCTTAAATAAATAAAAACTGTTAATTGCTTTTATTTCTTTTCTAATCCCTTCTGGTAAAAGAAAATATTATGTTTCGGTGGTAATAAATAATTATATTATCCTGCCTCGTGTTAAATTTATGATCTACCTTCTCTTTATTAAAATTAGTGTAACACTTATGCACAAAGCTCAGTGTCATGCTTCGTAAATTCGTAAATGTCAGAATTTGACAGTAATGATTTTGATTGAACTCACTTTGAAATACAAACTTATTGTTCTACAACGTTGCCAAATGTGTTTTTCGTGGAAGTACGTTAATGAATAAATGTTTAAAACAAGCTTTTAAATCAAAAAGAAAACGTTTACGAAATAATACTAGTAAATATTTTTTCTTTAAACTAAATTTCATCTATCTCTATTAACAGATATCGAAGAGCAAAGGTTAGTTACGCACTAAAAGTCTGAACTTCAAGAACCCCGTGAAAACAAACGATGCATGATACGACATTTTAACATTAAGGTTTTTTATTCAGAACCAAACGAAGAACGTCGCTGCGTGTAGCTTTTGCGACAATTTATACACACGTTATATATATATATATATATATATATATATATATATATATATATGTATAGGTCATAGAAAGTGAGAAGCTTATGTTCCTCAAACAAAGCCCTGCAAGACGCTGCTGTCTTTAGGCCGAAAATTATACGATTGCTCTTTTTTTGCGTTAAGAATATTCTTTGACTCGTCGACAAACATCGCCAATGTATTATGCCATACCGCAGAACTCATAATATATATTAATCGTCCTTCCTCTCTATATTATTTAATTGCCATTAAGTAGTCATACCGAAGTTTTTGCAACATCGGGCTTTCCATAATTGCACAATATTTTGTATAGTGCCAAACTTGAATCCAACTTTCTTTAATGTCAGCCACTATGTTATTTTACAACGTGAATATTGGTAGGATGATCATTAATTCTTTTATGCAAACACTCAGAGTAGGCACAACATTTTGTCTGTATTTATTTGTGTGTATTTGCTCTTCTCGACGTTCCTTTGTCACTTCTTTGCTTGCGAGGGCCTCCGTCACATTCACTATATAAATTGTTCCTCTAGGCACTTTTGTTAATTGTTATGTTCGTTCAATATTCCTGGTTTGGCCATCGTTATTGTCTTCCATCAAGATATGATAGATATTGAGAATGGTATGTTTTGCATCTTGTGATAAATGTTTTCTCTGTTGTCTTCTAATGTCATCATATTCCTAATGCATCCTTATAGGAGTAATAAGGATGAAAGGGGATTTTATATATATTTCTATTTCTTCCTAGGGAGTTATTAGCATTATTCACATCGCTCTCACTAAAAGGTCGCCCACATGGTAATTATAAAAGAGAGAGAAATGGTAAACTGTAACCTTCAAATATATATGCTGCAATAAATAGTACTAACAATACTAACAATAAATGATTAATACACTAAATATTATATGTATTATATATATGCCCCACTACTTACTTGAATTGTATTAATTGTTATAGTTAGGGACCTAATAGGCTCATTAGAGTTAAAGAGTTAAATTTAATTAAACACATAGCACAAATAAATAAAACACACATAAGATGTTTTAGATTTACACTTTATTAATAAAATAATGAGAGCTGTTTCGCTAACACAGTAGCTTCTTCAAATTCAACTTAAGACTAAAGATACATACAAGATACAGTGTTAATCAGGTAGTTGACCCAAGTTAAAATTCTAGGAACTATTACATTTATATTTTGCTTTTTGAAAACTATACCATGTCCTACTTGTGTGAGGTTTAAGTATAAAAATATAGTATAAGCAACTAATAAACAATATTTCAATAGGTGAACAGATTTAACAGTGGGGATGAATTCAAGTCTAATTTATCGTTTAGTAATATTTCTGAGTTTTTAAGTTTATTAATTTCTAAAGATTCTAAACAATTTAGTTTTCTACCTTTATTTTCTACATGTATGGTGTCGAATTGTAAACTAAATTCGTGCTCATTCTCTATTAAATGATTAGAGTAGGTTGAGTCAGTTTTCTTATTGATATAAGAATGATAGTGGTCTTGGATTCGTTTTTTAAACGTTCTACCTGTCTGTCCAATATATGTTTTGGTACATGATCCGCATGATAACTTATAGACTCGTGATTTATTGTCTTTGGTAGTTTTTTTTCTTTATTATTTTTAATATATTTGGCTAGATTATTATTAGTTTTATAAGCAATATTAATGTTTTCTTTTTTAAGGAATTTTGATAATTTAAGTTGCTGTTGACCTATGTAAGTAAATGATTTAAACTGCTTGTCTGGATCCACTTTAATGATCGGGTACACCTCCCTTAATAATTTATTGACTGATTTTTTAACAATTAATTTATCTATTAGATTTGGGTCATATCCCTTGTTGTGAGCGATTTGTTTTATAATATTATATTCTTTATTATAGTCTTCATTGGACATCGGGATGTTAATAAGTCTATGTGTCATGCTGTGAAAAGCCGCTACCTTGTGTTAGACCGGGTGGTTAGATTTATTATGTATCGTGGTATCTGTATGAGCCACTTTGTGGTAAATAGAAAAATGGACCCTATTGTTTACACGTTTTAAAGTGGGATCCAGAAAGTTTATACTATTATTAAGCTCCTTTTCTATCGTAAACGTGATATTAGGATCAATGGAATTGATAAATTCATAAAGAGTGTTCAACTGCCCATCTGTACCTATATATAGGCCTATTAAGCGGTCCGTAATACTTATGGCGCAGAGTAATACAATATCAACATTTCCAAATTATAAATAATTATAATCGTATTAGTCCCTTTTGCATTAATTACCTCATATACTTAGTCAGATATACAGGTTACCTATAGTAATTAAATATAGGGCGCTAATTTTTAGTGATTACCGCCAATGGATTCGTATTAGATAAACCGTATCCATTCAATAACAATGAGAGAATTATCGCCACCCACAGTTGGTGCAACAACAGTAGTAAACACATTAGAGGTTAGTGTCTTGTAATTCTGAATGCACTGTACGTGCGCGTATTACAGTTTTATTTCAAAAGATGAAAGGTGCCGATTTTACTGCTTACGTCTATACTGTTGTTCTACATACGAAAGGAGAAAAACTAAAATAGGTAGAATATCAGCATATCTCTCATCGTTCAGTTTACTCGCTTCCAGGGTGTATAGTTAGATAAAAGAATATTTCGCATTTCAACAATATTTATTTTTTAAATGTAGAACCTCGAAAATAAGCTTCTATTCTTCTCTACAAAAAAATTGAATAGAACGCCACTTTCCAATGTAGAGCGTCTTCGTTTTATGACTATTTTAAAAATTCCAATTTCCTATATTTAAAAGTAATATAACTGATAACCAAATTATCTTTCGATCTACAAATCCCAGCAATGTTGACTAGTTTTTTATGGCACACTTGCTTCGAGTTTATGTATTTCTATTGTATAATTTATATTGCTTTATTAACGTTAAATACACGTATTCGATTCACAATACTCCTGTATCACATAAGAACGTGAGCGATAGTTCAATACGATAGATGAATACTAATGTTTGTTCCCCAGGAGACGGTCCTAATCTTTATGACCACTTAGTTGTTTATTGCCAATGATTGCGCAAGGTTATGGACTCGCCTCCTTTTAATTAATTAAATTGTAATGAAATTGGAACGAGTTGGAGGGAGGGGCAGCAACAAATACAACCAAAGCAAGTAATATGGACGGAATAGAGACGGAACTAGTCTCAGGGACAGGATGCGAAATAAAAAATAACGGGTGATGTATTTGTACGGGAATGAAAGAAATGTAATTGGGTTATGTGCTGTGGATTAAGCACTTTGAGTTAATTGCATTTTAACTGTTGTTAATTAAATTTCAGCGGATTAGCATATTTTATATTGCCAGGCTTGATTATTTGATTCAGAAGAAGAGGCGACGAAACGTGTTTTTTTTTCGGCAACCCCATGAATTTATGGTTACTTTTAAGTAAATTAAAGAAGTAATTTCCAGTTTTTTGTGTGTGACAAAGCTTTGTATTTGAAGCAAAATTATAATTTGCATAATATTTACTATTGCGTAAAATGGGGACAAAATAATTTAGGCAAAATTTCTTTGCAGTTGAATCTAATTCAGAATAATCTGACTAAACTAATTACATTTTTTTTTCAGAATTTCCTAAATCTACTCTTTTTTAGAAACATCTCTTCTAAAATACTACTTCTTCTTGAGATCAATTTGAGGATATTTAATTTATTTAATTTCGATATTTAATTTTTGTTATGTACATTGCAACTGGTTTTTATGACAGGTGTTGAAAAAGTCTTCAGTCAGCTATGTGCTGTGGAATGCATGTCTATAGTAGCGTACCTTCAAAAACTTTCCTCATTATAGTAGTTTGTTATTTAAATAACTAAGTAACCAAAGTTTGGTGCACATGCACTTTAGAAAACTTCAAATTCTGCTAGTTGTCATACATGAATTCAAATTATAAACGTTTATATTTTTTAAATTGATTTTATAACATAAAATATTTATTATTCACAGTTACTATAGAACTGGCCAAAGATTAGAAAATGGAGATTGAGTTTATTCCACTGATTAGTGCTTACAAGATTTCCGGCCACCTGGTAATGTCACCTGGTCCCGGAGGTCACATTGTTGCCTTTATACCGCAGGTTTACCAGTGTGATAAATAATAGGCGGGACAACGATTAAATAACAACATATAATTTAATAAAGATAATGATAACAATAATAAACACTACATTATAATTATGAGGCACTAGTTTTGTAGGAACTCTAACTCTCTGACTCTGAATGTGACTCTCTCTCTGACTGACTGTCGAGACCTCTTGAGTGTCTCGTTATATATTAGAGTGTCCCCTTAGCCTAGTGACCTGGTTACAAGATAAACACAATGTGATGAAAGATCATAACTTACCGAGGTCATGTTGACGAAATGGGTATTTTGAATACATGACCTGGTTTAGTTATCACAGTATCCTAATCTGCCAGTTACTTACGCACAACTGCAAAAACATATTCAAAAGTTTGTGTTATTAAATTTGGCGAAACAGGGGCAATAACTCGTAAACCTGGCGGTGGAGCGCCTAGAAAACGAACAGTAAATTGCATAGAGGATATTCGACGTCGAATGGACAACTCACCCAAAAAATAAATTTCAAAGCTATCACAAGTTCATTTGTCAGTGGGAACATGTCATATCTACTATTTTAAAAAAGGATTTAAAGTTGTTTCCATATAACATTCAAGCAGTTTCGGAACTCTAATACGTAGATTTTGTTACGAGAACACAGTATTGTATATGGTTTTTGAATAATAAAATATGAGAATTTGGTCTGCAGAAAACCCTCATGAATTTGCGGTTTCAAGAAGACGAATTTTTGGACCTATATTTTTTAATAAAAGATATCGAAATGAATTTTTAAAGCCGTTCATTAATGTAGTTTATGATGATGAACTTGCAGAAGAATATCTCCAGCAAGATAATGCACCAGCGCACAAATTCCGAGAAACAATTTTTGCAACAATTTTTCGATACAAGAATTATTAATTTTCCTCCACTATTATTTTATTCTTCCGTATTTAAATATACTATTTTTATTATACAATCAAAGAGCTTCACATTTCTGTTGTGAATTCTTGTGCTGACATAACCCACGAAATAGTAACAGTATTATTTAACTTTGTCTTCAAAATGGTCAACATTGGGTTTAGTATTACATATTTTCTTTTAATTTTGACAATCGTAATAAATATTTTTTCAAATATTAATTATTAATTATTACCCACATTTACATGCCATAACCACACTAGCAAAATAGTGTTCATTATACGTTTGTGACAGATTACCAGCACTGTCACCAACCATTAAAGAAAAGGCATGGACGTCTCTAATGCGGATAGTTTTTGAAGGAATATTAGATTCATGCTATATTTTATTAAGTGTCAATTTAAGTTACACTTTACAAGTTGAAGATAAGTTTTTTAAAATTGTTATTCAATAAAATGTTCATTCACGAACAAAGAAAAACATATTGAAATTTTGTTTTCGCAGTGGTCAAGCCAATTGATATTATTCTGTGAATGATTACAAGAAAAATCTCTATAAAGATTTCCAAATTTCATCGTTGATAATAACAACGTTTCCGCTGTAGTTTAACTAATAGCGTGTTTCTAAGAAACAGGTTCCCAAGTACGGAAAAACCTATTCGCACAAATGAAAATAAAGACCTAACAAGAAATATAATCGATGAAGTTTTGAATATTTCTGTACGACGGCTACCTATCAATTATAAGATTTCCAAATTCCATGGCTAATAATAGCAACTTTTTCGATGAAGTTTTGAGAATAGTAATGTATTTTGAAGAAACAAGCATTTCAACTTGTCGTAGAAACATAAATAATGTCAAACTAGCAAGAAATATAGTCTATTAACCTCCGATTATTTCTGTACAACTGGTATCACAATCAATAATTAAATTTTAGTATAGGATCGACATACTGCTTTTAAAAAAACCCTAAAATGTTATTTTAGGTATTAAAAATATACTATCAATTGCTTCCTTTAGATTATGTAAAGAGTGTTATATATGGACATTGGTTTAATAACAACATTAATAATGACGAAGTTCCTAATAAAACATTTTTTACTTTTATTTAAATTTAATTGAATCGGCCGATACTTGCTGGAAATCCATAATATGTAAATGGGATTTAAGTAAAACACCTATACTAATTTCCAGTATATATAACACTTTATTATATGTATTAATACATTGACGACATGTTTCGCTACGATGTAGCTTCTTCAGATCTTATATTACTACTGAACACGCTCTTCACAAATGTATGGCTTTTTTTCTACACTATTTTAATGGGTTGCACTTGTCTACATTAGAATCGTCTCTTACCGATGTATCGTCTAAAGTTATTGTTATCTTAATATTTGATGAAACCAGTTTAAAAGTTGGGAATTATTAAGGTCTAATTGGTCACTTAACAATATATCTGCATATTTAAGTTTATTTATTTCTAAGGATTCCAGTAAATTTAACTTTAATCCTTTGTGTTGTGACTGTAAAATTTCAAAATCTGTATTGAAACTATGATTATTTTCCAACAAATGAAGTGCATAACTGGAATCTGTCTTTTTGTTAATAAAACTTTTGAAATGTTCCTGTATTCTTTTCTCAAAGCTCCTACCAGTTTGGCCTATGTATGTTTTAGGGCACTCTTTACATGTTAGTTTGTATACTCCGGATTTATTACTTTTGCTTGTCTTGGATTTATTATTTTTTATGAATTTCCCTAAAGAATTATTGGTTTTATAAGCTACATTTATATATCTGGTACATTAGACAATGCAATGACAATGATCATTTTTCTTCTCAAATATTATGGGCCGATGAAGCTAGATTCACAAACAGTGGTTTATTCAATAGACAAAATTTACGATTTTGGTCTACAGAAAACCCTCATATAATCAGACCTGCTCGACATCAAGTACGTTTTGAATTTAATGTCTGGTGTGGCATACTAGGATCACGAATAATTGGTACAATAATTTTTAATGAAACACTAACGTCCGACGATTATTTGCATTTACTGCAAAATAATATTGAAGACTTGTTGGGTGAATTACCTTTACAAGAGGCTCATAATTAATTGTTGTTTTTATCAGGACGGTGCTCTAGCACATAATTCCAGAATTGTAACCAATTTCCTCAGTCAGTGGTTTGGTAACAGGTGGATCGGAACTCGTAGACCGGTGGAAGGGCGACCAACATCTCCTGATCTGACGCCGCTCGACTTATATTTGTGGGGTTACATTAAAGACAAACTGTATGCCCGCAGCTACAGTATCATAAATGGACTTCGTGAAAGCGTGGTTCACGAATTTCGAGCTATTCCAGGGCGTATTTTACATAAAGTTGTTAAATCTATTATTCGTAGATCCTATTTATGTTTGGAACATGATAGTCAACTGTTTGAACATTTTTATAATTTCTTATTATAATTTTGTTTTAAATAATATCTAAGTATTTTTTGAGCTGCCTATGTTTTTATTTTAATAAATAATTGTTGCGAAATAAAGTTTTCTTTCTTTTTTTGTTTGCAAAACCTTCTATTGTCAAATGCCACAACCGCTCTAACCTATTAATGGAACAATATGTTGTTTTTTTAATTTTTGAAATTAGTTTTGGTTTCAGGTATAACAAATTAGACATTTTTGAAAAGGGAAAAAATTCTTTTCGAATAATTTCTTATTATAATTTTGTTTTAAATAATATCTAAGTATTTTTTGAGCTGCCTATGTTTTTATTTTAATAAATAATTGTTGCGAAATAAAGTTTTCTTTCTTTTTTTGTTTGCAAAACCTTCTATTGTCAAATGCCACAACCGCTCTAACCTATTAATGGAACAATATGTTGTTTTTTTAATTTTTGAAATTAGTTTTGGTTTCAGGTATAACAAATTAGACATTTTTGAAAAGGGAAAAAGTTCTTTTCGATGGTGTCATAGCCAACTATGACCTCCATAAAAAAAATTAAACTTGATCACTGTAGCTCAACTACTAGAGCAGTTTTAAAAAATCTAAATACACCACCAGATTCTTATTAAAAAAGTGCCTTAAGGAAGTGCAAATTAAATTTGTCTTTCATTGAAAATAAATGAGTTATTAAAGAAAATCGAAAAAACAAAAATTCACTCTTTTTGCAATAGCGCCCGAAGTACGTTAAATATTCAAAGCTAGTGTATAGGGTTTGGTACAACTTTACCTCTGGAGTATTGATCTCATTTAACAAAATCTCTATCTCCTATAATAAGCGATATCCTCATGTTGAGAATGAATCTGTGGACACACTGTATATATACACTGCTCAACTTTTGAACTGGTACACTTACAAGAACATATATAAATAACAATTTACTACTTTTTGAGCAACACTTTCTTGCTTAGTTGATAGTATATGGTTCTGAGAAACACTTTTAAGGCGAAGAATTAAAAGAATAAAACTTAAATAGCGAATTTCAAATGTTTTAATAGAAAAATAGCAAAATATTCATTTTAGTATTACAGAAAAGTTTGCTTTGGAAAGAAAAGATAACCAAACATTTAAAGATTAATAATACGTGGGACCTCCTCTAGCTCTTATGACCTCCTGGCAACGTCTTGGCATGCTGGAAATCAAATTCCGAATGTAATGGTGAGGAATATTTTGCCATTCTTCCAAAACGGCAGTTCGGAGCTGATGGTGATTGTTTGGATCCACTCCTCGTGATCTTATCAACCTCTTCAGGTAATCCCATACGTCCTCTATGGGATTAAGATCTGGAGAGTTCGCTGGCCAATCCATGTGCGTAATATTGTTCTCTTCAAAAAATGCATTGATTTGTCTTGTTCTAGGAGGACGCGCATTATCATCAACAAACACAAAACCATCGCCTATTTCATTAGCAAATGGCAACACTATAGGTTGTAATACCTCATAAAGATACTGACACTATACATTATAGCATTTCCAAGCATAACCAATTCAGTACGACGAGTCGCAAAAATACCTCCCTAAATAGTAATTGAACCACCGCCATAAGCTTGATGGTAAGTCACGTTGTTCTCAATATAACGTTCTCCTCTGTTTGTCCAAACTCTAACTCTTCTATCTGAGCTATGGAGATGCACTCTGGTCTCGTCACTGAATAAAAACCGACCCCAATCTTCAACATTCCAATTTGCATGTTCGCATGTGGGCCCTGGTCAACAATGGGCATTTTTTAGAAGATCTGGACCTTAAATTTACCCCATGGAGCCTTCTTCTTACTGTTTGAATGGATACTTGAGTACCTGTTGCATTCAATAACTGAATTTGGAGTGATCTTGCAGTAGAAAAATCTATTCCCTCGACACTGAACCGTAATAAAACGGTCCGCCCTGCCTGTTGTACGGCGATTTCGCCCTCCGCCGGGTCTATGTTGGACAGATCCAGTATCATTAAAACGCATTCGAACTCTACTGATCACATTGTGGCTCACATTGAAATGGGCTGCAATAGTTCTTAGCGATGCACCAGTCATAAGCATTCCCATAGCTTGGCTCATCTCTTCAATCCTTAAACGCCTTAATGGCAACTCTAAAATGCAATCAACCACTCTGCATTAAAACTTATTCGAGAAATTCGCAAAAATTCTCTTAAAACTTGATAAAAGTATAAGCGTCCGCGAGCTCAGTAACTGCACTTATGATAGATAATAACAACAAACAACAATGGAATGGCAAATGTCATTCGATAGATATTTGTTTGCATTCCGAAAGACAGCCCTGATCATATAGGAAGTCATGCCTAACGCCTACGAAGGGTTGTTTACTTTTACTGCAGTGTACCAATTCAAAAGTTGAGCAGTGTATACATGTATGGATTATTTACAGCTGTCGCCGACTCTCCGTCCCCAGTTTCAATTTTCTTCTGTCGTAACACATGTCTTCCTCTAAATTTCTTGCACCCAAAGCTTCGTTAATTTCATCTCTCCAACTTCTCCTTGGTACTTCCTCTCTTTCACTTTTCTGGAGGTATCCACTCTACAGTTTCCTTGGCCATTCCGTTTCATTCATTCTTTTTGTGTGTTAAAACCAAATCAATTATATTTTCTCTATGCCGTCAATAATATCCCTCTCGATGTTGATCTTCCTTCCAATTTCTTATTCTTTCGAGCCTCGATATCCGATAGCTTCTTCTTAAAAAATCAATTTCTGTGACCAGCAGCTTCTTTCTATTTGTTTTACTCAAATCCCATACTTCTGATCCATATGTCGAAATACGCTTAACAATTGAGTTGTAAATACGAAGCTTTGTGTTTCGTCTAAAGTTTTTTTTCCCAAAGTATGGAATTGATTCCTCCAATAGTTTTCCTACATTTTGTAATTCTTTCCTGAGTGTCGTCTTTGCAGTTTCGTTGCTTATTGAAAATTACTCCTAAATATTTAGCTTTGACATCGTTATTTATTATTTCGTTTTTCAAATGTAGGTTGTTGATTTTATCGCTGCCCACCATGAGGTATTCACATTTACTCAGATTTATTTTAAGACCCACTAGTGTGTACTCTTCATTCTAACTGTATAATACAAAGGTATTTTTAATAATATGAAATATTATTAAAAACCTGGTGTGAAGAACACAAATACAGGTTCACTATTAATATTTTTGTGAACGTGTCCGAAAATATCTTTCCCCAGAGACGTAGATACGTATTTCACCTTTCTACAGGCTCATCGGTACGCCCCTGCTGGAGAAAGAATATTTCCAGACACATTCACAAAAAAGAACCACATCACCGTAATTATCCAGACCGGGCGTAGAAGTAAATTCAGCGCTGCCTGTTGTCAGACAAGCGAAGTACCTCGCCCCGTCCACATAACCAATGTGAAGTAATGACGCCTTTCCAAAGGTGGTACAGTCATCCCTCTAGAAACTGTATTTTGTTTGTGTCTTCACTCATACTACGGACTAACCGCATGTGTGATGTATCAGAATAATTGAAACATACATGAGTAGGTAAACCCCAAAAACAATATACAAAACTGGTGGGGTTTACCTACTCATGTATGTTTCAATTATTCTGATACTAACTGTATAACTCAAATCCTGCTTGTATTCTGCGATTACTACCTGATCATCTGCGTAAAAGAGAATATAGGTTACCATCACCCACTTGGAGATCCATGCTCTTACATTTGCGTGTCCAGCCTTTTAGGGATTGTCAATGATTGTTTCAACTTTAATCGCAGTATAATTTTGTTTGTAATATTGTTGGACGGCCCTAATTAGTGTTGGTCAAATGTCGAGCTTTTCCATTGTTTTCCATAACTGAGATACTGGAAGACTGTCATAAGTTTTTGCGAAATCAATGAAATCTATATGTGTTTCTCTATTTCGCTTTTCTAATGCTATTTTCAAAGTAAAGGGTTGTCCGTGGTAGAAAGTGACATTTCTACAATTTTAAATATGGCTACCATGACGTTTTAAAAACATATCGTACCTGATAGGAAACCCGGTACCTAATACACGGGCACAATTTAATTTCATTTTATAAATTTCTATAACTTACATAAGCAGCAAAATCACATACTCGAATACAGTGAATTTCTGTCAAGTTTTTTTATAAACATTAAAATCACGACAATATGACCCTACTGTATTTAACTTCTGTTTAGGATGTTAAATTGTATTTAAGGAAAGTTGCACGAGTTTAGGCCCGCATTTAAAATTGTAGTGCGCAATTACATCTGTATATTCACGATCATATTAAATCGTATTTGATTTCAAAATATCGCATTAAAATGTATCTTATTCGATTATACTTAACGGTTTATAAACTTATCTCGGAGACATTTGTATATTTCTATCAATAATTTTAATGTAAAATTCGTTCAAATTCGGGTTATACTCGTATTTTCTATATACCTATCAAAAATGTAAATGTATACTGAAATGTGCAGCGAGATCAAGAAATACTAAAAAATTGAAGTCGCAGAGGTAATAATATCCTGAATATAATTAAAGTATACAACTCTAGCCCGTGGCGACACTGGTGGCAATTCGGTCAACTACGATCTCGTCAGAGTATTGACCCAATGTTTTCCATCTCCATCGCACGTGTTCTCATCCTGCGTCCTCGTGTTATGAGAAAGCACATCAAGCTCCACACAGCAAAGACGTGATATGGCTTTACCTACTATCTTTTTTTTCGTTTTTCTTTGCTCTTTCCTTGGTTCTTTTTTTTATTTCGAAACTCTCCCTTTTTTATCCCGGGTGCTCGTGAATTCCAAATTGCTCTCCTTGCATCGGACGCATAATAGTTTAATCCGATGATAGGACTGCAGCACTAGGAGTCTCGCTTCTTTGCTCTTCCTTAATCATTCATATCCGTTTTACGTAATGCCAGGGATTGACTACTGGATTGAATTTTCAACTCGTTCGTGTTTACTCGAAGACGCGGACGTCTTTCTATTTGATGAAACTGCATTATTTTAAAGGGAAATACACTAGGAAAAACAGACACCTCTGAGGAAGTTTCTTCCGTGGTAATTTTAAAGTGCGGTCGTAAAACGGGAACAAGGTTTGAAGTAGTAGCTTGAGATAATGACTTACATGAAAGAAGTCTATTAAATAATCATTTACACTCAAGAAACTACTAAGAATACGGGCATTCTGAATGATAGGTTTTGTTTGAAGAAGTATGTTAACATATTTAATAAAACAACGTAGGTATGTTAAGATGAAGTAAATATATGGACGCAAAGAATTTCTTAGTTTAAAGCTTAAGAACTTTACAACTGAAATCTATGTTTACTCCAGACCGATACGTGATTTTAGAATATACAACATGTATCAAATTTTATCTAACCAGTGACGTGGTTTGCTCAGAAGACGAATAATTTTTTCTTTTATGTGTTTAGATCATCGATTCCCAAAGTGGTCCAGGTGGACCCCCAAGGGTCCACGGGAGACTCGACGGGGGTCTACGTTGGCGTTACAAAAAAATGGGGGTTTACAATTCGTAAGCGGGGGCCACGAAAATTTATCTGGTTTCGATAGTGAAGAACTAAAATGTTGGCTTGAGTTCACCTATCAATGTAGGCAGATAATATTTTAAGAAGCTCAGCGACTGTTACTTGTAAAAACTTGCATATTCCATATTCAGTACAACGTGACTAGACTTGCAAAGCGCTGCCGCTGCCGCCGTCCGCAATGCTTGTTCAGACGTGCACAGGGACGAAGTACGACTTGTGGTGTGTGTGCTTGCAATCTTGCATGAACTTGTTTGATTCTTCACCAATATAAATACGAATGCCACGGATAAACGTTACTCATTTGTTTCCCGAATCGCTTCAATTTATTATTAATGCAGTTAACAAAATAAGAAGCAATGCATTGAATACGCGTTTATTTGCACAATTGTGCGATGAAAATGATGAAGACTTCCAACGATTGCTCTTACATACTGAAGTACGCTGGTTGTCGAAAGGTGCATGTTTAACGTTTTTTTAAAGATTAAAGATTTTTCTCACTTTTTGAATCAGTTTTAGAGTTTCTGGAAAGTAAAGATCCAGATTTAAAACAAAACCTGATCAATTTGAAAGCAGACATCGCGTATTTGACAGATTTGTTCAAAAAATTTAATGACATTAACTTACAATTACAAGGGGACAGCCTCAATTTAATAAAAACAAAGGGTGTAATTTCAGCTTTTCTTGGAAAATTGAAATTTATGAAGCAAAATATTAGTCGGCGCGAATTTTCCCAGTTTTCAAACTTGTCACAGGTAGAATGCCTTGATGAGGATATTCACACATACGTTCAACATTTAATTGCCCTGCATGATGACTTTAAAATCAGATTTGAAGATATTCTGACGATGGAAATACCACGATGGATCATAAATCCACTTGATGAAACGGAAGTGGAGAATGTGATATTACAAAAGGAGCTACTCGAGCTCAGCACTAATGAGGAACTGAAGGTGAAATTTAAAAGAGGGTATCAAACATTTTGGCTGCAGGCAGAAATACCCGAAAAGTATCCTGGACCGTGAGGAATTGCGAGAAAGCTTTTGATAGCGTTTCCCTCGTCATATCTTGTCGAGAAAAGTTTTAGTGTCGATACAAACCTTTAGAAAAAAAAGGGAGCAGATTGAATATCACAGAACGGGGAGATTTGCTGTTATTCCAAACAAAACTGAAGCCAAATATTGATAATTAGCTGTCAATCCATCAAGTACATCCCTCCCACTAAAATTATGACTATTTTGTGATTGTCATTGTAGAAGTTACGTTACGTTATTAATATTTAATTTTAATTATATTACGACTGTTATCATATTACAATGTAATATGATAACAATAATAATTAATAGTGTAATAATTACATATTTGAATAAATACAACACAAGGAAATATACTATTTTTTATTTTTATTTTTACCACTCCCAGGCGGAGTTTTCTAAATAAAATATGTGAGAATTGATTGGTTTCTTGTGCTGTGAGTGGATGTCAAAGGAGTAAAGTTGGATGGAATCACTTTTTTGATTGGCTAACTTTACTTTTTTGACATCCACTCACAGCACAATCAATTAAATAATTAACCAATAACTCAGCCGCAACGCAAATTTCCATAGTTAGATCTAATCTTCACATTTTTTGTCGAGTTTTGAACCAGCAAAACTTTCAAAGTGGTCTATGAGAAAAAAAAGTTTGGGAGCCTCTGGTTTAGATCCTTATTTGTAGTAGGATACTAATTATATAACAATGCTCATAGATTTGTCCAAAGTTTTTTCTTCCGTGAATCTACTTTATCTTGAATGGTAGAAGTAATATTTGTCTGACAGAATATTGTTATTTCCAGAGAGCGCCGATATACGAGCACTGGTTGACTTATTTGCGCGACCGTCTAAAGTAGGACATGAAAAAAAACTACATATCACATTTTGACAACCATGCCTTGGGAGTTTACTCTTAATGTCTGATAAATTTGTGGTAAAGCGTGTTAAGTGTAAATGGAAAATTTTGAACAACGCGCAGAGATTAAATATCTTTTAACCTTAGGACTATCAGGAAAACGGCCTATTGTAGGGTCCATTGGACCCATATTACTATATGCTGGGTTTGAGGTAATTTTCGACGATTATTTTGAATTCAATATAACGTAAGCATTATTATATTTGACTTTTATTTTATTCAACATAAGAAAACACCATTAGAATAAACCGAAGCAGTAATAATAATAAGACATAAATATTGTAAAATAAAATATATAAATGACTTACATAAAAGTAAAAGTGGGTTAAACACATTTCTTACATATAACTACTGAGTGTTCACAGCATACATTGGTTTCACAACGTGTACAAGTTGTTCTTGTTTTTCTGTCTTTTAAAGATGGACGAACATCACAACTCTTCTTTCTTTCTCGCAATCTCTGACCTAGTAGATGCTTCAGCTTCTTCTTCTGCTTCTGGCTTTTCGCGGTCCTTGTATTCTGCTAGCTCCTTTCCTACCTCAATTAGAAAGTTTCTTCTCGTTTTCAAATCAAAAGCTGAATTAGGTTTCAAGAGCCTCCATAGTATGTGTGCATTCATGGCGCTGATGTCTATCATGTTATAAAAAACTACACTCTCTTCGTCATTCTTTTCACAGTGTATGATCGTGTTATTCTGTCCATGTTGTCTACGACACCTTTTGTTTATTGTAGTCCTGGATTACCTGAGGTTTCTTTTTTGGCTATTATCAACATTTTTCTCACTGTGCCGAGTACTCAGAAACGTTAAAAGCTTGTGTTTCTTTGGGCAATACGAAATAATCATCGCATCGTCTGTAAAATCAAAGTTTGTGGAAGACACTTTACGACTTTTTGGATCAACGAATAAAGATGGCAATTCAGGCTTATTTTTACGGATCGAACCAACTAATTTTAGGTTTTTTGATAACAAATACTTTGCAAGATTGTACGAAGTAAAGAAATTGTCACACGTGACATTCCTTCCAGAGTTTTCAATTTCTCCTACTAAACGCTTTACAATCCTTTCGCCTTGATTCTTGTCTCTTTTCTCCCCCTGCTTTCCAGGATAAATTTCCATTTTCCATGCGTAGGTTGTTGCACTATCACAAATGGACCAAAATTTTATTCCATATCGTCCAGGTTTTGATGGAATATATTGTCTAAAGGAACATCTTCCTCTGAAAGTTACAAGCTGTTCATCAACCGTCATACACCAATTTGATGCATACGCATCTCGAAAATAAGTATTCCATAACTCAAAGCATTCGCGTATTGGTACCATTTTGTCGCCACTCCTTTTTCTTCGTCTTTCCGCTGCATCGTCGAATCTAAATACACGAAGTATATTTTGAAATCTATTTCGAGCGATAATAGTACCAAAGATTTTTCGAACATTGTTTTTGCTCCAAATTTGTGTTATGTTCTCGTTATAAGATTTGTATACATAAATAAATAAAAAAAAAGAAGGAGGTGTATCGATCTCGCGATTTCCAAAACGTGTTGTGTCTGAACGTTCTCGTAAAATATTGTGTCGTGGTTGTCTTCCGTGATGAGGTAAAATAGGATCTTGGTACCAAACATCTTGTTTGTTCTTTGATATAAAAGAATTAGCTCCAGTCGGATTTCTGTTGTGGTCATCATCACTGCTCTCAGCAGATTCTTCGCTATCTGATTCTTCTGCTGTGCTTGTATCACCTCCATCGATGAGGCCTTCGGCTGCATCATCCTCGTCTGAAGCTACATATCTGCTATTGTATTCAACGTTACTCATTTCGGCTACTATCGCCTCCAGCTGTTGTTGTGTAAGGTTCTCCTTATTTCTACGATCCATTTTCCGTAATGAGTAAAACGCAAAGCAGAAAATAGCCGCAATAAAAGATTCAGAAATAACTACCTGACAATTGATAAAAAATTATGCTAAAATATCAAACCGCACATCACAACTGAACAAAATATAAATTTGGCTTATTCACAGTAACAAAGTAACACTACACAGACTCGGCAAGCACTAATGCATTGTTCACGACGTGCCGCTATAAATATGCTGAAACACGTAAAGTTCCTAAAACCCGTATGATAAAGGGATTTCGCTCTTCTGTATACATCGGGGAATGCCAAGAAAGGTTTATCAGCAGCGGGAAAGTCCGGAATTTATAAGCGAACCACTATCATTGTAAAACACACTCGCTTTACCTACATTTATACAGTAAACGACATATGTGTCCAACGGACCCGGTTGGTAAATCGCGAAAGTATTTTTTTACTGACAAAACCATTCTTTCTGATATAATTCTTTTATAAAAATTTTACAGCTGTAACTCGTACTTAAAAAGTCTATTAATACCAATAAATTAGTCCAAATATAAGTACGATAAAACAATGGTTAGAAATTGTTTCGGATCCATTGGACCTGCTCGGTAGGCCTAGGGTTAAGAAAGGGCATATCCGAAATCCATGATGATATGCGAGATACACAGGGTGAGGGTTATCCTTCGTATGCAATCTTTATCAAATGGGGTGCTACCTCAAAGCGACCAATTTAAATGTAGGCAAGCAACAAGGAGGATGCAAGATGTTCTGCAAAACCTCCCTCTCCTGAGCTGACCCACCTGAAGGTGGACGTACCGTCGATATCACCCTGCCGACTAGCTCAATTGTTTTGAAGAGCGCGCGAGTCCCAAGGTCGCTTGCTGTAACCGAATAAGAAAACCAACAAGGTACACCCCGTATATTCGGTTGCCGGTGGGACTCAGGTAGCACCAAACTCAAAAGAGACAGCCCCCCTATTACTTGCCACTGTTTGAAACGAGAGACTTTGCTTATCTCAATAATTGTAGGTTAAGAAATCAAACAACACAAATAAACAACAATAACAAGCTTTAATTTCAAAATTAATAGTTCTTAAATCACATCAAGGTATGCAGATGCCAAAATTACTTTTCAGCAGATAAAAATGCAAGCAAAAGTTTAGGTAAATATAAACCACAATATTATATCATTAAATAGTTTAAAATGCAAGCAAAAAGTTTAGGTAAATATGAACCACAATATTATATCATTAAATTGAGATGTAAATTAATACAAGGAGCTAATTTTATAGGTGATAAAATGTTTAGAAAGAATCCAGACCTAATTAAATGGATAATCAGAATAATACCTCAAAGCTATAATTTTTAAAAGGTAAGACTGCAAATCTAGATGGTATTATTCAGAAAGAAAAGGTATAGTCAAAATGAAAAGCTACAATCTGCAAAGATTAAATGGGCCACACAAGAAATTAAATGTGTAACTAAAATGTTTTTCTACGTTCGTTCAGAACAATCCAAAAAGGTTTAGTTAAAAAAAATGAAGCTAAAATTACATAAACTTACAGTAATTACTCTTAACACCCCAGTAACGCTTAAGGCGCAATATAGAGCTTTCAAAAATAAACAGGATCACCTGTCAAGATATCTACACCCTGTATAGACCGGTGTTAAAAATTTGAGAAAGATTTAAATTAAATACGTTTATAGTTTAAGACAATTGAAATTTAGAACGCAGATCATGTATACATATCTATGGTTCCTTACGTAAGTTTACAAAGTAAAATTAAAGGTATCTAGCTCTTCGACGTAACCCAAGAAATGTATATATAAAATTGTACGAAGACCCGACTGAAGGTCCTATGCCTCGTCTAAGACTCTATTCTATGTAATGGCTACTAGTGAAGCTAGTCAACCAAATAATTTATACCATTAAAGAATAATTAATCAAAAGATTAAACATTAATTAAGAAATTTAGAAAATTAAAGTTTCAGGTTAAATCAGCCATTAACTACAGTATTTCTACATCTACTTAGCTTGTCTATTAAACCGTTCGAAGTCCCTTTATACTCTCAGGACAGTCTTCGCTGCGGAAGATGAAGGCGTTGATTTCGCTCGAATTAATGGTGAACAGTCGCCATGTTGTGACAACGTGATTTGAATGCGGTTATCTCAGAATTGGCAGCTTCGATGCACACAAAATCCCCGTAGGATGTGACATGAAGATTTCCAAAGAAACTCCTCCTGAGTAACGCATCCTTGAAATGAGGATTAACTTCCCGTCCAGGAAGGAAAATGTCCACTACCACGTGGTACAACTTTCGGGATACCCTCGTCGAAAAGAGCGGTAAAAGCAATTAGAATTTGGAATAAATCTCCAAAAATAATGTTAAATCCTAGGAGAATAGAAAATTCGAAATAAGTAAAAGTACAATAGAAAAAGATAATTCTTACCGCAGATATTTAGACCACACTAAATTAGAACACAAGTTAGCGCTTCAAAGACTAAAGGACAAGTGCCCGTCGACTCACAGGAAATGATAAATTATCGATCTACGTCATCGGTAAGATCGATAAACAGGTAATTATGAAAAGAAATGAAATTAATGGAAGGAATAATAATGGAAGGTACAAGTAAGATGTCCCAAGCTATCCAGCAAAAAAAAAAACGCTAATTAAAACACCGTAATTAAGTTGAAAAGAGAAGGTATGCTCGTCCAGAAATCTGCAACTACAAGTTAAATTAAAAGGTTTAGAGAGGGCGCTCCAAGCGGGAGAAAATAATAACGTAATAATAATTAAATTAGATGAGATTAATAGACGTATAGGCTCTAAAATAGATGCATGAAATTCTAAAAAATTTCTACGATTTAAGTAACGAATTAAAGGAACAAAATCTGAATACAACAGATATTAACTACAATCGTGACTATGCATTAAATAAACAAGATGTCGGACACCTCGACGTGAATGATACATAAATCGAAAATATATAGGGTCAGCCAAAGTATTAGAACATGAATAAAATTTGAAGGAATTAAAGTTTGGAATAGCATAAGTTGCACGATAATTAACAATATATTAAAATAAAATAGAATTAAACGAATATGTTGAAAAATGAGAGGACTAAATTGACTTGACGAGGTTAATAATGAAGTAAATTAATTAAAAATTCCTGCGTGATCTCAAAATGATTTTTCGCACGTAACAGGGGAAATGAATTGAAGAGAGGTAGGAGCAGCTTAGAAAATTATTCCCGCAGTGTACGGCCGAAAACAAAGTCCAGAAATGGTGGATAAAGTCCATGGTTTCTTGCTAAGACACCGACGATTGAAAGCATTAGAAATAACAGAGGTGACGGCCATTTTAAAGGAACGGGCGTTTTAAGTTTTGCACGAAGAACTTGAATGAGAGAGCTTTCGGCAGGTGCCGTGTTTACTGACGGCGGAACAAAAATGTGTTTACTTTCAAATATATATAAATAATTTCGAAATTTTTAAGGGCAACACAATAGTTTTATGCGTTGATTTATTACTTCGGACGAAACATGGGTTCTTTACTATACACTCGAATCTAAACAACTGTCGAAGATGTGGACCTAAGATGGCCAGCAGACTTTTACTGGTGCGAAAGTTGATGGATGGCATCGGTATTTTGATATGCAAAAGAAATGTTATCTTCAAAAGGCCAATACAGTACAAAGCGAATATTACGAAAATCATCTAGATCGTTTGAAGACAGTTATCGCTGAAGAACGTCGAAAAACGACTAAGAATAGAGTGTTATTTCACCATGATAATGCACCTCTGTTTTCCAATACGATTACTGCAAAAAAATTAAGAAGTATTGTTCGAAGTAGTACCGCAAGTCTCATATTCGCCAGACCTAGCACCTAACATTTGATTTTCATCTATTCCCTAAATTAAAATATTTTCTCGGAGGCAAAAATATCTGCACAAATGAAGAGCTAACTTCAACAATAGATGATTATTGTGCAGGGTGAGAATAAAATCACTTTCGGAGTGGAATAAAGAAGCCTGAAAATAAAGTTTGTTTATTTCAATTATTCCTTTCTTTCTGTACAATTGCGCGAATTAATTAACCCGCCCTCGTATGTTAATGTAATGTTCAGTATTCCAGCTTGTATTCAATAATTGTTCCTTATTTTTATGAGCGATCTCCAAAGATGCTTAAATGATAGTGGCTATTTATTGCTTAACTGTTTATGAACGTTTTCCTAAAATTAATAAGAGGATGTACAATATGAATCAATTGATAAATAGAAATAAACTCCTTGATAATACAAACAAAACACGATTTATGCCTTTTATAACAGTCTTGGAAGTAAACAGAGTTAGTTACTCATCGGAAAAGAAAAAGGAATCTGTCGTCTTGAACGGTAGTTTCTCGTTTTCTACCACTACCACGCCTTCGTGTGATTGCACCAGTCTTCCCTAAACGTTGTAGCACTCTTTGAATAGTAGAACGACTAATGTTGGGTAACCGAGCCGCATACCGTTGGCTTCGACCATCTTCCACGAGAGCTACTCTTAGCACAGTCTTCAGCACTTTACCTCTTCAGAACCATAATTAACAACTATCTTTGGCACTTAGGACCACAATTGACAATTAACTTGTCTGTCACATTGAGAACAAATTGCCTAGCAACCGAAAAATCCGTAAACAATTGTAAAATATAGGCTCTAATTGAATGAATGGAACGTGGAACGGTTGTACCTGAATTTTCTAATATGTTTATTGTTCATTTAAAACGAAAATAATTACCTAACACATTCTTCTGTCTGTTTATAGTCCAGGAGGAAGTCCTTCATCGACAAAAAATTAAAAGTGTAGACTAAAAGCCAAAATAACAAACAAAAATAGCTGATTTTCCAAAAAATTTCGGTGGCCCGTTTTTCTGCACCTAAGTGTATGTAAAGTTTGCGTTAGAACACTGTCTTACGACCAATACGTCGCGCTTAAGGGGAAAAAAAAAATAAGGAAACTTCTAAACGCTCCCCGGAGCAGACCCGGCCTCGGACAACTAAAACCGCCCCTGCCCGTTCTTGCCAACGTCCAACGGCCCACCCGGCTTCTGAGGCTGCCTCAGCGCAGGGGTGGGGAGACCCAGAGGTAAGTAAGTCAACCTAAAAAAAGATGATGGTCAAGGGCGCCACCGAATTTATGCCGCTGGACGTCGCAAACTCGGAAAAATTGACGAAAATAATATATATATTAAAAAAAAGGCAAGTAGCGTGGGGCAGAAGGCCGGTTCCGTGACCGAGACTCGTTCCACTCTCGAGGATCGAGAGAGACGAAAAAAAAAACTACGCGGTTTCCAACCAAAGAAATCCTATTTATTGTTTCACTCCGTAAATGAGATGAAAAAAAACTTGTTACAAATATTGAAATGGTGAACTATGATTAGGTTATAAATTCACTTGGTAACCAAGTGTAATATGTATTAAAGAATACTTAATGGATACATTGAATTTAAATTATGCGGCTGAAGGCCAGTCAAAAGGGGGAAAAAAAATTAATTAGGGACAATGTGATGTAATTCAAATAAATCGATATAGAGAATATTTACAGTGCGGCTGATGGCCTAAGTTCGTCCTAAAAAAAAAGCAATACGTATTCCTTTCTTTCTTGTTGGTTCACAATGTATATTACAAGTTCAACAATTCGTTGAAATAAATCGATCTTAAGCTAGGAAGTTTTAAATTCAAACAAGTTTTAGCAAAATATGTAATGCATGTAATTAAAGTATTCAAATCAATTAGCAAAAATATGTAATGCATACAATTAAAGTATTCAAATAAGTTAGCAAAAATATGTAATGCATATAATTAATGAAGTATTCAAATCAATTAGCAAAAATAGGTAATGCATACAATTAAAGTATTCAAATAAGTTAGCAAAAATATGTAATGCATATAATTAATGAAGTATTCAAATCAATTAGCAAAAATAGGTAATGCATACAATTAAAGTATTCAAATAAGTTAGCAAAAATATGTAATGCATATAATTAAAGTATTCAAATAACATACATGAATAAAAGCTAGTTGAAATTGAAAAGTTTACAACAATTCGTGAAGCGAACGAAGAAAGGTATAAAAAAATGACCCCAAAAAAAAACAGGTGAGGCAACACAGGTTATTTCGTTTGGAAAACACCTGGGAATTTATAACAACGATCTATTAGTTAATGGTAATAATAATATATTTATGAAATAAAATAAGAAAACGGCGAATGACAAGAGAAAAATAAATTACAAAACGAGAGCTTATCTGTCGGGTAGAACGGCTGTTGTGTCCCTTCTCCCTTCCAAAAAAACGTCAATTGCGGGAACAATCAGGTGTTTTTTTTTGTTATTCCCCGCCCGTCGGGTACACCATCTAAATAAAGAAATAAACAACGAAATAAGCGAACGGGAAGAAAAAACAAAGAAAGCCCATATACATACCGAAGAATGCGTTCGATGGCGGTGAAATTAATGAGGTGCTGTTTAGCGTGCTATATGTTTCTTATCCCATCACTTCAAATCCTCTAAGTGAGATATCGCATTAGCGAATAATTTCGATATAAAGATCGATTAAATTCCTCACGGGGCCGTAATTATAACAATTACAATAGGGCTACATCGATCAATATCGGTGATGGGAGAGAACGTAACCACGTTTTAAAGATCGGCCACTAACGACGGAGTGTCTGGAGCGAGTCCCGTACTTTTCTTTTGAAAAAAACGAGGACCGAGGTTCGAGAAAAAAAGAAAAAAACTCGAAAGAAGTTAGATATGTATATTTAAATAACGAATAACGATACCTATACAGGTAGGTTCGTTGGAAATAGAGTAAAATATATTGAAGGTATCATTAATTATATTACAAAATAACGTGATGAAGCGTTGAACGTTACGGACACGTAACAACTGATATAGTAACGTATTTACTTACTGTAACCAATCCTGTTGCGCCGAGGGAAAATGACAAACCCAGTAATCAAAGAAATAAGCAAAAGTGCTTAAAGACAATAAGACATAAATCTAGGTATTAGCGCGAGAACTTAAGTAGACAAAATTACTTCACTTTATCAAGCAGCATAATGTACGCTTTATTGCTTACTGTTATTATCAGATAATCAGTTATGTAATACAGGTATGATTAGAAGGATATTTTACGTAAAATTTTGTGGCACTCTATTACTGCTTATATTATCGATTCCATTTCTTTCTGTAGCATATAATCATTCTTTAAGTCTAGTCTTTGCCGATAATGGAAAGACTTTTATATCGACAATTACTATACTTTTCCATTTATTCTAAATGATTTTCAACAAACCATCAAATAAAATCTAGAGTCTAAAATCAAAACTGCTGCAGCTTTTACCATCCATCCGAAATAAAACCATTTGTGCGGTCCTGTATTAGCTCTAAAGCGAAGTAAGCATAATTTCGATTTAGTCGAGGAAAAAACAAGAACAAAGAGAGTTCTTAAAATTGCCATAGCGAGAATATTTCGACACCCAATGTCGGTAATTTTTGTTTTAGTACATCTCGCAGCCGTCGCCTACCACTCAGATGATGATCGCGGTGACGTAGTAGGTGCGAAGTGCAGAGCTTCGTAGAAAATTGAATAAGCCATTTAGACAGTGGCTTGCTAACGAGATTGGGGACCTGCCCTGGGGATTCTCATTTGCCCTCTCTCTTCCGCAGTTTTCCTTCATCTCGCTCGGCGGTATAATCTCCATTGCTGGTGTCGAAAACAACTTTATAACAAGTGACAGTTCACGTTGTTCTGCAGGTGACACGTGCTGAAACAAATGAAGCGCAAACGCATGAATTTCGTGATAAAATTTTTCGGAACCCTATTCAAACGGTGTATTTCGATTAAAATAGGGCTCAATCGAAGTTATTACCGCATAAAAATATGTCAGTTCGTTTTTATTCAATTTCTATTTGATTTTATAAAACTCCTGCATATCTAAAATTAGCATTTCTTTTATTCAAGAGTTTTTGCAAATGTATTCGTAAAAAAGAAACAGAAGCCGTATTAATATTCAAATCATTTTAAAGTAAAAATATACGATTCTGATTTTTTTTTAATATAATATAGTCCTGTAAAATAAAATTTATTAAAAAAAGTTATTATTTTTTAATAATTTATAATTAAACTTCAACTGCCGTTAGATCATTAGAAGGCGACAGTGATTCCATTTGATATATTTTAATAATTTGATATAATTTTTGTAAAAAAAATATATAATATATATAAAATATGTGTCCGAGTTAAAGAGGGCTATATGGGGATCTCGGAAACCTTAAGAGTTATAGATTTGGTTAAATGGGAGAAAAGTTGCGTAATCAAATGTCTAAGAAATTGGCTTTTAGATTTTCCTGAAAAATTTTTTAGTTTTTGAGAAATTTTGAAAATATAGAATTTTTCGATTTTTTCCTGGCGTTAATATTTGACCTAGAGCAAAACCAATGACACAGCAACTTTTAATGCTGTTTAAGGTGGCGTTGTTAGTTTTTTAATCCAACGTTGCGTCTTTGCGGAAACATAAACTTCATTTTTTAAATGCGGCCCTGATGTGTTTATATTAGATTCTGAAAACCCTTTTTATTGCAAATTCAACGACCTATCATACTTTAATATTTTAATTGCGTTCTTTTAGATTTTTTTGCGTTCGATTTAAATTCGAACTTGATACAGATACGCTGTTCGCTCAAATTGACAATTATAAAGTCGCAGGCACAGCTGAAAAAACAACGCTATTTGTGTTATTTACTGTGTTTCGAAAGCTACATATCAGTCATAAAATGAAATTAAAATTTTCGTGTGATGATTTGCTACGACTACAATAGCGCATCAAGCGATTCACTTTGGCTTTTGGCAATGAAAAACCATCTAAAACCCACCGTATATTATCACTCATTATCACTGGTTTCGTTAATTCAACCGTGTCTGTGGTTCAGACGAAGTTAAAGGTAATCCAACTGCCAAAAACACATCGGTGCGGTGCGCGAACGGATAATGCGAGATCATCATATAACATACTGTGAGATTGAGGCACCCCTGGAATTTACTATGACTAATATACATAAGACATTGTAGGACATATAGTTATGAAAAAGATTTGTGCCTGTTTTATCCCTCAAAATCCCTCCTGTCTAATGGTGTACAAACGAATGCTTAAAAACTGCAATGATGTTTTGTAGAATTCCGTGTATAACGGATAAACAAAATAAATTAATACTAAATATTGAAAAGACTTCCTGACTTTTGCATACTTCAAGAATAGCGGAATAAAAGTCGAATACCGGGTGGCCTTCTTGAATTGCAAGAGAGTGTGCATTTTGAAGGGTTGCGGATGTATCCTCAGTTAAACTGGAAGAGCTATATTGACTATTTGGCCTCAAAAGTATCCTCATTCAACTATGCTTTGAGAATCATATCACAATCCGTGGGCGAGTCTGCCATTTGCTCAGCATACTACGTAAATGTACAATCCTGTTTAAAGTATGGCATCATATTTTTGGGAATATCAGTTGAGGTATCCAGGATTTTTGTCATACAGAAATTGTGTTTGCGTAGTATTTTTCGTCTAAAAAGAAGAAGTCGTGTAAGGGGCTTTTTAAAAGAAAAAAGATACTTACCCTAACCAACTAATATGTATTAGAATGCGCTATGTTTGTGCGGAAAAATGAAGATTTCTTTAAAGATCATGTTCTTCTACATATACAGGGTGCGGCAAAACAAACAGTGCAGTTTTGATGGGCTATTAAAAAAAAATGGCACAACTTACGGAAAAGTAGTTTATTCTGCTTGAGTCAGTACTACACCCCATTTTTTCACTTAAGTTTTAAAGATCACATCAGCAAGATGACGTCCTCCAGAAGCGATGCATTGATGTAGGCGATTTCTGAAGTTTTCAACTGCGTTCTGGCACATATCGATCGGAATGGCGACGATATCTGTAATACGGATCTTCAGTTCTTCCAAATTGTGAGGACGATGCTGAAAAACTTTTTCTTTGAGGTAGCCCCACAGGAAAAAATCGCAAATGCTCAAATCCGGTGATCTCGCCGGTCACCCCAGGTCGCCCCTCAGAGAGACGAGGCGCGCAGGGAACATCTGCCGCAGTTTTGTCATTGAAATCTGCGCTGTGCCGTAGCCCCGTCTTGTTGGAACCAAATATCCCCAAGGTCTTGTTGTTCAGCCAACCGTGCCAATTGTGAATCAAAAAAATTTTCGAGCATTGAAACATAACGCCGAGCGGTGACGGTTGTTGCACGCTCATCCTCCTCAAAGAAGTATGGTCCAATAACCCCAAATTTGGAAATGGCACACCATACAGAGACCTTCGGGGAGTGGAGAGGTCTCTCGTGAACTTGTTGTCAATGTGGGTTATTGTCCTACCAATAACGGAAATTCTGTTTGTTTACGGCTCCAGAGAGATGGAAGTGGGCTTCATCACTACTGAAGAACGTCGACCTTGGTGGGATACGGTCTAACATTTCTTGGGCGCGATTCACACGGTTTAGAAAATCTGGAGGCATCAACTCCTGAACCAGCATAATCTTATAGACATGGAAGAATAAATCTTTATGCAAAATCCTCCTTACAGAGCGGTCGGACATGTTTAATGCAGTTGCATGTCTCCGGGCAGAGCGTGTTGGTGATTGTTCAACAGCTGCTCTCACTAGAGCTACATTTTCGGGAGTTCTCACTGTTCTGGGTCTTCCCATACCCCATCTGCCATTGCATATAAAAGTGCTCCCAACGAAAAGATTCGGAGATGCCTTGTGTGAGATACTTCTGGAAAATCTGTTTTATGACATTGCCGAGTTCTTCCTTTGGTGTCCGGTTCTGAGTGTTTTGTGTTTGCCAATGTTTTTATTTAAATTTTACTGTGTGTATTGTTGGACATAGGACATTTTCTATAGTGCTTGTTGTTATACATTGACATAGACATGACGTTATACAATATTCTGTATTATGTACAACAGTGTGTGTTCAAATTGCTGGATTTTTTGTACTTTTATACTGGGATGTTTGTCCTATATTGTTTCTTGTAGTTGGCTTGTTTGTGTCACTTATTCAACACTTGTACTCATAATAGTGAATAAAGCGATAATCTAATCTAATCTAACATCTATACAAGTGCAAGTCGTGGATCTATGCGTATAAACCTGAAATAGTACAGCAATTTACAGTGGGTGTTTCTAGATGAGCCTAACTCAACAGGAGTTGCTTGCGCAAGAACCACTTTGAAGCCTAGAGGATTATATATATATATATATATATATATATATATATATATATATATATATTTTTTTTTTTTTTTCAATTACTTTTCCAAAATTTTTGAGAAAACAATTCATATATTTCATCCTAAAGTTTAAGATTTCTCCACTAGGTCATTCATGAGACTTTATAATTTGGATCTTTCCTGTTATCTATGAAATTGTCAGTAATACACTAAAACCGAATGCAATTTTACATTCAGTTTAGCGGATTCATTCCTCAAATTCCCAGTCTAACCTAAATTTTCCTATTTGTGGTCTCCGAATTTACCATAAATGTTACGGGATATATTCGGATTGTGCATACAGCCACGAATTTAGATTTAATCTGCACAACGAATTTATACACAAATATTTGCATGCGTAGCTTGTCGTCCGCCTAACAGTTACGTATGTGTGTGCAAGTAAACATATTTCTTTATACATAGAACATACCCAGTAATTTTATATGTTGGAAATATGTTTATCATAATTGCAAATGAATAGTATAGCAAATAATTTAAAGCAAGGTATTTTCATAAAAAAAAAACAAAGTATAAATACACAAAAATAGAATACAAAATTCAACCACTTACCAGAAAACTTATAGATATTAAAATCATCAAACTGTTGATCAGTAAATTACTGTGGCGTGCAATTTTCCGTCGATCTTGAGCCATTGTACTTCACTCATTTGAATCAATGTGTATACCGAGTTCTTTTATCATTAATCATTACACATACATCGCTCTATGTGTAGTTCTAAAAAAATAAAAGTCAATGCATTGGTGGCATAGTAAGCTACCAGTTATACTTATACACGAGTGACGTATTTCTCTAAGTGTCAAATTTTTTTATTTTTCATTCATTCTTAAATTAAATACATCTCATTTAAAAAAAATAATTTATTTAAAACTGTTAATTATCCTAACAAGCGTATACCTAGTGCGAAGACAATTTTAAATATTTTGAACAAATTCAAAGGAGATAGTCATTTTCTAAATTTAGATTTAAAGAGTTTCATGTACATTCGTATGGCAATATAAATAATTTCCCTTTGAATGCTTAAACATTCATATCTTTAATAATTATAAAGCATAGTAAGATGAAACCCATTGAGGTATTTCTTTAGCTAATAGGAAACGGTTGGGTGTAATTTTAATAAAATAAGTACTTAGGTTATTTGTAAATATTTTTAAAATATTTAATTAGGCACTTTATCATATTAACATTTTTCGGTTTTAGTCTTGCAGGGCTTTGTTCTATTGCACAGGTCTACAGTGATTTTGATGTTTGAAAGCTGTTTGCTAATTTGTATATGTTTGGGGGCCCTTATTCCAAAAAACGCCATATTTTTGCTCTATCACGTAAATTTTTTTTATAGCGCTCTATATCTTAAAAATGTTAATTTATTAATTAATACATACCTATGACAAGAATATGTTTGTTCCATGTTAGGCATGATTTTTAAATGAATTGATTTTTATGAAGTTAAATGTGATTTGGCAACACTGGTTAATATTAGATTTCTCAGCAAAGCAACAGAGTCGGCGCAGAAGCGTCAATACAACGTTGAAACCTGCCTATGTGCAGTTTGGTTGTGTTAGTCGTCGTGCTACTGTGTCCGCGCGCTTGTTGTCTTCGTTGTTGCGTATTGTAAGTGTTCTAGAACGTATAAATATGGAAAGAAGACATTGTGTGAACAATCCGAATAACTTTTGTTATATCTGTGGTAGTTATGTCGTAGTAAAGCAGAGGTAAACTATAACTTCGTTTGTGAAAAATGTATACCACGCTTATTTTGGTGTAAAAATTGGCGACCAAAACAAGTCCTGGGCTCCTCATACTGTTTGTTCCGTTTGCGTTGAAGCATTAATAAACTGGCAAAAAGGTAGGAAAAAATGTTTAAGCTTTGGTGTTCCTATGGTATGGCGAGAGCCTAGAAATCACAGTGATGATTGTTATTTTTGTTCGTGTAATGTTCAAGGATTCAACAGAAAAAATAAGAAACAAATTGTGTATCCCAATCTTGACTCTGCTATTCGACCAGTTCCTCATGGACCAGATGTACCAATACCTACCGCCCCAAAAGCACTAGAAAACGTCATATCGTCAGAATCAGAGGAAACTAATTGCGAGCCAGATGGCTCAGATTTCACACCAGATTTCAGAGAGCCCGAAGTGTTTAACCAGAGCGAACTAAATGATTTAATTAGAGATTTGCACCTTCCAAAGGATGCATCCGAATTGTTAGCCTCCCGACTTCGTGAGAAACATTTACTGGCACATGGCGTCACATCAAGCTTTTACCGGGATCGCGAAAAAGAGTTATGTCAATATTTTACTCAAGACGGACCGCTAGTGTATTGCAACAATATTCCTGACTTAATTTCAAAATTAGGAAATGTGCCGTATGTAAAAGAAGAATGGCGCCTGTTTATTGACTCAAGTAAGCGTAGTTTAAAAGGCGTTTTATTGCACAATGGTAACGAGCTGGCCTCGGTTCCCGTTACCCATTCGGTACATTTAATGGAAACGTATGAAAATTTTGAACTTCTTTTAATGAAAATAAACTACCAAGAACATCAGTGGATGCTTTGTGGTGACCTTAAAGTGCTGTGCATGCTACTAGAACAACAAGGATGTTATACAAAATTTCCATGCTTTATTTGTGAGTGGGATAGTCGAGCAAGGGATAGACATTGGACTCAAATAGAATGGCCCTCTAGAACAAGCCTTACACCTGGTAGCAAAAATGTATTAAGAGATAGCTTAGTTGACCCCAAAAAAGTTTTACTGCCTCATCTCCATATCAAACTTGGCTTGATGAAGCAGTTTGTTAAAGCCCTAGACAAAAATGGACAGTGTTTTAAATATTTGTGAGAGACATTTCCAGCCTTATCCGATGCCAAGTTAAAAGAAGGTATTTTTGTTGGGCCGCAGATAAGAACATTATGCAAAGACAAGGATTTTCAAAACACTATGACCAATGTCGAGAAAAACGCCTGGGTTTCATTTAAAGAAGTAATTGATAAATTTCTTGGGAACTCTAAGGACGAAAACTACGAAAATATTGTTCAAAATATGTTACAACATTTTCATCGTCTAGGTTGTAATATGAGTTTGAAAGTGCATTTCCTGTTTTCACACTTGAACTATTTTCCTGAAAATCTTGGAGCAGTTAGCGAAGAACAGGGAGAGAGGTTTCACCAAGACATTAAGGAAATGGAACGGCGATACCAAGGCAGATGGAGAATAACGATGCTGGCGTACTACTGCTAGATGTTAAAACGGGATATGCCCTCAAAATCATACAACCGAATGTCCGGACAACGCAGCTTTCTGGCAAAAAGACAAAAATTTCACTTAAAAAAGACTGAGTAAAGTATTTTTTGATTTTTGTATTTAACCTTAACACCTAACGGTAAATAAGGTATTGATGATATATATATATATATATATATATATATATATATATATGTATATATATATATATATATGTATATATATATATATATATATATATATATATATATATATATATATATAATTCATAAGAAGTAACGTGAGGACGTTCTACAATCTCATAAAATTGAAAAATCTATTTGCACTTTTTTGTTATCAACCTTTCATACATTCTATCTTTTTGATACACTAATTTTACTATCTCAGATATATTTCATCCTTAAATAAATACTATCCATCTTTGATGAATATGTTAAAGATATTTAATTGTCTTCGAACAAGCTATACCCCTGCTAGGATAATTAACTGTTTTAAATAAATTATCTATTTTTCAATAAAATGTATTTAATTTAAAAACTAAGTATGATTGAAAAATCAGAAATATTTGACATTTAGAAAAACACTTCACTGGTGTATAAGTATAACTGGTTACATACTGTGCCACCAATGCATTAACTTTAATTTTTTTAGATCTAAACATAGGGCGATGTATGTGTAATGATGAAAAAAGAACCTGGTATTGGCTTTCATGTACAGGCAGTACTAAATATCCATAATGATTTTCTATTCTTATTTGGCCAAGTATTTTTGATACTTGAGAAACGTTAACTTTTTACAGGATGTCGTGGAATGTTTCCGCCTTTTGAAAACGGTATAACTCCTCTAATAAAAAACATATTCATTTGAAGTCTATGGTATTTTAAAATTAAAAAAATGGAAAATTATTTATGGGAAATAACATTACCAATATGTCGTCCCTCGTTCTGTAGCAGTTCTTCAAGGTGAACCCGAAAATGCGCAATGACTCGTCTAAATAAGTCTAGATTGATTCCCGAATTTCATCGCGGATACCGTGTTTTAACTGATTCAAATTTTTTGGTTCTGTACTATATACTTTTTCCTTAAGAACACCCAACAGAAAGAAATTCATCGGGATTAAATCGGGAGATTGCTCTTTCCCGGAACATCGCCCTGACGATTTCGAAAGGTATGCAGTAGGCGAGCTGGCACCATTTTGTTGAAACCAAATATTCTCATTGAATCCAGCAAAATTATCTAGCTCTGGTCTGAGAAAATTGTCTCACATGTCTCTGTACCGCTGAGCAGTGATCGTGAGTGCAGCATCGTTAGCATTTTCATATAAGTAAGGGCGAATAATTCCATATGCACTCACATTGCAGCCCATAGCATAACTTTGAGAGAGTGAAGTGGTCTTTGATGCTTCTCCTTAGGGTTCTCAGACGACCAGTAGCGGCAATTTTGTCTACTTACAAACTAGTCTAAATGAAAGTGAGCTGCATTACTGAGTAAAATATCGTTGGAAGTTTCAAAATATTAATTTCTTATGAATAATTGGACCATTCAACAGCATGTTGTGTGTGTTAATCAATTCGTAAAAAATAATTCTGTTATTTCAATTCTGCTAGCTTCCATTTGAATTCTAATGTGCGAATTGTTGCCTTACAGAAAACACATTGACTAGAAATTACAGAAATGAATGCGTGGCCAAATTTGTGATAGATAGATTGTGGAAGCGTCAAAAGCAACTAACAATACTGAAAAAAAATTGCGAGTCAGCAATTCGATATTGCTAAGTCCGAAAAGGCAAATCCGACATGCAGCTATGCTGAACATGTCAATGTAAAGAGATAATATTGCGGCAAATGAAGTTTCATTCATATAAAATTGTTATTGTCCAATAATTAAGCGCACTAATAAAGCCAATCGGATTAAATTTTGTTTTTTTTTACGAAAATCCTGGCAAAGTCGGGCCCTGCTAATTCTAAACTAGTAACTATCAGGTGTTCAGAAAGTGTTGAACTTCTGGTTGCGATAGAGGTGTCTTAATATCAAGGTCCATTTACTGACATGCAGACATGTGTTTCGTCTTGCTACAGACTCGTCAGGGTACGATGGTGGGAAAGGTAAATTTTACTACAAAAACCCCCTTGCTACATACAATCAAGTCACATGCATGCAAAGTATTTTCACACAAATATAAATATTAACTATTATTAAAATCGAGTGTCGAATATACAATACAAATTTGTGTGAAATATTTGTATGAAAATGCGTGCGACGTGCGGGTGCATTGTCTTGGGGAAACAGCACAAGCGCAGCCTTTCGCGGACGTTTTTGTTGCGGTGCAGGAAGGAACTTGTTCGTCAAAACATTTTCGTAGGATGCACCTGTCACCGTAGTGCCCTTTGGAACACAATGGGTAAGGATTACGCCATCACTGTCCCAGAACATGGACACCATCATTTTTTCAGCACTGGCGGTTACCCGAAATTTTTTTGGTGGCGGTGAATCTGTGTGCTTCCATTGAGCTGACTGGCGCTTTGTTTCTGGATTGAAAAATGGCATCCACGCCTCATCCATTGTCACAATCGACGAAAAGAAAGTCCCTTTCATGCTTTGGTTGCACGTCAACATTGCTTGGCAACATGCCACACGAGCAGCCTTGTGGTCGTCCGTCAACATTCGTGGCACCCACCTGGAGGACACTTTTAGCATTTTCAGGTCGTCATGCAGGATTGTGTGCACAGAACCCACGGAAATGCTAACACTGGAGGCGATCTGTTCAACTGTCATTCAGCGATCCCCCAAAACAAGTCCCTCCACTTTCTCGATCATGTCGTCAGACCGGCTTGTGCGAGCCCGAGGTTGTTTCGGTTTGTTGTCACACGATGTTCTGCCTTCATTAAACTGTCGCACCAACGAACGCACTTTCGACACATCCATAACTCCATCACCACATGTCTCCTTCAACTGTCGATGAATTTCAATTGGTGTCACACCACGCAAATTCAGAAAACGAATGATTGCACGCTGTTCAAGTAAGGAAAACGTAGCCATTTTAAGTATCTAAATCAGTTCTCATTCTCGACGCTGCCGCTACAATTCCATCTTCGGTACAGTGCTGCCATCTCTGTGACGTATTGACAATGAACGCACGCTCAATTTAAAACAATGCACATGCTTCTATCTCTTTCCAGTCTGGAGAAAAAAAATCGGGGGCCTTAGAACTTGAATGCACCTCGTATTAATGATACCTAATAAATTCTAACTGCTCATTTAGGAGGAAAATTTCATCTCGAAATATAGAAGAAATTGAAAGCAAAAATATTATAAAACTTGGGTGTGGAAAGAAAAATAAAAAAGGAAATGTGTTTGCATATTTTTTTCAATGTTTTAACGATGTTTCTGCGCGAACGAAAATAAAATTGTCTCTCAAAGTCACCAACCCTCATTTGATTGCAAGCGGCGCAGTAGTCCCGATTAACAGCAAAATGCGGAACTCCAATAAATTTTTATTACGGCGAGAATTATAGGCCTGTTATTTGATACCGCACCCGGAATGATTTATATTATCTTTGCTCGGTTTAACTTTCTGCTGTAAAAGTTTCACCTTTCAAATAACATAACTCAACAATATAACTTTTTATTCGTATTTATACTTCCGTAAATTCTACATATAATAACGTTTGTTCGAGTTCTGTTTTTCTTTTTTTTTTCGCTGCTGTTCATTTATGTATCTCAATAAAGAGAACGCTCGTATTGCGTGTGCAAAATATTAAAATTTATCTGAAAGAGTGATTTACTTTATTAAATTTTCCAGACATATTTAAGGCCATACCAACTGAAGCGAAGTAACGCCTTAAATAAGTATATAAATTTAACATATGGTTTCTTTATAGGTTCTGCAAGTAGCATATGTAGGTACGTTGCAAGTATCATTCTTTTGGGAAAAGTATTCATTCAGATAAGTTTTGTTATACATAATATTAGCAATGGAAAAAAATATAAAACATCTTTTAAAGAAAATGTTCGTTGAAGAATATTCAACAATTCTTATAGCAAATATATTTAAGCAAACTATTCAGTGTCCTCCTTTTGATTTTACGTAAGCTATCTATTCATCCATAGCTCCACGTATAATATATTTATCCTAATCAGCAACAGATTTTATAATGATTTTTTTCTAAACACCTTCTTCAAAACGGATCATGATTTAAAATCAAGAGGATTTAAATCCGAGCTGGATGATGGACAATCTTTTTGTCTAATAAAATCGGGTACTTTCTAACCATCCTTGAGTACTTTCTGCTTTATGAGCATATGCTGAATCGTTCTGAAACAGCCATCGCTCATTAGTACACATTATTTGACTTAAGCGTTCGCACGAAATGTTTTTACATTTTGTTTACAAAAAGGAACTTGCGTAGTTTCATAACAAGTTCCTAGACATACCATCACTGGCGGAAAATAGTGACCTCTTTTAAGTAGCTTCTTTACTATTGTAGGCATACCGGGTGTAGAATGGATTTTCGTACATAGGGATTTTAAATGCAGAACTAATAATTTGCGAATATTCCCTCCCCTGACTATTTTATAGGAAAATGTTAAACACAAAAGTTGTAGAGCATTAAAACTAGTTCCCATTTTTTTTCTTCTTTGCTTATTAACAGCCTCCGGGACTTCACAATTAAAGCAAAAAGAATTGAAGAAATGATACAAAATAGCAAAAGCCGTGACGTGTGACAACCAAAGTAACAAAATTCTTTCATTTAACAAAAGAATGTGACAATTTTAGTAGAGACGTTTAAATTTGTTTTAAGCATAGGTTTTAAGTCGTTTGCAGAACAGAAAAAACGTGCTGAAGAGATTTTGAAATTTTATTGAACGTGGTAATAAAGGTAGTTGTAGTAATAACTAAATTAAATGCTCAAACAAGTCTCCGTTTCCAGCTGAGCAGTACCCCAATCTGTGGTAAAAATTTCTTCTAGTTGCGGCCAATTGATAGTATCATATTTGACGACATTCTGCAAGTATTGCAGCTCTTAAAGCGTCCACATTTTGATACGTCCTTCCATTGTATAGCCGATCATGTAATTTGCCTCACAGAAAAAAATCATTTGGCGAAAGATCCGGAGATCTTGGAGGCCAATGAATTTCTCCACTTCGACCTATCCAGCGATTTGGGAATACATGATTTAAGTAGTCTACAACATCGCGCTGGTAATGCGCCGGACATCCATCATGTTGGTACCAAAATTCGTAATTAATTCCCAATTCGTCGATAGCTGGCCCGACTTCTTCTTGCAAAAAATTTAAATACGCAGCACCAATCTGGTCTGCGGTCTGCAATAAAGAACGGTCCAATTATGTGAGCACCTAGTATGCCAGCCCAAACATTGACACTACCCCCGTATTGCGTATGAGTCTGCAACCTTAAATGTTCATTTTGTGTGCTCCAGTAGCGATAATTTTGTTGATTTGGTTCACCAGTTAACTGAAATCGACACTCATCGCTGAATAAAATCCTAGATAAAAAGTTTCGGTCATCATTGGCCATATCCATCATTATTTCACAAAACTGCATTCTTTTTTCTTTATCCTCCTCGTATAATTTTGGTGCTTTTTGTATTTATAAGTCCGAAATCGCGGATCTTGACTCTTTAAAATTTTCTGAGCAGTAGTAAAATGAATCCCCAAATTATTACCTATTTGTCTTAAGGAGACATTTTTGTTCTCTGCAACGCTTAAGACAACGGCATCTACCTTCTCTCTACTTGCACCAGCTGTTACTTTCTGGCACTTACATTTCTTACTAACAGTGCCGTTGGTCTCAAAGTGCCTAACAATTCTATTCAGGGTGTTCAAATTTAGAATTGGTCGCTCCGGGTAGAATCCAGCAAAAGTTGCTTGTATGTCCCTAAAAGACAATCCAGAGTAGTACCATTTAATAAAGTTGACTTTCTCTTCTTGGCTATAGGAATTCATTTTAAGAATCAGCAAACTTATTTTGTTTGTCAAAACGTGACATTTATTGCTGTCAGGATTCATGGCTAGTACTATTTATCGGTTCATTCCTAATACTTTTTCTTCAAGTATAGCAGGTCCAGCGACCGGTCACTAAACACACGCACGAACGCACCGACATACAAAACCCTACACTTACGCGGTCACACAAAACCACACACGCATAGAGAGACGCAAGCTGCCAGCAGCAACCAACACACAAGTTCATACCCAGAAAGAGACACAAATTGATAGCAGCGAACAACACATATGTTCACACCTTGCTATCTATTTTTTGGAATACTAAGGCATGATTTATTATTATTACTAGAATGTATCTTTGAATAATTTAAACCATAGCAACTTAATTACTTGACATTTATATCCTGTCATTTATATTTTGTATTCTCTTGATAAAGGCGTACTGCCGAAACATGTAGAGTTTTTTAAATACATATATTTTGAAGTAATATACAGACCTTTAATCGCCTAGTGATTAGGTTTACCATATCATACCAAGGTCACGAAGTTATTATATATATATATATATATATATATATATATTAACAAGGAATTTCTTATTTTCTTGGCCGTAATTATAATACGAGACAAAAGTAATGTTTTTTTGAGAGTAGCGGCCGAGTAATTAAAACAATATTTAATTTGACGTTTCAGTACCATACAGGGTACCTTTTTCAAAAACTAAAAAAAGTAGAATTATTATAATATCATCTTTTACCTTTTTTAACATTTAAATAAATTTTAGCTTTTGAAAAAGGTACAATGTATAGTACCGAAACGTTTAATTAAATATTGTTTTAATTACCCGGCCTCTACTCCCAAAAAACATTACTTTTATCTAGTATATAAATATATATGTATATCATTCATTAAATATATCAATTTATAAATTCTTGGAGTTTTTCGGCTTTTATATGAAATATTTACAAATATCAAATTAGTATATAATTGCAAAGTAAGTGATGATGGAAACATTGCTGCCTACAAATTACAAAGCAAATCATACGAAATTTTTAAATGAAAAATATCGTCTACGTTGGGACTTGAACCCAAGTCTACGATTTGCCGGACCGTTGCTTTGCCACTTAAGTGGTAGGATGATCGAGGTGGGAAGATCGAATATGCTAACAAACAATACATTTCAGAAAGCAGCTTATGCCAATGACGTCAACATAATGAGTAAATCAAGAAGGGTGCAGAAGAAACATCTTAAAAAAATAATAGCTGCTCTCAACATTAAGTAAACAAAACAAAATGCTTGTATAGATCAGGACAAATACATACTCAATGCACACAACCACAGAGGATAATAACGAATAATTTTTGCTCTCTAGGGGTGGCTCGCGGTTGCCAGAAGTCGGAGGATGTGGAGATACGTATAAGAATTTGTTGGAGTTCAATGGTAAATTATTATTTGTGCGCCAGTTCTGTATGTCAACTGTTTCGGTTTCTAGTAGAAGATTATCCCTTGATTGGATGACTCGAGTCAACTCCAAGTCATCGACTCGGAAAAGGTTATTACTTTATTAGATTTGAGAGATTATTAATGAAACTAATAAAAAGAAGGGGTCCTAAGTTCGAGCCTAGCGGAACTCCAGAAGTGCCAATGTAAGGTGTTGGCAGATATACGTTATAGAACACACGATAGGTGCGAAGTTAAAAAGTCAACTAGCGGTTCACTAAATCTAAAAATCGCTTTTCCATTATGCCATGTTGATTCAGTGATGTAACCTTAATGGAAGGGTATAATGTTTGGTTAGAATGCAATTTCAAACTAGTGAAGTTGGATAAGATGGCAAAAGGACGATAGTTGGATATGTTCGAAGTATCACCAGCCTTTAAAACGCGAACAATTTTAGTACTCTTCCAAACAGCGGAATAAGTAGATGTAAAGAGAGAAAAACTTCGCCGACGATGTAGCAAACACGTTTCCGCAGTTTCTCGCAACACAAGTAGGAAATTTGATAATCTCCTGAAGTAAATGTATCCCTGAGAATCTTAGTGCTGAGCAGTACGTCATCGTCAGATATGATGTCATTAGCATATTACTATATTTCATTAGTGTTTATGTATTTTACTCGTCGACCAATGCAGAAAGAGGAACTGCTTTAAAATGCATCCTAGTATGTGTCTTACGGTATGTTGTACGGAATCGAACTAAAACGATATCGATAAATAAAATAGAAACTTGTATTCATTCATGTTAAAGGTACCAATAATTTTTAATAGCTCACTGTTAAAAATTGTTTGAACCTTCTAAAATGTAGCTGAAATATCCAAGTATAAACATATCATCAATTTGGCAGAACTGATTTTTAGTTAGTGTTAAAATAAGTCCCTCGTGTTCGATGAAACCCCTTTTACTGCAACCCATTTATATACATCTAACGTGCCGATAATTCTTGGCAAAGCCAAGTCGGCAGTATTTTCTAATTGTTAGGCGTTTAGTGACATCTAGCGGAGGGGTGGCCGTTGGCACATGAAATATTGACGGCACGCACGACTGCCCCTGATTGACCCCAGCGTACATCCCCCTTCTTGTCCGTCGTTTCCGGTACGCTTGAGAAGTACTACATTGTCCCTCTAACACCCTGCACACTGCACCCCTTTCATACACCTATAACAATAACCTTCATTCCTCGAATCGCATATTTTAAAATGATTAATAGAGTTTTATATGCAACATGTATTGTATGGAAGCGGAATGAATCGACACGTTCAATGGTAATTTACTTCTTGAATACTCGACTAGATTACTGAAATACCTACGTAATGAGGTACATTACGTTACCTCACGGAAATATCGTTTTGTATCTTTACGGTCGACGTGTTGTGGCGCTGCTGGAGGTCGAGATTGCTTCATAAGTTTCGATGACGGGTATTGATGGGCGGCAGTTGTTTTAATCTGTGACGCGGTGACAGGTAATGGATGTAAATGATTGGAAAGGGGTGCTGAGGCTGGGCGACATGTTCGAGTGGATGCTGCGAAAATTATAGTTAGCCAGCTGGTGGGTAACGATAAGGTTAACGGGCGTTAAATTACAATGAACAGCCGATGTAAAATTAAATTAATAATATTGTTTTAGATTTAAGCGCTATACATTCGAAGCTATAGGTACATTTAATAGACATTGGTTAGTTAATATAGATCAATTACAGTATCTAAATATTGCGTATTTAATATTTATTTCCCTACGAAATATGCCTAAATTATTATTCTGTGGCTAATTCACTGTTAATATAAGGTAATCTCTTTAGTTTTGTTTACAAATCACATTCTACATTTAAAACTTACTTAATCCTAGGATGCATATGTGGTAAAATATCTACTTTTACATAAACCGGGTGTCATTGAAAATAAAATAAAATGCGACAACACAAATTTATTGAAATAAAGCTGCATTCGAGAGATTAAGTTTACACTGTGTTCATTACTAGAGACCGGGCGCATCAGGCCGAAATTGGATCATATAAATAGTCTATAGCTTGCTAAGTACAACATGCAGTTATTGAATAACATTATTCATTCAGTTACCCGCACATCTGTTTTTTGTCGTTGAATTGTGACACAATTACTTCAATATTATAGTTAAATTCTTCATGGGCGTATATAGAAGGGTGAGGAGTTTTAATAATTTATTTTATTTATTAGCTTATATTTCGTAAGATAAATAAAGTACGGTGTGTTTGTTCCGTTTTTTCATTGTTTTAACTGTTAATTGGAAATGATCTATAAAATACGAAATACATTTTTATTTGTTCATTTTGTAGTCCAAGTTGAGTAAAGGAGTATTAATATTAACTAGCAACACCTTTTCAAGGTTCCCTTCTGTAAAATTTGTTCTCTTTGAATGAAATACATCCTTGTAGATAGAAAACGTCCTTTCTATATCGCAATTGGTTATAGGTGCATACTGGAAATATTCTTTTATTTCAGCGTATTTAGCAGTTAAATTTTGAGGCATTGTCCCACACACAATTGTCATGATATTAAATCTGGAATTCTATTAAAAACTGCGTCTAATTTTTGCCGAAGGCCACATCCGAAGTCACTTGGAATATTTTTCAAATTATTAATAGCCACATCTAATGTGGTTAGTCCATCATTTAATTTGAGATTTTGATTTCCGAAATCAGTGATTAGTTTTGAGAAATTTCCGAAGTGTTCCTGAAGAAAGTACAACTGATTTTTTAAATTTGGAATTTATATTAGTTCCTTGCACTCAGTACTTAAGTGATGTATTTCTCAGATGGGCACGTGTAGTATAAGTTTAATATATGCAATATATGTAAATTGCGCTAAAATTCAATTTAAATGTAAGTTCTGTATACAATATGTATACAGATTAATTTTCTCTCTTATCGTTCAAAAAGACGATAGATGCTCCCTAACACGTTCTGTAAACACACTCTCTGTACAAATTAAATTTAATAAAACTCTCGTCGAAATGATCTAGCAAACATTTAACAATAATACTAATCAGCAACATAGGGGATGCATATACGTAAATGCATCAAGCGACAGTATTAGGAGCAACTGCCAGCGCAAAAGCCAATTGAATAAACGCATGCATCGATGACTCACAGGCAATACTAGTACCCAACCGCGTATGTATGTGTGTTAAATTAGGAGGGCAGACGCCTAAGAGCAAGTCCATAATACAATATCCACCAACAGCACCGTCAGACTCTGCAGGACGAAGAATATGATGGTATAATCGATCTTATCTGTCAGTTCTGAAGGGACACCAATCGGAAATCCTATTCTTGTTTCGAAAAGCGACAAACAAATTACAAGTATGAAATGAATATGCCAGTGACACAATAGGTAGTTAGTTGTGTGTGGTATGGCTTTGTGTTTTTGACATAGTTTTGATTTTGGGGACGTATTTTCACTAGAATGATCGAAGAGGTAGTTGTCAATATTTCAATTTTGTTTAACAGTGGGGCGTCTATTCACGTGATATTCCTTTTATCGGGGGAAAAAGTAGTTACAACAGTGAACACTGATCAAGGCTTATTATACCTGTTTCTAAAGCAACTTGTGTTTACAAGCTGAACAATTTATTCTCATATATTACAATCATTAAAGAATCTTCCTTCCTAATATTTATAATTCGAAATTGCAATATTATATAGACTGATTAGAGGCTACGATCACAAATTTTTCGTAAACATAAAATCCAATTTCTTATAAATACTTTTTACACAAGTTCCATCTTATAGATACTAGATATTATAAAAATAAAATGAAATAATCAAGAAAGAAGTTAGGGACCTAGATGAGCGAACAAAATACCAGGGTAAACATAAAAGGAAGAAAAGTCAATGAATAAGAGAGTTACTTTAATTACAGCCGAAAAAATAGACAGAAGCGTAGGTGTCACTGAAACGGAAGAAATGACTGATAAGGTAGAGTTGTGAAGAATTAAACAGTAAATTAAAAAATAACTAGGCTCGAATTTGACAAGGAAATCTGGGCAAATATTGACATTGTCTAAAGAAAAAATTAAAAAAGGAAACTGGAGTCGGGAAAATCACACAATTGTTTGGACAATTTCGACAAATAAGTTGTCATTATCAGTAGGTAAAACCACTAATCAAAGTGTTGAACGTGGGGTAGAGTAAAGCTAACACATAGAATCGCTTACAATTTTGATTAGTGGTTTTTACAAATCACTTTTATGACAAAAAGTGTCACAAAACTAATAGATACACTATAGAGCGTTTCACGCCCATGATGAAGTACAGGCCTTATGGAGATAGCGTACATAGTTGCCAACTCGCGAACTCATTCCTACCAACATACCTATGTTGCTGTTAATCAGGCCTGCTGTCAATAGTATTGTATTGACATAACCTTAATTGTATTTATAATGAACAAAATTTTAAAATTATTATTCTTAGTTTGCATCTGTTTATAATATATTCGATGCCAAGAAAAAGTAAATAAGAGTGAAATATCATTCTAGTTAATGTATATGAAAAGTAAATCATTATATTAACAAACTACTTAAAATTGTATGTTTAAGTTATAATTTGGTTTAACCAACACACCATTTGTATACTCAAGGCTTGTTTTGAATTAAAACAATTATTTTATATATATATTGGTTTCCTTTATTATAAAAAATAGTTTGATTTGTCTATTAGAATACAAACAATAATCATAAAAAGTTTTTTTGTGTAGACCATAAACATAGAAAAAATACTGCAATATTTAACCAATAACATAAAAATATCAACATCTTAAAAACCTAATTTTTTTAATTCAATTAAAACTTGACTGCTGTAGTAACATTAGTTATAGGTTTGTTCCGAGAAGAATCCCTATTATTTTTAGTGAATCGGAATTTAAATCTGTTTAACAGCCGTCATCGTGTACTATAATACTGCCTACCAATTGGCTAAAAGAGATGCAAACTGTCAGAGATTCGTTCTTGGAACAGACCTACAATCCACTGGATGTTGAAGCAGCATTCCAATAGCCGACAGGCTCAGTTAATAAATCGTCTTCCATATCATCAGTTGAACCTGAGTCTCCCACATGGATGATAAACTCCTCAACATAATCTTGCAATCCATCGACAATCCACATTTCTTCTTCAATTTTTTTTACATATTGAATATAATTCTTCCAATTGTCAGCTGTCACATTACTATAGGCACTCGTAATTAATGGTGCTATATCTTTTACTTTGAACGTAGTGTTGTGCATCTTTATGTGATTTTTCACTTGGGCCCAAACCATCTCTATTGGATTCAGCTCACAATGGTAAGGTGGTAAACGTAGAACTTCTCGGCCTGCATCTTTCGCCAACATATCAAGGTTATATTTGTCATATTGATATTTTACTTGTGATACACTAAACAACAAATCTCTTTTTAAGATATTATCTTCAACGGATATATTTTTTTCAGTCAGCCAGTCAATTATATTTTCTTTTCTCCATTCATTTGTAGGTATCTTCTCAACCTTTCTGCTGTGGCACGATGCATTGTCTAGGACAATTACAGCATTTTCAGGAGTATTTGGCAATAAATGCTCAATGAACCACTTTTCAAACGTATCTACATCCATCTCATTATGTGCATCAGCTGTATTTTTCTTGCATAGATAGGTTATTTCGGCACCAGGAAGTAAGCCATTTTCATTGCCAGCATGTACTAATGCAAAGCGAGGACCAAGACCACTCGGAGATTTTAATCCTGTACTCAATCCTCGAACAAATGCTTCTCGAGTACTTTTTATTGTAGTGTCTTGTCAGACTTTACTTACTGTGTGTCCTACATTAACCCACGACTCATCTGTGTAAACTATACACCTACCTGGAACAAATATTATTATAGGTATATGCTTTTATATAAAGAACAAAGAAACTTTACCTTCATTTCGAAATGTCTTGATATCTCGCAGATACTTGTGTCTCCATCTTATAATATCATCTCGTTCAATGAGTATGCTTTTCCGTTTTACAGTTTGAAATTCAAAACCAATATCTTTCAAAAGTCTATATAATGTTGATCTTGTAAAAGTAGGGAGATCATTGTCATTGTTGATGGTAGCAAGAACTGTATTCACAGTGGGTGGTATGTTTTGCATGAAAAATCTATGAACTTGTTGTTGTACAAGTGCGTGTATATGTTCATCATAACGGTGTAGACGAGCATTTACTTGTAGCCCTTTTCTCTTCTGCTTGTTCTTTTTTTGACTCAACAACTGCCCTTTTTCTTGTTCGTTTCTCATGTTGTATATGCTGTGTACTGAACAATGTAGTGCTTCGCTTGCTTCAGCAGCAGCAGCAGTAATAGTCATAGGTTTTTTAAGAAAATGATTAAAAACATTTAGTATCATCTGCTTTTCTCTTCGGCTAAAACATTCACCCCTTCGTGATTTTTTCTCTCCAGGCTCCATTACTGAAGTTTAGAATCTGTAACGGTAATGTTTTTATTTACGAGCACATTTTCTTCACATTCCAACTTACCACAAACTTTTGTAAACAACAACGGGAGAATATAGTATATAATAATAAGAATATAAAGTATATAATATAATAACACTATAACAATATAACAAGAACGAAGAACAACATATAATATTTAATAAAAATACGGAAAGGAACAATTTGACACTTGACAAGATAACAAAGTGAACAAACTACTGTACTGGAGCGGTCTGGTTATCTGTACGAATTAAAAATCCCCAATAAAAATTAATATAGATTTTCGACATAGCCAACGGTGGAAAAGGATAGCGCGATGCAATTTCTTAAAGAAAATAAAAGAGGGGAATGCTCCATAAGAGCCCATACTTCATCGTGGGCGTGAAACGCTCTATAATATCTAAATTTTTCAACTAATCCAGAGCTGTAGGAGTTGCCTTGCTCAGCTTGTAGATGCCAACAGGAAAACTTCTTCTGGGCCAGTCGTTTACTATATGGGTCATAGTTTGTTCCATATTTACACAATCGCAGAGGCTAGTGTCTGCTAGTTTCCATTTATACAGCATAGATCTACACCTTCCGTGGCCTGTACGGAACCTATTTATTATTGCCTACGTGGGAGGCTTACGCCCAGCAGAGGTTCTAAAGGATTAGAAATTAACAATTCAGGGTGTTGTTTGAGGAAGGCTGTCCAGCAATCGTTCACATTGGTGGATTGCTGAACTTCCGAATCCAGCCAAATCGGTCTTCTAAATTTCAGTCGAATCCTTCCCAGTCGAATTAAATAATTTTAGTATTAGTCCTAATTATGTCAAGGTTATTTCCAGCTATTTAACGGATCGATCTAATTTTGTTGAATGTGAGGACACTAGATCGCATAGATTTCTTGCGAAGAGTGGAGTTCCACAGGGATCTGTTTTGGGTCCTCTGCTCTTTGTACTGTACATAAATAAATTGCCAGCTATGCTCATCTCAAACTGCTTATTGTACGCTGATGATGTGAAGATTTATGGTAAAATTAACACTTTCGTTGACTGTAAACAACTTCAAACTGATTTAAATATTATAAATTATTGGTGTGCGAATAACGGACTGTGCATGTTCCGTCTTTTTCTAAGAAAAAGGTCATAGTTCAGTACCATTACAGTGTAAATTGCGATCGTTTGGCCAGAGTGGAACTTTCTAAGGATCTAGGGGTCTGGTTTGATAACTCGCTTACATTTAACGAACATATCCATCAGGTATGCAATAGGGCCTACAGATACCTAGGTTTCCTTTCTCGCAACACCAAGGTGTTGAAGACAATAGAGCCCTTGAAATTATTTATCAAAGCTATATTAGAAGTACTCTGGAGAACGGGAGTTTGATTTGGTCACCATATTACGCGAAGGCTATTGATGATGTTCAAAAGGTTCAGCGAAAGTTTCTGAAAATTATTTATTTTCGTAAGCATGGAATATATCCTGGGAGAGGTTACTTATGTCAGGAATTACTTTAAGAATGCAATGTAATAAGCTTGCAGGATAGACGCACAATATCAATTGCTATTCGGGTTTAAGCTGATATTGGGTGTTATCCTTGACTCCCACCTCCTATCTCTATTGAATCTCTCGGTTCCTCAATTTGCCTCAAGGCGTTCCTTATATCATCAACATTCGCCTGTGATTGATATGATTTGTACCATAAACATAATCAAAAGGCTAGACATATATATTTTTAATCTAATTACTATCAATTTGTCACTATTATTAACAATCATTTCACATTGCTGTGATTACATCTTAGTTTATTTTATTTTATAGTTTTGGTAGTTATTCGACCATTTTCTTATTTTGCTTATTTTATATTTTTTTTTGCAACAAACACACTTCATTTTATTTTATTCTGTATAAATATTGTATTATTTTGTAATTAGTTATTATGATTGTTGGATAATAAACGTATTATTGTTATTGAATTGATTCGGCATTTACTTGATGAAGATCCATAATTAAGAATAGAAATAAAACTACGGTTTTAATCTTCACTTTTAATCATTACTCGTAAAACGACAATTGTTTCGCCAACACAGTGGCTTCCTCAGGTGTTTACATCTAAACAGTACGTTACAAACTAAATAAAAAATAAATAATATATCTATAAAATCAAGAAGGATGGTATTTAAAATATTTTTAAAAGAAATCTATGAATTACAAGTATTGTCGATAGTGAAAGAGTGTGGCGCATCTGGTCGGCCCTAACTGTATATTATAGGGTACTAAACGTGTTTACGCATAAATTTGTTTAATAACCTACATATACATTTGTATTATTGTCTAAACAGATTTTAAGTAAATAAATTTAATAGAGGCGAGTTATTTAAATCTAATTTATCATTTAATAAAATTTGTGACTGTTTTAATTTATTGATTTCAAAACTTTCCAGTAAATTTAATTTCTTGCCTTTATTTTCTAAATGCAGAATTTGAAAATCTTTATCGAAAGTGTGGTTTTCTTCTAATAGATCATTCGCAAAAGTAGAATCTTGTTTTTTATTTTTAAACGAAGAACAATGCTCGGCAATGCGTTTTTCAAACGATCTTCCTGTTTGACCGACATTGATTTTTTCTTGATTTTATAGATATATTATTAATTTTTTATTTAGTTTGTAACGTACTGTTTAGATGTAAACACCTGAGGAAGCAACTGTGTTGGCGAAACAATTGTTGTTTTACGAGTAATGATTAAAAGTGAAGATTAAAACCGTAGTTTTATTTCTATTCTTATTATTGTTATTGTTATTATTATTATTATTATTATTATTATTTTTATTATTATTATTAATCCTGGAGCCGCCCTCTAAATCATCGTGTATGGGAAGATTAATGTTGTTGGAAATCGTAGCTCGTTCATTCTATACTGCAGCGAGATGTCTGGTATGCGGCGGGGTAATAAATATACAGAAAGAATCGGTAACGAGAGACTTGGAGTGGATCTAACAGTATCGGTGACGATTTTCATTGTATGGTTAAGTTGAATATGTATTAGCTTGGTGTGAGAGCTTCGTTGCCACACAGCAGGAGAGTAAGCCATTGCCATGGGTGCCGTCCTCAAGGACTCCCCATTTGTTCCGCATGAATTGCTGGCAAGTTTATGTAATATATTAATGCGGGTGTTCACCTTTTAATTAGTTTTATAAAGGTGCTGCTTGAACGTCAAACATCGGTCTACTAACGTGACGCTCATATATATTTAGAGTGGGGGTTGTGGGCGATCCTACTACCACCAAGTTCAACATTCAGCTTTCTGTTGGCTTCCTTTTTACGCAAATGAAAGGCACACGATTCGCATTTTGAAGGGTTAGGTTGTAAGCGCCATTTCTGATACTATTCGTCTAAAGCTTGTAGACATTCAGTAAGTTGCAATTCTTCATAGGTACTCTAAATTCTTGGTGTGGGTGCATAAAGCCAAGTAACCTGCATGTAGAAATTTTCGTGAGTTTGTGGATGGAAGATGATTGGTGTTAATATTGAACGTCAGAGGACCCAGAACTGACCCTTGACGAAGGCCCTTCTTGAAGGTTTTGCCATTACTAGTTCGATTGTTTAGCCAGATTGCTATTCGACGATTGCTCAACATATTGTGGATAATTTCTCTTAATTTAGCACATGGGCCAATGCTTTTTTTGGTTTCGAAACTCATTCCATTCTTCCAGACTGTGTCATAAGCACTGGAGAGATTGACAAAAGCAGCGGATGATATCAGGCCCATTTGAAAACCTGTTTCAAGATGTTGTTAACGCCAAGATTTAATCGCAGCAGTTCCTTCGCATTCTGAAACGGGCTTGCTCGTTATTAATAATTTGGTTGACGGTTGGCGTTATTCTATTGTAGATAAGCCATTCTATAAGTTTGCAGCACACAGATAAAAGAGCTATAAATTTGTATCTTCCAGGATCTTCCGGGGAGTTACCAGGTTTTAATATTAGCTGTAGGTATTCACCAACACTGTGGCTTCGTCAGACTAATTTGTCTGGTGTTAGTCAAATATATATAAGAATATATATCATATATAAGTATAATAAAATATTTGTGAAAATCATACAATTGTGTTTCGGATTCAATTTTACAATGGATTTTCATCAAGTAAACACATCAGTTAATTATGAAGGAATACAATATCGATTTTGAGTTTCTTTCCTACAAGATTGATCGTCCTGTGCCAAATATTCGCTGGCCAGAACAAACATGTTGATGAAAGCGCCCGTTCAGCAATATGTGCCACGATGCGAACATAATGTATAAACATATATTTACAGAAAAATTTAATAGTGACAGGTGAACGGAATATGGTGTATTTTACATTTTCCTTCTAATTTTCATTGGGCTAGTTTACATATTGCTGTGTGGTTTGATTCTAAAATGGGATCGAATTATCAAACGTGAATTGCCACACACACATATATATGAAACTCTTATGAAATATTCTCAGGGTTTTTGTATTCAAAAGGGGTTCTTTGCAACTAGGCCTAGCATCCAATATAAATAAGGAGGGAAATAATACGATAAGATATTAAATTTAATACATTTATTGTTCAAATCTTTTAACATATACATGAATTTTGAACGTGATAAACAATATCAATTATATTTTTATTTAAAAAAATAACAGCATGTAAATCTTTGTGTATAATTAAAATATATACATATCTAAATATATAACTTTGGAGGTTTTTGTTTGATTTTAATAAATCTTGTGAACACACCTGTGTATCATCTTATTCCAGTTAGTATAATACTCTACAAAATACCAAGGTATGACAGTGTTTCTGTTTTAAATTTATGTAACATCGAAGCTTATAAATTTACTAGAAATTCTACCAAAACAGTACTATCTCATATTCATGTGACGAGAATATAGCCTACCTCATGAGTAAAGACGGCAGACTATGTGCCCCATACTGTTAAATTTAATAATACACATAAGGTGTATTAGATAAGAATGTAGATTTTACAAAATTAGGACAACTTTTTACCAATACTGAAGATCCATTGTACAGATACAAAGAGCACTTTAACTATGCAAATATAACATCTCTCAACGTCGAACAATCCTTCTCAGTATATAAACATATATATACGTCGCTACGTACGAACCTTTCCGAGACTATAAATTTGACAGTGTGGGCACATAGTCTGCCGTCTTTACTCATGAGATACTTAATTTCAAATAATAGGTTTTATTTCAAATCTAAATTACATATTGAAGATTTTTAATTAAGAGTCAAAACACGCATATCTTTAAACGCTTGTGAGACCTTTCCCTACTTGCGATTTAAAAGATGTCTGTGTTATTTCTTCTCTTTCTAATTGACTAGCTTATTCTGTCTTTGATTCGACATGGAATCATGATCTGCGATTTGAATATAACCTTCAAATTTCAAACATAGTTTGACATCTGGATTGTTTATTATGTTTAAACAAACATATAGCTATTTTTAATAGGTAACGGATACCATATTAAGCTTTGTTTTGTACATTATGGAATCTTTTGAGGTATTATCAATATCATTGTTCCTCCTTTTAGTTAATTGCACCTATTTTTGAACGAATGCTGTAGTATTTCTTATAAGTAGGTATTATAAAATGTCAATTTTAAAACACATATTATATCATATTCTGTTTTATTACAAAGTTCTTATTGTCTTTTTAGGGTATTCCAATTTATTGTGTATATATTATGTAGTAATATATACCTAATTGTAATTGTAATTGATTGTAATGGATATCTTTTATCTAAAATTTAACGTACTCCATGACTGTCAAAACAAACAATGTTTATTTATTGAAGAAATCTGCAAGATTTAAATGTTAATTATAAAATTTCGCTGCTATTATAATGTTTTAAATATCCTTTTATGTTTTGGTACGTATTGCATGTTCTTAAATTCTAGATTTTAATATTTATAAACTAAATCGTAAAGAAATAATAATTTGTTTGCCATTGAACATTGAATATGAATTTACTAAGTACACATAGATGTGTTTTTCTAGCACGATCGGTTTTGTTACATTTTAAACCTATTACAGAAGATAACCAAAAAAAATTTCTATAGGTAATAAACATTGAATTTGTTGTATCGATGCTCATACAGGGTGCATTCAAATCTGACCTATTTCAAATTTTACATTGTTGTTTCAAGTCTGTCTTATTTTCAATTCATATTGTTTAGGAAGATACATAGCAATATGTAGTTACACCTACTTTAATTAAGTTAAATATTTATCTAAATTTTTTTCTGTAATAAAGTTTTCCTGTTGGGAAAATAAAGTTACATTACCATTTTTATTATTATTGCGACTTTCGACATAGTAACTTTAAAACTAAGTATGCGACGAAAATGAAATCTATATTGACTAGAAATTACTAAAAGTCCTCATAGAGGTTAATTAGATCGTAAAAATATTGTAGAAGTAAAAAGGTCTTCGCTTGCTATTTGATATTTTCCCAAATTTATCAATTTTAATGCATGAGGTGTGATACGAAACAATGCATAATTTTAAAAGAAAATTCCCCTTAACGAAACGTAAGGTAACCGAATTACTTGAGGCGAGTTTTTTCTTCGGCATCCCTTGGGCACATTAAAACATAATTTAAAGCGTTTAAGGAACAAAGAGCACGAGTGCAATAAATCTGAAACATGTAGGAAATGCGGAATGCATAAAATCTCGTAAACCACTGACGACGATGCACACAATTAAAGGGAGAATTTCATAAAAGGTTGCTTAAACATGAAATGATGCATAATGAATGAGGTTATGAAGTACTTACCGGAAACGGAAGCAGGACGAAGGGGGAGTGTTGGTCAGGTGAGACGTAAAAGCGTGTTGCCCGGGTAACGGACGTTGATTATAGTAGTCTGCGGTCCGCCGGTGCTTCACGACTTGCCAAAGCTGTAACGCTTGACGCTATGGTCTCCGCTGCGACTGATGAAGCCCAACATTACGCTGAGTTCGTAAACTTTTTCACTGAAATTTAAATTCGACGAATTCTCGTACGGGTGATATTTCGAGAACGCAAATAGTTTCTTATGATGTATGTAATTACTAAGCCGATGTAACAATTTATTGAAGAAGTGATTTAAAAATATGGTGGCATTAGAGTAGTATTTAACTTAGAGACAATTTAGTAAAATCGAAAAGAAGGAGCCGTTTAAATAGATTCAAAAGAATTGATTTTAAAACTACATAAAACAATACGCCAAAAACTGTAACATTGTATCAAATCATTAAATTTTTCTATGAGCTTATACGTTTCTTTCCATAACACTAGAACCGACGAAAGGGTCATTTTGACACTTTTAAAAATTAGTTTGTCTGGATCTTTTGATCCAAGGGCACTATGGGGGTGGGTACTTTTGATTTTTTTTTCATATGTTATAAACATGTACAAGGAATCTAAGCGATCTTTGGCATACCATTCCTAATTTTTTATAGAATCTACCTATTAGCACAGGGGATCATTTTTTCCTTTACATTTTATAAAGCGAGAAATCGCATGTTAATTTGACACTGACAGCTATTTCGCACTCAAAATAAAAAATGAATCGCTTTACACTTGAACAACGTTTCGAAATATTAAAAACTTTCAAAGTGGATGCTGTATTGCCGAAATAGTGCGAATTTTAAAAAGAAATTTCGGTCGAGATAATGCATCAACCGCACCTTGTATGCGTAAATTTGTAAAGAAAATTCATGAGATTGGCATGTTAATTGACAATACAAGCTATCCTCGTGTTCGTCCGATCAACCAAGAATATTGCTGTTGTTGCCGATAGTGTACGCCTGAACCCGAGAACATTAATTCACAGCAGATCTCAGCAACTCAACACTAACCGCACTAGCCTGAGGAGAATTCTTCGTAAAGACCTCGGCTTATTCGCTTATATGTTTCAATTAACTCATAAACTGAAGGCAAATGACTATTCGCTTCGTAGCAGCTGAAAAATTATGGCGATTTTGCTCAAAAAATCATCTTTTCGGATGAGGCGCATTTTCATCTCGGCGGCTACGTTAACTAGCAGAATTGCCGTGTTTGGGGCTCGAAAACTCATGCGTAGTCGTAAAGAAGCCAATGCATTCTGAGCGTGTGGTTTTGGAGCGGCGACGCTCCAAAGGAGCTATTTTGAATTCTCGGAATTTAAGACTGGGAATACCCATGCTCTTGTACCTCATAAATTTTTTCTTTATTGTGAACTGCAAACTTAATAAAATAAATTAGATACTTCATAATGTAAGATTTATAAAATTGATTATCTTGAACTCTTGAAACGCCTGCCAAAGATCTACATCATTCAAAATTCTTTCAATTATGCACAATATGCTATTTATTAAGGATATATGCAAATATTTTAAGAAATGTATATAATATGCAAAATATGTGCTTTGCATATTTGGGTTACATTACTGATCACGTAATTTTGATTTTGTATCGTAAAATTTAATAAAACTAAATGTTTCTGAGTATAATGCCTCATTATTATACCTAATCTATGCCGTACTTTAGCCCAGTAACTTTTATAATACTACAAACTGGCAAAATATCATATGGGCTCTAAAGTAAAATTACTCGTGCGGAAAACATTGTCCCAAATTTCAAAATGCTATTGTTCGAATTATTTGCTAAAAATTTACAATTTATCTATTCTGGTGTCTTTAGCAAGGCAGTCTGTGCAATTTATTTTAGATAATTATGTTCACAAAACACTATAGCAATAAGCTTTAGGTTACTGAAAAGTATTAATATTGGGCCAAAGTACGCGTTTCATGGTACTACAGAAGTTGAAATTTACTCAGTTTGTGTTATGGCACCCTGCAAAATATATAAAGGTATGCAGTTTACGCATTTGATAAAAAGGAATAGAAATAATATAGCAACATCTTATAACACCAAAACAATTTTTTTAAGTGCGAATCACTTACTATTTAAATTTAGTTTTTGTTCGTGTTGTTAGATGAAGTGTATTGGTCCATAAGTTAATTTTCTTTTGCAAATTAGTGAGTGCCTGATATGAAACTCCCTTAGGCAAAAATAAATTTTAATTGTAGACACTTTAAGTGCGCAGCTAATTGGTTTACTCTTCGCGATTAAATTTAATTAACGCATCGCAACGCAGTAAACAAACGATGCTTGGTCAAAAAAGAGGAAAAAAGGACGGCGGAGGAGCTTTAATAAACCCAAAGTGTTCCAGTTTCATCGTTGACGCGCTACAACTAGAGTGTACGTTATGTATAGGTGCTGTTCTACGAAACTTCTGCTAAGCAAGAAAATCGCTAACAAAGGCTCTAGACAGATAATCAGACGGGGGAAATATGGTTTTAATGGAACAATACAGCAATTAAATTTGACAGATAAAGTTAGTAAGGGAAAGTGAATTTGAACTCGCGAATAAAGCATCAATTAAACTCCGACAGAAGAGACTAGGGTAGGTGGGGATTAAAACACATACGCTGTGCAGTTTTGAAGAATTAATTGCAGAGAGTTCATAATACCCATATATTATATACATACACACATGTATAGCTTAATCTCACTGATTATGTATTATTAATATATGAAACGAATCACTATTAATAATTGTTCCAGCTCGGCATTCACAAATCCCACATAAAGTGTCTGTCTGTATTAATTTCCTTCATGTTTATGATACCTTGTTGGTTTTTATTTTTTTATATTTCAGTGTCCCGAAATTTGCCCAAAAATTCGAAACTAACAAAAAAAATAAATCCCTACTACTAATAAACTCTAAAAACGGATTTCGGCAACTAAGTTACCCTCTTCAGTAGACCAATCTGAGAAGGAACGCTAGTGTTAAACGTAGCGTCTTTAGCTAAGATACAACCTTTGAAGATATTCTATTCACCAAATCGCTATCAATATTCATAAAAATTGTGAATTTATTAAGTAAATCTTGCATTAGTACCTGCCATGTCTTCTTCTTCATTATATATATATATATATATATATATATATATATATATATATATATATATATATAATAACTTCGTGACCTTGGTATGATATGGTAAACCTAATCAGTAGGCGATTAAAGGTCTGTATATTACTTCAAAATATATGTATTTAAAAAACTCTACATGTTTCGGCTGTATACGCCTTTTTCAAGAGAATACAAAATATGAATGACAGGATATAAATGTCAAGTAATTAAGTTGCTATGGTTTAAATTATTCAAAGATACATTCTAGTAATAATAATAAATCATGCCTTAGTATTCCAAAAAATAGATAACAAGGTGTGAAAATATGTGTTGTTCGCTGCTAGCAAATTGTGTCTCCTTCTGGGTATGAACTTGTGTGTTGGTACTGGCAGCTTGCGTCTCTCTATGGGTGTGTGGTTTTGTGTGAGAGCGTAAGTGTAGGGTTTTGTATGTCGGTGCGTTCGTGCGTGTGTTTAGTGATCGGTCGCATGAATTTAGAGAGGTCGGATAACCAGCCGTTGCGTAGGGCCGCCAACCCTTTCCCGACAACTTCTTTACAGCCGAAACATGTAGAGTTTTTTAAATACATATATTTTGAAGTAATATACAGACCTTTAATCGCCTACTGATTAGGTTTACTATATATATATATATATATATATATATATATATATATATATATATATATATATATATTGTGATAATCTATGTGGACCTAGTAACAATAAATTAAATCCTTTCAATAATATAATACTCTAAGATGTAATAAAAGGAAACACCATATTAAACAAATAAACTCAATTTAATACACAATAAAAAAACTAAATAATACAAATAAATCTTAACAATTTGAATTTCTCCCCACTATAATATTCTCGATTGCGAGTGCCCTCAAATTCTGAACATACAACTAATAGATTAGATAATAAGCTAATTCAGTTTGTAATTAAGGTTAAATACTCGAACAAAGGTAAGTAAATTTCATAAGTGTATGTAACAAACAATTTGTCAATTTGAATTATGCCCTTTAGGTGAAAAGAAAGAATTTAGTAAAGTATTCAATACAATCGATGTGATATAACCTCAAAATGGTATTAGTTCTCTATATTAATAATTTCGGATTCTCAGGGTAATAAAGGTAGGTCTTGACTTAATTATCAATCAATTAGCCTATGAAGAATTCGAACTCAGTAATATTATATACAAATTTTCCTATAAGAGTTAAAAATACAGTGATGCTGTTCGATTTGTGGTTAATAATAATTATAATTCATAGAAACATCTCTATTTATAGGGTAAATTCTACCTTGTCTATGTGCACAAATGTACACGTAACAGAAGATATCTCGGCTTGGCAATATTGTCCTACGGGAAAGTGCTCGGACAGGTTACAGGGTTTAATCTTCCGATTCAATGTCAGGAAAAAGGTTAATCAGCTAGACTAATTGAATGGCTTATAAAAAATGGAATTAAATAAAAGGATTATAAGGGTTGCTATAACCGGATAAGGCTCGATACTTGTTTGTCGTGGATATCAATCGTTGTATAAGCACTTAGAAATTCAAGGTAATTTGAAACTCCAATGTAGTCTATATTTTTAAATGCGAATATTCTTTATTTTTCAGCTTCAGTATGCGTTTTAAAACACAGAAATCGCCTTAAACTTCTTCAAAAACGCATTATCAAAATTAATAAACGTGGCTTCGTTTTAGTTATTTATTAATTCTCTTTTTCATTAACAACCAACTTCTCTTGTTTTTCAACGCCTTAACTACTTCGGAAAAAAAAATATATCCTCTCGAAAGAAAAAGGCGTGTCCAATTTCTAATACCAGATTGAATCTTTAATTTTAAGTGAATAAGGAATAATACGCAGGTTTTTATAATATCTTATTATAATTAAAAAAATATGTTAATAAATTAAGTGACATTAAAAAAATTGCAAATTGCCAATTGGCATAAAATAGATTACCCTGTTTATGTTATTCTAAAATAGATGGCGCGATCAACATAATTTTAATAATATGAAATTTAAATATAATTTTAAATTAGAAATATTAAAAATAATTGTTTATATACACATATTTATATGTAGATGGCTGAACCAGCTTAATATATATATATATATATATAGTAAATTCGATCAGTTGGCGATTTAAGGTCTGGCTTTGCTTTAAAGTATATATATTTAAAACAACCCTACATATTTCGGCAATGATGCCTTTATCAAGGATATAAAATATAAATGACACTATACAAATGTCATATAACATTATATATGTTATATGATATGACAGCTTTGTATACAAAAGGTTCGATAACCTATTGCCAAAAGTCAGCTGTTAAAAATTTATATTTGCAAGTGAATTAAAAAAAAATGTAAGATGGGACATTTCGCTTCCAATTTTGTAACAATCAACTATTAATCGAAGAAGCAAATGTAAGTCATATCAAACGTAGACATGTGCATATATAACGATCGACAACTGACTGAATCTGAGACGATCCTAAAACAGAGCGACAATAACAAAACTACTCTTTTTGTTATTGCCGGTAACCTTTAAGTATCGATACTTCGATACTCTTTATGATATAGTTGATCATACAGTGGCGTAACAAATATTTTTGGAATTTTTTTTTCTCGCTTATGAGAGGGAACTTTCGGAAAATATTTTGGATATACAGTGAAATCTCCCTTAACGGACACCTCCCTTAAGCGGACATCTCCTTTATACGGACACATTGTGATAGCCCCGAATTTGTCTTATGGAATTTACAAGTAAATCACATTCTTTTGAACGGACACTCTCTTGGACGGACACGGACAGAAGAATTCAGTCCGTTTCCTTTAAAAAATCTCTCTTGTGCGGACAGCGCACATCAAAGTACATATATGAAACGGGCTGCTGGAATTCATATAGTCGTGTGTTTCTGCATATACGTAGCAATAAAAATGGCATCTAAACGAAATTATTTAACACTCAAGGAAAAGATTGAAATAGTGGAAGTATACAAAAGTGAGAAACTTAGTGTTCGTGAGTTAGCTAAACGTTTTGGTATTGGTAAAACACAGACGGCTAATATCATAAAAAATAGAGATGATCTATTGAAAGTGTGGCACTCCAATGTTAATGTTAATAAGAAACGATGCTTTATTAACAAAGGAGCTGCAGATGTAGACAGAATGTGCTACGAGTGGTTTATCAAAGCAAGAAGTAAAGGAATTCCTCTGTCAGGTAAAAATTTGGGATACTAAGGTAAGTTTTATTTTAATGTTCTCAAATTTAAAGGGCCCTAAGTGCAGAGTAAAGCGAAAGAAATTGCTGAGATGTAGACTATACTGGATTTAACGCATCTTATGGATGGTTAGATAAGTTTCGAAAGCGCCATAATATAAGCTTCAAAGCTATTTCTGATGAGGCAGCTAGTGTTAAGGTGGAAGATGTAGCAACATTTTTAAATAAATTACCGTCAATTTTGAAAAATTATTCACCGAGGGATGTATTCAATGCCAACGAAACCGGGCTGTTTTTTCGTGCTCTTCCTGACAAGACTTTACATTTAAAACAGGAAAAATGCGTTGGTGGTAAATGTTCAAAAGAAAGAGTCACCATCATGCACTGTGTTAACATGCTTGGTGACAAAGAAAAGTTGTTGGTTATAGGTCATGCGGCTAAACCTAGAGCTTTCAAAAATATAAAAGTAACTGAATTGCCTGTTACTTGGAAGGCCAACAGCAAGGCATGGATGACTGGTACTATGACGGAATGGTTGAAAGAACTAGACAGCAAAATGCAAAGACAAAAGAGACACATTTTGCTATTTGTTGATAATGCCTGTTCGCATCCAAGGGACATAGAACTGCATAACATTAAATTGGTGTTTTTTCCACCTAATTGCACATCTGTATGTCAACCCCTTGACCAGGGTATAATAAAAAATTTTAAAATGCACTATAGGACCATTGTCGTTAAGACTATTTTAGCAAAAATTGAGTGTTCAAATTCAGCTCATGAACTTTGCAAATCAATTAACATTTTAGATGCTATTTCCTTTATAAAGAACGCTTGGGACAAAGTATTAAAACAAACGATTCAAAACTGTTTTCAAAAGGCTGGGTTTATTGTTGGAAATCAAAAAACCATGTCCACAGAAGATGAATTTACGGCAGATGATAATGTTCCTCTATCACTATTAGCTGAATTGTGGAAAGTACCACCAGCATTAGGGATTGAAGAATGCAACGTAGAGGCCTTTTTGAGCTTCGACGAAAATCTAGTAACAGAAGATACGAATGACATGCCCTCTGTCACAAATCAGTCGTCGGATATTATGGAACTGGATGAATCGGATGAAGATGTGGAAGAAGTGAGCAACATGAAACTAACGACTTATCAACAAGCCATAGATATGGTAAAACAATTAAAAAAAATTAGTCAAGATCGAGGAGATGCAGCCGTACTAGAGTTACTCACCACACTAGAATTACACTATCACGACCAAAACAATAAGAAAACTACTCGCCAGGCAACCCTGTTGAATTATTTTACAATGTTGCATTAGATATAAGTAACAAGGAATTATGTACATATGTTACAATTCAATTACTTTAAATTTTGTGTTGGTTTACAGAGGTTACATTTATGTTTTATATATTTAATAAAATCACATTGGTTCATTATGAGCTTACTTATTTTAATATTCCCAAAAAATTCACCAACTATTCTCTTAACAGGACACCTCTCTTGAGCGGACAGATTGGAATAGTCCGGTAGGTGTCCGGTCAAGGGAGATTTCACTGTACATATATTCTACATAATTACATCTTTCCATTTTTCATATGTTGTCTCTTTCTTTCAAGAAAACCCTGCATATCAGTCTACCCTCGTACTTTACTAGAAATTGTTGTGGTTTAAGGATCGCTAGCGCCCTAACCCAAAATTTTAATATTAAAAGTATCTTTCGAAAATAAAACGAAATATTTGTTTTAAAAATTATATCATGTTCTATATTCACGCGTTAATATTGATTTAATTCAGACCACTCTCACTGTCAAATACTCGTAAAAAGCTCTTATTTGGCGTTTCTGTTAAAAAAAATTTTGAAATTGGATTGAAAAACAAATAACTGGTGATGTAGAAACTGATAGTATAGCAATTAAAAAAATAATTTTCTATTTAAATAGACGTGCAGCAAAAAAATAAATTACGTATCCAACAATTTTATTCAAAAATCAACCGAAAAGGATAACGAATTTATTCCAGACTAGTTCTGCGGTCAACAATATCTCCAATTAGCAACACTAACAAAAAATAATTACGAGTCCTTAATTTTAAATATTTTCAACTGCGCTCCAATTTAATTAACGCAAATATTTCAAAATTAACCTGACTCCACTAAAATTTCAAAGCCTCTCTTGCAATTAATGACACTTCTACACTCATGTACATTTGTTGTATGTACACATGTCCATGTGTTACAATATCTATTGTCAGTTTGTATAACGCACGCATATGTACATGTGGGTATGTATACGCGTAGACACACAATAGCTTCCAATATAGTCCGTACGTCAAGCGAGATTGTTACAATTGTTATGTTTGCCGCATATGTCTAAAATATGTAGAAATCACCCTAGCGCATTCTTATTATATCGAATGGCAATCTGATTTTTGGATATAATTCGCAGATGGTTCCATAATATAAAGTAGAAAATAAGGAGATCTGAATGCCGTATTCGAATAAATACGTGATGTTGCACCAGGGTCTTGTTGTCTTTAACTATGATTTAAATTTGCGTATTTAAACAGTAAACATCGTATAGATTAGATATAGGCTAGTCTTATTACGAACGGGCACCGTTTCAGGAATGATTTAGTCTTCAGATTTTGATTTGGAAAGTTGATCCAAACAATTGCATGATATATACAATAATACAAACAAGTTTGCATATGTATACATGGACATATACATACAACGCATAAGTATATTAAGCATTGGTACTTCTACGTACAGGGTCGTGCTTCGATCTCTTCTTAGGTCTCGTCAGTGTACATTGATGTATAACCAATAAATTCATTACCGCTAATATAACACAATCTTCTACCTCATATGTCTCCAGAAGAGATCTCGACACGTCTGCCGGCCTAGAAAGGTACGCCAGCAAGGCTTTCCGTTGAGTATACACTATATACAACTATAGCAAAACATACGAAACATTCCACTTTTGTCATGAACCGAAAACAGTGACGTCTGTATTATCAGTTTCATAACAACGAAAATAATATTTTTATATTTTACTAAATTTATAATTTTATTAATCTGGCATATATTACGTGTATATAATAGTGAATAATATTAATTAAAAATTATAATTTTGACGTCATTTCAACAAGTTTTATAAAATATGTTAACATAAGATGTTGGCCATCATGAAAATCGTGACGAATCATTTGACGATATTTGGTGCTAAAGTAATAAACTTAAAAATGTAGTTTTATTTATTTATAGTCACAAAATATGTTAGTTTATTACCTATTCCCTTTAATGAGAACATACCTAATTTGTGATTAAAAAATTTGGCCCATTTATATATAAATATAAACTATAAAACTAGCGCAAGTGATGCAGGACATGAAATCAACTAAGGAAGAAAATACAAAATTGAGGGAACAGATTACAAAACAGGATGAAAGAATTTATTTTTTGGAAAGAGAAATTAGGAAAAGAAACATTCTGGTGAAAGGAATAAAGGATCAAGAAAATGAAAACCCCATGGAAACACAACAAAAAATACTAAATATAATACAAAGAATTGGAGTAAACATTAATAATGAAGTGCATGTTGAGGAAATAATAAGAATTGGTAAATATAAAGCAGAGGTGAACTGTCCGGTACTCGTAAAATTAAGTACAGAAAATAAAAGAAATAATATCCTAAAAAAGGCAAAAGCTTTAAAAAATACAGAAATCTGGATTGACGAAGATTACCCTAGGAAAATACAAGAAGAAAGGAAGCAGTTAATACCATATCTAAAAGATGCGAGACAAAAAGGCCTTACGGCGAAGATAAGATATAACAAATTAATAGTAAATAATAGCGTATACAAAGTAAGTGACTTGAATAACGATGAGTGTCGCAAAGTAGGAAAGGAAGAAGAAAGAACAAGTAGCGGGCAGAAAAGAACTGCTGGTGAGAGATCCCCTGAAGGCACAGCCAACATACAACAAAGTAAGAAAATAACAAAATAGAGGAACACTATGTAAACAGGGAGATCAGAAATTTCTACCAAGAAATCAAGAGAACAAAGCAGAACAAGGACACAAAAATGATTTACTGTAGAGATGAAGATGGGCTACTGTTAGGAGATCCAAAGGACATATTAGGTAGATGGGCTCAGTATTTTCAACAACTACTAAATGTAGAGGTAGAGATGGAGGAACAAACAACAACACCAACAGAACAACACCAACAAGAATGTAACAAGCAGGAAGAAATAGAAGAACCAACAGAACAGGAGCTAAAAGAAATAGTTAAGGGACTTAAGAATAATAAAAGTGCAGGTGAGAGTGGTATACCAGCAGAAATCCTAAAACAAGGAGGAGCGGAACTGGGTGCATGCTTGCATCACTTAGTACTAAGGATTTGGAGAGAAGAAAAAATGCCGGAGCAATGGAGTAGGGCAGTCATATGCCCGATCTTCAAGAAAGGGGACAAAACACTGTGTCAAAATTACAGGGGAATAGCTTTATTGGAAGTCGCTTACAAAGTCGTGGCAAAAATCATACGAAACAGACTAAAGATATATGCTAATGAGATAATAGGGGAATATCAAGGGGGTTTCAGGGCTGGTAGATCAACAACAGATCAAATATTCACGTTAAAGATGCTGCAAAATAACAGTTATGAGCAAAATCTAGGATTGCACATGCTTTTCATGGACTTTAAACAGGCGTACGACTCAATTTCTAGAAAAAAAAATGTATGAAACTTTAACAGAATTACAAATACCGTACAAACTAATAAAGTTAATAAGAATGACACTCTCGGATTCGAGAAGTAAAATTTTAGTGGATGGAAGGTTCTCGGAACAAATTACAAACAGAAGAGGACTAAGACAGGGAGACCCGCTTTCGACTGACCTATTTAATCTGGTGCTGGTAGAAATCATGAGGGAAAGCAACATTCAAACAAACGGCGTAATTTTCCACAACAAAGTACAAGTTATTGCATATGCAGATGATGTAACCATATTATCTAGGCCAAAGAGGGAACTAGAGAAAGTATTTGGGCAATTTGTGGAAGAAGCAAGAAAACACGGATTACAGGTGAACGAGGAGAAGACAAAGTATATGGAAATGAGAGCGGAAGTGACAGAAGAAAATAGATATACCAAATTCAAATCAGGTCGAAACGAATATAAATTCGAAAAGGTGAAACAGATAGAGTACTTGGGTGTAACACTAACCAGCCAAGGGCAAGAACAAAAAGAAATTGAAAAACGCATGGTGAGAGGAAATAGAGCAGTTGGCGCGTCAACACGAATATTAAGAGGAAAACACGTATCCAAAACTTCTAAACTACGAATATACGAGACAATAATCCGGCCAGTTGTTCTATACTCAAGCGAAACATGTACCATGACAAAACAACAAGAAGAAAATCTGAGAATCTGGGAAAGGAGAGTGCTTAGGAAAATTTTTGGAGGAGTTAAGGAGGAGGATTGCAGGTGGTGGCGAAGAACAAACACAGAGTTAGAAGAAATGTATAGAAAACCAAACATAACTCAATTAATTCCATCACGAAGAGCTAGTTGGTTGGGACATATTTCTCGGATGCCGGAACAAAGAATTTTGAAGAAAGTGTTGCACGGAGGAGAGGGTGGTAAACAAAGAAGAGGTCGGCCAAGGAAAAAGTGGTTGCAGGATGTGCTAAAGGATATAGAGGAAGAAGGAATTGATGACTGCAGAAAAAGAGTGAGGGACCGAAACAAATGGAAGAAAGTAGTAGAAGAAATAAAAGCCAAGGGCCTCGAGGGCCTGTAGAGCTGTTATATATATATATATATATATATATATATATATATATATATAACCTATAAACTTCACCGTAAATTTTAATAAGTTGACACAAGGCCCACATACACATTACACGTACTTCACGTTCTGTTGTACTGAGGAAATTTGGCGTTTAATTGTGTAGTTCATACTCCAAGCTTACCGTGTGAGAAATATATGGATGTTTACATCAAGTATACATCAATACAGATTATATACAGATAAATACAGAATAAATAAATATTGTGTTTTACTAGCGACAATGAATTTATTGGTCATTCTTCTTCTCCGCGTACACTGACGAGATCTAAGTGGAGATCGAAACACGTGTGTCTACGTAGAAGTATAAATGTTAAGTTTATGCGTTGTATATACATACACAGATATGTTCTTTAACATATTTTTGGGGATAGACGCCATTAAGTCCAGGCTCATGAACACTGTGCTCTTTGTACCACCCCCAATAGATCTCTGAGTTTCAGTTTGTTGGTATTGTGCCCTCTATGAAAACCGCTATCTTCCTCAGAGGAAATTTGAGTACCCCTGTAGGATCCAATAGATCTCTTTCGAAATGTTTCTGCCTCAATCACTTCAGTTCTTACAAGTACGTAATACATGAAGACTAGTTTATTTAAAAGGTTTAACACCGAACGAGGTCAAAGCCGAGTAGGACGAAGTTCATGGCACATCGGCTCCCGTGTTTGCGACTGTTTACAATTGAATGAGGTAAATGAATTTAAATGTGGCCGTACATCAACAAAAAATGAACATTGTTCTGGACGACTGGCGGAAATGACTTCCACCAAAATGATTGACAGAATCCTTTCGTGATCGATGAATCAGAGTGCGTGAAATAGTTGAGGGCCACAGGCATGTCACAAGGTACAGGTGTTCTCAATGGAAAATAAACGCAATTGTGCGCACTTTTCCGCCGCAATCCTGACAAGTTTCTACGTCGCTACATAACTGTGGACGAAACATTAATACATTATTATACTCCAGAAATAATGCAATAGTCGAAACAGTTGATTTTAAAAGCGATCCGGAAGAATGCAAAGACGGTGAAATAGGCTAACAAGGTTCTGGCCGGTGTGTTTTCTGATGCACGTGGAATCATCTACACCAATTACTTGGAAAATAGACAAATGTTAAATGAAGAGTATTATGCAACGATATTTCACCGGTTGAGCGAAGAAGTCAAGGAGAAACGTTCTCATTTGGCCAAAGAAAAAAAAATTCTATTTCAATTAAACCATTATTATTTAATACAGTTCCCTAACTAAAGTGCAAAATAAAATTAATATGTAGGGATCCTTCCAAAAAAATTGAAAACAAGCAACATATTTTGTTACTTATCACGAAAATAAAATAAATAACAGAATTTGGTAACGCTAACAACGATTTATTTTGTAAAATTCCGGCTTTCTAGGGAACATTTTGCGAGAGTTAAAGAATATCCGTAAATACGTTAAGTGGTATATTCCTTACTACATTCACATAAAGTTGTTTCAGATAACTACAGTAACTTCCTCATAATAACTGGCAACACTTGTGCCCAATTTATTAAGAGATTTGCAGATAGATCACTTTTCTTCGTGAACTTATATCAACTTGTTTACGGATTGAAGTTATTTAGACTTAATTCTATATTAATTGCCAATATTAATGAAAGTAATTGAAAGCTCAACAGAGAAATATGTTAAATTTTATTAAATAAAAGAAAAGTGAAAAGATTGAATTATATCTTAATGGAGATAAATTAAATAATAGTTTTAAGCAAAACAAAATACAGTATAACCTCCTTATAATGGACACTGACGGGGAATCCTAAAATGTCCAATATATGGAGGTGTCCAAAATGTGGAGGTGAAAAAAAAAACGAAAAAAAATATTCATTCTCATATCAATTTAATCACACATAATAAGACGAAAGTCGAAAAAAATTTACTATACTTAATACACATACATACATACATATTTTATGCTAGATTTTACTTGAAATAATCATTAATTGTTGTTTGTCTTGCTTTATTCATTTTATGTTTAAATATCTCAGATTCACATTCAAGAAGAGCTTGAGAAATATTGTTAGCAATGTTAAAACTGTTAGTGCTTAAGAAATAGTTCTCAAGATCTTTTAATTTTTGATGGGCTTCTGAAATATTTGATATACTAGTTACAAATTCCTCTTCAATCTCATTTTCCATTTCATCACTGATATCAGTAATTTCATGGATACAATCTATAATGGAAACATTAGGATTTTCAGTAAATAACTCATTATCAATTAATGCGTATGTGCTTAAATCTAAATTAGTGATGCTAAAATTGGGAAATAAAAATGCTAATGGTATATTATCTTCTATATCGCACTCTGCACTTAGATCACTGTCACTTTGATTGAATCCGCATTTTTGAAAACAGTTTCTTTAGGTCACAGGCGAGAGTTTTTTCCAAGCAGCTGATATCCATATTAATGCAGTGACTACCGTAATGTTTTTTTCTACCATTTCTAGTGAATTTTCAGTATCCATTAACGCCAAAAGCCTTTTTACAAGCATGCTCCGGTAAATTACCTAAAAGTTTTGAATCACACCCTGGTCCATAGGTTGACAATGCGAGGTAGTATTTGGAGGCAGAAAAACCAATTTTACGTTTTCCAATGAAATCTTCGGATGAGAAGTGGCATTATCAAGAAACAAAATTACATGCCTTTTTTCTTTCTTCATCTTGTTATCAAAGTTCTTTAACCAAGCTGACATAATATCCAAAGTCATCCACGCTTTTTTGTTCGATATCCATCCTATCGGCAACTTATCCACATGAGCTCCTTTAAAACATCTAGGTTTCTTACTTTTACCGATGACTAACGGCCTTTCCTTATCACCCTCCATATTTGAACACAACAATATAGTTAGTCGTTCTTTTGCAGATTTTCCTCCGGCACATTTATCACTTCTTAACGCAAATGTTTTTGTCGGAAGGGCGCGGAAAAATAAACCGGTTTCATCAGCATTAAAAATATCTTTCGGAGAGTAATCTTTGCATATTGATTGCAACTTGACTTTCCAACGTCTACATTTTGCATGTTTACATAGGCAGATTCACCACACACACTTTTAAATGATATTTTATGTCTTTGACAAAATTTCTCCAACCAACCATTAGACGCTTTGAATTCGGTGAGTTGTAAACTTTGTGCTACTTCCAGCGCCTTTTCTTTGAGTAGGGGTCCTGACATGAGAATATTTTTGTTTCGCACGTTACAGAACCAGTTGAACACTGCTCCATCGATTGCTAAACCACTAGTTTTTGGAAACTTCCTTTTTTGAGCTAGGTTTCCATTTTTCTCGAAAAGTTCTTTTATTTCACTTTTGTTTTTCACTATATCACTAATTTGCGACTTTCCGACACCAAACTTTTCCGCGAGCTTTCGGACACTTTAGCTTTGCTTTTCACTAACCGCAATAATATCAATTTTATCTTGGATTGTTAACCGCTTTCTTTTACTAGAATCCATGTTGACACTATCAAAGGCTAGTTCAAACTGATTCAAAATATCGCTCCACTTATCACCTGACGAGTAGGCCAGTGGTAAACCGTCGTTCCTTTGTATTATGGGAAAAACCCGAGTAGATATACTTCCACGTGTGCACTTTGTACATACATATGTATTATGGGAAAAACCCGAGTAGATATACTTCCACGTGTGCAGCAATAAAAGTACATACATACATACATAATTGCAAAATTTTATTCGGCGCCGCCCGTCTTGTCTGTCCTTAATTAAGAGATATATTTACAGATGTTTTATTGCTTCGGTGAAATAAAGGGTGTCCGCGTCCGATTTATGGAGGGTCCAATATTAGGAGTGACTATTGTTAAGAAAACCCATTATACAATTTCATACCACAAAAAATGTCCATTTTTTAGAGGTGTCCGATTGTCGGAGGTGTCCATAATTAGAGGTTTTACTGTAACACAATAAGAATCGAAGATAAGCGAAAAAAATGCAAGTCACCCTAAGAAAACAGTGAATACAGTATATATCAGTAGAGTTCGGCACTTTGTCCAGAATGCATTATGCATTTTAGGGATAGCTGTCCGGCGCAAATAGCACTAGTAACAGTAGTTAGACCCGAACTCTAGTACTATGTGGATGTAAATTTCCCTGATCGATAACTGTTACGCGTTAAATATAATAATTATTAAAGCTACATTCTGAAGGTCGCGTACTATATTTATATTTTATATACTACGAGCGTGGATTGATATACTAGGTCGCCAACTACATAAAATAAGAACAAGAAAAGACAAAATAATGAAACTAGTCTCAAAATGAAGTAAATTTACAATACTACCAATGTACATCATTATATTTCCACATAATCACTATTTGGTGTAACACATTTGCAAACACTAAACCCATTTCTTCATTCCACCCATCAAAAGACTTTCTTGTTTACTTTGATCCAATCGCGACTAGCAACCCGAACTTCTGTGTCTGATAAAAAATGTTGTCCTCTTTCAACTTTGAAAGCAACCAGAAATCTGAAGGTGCCAAATACAGGGAACTCTATGCCATCGTTTGCTGCAATGTGATCGTAAAGTTTGCGTAATCCGTCGCTTTCCTTGAAGCAGTGAATTCACATGTCTTTTATTCTTCTTATGCTTCACTGATACCAGTCGCTTTTGTTATATACCTTAACTTCGCCTCTATGATAGAATTTTGCACGCCAAACCCACAGGCGAACATTCTTCATATCCCTGTAATCGTTATTATAAACAGCTTTCAAACGCCTATAAATTTCGATTGATGCGCAACCTACCAACATTGCTTGAGATTGTTAGCCAACGACAGTATAGAGGAAAATGAAATTTTGTATTCTAAGACTAAGTACTCGAAGTTACCGTTTGCAGGTTAAAACTTGTTTCTATCCGCACTAGTCACATAATGGCATTGTTGAAGACGTTATGTATCAATCCGCCCTCGTATAATATTTTAGCTCCTTTATTTTTTAATTCACGATACATACTGGTAAACTTGTTCACTTCCTTGGCCAATGACCTCTTTCTACCACGTTATCCATTCAGTATTACCACGCTGCGAAATACGTTTGTTTGCACTGTTTAATACATCGAGTCAGACTATCGTTCACGGCTGTTGAGTTCGGCCGGCTGTCCCACAATACAATACATCCCTGCATAGCGGACAAACTGCGCAACTCTATTTGTCAGAGCTTATTTAAAATATTTACTCACTGTATATGTAAAAAAAAGTGTATTCATAACATGAAAGTCGTGTCATATTAAAAGATTCAATGTGATTATTTGACCATTTCTTTTTATTATTTACCGTAATTCTACAATTCCACTCCTCATTTCTACATTTTACAACAAGTTGTCGGACATTTGAATAGTAACATTTTCAGCAGTTTGTTAAGCATCCTGTAGTATCAAATTGATGTATGATTTTCAGTACAGTACTACCACTAGCCTAGTAATATTTAATGAGTTGTTGTACTTTCTCTTCCGTAGTGTACAACGACATTTTAGCAACAATCAAAATATTGTCCAAATTTCACCAAAACGCGTATACGAGGTTTGCCTGGAAACTAAGTACCGTTTCGTTCTACCGCCGCCGCAGCCCTTTTGTCGTAGTTTCGCGCATGCATACGTGTCTCTCTGGTTAATAGCCTTTCCACTGACGCCATTACAGCCGGATTGCGTTGTGTTTATATTTGTTAGTGATTGTTCAAAATGTTTTAAGACAATTGCTGAGCCCGCCAACTGTGAAGTATGTCCTGTAATACGGTTTTTGAGCGCAAAGGATATTAAGCCAGTTCAAATTAATCGTCAGCTTGTAGAGATTTATGGTGAAATTAGAATCGTGAGAAAGTGGGTTAGACAATTCAATGATGGACGAACCAATGTTCATGACGAAATACGGAGTGGACGACCTTCTGTTGTCGATGATGAAAAAGCCAATGAGAAAGTTCGTGAAAATAGACGGTTCACAATAAGAATGCTTAGTGATGAGTTTTCACAAATTTCAAAAATAGTTTTGCTTTAACAACGTAAAAAACGGGTTCTGCAGTGGCTGTCTTCACTGGAGGCATTTTTCTATGAAGAGGGTACAGAAAAATCGGGAAGATTGGTTTTCCGCTATGGCAAATGTCTGAACAATGATGGCAACTATGTTGAAAAGTAATTTACGAAATGATCTATCATCTAGAAATAAATTTGATTTTTAATAAAATGTTTTTATGAGTTTTTCTCCAAAGCGGTACTTACTTTCCGGACAAGCCTCTGATATTATTTTGCATCAACATCCAAATATAAAGCAAGCTAACGGTAAGGCGTGTGTCGCGTTTGTTTACTGTTGAGTAAGTGCAAACGCGCGTTATAGTTTAAACTATCTGTATGGGTAAGTTTGAACAAAATTTATAAGAATTCTTTCGAAGATATGTCACCATATATGAAACCTGGCCAATCCTATACTCCAGAGATAAAAATACAAACATAACAATAGATTTTTTCTTATTAACGTATAGTGAAGAAGGTATAAACAGTTTTTCTCAGTCAATAGGATTGTGGCCACCATTTTTTGTGATTCCAAATGCGTAATCATTATTGACTACTTAAAAATGGAAAAAACTGACACGCTTCGATACCGAACTGGAAAAAAACCGATCGCATTTATTCAGAAAAAAACTTTTGTTTTATGCATCATATTCACCAGATAAAACTCCGAGTGAAATTTTTGTTGTTCTCGTACTAGAAAAAACGACTTTGCGGAAAGAGATTCTAAACAAATTAGGAAGCTATAACCGTAGCAAATGCCTATCTTGATAAATTTCTGAAGGATTACCTTTTACACGACTTGAAAAATGTAAAGTCGCTGGGCTAAGTGCATGGAATTGGATGAAAATTACGCTGAAAAATGAAAAGTGCTTTTTACCAAAAAATTAGTATTTCATTGAAGAATCACGCTCCTGCCAAATTACCCACGTATATTCTGCTAGAAATTTCTTGTGTTTTTTTTTATACTTGGGCGAAAGGCTAGATGAATACGAGGCATGTCTTTTATGTTTTGCATACTGGGGCATAGAAAGTGCCACCAATCAAATGTTAGTACCAAAAATTAACCTACATCTTTACCCTAAATCCAAAGTTTCAGTGCGACACGTATTGTGTTGTAGTTACAACGAACTGTCAAAGTTGACAAATTAGACGACAAATGGAATTAAACCGTGCGCAATAGTTTTTGTATAATTTACGAAAACAATTATCTCAACAATAATTCCTTGTCGAGTTGGTTTCTGTTTTCAATAATGAAGCACAGCATCAGTCAACAATTTCTCGTTGGTATGGAGAATTCAAGCGTGGATGGATTAGTCTTAAAGACGATCCAAAAGCACGTGGACCAAAAACGGCAGTCACTCAGGAAAACGTCGATGCTGTGCGCAAGCTCATCAACGAAGATCGACATGTGACATATCGCGAAATTTAGGCATCATTGGGGATTTAATAGACCTCAAAATTCAAAAAAGTTTGCATGAAGAATTGTTAGTAAAAACATTAGTTTCCAGTTGGATACCACGTCTGTTGACTGAAGAACAGAAAACAGCTAGGGTGAATTGGTGTCAAAAACTCCATACCGCTTCAACGCAGGAAACTCTAAAAACTTGTACAACATCGTGAGTTGTGACGAATCTTGGATTTACTCATACGAGCCAGGAAATAAACGCCAGTCGTATGTTTAGGTGTTCCAAGGTGAGGAAAAGAACCGTCACGCGTGCAAGGCATACAAGTGGCCAAATCAAAGGGCGGCGAAAATTATTCGACTTTACTGGAGATACTGATCATTAATCATTAGATTAAGATAATACTAATCTGTAATTTAAAAAGGGCGTTGGCCTATCGAAAGAAAGATTTCAAGTGGGTGACCGGTTACGTTTACTTTAAACAACCATACCCACGATAACACACTTCTAATTGTTATATTTTCTTCATGTGTATAGAATTTAAAAGGCATCAAGCTTTACACTTGTTAGTGTTTAGAGCATTACTTGTATTACGGTGCTTTTTATCACTTATCGGTGATTGGAAAATTTATGATTGCGATAAGAAAATATGACACTGTTTGGTTTACGCTAATATATTTTTGCTAGGGTTTAGAATTTTAGGATTCATCAGCCAGCTGTTTTACTACCGTATCAATTACTAAAATGTATGACTGATATGAAAACACAATAGGCTAAAATTTTTTTGCATAATATTTCGTATTGTATACAATATAGAATATACTCGAAAATGCAAATTTAGTAACTTGTGTAACTTATTCTCTATTGAACGTTCAGAAATTCATAGATTTATCAATAAATAATATCTGTATTATTGCAGTGTTAGCATACAATAATAATATGCGTAACAGTTTGAACAACACATATTTCTCGTGATCTTTAACACATGAATGATTTAAAATTTGGAATATATGTATTCCAGACCTCGCGCGTAGTACCTTAAATTTGTTTTTATATGCGCTCTTAACACATAAAAGTAATTCTATGTTAAAATAGTAAAAAATTAGAAGTGGCAGGCTTATCCATGCACAGGCGGCCAAAAGTACGGTGCAGCCCTGCCGCAAGTCATAGCTGAGCGCCGAGAAACCAACCCACAATGACGTATTATCCTCCACAGTTCGCATACAGCTCGCAAGATAATTAAATTGAATTTTTAACGCAACAAAACGTCGAATGGTTAGACCATCCACCGTATAGTCCCGACCTAAGTCCCAACGATTTATTCACCTTTGCGAAAATCGAGAACGGACTGCGTGGTAAAGCTTCCAGTCATCAGAAGGAGCAGTCGATGCCTTCAAAAACTCAATTTTAACTGTACCAACAAACGAGTGGAATAACTGATTCCAGAGTTAGTGCGAGGGCATGCAAAAGTGTATAAATCTTGGTGGAGAATACTTCCAAAAACAATAAAGTCTCTAAAATCTATCTACTGTTTTATTCCAGCTCTATATATACAAAATATAAAAAACAACCCTCGTAACTATAAGTTAGCACATGGTTCATATTTTTACCAGTATACAAATACACAATTAAATGATCGATTTGATGAGGACGTATAAATTAACCCACATATAGAGTGGGCGTCTTTTATGGTTATTGTTATGAGACCTTTAGTTGTGTCGTTTGAATTGCGTGCACGATTTGCGAGGGTAGTACACTCTTGTTAAAATACTCGTTGTCCGTGATTTCCCGCTTTCGTAGCCAAAAGACGTACAGATTGCATTATGCAGCCTTGGATGTGTGCCATACAGTTAGCGCTAATGTTATTATCCAACGGAGGGCCATAAAGTCCATGAAAAGGATTATCCGATATTTCAAACGTAGTCACATGGAAAATGTCTTATCGAACAAATTTAATCACCATATTTTTCCGATGGAACTGGTATAGGATAGGTATAGAATACGAACATATACATACACATGAGTGTATGTAATTCTATGTTAGGTAAAAGTAGCTGCGAGCACGCCATTCTGTTACTATAAGTAAGTAGATAGTCTAGAACGTAATAACAATATATTTTTAAGCGTAATCAGATTGGCTCGATGAGATTTATGCCATTGCCCGAACCGTTTAAATATTTTAGATAATATAAACTGTTCTGCAAGTTTCCTTGTCTTTCCATGGTCACTGATTAAATTAAATTTTTTGGATATTTATAAATAATATATTAACGACAATTAACAATAATTCTAATAATCTCTAACAAATTCTGCCTTCCAAGTTGCAGAAGCTTATTTTCTCAGATAAATTTGTATTTTACAATGGGGCATGTTACAAGACCTTTTCAATATTATCAGAGGTGCTTCAAGGAAGTAATTTTAGATCCTTTTTGTTTCCTATTAATTATAAACGATTTACCTGACACTTGTAGATACTCTAAATGTCTGTTAATTTGCAAAATTTATTTAGGAGATGTTTCGTCATAAAACGAAATTCGTTATATTGTATAAGGTGATTCAAAGAAACGGAAAATTTTGAAAATTAAATAATTTCATGAGGAAAATATTTATGTAATTTATTAGTAAAAATAATGCCATTTTAGAATACGTACTGTATTCTATTCAATTTATTTTGTGAAGATGACTTCTTCGAGGTGAGCTCCTTCTCTACACAACGTAGCATCTCAACTGGAATTTCGGCAATTTCTCTTCGGATGTTGGCTTTCAATTCTTCAATTGTAGCAGGTCGACTAAAGAACACTTTGGTTTTAGGGTCACCCCACAAAAGAAAGTCACAGAAATCAATGGCCGCCCAGATACCCAGATATTTGATTTATTTTCAAAATTTCCAGTTTCTTTGAATTACCATACGAGGTGAACATTGGGGTATTGTTGCACGTAGATACAACTTCCAAGAAGTAATAATGTAGGTAAATTCCCCGTTATGACGTCGAACATATACCCACATTTTAATTATGTAATAATAGGGGTAGTGGTATAATTTCTATCCACCTAACACAACACAGCAAAGAATCAGACGCACAGTCTTAACAAAAAAAAAACAGTAAAGAATTAAGTTTAAGTTGACATTAAATGCTATATTGCGAGATTTATCTTAAGAAATTAGGTTTGGACGGGCTGTTCCGGTTCCGGTGACGATGCTTCGCCGCTCGTTCCCTTTGATTACAGCTCGATCATTTGAATGAACTCACCGCGCACAAGGTGTAAGTTTGTATACGCTTTATTGTTTTTTCTTCGGTGAAAGGTTAGTTTCTGAATAAATGCAATTGATCTAAATATATTTATTTACACTAATTTACACTTATTTTTAAATATACAACAACTTAAGCTATTTATCTTCTGAGTATGACTGTTGTGATACTTTGTGTCTTGTAATTAATTAACTGAATCGGCACTGTTTGAATGACTTTAAGTTTGATGATATATAAAAGAAACTGATACTTAAATGAATAAGCTGAATGTCTATGTTGAGACAAATTAACTCTCTGATGAGAGTTTTGATTACTCGTTAAATGAGGAGTTTACCCCGATAAAGTTATAAACGATAACGAACTTGTTGTGTTAACCTTGTAGATAAGACTGACTTGATATTATGTTTTTGTGATAAAGAAAACTCCAAATGAAAAATTCAAAATCCCCACTATACCATGATTGGTAGAAACTGTTCAAAGAGGCGTTCTCAATTGAACTTAAAATATGGGAAAAACTGTCGGTGAGTTTCTTTGACTATAGAATATATTGCATTGCCGTAATAAACCAGCGATTAGAAACGTTTCACCAGTACATTTAACAAAATCCTGGGAAGTTCCTACAATAAAAACCAAATGATTTGGAGGTTCTTTGAACTACCAAGATCCAATTATTGTGGGTACCTTGAATGGCAATACTGTAATCCCGCGCACATGTTGGGACTGACGGTATTATATGATATAACCCACCATTACTGGTAATAAAAGATCTTTGAAATCATTCCGAACTTAGCATACTGATATTGTCCTTTAAATTTAAGTAGATAGTATATGGATTATTGTTCTGAAAGGCAATATAACTAGACCCTGATTGTATACATAGTTTGAAGCTGGCAAAAGAATATAAATTTGACCTCGTGTACCTAAGATTATCCGGAACGGACCAACCGCTTTATGTAAATATTATATGCCGCGGATGATAAACATAAGACATATACCGTGTGATACATGAGCCTGCATACTGAATTTAATTTGATTATACGTAAATTGTACGTTATTATACGTAATCGAAACCTTATCGTTTCTTAAATTAATTTAAAAATACTTAATACTAATGTGATATGAAAGGATCCTGCATGTATCCTCAACAAGGTTTAAGTGTTTTTTTTTTTTTGTAAAATAAGTACAATATTCAGAAAACACACCAACTTTCAATACAACTGCCACTAACCAAAATAAGTAACCAGCTTATATGGAAGTCACGCCAATATGTGCGGTAAATCAGTGGTTTGCAGAGGTTGAACAATCTTTTATCGAGAAACATTAGAAATGCTAGAACATCCATGGGAAAAATGTGTTAACCTTAATAGGGACTATGTTGAAAAATAAAAGTAAGACATTTGCCAATTTTTTATTGTGAGTGTGTCAGAGGTGGAGTAAAGGGATCATCTTCGTATATAAAAATACGTTAGGTTTGCAGGGTGATTTGAACGACAATGAATATACCTGGTGCTGAACTAGTATTAACAAATATGTGATGAGTTACACAAGGAAGAAAACTGTAAGCAAAATCCTGTATTTGAATCTTTTCACATTATTAAACATGAGTTTAGCTTATCAATACTAAGACATACGAGGTAAGGCTATAAAATAACAAGACAGATGCTACACACATGCGCCAAAGTCGTATGACCGACAGCTGTGTAAAGTAAACCTTTTATTTCGCTTACCGCCTCAACAGTACCTGTAGACATAATAGTCTGGCCGTGGATTTCGTTTGTATAAGATATATTTATTTTTTATTTTCGCCCATTTCTTCGCATAGTTTAGCAAACAGCCTGTTCTATAACGGTCGACTTTTAATAAAATTAACCATTTTTACAGCTTCACAAAGAATTTGATTGAGATTTTCCAGCTTGTTCTTTGCGACCAATGAGTGTCTGGGAAGGAACCAGTGCGTCCATTCCGCATTGGTTTAAGACGATTGTTAATATTTTCATTAATCCACTGTTCTTTCCTGTTATCGCCTTTGCACCAGCACTACATACTGCAATACATTTTGTCCAATGTATGTTAGTATAGTTTTTAGTAGCTTCATAAAAAAACATCAAAAAGACATTGTCCTGTTGCATGACCCGGTGCTGTTTTGCAAAACAACATATTTGCTTTGATTGATGTGAACCTATCACACTCATACCTCACAAAACATAAGAACTGAGACATGTTTGCTATAACTGTTGATTCATCAAATTGAATACTAAAAAATTTACTTGAACTTACTTGCTGAATTATCTGATCGTGAACATCGGCAGCCATGTGATCGTGCCGCCTTGATACTGTGTTGTTAGAAAGCGGGATTTTCATATTTTGCAGCCGGTAATATGAAGTTTTTGGCGGTTGTATGAGGGTTTGAATACTTTTAATGTTACGAGATAAGATCCTTGAAGTACTCTTTTATCAGTATGGCTTTACTTACAAAATGAAGTTTGTTGATTTCTCGAGGTATACGATTTTCTTTAAAAAAATTACAAGGCTTTGTTTTTATGACCCGGATGTTTAGTTTCCACTAATTTCGATGGCTTCACGCTTTCATTGGAGAGAACTTGAAACTTGAGAGCAAACAACGCCCTGTGGCTTTCCATTCAATGAGGTAAAACTATAGTTTAAATAACCGTCATTGTACAACCTTGTCTTTATACCAACCGATTCACTGGATGTAGATGGCTCACTTCGTTTTTGCACATATTTATCCATTTCGTATAATGAATTAGGAAAAAGCAATTCAATTTTATGATCGACCGCACACCAATATAAAAACACCAGATGCACGCTTCGCATACGAGACTTAACTGAAGTTGTGCAATCGCAATCGCAAGCGCCTCTTTTATACTGATGACAGCACGACTTGTTCAAATGCATCCATATGCATATTCGAACATGTTCTCACAGCGAGTATCAAAGGAGACCAAATTACAAAGAGCACGAACACATTAAGTTGGAACTTGTAAATTGCCCATGTATTTACACATCATACATGCATGTTTATACCCGTCGCTATAAACACAGCGACATAAAATAATAGGAATATTCGCATTACATTTTTTATACCGTCGGTATTTTCTTAATGTATGAAATTGTGCAATTTGATTTTAAAATATATTAAATAATTTTTTCCATTTATAATTACGGTCAAAATTAAATTAGTAATAGTAAGACTTTCTGTTATTATTACTTTGGGTGGGGAGGAGGTCGCAAAATATTAATTTTGTTTACATTTACTATGTAAACAAAAAGCGGAGCTAAAAAGTTTGAGAATCGCTGGTCTAGACCACATAGATATTCAATCTTCGCGTTCTTTTCGTATATTTATTGAACTTACAGATTTCTCTAATAGTTAGTTTTACGCTCTTTACCTTTAAAATTGGAGATTCGAAAGCTAAAGTACAGTCATTAGTACGTATACACGGTTGGCGTTGACAATGCCAAATATATAAGCGTCATTTTGAAAGTTTCGTTTAGGAATTGCCAATATTTTCCGCGCAATTTGCGAATAAATTTTCAGCTACTAAACATCAGAACGTCTAACTTTCCGATTGCCGGAATTTCATGTTTCCGAACGAAAGCAGGGGAAAAAAAGGGAAGGAAAACCGACTGAGAAGAGAAACTCCCATAAACACACTTAATATTCTGACAGTATACAGTACTCGGGAGGAACGTCCCCGAAACTTTTAGTTTATATTAACTACTTTTCAAGTTATTTACATCGCAAATGTACCAGGATTCCGACAACGACGCGCCTTCGCTGCAACTTCAAATGATACAAGTTTATATTGTTCCGAGTATTTGTGCATACAATCTATTTAAGGAAAGAAAACTTGGCACGATTTTCAGTATACTGTTACAACTTTGCGACTTTTACTCTGTTTATGTGTATATATGTAAGTATATATACACACATAAAGACAGATAAAGAAAATATAATAACAGCGATAGCCTTCCCAGACATGGAAACAATAATCTGAAATTATGACCAACTTAATGTAGTTCACTCATATAACTGGCACATGTTTTAGTAAAGTTTATAATTCTTCTACATCTTACATCGTAACATACTTCACTGGGTATAAGCTACCGACGTATGCTTTGTTAAAAGATTGTCTACAATTACGTAAAAGATAAAGAAAACGATACGGAAACTAAGTTTAACTTAATTCAGGAATATGATTAAAGTGCGCTTATTTTTTTAGAAAGCTTGCAGTTTATTGCATTCGATGAATTGACAAAAGATTATCTTGCATGATCGAGGTTAATTCATGCCGTTGCTCTTCTTCTAGAACTAACTACAAAGCAAAACAGCAGTTAATGTTATTGGAATTTCGCCCAAATACCAAGACGACACTGAAAATTGTTTAGAAAATCAAGCAATGTTAAACAGAACTGACACAGAACTGACACTACCATTCGTACGGGTACTCATTTAATATTCAAGGTCATCAGTCTTCACCTTAAGTACATTAACAAAAAAAGAAAGAGAGATCTACACCGACAGCATTTCTCCCTTACGTAAAAGATACGACTGAGAAAATAGCCAGAATACTACACCAACACGACATAGATACCATTTACACCACAGACAGGAAAATAAAACATTTTGCCTAGTACAAAGGACAAAATAGAACTGGAAAACCAAGGTGTCTCCGAAATACCGTGCTATGAATGCGACCAAACATACATAGGGCATACATACAGAAAAACCAGAGTACGGAAGGAAGAGCACACAAATGCGGTAACTAAAAAAGAATCATCATCCCTAGCTCAGCATGTACTACATACAGGACACACTATCGACTTCGACGATTCAAGGACAATAGCTCGCAGTACGAATTTAACGTACATAATAATAAGAGAGGCTATAGAAATAGAGAAACGACAAAATTGTATGAACAAACATGAAGACGGGCAACGGTTGCCAGACACATGGAAGCGACGTAATGATAATAACTTACGACAGACCAATGACACCAACACGGATCGATCACAAACCGATCGACCAATAGCCGCAAGCAACAGAACAACCGACGGACCAATCACAAGGAGCCAGACACGTATCCCCACTACTACGGAACTATATAATACAAGCGGGAAATAGACGCACTCTTGAAGTTTAAATGCGAAGATCCTCAAGAAAAAGGTGAAAAAGAAAGTGATGTCACTGAAACGCCAGGAAGAAAGTTGTCCTTCTCAGAACGAAATCATCCAAACGCGGAGAAATATCCCGAAGAACAATGCTTCATATATATATATATAACAAGTGTTCATTTGAAAAGTCAATCTAGTGGCATGTGATTTACTGAGAACATTTTGAAGTATGTCGTAAATTAAAATTTACTACTTAACCCACGAAGTCGTATATTTTGACAGTTTCATACATACAAATAAATAACAAATAATAGGTATTTATTTAAAACTATAACAAATGTTGAAAATGTTGTCCTTCAAGATCAATGCACTTTAAAATCCTCCGTTCAAAATTTCTGTTGATATTCTGCTACATTACTGGATTGTTATTAATTTCCATGCATTTCTGTTCGATTCTCTGTAGCATATCATTCAAATTCAATATAGGTGTTCGAAATATGTTATTTTTTAGATAAGGCCACAAAAAGAAGTCGCTAGGTGTTAAATCGCATGAACATGCAGGCCAGGCAATTTCAGTATTTCGACTAATTATACGCTAATCAGAAAATTTTCTTAAATAATCCAAAGATTCTGCAGTACAGTGACAAGGTGCTCCGTCTTGTTGGAAATATGCATTTTGTAGTTCATCATCATGCAACTGATTGACAAATGGTTGTAAAATTTCCGTACGGTACCTTTGAGCAGTTAACATTCCCTGAAAAAATATTGATCCAATGATTCGCCTTTGGCTTATCGCTGCCCAAACACCAATTTTCTCTGGATGTAGCGATTCTTCATTAATTACGTGTGGATTTTCACTACTCCAAATTCTTGTATTTTGTGAATTTAGGTATCCCGTTTTATATAACCATGCTTCATCAGTAAAGATGACTCTTTGCGAAAGTTCTCCATTATTGTTCACATTTACAAAGGAATTACAAAACTGTAGTCTACGTGGGTAATCAATTTCTAACAATTCTTGTTTCAGAAAAAAGTATTAAAGTTCTATCCAAAGTATTCTTAAATTGTATATAATCTATTGCAAAATGCAAAAACTTGAAATTCTACAATGCAATCTTGAACTGAATAAACCCGTAAACCATCAATTTTATTACCACTTCGAAAATAAGCCTGGACTAAAAAAAAATTATGTTCTAAAGTGAAAGCCATTTTAAAACTGAGAAGCAATTTATTTAAACCAGAATCGACGCACGATTATTTTATGCACTAACTGATATTTGTGATTGACATTATCAAATGTCATTTGGATTTACGTTTACGGAACAACAAACACATACTAGCATATTTGCGTCTTATTCTATCAAAAGTTCAAAGTAACCTAGTTTGACTTTTCAAATGAACACTTGTTATATGTGTGTGTAAATACATATATTATAATTATGTTCACCCTGATTATGTTATTTGTCAATTTCTCTGAAAATCAGCTAGAAGTCGCGCATGAAATAGCACAGCATCAACTTAAATTAATCGCCTGGTGTGCATGCAGGAGGAGTCATTCCACCTTTGGAGCTCTGGATTTGAACAACATGTTCTTTCAAAAAGACGTCGCCACTTACCACACAGTCTTTCAAAAAATTGCTTACTGAAAGACACGTTTAGTAAATGAAGTATTTCCCGAAATAGACCAGTCTTACTCTCATGCAATTTAGCAACCCTAAGCTTTCTGCGGTGTTATGTTAGGTCATTAGTTTGCACCAACAAATCAAGAACTTTAGACGACTTTTAGACAAACATTGTATGTGTCATTGCTGACATTCGACCTAATTTATGTGCAAAAGTCAATTAGGTTCAAAGGATTCATTCCTGTCAGCACTTCCGTGGAGTGTATTTAACCGATGCGTTTCTTTAATAATGGCTATACCTTACATAAAACTAAAATAATTTTAAATTCTTCACGATGACTGTTTCATTTTATAAACAAAGCCGATTGTTCTTAATGAAAGACCCACTATTTGTCTAAAGTTCTACAATTTATTTTTGTGACCAGTATGTAACTGCCCTATACTTACTAATTATACTATTGAAATCCGATTTCTAAACTGTATCTTTTCATTGCCATTGCTTTATGATTGGTCATAATGTTTTGAAACCTGCCCTATTTAAAAAAAATAAGTCTACTAATATATTCAGGAAATAATACAATCTGTACCAAATTACTTCTATTTTATCGGTAAATGCACAAACTTATTCTAAATAATACTCAACGTGCATTTGATAAATAAATATAAAATATCTTTTCAAATAAAATCTGTAGGAATGGATTTTTCACGTATCAAGCAAAAGAAAACAAATGCACCAGGAAATGTACATACGCCGCAAAAATAAAGCAAGTCACATCGCAAATCATTATGTGAGATCGTTAAATAATGCAGGGGTCGACTGGGATACCAGGCCTATTTTTATGTGATTTTGCGACAGATGCTTCGACGCATTTAGTCTCTTTGGTCACCCCATTGATGTAGGGCCAATCGAAATGCTAGTGTTCTCGTTGAAGGATCATAAATCTGGCATATCCTTATGGATACGGATAATTTATGAGAATGCAGTGTATTTTCTTATTCTTTATGATATTTAGTTCATTATTTTTTTGTTGAACAGTGAGTCAAAATAAAGTTCGTTATATAAATAAGTTAATTTAAGTTTAGGGATTCCTAAACTAATGCAAACGATTGAATATTAGTAAATACAAATTATATGTATTGAGTTAATAATTCAAGACTCATTTAAAATAAACCAAAATTAAATTGTAACCTAATATATATAATATCCAAGGAAACATGATAATAAGTTATATTCTCACAAGAAAATATAAAAATTCAAACAAAACAATCGGAAAACTAAGATTACAAATATTCCTTCCAAAAGATTTAACTTTAGAAACTATTAAAGCTGCCAATAAAAATTAGAATAATTGGAAACTCAGTTTGTAATATGGAATAGTGATACAAAACACGAACAATGTAATATACTTGTATGTACAGTATGTTGAAAAAGTAATGTCTCCCCGTCATATGAATATTACCGTGTAAACACGATGGGTACAATCCCATTTTCATATATTTATTGTGAAGAGAATTTCCTTGGCGCCATAAACTCTTTTTTAAAGAACCTATTTTATTAAGTGACGAAGGAGAGACAGTACTTTTCGGCAAACTGTACATTAAACTAAGTAACTAGTTTATTACTCAAATATAAATATCACCCAGAACTTAAATATTCTATCGTTACTGAAAAAAATACCTTTCACACTAGCTACAATTATAATATACTTCCACAATTTTCGGAGTTTATTTTTGCTTATTCCGTTATCTATTAGTATTAGAATTTCTATCTACTTTTTAAGTAGATAGAATCTAATCATTTTAAATTTCTAATTGTCTAAGAAGAAACAGGTTGAAACTCTATTGTATCATCACTAAAAGAACACAAGTGTTAAAGATTGGTTCTATAATTCCGCGTTGGAACCGCGCCTTTGACACAGCTTGTTTCTTGGTCGACGTTTGGTCTACTGTTGTAAGCGACATCTTCAGATCTGCTAGTACTATTATCGCATTGAAACTGAATATTTGTTCATTTGGTACGGAGTTATATAAATGTTAAAGTTTGAAAATAATTTATTGTAGACATTACATAATGGTGTTTATTTTACTAGGTGGGGCTAATTAAAAATTAATTATTTACAAAGATGATGAAGGTTATATTGTTGGCTGGATACTATCTGTCATATTTGGCTTTTGTCACGTCTATCACTGTATTCGCAACGTTTGTTAAACAACAAAAATTAGTCACAATTAAACATTCATATTTCGTTGCTTATTTTTCAGTTAAGTGTTAATTTTTTGTCTCTAAAACCTATTCGTTATATGGTTGTATGTATAGATAGTGATGGTTTACTGTTCTTAGTGTTTATTTACCAGGCCGAAATGCCTCTAGATCCTATTGTTGTGTCAAAAATTGTAGTGTTGATACAAGATTGTAGATGACAACGTGAAACCGCCAGAATTGTTGGTAGGAGCCTATGTGCTGTACCAACTGTGTACCAGCGCTATCAGGAGAATGGTTTTATAACCAGACTACCCGGATCTGGGCGAAGAAGAGTCAGGAGTCAAAGAGATGATAGGTTTTTGTTGATGTCAAGCTTGCGGAATAGAACATCTTCCGCGGTTTTGCTGCAAAATCAGCTTCAAGAGGTTAGAGGTGTTAATGTTAGTGAATGGACATTTAGAAGAAGGCTTCGTGCTAATGGATTGCCTTGCAGAAGGATGGCTACAGGGCCAACATTGAACCGCCAGCATCGAATGGCAAGATTGGATTTTGTTCTAAGTCATTTGAAATGGAACAATGATTACTGGAGCAAGGTACTCTTTACAGATGAGTCGCGTTTTTGCCTCAATGGACCAGACGGCCGTCGACGAATATGAAGAAGGCCCGGAGAAAAATACGCCTCCGTTTGTATTAAAGAGAGACGTAAATTTGGTGGTGGGTCTGTTATGGTTTGGGCAGGTGTCACTTCTGAGGCACGTACAGAGTTGGTTTTCATAGAGAATGGCTCTCTAACAGCTCACAAATACATAACGGAAGTCTTGGAAGATCATGTTATGCCTTTTTTGGTTAGTATGGGCGAGCAACGCATTTTAATGCATGATAATGCAAGACCACACGCTGCCAGGATTGTGTGAATATCTAGATGGAGTAGGAATTACGCGGTTTGATTGACCAGCATGCAGTCCAGATATGAATCCCATCGAGCATGCCTGGGATGAGTTAGGGCGAAGTATGCGAGGGCATACACCAGCTCCAAGAACTGCCCAGGAGATGAGAGAGTTTCTATTGCAGGAGTGAAATAACATGGATCAGAATGTAATTCTTAATTTAATTCAGAGTATGCCTCGTCGAATGCAATCAGTCGTTAATGCAAGAGGGGGTAATACACGTTATTAATTATCATGAATTTCTCAATAATGTTAAGTTTTATTCATTAATTTTCTCTAATCTGCAAATAATGTTAACAATAGTCGAACTTCTTTTAAAATGTACAGTGACTGTTTTTCTGGAATAAATTATAAAAAAATAAATAGTGTTGTCCGATTCTATTTTTAAAAGCTTCAAAAATGCAGTAGGTAAATTTACAATATGCAGACAGAAGCTGATGCGTTTTATTTTTAAAATTATTTGCAATTTCTTAAGTATTTAGTTACCTAAATTTTTTGCTCGGCAGTGTATAATAAAAACTATAAGAGACTATTACAAGAAAAGAAATCAACGCTAAGAAATAAGTAATTAAACTTCTAGTTTCAAAAATTCTTTTATTGTAAATACCACTACAATATTGTTTCAGTATTTCATCCACCTGATGAAGCCATTGTATGGCGAAACAATATTGTAGTGGTATTTACAATAAAAGAATTTTTGAAACTAGAAGTTTAATTACTTATTTCTTAGCGTTATAATGAAGTTTCAACAAGTATCTCCTTCGTCAATTAACTATTTAAAAGAAATCAAGATTTGTTTAAGTAAAACTGACCGTGATTTAAATCACGATTTAAATTTTGGTTTTATTCAAATGGTTTAAATCATCTCAACCCTGCATTCAATAGAGGGAGTGTTCGACCGATAATGAAGAGCTTGATAAAGACCATTAAAAAAATAGAATAATCTGCCATAAATATTGATTATTCAAACCTATCTACATTATCTTTAAAAATAAATACATTTGAGCCAAATAAATTGTTTCATAACTTGTTGTTTAATTTAATTAATAAATCAAAGGATTATTTATTTACGTTTCTAACGATTCTTCACTGCAGTGGCAATATTTTTGAATCACAAAACGTTTTGAGATTAACGTATAATTTATTACGATAACTCGTTTTTTTTTTGCATCCGCAAGAGCACTTTTATGACCTTTATCGGTAAGTATTATGCATTTAAGGGTGTACCATTTATGTCATATGCCTAAAAGCACACAAAAAGCCTCGTCCATTACAGTCCGACCTTTATATTTTACACTCGTTATCGAAACGGTAATGACAAAACACAGAACGAAACAAGCCATCTGTAACAATATCTCCGTAATATGCAATTAAAAAGCTGCCCCTAATCGATGACGATGAGCTTTCTGTTAAGCGACTATCAAATGGTCTGCGGAGTGGAGTCAAGGGGGTAGAAAAGGGACTTAGAAACAAGTCGAAATGAGCCACCGTAATCATGAATATTCAGCAGCACGTCCCATCCTCGCAAAACTGCTCCGCACATTAGGCGACTCAGCATTTACCACAGGAAAAGCAGCGACTGTCAAAAGATGATGATACAGAAATTTGCCCTCGATAAAAAAAGTAATAAGATTCGAAAAGAAAAAGTCGTACAACAATAACTTTAATGGGGCCGATTAGGCTTTAAACATGCTTTTATTATACAGGGTCTTTATTTCAGTTGGATTTTATTTCGGTTGGATTTTAAATTTTACTTTTTTTTTGTTATTATTGGATACTTTGCCGTACAAAAAAAATTGTTAGTTTAAATTATAAATTTCATGAGTCATTTCCTGGTAGAATTGAATTTAATTAAAGTTGCGATATATTTCACGTTAATGTAGGTAACTTTATTACATATAATTAGTTATCTGTTTAGTACATTTGTCACTCCAAATTAAGTAAAGCTGGCTTTAAGGCTTTAAGAATATTGGAAAAGACATATTTTGTTAAATAGATTTCAATAGGAGTTAAATGAAATAACATTGGGCTTAATATTGTTCTTTTTTTTTATGAAATTATTAGACATGAATTGAACTTTTAAGTTATTAGTTTTCTGAAGTAAATTTTATATAGACGACGTTCAAAATACGATAAGAACATTAAAGAACTAGAAAGCCCACAGAAACGATAATATAAGAGACGAATTACTGAAATACGGTGGATACATTTGATAGAAGAACTAGCAAAATGTTTTAACATCATAATTAAAAGGAGAAAGGGGGAAAAGTGCCCTTAAAATGGAAAATTACTATCACCATCTCAATTGTTAACAGGCTCAACTCGCCCTTGATAATTTTTAATCGTTTATTCATAATTTCTGAACTGATCTGTACATGGTAGAATTTTTGCTTATAAATTGTAATTTCGATCTTTAGAAATTTGTATCCTATTTTATTTTGCGAATATCTTTCCTATTGGTAGTTTAAATTATAAATTTCATGAAGGTCATTTCCTGGTAGAATTGAATTTAATTAAAATTGCGATATATTTAATAATTTATATATTTAATATATAATGTAGGCAACTTTATTTTCATTATGGTTTGGTTCATATTTTATGCGCGTGGATGGCGTAAGAGTTGTCATTAAAAATGGTAGAGTTGGAATAGTGTAGAAAGTTAGTTGGTAATCGGATTAAATTATAACAGTTTTAAAGCGAATCTTTATTGTTGAAATTAATTCGAATATTTTCCAGTTTTGTCTGTAGTAAATTCAATTAGAATTGTCATTACCATTTACACTTTAGATCTCCTTAATTAGTGTAGCATCAGAGTTATCTCGTGTTGATTCTTCTGGATTATAATTTTTGTTTAATAATTATTAATTATGAATGTAATTAATTAATATTCTTTGTCACTTAGATTCCGAATTTTATTGTCTTAATTTTGATGTAGCGAAATAATTTTCGAAATATATAAATTATCATTAATTTCTTCTCTACAGTAGCTTCACCTGCTGGTTAATTTTCTAGGAACTACGTACCTTTTCGTATATAAGAATCGAGTTGAGGAAATCTGGTGCTCTCTTTTGCTGTTAAAGTTTCATCAAGTAACTCGTTGTGTTGAAGATGTATTGTGGAATTATTAATAGCTTCTTATAAGTAATTTTATTACTCGCTATGCGGTTTTGAATCATTGTTAATTAATTTATACGCCAGATGGTCCTTTGAAATACGGAAACGCCGTTTTCGTTATGATATTTTTGCACGGAATTGGTTTTCTTGCGGAGCACGTGCACATAAGGTTTCTTTATTTGAATAGGTGAGTTTTTTACACGATGTCCATATGTAATGGCGTTTATCTTTTATTAATTTTATTTCGTTACATTTGTTTTTCTTCTTTCTGGAATTTAAAGGGGCTCTTGTACGTGGTCGTTTCCCAGTACATGGTCGTTTTCGACTACTTGGTAGTTTGCCAATACGTGGTACCTTTGTTAGCACGTGGTAATTGTGCAACTCGAGGTATTTGTGTAAGTTGAGGTACTTTCAATCACGTGATAGTTTTTTTAAAAGCCCGAGACTTTGAAGTTGTTCGTGCGCTTGGCGGTCATTTGCAGCCAGAAATGTTAGTTTCAATAGTATGTGATACAGACAGTCCAAATTAACTTCCTACGATAAATTTATTAGTATTTATTGAATAAGATTATTGTTAAGTTGCTTCTTTTTGTATATATTTCATTTAGTAAAATTTAAGTAATCTATACCCTAATTTTTCGTGTACAGCGTAATCGAATTTAATATGTCATACTAGGGTTATGTCCGATTTTTTTTTGTTTATAAATTATTGTGTAAATAAGTAAATAAATGTGTAAATGGTTGAGGCCAACGTAGTGTCAACTTTGTTATCATAATTGTTTTGTTTCATTTTTTTATTACAATCTTAAACTGTAGATTGATTTGTTCTTTTTTCTGATATTCAATAATCTAATTAGTATACTGAATGTACAGGAATCTCGTTGTGAGATTTATCGAACAATCTTTAGATAAATTAACAATCAATTTATTATTTAGACTAAGCATAACATTTACATATTTATGGGTTACTGATTTATACACTGGGATTTTTGTGCTTTGTGGGCTTATGTTGTATCAATTTTATTTCATTTTTCTTAGTTCATTAATATACTTTACTACTATTTCAAGTTAACATCAATAGTTATTTGTTTTTAATACATATTAAATGTGCATGAATTTCTTTCTTCTGTTATAATATACAAAATTACTATACTGAGTGAGCCATTTATTGGGGGTCACTTATTTACTTTAATTCGTTTTTTTTGTATTCGTTAAACATGTTTGTCAATGATATTGTTGAATATATTTAATTATTTTATTTTGGCTCGTAAGCCTTGCTTATATTTTTGCACCATTTTATACGGTGAATTTAACTTACTACAGCGTTGTTCACTTATACGCTTATTGATTGTTTTCCTTGTTGTTAATAAACTATTTCTTGTTATTGTTATATTACTTGGTGTTTTATTATTATGGTAAAAAATGTCCAAGTATTTACCTGCTATTTAGTTAACTTACTGTCGGCGGTGTTTGTGTTCGCTGTACCGGCTCGAGAGTATAAACACGGTGGTGCCTATTATAAAGATCCTCCCTTAGCTCGCCTCTTAACTGAGCTGTTATCTCAGCCGAATATCTCCTAGGCAATCGTGTCATTGGGGTAAGTTAGTAAATCAAGTAGGTATTACGTTGTGTAAGTTAGCGCAGAACTAGTGCTTTGGGGAAGCAGGTAGCATTGTTAGGATAATTAAAAATTCATGAAAAGTCGTACCTATCTTGGAACGCACAGATGCATTTCGCTCTTATTGGAGCTTGTGGCTGTACCGTATCCTGGACAGATAAGATTTTTAACTTTCATACTTCGTGTATATAGAGTTAATATCAAGAACTTATTGCAACTAAGAATTAATAAGAAGTTAGATTTGAATTTAGAATCTTTAAATGACCAATTAGGTTTAAGCAACTCTCCCCTACTAAATTTAAGATTATAAAAATTTTTCCACCACCATTTTTTTCTCAATAATTTGTACATAAATATTCAAACTTGTATTTTTTTTTAAATATTCAGTTTTTCATCCACCTGATGAAGTCATTGTATGGCGAAACAATATTGTAGTGGATTTAAAATAAGAAACTAGAAGTTTAGTACTTAGTTCTTATCGTAATAATGGTTTACTTTAAATGATGGCAAGAATTTATTTATCTGACAGATTCGGTCAATATTTTGGTAGTAGGCTTCTAAAATATGGCTGAAGTCAACCATATACTCATCATGACAGCTTTTGGAAATGTTTTAAATATTACTCTCTCGCCAAATCGCTCTCATATATAGTAAGTTGTCATGTGTTGCTAAAATTTAAGACTATTTATTTCTACAACTGCTACATTATTAATAAATATTTGAGAGTACTTCATTAATTTGATGACAGGCTTCATGCATTAATATTTCTTGAAATTATTTTAGCTGTTATTAAGCTGTCTCTCTTAATTAGGCAACAATACTTAATATATTAATTATTTTAATACTTATATTTGGAAAAAAGAAATAAAGCATTTTATTGGTAAGATTTTCCAGACGAACTCTTTGACAAACAACGGAAACAAATTTCGTGTTATGAACATTCAAACATATATACTTTGATATTTAAATAAATAATTCTATAACCCCAAAGGTTTTGTGTATACGCTCGAAGGCGAATGAAATTCTCCCATACATACCTCCCTAGAAAATCATCTAAGTCATCGTCAGAACTTTACCCTTCGACAAACCAACCCCGTTAGTGGTCACTGTAGATTTTACTTGCAGCAGAAGTGGCCGGCCCGAAGGCCCATGTATTGTGCTGTCGCTACCGTCAATGTCTGTCAGTCATTTTCATGAGCGATTAAGGGTGGATTTAATTGAACACGCCACCCCGAAGCATAATTCATGTACAAACTCTACACTCCCAGTACTATTAGCGCCGGACGCCCGGTTTATATCTGGTTAATGAATTTTCCGTTACGTTTCTCCGGTAATATTAAAATAAATTCAATCTAGCTGTCTGCACTGCATATTTAAACAGTGTTTGTTTCAGGAAGTTTATTTTTTAATAGCGGGATCGTTGCCTTAACCATTCCTAATTCTAAATTAATAGATAAATTATTTTGAATAAGATAATTATCAATCGATGAATTTAGTTGAATTCAACCAGATATAATGCTGAATTTTTTCTATTTTACATAGTGAAAATTCTCACATATGCAGAAAAAGATTAGGTCTCCATAGTACAATTTCTTGTATAAAACAATATTTCTTTTTTCAAAATAATACACCATTTTCTTGAAGTAGATAATGGCAATCTGTTCTTCTGATACCGTAAGTATAAGTGAAAAATAAGGTTTAAAGATATTCTTGTAATCATTTCTTTATATTAAGTATGAAACTATGATTCATTTTCGGCCCTCACCATGGGGATCTCTCTTATTATTGGAGATAGAGTATAGGTTTAAATTTGGCAAAGTTGTTAAATTTTGTGTTTGTTATAAATCCGTAAAGAAAATAGACCTGTGACAAATGACCTTCGTTATTAAAAAAAAAAAACGCGAAAACCCCATTTTCTTCTTTTACCTGTAGCACCGACATTTGGCCTTGTAGAGAAAATATAAAAACACATCCTTGTGGTCATTTCTAAACCTCTATCCAGTGGTGTACTCTAAATTTTTATACGACGTTTCGTTTCTTTCTGGCCATCATCAACTATCTAATTTCTTATAGGCGCCATATTGGATTTAGACATCTTCAGAAAGAGTTTTTTTTTCGGATTTCAACCATGTACCACATGCTGACTATAGTTTTTGACATTAGGTTTTATTTGAAAGAATAAATTATAAGATTAAATAAGGTAGCCTTTGGAATTTCAATCTGTCAAACATTTCATTTATTGTTCATTAATAATACAAAAATGTCATACTAACGAAGAGAAACGAGATATGATAAGTATTTTTTATTCTTCGAAACGAAATTCAACAGTAGCGAGTACAAGATAGCAAAAACATTAATAAAAATACATAGAAAAGTAAACAATAAACAATTACAGTAAATGTTCAGTTATCTGGCCATCTTTTTTTTTGTACTGCCCTTTGTATAGTTCTTCTAGGAACTGCATCGAAGGCATTCTGAAGTCTGTCTCGTAATTCTTCAATGTTTTGTGGCGCATCTAGTTTATAAATATTATTTTTAACATATCCCCATAAAAAAATCTAGCGGACTTAAATCAGGTGATCTAGCAGGCCATTCAACAACTCCCCTATTTCCAATCCAACTGTTTGCAAACTCTTGATTTAAGAAATTTCTAACAACAGCTGCATTGTGTGCTGGTGCGCCATCTTGTTGCCACCATAAATATTGTAATTGATTTAATGGAATATTGTCGTCAAGATAGTCAGATACGTATGTACGTAAAATGTTTAAATATCTTTCTCCATTTAAATGTTCTTCATACATAACTGGTCCTAAGAGACGACTTGCCAAAATACCCATCCAAACGTTTATTCCAAAACGATGTTGTGGTCTTCTAGCCCTGTTTTGTCGGGGATTTTGTACAGCCCAATAGTGCTCCGTATTTCTGTTGAACATTCCAGAATTTGTAAATTTTGTTTCATCTGACCAGATGATTTTGCTTAAAACATTTTCGTCATTTTCTATCCTTCCCATTAACCAATTACAATATTCTAGCCTTCTCAAATTATCTCCAGGCAGTAAAGAGTGACTAACATGCATCCTGTATGGTTTAAACCTACTTTTATGTAAAGTTCTCCAAACTCTGGACTGGCACAAATTTAATTCTGACGCTACTTCGCGTGTAGAAATTGATGGATTATTATTTATCTATAAAAATACAAGATTAACATGAAATTTGAAAACACGCTTTTAATTTACCATTTGTAAAATATCTTGTCGATTTTCATTTAAATACCTGTTGTCTTGACCATTACGCGACTTAGTAAACAATTCATTCCCGACCAAATTTCTGTCGAGATCTAGAAAAATGGTACGATGAGGCTGTTGTCGTTCTGGATATAAATGTAGATATCTTGTACTCGCTACTGTTGAATTTCGGTTCGAAGAATAAAAAATACTTATCATGTCTCGTTTCTCTTCGTTAGTGTATGACATTTTTGTATTATTAATGAACAATAAATGAAATGTTTGACAGATTGAAATTCCATGGCTACCTTATTTAATCTTATAATTTATTCTTTCAAATAAAACCTAATGTCAAAAACTTTAGTCAGCATGTGGTACATGGTTGAAATCCGAAAAAAAACTCTTTCTGAAGATGTCTAAATCCAATATGGCGCCTATAAGAAATTAAATAGTTGATGATGGCCAGAAAGAAACGAAACGTCGTATAAAAATTTAGAGTACATCACTGGATAGAGGTTCAGAAATGGCTACAAGAATGTGTTTTTATTTTTTCTCTATAAGGCCAAATGTCGGTGCTACAGGTAAAAGAAGAAAATGGGGTTTTCGCGTTTTTTTTTAAATAACGAAGGTCATTTGTCACAGGTCTATTTTCTTTACGGATTTATAACAAACACAAAATTTAACAACTGCCAAATTTAAACCTATACTCTATCTCCAATAATAAGCGAGATCCCCATGCTGAGGGCAGAAAATGAATCAGCCTGTATACAGGGTAGGGCGTTCGCGCAAAAACGCCCCAGCTCCTGGCGCACTTATTTGGAGTCGGATTGTTAGAAGCGATACGTAAAATTAGAAGGCTTAGAAAGTACTACAAACTGAAGCTTAAATCTTATTTTTATCTGTTTATCCTTTCCAAGGCCAAATGTAATTTAATTTGATAGAGATTTTTTTCTGAATTCAGTGATGTATCACAGTCGATACTTCTGATTTACTTTAGGGTAATAAAAATAATAATATCTAAGACTGACACAGCCGTGGTTTTTGGATACAATGTTTCAGTACGAAAACAACAATCTTTTCAATAACTAAATCTAAACAGATAACATTTAATAACTGAACAACTAAATAAAGACATAATAAATTAATGGAAACGTTCCAATTGGGCACCGTTTCTTTCAAGACATTCTCGACATCTAGATACCACACTTTGTGTAGCATTAATTAGAATTTCTGCTGGCGTTTCCCGACAAGCGTTGGCTATTCTGTCTCTCAAAATTTTGTCCGTTTCTGGGCGAGTAACATAAACAGTGTCTTGAATATATCCCCAAAAGAAAAAATTCAAGGGTGTTTTGTCATAAGACCGGGCGGGCCATGGTACAGGTCGGTAAGTTCCTATCCATTTATCTTCAAATTCTGTATTTAAATAATCTCTAATCATAAGAGCCGTTCTGTGGTGTAGCTCCATCATGTTGAAAGAATAGTTTATTCCTTTCAATTAATGGCAAGTTATCCAATATTTCTTGTAAATCATTAGTCAAAATTTGGAGATATTTTTCTTGGTTGAGATTTCCATGAATGAAAATTGGTCCTATTATCCTGCCACCTAGTATCTCACACCAAACGTTCACAGAAAACCTTATTTGACGATTTTGTTCGATGGCGATATGTGGGTTTTCTGAGCTCCAGCACCGGTGATTAAAACGATTAAAATGTCTTTTGTTTGTAAATTTACATTCGTTAGTTCACAAGATTTTTCTATAAAATAACGAATCTCGCCTTAATTCGTTTAAAAAGAAATTACGAAAATTTATCCGACGCCATGGATCGTTTTCTTAGATCGTGTGAAATTTTCGCGATACGAATGGCCCTCCCTCACTTACGTCTAACGATTTTCTTCAAGGCTCAGTAAAATATTCATCTCAAGATTTTCATCTTGATATGTAGGATTTTGGCTTTTTGGTTTTTTGAAACTTCCATATTGACGTAAGTTGGGTTCCAAACGAGCAAACTTGCGACGACTTGGGACCCGTCTATCGGGAAAACGTTCTTGATACCGACGCAACATTTGTCCACTTATTACTCTCAAAATAAACTTGCAACATGTCAACAAGTTTACTATTATTCATTTTTGTTGGAAAATATAGTTAAACAAACTAAAACTGACGTATATAATTTTTGACACTTAGTTTTCATAGCCAACGCTATGTCTCAGTAGTTTTTCAAAGCCTATTGTGAATAAACCCAAGTATTATTTAAAAGCCACGGCTGTGTCAATCTTAGTTATTATTTCTGTTATTACCCTAAAGTAAATCAGAAATATCGATTTTAATACATCACTGAATTCAGAAAAAAATCTCTATCAAATTATCAAAAGAAAATAAGGTTACAATTTGAAAAAAAAAATACATTTGACCTTGGAAAAGATAAACATGTAAAAATTAGATGCATTTCAGTTTGTAGTACTTTTTAAGCCTTTTAATTTGATGTATCGCTTCTTACAATCTGACTCAAATAAAATAATTTCGCTAGGAGGCGTTTTTGAGCCAGGAGCGCTACGAGGCGTTTTTACGTGAACACTCTGTATAACAAACGATCAAATAAATCCGGAGTTGAAGTAGGTTGTGCATGAGAAAACATATTTTCTAACTTAAGCATTTCTAATATCAACATACATGCTTACATAACGTGCCTTCAAAAACATTTCTCATTAGAGACGACCATTCTCATTCAAAATTATACGTTTGTGACAGATTACTTACACTGTCACCAACCATTTTAAAAAAGCATGGCCTCTAATGAGGAAAGTTTTTGAAGGCACGTTATTTGTCAATGTTAACATTTGACATTTGCTTGTCAACGCTGACATTTCACATAACTTTAAACATATTTCAGGGATTGTAAAAATTAAATTAATTTTTAGTATTAGTAATTTAATTTTTAAATGATTTTCACAAAATATCATAGAATTTTTATGGTTGAATCATATTTGCGAGATGGGCGGAAAATTGGCGGCCAGTGGCATTACTTCGTTAACGATTGTTTGGTGGAATGTCAACTTCAATTTCCAATTCTGTTTTTCAATTACAACGAATTTCAACAAACTAATAAATAAAACACACATAAGATGTTTTAGATTTACACTTTATTAATAAAATAATGACAGCTGTTTCGCTAACACAGTAGCTTCTTCAAATTCAACTTAAGACTAAAGATACATACAAGATACAGCGTTAATCAGGTAGTTGACCCAAGTTAACTACCTGATTAACGCTGTATCTTGTATGTATCTTTAGTCTTAAGTTGAATTTGAAGAAGCTACTGTGTTAGCGAAACAGCTGTCATTATTTTATTAATAAAGTGTAAATCTAAAACATCTTATGTGTGTTTTATTTATTAGTGATATGGATTTACATCAAGCAAAGGTCGAAACTATTAAAGAATTTCAACAAACTCTTCGGCGCTGCATTAAGCTCTTCAGAGAGACAGGTAGTGTGGAGCGTAAACATATAAGTGGTCGGCCAAAAAAACGTACACGAGAACTAATTGATAACGTAAGAGAACTAATGAATGAAACCCCAGGAACTTCAATTCGGGGACTATCACAACAAACTATCCTTTCATTAGGCACTTGCAAGAAAATATTAAAGAAGGATCTACATTTATTTCCTCTTCGTCTCTCTTACTATCAATAAATCTAACCAGTTGACTATCCGCGAAGATTAGAATTTTGACAATGGTTTTTAAATAATTTCGAGGATGACCTAGACAAAACTTTCTTTTCAGATTAATCATGGTTACATATTAATGGGTGTTTTAATTCGCAGAATATGAGAATGTGAAGTGCTTAAAAAGCCCAACAATTTTTATGTTGAGACTGCTGCTTATTCTTAGAAAGTTGGTGTTTGTAAGTCTATAAGTAGGAGAAGAATTCCTAGTCCTACTTTTTTTTTATAGAATGCACAAATGCACAAAGTTATCAACAAGAAATTTTGATGCCATTTGTTGACCAACTTAATGTAAATTAGTTAACACTAGGCTTATATCAGTATGACGGAGCAAGAGAAAACAGCACGAAATACAACTAATATGTTACGTCAATTTTTTGTCAATCGCTTTATTAACCTGACTAGCCATCATGAATTTCCTCCAAGATTTTGCGATATTACTGCATGCGATTTCACAGAACATAAACTAAATGTCAACTAACGAGAGTTCCATTAGTCTTTACGCCCGGGGTAGCTATGTATTGTAAAACGCATGTCGTTACTAATTTATAAATATCATGAATTACTACTTACTTGACACAAGTTTGCCTTAAGTCAAAACATACATTACTTATTTTCTGTGTGTCACTTAATAGGTTACATGAATAATTTGAGGCACAGACATGCTTTTACAAATCCATGACTGCCCAGGACGTAAAGACTAATTGAACGCTTGTTATAAGCAAACACTAACAACGACAGTTGTATTTTAGATTGCTTTATGCTTCCAAGGTTTCCTATTGTCAAATATCTCAACCGTTCTAACCTGTTAATGTAACAATACAGGGTTTTTCGGTTGCCTTTCACGATTTGTCATTTGTAATTCACTAATTCTCAAATAACTTTACCAACTGTCAAATTTGTGTCAATTGTAATTCCCTTTTATCAAAACTGTTTCACTATTTGTCAAATGATTTTCTCTATTCTTACGCAAATAAAATAATAGAAGGCAATCGAACTCATGTATATTTATTAGGAACCAACGAAACTTATTATGTAAAATAGACAATAAGTAATGAAATTCTTAAACATTGAAGTACAATTTACGAAAGAATTTCGATTCTTCGTAAACAATCGCCTAAGTAGGACTCCATATGTTGTATGTAGTGAAGGCAGTGTTCGTGAGTGATATTTTCTGATACTCTGTGGATGGATTGATATAGCTCATCCGCTTGGTTGTGATCTCTTGATGTAATTTTTCCATTGACTAAATAATCCCTCAATTGGATTCAAGAATGGGCTATACGCCGGAATAAATACAGCATGGTGGCCATGAGCTTGAATAAGATTTAGTACTTCAGCATTTTTGTGAAAGCGAACATTGTCCATTATAAGATAAGCTCCTACGTTATTATCATCACGAAAATGATTAATCAAATTTAACAGATACTCTGAAAAATGTTCCACGTTGTATGGTCTATCCTGTATTTGAAATAAATATAACGAATTAAAATTCATTCCAGCTACCATTGAATAATTTCGTCCTCTAACTTGGGCTTTACGTAAACATGCTGGAGTATTTTTGGCAGATCTACCAGAGGACACTCTTGAGTAATTCTGTTGTATTCAATTGTATTCAATTGCATAATCAAAACGATTTTGTATTATAGCTGGTGTATTTCTTCTTTCTGGTATGCACGTCAATCGTTTCATAGAATAATGGAATTCTTTTAAAGCCCTATTAATTGTTGATGTAGATATTTGCATGTCGGACTATTGGCAAAGACTCTTTGCTTGTAAATCACGAAGTGTAAGAGTACAATCTTCGTCAATCCAATCACATATTCGTTCCTTTTGAGCTTCATTAAGCTTTTGCTTTCTGTGACCCGGAGGTTATTTATGTATCTGTCCCGTGTGCACATGTTTTGCATAAATTTTACGCACTGTATTCGGTTTTACATTAAACTGTATTCCCACATCAATAGAAGATTTTCCCTGATTCATGGAGTTAATAATTAATGCGCGCACTTCGTTACTAATTTTCGCATTTCGCCTTCTCACACGCTCCATGTTACAGTAATGACAGTTCATGAAATTATTTTGACAAAGATGAAATTCATTTGACAAATGTGAATATCATTTGAATAATGGTGAAATACAAATGACAAATGGTGAAAGACAAATAAAAGAGTGAATGTCGTTTGATAAATAATGAATCACAAATGACAAATCGTGAAAGGCAACCGAAAAACCCTTTATATTTTTTTTTTTAATTTTTGAAATTAGTTTTGGTATCAAGTATAATAAATTATACATTTTTGAAAAGGGAAAGAATAATTCTTTTCGATGGTGTCATAGCCAACTAGGACTGAAATGAATGAACTTGTTCATTATATATATATATATATATATAATACACCACCAGATTACTATTAAAAAAGTGCCTTACGGAAGTGCAAATTAAATTTGTCTTACTTTAAAAATAAATGAGTTACTACAGCATCCGAAGTACGTTAAATATTTAAAGCTAGTGAATAGTGTTTGGTACAACTTTACCTCGGGAGTATTTGATCCCATTTAACCAAATATCTATCTCTCATAATAAGCGAGATTCCCATGTTGAGAATGAATCTGTGGACACATGGTATAATGATCTCTAATGCTGTATTGTCTATTAAAGTTTATTTCAAGGTAATTTGCCGTTATTTCTACTTCTAGACAGAAAGCCACCATCCAAGATTTATCTATATATTCTAAACATTCGTTAGTAAACAGAATAACCGTCGTTAGGGTAGAAATACATATAAATTCACGGAACGTTTTCAAGGAAAATCGCATAAAAAGGAAAATCGCCACCAACGACGGCACTCAAACACCGTGATGGTGTCTACGACCCAGTCCATTCCTCGTCTGCAACACCAGATGGAACGGCAGTATCAGTAGTGGCTTATTGCAAATTCCTCCGTGTCACATGTGTTTGTTTTAAAAGCGCCACCGTCTCGTGACGAACACGTAATTGCACGAATGTCACGTCTATGGTAGATTAGTATTGGCTCGTTTCGAGGGAAAAAAACTAAGTAAAAAAGAACACAACAACAAGGTATTCGACCGCTCTATTATTCTCTCTTTCATATTCTACGTCTCTTCTAAAACGTTCTTTCTTATGTTGAAGAAAATTATTTTGACCGGAAAAAAATTATGGGAATAAAAAAAGTTTTTGACTCTAGTGGAATAGGCGGTCTTCGAAGAATTACTTTTGGGAAAGAAAGTTGTTCATTTTCGCTAATCGATTATATACGTGATGGCAATAAACGAAGGGTGATGCTGCCTAAAGACCCGTTGATGAAAACAATGCAGGAAATAACCGTTATTTCTATTCTGATCTCGTTGTTGCGATAACTTTCCGAAAATTATCTTATAATTTCAAAAGAACAATATTTCATTAGAAAATTAATATTTAATAAAGGAACTTTGAAAGCGTATTTTGGGATGTACGGTAATTGTAATAAATACAATACGGAATTATCAGTAATAATGGCCATATAAATCATGTATAATCTAACATAATGATATAATTTTGCATGTTTTATGTCGAGGAGAAATCTTTTATGGACACCTGTCTCCTGGTTCTTCCCTCACGGTATTCTGTGGGACTCCCAGTTGTGTATTATCCACTAAAATACCTCCATGCCCTCTACTAAGTACCCGGGACACCTATATAATGGTATGACAACGGGCCCAAACCGGCAGTCCGTTCAACTATTGCTAGTGGCACGCTAGAATTATTGAAATATAAGAGAACTAACTACAAGTAATATTGAAAAATAAATTTATTCATACTCATAGTACTTCCCACCAGCATCAATGCACTTTTGTAATCGAACCTTGCACAAACGAAAAGCTTCCAGCCAGCCATCATTTGGAATACTATTAAAAAATTGATAAATTGCTTCGTCGATCTCGTTTATTGTTTTTCCTCCTGGTTTGAAGGACCATGTATATCTTATATCTGGTCAAAGTACCGAATGTTGCGTTGTACTCGATTCTCGAACGACCATTTATAATTTTGTGTTTGACTCACTGCTCACGGGGCGTAACTTTCGTATAAGATGGTTATTTCTTTTGGTTGGTGGCAGTTATATCGAAAGTTGGTTTCTTTTCTGAATGTTTTATTTGTTTTACAAAAAATACTTAAACTTAATTTCATAAGATAATTCTCACAATGTAGCACTTAACGTAAACTTAATTCTTTACTGTTTGATTGTTGTATATTGTATGTCTGTTGTAGACAGAATGATTGTTGTAGAATGTATGCATGAATGTTGTGTTACTAGTATATATAAAATATATCACTACCCATACCCTTACATAACTAAAATATGTATGTGTTTTACGTCATTGTTGTTGTATTTACCTATATTATTACTTCTTAGAAATTGTATCTACATGTAAACAATACCCAATGTTTCGGATGTCTTACAGATAAATAAATATAATAATAAAATAGATTCCTAATTACGTATTAATAGAGTGCCATTAATCTTCTTAATGTACTTCTATGTAATCTGTTCATCAATAATATTATTATGATCCATGCATATTTGGATATCTTGAGCCTATTATATATATATATATATATATATATATATAGATATATATATATATATATATATATGATAATTTTGATGTTCTCGCGGTTGTATGATGAAATGATGGTTTCTCGGGTTCTTGTCCGCGTGTGAGATGTATCCTGAGAAGGATTGTTGTCTCGACGTTTCGACGGGATCGCACTCGTCATTTTCTAGAGTTGTTCTTTCACTTGACGCTGAAGAGTAACAGTTACTCTTCAGCGTCAAGTGAAAGAACAACTCTAGAAAATGACGAGTGCGATTCTGTCGAAACGTCGAGACAACAATCCTTCTCAGGATACATCTCACACGCGGACAAGAACCCGAGAATCATCATTTCATATATATATATATATATATATATATATATATATATATATATATATATATTAATATAATTAACACTAGCAGGTATTGAAGGGTCTATTATTGCTCACTAATTACAGTAGGCAATAAAGAAACGGTCTAAATATATAAAGCAGGTAATAAACAGATTAGTAAATGTAAATCCTTGTAATCTATGGAAAATATTACAATTATGAATTTGTTAGAGGAAAATTACTTTCGGATGAGACTGAAGATGCGCGAGCGAGACGTTACAAAAATACTGAACACCTTAAAAATATTGAGCAGTCTTGACAATATAGGCGGCAGTTTTAAATTTAAATAATATTTAGTTATATTAAACCATAATAATAATAATAATAATAATGTTGTTGACTTTAAATAAACTTATTACTTCGCGAAGAATAAAATAATTATTAAATCAATTGGTATTATGAAACAAATTTTTTATAAATTGTATTTTATAATGAAATATTTCTTTTTATAGTACTTTCACATTTAAGTCTTTGTATTTCAAGTTATTATTATATTACTCCATATTTTGTAATATGGTTTTCATTAACTTTAATTTTGTTTTTTCTCATTATAATTTTACTCCTAACCAAAATCTCACTTTAGAGACATTAAAAGAAGATAAATACACAAGCATGTGCCTAGAAAACTTTTTGGATTTAATAAAACAAATATACGCACATACAATGTATAATCAAATATTTATTTTCGCTGATGACAAAATTAATATAATATATTTTTAAACATTTAAAATCTTCAGTCTTCATCGCTTGAAAAATCGTAGAAATCATCTTCAGAGTCATTATTGACATTAATAATAAATTCTTCACAAAAATCATCCATTATGTGCTCCTTCATAATGTAATCTTTTTCTACACCTTCCACATGTCGACAAGTTTCTGACCATTCCTCTACCTTGATGTTTGAAAATTCTTCTCTCGCCAATTTTTCAACATCATTTATATGAAATGTAACATTTCTTGATGCAACCCGATTCTTTACAATGCCCCAGATTTTTACAATCGGGTTTAGTTCTGGGTGATATGGTGTCAATCTCAGGACGGTGTGGCCTTTTTTTTGTAAATATACCATCTATGCTGTACTGTATATGTTTTGGCTTGTGAAGTTTTACTAAATTGTACAACTCCGGTTTAGTACAATTTGCATCGTAAGTTATGCCCCTTTCGTTTAGCCACTGTATCATATCACACTTTCTACTGGCTGATGTTGGATGTTTATATGACATAACATTATGGTAGCTGGCATTATCCACAACAATCACAGAATTATCAGGCAAATTAGGAATTAAATTTGTTTCTAACCATTTTTTATAATTTATGAAGTTCATGTCGTCATGGTAGTCGCCACTTTTTTGACCTGATTTGAAAATTAATAACGCATCATTAACAAAACCCTCTGCAGAACCAGCATGAACAATTATTAAACGCTACCCTTTTGAAATTGGACACTTTAATCCTTCATTAGATTGATCGACCCATCCAAAAGGAGATGTATGCCCTGCATGTATGTTTCATCTAAAAATTACTTAGGTACTTAAAATATGTACTAAATAGATTTTCTAAAAGCTTTTTATATCTGTATATATTATTAGACGTCCTAGGGTACGATAATTTGTTATTTTGCGGATATAAGAAAACCTCTTATGTCAAGCCGCTCCATTAAAATCTTACGGTTATCAGTAGCTTTTTCCATCTAGCAAATAAAAAGTTTAGAGTGATATTACTAAAAATAATAAAAAAAGTACCTGAATCCTATTTGCAGCAATAATTTCCTAAAAGATGATAGCCCTCCTGCAAAACCGATTCCTTCATCATCGTGAATTTTATTATAAACGGCTTTTATCGTGGATCTTCTCTCTTCAGTCACATGAAAATTATGTATAATTCTGCGAATAATTTCTTCCCCACAGTTATCGACAGTAGATTTTGGTGGTTTTATTTTAGTCGATAAGAATGAATTTACTTTTCTTGTTTCAACAGCATGACCTTCTTTAATTATTCGACCTACAGTGCTCCTAGAAATACCTGTTGCTTCTGCAACTATATCTAGCAGCTGACCTATAAATGATGAACAACATAAATTATAATTTTGAATTTGATTGAAAAAAAGTAATATTATTACAGGTTAAATATTATGTATCCACCTAATTTGTAAATATATTTACCTGTCACACCTTGTTTTTTAAAATAGTTATATACATTAAAAATTATTTCACGAGATTGTTCAAGAATAACTTTTCTCTTTTTCGAACAAGAGCTCACTTCCTCCAGGACAGAGTTTGTTGCCATATCAGACATTTTACCCTGTGTAAATAAATACAACTAAATTTTCAGGAATTTTATGATAAGTATATTTCTACTTACAAGAGGATGCATTCTTACTCTTGAATAGCTTTGAAAAAAAATTAATTAATAGATAAAACACAACAATAACATTACAAATAGGAAAACTCTCAATGTACGTACAACACCACTACGAAACACACCGATCAAATACCTGGTACCGACTGACAAATAATCGATAAACGTTTGTGGTTCGTATAGTACACGGATTTATAGTACTAGCTGTTTCTCTCATTTATGAGGTGGCTCTCTTTCTAATTACTAAAATGTGTTTCTGCGCCAGTCTCATCCGAAAATGATTTTACTCTAATAACGTACGTTATATAATGGTTTACACTTGAAAATGCACATTAAATATTTGTAAAGTTTGAAATGTTATTCTTTAATTCTGTTACACTAAATTTACTAATATCTAAAATATATTAATATATACAAAATCAGAAATTTCGTTTTATGACGAACCATTTATCGACACAACCAGAAGCCACACATTGCCAAATCAGGTGACTAAGGTGGATGTTCGATAAGTTTTAGATTATTTTTACGTAAAAAATCAGTTGTGCAGTGTGTGACGATGCATTATCCTGGTGTAACAGTAATCCGCGAATATTGATTAATTGAAAAACAGCACGTTAATATTTTTTGATGTACCTCTTAGCTGTAACTGTACGTTGGTCTTCAGACTTAATAGCCTTTACTAAAATTGTAATTCAAATGAAATTACTGTCTGCTTTTTTGACATCGTTGGGACATCGTCTTCCTGGACCCATACGTGACTCTCCTGGCGAGTGGGAACATCTTACATTTCATCATCTGTTACTATTTCAGATATAATGCGATAGTCCCCTTTATTTAAGAATTGTAACGTTTCCCGAACAATCCTTACCGGCTATTCCTTTGGGAATTTATAGAGTTTATGTGGCACCCAACGCGTAACAACTTTTTTCATATGAAAACAATAGTGAAAAATTGTATTAACTGTTGCCGATCTAATGACAAGTGTTGTCTGAATCGCTTCATAAGGGCATCGTGAATCTTCTTTGATTAATTTTTTCAACGTTTCCAGCAGTGACATGAACATTTCCCGGATAATTCTCATCGCCAAGCGAAATCCGACCTATTTTAAATTCTCGAAACCAACGATACACATTTACTTTAGATGGGGCTTCTTGCTAAATTGAAGGTTCAAACGTACAATGCACTGTTTTTCGTTTAAACCAACTTTGAAATCGTAGAAAATAGCGCGAAAATGTTCCCGCGATAACTCAATACTTCGACTCATAATTGTCTGTACCACGTGTACTATGTGACAGACGCAATTCAACTGGCTATCACAGACGATTAACTAAAGATCGTAGTTTATGAAAATGCAATATTGCCATCTCTACATATTATATTTTCTTATCGCTTCAATAATTCCAGCGTGCCCCTCGTACATTATTATATTCATTTACCATTCACTCCCTTTCCTTTATGAACTGGCATATACGCTTATTATGTTTCTTGTTAGTGACCATGTATTCCTTGATGTTCTGCGTTGTGAGCTCTGTTCTCAATTTCTTTTTCTACTTGGTTTCCCTCCTTATGCCACCTGATACATATGAACATGGTGTGTTTCGTTGTTCGCAGTAGAAGCATTTCTCATGTTCAGTTTTTTCCATTCGTTCCATAGTGTCCATAATACCCAAAGAAACCATGTCCGGTACTGGGTTGGGAAGAAATCCACATTTATAAATTTTCAGTCGCCCCAGGTTTTTATGTTTGGTATAGATGCTTGGTCCATTGTGCTAATTATAGTCCCAGTGGCTTTACCATTTGTCAATGACTATTTCTCGGGCGGTTCTTCTTTCTGTTTGTAGATGGTCACGTTCCGAATTCTGAACGCAAGTCTATTCCACCATTACTTATATAGGCATGGCCGATGTTATTACTTGTAAAATTCGTGTAGAAATGGTCCTATGTGCAATAGCCTCTCTTATCAGTATCATTATAATTATTTGCGACCTCTCTAACATAAATATCTATTTTTCCAATCTGATAATGTTGCACTAGACAGGTGCTGCACACAATATAAAATGTGTCTCCCCATAAAATACCGTCCTTCTATTACTGCCTGGCTTCTTTGTGTTTGGTATGATTCTCATCAAAGTTGCCGTTTATTCTTCCGCTATTTTCGTAGTTCTTCTTAGGTGTTCTTTGAAAGTATGTCTCTTCTCTATCGTCATTCCGAAGCCGAAGTATTGTACATTCTTTAGAGATAGGACTGAAATTTAAAATATCGTAGTAAATCTTCACGGAACAATTTATACTACCATATTTAGATATACCTTGCCATACAGGTAATGGATATAGCTATTTTAACAAATTGAAGACTGTCCACAAAAAAAATATTAAGCAACTAAATACTGTAAATCTCGACAACTGAATTTTCATCTTCAATAAGAAGAGATAACAGTATTGAACATTAAGCACAGTAAAGCTAAAAATCACGAAATACTTTACTAGATGTCCACGTATACAAACGTGAGAAGACGACAATGTCGAAATATATATCTAGGATATGAATATTAATGTAATAAGGAGTGTTATATCTTTTTAAATCAAGAGTAGCTTTAGGATAATGGTCTGTCACTAAACAAATTATTGTGAATGAATGATAATAAGCGCACTCATTTACATCAGAAGCAATTAAATATTTGTTCTATTATGCCGACTAATAACGCACTGGTAAACCAGTGATTTATCGTACCGGGGGTATCAGCATCGAATCTAGCGCTTACTGTTCCAGAAGGCTTTCATGCTTTCCTTTCTACTTTAAGGTGAATGCTGACAGTCAAACATTTTAAATTCCACGAGCACAGGCATAATAATAAGACAAATGTTTAATACGATTACGAATACAGGGGTATAAAGCTTGTTAACCGTGTCTGAAACTAGAGTTATATACAAATTGGCGCAAATCTTGGTAATATTTTGTAACAAAATTGTGAAAAATCTGTACGTAATGAAACAAGCGGACTTCAGTTTAGTAATCAATAAAAATGTATAAAATACTGGCACATGCTCTTATTTGAACCACAAATATATTGTAGACCAGTGTAATTATTACTATTATTATTACCTGTATTTTATTGAGTGTTTCCTCAAAGGCAGAGATATCAAACGTGCACTTCTTTACCACAATTGCCTAAAAGTATTAGACTAACTAAATTCGATTATAAAATAGAATTTAATTAGTCTGATGCCTTTTAATACCTACTTAAGTTACCATGAAATCTACTCCACTGCAATCTCTTCGCGATCAATTGTGACCCTCATCAGAGTTAGAGTACATTCTTTCGCAATATACCTTTAATTGGACATAACAGCTTCGGAAAGAGCCTCCTTGGCACTTGGGTTCCTTTTCTGAAGTAACCTGGCTCTTTTACATATGATTGGTGAAGTCCACCTCAACCACGCTTCTCTTAGCCCATATGTAGCAGATTTAGATAATATACAGGGTGAGTCGTGATGAATCGACCAAACTCAAGGAGTGTATTCTACTGGTGAAAGTAATGTAAAAAAACTCAAATGTTGTTATCCGATTTTTATTTGTTTTCGAGTTATAGCGTAATTAAAAATGTAGATTTAGTATACCATGTTTATGTATGTATTCGTAAAAACAGTGAAACCCCGGTAGCAATTCATTATAGGGAAGTCTTCCTAGCTGAAGCGCTACCTGTTCGTGGTTTCCCGAACTAGCGGTAGTGACATTGAAAGCAGTCGAGAAATAGTGTAGAGTGGTTTGTATGCCTAATGCGTCTAATGTCACTACCTCTAGTTCATCGTCGATATAGTGAGGGCGCTGCCATCATAAAAAATGTTCCCTATACCTTGGAGTAAATTATAACATTGTGTTCGGGTATTGTGACATTGACTTGACGTTTGTACGACTATAGTGTATCAAACTAAAATGCCACACACTTATTCTAATTTAAAATATGCTAATATGGTGTTTGTTTATGGATTTTGTGATGGGAATGCTACAGCTGCTGCTAATGAATATCGTCAACTGTTTCCACATCACAGACATCCTAATAAAACTGTATTTATTAGTGTATTCAACACATTGTGCGCGACCGGAAAGCTTCCCAGTGTAAACATAATATCTGAACGAGGCAGTCGACAACAATTACAAGAAGTAGAAGATATTCTGGATGTAGTAGAAGAAGACGCAACTACCAGCTCACGGAGAATTAGTATTCAATTGGGCATTCCACAAACAAGGGTGATAAAAACACTCCACGAGCATGGCTTACGTCAGTACCGTGTGCAAAGAGTACAGCACCTACAACGAGATGATAATCGTAGACGTATGGAATTTTGTCGATGGATAAATGATAATCCTCGTTTGTATCGCGTATACTGTTTACGGATGAAGCGACATTCACCCGTGACGATATTAATAATTGTCATAACCATGTATGGTCAGACGAAAATCCACACGCAACAGTCGAAAGTAACTTTCAACATAAATTTTCGGTAAACGTGTGGTGTGGTATGATCTATGGTTTTTTAATTGGTCCTTGCATTTTTGAGAATCGCCTCACGGGAGACACCTATTTACATTTTTTAGAAAATGATCTCTACGGACTGCTAGAGGATGTTCCCATAAACATCAGAATCCAAATCTTCTACCAGCACGATGGAGCGCCTGCACATTACGCTCGTGCAGTCAGGCAACATTTGGCTGAAAGGTTTCTAGGGAGTTGGATTGGATGTGGTAGACACATTGGTTGGCTTTAATTGGAGTGAGAAATAGCAATTATTCAAATCTCCTCTCACATGCAATTGTCGCTAAACTTGTTGCGTTTAATTCTACAATTTGACAAGGTATCTCCTGCCGAAGAACGTAGACGCAAACACGTCGCGACGTCAGCTATCCAACTGTACGGATAATTAACATTTGTATGAAAAAAACCACATCCTTCCAGAAACGTGCATATATCGATATTTCACTGTCGTTACAGATCATCAGTACACGATATTCTGACCTAGACATGATTTTATTATTGTTGATTTTATTACATTGGTTGGCCTTCTAGGTCTCCAGACCTCACGCCACTCGATTATTGTTTATGGGGCTGGTTAAAAAATGAAGTGTATCAAGTAAAAGTGGACACTCGCGATGCACTAATTCAACGGATTATGAATGCTGCTGACAATATCAAACATCAACCTGACGCAATCAGGAACGCAACCTACCAAGGGCGCTGGCCCTTGGTAGACGATGTAAAAAATGTTTTGAAATGAATGGTGGTATTTTTGAAAATGTATTATAAAGAACGATAATACCAATAAAATACAAAAACTTCAATGTATGAAATTTTGTTTATTTTTAATTACGCTATAACTCGAAAACAAATAAAAATCGGATAGCAACATTTGAGTTTTTTTACATTACTTTCACCTGTAGAATACACTCCTACAGTTTGGTCGATTCCTCACGACTCACCCTGTTTAATTAATCTTTATTTAATAAACAAAAATGTTACTGTAATAAAAAGGCATTGTTTTTGAAGGGATAATTATCCATAAAGAATAAAATTGTATATCTCGCGATTCTACCAGTGCCTTATTCCGTTGAAATACCCGTTTATGAAAGCTTCCTTCACTTGAGTACTCGTATGCCGAAGACATGGTAGATTTTATTGAGGAGCAAGATTCTGATGTAGATTGTGACTATAGACTATAGAGATGTAATTTCTAATGATGGCCCACAAAGTTTTACTCAAGCAGAATTGAATGATTTAATAAGAGATTTGGGCCTATTAAAGGAATCATCGGCACTGCTAGCTTCAAGATTAAATGAAAAGAACTTACTCGAGCAAAGTACGAGGATAACTTTTTATCGTAGCAGGGAAAGTGATCTTGTGTAATATTTTAAAGAAGAGTGTGAATTTGTTTATTGTAACAATGTGTCAGCTTTGGTAACTAAAATGGGCGTTGTACATTATGTACCAAGTGAGTGGCATTTGTTTATCGACAGTTCCAGCAGAAGCCTCAAGTGTGGCCTACTACACAACGGGAATGTTTTCGGTTCAATTCCTATTAGATATTCCGTTCAATTAAAGGAAATATATGACAACATTGAGAAGGTTATAAAGTTACTTAAATATGCACACCATAACTGGGTCTTCTGTGTGGATCTCAAAATGGTAAACTTTTTACTTGGCTTTCAAAGAGGATATACAAAAATTCCGTGCTCATGGTGCCTCTGGGATAGTCGTGTTAGAAACCAACACTGAATTCAGAAGCATTGGCCTCCCTGAACATCCCTAGATGTTGGAGAAAAGAATATTATAAGTCAACCTTTATTCGACAGAGAAAAAGCAATTTTTTCATCTCTCCAATCAAATTGTGTCTTATGAAGAAATATGTTAAAGCTCTATTTTTTCAACGTAACTGCTTCTAGTATATATATATGAAAAGTTGCCACGACTAAGTTACGAGAAAATTAAAGCTGGGGTATTTCATGGACCTCAAATTAGAATTTTAACTCTATGAACGAAGCTGAGGAAGTAGCCTGGACTTCATTCACGATGGCCGCGAACAATTTTCTTGGAAATGAAAAAACCTGCAATTATGAAGATCTAGTGAAATCAATGTTTAAAAAATTACACCGCCTAGGTTATAACATGAGCAGAAACCTATACAGTAATACCCCGCTTTACGCGAGGGATACGTTCCCCAAAAAATCGCGTTAAGTGAAATTCGCGTATATCGGGGTTTACGATTAAACATAGTCAAAAGTTAATACAAAAAAATACAAATCATTTGAATCAATCACTTTAATTCTAAGAACACTTTATGCAGTATTACATGTTTTTTTTTTTTACGGAAAAATACATCTATTGTCTTTTGGGTAGCGTTTCTTTTACGTTCTTGTAAAATACGTTCATAACACCCAACGCTGTTTTTAATTGTTTGACACACGGTCATCATCACTGTCTACGTTCTGCAATATGTCCAAACTTGAATAAATTTTTAAAAGAGCATTTTGTATTCCGCTTGAAGATAAAACTCTCTCTTCTACATGTTCTTCCTCATCGTTGATTGGATTATTCTGTAACTCGATGAGATCTTCATTGCTGAGAGGTTCGTCGTGCGTTTCTACAAGTTGTTCGAGATCTTCTACGTGACATCTTCAAGTTCAGACCCCTCAATCATTGCAGCAATTTCTTCAAGAACTTGCCTCTGCATCTGGATAATTCTTCTAGGTGCTTCCACTACATCTGGCCAAATATTACGCCACACCCCGTTCATACAACTCTTTTTAACTTCGTTCCAAGGCTCGTCTATGTTGTGAATAGCCTTCATGATGTTGTATGACTTCCACCACCTCGCATAGACTGTCTTCCTTCCCCGTCAGCTTTATGAATTAGTTTGCTAAAAGTGCGGCGATGGTAATAAGCTTTGAAGTTTGCTATTGCTCCCTGGTCCATGGGTTGTAATATTGACGTAGTGTTTGGTGGAAGAACTTCACGTACACTTTTAAGTCTCTCAGCGTATCAAGTAAGGTTGAATGTCTTGGGGCATTGTCTAAGAGTAATATAACTTTACGTTCAAGCCCATTTCTGTCACAGTAGGATTTGACTGACGGGCAAAACTATTAGAGTACCAATCTTGAAAAACTTTCCTTGTAACCCACGCCTTTCTGTTGGACTGCCACACGACTGGTAGGCTTGTCTTGTCTGTACCTCGCATTGCACGGGGTGTTTCTGAATGGTACACCAGTAAAGGTTTCAGGTTGAAATCACCAGCGGCATTACCACCCAGCAGAAGTGTTAGTCGATCTTTCGCAGCTTTGAAACCACTGGCTTGACGTTCCTCTTTAAAAATGAATGTTCGAGATGGCTTTTTTTTTCAGTAAAGCCCGGTCTCATCAACATTGAAGATGAGACAAGCAGGCATTTTTTCTCGTGCTACGAACTCTTGAAACTTGTCTGGAAACTGAGCTGCAGCTTGAGTGTCCGCGCTGGCGGCCTCACCTGTTATATGGATATTCTGAAGATTAAAACGCTGCTTGAACCGATGAAACCAGCCTCTGCTGGCAGCAAAAGTCGGAGTGGAACTCCCTTCACCTTATTCTGTCTTTAGCATCTCATACAAAGATTTTTCTTTTGTGCATATGAGATCATGACTCAGTGGTGTGTTCTTCTTATTAAAATCTTCGATTCAGACTGCCAGCAACTTCTCCATTCTTTTTAGGATAGAGGATCTCGAACGAGAAAGTTTTGTTGCACTTATAGGTGTTGAACTTTCGCTGGAAAGTTTAATTTTTTCCAGATTTTTAAAAATCTTTCTCAGTCGATTCTGGGAGTCCAAAATCTCTGCCAACAATTGTTGCTTTGCCTACATTTTCCATTCTTCTTAACACCTTCATCTTCAATTCCAAAGTTACGCTTTTACGCACAATTTTCTTCATAGGCGGCATTTTTAACGTAGCGTTAAATTATGTATGTATCTCCACCAAACGTTAAAACACGACTGCCAGCCGAGATAAACATATGGAACGAACGAGGGAATCCCCATAGAACAAAGTCGTGGTATGGGGAATCCCCAATTGTTCAATCAGAATGGTCAGAGAAAGCGGGCATTCTCGCGGCCAAAGTGAAGTCAATGACTACATTATGTACATACATACATATTCTTAAGTAAGCAATTCGCGTAATACGAGGCATTTTAACGCAAAATTTGAAATTCGCTTTAAAGCGAAACCGCGCATAATGGGGTCGCGTAAAGCGGGGTATTACTGTATTTCCTTCATAGTCATCTTCATTAGTTTCCCGAAAATTTAATTGCTCTAAGCGATGAACAAGGCGAGAGATTTCATCAAGATCATAGAAACGCGGTTCCAAGAAAGATGGGATCCTCATATGATGGTCGACTACTGTTGGAGTGTTCAAAGGGACTGCCAAACCAAAATACACAACAGAAAGTGCTACGAACGAAAATTTATTCTCTGATTGTTGTTTTTCGGTTTGCAAATACTCTTGAAATTTTTTAATCATTATTGTGTAAATAGTTAGTCACGAGTATAGTGGAAACACTATACTCGTAACTAATATTGTATTGAAATAAATAAGTGAATTATTAAATTTTATACTTTCTTTCTATGGTAATAAGTCTTATGTAAGTAACTATTTAGCCGCATTGGTGACTCTTAAAAGAGCATAGTACAGTATGCAGTTTAATTTTGACGTGATCCGCAAAAACTAATATGATTTTAGGATTCATTACCCCAGAATTAGTAAAAAACAAGTATCGCGTAGAAGTCAGCAAAAATCGTGTTGGCTATTGTAATCATTGTTTTTGCAAAAAGTTGTCGAGGTCACACGAATTCTCACAATTTAAATTGTGCGGTAGGAACTATTAATAGAAAATTAGTTTCATTTCTTTACAGTAAATTAATGTCGTTTATATAGATTCCAAATCCACAGCAGATAACTTTGTTAATTCATGTGAAGGCTTATTAAATACATTCCTTAGTAAACAGAAAAGATAATAAATACTTTTGTTGCACTGAAATCACTTTCATAGTTTGCAAGTGCAAATATAATTTTTAATAAAATAATCACATTCAATACTAGAAACAAATAAACATTACTACCGACAAAGATTACATGAAACATGGACCCTTAAACGTCACCGGAATAACGTCGAAACGGTTCGCGATAAAGGCCAGATACCGTACTCTACCAGCGCCCACTTCCTGCATTACCCGAAAATATATTAACACAATACCGCTGCCGTATCTGAACATATGCGATCCATTTAGATACAAAAAATAATCCTCTTTTCTGACCATTACTGTCCTCCCTTATCGGGTCCTTGGGAAGGACCCTCGTACGTCTCTAATCCGCCGTTTATATGACGTTTCTGACGGCAAAGACCGCAACGATCATCCACTGTCTAACATATAACGTTGAAAAAAGTAACTTTTAGAGATCATAGAGAACGAGCTGCTTGCTAATGCGAAATACCGTAATAAACTGTAAAATGGTACAGTCAGTGTGTAAGTAAAAGAGGAATGAATTAGAAGATACAAAAGTTATTATGAAGTTGAATAGAGTCCTTTATTTATTCTAAATAAGATACCAACAATATAAACCCATACAGTATTAGACAATAGATATAAATGTACAACTAATTTATTATACATCAGCTTAGAATTAAGACAAAAGGCACAAAAAACACACATGACAAAGCAAACTAACCAAAAAGAAGAGAAAATGAAACGACGAAAAATAAATAATAAATTAATTTTTTATACATTGTAATTAACTAGCTAAACCAGTTCACACTTCGCTGTGGCTCAATCTGATATGAAATGAATGGGAATGTAAATAAAATTATTGTAAATCGAGGTTCTGACTAGCCAGTTTGAATGAATCATTTTAGTTGATTCATTATTAATAAAAATAAGAATGAACGGTTCTTCACACGTTTCATGATTTGCTGAATACATCAGTTGGTCCGGACCATTCTATCACTGATCTCGTAGACATATAATGACTAAAACAAAAATAGAAACCTGACGCGAAGTATGTTTACAATTAGCAAATGAATTACAACATATTTTGATCAATCAGACACGAAGAAAACGTTGTAGATGGTGGGTCAGGCAGTGTATAGTACGCAGAAATAAATGGGGTGCTAGTGAAAAGATATTGAAAGAATTGGCGTTGGAAGATTTAGAATCGTATAGAAATCATTTAAGAATCAACGAAGAAAAATTTCTTCGAGTTTCTGCAAAATTAATTTGTTCATATTGTTTTGATATTGTTTTTACATCGGCGACCGTTAACTCCGTTAAATGCATGTCCTTGCAAAGTTTATCATAGGCGTTATCTCGTGATAACTTATTTCAGTATAAGTCGCTGCTGACATTCCAAAGGCACTCATATTTTCTGTAATTGTAAAAAAAAATGCATCTATTTGTTCATCACGCCATCGAAAAAACATTTTGATCAACGAAGTGTACACTCAAATAATAATAACAAGTCTAACCACAAAACTAGTAACACCTGATCAAATCACTGAACATATTATGTTTTTCGCTAAAATGAAGAAAAAGTAGAACTCGTTTCCAATTTAAGTGAAATACGACAATACTGAACATTTTTAATGAAAATGTGTTCTCACGTTCATTATTTGTTCAGTATCACTGAACCAGTCAAACTGTTTCCCCGAAGCTGACTAGTCAGAACCCTGTATAACGAACATAGATTCACAATGAAAACACATCATTCAATTCAATACTATGCCTTTCATTGCTGTGTCTATGTGGAATGAAAAGAAAGAAAGAAAAACTTAGTTTTTCACAAAAAATGTTTTTTTTGGAAAGATAGTGGATTGATTACATTTTTTGTTTATGCGTTTTTTTTGCAAAAATATTAAGATAAGACGGTTTACCGACTCTGGAGCATGCGATGTATAATTGTTCATGAGAGAAGCAATCGTTTTCTAAATTCAAACCACACTTCCAAAGATTGCCCTTGCGCTTTATTGATAGTCATAGCGAACGCAAGCCGTATTGGAAAATGAAGTCGTTTGAAATCGAACGCCAGTCGGAATGAGTAGTATTCGTGGAAGTAGACGGTCTTCATCTTTACAAGGGTCAATCAGAATTGTTGGTTCAATTAGATTATTCATCATTTTTTTAACTACTAATCGTGTGGTTTGTACTTTGTCCATTTTCCGATTTGAACAAAATTACATATGGTATTCTATTGAATATTCGGTTCGTATGAAAAAGCAATTCGGTGACATGAAGCTCGATCATTCAGATATTGCAACTGTATACGTCTTCGCTGCTGATCTAATTGCTCTTGGCGTTGTTGAGACGATTGTTCTGCTCTTCTTATTCTCGATTCAACTAGTAAGACTTCAAGTCATCCTTCCCGTTGGTCTGCCGATTCTTCTGCTCGTCTTTGAAAAGTTGTGACTCTAACACGTTTATTTCCGTCTAAACATTTTGATCATTGCAGTTTGATCTCCTTTGGCGTTCTGTGATTGCGTGTCGAGAATAGCGGCTTATGTTCGAACGTGGGCGAAGATCTCTATAAAATCAATAGTAATTTATCCTTTTTTTCTTTCAAAAATTCAGCTACTTGTTTAATTGTTTTTCAAATATCAAAATAATTCATATTTTTGCCTTTCACATTTAATATTTATTTATCATATGTTGTTTTAAATAAAACTGTCTTGACATTTACATCTAACCTATACACATTATTTTAAGTTTTGATATAAGACAACACAATCAACATTAAATCAAAGTTATTTTTCATTGTATCACTAAGATTTCATAGCAATATGTTGGCGTAAATAGAGTATATGATTATCAAACATCCACTTGTAATAAAAAAGTACTACCAAATCAAGTATTTGAGAAATTTTTGCGCTACTTATGTCGAAACGCACCAAAGATTTCATCGGTGCGGAAAGCTTTTTGTCGCGCCGTGTTAAATAAAAAAATCAGTTTATTATAAAAACAGTCGCGTATTCGAATGCAACGTTGTTTCAAAATTTCAGGTCAATCGATCAACTGCTTTTCGAGTTTTGCGAGCGCAAACATACGCAGGCTGAAATTTTATATATATAGCGATTGAATTTAATAATAAACACAAATTTTTGGATAGAAATGTATGTTAGACATATCTATATCTACTGCTAGTAAATTCAGTTCTCTGTATACACAATTTATGGGCACTTTGTAACCGTATACCAGGCAATGAAAAGGCGAGGAAAAGCCCCCCCCCCCCCCCCCCCCGTAATCTAATTTAAGCATGATTATTATAAACAAAAAAGAAAGAATTGATCGCATTGTTTAAGCATTCCAAACCTAATTTTGAAAAGAACAATTTTGCGTCATTCAGACATAAATTTAAAGGGAGGTAGTTCAAACACTCATAGGAAGTATAGTTATATGGCTTCTACACTTCCGTGCTAGTCGTCCATGATTGCTTCTGAGATTTCGAGCTAAAACCGTGTCCTTCAAACTGCTTCTTTCTTGGTCGACGTTCTGTCGACAATCGCGAGAGATATCTTCAGGGCTGCTACTACTGTTGCTGCATTGAAACTGAAAGTCTGTTAGTTTAGGACTGGATTAGATAGGGGCGCTTTTCTTTTGTGGTAGAGCGAAATTCTTTAGATAAATTGCAGAACAGTAACCTCTTGTGGTGATAAATGTTACTTAAACAGATTTACTTTAGTTTACTTTGATACGCTATTTCGTAAACCAGTTTTGAATTTTGTTCAGACTTGTATGCAATAATTGCGAAGAAATACAGGATATGTGAGGCATGGGTAGCTATGTCGTCCGCGTTTGTAGCAACAGCGATATCACTAATTGCTAGCAAGTCGGCAGTATAGAGTAAGTAAAGGACGGGTCCGCGCAGGCAACTTTGTGGAACTCCAGATTTGATAGGGCAAATACTAGTATACACATAAGTTGCCGAACTAGGAAGTGACGGTTATGCAGGTAGGACAGGAAAATACGGAAGTAGTTATGAGAAAGGAGTGTTTTGATTTTGTAAAGTAAGCCTAACTTTATTGGCCTGTGATATATCTAGAATTGCTACGGAACAATACAATTTGTCTTTAAGATCTTGGCGAATTTTTTTTTGAAACACGATGTATTTGCTCTATTGTTGGTCTAACGCCAAATTGGTGTTTCGGAATATTCTGATGCCCTTTCAATATAGGTTCCAATTTTTACAACAGAAGTTTCTCAAATAATTTTGATGAAGTAGGTAGTAGACTGATGGGTTTGTAGGACTTGACTTTGTCTGTAGATTTACAAGGTTTTGAAATAAGAATGATTTGAGCCACTTTCCATTGAGCGGGAAAATAGCGTGTTCTTAAAATAGCATTGAAAGTTTGTACTTAAAGCGTTTGTTGATAGTTCTTTTTTAAATATATTTGAAACTAGGACCCAGAAAAAAAGTTTCAGTTTGCTAATTAGTGTTATCAAATTTTATTCAAATAATAAGGTTCTGTAGGGAATGAAACAAGCCATATTTGGGAGGAGAAATAAGTGGTGGGGGGCACTCACTATTGAGAAGAACTTTGCATCGGAACTTATCCAATCTTCTGTAGTGATTCATTCTGATATTATCGTATTGCAACTTTTCGATTGACCGATGGAGATTACTTTTGGCTTAAAAGTTGATGAAACCTCGCCAGTTGTTAACACTCAACATCACCTAGGGTGATTTGGTTGGCTCGTAATAGTTCTAAATGAATGATTTGTATATAGTTTTTCATTCACACATCATTTCATCAAGTGCAAATATACTTAAAATATACGTGCCAGGGAAAAACCAAAAGCGGATTTGAATTTTGCACGAAACATGATTCACGAACATCTATTTTACAACTAGAGACTAGAAAAAAGTCTCAATTTGCTAATCATTCTTATCTCTAGTTCATTTCGTCTAATTCAGTAGCGATCTTTTTTTTTTCTTCTCTAAAGTTGTTTAAAAACCAAGAAATAAATCTAAAATTGTAACGTTTATTTTTAATTTATGATTTTCGAAGTGGTTTAAATTAACAAGAATGTGCCCAGTGAATGAATTCTGCAGTTGGTAGTAAAGCGCAATCTAAAGCTACAATATATCGCTGGCTTCAAAAGTTCAAATTTTGACGTGATAGTCTCAGCGATGAACTGCGTGAAGGTCGGCCAACAACAGCTGTTGTTGCGCAAAATGTTGATGCCGTTCGTGCATTGATTAAGTTCAATCGACATGTGACATATGTTGAAATCCATGCATCTTTAGGCATTGGCATGACTGCAATATAAATAATTTTGCAAGAAAAGTGTGTACGCGGTGGATCCCACATAATCTGTCAGCAGATCAAAAAGAAGTGTGAAGTGGTGTAAAAAAATACTGAAACGCTTCCACTCAGGTTCATCAAAACTTACGTATAACATTGTCAGTGGCGATGAAACATGAATCTACTCATATTAACCTAAAAAAAAGACCAATCTGCTGTATGGATGTTTTAAAGCGAAGCAAAACCGACGAAAGTTGTTCGACTGCGCAGTGTTTCTAAACAAGTGATTGCTTGTTTTGTATCTAAGATTGGTGACGTGGCCACGATTCCTTTAGAGAATTATAGAATTGTAAATGCAGATTGGATACTACCATTTGCCGCAAGTTATTGCAGAGTTGCAAAAAACAGAACCGTCGCATCCTACTTCACCATAACAATGCAAGTTCGCACAACGCAAAACTAACACTCGAATATTTGACGGGCAACGACATTGAATTGCTCAGCCATTGTCCCTACAGCCCCGACCTATGACTTCGTTACGTTCCCCAAAATTAAAAGTAAAATTTGTGGACAAATATTTTTTGACAAAGATGAAGAGGCAGTTGGAGTGTATGAAACACACATTTCAAACATACCATCTTCTGAGTGTATTAAAATAATAGAACTTGGGGTGATTATTTCTAAAAACAATGAAGTATTGAAGTATTTCAATCTGCTAACATTATATTTTATTTATGATTTTCCCGAAAGTTTCAGTGTATTCCTTGTATTACTCTGTTCAGTGCAAATACTTATAATCTTTATAAGTATTAACAAATGCCCCCTACCAATAGTTATTTACGAACCAAGTGCGTGAAATCATATTTCGCGAATGAGTGTTTATGGTCACGCGAAATGTTTCACGCACGAAGTTTGTACAATATTTTTTGTACGAGAACTATAATAATAATACATATTGTTAAATACGTTATCGTTTATGACACACTACTAATCTCTTGATATTAATTAAAAAAATTTGAGTTGGCAGTATTGATTATTTGAAGTGACATTTAATTTAAAATTATCAAATTCAAAAAATTCCATACAAAATAAAAACCTCACCAACAACATGAATTCTGATAATGAATTGCAATGTACACCGCCTGAAATTCGCGAAGCTGCCAATATTGCAGTGGATAATTTATTACCCATAAAATCAAAAAACATATACAAAAGCACTTATACTAAATTCGTAACTTGGGCTAGATCTAAAAATATACAAAAATACTCCGAAAATTGTTTATTAGTTTATTTTCAAAATTTACACTTAAATAAATCATTATGGTCCACTTATTCTATGTTAAAATCATGCTTAATAATATATGATAATACGGATATATCTAAATATGCAAAACTCATAGCGTATTTAAAACAGATAACGAAGCAACATCAGCCTAAAAAATCAGCAGTATTAACCGAAGAACAGATTACTAAATTTATTGTTGAAGCACAAAATTCTTTGTTCCTACTAATGAAGGTAAAGTCATTTCCATATATTTAAATTCCATACAACACTATATGTATTTATAGGCTGTATTAATATTGGGTATTTCTGGAGCGTGTCGACGTGAAGAACTTTGCAAAATGTCATTGCGAGATATAGAATTTAAATCGAATTTAATTATCGTAACAATTCCAGAAACTAAAACAGGTAACAGCCGTACATTTGCAATCATTAAGCCTGGGATTGCATTAATTCGGCAATATGCAAATTTAAGACCGGACAGCCAGCAGCGATTCTTTTTAACATATCGCAATGGCAAGTGTGATTGTTCACTTGTTGGTCTTAATACAATTGGCAAAATTCTAATGCGAATAGCTGAGTACCTTCAGCTTGATAGCGCAAGTAACTTCACAGGTTACTGTTTTCGAAGGAATTCAGCGACATTGTTGACAAATCAAGGAGGTGACTTGCTTTCAATTAGAAGGCATGGTGGATGGAAATCATCTACGGCTGCAGAAGGATATATCGAAAATTCTCTGCATAGTAGAATTCAATTAGCTAAAACAATGACCCCGTTAGAGATATCGACTCCGCCTGCAACATGTTCGACATCTGAAATACAAGATATATGTAATAATACAGTTAATCTCTGGGGTATCAATCTCTGGTTGTCAAAATTGCCAAATCAAAATTTTTAATAATTGTTCCGTTTCAATTTCTGAAAAGAATGAATTATGGTAATTTATATAATATTTGTTGCTGTTCTGACATTTAATTACATACCTTCCAAATATAACAATTTCTATTTCATTTCTTTTTATTTTCATAGAAAAACAACGAACTGGGTAGCATATTATTAAGGTTAGGGATTTATGATTTTAAAATGTCACTAAATTAATCAAGTTCCAGGAAGTACCAACTTTACTTTTACGCACTCGTGTTTAAAGTGACTTTTTACGCACGCAAATCGAATCGTGAAATCACAGGTTTTGATAAGCGAGTACAAAATAGTATATTAAAAAACAAGTTTCATAAGGCATCATTTTGCCGCACGAGATCAGTTTAGAAAACGAGTTTTCTAAAGAGCGAGTGCGGCAAAAGGCCTTATGAAACGAGTTTTTTATACTATTTTTTCTATTTTGCGTTTTTTACATTAATGAATTGCTTAAATTGTAATTATTTAATTTGAAAGTTCAGAGTTTAATTTTTATATAAAGCATGCAGTTGGTCACATTGATACTTGACATTTTCAAATTTAAATCTTGCTATCCGCGAAGTATATTATATTACATATTATTTATTAATTTTCGTTAATATTACTTGATATTTCATTTAAAAATATAAACATGAGTGACATAGAAACATATATATGTTGTTGTCAATTGTATACAACATACGTTGTTTGTGTAAAATACGGACATATATCATATCTGTCAAATGTACATAAATTCTTAAAATCAAATGACAGCAATGATATTTATTTCTGTATTAGAACAACGCGAACATTGAAAAATGAAAAAAAGCGTATCGAAATGAAGCTCATTTCGATACTGTTTTGGGTTTCATAATGAGTTCATTTCGAACGCAAAATAGAAAAAATATTTTGTAATATACTAAATCATACAGAATAAGATAATATAAATTCTCAATAACTAAATGTTCTTGTTAACATTAAATGTCGTGAAGAATATCTAGAGGAGGATGCTGAACAATTTCAGCAACTTCGGCTAATGACTTGTCAGTTCATTACGAATAATTATGTAGTTACCATTTCATTAAATAACGATAACTGCGTAAATTACAATTTACAAAGTTAAATTGAATAACTTAGGAATTTCAGGGATTTTCACATATTTTCACACGCATTTATCTAAACTAAGGTATAATCTATTAATAGCCCAGACTCAGCAAAAACTAGTTTTAGATTTTAGCATTTGAAATTGTGGGTCTTTTATAGTAAAAGAAAATGGAAAGGTAAGGTATGCGGTACGTTTTCGTCTACTACTGAACGATGGCGCTCCAACACAATTCCAACACAACTGGGCCAATCGATAATAGGGACACCCGTCGTGCAATTCAAACGGCGCCTCTGTCGCGAGTGCGTGCCTCTATGTCCGAAGGTGCATCCGGCATATATACACGGAAAAACAAACAAGTGTCAAACTGAGGGAAAGACAGCGTATGTCTGCGCAACTATAGACTTACCGAAAAGCACTGCCACCACCATATATATCCCGTGTTATCGTTTCTCGGAGAGAACTTAACTTTTACCATCTTATGCGATGGTAGATTACGTCGACAGGATCGGTGAGTGTCTTCAGTGTTTATATTGATCACGTGTCGCTCTTATTTTGTCATCCCCTCTTCTTTACTTCACTTCATCCGGTACCTGTCGGTTGTAGTCATGGTCGAAGCTTTACGCTGCGTTGCACATTTATCTTTTAAACAATGGAAGTTAGTTCAACTGATTTAAGAAAGGAAATTGCTTTGTTGGTTACTTAAATATGCATATACAGATACAAATTTGTTTTTATACAGATTTGTATTATTTTGTATTAAACATGATTGTTCCAAATATAATGCGTGGATGCTCAATAATAACAAGCTTGTACATTTGTAACACAAAAATGAAAATTATTTATTAATAACCTTCAGAATTTATTTACGCGCATAAAATTTAACACGGGCAAGCAAAAAGCTTTTCTATTCGAGTAAAGGTCTGAAAACATGCACGAAGAATGGTCAAAATATATGCCTGAATTAGGGAAGTTAATTAATTAGTCTTTGTCTCTGAACACTAAGGATGAAAAATTATATCCATTATCTTGCATATGGATATGGTAATATATAGTCTTGAATGTAATTAATATATATATATATATATATATATATATATATAATCTAACAACAATTTAATTATAGCTATAATCACTTTTATAAACTATAATGTACCGGGTGCGGCAATAGTGTGTCGGCGGAGCTTAGCATGAAAACTAATAAAATTGTAGCAATGAAATTTTACGTACACATGTAGTATGCTAAAGTGCATTTTCTATATTTATTAATATATTTACAAGGTGTTCCAAATTTCCGCAACCACTTTCAATTTTTTTTTTTAATAGATTGTTATACTTTCTTGTTACTATTATGATAGCCACCCAAATTATCTTTGCAATGATATATGACCAGGTGCACTTACAACTGTTAGTTTTGGTTTTATTGCAAATTTTGTTAAAATCTTGACAGTTGCAGCGTCTAACATTTTAAGTCTTAGCCTGAAAATGGGTGCAGTGCCTTACGTAACTCTTTTGTTATCACATGTTGTATGTTTTGAGGGTGAACAACGTGACAACATTTACAGGGTGTTAAATATGTCGTCAAAGATATCGAAGTTTAAAGGCTATTTTCTCTTTTTTTTTTTTGAACCTATAATTCTTTTATTAGTCTGCAAATTTCTTGTATAATTGCTGTTAAAATGTTACCAATTACATAGTATTTATTTCTAGTATTTTCGAGTTATAGCCCTTTAATGGGATATATGTTTATAATATTCAATATGCGGTGCTGCATCTAATAGTTGGTTGGCCATGAAATGATATCAAACAAAGTAACTTTTACAAACACCTGTTTTTTAATTCTTTATTATTAGTTTTAGAATTACATTTTGTAATTTTTCCATAATAAAACAAAATTAATTTAAAATGTGTTCAAATATATGTCCATTCTGCTCTACACATGCTCTTAATCGCCTCTGCATCGACAGACTTACTTTTTGAGCCATGTTGTTTTCACTTAATAGAGGAAAAGCGTTTCTGATTCGTTGCTGCATGTTCTCTGCCGTTGTAGGAGGTGTTTCGTAAATTATATTTTTTACAGTAGGCCACAGAAAGATATCAGAAGGGGTTAGATCTGGTGATCGCGGTGGCCAGCTTATAAAGCTTCTTCTCCTAATCCACCTATTGGTGAATACCCTATCTAAATGTGCTCTTGCAGCAGCACCGCAATGTGCATCATGTTGGTACCACAATTTCCTTATGACGTTATCTGGTAGGCCTTCTAACAGCAATGGTAAATTATTTTGTAGGAAATTTGTGTAGATTTCACAATTTAAAGTAGTATTAAAAAAGAATGGGCCTATAATAGTGTTTCCTATGATGCCTCCCCAGGTGTTAACACTCGATTTTTGTTCGTATAAAATGGATTTCACAAAATGAGGGTTTCTAGTGTCATAATAATGAGAATTTTTTCTGTTTGTTATTCCACAATTAGCAAATGTTGCTTCTTCTGTGAAAAGCACATGATCTAGAAAAGTTAGATCTTGTTGTAATGGGAAAAGTAGCGATTCACAGTAAACGAGTCTCCTTTAACAATCTGTTTGTAATAAGCCTTAATGATTTTCAATTTTGTAAATATGAAATTTGTGGATTTTAAAATCCTTCTACAGTAGTGACTTCTATCCCGTGTTCTTTCGAAATTATCCTTGTAGATACGCGCGGATTTTCCACAACGGACTGGACGACTGTCACTTCATTATCTTCTGTAACTATAGTCTTAGTTTTTTCATGTTTGACGTAATTCACTGAACCCGTCCGAAGAAACCTTGTCAACAAATTTTCAAACGTCTTAATATCTGGTGCCCTTCGGTGAGGATACTCCATAGCATATGTTCTTGATGCTAAAAGTGGATTTCTATTGCTAGAGCCAAGAACAAATATCATGTCTATTAGCTCCTCTTTCGAAAAAATAATTCTAAAGAAACACAACTATAAACTATTACGGCATGTAAATAAAAAATAATGACAAGAAAACGATATAACTGACAACAAGATAACAACTAATACCGAACAAATGGAAATTGATAATTAACTAACCGAACTTAAATTATAACAATTAAACGCGATTACAGCAAAGAGGAACTACAGAAAAACACTTTTGTACGAAAATTTTTAAGTAGATATTTGACGTTTGATTACACAGCAATTTTTGCTTAATATCATTTCTTGGCCAACCAACCAACTATTAGATGCAGCACCGCATATTGAATATTATAAACATAGGTATATCCCATTAAAGGGTTATAACTTCGAAAATACTAGAAATAAGTAGTATGTAATTGGTACCATTTTAACGGCAATTTTACAAGGAATTTGGAAAATTATAGGTTCAATTAAAAAAAAAGAGAAATTAGCTTCGATAACTTTGGCACAATATATTTAACACCCTGTATATGTTATCACGTTGTTCACCCTCAAAACATATAACGTGTGAGCCCATAAATTGGTAACAAAAGAGTTACTTGAGGCACTGACTTATAATGTTAGACGCTGCAACTGTCAAGATTTTAACAGAATCTGCAATGAAACCAAAACTAACAGTTGTAAGTGCACATTGTCATATATCATTGCAAAGATAATTTGGGTGGCTATTATCATAGTAACAAGAAAGTATAACAATCTATTTAAAAAAAAATTGAAAGTGGTTGCGGAAATTTGGAACAGCCTGTAAATATATAAATAAAAATAGAAAATGCACTGTAGCATACTACATGTGTACGTAGAATTTCATTGCTGCGGTCACTTAAAATATATTTCTAACACGAAAATACTCTTTGAACGTCGTAAAATATCAGTGGAGCAAATTGAAATTTACTGATAAGAGGTTGTTGCAAATATATTTCATTTCAATAGTTATCATTTAAAACCTCATTAATTTTGCTTAATTTTTAAAGCTTTCATTTTTTCTATAATAGAACAAAAGTTATTAAGATTGATTGGCCCCTTTAATTTGCAAATTTTATGCTTTATTTTATTTATAATAGAAACCAATTTATACAATTGGAGTCTTTTAGGTGCAAATTTGTTATTGTAGCTGCAATATAAACAAAATTGGAATATATGTTAATTGATTTTCTAATAATGAATCGCGAAACTGTTTCATTAATCATAATTTTTCAATAGCTACTAGCCTATCGGAACTAAAATCTGAAATTACCTCTTTTATACCATCATAATTCGTTGAAATACAATCTACACCTTCCAGCCAAGTACCTCACCTGATTAGTACAGGTTTTAAGAGCAGTGGAGTTCATGATAAACCTTTTCCCTATACTTGAACCGATAAGGGAGCTTTAAAAAATGCCATTTTATTGTTTATTATTAAACTTTTGCAAGAGGAAATACTAATCGGATAGTTTCGGCTAATCTACCTAAACCATATGTGTCAAACAAGTACAGTTAATTAATTTGGGATAAAATATTTTTAGATTTTCAGCTGGTTTTAACATATACAAGGGTGGGTCGATAAGTCTCTAAAAATTGAGATAAGGAAGACTCTATTTGGCAAAAAAGTTTTACTTTTCACCATATCCTCCTTTCAATTCGATACACTTCATCCAACGGTTCTCCAAATTTTTGATGCCCTCCAACTAATACGATTTCTCGAGGCCCTCAAAATAGACGTTTGTTTTATCGATAACCTCTTTATTCGACCCAAATCTCTTACCGCCGAGCCGTTTTTTCATATTTGGAAACAGAAAATAGTCGCAGGGAGCCAAATTTGGAGAATATGCTGGATGAGGGAGTAATTCGTATCCAAATTCATGTAATTTCGCTATTTCGACTGCGGACTTGTGCCAGTGCATTGTACTCGTGGGATAGAACTTTTTCCTTGCCAAATACGGTAGTTTTTGCTTCAAATCGGCGTCGAATCGATTCAATAGCTCTGCATACTATGGACCGGTGATCGCTTTATCCTTTTCAAAGTACCCGATGTGAATGACACCTCGCTCATCCCAAAAAACTGTCGCCATGTCCTTGTTGGCCGACAGACCCACCTTGGTTTTCTTTAGCTTCACCACGAGAAGTCGACTGTCTCGACTGTTCGACTTAGTCTTTAGCGTGTTGCGATACATCCATGTTTCGTCCACCGTTACAAAATGGCGCAAAAACTCGTCCGAATTGCAATTGGATCGCCAGGCACTCCTATGAAATTCTCAAGCGATTGCGTTTGTTGTTAATTTTGACCAAACGCGGTATCCATCTTGCGAATAGCTATTTCATGTCTAAATATTTATGTAAAACTGAAATCAATGATCCATGTAATATCCCTCTAGCCTCTTCAAGTTCGCGCACCTTCATTCTCCGATCGTCCAATATCATACCTTGGATTTTATGGACCATTTCTGATGTGGTGACCTCAATTGGGCGACCAGAATGTTCGCCATCACTTGTGTTCGTGCGACCGCACCCAAATTTAATAAACCAGTGGATGGTTCCAGTCGATGGTGAAGAGTCTCCATAATATTTTCAAACTTTTTTGGTTTGAGTGATGGTTCTTTCAGACGAAAAATAGTGTTTAATGAGCACACAAAATTCACTTTTTTTCCATTTTTACGAAAATGCTCGTAGACGTCTGTTTCAAATGGCTGTCACAACAAAACTACTTAACAGATCAGTCTAAAAATTAGGGTGTATTCTTTAGAATAATGCCGTTTGACAAGCATAATGTTGGATTTGAAGTGGAAATGCCTTCTGTTCTAATTTTGTCTGTTGGTAATTTCTTAGGTAAATAAAAGCAGTTCCAGCACTCATTGATAAAGCGACTGACTATCAAATTGTTTGTTTTGTCAAGTCGTTTTACATTAATACAAAAATAAACCATTGCCTGGTTTATTTTATCCAAGCAACCCATAAAATTTGTAATATGCCGTCCTGTAACATCAATTTCATCAACTGGAAACCAGATGGGTTTACTATTAATTCGTCCATTACGGCCGTCATTACAGATATATAATTTGAATCAACAAATTTCTTTCTGGAGATTTTTGGAACATTTGAAATTTTAAATAATGTTCAAAATAAAGGCTGGTCGAATTCTTGCACTCACGAGGAGGTCAAATACTTAGGGACTATATTTATAAACAACTCTTAAACCATTGCGTTGCGAGTTTCTTCTTTGTGAATTTTGCTTCCCAAATGTTGATCTACTTGAAATTTTTTATCGCAACTAATCTACGAAAAATAGTTAAAATTAGCATAAACATGTATTTTCTTTTACAAAAATATACTTATTAAAGGGCTTTTGTTGTTACCATAATTTCTAATGAGTAGCTTTTGTTGGAGCAGACTCATTTTGGAAGATCCAAGCAGTTCTTTTTATTAAGTCCCCTACTATAAATCAAAAAGCAAGAGGGACTTTGTGTTGTGCTATATGGTATCCATGGTGTACTTAACTTCCGTACAGTTAAATAGTTATCCAAGATGCTTTGATCTGGTCCCAGCAATATTCCCGTATTCTTCTATCGTGTTGAGTCCAGTTACAATATTTTTTCCGGCAGTAGCTGCTTTTGATCCTTCAGTTCATCGAAAGATTTTTGTCTGTTTAATCAACACTTGCATTTTGTAGGAAATTACCGCTCGTAAATACTCGTTATTCAATATGTATGTAACTTTTGTTAACCTTGGAAGCTATAATTATGTTACTGTGACATGTATAATAGTAAGTCGCTAGTTTACTTTGCTCAACATTAAGATGTCGTCTGTTGTATGTTCGCGAGAATTTGAAATTTAAGGTTCCTAAAACTAAGCGATGATGCTCTAAATATCAGGATTTAAGACACGTGTACAAGACACTGTCAAATTCAGTCAGTAATATTGCTAGCTGCGTGGCATGTTTAGAAATTAAGTTCGCATTGGGCATAAAAACTACAAAAAGTTCGTTTATCAATTTCTTTGTTATCATTTGCTTGCATGTATCTCAAACTATAACAACATAATCGTTATTTAAATTATTAAATTATAAAAAAAAAAAATTAAATATTTGTAGTGGTGTGGTATAAGTTTTGTATGCCACTATTTGTGAAATTTGCATTCAACTGTTCAACTTTACTTCATTACTGGTGTTGAATCGCTGGTCTGCTAAAAATTTATTAAGATGGAGTAAAAGATATGGTAAATATTCGGAACAACATTGAGGCCGTAGGATGGGTTATCAAAACTTTCACAATTAAATTTATTCAAGAGTGCTCGTGTGGTGGTGTTTGGGAAAGTCTCTTCCACCAACTACTGTTTACTGCCTGGTGTGATCCGTGCAGTCCTGGTTTGATAGTCCGTCACAGCATTAAAAATTTGTCACCACCAACATCGTAGCATTCCTGAAATGCCACTACTGCTTCCGTTCCTTGCTTTACGTCCCTTACGATAATAAGCATTTTAGGTACACACCTTAAGCACAAGTTGTAATGAAATTTTTGGGATTGCAATTTCATGCAACAGATATCGTGAAATTTGCAGAAAGTTAGTGGCCAATTCAGATATTATAAACCCTTTCTGTTTCCGTGAATTTCTCAGTCATACATGATGGTTTCTTACAAATTTATACTGCCCTCATTGAACGTGAATTGTCTATGTCACCTTAACGATCATTCACTCATTGATTTTTTATCTTAAACCATAAATTTGTCGAACAGTTTCTACAGACCGAAAATTTCTTGCATTTTAAAACTCAATCAGTAACCCTATTTCGCAATTGGGCAGATTTTATATAACTTTATTCATATTAGCAAGACGTAACAAGTTAAACGTCCGCAGCAAGGTAATAATTTGACGTTCATAGCTTTTATGTAATAAAGCGATTTAAAGCAACGTGAAACCATATGAAAACGTATGCAAATCAAAAGCTAGTTTATGGTACCCCTTTTATATTACGTAAAAGTACTTATACAAAAAAGGGATATTTATCAATACGTTTTTGCCGTATTACGCAGTTGTTATATAATGAAACAGATATGCAAAATACATATCCGTCACTGTAACATGGACAAACACCTCGTATTTTTAGCATTTACTTCTGTTCAATACATATGTTTCAGCCATCTAGGCCTCATCGGTTGAACTAGTGAAGCAATGTGTATACAAATTAATACAGATCTGTTAAACAACGGATCTGTATCTGTATCTACATTAAGCTAAAATCGTCTCCAAGCTATAACCAGTTTCGTTCTATCAGGCGACACTAATTTAATCAATGACATCTGACGGAAGAAAGCGACTAGGCCAGAAAAGGCGATCTTCCGCTCGAATAGCAATGCTATTACGAAAAGCGGAAAAATACGTATATTGGTGCTGTCCATTAACACGCGCCAGATGGCGGTAAATATACAAAAAAGGGATATTTATCAATACGTTTTTGCCGTATTACGCAGTTGTTATATAATGAAACAGATATGCAAAATACATATCCGTCACTGTAACATGGACAAACACCTCGTATTTTTAGCATTTAGTTCTGTTCAATACATATGTTTCAGCCATCTAGGCCTCATCGGTTGAACTAGTGAAGCAATGTGTATACAAATTAATACAGATCTGTTAAACAACGCTAGTCGCTTTCTTCCGTCAGATGTCACTGATTAAATTAGTGTCGCCTGATAGAACGAAACTGGTTATAGCTTGGAGACGATTTTAGCTTAATGTAGATACAGATACAGATCCGTTGTTTAACAGATCTGTATTAATTTGTATACACATTGCTTCACTAGTTCAACCGATGAGGCCTAGATGGCTGAAACATATGTATTGAACAGAAGTAAATGCTAAAAATACGAAGTGTTTGTCCATGTTACAGTGACGGATATGTATTTTGCATATCTGTTTCATTATATGTAAAAGTACTGGTTTAAAATTTGCCTGTTTTAAAATTTCTTATAAATAAAGAAGTATGTGGCCCACACTTTTTAATAAAATAATTAATTAAGTTGATGTGATGTACTTGAATTCAAATCACTACTTGCAAAAATAATATTCTTGTCAATTAAAAGTTTATGCAAAATATAGGTAGTATCATTTATTTATACTTATTTTATAGCTTTTACTGATACAGTTTGATTTCGTTGTATGTTCGTGGTCACAATTAATGTCTTGTTGTTTGTATCATATCATAATCTTAAGCTTCTTACGAGGGTCCCCATTTATATTTTACAAAATCTGGGAAGAAAACAAAATTTTTGGGAACAAACTATTTTATTGTTTTTCAAAATATTCGCGTTTATGGTCTATACACTTTTGCATGCGTACGAACCAGTTCTCAAAGCAATTTTTCCACTCTGAAGATTGTATCACAGAAACATGGTTTTCAAAAGCTTTAACTGCTTCTTGAGGTGTTGAAAATCGCTGTCCACGCATTTTTTGTTTCACGGTTAGGAACAAAAAGAAATTCGGCGACAAGTCAGTTGAATATGGACAATAAGACAACACTTTTCTCCTCCAAATAGTCAACTGTTAGACGTGTTGTATGGCAACTCGCATTGTCGGGATGAAGAATAATGTGACGTTTTCGGTTGTTCTTCTTGATTTCGTCTATAACTTTTGGCAAACAAATTACTGTGTGTTATTGAGCGTTAACAGTTTTTCGATCCTCTAAAGAAATTGTTGCGATGTGTCCTGTACAGCCGCAGAAACAGGCGATCATTTTCTTGGAAGTGCTCCTTACACGAACAACTTTTGTGGGGTTCGGTTCGTCTTGGAACACCCATACAGTGGATTGTTGCTTGGTTTCCGGTTCATACGCATATATCCATGTTTCGTCACCTGTGACGATATTATCTACGGATTTTGCGGTTCCTACGTCGCATTTTTTGCGCATCTCTTTACACCAATTAACACGAGCTGCTTTCTGTGCTTCGGTCAAGTTATGTGGAATCCATTTGGAACATATTTTTTACAAATAAATGTTCATGTAAAATCGAATGAATTGCAGTCTGCGATATGCCAAAAGATGCCTCTACCTCATTGTAACTCACGTGTCGATCGTGTTTTATCATTTTCCGCACAGCATCGATATTTTTTTGGAATCACAACAGTTTTTGGTCGACCTTTACGTGATTCATCACTCACTGAGGCACGACCATGACAAAATTCTGCAAACCAATTGTAAACTGTCTTCTCTTATGGTGCTTCATTACCAAAAGTTGACAGAAGCAATATACTACATTCTCGTGGAGTTATGCCTTTTTTATAATCGTAAAAAATCATCCAACGAAAACCTTGACGAGTAATCTTCATTATTTTACAAACTCACTATCTTAAAACTGTCACTGTCAACAAACCACTCTCAATTTCTAAGCTGTCGGGAATTTGTCATTGACAAATGTCAAACTTTAAGAATATAGTGATTGCATGTGTCAAAAGCAGCACCTAGTGGTCGATTGTAAAAATATAAAAGGTGTCCCTCTATGTAAAAATTTGATTCTTCTTGTTTGAATGCTTTTTCTTTGTAAGTTAGTTAAATGTTATTTATTCAATAGACAAAAATATGTTTTCTATGATTGTGTTAAGTTATTTAAAATTGTTGCGTTACCTGGAATTCCACAAGGATTAAATTAGGGTCCTTTGTATTTTACTATGTACATCAATCATTTGTTTCCATTACTATATTTCCAAGTATTAGCCTATAAGAATGATGTTAAACTCTTTCATAGTATCTATTATCAACGAGACGTAGACATACTTCAACATAATTTGATTTTACTGACCAATTGGCTCGGCAACAGTAGACTTGTTTTAAATTCTAACAAATATTACGCTATGACTTTCACTAGGAAAAACCAGTCATACTTGTCCTTTTATTCAATTTGATTAAACTTTATCATTTAAGAACCACATTCAAAATATTTGTTCATATGTTAGGATTTATTATGATAATTTCTAAATATTTCCATAATATTGCGTTTCTGGAATCCTTATACTTTGCTTTTGTTCCATCTAAATTCGAATATGCATCTGTCGTCGGCCTCCCTCATAATATATCGCATCTACTTCCTATTGAGCGTGTACAACGACATTTTTTGAAATTTTTCTTTTTAAAAATAGTAGAATGTACCCGCACAGAAATATTTCCTACGACGAACTTGTGCTACGTTTTGAATTTCAAACTCACCAATCGGAGGAATAATCAAAGTGCTCATTACTAATTTACGCTTGTCAGCAATAGAACTGATTGCGCGCGAATATTATCTGCTGTCCGTTTTAATGCATTTTCCGTTAATACTTGCCTTATGAATACATTTAACTTGAGTACTCCAAGGACCAGTTTGCTAATGAGATCTTATATCATATGATGCGCAATGCTAATACCATCTACAGCGATAAAATTACTGAAGAAATCATTTAATAGATTTGTTTATGTATCTCCTGTAAGTATCTTATTACTACTATAACGGCTGTTCCGAAAACTCAAGCGTCAAGTAGGTTTTATCCAAAAATCTTATGCCCTAGCTTAAGTCTATTGTATCAGAATAATTGAAACATACATGAGTAGGTAAACCCCACCAGTTTTGTATAATACAAAGGTATTTTTAATAATATAAAATATTATTAAAAACCTGGAGTGAAGAACACAAATACAGGTTCACTATAAATATTTTTGTGAACGTGTCCGAAAATATCCTTCCCCAGAGACGTAGATACGTATTTCACCTTTCTACAGGCTCATCGGTACACCCCTGCTGGAGAAAGAATATTTCCAGACACATTCACAAAAAAGAACCACATCACCGTAATTAAGGCGTCGTTACTTCTACGCCCGGTCTGGATAATTACGGTGATGTGGTGATGTGGTTCTTTTTTGTGAATGTGTCTGGAAATATTCTTTCTCCAGCAGGGGCGTACCGATGAGCCTTTAGAAAGGTGAATACGTATCTACGTCTCTGGGGAAGGATATTTTCGGACACGTTCACAAAAATATTAATAGTGAACCTGTATTTGTGTTCTTCACACCAGGTTTTTAATAATATTTTATATTATTAAAAATACCTTTGTATTATACAAAACTGGTGGGGTTTACCTACTCATGTATGTTTCAATTATTCTGATACATTACACATGCGGTTAGTCCGTAGTATGAGTGAAGACACAAACAAAATAAAGTTTCTAGAGGGATGACTGTGCCAACTTTGGAAAGGCGTCGTTACTTCACATTGGTTATGTGGACGGGGCGAGGTACTTCGGTTGTCTGACAACAGGGAGCGCTGAATTTACTTCTACGCCCGGTCTGGATAATTACGGTGATGTGGTGATGTGGTTCTTTTTTGTGAATGTGTCTGGAAATATTCTTTCTCCAGCAGGGGCGTACCGATGAGCCTGTAGAAAGGTGAAATACGTATCTACGTCTCTGGGGAAGGATATTTTCGGACACGTTCACAAAAATATTAATAGTGAACCTGTATTTGTGTTCTTCACACCAGGTTTTTAATAATATTTTATATTATTAAAAATACCTTTGTATTAAGTCTATTGATTTATATTAAATTTGAAATGTCAAATGTTGTTTCCCAAAAATCTTCAGAATTTGCTTTTTAAAATTGTATTTAATAATGTATAGAAAGCTTTCAATCTTCAATTATATTTTCAAAATGGCCAAAAGATCGACGGACAAAGAAAGTACTCCATTCAAGATTGTACAGAAAAATTTCAAGATCAATTTCCTAACCTCGTCTTTGACTCTCAACAGAATCCTTCTATTTTTTCAACAGACGGAGAGTGTAAAACAACAGAAACGTAATGGGCGGCCAACAGTCCAGACAGAAGTGATTAATAATATTAGACACATAATAACTGATGCTCCAGAAACTTCAAGACGGACTATCGCTCAATAAACTGGGTTGTCCGTTGGCTCTTATCATACAGTTTTAAAAAGCAAGATTTGCAATTATTTCTATATCGCAAAACTTGCTTGCAAGAAATCCTTGATATTGATTATCCACAACAAGTAGTATTTTCTGAATGGTTTTCAAATGATTTTAATGATGAAAACAAAACTTTCGTTTCGGACGAAGCATGGGTTGATGTTAGTGAATTCGTTAACACACGAAACATGGGGATATGGAATGACACAAAGGCCAATAATTTTTACGTTGAAGCTCCTCTATATCCTCAAAAGGTTGGTGTTCGGTGCGCTATGTGTGGAAGAAGGATTATCGGTCGAACTTTTTTCTAAATGGGAAAAGATATCGACAAAAAAATACCTACTCTAATTAGCTTCATGATGATGAACTAGCTTTGGGTTTCTTTCAATAACCCATATAGCGAGTGAGATAATAGATATGATGACAAAGGTGCTTGGAAATCGTTTAATTAGTTTGACCAGGGAACATCAATTTCTTCTTGTGATCTTACACCGTGTAATTTATTTCTATGGCCTTTATTAAAAAAATCAATTTATAGATCAGCAAGATAGAATTAAACAGAAAATTAATGAAATTAGATATAGTCGCATACTTGTAAATACACTTGATGGCATTAGCAGAAGGTGCGCAAAATCCTTGGAGGAAGCTTGTGGACAATTTCAACATATTTTATAATTTATTATGTTTGATTTTAATTTTTTAAATTATTACTTGACTAGTTTCTATTAATTCATATGGCATTTTAATGAAATTTCTAGCGGTTTTACAATTACTTGCGAATGGAAATATTATTGGACATAAGCTGGCATTTGCGTTTACGACAACCTATAAAATTTTCTTATGTAAATGCAAGTAAATGTATCGTTCTATCGTACTTTATCTCAGACATAACCTCAAATTTCCAACACCGAATTTTTCTGAACACCCGACATCTTCTACATGTGATTACATAGATCATATCACTCTGAAATTATGAACAAATTTAAATGCAGGATTTTCGTGTGGTTATCTTATATTACAGCGGTTATTCACGTATTATGACGCAAAACGAATATACGAGCCTTTGTATATTCGGAATATACGAACTCTTCGTATATTCGCTGCCAAAGTTACTATTAGATTACTATGGTATCGCCTTCAAGTGTTTGAGATTACTGAATTGTCAGATTTGATAGTTGTCCTCATGGCTCGCTTCGCACAACTTTTTTTTCTTTTTATTATCATGATATAGTCTACTGTATACAACTCGAGACTTGAAAATTCTCGAAACTCGACGTATTGCCTAAAAAAATCTCGACCTTTCGGTCTCGTGGTGTTTCAGGCAATACGTCTCGTATAATCGAGTATTTTCAGGTGTCTCGTTGTATACTGTATGACTATATCATTCTAAAATTATGAACCAATGAAAATGCAGAATTTTCCGTAGTTGTCATGTATTTCAGCGGTTATTGGCGTATTATGACGCAAATTGAATATTCGAACCTTTGTAAAAGGTGTCCCAACAGGAACTTGGGGATTTAAATTTCACATTATTTTCAAATAAGGTAACTTAGCAACCTATTTGGTATATGTCATCTATAAACTTGTAAAAGTCATCATGCAACGCTTCACGACTGAAGAACGTATCCAAATTGTTCAAATTTTTTATGAAAATGGTCATTCCATTACGAACACAATTCGTCGACTACGCGTTGTTTTTCATCAGAATCATATTCCCAGCAATACGGCAATTAGAAATTTAATGGGAGCGAACTGGTTCTGTTCTCGATGTAAAGACACCACTACGTCCTCGTAACGTTCGGTCAGTTGAAAATATCGCTATGGTGAATGAAAGTGTTACCGAAAGTCCAAAAAGTCCAGAGACGTAGACATGCGTTTTATCTTTCTACAAATCATCGGAACGACCCAGCCCATGAACTTGTATTGTGTTCTTCAGACCTGATTTTTATAAATATTTTAAACTAAAAGGTGTCCCAACAGGAACTTGGGGATTTAAATTTCACATTATTTTCAAATAAGGTAACTTAGCAACCTAATATTTGGTATATGTCATCTATAAACTTGTAAAAGTCATCATGCAACGTTTCACGACTGAAGAACGTATCCAAATTGTTCAAATTTATTATGGAAATGGTCGTTCCATTACGAACACAATTCGTCGACTACGCGTTGTTTTTCATCAGAATCATATTCCCAGCAATACGGCAATTAGAAATTTAAGGGCAAAATTTGAGCGAACTGGTTCTGTTCTCTTATGTAAAGACACCACTACGTCCTCGTAACGTTCGGTCAGTTGAAAATATCGCTATGGTGAATTATTGTGTTACCGAAAGTCCAAAAACTTCAATTCGTCATCGGTCACAGCAATTAGCCATCTCAAGATCATCTCTGCAACGAATTTTAACAAAAGACCTTCGGCTACACGCATACAAAATCCAGTTAACACAAGAATTGAAGCCCAGGGACCATCACCACCGCCGTATCTTTGCCAATTGGATTTTGGAGCAAACTGATTTTGATGACGAATTCTGTAAGCGAATCATATTCAGTGACGAAGCCCATTTTCACATAGGGGGTTACGTAAATAAACAAAACTGCCGCATTTGGGGGCGTAAAAATCCTCGAGAGATTATTGAAAAACCCATGCACCCACTACGTGTCACTGTATGGTGCGGTTTCTCGGCCAATGGTGTTGTTGGACCTTATTTTTTTGAAAATGAGAATGGAGAAGCAGAAACTGTAAATGGGGAGCGGTATCGACAGATGTTGAATAACTTTCTATGGCCTCGTTTGGAATATATGGACCTCAACAATCTTTACTTTCAACAAGATGGGGCCACTTGTCACACTGCCAGGGAAACTCTAAATTTACTGCAGGAGAAATTCCCTCGCCGTGTGATTTCTCGTAATGGTGACGTGGATTGGCCTGCAAGATCCTGCGACATAACACCGCTGGACTTTTTCCTTTGGCGTTTCCTTAAGGATCAAGTCTACACAAATAATCCACAGACAATTGATGAATTAAAAAATAACATTCGTGCGGCTATTGGCGAGATTAACTTGCACATGTGTGATAAAGTCATTGAAAATTTTAAAAAAAGAATCGCTGTGTGCAATAGAAGTCACGGTGGACATTTATCCGATATCTTGTTCCACATATAATTTTAGGGTTTCTATTTTATGCTTACGTTAATAAATAGTTGAATTTCTAAATACTACGCATGTTATTTGGAATTTAAATCGCCAAGTTCCTGTTGGGACACCTTATATAATCGAATATACGAACTCTTGTATATTCGCTGCCAAAACTACGATTAGATTACTATGGTTTCGACTTCAATAATTTTACAGTATTCTGATTTGTTACATGGATGTGTGTATTTATACAATTTTGCCCTATTATTTGGCGTTAACCTGTTGATAAAAAAACCATGTTATTATTGTTATACTCGTGGACAAAAAATTCCGGACACTGTAGGAAATGTCTGTTATAATTAAAATTCCTTTTTTTTGTCAAGACATGAAATATTATCTCTGAAAGAGGAATTGGAAACTAAAAAAGATACAAAACATTTGATTTATAAAAAAAAATTATTAAAAGTAAAAGAAAAATAATGACGAGCCCAAAAATCCAATACAACCTAAAAAATCTTCGTGTGCTCTTTATTCAGCTTTTATCTGTTGTGTTGAGAGGTTATTTGAAGTATCAGTACTGACACTTATTGATTGACAAAGTGCAAGCAGAAAATGTAGCACTCAAGCACTAGCTTTTAGCGAAGATAGACGCAGTATTCGATACATATCTGCTGTCTTGCATATTCCCAGGAGTACCGTCGGGAGACGCAATACAGCAACATTTCCAAACTCAGAAACACACAAGAAGGCCAAAATCAAGCAGACTTCGTGCCATAAACCGGCGAGAAGACTGTTTTATGGTTTTATCTACACTACGTGATCGTGGTTTACTATATCAACGATTGTGTCTCACTATGTCAAAGACGTTTACGGTGCTGCAGTTTTTGTATGATCCGTTCGCCGAAGATTGAAGGAATACGGATTAATGCCAAGAAAACCTGCCGCTTGTCTACTTTTGCTCCCAGTTCACCGTCTTCAGCGACTACGTTTTGCCTGTTAACTTAGACATTGGACAATTGATTATTGGAGCTCCGTATTGTTTAGGGATGAGTTTCGTTAATGTCTCGTTTGTGTGTGGAAAAGGTGAACGATTTTCGGCGTGTTGTATATCTACAGGACTGACATTTGGGCTAGGGTGTATAATGGCTTGGGCTGGTATTTGACTGTACGCGAAAACTGAGCTTATTCTTATTGAAAATGGTACCATGACGGCTGTTAGGTACATCAAGTGTTTAGCTCCATTCGCAGGTGAGAACTTTTCTCTAATGCACGATCACGCGCGACCTCACACCGCACCGGTGGTTGAGCAATATTTGGATGCAGTTAGCTTTCGCCATTTGCAATAGCCCGGATTTGGATCCTATCGAAAATCTTTGGGATTTAGTAGGGCGACGTTTTCGGCACCGACAACCCATACCGGTAATCATTCGAATCTTCGAAAAGCTCTTAGTGAGGAATGAGAAAACACTACACAATAAGGTCGCCAACTGTATTCAAAATTTACCACGCCATATGGCATAAGTCATTAGAGTTTCTGAAGGTAGTAAGCACTATTAATTACTTAAATTGTGTAAAATCGTAGATGTAAAATCTAGCCGATAAAACCAATGAATTTGTTGATTTGGCACAATTTACTATTTCCTGACATTTTCTTATTGAATTAAATGTTATGTACATTTTTTTATTTTTCATTCTTACTTTGTAGATAATGTTACATGTCTTGTTAAAAAAAAAGAAAAAAATTATTTTTTCTTATACTAACAGAGGTTTAATAATAATAATAATAATAATAATAAACCCGCACAGGTTAGCCTAGAGATAGGTTACTGGGGACTAGCAACCCCACGGGTTCCTGAGCTAACCGTTGGGTTGGGTTAGCAGCCCCAATGAGGTACACTTGCTCCAAACACTGGATGAAAAGGATACTGTGATGGGTTGGAGGAGCAGGATCCAGGTAGAATTAACCAGCAAAGACCGAAACAGCAAATTGGAAATGAAACGCAAACATGGCATGCTTCAATAGAACCAAAGAACGCAGGCGAGGATGTTGTTGAGATACCTTCATCTCAACCCACTTCATCAACATAATAGCTAAAGCGCCGGACCCTATGGGCCGTGAAAATGAACCCCCCCTACATGGTGGGAGGTGTTATTATCTGCTTACTAAGAATGAAGCATGCCATATGGGCGAGAGCTGCATGGTAAGGTTTCGGAAAAATACCTGGAAATAAGAAATAATAAACAATAATAATAATAATAATATTATGATAGTTATGCCAGCCATCTTGTTCTCATGAACCGATGGATTAACACAATGGCAACCAAGGACAAATTGAATGTTCTTGTGAATGGAGGAAATAATAATAATAATAATAATACCTTTTATTATCCAACGTTTAACAATCACTGGATAAATTGAAGAAATATTCATACATACATAAAATTGAAAAATACATAAAATATAACAAATATTAATAACAATAACAAAAATTAATTCTTAAATTAAAAATAAAAATCCACGAAAAAGAAACTCTCTGCAATTGAACAATGGAATCAAAGAAAATGTCACTGTAAAGTGCACATCAGCATTGCGGCACATCGTCGTCATAGGAGAACGATGGAGCAGGAAATTGGTTGTGGAAAAGGGTAAGGTAAAGGTAGGACAGAACCGAGAGGATAATCGAGGAATCAAAAAATTAAAAGAGGAAAATAATACTGCTGAATCAATAGCTCCAGGAATCTTGCTCCATGTATTTCACTACGATATTGAAGGGACTGAACATCATGTCTTCTCAGCAGCGAATTATAGTCAATGTTACGTTAAGTGATATTTTTTATCAACTTTATTGCACAAATACTTCAGAAAACGTCGCTGCACTTTTTCCACAAACAATTGCAAGTAAATATAATGTGGTGACAATACGGGTGAGGCATATTCCAGTTTGCTGCCAACAAAACCAAAGTGTAACGTCTTCAGCAAAGACACGCTTTGAAAGAATTTGCAGGTCGGCAAAACAAAACCCAAAGTTTTGGATGCAGCTATACAGATGTTGATATGTGCGGCAAAGCTTAGGCAAGAATCAAATAAAACACCAGATATCCTTCACACTATGAACTCTTTAGAGAATGTAATCATTAATGCAATATACTGCATCAATAGGATGCACATTTTTCGTATAAGAAACAAAACAGCATTTCTTATTGTTTAACCCTAACACCATTGAATAATTATATCAATATTAAATTGTAAGTGACGTACGGTCAGTTCGCAAAAAAATTTGGGACACGGTGTTACCTTAACCACTTCGAGAATTCTAAAATTTACAAATTGTGAGTGCACTTTGTCAAACATTTACAAAATTGGAGGTTACGTGTTTTGCATCAATTCTGATAATCTGTGAAAAAAAATGTTAAATTTAAAAACTAATTCATGTGTATTGTTTTTCAGATGAAATTAAAACGCATTCTAATTACTTTGAATATGATTATAGCTGTTATTTATTTAAAAAAGTTACAATTATTTACTCTCATTTTATATGTCCTTAATACTTGGTCATAGCTCCATTATCTTCAATTACTTTCTGTAATCCTCGTGGCATAGAAGAAATAAGTTGCTGCGTATACTCTGGTGTAATTTGCTGCCATGCATCTGTAATTCGTTGCCTTAGCTGATTCACATTTTTTGGTCGAAAATCGTGCTTATGTATTTCTTTAACAAGTGTTCCACATAGGTTTTCAATGGGATTAAGGTCGGGACTTTTTGAGGGCCATTGTAAAACATTTATATTATGTTTCTGGCAATAGTTTTGAACAATTATAGCACGGTGAACTTGAGAATTATCCTAAAATTTTAGGTATATATTATATACAAGAACATTTTATTAAAAATTTATTGAAGCTTGGATTCTAAACAAGAGCACTCAGCATACACTTGAAGTATGAAAGCGAAAAATATTAAATAAAATTGTTAGTAGTGTGAAAGAGAATGCGATCTTGAGAAAAAGAACAACCTTAGATAAGGAAGAATGAAATGTTTTTGGCCTCGCCCATAGATGACAGCACTAATCGCATAGTTTTTTTCCCTTGTGTTGGTACAATTTTTATTAGACGCGATGTGAAATTGCAAGTTATTCCAGACAGCAGTAGGTACTCGTGTAAATCGATTTCGGTGCGTGTGTTGGAAATGGAAAAATTCGAGTATCATGCTGTGATAAAATTCTTCGTAAAGGAAAGTGTAATCCCGACCAGAATTCAGTTAAGAATCCTAATCGTCTATTCTCCTTCAATTCATTAGAAAACTTTTTAATGTAAATAAAAGTAAGAAAATGGCGGCTTACCGTTTTAAGATGGCGAGGGACGAAGACAAATAATTATTCGAACACCGTGTGTGGTATATCGACGACAAATGGCTACCTGCCTTGTGCAAGCAACAAAATTCGTGACAACTGGGCTATTGAATTTTACCAAAATTCAATAGCCTTCCTCAAACTTACCTTACGTTGGCAGGTTGCTCTTAAAAATAATAAGTTAGCCGACTAGTACCACGGCTACAACTCAGTGAAGACGGATGGGTTACTTGACGAAACGTTGTTAACTTTAGTAATCTAAATTTGAAAAGAGCGCCACCGCGTTTTGTAGACTGCTTATATAAGTGAATATACATTAAACAGGAGACGTATATTAAACGGAAATAAACAACAACCAAATATAAAAATATAAACAAGTGAAAAATGTATCAAGCGTCAAAAATATAATAAAGAGTGAAGTTGTACGTAAAAACTTTTAAATAACAACAGGTTCAAAACTTTTGAACGCGCCTGTAGTATGACCATACGGTATACTTTCAGAACAATAAAATAATATATTTACATTGACTGAAATCTCATGAATGTTTACAAAAGGTGTTGTAACGTAGTAAAACGGTATACTAATTAATACTTATAATTAAATGCTCCAAAATGAAATAACAGTTAATGAAATTGAAACTGACTAATTAATATTCTGAAATATAGTAGTAAATATAACCTAAATAAATAAATATTATGGTATAAACGATATAAACAAAATAAAAACTTGGCGGATATGTTAATGATATCTTGTTACCGACTGCGTCTTTTTCCGTCTCTGTTTTCCTTCGATATTTCGCTATTTCAAGCTACACCTCGATTATGCAACTACAGGCTGCTTGAAACGGCAATCGGTAAATTAAACGCCAGTGACAGGAACCCTTTATATGGTCAAGGGTACAATAAATCACGACCCAGACAACGTGTAATGATCCAAACTTATCTTAGTGATTAAACAATTAGAAGTGCGGTCACATCATCCACCGAATCGGTGTAATTTATTTTTTCTCAAAAAATTCACGAAGCTTAACGACAATTATAAGTGACATTATACAGGCACGAACTGGTCGAGATACTAATGTAAAGTACTACACTTTTTACATGTTGAAAGATAAAATAATTTCCAAATACTGGTATAACTGAGGGCAGCATAATTTCGTTTAAAATTCGGCAGTGCACTTGAGCAGTTAACCTTTCTTCTATAATCGCGACCACACTTGAGCCTCGACTACTTATCAACTCCCAAACATTCACAGAAAAATACCCTGCTCTGTTTACAGTACGCACATATTGGTCATTATATCTTGTGCCATTAGGTCTATAAACACGAAGGCGCCCATTGTGACATGATTGAAATGACTTCTCAACTAAAAATACCACAAATTTACGTCATTTACAAATTGTTGCGTGAATTACAATTTTTACTACTTGTTAACTTCCGTCACGTATATTTTATTAGCTGCACATGGATTTCTTAATTCACTATTTTTAATCCTGTGACGCACAGTATAAATTGAAGAAGGGAAATTTATTTGTTCTCGTGCACTAATTGCTGTTTCGAATGGATTCTCACACAGAAAATTTTGTAAATTTGTGTCTTCCTGTTGAGTCGAAACATTGCGCCTCCCAGAACCTCGCCTCCTGATTATTGATCCAAATTCAGTAAGTTTTCTCTTTGCTGACAGCGCCGTGTTTTTTACTGATTTGTAATTCGGCAGTTATAGCCCTTATTAAGACAACATCGGCCAATCTGGCTTATAACATCGCTTTTTGGTAGGCACTCAAATTCGACATATTTTAGCTTTAAATTAACCGCTGTCACTTTTGACGTTATACTTCCATTTTATGAATTAAATTTACATTATGAGAAATTCCTATGTCCAAAGATTTTTTGCTAACTGACCGTACATCATCCCATCTCTTGATAGAAACATAGATTTTCAGGTTATCCGCGTAGGTAAGTACGGGACACGATGACGACGTCAATAAGTCATTGATAAAGAGAACAAACAATAATAGTCCAAGATGAGATCCTTGTGGGACACCCGATGAAGGAAAACGTCCAAAAGATTTATAGCCATTGTAATAAACATAATTATATCTGTTAGTTAAGTATGACAGTAGAAGCAGAAGAAATTAAGAACTACTTCGGTGTCCGAAATTTTTGTCCACGATGTGTATTATTATTATTATTGTTATTATTATTACCAGCGGTACGATAACTAAAATATGTTAATATACGAAGGAAACTCTTCTTGCGTGTATCTTGATGTCCATACTACTTTCTTTTCTGTAACATAACCATGTAACGAAAACATGTATTTGTTCTTCGAGCAGTACTTGGTTTTATCAATCTTCGTACAGCGACATTTAAAAATTGTATTTCTAAAACATCCAACCTTTTAAATTTCAGGTTCGTCCCCTGTATGTACCAGAATCCTTAACATTTCGTCGGTCATAATATCCTTTTTTATTGAATGTAATCAAGGTCAGCTATTTATCAACACTGTTTCGTACAGTGGACCATCAGCCAAAAATTATTTTCCTCTTTTTCATCTCCAACATCCACATCCGCTTCCGAAAGTTAAAAGGAACATAAACAGCGCAATTTAAAATCATCGCATCTTTTATTCTTTTTATCTAAAGTACGCCCTAAAAATTCCGATTGATTTCCAAATCGAACGCCGAGTCTGAACATCGACTACGTACTGCCGAAGAGGAAACTTTCCTTCGAACTCGTCCGCAGTAAGCAGAGATTATTATGGAAATATATCATCGACGGGGTGCTTTGAGTTTCTGAAATGTAAACATGATGTATGGCGGTTATCTGGGCCATCAAGAGAAGTAGATGCCGGCGGAACATGGTGGTGTGTAGTAAGGGTTCCGAAACGAACGCACGAGGAAGTGTAGTATGACGATACATCAGATGACACGTGAGACAAATACAAACGTTTTGTCTTCGAGAAACCGAGTTCCACCTTCCTCGGCGTGAAGTCGTTATATAATATTTGTTTGCAATTTTCATTTGCATTTACGCCGATCTAACGCGGGTGTACCACGAGTATTGTATTTGATTAGATTTGCAGAATTTTATTCAATTTCTGAATACATCGATATACTAAGAATAAGTGTTACTTCTACTTCGAAATATACTTGAACTTTATCAGCATAGGCGTTCGCAATTTAAAACATAAAAATGGTAAAATATTTTGTCAATTTTAATTAAAAACTACGGAAATTTAAAACTTTAATTATTGTTCAATGACGTTTAATTTATTAACGAACTGTAAGAACACGCAACTTCGTCAAATTTAAACAAATTTCTTGCGTTTTCATTTGTTTTCGGAAAATGAATAGCGTCTTTCAATACTTTAGTTAGAAATCTCTATACTTTGGTCTTATAATATCAATACACCATATTCGCAATTTTTTAATGCGTTCCTTTAAAAAACCAACGTCGAAATAAAATATTTACACAATTCTTTACATATTGCAATGGATTGTGATGTTGGTTGCTTATTTAATTTTTTATTCACTAATGCACAGTAGATTCCCTGCTACACTCAGTCAGGTACGCCTTCCTGAAGCTCTTTAATCTTCAGAGTTTATCCTCATGGATACGTGTAATAGAAGTAAAACAATAGGAATTAAGAACAAAAACAAAAATTTTACGGAAAATTATTTACTCATAAAAAAAAGAAAGAAAAAAAAATCGACTTTATAAAGTATAACGTCGAACTGAAACATATACAATGAAACAGCTGGTGAGAAAAACTTTGATACTAAATGACAGTAGAAGTGAAAAAAACTCACCTAAATGACCGCGAACAAAATTCAAATTAAATATTTAGAACAACCATCAGATATCAACAATTACGTTAACCCCTGGATCAAACGCCAAAATAGAAAATTATCTATTTTCGCACGCAACCAAAAATTAATTCATGCGCACAAATAACATGAAACAAATAAGTTTTCCCGCCATCTAACCTTCTAAAATATTTTATTTGTAAAAAAAATACTTCAAAAAAATATCTGATAATGTTCTTAATATCCATATGATTACAACAATCTTACAAATCTTAAAATACTGAATTACTGAGCTCTTCTATATAATTGAATTATTTCTAAAGACATAAATATATTGAGAGGAATATACATACATTAATTAATGTAATTAACACTTCACAAAAAATGAGAGATATTTCAGATAGGTCTATTTAAATTAAAAATTACAAGTTTAAAAGACTCGTAATAACTCGAGAATTAACTTTAAATCACAACAAAATCACCACATAAAATACAAGCCGAATTTATCCAAAGTTTAATTGAATAAAATTAAGTTCTATCCAATAGTAACAAAAACACGACCTATCTGCTCAAGAACTAATAAATCTCTAAAATCTCCTTCCTCCCGGAAACAGCATGATAACCCTACCTAACATAAAATAAATCAAAACAGCTACAATATGCAAATACTATAACTTCCAAAATAGCGGGAACTGCAAACATCCGACCGTCACGAACGATCTACAATCGTGGACAAAAATACACATTATAATAAATTTTTACATAAAATATGAAATCTTTATAATTATCTTTCTGGAAAAAATTTACATAAATATATAGTCTTTTATAGTTTCTTTTTAATTCTTTCTTCGGGGAAAAATTCATGGCAATATGATATTTTGTATTTGTTAATAATTTTCCACTTGGAATATAGGCGTCTGTTGCTCACACCAGAAATTTATTAAGTTCTAACTAATTTAGTATGTAAGTTTAGGTCTAAATATCTTAATACATAAAACAAAGTCGGTTAGTTACACCATTTAAAACTCAAGAACGTCTAGACCGATTTTAATGATCTATGATTTGTTGGGTTCGTCTCCGCCCCGAATAACAGAATATCTATTAAAATATCGGAAAAATTCACGAAAAAAAAAATTATTCAGAAAATTAATTAGGTTAGAAACTCCGCCATCTTCCGCAATTTACAGCTTACTCCACGCACGCTTATAGCTTGTCTGTATTAATTGATGTCCATTGCAATCAGTGACATGAAAGTGTACATTTTTTTGTTTCATGTTGTCTCTGATTTATTTTGAAAAAAGCATATAAAGGTTACCGGTCGATTTGTTTGTTTTGTGCGAGTGTTATTAATAAATCTTATTGTGCGGGTATTCACAACAGAAGGAAGTGTATGATACATTAATGAAGGCAATTGATGATGAAAATGGTGGCTTATTTTACCTGGATGCTCCCGGTGGAACTCGGAAGACATTCCTCATGTCATTGATTTTGGCCACTGTGAGTGGGAGAACCGACATTGCGGTAGCAGTTGCTTCTTCTGGAATAGCGGCCACATTGTTAGGAGGATGCCATACGGTTCATTCAGCGCTCAAATTGACGTTAAACCTTCAAACTACAGAACAACCGACCTGTAACATTGCAAAACACTCGGCAATGGCCAAAGTTTTTAGTAGCATCTAAAATCATCATCTGCGACGAATGCACAATGGCGCACAAACGCGCATTGGTAGCACTTGACCGAACATAAAGATCTGCGCAATGACTGGAGAATGTTTTGGAGGCACAATGATTTTACAGTCTGGCGATTTCCGCCAAACACTGCCATTCATTCCAAGATCGACTGTGCCGATAAAATAAACGCTTGCCTCAAATCATCAAATATGTGAAGAAACGCAGCTGGCAGCAAACATGAGAGTTGCATTGCTAAACGACTCATCTGCTGAAGATTTCTCCAAGCAATTGCTGACTATCGGTAATGGCTCATCGAAAGACGAGCTCATCAACAAAGTATTCCCAAACACCATAGATAACCACAAAAACAACAAATGGTTGAGTGAGCGAACAATTTTTGGCGGCTAAGAATAAAAATGTGGATGACTTAAACTTGGTAATTCAGAATCAAATCGTTGGTACTCTGCATTCATTCAAATCTATTAACTGTGTAACAAACGAAGACGAAGCCACCAACTATCCAACTGAATTTTTAAACTCCTTTGATCTGCCTGGCTTATCACCGCACAATTTACAGCTGAAGGTTGGCTCAGTAGTCATGATGCTTCGAAATCTAAACCAACCAAAACTATGCAATGGAACGCGTTTCGTGATAAAAAAAAACTGATTATCAATGTGATTCACGCGACGCTACTCAAAAGGAAAATTAAAAGGTGAGGAAGTTCTCATTTCGAGGATTCCGATGGTCTTAACCGATATGCCTTTTGAGTTTAAACGAATTCAATTCCTGATTCGTCTTGCATTCGCCATGGCGATTAACAAATCATCACAAGGCCAATCCTTGTGTTTGTGGTCTGAATCTAGAAAATGCATGTTTTTCTCATGGTCAATTGTACATGGCAGGTTCACGTGTCGGCAATCCGCTTCATTTGTTCTTGCGCCTGAAAACAAAACGAAAAATGTCGTATATCACAAGATCCTTCATTGAAGAGAATCAACCCGATTGCAACACATGCAGCAAAATACATAGCTTCAAGAAAGGAAATGTCTTGCTGACACGCCATTGAAGTACTTGATTTTTGTACTTTTATTGAATTTTTATTTTCTTTATATATATATTATCCTAAGAAACTATTGAACTTAATAACTTTTTGTATTCATTCTATTACGTTAATAAAATCTTAAATTAAGTTTAGCTAGAACTTAAGACGACATTTATTGACTGTTAGTCGATACAAAGTTCGACGGGTCAGCTAGTATAAATATAAATAAGAAATAATTTCCTAATTATCGATGTAGTAGAAGCACTTTGCTCTGTGTAGATTAATTGAGCAATAATTTAGTTATAATGGCTGTATCGTAAGACGGAACACTTAGAAGATTCACTATAATAATATTATTTAATTTATAACTACATTCAACTAAATATAGTTTCCTAGATCAACAGCAAACTACTTAAGGGTGAAACTTTGCTGATTGTCACCCCTGAAACATAAATCTAGGGTTCGAAGACAGTATGTGTTCAATATTTCCGTTCTTCAGTCTAAGAGACCATCGAAACCAGAGTCCAGTAACTTAGGGACCTTTCCTTCTAAGTAAACGTTAAAGAAAAAAATATCTTATTTCGGTTTTCAATCTATCGCAAAAGTACTTCATCTCACTTCAAAATCTTCAATTATTAACACAAAGGAAAGTAATTACAGTCTGAAAAACTACATTTACGGATTTGAGGATTATTTTCAACTTTAGAAGCAGTCCCGAACGTCAGCCGACACTGATGATTAGTGTGATGTTTAAATTTAATCAACTGGAACAGAACCGCGCACCGCACTTATGAAACGCTCCTCCGACGTCTAAATAATCCGTGAAGAAAAATGTCCGCAATAATTTTTGACGGTGTAAAGTTGACAATTGTATTGCCACCCTAACTGGAAAATTTCGAGTCGGGGAGCCTGGGGAGCAATACGTCAACTGAATCTAGCTGTTTATAAACGGGACTAATATCGAATTAGAGCGAGTGCAAAGTGCATTTTGTAATGAATGAATGTGGGGGGTGTGATAAAAAAAGATGAGAAGAGAAAGTGTTTCGAGCGTTCGCTATCGCGGGGGATGAATGGGAGAGGAGGTCTTGGGCAGGTTTTAACTTGCGTGATAAAGTATATACGGCATAAGTTATAATTCACTGACGGGTTTATTAGATTAAAACGCCTGCTGGAAATTTATTGCCTAAGATATCAAAATAAAATCACAATACAGAGTTTTTATAATAAATATGTATATATATATATATATATATATATATATATATATATATTATGAAGCAAAGCTTGATTACGTCTTAGAGCTACCTAAGCAAGAAACAGACTAATTAAAATATATCTAGTTTAAGAAATATAGTAACTTAAAAGCCGTATTTGACAGTCATGTAAAGCATGTTACGGGATACTTTTGAAATGTTTATTTTGTTTTGTTTTGATGTCTAAATTCATTCAATAATTCAATAAAAATCCGTTATTTACATTTTTGCAATTAAAACAAACATTACAACTGACCGATTCGACATTTAAAGTTACAAAATTGTTGAAAATTAACTTATTTATTTATGCACACATGTGTACTTTTGAAAATGTCATGGCGCCAAACTCTTAATTAAGCACTCGTTTTGTAAGCAAAGCCATATTGTAAAATATCTAAAATAATTATGATAAATCTAAATATTATTTCTAAGCGATATTGAGACAGAAAATTTATATAAACTACAAATATTTATCTATATAATTTACTTCAAAATTTACCTTTTATTCGAAACTTCCGATTAAAAAATCAAAAGGCAGAGCACTGCGTTTTGCCATCGTTAGTTATAGAAGCCATTGCCGTTTTTCGACGCTCTTCGAAATAAGTCTAAAAAACACCGTAAAATGAACGAATTAAAATATAGAAAATTACTTAAAACATATTTAAGATTAATCTGTACCTGAATACGTATTTTTCCTTATCCTGACATTCAAGAGAGGTTAGAAAAAAGAATATTTGCAAATTACAATAAAAAAGAAACACGTTCGAGCCGCTATTTACTAAGAATTCTAGCCGCCGATTTAACAAGAGAAGATTTTCAAGGACGTTCCCGTTCTTAAAAATCATCCCCAGAATAACGAATCGATCCTGAGCTTCCATTTTAGAACAGATACACGCCTTTTTAACTTATTACCAGTTTCAATGCATTTTTATTTCAAGGTCAAATCCTTGTATTATAGTAAATTAAAATAGAAATAGAACTACGCTTTAAAACTTCACTTTTTAATATTTAATCGTAACACGACAATTGTTTCGCCAACACAGTGGCTTTCTAGGTGCTTACAGCTAAAGAGTATGTTACAAACTAAAAAAAAATATATAAAAAGAAGAAGGTTGGTATTATTTTACGTTTTATATTTACGTTTTTAAAGAAATCTATGAATTTACACAAATATTGTCGGTAGCGAGAAAATGTGGCTTATCTGGTCGGCCCTAGCTGTGACGGACCAGATAAGCAAATATTTTCTCACTACCGACGATACAATAATACCAACCTTCTTGATTTTATATATATATATATATATTTTTAAAATTTAGTTTGTAACATACTCTTTACCTGTAAGTACTTGAGGAAGCCACTGTGCTGGCGAAACAATTGTCGTGTTACGATTAAATATTAAAAAGTGAAGATTTGAACCGTAGTTTTATTCTATTTTAAATTATGGATCTTCATCAAGTAAAATATGAATCAATTCAATTATTATAGTAAATTATCATAATTATCTAAAGAATTTCAAAATCTTGTATTAAATATAGTTAAATAGCTAATCAAATTGAACGATATCTACTTACCTAAGGCAAACACCTTCGTTAACCACATATTGCTTCATATTAATTTTAAAAAACGGCTTGTAAACGAAAATCAAATAAGTTTCTAATTGCATTTGATAAGAATCACATAGCGATAACATTTATAGGTCAAGTTACAGTTTATGTATCCTATTATTTATCATTTCTATTTGCCTAGATGGAATAAAATAACATTTACAATTGTAAAACCCCAACATTGTTTCATTTGTAATTTTAATTTTAAAAGTTTAATTTATATTTTGTTCAATTACTTCATCAACCAAAGTAGCTTACGAATGTTTTTTGAACCGACCACCCCATCTATTATTAGTATATCAAATTACGAATGTGAATATTAAGATTTACAATAATAGAGGACCCTGAGAGAGAGAATCCTATAAATACGTAAGTATAAAATTAGTAAAACATAATTTTTATGTAATTATTTTGCATAAATAAGCATTTAATTATTGTATCCATTAAAATGTATCAATTTTGGCTCACATAAGTGCGTATATCATTTTGGCTTCATATATAGAAGATGCTCACGCCTATTTCTCTATAATGTGCGTCCCGCTTTTACAAATTATTTGTAATTATCCAAATGATAATAAAAAGATAAATTTAGAATAATCCCTGATGTACAATACCTGCTATCGGCATTTGCATCATATCAAATTCATGTTCACATTTATTAATAATAAAAAATGAAATTATTAAAATCTTCATTATTTTCCAAATTATTTTATAAAACAATTGTTACTGATGGATTAGAATAATCAATTGTTTCCATAGAAAAATAGCAGGAATTTGTATGGTACGAAGGCTGTTGGAAGAATTTTCTATAATCGAATAGTTTTGGAGTCGACCGCATTTTTTAATTATTATATTCTTAAAATTTGGAATTTCTAACTACCCATTGAATTGACAATCCATACTTACGTGAATTAGTTTTATTTACAAAGCATTGAGAAGACAATAGACTATATATACACACGATTCAAGATTGACTTATTCTCGCGATCGCCTAGAGTAGGCGGTGAAATAACAAGAATACACGGCCCGTTTTGACAACCGATGCCTTGTCAGTTTACTGTTGGTGTTTAATAAATTTGTGACAAAATGTGTTTTGTAGGCAATTTTTTTTAAATTTTGACCCTGCTACTAAACCCTACTAAACTTTTTTCCGCGGAAAAACACTTTAACTGGGTGAAATGAATTTTTGAAAATTGTAAATTGTAATTCCATTCTGCCTTTACGCATAACTCGTTAACGGTAAGAGGTAGAGAAAAAGTTTTAACACAAGAAATGTTTATTTGAATGAGGTTTATTAAGCAGGATAGAAAAGAGTTTAATATATCTACATTTTTATATATATTTTTTTAGATGGGTAAATATGTTTCGAATTAATAATTGGTAAAAGGGTTTGTTTGGTTGTGTATCAGACCTGTAGTTGCAGTGTTGAAATTAATTTTAAAAACTAACAAAAGTATTGACATCTAAATTATAAATTATTTTGCATTAAAGTTAATAATAATATAAAAGCATCACATCCTGTCAATTTTATTACACGTTAAAACACCTGCCAATATAGATTTCTTTTATATTTAAACATCCAATGAATTATTCTGCATGGTGATGAAACTCCTCAAAGAAATGTGTAAAACACAGTAATTTGTTACACCATGCACATCGTATGATGCCATAGCTACCACATGTGGAACAACGAGGAGGATGAACAAAATCTTGCTGTGTGAAAGCAAAAGTTACTGAATTTTCAAATTCATTCGGTCTTTCGTCAACGTATCCGGTTTTATACCAAGCTTAAGCAAATACGGCGTGATATTATGGGGCGGAAAGTTTATTATGAATAAGCTATTGTAATTTTATAATATTATTGCGTTCATGTATCATTCATTATCGTAACCATACAGTAGTACACGGTCAGAAAATTTTCTTACAAAGTTTTTCCAAATACGAAAATCATATACATCAAGAGGTTGTACCATTTATATACTTTTCTTCGGGGTCGTTAATATATTCAGTTTGAGGACGACGATGATAATGCAATTACGGTGAATGCACAAGGGTACGTGGAGATGTTGGAAGATTATTTATTACCTGAACTGCGTCGTTGCCGCCTTGTGATACATAATGTATGGTTTCGGCAAGATGGGGCGATAGTCCATACTGCTCGCATTTCTATGGACATTCTTATACGGACATTTCCTGGAAGAGTAATCTCTCGTTTTGGTGATATCACCTGGCCCTCCCGTTCGCCGGACTTTACATTAATAAGCCGCGCACTATATTAGAACTTACGCCAAGAAATCAAGTGCATCACTAGAAAAAGTTAGTGCGAAGCTTCAAGGAACGTCTTCAACGGTGTGTTCAAGCAGAAGGAGGTCATCTTACAGATATAATTTTCAAACATTAGTTTCTTGGGTGTTCTTCTGAAGTTCAGGCAATATATTGCTAGTCAGAAATAACAATTTCGTTCATAATTGCCTGAGTACTCGTTATTTAAAAAACATGGGTTTCCTGGTAATCACCCTGCACTTGAAAGACGTGATATGGAGGAACAAATACCTAAGAATAGAAAGAAAAGTAAAGGTCTACAAAACGATCATCAGACCGGTAATGACATATATAGCGGAAACACGAACAGACACAAGCAGGGCGAAACAACTACTGCACACATTAGAAATGAACACACTAAGAACAATTGCCGGAAAAGCCAGAGAGATCAGGTTCGAAATAAAGAAATCAGAGACGAATGCGCGATAACATCATAAAATTTATAAGGAAGCGAAGGAGAGAATGGAACGACTACGCACGTCCAAAGGGCATAAAGTGGAAGACTTATAAGAATTGTACGAGACCATAGACCAGCAGGTAAAAGAGACCTTGGAATACACCAAAAGAGATGGCTCGAAAACTGGGTGTCGACTTCTACCGAGACACCATAAAATTCGTAAAGAAGAACAGGCTACGCCCTAAAACAGAAGAGGAGCAAGAAGAACTCTGCTAAATGCGAATCGTTATGATTTAAACAAGGATAACATCTTTTCACCGAATGTTTTATCATCCTTCGTAATGTTGCTCCGGTTATTCGAGCAATTTTCTTAAATAATGTTGACTTTTAACAGTAATACGGTTTAAGATCTATTAATCAAAACATTATCTTTGAGGAAATCCCATAAGTAAAAGTTCGGTGCGCTCAAATCGGGAGAATGGGGAGATCAAACGAATCTCGTTTTTTTCAAATTACTCGATTTGAAAATTGTTGCCTGAGAAGTTCCATTATTGCCCGCTAACACATGGTTTCAACCAGTTAGAGATTAGGCTGCAGCCACTTGCTAGCGTCCTTATTCTGTAGTTGTGGAAATAAACAGTTTTGAAGCATTACCCTATCCCGTTCACCGCTTATTGTTTGAGCAACAGCATTGTCGTTCTCAAGAAAGTGTTACCCATAAATTCTTGTTGCAGTAATGCCGCACCAAATAGTTACACGAGGACAATGTAATGGTTTTTGATAAAGTTGATGAGCTTGATGAGCTTTATCTATAGTCATAAGGACTGAAAACTTTTGTTATTCTCAAACTCTTGTAAAATGTAAAGTTTTCGACGAATACTTACGCACATATATGCGGAAACATGTCCCCTCGCGGAAGCAAATAATCGAAATGCTAAGAATCACACAAACAGCTTATGCTCTGTTTCTGTATCTAAAAAATATTCGATTAAAACAGATATACTCATGAGATAAAATAAATGAAACTTATAACTTCCGCTTCGAAAATAAATAAAGAAATAATTGAAAGTATCAACTTTATTGGTTGCCCAGGACAGTAAAAAGAGAATTTGGACCAAATAACAATTTGTAAATAATAAATGTCTTGGTTACCTTAGTATATTCATGTGTTTAAATCTTCACATAAGCGTAACTAAATGTATAATACTAATAAAATGAAATGGTTTAACGCGCATACATGCTCTGGTTTTAGTTACCTCGATGTAAATAGTATTTATATTGCTGTATTTGTACAAAACCCTTTATCTGTTCGATTCTCGTTTTACTTTATTTCATTGTGCTCTGCGTTCAAGCCTTTAACGATATGTTTTTGTGCGACACAAATGAAACTCATTTCGATCGCGCTTTCTGTCCAACCGTACGTATCTGTCCGTCTCAATTGCTTTTTGTGTCCCGCCCGAAATTTACCGCTTACTGCCGCAACAAAGATTAAAGAATCATCGTTTCTACCGAATTCAATTAAAAGCCAATTAAACTTTAATTAGTTTTGTCTCATTGCTTTTTTTTCAGAGTATTACTTGGATTATGTATAATAATTGCTATATTTTCGCTTTTACAGTTTGTCTAGATATTTATTTGGTTGGGTTGGGTTGGGTTGGGTTACAGTTTGTCTAGATATTTATTTGGTTATGGTAAATAAGTTAATGTAAAATTATTGTAATTACAATCATGTAATGTGTTTATTGCATTTCCGTAATACAGGCTTGGACAAAAAGACACGTTTTTTAAAATGTCGTAAAATTGATACTTTTTGTTTAAAAAAAATTATTGACAGATTTGAGTTCGTAATGACATAGCATTTGACAATATTTGAGTTCATAATGACCAGAGACCGGACACGAGAGGTTAATAACTCATCGCCCACGAGCGTACTATTTAAGATGTGTATTTTTAAAGTTTTTAATTTTATTTATATAATTATACTTATAATAATAAAACGGGTACTACAAAAACCGGGCCTACAAAATACGAAATACATTTTTATGTGTTCATTTTATAGTTCAAGTGGAGTAGGGGAGTATTAATATTTACTAGCAATACTTTCTCAATGTTCTCGTCTGTAAAATCTGTTCTCTTTGAATGAAATACATGCTTGTAAATAGAAAACGTCCTTTCTACATCGCAACTGGTTATAGGTGGATACTGGAAATATCCCTTTATTTCCGCGTATTTTGCAGTTAGTTGTTGTGGCATTGTCCCCATACACAATTGCCGCTATGTTTTTAAATCTGGATTTGCATTAAACACTGCGTCTAACTTTTGCCGAAGGCCACATACGAAGTCAATTGGAATACTTTTCAAATTATTAATAGCCCCACATCTAACGTCGTTAAACCATAATTTAATTTGAGATTTCGATTTTAAAAATAAGTGATTAGTTTCGGCAAATTTCCAAAGTGTTCCTGAAGAAAGTACAACAGATTTTTTAAATGTGGAATTTGTGTTAGTTCCTTGGACTCAGAAATACTCCAAACATCGTCATTTAAACATGGAACGAAATTTTGTAAACTATCGAAATTCTCTGTGTAAAAACTAGTAGCTTCCAACCATGTCCCACATCTAGTTAGTACTGAAGATGGAGGCAGTGACGAAGATTGCCATTTTTCCCTGTAAAGAGCTACTCCCAATGGTGCTTTGCTGAACACTTTTTTAAAATCGTATACACGTTTATCAACTTCTGAAAAGGTGTCTCTGATATATTAACAGGTTCTGTGGAGAGCATGTGCTACACAAGTAATATGCAGCATATTAGGATATGTTTCCTTTAATACTCTGCCTGGTTTTACCATATATGCAGCACTGTCACTTACAAATAGAAGTACTTTTTCTTTGTACCTGTCGTCCGAATAAAGTATTTTTTGAATATTCTCGTTAATGGTTTTAGCAACCGTTTCCGCATCAACTATATTTGTAGCTTTTGTTGCTATTACATATGCGTTATATGGAATAGTTGGATGTAGTACACCAGGTACAGCATTTACCACACAACGTCCTAATATATCGAGTTTCGTCGGCACTTATTCATAGGTACTGATTTGAAAGATGGCTTCTAATGCGTTCTACTACTTTCGTGAGCACTTAGAAACATAATATTTGCGTAAGGTGGATTCATCAGGAACATTTCGACCAGTATATATTTGGAGAAATATTTTTAAAGTGGGGTTGTTAAGTTTACTTAATGAAATATTAGCCGCCGTAAATATATCACAGAGTTCTTCGTTAAAATTGTCGGATTCCAACGTTCCAATTTCTGTGCGTGTGTTTGCGATACTATGTGACGTTGTACGTGCGATTTCATGGATTTTTTTAACGATTTTGCAATTTACAGATGTTGCAATAAATTTCGGAATTACTGACAATGGATACAATCAGTACGACTGTCAATCCAACTCGTAATTGTTTTACGATGCCGTTCTCGACGTTCTTGCATATCATATCTGAAAAAGTAACTTAAACAATGCTCTATATCTAAATAAATGACAACTAAAAAAGTATGCGTAAGTTATTGAAACGAAATTCAATGCACACTTACGTCGAAATAATTGGGAGAAGTAGATTCAATCAAAAGATATTAAACAGGATCTATCACAAAAATCACGATGTAATTAACAGTTAAAACTATTAAAACAAGAAACTAACTCACAGCACTTTATTTATCTTACGAAATATAATCTAAATAGACTAAATTATGAAAACTCCACACGCTTCTATCTACGCCCATGAAAACAGAAATTTAACTGTAAATACCCAATAAAAAACGTCGCAATTCTTGATGACAACAGATGTGCGCGCTAGCCAGATCAATAGTGCATTCAATAACTGCGTGATGTACTTACAGATGTTGTAGTCTATTTACATCGTCCGTCGTAATGACATTTCAACTCGATGTGTGCGGTCTCTGATAATGACATAGCATTTGACAAAATCAAGTACGGGAAGACGTTCTTTGAAGTATGCAAACACTCTTTCCAAAATCGCTCCTTCAATTTGGTGTTAATATTTCACTTCATTATAAATATCTCTAAATGTCGAATTTTAAATATATTAATTGCAGTCAAAATGTAATTTTAAACGCATTACTTCGCATTAACGAAAATTAACATTTATCATTCAAACTGTAACTATCATCGCAGTTTTAGACATTTGACGCTTGGAGTAAGCATTAATAGATAAAAGTAGAATGCATATGTATTACTTACGTAATCTTTTCTCTGAGAAATTCATATTCTAAGTATTTATTATTTCACCAAATTCGTTTACCTATTGCTAATAGCTCCATTAGTTCCTATGTTGATCCCTGAAAAAGTACACAAGTTCTAGAAATAAAGCCAGGAAAAGATCTGTGAGTACTATACCACTCAAAGTGTGGCACACGCTTCGAAGCTATATCCACTTTATTTTCAGTTTTTTTTTGTAATTAAATATGTATTAGAATTATCTTTAGTATATTTCGTTCGCGAAAACATTAACTGATAAACTAAACAGGGTTAGGCAAATGTATGGATCCATTCGAATATCTTTGATACGGCTGCTTAGATTTTAATAAAATTTTCAGTTAATGTAAATAGGGAATTCGAAGAGCATATTTATTTTCAAATCAGCCTTCCAGTTTAGCTAGAAATTATGTTAACTTTTTTATTTCAAACACCTGTATATTTTTACAAATTTCAATAGAGCTCTGCTCTGGGAGTTCAACAATAATAAGGTTTGACAAACTTTTTTTCAACAGCAACAGAGATATTTAATAAAATATAATAATGCTAATTTAATTGAGAACAAGAAAAATTAACACAAAAAATGTAAACAAAATCAATATTAGTTAAGAAAGTTTTTGAAATGATGACCGTTCACCTCTTAATAATATGCAAGTCTGTGAACAAATTCTTGAATGACATTTGCCAAATCCACAGAAATTAAATGATCCAAAAGGAAAAAATCTAGGAGATCTAAATCTGGGGACCGTATCCTCGTTTAAAAAACTTTCTAACATTGTGGGCGTAGTGAGGGGTGCCCCTTCTTGTCGAGGCCAAACACTTACAGGTAATTCTCCATCTTCCTCAATATTAGGAACAACCTGATCACGTAAAAGATCTAAATAGCTTTGTCCAGTTGGAGTGCCATGAAAGAAAAAGGGATTAATAATACGGTTCCTGAAAATATCTGCCCAAACATTAATTTCTGCGGATGTTGTTTATGCGTTTCTAGCATCCAATGGGGGTTATCTATTGACCAATATCGACAATTATAGCAATTAACGGTACCGTGCAAATGTAGCCTCGTCGGAATACAGCAAATTGTATGTAAAATATTGGTTGTTCTTGCAAATCACCATCACTTTCGCAAAATTCAATTCTATGGTCAAAATCCCCGTCCAATAATTCTTACACTATGTGTGGTTTATAGGGATGATATTTTTCGTTCCTCAATATTCTGGCTACTAATCGGCAACTTATATCATAGTCTAGTGCAAGGGATGTTGTAGAAGTTTGTGGTAATTCTTCTAATGCTATAATAGCAATACCTTGAGATAACTTCATTAGTTGCAACTTTTGGTTGTCCGCTTTTCGGTAAATTTCTAACATTTCCGATTAAGGTATACCTTCTCAAAATTTTGCCAACGACAGTTCGTGATATTGGATTCCGATTTTGATGCAAATACTTAAATAAATAAAAAAAATCATCATTGGAATTTCGATACGTTCTTTTTCAGTTAATTGAACCATTATTAATACTTGGACGTCTACAAAGTTAATTCTGACAATTTAAGTCAATTACTGAATTTGAATTCCATGGCTTACTTAATATAAATATTATTTAAAAAAATCCGTTTTAATTTTAATATCTCTGTCGTTGTTGAACAATGTGGTGCCAAACCTTATTATTACCGAACTCCCAGAGCAGAGCTCTATTGAAATTCCTAAAAAATATACAGTGTGTTTCATTTAAAATAAGAAAGGAAACATATTTTCCGGCTACTTCGGAATTCTGGTTAGGATACAAATATACTCATCGAATACCCGCTTTGCATTTAATTAATTGTGTGAAAGATCTTCGAATATACCTATTCATTTCTTTAATTGTTTCGACCTTTGCTTGATGTAAATCCATATCACTAATAAATAAAACACACATAAGATGTTTTAGATTTACACTTTATTAATAAAATAACGACAGCTGTTTCGCTAACACAGTAGCTTCTTCAAATTCAACTTAAGACTAAAGATACATACAAGATACAAGATACTACCTGATTAACGCTGTATCTTGTATGTATCTTTAGTCTTAAGTTGAATTTGAAGAAGCTACTGTGTTAGCGAAACAGCTGTCGTTATTTTATTAATAAAGTGTAAATCTAAAACATCTTATGTGTGTTTTATTTATTAATACCTATTCATACATATATTCTTCGAATATATTCATACATTTGCCTAACCCTGTATAATATAATAGGTACCTAACATATAATCACGTCTTCGATACACGTTAAGGTCGAGATATATTAGGACAATTTGAGATCCACATGAAAGAGTTTACATTTTATATCGACATTTTGGTTTTCAAAAGGACCTGATAACATCCCCTGCTTTTGTATATCTCTCCAGTACGTATGCCACAGTCTGGAAGAATAGAATGATTTTTAAACTCCGAAAAATCATCCCATATGCTAAGCTAAGCAAACTTCTTTAGAATATGCTGAGGAATTGCCAAATCGCAGTCTGACTGAACACACGATCTAGTTTTGGCAAAACCTTGAAAAATGGCCTGGACTCTGGATCATCTAATGTTGAACATTTACGCCAATGATCTACCTCCCATAAAATCACGAATATTTCTATACGTAGATTACCTGGCTTGATGCGCCCAAACCAAGAATTGAGAAGATGGAGAATTACAACAATGGAGCTGAAGATCTGCAAGCTTTAGCTGAGTAAGTAATGGCACTTACAACCAAACCCATCAAAATGCGAATAATGCGTATTTGTGTAGGAAAGAAGCCAAAAGAGAGTTGAATGTGAAATATGGTTGCAGTAGAATAAACAACAACCCACTCCCGCCCCTAAATTTCTGGATCTAACGTCAGACTGGTCTCTGACATTCACGCAGCGCCTCTATAAAACTAGGTGAAAGGTGAAAATCCGAAATAATATATTACATAAACTTGCCAGCGAACCTTGCAAACGGTAACCACTGCACTGGTTTACGCTCCTGGTAAATACTGTGCTGATGTCGAGTATCGAAGCTCTCACACCAGGCTACTAGATATTCAAGTTAACGGTACAATGAGGATCGCCACTGATACTATTAGATCCACTCCTAGTCTCTGATTGCCGATTTTTTCTAACATTGCCCCGGTGGGTATTAGACGTCTCGCTGGGCTAAGATTACCAACATTGATCTTCCCATACGTGATGATTTGGAGAGCGTCCCCATGACCCAACCGAAACCTAGGAGACCAATTTGGCTGGGTAAGGAAGCTCAACATCCCATCAATGAGAATGATTGTTGGATAGCCCTTCTCGAATGACACCCTGAATTGAGGAATAGAGACTTAATTTCTAATATTTTAGAACCTCTGCCAAGAGTAACCTTCCCTCATACGCAATGGTCTCAATTAAATAAATTCCGCACAGGCCACGGAATTTGAAACTCAAAGCTGTATAAATGTAAACTAGAAGAAACCAGCCTCTGCGACTGCGGAAATGTGGACCATACTATGACCCATATAGCAAACGATTGCGCTAAAAAAAGTTTCTCCCATAGCATCCAAAGCAACTCCTGTAGCACTAGACTGGTTAAAAAATTTTATAACATTTTTTTTATCATAAAATTGATTTATACATTCTAATTTTTCGATTTCACTTCTCATACGAAATAAATAAATCGAAATTTTAAACAAATCTTATAGAAATGTATATATATATATATATATATATATATATATATATATATATATATATATGGTAAATTCAAATTGTAGGCGATTTACCACAACATACTAAGGTCACGAATTAATTATATATATATATATATATATATATATATATTGTTACGCCTAGCGTATAGAAGTTTAATTCACTTAATTAATACATATATTTCGTCTTTAAATATATCATTTAATTATATTTAACTAAGACATTTTTTAATTCATTTGTACAACTGTACATATTCGTGTCTAAGAGAAAGTATTTCTATTTCTTTTGTCACCTTCTTAACCGCCGACGACCCTTCTTTCTACCTGATTCAGAACCCTAACGTTAATGTCGAATTTCTTCTAGATAAATTCCATATTTTAAATTGTTCTTAATTTAATATTATTTACATCTTCTTTTATGTGTCGTGTTTGATATCGTTAGGAAGCTTATGTCACAAGGGTTACTCTAAGAATAATTCTGACATCGACAGACCAAGTCTTCAGGTCGCGCGTTTAATTAACTATTATTCGAGATATCGACCCCCTCTTCGATACATCATAAACCAACCGTTCTAGACTTCTCTATCGACACGAAAACTAATAGTTTGCTTCTCTTTCGAACCTTTCGTGAATACACACATCGCTCATCGGGCTGTCCAAGTCACGACGCTATCACGCCGACCAGGTGTTCTTCCGTTTCTAAGGTAAATTGTATTGTTCTATACATTACTCTTTTAAGTGAATCCAAATTAATGTAAACTAATTAATTTCTTATTCCTCCGGTAAAACATCGCTCTGCATATACTTGACCAAGGTATATCTTCGGAGACCACGTGGCCACCATCGCCGCAAATCAAAATGTAAGCTCTGTATTCTTCGATACAGAGGTTATTTTATATACATATTAATTAACCCTTAATTTACTACCCCATTTAACGTTCGTTTCAGAGTATTTTTTGTGTTAATTTTAATCTACTTATCCACCACTCCACGTGTACATATTACTTTGTTTTAATTGCTTTTAAATATACGAGTTTCAATTTCTTATTATGTAAATATAAATACAAAATTTAAGGACGCCGCTGTTTTATTTTATGTATTAAGTTGTTGTATATTTATTTTAATTAACCAATACCACGCACGTCCTGGACCTTTGATGAGACTTCACCAACACCACAAATTATCTTATTGTATTACAAAATAACTAAAGTATAATTTTATATTATTTATCTTAGAATAATTTCATTATTAGTATACCTAGCCGAGCCCCCTATTTGTAATAATATATATAAATATATATATATATATATATATACATACATACATACATACATACATATATATATAATGCGCCAGTAAAAGAGTATTGACAAATGTTATAATTATTTTTCTTTAAGTTACTTGTAATCTTTTTGAAATAAGGATTAATAATAATACACACAATAAAATTTAAATGAAACTTTAATACAAAAATCAAAAAAAGAAAAAAAAATCTTATCTTTATTAAGTATAAAGATTAATATTGCCTCATTTAACAATATTATTAAGGTAAAAAGAACGCATGGAATTGACAGCTGCATGCGATCAAAACTTCCTTAATGACATCCGATCAAAATTAAAACTAATGAATTACAAAGATGCTTTTTAATTCCTCCCACAGGTAACAAAATCAAAACAAACTAATATGACAGACCGAAACAAACTCTAACGCATGTGCAACCACATGTAAAAAATGCCCTTGATATCCCAAGCGTACTAAAAATTTTACAGTTACAGAAGTTTTTTATACTAGAAATTTTAAAAAACCTTCTTTGTCATTTATTTCAAATAACTAAGATTAAATTTCAAAACGATAATAATAATACAATAGAAAAATTACAATATTCAATTCGTTCAATATAAAAATATCTTGTAGAAAATATATTACTTACGTAAAAAATATATATTCATATACTCGAGACACATGAGTAAGAAAGTGTTAAAAATCAATTACGCTTCACAAACTCGTAAATAAATCGGTAATGATATAAGCAAACACAAAAACACAATTAAATCAAAAAACAAAAACCGAAATTACTTAAACAAAGATAAAGATTTATCTTTAAATAAACACACCTTTCTTACTTCACTCTACACTTGTGTCTGTGGATACAGCAAGCATGCAGCTTCGCATAAAAAAAATACAGTTTTACAAACGTCCACAGCGGAACAAACGGCTTGCTCCAACCTCGCAAGTCATATCTACAAATATTCAAAATAATAATACACTCAAAAATAATTAAACTTTTCAAAATATTTGTGGGGAAAAGTTCATAGCAATACATACTTATACAGACTTTTGTCCGCAAAATAACACTGTGAGATATTCTTCCAACTACTGCTACTATTATTATACAAACAATCAACCATTTCCTTACATTAGAGACCAAAACTTGATTATTCAGATAAAGGAAGTCGGAAGAAAGAAAATCATTATGACCTCCTCCGAAAAGAAAGTGCATGAATCCGGTTTTCGTCTCGTCCTGCATCTTTCTCTTTCTCTGAGTTTAACAGGAAAGAGGAATTACTGTAGGCATTCCTGTAATAGGAGTATTTACAAAAGAAAAATTGCTGCCTGCCTAAATGAAATGCCGCTTTCTGGATGAATTCGTTTAGTAATGAAATTAAAAATTCTAACTCGACCCTGATCTTAATTGTCGAGGGACTTTGGGGGAGAACCGTTGTCTTTGAAAAGTGTTTTTTAAAAATCATCAGTTTTCTTATTTTTTTTTTTTTTGCTTTAAGACATCGGCACTCACAAATATATTTCAGTTTTTCGAATCGCTTCTTTTTCTAATCAAAATTAACAATATAGCAGCTTTTGAAATATGACACCTGCAGCTATAAGGCATGTAATTATGTCTAGAATTATATTACCAATATAAATTTGATATCAAGACAGAAAGAAAACATTTTTTAATATTTAAAAAGGATATTATTGTCTCCCCCATTTTATATCTAAATGTCACCCTGCGAATAGCAAAATTAATTATTTTCATTCTTTCGTCCTTAGTGTCGTATTATTTAAAATTGATTTAGCCCTCGGGAGGTAACCTTGTTTCAAGACACGTTAAAGATAACCCGGGTAAAATTTACGATAAATAATGTTTAATTAATAATCTTTAATCTTAAATAATCTTTAAAATTTTAATAAGAAAACTAATGTGACCTTATCAATAAACTTTAATAGACATATTCAGTTAAAAGAAACAACAACTTCTATACAGAGTTTTTCACGTAACCCATTCGTTAAAAATATTCTATGTTAACGCCGGAGGATAATTTTGAAAATTTGTGGCACGTAGTCTTAATAGTAGTAGTTTGTGAAAATAAAATATTTACACTCATGAACCACTTTTTGTTGTACCAGAAGCCATTGATATTTTAAATGGAATATTGTATTTCTTATAGCTTTTTTTAGATTCATTGTAAAATGCTTATAACACCTTATATTAAGGCTTCTTTTGTCAAAAAATTAACCGTTTTTGAATTATTTTGATTTTTGTGAATTTTTTTGTTTTTCAACGCGTATTTAAAATGAAAAACGTCATATTTCTACTATAGACAGTATTAGATTGTGAGTAATGTCTAAGCATTTAATAAATCTCTTACAGGGTGCTAAAAATTTATTGATTATTTAAGTAATTTTTAATTAAAGAAAAATCGTTTTTTTTTTAATGGAACACCTGTAGATGAGAACGCCGTAGTAAGTAACATGAGAGCAAAATGAATTGAGGTAGTAGGTGGCTGCGGTTCGTAGATCGTATTTCGTGAATTATATTCACAATATTTTTCTGTCAAACATTTAATGACAGACTGTCAGTGTGAATTATTAATTCTTCCAATACAATTTAAAAAAAAAAACAGTATAATCACATTGAGAATGTTTACTCAAGAACAAATGGTGTTCATTTTAGAATGTTACTTTCGTAACGGTCGACGTTTGCCAAACGGCGAATGGTATTATTCAATAGAAATGTGCAAGGAAGAATTCCAACAACGTTTTCCTGAAGTTGTTTTAGTAAATAAGAACTTTTCTCGTGACCTATTGAGAATTATAAATAACTTTCGAACAACTGGGTCTGTAAAAGACAATGGAAAGGGGGAAGATCTTCTCGAGTTAGGACCCAAAATGTTGTTAATAATGCAAGAAACGCAATTAGAGAACAACCTACAACATCTGTCAGAAGACTGGCACAACAGTTGGATATAAGTTATGGAACCTGCCGCAGTATTCATAAACGCGATATTGGTATGCATCCTTACAAGGTTCAATTGTATCAAGAACTATTGCCGCCAGATTACATTCGAAGAGTTGCCTATTGTCGTTTCTTTAATGCAAATCTTAACGACGACGATGTTTTGGATAAAACGTTTTTCACCGACGAAGCGTGGTTTCACCTGAACGGCTACATAAAAGCTCAGAATATGCGTATGTGGGCAACAGACAATCCGCATTATTATAGGGAAACAACGTTTCATCCTGTAAAAATAGGGGTTTGGTGTGCCATGTCACGGAGAAGGCTTATTGGTCCGATCTTTTTCGAAGGAACTATAAATGGTGAAAGATATCGCAATAATATACTGGAAACATTCATAAATCAACTGCATGATGACGAGTTACAGTTAGGTTTCTTTCAGCAAGATTCCGCACGACCACACACTGCCCGTGAAACAATAAATTATTTACGTGAATTTTTTGATGAAAGAATTATTAGTGTTGACCGTTTCCCGCTAAGATCGTGTGACTTAACTCCTCTGGATTACTTTTTATTTCCATACTTAAAAAACTCTATTTTTAAAAATCCAGTGCATACAATAGACGATTTACGGAACAATATCGTGCGACAGTGCGAGTTAGTAGACGGATTTATTTTACAAAAGGTTTTTGAAAACATGAAGCTGCTCGTAAATTTATGTTTGAATGCCGAGGGACAACAGTTTCAACAATTATTGTAAACTTTTCAATAAAATATAAAACATGACATTTGTATGACATTTTATAAATATTTTAAGTTGTAAATTAAATTTGTATCAAGGAGACATTTAAGTGCTGTCAGTAAGATTTATTTACTTTATAATTCACGAAATACGATCAGCGAACCGCAGCCTCCTACTACCTCAATTCATTTTGCTCTCATGTTAGATAAACATTTTGCATCCTACAGCTATAAGTTTCCCTATACCTGTTGAAACTCTACATTATATGTCATTTAACTATAAACCTCAGCATATTCTTTTGATTATTTATGACGTCTTCAGATATACAGTTTATCGAAAAAGAAGGTCCTTTCCCTTGTCAAACAATTTTTTTGTATTTTTTGTATTACACAACTGTAATTTTCTTCACATTAGTAATGTATAGATATATAAAAACGAGAATTCACCACCTATCCCCCTTAGAAAGTAGTATTCATGTAATGAACTGGAGACACTACCTTTTCGAGGAACTGTACGATTGTTTATTTTTTCATTACTTTTAGTTTTACTTACCTAGAACTAAGTACTTATGATTTTGTGATACCTAGGATCTACGCTGCAAAACAGTCAGAACACGTTGGTCTGTATTTACTCCGTAGCATAATAAGTCTGCATTTACTTCGTATATATCTGTTATAGAATAAAATTAAAGAAAAGTTCAAAAAGACAAATAAAAAAAGTAAAGTCCACAAACATGAATTAATGGTATCATGGTTTCAACTATACATAACAACAAATTCTCGTTGCAAGATTACGAAGCTAAATTTAAAAATGAAACATAGACAAAAATGGCCCACAGCTTCCAGCAAAATTTAATTAAAGCAATTCAAACCCAGTACCACTTACCACAACATAAAATTGCTTGGTGAAGGGAAGTGTGAAACTATTCGTTAAAAAATATATGCTAAAGTGTGTTATGAATCTGAAAATATGTTTTAAGTGTTTAATAGTAATGAGTGTATTTTCGTTCGATAGCGGGTGAGCAAAAGGGTGGATAACAGTGGGGCTCATTTTTTGACAACGCTGCGCCCTGTATCAAATTGGTATTTAAACCAATTGGAGAAGTCGCTCGCTTATAAGATAAAGAACAAGTCTCTGGAGGCTGTTTCTAACAAAATGAAGTAGAAGAAGCCTGTACAATTTTCCAAAGTCGATCTTGTCAAGTCGGTGTGAGACGACTTACAAAAAGTGTAAGTTAACACTGTTTAGTGTGTGCACTGTGTGCATTGCGCGGCGCAATGCACACACCACTAGGATCGGTCCTGGGCGGCAACCTGGCTAGGCTGCCGTTAACAGCACACACACGTTCGACGTGTGTGCTATGCCCCCGCTTCGGCGGAAAACGTTAAGATGGCACAAGTGTGACCATCGTCGACCGAGGTAGCCACTAAGAGTGTTCCCTTGGTTAGCGATGAGCAACCCCGTACAGGGTGCGCTTCGCCTGTCTGCGCCTTGCCTCGTTGGGGCGGGGGTCAGACCGTCGAAGTACTGCACGGAATTGTAAAGAAGTTGTCGGGAAAGGGTTGGCGGCCCTACGCAACGGCTGGTTATCCGACCTCTCTAAATTCATGCGACCGGTCACTAAACACACGCACGAACGCACCGACATACAAAACCCTACACTTACGCTCTCACACAAAACCACACACCCATAGAGAGACGCAAGCTGCCAGCAGCAACCAACACACAAGTTCATACCCAGAAGGAGACACAAATTGCTAGCAGCGAACAACACATATGTTCACACCTTGCTATCTATTTTTTGGAATACTAAGGCATGATTTATTATTATTACTAGAATGTATCTTTGAATAATTTAAACCATAGCAACTTAATTACTTGACATTTATATCCTGTCATTCATATTTTGTATTCTCTTGATAAAGGCGTACACAGCCGAAACATGTAGAGTTTTTTAAATACATATATTTTGAAGTAATATACAGACCTTTAATCGCCTACTGATTAGGTAGGTGATTCATTGTCAAAAGTCGAATTAAGTTCATCGATGCACTGTGGTGATAATTCACATCGAAAGTTGTAAAAAATAATCACAAGAAAATATAAACGAGCTAGTTCCATATTTAGGCCTAGATGAATTTTTGTAAGTCACTGTACGCAACACAAATAGCACCAATACGTCAAAACGTTCTGAGTAAGTATTCTGTCAAAAATGTAGAACTTTACGATAGAAACATCGGTTGTCAGATAGCAGCAGCAGGATCACTTGTTCCCGAAACGTAAAGGCATCCCTCGTATTCCAGTAGATCAAGGCAGTCTAAATATGGAACATAAGTTTCGAGAAAAAGTGTTGACGAGGAATGTTAACCAAAAATGTTCCAAACTAGTTGCCACTGGGCTAGGAAAGATGTTACTATGGTGACATGTTAACAGATTGTTAACATTTTTCGAGACCAAAATATTGGACTGTCAACCATTTACCGCACTATTAAGATATGTGAAGAAGGTATGCTGTGCATGAATTTACCGAAAAGTGGACAACCTCCAGTTTTGGCCACACATGAACTAAACAGGCTCATCCAGTCTGCTCAAAATACAGTAGATTTGAAATTGCGCATAGGACTGTTGGCAGAATTTCGACTAAAAATGGATTAGAATATCGAAAAAGAAGAAAGTGTCCCAAATATACCACAACCGAGCTAGAGAGAATCTCCAGATGCTGCCGAACATTAAGGCGTCAACATTTTATTGGCAACAGTTATTCTTTTTAATACGATGAAAATATTTCACATTATCTAATTCGGAAATATAGAGAAACCATGGCTTTTACACGTGCAATATTGCAAATTGTCCTGACAACATTAAATTCAAACCGAAAGCGCAATTTGCCGACAAGATTATGGTCTGGTGCGCTATTTCTCTAGCAGGAATTTTAAGATCTTACGTTGGGAAGGTTAGAGGTGAAGCTGTGGATGCAAACGTCTATATTCGCAAATGTCTATCTAAATTGATAAATTTCATTAATGCTTATCATCAAAATGATCCAATATTCTGGCCCGATCAAGCTTCATGCAATTATGCTAGAATCGCTCAGAACTGGTTAACTGAACATAACGTTAGTTATGTACCTAAGGAAGATAATCACTCCAACGTACCCCAGGCGGGCCCAATTGAGGAATTTTGGGCACTACTGAGCAGGAAACTTTATGACAAGGGCTGGGAAGCCAAAATTGCGCGCTAGTGAGGACCATGGGCCTTTATCAGTTTTGCGAATTTAGTTTTTTTGTATGACCCAATAGTGTATAATCCAATTTATATCTTATAATTTCCCAATGTTTATGTTTTAATAAAATTTTTGCTACTAATCGATTTTTACCTTTGATTTTTTTTCTCAAAACTTATGCTTCATACGTTAGTTCTTATCGTATCTGTTCATTTCCCTCCCGCTAATGTCAAAGTAATTTTGCATTAGTTCCTAACTTTGGCGGAGTTCGTTTATAAATTTATTACTAACATATTATATGTTTCCAATATTTTTCAACATTGTTTCAAGATATTTCAGGCATTCACTGGCTATTGTCACACATTCGTATTTAATTCTATTTCTTCCTGTTTTTGTTTGTTTTGTTATTACTACTGTCTCTGTATTATTATAAGTAAATTTTAATTTTAAAATAGTGTGTTATTTATTTACATAATATCTGTAAATATAATTTCTCAAAAGACGTAGAATTTTCTTATAATTATCACCTTTATTTATGGAGAATAGTGAATGTAATGTATACTAATTATTATGTGAATGTATGCGGTTTGGAGGGATATTATTTTTGGTTAAAATTGTTGAACGGCAATGGTGTAAGCGAATAAATTATGAATACCACACACCCACGAGCTAATTTGTTTTATTCCCGTCAATACGACAACAAAACTTCGGCCAGAAACACAAAAAAAAATTATGCCATAAAAAAAAATTCACCGATGAAATTCAGTTATCGAATGCATAAATTACTTGGTAAAATTATTTCAATAACTGAATACTACCGGTACCATGTTCACCTTCCTGAATACATTTATTTGCATGAATATCGACAACGTACATATACTGAAAATATCCACACGCTGTAATAAAAGCAAATAAAATTCCTATTTTTATTTATGTACCTGGTGCGTAATTAATGAAACAGCAAACATTATATTTTACGTTATTCCAATTTACAAGTCCATACTTTTAACAGTATATAATACACTGAACGGATATAGCACCTCTTTTGTATTTAACTAGGTTAATTATAAAAATAATCTTAATTTACTTAAAAATCCTTGCTGGCGAACAAAAACTAAACATTTTTTATATATTTTCCTATGCAACCCAGATCTACCGCATTATCTCTTGTAAAAAATAGATGGCAAACCAATAAAACAAATAACGTGCCTTCAAAAACTTCCTCAAATGGTTGTGACGTGCACGTAATATGTCCCAAACGTATAATTTTGATAGTTTGGTTATGTAATGTAAATGTGTGTAACAATTAGTAATTTAGTTTTTGAAGAAATATTTATTACAATAGTCAAAATTAAAAGAAAATAATACTAAAGTAGATATTGGAAATGTTCACCATTATTTTGAAGACAAAGTTAAACTCTACACTTCACGCTTTCAAAAATTTATTAGGATTTATTGGGTTATGTCAACATCAGCTCTTCGATTGTGTGGTGTCTGGTCTTGAAAATGGTATTCTTTAAATATGGAAAAATAAAATAGTCTAAGGCCCGGTTTATTCACCTTCCAGTAAAGTACCTGTTAGTTACTTGACAATTAAATATACTTGGCACATTTACTATTTTTGCGTTTATTCATATAATTTTAAAGGTCGGTTAGTTACTGGAAAGAACTAGATGTTTTTACAACAGTAGTATGGTTAGGGTTGCCGGCATGACAAATGAGTGCATCTAATATAACCTTAAATCTCAAGCGTTTGTTGTGTGTTATCACGTGTTGTCCATTGTTACTTTTTTCATAAACATTATTAATATAAAATACATATTTTAATATAAAAAAGGTGTTATATTATTACCTAAATTATGACCTAATCCCAGGCTACAGTTCGCATTTTATTGTCAAAACTTGTTTAATTTCATAGAAAATGGAAAGTAAGAAACGGGTTAGATCGGCAAATTTCTCTATCGAGGAATTAAGAATTTTAATTGATCTAGTTTTAAAATACAAGAATGTCATCAAATGCAAAAAGACTAACAGTACAACATGGAAACAAAAGGAGGATGCGTGGTCAGAAGTATCAAAAAAATTGTTATTCAACCCCTTTTTGTATTTTCAATACAAGTAAATAAATATATGTATATATATTCTGTATTAATATTGGTTGTTTTATTATTATATTTATTTTGTACAGAGTTTTTTTAAATATATCTTTTATGTCTAGCATCATATTATAATTTACTATGACTACATGTGAAATAAAGATGAAATTTTTGTTTAGAACATATACTTTAATAATACATAATACTTTATTTACCACACACACAGTATATAATAAACAATACAAACCAACAAATTCGTCATCATCAAATTTATTAAAATTGTCTTCTATTCGATATCGATTCACTAAATTATTTTAATATTGATAAAATCGTTGTCTAAAATATCGTCAATGTCTTCAATTAAATCCATTTTATTTGTCAATAACTTAATTTTCTACATGACAGTTCACAAACAGCATGATATTAGTCTTACTTGACACTTTATAGGGTAGATGAGCAGCAAGTAAATTTTCTCCCAAGTAAGTAATTTTACTGGGCGGTTAAATTTTACTTGACGGTGAATAAACACTTAATCTGGCAAGTAAGGCTTTATCTTACAAGTAGTGTTACTCGATAATTTACTGGAAGGTGAATAAACCGGCCCTAATAGTCAAATCTGGAGATTTTGGAGTAAAATTAATAATTCTTGTATCAAAAATTCTTGCAAAAAACTATTGTTTCTCAAGATTTGTGCATTGGTGCATTATCTTGCTAGAAATATCCTTCCGTAAGTTTGTCATCATGAATAAAGACGGCAGAGTATGTGCCCGAACAGAAGCGTGATGTGGAGGGATCGAGTAGAGGCGTACGACGATCAATTCAGTTGCCGTTGAGACATTGTAAGCGATACATTGTTAACACAATCGTGTTGAAAATGTCGAGAGTGCGTAGAAACAATGCATCGACTCGGTTGCATGATAACGTAGTAAAGAAATTTTTACATCGGTTTCCCGATTTAATATATGACGGTACCGTAGTGAAATGTTTAGTTTGTGAAACAACTTTATTAACTTGGAAAGCAAGTCAGTGCCAAAGATATATAAATAGTGACAAACATAAATCGAATAATAGTGGACGCAGATCATATAATAAATTTGTGTGTGATTTAACAATGATGTTAATTGCGACCAATGCAGAAAGTGGAACACCCAATGTTTCGTCAGTTTTGGAAGAAATACAATCCTACGTGGAAATTACCAGCAAGAAGTACGCTACGGAATTACGTACCGTCAGTGCGTGAGAGAATTGTGAATTGTACGAAAAATACGGTAAAAAAAAATTCCTGTGGTTAACAATAGACGAAACTACAGATATTAAAAAACAGTCCATCCTAGCCATTCTAGTACGGACGCTAACTCCGCAAGGACCTTCTCCTCCTTATTTACTAACCTGTAAACGAATGCAAGGGTGTACTGCCAGAGCGATATATGATGTATTAATAGAAACACTACACAAATTTGAGATTTTACCGAAGCAAGTGTTAATGTTAGTTACCGATGCTGCCAAGGTTATGTGTTCCACGGCCAAACTTATTCAAAACGATTCAACCAAACCTGCTGCATGTCACATGTTTGCTTCACGCTTTACAACTTGTAACAAACACTATACGTACAACTTATCCTGATGTGGATCAACTGATAGGACAAACGAAAGCGGTTTTTCTTAAATCTCCGAAACGGATTCGGCTATTTCATTCGCTGTGTCCTGATATACCCGAGCCGCCGCAACCAATTCTTATACGATGGGGTACTTGGTTAGAAGCAGCATTTTATTATTATAAACATTTTGAAAAAATTAAATCAGTAATTTTACAACTAGATGCCAAAGAAGCAGCTGCAATACGGCTCAGCCAGGTTCAATTTAACAATCCTCAAGTTGCAGCAAATTTAAAAATTATTTATGACAGTTACGTTCCAATACTGGACGCAATAAAAAATTTACAGAACACTGCGCTGTCCTTATCGGACTCATTAGCAATTATTGACCACGTAAAACTAGTGCTGCATATCCTTGAAGATGAAAAAAGTGATTGTGTCCTTGAAAAATTTAACAATGTATTAGATAAAAATGTAGATTTTACAAAATTAGGGCAACTTTTTACCAATACTGAAGATCCGTTGTACAGATACAAAGAGCGTTTTAACTATGCAAATATAACATCTCTCAACGTCGAACAATCCTTCTCTGTATATAAACATATATATACGTCGCTACGTACGAACCTTTCCGAGACTAATACAGAAACATATGTTATGGTGCAGTTTCTTCATCGCGCACATCCGCATTTTTTTGCAACAATGTAAACATGTTGGGTAAGTTAGTTATGTTTTTTCTTAACGTTTTGTATAGGGATTCGATATATTTAATTTTAAGTAAGCGCACTGTTATTCTGCTAAACTCTCCACGGAACGCCACTGCTGGGGCACATAGTCTGCCGTCTTTAATCATGAAGTTCATTAATAAACGGCTCTAGTGATTCATTTCTATATTTTTCACCAATTATGATTTGATTGAGAAATATAGGCCCAATAATTCGCCTACTTGAAGCTATTAGCCAGACGCCTATTTTTTGTGAATGTAGCGTAGTTTCCACAAATTCATGAGAGTTTTCTGGAGACCAAACTCTCATATTTTTCTTGTTTAAATATCCTAGAAGATGGAACTAAGCCTCATCCGAAAAGAAGCATTTGTTGAGAATGGCAATATTTATGTTCTTCAAAAGCCATAGACAGTACTGTGTCCTCGTAACAAAATCTACCTGTTTGAGTTCCGAAACTGTTTGGATTTTATATGGAAACAACTTTGAGTCTTTTTTAAAAGTGTATGGCATGTTCCCACTGACAAATGAACTTGTGATAATTTTTCAATTGATATTTGAGATGAACTGCCCATTCGACGTCGAATATTCGCTATGCAATTTGTTTTTCGTTTTCTAGGTGCTCCACCACCAGGTTTACGAGTTACTGCTCTTGTTCCACCAAACTTAATAACACAAGCTTGAATATGTTTTTTTTTGCAGTTGCGCGTGAGTAACTGTCAATTTAGGATACTGTTGCCGAGAATCCTGTAAGCACTGATTTTATGTTGTAACTCTTAACATTAAGTTTTCTAAAGCTTCACATGCGCACCAATTTTTGATTGCTTAATTACTTAAAAAACAACCTACTATGATGAGGAAAGACTTACAAAGCACGTTAATTACACTCAACATCAAAAGTATAGGACCCCAAAAGGATGATGATAATAGTGTGTCATTAACAGTAACAATATTACATCGAAAACAGATTTTCTTAAGATGATAATGATAATTGTTGACCAACGTAGTGCTATGTGCCCCCACGAGCACTAGACTTGCGCCGACAAATATCTTCTAAACTTACCCAACTTACCTACAACTCGTGGTTGCCCCGGAGATCTTTTGGCTAAAGGACTAACTCAGTTAAGAGGCGAGTTGCGGGGAGGTTCTTATATATAAGGGCGCCACCATGTTTTACCTTTAGCCAACAGAGAACACAGACTCTGCCCTAGTAAGTGGATAACTTAGTCATTTTCGAATAAATTGTACTCAAATAAAAATAAAGAAAGGAAAACAGAGTTCGTAACAATAACAATTATATTTATTATTAAGCAACAAAGGAAATAAATAATATATAATATACCGGAGAGGTATAAGTATTGAATCAACAAAATAGTTTTAAATAGTTGGAATATCTTAAGTCATATAAACATCGTGTCTTATGCCATAAATCATTGCATAACAGTACATCAAAGCTTTAATGTACCTTACATAGGTTGCGTTTCACTCAGTATATGCAAATAATTTTTAGAAGGTACACACAGTTAGAAATTAATAATGTGAAAAACAATAATACACAATGTATTCACAAAATCGAATTGTACAATCAGATTGTAAAATAACATAAGGCTCAGCCTGTATATGTAAAATTATATGTTTAAGTACCAAGAAAAATAACTAGAACATCTTTCCATAATTGTGAATTTGAGCAACAAAATGGATAATGATTTATTTAAACAACATTAGATATGTATATATAAAAAATTACATAAAATTCCGTTACTGATTTAAAAAAAATATATTGAATTTAATTTACTCAAAATTCTTGCATTTAAACAAATCTGATATATGAGATTGATACTATATAAAAAATATTACAATTTAAATTAGGAAAGTGATTAAGCGAGTTATATATGTGATGAACTTGGTTAAATTTTATATGGATGCAAGAAAGAAAATAAAATAAAATGGTGAGTCGAACACCATGTTTTAGGACACCATGCGGTCCTCCAAAATAGCTATTACATTCATTTTTCTGGGACTCTGTCACAAAAAATATTATCCTACACACACTACCTTGCGTGATAGATGACCTTTGAATCCAATTTCGTGGTTTTTCTGGGTCCAAGTAATTAGATGGTTCCGGATGAAAATTTTCTTAGGAGATACTGACAATAACCGTCTTTTTCTAGCAGAAAAATAACTCAGCAACTTTTCATTAGCGTATACAACCAATAGCCACGTTTTCTAGCAGAAAATTATACAGCAGCTTTTCATTAGTCTATACTAACAGCCCTAAATAAATGAAAAAAGAAAAGAATAAATGGAAGATTCCAGATTAATATAATAAACGGAGAACTATGCCGTGATAAAATTACAGCCGTCCTCTTATCTTAGAAACTCACCTGAAGCAACACGTGGTCATAAAAACTTTCAATTCCGAGGAACAAACCTCGATTAAAGTACACTATACCAGTGAATTTAATTAAATGAAATCAATTTAGGATAATTCCTGCATATCACAGAATAGTAACACAATTTAATTCCAAAAATGACTTTTAGTTTTAAACACTGCCTTACTTCAAAGCTTGAATCGTAAAAACAGGCTCTCCCTAACGAATGCGTGAGTATTTATCCAGAAAGAAGACTACGTTATAGTATCAAAAAACTACCCCTAGACGGAATATTGGAAATAAAGAAGATAATTACTCAAATACCCTGACATGGTTAGAAAGTAATTGAGGAAGCCAACATCAAAAATTCAATAATTAATTCGCAGAAAGAAAGGATAAATAACCAATTAAAAATTATACCAACCGTCAAGCGATCTATAATCAAAAGTTAAATCAAGTTGCGCGAAGATGTCGCTCTAAGCAAATGAAAATGTAGAAACCAGAATTAAGTTTAGAAATGGTTATGCAATAAATTAAACCATCTTAATAGTTTTACAAAATTCTAATAAAAAATACTACGATGTCCTGTTTACATAGAATTGCTTAAGAAGAACAATAATTGAAATATGAAATCAAATATACGAACCATGACTTCGCATAAAATTTCAAAAGGTCCAACTGCGCAGAAGTTTATTCAATCCCCCGGAGAAAATATATATATAGTGACATCCAAAATAATTGAACATACTAACTTTTATGAAGATATTAGAGTTTGAAATAGCCTATGATGTTCGATAATTAGCAATTAAAGTAAATAAATTATATAAATCCATAATATTGAATTTTGAACAGTCTCTGATGACTTAAAGTTAGCAATTAATTAAGTCATTAAAAATACCCAAACGGTATAAGGATCATTTCTAGAGTGTAACAGTAGACACTAACAGAAGAAGCAAAAAGAAAAAAATTAAATAAATTATATTCAATATTCAGTATGGCTCACCTCTGCTTCGTACTAACGCATTGACACGCCTATTCATAAATAATCTATGAATTTATGTCTTCTTGCAGACTATTGTTTCATTCCTCTAGAGCCACTATGGTTAATTCTTGCGAACCACCCCACGGGTTAATCCGATTGCGAATGGCTCTAACAATAAAATTCCACACATATTCTATTGGGTTCATATCGGAGGATTGTGCTGGCCATTCCAATCTGGTGATATGTTCTTCAAGTGCCTCCTGAACTCTTATTGCATGATGTGATCTGGCATTATCATCTATAAAGATGAAATTTTCACCTAGTTCATTGCGTAATGGATAATGATAAATAATAATGGATAATGATAAATGGATAATGGACCTAATAACGTTTTCAATCCAAACTCCATTTGTCATGTTCTGTCGTATGGAAATTAGCGCAGTATGGCGGTTAAACATTGTACCACCTCACAACATGATGTACCCCCTTCGTAAGAAACAACTTCACGGAGCAAATTTATTCACTCTTGACAACCTGGTGTTCTCCAGACCCGTTGCCTACGATCATTACTGACCAATCCAATTCTGGTCTCATCGGTAAATAAGGCCCAATGCCACTACCGTAAAAGCCTGTGCTTCCGCGTCCAACGGAAACAGGCAGTTCGGTGTTGTGCAAATAGAGCGGGTACTCTTAAAGGTCTGCTAACACTAACTTCGAACTATAAAGTCTTCTTTGAATGGTAAAGCTTGAAATTACACGACGAAACGTACTTTGGAAGTGAGCTCTTAGGGTAGAAGCTGAAACATTTCGATACCTCCGGGTATATTGAACCAAATAACGATCCTCCCTTTTATTCGACACTCGTAGAGCCCAGAACGTGGTCTTCTTTCAACAGAACCACTTTCTACATATCTATGCACTATGCGTGCAACAGATGCTCTCGGGATCTTTAACAACGGATATCTAATGATTTTGAGTGTCCAGCATTATGCAAGGCAATAATTCTTGTTCAATTCAAGACGGAAATTTCACGACTCGGCATTATAACACTATGTAGTCACGAAAATAGTTTGACTACAAATGCAACAAAACTGACCGTTTTCTTCAACAATTGACAATAAATCACACGTGTGTTATCATCAAACGTCATTGCTGTTTTTTTTCCATACAGTGTGCCTACTTTGGTAAGTATCCATAAATAACAATACACCGTTCATTTCTTTTATATAGAGGGCTTCCAAGACTTGTGATGTTGTGTGTATATTGACTCAGCTTACATAGAGTCCGTGAAAACTATGTGGGCCATAGTTTGTTCCACATTTCCGCAGTCGCAGAGGCTAGTATCTGCTACTTTCCATTTATGCAGCATTAAGTTACATCTTCCGTGGCCTGCGCGGAACCTATTTAATTGCCTACATGAGAGGGTTACTCCTGGCAGATGTTCAGAAGATATAGAAATTAAATGTTTATTTCTAAATTCGGGGTGTTGTTCGAGAAGGGCTATCAAGTGATCACTTTCCATTGATGGGGGTGCTAAACCTGCGTATCCAGCCAAATCGGCCTGAAACAAATCGTGTATAGGAAGATCAATGAAAATAAATGCTTTCTACATATATGACGCTAATTATTCGAACCACGCTCTTAACCATTGAGCTATTAAGGGACTGAAGTTCGAATTGTCTGAAAAAGCCTTAAATTGCTTTAAGAACAGATATTATATTGTGCCCGTAGTTGGCAAATTTGTGCAAATCAATTTCATTTTCGCGAAGTTGTGTGAATGAAAATAAATGCTTTCTACATATACGACGCTAATTATTTGAATTTTCATATCACATCACTTCGCGAAAATGCTAATTTGCCAAACTACGGGCACAATATGATATCTGTTCTTAATTCAATTTAAGGCGACGGGTCGAACTTCAGTCCCTTAATAGCTCAATGGTTAAGAGCGTGGTCCGGTAAGCCAAAGGACGTAAGTTCGAATCCTGCATAAGAGCGAAATTTTTTTCAGTAAGAAGTATAATTAGTATCGTATATGTAGAAAGCATTTATTTTCATTCACATCACTTCGCGAAAATGCAATTGATTTGCACAGAAAAGTTAATGTTGTTATTAATCTTAGCCCATTCAATTTGTGATGCAGCAAGATGTCTGATATCTGGCGGAAATTGTTAGAAGGAATCGGTAGTCAGAGATTGGGCGTGGATCTATCAGTACCGGTGACGATCCTCATTGAATCATTAATTTGCTTATCTATTAGCTTGGCATGAGAACTTCAATACTAGACAGCAGCATAGTATTCAGCAGGAAAATAAGGTAGTGCAATGGCTGCCATTTGCTAGGTTTCCCCATTCGCTCCTCATAAATTGTTGGCTAGTTTATGTAATATATTATTGCGAAACTTCACCTTTTGACTTGTTTTATAGAGGTGCTGTCTGAATATCAGAGACTGTTCTTACATTACGCTCAGATGTTTAGGATCGATCCAATCACCATCAAATTAAAGATTTAGCTCTCTCTTTTTTGTTACGCAAATTTCTCTAAATTCTTGGTTTCGATGCATAAAGCCACGTCTTCTACATATAGAAATTTTCGCGATTTTATGGGTGGAAGATAAGTGGTGTAAATGTTGAACATTAGAAGAGCCAGAACCCAGCCTAGAGAAAAACTATTTTCCAAGGTTTTGCTACTGTTAGTTTGATTGTTTATATTTATTTTTTTTGCTTTATTTTCATCTTTTTATGAAATATATTTTTCGAAGTATTTATTATATTATTATTACTACTACAAAGAATAGATTGCAAACTTCCTATTATTTAGAAAAAATTGCAATATAAAAATGTAGAAGTAGAACCATGTAATTAATGAAACTAAAAAAACTATTAAACGTTACGACGAATTTTATGCGTCAATGTATCAATAGGTTTAACTTAGCCTATTGACATATATTCGTATGAACTAGGAATTGAGAGGTATTATGCATTGGAAAACTTAATACGTATTTCAGAATGCGAAAACAATAAGTTAGGGAAATTAATCTTTCGCCTGTCAGAATCACGAAAGCAGCCTCACTTGTTTCAACTTTTTGCATCCTGCAAATTATATTCAACTTTGTCTAAGAACTGAAACACGTTTGTGTACATCTTTAGTTAATCAAACATTAACCTTGCCAAATTATTTTCTATTTTTTTTTTCATGTATAATATATAATCAAAGGTAGAAGCGAATAAAATCAAAATACTACTCAAGTATTGCAAGATCTAGGATTAAGAGGAAAGAATGCAAAGTGTCTATTCTAACCGAAATATTAAAATAAGATGTGGTGTACACTTGAAGAATTAAAAATCTACTTTTGTTAATTATAATAAATTATATCATTGCAATCAAAATAAATTTGAATTTTGCTGAATATGAATAGGTCAGAGACCGGACACATCAGGCTGAAATCGACATCATTACGACGGACGATATAAATAGTCTACAACATCTGTAAGTACATCACGCAGTTGTTGGATAGCACTATTCATTCGGTTAACCGCACATCTATTTTTTGTGTGCGATTAACCGAATGAATAGTGCTATTCAATAACTGGGTGACGTACTTACAGATGTTGTAGAATATTTATATATTAATATTAAAATCTTTAAATTTTAGTAGTTTGTGGCATAAAAGTTTTATTAAATGTTTGTTTGTCAATAATGACTGAATTAAATGAAAGAGAAGGAATATAAATATTAATGATGACCGGTTTTGGTGATAAGAACAAGATCAGTCCCTATCACTAAACTCATCAGGAAGTATGTAACCTTTTTATTACTATGCATCCCACTCGGCAGTCAATTTCTCGTTCTGTTGTTATCAAAACTTAGGTACAACATAAATGACCGTGTAACCGCATTTTGCAAGGAATTTGTCGTACAAATTCTGATACAAACAATATTAAAGAGCTCAATATCACCATATCTGTGGAGGAAAAATCCCTATTATTAAAAATCTGGTGTGAAGAACACAAATACAGGTTCACTATTAATATTTTTTGTGAACGTGTCCGAACATATGCCTCCCCAGAGACGTAGATACGTATTTCGCCTTTCTACAGGCTCGTCGGTACGCCCCTGCTGGAGAAAGGATATTCTCAGACACATTCACAAAAAAGAACCACATCACCGAAATTATCCAGACCGGGAGTAGAAGTAAATTCAGCGCTGCCTGTTGTCAGACAGCCGAAGTACCTCGCCCCGTCCACATAACCAATGTGAGGTAACGACGCCCTTCCAAAGGTGGCACAGCCAATCTCTCTAGAAACTGCATTTTGTTTGTGTCTTCACTCATAATACGGACTAACCGCATGTGTAATGTATCAGAATAATTGAAACATACATGAGTAGGTAAACCCCACCAGTTTTGTATAATACAAAGGCATTTTTAATAATATAAAATATTATTAAAAATCTGGTGTGAAGAACACAAATACAGGTTCACTATTAATATTTTTTGTGAATGTGTCCGAACATATCCCTCCCCAGAGACGTAGATACGTATTTCGCCTTTCTACATGCTCGTCGGTACGCCCCTGCTGGAGAAAGAATATTCTCAAACACATTCACAAAAAAGAACCACATCACCAAAATTATCCAGACCGGGCGTAGAAGTAAATTCAGCGCTGCCTGTTGTCAGACAGCGGAAGTACCTCGCCTCGTCCATATAACCAATGTGAGGTAACGACGCCCTTCCAAAGGTGGCACAGCCAATCTCTCTAGAAACTGCATTTTGTTTGTGTCTTCACTCATACTACGGACTAACCGCATGTGTAATGTATCAGAATAATTGAAACATACATGAGTAGGTAAACCCCACCAGTTTTATATAATACAAAGGTATTTTTAATAATATAAAATATTATTATAAAATCTGGTGTGAAGAACACAAATACAGATTCCCTATTAATATTTTTTGTGAACGTGTCCGAACATATCCCTCCCCAGAGACGTAGATTTGGAAAGGGCGAGGTACTTCGGCTGTCTGACAACAGGCAGCGCTGAATTTACTTCTACGCCCGGTCTGGATAATTTCGGTGATGTGGTTCTTTTTTGTGAATGTGTCTGAGAATATCCTTTCTCCAGCAGGGGCGTACCGACGAGCCTGTAGAAAGGCGAAATACGTATCTACGTCTCTGGGGAGGGATATGTTCGGACACGTTCACAAAAAATATTAATAGTGAACCTGTATTTGTGTTCTTCACACCAGATTTTTAATAATATTTTATATTATTAAAAATACCTTTGTATTATACAAAACTGGTGGGGTTTACCTACTCATGTATGTTTCAATTATTCTGATAAAATCCCTATTTATCTAGAAACGTGCTGGCGCAAAAGCCTGATATTAGTCGTCGTTCAGTAGGAAGAATTCTAGAAAAAGAAAAATACCATTCTTATAAAATTCACATCCTTCCAGAACTCTCTAATGATGATTTAGACAGAAGGCAAGAGTTTTGTCAATCAATGAACATTTGTAATCATGATAATAATTTTATTTCGTAAATAATGTAGTATTTTCGGATGAAGCAATCATTTATTTGAACAGTACTACTCATGGACATAACTGTCGGTAGGCGTATACGCAACACCCTAGAAAGCTTAATGTTTGTGCTGGTAATTGTAGAAACCGAATAATATGGCCTTTTTTGTAGAAGAAACTATAGATGGTCAAAGATATTTTTTAGAACTTTTCAATAAGTAGATAGTTCCTGCATTGGAGGAAAATTGCCAACTTGCCAAAACATCTGGTTTCAGTAGAATGGGACATCTCCTCACTATTCAGTTAGTGTTCAAGATCGATTAAATCGAACTTTTGCCTACAAATGGATTGGAAAGAGACGAAGTTTAACGCCCCGCACGTTCTTCCGATCTCAGCCCACAAGATTACTTCTTGTGGGGATATCCAAAATGAAAAATGTAACTTACCCGGCCTAGAAATATGCAAGAATTGCCTGGAAGAAAAAATGAAGAGATACGAAGCATTTCACCAAACATCATAGCGAGGGTTACAAGACAATTTACATACAGATTGGCTTACTGTTAGAAAGTAGGTGGCGCTCATTTCGAAAATCTTTTAAATTAAGATTAACATTGTTTGTTTGATAAGTTTACTTTTTTTCCATACCAATTAATAAATTCAGTCACTTTCAAGACGTAGTTGCTTCATTAGAAATGAAGAGACCTCCTTGTGGCTGGTGCATTTGTATTGCTTCTGGCGTCTGCTAGGCGTAGTTGCTTGCTTGTACACAACGAATCAAATCTTAACATATTTTGGTTACGGTTCCTACTATTTGTATTCGTAGGCTGTGTATGTTTCCTTAAAGTAAGCCCCGTGATCCTTTAACAGCATGTTGTACCACTTGTCAACAATTTTGGTCATGGTTTTATCTTCCAGTAGGATAACTGTGGAAATCACACAGCAAATTTGACGACCAATTTTCTTCGAGAACAAGAAATCCAAGTGATGGAGTGGCCGGCCATGAGTCCAGTCTTGAATCCTATCGAACATGTTTGGGATTCACTTGATAGGAATATTAGAAAGCACCGTGTTGCACGTCATACTCTTCAGGAGTTAGTCAAAATTCTTGCAGAAGAATGGCACAATTTACCACAAAGCATGTTAAGACCTATGCAGACACGATATTAAATCTGTATATTCGGGTCTAAACGGAATTTTTAATAATTTTAAGTAATAAAATACATTTTGATTTTGGTAGTTTTCTTAATTGTGTATTATTCTACAAGAAAATTATTATGTTAGAGAATATTTGTTATTAAAACCTCTTTAATTAATGTTGAAAATTTGATATTCCTAAGTTGATAATTACGTATGTTTCTCTTTTAATTAAAAAATGTTGCCGTATTAAATTTATGTTCCGCTAATTTTGTCGAGCAGTGTATTTCTCCTATATATTTTTTCTAATTTGTGGAAGATGCCTAACATTGTGATATATGAAACAAAATTCTATTTCAGAAATTTAATCTTTTTAAGCTTTTTATAAGTCCGCTGTTATTATTTAGTAAGTTCATCGGAGCAACGTATCTTTATTTTTAATGGCTTCCTTCTTGAACCGGTTGCGTCCTATCACGGATGATTAAGTCCATTTAGTCGCACTGACAATCATCGAGGTAGAACTTCTTCTTCTTTTTTATTGTCTCCGCGCCCTTTCCAATCCCTAAGCAATATTTTTCGACTCAGTGCATCCGAGGACGACGATGAAGATTACCGACTCTCTCTCTAGTTCATTCCTAAATCACTGTCTCCAGGCAACAGATTCAAATAGCAATTAGTAATTAGTTCACTTCTATGTGTATTTGTACACCGACACCCCAGCTTGATGTTCACCGATCCATGAATCTCCCTGCAAATTATTAGGTGAACTAATAACATCATTCAGTTAGAGGAAAAAATGACGAAGAGGATTACTCCGTATAGAGGGGCAAAGATGGTAACCGGTGATCCCCTCTTGCTTCCTACTATCTTCTTGTCTTCATTAAATTTCACATATTTGCGAATTCAAAGCCTTCGTTGACAGTAATCCCAGATTTATTGATGTTATATATATATAATATGGACTTCTGATGCGTAGTATTATATATATATTCTTTTATATACTTATATATATATATATATATATATATATATATATATATATATATATATATATATATATATATATATATATACAGCATTCATACACAGATCGAATGGGTATTATATATGTCGTCATTTTTAATGAGTTTTTTTCTTCCAGATACGTACACAAAAGGTTTCGCCGGTTCCCTCTAATGATGGATTTTTGAAACCTTACATTAAAAATAAGTTTCCCCGTCTTATAAAAATATAGGGCGATGCCATTTATACATAATAACGGTGACCATAAATGCTTGAATTTATTCTCTTCAACTTCAACTTTAACTGTTGAAAACATGCCTGTCCAAAATATGACAACGAAAAAATCAAACAAGCAAATAAATAAAACGATTTGTTCCGAATTGGTGAAGACTGGCTTAAATCTGAAACAAACACAAACAAGCAAAATCCCCAAAGATAATATAAATTAATAAACTCTAAGTACGGATTTCGGCAACTAGGTTTCCATCTTCAATGGAACAATCTGAAAAATAAAAATATAGTTAAGCGTGGCGTCTTTGGCTAAAGTACAGCCTTTCAAGATATGTTCTTCATCAAATCGTCAGTGGGTCGGTCACTAAATTCCTAACATTAAAACAAACCCTTATATACGAGGGATGTACAATATTTATTGTTCCTAATATATAAAACAATATTATTTTTCAACATAGTCACCCTGCACTTGAAGACACTTATTCCACCTAAGTTCTGACATATTTACACCTTTTTGAAAGAACTCGGGGTCTTGATCACAGAAAAATTCTTTAATTGCAGTCATAACCTCGTCATCGCCATTAAATTTGGTCCCCCGAAGACTTTCCTTTAGTTTTGGAAATAAATAAAAATCACTAGGAGCTAGGTCAGGTAAGTGTGGTGGATGGTCCATCAGCTCGAAACATGCATTGTTAATTGTACCTAACGAAACAAAGCTCTTATGCGCTAGAGCATTATCCTGATGAAACAAAATTCTACGCGCCAACTTACCTCTTCTTTTTTCTTTGATGCAATCACGAAGTTTAACTTATCCTAAATATAAAAGATATAAAAAAGCATAATGCAATAAACATGATTGAAACAATTAGTATTTATGAATACAAACAAAAGTCTATACACCGTTTAGGGAACGCTTTAGCCAAAATTAAAGGACAGATCTTCATAAAAAGTTCTTATTATCACTTTTCTCCTAGTCGTATGATTTTCGAGAAACACGATGTACATGATAAACTCCGAAAATTTAGGCAATTACTGATATAATCTCCTTTTTTTTCTATCAAGTGACGTGTTGATTAAAATATTTAAGATGTTACTTAGCAAACATTATGTCAAATTGACAGCAATTCTGCTCAATTTGAAATGGTTCAATATTCCATTCAAGATTGCGCGGACATGAGCTTTATATATGGTGAATGTGGTGGAAATGCCAGGGACGCAGTTAGAAGAACGCAGACGCAGAACGGTATCCTCATAGTAGAATACCTAACAAAAATAGTTTCATAGCGGGCACCAAAGACTTCAGGAAACAGGTTCGGTAGTACCAAAAAACCAAGAAGTGGGAAGAGGACGTGATGAAAGAATTGTGGCTGTTGAGGAAAATATTCTTCAAATTGTTGAAGTAGATCCTGAAATCAGCATTAGAGAGGTATAGGATTGTTTCAGCCTTTACTTGATGAAATTCCATTATAACTAGTATCGCGATAAAATAAAACAAATTTTAATGAATTTCACTTTTTACTTTACACCGTAACGATCGTTTCGCTCCAACCTGAGCTTCATCAGACATGTAACTAACTTATGGACAAATTTTTACACAAATGTACCTTAAGAAACACATGTTTTGTTTTGAATAGTTGAAGGAATGGTTACTTTTTATTACTAAAATGTCTATGCACAAAACTTTCACTACAGTTTATACAATACTGTTCTTAAGTGATAAAACTGAGGGTCTACGTTATGTTAAAGGGAGGTAAAGAAGTTCTGTGGAAAAATACAATATGTGACTGTCTGAATATCAAATAAATAATTGAGTAAGGGTGAATTATCAGTTTCTAATTGATCATTGAGGATCTTGTCGGTTTTCTTTAATTTATTAATTTCAAGTGACTCTAATAAATTAAATTACGGTGTAAAGTAAAAAGTGAAATTCTTTAAAATTTGTTTTATTTTATCCCGATAATAGTTATTAGAGAGGTAGCTCGTCAAGTTGAAGTTAGTCACTGGACAGTGTGGAGGACTCTTAAAAAATTTCTTTGATAACCTTATCGCTTCGAAAGAGTTCAAAGTTTGAACAGGGACTATTTTGTCGTTAGACGTAGATTTTGCAATCGGCCCATAACAAAAATTGCAGAAAACCCTCTGTTTCTGCAACAAATTTTAGTAACTGACGAATGTGGTTTTACTAGAGGTGGAATTCTTAATTTACACAACAAGCAAGTTTACCTCATGCAATAAATGAAAAAAAAATTCAACTTTGATTTCCTGTCAATGTGTGGGCTGCAATAATTGGCACCCGACTTATAGGCCCATATGTTTTACCAAATTGTTTAAATGGATAGAGGTATTTTCATTTTTTCTAGAATTATTACCAGGATCACTAGAAGAATTACCCTTCGAATTACGTAGAAAAATGCGGCTCATGCTTGATATGACCCCTAAACATTTTACTCTGCAGGTTAGAAACTTTTTAAATGAAATTTAGGGTGAACGGTGGATTGGACGAGGTGGACCACATGTCTGGCCACCTCGATCACCTGATCTTAACAGATGTGATTGCTATCCTTGAGGGTACATGAAATCACTGGTCTACAAGGCTCCTGTAGAAAATGTGGAAGACCTTGAAAATCGCGTTATGACGGCTGCAGAATTTATAAGAAATAAGTAAAATAAACTAGCTCGAGTAAGTCAGTCACTAAACAGGTGTACTGAAGCTTGTCTTGAAGCAAATGGTGGAGATTTTCAACATTTCCCTTAGCTCAATTAAACGTCATATTGACAGGGCTTAAACTGGCACAGATATGATAGGCATCTGTAGCAAATAAACATGTTGCCTAAAAGTAGTTTTATTGTTTGCGTCTTGTCTTTATTAGTAACAAATTTAACTACGCTTTCGCTGCAAAACGCTACTTATTTCGCAAAAATGGCATATAACTTTTTTGTTTGTATTTTATAAATAAATCGATCTGTAAAATGTAAATGTTCGTTTGTTCAAAATGCTAAATCTTCGAGTTCTTCACCGATTGCTTTGAAGTTTTGACATAACCTTGTAACACCTGTGACAGGTAAAACATGCTTTCTTTGAAAAACAGCGCCATCTATTGGACATAATAGCAACACGTAATACTAAACTTTGCTCATGCCCAACAACGTGCTTCATGACAGCTTCTGTCAGTTAGCATTTTCAAAGTTTCTGATTACATTGTTAAAATGAAATTTTAATAGATTTCGATTTATTTTCATTTTGATTTATTTATTTCCTGTGACTGTGTTGGAATTGAACTTTGTCGTTTACCATAGCGTTCATTCAAAGCAAGGCAGTCACATATACTAGTCCGTCGAAACTGTCGTAGAATCAGGTGAAGCGGTTAATTATCCAATAAAATTTTTGAATTCACTTGATCTGTCAGGGATGCCACCGCACGTACTGTAATTAAAACTGGGCATGTCAATTATCGTGAAACACCTTAGATAGCATAGACAACCAACTGATAGGCTAGTACTGAGTGTATTAGATTTTAGAATAATGATTATCTTGGTTGCATTCTATTCATTAGGGAAGTACCCAGTACTTTTCTATTTACTTGGTGCCACACGAGGTATGATTTGCATGCAGTTTTTAGGCGCTCTTGCTTGTATTAGTAATTTATTTCTTAGAGTTTATCGTATTTTACAATGGACCCAAAATAGGAAGCGAAGCTCCTACAGTGGTTTGATGAGGTTGAAACAGGATCAGAATGCGACCCTTCTAGTGATGATGGTGAATGTGAGGATCCGAATTATAATCCAGAAACTGCTGACGATCAGTCCAGTTTTGATGAGCAAGACGAAGGCGATGAATTAGGAAATGAACAAGAAGAATTTCTGCCAGATGAAGATAACAATATTTTAGAATCAGGATCGAAAAATAATCTGGAATAATGCAAAATAAATCAGTTTCTGAAAATCTATGGAACAATGAGATATTGACTCTAATATTAGAAAGTACTAATAAGTATGGCAAACAGTTGGAAAATGTACAATGTTTTTTGGGCTCTGCTTGTGACAAGGGCAAATAAAAGTACCAGTTAAATGGCAGCTGTTTACATATGATCCTTTATATTATCACCCCATATGTCTCAATATAAGTGGACAAAGATATGAACAAATTTTAAGATGCCTAAGTGCTAACAGCAACGATAATGAATCAAATGATCGGCTTCATACAATTATGGCCCTTTTACGTTTTGTCATAAAAATCATTCAAGCTGTTTTTATCCTTACGATGCTCCATCTTTAGATGAGTCAATGCTACTGTTTATAGGACGGCTGAGTTTCCGTCAATATATCAAAAACAAAAAGGACAAGTACTAGGTAAAATTCTATGAAGTATGTTTAGCAGATGGCTATGGTTTGAATATATAGATTCACCAAGGAAAGTCAGATAATGACGACGCTAGCACTTCCAAAACAGAATCTCTTGGTCGTAGGTTATTAGAACCTTATCTGGACAAAGGGCATTATATCTATATGGACAATTTCTGCAATAGTGTGTCGTTATCGTCCAAACTCATTTCTCGTAAAATCCACTCTTGCGCTAATCGACGTGGGAATCCTATTGCAGTAGTTGCAAGGAAACTGAAAAAGGGCGATTATGTATGGCGAAGGAAAAATAATATTTACCTATCAAAATGGAAAGACAAACGAGATGTCATTGCCATTACCACCGGATATCAACCAAAATTGGTTACAATTACTAATCGATATGGGGTCGAAAAAATCAAACCATTAGAAATCGCAGGGTATAATCGAAATATGTCTGGTGTGGATAAAAGCGACCAAATGCTCAGTTATTACTTATGCCCTAGAAAATGTATCCGATGGTACAAGAAAGTGATTTTTCACCTCCTTGACATATATATGTGGAATTCCTTTTCTCTTTACTGTAAGGGTGCGAAGAAAATAAAATACAATGTCTTCAGGGAGCAGGCAATTAGATCTTTGATAGGTTTGCCAGAAAACGTTATTGATGGTAGGAAGCTGATAACCAAAAGAAGGACAATAACAGAAGCAAAACCACTCAACAGCATTTTCCTGAAAAAATCCCAACACCAGAAAACTACAAAAGGCACACATATTTTTTCAAATGCAGACAGTGTACGCGCAATAAAATTAGAAGGGAAACATCCTACAGGTGTAAGAACTGCTCCGAAAATCCACCATTATGTCCTGCTCCTTGCTTTGAGGAATAGCATACATCATTGGGTTAGTTAGTAATAGAAACTGTGAGGACGTCTATAGCCGGTCCGTCACAGTACATAACTTGGGTCTAGGACGTTTCGTCGCCGCCGTTTCGGGGCCGCCGATTCGGAGTCGCCGTTTCGTGGCCGGGACGTTTGGGAGCCGAGCCGGTTCGGAGCCGAGCCGGTTCGGAGCCGAGCCGTTTCGGGGCCAAGCCGTTTCGGGGCCGAGTCGTTTTGGGACCGAGTCCTTTCGGGGCCGAGACGATTCGCAGCCGGGCGGTTCGGTGCGGGGCAATGTGAATATTTTTAATATTTTTAAAATCGTATGAAAGTAAACACTGGTTATCGACTTATAATCTTAATCCACATGTTAGCAAGAAGAAATGACTTTAATCGCTTTCTGTCGGTTAAACAGTTCCCAGATTATCCATTCATTTTTGTGTAAACGGATTATTATAACATCCTGCTTGGTAGCATCATAAAAGTATCTGTTTAATGGTTATTGGTAATCAGTAGGTAATTTTGTAAATGACATTATTTCAAAGTCCACATTTTTGCATGTTCGTGTCTGTTATTGAGTGGTGTCCGTTAAGCGAGTCTCTGTGCCAAGAAAAGTTATTCTTGCTACTTGCTAAAACAATAAAAATTTACCCCCAAAATTCTTCTTAATTCCCGAAATTAAAGCCATTTCTTCTTGCTAACATGTTGATTAAGATTATAAGCCGATAAACAGTGCTTACTTTCATACGATCTTAAAAATTAAAAAAAAAAAAAAAATATTCACTTTGCCCCGCTCCGAACCGCCCGGCTGCGAATCGTCTCGGCCGCGAAACGGCTCGGCTCCGAAACGGTTCGGCACCGAAACGGCTTGGCTCCGAAACGGCTCGGCTCCGAAACGGCTCGGCTCCCAAACGTCCCGACCACGAAACGGCGGCTCCGAATCGGCGGCCCCGAAACGGCGGCGACGAAACGTCCCATCCCCACATAACTTGTACTACACATGGCGTGACATGGGCGTCTATAGCCGTCTAATGGTTTTTCATGTAAAAGGTCTTTATTTTTTAAAAATAAATGTTTTGGTTTACATATCTTACATATTTAATTAATTTTCCCATTTATATCGGTGCGTCACCAAATGGCACCACTGCAAAAATATCCGTCCGTCAACGTGTTAATCAACGTATCCGTAACATACGCTTGCGGCTAAGTTTATTAATGCCTCTTTGCATTACGAGATGGAAAGGAATTACCCGAATAAGGGACAAATTTGTTTTCCTGGCTAAACATATCTTTTGACTATTTCTTTAATAGCAAAATAGGTCTATATATAGATTTAAAAACAAATTTCGAAGATTTATAGAAGAATAATGATTCTGGCTCAAAATTGAATCAATGCATTGGAGCCCTTCACTAACAGCCCTACCTATCGAGCGATCAAGATAATTTGTAATCGAGTCAACCTTGAATCCGAAATCGTATGTCGTAAATACATTCGTCCTCAGTTGCATAGTTTACATTAACTGTTGTTATTTCAACTGTCAACTGACATTTTACTTGACGTTTGTAATGTAAGTGCAGTTCAAGTAAATACATACGATTTCGGATTCAAGGTTGACTCTATTACAAATTATCTTGATCGCTCGATAGAAGGCAATGCTGTTTTTATTCGTATTCGTAATTTATTAGATCTGTTTCATAAAAAAATATTCATATCATTAAAATTTTTTAAGCTAAAGTGTCTTTATGCTGATGTGTGTTTTTGGAAATGTGATCGCTCCTATTGGCAATTATTAAAAAATAATTGTGCATCGAATTTTTTAATATAGTATGTATGCCTTTTTTGATAATTGATGTCTTTATTAATATGATCGTGACTTCATTTCACCTCAAAATTAAATATAAGCAATTATAATGCAAATCTTATTTCGAATAGATAAAAGAGCCGATTTATCTTATTTCTCTTGGAATTAATATTTTATCATAAAAACAATAACATACATTGTCTTGCTTACTTCATTAAAATAAACACTTCTTTGAAGTAATATCCAACTGACAGAACTTGGCGATATTATTTTTCAGACCCTTAAAAAGGGATTTGAAAGTAATTTCCATTTTAAAGAACTGTTAACAATACGACCGGAAAGCATCAGCAATTCGTTTACATTCCTTGGGTACACACCGCGGATTGACATTGATAAAGACGATGCAGACGATACCGGCAGATGGCGTTGGGTACGACATTGCGGCGAAGACGATCCCATAATGGTATCGATCCGTACTATGCCGCATCCGCGCACTGATTCAGCCCAATAAACATTCATTACCTGCCGCCCCGCCACTCAATTTAGCCCCGCTCAATTTAGATTACTGTCCGAAGTAGAAAAGGATAGACTACCATCAACTACAACACCAGAATCCATTCCACTACTATTTCTTGTTCGATTTCTTTCTTCCTTTACTTTTCCCGTGTTTTCTTAAACACTCAACACATTTTAAATTAAGTCCAGCTAGTCATCGATGTTCGTTACGTCGAATGAGATGTACGAAAGAAAAAGAGATAAGAAAATAGAGGAAGAGAAAAAGAGAGAATTCGTTAAAAACACTCGAGCGGTAAGAATCGAAAATAACAGGTAATCGAAATGTATGGTGTACATTTGTAAAACCAATGTAGGTACAATTGTTTAGCTACCCGTGAATGATGATACACAAAACAAAAACTTGGATAAAAGCGACTTAAAAATGCTATTCTCTCCAATATTAAATCCATAACACATATTAGATACTATAAATTTACGGCGAAACAAATGTGAAAGAAATAGAAAATGTATTACCAATAACTCAAACTGAAAATTATATACAGGGTGTTCATTAATAATTAACAATTTTTTTTTTTAATATGTTTTCTTCTTAATGTTTCTCTTAAAGCCATTTGTAAAAAAAAAGAGACCAAATGCTTTTTCAAATTATCTAAGAAATGTTTTCACAACGAACGAGGGCGAAATAAATTCAGAATATGCAGATGAGAACTCTCAAAGAAGCATACCAGTTAGACTAGAAAACAAGAAACTTCTCAAAAAAAGAAAGAAACGGGCTATCAAAAACAAGAACTCGTTGATAAAGAAATTGTGCCACTTCGCTGGACAATGGAAAGTAGCATAAAAAGATTTATTTTAAAACCAGGAAAAAACTGCACAATCCTATCGGCTAATTTACATATTGCCAATGTTATCAAAAGTCTACAAAAATTTCTACTTAAAAACTATCACCTATTCTAGAAGAACAAAATATAATCCCCGTACATCAATTTGATTTTAGGTAACAAAACTCAGCTGCCCGCAAAATATTTATATTTAAAAAAGAAATCATTTTGGTTATCTAATTTGATCACAATTCAAACAATATAAGAATTCGAAAAGGTTTTGTTTAAGTATGACAATACGTTAAGCACGTATAAAGCGTTTGTACAATATGAAACAAACATGTAAATAATTTACATATCTGTAACTATGCACATGGACAATACACCTCGTATTTTCAGCATTTACTTCTGCTTAATACATATGTTTCTGCCAATATAGGCGTCCTCAGTTAAGCTAGTGAAGCAATTTATACAAATTAATACAAACCTGTTATAAACAACTGGTTTGTATCTGTATTTAAATTTACTGAAATAGCCCGCAAAGATCAAGCAAGTTCCGTCCTATAAGAAGACAACTATTTAATAATTGACATCTTACGGGCGAAAGATACATTGTCCGGAGGGCTACCTATCGTTCGAACAGCTATGCTGCTACGGGAAACGATAAAATACGTATGTAGATGTAGTCCATTAACAACCTGCCAGATGGCGGTATATACGAAAAGGTTTTGTTTAAGTATGACAATACGTTAAGCACGTATAAAGCGTTTGTACAATATGAAACAAACATGTAAATAATTTACATATCTGTAACTATGCACATGGACAATACACCTCGTATTTTCAGCATTTACTTCTGCTTAATACATATGTTTCTGCCAATATAGGCGTCCTCAGTTAAGCTAGTGAAGCAATTTATACAAATTAATACAAACCTGTTATAAACAACTGGTTTGTATCTGTATTTAAATTTACTGAAATAGCCCGCAAAGAGCAAGCAAGTTCCGTCCTATAAGAAGACAACTATTTAATAATTGACATCTTACGGGCGAAAGATACATTGTCCGGAGGGCTACCTATCGTTCGAACAGCTATGCTGCTACGGGAAACGATAAAATACGTATGTAGATGTAGTCCATTAACAACCTGCCAGATGGCGGTATATACGAAAAGGTTTTGTTTAAGTATGACAATACGTTAAGCACGTATAAAGCGTTTGTACAATATGAAACAAACATGTAAATAATTTACATATCTGTAACTAAGCACATGGACAATACACCTCGTATTTTCAGCATTTACTTCTGCTTAATACATATGTTTCTGCCAATATAGGCGTCCTCAGTTAAGCTAGTGAAGCAATTTATACAAATTAATACAAACCTGTTATAAACAACTGGTTTGTATCTGTATTTAAATTTACTGTAATAGCCCGCAAAGATCAAGCAAGTTCCGTCCTATAAGAAGACAACTATTTAATAATTGACATCTTACGGGCGAAAGATACATTGTCCGGAGGGCTACCTATCGTTCGAACAGCTATGCTGCTACGGGAAACGATAAAATACGTATGTAGATGTAGTCCATTAACAACCTGCCAGATGGCGGTATATACGAAAAGGTTTTGTTTAAGTATGACAATACGTTAAGCACGTATAAAGCGTTTGTACAATATGAAACAAACATGTAAATAATTTACATATCTGTAACTATGCACATGGACAATACACCTCGTATTTTCAGCATTTACTTCTGCTTAATACATATGTTTCTGCCAATATAGGCGTCCTCAGTTAAGCTAGTGAAGCAATTTATACAAATTAATACAAACCTGTTATAAACAACTGGTTTGTATCTGTATTTAAATTTACTGAAATAGCCCGCAAAGATCAAGCAAGTTCCGTCCTATAAGAAGACAACTATTTAATAATTGACATCTTACGGGCGAAAGATACATTGTCCGGAGGGCTACCTATCGTTCGAACAGCTATGCTGCTACGGGAAACGATAAAATACGTATGTAGATGTAGTCCATTAACAACCTGCCAGATGGCGGTATATACGAAAAGGTTTTGTTTAAGTATGACAATACGTTAAGCACGTATAAAGCGTTTGTACAATATGAAACAAACATGTAAATAATTTACATATCTGTAACTATGCACATGGACAATACACCTCGTATTTTCAGCATTTACTTCTGCTTAATACATATGTTTCTGCCAATATAGGCGTCCTCAGTTAAGCTAGTGAAGCAATTTATACAAATTAATACAAACCTGTTATAAACAACTGGTTTGTATCTGTATTTAAATTTACTGAAATAGCCCGCAAAGATCAAGCAAGTTCCGTCCTATAAGAAGACAACTATTAAGATGTCAATTATTAAATAGTTGTCTTCTTATAGGACGGAACTTGCTTGATCTTTGCGGGCTATTTCAGTAAATTTAAATACAGATACAAACCAGTTGTTTATAACAGGTTTGTATTAATTTGTATAAATTGCTTCACTAGCTTAACTGAGGACGCCTATATTGGCAGAAACATATGTATTAAGCAGAAGTAAATGCTGAAAATACGAGGTGTATTGTCCATGTGCATAGTTACAGATATGTAAATTATTTACATGTTTGTTTCATATTGTACAAACGCTTTATACGTGCTTAACGTATTGTCATACTTAAACAAAACCTTTTCGTATATACCGCCATCTGTCAGGTTGTTAATGGACTACATCTACATACGTATTTTATCGTTTCCCGTAGCAGCATAGCTGTTCGAACGATAGGTAGCCCTCCGGACAATGTATCTTTCGCCCGTAAGATGTCAATTATTAAATAGTTGTCTTCTTATAGGACGGAACTTGCTTGATCTTTGCGGGCTATTTCAGTATATTTAAATACAGATACAAACCAGTTGTTTATAACAGGTTTGTATTAATTTGTATAAATTGCTTCACTAGCTTAACTGAGGACGCCTATATTGGCAGAAACATATGTATTAAGCAGAAGTAAATGCTGAAAATACGAGGTGTATTGTCCATGTGCATAGTTACAGATATGTAAATTATTTACATGTTTGTTTCATATTGTAATATAAGAATTATTAAATATACTCTGTGCCGATTACTAACGAATTGTGTCTTTGTACCTAATATCTAGAGCAGACCAATTTCCGTACGCGCCATGTGCGCCGATGTGAGGATGATTGTATTGCATCAGAACTAATCAAAAGCATTCAGTATGTGTTTGGTACTTGCTTAGACTGCATGTAAGTGTAAGCATACGAAATAAAATGTCGTCGACACATAAATCGAGAAAACGACCGTTGTCAGACGAAGTGAATAAGTTTATTATGGATTTGCCGGACTTAATATACGATGGCTCAAAAATTAAATTGTTTAGTGTGCAATACATATCTAATGTGTTGGTCAAAAACACATCGTAAAGAATACGTAAGCAGTTCGAAGCACAATAATAACAAAATTAATCGACAACAGTTTATACATGATCTATGTGTAACTATGATTGTGTGTACACTGCCGTTTACTTTGTTAAGTAATGATTCATTTATTTCATTTTGGAATAAATACGCGAATCAAACATTATTGAGCACGACAACGTTACGACGGAATTTACCATAGGTGCGTAAGCAGGTTGAAAATAATATCAAACCCGAATTGAAAAATAAAAAACTGGTTATGTGTGGACGAAACAACTGACGGCAAAAAACAATCTGTAGTTAATGTGATGGCGCGTAATATGGAACAATATTAACCAACGTCTTCAATTTTATTAGCATCCAGACGACTAGAACAATGTAATGTCGAAAAAATTTCAGAGGTGCTATTAGATACTTTGGAAAAATTTAATTAAACTTTCGAAAGACCAAGTATTAATGTTTATGACCGATGGTGCCGCAACCGGTCTCTTAGAAAATATTGTCCTAACTTGTTACATATTACTTGTAAACTCCATGCTCTACACCTTGTGGCAGAACAGGTTCGTAGATGTTATCCAGAGGTAGATGCTTTAATATCGAATACAAAGGCAGTATTCCTGAAATCTCCAAAACGTATTCGAAATTTCACGAATTTTGTCCCCATACCTCTGAGCCACCACAGCCGATTCTTACACGTTGGGGTACAAGGTTACGGGCAGGGTTTTACTATCATGAACATTTTGAAAAAATTAAGGACGTGGTTTTATCATTCGATCCGAAAGAAAGTGCTGTTATCAATACAAGCTAGAAAAAATTTCAAGATGCCCAGATTAAAATGGATTTACAAAGTATTCGTGAGAATTACCTGGGACTAGAAGAAGCAATAACAAAATTAGAAAATTCGTCGCTGCCGTTAGAGGAATAACTGCAAATCGTTAAAGATGTTCACGCACAACTGTGTGCTGTAGAAGACGCAAAAAATGAAAGTGTTCTAATTAAATTTGAAAGTGTTTTAGACAGAAATGCAGATTTTGACACCTTAACACGTATTTGTGAGGGCACGTCTACAGATGCGTTAAGTTGCTTAACAAAGTATTTTGAATATGCGAATATAACATCACTAAATGTAGAACGCTCGTTTTCCGAATATAAACATATTATTCACGGCGGACATGTTTTTCAGAAATAACGTTAGAAACGCACCTATGTTAAAAATATACAATCGAGTTTCTCCAGTTTGTCAATCCTTGGAAGACGCTTAAAATGGTAAGTGTTTTTTTAAATCCTCTGTCGTGCACACAGTCACTGATTTCATACATTTTCCATTGTATTTATAGGTACATACAACGCTGCTATAATATGTACTATTCTTATTTTTCGTGTGCTTATGCATATTACTTTAATAGCAGAAAGCCAAATGTATATTGAAGCTCATGTTGCGTCTCTATTCTATCGCATATTCTAATATATTACGAATTACACTCCCATACCGGCGCTCATGGCGCGCACGGAAATTGGTCTGCTCTACTAATAACTATTAAACATGTTGGTAGACTATATTACATGATGTTGTCTTAAGGCCACTGCGACCTTTCTAGATCTCTTGACTCGTTACTGTACTTCCCCTAGTCGTGGTCTTTTTATTAAGCTTAGCAGATTTGAAGGTCTTTTTTTTAAATATAGTCGCACATTAGGATATTGGTCTCCCAGTTATAGAAACCACGTTCTCGTAAACTTCCCACTAGTTACATTACATGAATCATTGTTTTCTCTTGACAAGATCTACACACAGTTTCTGCTCTCATGCCCATATTATTCATATTAAGGATAAAATGTCCCGTTAATATGCTTACTGTCATCTGTCTTTCTGTCTCTGAGTAGCGTTCATAGGACATTATTAAGTATTAATACATCTAGAGACAAAAGTCTGCTCTTAGCATCAAGAGGCAACACATGTTAATATTAAGAGACATGACACTCATTTTAACGTTTAGCATTAAAATCAACGCAATAATTCAAGTTCATCAAGATATTAATAGCAAAAGAATTTGAGAAGTTTAATAATAAGATTTATGAGGCTTTCTTTAATGAAAAAGGTCTAAGAGTTTTGATTAAATAAATAAAATATTGAAACATATTGCTATGGTTTTTTTCCCCGCAACATTTTGAAGAAAAACATTATTTTATATTGAACAATAATTTTCGATGACATTGTATAATTTATTATGTATGTGACTACAGTTTGTATTTTGAGTTATTTTGACTAGTGTTGTTAGTACGCCGTTTGGCCGTGCTATTTCCTGCAGGCACGTCTTGTTACCCGAGTAAGAGAGTCGCGTATTAGAAGATAAAACTCTTTATATCTTATTTCAAGTACTTTCAAGTAATTTTTTTGCTATTTATTAGGTTAATTTTGCTCGGTTGTCACTAAGGATTTTTTATTATACGCGTCGTTCATTATCATATAATATTTTTACCTTAAAAATATTGTTTAATGATGCAATATTTATCTTAATACTTTATTAAGATTTTTTTAAATTTTTTTGTGTAATAAATTTCATTTTAATTTTATTGTAATTTTCTTTTACCTTTGTTTGAACTCTTGTACTTGCGCCTGTTAAATTTTGTAGAAGAGAAGTACAACGTTTTCCAATTGGAACCTTGAGGGAAGATCAGTCTCATTATAAAGATCAACCGATTGAGTATCTAAGCTGGACACATTGGTTGTGAATTGTGAATAAACAACTTCGAATATCACAATTCATAGCAATATGTAAATATACATTTACATAAATTTCAATATACACCGTGTTTCAAAAAGAACTTCATCTCAGTAAGCACTGGGTTACTAGTGCTTGCAAATTATTATAAACCACTTGCCTTTTATTTATAACTAAGTATTTATCTATCATTTTGACATTTGTCATCAATATAATTTTTTCTTACAAATATTTTCTTTTACTTAATAAACAATACTACCAAATAATGTACACCTTGCAAGAAAATATTTTTATTGTGCACAATTTCTTAATGGAGAATGCCAATATTCTTACGGGGAATGTAAGCGACAGTTTCACTTGCAGTTTCCTAATAGTGTTGTGGAAAATACCACTTTACATCCTAACATTCGTCTAGTCGTGGGAAAGTTTCGGGCTGCTGGATCTGTGTTAAAAGGCAAAAGTTCTGGTAGGCCACGTACACTGCAAAATATTGTTAAACATATAGAAAATTTTGGTGGAGAAAATCCACATACATCAGTTCGTCGTTTATCATTTCAAAAGAACGTGTCTTCTAGTACCGTTCATAAAATTTTGAAGCGTCGTTTACATATACAGGCTGATTCACTTTCGGCCCTCACCATGGGGATCTCTGTTATTATTGGAGATTGAGTATAGGTTTAAATTTGGCAAAGTTGTTAAATTTTGTGTTTGTTATAAATCCGTAAAGATAATAGACCTGTGACAAATGGCCTTCGTTATTTAAAAAAAAAAACGCGAAAACCCCATTTTCTTCTTTTACCTGTAGCACCGACATTTGGCCTTGTAGAGAAAATATAAAAACACATCCTTGTGGCCATTTCTGAACCTCTATCCAGTGGTGTACTCTAAATTTTTATACGACGTTTCGTTTCTTTCTGGCCATCATCAACTATCTAATTTCTTATAGGCCCCATATTGGATTTAGACATATTCAGAAAGAGTTTTTTTTTTCTGATTTCAACCATGTACCACATGCTGACTATAGTTTTTGACATTAGGTTTTATTTGAAATAATAAATTATAAGATTAAATAAGGTAGCCTTTGGAATTTTAATCTGTCAAACATTTCATTTATTGTTCATTAATAATACAAAAATGTCATACACTAACGAAGAGAAACGAGATATGATAAGTATTTTTTATTCTTCGAAACGAAATTCAACAGTAGCGAGTACAAGATAACAAAAACATTAATATAAATACATAGAAAAATCAACAATAAACTACTCGTATTACAGTAAATGTTCAATTATCTGGCCATCTTCGGTAATGCACAATTGGGAACGCCTTCTGGCATTTTGTACTGCCCTTTGTATAGTTCTTCTAGGAACTGCATCGAAGGCATTCTGAAGTCTGTCTCGTAATTCTTCAATGTTTTGTGGCGCATCTACTTTATAAATATTATTTTTAACATGTCCCCATAAAAAAAAATCTAGCGGACTTAAATCAGGTGATCTCGCAGGCCATTCAACAACTCCCCTATTTCCAATCCAACGGTTTGCAAACTCTTGATTTAAGAAATTTCTAACAACAGCAGCATTGTGTGCTGGTGCGCCATCTTGTTGCCACCATAAATGTTGTCATTTTAATGGGATATTGTCGTCAAGATAGTCAGATACGTATGTACGTAAAATGTTTAAATATCTTTCTCCATTTAAATGTTCTTCATACATAACTGGTCCTAAGAGACGATTTGCCAAAATACCCATCCAAACGTTTATTCCAAAATGATGTTGTGGTCTTCTAGCCCTGTTTTGTCGGAGATTTTGTACTGCCCAATAGTGCTCCGTATTTCTGTTGAACATTCCAGGATTTGTAAATTTTGATTCATCTGACCAGATGATTTTGCTTAAAAAATTTTCGTCATTTTCTATCCTTCCCATTAACCAATTACAATATTCTAGCCTTCTCAAATTATCTCCAGGCAGTAAAGAGTGACTAATATGGATCCTGTATGGTTTAAACCTACTTTTATGTAAAGTTCTCCAAACTCTGGACTGGCACAAATTTAATTCTGACGCTACTTCGCGTGTAGAAATTGATGGATTATTATTTATCTATAAAAATACAAGATTAACATGAACTTTGAAAACACGCTTTTAATTTACCATTTGTAAAATATCTTGTCGATTTTCATTTAAATTCTTGTTGTCTTGACCATTACGCGGCTTAGTAAACGATCCATTCTCGATCAAATTTCTGTCGAGATCTAGAAAAACGGTACGATGAGGCTGTTGTCGTTCTGGATATAATTGTAGATATCTTGTACTCGCTACTGTTGAATTTCGGTTCGAAGAATAATCTCGTTTCTCTTCGTTAGTGTATGACATTTTTGTATTATTAATGAACAATAAATGAAATGTTTGACAGATTGAAATTCCATGGCTACCATATTTAATCTTATAATTTATTCTTTCAAATAAAACCTAATGTCAAAAACTTTAGTCAGCATGTGGTATATGGTTGAAATCAGAGAAAAAACTCTTTCTGAAGATGTCTAAATTCAATATGGCGCCTATGAGAAATTAGATAGTTGATGATGGCCAGAAAGAAACGAAACGTCGTATAAAAATTTAGAGTACGCCACTGGATAGAGGTTTAGAAATGGCCACAAGGATGTGTTTTTATATTTTCTCTACAAGGCCAAATGCCGGTGCTACAGGTAAAAGAAAAAAATGGGGTTTCGCGTTTTTTTTTAAATAACGAAGGTCATTTGTCACAGGTCTATTTTCTTTACGGATTTATAACAAACAGAAAATTTAACAACTTTGCCAAATTTAAACCGATGCTCTATCTCCAATAATAAGCGAGATCCCCATGGTGAGGCCGAAAATGAATCAGCCTGTATATCCATACAAACTATCGATTGTTCAACAGATCTTACCTAGAGATCAGGCTAGTAGGCTTAATTATTGCAACTTCTTTCAAGAAACTTTAAATAATGACGAAATTCATGATCGAGTATGGTTAGCTGTATCTCGTCGTAGAAAAATAGGATGAATATTTTTTCACAATAGCATTAATAGCCAACGATACAGAGAAAAGTTATTAACACCATTTAGAACTCAGGTGCAACGACGCGAACTAAATGGGGGTTACTTCCAGCAAGATGGGGCTACTGCACATACATCTCGTGAAAATTTAGCGCTTTTAGAAGTTTACTTCCCTCGTCGAGTTATAAGTAGAGGTGTTTGGCCAGCAAGGTCACCAGATCTTACTCCGTTAGATTTTGCTATTTTTGCGGATTGCAGAAAAATGACAAGACAAGAATGAATAACTTTAACGACTTGATGAATAGAATTGCAATTAAATGTTATTAAATAACACTAAATGTATTGCAGAATGTTTTTGACAAAATGAAAGGTCGTATTGCATTATGCATTGAACAGGAGGGTGACCATTTTGAACACTTGTTCCAAATTATAATAACTAAAATGTCTATAAATTCGTTATTTACCTTGGTTGTTTGATTACTATCCATCTTTAAAATTTTCTTATTTAAATAAATTAATGATCAAATTGTAGTCTTTACAGGGTTGCAGTGTATAGTAGTTGTGCGGAAGCGTTTTTCTTACTTTACTGTGCCCCATGTGCGACTTTTAATTAGTAGTTTTTACCTACTGATTATGACAACTTAGTTGTCGAAATACGTACTTAGGATACGGCTAATAATTGTAGTTAGGGGTTATATACCTTTTTTAAATCAAATTGTACTTGTTATTAATTTTATCACCATGTCTCTCTATGATAAATTTTGACAGTGAAAGGGAGATAACTCTCATACCATTTAATCTTTATCCTCATTTAAAGAATGCAGATCATCATAATTTATTGGAGAAATTCATTCTTTTTGAAACAAGTTGTATCTGCCACCAATTCCGTGAGCTGTGGGCGAACATGGAACATGTAATGTTGACCAATGGCTCACAGGACATAACTTTCATATAAGCTTTCTTTAAGTTGGTGGCAGTTACATTGAAATTTAGATGTTTTTCAGTATATTATTTATGTACTAAAAACACTTTTAAGCCCATTTTACTAAAGCAAGCCTCACAAATCTTATTCTTAAACTTTTTAAATTCTGAGACTAATGAATGAATTAAATGAGACTAATGTATCTTGATATGATATTAATACTGTTACAATGAAACTGGTGTCTCTTAATGCTAAGATAAGATAATTCTGATAGTATTCAAACTACTACAAGTAAGCAAAGTTTATTACCACCGCAAAAAACATTATTCTTTCTGCCTCTATTCATTATGTCCGTAATTAACTTGGAAATATTTTCACTAGAAAACTATTTTGCATGTAATCATATAACTTGGGGAGTTTTACCACTTTTTCCAGTCCACATTTCCATAATAGTTTTTGCAATTCTAAACGAGGGCTTCGATCCTATGAAGGCTGTAGATCAGGCCTGTCCAATTCACCCGCTTTTCTTGGGACCTATGGTCCTCGTGCCCTGGGACTGAGACTAATGCCAGTTCCTAGTTATCACTAAGCTCATTTAGGGCACACACATAATCCCATATAAGTTTAGACTTAACTGAAATTAATGCCTTTAGCATTGGTTGGCTGTCGAAGAAGATGGACACGGTGCGATTCGTTCTCCCTTGTCAATTAATTTCTTCAACACAATGATGTAGTGCGGCCACCTCCGCTTGTATTTACCTTACCGTAGTATTTCTACTTAGGCTCACTTGGATCATGGCGGGTAACTAACTTAATAAGAACAGATTTAACAAGCTTTCTCTCACTATCTGATTCCGTAGTAGGTAATAAAATCTTTTATATACCAGACCTAATATAAAATAACATGAATAATATTTAAACCCTGATACTGTCATTAAACTATTATCCTCCAATTGTTTAAGAAACTTAATTAGATAGCTCATTTACTTGTAAACATAAATATTGTTAAGCAAAAAATTGATTCCATAACAGAAAAAGCAAGAAACTCAAATAATAACCAAAAAGGCAAAGATGATTAAAATGACTTCCAATTTTGACATAAACTAAATCGAAATAAGTAATTTTGAATTGAGTGTTAAGAATATTATAAACTAAAATATGAGTTAATAACTTTTTTCTCAAAGAAAACAATGTTACGAAAAGTTCAATAAAACATCACAGAAATATGTTGTTTTCGCAACATTGTCACGCAGAAAATCTTAGAAATAATCATAATTCAAAGTAAATTGAAGCATGAAAAGCTTATGCTAATTTTACAAATAAATGACAGGCACCTCATCCTGTTCGAGTTAAAATAATCAGTCAAGCATTCCCCTTTCCTGCGAGTCAAGATATTTGGTCACAAGCTACATGTTTAAAAAAAAAATATCTGAAATCTCAAGAAGTTTTTTTCTGTCACAATTCTGTTTAAATAAAAGGGTTCATAATAAAATGTTATATTGACTTATAATTTACCATTTTTTGAGCATTATATCAAAATATAACGTTTGTACCTACAATGTTCTGTAGAGCTGAGAAACTATTTCATAATCAAATTCGTTAATATTAAACTTATCCTTAAAACCTTTTTTCTATCTTTTATTTAGTTTTATATTTTATATTATTGACCATTTCGAAAACTTGAAATTCGATAATGTAAGTTTGCGCAATAATCTGTTCAGCAGAGCGCTTCTAAAAAAAAAAGAGTAAACGGAATGATAAAAGTAAATAGACAAAGCGAAGAACTGGAAGAAAGTGAAGAGGTAATCACAAATTGCAAACTGCAGTTTCATTTCTTGTTAATCGTTGAAATGGCGAAACTCGGTCTGTACCTTGTAAATATTTAATATGGAGCAAAGCAAAATACAATTACATTGAAGCACACTTTATCTGAAGAGTTTTAATAGTGTTTGCTACGGATATATTTTATTCTGAGACAACGCCTTTTAGTAATTTAGTTCGAAAAACTTTTTCTACTAACTTTACGTGCTATAAAATGTTATTAAGTAATAATTATTCTAGTAAATAGGAATATAACTTTAGAATATATGTGCAAAACAGGAAAACGTACCGACTTGACTAAAAGCTACCAGGAATTCAGGAATTATTGTCCCCTACCTACCCAGAAAGAAACAAATGGCTTGTCTTAAACAATTTTGCTTTTGCATATAATCTCCTAGCAAATATAAATTTCGTGTTAAAATTCCGTAGGCCTTCACGGCTGTAGTCGCTTTGAAATATAATTTTCTTGCGGGTTTTGCCTTGTTATCGTAATTTCGCTAGACGTTACGCTGGCCATACTGCCAGTTTCTTCAGGCTCTGCTATCAGATCGATTCTCTTCCTTGTCATTCTGCCACGAATTAAAGGAGTCTATAAGTTAATATATGAACATGGGAAGAGCTGCGTCGAAGAAACAGAAAGATCAGAGCAACACACGAAGAAAAAGAATTCGACAATCAGCGGTTGCGTAATATATATATATATATATATTACGGAGAAGATGTACACAAGAAGCAGAAGTATTAGCTACAATGAAGAATTACCATCGAAAAATTATTAGAGAGAAGCTATTGAAATAGAAAAATGTCCTAATTTAACCACGAGAACGGCTATAGACTAGTATCACATGGAAGAATCTACTACGAGAATCCGTCACGACCAAGGGAGCAAGACGGTCACACCCCAGTGAACCAACGCCATATGGTTTAAAGAAAAGCGACAACGAGGAGACCTGATCTTGGACAGCGAAACGTTGAGTGAAATTGGGACAATACGAGGAAACCCTCAAGAAAATTGTACTACAAGTAAATTTCGCGTGCCGAAGGTCTTTAGAGTAGAAAAAAAATCATTTTCTTATCTTACTTTAGTGGCTTTGAATGTTTCTTCAGCTTAGTAAATAGAAATAATCGCTGTGGATTATATCTAGAGAATAGGTTCCAAACCTCGTCTCGACTTTTCCACATTTTTCTTTGTTTACTTTTTTCAATAACTGGGCATAAGATTGACATAGTATCAACTTGTGATGGTATTCACGCATGTCAGTCAGCAGAAAAAACAATGTACCTTTCACTATGGATCAAAATAATAGACTCAGGTGTAATTTTTTAATACAAATCCTTCGAACGCTTTTCTGGACTTTTATTAAATTTAAATTTGCTTTTTCCGTAGCTTAATTAATATTCTAGGCATCTGTGACGTCAGAAGTGGCTGGAGGGATCGCCATGTGATGTCGCTGAGACTCGTTATAGCTTCGTTTCCGAGGCGTACTCATTAGAGTTCGATTTTATTGATAGAATAAATAACAAACTCGGGAACAATATAAAATAATATTTAATAAATACATATCAATATCATTACAAGTTACAGATTAGATTTGCAAGACTTACTCACTCTCCTTTATCTTTATCATACATATCATTTCTACTTACTTACTAATCTATATACATACTTAATAACCTACTTTAGTTATAACACATCCCGTGAACATATCTGTTTTTAAGGTCCATTTCGGCGTGTTAATTTTTCTAAACTCTTCTGAATGCTTCGGGTACAAATTTTAAAGTTTTGGTCATGTACTCGGTGTATTTTCACAAGACCTTTTGCAAGATTTAAATTTCCTGAATAATTGAATTATTTGGTATGAAAAGGCAAGAATACAAGAGTAAAATTGTGATTCCACGTAACGTAAAGCTTAGACTAATCATTTAATACATGCAAGAAAACATTACTCATTCATGTATATTTTAGCTAGTATCACGATTAAGTTCGGGTATCATTTACCATCAGCCTAAATTATTGTAGATTATTGAATATACAGAGGGGTTGGTTTTTCATTGTACAGTCAATATTGTCGTTCACAGTATCACATTTCAAAAAAATCAAAACGTATCTGATACTATTTTTTGCCCTCTTTCCGATCCTGTGAAACTAAGTGCTATCAGTTGAAAAACAAAAGATGATCTAATGATTTTTTTTGGTTGAAAACCCTCTATATTATTGAATATTTAGGCAGCCTATTCAATTCTGAATAGAATATATATATATATATATATATATATATATATATATATACAGTAAAACAACTTGAACTACGAAAGCCTATTAATAGGGCACGGTAGTGGGAGGTAAAATTAAATGTATCCATTTTAGTATTGTCAACTTTTTCTATGACAGGAATGTCAGTGGTTATGTGAAATACTTTAGCGAACCATCAAACTTTATCCTAATGGAATACACAATTAATGAAAAAGTGCAAATTATAAAGTGGTTTTATGGAGGTCACACACTTTCATCAATTGTAAATATTTGGAGAACTACCTTCATTAATCGTCCTGTTCCATGTTTAAATACAATTCATCGAATTAAGAAAAATTTTGAAAAATACGGATGTGTCTCTCCCTCTTTACATAAAAAGCCCGCACATGATAATGCGGATCGGGATATCATGATATGCGCTACTGTTGAAGAAAATGAATACCAAACGCTAGGCCAAATTAGTGAAAGTGTCGATGTCTCCCGTGAAACTGTTAGAAAAGTATTAAAGAAGAATAAATACCGTTCGTATCATGTACAAAAAGTAAATGAAATATTTCCTGGAGATCATTGTAACCGAGTTCAGTTCTGTTTGGATATAATTGAGAAATATGGTGTGGATGAAAATTTTATTTCTAATATTCTCTTTACTGACGAATCTTCATTTATTTTACACGGTCGACATAATCCTATGTTAATAAGGTATTGGTCAAAAGACAATAAACATAAATCGTATACAGCTCATACACAATACCCACAGAAATTGAATGTTTGGATTGGAATGTTAGGGGACAATATAATTGGTCCATTTTTTATAAACGGCGTGTTAAATTCACAAAAATATTTACAATTGCTGCAATATGACATTATTCCTTTTATCCAGAACATACTCAATATTGAAATAGGAAGTATTTGGTATCAGCAAGACGGATGTCCTGCACATAACAGTGCAATTGTGCGTCAATTCTTAAGAAATACCTTTGGAAATAGAATTATTTCTCTAGGCGGTACAATTGAATGGCCGGCCAGATCACCAGATTTGTCCCCTAATGATTTTTTCTTGTGGGGGTATCTAAAGTCAAAAATTTACGGTTTCGAACATCAACGGTCAAATAATTTAGATGAGCTATGTCAAAAAATAAGAAATTTCTTAGCATCGATTACGCCCGATATGCTGGCAAATGTTAGACGTGGTTTTTATGATCGGGTAGTGTATTGTTTAGTAATTCAAGGTGCACGATTCGAACACGTAATTAATTAAAAGTATATATATTAAAGTAGTATTATGATAATAAATTTTATTTTGTTGGACTTATTTTTTATTTGACGGTTCTTTAGTTGCAATTAGTATGCAATACAATTTCAGTTTTCCCATAATATAAACTTAATTTAACAAACTACACGTTTATATTAAAAAACATATTATTAGTAGCTAAATAAGCTAAATGAATACATTTAATTTTACCTCCCACCACCCTCTCCTATCAATAGGCTTTCGTAGTTCAAGTTGTTATACTGTATATATATATATAATATTTTCGTGACCTTGGTATGATATGGTAAACTTAATAAGTCGGCGATTAAAGGTCTGGTTTATTACTTCAAAGTATATATATTTAAAACAACCCTACATGTTTCGGCAATGGTGCCTTTGTCAAGGATATAAAAAATATATGTCGATATATTTTTTATATCCTTGACAAAGGCATCATTGCCGAAACATGTAGGGTTGCTTTAAATATATATACTTTGAAGTAATAAACCAGACCTTTAATCGCCGACTTATTAAGTTTACTATATATATATATATATATATATATATATATATATATATTGATATAGGGCAAGCCTATCCATAAGAATGCCTCAGTGGACAAAAGATTGTATTTAAATGTATATATGTAAGTTCTAGGATAATTTAGAAGTTTAGAACTTGAATTCTTCATATGAAAAATCAATAAAGTTGAATTCGCGTAATTAATGGTTTTAAATTTAATTTCACATTTATTTATTTGTATCTTTTAATTTGTATCAGTCATTTCATTTCGATATTATATTTTTCTAATGATATTTCAACTTAATTGATTAATAATTATAGACGCCATAAATTTAGGCAAAACTGTACTTATATTTAAAAAGGTTATCGCGGGAATGTTTCCCACAATAAAATTAGCTTTAATTACAATAATTATTATTCAAGCATGAAATATATATTCACTAAAATAAACTAAATAATTAATATTAAGTATATGTATTTTCAAAATGTTTAAATTGTCATTTTAATTATTATAAAACACCGCGATTAAAATGATACATACAATTAGACGAATCAGGATGAGGGATGAGAAAAAAAAGATAGTTAGCGTAACTAGAAGTCCGCCATTAAAAACATCTCGACGTATTTGAAGTGCTTCTCTAAAAATTAAATGAAAAAACATTAATAATACTAATAAAACCATACGTCTACTCTAGTAAAAATCTTACCTATATATCCAGCTCCAGTTTGACCTATTTTACAAGTCCAGAAGGTGACCGGGGTCCTGATAAACAGCAATTGAATTTCACCACGAAGCTTGGCCGATTGGACCGGACTACAGCTAAGGTGACGCCAACAGATTGCCGCAAGACGCAGACCCACTTTTATGGACCTGTTTTGCAGATTCCAAACACCTTAAATCCTATCCTGATTCACTTAAGTATTATTTAAAATACCTACGAATTTTTAAGAAAACGAATAATTAATTCATCATGCACAAATAAAATATCATATTTCTATGATTCATTGAGTAATAATTACTTATATTATTTTTAATAGATTGAGATATTTATATTACTGTTACGAAGAATACAAGTTAAAGTTCAATTTCAATTCAATTTTAATTTTAATCTTGTTGATATTTTAAGATGTATCATAGATTTCACTCATAATAATTTTATTCATGTCATACTAAGTTTGTTTATTTTTATTAACCTAGTTTAATCGCCATATTAATTTCATCACGTGACATGTTAGATATTTATTGATCATAATGTTAATGTATATCTCACTTACCTGTTAATTTGGCATTCATTTCATTAAAGTTGTTAATCATTAATCCATATCTCGATCGTTTTATTTTATAGTTTTAAGAATAAATAAATTCTATTTGTCTGTTGCATGGCCATTAGCCGATATTGTAAGTGTTCGATATGGTGTCACCGAACTTACTATATTAAGGGGCACTTAATTATGTCCCATAACAAGAGTTTATATTGTTCAATTGACTAGCCGGAACCACAAAACACTAAACATTACGCCCACTCAAAACACTTATAAGAAGTTTTATGTACATCTGAACAGCTGTTTTTAAGGTTAAGTATATGTTGTTATGTGCAAGTATGCGTTTTTGCATTGTGCCCAAATAATTATTGTAACATCATTCAACTCCATCTATATGTTATATTTGATAACGTATTTGAATAATAGAAATTTATAATGCACATTTTCTAAATAATCATTCCAGTTTATTTAAATTTTTAAATATCAGCTTTTAATACGCTCATTAGTTAGGGGACCGTTACATTTTTGGCGCCCAACGTGGGGCCATTAGAAAACGTGCCCAATCGAACACAAAGTATAAAATAAAACGAGAGAGGATATATTAAAACCTGTATTCTTCTAGATTTATTTAAGATACATAATATTTTTACACTTGTGAATCTGTATTTTGCCTTTTGTGGTCATTTTTATGTGATAGGACGCTGACTGGTACACAGGAACAGGATTTGTAAGTTCTTTTCTTAAAGAGGTTTTTGTTCTCATAATAAACATTTAAAACAAAGGTCTTAAAGTTTAAAACGAAAATTATTTTATGAGATAAAAAATTATTTACATAATCAATTTGCATATACAATACTAATATTAAAATATAAAAATAGGAATAATTAATATACATAAACAAACATAACCTATCATAAAAGCACTATAATATACATTTTTAATCATAATAACAATATGGACAAACGAACAAGGAGCAAGTCCAGGGAAAATATTATGGAAGGCAGAGGAGAAGAGGCAGATCAGGAAGATGCTACTACTGTTATATTACAACCAGAACCACTAAAAGAGGAGGTGCCTCTGAATCTTAGTTCTTTGACGGCTATTTTATCTAATTTAACCCAAAAATTAGAAACGAATAATGAAAATTTTAAACAATCTGCAGCAGAAAATAATGAAAAACTAGATGCTAATAATAAAAATATAAGTCAGTTAGAAACAAATTTAAATCAAAAATTAGAAACAAATAATGAAAATTTTAAACAAATTATGATAGAGAACAACCAAAAACAAGAAGAAAATAACGAAAGACAAGAGGCTAACCTATAACAATTTATTACAGAAAATAACATAAGATTAGAGACAAATATTAATTTAATAGAAGCTAACATTAATAGCAAATTAGAACAACTCAAACAGGATAAAGAAGAAATAAAAAAAGACATACAAGGTTTGAAAGATAGCCAAACGAAGATAGAAGAAATAATACACCAAACTCTTGAAGAAAGCGAGATAAAATGCTTGCTGAAAATGGACGAAACTCTAAATGTTCATAACCAACATTGGGCCAAACAATTGGAGAATACTTCACGGGAAATCTACGAAACCACAAAGAATAAAATAATAACCGCAAACACGGAAACAAAAACAGAATTGACAAAGTCTTGTAACGAAGCACACACGAAATTTAACAATAAATTAACAGATTTTAATTTAAGTAACGAAATATCTTCGTTAAATTTGAAACAACATTTAACAGAAAGTTTTAACACTCAGATGGGGGAACACAGGACATATTACGAACAGGAGATTAACCAAGTGAAAGATAATCTTGACACTATCAGAACGAACCAAGATATTAATAAAAATTCCTACGAATCCGAATTGAGAATAATAGAAACGAAGATTAAAAGATATACTGCGTCTGTTAATTGTATGAACACAGGAGGTCCAACCATTAAAATAGAAAACCTTACTCATTTCGACGGGGATATTACGCATGTACATCCTATGCTTTATTTAAATGGACTCCTGCGTTACCTAATCGACATTCCGGACAACAAACAAAAGATGGATATAATAAGAGTTACTCTAAAAGATAGTGCTCAGGAGTGGTTCTTACGCATAGAAGATCACTGCGAGGACGTAGAGAAATTCGTGTCGCTATTTAAAAGGAATTACTGGGATGAAGCGCAACAAAATCGTGCTAAAATTAGACTTTTAACCGGTAAATATCGAATAGGCTCAATAACTAGGGAGATATATGCTTCGAGAATTTACAATCTTTGTAAACATATAGCCGATATGGAGGAATCAATCATAGCACGACAGTTACTTAATCACTTCATTTATTCGGATACTCAAGCCATTATTTGTCAACGTGTCAATGATATGGACTCGTTAATAGAAATTTTACGAAGATTAGATGACTTCGCAGAGGGTAGTCGTGGTTCATTCTTGCCAGCGCAACGGAATGCAAGTAACAGCCCATATAATCCATCGAATAATCGACCGAGTAATAATAATAATAACACCACACATAATCAACCATTTAGACAATATTATTCTCAAAATAATCGACCGAATCATTTACAAGAAACAATTTCGTATAATAACAACAGGTCAAATAACAATTATCCTCAGGCGAATCAAGCAACTAATCATAACAACACGAATTATAATAACAACCAAGCAAGCCCTCCTCAAAATTATAACAATCATCAAAATTATAGTAACCATTCTACAAATCCTTTTAATAATTATAATAATAGACCTAATGTTTCGATTAATCCACACCCTAGTAATAATTATAACAATAATGCGCGATCATATGATGCTAACCGCCCAAATAATTACAACCAGTATAATAACCAGCCGGTAAGAAGAGGAATGAATAATTACAGATACCGAAATAGAGGACGTGTTAATAACTACTGCAGGAGACCATTGTCACCATCGCCCTCTAGAGAAGAATCGGAGGTTGTACAAAAAAAAACGTCAATTTCGGAAATAGATCTATATACCAACCCGACACCAAGCACCTCGACTCAAAAACATTAATTAAAAGCAACTGTAACTACCCCTCAAAATTGAATAATACATATGAACTAATCGAGCCTAACACCGATTATATCAAGGGGAGATATCATACATCAATGCTACAAGATTATACAGTATAGAAACTAATTTAAATAAAAACTAAACACATATAAATTTAATACTAATAAATCAATATTAATAATTTCAATATAGTTATAATGTAATATACAGTTACACTTGAGAGACAAAAAGGGGTAGATTACAGTTCGAAAAACCAAAACAATAAGACTAACAGAAAATTCATATACAAATATTTCTATTAAAAAAAAAAAAAAAAAAAAAAAACAGGCGAACTTTATTTACAATAAAAGGTAAACTTATAATAATTAGAACTTGTGAACCAAATGATTATTAAACTTACACGTTTAAGCAAAACAAAAGCTGGTATAAAAATATAAAATGGTAAAGATAAACTTAGAAAGAACAATAATTATACATTTATATGTTACAAAAATAAAACTAATTTATGGGGAAATAAAGCAATTATAAACATGCAAAATGTTAATGAAAATGAAAGTCTTCGATGCAATATATTTTATAGATACAGTATGACCAGAATAAATAAAAGAGTGCTGAAATGTTATAAGATTAGAGAAGGTTTAGATTAATAATAATGGTAGAAGGAGATAATATATGATATGGGGAGATAAAGTATATAAATAAATAAATGAATTATTATTAATATGAATATTGAAATATAGACAAAATGTCTTATTATGGGGAATTTAATTAGGTTATAAGGAATGGTATTTTAATAAGATAAGTGAAAGAATAGATAGTAAAGGATATGTATTTAAAAAAAGGAAAGAATTATTTATTATGTAAACTAAAACTTATATTAATATATGAATTATTAAAAAAGATTAAGAATAACAATTTATGTAAGGAATGGTAAGCATGTACCATTAACAGAAGACACATCTCAAATAAAACCCAAAGCTAAACTACTTAACAAACAGAAAATCTTCACATATTATAACCAGAATAATTATCAAGTTTTGTTTAAAAAAAAAAAAAAAAAAACACACACAGTTAAATAAAGTTTACAGTTCGCTAAACATAACAATTGGTAAGAATAATAATGAACAGAGATATAGTATATATACAAATAGAACGATAATGTCAATATAACGTATAACGATACAATCAAACAAATATACGGAAATAAATTTTACATATAAAAACTGATAGAAACTGAAAATAATATCACCTAATACATAAAATGTATAATATAAAATAATAATAAAAAAAAAAAAACAAAATTTTATATGACTTAATACTGAATTAAATAGACTCAATGAATAATTTGGATAAGCCTCTTTGCCTAGTCAATAACGTCTTACCAAATTACTGGGGAAGTTGATATAGGGCAAGCCTATCCATAAGAATGCCTCAGTGGACAAAAGATTGTATTTAAATGTATATATGTAAGTTCTAGGATAATTTAGAAGTTTAGAACTTGAATTCTTCATATGAAAAATCAATAAAGTTGAATTCGCGTAATTAATGGTTTTAAATTTAATTTCACATTTATTTATTTGTATCTTTTAATTTGTATCAGTCATTTCATTTCGATATTATATTTTTCTAATGATATTTCAACTTAATTGATTAATAATTATAGACGCCATAAATTTAGGCAAAACTGTACTTATATTTAAAAAGGTTATCGCGGGAATGTTTCCCACAATAAAATTAGCTTTAATTACAATAATTATTATTCAAGCATGAAATATATATTCACTAAAATAAACTAAATAATTAATATTAAGTATATGTATTTTCAAAATGTTTAAATTGTCATTTTAATTATTATAAAACACCGCGATTAAAATGATACATACAATTAGACGAATCAGGATGAGGGATGAGAAAAAAAAGATAGTTAGCGTAACTAGAAGTCCGCCATTAAAAACATCTCGACGTATTTGAAGTGCTTCTCTAAAAATTAAATGAAAAAACATTAATAATACTAATAAAACCATACGTCTACTCTAGTAAAAATCTTACCTATATATCCAGCTCCAGTTTGACCTATTTTACAAGTCCAGAAGGTGACCGGGGTCCTGATAAACAGCAATTGAATTTCACCACGAAGCTTGGCCGATTGGACCGGACTACAGCTAAGGTGACGCCAACAGATTGCCGCAAGACGCAGACCCACTTTTATGGACCTGTTTTGCAGATTCCAAACACCTTAAATCCTATCCTGATTCACTTAAGTATTATTTAAAATACCTACGAATTTTTAAGAAAACGAATAATTAATTCATCATGCACAAATAAAATATCATATTTCTATGATTCATTGAGTAATAATTACTTATATTATTTTTAATAGATTGAGATATTTATATTACTGTTACGAAGAATACAAGTTAAAGTTCAATTTCAATTCAATTTTAATTTTAATCTTGTTGATATTTTAAGATGTATCATAGATTTCACTCATAATAATTTTATTCATGTCATACTAAGTTTGTTTATTTTTATTAACCTAGTTTAATCGCCATATTAATTTCATCACGTGACATGTTAGATATTTATTGATCATAATGTTAATGTATATCTCACTTACCTGTTAATTTGGCATTCATTTCATTAAAGTTGTTAATCAATAATCCATATCTCGATCGTTTTATTTTATAGTTTTAAGAATAAATAAATTCTATTTGTCTGTTGCATGGCCATTAGCCGATATTGTAAGTGTTCGATATGGTGTCACCGAACTTACTATATTAAGGGGCACTTAATTATGTCCCATAACAAGAGTTTATATTGTTCAATTGACTAGCCGGAACCACAAAACACTAAACATTACGCCCACTCAAAACACTTATAAGAAGTTTTATGTACATCTGAACAGCTGTTTTTAAGGTTAAGTATATGTTGTTATGTGCAAGTATGCGTTTTTGCATTGTGCGCAAATAATTATTGTAACATCATTCAACTCCATCTATATGTTATATTTGATAACGTATTTGAATAATAGAAATTTATAATGCACATTTTCTAAATAATCATTCCAGTTTATTTAAATTTTTAAATATCAGCTTTTAATACGCTCATTAGTTAGGGGACCGTTACAATATATATATAATAAAAAATTAATTTAAATTCGGGTAAGCGGCCAATTAAGAAAAAAAAACTCCTTTATTAAATAACCCTATATTTCGCAACAGACTTTGTCGCTTCTTCTGGGGTAAAAAATGTAGAGTTGAAGAAAATATAAAATTAATATATATTCAATTTTATATTTTCTTCAACTCTACATTTTTTGCCCCAGAAGAAGCGACAAAGTCTGCGAAATATAGGGTTATTTAATAAAGGAGTTTTTTTTTCTTAATTGACCGCTCACCCGAATTTAAATTAATTTTTTATAATATATCACGGTCGATAATTTCGTTTCAATTATATATATATATATATAGTAAACCTAATCAGTAGGCGATTAAAGGTCTGTATATTACTTCAAAATATATGTATTTAAAAACTCTACATGTTTCGGCTGTATACGCCTTTTTCAAGAGAATACAAAATATGAATGACAGGATATAAATGTCAATGACTTGACATTTATATCCTGTCATTCATATTTTGTATTCTCTTGAAAAAGGCGTATACAGCCGAAACATGTAGAGTTTTTTAAATACATATATTTTGAAGTAATATACAGACCTTTAATCGCCTACTGATTAGGTTTACCATATCATACCAAGGTCACGAAGTTATTGTATTTATATATATATATATATATAGTAAATTCAATTCGTTGGCGATTTAAGCCCTGGTTTACTTTAAAATGCATATATTTAAAACAATCCTACATGTTTCGGCAACTGATACCTTTTTCAAGGAATATAAAAGATTAATTTCCTTGAAAAAGGTATTTGCCGAAACATGTAGGATTGTTTTAAATATATACATTTTAAAGTAAACCAGACCATAAATCGCCAACGAATTGAATTTATCATAACATACAAAGGTCACGAAATAATTATCTATATATATATATATATATATATATATATATATAATAACTTCGTGACCTTGGTATGATATGGTAAACCTAATCAGTAGGCGATTAAAGGTCTGTATATTACTTCAAAATATATGTATTTAAAAAACTCTACATGTTTCGGCTGTATACGCCTTTTTCAAGAGAATACAAAATATGAATCTTTGAATTCATATTTTGTATTCTCTTGAAAAAGGCGTATACAGCCGAAACATGTAGAGTTTTTTAAATACATATATTTTGAAGTAATATACAGACCTTTAATCGCCTACTGATTAGGTTTACCATATATATATATATATATATATATATATATATATATATATATATAAAGATAATTATTTCGTGACCTTTGTATGTTATGGTAGATTTAATTAGTTGGCGGTTTAAGGTGTGGTTTTACTCAAAAATGCATATATTTAAAGCAATCTTACGTGTTTCGGCAAGTGATGCCTTTCTCAAAGAATATAAAAATAAGTATATTTTATATTCTTTGAGAAAGGCATCACTTGCCGAAATATGTAAGATTGTTTTAAATATATGCATTTTTGAGTGAAACCAGACCTTAAATCGCCAACTAATTATATCTACCATATATATATATATGTATATATATATATATATATATATATATACATATATATATATATATATATATATATATATACGAATTATATTGAATTTAATTGGAGTGAGAAATGAGAATTATTCAAATCTCATCTCACATGCAATTGTCGCTAAATTTGTGCAGTTGATTCTACAATCTGACAAGATTACTCCTGCCGAAGAATGTAGACGCAAACACGTTGCGACGTCAGCCATCCACCTGTGCGGATAATGAAAATTATATGAAAAAAAACACATCTGTCCATCTGTAACGACAGTGAAATATCGATATCTGCACGTTTCTGGACGGATGTGGTTTTTTTCATACAGTTTTCATTATCCGCACAGGTGGATGGCTGACGTCGCAACGTGTTTGTGTCTACATTCTTCGGCAGGAGTAATCTTGTCAGATTGTAGAATCAACTGCACAAATTTAGCGACAATTGCATGTGAGATGAGATTTGAATAATTCTCATTTCTCACTCCAATTAAATTCAATATAATTCGTATATATACACTAAAGTATACAAATAAAAATCATGTCTATGTCCGAATATCGTGTACTGATGATCTGTAACGACAGTGAAATATCGATATCTGCACGTTTCTGGACGGATGTGGTTTTTTTCATATATATATATATATATATATATGTATGTATATATAAATAATTATTTCTTTACCCTTGTATGTTTTGGTAGATTCAATTAGTTGGCGATTTAAGGTCTGGTTTTACTTCAAAATATATATATTTAAAACACTCTTACATGTTGCGGCATATAGTGCGGTACTCTGGTTGAGAATGTTATCTCTTGTTATGATGTTTAGAATGAGGCTGTTTTGTTAATACTGTATTCCAAGTAGATAAAAATCCACCTCTATCGCAACAAATTATTATAAAATTACATGCGTATATTGGTTGTACATTGCTGTGGTTGTTGTCATAAACGGGGAAGCTTTGGATGTAATTAATTCGTGGTAATCGTACCTACTGGTAGCAATACCAGGGTTTACAATCTTAAAATATTTTTAAGTAGATATTTGTTATAAATCTTAGTATATATTTGTGAATAAATTCCATTGTTTAGTAAGGGAATTTAGTATACATATTTAGGAAATGTGGGCTTACCAATAGGAGGTCAGAGTAAACGTCTTCTATTGATTTTGCTCACTGATAACCCCAGGTAATAAAACAAGCGGTCTAAATCATAAAGTAATAAATTTGCAAATGTAAAAGATGCCGCTTTTTAGTAACTAGAAAAAGTTTATAATTTGAGTATGATAATAAAATTCCGCTTATACTGTGTTTTAAATTTGAAAATTAATGTTGAATACTAAAAAAACAAAATTGTACATGTGACATTTGAATTCTATATCCTAAATTTACTTATATTTAACTGTAAAAATGTTTGAAATTAAAATATTGCAAAAGGATATTAATTGTATCCTCAACAGTAAAGTCAGATCGAAATATGTTTGCAAGTACAAAGCCAATACTTTCTTCCTTAAAGTATTTTTTTCTCACTATTAGCAATTGCCCCCCAACCAGAATAGTAAACTTTAAACGTTGAAAATATATTTTAATGATACGTTTGATAAGAGGGTTAAAGTGGCAGATGGAGACCGGTCACGCTACGTATAATCACATAACCAGAATGCATTATAAATAACAGTCTAGAACTTCACCTATTGTAGTCTGTGTTTGTTAATGCATATAATAGAGTGCCGTTGGACTTTCCATCATTTATCGTTTTGACTTATATGAAGTTGAATTACACTACTATAACTGTGGTCTTGATATTGTTTATTCTCTACCGTTGGCGGTTGAATATTTGATGATGTACTTCGGCGGGATCGAAAGCAACTAACACATTACCTATTCACGGTGAAGGGCTAAGTAACTCCCGGATCGACACGGTAAATAAAATAGATTTTCGCACAGCTGCGAAAACACTTTTCTAGTCTCTTCCGAATCAGGAAAAATAAAAACCAAGGAGCCACCACACACTTCACGTGATTTCGCAGGACGAAATGGAGGGTGAATTATTTTATCTCGAAATAGGTTACTTTCCTGAAAGTGAAGAAATGAAAAGTGTAAAACAATCACGTGATATTACAGATAATTCGATTTACTTTCCTCCCTTTTAGTGAAATGGTTTCAAAATAAAATTATATTATTTTCTACCCAATCGAAATCGCACGGTGCCTTAAGGATTGTAAAATTATAGTGACACTGTTGAACAAACGTTTAACTTTTGAACTTTTAGTTACGAAGGTGTTGAGTGTCTCTCAAATTTTGTGAAAATTACATAAAATAAAATTCTTAAATTGAGTAATATCTAAATATATAGCCCATTCTATTATTTACACGATCGCCTATTTTAGATTTAAACTCCATATAAAATCACATGGATTGGAAGTAAGAATTTTTTTAAAGCATATTAAATTGTAGGTATGTATTCAAAAATGAAGGACTTCATTTTAGCCCCCAGAAAATTAAGAATTTTGATAATTCTAATGTAAATAAGTCTAAGATAGTTATTTTTATGTTAAGTACGCAAAGCATAGGTTTTTTGTGTATGAGAATGTTGAATTTTTTTGTCAAGATCGAAGGTCGAGACAAAAAATTTATTCTAAAACTCAAAAACTGCTTTGCACAAGTAATATAAACAAAGCTTCTTCTCCAATTGTAGAAATTTAAAACGGTAGATTAATATAAATTTTAAAGAAATGTCACCTACATAATTACGACAGCTACGGAAATTGCGCTCAGTTGTCTTAGCTGCGAGTGTAAATAAGAAAGTGTCAAGAAATTTGTGCAAGTCGGTTAATGTTTGATTGTAAAACTTGAGTCCCAATTGAATCCAATGATGCAAGCGAAAACCTAGTTCTTTGGGATGTGTCAATGATGGCTGACTACTGTTGGTATTTGAAAAGAGACATTAGTGAGGAACATGTGAGAACTTTGAAGAAAACGAAGTTTTCCTTTCCCCAACAATGAAAAACTAGAAATTCATAATTATTGACACATAGTCATGTTCTTTCAATATATTATTATGAAGGTGTTATATCTTACTACTATATGCTATGTGCATTTGTGTTCTATACAATAAAATGCTTTTATTTTTCTACAAATGTCTTTATTCTACAGAAACAATAAATACCATAGCATTTGTATTTGAAAAATAATGATAGGTGGACGTAGTCTTCCCTTCAGTTTTCTTCCTCAGCTAGCTCTTTCTGTCATGGGCGCGTGATCTGGTATCTTCTTATCTCAGGTGTTTTTTTTATATTTTAAAAGTTTTATTTTTAATGTGTTATTTTTTTAAAATTAGCTTTGTGGATTCTCGAGAAACAAGAACAAAGAACAGCTAATGTAAAAAAAAAAAATCTATGGACTCTTTGTAATTGAATTAGAATCTTTATTTTAATATTTATAATTTGACATTTATGAAATGGTGTTTTTAAATTGGCATTTATGTGACCATAAGTTATTTACTGTTAGATGGCTCTTTCTCTTCTGGAAATCTTCTTTGGTTCTGATATTCGTATTTATTTTTTGGCAGTACCTACCTTCTTTGATGTTAACTTTTTTTGTTTGTATGACACTTAATTGATACTATTTATTTGTTCGGCTATTTTTTTTTCTTTTAGGTTCGAACCAAATTGACTTTGACAACATGAAGTACGTGTATACTATATAAGTGTCAAAACAATCAATCCTCAATTTTTTCGGTCACTGGTTTTTATAGCATTTTCAATTTTATACAAAAGCTATACGTTTTTTGGATACTTCTTCTTCATAATTCTTTAATGTCTTTTTGGAGTTTGATGAAACTAACATTGAATATAAGCCTTATTTTTCTTATAACTGTCCAGATAATTATTTTTATTAATATTTTTATATTCGACATTTGAATTAATATGTAAAAATTTCTATATTTTTCCTAAATTTCATTTTATTGTTGAATTAATGTTGTTTTTGATGTAATAATATTGTTATTAATGATTTATGCCCTCTCATCAAATGTTATTTTAATATAATTTACTTTATTTTTCGAATTTAAAAAATCTTTTGGCCATTTTTTTTCAAAATTTCAAACAAATTCTTATTATGTTTAGTTATTCCTCTTGTTTTTGTAAATTGAGCACCCTCTTGGCATAAGTTAAGCCTATTATTGGTTTATTTTACTTGTTTTTTAGGTTAAAATCTTCCTTCAGTTGGTGTGGAAAAATCCAATATCTATAAATTCTGTTCGGATGTTAATTTTGTAGGCTGGTTAGTGTGTATTTTGGTTCCTTCTTTGACTTCCTACTGTTTGTTCTTCTTTCAGTGGTAGATATGGACATTATCTTGTTTACTGGAGTTAGAATTTGACTTTTGGTGTAATTTTTTTCAATAAAATGTATTTTTCTTCTTTGGTGTATCCTTTTTTAATAGTAGTTTTTTTAAATATTAATAATACGCAAAGAGGATTTTGCTAATTAAAATCCGAAAATGTCCCATCTTAACGTAATCTCTGGGGCCAATTTTTCTTCTATATCGAAGAATTTTCTTTCGGTTTCACCGTTTCTGGATTTAAAATTTTTATAATAAGCTTATATACTATCCATAAAATGTAAATACTCATTAATATTTCAGTTAATTAATCTTGCAAAAATAGTTTCGAGAAACAGTTCTGTAATTTCATTAAAATTATGAATGGCCGATAAATAATCAGTTACCAAGAATGAATTATACATCTGAATGTTATCTGCATACCTATGTACCCTGGAACTTTTATGGACTGTGTTAAATCTAGATGTATAAATTGTGAGTAAAGGTGGGCCCAGTACTAAACCTTGAGGGACTCCACGAGTAAAGCCTCTATAATCTGAAAATGCAGCCTCTAGTGCGACACATTACATTGTATTATATACCCTATTTAAAAATTCTGTGTCGATTACGTAATTTTTGCAAATATTTGTTTCAAAGCTCTTCCAGGATATCCTCACCCCACATAATTTTTCCCGATTTTCTTAATTTACACTGATTTTCATTATCTTAGTCCCTTTTGTAATCACAATGATTTTCTTCAATTAATTGTTTTTTTTTTTTGTATTTTTGCTTTATTCTATTATTAGTGCTATGTCGTCAGCATGTACTAGTCTTTGGCTAATTATTCAATTCACAATTTTCTTGCTTAAATTATAACTTAATTAAGAGAATGTTAAATTCTATTGTTAAATTCTAAATTTTCAATCTATTATATTTTCTTACATATCGTCAAATCTCGAATGCTAATGGCACCAATTACCGTTCAAAGCGTTTTTTTGAAGCCATAACACGTGCGCACGTCTCATATATGTTTTATCAATATCGTGTGTTCGAGTCGCGTTTGAAAGATTTTCAGAAATAATTGACTGAATAAAATTGCATAGAGGTAACTTTAGTATTTATTAATATAGTGACCATAATGACTAAAGTTCGGATTTATATGTACAAGAACGCTTTAAATATGCGCGTTCTTCCCAAAAATATGTCAAATATATGCTTTATTTGTACCATTTATACATTTGTATGCACTTTATTTTGGATGTATTTGCTTACTGGCAATCAAGGAAAGAGTAGTAAAACAACAAAAAGTAGTCTAAATTACATTTATACATAAAAAATTATTATTATTACATAATATATGATACGAACATTGCATAATAATATGGTAAAAGATTACAATTAATAACTATATACATGTAATATTGATATTATTTAATAATTTAACAAGTTTTTATATTATTAAGTAGCATCCATAGAATTATATGCATAGTTATTATTAATAACTATTCACTTTCACAATGAGATCTACTTTATTTATTATTGTACCAATTATAATAATTAAGTGCTTTTCTAGATTTTCGACACGAAAATTTTGTCTTCCATTGCTTAAAATATTTTTATACGTTGAAAACGTTCTTTCGACTTCAACTGAAGTAATAGGTGCATATTTTCATATTGGGGGTCTAAATGTAAATTATTGTCTTTAACAGTCGAACTTAATGATAATGATAAAATCTTTGATATTCCTATTAACATTTGAAAACAATAATTATTTATTATATTACAAAAAAGGAGTTGGCTAATAATAAGGAAATTATTTTGTAATACAATATTTAGATGGTGCTGATGAAGTTCCTTCAAAGGTCCAGGACGTGCGTGATGGTGGTTATTTAAAATAAATATACAACTTAATACATAAAATAAAACACGGCGGCGTCCTTAAAATTTGTATTTATATTGACATAATAATAAATCGAAATTCGTATATTTAAGTAATTAAAACAAAAGTAATATGTACACGAGGAGCAGTCAATAATTAATTAAAAATTAACACACAAAAAATACTCTGAAAACGAACGTTAAATTGCGCAGTAAATTAAGGGTTAATTGAATACGATCAATATAAAAATAATCTCTGTATCGGACAATACAGATTTACCTGTGAGTGGCGATGAGGGTCACGTGGCCTTCGAAGATATACCTTGGTCAAGTATATGTAGAGCGATGTTTGGCCGGAAGAATAAGAAATTAATTAGTTAAATTAATCTGAATTCGCTTAAAAGAATAATATATATTGAACAATACAAAATTACACTATTAAACTTCAATAAAACACCTTATATTTTACAAACAATAGTATATTGACTATATGTACACTTCATGTGCACTGCACACATCCTCAGTAGTTACTAATTTAAAAAAAATGTAATAGCAAAAATTTAGACATGTGGGAAGCCATACATATGAAAAAATACAAAAATTACCTCCTTAACAATGACATGTCACCTATTAATAATAAACTTTTAAATTGTATACCTACAGTATCTAATAACTAATAGATCCTTTTCACGCTACTATATTGTTATTAATAGAACCCGACATGCCAAACACAGTCAGATGTCTTGTTTTTCATAGGTAACGGTCTTTCCCATAATTTGTCCTTCTTGGAATTTCAATAGATTTTAGCAGGCACTGTTACAATATACGACCATAATTTTTTATTTTTATTTTTATATTTTTATTTGCATGTTTTTGACCATTTGTTGACCATTTATAATTGTAATTTTTACACCCCTAACCAAAAAAATAGATATTTTTTACTATACATGTACTTAAAAAAAATAAATAATACTTTTAAATTAGTAACTACTGAGGATGTGTGCAGTGCACATGAAATGTACATATAGTCAATATACTATTGTTTGTGAAATATAAGGTGTTTTATTTAAGTTTAATAGTGTAATAATTTCACAAGTGCTCAACATATATACTACAATACAAAATTACCTTAGAAGCGAAGAGACATCGAACGGCATGGTAGCAACGTGACTTGGACAGCACGATGCGCGATGTGTGTATCACTCTCGAACGTTTGAAAGAGAAGAAGTACCTGATAGTTTTCGTGTCGATAGGAAAGGGTCTAGAAAACGGTCTGTTTTATGATCCATCGAAGAGGGGGTCTATATCTTGAATTATAATTAACAAGAAGCGCGACCTAAAGATGACTTCTATCGATGTCATAGATATTATTAGAATAACCCTTGCGACATAAGTTTCCTAGCGATATCAAACACAACATATAAAAGAAGATGTAAATAATATTATATTAAAACAATTTTTAAAATATGGTATTTATCTAGAAGAAATTCTACATTACGGTTATCGGTTGACGGTCCAGGTAATAAAGCTAAAGATATATAACAAAATAAAAACTTTCTCTTTGTAACGAAAATGTACAGTTAGTACAAATGTAAAAAATGTCTATGTTAAATATAATTTAATAGAGATATTTAAAGACGAATATGTGTATTTAAATAAATGAATTAAAACTTCTATACGCTAAGCGTAACAATTCGCCCACCCTTTGATAGACATTTTTTATGTCTATGAGTGTCTTGCATAAGAAATTGTTAATTAATTCTAAAGATTTATTTACATCTTCTTTTATATGTTGTGTTTGATATCGTTAGGAGGCTTATGTCACAAGGGTTATTCTAATAATATTTATGACATCGATAGAAGTCATCTTTTGGTCACGCTTCTTATTAATTATAATTCAAGATATCGACCCCCTCTTCGATGGATCATAAAACAGACCGTTTTCTAGACCCTTTCCTATCGACACGAAAACTATTAGGTCCTTCTTCTCTTCCAAACGTTCGAGAGTGATACACACATCGCTCATCGTGCTTTCCAAGTCACGATGCTACCATGCCGTCCGGTGTCTCTTCGCTTCTAAGGTAATTTTGTATTATTCAATATATATTATTCTTTTAAGCGAATTCAGATTAATTTAACTAATTAATTTCTTATTCTTCCGGCCAAACATCGCTCTACATATACTTGACCAAGGTATATCTTCGAAGGCCACGTGACCATCATCGCCACTCACAGGTAAATCTGTATTGTCCGATACAGAGATTATTTTTATATTGATCGTATTCAATTAACCCTTAATTTACTGCGCAATTTAACGTTCGTTTTCAGAGTATTTTTTGTGTGTTAATTTTTAATTAATTATTGACTGCCCCTCGTGTACATATTACTTTTGTTTTAATTACTTAAATATACGAATTTCGATTTATTATTATGTAAATAGAAATACAAATTTTAAGGACGCCGCTGTGTTTTATTTTATGTATTAAGTTGTTGTATATTTATTTTAATTAACCACTATCACGCACGTCCTGGACCTTTGAGGGAACTTCATCAGCACCATCTAATTATTGTATTACAAAATAATTTCCTTATTATTAGCCAACCCCTTTTTTGTAATAATTAACACTATCAAATTTATCTAGTATAACTTTACCAGTTCGACCTGGAACATTATTCAATAAATTTTCACAATCTTCTACAATTGACTATAGTGGGCTTTAATACACGTCAACTGATGTAGAACCTCGTGTTTTACGAACAAACTTTTGGATTTTATATTTGATTCAGCTGAACCATAAAAATATAAAAAATACAATGTTTTTATATGATTATAGTTATTCTCGTGGAATGTGGCTGCGTATAATCACGTTCCTAATCGGGTAATCACCGATTCAGGAGGTAGAGGAACATTCGGCAATTTTCCTTTTGAATAGACTCAAAGGTCTATGAATAGGGGAGTAAAGAACAGTACACTACTTAACGCTTTATTTAACAAAAAAAAAGGTATATATATATATATATATTAAAAATAATGGAATATATATATATATATATATATATATATATATATATATACAAATCTTATTTACAATTTAATTCCAACAGTTCTAAACATTTTTATTTTAGATACATTACTTAAACCTTATTGAATATCGAGGACATTTAATACTTTGTTGTGGTATTGCTGATATAACCTACTTTAATTACGGTGTTTACCGAGATGCTTATAATGCATTTTGATGACCTCACAATTCTTGCACTTCATCATATTTATGCGATGACGATTTTGAATATTGAGCTGGTTTATTTTAAACACCTGACCTATGATTGTTTCTGTATCAGCAGTTTGCTGAAGTAGTTTAGATTAAATACCTGACTTGTATATGTTAATTATTTGATTGCTAAATATAATACGTAACTATTTTATTTAGATTAATAATACTAAATTATAATACGTAACATATACAGTGCCATTATGATAAAATATGAATTATACAATTTTATTTAGATTAAAATGAGATTAAACAAAATACGACTCTCAACCAGGGAGGTTGCCTGTCTTCATCATTATGCGGTCGCCTTGAGGATTCTCGGCTTAGGTTTCATCGGCGTTTGTCGCCGTCTGGAGATACCTAACTATTGGATGCAGCGCTAATTTTGTTTTATCTTTGATCACCTCTGGTTCTGATTTGAGAGCCAGTGGTACAATGTTTGTAATTGGCCTTTTTACTGCGTTCTCTCCGGCTTCCTGTAAGGACACCACTCCCATATCGGACATATTCCCATGTGTCCCGGAGTATACTTCACGGCTTATATCCTCTTTTGTATTTGTTGGGTAAATAAGCTTCAATCCTATCATTTGTTGTTCTGTGGTAGGTTCATAGTTTCTTCTATTGTGTGATCTCGGAGTTTGACCTTTGCTTTGTCGACATCGTTTTATGCCTTGAAATCCAGCCCATGTCACTTGCACCTTTTGTTTCCTTTTGCGAGCCAATTGTTGATATTCATCCGTTCGTGACATCGTACTTAGGATTTGACTACTTTGTTGTGGAATGTTGTTAATCTTTCCTGAAACGATTCATCCAAACTCTATGTTTTGTCCTAGAAGACCGTTTTATATTTTTCGGATGCTATTTGATGATTTGACCATATTGGCATGCAACTTTATTACTGGGTTGATGTGGTTTCTCATGGTTAATGACTGGACTTTTCTTCTTTGTGTTGGATATTGTTTCTAATGACTGAAATCTTGTTTCTAAAAATCTTAACAGCATTTGGAAATCTTGTATCTGATGAGGATTTTCTAAGGATTGCTCGTAAATTCGATTTTTTCTGGATCCCATTTTCTTGTAATGATTCTACTGATGATAGGTCCCCAAGTTTCCGTATTGATGTCTAAATTGTTTAACGCTCTCAGGCATTCGGAAATGACATCTTGAAGTCCTTGATCTCTTCGGCGGATTCTTGGTTACATTGTGGTATATCCAAAAATTTGTCTTATTAGTTTCCCTACAATTAGTCTGGTATTGTGATATCTTCTCTTCAGTAGTTCCCGATGTTGAATTACTCGGCTTGGTTCACTTCGGATATAGGTTTTTAAATATTGCATTTTTTCGAACTTACTTAAGAATGCATTTGAGTGAATGATTCTGAGGAAGATATCGTGGAAGTTGGTCCAGGAATCGTAGCCACCCTAGTATTAAACATCTTTATATTCTTGGACTCGTAAAAGAGCTTCCTTAAATATTTTTTTACGTTCGAAACTAATGGATCAAAAATATGTATATGATTTTATTGAAAATGTAAAAAAACATTCACTCTATGCACATAAACTAAAAGTATGAACTAAAGCTTAATTTTGTGCAAAATAGGTAATTTTTTGATGTCGCTAATCGCATTTCAGTGTCGAATAGATATATTCACAATATTTTGGTGATATTCCTAATAATAAAAAATATATTTTTTACATAACTGAACTCTAATAATTATATAATTTTGGTACCTGTGTTACGATGTTTCCTTTAGTTTAAAATAAAAATTTTCTTATTTAATAGTTCTAGTACAAATTATGAATTGGAACATTTATTAACAGAGAACCGATTTATAATTTAATTAAAAGGAAATTTAGATGGATTTATGTCTATTATTAATATTAAACAAATATTTGCTATTTTATTTGTTTAAAGGTTTTTTATTTCGTTATGTTAATAAATATTTTTAATTTTAGAGGAACATTTTAAATAAATAATATTTAATAGAATTAAATTTCGATTCAAATGCGAATGGATATTTCGTGTTTGATTTTATGCATGTATTGATTCCTAAAAGCTTGTCAATTTGTAATTTGCTTGTCAATAATTTCCCCTTATGAATCAGTCTGTGTTCAGTTTATATAACAACGATATTACCGCTGGCATTCATTGTTATTTACATTAGATTAACGTTATCAAACGCTCAAATGGCGTAATGAAGAACTTCAATAGAAATTTGTAATTCGCATAGAGATTCCAGCTTAATTAGAAGCAATACTATAATACTATTGAAAACTAACTTCAGAGCAATGCTTCTTATACTACAGTAATATTATGATGATTACAATATGTTAATATATTATGTAATTTTGATATAACAATTCGAAAAAGATAAGAAACAAAACAACAGAAATTCTAATTTTTCATAAATTCTATAGTTGACTTTTTAAAATAATCTTTTTAAAATTTGGATTTATAAAACATCTGGTTTCGATTCAGGAACACTTTTACAATAAACTTCAAAGGTTAAGTTATGATTCCAAAGCTTCAATTTTTCCATTTTCTTAATTACGAGAGGACAAACGAAGCAAGTTCAAATAAGGAATGAAGACAAACAAACAGAAAGAAATGTATGTAATATACTGTCACAGTCTTAAGTCTTCTGGATTACAGAAGAGAACTCTGCATTATTGTACAAATCATTGACATGCCGCGTACTTTTAGATTAGCATTTCATAGGAATAAAAGGAAACATTTCTGGTATTATGCTATTTAGTACATGCACGTATTATAGCTTAACCACCTTTCTAAGATGAAAATAAAGAAATCCTGCAGCAGACTATAGCAGACTACAAATTTGGAAGTGGAAAATGTAGGATAGGCGATTGAACATAAGTAAAGGATGGTAGTATGGAAGACTCCTGTGAGACCTGAAGAATTAATGAAAAAATTTATTAAATGGACAAACTAGCCGATTTAAAATTATTCACAAAAACTAAGGTAAGATTTAATTTAAATTCCGCCGAAACACTTACACACTTAAGTGTCAGAGCTATAGACAGCTATAGAAACGAAAGAAATAAATCAAAGTCAGTGAAATGAGAACAACGAGAAGAATTGAAAACCTAAAGCTGATTAGTAAGATTCAAAAGTAAAAAGTTGAAGAAGGACTAAATGTAAAATCAGTGAAACGAAAAAGTGAAGATGCACTAAGTGTTAATACGATTGTGTCGTAAGTTTTACGATTTTATAACAAAACAAAAAATAGCTAATTTTTCTTTTTATTTCTGTGAACACAAATAAGAACATTATATCATTGGTCCTTTAAGAAAACATTTACACTTTTTATAAGAAAATTTGTTTATTCGTTTAAGCACGCGGTGCACCATTTTCCGCGATGCTCACCGCAAATAGGGTGTTTACACTGAGGGCAGTATGTAGTGGTCATGCGTCTTAATCGATTCAGGCAGTAAAAGCATATGGAACGTTTACCTTCTTCATAGTGGATATTATTTCATTTAACTTCGACTTTATTAATTTCTCCTATACTTCGGCGAAGATCACGACATAGATTTTTGGTGCGTAATCTGTATTCCATCCCAGATCTTGCAACTTGATGACTTAGGTTAATCATGAATGGAAATCGAGGAAGTGGCTTTTATGTTATTTTATGTTGTTGCAACAATACAGGACATAGGAATGAATACAAGAAACGTTGATTTTTCCATAGAAAACGCACAAGGGCCAACGTCTGATCTTCCTACTACATGACATGTTTGAACACATTTGGTCAAAAGTATCCACTCCAGATTTCGTTTCATTGTAGTTAACAATTCTTGCTGGTTTGTTATTTTTTTCAGAAATTTGAGCCCATTCATGCATTGGTGATAGTAATAATACCACATATTGGACACATATGAAACTAATGTTTTGTTTCTGTCGAAACAAAACATTGACGAATGCGATTCCCGTTCTTTGACTTCCAGCATTTCCAAAGGGTGGGATTTCTTTCTTATTGTACCTATAATGGTTAGTTTTGTTCTTCAAGAAGTTCATCTGCCAGTGAAACTGAGGTAAACCAGTTGTGCGTTGTTATGTTTGCATTGCTTCCGTGGACGGATTTGGTCAATTCTTTAACAAAATATTCAGAAAATGGTAAACCATTTGTTTCTGTTGATTTTCCTAAGTATATATTACGAGGGAGAATAGCAAAGGATCACAATTTTTATTCCGTATTTTGATGGTTTATTAGGAATGTACATCCTAAGTGAAGATCTTCCTCGAAAATCTAAAAGTTGCTCGCTATGTCAGCTATGAAGAGGGGGTGTATGATGTTCTGCATGTTGTAATAAAAGTATTCCATACTTGGCGAATATGTGCAAATGAGTCCGTTTTTGTACTTTCCTTTCTTGTTGTCTTATCATCAAAGCGAAGGCAGTTTATCAAGAAAACGAATCGGTCTCGCAGCTCATACACAACTTATAAAATGAATCGCATAGTGTAGAATCAAACATCTGCTTTGCATTCAAATGATTGTCTTTTTTACAACAGACATGAGCAAAATTGCAAGTAAGGCCAACAGTTCTTCTTTTACTAATGCTGACACGAACGATGTATTTTCGGCATAGTTTTTAGACTGTCTGGCAATTTCTGCGTTAGTGTGGCTAATAATTATGTCTAAAATTTTATCCGAAAGAACATGCAGTAAATATTCTGATATAGTTGCACATCTTTGGGCACTACCTTTAGTTCCTGACACAAAATAAATATTTCGGTTAGCGGTTCTCTTTGATCTTGCGGAAGTTTGGTAGACCACTTGTAACCATTTTTTCCTTTCAAAGTTATGGATTTTGGTGTTATTATGCCCCTTTTCCCTTTTCTGGTTTCGGATAAATTAGTCAGTGGTACGCTATCCTAAAATGACACACTTTTATTATTTGTTGCTTCTGAACTGTTAAGAATCAGATTTTTTCTTCTAGTATAAATCTACTACCTGAGGATGTCCTCAAAGTTATTTTACCTTTCTCATTCTCTTCCAAATCGCTTTCGTCACTCGACCCCACTTTAATCTCCAAGTTGTCTACCTCCTCCCAATCACTTTTCATATCCTCACATGCTGCCACACGTGAATCATCTTTCCCGTCCATAACTTTCTGAATTTCATCTTGTAGCTCTCGTTCGGTTAATGGCCTACTGCATGACGCCATTTTCTATAAAAAAAAATTATCAAACCACATGCGAAAGGTTATCTGAACAGACTTACCTGACAAAACGTTATTTCAATTTCTTAATTAAAATACATTATAAACTGGATTCTTGCCCGCAATGAAAACCGGACTCGGTGCAAATTTTGAGGTTGTTGCAATTACCGAACTTTTACATACAATTAAATTAAAAAGCGTTTATATAGATCTTTTCAGCACAGCATTTTTTTTTTTTTTTATAATTTCGTTCAATACACTTACATTTTTTATGTAATATTAAAAAAAAAATCGATTCTAAGCCTCTGGAGTGTCATAACATCCTCTAAGGAAGCATTGTTTTGCTCTGCCCATTCCAAGCAAATATTAAATGCTAATATAACATCCTCCGATGTAATTTTTTTCAAATTAAGTACCACGTCACCAACTTCGTCATCGTCGATACAGTATTCTTCATTTAAATCTGTAGTATCTGTAGTGTTCTCAGTAATCCATTGCTCGATTTCAAAATGAGTCATTTGCTGCAATGGTTCTATTTCCTGAAGCAAAGTTGTAATATTCTGAAAATTAGATGTATCATCAACTAGCTGTAAACGTAGCTCTGAAGGAGGAATGATATCTTCAGTATCCCATTCGAACAATTTTTGAAACAGAGTCCGAATTGAAGTATCCTTAAGAGCATTCCATGCACTAGCTAAAAAGCGTATTGCGTCTTTCAGATTAATGTTTCGCAGAGACTCATCAATAGTTTGTCCACGACCGACAATATGGTTTAAAAGACTTTTCTTGTAGCTGAACTTGGTAACCTTTATAACATTCTGATCCATAGGTTGTATTAGAGCGGTGCAATTTGGAGGAAAGTACATCGCCGATATTTGGCCATCATGGCTTGTCAACTCGCCATCTTTTGGGTGGCATGGAGCATTATCCATGCGCAGAAGTTCTTACTGCGGTAGGTTTTTGCTACGAAAAACTCTTTCACCTGTTCTAAAAGATATTTTACATTGAAAAATTGCTTTTACGAAAAATTTACGTACTTCTGGTAAAAATGTTTTGTGGAACCATTCTTCAAACAAAGCCAAATGTCATCCAAGCACTTTTGTTTCCTTTATAGACAACAGGAATATCAACTAAATTTTTTAATGAATGTGAATTCGCCGATTTCCCAATAATCATTAATTTAAATTCTATGATTTCCGGCGGCGATAGTACAGACGAGAAAAATTAACCTTTCTTTGCTTATTTTATGACCTGGTGCCGAGGTTTCTTTTGAACGCACAAGAGTTTTATCAGGTAAAAGTTTACAAAATAATCCAGGCTCATCAGCATTGTATATCTGCTCCTTTGATAAACCAACATCAACAATTTTCTTGTTGAATTTATCCAAAAATAGATTGATAGAATCAAATCTTGTTCGACAATTTTTCTCCTTCGGATTCCATGTCTTTTTTTTTTAAGTTCGCAGCCCAACCATTGCTGGCGTTGAAGCCTCCTGGCTATTCCTGGATTTTTTCATGGAGTAACTTAGCTTTCTCCTTCAACATTTCACGTGTTATTGGAAGTTTTTTGCTCTTTGATTTGCAAACCAATTGAACATGGATTTTTCCATTTTCGGAAACTCTGAAACCTTGAGCGTCTTTTCAGATTGTGTCATACTTCTTTATAAATTGTTAATTTTTCTTGATACGTGTTATTGTTGCTCTATGCACGTGAAAAATATTAGTTATTGCTTTGATAGAATACCCCGCATTTAATTTCTTTAAAACATCAGCTTTTATTGTAAGCTCTGTAAAATTCTTCTTTGCCATTTTGCAACCAAATCACGCACAATTCAATTCTAGACTGATATAAAATTCAAATCGTCATCTGTTTCATACTACGGCGGGACTTCCCTGAACTTTATTCAATTCAAAACTCGAAATACATACATGCATTGTGTAAGTGGCTAACAAACAAACAACAAAAATCTACACTGAGAAACGCACGTGAAAAAAAATGTTGCAAGTATTGAGCGAATGTTGCAAGTACTGAGTACGTAATGAGAAAAATTTTCGTGTCGCAAGAATCGAGGCGTACAAGTAGCGAGTATGTGCAAGAATCGAGTTACCACTGTATACTGTAATACTATTGACTCGTAAAATTTACGACGGACACTCAAAAACACGGCTAAAGCAATACGATTTAACACATGTAAAGGCATACACGGTAAGCATACGACCAGCAAAGAAGCTACTGAGCCTTGGGAGCAATAATCAAAATTATATCGTTACGAATCCACTCGAAGAAAACCGAGCGTCGTAAAATTTACGACACAATAGTATTGCAGGGTTAAAATAAAAAAGTTAAGTGCGTTTTCGGTTAAACCGAAAGTGAAAGAATATTAATATTAAGCTCAATTTAAAGAATATTAGGTGTATATCAGATGCCCCAAATCTCAAATTTTTATTTTGCTAGATAACGGAGGTACGCCATTGGAACAACATAACTGAGGCACCCGGTTTATACGATAGGTATTCGTTCTATAGTTAAACAAGGATAATACTCAAAGACTTAATTCCGCTGAAAATAATGGAACAAATTTATTAAAATATGTAAGAATTGTCAAGTCGGCATAAGTTTCATTGCGATTCATTAACGCATATAAAATTTAAAAAAAAGATACATTCAAAAATACATAAATGAACTTGTATTGTGTTCTTCACACCCCATTTTTAATAATATTTTTTATATTATTAAAAATACTTTTGTATTATACAAATTTAGTGAGGTTTTACCCACTCAAGTATGTTTCAAATGATGTTGTCATTTACTACTTTTCTCATATATTTTTTCTTTCCGCACTAGTATATGGAAAATACCTTAGTATTGACTTTCGCGTATATTATAATTCACGGTTTCTCACAAAGAAAGATTATGGGTGAGGTTTAATCCAAGGTAACCCCCTCGAAAATTACTTCCTGCTACTCCAATGGAAGAAGCTTTTTGATATAATATGCAGTATCTGTGGAGAACAAAAAGCATTCTGCCACCCCTGGCATTTCGCGGCCGTAGAATCTGTTCCTTTTTTTTTTCCTAATAACGTAAAAATTACCTAAGGCATGTTCTTGCAGCTGAACATATACAAACCTACGCACAAAAAAACACAAAACTGGTTCCGCCACCAAAACATGAAACACGTCGGTTATTTAACAAGTCTCTCGCGTTCCCATATTCTACATGTATGTTATAAACGATAAGGTTAAAAGTTTAAAACACAACCAAGATCCTTTGTGATTCCCTTAAACATATTTAATATGCACGGAACAGCGAGCCTCTCTCCCTTTTCGCGAATGGATATTCATAAAGGAAAGTCAAACACAACAAAGCCATGCGAAACTGAGCATCGTGCTAAAATAATACGAACCAACAACGCGCGCAACAACTTCACGTTAGATATATTATGCGAAGGTTCTAAAATAATTAAAGCATGCCTTTCAGTTGATACACTAGATTGTGAATATGTGTGTATGTATATACACATATGTAGATGACTGTTTTTCTTCTGTTATTTATTTTTAAACTTAGCTCCGCTGTTGCTAAAAGCTACCTTAAACTTTATTTACAATTTAGATAAATGTTAGTATAGTAAATATGATTAAAAGATCATCAAGTTCTTATGATTTGTATTCTCTTTCTACTTACCATTAAGCTAGGCGTAATTAGTCAATTTTTTTTTATATTCTTGAGAACTGAAAATTAAATTTTAATTATATTTTATTGTTATAAATGTGTTAATTCAAAATTTTTCTTTCGCAATTAATCTCAAAAATGCATTAAGCTAACTTCCAGATGTACCTTATTTGAATTACAAGCTTACGAAAGACATTTATCTGAAGAAATTAATGGACTGTAAATTCGTATATTAAACATAGTAAATAATCTTTTTCAAACAACAATGTATTTACATACATATATACGAAGAGAACACAGCAAAAATCGATATTTTTCCATTTACCATACATTGTCTCTTTATTTCAAAAACACCCCTCTATATACAACGTGTCCACTTAAGTATGAGACAAATGGGAAATATTTTTATTTTTGATTTCACAGAAAACTTTATAGAAAAGAAAAGTTCGTGCATCCTAAGAAACTTGATATTTTGTATTCAGGGTTGCGTTGTATTACTTGGTTAGAGGAAAAATTAAAAACCATTGAAGTTGCCGTAAGAGTACGCTACACTTATTTTTAAAGATATCAAAAAGATTCATTTAAAAATGTTGTTTCAAATTTCAAAATATGCTCAAATACGAATTGTTATTTAAAATTTCGAAAAAATAAAAATTAAATTATCGAGCAATAATATTAGCAAATACGCAATAGTTTTTAACATCCATCTATGTGACAGTAGTTCTATGGTTGTCATTTGTGTTGTCACTTTAGTAATAAATTTTATGTGATTGTCAGATCCGCTGTCACTTAAAAATTAAGTAATTTTAAGACAATTCATTAAGTTATTACCTACCAACTATGACTGAACGGTTAACTATGCAAGAGCGAGCTGAATTAATTCTTATTTGCGGAGATAACTACAAAACATGTAGAGACGCAGCTGATATTTTTAATGAAAGACATCCCAAAATATTTATTAGTTTTCAAAGCGTCTCAAGAATTTTAAATCAGTTTAAAGCAACTGATAGTTTAGAAATGCGTTACAAAAAAAGTAGGGAAAAGCAAGTGAGATATTTCGAAAATTTGATATCGAATGTAAATGATTTCACGTGCAATTACATAAAATTTATTACAAAAGTGACAATACAAATGACAACCATAGAACTACTGTCACATAGATGGATGTTAAAAACTATTGCGTATTTGCTATTATTATTGCTCGATAATTTAATTTTTATTTTTTAGAAATTTTAAACAATTCGTATTTGAGCATATTTTGAAATTTGAAACAACATTTTTAAATGAATATTTTTGATATCTTTAAAAATAAGTGTAGCGTACTCTTAAGGCAACTGCAATGTTTTTTTAATTTTTCCTCTAACCAAGTAATACAACGCAACCCTGAATACAAAATATCAAGTTTCTTAGGATGCACGAACTTTTCTTTTCTATAGAGTTTTCTGTGAAATCAAAAATAAAAATATTTCCCATTTGTCTCATACTTAAGTGGACACGTTGTTATATTCGATGTTAATAAGAATCTAAGGTTTCTCATTTATTTTATTGGCCGAATAGATCACCATTTCGATCTTGAAAACACAGATGATTGATAAAGAACAACACACAATGAAAAGGGAAATTAAAGAAATGATTAGTATTAAACAGGAAAAAATTCAATTAATAACAGAAGTGATATAAAAAATTTAAGCAGTATATACTATAACTTAATTATGTAACGATCTGCAATTTACCATCATAATATATGTTGCTGTTATATAATTATATAATCTTATGTTATTTAAATATCTATACATTTGCTTGACATGCTGACAGTTCCGTGTTTAGATCCCTGACTGCCTGTCCGAGTAGGTTTTCGTGGTTTTCCTTCTCGTTTAAGGCGAATGCCGACACCTTAACATCTTAAGTCGCTCCACGGGCGCATACATAATAATAACTCATGTCTTGCTGGTCCCTGTTTTTGTTGTCTATCTATTTTAGAATACTAAGGCATGATTTATTATTAGAGCTGAGGATGTTTGCGGTATAACCATGGTTATATCATGTAACCATAGTAAATTACTATGGTTACATGATATAACCATGGTTATACCGCAAACATCCTCAGCTCTATTTATTATTAAACTGGAATGTATCTTTGAATAATTTTTCCATGGCAACTACAAATGTATAAGTATGACATTAATATACTGTCATTTACATTTTATATTCCTTGAAAAAGGCATCATTTGCCGAAACATGTAGGATTGTTTTAAATATATACATTTTGAAGTAAAAGCAGACCTTAAATCGCCAACAAATTGAATTTACCATAAATATATTGTTACGAGTTGAAGCGCCAAATTTCTTGTTGTTTGTATTGATACGTTTCGGGCTAGCTGTAGCGTCCTAAGAATACTGTAGATGCTTTGATTAATGCGATGATGATGCATCAAAGATGCAGGACGTGTATAATATACTGAAATAAATATATTACAATACAACTTTTTAAATGAAAGAAAACACAACAACATTGTCCTTGAAGTTTTTGTTTATTATTAACATAAGAAGCTGCGATTTGAAATATATTCATTTGATTAAAAATAGAAGCAATATACAAATAAATATTTAAAAATTAATACTCAAGAAATACCTACATACTGAAAAAAGTAACTAAATTAATGTGAATGTAGGTAAAAGAATAATCCATGTATCGAACAATAAGAGTTACAATAGTAATTTAAATATTTTTGTTACGAACATGTCGCAATCGGACATGCGCAAAGCCAGTCCGGACGGCACTTGGATGCTTGAACAGCACGTCTTGATAGATGTGTATCTTACGAAAGTAGGGAACGGAAGAGAGTGATTTTTGCGTAGTAGAAGACTCGTGGTTGAAAAAAGGTAGGTTTTATGATCCAGAGTTAAGAGAGGGAGGCAGCTGGCGATGTCTAAGAATTAAAAAGTAATCAGCAACGTGAGCTAAATAGTTGCGATGTCGATGAAATAAACTATAAAATATTCCTTGCGACGAAAGCATTAAAACGATATCAGACATGATATGATTTAGATGACGTTAACAATAGCAATTTAAAATAAATGTAGCAGGTCCCCTCTAGTTTTTATTAACATAAATTTTAATGGAACTGATTACATACGAAACGTACTGTAGCATATTTCACTGTCATACTTAGGAAGGCTAATTTAGCCCTTTTTCCAACAAGACAACGCACGTCCTCATACAGGAAGGAATACTACAAAGTTCTTGGAAGAAAATAATGTGACCCTGATACCATGGCCTTTTCGCTTCCCAAACTTGTCACCAATCAAATATGGGTGGTATGTGATTGGTACTTGACTGAGTAATTTACACCAACCTCCAAATAACATACTTCACCTTAGTCACCGAATGGAGGAAGCCTGGGATGATATTCACCAGGATACCATAAACCATTTAATTTCAAAAGCGTGAGCATAAGTGAGCATAAGGTGGACCCACTCATTATTAAATAACATTGTTATTTTTTAATATTTCAGTTTGAAAATGTAATCATTTCTTAAGTTTAATTAAACAAACATTATGTATAAATTTTATTAAAATTGGTCAACTCCTACTAACTTATGGAAATGTTATGTGAGACGTGACTCAATCGGGGCGTGCTAACAATAAGGAGAATGAGTTTCTTACAATGCAACATACAATAAATGAAGCTTTGAGATCGATTAAAATAATTAAATGAACGCTATATATACAGGACGTATAAGTATTTATAAACTGAAAATAAATTAGTGGCTTTCTAAATGTTATTGAAATAGTATGTGTATTGGTCGATATAGACTATACCTGATTTAAATGACCTCTAGAACAAACACGTTCTAAAAACCCAAAGAAATGCTAACCGGCGCTTTACTGTGCGAGTTAGCAGTCGCTTGTCGGTGGAGATGTTTGCTTCTTGAAGGATACAGACAGAGAACTTGCCTAAAGAAAGTCCGCGGTAGAGAGGGTCGTTTTTATGATCTAGCTTAGGGATAACCAATCACTTTGCAAATAGCGATGTCTAAAGAATTAAGATTTAATTAAAGACGCGGCCTAAACGGTTGTGACGTTAATGAAATTAATATAATTAAAAGATTTCTTGTACAAAATACTTTAAAATGATATATCACATGATATGGTTTAGATAGCTTTTACATTATTGAATTAAACTTGGCTATAAAATTATATCAATTAATACGCGACCGGTATAATTTTGATATGTAGACAAAATATATTCAGTATATAAAACTTGGGCATGTATCGAAAGACATACTCGTATTCCTGAGTCTGTTGAGTTGATATATAGTATATGTATTCCCAAATAGCAGTAGTAAGATATTGCAAATAATAAATAGATTTTTTGATTTCAGAATATGTATTGAGCGGAAGCCCACGTACGACAGGTTACCCAGCTAGATCACCTATGGCGAGCAATACAAACTCGCAACACAGGTAAGTCTTACACGATAGTAATTGAAAGGAGAGCGAAAGAAATCGCTAGTCCTTTCAGCGATAATTATTTTATAATTGGAAGTTTGCAAGTTAATGCATCCGTAATGGGCAAACATTAATCACAACGATGACGCATCTGGTCGCAATTAAAAAGTTTCGAGTTCTCAGACTCTCCTAAAAACTTGTCACTTATAAAACTGTGTTCTATGACAAAACTTTCATCATGCTGATAAGTCTTGTAACATTAAGTTTATATTTTCCCGGACTGCCTGAGTTGGGATTAGGATGGATGATAAATGATAGTGTGAGTGGTGTAAATTATCCGGCCTTAATTATGTTGATTATAATTGATATTAAGTTTTGACAGACATTTTGTAGAGTAGCTTGTAAAACACGATCATAACAATATTACTTTTAGAGTTTCCATTACGCGAAAAGGAACAATAAAATATTTTTTATTTGTGAACATAATAGAGAAATATAATGGTCGTAAAACTTTCATAATTCCGGGAAGTTATGTAAAAGTTACTGGTGAAATTAGTTAAATGAAGACGTAGCTATAGTATCGATCATGTACATAAATAATACCTGTTCAAACGTCTTTACGTTCCGAGTGGCAATGGACTAGAGAATGCATGTCTGGTAACGGGTGTCCGTTCTTGATCGAAGCTGACAGTATGTGTCAAATTTTGGTTAAGTTAGCACTACTGCACTTGACTTCGACCGCAACAATTAACATTAGCGTCCCATGCGATAATTACATTTGACGTAAATACAAAAATTGATACAATCAAACACAATAGCCTTACATTTCGAAATGTTTGTCGCCAGTATTTGCTAATTAGAATTATTTAAGAAAATGGGAGAGAGTTCCGAACAAAAAATATGAATAAATAACGAAAGCTAACCGAAAATAGGCACGTATGACTATGGCAAGAGATGTTAAACACCGCTTGATAATAATTATACTTCTCAGTGTGGCAAATATTAAGGAAAGAAATTTCCACAATTTAACAAACGTCAGCTTCAAACATTAAGAGACGCCTGATATATCTATAACGTAGCAGGAAATATAAGAAAATAACAAGACTGGTGCTTTAGTATAAAAATGAAACATTTATTTGGAAATCTTCAACAACTATCCTTCAAAGTACTCCCCATTCTGGGTAATATACTTGTCCCATCGTTTTGTCCACTTGTCATAAACATTTGAGAAACCATTTTTTGAAAGTCTATTTAGTATGTCCATCACCTAAATTGAACTCTAAATTCGACTTAAATTTTCGACCTCTGAATTCTTTTTTGACTTCAGGAAACAAACGGAAGTCACATGGAGAGAGGTCAGGTGAATAGGAGGAGTGAACCATAATTTCCATCCCCAATTCTTCAAGTGTTCGTTGACGAATAGTTGATCTATAGGCCGGACCATTGTCGTAATACAGAATCCAACCGATGTCTTGATAAAGCGGTCGTTTTCCTTTAATTCTGCCTTTAGGGTTCCTCGAAGTGCATTAAATTAGTACTCTCCAGTTATGGTATGTTCTATAGGTAAAATGTGATCACAAATAAGGCCTTATTTATAAAAAAAATTAAGTACAACTTACCGGCGCTTTTCACGGTTTTCGCCTTCTGCAGTCTTGGAATGTCTTTGTGCTTCCATTGCATACTTTGAGTCTTTAATTTAGGGTCGTAATGATAAAATCAGCGTTCGTCACACGTAACCACATTGTTTAAAAACTATGGATTATGTTGCAATTGCCTTTTCCACTGCCGACAAATTGTCACTCGATTGGCATGTCAGAAATTCGATATATGCCAATCCAACGATCGTTTTGGATCATGTCGTTAATATCTGCAATTCTTGAATCAATTCGTGCAGTTTGTGATCGCTCGCGTCGAGATTCATCACTGATTCACAACCGTATTTGAATTTCGTCTGTCACTCAAACACTACATCTTGATAAATTGTCGTCTGGGTATGCTGTTACGCCTTAATTTCCCTTTTTAATATCGATTAATAGTTTTCATTATTTATTGACAAGTCCTGGTATCTTATATTAAATACGTTCATTCGGATACTTGTCCCGCTGTCTGTGGTTAACTTTGGTAACTATATCACCCCTTCCGCTTACACGCGGGTGAGATTCGAGGAGTGCGCATCTTTTTAATGGAAGCTACTTTTTTCCGTTTACGAAGACGAAATGGAACGCCACACAAAAACCAAGGTTGGGTTATATTTTCCTCAAACCTACGTAAGTTCTATACAGCTAAGTGGCAGATAAATATGCAGGTCCGTTTTTGATTCATAGACAAGTTTCTAGACACCTATGAACTTAAAACTAGTATTGGTGATGTGTTGCCAGGTTCTTGGAACTTCGGACATCTTAAAGCGCGACCTTACGGCACTTAGCTTCTTTCGAGACATTTTTGGTTTGCGGGTAGGCCGTCGAATATTCCCGTGGGCGGTTGTGACCTAGGCGTAGGAGGCGTCCTAAGACTCACTCATTTTCCCGTTTCTTTCGATCCTCTTGGGAATAAATTCCGTTTTGATTAAAGTCAGTGTTTTGGAAATTTCCGTTTTGAATAATTGCCGCTCTGAGTAAGTTCGTTTTTAGTAGCTACCGTATCGTTCATTTTCCACTTCGTTCAATTGCGTCTCGTTTCGTTCCGTATACACAGTACCGATCCGCTTTAGGAGTTTATCGTTTTTTTTTTTAGTCTCACGGTTCCGAGCGAGCAGTCTTGACGTTTGGTTATGTTTTTTTTTCTTCTCGTTTCAGACTTATCTCAAGTTGCTTTAGTCTCCCGATTTGGACTTTCTCGATGTTGACTCTTCTTGATTGGATTCTCTCGATTTAGACTTCCCGATTTGGACTTTGCGATGTCGATTATGACTTTTTTTTGCTTGTATGCTTCGTTAGCATTGGTTTTGGATTTGGATTTGGGACTTTGGAGATCTTTGGATCTTATGTATATCGCCATGCCTTCCTCTAACGTGGTGTTTGAGTTTCGATTATGACTTCCGAATTCGCTACTACTACCGTTACTACCGACCATCATTGGAATGAATTCCTGACCTTCCTTCGTTTCTCTTGCGTCTCGTGCTAATATGGCAAAACGAAAATATCGCGTACGTTTCCCAAATCGGAGGCATCCTAGTGGAAATGTATTTTGAAGGCTGAATCGAAGTCTACGTAAAACATGTTCGGTTACTAAAAGCAATGTTAATGCTGGTCGACCAAGAAAAGGGCGTACAATATGACTAAAAAAGCAAATTCTAGACGCAGTGTAAGAAGATGCTTCTGTTAGTACCCGACAGTTAGCTTCAACCTTAAATATGCCTAATAATAAGACCGTTCAGTTTGTTCTGCGAGATAACCTTCTTCGTCCCATGTTTGTAAATTTCAGCAGCTCTATGAAAGCGACAATATTTTTCGAATACATTTTTGTAACAGAATCTTAAACAGGATTCTAGAGGACGGAAACTTTTAAGATATATTCTTTGGAGAGATGAAAGTATGTTTACCAGAGATGGTGTATATAATACCCATAATTTTCAACATTGGGCGGATGAAAATTCGCATGAATTTCTAGAAAATGGTCACCAAACGAGGTTTTTCATTCACCTTTGGCTGGACATAATAAATCTCTGAGTCGTTGGGCCAATTTATCTACCAAATCGTCTTGATGCCAATGTATTGGAACACGTTATTGACGAGATGCCATTGAATATACGCCTTAACATGACTTCCATACATGATGGATTTCCTGCATACTTTGCTCGTAATATAAGACAATGGCCGGGTGAACACTTCTCAAACAGATTTGTCGCGGCGGTCCTATCTGATGGCCTGCGAGATCTCCCGATCTCAATTTTTAGATTTTGTTGTTTGGGGTTTCGTTACCGAGAAAGTTTATGCAACGCCTTCTCAAGACAGAATTAATGCGGTAATTTTGGAAATTACACCACAAAAGCATGAACAAGTAGTACAAACGATACCTCGTAGATTGCAACTATGCTTAGAGGCAGATGGTTTTCAATTCCAACAATTATCTAGGTAATAGTGTCACTGATTTATTGTCAGATAAATACCCAAACAAAGAACTAATCCTGCTATAAAATACACTGTAATTAAACATTTTTCAGTATGCATTATTTTAACAATAAATAACTTAAAGAGCAAATCGTACCTCGCGTAATGTGTAGAATTTAAAACGTCAGATTTGCCAATCAGATACTTCTAATAATTACTAATAATGAGTAAAATGTTTACGAAGATTGAAATACAGAAATTATTGCAGTATCTACAATTATAATAGTACGCGGCTACAGTGTTGCCAAATGTATGTGTCTTTCAAATAGTTCCTGAACACATACGAAGCATGATACAGCATTTTATCATTGAGATTTTTTATTCAGAACCGAACGAAAATGTCGTTGCGTGTAGCTTTTATATTTTATATTTTATACACACGGTGTATTATTGTAGAAATACTAACGCTAATGATATAATCAGTAAGTATTTTTCACATAAAAACCAAAGCGAATAAACGAATTCATTAAAATTATCCAAAAAAATATTAAGAAACGATGTTTCTTTTATAAAGAAGTTAGCAAATGATTAAAAAATAACAAATCAAAAATCACATGTTTTGATTAAACAAACCTAGTTTAATTATTTTCTTGCGTACGAAATAATTCAGGTGTCACAATTTAATATAGTAGTCGACATAAACTGCAATAATCTCTCTACTACATAAGTGTTGTGAAAAGCGAAAAATGAAACAGTACCAGCTACAGAGATAATCTTTGTTTACTACGGCAATATCTATTAGGACAAGGTACATATATTACCCAGCCGTAATGGTTATAAAGCAAACCGCACATTTGTCAACAAATAAAGACTATATATCTGTATATGGTATGTATAGATATACTATGTGTATACAGCGGATTGCATTATTCCTAGTCGAGCGGTGTATTTGTATTTAAATTTCAATGAACAAACAATGTTTACCGTAAATAAACACATGCCATTCATAAAATATTAATAATGGTTCATCCCGGAATAATGATGATTAATCATTTACACTTAAACGTACGTGAATATTCATGAGAAAGCCGGCAAAACACACACGTATACAGAACCGTACACACACACACAAGCAGAGCGAGACGGGACAAAGTGGAGTGCCTCTAGTCCGGCAAGTTTCGGAAAGTTCCGGTAGCGGCTGCTGCAGCCTCGCCAGCTGAGAGTGTTCTCAGCAAAAACAATGGGACGTCCCTTTGTGAAAAGTGATGGCACGCCCGCCTTCCGTGGAATCCGTAAATATATAGCTTCGGACTTTCTTTCTGATAGAGGGAATGGCGTTTCGGCTATTTCTTTTGTCGTCTCTCTTTTTATTAATTTCTATGAGTTAGACGATATCTGCCTCCTCTCCTTTGATATAAATTGCAGGTTGTTTGGTATTTTGTTACGAGATATATATGTTATATAAAATAAATGCTTATATAAATATTTTCAGAATTTTTCATTATGCTTTTGTGTATGAGATAGTAGGAAAAACAAGGCTAGAAAAATGTTCTCTTTTTACAAGAGAAGCTTAAAAATAGAGAAGTTATCTTCATAGTTTGCTGGTTTTACGAGATTAGATTGATAAATATTTGTCGCTAACAAAAAAACAAATATTTTGTTGCAAAAGACTGTACCGCAGTTTACTACTAATCACAAATCATACCAGATATGTTATTTACTAGTTAAATTTTTGTAGTCAATCCATGAATTTTTCAATTGAAACAAACACTTATTACACTAATACTTTACTTTGGTGTCAATAAATTTTGGATTTTAACTAGACGAAATAAGTACAAAACTTAGAGTTCCAAACATTTTATTTTAAATCCATTACAATATTGTTTCGCCATACAAGGGCTTCATCAGGTGGATGAAAAACTGAATATTTAGAATACAAATTTGAATATTTATGTACAAATTATTGAAAAAAGTGGCGGTGGAAAAATTTTTGCAGTCTTAAATTTAGTAGAGGCGAGTTGTTTGAATCTAATTGGTCATTTAAAGCTAATCCTGAATGATTATATATATTAATTTCTAAGTTTTCAAACAACTTAAGTTTGTGGTTTTATCTTGAATATGTAAAATTTTGAAATCTATATTAAATCTATGACTTATATCTAAACAATGATTTGCGAAAGTTGAATCTGTTTTCTTTTCTTTCTAACTTCTCTCGTGTTGTTTCATCCTAATTTTGAACGTTCTCCCCGTTTGTCCTATGTATACGTTACTACAATCTTCACATGTTAACTTATATACACCAGACTTTGATTCGTTGTCTATTTTATCTATGTTGTTCTTAATAATGTTCTATGTTTTAAATGATATATGTTCGTTATTAAGTTTTTTAATGAAAGTACTAATTTTTTCCGAAATTTTTCCTAAGTAAGTGATTGAATTGTATGAATCAGTTATATTGTTTTCTTAATTTTGGGTAAACGAAAGAAAGGGTATCAGATTTTTGTTGATTATTCAGGATGCTATTAATAATATTTATAGAGTAACCATTGTTTAATACAATAGTGTATATCCTATTTAGTTCGAGGTCGAAATTACTTTTACTCATAGCTACGTAAATTAATCCACCATTAATCCAACATTGATTGGTATGCTGATAATTTTTGCGTTATAGGATGAAATGAATTAGCGTGTATTGTGGTGTCTGTATGTGTCGGTTTATGGTATATAGCGAGCTCGTGTTTAGTAGTTTTGTGTTTTGGTTAAGTCTAGAAAATTAATGCTTTTATTTATTTCTGTTTCTATTGTAAAAGTTATTTTGGGGTGAATAGTGTTATATAATTATGTAAACTTTTTAAATGTCTATCTGAACTATTAAAGCAAATTAGTATGTCGTCAACATACCTAAATCAATATACACAATCACTAAACAAGGGATGTGTACTTATTTTAATTTCTAAATTGTTCATTAAAATTTCGGCTAATAAGGGGTTTAGTGGGTTCCCTATTGCTAGACCTTCTGTTTGTTTATAAAATATCTTTTTAAATTGAAAATAATTTTGTTCCAGGTACGTTATTGAAAGCTGTAAAATTTCGGTCTTTGTGACGATGTTCGTGTTATTTCGTTCTAATTGTAAATTGATTAAATCTATTACCTCCTAGGGTCGGTAAGATATTGTGATTTCAATCAACGATTTAATTTGGATTTTATAATTGAAGATAGTCAGGGTGAATGTCTGCCTAATATGTCATTTACTACGTTAAGTAATTACTATGTAAAGTTTTTGAATTAATCACGGTTGTAAGAATTATCGAGTATGTAAAACACCAAAGCTGGCAAATTTTGTTTATAATGATACTGCACCAATAGGTAATAAGATATAGGTATAATAGGTATAATATAATGAAAAGTTTCTGTATGGTTGCCTCTATACAGACTGTAAATTCACCACGTAAATTTACTCAACCTTCAGATAATTAGATGGGGTTCATGAGGTCATTTTGTGACCCCACTACTTATATTATTGCTATATTTATTTAAGTTTTTAATCATAGAGCTTCATATTTTTTTAGCTGAGTTTTCTAATATTACTCAAGGTATAGTTCGTTCACTTATTGCTAAAGTCAATTTATTGATTTTGAAAAAAAAGAAAATTCGATTTGGGTCACTTTGTTATCCAGTTTGTTATAATGGTTTGTAATTTTATTGCAATTACTCTTTTACACATGCGCGTCATTTCTCGAAACTCGTATTTATGCGTGCTCGAACATGCCTTCAGTCTTGTTTTACACATTGTTGATATTAGTTACATCTGCAACACGATCGTGAGGAAATATTTGTCTCAAAGTGAATTAGAATTTTTGGCAAACGAATTTTGTGATTATATTTCTCATGAAGAAATGTCAGAGACTGAAGACAATGTTTTTGAAAATAATAAAAGTGAAAGTGACGACGACGACGCTATTGGAGAGTTATCCGAGGATGCGGATAGTGAATCTTCTTCACAATGTGATGACAGCGTGAATATTGTATTGACGAAAGGTGGTACTAGATTGTCAAGAAACAAACCATTTGTAAGGCGGCGCCCTGCAAGTAATATTTTGGTCAAAAAACCTGGACAAATTATAGTGAAAACATTACAACAGTGAAGCATTCGAATTGTTCGTAGGTGATGATATTTTAGATCTGATAATTCAAGAAACTAATCGCAGAGCTGTTGCGTTGAAAGGAGATGAATGGCAAAATATGAGTCGCATCGAAATGAAAGCATTTCTAGGTTTGCTGATTATTGCCGGATCTCTCAAAGCGTGGCAGGAACACATTTTGGAATTATGAAATCATCGGAATCCTGCATTATAACGTATAATTTTTGCCTCAACTATGTCAAGAAACACAATGAAAGAATTACTTAGATTTATTAGATTTGATAATCTAGATACGCGATTAGAAGGGCGAGAAAATGTAAATTAGCAGCTTTTGAGGAGATTTCGAATATGTTTGTTTTGAACTGCAAAGAAGCTTAATTCCTAGTGGAAAAGTGTGTGTTGACGAACAGCTTGTTCAGTTACGTGGTAGATGTCCATTCAGAGTATACATGAAGTCCAAGCCAGCCAGATATGGATTAAAAATGTGGACATTGTGGGATGTAGAAAATTCATATTGTTCGAATTTGGAAATTTACGTGGAAATGATAAACAATACACCAGAAAAAGAACGAGGCAAAAGAGTTGTTTTAGATTTTGTAGAAGGTTTGTCTTCGTATACTGATATTTTTTTTAAAGATCGCTACATCATTCACAAGAATTATTGAAACATGGACAAACTTTGACCACAACAATACGTCAAAACCAGAGTTCCAACGTAATAGAAATCGTGCACAACATTTAACGGACACTGTATTTTTACGGAATGCTATGATGATTTCCTATATCCACCAAAAAAAGATGGAAGTGTAGTCTTGCTATCTAGGCAACATTTCGACTTTGATATATCCGATGAGACTAACGATTTTGACTATAATAAATGCAAAGAAGCCGTAGTAGATTCTTTGGACCGCAAAGTGGGAGAATATACATGTTCTCGTAATACTAAGCGCTGGCCGTTAGTCTTGTTCTTCCACATTGTAGATTTGGCATGAAATGAAAAAAAAAATTATTCTAAAAGTTGTAAAGTAACAGAGATATTCACACTTATGCGATCAACACAGGAACACCTCCTAGATCCATATGTTCGAAGTTACCGCTGCCTTCTTGAATACAAGCTTTTTGTTTCTTACTTCGCCACAGTCTCCAAAGATAGATTTTTGAATTTGCGAAGGCTAATATAACAGAAAAGTTAGACAGAACTGCTATGCCAATAAGTGATGATTCAACAAGTTGCAGATTGAGCTGACTGTAACAATTTTTAACAAAGTGCCATGGCTTCAGCCTTACAATTTACAATTCTGAAAAGTTTCTGTATGTAATTATTAGTTTTCTTAATTTATTTAATAATCGAGACGATATTATTAGTAATATAAGGACATAATTGCGAAACGGCCAACGGCGCCGCGACATTGCGAACCGGCGGGGAATTCACATTAAAAACTGTTTCTTTTTTTAGGAATTTATACGTCTGGCATGGGAATAATTAAATTTGTTTCCCTTATGTTGTCCATGTCAATGGGGTAGTTTTTCTTCATTATTTCAATGCACTTTTTTCACTTAAAAATTTGCATATGATAACATACAATAAGTACGTGCAAATGTCCATTTAATACACTTAAGAATTTCGCGTGACTAGCAGCTGTAATAAAATACAAACCGTTAATCGTCTCCACAAAGCTCTGAATGCGATATGTGTATATGTGTGGATGTTTATTATCTAAAAAAATTATTCAGAGATATATTTACAAAGCATTCATTTGACGCAAAATGTTTATTTATTCACTTGTTCTTGTAGGGAATACAAAAAGTAAGAAAAGCAGTTAAATCTTCATAAATGAATTGTGTGTTAAATGTTTAATCTATTATTTTAATTTATTAAAGTCATGCATCTACACTCGTAGACAAAAAATTCAGGACACCGAAGTATACAAGAAAAAAATATTTTCTTTATCACTTTATTTCACATTAGAACAAAGTAATAGCTTTTTTTGTATATTATTATGATTAATTCACACGAGGTAACGGTTTCCACAATCAATTTTCTATAAATATCTATGTAAATAAATTGTCAGCTGAAAACAAACATTTAAAGTTCGACAATCAATGTTTGTAAGAGATCGTACAAAATGAATTGAAATAACATTTTGCATAACTGCAATGAATATTTTTTTCTAGAATACAACAATTTACTCTTCTGAAAAGTCTCTGTATGAAATTATTAGCTTTCTTAATTTATTTAATAATCTACATGATATTATTAGTAATATAAGGACATAATTGCTCCACGACCAACGGTGTACCGTACCAATTCTCTTCATTGCTTTGTCCATTATACACTCGTGGACAAAAAGTAAATGTCTGTTAGTACAAGAAAAATTTATTTTTTTCTTTTATTTTCTAACACATAAAACATGATCTACAAAGTAAGAATTAGAAATAAAAGAAAAGGTACTGACATTTCATTAAAGAAGAAAAAGTCACCAAACAGTAAATTGTGCAACATTAACACATTCATTAGTTCTATAGGCTAGGTTTTACATCTACGTTATCACAAAATTTAAGCTATTAATAGAGCATGCTACTTCCACGAAGAAACAAGTGGATACAAAAAGAAACGGTTTTTAGGAGAAACATACAGGAATGGTCAAATTTAATTGGACAAAAATAGAAAAACAACTGTGTACATTTTAAATTTTAGGAACAGCGGTATTAAATAAATTAATAAGAACTAATAGTATATCGTACAGTTGACGTAGGTCGCAATATTAAATAAGTAACAAAAAAAAAGAAGAATATTGCGTAAAGTATTAACAAATCGGGAATAGCTCCATGAAAAGGAAAAGTGAAGCAAAACCAGAAAAGGAAGAACCCAGATCACGACAGCTCCTGGGAAGAATCACAGAAAATAGCGCAAAGAACTAAGTTAACTCCAAGAACACCTACTAAAGTTGAAGAAAATAAGCAGTCTGAGATGGAAGAGATCAAAAAAATGTTAATGGAATTTAGAGAAAATATAGTTGACATTAGAATCAAAATTAAAAGTGACATTAGAGAAATTAAAGATGATTTGAAGGAAGTAAGGACAGATATTACGCAGAATACTGAGGAAATGAAATAGAAACAAGAAATTATCAAGACGAGAAGCGAGTGGGAAGACGAAAAAGCAAAACTGACAGCTAGGTTGAAGGAAATAGAAGGTAAACTAGAAAAACTGGAGAGGGATAAAATTCGTAACAAACTAATAATAACTGGTATAGTGATCGATACTGATAAGGAAGATACTCTAAAGGAAGCAGCAGAAAAATTAATAGAGAAGGAACTTGAAGTAAGGGCAGGTGAAAATAAAACAATCTAGATTGGACAAAAGAAAAGAGAAAAGGGTCAGAGACACAGTCTGAGAGGAAAAGAGTAAAGGAGCCAGAGTGAGAGTGGGATACTAAAAATTGGTAATTAATGATAAGGAAATGAAATGGGACGTCAAAAAACAGAAACTAAAAATTGAAAATAAAGCGTAAAACCCAAAAAACTAGTCCAGGACCAGCATTTAATTCCAACAACACGGCTAATGAACAGGAATAAGAACACATATTGCAATGAACTGTGCCTTTGCTTATTAGGTCAGCTCACGACAATTGTCCGGATGCTTACAGTCGTAGATACTTCTGCTTGAAACTTCCTTCTCTCGAGCTTTCGCTGATATCTCTCCAGCGAAAGATGTGGATAAATAACAAAAGTCAAAATAGCATTAATTCAAATTTTCCTTTACAAAATTTATTAAAATAAAAAAAAAGATAAAACTCTTTACAAAATGTAAAGAGAGTTAAAGCATGATTAACTAAAGCTTGGAGGAAACAGTCTGTGTGATAATTTACACGCACACAGAGAAAAACCTCCTGTGACTCGCGAGCAATAATAAAAACTAATAGATAATTAAGAAAATTCTCAAATTTAAATATCTAAATTAAACCCCTAACTTCAGACGTAAACAGACCAAATGTCAACTCGTGAAATACTTAACTTGTGCGAACTAAACACAAGGACAAATCTCCCCTCCAATCCTGAATAAAATGTTCTAGAATATCTTGACATAAAAGAAACTCCCTCATAAAAACATGATAATTTTCTTAAATATCCATATAATACTCTACTATCAAAATAATGAAAAAAATTTACAGATGAGCAGATATATCAAAGAATTATATGGAAAACAAAATTTATATAAATCAAATGTGTGAAATACTTACATCGACGTAACACTTTTACACATAAAAAAAAACGAAGGCGAGAGATACCAAATATTATATGAATTAACAAATATACGAGATCATAACCACTCGTTGAAAATCGTAAATGAAATTTAAATACACATAAAACAAATAAACCCGATTTTAAATCAATTCTACATAAAAGTAAAAAAATGATGTTTTTTTACTCTCGACTATCGAAGGCAACGTACTTGATATCTCTGCTCTAAACCGGCAAAATATTCAGACATCGGACACCTCCAGTTCAAAATAATACCGCAAGTTGGAACAACTTCCGATGCAATAATAATTATACAAACCCGGACAAAACAATAATCCCAAAATTTACACATTTAAATATACAATATAAAATCAGAGTACATTTTAAATAAATGTCATAAATACAATATACACAACGAACAATATAGACGACACATTCCAGAAAACATCAAAATATCGGCCTATAACCAAGAAGTTTCTATAAAGAACAAAAAACGGCACACGAAAACTTAACTTATGAGATTGCGAACATGGAACATCAGAAGTCTAAGTGCAAAAGAACATGAACTGAATTTGACATCACAAATCTCGATACATCGGCAATCACAGAAACAATGAAAAAAGGACGAGGAATTTTAAAATTTATATGTAACAATGTGTAACAACCTTACCCCTTAGGGTAAACAAGGTTTTAGATTATATATATATATATATATATATATATATATATATATATATACTACTTCCACGAACTCTAATGACTTCTGCCATACGGCGTGGTAAACTTTGAATGCAGTTGGCGACCTCTTCTTGCGTAATGTTTGCCCGTTCCTCACAAAGAGCTACTCAAAGATTCCGAATGGTTACCGGTATGGATTGATGGTGTCGATCACGTCGCCCTAATGAATCCCAGAGATTTTCGATAGGATTCAAGTCCAGGCTTCGACCTGGCCATTGCTAATAGCGAAAGTTAACCGCATCCAAATATTCTCAACCTCCCGTGCGGTGTGAGGTCGCGCGTTGTCGTGTATTAAAGTAAAGTTATCACCAACGAATGGAGCAAATAGTACGACGTGATCGGCTAAACACTTGCAGATGTACCTAACAGCCGTCATGTTAACATTTTCAATGAAAGCAAGCTCAGTTTTCGCGTACAGTGTAGTGCTACCCCAAATCATTATACCGCTTCCCCTAAATGCTATTCTTGGAGATATACAACACGCTGAAAATTGTTCACCAGGCCTTCTCCACACCATAAAACGGCCTTCTCGCCTTGTGGTGCGTAGTCTACCTGATCCTGACCTTCTTATGAATACCCCAGCTTGACTATGTCGCTGTATCGCGTCTTGGATGGTACTCCTGGGAATATTCAAGACAGGAGCCATGTATCAAATACTGCGTCCATCTTCCTTCAAAGCTACTCGGACTACATTTTCTGTTTGCATTTTGACAACGAATAAGTGTCAGTACTGACAGTTCAAATGACCTTTCAACACAACAGATAAAAGCTGAATAAAACAAAATGCTTTATTTTCGGTCGGGTTGGATTTTTCGGGTTCGTCATTATTTATGTTTTTCTTTTAGATGTTTTGATAAATTAAATGTATTGTATCTTCTTTAATTCTCAATTCTTATTTCATAGATAATATTTCATGTCTTGTGAAGAAACAACAAAACTAAAGTAATTTTAATTATGATAACAAACATTTACTTCGATGTCCGGAATTTTTTGTCCACGGATGTATTTGTAAATATTGTAATTTAAAAATAGGATTAAAAGATTCTTAGTATATGCGAAATGTAACAATATAATAAGGAAAAAAGATCAAAAACTAAGAAAGGAAGATAAAAGTATCTAAATAACGAAGTACAAAGCCAAACTAAGAGTAAACGAGCGAGACGTGATAAATTAACTCTCATATTTTCCGGAGCTCAAATCGCACTATAACGTATTTGTATTCTTGGTTACTGCCTATGTATACTTTGTTTAATAATACAGGGTGTAACAGGACGAGCTTACGTTAGCCGTATCTCAGCAACTAAGCAAGTTCCGTATTTGTAAATTTGCAGAGTTATTTTGGGCATGGGGGCAAACTTTTAGAAAATATTAGTACATATTTTCTATTTCCGGTTTCGCCGGAAGCACAATCAACTTCATTTTCTTAAATAGATTACACAATATTTTTTCAAACAATTGAATTCAGCAACAAATTTGGCGTATAGATCATTTATTTTGACTGGTGTAAACATTACCGTTTTATAGCTAACTTGTTTTTTATGTAAGTTTTATCAAATGCAGTACTTAGTGACGTATTTCTTCGGTATGCAGAAGAGTTGATGAATGATTATAATTATTGGAAGTTAGACAGCTACTAAGATGGGCTATTGAAAATTATTTTCACTTGTGTGCAAATACTATACAGGGTGTTAGTATTTACCGACTTAATATGTTAAATTTCAAACATTAATTATTTCGTAATTTTAAATGGAACACCCTGTATATTTTTGTCGCAAACGGTAGAAAATTAAATTCTTCATCAAATGATATTACATTTCCCTATACCTAAAATGAATATTTAAGGAGCTATTCGCAAATTATGTGAATGTATTCAGAAACTTCGTGTGAGCGCTAAAGGTGGCTATGATAATTCGTCACAGTTTTAGCGTAATGTCTAATTTTCTAATAATAGTTCGATAGCGTGTTAATAAACTTCCTAGTATATCACACAGTTCCTAATCTAGTATACGAAAATGTCACGTTTAGGATTGACAAATCAGGATTACCTGAATTTATTGTTGATTTATGGAGAGTCCGGAAAAATTTTAAGTCGAACATGTGCTTTATTTCGACAAAGGTATCCGGACAGACCAATTCCATCTAAAGATGTAGTGTGATGGTTAGTTAAAAATTGTTTAGAATATGGACAGTTTGGGCCAAAATTAAAAAAAAAAAAAATTGATGACGAAGTAGTTGAAATTGGTGTTATGGGATATTTCTATACCAACCCCACTGCATCTCTTCGAGAAGCAGCGACAACTTTGGAAATTTCAACAATGTCCATTCAAAGGGTATTAAAAAGACATAAATGGAGACCATTTTCATACTAGCAGGTACAGCACTTACATCCGCAGGATTTCTTAAATATGGTCATTTTTTTTTAATTCTTCACCATAGCTTGTCAGGACGACGAAAATATAGACACAATCCTGACCAGGAAGCTTGGGATATTGTCGTGACCAGCAATAATCGAATTCTTCAACTATCCAGCGCATACAGCGATGTCATTAATGTTAACATCAACAACGGCAGTTAAAGGAAGGTTAGAGAGCATATCAGGCAATGGTGTCACAAATGATGGCGGCAGAAATATTCATGAAAAATCAGCAGAAAATGCGTTTACTATGTCATGAGGTTTATCATAATGCGTATTGTTAAAATATACTTTATCAGGAATTCTTGAGGTATCCCGTTTCGATTGAATAAATTGCCAGAAAGTTTTAGGATATGGTAACTTGTACATTCTGAAGGTAATTCTTATACACAGAAATTTCAAAGTTCAGTTCTCTCTTGGCACGATAAAAATTTTCTTTGCAGTATTGACTGACCGTGAATCGGCATCTCCGTTGATAATAGATCTTAATTTTCATTTTGTCCTTAATAGCTTTGGAAAACCATGGAGGAAACCTGGCTAATTTCTCGGATTGAATCTTAGGAATAGTTGAATCCATAACGGTGTAAAGCATATTGTAAAAGTTCACAACAGCTGAGTCATCATTAACACAATTTTAGAAAAGACCAATCCACAAGTAAAATGTCGGAATAAAGTTTATAAAAGTTTGATTTCCTAAAATTATACTTGGGATTGCAATTAGAAGAAAATGCAACTGGTTTCTTCGAAAATCGAAATTCAATGTCAATATATAGTGAAGGATGATATCTATCTTCCGGTACCACAGGACAGAGATCTCGTTCAAGTAACAATACAGATGTTAGATAATACTAAATCTAACAACCTTCCCTGCTCATTAAAGATATGTTGTTGTATTGAGTAAGACTAAGTGAGTTAATAAAGTCTATGAAAAGTATTACTTTAGCATCGATAGACAAAGGCGAAGAAAAGCAATCATGAATTTGAAGAAGATTAAAATCTCCCAGAAGGATAATTGATTTGCCTAACAAAAGCAATTCCAGGCAATCCAATAGTAGTTAAAAACTCAGGTAATCTATGTCCCGACATAGATTACCTGAGTATGATTCCTCTAATTGATATTCTGATCTGCAAATGCTATCTTGATAATTTCTCTAATTTCTTTTTTATATATGCCTCGGGAGGCATATATAAAAGTACAACAAGAAAAGAGAAATTATCAAGATAGCATTTACAGATCAGAATATCAATTAGAGGAATCATGGTTGTAATGTAGGTGGTATCGATGACGTCATGAGAAATCTTCTCTGAGAGTGCAACAAGAACACCATTACTTCCAGATCTACCGGTAGATTCAGCGTTGCGGTCGCAATGTACAACTTTATATTTATCTTGAAAAAGTTCAGCATTATTAATCGAATCACACAACCAGGTTTCAGTAAGGCACAGAATATCATAATGCGAAGCAAGACTTAAGGTATATAATGCATTTATTTTACTGCGCAAATCTCTCAAATTTTGATAATATAGTTGTAACTTGGTGGAAGATCTGTTGGGTGGACTTAGTTTTCCATTCGTACTATCTGCGGTATTCCCTTAATATATTTAATCCCAATACCAGTCTCACCACTGGTTTTACGTTTATCAAACTCTAATCGTACGTTTTTATAAAACTGCATTTGCATGGGAGGAGATCCGAGGAGATCTTAACCTTAGAGAAAGTAGAGCTGAGCTTAAGCAATCGGATATTTCTCGGTGCTTTAAAAGTTAAATCCGCAGAGGGTAGTTGAATTTTTACCGGACGAGAGTGGTTACGTTTCGTGGGGTCATATTTCCCTAGCCGAATGGGCTTCACGTCGCTGACATCAACTTCAACCGTCGTAAGTACCGCACAAGTAATCTTAATATCAGAATCCGACAGTTGCGATTTTGTGAAGGAATTATTTTGTTCCAAACCAAAGATAATTAAGTTTCTCTTACGATGCTCACATTGCTCTATCAATATGCTCTATCCGTAGAATGTCTTCTTCTACGCTAGGAGTACTGTAGGAGTAGATGTGAAGTAGTAGGATGTGAAGGAATCTGGCGATTTGGATAAGCTTCAACATAAAGACGTCGCGCTTCGGTGGCAATCCCATTAGCGCGACCATACCTGAAATGCATGTCGGCTAAATCCGCGTTAGAGTTAGCAGCCATAACAAACGAAAACTTGTGCACTAACAACAAGAGTCAAATACTTAATGTTTATTTCACAAAACATAATAAGAAACTGAAGTTTTTGCAAAATAAAAGGAGGTGAAAAAAGAATGATATTCCATATCTCCGAAACCGTTACTTTGCGGACCCATGTTTATTATGACTTTTTGTTTATTTTTTTTCCTTCTTTAATATTTCACAACCTTTTTTTAAAAGAAAATGAATAATACCATTGTAAACAATCTGTGTTTCAAGTTATCCATTGGCTGAAAATAAACATATTATTTATTAAATAAAAAGCAGATTAAAATTTATGTTCCACGAAATTCGTCGAATAACAAAAACAAGTTAACTTTTAATTTAAATGTTCATTTTTAGCTTTAAATATGTTATCAATTTAGTGGAATTATTTCAAATGTTTACTTTCTTCACAACACTAATTAATCAGTTAATATTTTGCAATTAAAATCTTTTCTCATCCATAAAACATAAAACCGTATTTGTGGTAAGCAAAATCCTAAAGAAATTCGTTTGAACAATTTTTCTACGAACGTAGGTATTCTGATGGTGAGCGGTTCCTTCTGATGTTTGTTTCTGTTATACTAAACATATGGGAGCCGGAATAGCCTTTGACCCTAAAACCATCTGAAACGCTGCTATACACTTGCGTTTTCTTTCTCTTTTCTGGTAGTCGGTGACGTATATTAATGGCATCTCTTTCGAGAATTTTGTAAGCAGTTTATTAACATGTCAGCAAGTGAGATAATATTAATTTATAATATTTGTAACTTAACATTAATCAATATCAATGTTTAACATTATCATTAGCAGAATTTCAAAGGAGAAACCAAATATCATTTAGTATAATCGGTAATAATTTAAAGTATTCCGTTTACTTAAAATTTTTAGATAACACAGTGTTGTATTAATATAAATATTGTAAAAAATAGACTAGAACGTAGTTGCTTTTTTTTAAGATTTTCAAAGAACGTAACTTATACAACACTTTTCATCCCGACCCAACGTAAGAATGGTAAATAATTATCGAATGTTATAATAGACACACATAGTACCAAAACTATCTCCAGGTTTCTTTTTACATAAATTTACGTTACAGTTTATAACAAAATTACATTGGAAATATTTGATATTTACTTGAATTCATTGATTTGTAAAGTATTCTTATACATTTTGTATAACGTGTTTATCTGAACACATCAAACAGATCTCTACGTAAGATACTTTAATTAAACTATTTTATTTCTAGCAATCAATGTAAATGTTAATTTGAAAAAGCTGTACAATAATGATTATAATAATTTTATTTGCCCAACACATATATTAACGAAACATATAATTGAATGAGTAAGACGACATTCACTTTGAAAAAAATTATATAGTAAGACCAAGGATGTAACACCTTTGTTTTTAACCCATTAAGGCCCAAGGGTAAAAATAACTAAAATCTTGAAAAGAAAACGATTAAGTTTTATTAAATATCCACAAAGATAGAGACACATAAACAAAAAAACTGAAAAATTTTAAACCTAAGGCTACAATAAAATGTTGCGTATACGCAAAGTTGGGCGTACCTACTAGCGTTTGTGAAAACTTTCAAAGCAGGTGGGATTTAAATGACAGTTACATTTTTGGCACATATAGATCTTGGTACTTTTACATTGTCTGCATCTAAGTCTAGCTTTATTTTCTTGCTCCACAATGATATGTTGATATTTATCAAACTGGACTTCGGGTAAAAGAGCAAATTTCCATGGTCGTCCAAGATTAGGTTTACTTGTTCCAGTTGCTGTCTCAGAATTCTCATCTTCTACAAAAGCGTCTTCACTTTTTATTAGAGCAACAGCCAGATACGAACGGGAGTTAAATTGAGACATTTTCTCATTATTAGCCCTATTGTACACTTTCCATGAATTCACTATCACGCTATCAACCACATTAATGAAAAGTGGCCACCACCACTTTTTGCCTCTAACACGAATTCTATAGTTGGCGATGCCATTATCATGTAGGTCTACACCACCCATATTTTGATTGTAGTCGTTTATAACGTGAGGCTGTTGCACAGAAATATTGCGTTTTTCTTTTCTGCTGTACCTTTTCACAGATACAAGAGGTTCTATAGTGCCATTGTTGGTCGCAACAGTGACAACAGAATTGTCGTTCCATCTTACAAGCGTAATTTGGTTTGAAGAATCAAAAGAATAATCATATGATCCGCGATCTTTCTTTTTCACAATTTTGCAAAACTTTAAGGTATTATTAGATGTTCTGTTTTCTCTCACTGTGCCGGTAGCAAAAAATCCCTTTTGACCCAATGAACACAAAAGGTTATGCGATGTAAAGAAATTGTCGAAATAAATACGGTGACGAGGCGGATTTTTTACGACGGACAACAAATCCATTACTACTTGTTCCCCTAAACTTAGTTCTCTTTTTTCTGTGCTTGCTCCATCATAGGGAATAAATTTGTAAAGGTAGCCATCGGAACTGCAGAAACACCATAATTTAAACCCAAATCGTATGGGTTTACATTTTATGAACATTTAATATGCAACTGAAACAAATCTTATCAAAGCACGCAGAAAACAAGTCTAGTATTCCCAACGTTGCGTACGCGCAACATTATCTTTAAAGCTGATTTTCTAAGAGTTTTGTCATTTGAATTGGAACGAATTTTCGTCTAGGAAAGAATAAGACTCTAATATGCATATAATTCTAAAAAACTTAGCTGTAGGTTAATATATAAATATTTACGAATGTCTTAATTTCTGCAAATTCGCAAATACGATTTTAACGGTTTTATAAAAGTAATAAGAATTTAGTTTCAATACTGTTCCAACGTATGTACCCACGAAGAGCTGGGAAATGGTTCAATTTATAACACAATATATATTCAAAGCGGTTTTATTTAAGTATTTATAGAAAAAAAAAATTTCTAAAATGTTGCGTTTACGCAACGTTGGGTAATAATGGGTTAAATAGTCATGTTATCTACAGGATACCATATTCGGATCGTCCTGGTGTGTACATAAGCTAAACGTCACAACACGTCACACAATACAAAAGTGATGTCCGTATTGGTAAGAAATCTTGTTAACTGGTGTATCACGCAGTTGATCTGGGCCATACATTCAATTTCGGCGATGTCAGAATTGTGGACGCTTAAAACAATCGCAAAAAAACATTCTTTTTAAAAATGGTTCACATCAACGGAGACACTAATATCGAAAAATTATAAGTCGGATACAAATGGACTAAGTATAATCTATTGCAATATACTCAGTGTTGGCTGCTAAGTTGTATTAACTAGTCCTCGTATTGTTTAATGTATAGTTTGTTTTTGATTTCGATATTTTTAAGACATCAGTTTTTTTTTTGCTATGTGATTTATATTTTTATTTTCATATTTTAACATGTATGTACATTTGTTTTTAAAAGGTTGACGTGAAACCAATAGCTAGTTAATTTAATGTTTTAATGTAAACAATTAATTTTAACATGTTTAGTTGCGTCTTTGATAAATTTAGCTCTGTAATTGTAAGTATTTTACTATTGGCATATTCTTTAATATTGTAACGTTTGTCTTTACGGGTTCTTAAATAAAACTAACAATAACTTTAGACACACACACTATATTAATATTTAAAACGTATAACAATATAAAACTAACTATTAACAACAATAAGTACATTTATGTATTCTATATTTATGTAACTATATTTATGTGTACTTCGCGAGACTGTAGGATTCAATGAATGTTCATCCCTTCTTCGACGCGGCTTTTATATCGGTGAATACTCCTTCTAGAGCCTTCACGTAGGCCTCGCGAAAACATCCAGAGGGATGACGCATCTCGCGTCAGCGGATGAGTCATTACATTGCCCCCTTCTTAAAAATAAAGTTTCGTCCCGAAACATGTCATGCTTTGGTCTCCTCAAACGATGACGAAATCGACAGGTAGGGCCTTTGTTACATTGCGACGTCATATCGAAATAACAGTCCACGGTCTTATCTTGCCTGGATGGACAGGAATATTCAAGCTGATAACTGCATACCAGAATTTCCATACCAGTATGTCGGAAGATTACTTCCAACATGCTCCTTACAATTCTCCAGTCCAGGCGGTCCAATCCACAACCCAATTTTGGAACTGCTAATTTCAGAATGTCTTGCTGTAACATTTGTTCGCGTAAGTGGGTCAGGGCCTCCCATAAGGCTCGATAGGTTGGCTTTAGGCTCGACAGTTCTTTCGTGACCAAATAAAATATGGGCTGTCCTTCATTTATTATTTGGAGACTCTTCCCAATTGCTGGTCCCTGCTGCCTTAGCCTTTCGATTCTGCCAAATCTCTCTTTAAATTCCCAGGCAATTCCTTTGGCCATTCGTAGATCTCGGGCTACGCAATGAGCAAGCGCGTAGTCTGGCGGCACCGTGAACAAATCCTGCTGTTTCTCGATGGTTACCCCAAATCGAGCTTTTCTCGAACCAGAATACTCTTGCATAAAGTCTTCGAAGGTTAGTTCATGGTATTGGCTATCCAATCGGCGCAAGTCAACGGTTTCGTCATTGTCTCCAGAGTATGGGGCTAATCGATTAAAATGTACGACTCTTGGCTTAGTGTGAGGTGTTCGCCTGATGCGGTATATTACATCGTTGATCCGCTTCAACACCTCGTATGGCCCCTCCCAATTCTTTTGAAGTTTTGGAGATAGGCCCCGTCGACGTTGTGGATTATACAACCAAACTCGATCGCCTTCATGGTAACCACTCTTCTCGGCGTTGATGTCATAGCTCTCTTTCATTCTGTCACTAGCATCTTGGATATTATGTCTGACTTGTTCATGGATATTATCTAGTCGTCGTCTGAGCGTGCTGACATAATCTTCTCCGGCAAGATCTTCACCAGGCTTGCTCCCAAACTTTAAATCACAGGGCAATCGGAGTTCCCTCCCGAATAGCACGTTTGCTGGTGATTGGCCTGTTGTCTCTTGAACGGAGGCCCGATACGCCATTAGAAATAATGGTAAATGTTCGTCCCAATCTCTCTGGTGTTCGAAGACCACTTTGGATAAGTGTCTGATCATGGTCTTGTTCATTCGCTCTACCATCCCATCTGATTGTGGATGCAAGGGAGTTGTTCTCGTCTTCCGTATGCCCAAAAGTCCACACATCTTTTCGAATAGACTGGACTCAAAATTTCGCCCTTGATCGGAATGAAGTTCCAAGGGTACACCAAAACGGCTGACGAACTCCTTCACAATCACGTCTGCTACAGTTCCAGCTTCTTGATTTGGTAGAGCATATGCTTCAACCCATTTGGTAAAGTAATCCATGACAACTATTATGTATTTATTTCCTTTGCTGCTTTCTGGAAAAGGACCGGCGGCGTCTATGGCGATCCTTTCAAATGGGCTTCCTACATTGTATTGCCTCATGGGTGCACGTCGACGCCTCTGGGGACCATTGCTTCCGGCGCAATTTGCACACTTTCGGCACCATTCTTTCACATCTCGTGAACAATTCACCCAGTAAAATCTCTGGCGCACCTTCTCCAGTGTTTTATGGACTCCAAAATGTCCCCCAGAAGCACCATTATGGAGTTCTCGCAATACCTCTGGTATTCTTTTCTTGGGAACCACCATTTGCATCTTGCGCTCACTTCCATCGTGATTTTCGACCTCACGTCCCAGGAGATCGTCATCCATGGTTAAGGAATCCCATTGTGCCCAGTATGACTTCAATTCTCGTGAATGGGAAGCAATTTCTTGCCAGGTCGGTCTTTGCCCATTTCTTTTCCAAGCCCTGAGGACTGCAAGATCCGGATCAGCTTCTTGATCCGCGCGCAAATTGTCAGGTTGCCATTGGTCATCAACAACGGTGGTTCGAAGAGCGTTGGCCGATTTGTCTTCGATTCTGTTGCAATGTCGACAGTCTTCTGGACAGGGCCTTCTGGAAAGGGCGTCTGCATTTTGATGTTTGAGGCCTGCTCTGTGTTCAATGACAAAGTCATACTCCTGTAGCCTCTCAATCCATCTAGCTACTTGACCCTCTGGATTCTTAAATTGCAAGAGCCACTTTAAGGCGGCATGATCAGTGCGAATCAGGAACTTCTGCCCATACAGGTACTTGTAAAAGTGCTCAATGGTCTTAACTACTGCCAATAGTTCTCTCCTGGTTACGCAGTAGTTCCTCTCTGGTTTGGACAGGGTCTTGCTGAAGTATCCAATGACCTTTTCTTGGCCATCTTGGATTTGAGAGAGCACGCCACCAATCCCGACGTTACTGGCATCCGTATCCAAAACAAACCTCCCAGATGGCAGCGGATAGTTCAAAACGGGTGCACTGATCAACGTACCTTTTAACAACTCAAAGGCCGCTTGGCATTCGTTGTTCCAATTGAATGCTCGATTTTCTGTTAGGCGAGTAAGTGGTTTTGCAATGTTGGAGAATCCAGGAACGTAGCGTCGATAATATGTGCATAATCCCAAAAAGCTTCTTAGCTGATGTTTGTCTTTGGGTACCGGCCATTTTTCCACAGCTTTTACTTTTTCTGGATCCACAGCAATTCCTTTTCCGGAAACCACATGTCCAAGGTAATTTACCTCCTTGCGGAAAAGGTGACACTTCTTTGGACTTAATCTCAGGTTGGCATCTCGCAACCTCTGGAATACTACTTCCAAATTTTTCATGTGATCTTCAAAGGTCTTCCCTACCACAATCACATCATCGAGATATACCAGGCAGGTATTCCAAGACAATCCCCTCAGTACAGTGTCCATGAGTCGCTCAAAAGTAGCTGGGGCGTTACACAGTCCAAATGGCATGACTGTAAATTGCCAGAGTCCTGTACCTAAACTGAAGGCAGTCTTCTCTTTGTCATTGGGATCCATTCCCACTTGCCAATAACCGCTCTTTAAGTCGAGAGTGGAGAACCATTTTGCTCCTGCCAAGGTGTCTAGCGTATCGTCTATTCTTGGGAGAGGATAGCTGTCCTTTTTGGTCACACTATTCAAACGACGATAGTCCACACAGAATCTGGTAGATCCATCCTTCTTCCTGACAAGGACCACTGGTGAAGCCCATGGACTATTCGATGGTTCAATTACTCCTTGGCCTTCCATATCTTGTATAATTTGCTTGGCTTCCTCACGTTTTGCCAGTGGTAACCTTCTTGGTCCTTGTCGAATTGGACTTGCATCGCCGGTATTTATTTTGTGCATTACAATATTGGTTTTACCTTTCGTACCAGTCTCGGTTTCGAAGACGTCTTCATAATGTTTGATTAAATCCTTAACTTGGCTTTGTTCCTTCTTGTTCAATCCTTGACAGGCGGAGTCGATTATCTTGGACAATTTCTCAGGAACCTGCACGAATCCATTCTTCTTCGCCTCTATGCGATGAACGACGGCCGACACTGGCGAACACCACCCCAGAATAGTACCCTTCTTCAAGGAAACAGGGTAATGGTTCACATTCATTACCCTTATCGGTACAGTCTTCTGAGTCTTAACCAGCATTTTGGCAACTACTATTCCTCGGCCCACCTCGTCATCATCAGCCTTTGGTTCCAACATTGTAACATATCCGTCCAAATAATCACCTTCCATACACGCCGTCAAAAATGTCTCACTTCTTGCATCCAGGACAACATTCTCTGCAGTAATTACTTGTACACTCCCACAATTTTTCCCATGAAGAAACAATTCCTCATTATTTATTTTTAAAGTGCCTTCTTTCATGTTTAACTGGAAGCCGTAGGTGTTCATGATGTCTAATCCCAAGATTATCTGTTCTTCTATGTCGGCTACGAGAACACGATGTCGGATTGATGTTGGTCCTATGACAAAATTGACATCTACTTCACCTTCCACAGAAGCTGCTTCTCCAGTAGCTGTCCTTAGTCTCCATTTGCTAGAAAGTAATTCTTTATTCCTGGATATTAAATCGGGTCGTACAATGGTTTTCGTCGATCCAGTATCTAGCAAGCAAGCATAGGTTCTTCTTTCCATAATAGCATCCACATACAGGCCATTGGTTTGATTTTGCAAGGATGCGATTTGGGCAGTCCTTGGGACTTTCGGATTCTCAGCAGATTCTTTCTTGGTCCTTTTATCACATTTATTCTGGATATGACCGTTTCTTCTACAATTCCCGCATGGCCGCGCACTTTTATTTGATTTGATCTGATTTAGGACTTGACTAACCACCTGCTCCATGAACTCCTCATTTTCCTGTTCGTCGACAGAACAGCCACGAGCATTGTTCCGAGAGGCTTGTTTAGCAGTCTCAAACTCAAGTGCGTGCGCCAATGCATCGATCAAGGTTTTCGGTCTTGCCAACCTTAATGCTTGCTGCGTATCAATATCCCGGAGACCATCTATGAATGTCTGGACCGCTAGGTGTTCCATGAAATTATCTGGCGCCATCGGATATGCAAGTCGAACTAGACGAGCAATATCTGCCTCAAATTCCTGAAGATTCTCGCCTTTCTTCTGTGATCGATTCTTCAGTTGGGTATGGTATACTTGCTCCAAATGTGCATGGCCATATCTCATCTCCAAGCGTTTAATGAGTTGAGAATAATCTTTACGTTCCTCAGGAGGCAATGTCTGTAAAATATCACTAGCATCACCCCTTAATGCTATGACTAAAGCAGTCGCCTTCTCGGCAGAAGACCATGCGTTTGCTTCTGCGGCCGCTTCGAATTGCGTCAGGTAAGTTGCCCATGACGTCTTTCCATCAAAAGTTGGCGGCTTGATTCTGGTCCTTGAAATAGCGACAAGTTCTTCTTTTATTTCGATGGGCCGCGGTATGACTTCTTCGTTGACCTGCCTGGGATCAGAATGACTCGTGGTAGCGGGTAATTTCATTTCAATCATTATTGCCTCTAAAAGCCTAGAATGTTCTCCAATTTTCTCTTCTACAGCTATGAAAACCTCTTCTTTTAACGCTTCTGATTTTTCCGCTAATCGCTGTTCTAGAACTTTCTCCACTTGTTCCAGACTTTTTTCGAAGTTTCTAGAATTTTCTAGTAATTTCTTTTCCAGATTTTTCTCGAGAATTCTAGCGGTTTCTAGGTTTCTTTCTTCCATCTGTGCTTGTGAATCTATTAGACGCTGTTCCAAAGTTTGCGAATTGTCTATCAATCGTTCCAAACTTTTCACACTATCCAGATTCTTCTGTTCCATTTGTTCTAGAGTTTTTGCTAAGTTTCCAGAAGTTTCCAGGTTCTTCTGCTCCATTTGTTGCATTTGAGTTTGCGAATCTATTAGACGCTGTTCCATATTTTTCGCACTATCCAGATTCTTCTGTTCCATTTGCTCTAGAGTTTTCGCTAAGTTTCCAGAAGTTTCCAGGCTTTTCTGCTCCATTTGTTCCATTTTCATCAACAGCGAATTCACGTCAGCATCTCCGCCTTGAAAGACATAATTCTCTGGATCCTCGCCTTCTTGGATCAACACATTGCGAAGCCGTTGCTGGAGGATCGACTTTTTGCCAGTTGTATCCTCATCCCTCTCTTCTAATTCTCGTTTTAACTCGGACACTTTTAATTCGGTCAGTTTCATTCTGTTGGCCATCACGATATTTAAAATAACGTCTTACCGCACTGTATATTTATTTAAACGAATACTTAATTAACACTTAATTGTCTACTTAGTTTATTATTTATTAATTAGTCCACACCTGAATACCACTGTAACGTTTGTCTTTACGGGTTCTTAAATAAAACTAACAATAACTTTAGACACACACATTATATTAATATTTAAAACGTATAACAATATAAAACTAACTATTAACAACAATAAGTACATTTATGTATTCTATATTTATGTAACTATATTTATGTGTACTTCGCGAGACTGTAGGATTCAATGAATGTTCATCCCTTCTTCGACGCGGCTTTTATATCGGTGAATACTCCTTCTAGAGCCTTCACGTAGGCCTCGCGAAAACATCCAGAGGGATGACGCATCTCGCGTCAGCGGATGAGTCATTACAATATATTTGGGGTTTCATTAATCGTATAGGATCTTCCGAAGAAGTAACCAATGGTTATGAAATATAGTGAAATAAATTAGTTTTATATTTGACAGACCCCCTACCAGTTTAATTATTCACTAGTATAGTACGGTCGATAATGCTTACAAGTCTATATACAAATTTAATCAAATCAAATTTCGGTGATTTAAGGTCTGTTTTACATTGATATGTATACAGGCTGATTCATTTTCGGCCCTCACCATGGGGATCTCTCTTATTATTGGAGATAGAATATAGGTTTAAATTTGGCAAAGTTGTTAAATTTTGTGTTTGTTATAAATCCGTAAAGAAAATAGACCTGTGACAAATGACCTTCGTTATTTAAAAAAAAAACGCGAAAACCCCATTTTCTTCTTTTACCTGTAGCACCGACATTTGGCCTTGTAGAGAAAAAATAAAAACACATCCTTGTGGCCATTTCTAAACCTCTATCCAGTGGTGTACTCTAGAAAATGCCAGAAAGCGTGCAGAAGATGGAACATTTACTGTAATTGTTTATTGTTTACTTTTCTATGTATTTTTATTAATGTTTTTGCTATCTTGTACCCGCTACTGTTGAATTTCGGTTCGAAGAATAAAAAATACTTATCACATCTCGTTTCTCTTCGTTAGTGTATAACATTTTTGTAATATTAATGAACAATAAATGAAATGTTTGACATATTGAAATTCCATGGCTACCTTATTTAATCTTATAATTTATTCTTTCAAATAAAACCTAATGTCAGAAACTTTAGTCAGCATGTGGTAAATGGTTGAAATCAGAAAAAAAACTCTTTCTGAAGGTGTCTAAATCCAATATGGCGCCTATAAGAAATTAGTTAGTTGATGATGGCCAGAAAGAAACGAAACGTCGTATAAAAATTTAGAGAACACCACTGGATAGAGGTTTAGAAATGGCCACAAGGATGTGTTTTTATATTTTCTTTACAAGGCCAAATGTCGGTGCTACAGGTAAAAGAAGAAAATAGGGTTTTCGCGTTTTTTTTAAATAACGAAGGTCTTTTGTCACAGGTCTATTTTCTTTACGGATTTATAACAATCACAAAATTTAACAACTTTGCCAAATTTAAACCTATAATCTATCTCCAATAATAAGCGAGATCCCCATGGTGAGGGCCGAAAATGAATCAGCCTGTATATATATATATATATATATATTTGTCGGTTTAGATAATTTCTTAGCCGTTTATAAAAATGCCGAAAAACTCCAAAAATTTATCAATTGTTATATATATATATAAAAGTGTTTAGATAATTTCTTAGCCGTTTAATAAATATAACAATTGATAAATTATTGGAGTTTTTCGGTTTTTATATGAACTATTTACAAATATCAAATTAGAATGTATGTAATTGCAGAGTAAGCGGGGATGTAAACATTGCTGTCTACAAATTACAAAGCAAATCACACGAAATTTTTAATTGAAAAATATGGTCTACGTTGGGACTCGAACCCAATCTACAGTTTGCCGGGCTGTCGCTTTTACCACTTAGCCACAATAGACCTAGATTCAATCTATTTAGAAATGCATTATAAAGTAACAGTGTTAATGAATCAGATGTCAGTTATTGAATGTAGATGTCAAGTTGAAAGTAGAAGTCAGTTTTGAAAGCTCATGTCAGTTTTGATAGCAGATGTCAGTTAGTGAAAGCAAATGTCAGTTATTAAAAGCAGATGTCTGTTTTGAAAGCAGGTGTCAGTTATGAAAGCAAACGTCAGATTAGAAAGCAGATGCCTACTTTGAAAGTAGATATGAGTTATTGAAAGCAGATGCCAGTATTTTGAGAGCAGATGTCAGATTTGAATGTTTGAAAATGCTAATTATTACTCCATAGCTATATGAGTGTTTAGATAAATTTTTTAGCCGTTTATTAAATATAACAATAACTTTATCTTTAGTCGCCGACTGATTGAATTTACCATATCATACCAAGGTCACGAAAATATTATATATATATATATATATATATATATATATATATATATATGTACAAGGTGTGTATAAATTGGCGGACCCACTACACGCGGCCATGTTCTTCGTTAAATTCGGAGTCCAAAATCCTAATACGAAACTGTTGTACCATGCTCCATATCTTTGTACGAGGTTCCTAAAGTTCGGACTTTCAGTCTTGAAATAAGCATTATTACTCGATATTTGTTGACAGAAAGAGCTACAGTTTAGAAGAAAGAAGAATTGTTGTTATTATCCTTTCGTTAAAGTTTTCTTTTGATTTTAAAGTTTATTTTTAATATTTGTTTATTAACTTATTTTGACGAAAACCACATCTGACAACGTTGTAAAACAATAAGTAGGCAGCCTAATGTTGTTCTAGTCAAATACATTACTACTGTCAAATTCATTCTGAAGACAAAGGAAGCCTGATACATCGTTTTAGGATTAGGACTTTTAACTCAAAATTTGACCAAGAATATCGCCACGTGTAGTGGGTCCGCCAATTTATACACACCTTGTATATATAGATGCTTCAGATAACACTTATCAAAATTGCGATAATATATTGTAATGAAAGCATTTTTCGAACGCCTTGGCGAAGTTTATTTAAATGTATATACAAATTACTTTCACTCTTATAACTACCTAGATTAAAGAAGTTTCATTCTAATGAAAATAATATCCATTTATTAATTTTATCCTTTTTATTAAACTTCTAGTATATAGTTTAGATTATATTATAAATATGCATAAGACGATTGAATAGACATATAGACGCGTCTATGTTTCATTTACATAGAGATGTAAACGTGTTTTTCTCATATAGACATCTCAGTTATATGATGTACGTCATTCAATTCTATTAATTTTCTAGCTTCTATACTTATGTAAAATGCACAACAATATGTCGTTTAGTTATTTATTTATTACAAAGTAATTCAAATAATCGCTGTTTAAATGTATGTATTCACTATTATCTAACAGACTAAACATTAAAAGATTTAGGCGTTTTGTCTTTTGTCGCTGAATATACTTTCCACTACACTCAACAATCATCAATGGTTTGTTCACATAATCGTTCTATATTATATTCGTTAGCTGCGACTCAAAGAGTATTAAACACAATACCTGAAATTGGAATTTTTCCATGCTGGATTCATTTGAGTTTGATGTTTCATGTAGTTACAATATATATATATATATATATGGATGTGTATCGATTTGGAGTATTTTAGAAAATCGACAGTACTTTCTAGGTTTTGTGACGAGTAACATATTACATGTATGAATTTTTCAAGTTAATCCTCCAATTAGAACCTTATCCAGGCATTCCCTGTTATGTGAACGTTTTTATTACATAACATTTTTTGAATATTATAGGGTTGGGACATCAATCTCGTTGTTTTGAAAGCATCGATGTATAGATCTTCAAATATCAATGTTTTATGGATGCTTTCTCATCGAAATATCAATAGGTAACATCGATGTTTGATTCATATTTTTATTTTTTTTACAAATCAAAGAAGTATATTTGAATATGCAGTGATTTGTAATTTGTATTTGTACTTCTTGTGATATTATATCTCTATGTTGGTATCACATATTATTCATAATTTATTTATTCTTTATTATTTGGTATTATTCATACTTCTTTATATAATTGTTTAGGGATGATTTAAGAGACACCAAAAATATTACAAATAAATGTATTTAATTTAATAATAAATATCTTCGTTGCAATAAATGTTACAAATATAAATAATATTGCAAGTTGTATAAATAACAAATTGTAAGTTCGACTTCCACAACCCCAAGGCGAGATTAAGGGTGGAACCTAACCTTGAATAATAGTAATAATACTTTAAATAATAAATGGAATAAAGATGGAAGAACTAAATCTATGGTTACAGAAGATAATGAAGTGACAGTCGTCCAGTCCGTTGTGGAAAATCCGCGCGTATCTACAAGGATAATTTCGAAATAACACGGGAGGGATAGAAGTCACTGCTGTAAGAAGGATTTAAAAAAAATGTAAATTTCACCCTTACTAAATTCAAAATCATCAAGGATTATTACACACGGATTTTGAAAGACGACTTGTTTACTGTGAATGGCTACTTTTCCAATTACAAGATCTAACTTTTCTAGATCATGTGCTTTTCACAGATGAAGCAACATTTGCTAATTGTGGAATACCAAACAGAAGAAATTCTCATTATTATGCTCCTAGAAACCCTCATTTTGTACAACCCATTTTATACCAACAAAAATGGAGTGTTAACACCTTGGGAGGCATCATAGGAAACACTATTATAGGTCCGTTCTTTTTTAATACTTCTTTAAGTTGTGAAATCTACACAAATTTCCTACAAAATAATTTACCATTGCTGTTAGAAGGCCTATCAGATAACGTCATAAGCAGATTGTGGTACTAACATGATGGTGCACCTGCACATTACGGTGCTGCTGCAAGAGCACATTTAGATAGGGTATTCACGAATAGGTGGATTGGGAGAGGAAGCTTTATAAGCTGGCCACCGCGATCACCAGATCTAGCCCATTGTGATTTCTTTCTGTGGCCTACTGTAAAAAATATGGTTTACGAAAGACCTCCTACAACGCCAGAGAACATGCAGCAACGAATTAGAAACGCTTTTCTTCAATTACGTGACAACAACATGGCTTAAAATGTAAGTCTGTCGATGCCGAGGCGATTAAGAGCATGTGTAGAACAGAATGGACATATATTTGAACACATTTTAAATTAATTTCGTTTTATTATAGAAAAATTACAAAATGTAATTCTAAAACTAATAATAAAGAATTTAAAAACAGTTGTTTGTAAGTTACTTTGTTTGATATCATTTCATGGCCAACCAACTATAGCGATGCATCTACCGCATATTGAATATTATAAACATAGGTATATCCCATGAAAGGGTTATAACTTCGAAAACACTAGAAATAAGTACTATGTTATTGGTACCATTTTAACGGCAATTTTACAAGGAATTTGCTGACTTATTAAAAAATTATGGGTTCAATTAAAAAAAAAGAGAAAATAGCCTTTAAACTTCGATAACTTTGGCACGATATATTTAACACACTGTATATGTTGTCACGTTGTTCACCCTCAAAACAATAACGTTAGACCATAAATTGGTAACAAAAGAGTTACGTGAGGCACTGCACCCATTTTCAGGCTAAGACTAAAATGTTGGACGCTGCAACTGTCAAGATTTTAACAAAATTTGCAATAAAGCCACAACTAACAGTTGTAAGTGCACATTGTCATATATCATTGCAAAGATAATTTGGGTGGCTATCATCATAATAACTGGAAAATATAGCAATTTACTTAAAAAAAAAATCAAAGTGGTTGCGGAAATTTGAAACACCCTGTAAATATATAAATAAAAATAGAAAATGCACTGTAGCATACTACATTAGGGTGGTCATTATTTTTTTAACTTTGTTGTTTCGGCCGTAACTCCCCCCTCAAAATGTTCGTTATAGTATAAAAATACGGTGTGCAAAAAATTATCACGATTGGGCGAGGTTAAGACGTGGCGCATCGCTCTTGAAATTTGGTTCAAAAAATATTAAAAATAAAATTTTCGTGGTTTTAAAAAATATATTTATTTATACCAAAAAATATATTTGACTTTAATTTTAACATATTTGAAATTTCCTTGAGACGATGTCGTCTTAAAGCTTCTCTGGTTTTCACTTAAAGCCAAATTTTTAAGCACTAGAATACAAAGTAAAATCTATGTATTTATATACATATATGGTTACATATTTCTTAAGAAAATAAATGAAAATTAATAAAAAGATAGAAGAATGGTTTACTTTTGGAAAGCAGAGGTAATAATTAGGAAAAACATAAAACATTCACTTATTCCTTGTGGCCACAGATTTGATAATGTTACAAGATCTCTGTCTGACAAGAGATAAATAAAAATGCTTTGTTTTTAGTTATTTATATGTTATTTTATTTCAAAAGAGAATAGTTGTTCATATTGGGGTAGAATTTCCGATAATCCGCAACAATTTGCACTATCTATTGCTTTTCTTCTTCATCTTTGGATAACACTAAATTAAAATCTTCCATTAGCTTAACTGTTCGTTCTGCCGAGTCATCAACAACATTCATATTTCCAACGATATTAAGGCCAACGTTAAAACTAGGTTCATTTACCCACTCCTTTGGATCTTTTGTTAAAAATCCGTTGGAATACCAAATCTTTTAAAAAAATTACGTGATTTTTGGGTTATAAAATATTCGATGTTCTTATTAAGATATTGGCTTATAGTTACGAGGTTATTGGCGAGGAGTTACGATCAATTTTTTTAATTCGCAATCAGTAGGATTATCCAGAGCTTGCACCATGATTCTTCGACTCACATGTAACATTTGGATCATAAAAAGACAACGCTGCTGTTTCTGGGGTTAAATACCACAAATAATTATGTAATTTGCTTAGTGACGCACGACTAATCTCATCATCAACAATTTTATAAGCATGTAAATCTTTTAGCAATCTTAAATCCTGCATAGGGGCTTCTGCTGCAACTGGTGCTTGTATCCAATTTTTTAAATGCAGCCTTACAACGAAGATACTAATTTCACGAATACTAGTGTATCATTTTAAATTCGTTTCGAAATAAATATAATTTAAGGCAATAAAAACTTTCGAAACCCAACGGGCGTGATGAAATGCTCCAGGCTTTTTTAAGGTAAATTCCGGAACTGTACCACCAAGAAAAACTATACTTAATTGAAGAAGCTCTTTATAATCATCACGTGGTTGTTTTATTTCAAGATTTTGAGATGCAAATTTTATAATCTCGGATACACTCACAACTGCATCATTCACTTTCTGATCTTCAACACCACTCATAAAGTTAATTTTGTCAATTTTGATCCAAGCGTCTCTAAACTTCTGTCTTAGGTTTACGGTCATTTTTTTACACTTTTTACGCAAGCTTTTATTTTTAACACTTTCTGTTAAATAACACACCCTTCTAATTGACAATTTTAATCAATTGTCATTTTATAGGGGAAGTCCCGTTTTAATTTTCTTAAATGCTGCACCACAGTGATGCCAACTTTTCTTAACAAAAACGCGTAAGAGTATTCGAAAAGATGGATAAAAAAGCTATATTTAGAACTCGTTGGCTTAAAAAAATGCTTGTAAACTATTATCAGGATATGTAAATAATTTAGTTCCCGCCACAATTTTTCAAATTTGATTCCAATTAAATTTTTATAGTCAAATTCTTGTTACAAATCGTGGTAGTTACCGTAAATTTAATTAAGTTATAATAATAAAGTTATAGGTATATTGTAAACAAAAAAATACAAATACATAAAAAAATATATTTCTATTAATTTTACCAACAGGGGTCACCTTGAGAGGCGGTGCGCCACGCCTTCCGTTTGTTCGATACGCAAATTTTTTGCATACTTATTCTTACACAAAATCAAACATTTCTAGAGGGAGTTACGGTCCATAACTTAAAAAAATTTTTCTTCCATACATCTAAAGACCACCCTAATACTACATGTGTACGTAAAATTTCATTGCTACAACTCTATTAGTTTTCATGCTAAGCTCCGCCGACACACTATTGCCGCACCCGGTATATAGCTGAGGAAAGTGATGATTTTAGCAGTGAACATGAGGTTCCACTTTCAGGCTTACATAAAATTGGAATTTATGGAAGCTGTGTTTCCACAAATAAATCCAGACCTTTGATTTCATTTACGAGAAAATCAGGTCCCAAAAATATTGCTGATAGCGCTGGCAGTGCGTTTGATATATTTTCGTGTCTATTTCCTGAACACCTGGTTTCACACATTTCCGAGCACACAAATTTAAATTTAAATTTGGGAATTCATCCTAATTCAGGAAAACATCGAATTATAAAATTATTTTTGGGAATAAATGTTCTTACCATTAGGAATTATTGGTCGTCTAATAGAGAATTCGAGATAGTTATAATGGGTGATTCATTTAGAGACACTTTTTCCAAAAGCAAAGAACAAAAGAAAAAGGCCAATTTATTTAAGAAACTTGATTATCATACAAAAGAACCATTCTTTACATTTATTTTTTAAGATTATTTCTCTCTAATGTTGGCCGCGACTGCGGTTAACGTAGTCTATTCTGCTGTTCCAATTTTCAATGACGCGTTCTAGCATTTCGGGTGGTATTTGTCCAATGACCCGAGTAATATTGGCCTCCAATGCCTCAATTGTAGCCGGTTTATCCATGTAGACTTTAGACTTCACGTAGCCCCACAGAAAAAAGTCTAATGGTGTGATGTCACAAGATCTAGGCGGCCAATTTACTGGTCCGAAGTGTGAAATTAAATGTTCACCGAATCGTTCTCGCAGTAAAGCCATAGTTTCACGAGCTGTATGGCTAGTGGCGCCATCTTGTTGGAAGTAAATGTCTTGTAGACCACGGGTGTCAAGTTCAGGCAGCAAATAGGCCCCAAATAGGCGCGATAACGGTCGCCATTCACAGTCACATTCCGGCCGGCTTCTGTTTTGAAGAAATATGGACCAATTATTCCACCGGCCCATAATCCGCACCAAACAGTTGTTTTGTCTCGATGTAATGGTAGCACTTCAATCTCTTCAGGTTGCTCATCACCCCAAATACGGGCATTTTGCTTATTCACGTACCCATTAAGCCAGAAATGGGCCTCATCGGAGAACAAAATTTTTGTCGAAAACAGTGGATCTTCTGCAAGTTTATCAAGAGTCCAACGGCTGAAACGGAAACGATTCGGAAGGTCGGTCGCCTTTAGTTCTTGCACTAGTTGAATTTTGTATGCTTTTAAACTAAGATCTTTTCGTAAAATACGCCAAGTTGTTGCATACGACAAACCAAGCTGTTGAGAACGGCGACGAATTGATTCTTCCCGGTCTTCGCGTACACTCGCTGCTACCGCCGCTATATTTCCTTCACTACGTGCTGGATAAGGTCAATGTGGTCGCGTATTATCCATTATTGTAAATTGAGTTTCAAACTTATTGATGGTATAACGAATTATGTGGCTCATATGTTACTCTAAGCGCACGATACACATTCCTTGTAGAACGCCCATTTTCGTAATAAAGCTGTACTATTTGTAGACGCTGTGCCGAGCTAAGTCTTTCCATTACGTAATGTCAAATAGTACTGAACGTCGCATGCGCGCTCAGCCATTAAATCCCCACCTAAAAAAGTACCTCCAAATGAATCACCCATCATATCAAACCTTATGTCCAGCAATAGATTCATGTTGATCTTAGGAAACATTCACTTGAATGATAACAATAAATAACCAAATAAAGGCGAACCAGATTTTTATGAACTGCATAAAGTACGGCCGTTTCCGAATAGATTATTGGAAACCTACAAACATTGCTATGAACCTGCTGAACACCAGTCGGTAGACGAGTCTACGATCAAACTCAAAGGCCGTTCGTCCCTTCGACAATATATGCCCTAAAAGCTGATGAAAAGCGGCTATAAATTTTGTGTTCATGCCAACAAAACCGGTTATATATCTGATTTTCAAATATATACTGGAAAAGTAGATAGTGTGGAAAAGCATTTAAGTACACGAGTAGTAAAGGAATTGACAAAGGAAGGTATAATACGGAAGGTATAATACGGAATACGACAATTTCTTCAACTTCGTCGATGATAAAGACAAAATTCTCTTTCAGTGTCGTAATATTCAATGTTGTAACACATTTAGTAACTTCTGCACTATTTTTCGGTAAGGGCGGTAGAGATTTTCTTCTGTTATTATATAGATTGTTGTGGATGTAATGAATGTCTTGAACGGTGATTGTACTGAAATGGCCAGTATTTTTCTTTTAGAGCTGATTGTATTATTTTTGAAGGCTTCTCACAAATGCCATCGGTTGCTTTACGTTTAAGAATAGCGCTTACTATCTGTCTGTTTAGTTTCTTCAGATTCTTTTCATGATTATGTTATATTTCATTGTCCACAATACATTTATGTTCTCTTTCATTCCGCACAATTAAATTTTCTTCACCTACAGTATAAACTTTTGCCTTACAGGAGCGATTCGAACATCGTCAACATATTTCACCACTTTTTAAGGATTTGTGTTTGGTAAATTTTACATAGTCTACAATTAGCACTTGATTTCCAACTTCACTCAAACTCACAAATAAAAAGCTCTTTTTAGCCAGAAATGTTATTTCAGACTGACGAATTATAAGTATATAATATATATGGTAGATTTGGGTAAATTTTAAATTTAGATAAATTTGACTTTAATTTGTATTTAATAGGCGGGACAACTTTGTATTTATATTTCCAAGAAAGTATAAATTTCTTAATGTCTTGTCCGGCGACAAAATAAAGTAAAGGATTAAAACACCGTAATTATCATTGGGGCGAATTAATGTAGCAGACATTGGATAGTATCTGCTCGGGGACGAGTTTAGGGCTGCCCGTATTTTAATAGAAATTAGCAGCTTAGTAGCTTAGTACCTTCGATTTTGAAATTCCTTTTGGAAGTCTGTGTATACAAATATTAACTCGGACATAGTCAAATTCCAAAATTCATTGCACACTAAATCTTTTGAATGCGTTTAAATGCTTAGAAAATCACCTACTGTAAGCAAGTAAATATGTTGATAAATATGAGTAAGGAAATGAGTAAAATTATGAAAATTCCCTTTGCTCAACAACAATCCACAACAACACCAATGAAACTAATTAAAATCCATTGTGCCCATTTGAAATAAAAGTACATATGAGTGCGTATATTTATAATAAAATGTTCACCGTGCACCGACGTTGTATTTACAAATAAAACCGAGTACATTTCTATCAAAAATTTAAATGAATGTTTGCATAACAAATTTTCTTTTCAAAAACATATTTGTATATGGTATGCATACGCAAATTTGCCTTTGTCTGATATTATTGTTCCTAATTAGTGCAGGTACATTTATGTATATGTATATGTATACACAACAAAGTGATGTAATTCGACATTTTGTCTGAAAATTGTTTTAAAAAAGCTTCCATTCCCGCTACCCTGAAAGATTACGTTAATGAATATTGGGATGTAATGTTGAGAACAAAGGCTTTTATGTTTTTTCCCAGTCTTCAAAAGCGAAATACAATAATGACGCAGAGGAGCGAGCGTTATAAGGTGCTTAAAATCAAAGGGCACCGAAATATACATAACTTTGATGGGTCTATGTATATATAGATATGTAAGTGTGTAAATCGTAATTCTTTTATGTAGCAAAAAAAAATAGGTAAATAAAAAGCAGGCGACAGCTTTCATCCCTTTTTTTGTCAACTTCCAAATGTTTTAATCCAAAACATACCACAAAATATCTTGCAGCTGCTGGTAAATCTAATCTATAAGGGTCTGGTGTTCCATATATTCTTTTTCGTAAATTAATTTATGTTGTGCTATTTATGTACACGCAATCTTAAAACATATGAAGTTTGTTACGAAAGGGCGTGTAAGGGTGCTCAGGATGCCGAAGTAGATAAAAAGACATATTATTGACAAGCTATGAATATCATTTAGAAATTAAGAAGCTATTAACAATGATAATGAAAATTTAACATTTAGCAAATTCAAATATTCGGTTTTGGTGTTTACAAGTTTTTGTCTTTTCAACATTGCAAGAAAATGTTACTAATTTATTACATTTGTAACAATCTCACTACTACAGGCAGCTAATGCGAAATCATCTACTAGGACTGCTTTAATAAATACTATATACTGCTAAAATTCGGATTAAAGTTTTACAATATGAGTAAATTAAATAGAATTATCGGATCGCCATTAATATAAAAATCGAATTATAAAAAAATATATATACAGTGTGTCTAATACAGATTCATTCTCAACATGGGGATCTCGCTTATTATGAGACACAAAGATTTGGTTAAATAGGATCAAATACTCCAGAGGTAAAGTTGTACCAAACCCTATACACTAGCTTTGAATATTTAATGTACTTGGAACGCTATTGCAAAAAGTAGATTTGTGTTTTTTCTTCAAATACTCATTTATTTTTAAAGTAAGACAAATTTAATTGGCACTTTTTTAATAGGAATCTGGTAGTCTATTTAGATTTTTGAATACTGCTATAGTAGTTGACCTACAATGGTCAAGGTTCATTCTTCTTATAGGGGTCATATTTGGCTATGACACCATCGAAAATAATTTTTCTTTCCCTTTTCAAAAATGTATAATTTGTTATACCTGATACCAAAACTAATTACAAAAATAAAAAAAAACAACATATTGTTACATTTTAACAGGTTAGAGCGGTTGTGAAATTTGACAATAAGATATTAGTGTTTATAGTTGACATTTAGTTTATGTTGCTTTATTAATCCTTAACCACCCAGGTGAAATATTTTTACACAAGCACCCAGGTGACGTCTGACAGACTACTTAATTAAAGACCATAAAAACAATCATCGTTTTTTGAAAATATTGTTTATTGTGTATTTACTAGTTACAAATGAGCCTACTAAGACATAAAACTAAGGAAAATTGGGAAACTTTTTTACTAAAAATTACAAAATAAAGAACTATTTGTAAAATAAATTCAAGCCTTCCCATTAGAAACATAAAAACATAAAAACCTGTCAATGTCTTAAGGCATATTCATTAATAAAAGGTTGTATTAGGTATATGAAAAACTCAAAAAAACTAAAATTAATAAAAATACTTTGCGGCAGCAGCTAAACATCGCGGTTGTTTACACATGTATTACAAATTGGCTTTGAGCATTGTAAACAAACTGCTTTTCTACACTGCACACATAGATATTTCGTCATTCGGTTTTTGGCCCTCGGGCACAGATAACATCCTTTGCGTTTTTCCAATAAAATGTCTTCACCACTTGATGGCGCAATTATTTCTGGAATTCCCAAAATTCTGCTAATGCTGGAACGTACTTCGCGAGATACTCGAGGATTTGTTAGTCGCCTTTCCATGTGCTGACGTACTAATTGGGCCGCTAGTTGTTTTGCAAATACCGACTTTTCCCTAATTACCGAATTTCTCGTGTAACATTGATGTAGAATATAAGAATTAACAATAGAAATGTCAAGGATTCTGAAAAATATTGCCAGGGGCCATCTGCAAGTGCTTCGGCTTGACGAACTTTTTGCGCACTTCTCATCAATTGTGTCTACTCCTCCTTTGTTACAGTTGTAGTACATGATAATGTCTGGCTTCTGGGTGTCTGGATCGGTAGATGCATCACTATGCATAGAAGAAATAAGGATGGTAGCCTTTCCCTTTTTTCCCACGTAAGATACCATAGTTTTCTCATCTCTAAATTCATAAAATGATGATCCTACCGCTCTTTTTTTGTTTGGCAAAAACTCGCTTGGTATTTCTCGCTTATTTTTTTTAACAGTGCCAACATATGTTAGTTTGTTTCTTAGTAAAATATCTACAAGTTCAATAGAACTAAACCAATTGTCGGTAGTAACATTTCGATTACTACCAATGAGAGGTTTCGCGAGACGTATTACTGCCTGTGTTGGCTTAGAGAATTTATGTTCTTCTTCGCTTAGTCCAAGTCCATCGGAACCCTTTCCGCTGTAAATGTAGGCATTGTATAAATAGCTTGTTCTGGAATCAGTTAGACACATAATTTTTATGCCGTATTTACATGGCTTATTTGGCATGTACATCTTGAAGTGTGTTCGCCCTCTAAAACTTACAAGCATCTCGTCGATTGTCACCGAATCCCCCATTCCATAGATATTTTGGCAGTTTTCAATAAATTTATGAAAAACTTGAGAAATTGCTGCCGTTGGATCTTCTTTTTTACGCTCGGTTCTTGTCCTAGGGTCATCAAATCTTAGGGCAGACAGCAGAACTGAAAAACGATTTTTGCTCATCACCGTTCTAAATATATCTCTGCCTGTCCCGTCAGTAGCGAAAATTGTATCCATGTTTTCATGATTGGAATTGAATATTGAAGTATAAATCAAGAGTCCTAGAAAGGCCTTCAATTCTATCACGTCTACATCACTTACATGATATTTTTGTGTATAGTTTGATCGCACTTGAAATAGTTTATGATTTGTCCACTCAACTATCTGAACTAGAATATCCTCCGAAAAAAGTAAATTCCATATAGAAAATGGATCTGCAGTTTGGCCAAGATCATGAGCACTTCCTTTCAGAACGGGAACTTTCAATACAATGTTGTGTTTTCTCACCCGCGATGAAGGAACTACCTCAGTAGTATACCATCTGTACTCGTTTTTCCATATAAATAATTTTTGCTTGTAGAACTATCACCATGTTCTACCACATTCTCATCAACATCACTATAATCAGGCGAGTCTTCCTCCGAAACTTCGGAAGCAGAATCATGTTCTGATTCTATATTTTCGTTCTCTGACGCACTGCCTATATCACTTGCATCATCGTCTACTTCCTCAAGCCATTTCAAAACAGTTTCGTCAAAATCTTTATCGCCAAACCGAACTCTTTTCGACGGACCCGCCATTTCACGTCACACAATATTTAGTACACAAACACACAGGTGCCGTCTGACAGACTGTGACAAACTGAATTCTGTACGTAAAATTCGATAACTTCTTTACGAGTAATGATAGACTCATGGGTAGGGAGTAGTGGTGGGAGCAACAATAGAGAAATGATTAGATGTAGCAACCGATTTATGGACGGTCGAATTACAGAAATATCACATAATATATTTATCGCGTAGTCCGTCAGACGGCACCTGGGTGGTTAAGGGTTAAGACAAAAATTTCCTGGAAAAATTATTTTAAGAAATGGCGATGTTAATTGGCGACTAAGACCATGTGATCTAACACCATCGTTGGACTATTTTCATTGGGGTTACGTAAAAAGCCAGGTATATAGGAACAAACTACAATCCATTCCTGAATTAGAGGATGAAGTTATTCGTGTTATTGGTAAAATAGAGGCTCAATTATGTCGAAATGTAATAGAAAATGTTAACAAAAGAGCGAACTGCTCGGAAGTAAGAGGTGGTCACTTGTCAGATATTTTAGTGTATAAATGTCACAACTGATACTACAATTACCAATAAAAGTGTTTGAAAATCAATGCAAATTATTTATTCTTTAAAAAAGACTATCAGTTTGAAAGACCCTTTACTTATCCTCAAGCAGGCTTTGATCTAACTTTAGACGTTTATTACAAAATAGAAAATGAGAATAGAGTAAAGATATGCGATAAAATTTTGCGTTCGGTTGGGTAAATTCGAACTGAAACTATTGAAATTATTAAAACGGCGTACCCAGATAATAGTTTATCGCGATGTAGAATGTTTGAGTGGCATCAGAAATTCAAAGGCGGTTGTAATCAGTGGAAGATGAGCCTCGGCGCGGACGACCACCAACTGCGCGGATTGATTAAAAAATTGAAGTAATTAGCGACTTGATCCAAAATGATAGTCGGATTGGCATATAACGAATTTCTGATATTGTTAATTTGTCTTATGGTTCAACTCAAAAAAATGATTCATCAAGATTTAAGGTAACGAAAGGTAGCGGCAAAATTGATTTCAAAATAACAAAAAGCCAATGGACTGACAATTTGTCGGCAGTGGTTAAGGCAACTGCAACATAATTCACAGTTTTTAAGCAATGTTGCTACATGTGACGACAGCTGGTTTTATCATTACGACCTTGAATTAAACTCTGAAAGTATGTAATGGAAGCTCAAGGTAGTGCAAGACTGCAGAAGGCGAATACTGTGAAAAGCGCCGGTAAAGTGATGCACTATTTTTTATTTTGTTGATAATTGGGGCGTTATTTATGATCACTAAGGCCGGATTATAGCAAAAAAAGAATTAAAATATGCGCATAAATATGCAGATGTTTTAGCCTAAATACGCACTTCCTTATGAATAATATACAAGTAAAAAATACGAGGAATGTTAGAAAATGGAATACTGTAGAAAAAGATACTCTATTATGTTTACCACAAGTTTGTTTAGAACATTTTACAACATAATTAACTATGAAAACAATTTACAATCACATATTTCTCAAAGTTTTCAACAGAAAAATTGTGACCCTTGTCTGAAAACATATATTGAAAAGGTTCGTTCCACGTCGACGCTTGTTATAGCAGCACATTTCAAATTACAAATATCATCTATTGTCGACTCAATATTTTCTACTGAATCATCACACAAGATTTTAGCTATGTCCTTCAGCTCTTTAAAACCCTCATTTTTTCCTATTACATTTACAAATTTTTCATAGATGGACTATCCCACTCCTCCATGAACATCAAAACATGACTTTTCAAATTTCTTTATTATTTCAACGTTCTCGATTAGTGACATAAATTGTTTTTCAACTGCAATATAGAAGTGGAAATAAAATTGTAATTGGCTTTAATAAACGCCAACTATTCAGGTATTTCTTTACTTTTGGGCGTCTATCACAGATTGTGCATCTCTATCAAGATCCATAATAATTGTCTTTATTCCTTCATAATGATATCCATGAAAAATAGCAGCCTCCAACCACGTTCCCCATCGTGTAATTACTGGTTGAGGAGGAAGCGTAACGCCGGGTAGATGTTTGTAAAACTGAACTCGTAATGGGGCCTTTAAAAATACTTTCTTAACCCTACTAATTAAAGTATTTACTAAGGGAAATGGTTTCTGACTTCTCCTGCAACACGATTTAGTCCGTGCGCCAAGTAAGTGTGTGAATTAAATTTTGGTAAAAGATTTTCAAATTGAAAGCTGCCTTCACCATGCAGCATCCGTCAAAAACAATAGAATTTTCCCTGTTGGAATCAATTTCGGTATGAAGAGAATTGCCAGTTCTTCCTATATAAACCTTGTTATTGTCAAATTATTTGCCTTTTCCAACTGTTCTTCCCAGCTGAAGCGCTACCTGTTCGTGGTTTTCCGAACTAGCGGTAGTGACATTGAAAGCAGTCGAGATATAGTGTAGAGTGGTTTGTATGCCTAATGCGTCTAATGTCACTACCTCTAGTTCATCGTTGATATAGTGAGGGCGCTGCCATCATAAAAAATGTTACCTATACCTTGGAGTAAATTATAACATTGTGTTCGGGTATTGTGACATTGACTTGACGTTTGTACGACTATAGTGTAACAAACTAAAATGCCACACACTTATTCTAATTTAGAATATACTAATATGGTGTTTGTTTATGGATTTTGTGATGGGAATGCTACAGCTGCTGCTAATGAATATCGTCAACGGTTTCCACATCACAGACATCCTAATAAATACATTTATTAGTGTATTCAACACATTGTGCGCGACCGGAAAGCTTCCCAGTGTAAACATAATATCTGAACGAGGCAGTCGACAACAATTACAAGAAGTAGAAGATATTCTGGATGTAGTAGAAGAAGACGCAACTACCAGCTCACGGAGAATTATTATTCAATTGAGCATTCCACAAACAAGGGTGATAAAAACACTCCACGAGCATGGCTTACGTCCGTACCATGTACAAAGAGTACAGCACCTACAACGAGATGATAATCGTAGACGTGTGGAATTTTGTCGATGGATAAATGATAATCCTCGTTTTGTATCGCGTATACTGTTTACGGATGAAGCGACATTCACCCGTGACGGTATTAATAATTGTCATAACCAGCATGTATGGTCCGACGAAAATCCACCCGCAATAGTCGAAAGTAACTTTCAACATAAATTTTCGGTAAACGTGTGGTGTAGTATGATCGATGGTTTTTTAATTGGTCTTTACATTTTTGAGAATCGCCTCACGGGAGACACCTATTTGCATTTTTTAGAAAATGAACTGCACGGACTGCTAGAGGATGTTCCCATAAACATCAGAATCCAAATCTTCTACCAGCACGATGGAGCGCCTGCACATTACGCTCGTGCAGTCAGGCAACATTTGGCTGAAAGGTTTCCAGGGATTTGGATTGGACGTGGTAGTCACATTGGTTGGCCTCCTAGGCTCCAGACCTCACGCCACTTGATTATTGTTTATGGGGCTGGTTAAAAAATGAAGTGTATCAAGTAAAAGTGGACACTCGTGAAGCACTAATTCAACGGATTATGAATGCTGCTGACATTATCAAACATCAACCTGACGCAATCAGGAACGCAACCAGCGCCCTTAGTGACGATGTAAAAAATGTATTGAAATGAATGGCAGTATTTTTGAAAATATATTATAAAGAACGATAATACCAATAAAATACAAAAACTTCAATGTATGAAATTTTGTTTATTTTTAATTACGCTATAACTCGAAAACCAATAAAAATCGGATAGCAACATTTGAGTTTTTTTACATTACTTTCACCTGTAGAATGCACTCCTACAGTTTGGTCGATTCTTCACGACTCACCCTGTATAAAGATAATTGTTTGCAACAAGATTCTTAATGCTATTCAATGTTTTTGCATAGATACAGCGAATATATTTTTATATGTACTTTTGCAAAAATAACTTGACATTTAAATTGTTTAATTTATGTAGTCGAATATCTGCCGACACAAACATTTAACACAAATCTTCATTAAATTGTTCTTGTTCCGATTTATTGTAAGTTTATGGCAACATTGCGGTAAGTTTGCTGACCCCTCTTCGCCAATTTCATCTTTGTTAGTTTCGCAGCATGACATATGTTCTCATATGTTGGTCTACTTAGAAATTGCTCTCACTTGTAATCTGCAAAAAAAATATCACATCATCAGTTGTTTTCTCATAAAATAAATGTTAGTAAAAGATAAAGGAATAATTAAGAACATAATTAATTAATTAATAAGAGGAAATAAACTTAAAATTTTTACTCACAATCTTGCAGCAAACTACAAACTTTTTCTTCATCCATACGCAATTCTGAATAAGGTGCAATCCATCTAGGCACAGTCGCTATTTTCGGCATTTTTTGCTATTATAGATCACACTTCGAAAAAACAACGTAAAATTACGTTTAAAATAAAATTACTTTTGAATATGGGACTAAATTGCTCCGAATAGCAAAGAAACACTCCTAATTTTCTGGTAAAAATGTATTTTTGTATTTATTTAGACGTTTTAAGGTATTAGCTTTCCTGGAATTTTGTCTCGTCCTGGATATATGGGAAGAGCATTAATAAATTATTGGTGACACTTATCGGAAAAGTAACGGGAAGGGGCATAATAAAATGCTATTTTTAATTTAAAGAGGGCTGTTGCATCCAGGACATATTTTTAGTAATGCCTATAATAAATTTTATTTAGTAAATAAATAAAACTCGGATACTTAAAATATGCAAAAATGCTGAATTACTATAAAATATGCAAATAATATTCAAAATTCATATATTATGCAAATATGCAAATTTATGCAAACTGCATGTAATCCGGCCTTTAATGATCACATTGTACCTAGAGAACATGTAATAACAGAGTACTATTCTAATGTACTTCGAGGAACCCTAAAGATAAAATTTTAAAGAAAGCGGCCCCTTTATGAAGACATTGGTTGGATCCTGCATCACGATAATGCTCCGGCCCACAGATCATCAATTTGTCAACGAACACTTGAAAAATTATAGTGGAAATTATAGTTTACCCACCCTAGTCACCTGACCTTACTCCTTTGTTTCCTAAAGTCAAAAACGTATTCAGGGGTCGAAAATTTGAGTCGAATTTAGAGCTCAACAACGCGGTGATGGGTATACTATACAGACTATCAAAAAATAGTTTCTTAGATGTTTATGAGTGTACAAAACGATGGGATAAGTATATTTCACATAATTGAGAATACTTTGAAGGATAGTTGTTAAAGTTTTCTAAATGAATGTTTCATTTTTGTACTAGAGTGTCAGTCTCATTATTTTCTATTTTCTCGTATACAAATATTTAAAATTATTTCTTTTCTAGAGTATCAAATAAAAGACAATTACATACCAAACTTGAAAAAAGGACTGTATATTCTCACATTTTTGGATAGCCTTTACACTCAATCAAACTTTTTGTAATAATTATATACCAATTAAAAAGAAAAAACAATTGAGTCTTTTGACACAAAAAGGAACATGTTTGCTACGAAGTTCTTCTAGCTAGACAAAATTGCGGTGTTTCATAGAAATCGATACATGCGGGTTAAAAGCCTTTTGTCATAGAATAACTGAAAGGACAAAATCGGCGATGCCTTTGATGCTTTGGTATTCATTTTTGGTGGCATTCAACCTATTGTTATAAGAATCGCAATTTTAATATACATATGTCAAGATATTTCAGCGGTTTCTTTAAAATGAAATGCTTATAATTGTAGAATATAGTACATACAGGGTGGCCCAAAATGACCGAAGGGGCTTGAGTTCATTATAACTTCTTATTTAAGACATAATTATTATTTTTTTTAAAATTTTAAATACAGTATATTAATGGAGAATATTTTTAACTTATTATGGAAAATTATATCTCGCAAGTGGTGGCCATTTTCTGCTTCGCATATTCGTGCTCTTTCCAAAACATTTTCCATAACCTTTTGCAAAACTTCAGGTGTTATGTTGTTGATTTCGTCGCGTATATTATTTTTTAATTGCTGTATGGTTCGAGGCTTATTAATATAGACTTTTCCTTTCAAATAACCTCAAAGGAAACAGTCTGAAGCGGTTAAATCCGGTGAACGCGGAGGCCAATTAAAATCGCTTGTACGGGAAATAATTCGTTCACGAAAGATGTCGCGTAAAAGAGCCATTGTGTCCCTCGCAGTGTGCGCTGTGGCTCCATCCTGTTGGAACCATACTTGCGGATGGTTTTCCACGGCTGGCCTTAAAAAATTTTTCAACATTGTCCGATATCTAACATCAGTGATGGAAACGGCGACACCATGTTCATTTTCCAAAAAATATGGGCCAATTATCCTTTCCGACGAAACACCGCACCAAACGGTACACTTAAGTGGGTGTAATTCTCGCTGTTGAACTACTCTTGGATTTTCCGTAGCCCATATCCTGCAGTTTTGCCTATTAACGAACCCATTTAATTGGAAATGGGCTTCGTCGCTCATAATTAAATTATGAATAAAATCATGATTTTCTTCTGCTTTTTGACGAAAATAAATTGCATAATCAAGCCGTTGCTTGTAATCTGTCGGTTTCAATTGTTGGACAACCTGAATTTTGTATGGAAACATTCTAATTGTATGCAAAATTCTCAGCAGCGACCCTCCTGAGAGGCCAAGTTGTGTCGAACGTCTCCTGGTTGATGTTTCTCCATCTTCCCGAATACTCTCCTGTACCCGTTCAAGATTGTCATCAGTGTGCACCGTTCGTCGTCTGCCGGCACCAGGAAGGTTCCTTACTGCCCCTTTTTCTCGAACATTTCCAACCAGACGGTTTATTGTTGACCCTGAGGGACCAACCCGCACATTAAAATAGCGACGATATGCACGCTGAGTCAAAACAATGGATCGTTGATTTGAGAAATAAAGTTCAACGATTTTGGCACGTTGTACAATTGTGTACTGTTCCATTTTAAATTCCTCAAGTCTTCTTTACAAAATACTGAAAACAAAAAAAAAAAAATTATAATAAAATGTTGTAAGGAATTAAAACCCCTTCGGTCATTTTGGGCCAGCCTGTATAAGGTTAACATAAATACTATTGCTTGCTTTTTCGAATTAATACCTTGAAATTATTGTCTGTCTTAATTTTCCCTTTTTGAGTAATTCGTCTGATGCACAAATTCTTTAATCCCAATACTATCACCCTTTTAAAGGCGCATTAGTTTGTGAGCTTCCCGTTTTAATTAAACATGCGAAAGTTATTGAAATGTTAATTACTTCAGAGAGGAAGCGCAGTCAAGATAATGGATTTATTCTGATAAACGTTTTCCAAAGCAGGAAAAAACCATTTCTTTGGCCAATAAGATTATGGCCACTATTTTTTGTATTTCAAAGATGATATTGACTAGTTAGAAAGGAATTACATAAACTAACGTATATTATGCTGATGTATTAACACCATTTGATGGCGAACTGAAGACAAGCGAGTAATTTGTTCAGAAAGAAATTTAATCCATCAGGATAACGCGTTCTCATACATTCGCTATTGCAACCGCTAAATTTGTCACATTAGAATTCGAATTGCTGCTTCGTCCACCATAATTAACAGATTTCGTTCCGAGAGATATTTTCTTGTTCTGAAACTTGAAGAAATCGATTTGTGAAAAAAGATGCTGAACAAATGTGGAGGTGATAGTAACAACGAATACCTATTCTAATGAACTTACGAAGGATTAGCTTTTAGATGGCTTAAAAGTTTTAAAGTTACTGTGCTAAGTGTATAAAATTGAATAATTATGATGATAAATATAATATATTTTTTAACCTATTTCACTAAAAAGTCGCTCGAATAATCTGCATATATTAAATTATATATCATTAATTATATAAAATAAGTGTTTCTATTATTTAATATTCCTATTGAGGTATAACACGTATCCATCTATAACATCATGTTCTGTTTATAACAGCTGTAACAAGATTACTGACTATAAATTGTGACATTATCGGCTTAATGCACTCAGTGTTACAAGTTCGAAACAACCTGTTCCATTGCAAATAATACCATTGTGAATCTGTCGACAAAGTTATTAGCACACACATACATACAAACACATACAAACACATACAATCTCTCTTGTTATTAGTACTTAGCACATAATACTGGGACGAAAGATAGAATACAATTTCATCTGTAAAGATGCATCGTGCGACGGCTGACATTGATATTGTAGCCTTATTGTTCCGTAAAAACGTTAATAAGGGTAATAATGGAAGTGATTACTTACAAGTGTACAACGTACGATTGGTTTTACGAACGCTTTGTTCTGAAAGGGATACTTCGAAATTCAAAGCGGAATATTGTTAATTTCATCAACATCGACATCAAACTTTGGTATTAATTTCGAACTGTTTATATATTTTACTCTAATGAAAAATATAATAGTACAGTAAAAGCATTCTAGACTATTATAATTCGAAAACGAAAAGTAAATAAATCATGTGATCATGTGATGGATGGAAACGAAATTTGGAGTAATAGGTGGTAAAATTTTAAACTCTTAAAAAATATAAATATTATTCAAAATTATGTTAGTGGTACAATTGAAGTAGAAACTATTAATTAAATTAATAAACTTCCTCTATCTTTTGTTATTTACTAAATTTGTTAAATAATATTTGGCAAGCAGCTTTTGTGTCATAAATAATATTATCTTTTCTATGTATATTATAGTTGCAAAATTTATCTTTCCGCTGCATCGTCGATTCTAAGTACACGAAGTATATTTTGAAATCTATTTCCAGCAATAATAGTACCGAAGATTTTTCGACAATCGTTTTTGTTCCAAAGTTGTATTACGTCTTCGTTATAAGATTTGTATACCACCTATTAGTATCAAAACTCCAATAAATTTCTTCCATTCTCGGGCATCCATTTTTATCCAATTTTTACCGAAAGTAATTCCACTTTAGGATAATTTCAAGAAGAGGTTTACGAAAATAAATTAAAAAAAGAAGCAGGTGTATCGATCTCGCGATTTCAAAAATGTGTTGGGCCTGAACGTTCTCGTAAAATATTGTGTCGTGGTTGTCTTCCGTGATGAGGTAAATAGGATCTTGGTACCAAACAACTTGTTTGTTCTTTGATATAAAAGAATTAGCTCCAGGCGGATATCTGTTGTGGTCATCATTGCTGCTCTCAGCAGATTCTTCGCTATCTGATTCTTCTGCTGTGCTTGTATCACCTCCATTGATGAGGCCTTCGACTGCATCTACCTCTCCATCGCCGTCTGAAGCTTCATCTCCGCTATTGTAGTCAAAATCACGCATTTCGGTTACTATCGCCTCTATCTGTTGTTATTTAAGGTATTCCTTATTTCTACAATCCATTTTCCGTAATGAGTAAAACGCAAAGTAGAAAATAGCCGCAATACAAGATTCAGATATAACTACCTGACAATTGATAAAAGTGATGCTGAAATATCAAATCGCACATCACAACCGAACAAAATATAAATTTTGCCTTATTCACAGTAACAAAGTAACACTACACAGATTCGGCAAGCACTAATGCATTGTTCACGACGTGCGGCTATAAATATGCTGAAGCACGTAAAGTTCCCAAAATCCCCATTCTGTATACATCGGGGAATGCCAAGAAAAGTTTAGCAGCAGCGGGGAAGTCCGGAATTTATAAGCGAACTACTATCATTGTAAAACACAATCGCTTTACCTACATTTATACAGTAAACGACATATGGGTCCAACGGACCCGGTTGGTAAATCGCGAAAGTATTTTTATACTGCCAAAACCATTCCTTCTAAAATAATTCTTTTCTCAAAATTTGAAAGCTATAACTCGTACTTTAAAAGTCTATTAATACCAGTACGTTAGCCCAACACTAAGTACGATAAAACAATGGTTAGAAATCGTTTCGGGTCATCGGACCCGCTCGATAGTCCTAGTGTTAAATATTTGGATGGGTATTACGGGGCGACATGTTTCTTGAGCCTGTTATTTTCCCAAACCGATTAATAGGCACTGCTTACATAAACCTTCGGCAGAAAACAATGTGTGATCTTTTGGACGACATTCCTTTCGACCAAAGGCAACAAATATGGTTTCACTATGATGGTGCTCCAGCACATTTTTCGACTGCCATTAGAGGGCATTTACATCAAACTTATCGACGTAGATGAGTAGGAAGGCGTGTACTTGTCTCATGACCTGCAAGATCGCCTGATTTCAACCCTCTAGATTTTTTCTTTGGTGATAATTCAAAACATTAGTCTATGGTATTCCTGTAAATAATCTGGAGGAGCTACAGCTTCGAATCAATAAAAATGCCAACAAATCCGAGCCATTGAGGGAGTTTTAGAAAGAGTTCGAACATCCTTCACTTAACTTTAACTTTGTTTTTATTGTTGCTTCCTTTGTTTGTTTGTACATAATAAATAATAATGTTTCAAAAAAGGATAAACTTCCTTATCTCCGAAACACTTACTTTGCGAACCCATGTTTGTTAAGACTTTTTGTTTATTTTGTTTCATACTATTACCTACTTTAATCTATTTTAGACGCCCGGTGTAATGATTTGTATAATTCATGGAATAGTAAACATAGTTGGAACAAGTTATTTGTTTCGCAGAATAATTTAGGCAAATATAGCTAAGTCACGCGTCAAATCTGTTAGACCATTTTTTTTAAATTTAATATTAAATATTTCTAATGTGTAAACGTAATAATTTTATTTTGAGTTAGATCATGGCTTCCATCAAAATAAATGGCTATAAAATTGGTGCCATTCCAAAATATTTATAAAACATTTATATTAAATTCAATATACAACTGGGCAAAAAGAATATTCACTGTTTTTTAAAGTAAACGAACAAAAAATAAAAGGTGATTGTAAAAGCTTCGAGCGAAGCTGTCGCATCTAATTTGTAAGATTCGACACACAAATTGGATAGTTCCGACAAACAGATTCGCATCAGTCTAATGAGAGTGCATCGCATTTTGAACTGGTTGTGTGTAATTTTAGTAGACCGTAGCACCCTATAATTCCACAGTATTAAAACACACCGGTCTGGCCAAACCTCCCCTAGTTCACCTACTCGAAATTCCAGTTCTACGAACATCGTCCATGTCCTACACTGTTGATTTTCTATCTTTATTTGCACAGTATTGCAACAGGCAAGTTAATAAGCAGTATTAAAGGCTATGAGTGGATAAACTAGGGAAGCACTAATTTTGCCTGTTTTAGAATTATTAAATCCAGTGAAAAGTGTTTTATTTACTTTGTTAAAATTATACGTGTAAAGTTATAAATTAAAAGTGAATATTTTAAAAGTTCATATTATCTTTTATCAAAACCTAACTTGAAGAAAATAGGTAAAACAATTATCTTTACATTAGACACAAGATATATTTGTTTAAAAATTAAATATTTGAAGAACTGCCTTTTGATTTAATTTAATTTGACATACCGTAACACGTATCTCAAAAGTTTAGGACCAAAATACAAATTTAAAATATCAAAATATCGGGTTGTCTTTCCAAACATAGGTAATGACTTGTCATTTGTATGATAGTTCAGTTACCGAAATCGATTGCGTTGTAATTGCTTATAAATTAAAGTTTAGAAAAAGCGTTTATAATTTAGTTGGGCAGATGACTAAAAACTTTCACCACGTTACGGTGTTTCCAAAGATACAATTTCCATAGAACTGAAGAGAAGAGGTGTAGAATATCATAAAAGAAAGAAATGTCCTAAATATAGGCCAAATCAACTAGACTACTGAGATGGCGTGCTTTAAGGCGCACTCAGCTTGCAAAAAACAATGTCATTATCATAAAAATGGTGACTTATTACATGACTTATTAAAATATGTAAAAATATCTAAAGTTTAAGTGATAGTTACACAACTAAGTTATTGCCAAAATATTAAACAATGTCAATATATATTTAGAAATATCACAAAAATATACTATATAAATATTTTATTCGAAATTTTCAAAATACATGTAAGAATAAGTAAGCTAAACAGTCTAACTCTTTGTATTTATATTTGCCTTTGTATAGTATTGTAAACGCATACAATTAAATACTTTTCTAAAAATAATCTGCGATCCGTCAGTAATAGCCTGTATGCTGAAAAGCTTCGCTCAACGTCAACTGATGTAATTGGCGCCTACTTATATTTACAGATAAGTCATGGACTCATCTCTATAGTTTCATCATAGCTTCCTTGCAAAACACTGGATATTCTACTAAACTGATTAAAGCCCTCGTTTTTCTCCAGAACTTGTGTTAATTTAGCTCCTGTGGTACCTCTCACATTATAAATTTTATTCTTGAAACTTGAATCAATTCTATCGATTCACTAAGTTCAACACCTTGACATTCAAGTTTTTGTAGTGTTTCGCTAATAAAACCATAGTTTCCTTTGATAAAAGCTAACTCTTAGCGCATTTGCGGTTTGTTTAGTATATCTTTGCAATCTGCAGTTACTATCGAGTCGTTTGAAAAGGAGAGAATGAATTCTCTTATCTGTACAAGGTAACTACATAAAATACAGCGGCATCAAACCACGTGCTCCATCTTGTTATTATGAGTTGTGTTGGCAGTGTCAGAACAGGTAACTTATCTTTGAATGCTTGAACCCTGAACGGTGCTTTAATAAATACCTTTTTGTCAAATTGATCAATGAATTAATATCTGGAAATGTGTAACGTATTTCTTCGGCTACTCTGTTAACAGCATTCGGGTAAAAAAATCTTCAAATTCTGTGCTGACTTCACCATATATGTCGCAGAATCCGATAACACCAGTAATATCTTGTCACTTGGAATAGCATTCTGCAAATAAAACCTCGTTAACTATTGTTTATAAATCTTGTTATAGTTAAGTTACTTGTTTTCCCCAATTCTTTTGTGCCAATTAAAAAGTATTGGCCGGCGCAATTTTCATTTAAAATGCCAATCAATAAGTTGGCAATATAGCTTCACAACTTTCTCATCGACTACGAAATAAATATAATCTTCACCTATTGTTTCCTTAATTTTCTTCATAGTTCATGATGTAACTCAAAGCATCCCCATAAAAGTTTCTAATTCACGCCTCAAGTGGTCGAGCAATGGTCCGGCAAGCCAGAGGTCGTGGGTTCGATTCCCTTGAGGGCGAATTTTTTCTATGAAAAATTCGAATAAAATAGCATCGTAAAGTGTAGAAAGAATATTTACAATTACATTACTTCGCGAAAACGCAATTAATTTGTATAACTTAAACAATATTTTAGATCTAAATAACTTAAAATAAAAATGTATGCGTAAGTTATTGAAACTTAACGAAATTCACTGGAAACTTACGTCAAAATAATTGGGAGGAGTAGATTCGATGAAACGATATTAAACAGGATCTATTACAAAAATTACTAAGTATGTTATTAACAGTTAAAACAATGAAAAAAGCTAACTCACAGTACTTTATTTATCTTACGAAATATAAATTAATAAATAAAATAAATTATAGAAATTCCTCACGCTTCTATTTATGCCCATGAAGAAAGGAATTTAACTGTAAAATTGAAGTAATTGCGTCACAATTTAACGACAAAAAACAGATGTGCGGTTAACCGAATTAATAGTGTTATTCAATAACTGCGTGTTGTAATTAGCGATGTTATAGACTATTTATAAGGTCCATCGTAATTTAGGCCTCTCGTGTCTGGTGATACTGATACGCCATAACATGAATAGATTCGTATAGGTTCCTTTAGTCTTCCTCCAAGGTTGTGTAGAGTCACTTCTCTTAAGTTTTTTTAGTAAATTGGACAAAAGATAGTCTAAATTACAAATAATTAAGAAAGACAACTGATAAATTAAAGAAAAACGAGTTATTAAGAAATTAAATAAGGATACAAAATAATTAAATTATTTAATTTTAAAAGCATGACACAAACAAAAGATCTCATAAAGGGGTCTGTCACCAACGCGAATTTTTTAATTGTGTTATCCCTAATGGATAATACAGACCCCCTTTCACATCATTCATCTCGATGTGCCGACTCGATTTAACGAACCTCATGCAACCAGTCGTCTTCGTAAAATTCGTGCTTAATCGACTCGAAATGAAGAACACTGAGTGCATGTTTTCATGTCCCATTGCCACTTCTCGAAGGAGCACTTGGCCGTCATTAAAGTACTGTAGGTCTATGTGAATTACACGAACGCAACACACACACACAAACGGGAAGATGAAACATTCAAATTAAGTGATGGTGGGGTGTAGCGGCGGTCTAAAGAAGGAATAGCATCTGCACCGTCGACTGCGGAAAGTCCAAATCCCCTTCTTCCTCGATGTTAACAGTCCTTCCTGCGTTCTAGTTATCCGTGTTCTAAACTACAAGGCGTGCCATCTGTAATTACAGACTCCACGGATCCGTCGTGTGGATGTGTTGCGTGTACGTTTTAGATTGTTCTCCGTCTCTCTTTCTAGTTCTCTTTTCTGTTATTGTTCCGGCGTCAGCACAAAAAAAGCGATCTTGATTACTGTCACGGATAATTTAAAGTCACATTATATGGTTATCGGGTTTCAAACAGATGTGATTTTGAATATTAAACAAGCTTAAAGCGGGGTACAAATAATACACGTTTAGCGTGCCTACATTACGTTCACAGATACAGGTTTGAATTCGTCAGCACTTCTGCCTGCGGTTTTCAATGCTTTCAAAATCTATTCCGTCGATTTAAAACAATAACCATTATGATAAGTACCCGTATGTACCCATATGCTATCTTTACATACAGACGAATTAATTTTTTTATTAATTCTGTAATTATCTAGAATTGCCTATTAAATCTTTATTGGTTTGTGAAGGAAAAAAAGAGCTTATGCTTACCTAATTTGTAAATCCCCTAAGACAGAAAAATTTAATTGTTTCCACCAGCAATCGACTCAATTACTTTATTATATAAATACGTTCCCAAAGGTGTTACGTACTCTTAATGTTTTGGTTTGAGTAAAATATATTTATATATTTAAATATTTATATATATATTTTAACTTAACTTAAAGTTAAGAAAATGAAGGTGGGATACTACAACATGGAACCGGTAGACATAGCAGAGAGCATATTTGCAGATGATTTGGTGATTTATGCGAAAAATAAGCTCAACCTTCAGCGTAATCTAGATATATGGGCAGAGGCGTTGCGAAAGAAGAATTTAAAAATAAACGCAGGGAAAACCAAAGTTACGGTAATAGGGAAAAAAGATGATGAATTACAAATAAAACTTGACGACACTAAAATAGAACAAGTAGAAACATTTAAATACCTTGGGGTGAAAATACACAAAACAGGAACCATGGAGGCAGAACTGAATGACAGGTTAGATGCAGCATCAGCACTTTACTACTCCTTGAACAATTCGTTCCTGGGAAGAAGAGAAGTGTCAATGAAAACTAAGACCTCAGTTTATAAAACTATATTTAAGCCCGTATTGTTATACGGAAGCGAAAGTTGGACATTGACGAAACGAATGGAAAACAAAATACAAGCAATGGAGATGAGGTTTTTAAGAGGAATAATGGGAATTACTAAGAGAGACAAAGTAAGAAATAGCAAAATAAGGGAAGAACTTAAAGTACGGACGCTGAAGGAAGATATAGAACGAAATAAATTAAGATGGTTTGGACACTTGACAAGAATGGGAGAGGAGAGAACAACAAGAAAAGTATGGCAAGCAAGAAGATATCAGAGAAGACCAAGAGGTAGACCTAGGAACTCGTGGGACAGCCAAGTGGAAGACATATTGAGAGCCAAGGGAATGTCAGGAAGAGAGGCGAAAAGAATGGCAATCAACAAGAAAGAATGGGCAAGGATGATATACGGAACGAAATTAGAATAAAATAATAATGATAGATTCTGATAGGCTGCACTTACTGATTTTATGTACTGTAACTTTAAGGAATTGTTTGATTTTTGTATTTAACCTTAACACCTAACGGTAAATAAGGTATTGATGATATATATATATATATATATATATATATTTAAATGATAATTAGAATTTATATACTGATACGAGGTTTCTTTTTATGTTATTACTAGAGACCAGACGCATCAGGCCGAAATTACGATGGACAATGTAAATAGGGGTAAATCGGCAAACACATACATAGGAGTTAGACCCGTTGGAATCTGACAATTTTAACGAAGAACTCTGTGAAACTTTAATGGCGTCAAATATTCCATTAAATAAACTTAACAATCCCACGTTCAAAACATTTCTCCAAAAATATACCGGTCGAAATGTTCCTGATGAATCCACCTTACGCAAATATTGTGTTTCTAAGTGCTACACCAAAGCAGTAGAAAGCATTAGAAGTCATTTTTCAAATCAGTACCTATAGATAAGTGCCGACGAAACTGTCGACAAATTAGGCCGCTGTGTGGTAAATGTTGTAGCTGGTGTACTACATCCTACTATTCCATATAAGGCATATGTAATAGCAACAAAAGTTATAAATACAGTTGATGTGGAAGCAGTAGCTAAAACCATTTACGACAGGTACAAAGAAAATATACTTTTATTTGTCGGTGACAGTGCTGCATATATGTTCAAATCAGGCAGACTATTAAAGGAAATCTATCCTAATATGCTGCATATTACTTGTGTAGCACATGCTCTCCACAGACTCTATGAATATGTCAGAGACACCTCTCCGGAAGTTGATAGACTTCTATCCGCTTTTAAAGAAGTTTTCAGAAAAGCGCCATTGAGAGTAGCTGTTTACATTGAAAAACTTCCAACTTTGTCACTGCCTCCCTCTCCAGTAATCACTATAAGGGGAACATGGTTGGAAGCTACTAGTTTTTATGCAGAGAACTTCGATAGCTTACAAAGTTTCGTTACATGTTTAAATAACGATACTCGTATATTCACTTCACTACAGTTTTGATTTCATAGTTTGTTTCATTCTTTAAAAATAACTCCATTTTTTCCGGTTTTCAAAACTAACTAACAGTTCACGTTCGACATTTTCACAATTTTGAATGAACACCACCATGAAAAAAAAAGATTTTTTAATACTGCCCTCTTTCTTCAGGCTCACTAATTACCAATCTGCACTAGTAGTTTTGTACTACTATTGACAATGTTGGACCATCGTCCAAATTAAAGAATAAGGATATAAGCATTTGTTAATAAAATAACTTTCTTAACAATATGTGTCGAAAGAAAAACGTATTTATTTATGAATTTTCAGTGAGAGCACCATATCAATCAATTTTTTTAATAGTCGCTTCTGATATTTAAGCAGTCGGTGATTACAATTTTTACAAACTCTCTGTTCCTTGGAACAATGTATAGTGTTGGAAGTGAAGATTTATGCAAATGTTTTAATACACTCTTTATTTTAGAGATTTATTATGCGAAAGACTGTCGGGAAATTTCGGCAAAGTTGTTTAATTTGTGTAGACTGGCAAATGTGGCAAGACTGGCAGTGTGTCAAAAATATGATGTTTTCATCCGACTGTCAAGGTATCAATTAGTTTGTGAACAGTACAATTTTAAAGTTTACTATTTGTATTAATGATTCGTATTTGCAAGGACACAAAAAATATAAGATCAGGACCTAGAAAACAAGTAGGTTTCTGCAAAGATAAAAAAGGCAAAATAATTGGGGTCAACAATTATTTTGCCTTTTTTATCTTTGCAGATATATTTTCATATATATATATATATATATATATATATATATATATACCAGGTGATTCAGTTTGGTATTCGCCCACCTGTAACTTTTTACCTTTAGAAAGAAGTATAATAAACCATATATATTCGTAAATCCGATGGCAAAGCCTATTGGATGGGATCAACAATTTATCTTTGCAATGACATCTGTCAAAAAAGTGACTGTCAACTTTTTTTTTTCAAATGACACCCTGTATATTTTTTGCACCATTTAATAGGTATTTTATTTTCTAATTCCAAATATGTATCACTATGATAAAATAATAAAAAACAATCACAAAAATAATAAAAGTTTATTCAGATGCGTAACAAGTAGATGACGATGAAAACAATTGTTAGGAAAATTTATTTAATAATTTTAGCAAAAAAACTTAGTTCATCAAATGCTCGAAATGTGCACCGTTCATCTCAAGACACATTTCAGCCCTATGTAATACCTCCTGAGTACAGACACGCAAAAGAACTTCTTGAGTCAATTGACGACATTCATGTTTTATTCTATTCTGCAGATCTTCCAAATCAACTAGAGGTGTTGTATAAACCCGCCCCTTAAGATATGGCCACAGAAAGAAATCAAGTGGCGTGAGATCCGGAGATCTGGGGGGGCACTTTACTTCCACACTACGATTTCCAATCCATCTCCCAGTATAAACTTCATTTAAATAATTGGTGACAATTCTACCGCCATGAGCTGGTGCGCCGACTTGTTGTAATATCAGATTTGACCGTATTTGTAACGGAACATCGTCCATATATTCGTATAATTCCTCCCTTAAAAATTGTAGATACCTTTCCGCCATGAGTGTGCCTTCATAAAATTTTAGTCCAATAATTTTTCCATTAAGGATGCCACACCACACATTTATTCCCCAAACATTTTGAAAATTGGTTTCTCGAAGCCAGTAAGGATTATGTTCTGACCAATAGTGGCAATTGTGGCGATTCACTTTTCCATTGTTATGAAATCGAGATTCGTCTGACCACATGATAAGATGTAAAATCCCAACTTCGTGGGCATAGTTCAGCCAGGCTATAAAGTTTACCCGTTCGCCGTAATCTCGAGGAAGCAAAGCTTGATGTACCTGAATTTTAAATGGATGCAGTTTATTATATTTCAAAATCCGTTGAATTGACGAAAAAGAAATTTCAGTTTCATCGGCTATTTGCCGAATGGATATGTGGGGATCAACACTTACTCGAGCTAAAACTGCAATTGCATTGTCTACATTTCTTGTAGTCCTTGGTCTAAAAGCACTTCTCTTCTTCTTGAAACTCCCAAATGCACCCAAATTTCTTGCTAGTTTTGCAAATAATTTGTCAGATGGCAATGATCTCTCTGGATACCGTTGTTGGTATATTCGTCTAGCGACCTTACTATTTTTTTAACATTCCCCATAGATTAAAATCATATCCAACTTCTCTTGGTATGAATACACAGCCATTTTTTAAAGAAATTACAACTAAGTGACGCGCCGTGATATTTGTTGTTGACAGTTAAAAGTGAATTGAAATTATTTTCATGGGTAAATATTTTTTTCCTAGAACTTACAATATCTCCACGATTTTAGTGATTAATTCTGTTACTCTATCCAAACGTAAAGAGTGTGATACATATTTGGAATTAGAAATAAAATACCTATTAAATGTTGCAAAAAAATATACAGGGTGTCATTTGAAAAAAAAAAGTTGACAGTCACTTTTTTGACAGATGTCATCATAAAGATAAATTGATCATCCTATCCGATAGGTTTTACCATCGGATTTACGAACATATATGGTTTATTATACTTTTTTCTAAAGGTAAAAAAGTTACAGGTGGGCGAATACCAAACTGAATCACCTGGTATATATATATATATATATATATATATATATATATATATATATATATATTCGTATTGAAAATAGAGTTAACTCGTGAAAATATTCGTGATCTATTATCATTTTTCCTGTAGTTTAACTCAATACCAGTACAAAGAAAATTTAATTTCTGCATTATGCGATGAAGCGCCATCAAAGACAACCGTGTATCGCTGGGTCTTAAGAATCCAAGTGTGGTCGTACTTCATTTTAGGATCAATTAAGGGAAGAGCATCCTGCCACATTTGTTGTTACGGAAAATATTGATTCCATATATCTCGAATGATTGATGAAGATCTTCATTTAACGTAGCATCAGATTCAGGCATGCTTGCACATTTCTAAAATCTCGATACATTCAATTTTGCATATTTATTTAGTTCTGCGGAAACTTTATTCTCATTGTATACCGTATAATATTTCCGCGCCGAAGAAGACGATCGCGAAAAAATTCAATCACGGATCTTCTAAACATGTCTATGACATCATTACAGGTGACTAATCTTGGATATATTCTTATGAACCGGAAACAAAACAAATTACAATTTCGGTGTTTCAAAATGAACTTCAGCCAACAAAAGGTGTTCGCTTGCGAAGCACTTCTGAATAGATCATTTCGTGTTTTATAGCAAAATCTGATCATGATGCTACAATTATTCTTTGGAATCGTCGAACTGTAAATGCAGAGTATACAACAATTTGCTTGTCCGATGTAAGTAACGAATGGCGAAAAGGCAGCTCTAAACGTAGTTCTTGATTATGATAATTGCTTTTCGCGCAAGTGTCAAATTTTTTACGAAGTAAAGACATTGTATTAATGACTCATTCAGCCAGTAGTATTGACTTGGCTCCAAATTATTTCTTTACGTTTCTGACCATAAATAAAAAATGCGCAGCCACTACTTTTCCTGTCCAGAAGAGGACATCACTGCATTCAAATCACACATTTTGAGTACGCCAAATTCAGAATGGCGTAAATGTTTCAATGAATGATGTGAACGAATGGGAAGGTGCACAAAATTTAATAATTAATATTTCTAAAATCAGTAAAGCCGTTTATTTACGTATTAAATAAATGGCTTTCTTTATAGCTTTTCCCGAAATTTTCCGGCGTCTCGTAATAATACAAGATATTCGTTTCAGAAGCAAATAGTACTAAAGTAATAACACATCCAGTAATGTAGACATTTTTTCCACAATTTAGTTAATGTTAGAGCACTTAAACAAAAAAATATCGTCATAAACATTTTAATGTATTTAAAAAGTTATTTGACATAGTGTTTTAAAGGAATATTTTTATAGGGAACACACACAAATACATATCTTATTTCTAAAAGCGAGTGACATTAAAATTATTGGGATGGTTTAGGACTACAGCATTCTCTCGTTTGAAATACATTATTCTAATGAGAATACGATTATTTTTTGTGTGTCTTGTAACTCGAGTCCCGAGTATGAATAATAGACACCACATGGGTGTGTTCCCGTGTCGTATTCCTACTCTCTTACAGTGTTATTAATTACTGAAGAATATTAAGCAAATTGTATGTTAATCATTAGAAACGAGTCATTGAAAAAACTCATTGAAAGACGACATTAGATAAAGCTTTTAAAAAATCGCATTATTATTATTAGATGTTTCAGAAATCGCCCCACTGTCCCTAGAATTTATTCTAATTTCCATATCATTTGTGAAATATAAGTATAAAGAAAATCCATGCAGTTTGCGCACCTGACTTTTGTGCCATGTTCCGGCATGTGAGCAGCCTTTTCCGTTCTCCTTTCCAAAGGTATTTGTTTTTTATTAACTTCTTTGTTTTAATTTTAAACCATTTGATCCTCGCGTATAAGATTGTTATGTCATTTGACTTTACTTTTTCGATATAACTAGATAATTTGAAACATACTTCAGAAGGTTAAAAACTCACCAATTGTGTATAAATCAAAAAGTCTTTTTAATAATATAAAATTGAAGATAATGTGGATTTTTTGCCGTTGATCTAACTCAACGTTGCCCAAGGTGTACCACGAGGAGGTAATCCACACGTACACCCCAATTTTTCCCTTTTAAAAACCTTTATTAGAAGCCGAGCGAGCTATTAAAATTTTTCGAGAACTACCACTAGAAAATTTTTCAAATTGTGCTCGGTCTAGTGGTTATCACGTTTAGCAATGAACTACACGAACAGAGTTCAAGCCCATTAAGTCGCCAAATTTTTTGATTTTTTTTTTAATCGTTTATTGTATAAAGTGATGTTATAGATCGATTTCTACCCCTGTATATTTTTAGTATCTTCTATAATTATTAATAATCTATCGTACTACTTAAATGATTAAATTTACATTGTTTGATTTTGCATTTTGGTTTGTTGGTTATTATTGAACAGCTAGGTATATATAAAAGGTTCGCTAATTTTGTTCGTATGAATAGTTTACACATTTATTAAATCTTTCAATAACGGATTCTTGTTTTGTAATATCTAGAATAATGTATTGCTTGTAATAACGTAATAACTGGTGCGTTATTATATTTTGATGGTATACGTACGTGAATTTAGAACGTTAAATTATCTGTACATCTGATTGAAAATAACCCATTCGTTCGCATAGATTTTGGGTCTTGTTATAACATCGTTTTCATAAGTTATCGTATTTGGATATTCTACAATTCATATTAAATTAGAGGGTTAGATCTCATTGTATAAATACCTTCGTCTTTTTGTGCCATTTTAGGGAATGCTTATGTAAATTTTACTTGGCTGTCATTATATTAATTAAGAATGTAAACATCTCAAGTCAATCATACATGCGCTATAGATTTACACATTTACACATACGGACGGAAAATGCATATACAGTGTGTTTCACTTTTCATGGGGACACCTAAATAACTTTTTTATTTTGTAAGCAATCAATATAAAATTTTTATCAGTTGTGTAGGCCCCGACAACGCACCTTTTTGTATGAATAGAGTTTTTATAAAGTAAATATTTAACCAACTATAATTAAAATAAAAAGTAGTGTTTCAAGTAATGTCATACTAGCGATTAAGATAGAGCAATAAAGTATTAGGAAAAGTTTTTACAAATCACTCAAGAACCCTTAATACCAAATTTCGCGGAAAAATTTTCATTTTTAAATTCTTCTACATTTTTATGCTATCAGTAGATAATAGTTTGTTATTGCATAAGACATAACACATAAGAGTGCCATGAAGCAAGAAAGCAATTCACAAATTTTATTCAACATTAAAGAACAAACAAAACAAAAGCAACAATTAAATGAACGATATTTTAAATAGGATCTTTTTCCACTAAATCACCTTGAAGACGGATACATTTTTCCAATCGCCTTTTGTGATTCAGTACAACCCGTCGTAATACTTCTGGAGAAATTTCTCGACTGGCTTGTCGGATTTTCTGACACAGTTCCTGTATGTTTTGAGGCCTAGATCAGCATTTTTGATAGTCCCCAAAGAAAAAAGTGAGTGGTGATCTCGGAGGCCGCTCTATTAAAGGGCTATTACGGCCTATCCATCTTATCCATCTATCCTTCTTGCGTTATGAACTGGGGATCCATCTAGCTGGAAGTGTAAATCTCGCCTCATATCCAATGATAAATCATCAGGCACAGTATTTAAAAAATTTAAAAACTTTCTGCATTTAGCGTATCAAAAAAGAAAAACGGGCCAATGATTTGTGTATTTAAAATTCCGCACCACACATTAACTTTCTGCGAATATTGTCTTTTACAATTGATAACCCATTTTGGATTTTCTGTTGCCCAGTATCTACAATTCTGGAATGAAACAATACTATTTGTAGCGAAGGTAGCTTCATCACTAAATTTTAATTAATAATTAATTTAATAATTTAAATTCTGTCATTTAGAAAATTGCCTTGAGCCCATAGACAATACTCCATTCTTCTACTGAGATCTCCTTCAATGGCGTGTAAATATTTTGGCTTATACGGTTTCAATTTGTGACGACGGAGACATCTCCAAATTTTGGAGTAAGAGATATTTAAATGTCTAGCCATACCTTGTAAACTCGCGTGAGGATTATTACGATACGCTGCTAATATTACTGCAATGAAATGGTGTTCTCGATTGTTCAATTCATATTGACGTGGTTTAGCAACATGTCCAGTAGTGTTGAAAATGTTATTCAAGTATGCCACAGTTCGATGACGGATGGGTGGACGTTCAGCATGTCTTGCGTTAAACTCTCTTGAAGCCTCTCGGGTAGAACGTACATTATCAACAACAATTCGAATAATTTCTACTTTTTGAGCAATACTTAAATGTCTATCGGCCATTGCTCAGCAAAGTTCAATATTTCAACTGAAATAAACTGTTTAGTGAACTGACGTTTGACATTTGAACTGACAAATTATTTTCTTTCTTCATGGCACCCTTATTATTGCAATAACAAACTATTATTTACAGATAGCTTAAAAATGTAAAAGAATTTAAAAATGAAAATTTTTCCGCGAAATTTGATATTAAGGGTTCTTGAGTGATTTGTAAAAACTTTTCCTAATACTTTTTTGCTCTATCTTAATTGCTAGTATGACATTACTTGAAACACTACTTTTTATTTTAATTATAGTTGGCTAGATATTTACTTTATAAAAACTCTATTCATACAAAAAGGTGCGTTGTCGGGGCCTACACAACTGATAAAAATTTTATATTGATTGCTTTCAAAATAAAAAAGTTATTTAGGTGTCCCCATGAAAAGTGAAACACACTGTATGTGTCTGTACATAAATGCAAGTCATTCCGTTTTCTAGAAATTAATAAACGTTGTTTTAATGTAGTATTTCTAATTAGAAGAATCCTAAGTAATTATGAGAATTTTTGAAGACGTCAGTTACGGCTTTTATTTTCATTTCGGTATGGGATTTGAAAATTAGTGACATCTATACGTAGTTATTTGTGTTATGGTATGATGTATTAGTTATTAATTTATTGGTGCTAATAAACGATAGCTAATTTGTACTTTTTGTGACCTAGCTATAGGGTTGTGTTGGCTTCCCATGTACTTCTTGAAAATAATTAACTATAGGGTAATTAAAATTTTCTTTCAATATAGTTTTTTTCGTATGACGTAGCCTCTGATCTGTCGAGGAGATTCGATCTATTTTCTCTTGTGTTTAGTGCGGACGTACTTAAGTTTAGTTTTCCTGTGTCGACCAGATTAATCAATTGCAATATGGTTATATGAAGTCTAGAATTAGGGCTCGCTTGTTTTTGCGGCTTATCAACCTATTGTACTATTGTAAATTCAATATAGAAAGGATTTATGGATGGATTTAATGTTTTATGAAACGGATATAAATAGATTACATTTTTGGGACATACAGGAGGAACCACAATTTTGTGTACACTGCATATTAAACATAAGATGAGCAATTTGATACGAGATTCTGATTGCAAAAGGCATCGTTCTCTTAATTGAACATTTCGTTTCTTATATGTTTTCCGCTTTTCTTTTATCTAACAGAGAAGTTGGCAAGAGTCTAGAAATATTCCTAATTGAGTGACGGACGTAATCTACTCCTTCTCGATGTTAAAAATCGATTGGCTGAAAATTTCCATCTAATTAATTGGAACCACGATATGAGATTTTTTTGCTGGTAATCGTCACTCGACAAGGATTTGTGATTATTTTCTAAGGACCAAATGTTGGTGTATTTCGATTCTCTCCAAGAACAAACATTTTGTATATAAAACATATAGTGATTAATTATTTTTTTTGTTCGATATGTATATAATTTAGAAGCATTAAAATTGATATTTAATTGTCAGAATGTCATATATTTAAGTATCGATTTGCTTTGTGCCATTTTCTTAGTAGAAATCATTTAACCGATTTAGTTTTATTTGAAACCTAATTATTGCTTTGGTCAAATTTATATACAGTTTTTTTATTGCATTCATTAAAATCTAATATTTTTTAAATCATTTTTAATGTGTGACGCGGTTAGCCAAGTTGGTACAACCTTTATTTTGATATTCTGTTGTACCATATCTTATTGGTTGTTGTTTTGTTGTAGGGATATAATAAATCCTCCGTTGTTATTGTTTACTTTGTAGTTTTAGTGATCTAAGTATATGAAATATGTAGATACTTTTGATTTATTCAATTTACCATCGGCAGTGTCTTTGTTTACTGGACGGCTAAAGAATTATAAACATGGTGGCGCCCCCATTACTGAGTTGGGTTCTTTAGTTTAATATCTCCGGGACAATCATGTTATTGGGGTTGATAAAAAAGTTGATAAATCTGAATTATGTATCACAGTAAGTGAGAAGGCGCAAGACTATTACTCGTAGGAGAATATAGCAGTGGGTGAGAAATTTATAATTTTAACTTTATTTTGCTCTATAACTAAATTTTCCTTAATTAATCGGTTGTAATTATCAACTTGTTTGAAATCTGCAAAACCCATAAATTTAAATACAAGAATATATGTTGGGTTTAGCCTTCCCCATGCATGAATTTAAGATAGCTTCGAAACTAGTAACATTTCTTTGTCAAAGTATGTACAATATATAACCCGCTCCCCAAAAAAAAAATATGTGCACTGGTTTATTGCAAAATGCCCCGATGGGAGAGAAAAAAGGTAAATATATTTCATCTGTTTGAGTTCTTAAGTAAATAAGAGTGCTGGTCAAGAAGTTGTCAAGCTAATAAAATTTGTGAATTCCAGACTCCAAAAAGTTCCAAAAAAATCTTATAAATGATGCCACAGAAAGTATATTTTATCTTTTTTTTAGCATCATCTTAATACATAAAACAAAGTCGGGTTAGTGAAACTATTTATAACTCAAGAACGGCTGGACCAATTCTAATGACCTCTGATTTGTTGAATTCGTCTCCGCCCCGAATAGCAGAATAACTATTAACATGTCGGAAAAATTCATGGAAAAAAATTATACAGCGAATTAATTTTTAAATAAATGAGGTTAGGAACTCCGCTGTCTTCCGCAATTGACAGCTTACGTCACGCACGCTTATAGATAGCTTATTTGTAATAATTGATGTCCATTGAAAATCAGTGACATAAACGTATAAATTCTTATTGTTTCATGTTGTCTGTGAATTGTTTTGGAAAAGCAATTTTGGCGGCTAAGAACAAAGATGTGGATGACTGAAAGTTAGAATCAAATCGTAGGTACTCTGCATTCATTTAAATCTATTGGCTGTGTGACAAACTAAGACGAAGCCACCAACTATCCAACTGAATTTTTAAAATCCTTGGATGTGCCTGGCTTACCACCGCACAATTTACAACTGAACGTTGGCTCGGTAGTCATCATGCTTCGAAATGTAAACCAACCAAAACTATGCAATGGAACGCGTTTGGCTATAAGAAAACTGATGATCAATGTGATTCACGCGACGATACTCAAAGGAAAATTCAAAGGTAAGGAAGTTCTCATTCCGAGGATTCCGATGATCCTAACCGATATGCCCTATGAGTTTAAACGAATTCAGTTTCCAATTCGTCTTGCATTCGCCATGACGATTAACAAATCACAAGGCCAATCCTTGAGTGTTTGTGGTCTGAATCTATAAAATGCATGTTTTTCTCATGGTCAATTGTACGGGGCATGTTCACGTGTCGGCAAACAATTCGCTTTATTTGTTCTTGCGCCTGATAACAAACCGAAAAATGTCGTATATCACAAGATTCTTCACTGAAGAGAATCAACCCGAGTGCAACCCATGGACCAAAATACGTAGCTTCAGTAAAGCAAATGTCCTGCTGACACGCAATTGAAATACTTGATTTTTGTACTTTTATTGAATTTTTATTTTATTTATGTACAGGTTAGTTAAAAGTATGGAGACGGCGATTTATTGTCGTTAATATTCATTTTAGGGATTTATGTTCAATATAAAAGTTTGTTAGGATATTTTGATCTACATTTGAGAATATTTGAATTTTTTTTTCTTCAATTGTTTTTTAGTTACGCCTGTCCGCCCATTTTTTTTAAATGGGAACTAGTAAATTTTACTCTACCATTCGATAGAGTTTTTTTTCTCTTTACAATAATATTTTTGTTTTTTTTTAAATTCATTTTAACAACTTTTTACAAGCAAAATTAAACAAATTAATAACAAAGTAAATTAAAGTAAGTGTTCAAATTGTCGTCCATTAGTAATTTGACAATGACCCAATCGATTTACAAAACCCCGAACAGAGTTCTGAAAAAAATCTCGGGAATATCTAGTATCGTTCTGGTAATTCGGATTTGTAAATCTTCGACGTTATCGGGCTTATCTTTGTAAACATTGTTTTTTACGTATCCCTAAAGAAAAAAATCTAAAGGACTTAAATCTGGCGAACGGACTGGCCATTCAATGGTTCCTCGTCTTCCAATCCATCTGTGGGGAAAAACGTTGTCCAGATATTGACGAACATTTACACCATAATGTGGTGGGGCGCCATCTTGCTGGAACCAGATACTGTCATTGAGCATGTGTTCATTATTTTCATGAGGATAGAGCGTAGCACTAGCAGGTATTATTTCATTTTGCAATAACTGTAAATACAGAGCCGAAGTTAAATTGCCATTGATGAAAACGGGACCGATAATATGACCGCCTAGAATGCCAACCCAAACATTAACCTTTTGGGGGTACTGCGTATGGTGCTCCAAAAACCAAGAGGGATTTTCCGATGACCAGTATCTGCAGTCATGTCTGTTTACTTCACCGGTAAGGCAAAAGTAGCTTCGTCTGAGAAAAGAATATTGTTGACAAAATTTTCATTATTATTGCAAATATTTAACATTTCTTCAGAAAATTGTAATCTATCAAAATCATCTTCCGTTAACTCGTGTACAAGGTGTACCTTATATGGTTTATACTTTTCACTTTTTAAAAACGACACGATCGATGACTGTCAAATATTGAAATTGGCCGCTAATTGATTGGTTGATAAATGGGGATATTCAGATACAGCCAATAAAATATCCAGTTTGTTATCATCGCTTTTTGCTGTTCTAGGTCTACCACTCCTTGGCAAATCTTTAACGCTACCCGTTTGTTCAAAGCGTCTTAAAGTTTTACCAACAACGGATTTAGAAATTGGATTTCTATTTGGATGCGTATCATTAAATAAATTACTAACGTCTTGTAAACTTCTGCGTCTATCTCCATAACCCAACATCATAAGTATTTCAATTCGTTCATGTTCACTTAAACTCGCCATTGTTAATATTAACAGCAACAAATTGCACAAATGAACTATTTCTGTCAAAGATTTGACGTACACAATAACCACTGATAAAATTATGTCGCTCAAGTTTGTTTATCGCTACGCTTCTGTCTATCTGCGATGTACCGAACATCTGTTAAACACATGAACCGGCTTTTTCTTAAAAAAAAAGTTATTAAAATGAATTTAAAAAAAAACAGAAATATTATTGTAAAGAGAAAAAAAACTCTATCGAATGGTAGAGTAAAATTTACTAGTTCCCATTTAAAAAAAATGCACGGACAGGCGTAACTAAAAAACAATTGAAGAAAGAAAAATTCAAATATTCTCAAATGTAGATCAAAGTATCCTAACAAACTTTATATTGAACATAAATCCCTAAAATAAATATTAACGACAATAAATCGCCGTCTCCATACTTTTAACTAACCCTGTATATTATCCTAATAAACTATTGAACTTAATAAATTTTGTGTATTCATTCTATTACGTTAATAAAATCCTAAATTAAGTTTCGCTAAAAGTTAATACGACATTTATTGACTGTTAGGCGGTACGAAGTTCGCCGGGTCAGCTAGTTTATAATACAAATGAAGCAAACATGCAATATACACGTCTGTAACTGTATACATACACCTCGTATTTTCAAACATTTACTTCTGCCTAAGACACGTGTTTCCGTCATCTACTATCAGACTTCATCAGTAAGGCTAGTGAAGTAAAGCTTAATGAATCGTCTCATAAGCTATAGCAAATTTTGTCTTATCAGGTGGCACCATATAATCTAGTGATATCTGACGGACAAAGGAGACTATGCCGAAAGTGGCAATGTGTACAGTTACAGACGTGTATATTGCATGTTTGTTTCATTTGTGACAAATGCGTAATACGTGCTTAACGTATTGATATACTTAAACTTTTTGTTGTATATTTGCTGCCATCTGGCATCGTGTTAATGCACTTACACCTATATACGTATTTTTTCTCTTCTGTACCGTCATAGCCTGTCAAGAGAAAATTGCCACTTTTGGCATAGCCTTTTTGTCCGTCAGATGTCAGTAGATTATATGATACCACCTGATAAGACAAAATTTGCTATACCTTATGTGACGATTCATTAAGCTTTACTTCACTAGCCTAACTGATGAAGTAGATGTAGATGTGTAGAGTAGTAGATGAGAGAAACACATGTCTTAGGCAAAAGTAAATGTTTGAAAATACGAGGTCTATGTCCATGTGTACAGTTACCGACGTGTATATGGCATGTTTGTTTCATTTATAACAAATGCGTAATACGTGCTTAACGTATTAATATACTTAAACTTTTTGTGGTATATTTGTTGCCATCTGGCATCGTGTTAATGGACTTACACCTATATATTACGTATTTTTTCTCTTCTGTACCGGCATAGCCGGTCAAGAGAAAATTGCCACTTTCGGCATAGTCTCTTTTGTCCGTCAGATGTCACTAGATTATATGGTGCCACCTGATAAGGCAAAATTTGCTATACCTTGTGAGGCGATTCATTAAGTTTTACTTCACTAGCCTAACTGATGAAGCCTGATAGTAGATGACAGGAAGACGTGTCTTAGGCAGAAGTAAATGTTTGAAAATACGAAGTGTATGTCCATGTGTACAGTTACAGACGAGTATATTGCATGTTTGTTTCAGTTGTAACAAATGCCTAATACGTGCTTAACGCTTAATATACTTAAAGTTTTTTGCTATATCGTTTATAATATTTATATATTTATCCTTTAGGATTTTTATGGGGTCTGGAATACAAATTTTTTATCAGCTTTACACCTTGTCCACCACTCTTATTTGCTTAAAGCCTCAAACACTTGAAGTGTACTTACCTTTTTTCTGTCTATCGGGGTATTTTCCAATAAAATAATCAGACTATACTTCTCTGAGTTTATAAGATTAAATGCATCGAGTGCATTTAAAAAATAGGACGAAAAGACGAAATAATTTATATTTTTTGTTGAAATGTAGTAGGCGATGATCTTACGTAAATGCAATTATTGAAGAATTAGATGAGAGACGACACATAACGAAGAAGGTGAACACAATAAGCGAATAAGTGAAAAGGAAAGTATAAGCTGTATCAAAATAGGGTAATTAGAAGGAAAAGAATATTTTTAAAATATATAAAAACTGCTAAATATTTAGGTGCTTCACTAGTCCTTGCAAAAACTACACATTCCTTAAATTAAAATTAAATTTAAGATGTAGTTATGTTTAAACATTTAATTTTTACAATAAAATGTTGAACTACGTTGATATGTTGATACGGCTTTTACTTGATGAAGATCCATCGTACTTAAGTACTGTGCTGGCGAAACAATTGTGGTGTTACGACTAAATATTAAAAAGTGAAGATTTGAACCGTAGTTTTATTTCTATTTTAAATAAAATGTACATTTTGTATTTAACAAAATGTATATTTTATTGTCACAAATTTGAAAATAATGTAGACAAGCAAAAAAAAAAAAGAAAAGAATCCCATTATTTCGAATATTTCTCCTATCTAATATTCAATTTAAATTAATACTTCGCATTTTTTAACTAAGTACCGTGACAGTCGAGTTTTCGCCTTCTTTCCCCGTTATTTTTTCATACCGGCATTCGCTCCGAAAGCGCGAAATTTCATTTCAGTTCCATATTCATCTCAGGGAAATTGTGTAACGTTTCAAAAGGTAGACTCCAATCGATAAATATTAATATAGGAGTGCACGTTCTGAGCTCTTTTCAACATAACTACGTACAGCTCTCACTAGATGTATGTATATGTGTGTGTGTCAATGTGTACGTGGAAATGTTCACTAATTTTGTGTGTACTATTTAGAGGAAGGAAAATTCACTCGCTTTAGCGTGAAAAAGTAGCGGCCGCGAAGAGTATTCGTATGGAAATCGAATCGGACGAGTTATTAAGTGGCTTACGATTGGACGGTCTCGAATAAATATAAATATAAATAGACGGAATGGTGATGCAATATTACATTTTGAAAATGTACTGAATATACCTAACCCATTAAAATTCCAAATACACTATTATGTATGTAATTCGTGCGCGCCTGCTACCTCTTAACTATCTCTTACTTATAATATAAAATAAATAAAACATTTATATACAAAAATGTTTAAGTATATCAATACGTTATGCACGTATTACGCATTTGTTACAAATGAAACAGACATGCAATATACATATCTGTAACTGTACACATGGACAATACACCTCGTATTTTCAGTATTTACTTCTGCTTAAGACACGTGTTTCTGCCATCTATAGGCGTCATCAGTCAAGCTAGTGAAGCAATGTAATACAAATGATACAAATCTTTTTAAGAACAGATTTGTATCTGTATATACATTTACGCTGAAATCGCCTACAAGATATAGCAAATTTCGTCTTATATAGCAGAAGTAAATGCTGAAAATGTGAGGTGTATTGTCCATGTGTACAGTTACAGATATGTATATTGCATATCTGTTTCATTTGTAAAACATTTATATCTTTTACAAATGCCTTAATTTTTACAAAATATATTAAATATTATATCAATAGTATTTTAAATAGGATAAATATAATGTATAGAATTCACGGTTGGCTCTTGGTGAAACATGATTAATAATTTACTAAATAAAACACTTGGTATATTTGTTTCACAAAATGTATTTAAAATATATCTGACATATGTTTCGACTTATACAGTCAGAGAGTCATGTAAACTAAGTGAAAAGAATACTCCTACCGATATTTATGGCTTATTTTTTAAAAGTTTTATTACAGCATCGATTGTGGGGGTATTTCAAAAATTCAATTGCGTGTTTGTGACCTGTCTGTTGAGATTTAAGGCTTTTTTTATTTCTACAATTTCTAAGAAGTCAAGCCTTTTACCCTTATTACAAGAGTGTAAAAGTTTGAAATTATTAGCATTAATAAGCATTATAAGCATTTCACTTAGTTTACATAACTCTTTGAGAATGACTGTATAAGTCGAAACATATGTCAGATATATTTTAAATACATTTTGTGAAACAAATATACCAAGTGTTTTATTTAGTAAATTATTAAATAGGATAATTATAAGTGGACGTGGTGTTCATTAATTTCTCTCTTCCTCGACTAGCTCTTTTGTCGTGGGCTCATGAACTCGTATCTTCTGTTCTTCTCAGGAGTTTATTAGGTACTTAAAAAAATAATTTTTTACTATTTTCTTCTTTTTTTTTTAAAATTTGGGTTCGTGGATCCTCGATAAATGAGAACAAAGAACAGCTAATATATTTGAAATTCTGTAACTCTTTGTAATATGATGTTTTAATTCTGAATTTGGGTAACGTGGCGCGCCAGTCTACGGACGGCTATCCCAAAAATAAAAATTGGGACGTTTAGAGGACCCTTAGGGAACCAATTTATCATTATAAATTTTCTGGCGCTGGGGCACCGTTATTCTAAAAAAAAATAAAGTACATTAAAAATGAACACTAACCTTTAACGTTACGTTTTCGCCCAAATACACATGAACATATTTATTGACCATTATATCGTATTCTTGATTTATACTAATTCTATTTACGTTTTTGTTTTCTGTTTATTAGCCTTAATCAATCGTTAATTGTGTAAATAAACACAATTGGAAATTAGGCTATCAAATCGAATGATTATGTCAACTGATGTAAACAAAGGTTTGCTACAGAACCACCAACCTATTTGTGAAAAAATTTTACTGTTTCTACGTATTTCTGTGTTATACCTAAACAGTAAAATTAATATTTGTTATACAAAAGTTGGTGGTTCTGAAGTAAACTTTTGTTTACATCAGTTGACATAATCATTCGATTTGATAGCCAAATCTCCAATTGCGTTTATTTACACAATTAACGATTAATTCTGGCGAATATACAGAAAATATAAATGTAAGTGGCATTACTATAAATTAAGAGTACCATATAATGGCAAAGAAATAGATGTTTCATACGTACTTGGGCGAAAACGTAACATTAGAGGTTAGTGTTCATTTTGAAAGTATTTTATTTTTTTTTAGAATACCGGTGCCTCAGCGCCAAAAACTTTATTAGGATAAATTGATTTTAAACCTAGCATTAAAAGCCATATCCACGACTCATATAACATTTTAGCGTACATTCAAATGAAGAAGAATATATGAGAAGAGAATGCATTGCCCCCATATGCTACGAAGAACATATCTGATGCTGATATAAATGGCTATAAAGTGGACAACCTTTCCCAGAGACCGTAAATTTCATTTCAACAATACCAAGTCAATTAATACTTAGGAGAAATTATAGGAAATACATAATTAAACAGACAAACATTTAGAAAGATAGCTGCGAGAGATGCAATTTATACCCTGAAACCATATATTCCAAGTATTTCCTTTCAGTCCAAAGCCAAATTTAAGGCAAGCACACTCATTGAGTATCAAAAACGTATACACAACTTCCACAGAAATTAAACTTTTGGGCTGTATTTTCAGAAACCGCATTATTGGCCCTTTTCTCAGTCGTCGTACATTAATTCTACAAAGATATTTAGATCTTTTACGTGACCAGGTTGTTCCTAATATTGAGGAGCATGGGAAATTTCCTTTAGGTGTTTGGTTCCTACAAGATGAAGCACCCCACCTCTATGCCCTTAATGTTAGAAATTTTTCAAACGAAACATTCCCAAATCGGTTGATTGGTCGTAGAGGATCCATCTAATGGTCTGCACGGTCTCCAGATTTAAATCCCCTAGATTTTTTCCGTTGGGGTCTTTTAAAATCTGTGGTTTATACTAAACCACGGCAGAAAATAATTGAGGAAGTGAAATTAATTTGCGAGGAAGCTTTGGCAAATATTCAAGCATTTATGCACAGACTTGCACATTGTCAAGAAGGGAACGGTCATCATTTCGAAAACTTTCTTAACTGATATTGATTTTGTTAATATATAATAAACTCCCAGAGCAGATCTCCATTCAAATTTGTAAAATATATAGGATGTTTCATTTAAAATAAAAAACTTAATATATTTTGTCTGATTCTAATATAAATATACTCATGGAATCCCCGATTTAAATTTAATTAATTGTGGAATGTCTTATTAAAATCTAAGTAGCCATATTAAAGATATTCGAATGGATCCGTACATTTGCCTACTCTGTATATACGAGGGGTTGTTTTTATATTCCCGAACTAGGCATGAAAAAAAAGTTTCGAACAGCAATAAAAATTTATTTTTCAATGTAGCCCCCTTGCTTTGTATACATTAAATCGGTTTAATAACATCTCTAATCCATTATAAAAAAATTACTTTGGTTTGTTTGCAAAATACATTTTAACGGCTGCTATAAGTTCGTTATCGTCCATTAACTTTGTTCCCCGAGTTCTTTTGAGATTAGGAAACAAAAAATAGTCGCACGGAGCGATATCTGGACTATAAGGTGGATGGTTTATTTCTGTGTAGCCACATTCGGCAATGGTAGCTTTTGCAAGTCTTGATTTGTGGACTGGTGCATTATCGTGAAGCAACAGGACACATTGCGTCAGTTTTTCGTGCGTTTTCACTTTAATAGAATCTCTTAGGCGATGTATTAATCTTGCATAGTACTCTCCTGTTCCCGTACTACCCTTGCGTAGATAATCAATCACTAGTATTCGCTGACAATCCCAAAAAATCGTTGGTATTATTTTTCCTGCGGAAGGAGTGACTTTAAACTTTTTTTTAATATGCCACTGCATTGATGCTTGTTTTGACTCAGGGTCAAAATGATGAACCCAGGTCTCATCTGCGATGACAAGTCGATTGATAATTAAGCTTGGTTCGTCTCCACAAAGCGCCAAAAATTGTTCACACGTCTCCATCCGCACATATTTCCACATGCATTTGGAATGCCGGAAGCATTCGCGGAACCCATCTAGCACTAACTTTTGCCATTCCAAGGTTTTCGTGTAGAATCCTGAAAATCTTGCTTTCTGATACTCCTAATGAAGCTGCTAATTGTCGCTTCTTTAATCTAACATCTTCCAGAATCAAATACTTTTATCAATAACATCGGAGGTGATCACGTCAACAGGCCATCCTGGACGGGGATCATCATCCAGTGATTCTCGGCCATGTTAAACAATTTTGACAATTCGCAAATAGTCGACCTTGAAGGACAATCATCCCCGTATACAGCCAACATTTCTTCACGAATAATTTTTGTAGATTTTCCTTGTTTTGTCAAGAATATATAATAACTGCTCGATATTCAAGTTTGTGCATTTTGATACGTGACAACACAAACTGACAAATATTAGAACTAATACTGCTGCAATTGTTTTGTAAATTGTCAAAGTGGTTACCAAGGCATGTATGATAATAAAACACTATATTGCAAAATTAGAGGGTGGTTCAAATTTAAACCGGAATTTTTGAATAAAAGCGCGCAAAATTTAGTGTCGTAAAAGTGGCTGCACTGGATGTTAGACCGGTCTGTTACGAGGCGTCGAGAACAGCCGGGACCGCGTAACCTCGCTTGTTAGTGTAGTTAGAGCCATGAGCGAGAAGGGTGTACCAGTGTCTGTTGCGCAACGCATCATTATTCGTTTTTTGGTTAAAGATTACTCGGGCAGTTCGGGGATGAGTGCCTCTCCAAGACTCAAGTGTATGAATGGTGTTCCGCTTTCCGAAAAGGTCGAGAAGTGGTGACAAACTTGCCACATGCACGGCGTCCCAGAACAAGTGTTACCGATGAGAACCGCGCTGTCGAAACACTCATTTTGGAAGACCGACGCAGCACTGTACGCAAGATGGCTCAAGAAGTGGGCATCAGCGTAGGTAGTATTGAACAAATAATTCATGAACGGCTTGGTTACCGCAAAATTTCAGCTAGATGGGTGCCAAGACTTCTGAATTTTGAGCAGAAATTCACACGCCGGGAAGTTTGCACGCGTCTCCTGCAGAGGTATGAAGAGGAAGGAGACAATTTATTGTACAGAATATTCACCACAGACGAGACTTGGGTTCACTACTATACGCCGGAGAGTAAAAGCGCGTCTATGGAGTGGAGGAAGAACGACGAGGGCGCGCCAATTAAAGCGAAGGTTACAGTGTCAGCTGGGAAGGTGTTGTGTACCGTGTTTTGGGACATTAGAGGAATAATTGCGGTTGATTTTCTCACTGAACAACGAACTGTGAACGCGCAGTATTACAGTACCCTCTTAAAAAACACGGTGAAACCTGCCTACAGATCAAAACGACGCGATATTCCAATCCGTAGTGCGATATTGCTGCAAGACAACGCCAGACCGCATACAGCTCGGCTTACGATGGATACATTGAACGAATTGGGTTGGGAACCACTGGAACACCCTCCTTATAGTCCCGATTTGTCACCATGCGACTATTATTTATTTGGTCCATTGAAAGAGGCACTTGGCGGACAGCGATTCGAAAGCAATGCGGAGGTAGAATCTTTCGTGCGCGAATGGTTACGTGACAGGTCGAAAGATTTTTACGAAAAAGGCATCCGAAAGCTTCCGGAGAGGTGGCAAAAGTGTGTAGAGTGTGACGGCGACTATCTAGAAAAACTGTAAAAAATTTCAGCTCTGTAACTTACTAATAAAAATTTTTTTAGCAAAATTCCGGTTTAAATTTGAACCACCCTCTTATATTAAAATTGAAAATGTCTAGTCCTGGAATATAAAAACGACCCCTCGTACCATTGTTAGCCTCCGTTCAATTAATATTAGCAGAAGGTGAACTATATGATGAGAAAACTAACTGACGGATTAAAAAAAAAATGTTAGTAATTAGTTTTAGAAATATGTATTTACCTAACCTCATAATACAAAAATTTAAACATTCACAGCTTCGTAATTCTTTAACACGCAATTCTTTACGCTTATCCTGTAATTAATTCTTCACAAATCAAGACACACTACACTTATTTAATCAACTATATTCGCCACTAAACTTTGGCTGAAAGCTGAAAGTCTTGCACCTAATCCATCAAAGTACACATTACAGCGGTAAAAGTTCCACACAAAATCAACTTCATTACGCATCATTTCAGGTCACGTATATTTTCTTCTCTCTCTTTCGCTCCACATCACTATATTTCTCTTTCTTGTTTGCACGATAATTGCGAATAAACTTCGCGACGAACAGAAATGGACATTGTGCGTGTGCGGCAGCAGTAATCGTGCGAATATTCCACAGCTGTGCCGTTCTACATAGGTCCGAGGCAATCCTTTTCAATCAGTCATACAACCACCACAACTATCGGGTCCGTGAGCACACAAAATTCCTCGGCATTCTGGAGTAGCACGCGCGCTGATGCATGTCGGGATAACTGCGAGACCGTGATTGAAAACAAAAGATTTGTCGTCATGGAGTCCTCGTTTTATTGCACACGACAATTGAACAAAATCTATTTGAAATATTTCTCATACCGTTATGAACTGAAACTAATAACATCACGGAATGTAAATATTATAATTTTGTGGAGAAAGGTTTTTTTAATTATTTCGAAGCGTGCACCAAAAGGAAACTATGTTCTAAAAACAATATAAACAAAAATGTTCAAACGATCTAAACAATTTAATGGCATTCATATGATTATTATGACAGATTGCCTTATTTTTCAAGTTTATCGAAAAGAAAGAATTAATCGCGTGTTTTAATCGTAATTTTTTTATAGATTTATTTCAGGAGGCTACTGAAATTCTTTTATACGAGGGAGAAGCTTAAATTATTGAGAATAAAAAACACGGTTAATATTTTCTAGGATTTTATTTTAAATATGCTCAAAATAATTCCCTTCAGCAATGATACACTTGACCATTATTTTTTTCCACTGTTTAAAAGCTCCCAACCAATCTTCGTTCGGAATAGCTTAAAAATAAGCTTTAATTGTGGTATCAAGCTCTTCTTCAGACGAAAACCTTCTACTGCACAAATTGCGTTTAAGACTAAAAAATAGTCAAAAGTCACACATTACCAAATCAGGTGAGTACGGCAGATGTTCCATTACTTTTATAGTTTTTCCAGCCAGAACCTGGAAAGCTAAAACTGCCGTATGAGACGATGCATTATCATGGTGGAGCATAATTCCCTTGTCTGGAACTCTACCAGCTTAGTTGCATTTACTAACCCGTACTTCCAAAGAATACCGCATACATAACCTTTTTTATATCTCGCTGCTTCTTAGTCATTGTAAGAGTTTACACATCTTCGAGGACACAAAATCTACTAATAATGATAACGTGAAATATACATCCTGATATTATAACTACCAACTATTTTTCTTTAAAGAATATCACCCGCCAGATATTTCTCATAGGAATAATAATATTCTTGTACTAATATTTTTTTAATAGTTCCTTTGAATAAATTCTTGCAATTGTTTTTCGTTGTGCACGAAGATAAAAAACTTTCTGCAAAAGCTAAAGCCCCTTTTACATGTCTATTTTGGCAGAAAATATACCAGAAAATTTGCCTGTAAGTTAGACAGCAAATTTCTTATGACATCTTACATATTTATGTTTTACACTTATATCATATTATTTGTCCAAATTACAGAGAAATCCAAGCGACAGTAATATTTTTCGATGCACATAACTTGATGCGCCATCTATTGTATTTATTTTTATATACTTCACATTTCCACATAAACACAAACTTACGTGTCGCAATAATATTATATGGTTTACGTTTCTGTAAAATGGGATAATTATTAGTCTTGGAAATTTCATATAACCTACGTTAGCGATGACACTAATATTGTATTAGGGGCTGTTGCAACAACATTAGCAACGACAATAATATCGCAAGTTATTAAAAAAAAACGCAGCAGGCGAAGTCGGGATGTATGGATGAAGCCTTGGATCAAGTTTCAAGAAGAAAAGTTTCGTGCCTTCTACTCATAAAGAAGTAGGTATGTAACATTTTAATACCATATGTCCCAATCGGTAGCTAATTTTTGGTTCTGTTGTTACCAAAATTTTAAGAAGGTACAACATAGATGGCGATGTTCGTAATTTGCAAAGAATTTGTCGTACAAATTCTGCTACAAATGATACTAAAGGGCAAGTTATTGCCATATCAGCAGAGAAAAGTCCCCATTCATCTATCTACAAACGAGTTGGTGCTAAGGCATAAGTCGAACGTGTGGACGCGTACGGCGGGTCACGTCATCGTCAGATTATCCACTAACATAGTTGCGATGACTCACGACAGACAATCATGAACATTTGTAATCGTGATAACAATTTTGCAAATAATATGGTATTTTCGGATGAAGCAACATTTTATTTGAATGTTAGTATTCATAGACGTAACTGTCGGTATTAGGCACAGAGTAATCCTCACTGGATACAAGAGGCGCATACACAACACCCTAGAAAGCTTAACGTTTGAGCTGGTATTTGGAGAAACATAACAATAGACCCTCTTTTATAGAAGAAATTCTGAATGGTTAAAGATATTTAGAACTTTTAAATAGCCTGGTAATTCCTGCATTGCAGGAAAATAGCCCAACTTCCACGAAACATCTGATTTCAGCAGGATGGAACACCCACTCACTATTCAGTTATCGCACTGATTGGAAGGAGAGGCGAAATTGAACGGCCCCGCACGTTGTCCCGATCTAAATTCACTAGATTACATTTTGTGAGGCTAAAACAGAAAGTATATCTTACCCGACCTACAAATTTGCAAGATTTGACTGGAAAGAATTAATGGAGAGATACGAAGCACTTCACCAGACTTCATAGTGAGAGTTGCAAGAGAATTTACAGACAGATTGACTTACTATCAGAAAGTAGGTGGCGTCCATTTTGAAAATATCATAAATTGTATTTAACCTTGTTTGTAAGACCAGTCTATTTTCTTTTCCTTTCCAATTAATAAATAAAAAATACTTTATACAATAAAAGTAAAAAAACACTTGGTATAATTGTTTAATTTTAATCGGAATTAATTGTACATGTATTATATCAGGGATACATAGACTTATATGGAACAGGGGCCACTCGGGAAAATTATAAGCCAAGGACGGGCCACTACAAAGAATACTTATTAACACAAATATTTTTATTTTTAAATAGTATGAATTACTACAAATGATAAAAATGAAAGAACATTCAAAAATGTTTGTTGTAATTATGTAATCGTACTGTAATCTGATCATTACAATGTAATATTTCATGTATTATTATTTTGATGCATGACATTGAATTGACCTAACAATTTTGTTTATGTTTGGCTCCACATTACTTGTCGCCACACGTAAAATTGCTTCCAGATTTTCATTTGCCAGACGGTTTCGATTTTTTGTTTTGTTAAGTTTTAACACTGAAAACGTTTGCTCACAAATATACGTCGATCCAAATAATCTTGCGCATTTCAATGCATTTATTCGCAACTCTTTATAACCGGTTTTGTCAACGCAACTGTAAAAGTTGAGTAAATTACCTTCATTAAACTTGCTTCGTAAATTATCATCATTTTGCATGTCTATCAATTCCAGCTGTATTGATTCCGGTGCATTTTCGGGTGAAATGTTGAAAGGATTGCTGAAAATGTGTAATCGAGGTTAAACTTTTTTGAAGTTTAGAAAACGATCATGAAAAGCTTGTATTAAAATATCAATTTTTTCAACATAAGCGAAATTGACATCAGTTTTATTGAATTTCTCCATAATTTTTTTGTAGTTCGGAAAATGACTGTAATTGGCTGAATTGATTTGTATCCTGAAAAGACTCAATTTGCATTGAAAGGACGAAACATGAGAGTATAACTGCGAAATCAATTGATCTTTGCCTTGGAGTCGCGTATTTAAGACATTCAAGTGATTTATGATGTCTGCAATAAACACTAAGTCACACAGCCAATCAGGATTGTCGAGTTCGGCGACGTCCTTCTTTTCCGCCAGAAATATTTTGATTTCTTCAATCAAGTTAAGAAACCGCTCTAGTGACAACCCACGACTTAGCCACCTTACTTCAGTGTAAAACAGGAGATCACCATATTCGCTTTCAATATCCTCGAGAAATTGTGTGAATTGTCGGTGATTGAGACCTCGTGATTTTATAAAGTTTACAGTAGGTACTACAACTTTCATCACATTTTCAAATCCCAATAGTTTTGAACATAGAGCCTCTTGATGTATAATGCAATGAAACTGCATTAATTCCTTGGTATCTATGTTTTTAGTTTGTAAATACTCTTTTAACATAGTTATTATCCCAGATTTACTTCCAACCATTGAAGGTGCTCCGTCAGTCGTAATTCCAGATAATTTCGTTAAATCCATATCCATTATAGAACATTTTTCCAGAAGAGCTTAGAACATGTCACTCCCTTGATTTGACTTGTCAAAGAACTCATACCAATCAGCTCTTCACTCACTTCAAAATTTTGCGTTGCACATCGTAAAAATTTTAAGAATTGAGCAGTGGAACTTATATCTGTAGATTCGTCGAGTGCTATAGAAAAATACTCAAAACTTTTCTATTTCGTAGCTAATTGCTCTTCTATATTAGCTACTTAACAAACTCACCATCTTTAAAACGCCGACAAGTTTGCGCTATTATTCGAGATATTTCAAAGCTAACTTCGGTAGCTGTTTCAGCGTCTTGAATTGGTTTTGTAAACATAGCTTGCTGGCCTATTAGTTCCATTTGTAAAGTGGAAATTTTTTGCGCTCGATTTTCGCCGGTTAATTTGGTAAAAGTATGATGCTGGGTTTCATAATGCCTTTTCACATTATATTCCTTCGGAATAGAAGCACTACTCTTGCATATTAAAGAGACACTTTTGTTATACGATGAAATAAAAAAGCATTTTTCGGTCCAAATATCTTGAAACTGTCGATTTTCATCTTCAACCTTACGACTATGTTTTTTACTGGTGCCTCGTTTATCCATATCAAAATTGATATTATATTGTTACGTAGGTAGATGCCAAGTTCGAATGACGAAATATTTATTCTTCACAGATTACAATTCAAACAATATAACGTTCGCTTATCCGTAATTAAAACTTAACTGCCCCGATAGAGGGCGATGCGTTGTATTTATACATAGAGAACCTACCACATTGTTCGGGGATAATACCGACGTGTTTCCGAATCTTCGAGTAATCTAGTTGATTCGACAGATTTCTAGTCTAGTAACAATATGCTTGGAACGACGAGGAGCATACCTGTCCTACGCAGTAAACCTGAACAATAAAGTAGTAGTTACTTAAAGATACATATCTTACTAACAATTACAAAAGTTAGAATAAAGTAAAAAGTTAAGAAATATTGATTTGAATGGATTTTTACCTACTTTTGTAGTTTTTCGAACAATTTTTAAAATTCGTTAGCGGGCCGCATAAATATCGACAGTGGGCCGCGGTATGTGCATCGCTGGATTAGATACTAGCAACTACAAATTATTACAAAACAGTTTTAAATGGAAAAAATCTAGACATATTGGAAATCTTAGAAGTCAAGAAAGCTAAGACAGCCCATAGGAACGCCGAACACACAATTAGAATTCGGAAACATCCCCATCATCGACACTCTTATTAAGTCACTAGCACCAGGCTTATAAATAGGTATTGGCAGCTTTAGATTCTAGTTTAAAGCTGTAAACTCTTAGATAATGACTGAGAGATCGAAATACGTGTAGAGTTAATTCTGATTAAAGTGAAACAATTATACCAAGTTTTTTAAATTTTTTAATAAGATTTATTCATAATGTTTCACCAAATGTCAACCGTGAACTCCATACTGTTTAACAAGTGTAGATTGTTGAAATCGTGTTATAGAGGAAAATCCCGAAATGTAAAAATGCAGGGCATTCAATTTGAAAACGTATAACTTTAGTATGTTACATTTTTTTAAACACTTTGTATATTTAAAAATACTTCAAATGATGGTTCTTCATCTCTCATTTTCGCGTCTAAAATTTTATTACATTATCTTCTTTAATTTAACAGATATTTACATGATTCCACACATTTACGCATCACTGTAATATGCTCGTATATTCATATTTAAGCATGTCTCTATTTTCCACTCGCTGGATTTCGTGCCTGCTAATACCGAATAAAAAAGTGAATAAAGTAGTGAATTGTGAGTACTGAAGAGAGTGTATTCAAGAAAATGGTGAATAATTGTGGAAGATTATTACTGCATAGAAAGAAAATCATTGAGCAACAATGCACGCTTCCAAAAAACCCTATTGTTAAAGTTATTCTCATAACATTTTTTGGTTACGAGGAAATTATGTGTACGTATATGATCCCATAGCATACTACAGTAACCTTGGATTTTTGCATTAGCTAGTGAAGACTCACATCCCCAGAGAACGACCCGAACTGATTGGATAGTTGAAGACTCGCCCATCACTTAGTTAATGTTGAGACTGAATTTTTGAAAAGTCAAAGTATCAAGTGTAGTACACATCCTCCATATTGTCCTTATGAATCTCTATGTGACTTCTATCTACACCCACAAGCAAAAAAGACCCTAGAGGACGGTGGTTTCAAACAGAATTGAATGCTGTTAAGGTTTTAGCGTCGATTTTCAAGAAGTTGTCAAAGAATAGCTTCTGTCATATGGCGACTGTCAGTGACAACACCGTTTGGAAAAGATTATTGCACTGCAGGAAGACTATACAGAACGCGATAAAAATATGGTCGTTTAAGATTAATAGATAAAGCATTGATAGTACTAGTCCTAGTTATTGATAATGTCTAATTCTGATTAGGGTTTCTTCTTTTAATATATCAAACAAGGTAATATCTATAGTACGTTTTAAGCGCATATTACACGTGCTGTTAATAAAGATGTGTCTATATTTCCCGCATAAGGTTTTATTATTTTTCTAAATTATATACTACCACATATCGTTTTGTACTTATTTTCCTATTTGTTTTCTAGTAGTATTGTTTTTGCAGACATTGCAGTCCTTTTTATTCTATTTTTAAATATCTTTCAATCATTAAAGAGTTACATTACTCCGTTTGGTAGATACCTTAACGATCGCTCCTTGCGTTATTAATTCCTTTAAAAGTAAACGTCTTTACAAACTCACTTTCTTTGTGCTCCATTGCTACTTTCTTTTCAAACTTTTTTGCATGCTTACACTTAGCTACCACGGTGTAATACATTTAGTGTACAGTAGTGTATAGAAATTCTGTTCAAGAGACCTGTAAATTCTAAGTACACTTACGTGTCGTCTCGTGCATATTCTTTTAGCTGTGAGATTTTAAATCAAGCTTTATAATTAATCATGACCTTCTTACACATCGTTTCGTTACTTTACACTTTTATGCTTTGAATGTCTCTCAAGCATTCATACGTATTTAATATCTTTTAAAGCATTAATTTCGTTAGTTTATTTAAAATTTGTTAGGACGCTTTTATTTCCCTTTCTTCCTTATTTTAATAGTTTTTTTTATTTATACTGCGCTTGAATTATTTCATTTTACTTACTAATAGGCCTAATTACTTTTGGCTTCAAGTTTTTTCACTCTTCTAGCCATCTTTTCAATCTCTTTTTTGTAGCCTATTACGCCTACCCCAGGCAGGCCCTTCTTAACTTCTTCAAAGAACTTTTTTTCTGAGACAATCTCCTCTTTTCCTAGCTCCATCTCCAGCCAATAGAACTTTTTTTATCCATCTATTTTTCAACGTTGTATCTATATGTCCCATCTATATGACCCACAGTTTTTTGCTCTCTCACTATTTAGGTAATGCTGGATGAAGAGATTCTCTAATACTTTATTTGTCTTTCTTCTATATTTTTTATCTGTCGTTCTTTCTCCATAAATCTTTCTTAGCTATGCTGCAAATTTACTTTCTTCTTTTTTGTTTGTTCAGGCTTCGCAAGCATAACAACGCGTCTAATTATTGTTTGACCTGCATAAGAAAGACCTTGCTTTTACAGATCTTTGTAAAGTCCTGGCTTTTTTTGCTATGAGATCTTGCTATGCATTTCTCTATTTCTTTCCCTTCGCCTCCTTTATTTGTTAGGGTTATTCTTAGATATTCGATATACTTTATGTATTCTATATCTTCTATTTGCAAAATTTGTGACTAAATTTTCCATCTCCCATTGTCCATGGTCTTCCAATATCGTATAATTTCTTTTATTGTCCTTGATTGTTGATCTGAATTCTTTTACTTTCTCTTCTAGTATAGTGTGTCCAGAAATATACCGTTTTGTTGCATCATACAGTTTCTTCCTTCTGATCGAATTATATATTTGTTTGCAATCGATGACTATCATGCTCAAACTTACGTTCTGTTAGTATGTGTTCCTTTAAAACTGTTTCATGAAAAATATGTCGTCAATTGGTAATGTCCCCGCTTGAATCCTCTTTGAGTTTGTGCGAGAGTAAACTTATTATGTTGTTTATTTTAACGGCCGAATAGCGCAAGTAGTAAGAGTGTCGGATAACTGGAGTGAGAGTTCCCTTGTTCGAGGGTTCGAATCTCGGGACTTGCGTGTGAAAAAGATTTTATCGGGATCGGTATCCTTTTCAGTTATTCTTAAGAAAGCCAAAACAAAGTAGTTTTGGGGTTTAGAGCTTTGAACTTCCGGTCTAATAATAATAATAATAATTAATTATTATTATTATTGGTATTCAGTTTGACTCAGAGGGGGCTCCAGAGGTTGCAGGTATTGCAGAATAGAGCTATGCGCATTATTTTGAAATCTAGTAGATATAAAATGTAATAGATATACTCTTATAGCTCTAATGCTAGTTGTTCTGAACTTTATCAATATAAAGCAATATGTTCTATATTAAACTTTGCTGTTTTTTTTTAAGGTAAAATCGGGCAGGTTCCTAAGCTATTTAACAGGAAAGTTGAATTATATGCATGATATACATAAGTATAATAATACACACAGGATTGATAATTTTTATGTAGAGATTTACAATAAAGTGCAAACCACAAATTTTTTTTTATAGATGGTTTGATAAGATTTAATGAACTACCTAATCATGTAAAACAATGTGATGATTTATGTTATTCCTCCTGCTTTGAAGGAATTTTTGGAATGTGTTTGATCGAAATATGTTTTGAATAATACAATAGTTTGAAATAACATAATAAATATGAATATATTTACAATATAATTATTAATAAATTGAATCTTGGAGTTCCATAATTTAATATAAATGTATGAATCTGGCCTTAATAGTAAAGACCGAGGAATTAGCTAATACTTAAATGAGATAGGTGAAATCTGGGTTGGAGCTGATTTTTGTCCTAACTTATTTTTGCAAAGAAAGTTTTGTCCCCGCCAGTTACAAGGGATGGAGAAAACTAAAATAATTATAATGAAATTGCGTGGCAAAGATTTCACCCCTCTTCAAGGAAGGGTAGATGATGAAATTTACCAACGTCATAAACAGATTAAAATAGACAATATGCACATGAACCCGTAATTATAATACTGGAAAATAAAATAAATATTAAATACTAAATACAGAATACAAGCAATATAATTGTTACAGGTATTGAATGGCATGTACCGAGTACGTAAATTACAATAAAGCGTAATCTCTAAACCTTATCGTAAAATATGAATACATTGTAACATTCGTTATAATAAATACAATAAATGAAATATAACAATAACTTATGCTATTATATAGGTTTACATCTGCAAATGAATAAATTTACAAAAAGGATTCTACCTGTATTGAGTAAATAGTTTGATGACCGTAGAAAATAAGACAATGCATAAGCAATATAATACCTGACCACTTACGAAATTAGCAAATTAGATATTTGGGAAACTCCAAGGCCTTTCTATAAACTTAATAATTACAAATTGTTTAAAATTAAAACCTACAATTTAATACGTAAAATAAATACAACTAAATCTATTTGATTATACTTAAAACTAAAATACAAATTAAATCTATATGGACGTAACAGTTTACGTAGCTTTAAGGCTGTAGTTGTAAGCTATGTTAAGAATGAACTGTAGATTGCTGTATAGATAGCTGTTGCTAAATAAATAGTATTATTATAAAGTTTGGTTATCTGAGTAATATGATACCTTCACACTCTTCTTGGCAGCTTATTATACGTACAATATTTTTGGCGTGTTTAATCAATTTTTAGATTATAAAAAGAACCTCCTCCTACAAATTTTCAACAAAATGAATTCCCACTTGTTCCATTGTGTGCACGTCAATGTGACAATAAACTGGCGATCCCGACATTCTATTGAATATTTGATTAAGTGTTTAGCTATAACGAGAGTGATTAGTTAGCCGTATCGCATCGCCCGACATACATACGTACACTCACATAGAACGGGTACACCTGATATCCGTAACAGAATTTCGCGGCATTAAAACTGAACGGTACAAATGGCCTCCATGTATAACTGCTAATGCCCATTTACGTGATCATATTTATAACGGGCGCAGACGTTATTGAATTACATGAGAATATGTCAGCGTTAGTTACGCGCCGAATTAAAAAATGCAACGTGTATATATACACGATAAATTCGAAACCTCTGAAAGCTCGAAAAAATGATGAACATTTATCAATTACGTATCTCTCGCTTATGAAATTTCGTTCAACGTAACGAAATTTACCTTCTTAATATGTTTTTATTTATTTTTTGAACATAAAGCTGGTTATTTTAATAATACTGTATAGTATAGTATCAGTTCTGGGACGTTTACTTCGCCTACTTAACAGTATATATATATAATAGTATGCTGACAAAATAAACCCTTTCAGTAATTGTTTTTCATTTCTATCAACTGAAAAAACAGACAAATACAATAGTCGAAAAACGAGCTAATGCGAGAGTCTGAGGGAATGGTTTAGCAGTAAGAACCGCAAGAGGAATAAAAATTAAATCCTTCATATTCCTGTGTAGTTTGTTAGAAAGAATGGTTTTGGCATTATAAAAATACTTTCGCGATTTACCAACCGGGTCCGTTGGACCCATATGTCGTTTACTGTATAAATATAGGTAGAGCGAGTGTGTTTTACAATGATAGTGGTTCACTTATAAATTTCGGATTTCCCTGCTGCTGATTAACCTTTCTTGGCATTCCCCGATCTATACAGAAAGGGGAAATCTCTTTATCATGCGAATTTTGGAGACTTTACGTGTTTCCGCATATTTATAGCCGCACGTCGTGAACAGTGCATTAGTGCTTGCCGAATCTGTGTACTTTTACTTTGTTACTGGGAATAAGACAAAATTTATATTTTGTTCAGTTGTGATGTGCGATTTGATATTTTACCATAATTTTTTACCAATTGTCAGGTAGTTATTTCTGAATTTTTATTTCGGCTATTTTCTATTTTGCGTTTTACTCATTACGGAAAATGGATCGTAGAAATAAAGAATACCTTACACAACAACAGCTAGAGGCAATAGTAGGCGAAATGACTGACGTTGAATACAATAGCGTATATGAAGCTGCAGACGACGATGGAGAGATGGATGCAGTCGAAAGCCTCATCGATGGAGGTGATACAAGCACAGATCAGAAGAATCAGATAGCGAAGAATCTGCTGAGAGCAGCGATGATGACCACAACAGAAATCCGGCTGGAGCTAATTCTTTTATATCAAAGAACGAACAAGTTGTTTGGTACCAAGATCCTATTTTACCTCATCACGGAAGACAACCACGACACAATATTTTACGAGAACGTTCAGACACAACACGTTTTGGAAATCGCGATATCGATAAATCTGCTTTTTCTTTTTTGATTTATTTTCGTAAACGTCTTCTAGAAATTATCCTAAAGTGGACGAATGAAGAAGAAGAAATTGTTTTTGGCAACAATTGGATAAAAATGGATGTCCGAGAATTGAAGAAATTTATTGGTGTTTTGATACTAATAAGTGTATACAAATCTTATAACGAGGACGTAACAGAACTTTGTAGCAAAAGCGATGGTCGAAACATCTTTGGTAGTATTATCGTTCGACATAGACTTCAAAATATACTTCATGTACTTAGATTAGACGATGCAGCGAAAAAACGAAGAAAAAGGAGTGGCAACAAAATAGCACCAATACGGGAATGCTTTGAGTTATGGAATACTTATGCAAGATGCGTATGTACCAAATTGGTGTATGACGGTTGATGAACAGCTTGTAACTTTCAGAGGCAGATGTCCCTTTAGACAATATATTCCATCAAAACCTGGACGATATAGAATAAAATTTGGGGCCATTTGTGATAGTGTAACAACCTATGCATGGAAACTGGAAATTTATCCTGGAAAGCAGGGAGAGGAAAGAGAAAAGGATCAAGGCGAAAAGGTTGTTAAACGTTTACTAGAAGAAATTGAATACTCTGGAGAGAATGACACCTGCGACAGTTTCTTTACTTCATACAATCTTGCAAAGTATTTGTTATCAAAACACCTAACATTAGTTGGTACGATCCGTAAAAATAAGCGTGAATTGCCATCTTCATTTGTTGATCCAGAAAATCGTCAAGTGTTTTCCACACAGTTTGGTTTTACAGACGATGCGATTATTATTTCGTATTGCCTAAAGAAACGCAAGCTTGTAACGTTGCTGAGTACTCTGCACAGTGACAAAAATGTTGATAGTGGCCAAAAAAAGAAACCTCAGGTAATCCTGGACTACAATAAAACAAAAGGTGGCGTAGACAACATGGACAAAATGACACGGTCATACACCGTGAAAAGGATGACGAAGAGATGGCTCCTTGTAGTTTTTTATAACGTGATAAACATCAGCGCCATGAATGCATACATACTATGGAAGCTCTTGAAACCTAATTCAGCTTTTGATTTGAAAAAGAGAAGGAACTTTCTAATTGAGCTAAGAAAGGAGCTAGTAGAATACAAGGACCACGAAAAAGTTATTTATGTATTTTATTTTACAATATTTGTGTCTTATTATTATTACTGCTTGGGTTTATTCTAATGATCTTTTCTTATGTTGAATAAAATAAAAGTCAAATATAATAATGCTTACGCTGTATTGAATTCAAAATAATCGCCGAATATTAGCTCAAACCAGGCAATAGTAATACGGGTCCAATAGACCCGCGCGGTAAATAGCGATAGGCCGTTTTCTTGGTAGTCCTAGAGTTAAAGATAACAAAGATGAAAAAACATAATATCAGGGAGTTAGGAGTCTGTATGTTAATATGGTATATGCCCGGGAGTTTATGTAAGACAAACAGAAGATCTTTTACAGATGCATACTAAAATATAATAATTTAGCGAATAATAAAAGAATGCACATATAAAGTAAAGGACAAAACTAAGTACATTAGAAAACTATTAGAAAATGAATAGACTTTAAAAGTCAAGTAGTTTAGTAAATGAGCAAACAGAACTAAGCAATTCATCTTTACTAAATATGCTCAGGTGATGTAAATATTAAAAAAAATAAAAATCCTGAAGAATATATTCCCTCACAATAATTTCAACATATTGGTGTTTGGGTAATAGGTTTATTACACATTGGATAAATACGATCCCCGTAAATATTTACTATGTGAATTAGTGTTAGTTTACTCCAAACATCTGAAGAAACCACTGTATGGCAAAATAATTGTCATGAAATGTACATTAACTAAAAATTTGAAAGCTAATAAAAATCTCTAACGCCTGTATATTTATTATTAATAGAAAATAAATAATAATTATTTAACATGAAATATTTTAAATATACCGCACAATGGTATCTTATTAAAATAACGAAAATAAACAATTTATGCGACATTATTTATAGATTAAAGCGATTGTATTTGAATAAGTAATAGCCTGTCAAATTATTGAAATATATTCTATTGATTTTCAAATACATTAAATTTAATTTCGATGTTAATATTCTAAGGCAGCGTAATTCTCGGGAGATTTAAATCTAAATGGTTTTAGGGATAGGGATGAATACGACCTAAGATACGGTTAACCTTTTTGAATTAATTAAACTGACCGGGGTTCCCAGTTTCGATTTCGACATTGTTTTGATTTCCTTCTTTATATCCGTTTGAATTTGTAAATTGCCTCGGCTAATACAAGATCTAATTAATATCAGCGAGTTGTTATAGAATATACGTATACAAGGAACATGTCCCAATTGTTGTCTGTGTATTAGAAATTACTAATTAGAAATGTATAGGTTTATTCTAAAGTAAGTTCCCAGTCTGAAATGGCCATAAGTTTGGCGAATTTTAAATAAGTATGTACAAAAATAATAGAACTAATTTATCATAAAGAAACGGCATTTTATTATAACAAGCAGAAATATGAAAAAAGTTAAATATTACCACCACCGTGTTGTTCAATAAGTATTACTCGTTCTTCTATGGTCTAATCGGCATTAGAAAATGCATCCTTGGTATGTTTACAATGACATCTGATGTCGATTGTTTAAGTTCCTCACGAGTCTTAGGTCTACTAAGAAAAACAGTTTCTTTAAAATAACCCTATAACCAGTAGTCAACCGGATTTATGTCTGGTGACTTAACAGGTCAACTGTTTGGAAAATTCTAATTACTCGATCGCCAAATGTGTTACTTAATAGTGTTTTTACGGTACTGTGTATGTGAGGTAGAGCTCCGTCTTGCATTTAAATAATGTTTTCAATATCATGAAGTCTTGCAACATTCGAAAATATCACTGTTCTTTTACCGTTACTGTTAGCGTTTGCCTATTGTCCATTTCTTCATAGAAATATGATCCTATGATAAAATTTGACATGAGACCACACCAGACAGTCCTTGGCATAATGTAGTCCTTGTCGAACAATCGTCTTAGGATTATTATTCGACCATATCCTGCAATTGTGTGTGTTAACACCTCCATTTAACTCAAAATGTGCCTTATTTGTCTACAGGATTTTGTCCAACCATTTAAAGTTACTTTGAACTTCTGCTTACATTTGCAGAGCGAAAGTTACGCAAATCAGCTTTTCTCGTTCTCTGAGTTCAAATAATATTTTAATTTTATAAAGATAGAGCCAAAGCTGTCTTCTTATAATTCGCCTTATGTCGAAAATGCTTTGCAACTTTATTACCACTACAAACATAACTAATTTCGGTCTGCCTGATTATTTTTTATTGGTAACTGAACAAGTTGCCTCAAATTTGCTCACAAGCTTACGAAATAATTTTATAGAACAGGGTTAATTTCTCAAACTATGGAACGTATAAAATCTTCTCACTGCATTTGGATATTATCAATTGCATTCATAATAACACTGAATGAGGCCAATACGAACTCGTAAAGGTAAAACCAATGTATATGACAAATAAAATTGACACAGTTACTATAGATCCAAAATAAATATCGAAAATATACGAATATAATCAGTTAATATGTACAGAAGATGTTGCCATTTTAAACTGGGAACTTACTTTATAATAGCCTTATATATATATAAATATATATATAATAACTTCGTGACCTTGGTATGATATGGTAAACCTAATCAGTAGGCGGTTAAAGGTCTGTATATTACTTCAAAATATATGTATTTAAAAAACATTTATATTTATATTCTGTCATTTATATTTTGTATACTCTTGATAAAGGCGTACCGCCGAAACATGTAGAGTTTTTTAAATACATATATTTTGAAGTAATATACAGACCTTTAATCGCCTACTGATTAGGTTTACCATATAAATATATATATATATATATAAATATACTAACTTCGTGACCTTGGTATGATATGGTAAACCTAATCAGTAGGCGATTAAAGGTCTGTATATTACTTCAAAATATATGTATTTTAAAAACTCTACATGTTTCGGCTGTATACGCCTTTTTCAAGAGAATACAAAATATGAATATTCATATTTTGTATTTCAGTATATTTCATTCATATTTTGTATTCTCTTGAAAAAGGCGTATACAGCCGAAACATGTAGAGTTTTTTAAATACATATATTTTGAAGTAATATACAGACCTTTAATCGCCTACTGATTAGGTTTACTATATATATATATATATATATATATATATATATATATATATATATATATAAACATATACCGTAATCGACAAATTTTAATTTATGGTACGAAAGTAGAAGAGGAAAAGAGCACAGCGAAGGAAAGTAAAGAGAGACATATAGCGAGGTTGTCAATGAATGTATGCAAGTAGATGAAGTTAGATACAGGTTCAGTCAGGCTAGCTAGTCAGTAAGCCTATTGCTTTAGAGGGATGTAGAACGCATCTTAGAAATATGTATAAAATTCGCCACGAATATTTACAGAAAAATACTTATTTCATGGTGTATTACTTTTATGAGGATGTACAACAAAGCTTATATTTTCCGAGTATAAATAAAATTAAATATTAATTCTAAATTATGTAAAAAAAATAAATGTAATTCTTATGAAAAGAAAATAAATGTAACTCTTACAAAATGAAAATTAATTAAGTCTTGTCCAATAATAATAAAAAAAGGAATATTCTAAATTAAATGCTCAAATAATCCACCACATTGTTCTTGGCAGTTCTTGGCCACCCTATAACAAAATTCTTACTAAATAAATGCTCTCAATATTTTTTCTCGTAATTCATTTATATTATGCATTCTTTCGTTGGGATTACTGTAAACTTTTTGTTTGTCATAGAAAGAAATCATTGGGCGATAAATCTGGCGATCTTGGCGACCAACTGATTGTGCAATATTTGCTTATAATACGACCATTGAAGGAGTTTCTCAAAAACTCCTTCACGTTTCTCGCACTATGAGCTGGGCAACCATCTTGCTAAAACCAGAGTTCCTCGAAATTGACGTCATACGAGCGAACAGTGGGAATAATGCTGTTATTTAGCATAGTATAAATATTTAATGTCATTAAGTGTGCAACTGATAAAAAAAGGGCAGACAATTGAATTATTTAAAATACCAACCCATACATTTAACAGGTACATTGAGGTGTCTACCGGCATAATACCATTTTATGAGTTGTGTCGTTCCTTGAGTTGTAAAAACATGCATGTTGAAATTGATTATTAACGTACGCACGTAGATAAATAAGTGTTGTACACCCGGCAAGTGTTTGCTAGGGAACAGGACATGTTAAATGTATATGTGTGTCCACTACTCTGCTTCTCCCTCCACTGTTTGAAAGCAGGCATCGTTGGGTTAAACTACTGTATATTCGAGGTTAATAACAATCTAAAGTTTCTTATTTAATTTATTGACCGTATAATCATACTAAATACAATTTTTTTAGGGGTTTTAGCGACCTTTAATGAAATAAAACAAGTCTATTTATGAATACAATGTTTCGACTTCTATTAATTTTTAGTCTTTTTCATGTTTGTGTATATAAACTGTAAAGGAACAAGAAATTCTGTTTTTCATATTTTATATGAAGTTTTTTTTTGTGCTACTAAACTCACCAATTGTTCTATTAGTTAATCCATATGCTCAACTATCTTAAAATTATACACTTCAAAAATTCACACAAAAACGCAATAAAAAAAGTCCGTTAGGTTCACTTACAGAAAGGAGCACATAAAATATCTGTTTGAAACACATATCCAGTAAAAAATGTAAAAAAGTTTATAATTTTAAGATAGTTGAGTTCATGGACTAACTACTAGAGCAATTGGTGAGTTCAGTTATACAAAAAAAAAATTTCATATAAAATATTATTGAAACAGAATTTCTTGGTTCTTTACAGTTTATATATATATAAACTTGAAAAAGACTAAAAATTAATAAAAGTTGAAACGTCGTATTCATAAATAGATTTGTTTTATTTCACTGAAAGTCGCTAAAACCAAAAGAATTACTTGTATTTAGATATATGTTAGTGTACAGTTCATAAAGTGTTTCTTTGCTGTCACATGACCAAACCTAAGGCAAAAGATCCCTTAAAATACCTAACGTATTGCTATGAATTGTGATGTTGTACTTTGCTAATTCAAAATTCACAACCAATCTGTCCAGCTTAGCTATTCAGTCGGTTTATTTACTAGATGAAACTGCTTTTCCCTCAGGGTTCCAATCGGAAAACGTGGTTTTTTCTCTTCTACAAATTTATCAAGCGCCAGTAAAAGAGTCTTAACAAATGTTTTAATTATATTGCTTTAAGTTACTTGTAAACTTCTTGAAGTAATGTTAAATAAAAAACACAATAAACTTAAAATGACACTTTAATACAAAATTTAAAAAAATAAAAAAAAAATAACCTTTATAAAATATAAAGGTTAATATTGCCTCATTTAACAATATTATTAAGGTAAAAATATCGTATGGATGTGACCGCACATACGATAAAAAGAATCCTTAGTGACAGCCGAGCAAAATTACAACTAATAAATTCCAAAGATGCTTGTTAATTTCCCCTCAATAAACAACGTAAACAAACTTAATATGACAGCCCGAAACAAACTCTAAACGCATGTGCAATCCACATGAAAAAATGCCCTTGATATACCCACGTATAAAATTTTACAGTTAACAGAATTTTTTTAACTAGAAACTTTAAAAACCTTCTTTGTCATTTATTTCAAACAACTAAGATTAAAATATCAATACGAAAATAAGTATACATAAGAAAACACAGTATTACACTCTTTTAAATAATAATAAATCTTTTAAATAATTTACTTACGTAAATGAAAAAAAAAAATTTTTTTTTTCGAGACACCTGAGTTAGAAAGCCCACCAAATAAACTACGAGATCAACAAACTCGTATAAATAAATCGGTAATGAAATCAAACACCAACACAATTAAATCAAATCACGAAGTTAATTAACAAAGATAAAGAATTTATCTTCTCTCAAAACACGACCTTCTAACTTCAGAGTACATTAGTGTCTGCGGATACAGCAAGGCAAAACGGCGTGCTTCAACTACACTAGTCAAAAATATAAATCAGTTCAACATAAAAATACATTCATAGATAATAAATTTCAACAATATTTGCGGGGAAAAGTCTATAGCAGTATGTAGTATTACAGTGCGTAGTTATTTAAGTTAGAAAGAGATAAAGTACAATTTGCAGTTCACACTTGGGCAGTCTGAACTGCAAGAAAACCCTTTATGAACTGTAATTTTTTAGTTACGGCGTGAACTCAACTCGTGAAACGATTTTCAAGCATTGTATTCGATTCATACGTTGGATTATGTAGAAAATTGTAAGCAACTATATAATTTGTTATATGCACACTTGCACATTTTTTTTATTGCAAATTTAGATTCTACGTTTAATTTTAGATCAATATCATACGTGATTTTAAGGGAATTAATCGAATTTTTTAAAAAAAGATATAGATTATTACTCATTCATTACGTAACTGGTAACTAACGGCTAAATAACGAACTAAATTTTTATTATCAGAGCTTGTAAATATATCAATTATGTTCCTCTGGAATCTTTACATTTCGCTCTTGCTCTTCCTAAATTGGAATATGGGTCTGTCGTTTAGTTCCCTCATTATATATCGCAGCAACTTCCTATTGAGCGTGTACAGCGACGTTTTTTGAAATTCTTGACTTTCAAAAATACTGGAGTGTACCCGTACCGAAATGTTTCCTGCGATGAACTGATACTAAGTTTTGGGTTTCGGACACTTATTGATCGGAGGATTGAACAAAGTGCTCGTTACCTGTTTAACCTTGTCAGCAATAGTGTTGACTGTGCTGGGATATTATCTGCTGTTCGACTTAATGTACCTTCAGTTAGTACTCGCCATTCGAATACATTCAACTTGAGTACTTCGAGGACCAACTCACTAATAAAATCACCTTTACACCATATGATGCGGAATGTTGATACAATCTACAGCGACATATTTACTAATGAAATCATTAAATGAGTTTACGTATGTGTTTCTATAAGTATTTCATAATCGTCACATAATATATTATGCATAGTTTTTGTATATTTATGTGTATCTGTAAATTTACTATTATCATGTTCCTCTTTTTTCCGTTTTGTCCTATGTATGGATTATGCGAGGGGTACACTGAAAATTTCAGGAAAATCATAAATAGATTGAAATGTTAACAGACTGAAATACTTTATTGTTTTTCGAAATAATCACCCTTAAGTTTTATACACTTTTCAATTCGTATAAACCAATTAGTAAAGCATTTATCCCACCCAGAAGATGGTATGTTTAAAATGTGTGTTTCATACGCCTCAAATGCCTTTTCAGGTGATAAAAATCTTTGGCCACAAATTTTACTTTTAATTTTGGGGAACGTAAAGAAGTCATTGGGGAATAGGTCGGGGCTGTAGGCACAATGGTTGAGTAATTCAACGTTGTTGCCGGTGAAATAGTCGAGTGTTAGTTTTGCGCAGTGCGAACTTCCATTGTCATGATGAAGTAGGATGTCACGGTTCTGATTACTTTTTCGCAACTCTGCAATAACTTGTGGCAAACAAATGGTAGTGTACCATTCTTCATTTACAGTTCTGCGATTCTCTAAAGGAATCGTGACCACATGACCAGTCTTAGATACAAAACAAGCAATCATTTGTTTAGAAATACTGCGCGCTCGAACAACTTTCGTTGGTTTTGCTTCACTTTGAAAAACACATACAGTAGAGTGGTTTTTTCTTTTGGGTTCCTATTAGTAGATCCATGTTTCTTCGCAACTGACAATGTTATACACAAGTTTTTCGCCGTTCTCAACAGCTTGGTTTGTCGTATGCAACAACTTGGCGTATTTTACGAAAGGATCTTGGTTTAAAAGCATACAAAATTCAACTAGTGCAAGAACTAAAGGCGACCGACCTTCCGAATCGTTTCCGTTTCAGCCGTTGGACTCTTGATAAACTTGCAGAAGATCCACTGTTTTCGACAAAAATTTTGTTCTCCGATGATGCCCATTTCTGGCTTAATGGGTACGTGAATAAGCAAAATGCCCGTATTTGGGGTGATGAGCAACCTGAAGAGATTGAAGTGCTACCATTACATCCAGACAAAACAACTGTTTGGTGCGGATTATGGGCCGGTGGAATAATTGGTCCATATTTCTTCAAAACAGAAGCCGGCCGGAATGTGACTGTGAATGGCGACCGTTATCGCGCCTTGATAAGGGACTATTTGCTGCCTGAACTTGACACCCGTGGTCTACAAGACATTTACTTCCAACAAGATGGCGCCACTAACCATACAGCTCGTGAAACTATGGCTTTACTGCGAGAACGATTCGGTGAACATTTAATTTCACGCTTCGGACCAGTAAATTGGCCGCCTAGATCTTGTGACATCACACCATTAGACTTTTTCTGTGGGGCTACGTGAAGTCTAAAGTCTACATGAATAAACCGGCTACAATTGAGGCATTGGAGGCCAATATTACTCGGGTCATTGGACAAATACCACTCGAAATGCTAGAACGCGTCATTGAAAATTGGAACAGCAGAATATACTACGTTAACCACAGTCGCGGCCAACATTTGAGAGAAATAATCATTAAAAAATAATTGTAAAGAATGGTTCTTTTGTATGATAATCAAGTTTCTTAAATAAATTGGCCTTTTTCATTTGTTCCTTGCTTTTGGAAAAAGTATCTCTAAATGAATCACCCATTAGGTCTACTAAAGAAGAGTCGACATCCGGCAACCCCTAGATAACTGCAGTTGTAGCCGGCTTGTTACACTCTTCATTTCAGAACAAATCGATTTTTGCCAATTTTTAACGGTTATGTAGTGTCGTTCTGCTATCTATCCAATATCTGTCTAATGCCTTTCCGGATAAGTGTCCATCAGTCTTTTTAACCTTTTGTTAGTACATATGAAGTACTACTACTGATAGGGGCTTAAGAGATCAGTGTTTGCTCAAGACCAAGGATCAGTTTAAAATATTCATATATTTTGCTCTATTAAATTCACATTTACCTGGAACTAAATTTTTACTTAAAACCGAAATTACTTCAAAATTGCAGTCTTCAATGTATGCAGAAAGTCCTCTGATCCAATATTTCAGGAAATTAAATTCATGCGTTCCCTAGGCAATGCCTCCTAAATATACAAGCCAATTACGTACTGGAATATTTTAATATCGGACACATTTCGCTCTCGGTAGACGAAATTCGCTCGGAAAAGGTAAAACTCATAAATAAATAATTTAATTTTAATTTCGAAGATGCCGCCGCACGGGTACGCCTCGTGCCCATTAGCATTTCATGCGTTCGCGTCCTGCATCCAAGATGAATCATCGACAGTTCCTCCTGCATCTATGCATACATATATATAAAAGAAATAAGAAATGCGAGATCGAGGGAGAGAGAACGCAGCGCCAGCCGGCGATCTTTTAATACTTATTCCGTATTGGACTAGGAGTGCTAGTGACTTGTGAAATTGGTTTTTTCCCATACGTTATTTATGTAGTGAACGGAGTTTATTTGGTAAGGTTATTCGATGTGGGGCAAATATAAAAAGCCCTGGAGGTTGCCGTTGGAGAAAAGGAGGATCCTACGGACCTTTAAATATTTATTATAACATAAATTTTTAATGTAATTTAATTGTGCGTATGCTTGTATATAGTCTTTTCTCGTCCACATTTCTATTTCAATTATTAATTCGATGAAAACGAATAAGCAAGACCAAACACGTAATATTTATTGATAAATGAATGTATAATAATTGGTAAATAAATATATGAACAGTATTTATACAATTACGTATTTCATAATATCCGCTCTTACATTTCTCCACGACAACATGGTTTCTCCTCCGGAAGATCTGCCTTGACTAACCTCGCAAATTTCACACAATATGTTAGTGATACTATTGATTTTCAAGGTCAAATTGATTGCATTTATTTTGACTGTAGTAGAATTCTTTAAGCAATACATACACGCCACACCTTGAAGATGACATCACATTAAACACTGAAGTGATTCGGCTTCTACTTGATGAAAATTCATAATTTAAAATAGAAACAAAACTAATAGCTAAATCTTCACCTTTTTAATACCTGATCGTAAAACGACGACAATTGTTTCGCCAGCACAGTGGCTACAGATAAAGAGCACGTTACAAACTAAATTAAAAATATATAATTAACAAGGCTAGTATTATTTTACAACGGTTTTAGAAAATCTAAGAATTAACACAAATATTGTAGGTAGTAAGAAAATGTAGCCCCTCTGGTCGCTTCTAACTGTTATACTATAGGGTACCAAACATGTCTACGCAAAAAAATTTCTTTTAATAAAACTCAAAGTACATTTCTATTATTGTCTAAACATTTTTTTTAAATGAATAAATTTAACAAAGGCAAGTTATTTAAATCTAATTCATCATTAAGTAAAATTTGTGATTGTTTTAATTTATTGATTTCTAAACTTTCCAGTAAATTTAATTTATTGCCTTTATTTTCTAAATGTAGAATTTGAAAATCCTTATTGAAACTGTGGTTTTCCTCTAATAAATGATTAGCAAAAGTGAAATCTTGTTTTTTATTTCTAAACGAAGGACAATATCCAGCAATGCTTTTCTCAAATGATCTTCCTGTGTGACCACCATATATATCGTACCGCATCCACATATTAACTCCGGATTTCTTATCTTTATGTATTTTATCTTTAAATTTTGAATTGTTTCGACCTTTACTTGAAGTATATCCATTACACAGATTAAAATCAAAACAAAACACACAAATGATGTTTGTAGATTTACACTATATTTAAAATATTCAAGTATAACAATAAACTAATGCTACATACTATATATCCAACGCAACCATATTGGGTTACTTAAAGCTATTATCTTAATTGCTATATGTCAACCTAAACTGTATCTAAATTCGTGGAAAGGACAAAAGTAATAATGTGACAGAACAATTTGGCAAAACCCCATTTCACAGAACAAACAAATTTGACAATGGGGAAGAATTCAAATCTAATTTGTCATTTAATAGTAATAGTAAATTTGCCAGCAGACTTAGAGGAAGAAGCAGTAGCTATTGTGACAAGGTATCCAAGTCTCAGTGTACGTCAAATCGCTAGACAACTAGGAGTGTCACGATCGACAGTTTGGCGAATTTTAAAACGTTCGGGCGATATTCATATCACTATCGCAGGGGACACGGTTTGCTTGAGGCAGACCACTATGCTCGTCTAGTTTATTCTACCTGAATATTAAGACAGTCACGGCTTCATTTTAATTTCTGCGGAACAGTCCTCTGGACAGATGAATCTACGTTCACAAGAAGTGGTGTTACAAATCTGAGAAACCTGCACAGGTGGTCATCAGAAAACCCCAAAGCTATACGCCCATCTAAATTTCAACATGAATTTTCTATTAATGTTATCGATGACTTGTTGATTGGTCCTGTCGTTCTTCCTGGAAGGTTAAATGCGAACAATTACCTTCAATTTCTAATTGACGGTCTTTTAGAGGATGTCCCACTGAATGTTCGACGAGACATGTGGTTTCACATGGATGGGGCACCACCACATTTCGGAATTGCTGTCCGGAATTGGGTTAACGTCAATTATCCAAGATGTATTGGTCGAGGTGCTCCTGTTGCATGGCCACCCTGATCACCCGATCTTAATCTCCTTGACTTTTATTTATGGCGGTACATGAAAAATTTAGTCTACGCGCAAGTTTCGAACACAATAGAAGAGTCGTTGGATCGTATTCACCTGGCTGCCGAGCAAATCCAACAAAACAAGTATGAAATTCGGATAAGTACTTCTTCTGTTGGCTTAATGGCTTAAGGGCACAAGCCTGCATTCAACAAGGAAGTAGACATTTCGAAGATATTATTAATTGAACTTTTTTTAAATAAAATCAGTTTTTATTGACATTAGGATTATATTTTTTTTCATGATCTGACGATCACATTCATAGATCTGTAACTTTGAAACAAATAAAAATGGATATACAAGTTTTGCGTTTTTGTTACTTGAAATGAAGTCTACTTTACACTCCTTTGAACATAACGATACGGGACACTTGTACACACACACACACATATATATATATATATATATATATATATATATATATATATATATATATATCAAAAATTAATTTAAATTCGGGTAAGCGGTCAATTAAAAAACACCTTTATTAAATCACCCTATATTTCGCAACAGACTTTGCAGCTTCTTCTTCATATTTTGTACGTCAATTTTATTATTTCTACTCTAGATTTTATACCCCAGAAGAAGCGACAAAGTCTGTTGCGAAATATAGGGTGATTTAATAAAGGAGTTATATATATATATATATATATATATATATATATATATATATATATATATATATATGAATGTATGTATAATATAGTATAACTTTTTTTAATACTATTTGTATAACTTTAAAAATAGGAAGATATGTATACTTTACTATTTAATTACATTAGCAAATTTTTAGTTTTGAATTATAAATGTGTGAATAAATATTTGTAAAAGTACTAATAAATGTAATTTTTCTAAAAATATTTTGTTAAATTCTAGCAAAACATCGACCTTTTTCTAATTGATTTACTTTTAAAATTCCATTCGTTAATAAATATTTCTGTTGCCGAGTTAAAATTCTCACCTAGTACACATACATACTCAGCAGTAACGTTTGCAATTTAACAATTCTTCATTCCGAACGCGAACCAATTTCCTACACCCGAGTGAACTGATGGCATTCATTATTGAACGTCTGCTACACATGGTGAGTATCCGGTGTGTCTCTTCCGTTTCTTTACTTTAACTATAATTGCACTAATGATTTCGATCCTGCTCACAGAGATTCATTTCGTTGGCGGGAGCTTAGGTGATGTTACTCAAAAGGAGAGAAACGCTGGTCGTCATGTCCATTGTTACAAGGCGCAGTTAAGGCTTTAAGTTAATTACTGGTTTAGCGTCGACGAGGGGGTTAGCAGTAACGGCAGCAGAATTCGAACCATTGTCACACTGTCAGAATCATCGTACCGTATCTCATATTCTCTCTCTATTCCATTTTATTCATTGGTATAGTCATTGAAACCTTCACTACCGAATGCACGAAATTTTAATTAAAACTCTCTCATTCCCACCATCGGGTCTGGACGAGATATTCGCGCAATAATTAAATCGAAGGATAACGTTTTTCCTGTGCGCCTTTTAGTTCTTTAATCAACTGTCCGTTGCTCATTACTATCGCGTTAATCATAATCAAAAATTCTATAATGACCGTGTGGATAGTCCTGGGAGAAAATTTCACTTTAGAATTGAACTTGACATTTACGGTATTACTTTAAAATTAATTATGTATGTTCGAGTTCGAGATTTCCGGGTTGCAAAGTACAGCTTTCCCGCAGAATTTAATGAGTCCGTGTTCAGAATATCATCGGAACCGTCTGGAAAGTTAGTCTCGTATAAGAAGAAACTAGTTTACAACTGCGTATGTACTACAGATGTTACTGAATAGTAATCGTAAATAGTAAGACATATTAAATAATTATATCGAGTGTTTTGGGAAATTTGCTTTTTAAGCAGGCAAGAAGTTCATGAATACGTAAAGACACTTAACATAATCTAATCGTTATTGAAAAATAATTAGTTTCAAAATAGAGTTTTATATGGTTCAGGGTTAAAGACTTGAATTTGTGATTTAAATTTTCTCTTCCGTAGCATATAACTTTCTGCTAACTGATTGGACTTTCTTAAGTAAGTTTTGAGATGTACATATCGCGACTTCCAATTTATATTCCTCAATAAATATAATATGCTCTAAATTTGTGACAGTGACTATAAGAAAAAGAGCTTCTTATCCACCGTGGCTTACTACTACTGTAATTTCAACATTGAGATTGAAGGACTATTACAGGCGATGGTGGAAGACTACCAAAATTCCATATTACTGCAACGAATTTAAAAGACGAATTACACTGATCGACAAACTTTAATTTTTCAAAATTTTTCTTTAGAAAAAATGTACAATTCTTTTATACCAGGAGTCCAGAAAAGGTAGGGGGTGTTAGTATTTGAGCCGCCCATGTAATGACGCGGTTTGGAGGGGCGCGGAAAGGATAGGTTTGTGCACTGCTCTTTGGAGATGTAGTAGCTATGGAAGTGTACCCGGTAGACCATCGTGCTTTTTGCGTACGCGCCTATTATCGCGATGGTGATTCGATAGTCACAACTCAACGTTTATATCGTGCACAATTTAAAGTACGTAATGCACCCAAGGACGATACCATCAAAAAATGAATGTTTGAAAATATCGGTTCGACTGTAAAAATTGTCAATCGAGGTCGCCCGCGCTCTGTTAGAAGTCAAAATATTGAAGAAGTGCGAGTTTCAGTGCGTGAAAATCCGTCTCAATCAGTTCTCAAACGCAGTCAAGATCTTCGACGTTGCACAAGATTCTTAAGCAAGGCTTACAACTTACAGCCTACAAAATTCAGTTTGTTCGAAACCTGAACGTTACCGACTATACTCTTAAATTTTGCAAACCAAATGCTGCAAGGCTTCCCAACGTTCGAAACATTCTGTTTAGTGACGAAGCAAACTTTCACTTAAATGGTCACGTAAATAAACACAACTGCCGCTACTGAGCCAATGAAAATCCAAGACAGAAACATGAACGACCATTGCATAGTCCAAAAATTAAGGTGTTGACTGCCATGTTTGCTGAAGGCATCATTGGCCTTATTTTTTTGAAAACCGGCGAGGGCGAGCACTTACGTTAAACAGTGTATTGCGACATGGTAAGAAACTCTTTGGCTCCACAACTGTAGGACTTTGAAGGTTTTAATGAGGAAACATTTTTTCAACAAGATAGAGCCACTTGCCACACCTCAAACCAATCACTTGAGGTTGTCAATCAACTTTTCCCTGAAAAGCTGATCTGTCGTCGAGGCACCATCAACTGGCTCCCGAGAAGCCCCGATCTTCCACCTCTTGATTATTTCTTATTAGGATACCTTAAAGAGAAAGCGTATGCAAATAAACCATGAACTCTACTGCAATTAAACCACAATATCCACACTGAAATGACCGCTGTTTCCAGAGAGATGTGTAGACGTGTGGCGGTTAATTTTCGTGTTCGCTTAGAGGAGTGCCAGCAGCGTTAGGGTCAATATTTGAACAACATAATCGTTTGCATTAATTTTCCAAAACTTTGTCTAAAGATTAAAAATATAGAAATATTTGTTGACTTGTAGTGTTTTCTTTTTATTGAATATACTAACACCTCCTACCCTTTCTGGACAACCAGTAGTTCTAACAATAGTAATAACAAATTTATTCTGGCACGTCAGGTTTTGGAAAAAAAATATTGAAAAGTAAACGAAATAATAGTACATTATATGGAGCTATATGATATAGTCCTGTTTAAAATGTTTTCTTTTTTACTTTTCTTTTATACTGTTCTTCGGCACTTTCTGATATCAGTGTCAAACAATAATCAGCAAGTACTGCACTGTTGTACTGTAACATCACATTCTTCACTCAAAACACCTATGGGCTTTGGTACTGGAAAGGTTTCCGAATGAGGTATTGGACGAGTAGCAGAGGCCAGACTAGTATAACTAATATTTTTCTTATTATCGTTGGAAAACCTGAAAATTTTTGTCCAGCAAAAGTAGCAATAAGTTTGTTCACGCCAAATCATAGCTACTGCAAATGGCATAGCGGTTTTCTTACCGTTTAACCAGTCCTTCAAAGTAACATGACAGCGTGCGCAGCAAATGCAGGGCTTATCTTGATGTTCAATAGTAAACCAAATAGCGAATATATAAATTTTTTATTAAAGGTGTAATATTTTGCTTATACTCGTGGGTAGTGAATTCTCCATATACATAACAGATACTGTTTGAATTATTTATGCATGTATGTGACATTCTAAAATAAGAAGACTTGTAAAGCTCTTTATATTGTAGTAGGGCAAGCTTATGCATAAGAACGCCCTAGTTTTGTGAAATACAGATCATCTTAGTCAGTATGTAAATATTAGAAATTAAGATATTTTTGGAACTGAATTCCTCATCTGTCACATCAATAAAGTTGATTTCGCGTTTTTATTTGTTCAAAATTAATTCTCATATTTATTTATTTATATCATTTCATTTGCCTTAGTCATTTTATGTCAATATTATGTACTACCGAAAACATTTTAACTTAATTGATCTATAATAAATGACACATTTTCTTTAGAGAAAGCTGTCCTTTTTCAAACTAAAAACCGCGGGAAATATCCTAATTATAAAACAGCATATAAATGAAATTTTTATGTACATATGACAATTATTTATATACTAAAATAAAATATATAATTTTTGTAAGATATCTATATGGTTAGAGTAATTAAATTATCATTTTCACTAAAATTATTAGCGAGATTATATTAAGACATACAAATTAGACGAATAAGAAGCTAGCATTCTAAACAAACGATAGTTAGCGTCATGTTGTAAGAATTCCCAAAACACGCCGTTTTATTAAGTGCCGCTCTGGAAATAAGAAGAAAATCATTAAATAAAATAGAAAAACTATACTACGAACATATAGAAATATCACCTGTTTATCCAGCACCTTTTTGACGTATTTTGTACATCCATATTTGACGTATTCCAGTTCCTTATAAAAAGAAACTTGCATTTCACCGGGGACAACATCCAACTAAAACGAAGCATAAGCGGTGACGCCGTTGGATTACCCGCTACCCTAAACCTGTACCCTGAACGTTGGAATTACAAGAATACTCCTGGCTTCCCGTATCCCGTCTATTTCCAATTTAAGTTTGATTTATATCTCCTAAAAATTTTGGAATGTTGAATAAGTTAAATTCATAAGGAAAACTACTATTATAGATATTAATTAAGATATGCCTTATAGGTACATTTAAAATAAGAATTCGTTTTATAAAAAGTAGAAGAATACAGTTCCTTTTGTTTATAGTCTTTTTAAAAAATAGTTTAAGTAGTTAAATTCAATTTATTTCATAATCTTTATTAATCGTAATTTAACCTAGAATTTTTGGTATTCATATTATCACGTGACTTAATTTAAATTAATATAAATCCTATTTTCATGTGAAACACTTACCTGTTAATTAATACTTCCATTAAGCCATCTACATAATTCTTATGCACTCTCGTTTTATTTAGTAGATTTTGCATTTAATATAGGCAATTAATTATTATCTTGTTTACCATTTTTCGCACGTATTTCTATTGAGTACCGAACCTGCATAGTAAGTGTATTTAGTATGCACCAATAAGAGTCTCATTGTTCTACTATGCCGGGCATTTAACATAAATATCACTTGTAAGATATAAAACATCAATAGCTTGTGCTAGGAAGCTGTATAGGTTAAGTATATTTCTTTTATACATGTTATTTACTATTTGAATTATACGCATGTAACCGATATACCATTTTAAACAACTCCATCTGTATGCAATATTTGAAATTATATCAATAGATATTTTTAATTAATTTAAAAAAATTACCTTACCAGCTTCATTATATTTAATCATTGGCTTTGAAAGTATTATAAGGACCATTCAGCGTTTCTACAATTTGTCAGCCCAACTTAGGGGCAATTATAAGTACATTATTAGGCACAATTCACTATATTTCATTATTTAGCTTGGTTTTACATTACAGCTTCACTGTATTTTGGCATTTGATTCTATTTTACTTTATTAGCCCATTCAGCGTTTCTATAATTTGGTCGGCCCAACGTAGGGGCTGTTACATTTGGAGTTTCTACAATATATTTTCATTGCCATATATATACCAATTCCTAATTTCATTGATTTCAGAGGAAAAAAAGTGCTCTCACCAAGAAAACGTGCTAGAGCATGTTCAGACATGTCCATTCAATGTTCGACAAAACAATATTTTTAGTAGTATCTTATATAAAAGTAACTTTGAATTTTTTTTTAATTTAATGCGTTTTTCTGAAAAAACTATTTAGGAAAATTTCTCAAAATCCTGACATAATACAGCAAATTTAGATCAAATTCAGAATCAGCATAACAAAAGGCATAAACTAGACGTATTGGTGTAGGGTAAACCACCCAGTTATTGGACAGTTAAGGTTTTTGATAAATTCATGTGCGTGTTGAAACTTTATTTATTGACTCACGAATATGAGTGTTTAATAATTTTAAATGGCTTTTATTGTCTTTGCATTCCACTGCTCACAATTTGTCGATTAAAAAGTATCTATTCTTCAACAACCAAAAAACAAAAATCATGTCAAATAACTTAGTTATTGGGGAATTTTTCTAGTACGTGGACGTAATCAATCTAGTTATTAGACAGGTAGTAATTTATTATTTTTATTTTTTAGTTATAAGTACAAGCCGGTATAAGCATTCTTATACATATTGTATAATTTATCTATTTATTTTTCTTTGTCATCAATTTCTTGTCTTTCTTCTTGTTTTTCGTCTTTGACGTTACAGCAAATAAAACGCGCTCAGTTCGATGCTTATTTTTTCGCTGGGGCTTGTCTGGTATTTTGAGGTAATCTTCAATTTATTTATTTATTAATGGGGAACTAGAAGCTTGGTGCATAGTAGTTTGAGTCATTGATAAAAAGTTCACAATATTTTCGGTGTAGTCTCTTTTGTCCGTCAGATGTCACTAGATTATCTGGTGCCACCTGATAGGACAAAATTTGCTATATCTATGGGGCGATCCATGAAACTTTACTTCATTAGCCAAACTAACGAAGACTTGTTGAGACAGAAAGACGTGCCTTTAGCTGAAGTAAACGTTGGAAAATGCGAGGTGTATGTCCATGTGTACAGATACAGATTTGTGTAATGCATGCCTGTTTCGTTTGTAAATTTTTCAGGTGTTAGGTTTAGTTATCGAAATTGACTCAATGCTCAAAGTTAGATTTTCTTCATTTCCTTTTAATATTTCAACATCATCAGTCAAATTTGGTTCGATAGAGGGCGTTTTTGAGTCAGGTTCTTACGTAGATTTTGGCACAACATATTTTTGCAGTTGCCCTTGATTCCATTTTGCTGCTCTTAACATCACTTATTGCAGCCTCCACAGAGCTAGATTATATGGAGGTTTTCTTTGGCATTACCTTATAATTATAGACAGTGTAGTTAATGGACATTTTCAGGCCCAGTTATTAGACACCTGTCCAATAACTAGTTAGAAAAAGAATAGTTCAGCATTATTAATATTTAAATGAATATTATTAAAAAACCTTGAATTTCTTTCATAAAACAAGATAATGTGATTTGAGTAGTAATTGTACAGATGTCTAATAACTGAAACAGTTACATTATTCATTTCAGTTGTTGGACACCCTTAAATTCTAACCTACCTAAAGTTTATTTTTGTCGGTAAACTTCTAAAACTTACCTTATTAAAGACTTTATGTACCACAAGTTTTGGATTCTAGATATCTACTATCTTCACTATCGTCAAATTTACACAACTTGACATGAAGTTTTTTAACAAAACTACAAGAACAACTCCCGCCTTTTACACGTCAAAGAATAACACAATATCACGTCAAAACGGAGACAACATGGGGTGGGAGTACAAAACGAACAGGTCCAATATACATTACATAGTGTCATCTATGTAGCTAGGGATGAAGTAATATAAGTAAGAACCTTATTCTCATTTATTCAAAACGAACTGTCCAATTACTGCCACGTGTCCAATAACTGGGTGGTTTACCCTATAAGAAAACCAGACTGTGTCGACCAGTGTTATCGATTGCAACCTTGCAATTTTTTGTGCATAGAAAAGTTATTCGAGGGATTTTAAGAAATCAGTCAGTAGTAACCGACGTTAATTATTCCCTTTATTCAATTCAAGACTTTCTTCAACTAGAATACCAGAAAAATTCAGCCTTAATGATGGAGAATTTGTAGGTTCATAGTTAATTGTTGACGCTTTAGTAAAGTTATTCTCGACTACGCAAACAAAAAGGGGTTTCCTTCCTCATATTGACGAATGTAGTAATTATTTATCTTTCTCGCTGTTATCTTTAATTCAAAATGAGCTAATGAAGATAAGGTCAACATTTCGTGAAAAGCAAAAAGTTGGCGGAGACATTTACAAGTTTTTGAGTTCATGATGTCAGGTGGTTCGTTTTTGAAAAACTTTAGCAAATATTATCAATTTATCCAATCCTGATCTGTGGCAGAGGGCAATATTAACACCTGTGTATAAGAAAGATGATAGTTCATTACTAAGCAATTACAGGCCTATTGCTCTTTTATCAAATTTTGCAAAAGTTTCCAACATGTTATTTTTTCGTGCATATTTTTTAATGTAAAATCTTATTTCTTCGTAATCGAGCACTGTAGCATAAAGCATCGCCCTATCATGAAGCCAAGGGATAGCCCAGAGTAACTAACTTGATTACCATTACTCAGAATATGGGTAAAATGTTTTACTCTCAAGGACAAGTTGATGTCGGTTACACCGACTTAGCAAGTGCTTTCGATACAATAGATCATGGTATCATACTCAAAAAGTTGAATTATTTTGGCACGTCGCCTAGTTGCCTGGAATTATGGAAAGTTATCTGCCGACTAGATTAAATCAAGTTCTTTGCAATGGGTAATCATTCTTCCAAGTTTTTAACAACATTTGGTGTATTTCAGGGTTCTAATTTAGGCTGATTATTATTTATAATGTATGATCTTCTCACTATCCTTAAATGTCCTGTATCGGCATATACTGATAATATGAGAATGTATTGTTATAGTCCCTGCGACAGTGATGTTCGGGTCTACCAAAAAAAGTCCACGTTTTGCCTCAGTGCTATCGAAATAATACCTGGAAATTAAACATCAATAAATGTCAAGTCGTTACCTATCCTTGCAAAAATTTAACCATTTCCCCATTATATAATATTGATGAACAAGTTTTTTCTAAGGTTTAGAAATCGCATATAATGGCTTCTAAATACTTAGGATTTATAACGCGTAATTTCAGACAATTTAGTAACTTTACTAGCTTAAAGTCCTTACTTTTTGCGGTTATTATTAGCTGTTTGGAATATTGTCTAGTCACCATATTTTGTCTACTATCAATTAGGAATTGAAAAGCTTCAATGACGTCCTTTGAAATATATCTCGTTTTAAGCTGACCGCCAGTACTAAAACATCATGACTTCCAAACCCTTCTTGAACAGAGATAAAGACATCAATCTTTATTTTTGTAGAAACTAGTAAATGTGATTATTGACTGCAGTAGTCTACTATTTAAACTGGATTTCCATGTTCCTAGCCGTTCATGTAGATATGTTTAAAGATTTGTATTACCGACGCCGAAAACCAATTTGTTGACAAACTTATTTATTACGCAGATGTTCTTCATGATTTAAAAAGGCACTTAAGTTTAAGTCCTGCGTGTGCTAGTTTACGTCAAAATTTATAATTAATTATATATTCATTATGAGCCAATAAATATAGCCTAATAGTCAATATCAATTGATACGAAATTAATTGCACAAGTGCAAAATTCTCCTATAGTTTTTTAACATTCGTTTGAATTGTTTCGAAATAACTGTCAACCTATATTTTTTATGTAACAGTAGCAAGTTTAATTTTGAAAGTAGTCGCATAGTCAAAATTCTCCTCTAGGTACATATCATCATGTGAATACATGCAACACATGCTTTAGAAATCATCTCTGAAAACATTCAATATACCGCCTAATTCTAAGCAAACGCAACGATGCGAATGTATGAATATTTCTCCCGCTTCGAATACAAATCCCCTGAACGCGTTTAGCCAATCACAAAACAGTCTGTCGCGCAACGATTTGACAATTAATGTCACAAATTAGTGTCACCACTGTCACCCTATACGGAGTCTCTTAAGCGTTTGAATAGTGATAATGCCGCGTTATACACTAGAAGAGAAAGCCGAAATGATGAAATAGTACCACGCTGATAATTCTTATCCAAGAATATGTGACTTATTTGCCGGAGTTCCTAATGATACGTTCATTTTAGTATGCGCTGCAATAGAACTAAATTCAAATTTGACTCTTCCGTTAACCGCTTACTAAAATTAAATGGTTTTCGTAATTATAAATATTCCAAACATCATCAATTATTTTACGGTGATGAGTTTAAACGGATGAATTTCCGTTATTATATAAATCATTTCTCATTATGAACAATTTATTTTATTATCTGTAAGAGTAAATTTTTCTTTACATTACTAGAATTTAATTTAGTTTTTATTTATTTCTGAAGTTTATTTAGTTTCCTATGAATAGTTTTTGTTACCTTTATTATTAAAATTTAATTTATTAAATCTCTTGATACCTTATTTGCAATTTTCTTAACCGCTTATTAATAATTTTATTACGCTTTGTGTGACCATCGTCAGTATAACGTATTGCAATTTATTTATTATAAAATCATTACAATAACACAGGACTAAACAATTTATAGTCCTTTAATAGTAATTTGGTAATCAGATAATCAGATATCGATGTTGACACGCCTACATCATTCAGGGGAATTCTATTTGGAGCGGGAGAAATATTCATACATTCGCATCGTTACGTTTGCTCAGAATTAGGCGGTATATTAAGTTCTAGTTTAGATGTAATTAAGGAATCCAGAAACATTTCTGAAGTCTCGAAATTTCTTGGATAAAAAAGCATGGTATTCACAACTGAAGAATCAATGACGATTAGGAAACGACAAATGCATTTCCTTGATATAGGATTTTATTTTATATTTTAAAATATTCTGTTACTAATGTCTTTTTCTATAACAAACTTCTGCTACCAATACATCGATTAAACAATACTTACTGAACAGCACTACAAGTGCAAATTAATGAAAAATTTTTAATTGTTTCCTGGCAATGTACTTCTTCACACACCTGTTGAGCGACTAAAGTCTAGACACCCCCTTCGAACAAATCAGGCTTGATTTAAATTGCTTGCCTTCTGCTTAGAAACGATAAAATTGTTTGGAGTAAATGTTATATGGCGTTACCTTAGCCTATAGCTGGGAAGCATTTTAACGGCCTCTAGATTCATTTTTATTCTAAGGGCCCACGTTTTCGTAACCTTTTGGTGTAAAGACTTTTAATTGTTGTACCACATTAGTTGCTAATGACATAGCTTCTGCTACATACGCTACATATGCTACATACGACGAGCTACCCAGAAATTTCCGGTATGTGAGAGAAAAAGCACATGAAATTGTTATTCACTGCCATCTCTCCTCAAAGTACTCGCCTTCCGCACTAATACACCGATCCAAACGACTTGTCCATAACTGAAATCAGTACTGAAAGTCTTCGCGTGTTAACCTGTTCAACACTGCCTGCGATTCGGTCTGGATCTCCTCAATCGTCTCAATATGACGTCCCTTGAAACTTTGGAAACAAGAAGAACTCACAAAGGGCAAGATCTGTGGAGTAAGGAGAATTGAGTGCTACTCCTGTCTTCGTTGAGGCTAGAAACTGACGCAAAACAAGTGGTACTAGTGGTACTAGTGGGATCCACGAATGGTTGCGCCACTTGGCAGGCCGCTTGTGTCATATATTTTCTCCGAAGAACATCGCAGTTGTTGTTCTTCGGTTTTGCAGGATAGCATCACGCACTTTTGCCACATTTTGTGACGTGTTTTCCGTCGTTGAACAACCGGGACGCTCTTCACCATCAATCGACACACGTCTGTTTTTAAAACGATTGTACCACTCACAAGTTTGCGTCTGGCCTAAAGCTTCCTCATCAAACCGCCGCTAGCCGTTTTACCAATTTTGAGTAAGAATTTGACACACGTTCTTTGCTCTTTCACATCATTTGTAGTATCGCAGAATAACTGAAACACAACTCAATAAATATAAACACAAAAACTGTTTATCACTCCCTATCAAAGTACCGTTTGAAAGACTAATTTAGTACACGAGGGGGTATTAATATATTCTTAGCCTACTATTAAAACATTTTAAAGTTGGGATTGATATACTTAATACAGCGATCCTGCAACGCCTATAACCCTTAAAAAACAAAGATTCTTCTTGATCTGCAAGCCAGCTCCCTACAGCTTCTATTACCTCTTCGTTACACAAAAATTGACGTCCTTTTAAACTTTTTTCCAATCCAGGGAACGGATAATGATCTGAGGCGGTTAAATATGAGGCGTGTTTTTCAGTAATTCGAGCGCTATATCCCGAATCGTGTTCATGGTAATGCGCGATTTGTGTGCAGGGGCACACTGGCAAAAACAGCACACCTTTCGTTAACATGCCACGTCTTGTTTCCTTAATTTTCTCTCTCATGGTGTTAGTAATTTAGAATAAGAATTTCAGTGATGATCTGACCTTTTTTTAGGTAATAGATTATAATTATTCCACGGATATCCCATAAAACCGAAGCAAGAACTTTTCCAACCGATTTTTGAACTCGAAATTTCTTAGGCCTTGGAGAACCATAATGCTTTCACTCCTGTTTTGTCTCTCTGAGTCATAAAAATGGACCCATGTTTCATCCATAGTCACAAGATGGTTCAAAAAATCTGGATCTCCTTCAAAACGGGCACAGATTGACCGTGATGCTTTCACTATTGCTCGTTTGTGTTCGGCCTTCAAATATTTAGGAATTCATTCTGCGGAATTTTTTTTTCATATCTAAATCTACGTGAAATATACGATGGACGCGTTCATGTGAAATCTTTAAGTGACTCAGTTATATGTTTCAGCCCAATTTGACGCTCTGATAATACCATGTCAAGAATTGCGTTAACATTTTCGGGGGTGGACACCGAAATAGGTCTTCCAGGTCGCATCTGATCTTCAAGGGAAAATTTTCCTCTTTTGAATGACGCAAGCCAATTTTTGACAGTCGCATTTGATGGGCATTGATTGCTAAGTGTGTTAAGCATATCTTCGTAAATTTCCTTGCCGCTTAACTTCTTCAAATACAAGTATTTGATAATGCCTCGATACTCCAATTGATCGATTTTCACATTTCCATTCGAAATGCTTTCTTTCAAAATTTACTGCATGGCAATACTTCAACTTCTTGGCGCAAAATTTTACAGAGGCACTTTTAAAATATCATTATTTCTTACCATTATAACGAGATTTTGTTTTGTTCAAGAAAATTGCTCACCCGTAGCGCTATTGAGCTTACTACTAACACGTTGTTTGGTGGCTGTGCTAATAATAAAGTAAATTATATTAAATAAGTAATTGGTGGTGCTGGTGATGCACCAGAGGTCCAGGACGTGTGTTATAATCCTGAATTAAATATATTACAACTTATTAACTAAATAATATACAACACCCTTTCCTTTAAAGTTTGTATTTATTATTTACATAAGAAATTGAGAGTTCATATATTTTAAAATAATTAAATAAAAGTAATATACATAAGGAGCGGTAAATAAGTAATTAAAAATTAAGACACAAAAAGATACTGAAAAGAACGTTAAATCACGCAGTAAATTAAATGTGAATTATTTGTGATTAATATAAAGTAACCTCTATATAGGACAATAATGGGTTACCTGTTGAAGAGTTTGTTTGTCGGCCACGAGGTTGGTATCATGTACCTTTGAGCTGCGGAGGTGCCTCGATCGGGCATGTGGAAAGCAAGGTCGGGCGACGCTTGGGAACAGCACGTGTAGCGTTTACAGGATGTGTAGCTTACTAGAGTTGTAAACATAAGAAGGAATTTTTCTAGAAGAAAACACTAGCTTGGAAAAAAAGGTTTTACTACCTCATGAGCTGGAGAAAGGGATCGAAGTTGTCGATGTCTTGAATAATGTATGAATCAAAAGCGCCATCTGAAAAGTGATATCGACGACACAGATCTCATTAAAGTATCCTTTGTGAGACAAGCTTTATAACTATAAGCGACACGACATAACGTGTGTTCATTTGAAATTACTTTGTTACTTTGAAATTTTGATAGAATAAGACGCATATATATTAGTATGTGTTTGTTGTTCCGTAAACGTAAATCCAAATGACATTTGATAATGTCAATCACAAATATCAGTTAGCGCATAAAATAATCGTGCGTCGATTCTGGTTTAAATAAATTGCTTCTCAGTTTTAAAATGGCTTTCACTTTAGAACATAATTTTTTTTTAGTCCAGGCTTATTTTCGAAGTGGTAATAAAATTTATGGTTTATGGGTTTATTCAGTTCAAGATTACATGGTAGAATTTCAAGTAGAGTTTCCACATTTTGTAATAGATTATATACAATTTAAGAATACTTTGGACAGAACTTTAAAACTTTTTTTTGAAACTGGTAGTCTCTTAAGAAAATCAGGTAGCGGAGCAGTTAAGAAACGTACACCTCAAGTTGTCAATCGTATTGAAGACATAATGGAAAATGAGCCACAAACATCTGTTCGACATTTGAGTCAACAAATAAACCTTTCTGTTGGTACAACTCACAAGTTATTAAAAAATGATATGCAACTTTATCCATACCGTGTCACAGCAGTACAAGAATTGTTAGAAATTGATTACCCACGTAGACTACAGTTTTGTAATTAGTTTGTAAATATGAACAATAATGGAGAACTTTCGCAAAGAGTCATCTTTGCTGATGAAGCATGGTTTTATAAAACGAGATACCTAAATTCACAAAATACAATAATTTGGAGTAGTGAAGATCCACATGTAATTAATGAAGAATCGCTACATCCAGAGAAAATTGGTGTTTGGGCAGCGATAAGCCAAAGGCGAATCATTGGACCAATATTTTTTCAGGGAACGTTAACTGCTCAAAGGTAGGTACCGTATGGAAATTTTGCAACCATTTGTCAATCAGTTGCATGATGATGAACTACAAAATGCATATTTCCAACAAGACGGAGCACCTTGTCAATGTACTGCAGAATCTTTGGATTATTTAAGAGAATTTTTTGATGAGCGTATAATTAGTCGAAATACTGAAATTGCCTGGCCTGCACTGCACGTTAATGCGATTTAACACCTTCTTTTTGTGGCCTTATCTAAAAAATAACATATTTCGAACACCTATATTGAATTTGAATGATATGCTACAGAGAATCGAACAGAAATGCATGGAAATTAATAACAATCCAGTAATGTTGCTGAATATCATCAGAAATTTTGAACGGAGGATTTTAAAGTACATTGATCTTGAAGGACAACATTTTCAACATTTGTTATAGTTTTCAATAAATACCTATTATTTGTTATTTATTTGTATGTATGAAACTGTCAAAATATACGACTTCGTAGGTTAAGTAGTAAATTTTAATTTACGACATACTTCAAAATATTCTCAGTAAATCACATGCCACTAGATTGAGTTTGCAAATGAACACTTGTTATAAGTAAGAGATGAGTACGTAATGAAATTAAAATTTTAGTTTAAAAACGAAGTGCATAAAGAGATTCACGCGAACGTTAGATGCGAGTTGACCATTCAAGTCAGGTATATGTCCACAGGTCTATCGACTAGTGCGAGAACAAAAGAAAGGCTTTACGCAGAAAAATGTCTAAGTTAAAGTTTAATATTTTAAATGCGAGATATATTTAAAGAAATATAATTAAAAATTAAATTGAGCATTCTTTTCTTATATATGCGAAACGTAACAAGCTGTTCTGTCATCTCTTCTCGCGCCAAATTCAAATCCCATGAATTTCTGCGTAGCACTTCGTATATTATTTTTAGATGCATCAATGAACTGTATATTTTTAGTTTATTCACAAAACTTATTCTTGTCTCTTTTATTATCTTTCTTTTTGCAGAAAAGAGACTTGTGTCCTACCTGTATTTTTTCAACTATTTCCATCCTGTCATTTTATGTTCTATTAATAACAACTCCTAAATATTTAAACCATTCAATTTCCTGCAATAGTTCCGCATTTCATTACCGATACTGATTGCCTTTCTCTATTGCATTGAAGTACTTTGTTTTGCTCCCATTTATTAACAGTTCCTTTTTCTTTACTTGTAATTCTAAGATATCCGATGTGCATTCATTCTTTATTAACTAAATTAAATTACAACCTCTTTTAATTTAGGGTCCAGTTATATCACTATCTTTTTAGCATAAGGCTTGTTCTATATCGAATATTACGAAACGCTATTATTGCTATTATTATCGGTACAGAGTGTCTGAATATATTTTACATATAATTGGTCGCTAAATTACAACCAATATAACTAAATTTGAAATTCCTATTACTATTGCCTTTGTACTACCGGTAGTATCAAACGCAAAGCGTGCGCATAAATACACGTATACTGGTAGTCATGGTGACGGATGACTGTCCCTTGCGTCCTCGTTACCTGGCAACATAACCTATCTCTGTGTTATTTTTTTCGGTAGCGGCGGCGAACGCGAAACTATCATCTCTCGACAACCCCCTCGATCGTGAAGGAAAACCTACTGATATACATATATAGAGGAGGAACACGGACGCTATAATGGCTTGTTAACCGTCCCACTCGTGAATAAAATTTATGAGAAAACGGGCATTTTAAAGGACGTGCCGACTCCTGGGTTTACCGATTAATTGACGTTGACGAAATTTAGTATTCCGTAGCGTGAATCAATTAAATGTTTCCCCATTTAGTGTCTTTCTATTTACATAAATAGATGTACAGTAATTCTGTATATACTCTGGATAAAAGTCTTCAATAGATTTTGCAATAGATACTAATATTTGGAAATAAATGTTTAATGTGATTTATCACTGCTTGCGTTAAGTTGCAAGCCTCAGAATGTCGAACGAGTAGTTTTCATAAATGAATTTTTGTTTATTCTAGGTGTATTTTTTAACTTGAAACTTTCAAATATCTTGAAATATAAGAATAAAAAATACTTATCATATCTCGTTTCTCTTCGTTAGTGTATGACATTTTTGTATTATTAATGAACAATAAATGAAATGTTTGACAGATTGAAATTCCATGGCTACAGGTAAAAGAAGAAAATGGGGTTTTCGCGTTTTTTTTTAATAACGAAGGTCATTTGTTACAGGTCTATTTTCTTTACGGATTTATAACAAACACAAAATTTAACAACTTTGCCAAATTTAAACCTATACTCTATCTCCAATAATAAGCGAGATCCCCATGGTGAGGGCCGAAAATGAATCAGCCTGTATATATATATATATATATAAAAATATATATAAATTGAAATCTTGGAAATTCGGCTGTATTAACTATTTTAAATTAGATGTTATTTCGCGAAGTAATGTGAAATGTAAATATTGCTATCTACAATTACAACGCTAATTTTACGAAATTTTTATTTAAAAATTTCGTCCTAAGGTGGGACTCGAACCCACGACCTTTAGTTCTCTAGACTAACGCTCTATTTTATATATATTAATTGTACGGCTATGGAATAGATTATTATTAAATAGCTAATGGATGAAATATTTAGAAAAATTCCACCAACGACAGAATATGATTATGTGCTCCTTAATAAGTAACTTAAGGCATTTCTAATAACTCGAATCCAGGTCCTCTGTAGCGCAGTGGATAGAGAGTTAGTCTAGAGAACTAAAGGTCCTGGCTTCGGGTCCCACCTTAGGACGATATTTTTAAATAAAAATTTCGTATAATTAGCCCTTCCGATCCAACGTTGTGTATTGCATTCCTTGCAATGAATGCAGTCAGGTGTACATAGATCATACCTCCACTTGGGTAAAAACTAGACTCGCCACGCACAAGAGTAACATTCGGACTGGTAAGAGCAGATGCGCCTTGTCTTCACATATGATTAACAATGATAACACACCTAATTTTAATAATGTTAAAGTCCTTCAGACTGTAAACAACTTAAAGTGTAGAGAGTTTTTTGAAATGGTAGAGATCAATAACAACGCTAATTCGATGAATTTCATATCTGATAAGAACAACCTAAGTGCAAATTATGCTTACTTGCTAACAATTAACATAAACTCTAAACAACAAACCACACAAAATAACTTATCTGTTACCGTTTAACACATTGGTCCTCCTCAGTTTTTTCTCATTTATTAATTATATAAGACTTTTTTTTCTTTTCTAGTGTAAAATTCTGTGAGACGACACATTCTGTAGAATAGCCACATTGACTTTCGCACACCAGTGTATAAAATTTGTGACCTTGATTATGAATAGTAACTTTTCCAATTCGATGTTACACACCTGGAATCCAAAAAAAACTTTACCGGATCTTTCATCTTCTAACATTTTAAGTATTAACTTTGTGAGAAGAACATGTGTGTGTACGATTATTTGTTTTGTTCGTTAATATTGCACATGTGGCTTTCTTTTAGATGTGGTTGTCCTGTTCTTTTAAATGTAATTTCGAAATAACTAAGTGCACGTCCGTTGACATTAGTTGTATTAATTTAGAATATTACAAACATATGAGTAATTTAAAAAAAAAAAACAAGTTCACATTTGTAAGTATTAAAGACTTTCTTTTGTTAATAAGTACTAAATTTATGTCCATCTACTCTCAAAGTGATCCCCTGAGGAAGCATACGAATTCGATGCGAAATATTTGGTTAAAAATAAAGAACTGACTTAAGTAATAGAGTTTAATTTTGCTAGATTCCCCCAAAAAAAACGATTATCCTTTCCATACATGTTCTAACGGCAAAGACTCCTGGTCTGAGAGATATAATATTAAGACACGGCCAATAAAATAAATAAGAAATTTAATTCTTATTAACACTAAATATATATATATATATATATATATATATATATATATATATATATATATATATATATATATATATATATAGTATTAGAAGGAATTTCTTATTTCCTTGGCCGTAATTATAATACGAAATAAAAGTAATATTTTTTGGGAGTAGCGGCCGGGTGATCTGTCAGCAATATACCTGCCAATTATATGAACATAATATAAACAAGAAAAGACATCTACGATAACAGTTAAACTAACCAGCCCGCATGGGTCGACTCGGACAACATTCCTTCTGATAAACACATGTCCGAAAAAACGGCCTATCTGCACTGGAAAAGTTTAGTCTTACTTAGAAATGTGTTACAAATAATCACAATATGTTAATTCCACAAAAAGTACATGTAAGTAGATTTATATTATATTTTTATTGTAGGTTTATGTTGCTCCTTTTACCATTTTTTGATATTAAATACACTTTTAGTTTTTTGAAAAACGTACTTACGTACGTAAATATTGTTTTAATTACCCAGCAGCTAGGTTATGTTTAAAAGAAACCACTTTTAAGTGTATTTACTAATGAAATGAAAGTACAATCCGGCAAAAAAAAGAATATTACAAAGAAAACACATCAATATATTGATTACATTATCCACTTGCAATATAAAAATACTTCTATCGGTCTGGTATGAAATGACTGTCTCTATCGACAATAGCAGTGAGCTATGAACTTATCCATCTTCTTTGATCACACGATAACTATTATCCATTCAATGTTATATAGAGAGAATGGATGAAACCGGCAATATGATTTTGTTTGAAAGCGCTCTAAAGTGAAGACTAAAAGTCGAGTGGGCAAACGGTGGCGTTCGCCTGCTCGCTTACTCTTCATAAACAGATGACACACGCCCCCATTCAATGGAAATATCAGAGAGCCAGATAAAAGCTCCAGCCTAACGTAATTAAGACGTACAAAAGTCAACTCCGGAGGTTAATAGATAAAAAGTGCGCGATAGGAGGGATAAGTAATAGAATTATAAGGACATCGCTTAGTGCACGGAACGTCATTCGCAGTGCGTCGCATAAAAGCTTACCCGTGTCAAAGAGATAACACCACAACGATATAGGCGGAGCGCGCTCCACATCGGATGAACCAGGTCCGGCTCGAAAAGGAAACCAATAAAACGTATGTCAAACAACAGACGACTTGCAATGTTGAGGACAATATGAATTCAACGGCTTTTTATAATAAAAAGTTACCTCTATAAAAACCATCTTTTGTGCATGACAAAGTATTTAAATTAATTAAAATTTCATTTTTAATTAAATCCAACTCAGATAAATTGTTTGTCAAATCAAAGAATAGTTTTCAGAGAGAGATTAAACATTGATAAATTTATGATGATTTGATTAATAACACAGGCCTGCATTTTGACTCTTTGAAACACTTTGAAAGTTGATTTAAAAATTTTAACTGTTTTCTAGTAATTGGGTAGCGCTGATTTCAAATCTGCTTTTATGTTTTTTGTATCACGTAAGGTTATTTTTCAAGCCAGTAAAATCAAAAAATATAGAAAAAACACGATTTATTTCATTTATTTTTATTATTTAAGCTAGTTTTATATTATATTTAAAAAAATACAAAAATATACACATAGAAACTATTAGAAATAGTTATTTATTCTTTATGCTTCTTAAAAAAACGTTTTCGTTTTTCAGAAAAGCTTCGTTTGGTTGTTTTTCTGTCATATTCAGCTAAAGGAAGATCTCTTCTCAATGTCCAACAGTAATCGGCCATCATTTTTGTGTCCCAGCGCCCTTGGTATCTTTTTTCCATCTCTTTAATATCCTGGTGAAATCTTTCTCCTTGCTCTTCACTCACGTCCCCAAGGTTTTCTGGGAAATAGTCCAAATGGGAATGTAAAAAGTGAATTTTTATGCTCATATTGCAACCAAGAATCTTGAATTTTTCCAGTATATTTTCAACGATCTCAACATAGTTTGTGTCTTTATAATTCCCTATAAATTTATGTACAGCTTCGTTAAAAGCATGTCATGCATGTTTTTCCTTATCTTCCATCACATTTTCAAATTCTTGATCTTTCACCAAGCTCCTAATCTGCGGGCCTACAAAGATTCCTTCCTTTAATTTTGCCTCTGACAGAGTCGGAAATGTTTTACACAAATATTTAAAACAATTCTTCTTTGTTTAATGCCTTACATTTTTGGTTCCAGGTGTTAAAGTCACCCTTTGTGGCCAGTCTCTTTTTATCCAATGCTGTTCTCGATTTCTGCTATCCCACTCGCACAGGAAACATGGAAATTTAGTATATCCAGACTGCTGACCCAAGAGAAGGCCTAAAATTTTTAAATCTCCACACACTTCCCAGTTGTGATTTTCATATTGTATTCTTAGAAGTAATTCCTGTAAATGTTCATAGTTTTTCTTTAAATGAACAGAATGGCCGACCGGAACAGAAGCAAAAACATTGCCATTATGTAAAGAACAGCTTTAAGGCTCCTTTTTGAAGAGTCGATGAAAAGTCTCCAGTCAGAAGGCGTGTACTCAGGAGCTCCGAGGAAAGTAAGTAGATCAGCAATTGCTTGGCAGTACACGAGTTGTCCGTTTTGTGCAAAATATTTTACAAATCCAGCCTCACGATTTCTATACCAAGAGAAGGTAATTTCTGGGGCAAGCAAATTTTTTTGTTTCAACCTAGACCCCAGTACTTCAGAAAGATCTTTTGAAAGTCCCAAATCTCTTACTAAATCATTCAGTTCGCCTTGTGAAAATAGCTTGGTTTTGACCTGGGGTTGATGGTTCAAAATCACTATCCATCTGTACGGAGCCGGAAGTTGAAGAGGTTTCAATATCTTCTTGTAGTACTTTGGGGGGGTATAGGTATAGGTACATGATCACTGTGAGGAACTGGTCTGATAGCTGATTTAATATTGTTTGGGTACAAAATATGTTTCAAAGTTTTTCTATTATGCCCCTTAATATCACAAAGACAAAAGTAGCAATCTTCATGATGATTTTGCGGTTCTCTCCAAACCATCGGTATTCCAAAAGGAAGGCTTTTTCTATTCCCTTTGGTCCAATGTCTTAAACCTTCTTCACATACCTTACAAACAACGTGCGGTGCCCAATCTTTATCTTGATCCCCTAATTTGATTTTGAAATAAGCATAATATGCATTTTTCACAAATTCATCAATTGGTCTCTTAAACTTTTTCAAGACGAAATATCCACAAATATAACAGAAATCATCTGGTTTGTTTTTGCAACACCGGCTAGACGTATTTTTAAGCAATGTTTATTTATCAAATACTACGCACAACACTAAAGACAAATTAATTTTACTTGTTTACTGATCGACACTCAGAGCTATAATGAAGTAAATGATATTAAAATATACATTTGATTTGGAGTGATAAACTTGAAATCCTTCTTCGCAGTACTAACAAAGTGAAAGCATAATAAATAGGATTTAGCAGGTAAAAATTCCCGGAAATCTTGTCCAAAATTAATACATGTAATAAACGATTTACATCAGGTAATGAGAGCCTATTTAACAAATTTCTTTAAAACCACAACAGAAAATCATTTTTGGGTTAATACCTAGAATTTGAAGTAGTACATTCATTTTAAAATGTATTAAAACGCCTATTATAAGATTTTTTTTTTTATTTTTTTTCTTTTTCTTTTGTGCAAAAAAAATCTGTGGGTGGTAGAGAGCAACTGTATTTTAATTAGTTTTTGCTATATAAAAACTGAGCTTAACAAACAAAAATCACGTCATCACAAATTTTATGCAGGCCTGTGTAATTTGTTGGAATTTCTATTAATTACGTACATAATAAAATCCAACGTTAAAGAAGTTTGATTACATTTAATAAAAATAAGGTAAAGCTTTTATGTAACTGTGATCGCTGGCCATCGTTTCTCTTCGGTTTTCAGGCTACATTTTCAGCCTAGGAATGTGTTTTCTTCTGTACTCTCATTCCAGAGAAATTTCTGCCGTTGCTGTTGACCTTATGTATTATTGGAATTGAAATTTTAAAGTAACCTAACATTCACATCCCTAATCATATATACCCTCTAACAAAATGAAATAATACTACTGTGAATATGGCCCTGACCAACTCGTATATATACCTGTACCGAACTAGCATTATATAAAACCAAAATTGGACGATAAAAAAATATTTTTTAAATAAAGAATAGATATTTTTAGATATATTTTCTTAGATTACATATACAGTGTGTTTCACTTTTCATTGGGACACCTAAATAACTTTTTTATTTTGAAAGCAATCAATATAAAATTATTATCATTTATATAGGCCACGACAATCTACCTTTTCGTATGAATAGAGTTTATGTAAAGTAAATATCTAGCCAACTATAATTAAAATAAAAAGTAATGTTTCAAGTAATGTCATACTAGCGATTAAGATAGAGCAAAAAAGTATTAGGAAAAGCTTTTGCAAATTACTCAAGAACCCCCAATACCAAATTTCGCTGAAAATATTTCATTTTTAAATTCTTCTACATTTGTATGCTATCTGTAGATAATAGTTTGTTATTGCAATAATAAGAGTGCCATGAAGCAAAAAAATAGTTTGTCAGTTCAAACGTCAAAGTTTACTTCAGTTGTAACTATCGATAGACATTTAATTATTGCGCAAAAAGTAGAAATTATTCTAATTGTTGGTGATAATGTACGTTCTATCCGAGAGACTGCTAAAGAGTTTAACGCGAGACATCCCGAACGTCCACCCATCCGTCATCGAACTGTTGCATACATGAATAAAATTTTCAACACTACTGATAATGTTGCTAAACCACGTCAACGAGAATTGAACAATCGAGAACAACATTTCGTTGCAGTGTATCGTAATAATCCTCACACGAGTTTACGAGATATGGCTAGCAGCCTCTCGGGTAGAACGTACATTATCACCAACAATTCAAATAATTTCTACTTTTTGAGCAATACTTAAATGTCTATCGGCCATTGCTCAGCAAAGTTCAATAGTTACAACTGAAGTAAACTGTTTACTGAATTGACGTTTGAACTGACAAATTATTTTCTTTCTTCATGGCACTCTTATTATTGCAATAAGAAACTATTATTTACAAATAGCATAAAAATGTAAAAGAATTTAAAAATGAAAAATTTTCAGCGAAATTTGGTATTAGGAGTTCTTGAGTGATTTGTAAAAACTTTTCCTAATACTTTTTTGCTCTATCTTAATCGCTAGCATGACTTTACTTGAAACACTACTTATTTTAATTATAGTTGGCTAGATATTGACTTTATAAAAACTCTATTCACATAAAAATGTGCATTGTCGTGGCCTGCACAACTGATAAAAATTTTATATTAATTGCTTAGGTGTCCCCATGAAAAGTGAAACACACTGTATATATTTTTAGGTGAAGAATATTTATTAAATTCAAGTTCACTACGTCTTTTACGTTAAGAACCGGGCTTGTTAAAAACCAACTCCTACAACTAATCTACCACACATATCTCAGGAAACAGCTCAGGCTGTTCATGTAGGTGACCGGTTGGACATTATCTACAGAGTTTTCCCGTGGATTCATTATTTGTAGATGTTTCAATAGTATCGATTCTATTAAGGCTCTTTTCTTTGCCTACGTTTTTTCTAAGCTCGAATATGCACCCATAGACTAGTTCCCTTCTATGATGCTCAATCTCTTCGAGCAAATCCAGGGTAAATTTTTGAAGAACCTATCTTTTAAGAGTGATGACGTAATTGATCACCGCATTTTATTGGAAAAGTTAAGCTCCTTTTGCATTAGTAGATAATTTCTGGGATTATTTCAGTCATATTTTTGCAATAGAATCAATTATGTTTATTACAATGCGGTCTGATCTCGGCTCTTCCGTTTTACATCGGGAGTACCGCAGGGTCTTAAACCTTGACCTAATTTTATTAAATTAAATCTATCAATTGTCTTGTATTAACTTATGCTGATGATATTAAAATTTACCATAGGATTGATTCTTTGACTGTTTATGCAATAATTTAAAATTGAATACAGATGAGTGTTTTCTAGTATCTTATTCTAGAAAGATTACTAGAATTGAGTCGCGCTAAACAACTAATAATGTTGAGATTTGCCGTCAGTTATCGATTAAACACTAGAGACAGTCAAAGAATCAATCCTATGGTAAATTTTAATATCATCAGCATAAGTGACATATGAAAAAATATTACATTTTCACATCATGCCCTTAGTGTCACAGCTGCTACCAGATCTCTTGCATTCATTATTCGTGCATGCAAATACTTCAATAATATCGATTCTATTAACTCTTTTAAGAATAGAAATAAAACTACGGTTTTAATCTTCAATTTTAATCATTACTCGTAAAACGACAATTGTTTCGCCAACACAGTGGCTTCCTCAGGTGTTTACCTGTAAACAGTACGTTACAAACTAAATAAAAAATAAATAATATATCTATAAAATCAAGAAGGATGGTATTTAAAATATTTTTAAAGAAATCTATGAATTACATGTATTGTCGGTAGTGAAAGAATGTGGCGCATCTGGTCGGCCCTAACTGTATATTATAGGGTACTAAACATATTTACGCATAAATTTGTTTAATAACCAACATATACATTTGTATAATCGTCTAAACAGATTTTAAGTAAATAAATTTAATAAAGGCGAGTTATTTAAATCTAATTTATCATTTAATAAAATTTTATTAAATATTAAATGATAAATTAGATTTAAATAACTCGCCCTTATTAAATTTATTTACTTAAAATCTGTTTAGACGATAATACAAATGTATATGTAGGTTATTAAATAAATTTATGCGTAAACATGTTTAGTACTCTATAATATACAGTTAGGGCCGACCAGATGCGCCACATTCTTTCACTACCGACAATACATGTAATTCATAGATTTCTTTAAAAATATTTTAAATACCATCCTTCTTGATTTTATAGATATATTATTTTTTATTTAGTTTGTAACGTACTATTTAGAGGTAAACACCTGAGGAAGCCACTGTGTTGGCGAAACAATTGTCGTTTTAGGAGTAATGATTAAAAGTGAAGATTAAAACCGTAGTTTTATTTCTATTCTTAATTATGGATCTTCATCAAGTAAATGCCGAATCAATTCAATTATTAACTCTTTTCTTTAGCTTTCGTTGTTTCTATACTCGAATATGTACTTATATCTTGGTATGCCCTTCTACGGTGCTGAGTTTAACCTCTTAGAGCGAATCCAGCGTAAAATTTTGAAATACCTTTCTTATAAGTGTGATGGACGCTATTCCGTAAATGGAATTAATTGAAAGAGTTACTTGAGCGACATGGCGTCATCTCACTCTCAGGAAGGACTACTAGCGCCCTATTTATGTGAAATGTTGTTATTTGTAAGGTAGATTCATCAGACTTACTGTCCAAAGTTGATTTACTTGTGGTACGTTTGGAGTCGAGATCAATTCAATTTCATATTATACCCACGGAAATGACGAATATACCTATAGTAATTCGGTACATATTTTTAATATGCTGAGAATGAATTTGTCTTGATTGTCATATGTCATTTCTTTTTTAATATACATATTTAGTGCGATTATATATGTATTTATATTGCAAAATACTTGTCTTTTCGGATTTGTTTAAATAAAGCTAACGGCAATTTAAAGCATTAGATTAATAATAAAACAAATACACTAAAAACATTTAATAAGTAATAACTAATAATAGCAGTATTTATTTACATATTATTATTACATATAATATTGGAAATAAAACGTTTATTTACTTTTTCGAAGACATTATATAGATGCATAGTGTTTCTTAAATAAATATAAATTTAAATAAAATATCTCCATATCGTGGTGCATTTGTATTACTTGTATTATTTCACGTTGTCCAACTCGGAGATCAAAGGTAATCACGGTTTCTATATGAACAATGTACTTCTAACAATATTAAATTTAAAGGCAAAGTCAAGTTTCAAGATAAAGTTTTGGTGTAGTGTATCATATCAGAGGCTGGTGTCTCATGGTGAAGGTTCAAGGTGAAGCCATCAATGCAGACATTTACATACGAAAATGCCCGCACATAATCCCAACATAATCCCGCACATAATCCCAACGATCAAATAATGTTCTGGCCCCGTGCCATTACGCCAGAAGAGCAAGAGTCTGGTTAGGTACAAGCGGCATCAATTTTGTTCCGAAGCCAGGTAACCTTCCAAAAGTTCCTCAGGCGGGGTCCATTTAGGAATTTTGGTCTCATTTGAGCAGAAAGATATATGATGGTGGTGGGGAAGTCCAAAATGAGGAGCAGTTAAGAGGCAGAATCTTTCAGAAAGTTCGGGAAGTCGACGTTGCTACCGTCCAAAGACTGGTGGGCCATGTAAGAGCCAAATTACGTACCATAGAGGAGCATGAGCCTTTATCCGTCATGTAAATGTTATGTTTAATTGAATTAAAACTATATAAGAATAAAGAGATCATTGTTTTCTTTTTTCCGGAAAAGCGCTTCTTCATTTATAAATGAAATAGATTATATTTTATTAAAATATTATTATATTTTTTTGGCCAATTTTGCCATTCTTGCTTGTCAAGAAACTATTTGTCCCGTGGCAAGCATACCTTTCTGCATATATAAAGATATATGAGGAGATATTGATTTATAAAATGTACTACCATTTTGAAGAAGATCGTCAAACTTTTTGAATCGAATTGTTTCTATAGACGAAATATTGGTCTATCACAACGATCCAAAGACCAAAAACCATAAAGTGGAAGCATTATGGTATTTCATAGCCCAAGAAATTTCCTATTCAAAAATCGATTGGCAAGATTCTGGCTTCAGCTTCTCTTAGGAAGAAAGATGAAATAATTTTGATATATTATTTGGAAAAAGGTAGAACTATTACAGGAGCACATTATACCGAGTCGCTAACTAAATTAATAGGAAAATTATGGAAAGACGCCGCGGAAAACTGGTCAAACGTGCACACTTTTGTTTCAAGATAATTTCTGCTCACAGAGCTTAGAATTACTGTGTAAGTCGTAAAGGAAATTATGTTGAATATACAAAATTTTGTATTTAAATGGTGTGGCGTTTTAAATGGTAGGTAGGATAAGTAATTAATTATCCTACCTATCCTTCATTTAAACATCATTTACAACAATATTTTTTACCGTGTAAGTACCCTTTTCGCTGGTATTTCGTCGTCTGCATTTTCTGATACTCATTCCGTATAAGGCGTTTCTCTTTCTCCCATCAGTTTCCCTTCTCCTTCTAAGCTCGTCACTTTTCACATTTTTTATTATCTAAACTCATGTGCTTGCTCTCATCGTAAATAGCCCACTTCAACGATATTTACTGTTTTTTCGCTACGCAATGACCGTTCACAATTCGATTCTATAAAATAACACCGTCCCACAGGAATTTATTTTATCTTCGCATTACTTTTTTGTTATTTGCATCGGAGAGGAACGTAAATATAAAATACCAGCTTAAAATCTAAATTATATTTTGTTCTTGAATTTTCTGTGGAATTTAGTATATAATCCCAGTATTTCGAGTTTTTGCCATGTCTTTTTCTCATTATCGTGCAATAACAGAAGTGAACTTACTACATTATACTAATTTCGCCCTTATTCAAATATTGACTTTTCTTATTTAAATAGTCTAAATTCCAATATACCAATTAAAAATAATCTCTACATATGCATAAAAGAAATTTGATATTGATAAAAATTTATTACATTTAGAAGTCTTATTTTTGACATTCCTTCTAGATGATATAATATTTTCAGACATCATTTGCTTTATTTTATTTGACTTATGACATAATGCGAGAAAATTGTATTAAAATACTATGATATTATTCCTGAAAATTCTTATCGATATTTCTCTATTTCTATTAGTCAACTCTGTGGTACTTCACTAAACTTCGGCTTGTACATATTCTCTAATACTAGCATCCATTTAACATAAGCAAACTTTATATACTCTAACATTGTCCCCACCCTAACATTCTTCTTCATTTTTCTCACCATTATTTTGTCTTTAATTTTGGTTTAACCTAACGTGACTTTAATTTTCAAATGCCCTTGGCCACCCGCAACCAATTCTAAAACCTCTTCATCGACCTTGATCACCAATATGATTCTGGAACCTCCTATTTACCCTTCACCTCATATTCCTCCTCACCCTGTTTAAGAAGATCGGTCAACCTCAACCGATTCTAAACCTCCTCATTGACCTTGATCGCCAATATAGATGCGATCAAGGTCAATGAGGAGGTGTTAGAATCGGCTGAGATACTCTACGGACGCCAAATGATTTAACCTTGCCACCTTAATATGAATTAAAATTTTCATAAATTTCAAAATTTGCGCGATCTTTAATAATACACTAGAATAAATATACGCGGGCAGATCAGTAACTAATTAGCCTATCAAAGGAGGGCAGCACTAAAAGATCTTATGTGTTTTTCAAGTTGGCATTTCTTCAAAATATAACTGCCATAATATAAGTTCATTTGGATAGCAAAAATTCCTATTATTTGAGTGAACAATGAACTGCTTCTAGCTTGTTTTGACACCTGAAAAAGTGCAGTACCAACAAATAACAAAATACTTATTTTTTTATAATGAAACAAACTATATAATCAAAACTGAGCTGAACTCTGTTTATGGGGGCCAATCTCCATCTAAAGGAACACTCCACAAATTGTGTAGTCGAGCAGAGGCTCTACACATGTCATATGGATCAGTGGTTTCGATTTTGCATAAATATTTAGGTACGTGCAAGATAGATGCTGTTTTTATGAATCACAAACATCAATGAGAGCACATTTCAACCCTTAGCAAAGATAAGATATGATTCAAAGGAGTTTTGACACTAAATAATAAATGTTGATAAAAACTTCATATGTTATTATACACTCAAAATGAAGCAACGATTAAAACAAAGAATTGAGACTGGCACAATTCCTAAAGATCGTACATTAGGCCAGAAACCTTGTAGCTACTATTTTTGGAACCGTGTTGTTTCTATTTTTATAGACTAGCTTCAAAAAGTCAATAACAGCCGAATACTATGCATTCATTTAGATTTAGATCTGCACGATACGATACGAATACAACGTAAAAAGCCCCTCTTAAAAAGGAAACGAGTGCTTTTGCTTCAGGATAATGTATGCATTTATACTTCCCTAATTTTCTATATTGCGGACTGGATCTTCATCCAGCTTATTCACCAGATTTGGCCCGCAGACTTCGTAGTTTCTCCCAACCTGAAAGCTACGCCCAATCACAAGAGATTTGGGTCTAATTGAAAGATAATAATATAATTGAAAGATAGTTTGATAAAGCTTTTTTTTGGAAGGTATGAGAAAAGTTGAATGTCGGTGGACTAGGGGAATATGCTGAAAAATTAAGTAATATTTTGCCAAAAAGTTTAAGTCTTCTTGTCCAGACCCACTAGTCACTGACTCTCCCTCATATATCATATGTCTACTTCTAAGATGAATAAACTATCACCATCACAATATATATGTACGTAGGTGTATGGATTTGTTTTATCATATTAACGGCAAACTTCGAATCGTGACAGTTCAATCAATCTCCACCTCCAAATAAATTGAAAATTATTCTATTTATCAAGATGTGTTTTCTGTATTTGGACTCAACAAAAAGTTAAATATTAGAAATCAAATATAAAAAAGGCTCTGTTGATCTAGTAGAAACACGAAAAGCCTTTGAAAAATTATATAACGCAATATTATCAACTCAATACATTATATTCACCCGGGATTCGATATTTTATTCTTTCAATATGTATAGCAAGCGCCAATTAAGTTGGCGCGAGGAAGGGGTCCGCAGAAGACGTTTTTAAAAACGTCCACCCCCACTACTCAAGTAATTGTCAGAATACATTTGTCATTGACGTTTGACGGAACATAATGTCTTTGCTAGGGGATCATAAAGTGATACACGCTCAGAGGTTAGAATTATCTGACATTTGATGTAAAACCAAATAAAAATCTCCCCACTACTTCTAATCTTGCGCGAACTTACCCCTCCTCGCGCCAACTTAATTGGCGTTTGCTAAATGTTGATTTCACTTGATTTTATTTGCAATTGTAACCCAATCTAAATAGTTTTGAGGCTCTAGATCGTCGTTTCTCAACCTCGGGGTCGCGGTGGTATTAAAGGGGGTTGCGAAATAGACTAAACAATAATGAAAAATTTTATGAGAAAAGAGCATTTATTAAAAACATTTCACTTACAATAAATACACATGTAAAGAAAAGAACTTAATGTGATGGTTGCACTTTTTTTTTCATTTAAAAGCTTCTCCTTACGAGGATCTACGTTAGAATCACACCAAAGCAAATTGTTTTCAAGTGATAGAAGACGTTTCATGTATTAGTTTTTAGCGCAACCATAGACGAAAAACCATTTTCACAGAGATAAGACGTGGCAAAATACATTAATATTTTCAATGCTTTGCACGAGCGCCCATACCGGCGCTCATGGCGCGAGTGTAATTATGCGATAGAATAGGGACGCAACATGAGCTTGTTACCGATATAAGTATAGAAGTAGAGACATTTATTCTATCAGAAATAATTAAATATACATTTGGTTTTCTGCTATTAAAGTAATATGCATAAACACACGAAAAATAATCGGCGCACATGGCGCGCACGGAAATTGGTCTGCTCTAATCAGTAGTATCTGCTAGATCACCTGAATCCACAGCATCAATTCCTGACATAATGTTTATGAACGAGGAATATTCTACAATTTACAGAATGAATCGATAAATTGTTAATAAAAAACATAGTAAACTGTGTTAGGTTTCATGCTGATATTTACAAATTGTGTTTCTAATACAAGTTTGTGGTAAACAGTTGATTAATTTTATAGAAAATGTATATATATATATATATATAGATGTAAAGTCGGTAAATTTTGTAATGAATCACTATTCAAAATTAATAGTCTTTAGAAGCCTAGAAAGTTGCCACCAAACACATCAAACATACTTAAGACTACTCTAAGATTTGTTCCTTCAACAAAATACAATTTCTAACAACTTTCTAACAACTGTTAGTTAGAATATTGAAACTGTATCCGATATTTATTATTTACATTTCATCATCCGCTACATCTCTCGATCCGGCACTGAAACAAGTCGAAGTGCCACTCTTTGTATTAGGACTTCATTATTTGATATTGTAGGATGGATCATCCCCATCGTACAATCCGGTTACACTAATTTCCGGCTCTGGCCGATCTTAATATCATTAGGAGTTCACGTACGAGCGGGCGCCATATAGACGATCTTCCGGGTGCAGTAAACTACAGTCAGTACACCGTGCGTAGGATGTGACTAACATTCTAATTCAACCGTCCCCAAAATTTCCAGCTATATCTTCTTCATTGAAGGTCAGGTGCTGTACGTTTAACACAAATGCGAAATGTAAATGGCGAGGGCCTGAGAAAATTCCTGTGTTTGATAATCAGATTTAATTGAACGCATTTACTCTTAACTGAAAATTTTAGATTGTGGTTTATATAAAGGTATTTTAAGAAGTGGTATTTAGAATAAATTAAAAGAAGCCTTACTGTTACAATTAAAAGTTCTTTTCCTTTTTCGCATAGTTGAATCATTTATCTAAATATTTTGCAACAAATGTTATTTGCCTATATAGGGTGTCCTTGAAATAATAAACAGACAACGTATGAAAAATGGAAAGATGTAATTATAGAAGCTGACCCGTATCGTTATATTCAATTTTTAGGAGTGTATAGTAGACTTCATTTCAAGTAACAAAAACGCAAAACTTTTATATCCATTTTTATTTGTTTCAAAGTTACAGATCTATGAATGTGATTGTCAGATAATGAAAAAAATGTAATCAGTGTTGTTCCGTGACCTGTTGAGATATTCGGTAGAATGGTTCGTGAAAATTCGGTAGACTTCGGTAGATTTTTTATCCTTAGTTTAAAATCAAACAATTATATGAAAACAATTTTAATTTCTAAAATACATATAATAATAGTTATTAATAGTATCATATAACTAGTTAATATAATAAAAATGTAAATATATATGAAGCACACTAACAATAACTTATATTATTATATACATGATGTTTTATAAAACTAATGACGTTAATAATAATAATAGTTAATAAACTCTACTCGTCCTCAGGTATATTTTTAAATGTTTCTTCATTTATTTTCAATATCAATTTTTTGTCTATTTTAAAATCGAAACAGCTATTTTTATTTATAGGTATATGTCTTACTATGAAGAAGTCCTGTGACTGTTTCCGTGCTTAATTTAGTACGTTGTTTAGTTTTCATTAAATTGATGGAGGAAAAAATTCGTTCCACATTTGCGGAAGAATGTGGTAAACACAACAAATTTTGAATAAAATTACATAATAATGGAAAGACATTCGATTCATCACCACGTTTTATTGCCATGACACTAGCCCAGAATTCCAACATATATGTGCTGAAATTTTGGCGTTCTGTGTAATTTCGTAATTGCCTCCATTCGCTATCTATATTTTCAAGTTCGTTTTGTGGTATTAAATTCGGAAAAAGTAAAGCTATATCTGCTATTGAACTTATAGTTCCGCTTTTTACTATCTCGGGGTCAATGAAATTAAATTTTTTAAGTGGGTTGTTTTTTAGTGGAAATCTAGTCGTGATTTGTGAACAACTTTCAACGTAAAAATCCAAACAACATAGTCGCAAATATTTTATTTGTTCTGAATTCAATTTACCTTCTAGATAAATTCTAACATTTGCTCCTAAATACATATCTTCTAATGCTTGATAATTATGTGGATTTTTAAATTCAATGTTTTCTAATGCTGTAGATAATAAATAGTTTTAGGAAACAGTCACAAATTGTTCGAAAAATATTGAATACACTATTATATAAAGTCTAAAGTTTTGGCGATTCTGATTGCATTTCACGATTTAGACTATTAAATAGTGGCAAAACATAATCTAGAAATAATAGAAAGACTTTGGTTAGGGGATTATTTAAATGATCGAGTATGTTTTCAGCTGTTGAGACATCGCCATCTGCAACAGCAGTTGTAAAATATAATCTGAGCGGATTGTATTGTTCTAGAATTCGTTTAATAGCTGAATCAACCGATAACCATCTGGTTTGGGACGGGTGTAAAATTTTGTGGATTTTAACATTGCAAAATAATTGATACTCTTGGAATTCGCTGATTCTTTTCGGACTAGAGTTGAAGTAATTAAAAATATTTCTTGTTAAGTTGTCAAGGAAATTTGGCAAATTTTCGCATGTATGCAGCAACTAAGTAAAATGAGTGGCAGATGCACTTCATGACAAATAAATTCTGTATATCTTTTTTTAGTAATGTTGTAACGGAATGATGTCTTCCCATTATTACATTTGCTCCATCAGAAGCAAAGCCAATCATATTATCTTTATAAGGAACAGAATTTGAGACAAATATATTTATAACATGATTATATAAAGTTTCCGCATTCGCACTATCTAATTTCACAAGAGCAAAAAAAAACAGTCTCCGATTAAATTGTCTTTTGCATACCTGACGACAAGACAAAGATGTTTTATCGTTGAGCGATCTGTAGACTCGTTTATAATAAGAGAATTTATTATATTTAATATCCTCACCTTCAGCACCTATGACATTTCGAACAATAGCTGTGGTTTTCTTTCTGGCGCACGATATGCCTTGAGCAATCTTTGAATCGGGACAAATGTTAGCTATTAATTTTGGCAAATGATCCATTACCAAAAATGGCAAATTATGTTCTGCAATAAATGCAGACAAGCGGATCTTGGCTAAAACCAAGATAATTAAAATTATTGTAAACATGAAATAATTTAAATAATCATACCTTCGGCAATATTATTCTTTATTTGCGCCGATTCTGTCATACCTGCTGAAAATTCGGTTAAACGCGGCTGTTTGCGTATCATCCTTGCTGTATGTTTATGAATTATCGAAAGACTGTGTTTCATTAGAGAATCTTTTCCGCTAGAAATATTAATGTCTTTACTGCAGATCTTACATCTTGCAAAATTTTTTCCCTTTTTACTTCTAGAAAGTCATCTCTCAAAGTCTTCCAGCTTTTCCCAATCTTCCTTATAATTTTGGGAATATTTTATTTTTTTGCTATATTACTTGGGCCAGCTTGTTCACATTCACTGTCACTACCCATATTTTAACACTAAGTATATTAATTAAAAAAAAAATCAAGTAACACCTATGTATGTGTTCTTCTAGAAACGATATAGGATACTGATTTCAAATTTTAAATGCAAAAACAGAAACAAACCCTTCACTCAAGATGCCCCACTGTTTAAAACTCATAGCAATAAGCAAATAACCAAATAGATATCGCTTTTATTCATTATAGAATGATATGTTGTATTTATTTCATTCATTCATTTGTTCGAGTGAAAAGGATTATTTCATTGTTGTAGTATTTTGAAATAGTTATTTTCGGGGGAATAAGTATTTTTATTTGAAAAACAATGTTTCTTTAAGATAGTTTTTAACCAGAATAGTCCCTTTATTTAGAATAAAGAGCGCTTGAGAAGCCTGCAAATAAATACCTACCGACATACATAATTGTTGCCTTTGAATTCAAGCATTATATCGACTACAATCCATAGTAGCTTTTTTACTGTCCCTACTCCTAAAATTGCTTGCCTGTTTTAATTTTCTATTTATTATAGTCATGTCATAGACTAAAGATGAATGCCATTATAGTAGTAAGTTATTATATTGTATTTTTATTCTTTATTATACATTAAAAAAATACCCCTATAAATATTTACATTAACACGTATTATTTACATGAATATAAAGAGTTTTAGCACAATTTTATTTTTTTTCTCATTCGTTTAAAAATCGGTAGTTACGATGGCTTCATCGGTAGATCGGTAGAAGTGTAGAAAAATCGGTAGATCTACCGAAAAATCGGTAGACGGAACAACACTGAATGTAATCCTTTATTAAAAAATGCAACCTTAACAGTCATTTGAACATTTGTTTATCGTATGATATTCATGGTTCAGCACTTACGAAATAAGTAAGAAATTTCCTTATCATAAATCAATTTCCAGTACTCTCTTTTGTAGATCTCCAAGAAATTACTGTATTCACTACGACACGTGTTTATTTATTTTAAGATGACATTTTATTATGCAACGTTAACAATCACAGGCCTGTTATTGAATCGTATAACTTTTTTAAAATAAAATCAGTTTGTATTGACTTTAGGATTACATTTTTTTTCATGATCTGACAACCACATTCATAGATCTGTTTTTTGCGTTTTTGTTACTTGAAATGAAGTCTACTTTACACTCCTAAAATTTGAACATAACGATACGGGACACTTGTATAGAATAGGAATCGGAAATATTTTCCAAAAAATTCCTTCTTATAAACGAAGAAAAAAATGAAAAAGATATTGAAAAAATATTGTCACGCCACTGTCCGATTGTAAAAAGTATCAGAGTTGACCGACAATAACAAAATGAATAGTTTCGTTATTGTCCATATCATCCTGCTGTTACGTATGTAAACATATGCTATAGCGAATTTGCGTGTGAGATATTTATTATCTGTACACATTTTGAATACTTTGAATTCATAGGCGTCACGTAATACAATTTTCAGAGTGTTCGTAATTTCGGAGTTCGCGTCGTATTTAACTCACAATATTTTGGATTTGTATTCTATAATTACATCTTTCCATTTATATGTATGTGGCCTCTTTATTTAAAGGAGACCCTGCATATTAAATATTTACTAAAATTAAATTAAAATATTTGTACTAGGGTTGCTATTTATGTATCCGAAATAGCAAAAAGAAGCCAATATTTATCATTAAAAATGGTTTTATTGTTTTTCAAAATATTCTCTGTGCTGATCGAAGTATTTGTACAGGGTCTTCCAAAATTAGTTATACAGAAATAACGTTTAACTGTGAAAAAAGTATACATTTTATGCAACTGAATTGTAAACCAAACAATTCAAGAAAACTTTAAACTTCATTTACAAATGTTCAATATGAATTCCGCTTGTAACATGGCATATATCTAATCCGTAAGGGAATTCTTCTCAAATTTTACATTACATATCACGGTTAATGGTTGCAACAACTTCTGTTTTCCGAACTTGCAATTCATTTCATAAACTGTGTCTTTATAACATAACCAGGCCTAGGATCCAATATAAATGTAAAAAAATAATACAACATGTAAATTGTTAAAATTCTTTTTTGTCTATTTGTATTTTCACAAATCATTTATCTACAACTTAAAATATCTCATTTCTTAAACTAAAACTTAATTATTATCAGAGAGTTTTATATAAATGGTTTATTAAAAAGATATTTTTGAAGTCAGTATTTTAGATGCTATAGAATCTTTCACATAAGACGGTTAAGTGTTTCACATGACCAAGAGGGTATCTTTCCTCCAAATGTTAAGTTAGTACTCAAAGTGTCTATCTGACTCTTTCAAATATGGATATGTTGCTTCTACTGGTACTTTGATTCTAAATTAAGTGTGTTATTCGACATCTGTTTAAGTGGAAGTCGAATTCATACAGAATAGCACGTCTATCTCCACACCGTATACATATATAATAAGTTTTATTAATGCCTATCAATTAATATTCTATTACACAAATTCAATAATACAGATATCACGAGATCACTCGTGGAAACCTAAATTCCTATCCGCTTACTAAGATATCTTGCATAAATTTACACTCACAGGAGTCTATTTATCGTTATTTGTCAAAATTTAAAACCTATATAAATTCTAAAATAATTTATTTTGTTTTATAGACTCAAAATGATATTGTGCTCTATTTATTTACTCAAATCATGTCCCATGCTTCATAATACTTTTACTTGAATAGAATTTCAATAGAATTTTAAATTAAACTCATTGTATAAAGGGAATATTTAATACGATATTAATAATTATAAATCAAATATGCAAACGTAGATAAATCAAATTATTGATAACTTTCTTAATAAAAATCGAACTTTATTCATGCGATTAAAATCTAAATGAATATTAAATGTACGCTGAGTGCAAAGTGTCGAATGAATAAATTAATGATGTTGAATGATTTCTCTTCTTCCGCCGTCTTAAGCCTTTTATATTAAGTCCTTTTTGCTTCTAGGAAGATGCCCTCTCACTTCTCGTATTTATTTTCAAACTTAATTTTTTTCTTGTGTTTGATTCCACCTATTACATGCAAATTTGTTTTTCCTTTCTTTGTATGAAGTTATTTTGTTTACGTAAATTCTATGATGCAGGTTTTCTTTTTTACTTTAATGACAGCTGTTTTGTTTGTTTACATTTTCTACGTAAGAATTTACAATTGTTATTCTAAATATTTTAAATATAGTTCGCATTTGTTCTAGGCATTTTATTATTTTTCAGATTACACTGCTTCTGTTGTTAATACCAGCTGTTCTTAATGGATTTACTCTTATTTCTGAAAGTATTTGACGTTACAAATTTCTACATAGCAATGAACGTTTTTCATACAATTTCAACAAGTCTGAGATAAATATTACTAATAATGTGACTAATACATAAAACAACACTTATTTTTGTATCGTTTTTATACTGTCTTGGTACATGAGCATGCTTTTTATCTAATTAGATTGTAATTATTGTCGAAATTCATTATAAACTATATACACCATGAGTTTAACGCAAAATTCTAATGCTGTATACCAGGTGCATTTCAAAAACTCGGGCTATACTGATTTCTTTTTAATTTATTGTTCAATCAATTAATACTTCATTTACTTTGTTAAATTTCTTTAAAAAAAGGAAATTTCACACCAATATGTGGTACTTTGTACTTGTTACTATAATAAAAATAAATGATAATATACGAGGTGTGGCAATAAAGTTCCGGGAATTTATCAATAAAATACAAGCCAATTAACTTACCAGCAAAATTTTATTATCGACCTTCACAATAGTCCCCCTCTAACTAAACACAACAATTTCAACGTTGCTCCCACGATTGGAAGTATCCTGGGTAATACCCCGAAGTTGACCCGTTCAACACCGCGGTTACAGCATCTTTGGCCACCTGTACGCTACCATGATGAGTTTTCTTGTGGTGTAACTCCATTATGGGAAATAAGAAAAAGTCGTAGGGGGCGATATCGTGGCTATAGAGTGGGTGCGGCAACGTTGGAGTGCCTTTTTTCGCCAAAAGCTCTTGTACTTTGAACGAGGAATGGGCCGCTGCGTTGTCGTGGTGCAAGATCCAGCCGTTCGCGGCGAGTTTGGGCAGCACACGGAAAATGCGTATCCGCAGCCGCTTCAGGACGCCAACATAAGACTGTCCAGTCACTGCCTGACCGGCAGGAACATATTCACGATGAATGATGCCACGGATATAAAAAAAACGATCAACATGGCCTTCAGTCGCGACTTTGTCATCCTAGCTTTCGTGAGCCGCTCCCCACCCTTTGCCACCCACTGCTGACTTTGTTTACGGGTCTGGGGATCATACTCAAATATCCAAGTCTCATCTCCAAAGACTACACGACTCATCCAATCTCTGCCGTCGTTCAGAATACGGGACAACAAATCCTCGCAGATCGATTTTCGCATGTGTTTCTATTGATGGGAGAGAAGTTTTGGCACCATCTTTGCGCAAATCTTTCGTAACATCTTGCGAACGGTTTCTTTGATGATGTTTAGCTCGTCACTAATGCTTGGGCGCTGGTCAGACGTGATCAGCGCGAGCAGACGATCGACATTCGCGTCGGTACAAGAGGTGACAGGAGCTCCTTCACGCGAAACTTCATCTACAGATTCACCCTCTTTGAACCGCTTTGCCCATTCATACACGCGCGTTTTTAATATACACTCGTCTCCGTGCATCGTCTTCAATTTTCGAATGATTTCCGAGGGCTTTTCGTCAAATTTCACTAAAAATTAGCTCAGAGCACGTTGCTTGTAACGTAAGTCACTCATTTTCATGACGCCACTAAAAATGTTAGTTCCGAAGAACACATAAAACACGAACCAAACGTGCTATGGACTTCAAACTTCGACTGGAACTAAAGGAAGCTCCCCTTTTTCAAGCCATATGATTACGAACGATGCAGTGTTGCCAGGTTCCGAGTTATAACTAAATTACCGAAACTTAATTGCCACACCCCGTATGAATTAAATAATAATAAAGTTATAAATATACACACTGCACATTTTATTATGCTTATTATTTTACATAAATAATTGGTTAAAATAGTTGCAAAAACGCAAATACTATCAATCAAACACTATCCCGTCTTTATTATATAAACTACTTTCCGAGCCTTTATATTATACGGATTTTATTAGAAGACAAATTTAGTAATCGACATATTAAAATATCGCGGAATATAAGTAATATTCCGTGCTTGCTAGCAATGATAATCTTTGGAAAACTAACAATGGAAAAGCCGAATTTTCAAGATCAACAACAAAAATTAAAAAATGTTGGGGTGACTCCGACCGGGAAAAATTTTAATTAAAGAAACGAAATTTTCCTTTCTTAAGTCGTAGCCAGTATGGATCGGTGAGACGTCTGGAGCTGGTGCTGCGTTGTACTATTAAAAATTCAGCGGGTGTTCGTCGGGGAAGTGATGTAATGCCGCTCGCTTTTTGGTAGATATTGTCGTCATTTATCATACTTCCAGCACAATGGACATATCCTGGGATAGAAATGTTATAAATATTTAGAGGCAAATCATGAAATAAATAAACCGTGTCGTAGCCGTGGGGATTGGCCGTTTCCGTTAGCCCATCCCTAAGAGCAGTGCTTCCTAAACACAAATTTCACGAACATTACCTAAATTATAAACGTGCATTAAGCTTATTTATGTACATACTTAGTGGTTTTAGTATATGAATACACGAATAGATATCTGAATAAAAGACCAAAAGAAATCGTTATATAAGGCTTTCATTGTATTCGCTCTCATTAAAGTAGAAAATTCACGTTTTAAGATGATCAATGAAAGCAGTATTCTGAATATTTTCTGTATTACCACGCAAAAATAACTTAATAATTATATTTGATTAATTGAGAAACATAGTTGTAAAGGTGTTATAAAATTAACGAAATACACCACACAAATCCGGACACCACTATTATCGAAAATTGAAGAGAGGTAGATACATATTGCTGTGTACTTTGCTTTCCAAATGGGCTCCAATTATCAAACGTGAATCACCGTACACGTATAGTTATAGTTTAGACTCTTATAAAATGTTCTCAGGGTTTTTGTTTTCAAAAGGAATTCTTTGCAACTAGGCCTAGCATCCAATGTAATAAGGAGAGAAATAATACGATAGGATATTAAATTTAATATATTTATTGTACATAACTTGCAAAAATATACATTAATTCTAACGTAATAAATATTATCAATTATATTTTTCTTTCGAAGTGAAATATATCATGTAAATCTTCATGTCTAATCAAAATATACACATATCTAAATATCTAAGAATATCAATTTTAAGGTCTTTGTTTGATTTTAATAAATCTTCTAAATACACCTTCTAAAATCACCTTAGACCAGTGAGTATGATACTCTACAACGTACCAAAGTATGACACAGTGTTTCTATTTTAAATTAATAAATCAACGAAGCTTATGGATTTTATAGTTTTCAAAATGGTAATATTTTTTTAATATTTCACGAGAATATATATATATATAATATATTTCATATATTCATATATTATAATAATATTTCACGAGAATATATATATGTATATATATATATATATATATATATATTTAATATTTCACGAGAATATACCCTACCAGACATATACAGGGTTAGTTAAAAGTATGGAGACGGCGATTTATTGTCGTTAATATTCATTTTAGGGAATTATGTTCAGTATAAAAGTTTGTTAGGGTACGTTGATCTACATTTGAGAATATTTGAATTTTTTTTTCTTAGTTACGCCTGTCCGCACAGTTTTTTTTAAATGGGAACTAGTAAATTTTACTCTATCATTCGATAGAGAATTTTTCCTCTTTACAATAATATTTTTGTTTTTTTTAAATTCATATTAATAACTTTTTTACAAGAAAAATTAAACAAATTAATAATAAAGTAAATTAAAGTAAGTGTTCAAATTGTCGTCCTTTAGTAATTTGACAATGATCCAATCGATTTACAAAACCCCGAACAGAGTTCTGTAAAAAATCTCGGGGAATTTCTTGCATCGTTCTGGTAATTCGGATTTGTAAATCTTCGACTTTATCGGGCTTATCTTTGTAAACTTTGTTTTTTACGTATCCCCAAAGAAAAATATCTAAAGGACTTTCAAAGCAAATCATACGAAATTTTTAATTGAAAAATATTGGCTATGTTGGGACTTGAACCCAAGTCTACAGTTTGCCGGACTGTTGCTTTTACCACTTAACCCACAATAGACCTTGGTTCAAGCTATTTAGAAATGTATTATAAAGTAACATTGTTAATGAATCAGATGTCAGTTATTGAATGTAGATGTCAAGTTGAAAGCAGAAGTCAGTTAGTGGAAGCAAATGTCAGTTATTGAAAGCAATCGTCACATTTGAAAGCAGATGCCTATTTTGAAAGCAGATGTCAGTACTTTGAGAGCATATGTCAGATTTGAATGTTTGAAATTGCTAATTATTACTCCATAGCTATGTGAGTGTTTAGATAATTTCTTAGCCGTGACATAATCTAAATTATTATAATTATTATAGAAATTATCTAAACACTTATATATATATATATATATATATATATATATATATATATATATAAATTATTAGAGGAAATTTAAATTACACAAAGGGAAATTTAACAATACGAGTTACTTGTATCCTTTCCCTATTCGTCTGAGAAGGTAATTAATTTCTTCCGGTGTATCGCTGTTCGGTGGATTAGATGGCCATGAACTGCTCTGGATAGAGAGACGGTAGTGTGCGTGGTGTCTTTCCCTGAAAGTTAATTATTTTTTTCTGAAAACGAAATCGAAGTAGAACGCCAAGCAGAAAAAACCCAAAGTCGGTTGATAATTTTCTCCAACCTTCTTGAATCGCAAGCGGCAAAATTGACTGTTGTAAAATATTCACTAACTCTTGACCTGATCCGTAATTAAACGTGAAATTCTATAAGTCGAAGAAGCGTGGGTTATCTTACACTACGTAGATGTACTTTTTATCACTTTTTAAACGACCTTACACTACAAAAGGCTGTCGGCCAGTTTCTCACTTCCGCGTACCAGCAGACGCTCGCAGAAGGGGATTCAACCATAGATAGCGATATCAGCACTCATACGTATTAAATGATATGCAGGCAAAATAAGATACCGGGACTCGTCAATAAATAATGAAAACTATTAAGAAAATTTTAGAAGGGAAATAAAGGCGTAACATGACTTAAATTAACTAAAATCAAAGAACGTTAGTTTGTCTTCATAATAAAATATTTGTTATTGTATTGTAAATATAATTACTGTATAATAAACTATTTATTAATTTTCAGTGTAATCATAACCTTAAATTAAACACTATAACTATTGACTTATAGACATAGTGCGACCAACTTAATTCTGAATTCGCTAAATGTTCCATGCTTTAATAATTTCTAAACGCACTCATTTTCAATGCTTTAAAGGTTTCTTAACAACGCTAATTGCAAAAAAATATTATCAAAAATTGGGTGTGAAGAAGTTCATATATTTGTGAAGGTACCTTTCATGCGAAGGTATCTAAGAGATGTACTCGTACCTTCACAAATAACAAGTGTTCATTTGAAAAGTTAATCTAGTAGCATGTGATTTACTGAGAACATTTTGAAGTATGTCGTAAATTAAAATTTACTACTTAACCTACGAACTCGTATATTTTGACAGTTTCATACATACAAATAAATAACAAATAATAGGTGTTTATTGAAGACTATAACAAATGTTGAAAATGTTGTCCTTCAAGATCAATGCAATTTAAAATCCTCCGTTCAAAATTTCTGACGATATTCTGCAACATTTTTTGTGATTGACATTATCAAATGTCATTTGGATTTAAGTTTACGGAACAACAAACACATACTAATATATTTGCGTCTTATTCTATCAAAATTTCAAAGTAACCTAAGTTGACTTTTCAAATGAACACACGTTATGCTGGTGCCGCAGTACAAAAATGACACATCTACTTAGAAAACTATCGTTCAAAGTACTTTTCATTCTGTACAATACACTTGTTTCATCGTTTTGTCCACTTGCTATAAACGTCTGAGATAAAATTTTTTGAGAGTCTATTTAGTATACCCATCACGTTGACCTCTGAACTTTTAATTCGTTTTGACTTTAGGAAACAAATGGAAATTACATGGAGCAATGTTAGGTGAGTAGAGAGGGTGAGCCATAATTTCCATCTCCAATTCTTGAAGTGTTCTTTGACAAATCGTTGATCTGTGGGGCTGAGAATTGTCGTGATGCAATCTCCAACAGAGGTCTTGCTAAAGCGGCCGTTTTTCTTTAATTTTGCCATTCGGGTTCCTAAAAGTATATTAGAATAGTACTCTCCAGTTACTGTATGTTCTGTATGTACAGTATGATCATAAATAACGCCATATATATAAAAAAAAATGAAGTGCATCACTTTGCCGACGCTTTTCACTGTTTTCGCCTTCTGTGGCCTTGAACTGCCTTTGTGCTTCCATTGCATACTTCGAGACTATAACTCATTGTGGCAACGATAAAACTAACTCTCGTCATATGTAACCACATTGTTTCAAAACTGTGGATTATGCTGCAGTCGCCTTTTCCGCTGCCGACAAATTATCACTCGGTTGGCTTTTTGTTCATCAGTCATCACCTTTGAACTCCATTTTGTCGATACCTTTCGGTACACTAAACCTTGAATAATTTTTTAAGTGGAACCATATGACAAATTAATAATATCAGAAATACGATGTATGTCAATCCGACGATCATTTTGGATAGAGTCGAACACTGACAAGTCAACAATTAATTTGTAAGTACATTAAAGACGGGGATTTGTTTGTTTTATAAAATTCTAGTTGTGCAAGAAGTTATAGCACCAGTCTCGTTATATTTAGATATACCCTCGTATTGTATTCTTCACACCCGATTTTTAATATTATTTTATATTATTAAAAAAATTTTGTTTTACACAAAATTACGTGAGGTTTTACCAACTCACGTATGATTCAGATTATTTTGTTATATCCGCATTCGGTTTGTCCGTTAAAGAGTGAAGACACGTTAATACAGTTTGTGCACGTTACGGTTGTACCGTCAGATGGAAGCACTTGTTATTGAGACAGTGACAGTTGTTTTGGCGTTCCTCACTGAAAAGCGCTGAATATTCTTCTACGCTCTTAGTAACTTCTGTGATATAGCGAAGTTATTGTTGCGCTCTTAGTAACTTCTGTGATATAGCGAAGTTATTATTTTATGAACGTATCCCTCTCCGTCTGGGGCGTACTGACGATTCTGTAGAAAGATGAAACACGTGTCTACATCTCTGGAGAAAGATACCTTCACAAATATATATGATCTTGTATTGGGTTCTTCACACCCGAAATTAAATATTTGCTTCAATCATTTTCAAACACGCACTATATACACACTCGGCTACCATTCCTTTAGAAGATGATAGAACTGATAATGCTCTATGATATTCTACTATCCATGCAGTAGAAGTTTTTTTGAAATGTGAAAAAGGAAGAATAGTCATTTCATCAAGCTCACATGCAACACAGCAAATAATGCATTATTTGGCCAGTCAAAATATGGAAATGGTGTTTCATCTTCAGTATAGTCGACAGGCACGCATGGACACTGCAGCAATCGTGCCTCATTCTCCCTCCTTCATAAACGGACTTTATTTAAAACATATACCTCGTAATTCTAATGAGTGCTTTTTAATTCCGAAAATTAAAAACCACTTGCGTTGTCAACGATTTTCAACGTCCGACACGTTGAAGCTTAAAATAAACCATCTTCTGATAGGAAAGAACGCTATAACAATTTATTTATATATGTAAATATGCAGATTTTGAAGGGGATAATTTGAAAAGACAAATTTGTTTTAAATTCTAAATTTACTTGTCTGCTTCTATCCACAAATTTTTGCAGTAACTCCGTACCTAGTATGTATTCTGATATCATTTTAAATTTATTTTTATTTTAAATATGTGCCTTTTTCTTGTTAAATAAAAAGTTAAATGCATATGACGAATTTATCTATTTATTTTCTGGATCAGATGGGCATCGAGAGAAAAAGTTTTAGAGGCACTGTTGCAGAACATCGCATTCCGTGTACGGTTCATGTGCGCGGCGTTTGTATAAAATATTGTCGCATTCTCGTGTAGTCATTTAGAAAAATGTCATCGTTTCAAGTCCGCTCCCTCCGGATCTGCGACACGATGTTTACAAGATACCGTGGATCTTCTCGGGATGTTGTCATGTGATCCACCCAAGTAAAGCTCGGCTAACTAATTTATACTTTACCCGATTAACTTTCTTTTTTACAAGTTTGAATCTCGAACACGATGTTTTCTCGGTATTTTTTTCTTGGCAGTCTGTCGCAGTCAATAAGTTCTCTCTGATTCAATGCAAATGCTGCTTCGACTAGAAATACATGCATGTAAACATATATATGTTAGAGGTTTTGACTTTGAATATCAAATGTGACGTATACGTTGTTTAGTTTAGGAGATAGTTGTTCTTTAGCGAAAAAAGTATATATTCTCCGTTTGTATATAGTATGAATACTGATGAAATTAAAAATGCTGAAGATGTAAAATATATATTAGGATTTTCATAACGATAGTTTATCTAATTTACCTCAGTACGACGTCACTGACTACTTATAAAGGCATTGATACCAATTTTAGGAAGATCTGTTGCTATACTGAAACTTTAATTACACCTTTCAATTGATTTTTATTTGTATCAGAATAATTGAAACATACATGAGTAGGTAAACCCCACCAGTTTTGTATAATACAAAGATATTTTTAATAATATAGAATATTATTAAAAATCTGGTGTGAAGAACACAAATGCAGGTTCACTATTAATATTTTCTGTGAACGTGTCCGAATATATCCCATCCCCAGAGACGCAGATACGTATTTCACCTTTCTATAGGCTCATCGGTACGCCCCTGCTGGAGAAAGGACACTCCCAGACACATTCACAGAAAAGAACCACATCGCCCCATCACCGCAATTATCCAGACCGAGCGCAGAAGTAAATTCGGCGCTGCCTGTTGTCAGACAGCCGAAGTACCTCGCACACCGTCCACATAACCAATGTGAAGCAACGACGCCTTTCCAAAGGTTGGCACAGCCAATCTCTCTAGAAAACTGCATTTTATTTGTGTCTTCACTCATACTACGGCTTAACCGCATGTGTAATGTATCAGAATAATTGAAACATACATGAGTAGGTAAACCCCACCAGTTTTGTATAATACAAAGGTATTTTTAATAATATAGAATATTATTAAGAATCTAGTGTGAAGAACACAAATGCAGGTTCACTATTAATATTTTCTGTGAACGTGTCCGAATATATCCCATCCCCAGAGACGCAGATACGTATTTCACCTTTCTACAGGCTCATCGGTACGCCCCTGCTGGAGAAAGGACACTTCGGCTGTCTGACAACAGGCAGCGCCGAATTTACTTCTGCGCTCGGTCTGGATAATTGCGGTGATGGGGCGATGTGGTTATTTTCTTGTGAATGTGTCTGGGAGTGTCCTTTCTCCAGCAGGGGCGTACCGATGAGCCTGTAGAAAGGTGAAATACGTATCTGCCTCTCTGGGGATGGGATATATTCGGACACGTTCACAGAAAATATTAATATTGAACCTGCATTTATGTTCTTCACACCAGATTTTTAATAATATTCTATATTATTAAAAATACCTTTGTATTATACAAAACTGGTGGGGTTTACCTACTCATGTATGTTTCAATTATTCTGATACATTACACATGCGGTTAAGCCGTAGTATGAGTGAAGACACAAATAAAATGCAGTTTTCTAGAGAGATTGGCTGTGCCAACCTTTGGAAGGGCGTCGTTGCTTCACATTGGTTATGTGGACGGTGTGCGAGGTACTTCGGCTGTCTGACAACAGGCAGCGCCGAATTTACTTCTGCGCTCGGTCTGGATAATTGCGGTGATAGGGCGATGTGGTTCTTTTCTGTGAATGTGTCTGGGAGTGTCCTTTCTCCAGCAGGGGCGTACCGATGAGCCTGTAGAAAGGTGAAATACGTATCTGCGTCTCTGGGGATGGGATATATTCGGACACGTTCACAGAAAATATTAATAGTGAACCTGCATTTGTGTTCTTCACACCAGATTTTTAATAATATTCTATATTATTAAAAATACCTTTGATTTTTATTTCTTTCTAATTCTAAAATTAAATATGAGGGTGGTTCGATAATTCCTTAGAAAAAGAAAATCAAATTATTTTGTAATTTCTTTTAAATTCTTCCATATAATCTCCTTTTAGCTGTATACACTTTTCCCAGCATTTCTCAACTTTTTTAAGCCGTCCAAAAAGTAGGATTTCGGAAGGTACTCAAACTGGGCATCTGTTTGGGTGATGACCTCTTCGTTCGACGTGAATCAGGCAAATCTGGCGAATACGGTGGATGTTGTAATAATTTGAACTTTAATTCCTTCATTTTCGCAATTGAAACTGCGCAAGTGTGCACCCATACATTGTCTTGGTGGAAGATAACATTTTTCTTTTACAAATGAGGACGTTTCTCCTTGATTTCTTCGCTCAATAGGTGCAATAACGTTGCATAATACTTTCCATTTATCGTTTGTCCATTTTCCAAATAATCGATGTAAAGTATTCTGCGTGTATCTCAAAACACACAGGCCATCACCTTGTTGGTCGATTTTTCCAGACGGAGACGAATCCCCTTTCAAAACCCACTACCTCGACTGCTGCTTTGTGTCTGGAGTATAGTTGTGTATTTATGTTTCGTCCGTAGTTATGTAGCTTCGTAGAGACTCGTCCGGATTGAGTTTATTATCCACTGAGAGCAGACGTGGCACCCATCTTGCCGAGATTATTTTCAAACCCAATTTTTCGTGTGAAATTGAAAATATTGTACTTTTTAATATGCCTGCGGCCTTAACTATTGTGCGCACTTTGATTCCCCGATCACTCAAAGCCATATCGTGGATTTTGTTAATAATTTCGGTGGAACTCATTTTCACTGGATTGGGGTACTTGTAAACAGTCGCAAACACAGGAGCAGATGTGCCATGAATTTCATCCAACTTGTCTTTGATCTCTTTCAGCGTTAAACCTTTTAAATAAAATTGTTTAATCACGGCACAAAACTCATATTTTCCATGTTTCTAAATGAAACTAAGTTTGTTGCTTCAATCCAGTATAAAAATGAGCCCACACGATGGATTTATCTGAAACTTTGACAGTAGTCTAATTACAAATGACGCTTACTAAATGCAAATTTTTATCATTACTAGCGCCATCTCTTGGATTTTCTAAGAAGTTATTAAACCACCCTCGTATCTAATTTATTTTTAACCACGATCGGTACCGGTTCTAAATTTCTCGTAATTGGTACCGTGTTAGATTTCATCTAAGGTATTTATGTTGAGGCCTTCTCAGTTTATTTCGGTACAAACTAGTATTTTTATTGGTTTTTACTATTTGTGTTTTATTTTTAATTTAAGCCTTTACAGGTTAGTGGCATTTATATATGCCACTTCCAATACAGTCCATTTATAACTGTTAGCAATACGTAAAATCGTCCTAATGTGTTTGCTAGTGTTGGTGAATTTAGTAGCAATCATTTTGACCACATTTCAAATATTATAGGAGTTGTGCTACAAGTGGCATATATACCGGGTGTATTATGAAAAACCTTTGGGGCTGTAGCTTCCTTATATTTTATCTGATTTTAATGAATGATATATCAAATTAAATCGTTTTTAAAGCACTGTAACCTGCTTTAAAAAAAAAAAAATTTGTCATTTCGTTTTTGACAGACAGTAGTAATTTTTTTTTTTAATTGTACCACATATTTTTTTTTACTTATTCTATTAAACATTTATTTCCTGAAGACACCTCTATTAAATTGAGTGACAAACTTTTTATTATTAAAAAAAAAACTACGAAATTTACAGAAATCAATTTACAATCAATCATATATTTTAATGAATCAAATGTTCGAAATTGGCCCCATTTTGTTCCAGACACATTTGACACCTTCTATTAACTCCAACTGCTGCGTTTAATATAAGATTTGGTGGTATTTCATGACATACTTGTACTATCCTTCTTACTAAATCATCTCTGGTATCAGGTGGAGTCAAATAGACATGATCTTGAATGTAAGACCACAGAAAGAAATCCAGTGGATTCAGATCTGGCGATCTAGCAGGCCATCGAATAGGTCCGTAAGTGCCCATCCATATGACGCCAAAATAATTATTTAGAAAATCAGTATTCATTCGTGCATTATGGGGTGTGGCACCGTCCTGTTGGAACACCACCCTGTTTAACTCAGCAAGTGGCAACTCATCTAAATATTCGCCTAATTCATTGCGTAACAAATTATTATACTTGTCTTGGTTTAGATTACCCTCCACTAAAAAAGGCCCTACTACTCTATCGCCTAAAATGCCACACCATACATTTACACTGAACCGATTTTGAAAATTGTGTTGCATCACAACATGGTTATTTTCAGTGCTCCAATGGCGATGATTATTTCTGTTGAATACACCATTTTTCCCAAAAGTGCATTCATCTGACCACAACACACGACGATAAAAAATTGGATCTTCCCTTAGTTTATTCATGAAAACCGTGCAGAATTGAGCCCTTCGTTGAGGGTCGTTTTCACCGAGAGTATGCACCTTCCGTGGTTTATAAGGAAAGAACTTGTGCTTCTTCAGAATGTACTTAACCGTAGAACGTGATACCTGCATGTAGTGAGCAATTTCTCGCGTAGACGTATTAGGGTTTTCTTCCACATAGAGCAAGACACTTAATTCTAAATTTTGATCTTGAATTACACGTGCGTTTATTTTCGGTTTTTTGAATGATCCAAAATTTCGTAAATTTCGCACGAGCCTTCCAAACTTATCGGCACTTGGACGCAGTCTGTCAGGAAAACGATTTCCATAAAGTCGCAAAGCAGCTGCAGAATTTGTTCCGCATTCAAAATATGCTTGAATCGCATCCACACATTCGCCATTATCCATTTCAATAACAAAATTTAGAAATAAATCGTTGAAAATGTTATAATGAATGTGTGACTGACAGATGTCACAGCTCTCTTCGAAAATTTGGAATGCACTTTTATCGTTCAATATGACTGCTTGATTTTTAAATTTTTAAAATAAACACTGTAAATGTTGTTGTTGACCCACCGCTCACTGATAACATTGGTTTGTAATCCTTTATGGGCTATATAGTATTGAATGTAAGTGATTTTAAAAGGTACACACATTTGCTGGTAATAAAATGAAATAGAGTATTTAAAATGCATTTAAGAAATCTCTGTGTTCGGAAAAACCAGAATAAATCGAACTAAAAAAAACCTTCAATTTCTCGATTTTTTTTCATACAAGGATATCGTTCTTTACAGTTTCATATTCAGAAAAAGTAATATATTTGAATAACGAAAAAAAAAGTATAGCGCAATTTAAAAAAAACACAGTTTGCAGCTGTCTGCCAAAAACAAAGTGTAAAAAAAAAATTCAAAGCGGATCACGCTACAGTGTTTTTAAAACGATTTAGTTCGACGTATAATTTATTACATTGGGATAAAAAATAAAAAAGTTACAGCACGAAAGGTTTTTCATAATACACCCGGTATATGCCACCTACAGCTTAGCGTTCGTCTCCAATGGTCTTGCGAGTGCATCTTTTTACAAATAAGCAAGTGTATTTTATAATGTGAATATTGTTTATAAAATGTAAATATTGAATTGTATACTAAAATGATCTGTCTTTACATTACAGTAACAGATATTTAAAAAATATTTGCCGCTAAGAAAATATTAAGTTACTAATTATACTTATTCGTTCCTATCCTCAATGCTAATGCATTTGTATATAAAAACATTGCAAACTATAACGGTAATAATGAATAAATAAATATTCAATATCAAGCAAACCAATGCAAAAAAAGCATCTAAATAAAAAAATTTCCTTTAGAATGTGGTTAATTGGAAATTATAGTACAAAACAGAACTACAATAAAATTAGGAAAAAACAAATTGAAAAAAGTGGAAACTATACAATGAAAAACGAATGTTGGAATTCATTTACCTATTGAAGGAAAGCCTCCTTGGTGTGCTTTTTCTAGCACGAAAGCATCGGTCAAACGTTCTAAAATAATATGTGAAGGATGTGATGTAGGTTTATGTCCAAACTGTTTCGCGCGCTTCCATAAAAATAAGTACGTAGCTGTAATTTTGTAATAAATAAACGTAATAGTTTTAATAAATTTTATTTGTTAGTTGCATATACACGTCTTTTTATTACTTGTGGCACTTATATATGCCACTAAACAAAGAAGAGATATTTCAAAACATTTAACAATAGGCGGAACATATAAATGCCACCCAAAATCACTGAAATACCACGAAATATCAAAATATTACCTAACATGTTTCTATAGCCATACACCTAAATCAATCAAATCACGTATTATCTAATTCATATTTTAAACAAAATGGTTTGCCCTATAAAGGGTTAAAAACAGTTGTACAGTTAGTGAATTAAAAATTGTCTGTGATTGCGGCAAACAATATGCAATATACAATTTTCTGAACAATTTTTTTATTGAAAAAGTATAGAATAAAAGGTAATAAACAGTACAAAAACTATCACACTAAATGTGAATCAACAAAGTTATCTAATAACTGTCACACAGGCACCTGACGGTCTTCTTGGGCTATTTCTACTCTAGAGTCTATATCATCAAACATAATAGCATGTACCAGAGAGTGGAAATAACGTTCCGACATAGTAGCTGCAAAATATTCTGTTCCATCTGTGCTCCAAAGTTCTGAAGTATTCAAATGTTAAGTTCTTTTTACACAAGCAAGTTATAAAGTTCGATGAATGGGCTCATTTCGTCAAAATCTGTTGGCCTGTAATGTTTCAGGTTTCCAGTACGTCGAATTTTTTAAAGTTTTTATTGGTGCAATCTGTAATATACTGAATAATTTTATCCGGAAAAAAAAGCTTCCAGTGGTCAAACACTGTTTTAACCTATTTGGTAACACCTTTTACACCCGACGACTGTGTATATTTGTGTATATATTTTAACATCTAGTTTTCCCAGGCTTTGTTTCTATCTTTGCGCCAATAAGGGCCACTTTTGTGTAGATACAGGGCTTAGTGCACTCTTTTCTTCTGCTTCACCATGTGTGGAAGTGTCGTCTGAAAAATCCATGTCCGACTGATCGATTTCATCTTTCTGCACAGTGACGCGCCGTCCATATGGGCAAGGTCGTGCAGCGCACAACGGCGCCAATGCCTTAAAGGCGCCTACGGCCACTTGTGATAAGTTAAATTTTAAAAATATTAAAAACATTTTTTGAAAGTTTACAACAAATCAAGAAATTTACATAAAACAATTATTACAATTATTTTAGCATTGACAGCAATAATTTTATTGTTACTTCAAAGAGTGTACTTGATATTTGCATCTACACTGTTTTTTGTATAAATTTAACTTAATTAATATTGTTTAATAATAATAAAAAATTAAAAAATTAATGAATTTGCCAAAAGTAAAGCTAGAAAAGTCCAATTTCTATAAGACATTTCCGTTGTTTTCCTTCACGTTTATCTATTTAAAAACACGGGCACTTTAAATAGTATATTAAAAAACAAGTTTCATAAGGCACCATTTTGCCGCACGAGATCAGTTTAGAAAACGAGCCGCGATAGCGGCGAGTTTTCTAAAGAGCGAGTGCAGCAAAAGGCCTTATGAAACGAGTTTTTTATACTATTTTTTCTATTTTGCGTTTTTTACATTAATAAATTGCTTAAATTGGAATTATTTAATTTGAAAGTTCAGAGTTTAATTTTTATATAAAGCATGCAGTTGGTCACATTGATACTTGACATTTTCAAATTTAAATCTTGCTATCCGCGAAGTATATTATATTACATATTATTTACTAATTTTGGTTAACATTACTTGATACTTCATTTAAAAATATAAACATGAGTGACATAGAAACATATATATGTTGTTGTCAATTGTATACAACATACGTTGTTTGTGTAAAATACGAACATATATCATATCTGTCAAATGTACATAAATTCTTAAAATCAAATGACAGCGATGATATTTATTTCTGTATTCGAACACCGCCAACATTGAAAAATGAAAAAAAGCGTATCGAAATGAAGCTCATTTCGATACTGTTTTGGGTTTCATAATGAGTTCATTTCGAACGCAAAATAGAAAAAATATTTTTTCTATTTTGCGTTGAAATGAACTCATTATGAAACCCAAAACAGTATCGAAATGCGCTTCATTTCGATACACTTTTTTTTCAATGTTGGCGTTGTTCGAATACAGAAATAAATATCATTGCTGTCATTTAATTTTAAGAATTTATGTACATTTGACAGATATGATATATGTCCGTATTTTATACAAACAACGTATTGCAGTGGAATGTGCTTTTAATTATGATTTTTAATTAAGTTCGCACTGCAATCTATATACCGCAACTTATTCTCCCAGCTGACTTCAGTCGTGTTGCCTTCCTTGAGCTTCTACTTCAGGGGTTATCCTCACGGATACGGGCCGAGTTTAAATTTAAAGTAAAACAATAAGCATTAATAGAAAAGTCACATTTAGTTTGTTTATAAATTTAATAAAAAAAGAAAAAAAAAGAAAAAAATCCCTTTACTGAGTGTATAGGGAGCTAAAGCAAATTAACAGTAGCTAGGAGGAAAGAGTCCTTGCGATAAATGACACGCGCAAGGAGAAAAACCCCATTTGACTCTCGAACAAACATAAATAAATATAACAATAAAATTTTATAAGATGTCAACAAACTAACCTTAATCCCAAAACTCCAAACGTCAAGATAAAAATTTGTCTATCTTGCGCGCGAAATCAAAATCTTAAGATCATGCGTGAAATAAACATGACAAAGCACAAAAATATCCCCACCATTCTACGTATTAATATATTCAATTTAATAAAAACCCAACTCAGAAAAACAACGATCTGATAATATTTTCTAGATATTTTTCGATTATGAAAAAAATATTTTACAACATTACAAATTATATTATTAATTTATAGAGCTCTTTCAATTCTTAATTAATAATGAAATACTAATTACATTAATTAATGTAATCGAACATAACAACGAGAGATCCCTTCAACAGATAGGTGTTTTTTTTAACAAAATGAAAATACAAGTATACAACACTTGTAAAACCGTGTACTATGAAATTTAACAAAACAATCGAAGCACAAAACTAACACTACGAATTATCCAAGATTTTAATTAAACAAAATTAAGTTTTATTTAATTTCAAATTTACCAACACCTATCTTCACGACCACCCGAGAATCTCTAAGCTATCATGGATCCCGGAAACGCCAGGGCAATCCCTACCTAATATAATCTCAAGATAACACAAATATAAAATATCTAAATATTTTTGATTTCCATATAGGCGCTACGTTCAAACATCAATTTCGACCTGGACAACCTACAGCCGTGGTTCAAATTCAAACATACCACAATTTAAATATACTCGTATCTACATAACATATAATCACAATTTTTTTATATCAATTACATACAAATAAAGTTCAATATAATTCTTCTATTTTTCTTTCTTCTGAAGACTAAAAATCCATTGCAGTATGTTGTATACAATTGACAACAACATATATATGTTTCTATGTCAATCATGTTTATATTTTTAAATGAAATATCAAGTAATGTTAACGAAAATTAATAAATAATATGTAATATAATATACTTCGCGGATAGCAAGATTTAAATTTGAAAATGTCAAGTATCAATGTGACCAACTGCATGCTTTATATAAAAATTAAACTCTGAACTTTCAAATTAAATAATTCCAATTTAAGCAATTTATTAATGTAAAAAACGCAAAATAGAAAAAATAGTATAAAAAACTCGTTTCATAAGGCCTTTTGCTGCACTCGCTCTTTAGAAAACTCGCCGCTATCGCGGCTCGTTTTCTAAACTGATCTCGTGCGGCAAAATGGTGCCTTATGAAACTTGTTTTTTAATATACTATTATTTGACCTTTTGTTTTTTAATAATTTGGAATACTGTTTTTTATTTTGTTACTGTTGTTTCAGTGTGCAATAAAAATTTTAATAATTTTTTTTGTATGTGAACCTATTGTTTGCCTCAAATAAAAAATACCTACCAGTACTAACAAGTCTAAAGAGTTCGTCATAAATTTCAATGTTGAACTGTGGGAGAGTGGCTGGTAATTTTGGCTCAATACATATAGGGTAAAGACGCCTATCAGTTTTTCGCACGACGGCGCCGAAGATACTTGGCGCGTTACTGTTTCTGCAGGTCATAATTTTTCCATATTTCCTCCCAAATGGTTGCAAACGTTGCCGTTCCTTCTCACATGTCATAACAAATACCAAAAATAAAGAAGAACCGTAACAATAAGTCGAAAAAAATGGAAACTCGCTGGACTAAGTGTGTAGATTTGCAAGAAGATTATGTCGAAAAATAAAATATATTCTTTACCCTAACATAAGTATTTCATTGAAAAGTCAGTCTCCCGTCAAACAACCATCGTTTCTTTGAATGTTCTCTTTCTAGCTATGATTGGATCTTCCTTCTGGCGGAGTCGCTAGTGATCTCGCTTACAAATTCTGTAAAAAGTTTCGATTTGGACACTCCTTAGCCAGCTTATTAACAACGACATTATTCTAATATTATCTACGTGAATTTTCTTTTTCAATACGTTTCACAAATGAGAACTACTGGAAGTATTCAGTAAACGTTTTTTAAAAGCACATAAATCTTAGTGAACAACTTCATTTTGACATCAGTGCAATTTTGCATAGCTCAAATCAGCTTTTTCACTATGAATATTTCAACAACTGCTTTGCTTAATCCTCCTGTTTTGAAGGATGTGAATAGGTTTCACGTGATGATTTTAATCTTAGTTGATTAAAATTAATAACACTCACTTTTTACTTTTAAATAGAAATTTAGTTTTAAGTAACGGAATGCTTATTTATTTCTTATTGTAATCAAGAAATTAAAATGTGAACTACAGTTAATAACTATTTGTACGAAAGCAAATTGTAGTTTTTATGTTTTCGTGAATATACCTTAAATATTGAATATTTCTGACTTTCTTGCCAAAGACAAGTTGAAGCCTTCTTGTCCAAAAGTATACTGCTTTTTGAAAATGTTTCTTCGCATAAATGTAAAAAGTGGGAGAAGTAAAATTTTCTAAAATATAGATTGACCATTTCTATTGGACGACCGTCAAAAAACATACATATTAGAAATAAGTATATACCTGCAAAATATACATTTTGACATCACAGTACTTTATAGAACTCCAATAGAAAATAGGTCAATCTGTTCATACACTAATTTTCTTAACTTAAATACATAGAAAGATTGCTACAGTAAAAGGTTTACTAGAAATTCTTTGACATGCAGTTATTAAGCAATAAAACTATACAATCAAACATTTTTCATACAAAGGAATGGAACTTTTTGAAATTTTAAAACGCGTTTTAACGTTGATCGTCCATGGTTAGTTTATTACCTAAAATTCTCAAAGTTGTGAATAAATTTTAAAATACTGAAATAAACTAACGAATGTATAGTTTATTTGAAATTATAAGAATATAACTTTGAACGGCTCTAATGCTTTTAATACACCACCTTCTGTGATGATAATTATTATACCTGGTCTTCTTATTGAACGGGTACGGTTTACCTATTTGCAACGTATGAATCTAGGGGCCGTATTGACTATAAATTAGGGCCCTATAATATAATAATAAAAGGCTGTTAATTTCAAGTATATAATAAAAAATATCTGTACATTGGATTTATATACAAAGAAAAAATTACAAATCGTGTGGCAACATGTGTAGTGGATACATATAGATATACAAAGTTAACTTATTTCTAATACACAACAAAATTTGTATGTGTCACCGAATTTCATAAATCATCTGTGATTGAGTCGTCTTGCAAATCGGTGTCTGTGTCTGAATCGTATTGCAAATTTATAATCAAAGGTGCTACTATTTTGTACATGCGCATATATTCGTCCTCTTTTGCTATTGCGTGTTTAACAGCATTTTTCCAATTTACAGCTGTTATATGTTCCATAGCATTTTTTATGCGTGTTACACTGCTTTCACTAAATTTCGGTGTTTGATTTGTTCGTCTTATGGTATTTTTCAGTTGGGCCCATATCAATTCAATGGGATTGAAAATGCAATGGTATGGTGGTAAACGCAAAATTATATGTCCTTCCTGTCTTTGGCTCTGTTATTCACATAATAATCCTTTAAATATACTTTTGTCTTCATCACCTCTATTAATTGTTTTTTTGTATAATAATGATCCTCAAAATATAAATCATTTGCTTCTAAAAATGTTTTAATATCTTTCTTATTATTACATTTTGTAGGAACTTTGGTTTGCTATCGAGAATGATACGGAACGTTGCGCATCACTATCACACTATCTTTTGGTAAATTTGGCAGCAAAGTGTCACAAAACCATTCTTCAAATAAAGATGAGGTCATATCTTCATGGTAATCTAAACTTGAGAATTTAACATTTTTAGCAGATAATAGCGGCTGTCCGACCCATCCTTTTTTTCTGACCCAGCATGAAGAATGATTATTCTCTTCTGTCTCGAAACCAGCGCGTCCGACTGACACATACTTGAACTATCCACCCAACCTTTATTAACAGCCACCTAACCTTTGCAAATTGTGTCATGGGTGTCATGCCACGTCTCGTCGAAATAACATATTAATCGTCCTTCCTGTCTATACCTTCTAATTGCCGTTAAGTATTCATATCGAAGTTTCTGTAACCTCGAGCTTTCCATAATTGTGCGACGTTTATCTATAGTGCCAAACTTAAAACCAGCTTTCTTTAGCGTCCGCCACAAGGTTGCTTTAGAACACTGAATATTTATAGGCTCATCACTGATTCTTTTATGTAAGCAGTCAAGTATAGATACAACATTTCCTCTGTAGAAGGAGTATACTTGCTGCCTAATAGTCTCAATTTCATACTCTTCAATTTTTCTCGGTGCTCCTTTGTCACTTTGCTTTCGAGGCCCTGCGTTATTCTTAATTATTTTAATGCCAAAAGGCTCGTTGAATGTTCTGGGTTTGTAGTTCGTTATTTTCTTCCATCAGGGTATGATAGACATTGAAAATTATCTGTTTTGCATCTTCTGATATATGCTTTTTCTAAAGAGAGTAAAGAGTAGGAGTAAGAGCAAAGAGACAAAAATCAAATATGTATACAGCAGCAAGATTAACAATAAATGATAAATAGACTCAATATTAGATGTAATATATACAAACTCTCCTAACTATATTTACTTAAATTTTGTTTCAAAAATATATGCACTTATTTCATCTAAATTGTAATTTAATGACTATTTAACTATATATTCAAATTAACAACTGTTGGTACTTATATTATTAAATTTTATTTCATCCAAATTGCAGTAATTACATTTTACTTAAATTTTGTCATTACGGACCTCAGCAGTTTGTTTGCGTAAAAGATAATCGTATTGGGTGGCCAGGTAGTTATTGCCGCAGTTGGTGAAATAAAAGCATTAGAGCCGTTCAAAGTTATATTCTTATAATTTGAAATAAACTATACCTATATAGAGATAGAAACAACTTTTAACATAGAATATAATACTAAGAATATGCGTTGCCTATAATTTATGCTTGAATATATTTGATTATTACTTAATTACTTCAAAAATAATAGATATAAAATAGCATAAATATTTAAAGTATATGTACAATTATTTGTACCTGTGGCATTGTTGTGTCCTTAACATACTTCAATGACGAAAATCGTTCCTGCGCATTTTAGGAGGGATGTTTCCAAAATTCTGGGAATTTAGAATATATGATTGTTTCAGCCTTTACTTGATGAAATTACATTATAACTATTATCAGGATAAAATAAAACAAATTTTAATGAATTTCACTTTTTAATTTACACTGTAACGATCGTTACATTTGTACATAAGTTAGTTATATGTCCGATGAAGCTCAGGTTTGAGCGAAACGATCGTTACAGTGTAAATTAAAAAGTGAAATTCATTAAAATTTGTTTTATTTTATCCTGATAATAGTTACTGGGAATTTAGCTATAATTTTTTAATTTTGTCAATTTTCATTAATATTACAATGTCGTTTTTCAACATAATCGCCATTTAATTGAATACATTTATCGCGGTGTACGGTCTTGCATTATTCTGTTGCAACAACGGACGCTTATACAACTTCCCAGGCAGTTTTCTGATAAGTGCCTGCCGCAGTGTAGTACCTTTCGCCAGATAATACACAAAAATAATTATTTCACAATCCCAGAATACAGTAAGCATTACCTTTCCAACAGACGACACTGCACGCGCTTCAAGTGGAGGCCCTTCTTCGGGTTTACGGCATTCTTAGGATTAACTTTTGGTATCCGGATTGAAATAGAGTATCCGCGTTTCGTTAGTGGTTATTATTCGTTGCTATAATCATCACCGTAACGGGCTAACAGCTCTTGAAATTGACGACAAGTGTCAAACCTATGAGTTTCTGTTCCGGTCCCAACTGGCTTGGCACCCAGCGGGCTCAAACCTAGCTTACACCCAAACAATCATGAACTTGTTGTGCAGCTATTACTAGGCGTACACTAATTTGAGAAATAGTCATATATCAGTCCTCTTTCAGTAGGTTCTCCACACCAGTAATGTTTCTTGCATTTACCGACGTGTCGGGCGATCACTGCGTGGATCGTCTTCTAATGATGTTCTACCACTTTTAAAGCGTTCGATCCACCGATACACAGTACTTTTAGACTCACCAAAGACCCCTTGCAGACCTTTAATAATTTCTAAATTTTCACACCCTCTTTCCACAAAAAGAAAATTATTGCTCTTTGAGATTTAGCCGCGTCTTCTATGGTTACAAAAACAGCGCTACGAAAATGCATCTATACCGGTCGAACACCTGAATCAAACTGAACTATATTGCACTGGATAGTTGCATAAACATGTCAAGACTTCACCAATAACATTGCCTATAAGTCTCCGTAATTTAATTAGCAATAGCCAGAACTTTAGAAACAACCCTCGTATTTTTGGTATTTTGGAACAAACAGAAATCACAAAATGATAAATAAGGTGAAAACGGACAATGAATCATTAACACAATACTGGATAAAATATCAATAGATTAACGTACTGAGTAAGAGATAGCGTTGTCACATTGAATAATAATTCGCTTATTTCGAATATTTCTTCTTGGATAACATCCGGCAAAAATATTATAGTATACTTATCAACTTTCACGGTTCTTCGATTCTCTGAAGTTACGGTTGCCACACGTCCAATAAAACTGAAGAAAACACCCGAACATTGCCTATAAGTCTCCGTAATTTAATTAGCAATAGCCAGAACTTTAGAAACAACCCTCGTATTTTTGGTATTTTGGAACAAACAGAAATCACAAAATGATAAATAAGGTGCAAACGGACAATGAATCTTTAACACAATACTGGTTAAAATATCAATAGATTGACGTACTGAGTAAGAGATAGCGTTGTCACATTGAATAATAATTCGCTTATTTCGAATATATCTCCTTGGATAACTTCCGGCAAAAAAATTATAGTATACTTATCAACTTTCACGGTTCTTCGATTCTCTGAAGTTACGGTTGCCACACGTCCAATAAAACTGAAGGAAACCCGATCACTACTCTTTTGTAATTCTTCGTTCCCAAAAACTAAAAAAGTCGTTGTATCGGTGTTAAACCACATTGGAAGTCATAAGAAATCAATAATAAATAATTGCTCTAAAATTTGCAAACGAAAGGCTGTGCAACCAAACTACATATTTCGGTTAAGTACAAACTGTCAATTGAACTATTGGTTAGAAATATGAAATTTTACGAACGTTGACGACAGTTGAAAAACGCAGGCACCACTTAAACTATTAGTATACAAACATTTTCCCAGTAGTCCTTGCACAAATAATCTCCTCTGCTTTCAATAAAAGTTGTTTTTCTTCATGGACAACTCGCAGACAGAAATAATTGTGATATTTCGCTTAGAATTAAACATATAACTCAAGTTTCTCGACTTTATCTCAAACTACTCTGTATGTAAACAAATAATTCACACGATTTTTAGCAGAAAGTAAATAAACAAGCAACTCAATAATCTTTCTTGAACAATAATTTGATATACAGTGTGGTCATAAAGTTTGGAACCAACTTATAACCGCATTATTTTACATTTTTAGGAAAAACGCTCGGACAGGTAAATTTTCTTTCTTAAAACGCCATCTTTTGACATACAATTTTTTTGTATGACGTCATTGGTTTTCGAGTGATGACGTTATCAACACTTTCTTTAAATGGCAACCATATTATTTTTTTCTCGTTTTTGGTGATCTTTATATCCACCAAATAGTGATATAAAACAATTGGTATGTTGCATCACAATTTTTTTGAAAAAAATGATATAAATTTAGAAAAAATTGCGAAAATTTTATTTTTGTACAAAATTAAAATTAAATTTAAAAAAATACATCTGAACTTAAATTTATTGTAACAGTTAACGTAAATTTTCAAAATGGACCCCACCAACCAACTGACACTGTCCCAGCCGAGTGTAAACACTTCGTATACTCGCCTCAATTATGTCTGGGGATATTTGTGTAAGTTCTACGCGAATTCGTTGTTTTAAAGCTTCTAAATTGTTCGGTTTGTTAAAATGCACTTTCGATTTCAAATAACCCCACAAAAAAAAGTCTAACGGAGTCAGGTCAGGAGAACGAGGTGGCCATTCTATGGCGCCTCTCCGTCCAATCCATTTATTGGGAAATATTTCGTCAAGATAGTGGCGAACTTCTACACCATAATGGGGAGGCGCCCCATCTTGTTGAAACCAAATATTTGGATGGGGTACATCACCATCCTTGTGATTTGGGAAAATAACAGCGAGCGCTGGAACCAGTTCAAATCTTAAAATTCTAAATATTGCACAGCAGTCAAATTTCCTTCAAAAAAATATGGTCCAAAACTGCGTCGTCCAATCATTCCAACCCATACGTTAACTTTTCCTCTGCGCTGAGTATGACACGCTTGAGTCCAATGCGGATTGTTCTGCGACCAATATCTACAATTATGGCGGTGAACAGATCCATTTAGGCAGAACGTAGCTTCATCTGAGAAGACGATGTTTTCCAAGAAATTTGGATTTTGGTCATAACGTAACATTCACATAACTGCAGTCGACGATCTTCGTCATCCTCATGTAATTCCTGTACAAGTTGAACTTTGTAAGGACGATAGTGTTCTTTTTTAAAATAAGTTGACGACAAATGAGTGAGCCACCTGATTGGCTAACGCAAGTTGTCTGGTGGAAACATGATGCCTTTCTTCTGCTTCTAGAAGCACATTTAATTTCACATCTTCTCCTACTTGAGGTCTACCTTGCCGTGGTCGATCTTTTACGGATCCAGTTTCGGTAAACTTTCCAACTAGTTTTGTCACCGTAGACCTGGTAATTGGAGGTCTATCAGGGTGTTCATGGTTAAACAATTCGAATGCTTCTGCATGCGTTCTTTGTCTGTCCCCATACCCAACCATAATTAAAATTTCGATTCTTTCTCGCTCAGATAAATGTGCCATTTTTTATATTAGCGAAAATGAACAATTTTTACGCAATATCTCAAAAATCTAACTTCAAAAGTAGAAGTAAATTATTCAACAATGTTGTCGCCATAGAAACAATTTCAAACTAAAATTTTTGTACATAAATTGTATAAAAAGAAGCAAGAATGTCATAAAGAAATATCTTGCAAAAAAGTGCGTGTTTTTGTTTTTGTAAATTTTTTGCATAGTAACATGAGTACATGTGCTTTTGACGATCCGGTTTGTTCAAGAAGAATATTTAAGTCCTCACACAAGACAGAAGTGTGAAAAAAACTTACTTACATATTTCAGTAAATTTTGTAAGCTTAATTAGTTTTTGAAATGGGCGATAATTTTAATTAAGAAATGGTCTGCCACATCATGTCAATTTTTTAAATAAATTAAACTTCTTTGGCCCTTTTTTGTGAAACTATTTAATGTTAAATAAGATTTTTTAATAAGTAATTGGCCGATTGGGAAGACGAATTTCTTTTGACCTGGAGCGAATAACAGATTACTATTGATCGCAAAGCATTTACACACGGCTAGGACAGTGTCAGTTGGTTGGTGGGGTCCATTTTGAAAATTTACGTTAACTGTTACAATAAATTTAAGTTCAGATGTATTTTTTTAAATTTAATTTTAATTTTATACAAAAATAAAATTTTCGCATTTTTTTCTAAATTTATATCATTTTTTCAAAAAAATTGTGATGCAACATGCCAATTGTTTTATATCACTATTTGGTGGATATAAAGATCTACCAAAAACGAGAAAAAAATAATATGGTTGCCATTTAAAGAAAGTGTTTATAACGTCATCACTCGAAAACCAATGACGTCATAGAAAAAAATTGTATGTCAAAAGATGGCGTTTTAAAAAAGAAAATACACCTGTCCGAGCGTTTTTCCTAAAAATGTAAAATAATGCGGTTATAAGCTTGGTTCCAACCTTTATGACCACACTGTATAAATTCCCAAAGCCATTTCTAAGCAAATGTTTATACAGAGCAAATAAATTAATATAAGTATCCCACTTACTTGCGTTGCTATATATCTTTATTGGTAAAGTATTGCTTGTATTATGTTGCCTAAAATGACATGTAAAAACGATAAAAAGCCTTCTATTAGAATATCTTATCTCTGTATCGCCTACGCTAATACCATTTCAGTTACATAAAATTACATCTAGATTATGTTAAACAAACGATGAATATTCATGTCCGTTAATGATACCTAATTATAATAATGTTTCCCTAATACCACACACGAAGTATCTGAATGCCTGTGGTTTTTTGTATATATTGACCTGTTTTATGTGATGTATGCCGTATATCTCCTTAACAGCGTGGGGATGGAATTGCCCTCTCGGGGTTACAAATGAGGCGTTGGCACATCTTATAAAAACGGCGTCATTTTTTATATTCAGATTTCTGCTTCTTCTTCTCTTTTTTGCCTCTGCCGACGCACGTGTTGGATTTTTTCTCATAGGGAATATGAAAATGTGTTGTGTGAGACCCATACCAAATAAGCCTTTTATTAATAGCATTAAATTTTGCCCACTTTTTATCCCTGCACGTAGGTCGATCATTAGTTATTCTGATTGACGTAATACTTGGAATTGTAAAAATATAATTTCTAGTGTGATGCCAGATCGTTAATCTAATCTGCTGATGTAACATTTATATTACATGATCAATTGCTCATGTGAAACTTCATAAATAAGACAAGTGAAATAATAATAAAATTACAAAAAAATTGAAATTTGCTTCTTATTAAAATGTTTCCATATCATATTTGGTATTTCTTCTTTCCAATTTTGAAACGAGTATTGTCAATATCAATTGACATCATAATCAATATATGAAATATTTAAGAGCAGCCAGAGGCATCACAAGAAGTAATAGAATAAGAATGGAAACTGAGTAAAGGGTTGGAAGTTGGAATTGATCTTGAAGAGTATAGAAAGGTACCAGTTGATATGGTTTAGACATATTGCAAGAATGTAAAACCAAAGACAAACAGTACAAATATTGCAAACAAAAACAATCCAGCTGGAACGAGAAGAAACAACGCAGTGGTCGAAGTTTTACAAAAAAGAATAATGCACTGAGATGATGAAAAACTAGTGATAGGTAACAGAAAGATTTGGATTCGTACACTCAGAGATGCTTTAATATTCTAGATTATAAAATAAGGCCTTATTCATTAAACTAAAGGTTTTTCTAGCTCTTGTAGTTTTTCATACCACCAGAATGAGAGAAGAGTTATAATTAAATCGTTCTCAAAACTGCCGACTCGTAAATATGAAGCTTGTGGAATAAAATCAGAAAAATTTTCCATGGGTTGACTGTCCCTGTTCAATAAATTCTTTGTGGACTATTTCTTTGTGATCAAGCAAACGTATTTTTTTTTCAGTTGTAAGCATGACATGATTAACGTTACGTTTTCGCAAGTGCGGTGAACTCAGGAATGTGTACGTACATTGAATGCTTCGACGTTTTCCTTCTGTGTAGATGGTAGAAACAAGTTCTATGATTCGTAATTTCTCTTAAAAACAGATAACATATTTGTAGAAAGATCGGTTGGAACATCAATCAATGATATTGTTCCAGTTCATCTGAGATACAAACATCGCGGTAATAGTCGATCGTCAACAAACGCGGCACCCAACGCGGGGATAATTTTCTCAAATCTAGATATTGATGTAAAATCATGTGCGCCCGCTCAGATGATATCCCGCAAGCTTTAGCTATATCCGTAACAGTCAATCGACGATCTTCTATCACAGTTTGATGCACTATATCGACCATTTCGTCAGTTATAGTAGTTTTCGGATACACAGAACTTTTCTCGTCTAAAATACTCGTACGACCATGTTTGTAGTTGGCCACCCAATGCTTTATTTTTGTAAATGAATAGGAGGCTTCACCGTATACAGAGTTTAGGTCATCTTTTATTTCCTGAGCCCTTTTCCCTTTCGAATAAAAGTAGTTTATCACTGTGCAATACTAAAGCTTCTGCCTTGTTGAACAATAATGTGAACAGACAACTTTAGAAGCGTACCTTAGACAAACTAATGATCAGTATGACTTGCAATTTTGACAATTTACATATGCCAATGCCATCTATCGGACGGCGAAAATTTTTTTTTCTACAATTACTTTATGTCGGTAAGGCAGCACATACGGTATGCGCCAAAATAAACAACACTGAAATGCGTGCCATTGTTATGCGCATGTCTGCTTTTTGACGTATGATACTAGCAGCCTTATGTGTTTTTAGTAGTGCAAAGAACGTTGTTATGTTATGTTATAGTTGAGAATGGGTCTCACGACTGAGGAAAAAGTGTTTATCGTCGAGCATTATTTTCGATCGTACGGAAAAGGCAAACAAGGTGGACCGAGTTTGAAGTTAGTGACGCGATCAATTTCATAAAGAGGCACCTACCAACAAAATTATGCTTTCTATTGTTGAGAAATTTCGTCGTTCTGGCAGTGTGTTGTGCCAACGGAAGGGAAGGTCTGGTAGGCCAGTAACTGTGAGAACGAATGGGAATCATGGACGTGTCCTCAATCAGGTTTTGCAATCACCGAACCGAAGTCTTCGGCGAACGGCATTTAAGTTGAATATCAGCAGTACGTCGATTCGGCGTTTGTTCAAAGATGTAGGTGGATTTCCGTACCGAATTCAAGTTGGACAACGATTGTCAAACCAAGATATGAATGCCAGGGTTGCGTATTGTGGACAATTTTTGGCTATGTTGTACGAGGATCCAGATTTCTTGAATAATGTGTGGTTCTCAGACGAAAGTCATATTCACTTGGAGGGTTACATCAATAAACAAACAACTCGCTTCCTTGGTTTCGGTAAGCCAGACGTGATTATCCAAAAACCGCTACATAGTGCCCGTGTGGCGATATGGTGTGCAGTGTCAGCACACGGTGTGATTGGTCCGTATTTCACTGAGGATGATGATGGCACACCTCTTACTGTTACCCAGGAACGTTATAGAAACATTGTGGTAACGCCATTTGTCCAAGATCTCAGAGGGTTTTGTCGTGCCAGGGATCTTCGGATGGAAGAGCAGTGGTTTCAACAGGACGGGGCGACCAGTCACACTGCTCGACAATCGATAGCATTGTTGCAGGAAACTTTTGAAGGACGCATCATTTCCCGCAATTCTAATTTCAACTACCCATCACATTCCCCCGATCTTACACCACCGGATGCCTACGTATGGGGTATGTTAAAGGAGCAAGTCTTCAGCGGTACAGACCCACCCAGAACTGTTAATTATTTACGTGAGAAGATCGTCTCCTTTTTCAGGAATATTCAGCAACCTGTGTTCTCGAATATGTTTGACAATCTGCGTAACCGTTTTGAGCAGTGCCTACAACGTCATGGCGCACATTTTGAACATGTATTCTATAGACATAATAATGTATAAGTAATAAATAATATACTTCAGTAATTTCAGTGTTGTTTATTTTGTAAGCAGATATTATATTTAATAATATCTGCTAGATAGCAAGGTAGTTATGTTTTGTTGAATGTGTCTCTTCTCCAACAGGGGCGTATTGATAATCATGTAGAAATGTGAAATACGTATCTACGTCTTTGGAGAAGATACATTAAAAAAAAACATATGAACTTGTATTGTGTTCTTCACACCCCATTTTTAATAATATTATATATTATTAAAAATACTTTTGTATTATACAAAATTGGTAGGTTTTACCTACTCAAGTATGTTTCAAATTATGTTGTTATATACATATTCGGTTCACGCCGACAAGTAGTAAAGACACGATAATACAGTTTTTTATAGATACGGTGGTTACCGACTATAAAAAACAGCCGGCTGGTTCTGCGATTATTATATAGACAGCGCTGAATATTCCTTCACGCTCTGTCTTAATAATATCTGCTAGATAGTAAGGTAGTTATGTTTTGTTGAATGTGTCTCTTCTCCAACAGGGGCGTATTGATAATCATGTAGAAATGTGAAATACGTATCTACGTCTTTGGAGAAGATACATTCAAAAAAACATATGAACTTGTATTGTGTTCTTCACACCCCATTTTTAATAATATTATATATTATTAAAAATACTTTTTTATTAATAAATTAAGTTACCATCGTTTTACCTAGACATCTTTAGTATATTCTATAGAGCGCTTACGACACGAGGTATAATCAAATAATTTCTTAAATAAAATATTTCGGAATCACTTAAAGTTACAGAATATTCAAAAGAATATCCCAAAAAGGATACATTAGAATTTTACATAATCAACACTCGTTGTGTAATAACTCAAAAAGGTACCACAATTGATAATCGTATCTTAAATACGTATTTCGACAACTAAGTTACCATCCTCAGTAGGTAAGACCACTAATCAAACGGTCGCACATGGGGCACAGTAAAGCTAACACATATAAACGCGCAATAACTTTACACGGCGTCCACGTATACTCTCTTAGGAGTGTATACGTGGACGTTACTGTGGCCCATCTCCGACACTTTAATTAGTGGTTTTACCTACTGAGGATGATAACTTAGTTGTCGAAATACTTATTTAGGATACGATTATCAATTGTGATAAAAGGTTTTATACCTTTTTTTGAGTTTTTACTTAACCACAGTCTACAAAGAAAGACTTTACAAGAGTAATAGTACACATAACCAAAATCAATAGACAATTTTACAAAAATACTAAGGAATACAAGAAAGTTGTTGTTTTAAGGCAATTAAAATTGCTCTTCATAAACCACTTTAGTCAATGGTTTTAAATATAGGGGAAACACAAGCAGTATTTCGGCTGAAATTGAGAGTCCTTAATCTTAGACATTAGTTTTGACACCTACTGTACATGTGGCGTCGTATTTAACCAAACAAAATTGCAAATAATTAGAATTTTATCATTACTTAGTTACATAATTTTTACAATTTACATCACAACAAAAATTAAGAATGAACTAAATCAAATTAAATTTTGTAGCCGAATCAATAAAGGCACAAAGATAATTTAGAACAATTCAATTAAACGTGTTCTACAGTCCTTCCTGTTGCCTATCAATAGGTGTCGTTCGGCGCTGAATAAAAGGGCCACAAATCCTCGACGACAGATCATATGTCTTTAATAGAATGGTGACTATATTTCTACAGCTCAGTGCTGCCCGCTTTGAAATTTGATATGGATGTGCCATTGTATAAATGAAAGACATATGGGGTTCTAAAAATTGGGTTAGGAGAAGAACACATCTAACATGTGTTCCTCTCATGGCCATATAATATCATCAAGATAAGCTTTTAACTATAAGAAATGTATATTTGTTTTCAATTTTTAAATTTTGTTTGTAATATTGTTTATTTTTAGAGATTTATAGAAATTTATTAATTAACAAAATCTACATTCTGTTTTATTTATAAAATAAACTTCGGAGAACTTATTATAACTGTTATTATAGAAATTAATACTATTGTAAACAATCAAAAAATTGGGAAAGCATATCTATATGTTATTTTATATCTCAACTCTGTACATATAACATTTCTTGGAATAAAACACATTGTATTGCATCCGATAGTTTACTACGTACTTCTTGGCTTGAATTCTAAACTATTTTTTTATATCTTCTCATTATGGACCTGTGTTACTGTTGATTTGAAATGATACCGGATATATAATCCCGTTAAATAATAACACAACAAGGGCAATGAAATAACAGATGAACTGGCCAAGGAAGACTCAAGTAAGAGCTTTATGGAACTCTTTAACAATATTAAATACTTTTAAATTCAATTTCTAGTCTGATGACCAGAAATTGTATTTGAAATCGCTAAAGATTCTGACGGAAAAGACAACTAATCAAGGCTAGAAAGATAACGTAAAAAGAAATGGTGCGTAACGGAAAGTCAACACCATACCAAGACACTATTAGGAGAGCTGGGTGCTAGATTTTCAGCCAACCTAATTAGAAACAACAAAAAAGAAATTAAGATTGTCGCCGGCTTGATAACCGAGCATTGTCCTTTAAGAAAGCATCTAATGGCGTGAACTTGGTCAACCAGCTATGGTGTAGTAGATGTGAAAAACAAGAGAAAACTAGCCTCCGCCTAGTATATACCTTGTCAGAAACTGAAGGAATTGAAACAGAAACATTTCGGGATAGAAAGATATGTTAGATCCTACGAGAATACTAGAATTTCTCCTAAGTAAGATAGGAACTTTTATCCAGAACACAGAACTAACATTGTGGAATTGAGAGACTTATTTGGAATGGTACAACCAAATGCCTGAACTTATTTATATCCAACTTAAAGACATAAGATAGAAAGAATAATCAATAATATCCACCGATAGTGATAAGTCGCTGGCCTATAACGCTGGGGTCTCAAGATCGACTCTGTTCGTTCTAGTTTGAAGTGAATACCGGTTGCCAAAATCTTCAGTTGCTGATGGGCATTTGTTATAATAATAAGCTCGTGAGCTGCCAATACCTACTTTAATTGATGGGAGGGTAGATGCGGATGTATAACGGGGATTACTATTATTATTAGTAATACCAGGAAGTTATTCCTTTTCTTCGAATTCAGATCCTCAGTGTTCATGTTTCGGGCATTTTTTGTTTATGACAATGTAATACAAAAATTCGCTAAAAAAGATTTTCTATGAAATAATAGAATCAACGAAAATTTTGTTGGCATTCTTAACCAATTGAGTAATAAATGCTTTGGCAAAGACATTTGTTTTAGCTCCGACTTCAACGAATGTTTCAATTGATCTTGTTCAACATTTTGGCAACATTATTCCAGTATCAAAGAGTAAACTCGAAACGTCAATATTTAACTATCTTAACGAACTTTATTATAAAAGATCCCTCAATGATTTTAAAGTGAGGTAAAGTTGTATTCCCATAGAAATACCTCATAGTCAGAACTCTGGCAGGATAGTCCAGATGATTTGTAAGTTAAATATTTCAAAAACCTTCTCAGAACTTTCTCGGGCACTAAATTTTGGTAGATGATCGCGTATCTAAATTTTCAGATTTTCGTCAGAATCGAATACCAGAGCCAAGAATACGTGAAGCGGACTTACCTTAAGCTGAAAGCGTTAATCAAACAAGACACTCAGATCTTTGTGACTGTCGTGGAATAATGGAAAATCAAATGAATGGTAACGTAACAATGAATTCGTCTTGGTAGTGTATACAGGGTGTCCAGAAACTCTCCTGACAAACGAAGACCGGAGATTCCTCTGATAATTTTAAGACAATTAAACCCAAATTCACCTAGTCCGAAAATGCTTCCTAAGGGAGCTAGAGTTCTTTGAAGATGGCGCCTTGTATTTATTTTTTTTTAAATTCCTCCTGAACGCTTCTATTTAGAAAAACAAAAACTGGTATGCTTATTTATCCTCCAGAGATAAATCGATTCCATCAATTGCGAATTTCTAGTACCGGTCATAGGCGTCCGTTTTGGGTGGGTCAGCGGTTATTTTAAGGCATAACTTTTTTGTCTTTAACTTTTAAGCATTTGTGACACTAGATTATTAAATTTTCAGGTATTCCAGTACTAAAATGTACTCTTACTTTAAGTCGGTAGGATACACCGTTTTCTAGAAAAATCGATTTGTAAATTTTTCGTTTTTTCTTCATTAAAGTTCAATTTATTATGTACCTACTTATTTTTAGCGACGAAGTTGGCTTGGACTATCAAGGCATGGATGAAAATTAATTTAATAAATTAAAAACAAATTATTTATTACAATGGAACGAAACTAACAAAAAAAGAACAAGTATCAAAGGTAGATTGTTACAAAAGTTGCTTGATGTGATGACCATTAGTCTCTATGCATAAGTTTACCCTTTTGCTTAGAGAACGCCGAATTCTTGCAAAAATTCCAAAGTTATTTCTAAATTCGTTGCAAGCATCTTGTATCCTTAGCCAGAGTTGTGCGCGATTTTGTATCGGAACGGAATAAACAAATGCTTTTATGTATCCCCAAACACAATAATCGCAAGGATTCAAATCCGGCCACCTTGCTGGCCAAGCAACTGGACCGCCTCTTCCAATCCAATGGTCTTCGTAGTTATTATCTAGAAAGTCTCGTTCATTCCTGCTAAAGTGGGCCGGACAGCCGTCCTGTAGAAACCATAAGTTTTGCCGAATATTTAAACGCACCTCATCTAACAAATCAGGTAAAATATTTTGCAGGAAATGTAAGTAATCAGCACCATTTAAACGAGCAGGTAATTCCACAGGTCCAAGTAGATAATCGTCAACTACTCCTATCCAGACGTTTATGCTAAACCTATGCTGATGCTTAAATTCTTGAACAACGTAGGGATTGTCACCAACGTACGAATAATAATGTGCATTATGTACATTAAAAATTCCATTTTTTGAGAATGTAGCTTCGTCACCAAACAAAATGTTCCTGAAGAAATCTTCATCTTGATTTTTCTGACTTTGTAACCATCTAGCGAATTCTACGCGAGCAGGAAAATCTCCTTCTAGCAGTGCTTGCACCTTTGTAAAATGAAAAGGATATAAATTTTCTTTGTGTAAGATATTTCTTACGGAAGATTTTGAAATTGTGGGGTACATGGCAGATAGTCTTCGAACGCTAATTTCTGGATTTTCCTCAACTTCCATTAAAATAACATCTTCATGTTCTGCTGTTACATCATTATGTCTCCCTGTTTCATTATTTTTTGGGACCACTGAACCTGTTTCTCTTAATCGTTGATGAAGAGCTGTAAATGTTGAGTGAGTGGGATACTGACGATTGGGAAATTTTTCAGCGTATCTACGTTGCGCCGCTCGAGCGTTACACCTCATTTCGCCATAAACTAAATGCATATCGGCGTATTCCTCATTAGTAAAAACGTTTTTTTTTAAATTGAAATCGTTGTGTTTGAATAACACAAAGTAAAAAAGGAAAAGATAAACTTCGTGAACTGACAACAATTTGACAATTAAAAACATAGGTTTTACTTCTGTTGGCAGTTCAGAGCTAACTATTGCAAAAAATAAAAAATTGAACTTTAATGAAGAAAAAACGAAAAATTTACAAATCGATTTTTCTAGAAAACGGTGTATCATACCGACTTAAAGTAAGAGTACCTTTTAGTACTGGAATACCTGAAAATTTAATAATCTAGTGTCACAAATGCCTAAAAGTTAAAGACAAAAAAGCTATGCCTTAAAATAACCGTTGACATACCCAAAACGGACGCTTATGACCGGTACTAGAAATTCGCAATTGATGGAATCGATTCATCTCTGGAGGATAAATAAGCATACCAGTTTTTATTTTTCTAAATAGAAGCAAATTCTGGAGGAATTTAAAAAAAAATAAATACAAGGCGCCATCTTCAAAGAACTCTAGCTCCCTTAGGAAGCATTTTCGGACTAGGTGAATTTGGGTTTAATTGTCTTAAAATTATCTGAGGAAACTCCGGTCTTCGTTTGTCAGGAGAGTTTCTGGACACCCTGTATAATGACTGCCCATTTTTTTATACTGATTGTCATCTTATTACTGTTTCACGCGTGCCAGATAGTGTTTAGTTCCTTTTGCAGAGTTTCACGATCAAGGGTTGAATTTTGACATTTTTCCGGAAAAGTTCTTAAACCGTCTGCAAAGGCAAGACAGTTAAGCAACTACAGATCATTAATGTAAACATTAAACAGTAGCGGACCAAGAAAGCGGTGAAAGCGAAAGAATATAAGCTGTTATAGCAGACGTAACATGAGTGATTATATGGATAAAACACTGTCAAATTAGTTGCAGTCAAATCAACTCAGTTTAGATAATAATACGGTATGATCGATAGTGTTAAAGGCCTACGCGAAATAGGTATAAAGAACATCTACTTGACATTTTGAGTCAATACTGGAACCGATATACTGGGCAATGTTAGGCAAATTAGTTATCGTTGACCTAACCCATGCTGTTAGGTAGAGGTGAAATATCGAATATAATGAAGACTTTGTAATGATGCCCTGCATAGCAAAATAGATTATCAACTAAAACTGTATAAATGCAACAGCAAGCCTGAAAATTATTGCCAGAAACTTATGTTGGATAGTATTATGTTAACTAATATATAGTAACGAATGATTACTATAGGCTTATGTATGTTAACTAGTAGATAATAACGAAGGAAATTACGATAAATGCCTTCGAAAAAAAAATTTACTGAAGCGCATGGTAATTTATTCTGTCCAAAACAACATCGTGATTTTTTATTATTAAACTGATATCCAATTTATTTTATCGATATTACTTCAACAGATAAAAAGGGAATATTCGTTTAGTCAAAAAAACTTGTTAAAAATGGAGTCTGAAATTTAATCTTAACTTCGGCGCCTTTGTTTAATTAACAGTAAATATTAGCACAGTTGTGAAAGTGTACGAGCTAAAAGCAAATATTGTATTTAACAATGAATGTTAATGACGAAACCTTCTGTCAGGCGGCGCCACCGACACCGGCTGAATCCTTTTTATGTATCCGTTGAATATCAGCTAGCAAAATTTGCATGTAATGTATTTTAATACTGAGTGAGTTTCTCTACTGACAACCGCCTACTTCTACGCTTCAATTCGTCGCTTTGTATATTTATACAGCGTCTAGTTAGGAGGTGATAGGGCGCAGAGTTTACGTTCTCTCTTTCCCTGACGATTGTTTACCAGTTCCCTTTGCATATGCAATACCTAGTTGAGAGAATAACTCGATTCTGTGCGCTGTCAGTTGAGATACGAAATAAATTACTTTGTCTGGCATTGTATGCACAAGGTGCTGCATTTTGACTTTAATAAGCTTTTGGACGTTAAATTTATTTTACTAATTCAAGCCGTAGATCGAAATTAAAATTATAATGTAATTAATTCATATTTTCATTTATAACACTTTTTCACTTCGTTTGGTTTATGAATAGGAATGAATAGAGCAGTAATAAAGAAAATAATTTTATGTTAGAGATAGTTCTAACTATACGCTAGTAATAATGGCAACCCAAATATTAAATACTTATAGGCAATGGAAAGGCAAGTAAGTTAAAACTGTTGTTAAATGGAGGAATCTAATAAAATGATCGAAATTTTAAGTAACGTACAAGTAAGCACATTTGTTTCGTCCTAGAACGAAATTTGTTGTATCGTATATATTTATACTACTAGACTACTACTAAACGTCTAGTTTTTATTGTAAATACAATATAATAATGTTTAGCTGTATAATGGCCTCATCAGGTGGATGCAATACATAAATATTCAAATTTATATTTTAAATGTTCATTATTTCATCCACCTAATGAAGCCATTGTATGGCGAAACAGTATTGTAGTGGATTTACAATAAAAATAAATAAATTTGAAACTAGAAGTTTAGTACATACTTATTTCTTGTCGATATATTTATATGTTAGAGATAAGTAAATTCAGCATAAAAGAATTAAAGCATAACATTTCAAATTTTATAAATATTCAACGTGCATTTTAAACTGTAAACCACTATATGTAACGTACGTTTATTAACATATTCAAAACTATAATATTTTCCTTAAATTCCAAAAATTTACATATGCTAATCTGTTTATTACCTGCTGTATACATTTAGACCGTTTCTTTATTGCACAGGGATATTAGTGAACGATTTCAATAGACCCTAATTGTTTAATTTAATATACATAATAGGCTGACGATATCCAAATATAGTATCAATCCATTCGATGACTTAGGCCATTAGTTTTCATCCATATGAACCAAATCAACACTTCTGGCTCAAATATATTACTAATTAAATAAAATTGTATTTAAAAGTAAACTGCTATATGATTTTTTTATTCATTAGCTAAAATTAGCTATATTTATTAAAATTAATTTTAATAAAACCTCAAGAACAACATGGTTATGAATGAAATTTTCCGCGATATCTATCATTCTTCTCATGGCATGTAGGTTATGTATTTATTTAAAGAACCAAAATATTCAACAATAAATCGTGCCAGTCTGAACATAGAAGACATAAAATGTATTTATTTACTATAAAAGCTTATTTATTATAGAAAAACCATGGCAAATTTAAAATGATCAAATCTCCTTCAAATAATATTTTAAGATGCACTAATAGAAGACCAAATAAAATTCAGAATGCATTCGTTAAGAAAAAGAACTGATAAATCTTACTAATGTTTCATGACAGTGTTTTAACATTCTTTTATTTAGGATTATATGTATTTAGATGATGTGTAAAATTTTGACAATTTTATCAGCTTTTATTTCAATTTTTATTTAATTTCAATAAACGTTTTTTTCTTATATCTGAGTTTGATCTTCAGCAATTATATCTAATGCAAAACCTTTTGTAAGTAAGCAATAAACTAAAATTTTTATAGTGTATTTTCATAAAAAAATAACTTGAAATTTTGAATTAATTTATATCAAATCCATAAGAAACAATTCAATATATATCTTTCAAGAAGAGGAAATACTAAAACTGAATTTATACCTAGAATTTTATAAAGCAATAATTATGAATTTGATGATTTAAAAGTTACAGAAAGTAATAACACTAAAATAATTGTTTTAACATGACAAACACTTCAGTCAGATTCTAAATCTCAATTTGAAGAATCTGAATTTGAGATGTTTCATTAGGATTTATAATAATTGACTGAATATCCACGTCTGCCAAGTGTCTCTCTCTGTCATACCATTTACTAATCATGTCGAACACTATTTTCCCAGGTATTTGCAGTGCAATGTTCTAATGCTTCGTTCCACATATTCAATACTTTGTCATCTCCATAGCCATCCCTACCAATATTTTTATCATAATAGCCCTTCGCTTCAGCCCAAATTTGTTCAATGGCATTAAATTAACAATTGTATGGAGGTGATCTTAATACTTCATGTCCATTATCCCTTAAAATGTCATCAATTAAGTACCGTTTCTCAGGTTTGTTTCTCCTGACTAAATCCAACAATTCATATTTTGTCAATTCACCTGAGAAACTTGTATTATTACTGGATAACTAGTCTATTATTTCCTGTTTTCTAGATGCAGTATTAGGAAATTTATTTAATACTACACTATGATATGGTGCATTGTCCATTATTACAACCGAATTGTTTGGTAAATGTGGCATAAATTGTGTTCTAGTCCACTCCTCAAACTTATGACTGTTCACTTCAGCATGATAATCCTTTGCCTTGGTTTTCGTTGCAAATATTAAACTTGCACCTTCAATAAAACCTGATTCAATTCCAGCATGTAAAATAATAAACCTTTTACCATCATAACCTTGTGGTTTTCTTTTAACAAAATGGATAAGGAAGATTTGCCAATATCGATTACAGCTTTGGTATCTAATTCCTGTTTTAACGTCAACAGAGTAACATGTTTCTCTGAAATAATTTCATATATATTAAAATTGTGGATCATTAGTAAAACATTAACATACTCTCTTTATACATGTTATTTTATACTGTTATAAATAGTGTTTCGTACTTTACTCTTTTCTTATCAGGTGAAGAGAATACTGTGTTTTGTCTCTCACGTTCTCTAATATTTCGGACAGTTCGTTTGGAGATCTGAAGAGCAGCTCGAGCTCTATGCAAAATTCAAACCTTTATTGTTATTTAAAAATACATTAATATAATAAATACTTCAAAAGTTGCATTTATATTTATCAGAGGTGCTTCATTTAGTTTCTCTCTTTCAAAAAGTCCGAGACATTCAATACAAGTTGCTGGGATTGTGCATTCAAGGGTTTTCCAGGCATATCTGTAATAAATGTAAATTCTTAACCTATAATCATTAAATAACTTAGCGATAAGAATACTTACTGAAAATGTATTAAAAACAGTTCTTTGTGTTCTGAAAAGAACAATTATTTGCTAGACAGTAATAAAATTAATTAGAAAAGCAATGAAACGAAAATAAACCAAAGTACAATATGATCATTTATATTTACCCTCTAGCAAGCCATGAAATTATTTCTTGAAAATATCGTGTTGGTAGTGACAAATAAAATACATCTGTCATTATGTGTATGTTCTGATAAATAAAACTCATCTGTCATTAATGTATTTATTAATTGACACTTAAAAATGTTTACAATAAATCATAAAGTTTTTCTGATCGAATCATACTTTATGAATGGTGTAAAATTAGAAAATGGAGAATGGTCGTACTCCTTGCAGCCTTGTATGGAAGAATTTCGGGCAGAATTTCCAAATTTTCCAACAACATATGACAGTTTGCAGCAATTAATTCAAAAGCCAGTGGTTAAATTCCGTGAAACAGGGTCTGTGTCTCGAAAACCAGGTGCTGGTAGACCACTGAAGCGGACAGTTGAAGATATAGCAGATGTTGAGGGACGAATAAATCAATCACCTAGGAAATCGATACGTAAGCTTTCACAACAAACACAACTGTCATATGGGACCTGCCAGAGAATCCTTAAAAAAGACTTACAAAAATTTCCATACAAATTTTACCAATCGATCATGTAACCAGAGTTAATTACTGTCAGTGGTTCTTAAGTACGATTAATAACGATGACGTTCTTGACAAATCCTTCTGGTCCAATGAAGCATGGTTTCATTTATCAGGATATATAAATAAACAAACAATGTGCATCTGGTCTAGTGAAAATCCACATGAAATTCCTTGAAACACCCTTGCATTCACAAAAAATAGGCGTTTGGCTTGCTGTTTCTCGTAGACGGATTATTGGTCCAATATTCTTTAATAATACGATAAATGCAGAACGATATCGTAATAATTTATTGCTACCATTTGTAAATAAATTACATGATGATGAGCTCCGCGAGGGATATTTCCAGCAAGATAATGCAACAGCCCATAAGACAAGAGAAACGATGGAATTATTGCATGAATTCTTTGATAATCGAATAGTAGACTTTCCACCACGATCTCCGGATTTAACAATTATGGACTATTTCATTTATCCACATCTAAAAAATAGAGTATTTACGAATCGTCCACATACAATTGAAGAACTTACTAATGCTATCCGAAATGTCTGAGGAAATTACACCACATAATTTAAGGAAAGCCTTCAATAATATGAGACGAAGAGTTGCGCTATGCATAGAAAATGAAGGAGCTCACTTTGAACATTTATTGTAGCTGTTTTTATTATTAAACTATTTATTTTTTCAACTGAAACGTTTGTATGTAATTATTTGTCAAAATGACAAAACCTAATCTGTCATCAGTATAAAATAACCTATATCACACACACGCTGCAAAATAAGTTAACTTAAATTATGGTACCAACTTAAGTTCAAAAAAGAAAAATGTCATTGCCTTCTAGAGGGTAGAAATATATGATCATATGGTACAATGTCACATGTCAAAATTGAATTATTCGACTTTCCTAGTACAGGCGTGTTATGACGGGCGGATGTTCGCATGTTATCTCCGTCTATCTTATTGATCTTACGGCGAAGACAATCCCACATTTTCATTTCAGTTTCATCCTTGTTTAATCATTGGGCTTTGAATGAAATGAGAATAACGGGTGTTCAGAAACATTCGAAGTCAAGTGGGCTCTGATCAAAAAATCGTATATCTTTACTTAAGTATCTGATTTGTAATAATTATTAAATGTCAACTGTTGTCTGTCAAAAATCAATCTATCTCAGACATTACTTCATATTTTCAAGGACTACTTTGACTTCGAATGTTTCCAAACATCAGTTACATCCACTTGCAGGTATCCATGTCCGTGATAACGCCACGCAACTAATGACGTGTGTCAAAACATCGAGCGGACAGATACTATATGTACCATAAAAATTTATTATTGATTAATAGAATAGATAGAATACATTAAGAAAATTTATGACACCCTATTGATACTTAATTAGGAATTCGATGTTATCATTATGTTTATTTCATAGTAAGATCTTTAAAACTATCGTAAACATTGGATATTGTTGCACGTAGATACAAATTCCAAGTAGTAATAATGTAGGTAAATTCCACAACTATAGCGTCAAACATATACGCACATTTCAGTTATGTATTGGTAGGGGTAGTGATATATATTTGTAACACAACACTAACATTCTGTATAAAACACACATTCTTAACACAACACAGTGCAGAACAATACATACAGTCTGAAACAAACAGTAAAGAATTAAATTTAAGTTAACATTAAGTGCTAGATTGTGAGATTTATCTTATGAAATTAGGTTTAAGTGTTTTTCGTAAAATAAATAAAATATTCAGGAAATGCCCTAACTTTCAATATAACTGCCACCAACCAAAATAAATAACCAGCTTATACGGAAGTTACGCCCCGTGAGCGGTAAGTCAAACACAAATTTATACATAATCCTTCAGGAGAGGAGTACAACGCAATATTTGGTTCTACGAAAGCACGTTTAAATTTGGTTCTTCAGCAGGATTTTATCATATTTATAACACTGCTTACGGAAATTTAGTTATTATTTTCGCAATACAACAAATAGATTACAATAATAAAAATTATTATTAATGAAATATCTTACCTATTTTGCGCTTATACTAAACCACTGATATGTCCGGCTTATCTCAAGTCTGTTGGTTGCTGTTTTCTCGAAGGTAATTTTCTTAGAAACGCCATCGCCTTTTGTGGTAAGCACATATGATAGCGGATGTTATTAAATCAGAATAAAAGCAGAACTCCTGGTTTTAGTATAATAAATTTTACTTAAACAAAATTGGTAAAAATACGTAGTCTCAAAATTGTTAAATAAAATAATCACTGAATTTTAACAAGTGCATCTATAATAATTTGAAAATTTATAAAATAGTAAAGTTTATTATAATGTAAAGTGTAAAAAAACTATATGAAATTGTAAATATGAAATATATTTATGTTACTGTATTCGATACAGTTAAGATGCTGATAATCTACATAAATTAAAAAGAGCCCTTAACTAAATTGACATATTTATTATTAAGTATGAGTTTAAGTAATTAAAAAAAAGGATAAATGCAAGTACAAAAAAATAGTAAATCGGAGTAATTACAATTGATGTACCCAATAGACTTGGTTGGGCAGGCGTTAGCTGCATCTCCAAGTGATGTAATTATGGAGTCTCGACTTCTAAATCTACCAACCAGAGCTTGTAACAAAAATGACTGGATGCAACTAAATTGTAAAATCTCACTAACATGATAAACTAAACTTTTGTTACTTTGTCGTGGCTACATTAAATCCAGTTAATACAGTATACACATAACACACGAGTCGAGCTACATAAGTAGTGTATTGCTTGTGTAGCGACGGCCCGCCAATTTGCCACCTTCGTTCCTTACCTTCGATATCGCAGAAGGGGGCTTCCCCCAATAGTATTGCTCGGGCAATACCCGGTAATAAGTTGACAACAAACATAACTGAAAGGTGACATAACGTATATAGGAAAGCAATACTGAAGGGAAATACTTTATTTTGAATATAGCGAAATTGTGCGAACTTATTGAAAAATGGTGTAATACAAAGAAAATGCTTTTCGAGTGTAACCTTTTTTATTTACACCTTTTTTTCGCTTGTATTTAATATTAATATTACTTAGTACCAATATTCAAATAGTGCAAAGGGAGCTACGGAGGAATAGACATACTTAAAAGATATTCGTACTTACTTAACAGGAAATGATAACTCAAAATAAGTCTTTTTTAGCTTAAATATAATTTACGAAAGGATTAACTGGTAAATGAGTTAACATACTACGCTTAGTTTTTAACATTTATGATCAGTATATTCTGGCAAATTATCATGAATGGACGCACTATTGAACAACGCTACTAAATTATCCAAATTTACATTGAAAATCAGTCGTCAATTAGCGCAACTTGTAGATGGCTTCGGGATTTTTATGGCGCGGATAATCGTCCAACTGAGCAATCAATCCAAAGGGAATATCGCCGCCATAAACAAAAGTGTGAAAGATGATTCAAATTTATCCATTCGTGGTCACTCGGAGAAATTGAGACTATGTACATCCCCTACGTAGAATATTTTGCGTAAATGGCTTGCCCTACACCCTACCCTATCCACTTGGCACAGAAATTAAAGCCAAAAGACAATCACATGCGTCGTTTTTCGCTCTTTAATCCCTAGAACAATTGAAAACTCACCCGTTTTTTTACCACAAAATTGTGTTATCATTGTAAAAAATTGTTATTTTTGGTTGAACTGTCTTATTAATGAATAATATTGCCGCATGTGAAGTGAGACCTATCTTTACTGTTTGGTTCGGTTTATACCCCGGTGCCATCATTGGACAACAACAAAACTATTCTTTTTGTTATTGCTTTAAGATATGGTCGCACAGTGGCGTGACAAAATTTTTTTTAAAATTTTTGTAATTTTCTTCTGGCTTATGAAAATGAATTTTCGGAAAATATTTTGGATTTATATTCCATATAATTACGTCTTTCCAATTTTCATACGTTGTTTTTTTTATGTCAAGGACACCCGGTATATTGTCTAAAAATAGAAATAATTCCGAACCGAAGATAATTTCAAAATTTTAGTGTTTATTTATTTAATTTATTTATGGACACTACTGTGTATATTCTAATTTGATGATAATTTAATAACTTCGCGCAGAGTAGAGAGAAATAAATGCAATAATGGATCGCCAGAAAGATTTACACAATTTCCACCAGTTCCACATCTCTTATCAAATGGGTTCTTTGTTTGGTTCTTTATGATATGATATGTTTGTCTATCTACTAAATCATGAAATGGGAGCATCCCTTATGTAAATTTAAAAAGAATATGGAAAACTCCTTAAATTTGCAAAAATTTGTTTTGCATATGAATTTACAAAAAGTTAAGAAAATATACATTTATGCACTTAATATGCGTTTTGCATATAAGACAACCTCTGTTAATGGGTCTAAACATTCCAATTCAACTTTATAGTTAAAAGTTATTACCGGAAAAACAATTGATCAAAAATCAAATAATTTTTTGAATTAAAAAATTCGAATAATTAGCGCCGTAAAATGTAGAAAGCAATATATTTACATTCACATAACTCCGCGAAAATGCAATTAATTTGCAAGCAAATATAGTTTACCTATTATTCGATATATCATTTTATTGCTTGTTTTAATATTGTGTTATTATGTATTTTCATATGAATTTCATTGTCAACGTAAAATGTTTCGAATGTTTCATGTCAGTAACACATGAATCTATTAGTCGAACTCCGTATACTATTTAACCAAATAATTTTATATCATCCTCAACGACTCACAATGTGTTTAATTTGATGGTGAAATAGTATAACTCTGTAGGTTCATCTCTTCATAATCACCAACACTAACTCTAAAATATTATAGCAGGACGTTGGGAAAACCGTGAAATCGCCACAGTTATGGCCCGTAAAGCTACGATCCAATCGTAAACGTAGAGTGCAGCTCGGTATATATAGATATTGAGTGAAAAGCAATATATACCCGATCATACCAGCGACGCAATCAACTATTTTATACTTCATTATTGTTGGAACTCTCCTCTACGTAATTGCTTCACGGATAAGGCAATATCGTCGTGTATATATATATATATATATATATATATATATATATATATATATATATATATATATATAACAATTGATAAATTATTGGAGTTTTTCGGCTTTTATATGAAATATTTACAATTATCAAATTAGAATGTATGTAATTGCAGAATAAGTGGGGATGTAAACATTGGTGTCTACAAATTACAAAGCAAATCATACGAAATAGTAATAATTTGCCTTAATTTAAACATAAAAGTAAAGTAAGAAACTAATTCTACTAAAGTAGATTTCGAGTTGTAGGCAGCAAAGAAAAAATTGTAATTAATCATAAAAAAAAAACAAAAAATTGGAAGCAATTAACAACTAGAAACTGCAATTTTCACTTATTCTGCAATTACATAATTCTAATTTGATATTTGTAAATATTTCATATAAAAGCCGAAAAACTCCAGTAATTTATCAATTGTTATATTTAATAAACGGCTAAGAAATTATTTAAACACTTATATACAGTATGACTGAAGTTTCATTTTGTTTTTTGGGGGGATATATTCCAAAAAATTTAACAAATAAAACAGTAAAAATGTTTTCTAATAAAAGTTGTCTAGAAACGCCAAAAAAAAATATTTATAACAGCCCAATGTTTTCAAGTTTCACTGTACACATTTCATACATAATAGGTCATTAACCGATGAGTGGCCGTAACGATATCAAACTGCGTCAGAGTTAAGTTTAAGATGTGAGACTGCAGTTTACTTGGTACATGTGATAGAATGAAATGTCCGGTTTGTTTGTATGCTTAGTGACGTCAACCGAAACAATGCGTGCAATGTTTCGTTGATTCAATATTAGTTCAACGGGATTTTTCGTAGTAATAAGACGTTAGTTTTACTTTAGTGCTAGTTCAAAAATATTTTTGTATGAACATAAAATGGCATACCACTTTACCAATAGTGAGTTAGTTGATATTATTTTGATTTACGGTGAATGTCAACAGAATAGTCATGCTGCGCGTCGAAGATATTCGGAATTATTTCCGAATAGACATTTACCGTCTGCACCTACGTTTATAGCAGTTGTTCAACGGGCTCGCGATACCGGAGCATTACAACCTCGACGCCGAGATACTGGTCCAGGACGTGCTGAAAACGTTTTAGCTGCTGAAGAAGAGATTTGGAGGCAATAGAAAATGATCCAACGTTAAGCACACGACAACTTGCTCATCGGTTTAACGTATCACAGTTTGTTGTTTGCCGAACCTTAAGAGAAGCTCAACTTTATCCTTTTCACTACCGACGAGTGCAAACATTAAACCCACGTGATTATCCGGCTCGGGTACAATTTTGTGAATGGTTGCTTCAAAGAAATCGCGAGGACGATAATTTTGTATTTAAATATTCTCTTTACAGACGAAGCTACTTTTACACGTGAAGGGACTTATAATCTGCATAATCTGCATCAGTGGGCAATAGACAATCCTCGTGCGGCCCTTCGAGTGCATAATCAACAGCGATTTTCGCTAAATTTATGGGTGGGAATAATAGATAACTTTATCGTCGGCTCATTTATTCTCCCTGCTCGTGTTAATGGCCAAACTTATTTAGAATTTATACAACATAATTTACAATCGCTGTTAGAAGATGTCCCCCTTAATATTAGATATCGAATGTGGTTTCAACATGATGGTGCTCCGGCACATTTTACACACACTGTTCGTAGACATTTAAATACTGTGTATCAAGATCATTGGATTGGACGCGGGGGTCCTGTCGCATGGCCACCGCTTTCTCCTGACTTAAATCCGCAGGACTTTTTCTTCTGGGGCTATTTAAAACAACTGATGTATGTGAATGAAATAAATACCATCGATGAACTGCAAAATCGTGTGAATGAAGCAAATACTTTAATACGGGAGCAAAATGTCCTTCAGCGTGTCAACGAATCACTCATTCGACGTTTGGAGTTGTGTGTGCGAGTCGGTGGGGGAAACTTCGAACACCTGTTGTAGACATGTAAAGTACGTATTAACTATCCTAAAAATATCGTTTTTGTTACTATTATTAATTTATATTTTTATTTTAAATTTTTAAATTAAAAAATGTTATTGTTTTTAAGTTTGTTTTATGTTATTTAAGTTAACAAAAGGAAACTTCCATCATACTGTATATATATATATATATATATATATATATATATACGTGTGCGTACATGCATGTATGACAAAAGGTGAAAGAGAGAATTCAATGATGCCATAAGACGACGTAGAACGACAGCAACTACGGATATTACACAGACATCGATCCCAGCAATACAAAAACCCCCAATGTCCAACCCCCATTGTAGAGATTTAAACGGAATTAATTATTTGGTCTACTTACCGTTGACAGGGCAACGGATAGTAGTTTTCCTCTGTGTCGGTGACGATGCAAATGCAGGGAATGCAAATTACTAGATTCTAAAGCGACTAAGAGCAATCAACGTCACATCTATAAAATCGAAACTATTCAACGAGTGTTTCTGAAACTTATAATTGAACGATACTTTGCTTGTTCCGTGTTAGTAGCTTTCATAAATAAAGAATAATTCAAGGTATACAATAGCAAATCGCAAGAAATAGTAATGATTTGCCTTAATTAAAACATAAAAGTAAAGTAAGAAACTAATTCTACTAAAGTAGATTTCGAGTTGTAGGCAGCAAAGAAAAAATTGTAATTAATTATAAAAAAACAAAAAATAGGAAGCAATTAACAACTAGAAACTGCAATTTTGCAAAATATCATAGATACTGTAAAATGCACAAAAACACTTGAATAAAATGCATATTTTTCGTGCATTAAATTATAATATATACTAGGTACTTAGAATTTTTAAATAATTTCTGTTGTTAATTGAGGTTTTTTTCTTGTTTAATACTAATCTTTTCCATAATTTCTCTTTTCATTGTATGTTATTCCCTCCCTATTATCTGTGTGTTTTCGAAAACGAAGTGGTGGTCGTGCTGAAGTTTGTGTGTGAGCACGGAAGTTTTCTCTCTTTTAGAGTACTTGTGGGCTTGTATCATTTTGAACAGATATTGTTCAATCTGCCCTATGTAGTAATTATCGGTTTTTTATAAATAATATGTGTTTCCCGACTTTTTCTATTTTAGCTTTGAGCTTTGAGAATAGATGTTTATTTGTATTGTTCAGTTTATATGTTGTAGCAATATCATATGTTTTAAAGCACATTTCATTTGTTCTGATAGTTGTGGAACATATGGAACCGTGAATCCATACAATATACAACACTGCAAGCAACAATAACAAATTGAGCAATGAAACAACATATATCAAAAATTCAATATACACCGTGTCCAAAGTTACCCGTACACTATTGGTATCTCCGTTAGTTTTGGAGCTGCAGTTTTGGTCAAATTAGCAAATTATTAGTATTTTTAACGCTGATTAATATGCAGTTCATGAAAAAACAATTGAATTACGTATTTCTGAGAAATTTGGATTTTTTTTTTAATGGAATATTGATAAATATTTTGAAAGATAACTTTATTTGTGATATAAAAGCTTTAATACACTATTGTCCTTAAACGAATAATGAAGTAGTTGTGTTGAATTTTTGTGGATGTCAAATTATTAATAGTAGGCTTCTTTCACTTCAAGCCAGAACAAATAGTAAGCTCATTGAAATTGTCAATAACTTGCTGCATATCTGATTTGTAAAAAAATGCAAGAAATGCGCTTCATTACTATCAAAACACATATGTGAATCGTCAATCACCAAATTAGTTTTATTTTCTAAGATAATATAGAAAATTTCGAAGTAACGTAGAAACATTTAAGATACGAACAAAAAAAAAGGATTTTCTAATAGACGAACAAATGGAAGTAAATGTTTTAGCTTATTTTGAAACAATCCAGAAAAATACAGTTGGAAGTTGTACCAGAGAATTAGATTTGAAAAAGAGTAGTGCAGCGGAAAAAATACTAATAATTTGCCCAAAACCGTAGCTCTACATAACGGAGATAGCAACAGTGCACCGATATCTTTGGACACGGTATATATATATATATATATATATATATATATATATATATATATATATATATATATATATATATGTATATGTATATATATCTCTCTGTGTGTGTGTGTAAAAGGTATACTCATTACCTGAGGAAGTATTAGTCCTTGGTTTAAGATTCTTATCATATTTCTGTTTAGATGTTGAACGAAATTTGTTTAAATAAAATATTTTATTATTGAAAAGTTAATTTGATATGACACAGTATTATTTTAATCTAGTAATTTTTTTAAATTTCGGATCCATAACTTTACTTAAAGGCATATATGTAGTTGAATTAAATCTTTTTAACTAATTTATACCTAATTTTAATCTATAGATAGCATATATGCAGAGTCTAATATTAAGTATATTAACAATTAATGCGTTTTTATAGGGAACAAATATCTTATATGCACAGAAATTCTGAAGTTTAGTGAACACGTTTTTTACTTAGGAACAATAGTTTTTCTATATAAAATTTGAAAATTTGGCATCCAAATGATGGCGGATAAACTTTATATGTCAGTACTTAATTAGCGGTGTGCTCAGATTTTTAGGGATTGCGATCTACCACTGAACATTTAGATGACAAGCGATCGACACGTAAGACTACCGACTACTAAGAGTAGCCTGGCTACAATAAAAAAAGGATATTTATAAAAATTATTTATTGTATTACTTATAATATATAAATACAAAGTATCCAAACGGTTGATCACCATCGACAGTTTGACTAATATATTCAACTATTATAAATGTAAATTTGTGAAACAGTACATTTTTTCCCTAGGAAACCAGTAATATTTTTCTGATATAATTTTTGTAAAATATTGAACAGTTTGTATCTAAAGTAAAACCATGAGGGAACTGTATTAGCTCTTTTAGTTGTGAAGATGAGTGGAAGCATATATTAAATGCAATAAGTTTAAATAATAGATTATTCTTATGCATCTAAAGATACGACACTAACAATACTAACATGTTTTTTCTTTTTCTTTTCAGGTAAGACGAATTTCCATACCTTGTTCGCAGGTAAGGTATTCCTTTGTCATGTAAATTGACCATTTAAAAGTTTGACTTACGACTACGAGAAGAAAATTAGGCATTCATAAGATAGATTTCCATTCCTAGATATGGTTAATTGTATATTTATAACGTACAATTTTTACCACAAAAAGAATAGAGATGCAAAGGTTATCGTTTATAATAATCAATTACCTAGATTACAGATGCGCTGGATAATAATTGATAATTTTCTATTATATTATAATTTACATAATTTGTCTCATATATATATATACATAAATATTGAATGTCTGCTCCGATATTATATCGACATAGTATATATGTATGTAGATTGTTCAAAAGGAAACTTTTTGTTATAAGATTAGTAAATTTATAATCATAATTACTTCCAAATTTCACATTTGATATTTATAAAATATTTACCAATAATATTAACTATATAATTTCACTTTCCGTCCGTTGAACATGATAAGAATTTTTGCCAAATATGATTTTTTTTACGTTATTAAAGGAGACATTTATAAAATGCAATATATGAGGGCGATTCGTAATGTATGTTCCGTTTGGTTATTAAAAAAATGCACCAATACAAGAAAAAAGGCTCTTATTATAATACCATTTAAAGTTGTTATTAGGATTGAGACGCTTGTCATAACGGTGAACCAGTTTTTAGTGCCCTCTTCATAGAACTCTACCGCTGGTGAATTAAGTCGTGCTGTAACAGTGTTCTTCAATGTTTAGTCTAGTCCCTCCTTCCATAAAGTCTACAAGAAGGTCGCCTTTCTTGTCCCAAAAGACAGTGGCAATGACTTTTCTTGCTAAGAAGGTTTGACGGCACTCTAAAGGTTTTCTCGTGGGCGAGTTATAGCGATCCCACTGTATTGATTGTTTCTTCGTCTCAACATTGACATAGGCGATCCAAGTGTCATCAGTAGCCTGAGTAAATCTTCACCTTCAACATCGTAACGTGTCAGAAAAGTTATTGCCGATTCCATTCTCTTTGTTTTGTGGTCTTCGGTAAGAAGTTTTGGCACCCATCGTGAACAGAATTTGTGGTAATCTAAATGTTCAGTAACAACTTTTGCACTTCAACAGTTTGTACTTCGTACGAAACTGTACGCGAAGTTGGAGGGAAAGGTACTAAGTTCAGTGATAGTAAATTGCTGATTTTTTCTAATTTTTTCTTCAAAATTACCCACAAATTCGTTTGTAACAACAGCTGGTCTTCCACTATGGACATTAGATCACCCATCTCGAAATATACGGCACCATCTTCTAAGTACTGTCACTCATGACATTTTCACCATAAACAAAACAGAGTTCACCATACAGAAATCAGATAACAGCACGCAATTCAGATTAGGCGGGATCTTCAATTGCAGCAGCCATTTTAAGCGATCAATATGTCATGAAAGAATGTCCGAACGATTCTATCACAAGCACTGCCAAACTCACACTGAACCTGACTACACCTCAGCGATGCGATCGCGCCTATTTTCCCAGTCCTCTGCTCACCAGTCGGAACCGGAACTTATGTTACGAGTTGCTCTCATATGTTGCTTAGATTGCATATTTTTGGAATAATTGGAATTTATTGAAGAAGGATATATTTATTTAATTAGCAATTAAGGCCCAACTGTAATACTCGAAACCTAACTTAACGACATATTCAAATAGTCAAAAAATCGTTAATCCAAAATTAGTTATCTATATACCATTACCATAAAAGGGATAGGTACACTTAAATTAACACAACGAAATTTAATTTCGTGTGGCATATGCATACAATTGCGTAAAATTTACTAATTCATGATTTTTTTACAAAATATGTTTATTGCCATTAACTAACGTTGTTATCGGTAGCTTGTACGTTACGTATAGACTCACAAGAAGATATACTGAATTAAAAGTATATAAAGATACTTAAGCCATGGGAATGTATTAAAAGTATAATAGGTAGCTGAAGAGATGTAGTAAATGATCCTAAAGGCTTCTCCTAAGCAAATAGATAGCCTAAGGAGGAAAGTTAGATATTTAACGTACAAAGTATGGCACGCGATATGGCAACCCTAATGCGCTATATCACTGATCACTGCATTAAGTAGATCCTGCGTAGTATCTGTTACGAGCTGGATGCAAATAAATTGCTTTTGAAGTTTTCGAGATACAAATTTTTGGATTATGGTATCGAGTACTCTTTGTTAAAAAAATGTGTAACGTAGAAAAAAGATAACGAATGAAAATTTCTATCGGAAAAGCGGTGGAAATTTTACGAAAACTGAAACCGGTGAAGAATGTATATCGAAAACGCGTACGTACTACCGGGTAAATCGTTACAAAAACACGCCAAGATGTGTTGACGACTATGCTTGTTGCTTTCCTTGATATTCGAGGTGCAATTCATCGTAAATTTTTATTAGCTTGTCTAACAATTAATTCTGCATTTTACCTTGAAAATTTGGATTCGAAAAAGCGGTTAATAGCGAGTTAGCCCGCTTTAGGTCAGAATTGGCTGAGAGCGAATGATTGTTACACCATGACTAGGTTCTGTGGATTCAGTGAGGTCGTAATGTCAAATCAAATGAGCCCGTTTCGAAGAACCCGAAAAAGTTGTTTTTCAAAATGGCTCATTGAAAGCGCTGTGTTGACTTGGGCTGTGGGGGGTGACGAGTTCTGGTGAAGAAATGTAACCTCAATTTCAATTTACTGTGTAATATAAATTTGTGAATAAATCAATATCTTATTTAATTACCACACCTTTCAGATTTAAAAAAAGCCCAGATTAGGTACTAGAACTAATAATAATAATAATATTTATTGTTCAAAACTATACAAGTGTATAGAACTACATGTAAATATTAAAAAAAAAGATAAAGCGTGACATAGCGACACATTAAAATTTTTTGTTCAAATAATCTAAAGAATAAAAAGATTGTACATGTAACGAGTTTTCTAATACTTTTTTGAAGTACTTTTCCCTGCTCAAGTCCTTTATGTACTTTGGGATATGGTTATAAATATTTAAGACCTGACTAGTTGCGTTCTGTTCTACCGTGGTCAGAGTTGTTTGTGGCACTGCAAAATAGACACTTTCCGTCCCGTGAGTACTGTAGTTGTAATTCAAGACATACCTGGTAAAACGCATGCTCATACCCCTTCTTACATACAAGGCACACTCCAGAATGTAGAGACCGGTAAGCGTATGTATTTTTTGTGTTCTACATATTTCCCGGCATGAGTTAATAAGTCCCAATTTAGAAACTACACGAAGACATTTTTTGGGTTAAATAAAAAGTCTTCTCATACCGACACTGTTCCCCTAGAAGACCAAACCGTACCGCAGCCGCGATTCTACGTAAGCTCGGTGCGGCATCACTGTTTACTGCGCCGGAGATAACTCCAAGGGCATAGTTAAATAGAGAAATCCTCTGAAATAGACGATTTTTTATGCCGAGAAACATTCCCACGGGCGACGATGTGAGTACGCTCTCTCCCCAGTTTATGACAAGATCGTCCCGCTCAGAAACAGCGAAATGAATGATTTTGGTCTTGCCCACGTTAAACTTAAGATCGTTCGCTCTGAACCACGCGCTCGCTGAGAACAGTAACCGTACAATGGTTTCCCTTAAGACATCTGCTTCCGTCGATTTTATTGCCAATGAAACATCATTTGCAAACAAGGCCATAGGATGATTGAGTACTAGTAATAACTTATTTATGTAAATTAAAAATGAAAGAGGCCCCAAAACAGATCCCTGTGGCACACCCATGGTAGCAGTGAGCCACCCAGACCCAATTCGGGTTCCCTCCCCATTCACTGACACAACACTTTGTCTTCTGTTCTCCAGATAATATTTAATAATATACCAACAATTTCTTCTAAATCCCAGGTTCTCCAATCTCCAAAACATTCTGTGATTAATACTATCAAAAGTCTTGGACAAATCCATAAAAATTGAACTAATTTTATAGGGTGCAGACAAAATAATTAAATGCATTAAGCAATGTACACATCCTGGAAGCCAGCAAACTGAACGATGTGGATCGTGCTGAAACCTCACTTATCTAAATTTATTTCTCATTTAGTGGATAGAGCGCTGATTAAACTTTGGCGATAAGGGCTTATAATTTTTTTTCCTTAGCGGAGTGTAAGTCGAGCCGTCAAGCAAAATCATTTTGACCTGCCACGATACACAAAAGCGGAAAAAATAAATTGGGAAACCTAATTCATGATGGAAAGAGTTTTTAAAGAATCAATGACTTGCTTTATGCAAATTACCCTGACAGATCAATTCCATCCGAAGCAACGATTTTTAATTTAATAAAAATTGGAACGAACGAATCTATGGAGAATGTAGAAGATCGCCATATACACAATATCAGCAAAAGTTCAATGTGTGGTGTGGGTTGCTAAATACCCATATAATAGGTCTTTTTTTATTAACGGCGCTGAAACAGGCGGCTAATGTCAAGAATACGTGCACGAAAAATTAAAAAAAAACAACTAGTAGAGCCTCTTAAAAGGCTTCAAAAGAACAATTTTGCCTTATAAATTTATAGCGGGAAATGTAGGTACAGTTAAGCTATAAACTAGTAAGAACTATTACGTTTTGTTTTTTCTAATCTCCTAGGCTCCTATTCGATTGATAGGTATCCACTCTAATCCAATTTCTTGGTCACTCCGCTCACGCGATTTGTCCCCGTTGGATTTTTTTTTATCGGGATCACTTAAAACAAAAAATTTATAGTTACGAAAGCCCAACTACTTCGGATGAATTACTTTACAAAATTATATACACTTCGAATAGCATCACTGCTGAAACTTTTCTTAATGTACAAAATCATTTTTATTATTGCTTGGGGTTTTGTTTGATTAAAGAAGGTGAAATATTCGAACCATTTATTTAATAAATACTATTTATTCTAGGTTCCTCTTTTAGTGATTAGTTTACTGCTTGAGAAGAATATTGAATTTTCCGTTTATTTTTGCAAATAAATAATTTAGTGAAGGATATTTCATTTATTTTATATATCTGCCTGTATGACTTCCTAGAAAAACAAGGATAACGTATATCTCAAAAGTTTTGGCACAAATTTCATTACAACATTTTAAAAAGTAAAAATGGTTTTACGGAAATCTTTCAGTTTGCTCTATATCCAGTTAACAGTTTCAGTTTTCCACTTCTCGGAAAATTTAGGTATGGCAAACCTTGCTCACATTCTGCTAGCGCACGATATATGGTTCTCCGTGACACATTTTGATTTACAAGAAGTTGGACATTTGAACTTTAAGCACCTGCCCAACTAAAGTTTGAACGCTTTTTCGAAGCTTTAATTTAAAAACCATTACAACGCAATCGATTTAGGTAACTGAACCAGTGGCGGCTCTTTAATGAGAGCAAGTGAGCAATTGCACCCCCTGGAATTATGAAGCAAAACAAACCAAGCGGCGACTAACTGTGAAAGTATTTATTTACTATGTATTCATAATTTCATAGTTATTGACGAGAAACGTGGCACGCTAACAACGTACATACACCAATCGTCGTCACAGATATACTGAGCATAGCCCAACTGTTGCTCTGTTAAGGCATTAACATTACATTGATGGTGGGGAGAACTGTATTTTGCCGAACTTCAATGTCGTATAATACATAGCGTTGGAGCAACTGAACCAGACTGCTCCGGGCGTTGTTATAATAATTCCGTGTCTTTTTTAGAGAACAACGCGTTTTCGCGTTAACATATAATGAAAAAATCGCTGTAAAAAATCTTAAACGGCCGATGCCTCAATTATGTTTAGAAAATAAGCAATCTGTTAAAGGTAAAGACGTTATAAGAAAATTAAAAATGAATATTTATCAGAAAAATGACTGGATTTGTGGGTGTGAAATTAAAAATACTTTGTTTTGTTTTCCGTGTCTTGTGTTTGGTGGTGAACCGTCTTGGTCAAAGAACGGAATAAGAGACTTAATTCATCTTAGTGCTAAAATTATTAAAATGAAAATTCCGAGGGGCATTTGAAAAATATATTTAGTCTAAGAATGTTAGGAAAAAAATAACATTCAGAATGTTTTAGATTCATCATATAGAAAAGCAATTCAACAACACAATGAAAAGGTAACAATAAATAGGCATGTGTTAAATTTAATAATAAATTGCATTAGATTTTGTGGCGCGTTTGAACTGGCACTTCGGGGTCATGATGAACAGCAAACGTCGAATAACAAGGGCATTTTTCGGGAATTGATAAATTTTACGGCAGAATTGGATAAATCGCTCAGAGATCACATCGAAGCAGCACCGGTTTTTAAGGGATTATCAAAAACGATACACAATGAGCTGCTTGATGCAATGTTGAACGTGTATCATGAACAAATTGCCAGTGAAATTAAAGGAACCGACTTCATATCTGTGATAGGTGATGAAACCACAGATGTGCCCAATCAGTTTCAGTTGGTGGTTGTTTTAAGATATATTGTGAACGCGAGAACGGTCGAAAGATTTTGGAAATTTCTTCTGCCTAGTGGACATGATGCTAATTCTTTATCTGCCTCGATCCTTAACGAAATTAGTTTGCTTGTTGATGACCCAGAAAAACTGATTGCACAGAGCTATGATGGGGCAGCAGTCATAAGTGGTGCTATTAACGGCGTGCAAAGACATGTCCAAGACCAGTATCCAAGGGCTAATTTTGTACATTGTTATGCACATCAGACAAATCTAATTATGTCACATGCTACATCGAGCAGTAGTAATTGCAGAATTTTTTTGCCAATCTGACGGGATTATGTACATTTTTCTCCACTTCACTACAACGAGCTGCAAGATTGGAAGAATTCCTTCAGAGAAAAAGCTTACCTCGTTCTTCAAAAATAAAATGGAACTTGAATTCTAGGACAGTGAATACAATATATGAGCACCGAGAAAAAATAATTGAAGCTCTAGAACAAATCGAGGGAGAGGCTAGTTTACAAACTACCATTCATCAAGCTAGTGCCAATTTGCGAATTTTAGAGGAGGAAAATTTTATCTATTGGTTAACTTTCTTTCATAAAATTATGCCACATGTGGACATATTGTTTAGTCAATTACAAAATGTTAATACAGATGCATTAAAAATCAAGAATAATTTAGATAATTTTGAACGCGCTATTGGAAAAATTCTAACCGAAATCGCTGACACAGATAATCAGTTGGTTAAACAAAATGTCCCAGAACTGACTCCTCGACCATCAAAGCGGCGAAGAGTAACTGATAGTAGCCAAAGAAGGAGGGAAACTATTGAAGTGTGCGATATTATTTTGCTAGAAATAAAAACTAGATTTCGGTATACAGGGCACTTAATATTAGCAAACTTAATTTCTTTTAAACAGTTCTCCTCTTTTAAAAAAAAAATTCCGGAAGATTGCCTTAAAGAAGCAGTAAAATTTTATCCATGCCTCAATGAAAGCAGACTACGAACTAAATTAAGCGTTCTATATTCTAGAGAAGAATTTAGGCAAAATATAGAAGTCGGTGCTGTAGGTCTGCTAGGTCTTCTGCTGGATGGATTAAGCGAAACCTTTAATGAAGTTGTTACGCTTTTAAAAATTGTCATTACAATCCCAATGACAACGTCCGAAGCGGAACGCCAGTTTTCACGACTGAAGAGAATAAAAACTTTCCTGGGAAATACAATGAAAGAAGAGAGATTAAATCTCCTTACTATGTTATCTTGTGAAAAAGAATGTATAAATGATTTCCCAAACTTTAATGAAAAAGTGATAGAACTGTTCTGCAAGTCAAAGACACGTAAAATGGACTTCGTTTATCGTCAGATGTAATTAAACTGTGTAGTGTAATATTTACTATTCCCTCAAAACAAACTCTACAATGAACAGTACCTGTCTGGAACAGTACGTCGGTGAAATTTATAAGGATTGGGTAAGCGTTTTTGTATTACACTTTTTAATTTTGAAATTATGTACTCCCTATGTGAACCACCCCGAGCCGCCACTGTAACTGAACTGTTATTAAAATGACAAATCATTGAATTACTTTTGTTTGCAAAGCGAACCCGATATTTTAATATTTTTTATTATTTTCATAGAGTTGTATTTGGTGCCAAAAGTTTTGAGACATACGTTAGGTGTGACACGTACGTTATTATAAAATTTAAGTTTTTTAAAATTGAGTATATATGTGAACGTAACTATGCTCTATGTTGAACACCATTATTTTTTCGACTGAAGATGACAACTTAGTGGCCGAAATACGTATTTAAGATACGAATATTAATGAGATAAAGGGTTGTATACCTTTTTTAAGTTTAGTTTGTATTCATATTGCTTGAAAGTCTTTTTTAGAAGTGTTTTATTTAAATATCGACGAATTCGAGTAATACATTAGTCGCTCACAGAACAACAAAAAGTACTTCTACAACACCTCTGCGTTAAAATCATGTATGTTATCCACTATTATTCAAGAATTACATTCGCAAACATTCTCACGCATCCACCAGAACAGTTTAACGTTCGAAAAATATTATTTTCAGAGTTTAAATTTACATTTCATAAAGATCACATTGTTAAAACTAACATTTCCTTTGTATAAGTTTACCCTGCGGGTATCTACCTCTTTTTCACGTCGAAAAGAGCAGGGGCAAAAACTCGAGTGTCTCGCAGTGTAAACAATGAAAGAAGGTCTGAGGTATTCAGCTACTCGGTATGTGACTCGATAGTAGAGAGACGTTCAGCAATTGTCAGAGAATACGTAGGTGAGGCTTGCGTTATCAAGAACTATAAAACGGCTACAGACACCATTATTTGAAATTGCCGTGCATGTTAAACGTCACTAACATTAAAAGGAACATTATTTAATGAACTACAATGTATGTATATCTAACTTCGGGATTTTAATATGAGCTGCAATTTAGTATTATTACACCTGCACATGTATGTGTGTATGTGTGTCTATGTAATGTATATATGTTGTAGTGAAGTGAACTAATCAACACTTTAGAATTTTATTTGATGAAAGAACGTAATAATACCATAAACAGTATAAACTTTATTAAATAATTTGTTTGACTGTCGAAATGACTTCAATTCTTCGCTCTCTTAAGTTTCTTTCCCTTAAATCAGTGCACATACAAAATTTTGTAAGATTTTTATTATACCGACTGTTTCTCTTAACAATGCTTCAGCATGCTTAAGTATTATCAGATTTTGTTTGCATTCTGTGAGAAGAAATTCTAAGATGTAGTGTATTTAAAAGAAAATAGTTTTAAATTTGTTGACAGAAAACTTAAAATTATTCTCTTAATGAATACAATTCAGCAAATAATGAAAAATTCTTTTACTTTTATTGAAATATAAGTTAATTTACTCTATATTTTATACTTATTAACTCATAATATTCCATTATTGAGAAAAATTGGAATGAACAAGACACTATTATTCACCACAGTTTGAATTGCATGAAGATGCATTTGCTTGAGCTAAAAACTCAATTGACAGAGTATTTCCCGGAAGACAAAAATAATGTCTCGAAGAGATGGGTATTGAATCCGTTTTGTGAAAACGTTGCCGCTGCTAAGTTACCAGTTGAGATTCACGACCAGCTCATCGAAACTTCTGGCGATAAAACGCTACAACTGCAATCTACATCTGAAGATTTAAATACGTTTTGGCTTGCTCGTCGAAATGAATATGGAAATTTGTCACAGAAGCATTGAAAATACTTATCCCTTTCGCCACGTCTCATCTCTGTGAAAAAGGTTATCGCTTATGGTTGCGTTAAACTGTAATCTACATCTGAAGATTTAAATACCTTTTAGCTTGCTCGTCAAAATGAATATAGAAATTTGTCACACAAGCATTGAAAATACTAATCCCTTTCGCCACGTCTCATCTCTGTGAAAATGTTTTCGTTTATGGTTGCGTTAAAAACTAAACACAGGAAGCTTTTATGTATTTCTAACGTAGAGAAAGAATCTTTTAAATGAAAAACAAATGCAATCATCACATTAATTTATATTCTTTACATGTGTACTTATGGTAAGTAAAATGTTTATACGAGGCTTACCCGAAAACTAAGACCCGTTTCGTTCTACCGCCACCGCAACGCTATTGTCGCAATTCCACGCATGCGCACGTGTCTATCTGGTTCATAGTTTTTCCGTTGGCGCCATTGCAGCCGGATTGTGTTGTGTTTACATTTGTTACTGATCGTTGAAAATATTTAAAGCAATTGCTGAGCCTGCCGACCGTGAAGTGCGTTCTGTAATACGGTTTTTGAACGCAAGGAATATTAAACCAGCTGAAATTCATCGTCAACTTGTAGAGATTTATGGTAAAAATGTAATGAGATATCGAATGGTGAGAAAGTGGGTTAGAAAATTCAATGATGGACGAACCAATGTTTATGACGAAACACGGAGTGGACGGCCTTCTATTGTCAATGATGGTTTGGTTGAAAAAGTGAATGAGAAAATTCGTGAAAACAGAAAGTTCATGATAAGAATGCTTAGTGATGAGTTTCCACAAATTTCAAAAACTGTTTTGCATGAGGTGGGCAAAATATCAGAAAATATGTTCGCGCTGGGTTCTGAAAATGCTAACGGAATGCTTTAACATTTCTTACCCGATACAGTGGTGAGGGGATGAATTCTTAAACAGTATTATGACCGGCGATGAAACTTGGATTTTGTCATGTCACTCCAGAATCGAAACAGCAGTCGATGCAGTAGATGCAATCACACTCTCCCAAAGCACAGAAATTCCAAACAACGTTGTCAGCACGAAAAATCATGTGAACTGTCTTCTGTGACAGATAGGGCATTCTGTTTGTTGAGTTCTATCTCAGAGATGAAACTATTGATGTGTAGCGATACTGTGAAACATTGAGAAATCTATGCCACGCAATTCAAAACAAAAAACGATGAAGGCTCAGTCAAGGCATTGTGTCGCTTCATGACAACGCACGTCCTCATTCTGCTGGTGTCCAGGCGCGGCTGGTGATGACGTACTGTAGGGGCACGCACAATGATGCGAGTGCCTCGTGTGTTTACTAAGAAAACACTACAGTTAGTACACGAAGCACTCGCATCATTGTACGTGCCCCAACAATACGTCATCACGAGCCGCGCCTGTTGGTGTCACTCAAAATCTTAGTGCACAATTCGGTTGGGAGCATTTCGATCACCCGCCGTACAGCCCCGATCTCGCACCTTCTAACTACTATCTATTCTTGAAATTGAAACATGATTTTGGTTGGGCTGGACAAAAGCTGCATTCGCACCACGGAAAAAGGAAAATGGCGAAGACCACATACTATCAAATAAAAATACTTCCCTTTCCAAATTAATTCCAAGAAATACTAGAAGAGGAAACAGATATTTGAGATTTGAACAGACAAGAGGTATAGATCAAAACAAATTAACAAAAAAGCTAAAGGCGATCATGAACACGAAACTAACTGGGAAAATGCAAAATTACTGCGATTAACACTTATATCATACCGACGATCACCTATAGCTTTAAAATATTTCAATGGACCTCAACTAAACTGCACTCACTACATCGAAGCATCAGAATATTATTTACAAAATATCGATGTCACCACTCAAAAAGCTCGATTGAAAGGTTCCATCTGTCGAAAATTTTAGGTAGGCAGAGAATAATTAATATCCACAACTTCCATTACCGATAAATAACTCGCCTCCGACAGTTCTTTGTGAGAAAAGCTAAAGACAATTATCTATACGCAGCAGTGGCAATTTCAGATAAGTACCATCAGCAGAAGAAACTTACGAATGAGATACAAAAAAATCCAATCAATTATCCAATCCAATCCAATTACACATACTTTATAGAACTGGATGAAAAATTCTCATTCAACCCGTTGCACTTCTATTAAAGACCTAGGTATCACATTTGTTACTATCCTAGTTTCCTGAGGATATCTTACATATAGTCTCTTCTTCAATCAAGACCCTAGGATTCATCACACGGCAATCGAAAAATGTCTCTTATATTCACTTTTTCTCCGAATACTTGACTTTCCCAACTGTTTTTTTTACATGAATTCTCATTTGTTTGTAGGACTCACAGACCTCGGGGCTTTTGGCGATTTTATATCGAATTCAATTTTTCCATATTTTTTTATCTTTTATCTTCTACCATATCTCATTATTCCACCATTTTTCCTATCTGTGTATCTTAGACTTCGTCAGCCCTCTTTTGCAGCTTCCAAAGTTATTTCTCTATTTTTTTTTACTTTGTAATTAATTGGAATACTTTTTTAATAAAAAAATCTAATTATCGACTGTGAGATCTCAATTAAAGTAAAACATCCACAATATAGGTATACGGGTTTTGTGAGTATATAGCATACTATAAACGCACCGGCCAAATTTATAATACAGCTATATATTACTTTATTTTTTAGTAATACCAATTTGCCATAAAAGTTAAAATGACCCTTTAAAGCTGCTATCACTGAAACCATTTTATAACAGCCTATTAGTCGACGAAATGGTTAAAAACATACATACATATTTTATTATTGCATTTTTCGAAAATGATAAGAAGGAACAAACAAGAATGATGAGATATTTAAATTTTTTACTACCGCGACCGCAGGAAATTGAACAAATAAAACAAAATTTATTTATCTCCGAACTTATGCGTGAGCATAAAGTTTCCAGATATTTGCATTAAAATTACGTTCTTTCTTTATTCGCGACCTTCGTTTATACGCTATTTTTAGTGCTAGCGAATATTACATTCCAGCTTTGAAAATATTCGAACTTAATTTAAGGAAACAAAATGACAAAAACCGTTTTATGAATATTTTTTACGTCGCTGAATTTCATGAAAAGTGTTTATGTCGTTCTGAAATTTAATTAATATTACATTAAATAGGGACGTTTTACGAAACTCCCAGCCTAGGGAAAATTTTTATTAATTTTCGGATCCACAAATGTAGTAATAAATATGAATTCGTAAGATATTTCATTTTGTTATTGATTTGTAAGAGAAAATAAAATAAAACTAATTTTTAAACGTTTCGAAGAAAGTAAATTTGTACGTTTACAAATTCATTTTCAAATTAATTCTATTCAGGCTACGGATTTTTGCTTAAAACTTAAAAAAATCTCCATCACATCTAGTATTTTAAAACATTAGAACACCAAAAACTTCGACGCTGCACCTAAAATGTTGAATTGCCATAGGATTGATCAAAATTAGAATATTCAAGAGAATGACTACATGTAGTACAATATTTAGTATCTTGTTCCTTCATTTATTTAGTTCGTATGGGAAGCAAAATATAAATTTAGATATTAATGTATAAATCACTTTTATGGCCAAAAAAAGGTTCGTAATACTAATTTATACACTAATACCTAAATTTTTCAACCAGTCCAGATCTACAGAATTGCCTTGGTGAGTTCGTGGATACCACCAGGGAAACTTCTGGAGCAGTTATTTACCTGTGGGTCATAGTTTATTCCACATTTTCACAGTGGCAAAGGGTAGTATCTGCAAGTTTCTAATAATGAAGATTTAAAAAAGATAACCATACTTAACCTTATATTTATGAAATCAGAACAAAATAAGCATTTTAATGAAGTCATGGCCAACTATGATTGCCATTTAAAAAAGCAAGTTTATTTTATATCTTGATATTCAAGTGTGCCATGAATATGTAATATAGATTATTGAATTCTACGTAAAAAATATTATTAGATGCCATTTTTAGATTTGCTCTGTCTTCGATGGTTACGAAGATATGTACACTGAAAATTTCGTCAAACTTCAATTATAATAATAAATAAATAATGTAGGGCTTAGACTTCCTCTCTGTTCCACCCCTCTTTGCGTTGTGAATGTATTTGATTTCAAATTATTCTTGATAACTGGGTTTATGTTGTTTACGATCTACTCCTCTTTCACTTAAGATTTTCCACACTATTTGCCTAGGTACTGTATCAAAAGCCTTTTTCGCGTCCACAAAGGCCAAGTATATCTTCCACTTGGAATCCACTCTGCGATTCATGTAATGTCCTTTCCACAATTAGTCTGATTCTTTTATCTATTATTTGCTCTAATATTTTCATAGCCGTACTTAGTAGTGTCAATCCTTTATTATTACAATATTCTCTTTTATCCCCCTTTTTATATAGAGGTATTATTTGCGTAATTTGCCAGTCTTTTGGTATCTGTTCTTCTTTCCATATTTTATTGTATATTTCCGTTAACATTTCAGTTTCCTTCTGTCCCATGTATTTGATCATCTCTGACGTTATCTGGTCATATCCTGATGCCTTTCAATTTTTCAATTTTCTTAAGCAATTACTTATAATATATAAATACAAAGTATATTATATTTGTATAAGTTAAACTTCTAATAGAATTGCAACGTCAGAATTTTTCTTTGGTCACTGCTTTCATTTAGAATGTAGTTGTTGATACATGGCACTGCGAATCATCGACAAAATTTTCGAAGGACGGTTTGTAATTACTGAGTGCAGCTGCAGGCATGCTGAGAGATGTTCATCAGTTAGTCGATTGCGATATCTCGTTTTTACAATTTTCATTTCTGAAAATGCAGACTCGCACAAGTAAGTTGATCCGAAAAGTCGTGTTAACTGAAGAGGTATTTGTTTCAAACACGGATATTGGTTTCGGATATGAAAGGCCAAAATTTTCCATAAGTTGCTCTGGCTTTTAGATGTATATTTGAAATTATATGTAATAGCACATTTTCTACTAAAGAGATCTCCATATTGAAAGAGTTTGATATTTCAGTAGCAATGTTTTCACCGTCTTCACCAGAAAATGTATTAGCCATGAAAGTTACAATATCCGTTAGTTGCTTAAAATCAGAAAAGTGTCTTTTAAAGTCACTCTGAATGTTTCTTAGATGTGTCTCGTAGTTGTTATAATTTTAAAGCTGAAAAATTTGTACAGTCCTTTTTGTTAAGCTGATTAATTAACAACTTCAATTTATTTATAAAAGTGTTTGTTGTGCTAACCATATCGATAATGGTTTTATTTTTTCCTTGTAGTTCCAAATTAATGATATTCAAATGATTTGTCACATCCAATAGTAAAGCTAAATCACGGAGCCTTTTTTAAGTGTCTCAGTGTCATCCCCTCGTTCGTGAAGAAATGAAATGATTTCAGGTAATAGTTCTTGACATCTCTCTAAAAATTTTCCGTGGCTCAACCATCTTATATAACACCGAAAGATATGTTATGTTAGCTGTTTGAAAGCCTTCAAAAATATTTTAAAAAAATTTCTAGTATCAAAAGAACATCTTTCATTCGATGTATTAGAATTTTACGTTAGCCAGTAAGTATTTGAAAAAATTATATGTTTGAATGCCCTTCAAAATTTTATACGAAGGAGTATTTCTTTCGAAATACTCTGTATAGAGGAACACGGGTCAATATCCTTTAATTAACCATTCAATCTATCAAAATATTAATCAAAACTTCTATTCAAGCCAATCTACGCCACCCCAATCTAATCAAAACTAATAAGAAACAACAATCATCGGATCTTTTAATTCCGAGCCGAGTAGATGACACGAAAATGTCCCTCGTGGGATGTCCGAGAATAGGCCTCCGCATAACTCGGTAACGAGAGATCGAAAAATCCCTCTCAAGTATTTATCCGAAAGCGATGTGTCATCCGATCGTGTTTTGTTTCACGAATGCCCCACCGTGGGGCGCCGAAAATATTCAATTCCCCGGTTGACTTCGCCTACGCAAAAAACATGTATGTGTTACTACGAACGCTTTTCCGAATCGTCACCGTTCCTGCCGCTTTTCTTTTTTTTTGTTTTCGTTCGCTCCATTTTCCTCGCTTTCCTTTTGTTTCTATTTCCAAAGAGAAACGACGATAAAAAGTCGCTACAAAACAGTCGAATATCTGCGAACCGTACTGAGCTCTCGCTTCCTTATGATCCTTTCTTATCGCTCAAGAAGCACACGTATATGTCCATTAAAGCTGTAATTTCGAATGGATTAACTTGTTGTTTGCCGTTTAAATTACTGCCCATTAAATTTAAATGCTGTATCAAGCACTGTCTGCTATAAAATCCTTTTATATAAAGATGTATAATTGCCGTTGTTTACGACATCAGGAGCACATTAGGAGGCCATCTTAAACGGTATCCCGTGTGCTATTAAGACTGAATAAAGTTTGGAAGAGTTTCAGGGACAATAGAAGAGTAAGGAAACCCATTTGGCTGTTGGTTAAAAATCACTTAAATCTATAAGTGTACGTACGCGACAGGGAATACCGTTTAAAAGCATTGTAAATGTAGTCGAAAAGAAGATAAGCACTTCATTTAGATTAAGAAGATACACCGAATGGGTAAGAAATATTTACTTTTCTTTGAAATTTTAAGAATTAGTATTTTTAGTGCTGGTGTTTTGAATAGATTAATACAATTAAGAAATATTAAAATTAGGTATTATATTAAGATCATGCAAAGGTATTTTTAATAATATAAAATATCATTCAAAATATGGTGTGAAGAACACAAATACAGGTTCACTATTAATATTTTTTGTGAACGTGTCCGAACATATACCTCCCCATACACGCAGATACATATTTCGCCTTTCTATAGGCTCATCGGTACGCCCCTGCTGGAGAAAGGATATCTTCAGACACATTCGCAAAAAAGAACCACATCGACATATCACAGATATTATCCAAACCGAGCGTAGAAGTAAATTCAGCGCTGCCTGTTGTCAGACAGCCGAAGTACCTCGCCCTGTCCACATAACCAAGATTTTTAATAATATTTTATATTATTAAAAATACCTTTGTATTATACAAAACTGGTGGGGTTTTACCCACTTATGTATGTTTCAATTATTCTGATATATTAAGATCATTTTAAACCGCTGCTTCAGTTTTATTTGAGCACTTATCTCCATTTGATCCTCCTTATACGGTTAACCTTAATGCATATGAAAATTAATAACTATTAAAATCTCATTTTACATGTAATTGTCGCCAAATTTGTTACGTTAATTTCTACAATCCAACAAACTAAGTGTGTAACAGTATATAGAACACAACACACCGCGACGTCAACTCCCTGGTTTTGAGGATAAATGAAATAATGCGAAAAACATCTATTCCAAAACGTGCATATACCAGCATTTCATTCTTGTTGAAAATCATCACTACAGTATTCGGAGACAGACATGACTTTCATGTCTATACTGCTGTATATATACGAAACATGTCGAATTTAATACATATGAGGATTAATAATTATTAAAATCTCATTTTACATGCAATTGTCGCTAAATTCTTTACGTTAATTTCTACATATGGATTAAGTTCAACATGTTTCATATATACACGCTGTATAGAAGTCAAAGTCATGTCTGCCTCCGAATATCGTGTACTGACGATTTCTAATGAGAATGAAATGCTGGTATATACACGTTTCGGGATAGAAGGAGCTTTCACGCATTTTTTTCATTTCTCTTTGTACAGAGTGAAACAAAATTTATATCTCGACTTTCTACAGTACCTGCCTCTCTTTCTTGCTTAGTTCGCGAAGCATGAGACAAGACGACACGTTAAACCCTCTGCTGTTCAACACAGTAATGCACCAAATAATATATCATATCAACAACTCCGGAAATGAGTACAAATTAAAGATAGGAGAGATCAAAATTATAATGTGATAAATCTTCTGTTCGGGTTCGATTAATAAAACACAAGGCAATTAACAATAACTATATTAATACGGAGAATAAAGAACACTAACTATAACAAACATCAGTTACATGTATATGTTTATATAGTAAGTTTCAATTTTTAAATCTCCCTTCTCCTCCATATTGTTGCCGGTTTACTGACAATTACAAAATAGGTTATGTCTGATGTCTCTTAAGTGATATATAGATGTTTTTGTATTTATCCATGCTGATCACGTAATAATGAAGTATAAGGACTATTCATGAAATTTAGAAGTATTTAGGTAATTTATAACTACGTATCTAATATATCAAATAAAAAACAGCCAATATTGCTTCCCATATCTTTCTGCACACGAAACAACAATTTGTAATCAATGACACTTGAAATAAATTTAATAGATGAAAGATCACATTACTTTGCTTGAATGTTTTACTACATGTAATTGAAGTGGATAAGAAGCATCACGAATATTGTAGGAGCCAGCAATCAAAAATGTGTGAACATAATTCAATAAATTAAGTAAAAAAGTTTATAAGGAACTATTTATTTGAATATTGAATTGCAGAGTCTCTACACTCATGGACAAAATTATCGAATATTTTAAATTTTCAAATTTTTTTGTATATATATATATATATATATATATATATATATATATATATGGACTGAATAATCGTTTTTGGGGGGGAATCCAGCAAAATTAAACTCTATTAATTAAGTCAGTTCTTTATTTTTTAGCCCAATATTTCGCATCGAATTTGTATGCTTCCTCAGGGGATCCAAATGTGAACTTGTTTTTTTTGGAGAAATTACTCATATGTTTGTAATATTCTAAATTAATAAAACTAATGTCAACGGACGTACACTTAGTTATTTCGAAATTACATTTTAAAAACAGGACAACCATATCTAGAAAGCCACATGTGCAATATTGACGAACAAAAGAAATAATCGTACACACACATGTTCTTGTCATAAAGTTAATACTTAAAATGTACTTTAAAATGTAATTTCGAAATAACTAAGTGTACTTCCGTTGACATTAGTTTTATTAATTTAGAATATTGCAAACATTTGAATAGTTTCTCCAAAAAAAGAAGTTCACATTTTGATCCCCTGAGGAAGCATACAAATTCGATGCGAAATATTGGGCTAAAAAATAAAGAACTGACTTAATTAATAGAGTTTAATTTTGCTGGATTCCCTCAAAAAAAACGACTATCCCTTCCATACATGTTCTAACGGCAAAGACTCCTGGTCTAAATATATATATTTATATATATATATATATATATATATATATATATATATATATATATATATATATTATGTATATATATATATACATGTATATATATATATATATATATATATAAATATAATATTTTCGTTACCTTGGTATGATATGGTAAACTTAATAAGTCGGCGATTAAAGGTCTGGTTTATTACTTCAAAGTATATATATTTAAAACAACCCTACATGTTTCGGCAATGATGCCTTTGTCAAGGATATAACAAACTCAATTATTTGACATTTATATTCTGTCATTTATATTTTTTTTATATCCTTGACAAAGACATCATTGCCGAAACATGTAGGGTTATTTTAAATATATATATTTTGAAGTAATAAACCAGACCTTTAATCGCCGACTTATTAAGTTTACTATATATATCGAAAAAATTCATAATTGGAGTAGACTGTGAAATTGCGTTGATACTTTAACCACTTCCACATAATGACATTTATTATTTGATATTGAAACTATAAGTTTGTGTCAAATTTTTCAAAACTCTTATTAAGAAAATTGTTTGTGTTTAGATGTAAATGGACAACATTTTCAACAACTTCTGTAGCTATATGTAAATTTTGATTATGATTTCGAAATTAAATAAATTATGTTTTCTTTTTTGTTGTAGTATCATTTCAATGCTATAACCTTTTTTTTACAATGAAACCAAATGAAACTGTCAAGCATCAAGTAATGTGTCATTATGTAGAAGTGGTTAAAGTACCAACCCAATTTCACAGTCTACTAAAATTATGAATTTTTTCGATGGCTCGTTATATTAATGAAAGAAAAACATTATACACGAAAAAATAGTTCATTTTTTACGGTTTATTTAACGAATATTAATTTTTAATTAGCAGAAAATCATTAAAAAAATTAATAGTAAATTTTATGAAAATTTAAAATAATTATTTTAAACTTAAATGCGTTCCATTCATATTGTGTTGCAAATCGACGTTCTTCTATTGTATTTGGAACAGAATTTCTTTATCGTAATCGGCATTTTAGCTAATACCACATGTGTTCGATAGGATTCAGGTCCATTGGCTTCCACAAGTTCGGTGCGTCCGTCCCAATTTATGCCTCGCCAAAGCGTTATGCCACCACCTCCAGAACTAACAGTTTGCATGAGATTGCAGCTTCTGTACTGTTCCTCATCTCTTCTATAGACATGATTTCGCCCATCTGGCTTCCATAATTGGAATCTAGTCGCATCAGTGATTAGAATATTTCTCGATATTCCACTGAGCATGTGTTCTGGCAAATTGTAATCGACGAGTTTTGTGATTTTGGAGAAGACGTGGAACTTTGGCAGGCCGTCTTGGCTTTAAACCTTCTTCTTTTAGTCTTCGTCATTTTTGAGATATATATAAAAAACGATCATCAATTGCTGTTGTGCACCTTTTACGCCCTTGGCCGTGTCTTCGTACGAAATTTCCAGTCTCTTGATACCTTTTTAAAATATTCGATACTGTAGATTTACTTATCCTGAGACGTCGTGCGACATCTTTTTGTCTATATCCTTCGTCATACAGAGTTACAATTTGTGCTACTTCAGCTTCACTGCAGTAGTGAACTGGTGGCATAATTCTTGTTTTTAAGAGGAAGCAAGAAACGAAAATCACTAATACTTAATTTCACCACAAATAAGTTAATTTACGTTAATTCTTAAATTATGTGAGGAATTTTTAAATAACGCAAAGCGCGATTAAACGTCAAAATATTTTAAGGCAATTGAATATTCACATACTAGATCAATAACATTAGCACTTAAACAACTTTATGGCGATAATTTAAAATTATATTTGGGTAATAGAGATAACAAAAAATATTAGACAATTTTGTCCCTGAGTGTGTTTACAACAAAAAGAAAATATTTTGTAATATCAATGCACTAATTCTATTCCAAACATACCACTTGCTTTAAGATCTATTGCTACAAATTATACACAGAATTATTAGAGACTGGATCGAAAAGTTATTTTTGAGGTCTTTACTTAAAATTAATTGGAATCATCACTAAAATAATTAAATTCCGCCATTTCATTTTTATCGGTCACAAACTCCCTTTGCCACCAGTCCTCTATAATATTTTCAGAATGGTTGATATAATTCTTCCTCATTTCTAGTGTTACATGTTCCCATAGTCTCAAAACATTCTATGCCCCTCCCCTATATATCCCTATATTATTGTTGTAATATTTTTTCGCAATTCCCCATACATTTTCAATTGCATTGAATGTACATAATATGGTGGGGGGGGGGGGGGTAATCTAACTACGCTTTGCCCATACTTGTCAGGCAACTTATCTGCCACATACACTTTTCTTGGTCTATGCATTAAATAGTGCTAATTATGGAAGTAAAAAAGAAACTAACGGCTTAACAAATTGCAGGTGTTTTGGTTTCCAAGAGTTGTTATCTTATTTATTTTCATTTAGTGAATTTCGGAACGTACAGTGAACGGAGTATATATATATTTATGTCTGCGTTGTTTATTTCGCGGCGATCACTGGTTGAATAAATCATTCTTTCCTTGAGCGTTTACATACACGTCGGTGTTTCTAGATTAATCCGTGTCTAGAATATCTCCTAACGTCCCATGACCTGCACTTCCGGTGACGTCATCGCTTACGTAAATGTCGTATGACGCACAGCATAATATGCTACGCTGATGATACAATACTAATAAATCAAAATGAAAACGACTTATATATACTACTCATATAATACACTCATTCTTCCTAAAAGCCGGACGTCTAAACTTGCAAATAGCTTCAGCAAAAACATAATCGCTGGTTAACACCAAAGAACCAATAAGGTACAAAGGAAGTTTCCTCAAGTTAAGATAAAACGCACGAAGTCAGAATATATAAAACATTCGTCAGACACATAATGACATATGCTATGGAAACAAGTGCTGATAATAAACTGACAAAAAATATATCACGAGTAATCAAGATGAAAATATTGAGAAACATAAAGGATACAGTCCGAAACAAGGACATAAGAGATAAATGTCAAGTGTTGAACGTTGTAAAATGGGGGCGACAGCAACGAATACATTGAAACGAGCATATCAGCAGGACTAAAGATAGCAGCGTAGCATACACACGTGCGACAGAGTCCTTGGAACACGACAACCTTCAGACAGACCTCCTAAATCCTGGAAGGACTTATAGGTATCAACATCAAATTAAAATTAATTAATTCACTCGCATTTAATTTTCTTACCGTCGTACCCCGGTATACTATATTTCAATTACGAGTTATTTATTTCGTTCAAACTTATATCGTCCGCTGATTTAGAATATTGAAATGGTATCGCACTCCTGCCGCTTCCGATTGCGTCTGGCGTGAAGATTCATTCGAACGCATCACGTCATCGAATTTAGTTGACAGTGGTGGTATGTGTGTGGAGAAAGTTTAGTTTCACGAATTCAACCTTCACGACGTTGTGAGTTTTTAGTGTCGCTTATGCGGATTCAGCCGAAGAACGTGAAATCTTTATAATTAAATTAATCGCAAGAAATAATGGATATGACCCTAAAATCGTAGATAAACTGTTAAAACGTAAAGAAATACAAAATAATAAGAACAAATAACTATACCCGAAAATAACAGAAAATATACAAAGATGGCACAAAATTACATACATACCCCAACTCACTAATAAAATAAACAGAATAGTAAAAGGATTAGATATCAAAATAAGCTGTTTGGGAACAATGATTAGCAACAACAAGGATAAAAGAGATAAAATGGACCAATCAGGTGTTTATAAATTAAAATGTAAAGACTGTGAGGCTATTTATATCGGCCAAAGTGGACGAGCCATTAAAAACAGAGTTAAAGAACACAAAAAGTCAATTTTATATAGTGAGAAAAACACAGGCTTTGCCGAACACTGTATAGAACTCAACCACTTCCCCGATATAGATAACTGCGACTTAATACACAATATCACAAAAAGCAAGAGATTGGACCTACTAGAAATATTAAAAATAAAACTACGAAAAAACAAAATCTATCAATCACCAACACATATATAGAATATGCCAATACACCCTTTATAGACACCGTAATACACAACATAGTACCACCCCCACTACACACAAGAACAGACAACATATAAGAACAAGTGCGATAGTCTTTAAGTTAGATTTATAGATCTCTTTGAGAATGGCATAACAGCCGAAACAGATGTTAGAGAATTTAAATAAATCTCATAGTGAAACAAGCTAAGTGTTTTAATTCTTTATTATTTACTGTATGAAAAAAAAAAAAAAATATGAGATATATCGCCTACTTCTCGTTTAATTTAATTTAATAAAAGAAAGTGTGTTCATTACACGTTAGACATAATTAAACAATTTGTAACATTTGGCTTATTAATGGCAGTCGTAAAATATTAACACGAACACCTACAGAGTATGCTACAATGAACAAGCCCGATTAATTCTCTCAAGTGAAGTAATTTTAGACCTCGTTTACAAATTTTTGTTTTCATTTCAGTGAAAATATTAAAAATACGTTTACTATGTTATAACAGCGGGTTGCACGTCTTCTAAAATTGAATTTTGAATAAATGTATAAATTCACTAAGAAAATTAATGTAGAAAAGCCTTAGAAGTGGAGGTGTTGGTATCGCTCTAAATTATATACAAAACCCTTAGCACATATGTTAGAACACTTAACATGTGTTAAACTATTTTTAAGCCAAAGAAGGGCTGAAGCAAGGTGGTGAATTGAGTCCTACTTTCATTAGGATACTAATGAAGGATGTAATTAAGGCAATGAAACGAAGTGACTAACGTAGACAACACTTGCACAGTATTCGCTACTAACGAATGAGAGTCCGAACACTAAATATTAGTGACGGGAATAAGATCTTTAAGGAAATAAATATCCCTATTAATGCAGATAAAACCAGGATAATAATCTATTAAAGTAGAGATGTGAAGGTAAATGATTAGAACAGGTCAACTCATTCAAATATAGAATCTATAGTCAGGGAATAACAGGAACAGGAGTAAAATCTAGAGTATAAGCATCTTTAAATCTGTATTATGTTCTTAAAAAGTTGTTTTTAAATCGAAAAGTGATTTTAAAAAGAACAAAAAGGGCCGTATTCAGACCATATTAACATTCAGAAGCGAAAGTTAGAAAATTGTACAAATAACTTTACCACGAAAAAATTAATCATCGGAGTAATTCGAAATGGCATCAGACGAGTATTTGAACAACGTGCCTTCTTGTTCTGCTTAAATAGATCCAGATTCCACAAATTTCCTTTTTTCGATGTTTAAAAAAGTAATTTTCTTTTGTTCGTATTTCTTTAGGCCCGTTTTATATCAATTATGCTTGCAATTAGCTCAGCCTAGTTCACCATAATTGACTATTTTTATTATCTTGATGCCTAGTGTAAATGTATTACATTTACATGAGATGAAATAGGTTGTTGGATGTTCCAAATGATACTAATATGCATAAAAATATCTGTGTCTGTACACATAGACATACACCTCGTATTTTACTAACGTTCAAAGTAACAAATTTTGTCCTATCAGGTGGCATGAGACAATCTCGTGACATCTGACGGACAAAAGAGACTACGCCTATAATAGATATCCACTAGCTATGCTAATACATAAGATGAAAAAATACGTATATTTGTGTGGTCCATTAATTCGTAGCTAGATGGAAATTTAGTATATCAGTGCGTAAACACGCATTATTAGCTACTGATGAGAACATTTTCACAATTGACAAACTTTAAAACTGTACTATACACAAACTGTACGACATTTTGACTATCGAGCAAAAATATCATATTTTTCACACATTGTAGTATACCGGTGCTCATGTATCAAACAAGTATTATTGACATAATACTCTGCATTTATTATTTTCCCCTTTTCTAAGTAGTCGACCAAGATAATTCTATGAGAATCCCAAAAAAAAACAGTTGCCATAACCTTTCCTGCTGACAAAACCGTTTTTGCCTTCTTTGGTGGCGGAGACCCTTTTTTCGTCCATTGTTTGGATTATTCTTTGGTTTTGGGAGTGTAACGGCGGGCCCAGGTTTCATCAACGGTAATGAAACGTTGTACAAGGTGTACAATTTGCAGTCAAAACGTGCCAAATGGTCACAAGAAACACTTAAACGATTCCGTTTTTGCTCCGGTGTGAGTAACCGCAGCACCCAATGCGCTGAATATTTTTTCATTTCCAATTCTTCAGTTAAAATTCTGTGTACATTACCTACAATGTAAAGTCACTAGTTATATCGTATGGAAATGTGGTAAATTAACGACACTGCTGCGCAAGACACGTCCCCGCCCACTTTACTTCCCCGATATGTTTATTCAATATATAGTGTAGCATTTTATTGGATAAGCAATAGGGATAGGTAAGAAATTGGTGTGGTATATACATACGTATTGCGAATATACTCGTATTTCTAACGCATCCATCGTCGACGTGTCTGATCAGAGTTAGCACAAACAAGCCTGACGCCTGGTATGGTACCTCTCTTCTCTCTTAACTAGTGTACTGGTGACATATCGTTCACGTCTCTGCCGTTAACCACGTTTCTAGACGGTATAAAGTACCGCAATCCATTATGCCAATATGTTAGAGAGAAGAGAATGTTCATTGGACACAATATGGCGAAATCAGGGTCCATCAGATTCAGGTGTAGTCGCGTGGCTACAAAAGTCACTATATCTGGTAACTCTATTTAGCCAACTTTAGCTGTCAATGTTTCATTCTAAACACGTAGCGTGCAAAATTTTTCCCCGTTTTTTGTTTGTTGTTCTTTCTCTTGTTGGGGTAGTGAGACACACAATTCGCAATGCCCCGCTGTTGTGTAAGAAATTGGTGTGTAAGAAATTGGCACTAGTTGAGGAGATAAAATTCGGTTATTCCGTTTGCCTATTGGTGATCAAATCTTTAACTTATTAAACTTTCAACATGTGTATTTATTTTTATTATTAAATTACTACTAGGTGTTGTAAATGTTCAGAGAATGAATATTTGGATGGATGTTATAAGTAGACGTGTTGAATAAAAATTGCAGTAAGTTTGTCATATATTAGTACATGGGCCATAATTTAAACCGAATTTTAGGCGCATTTATCAGACAATCAATTCAAAGTGAAACTAGTCGACGGTAGAAAATTACTGCGGAGTGATTCTGTGCCAGACCTATTAAAAAAGAAATTATGCCCATGTACATCTAATAATATGAATCTTAAAAGCACTGGAGACAAAAAAGTAGTTGTAGTGTGGCCACGAAAGCTATCAAAAAATTAATTACGTTTAATTATAATTTATTAAATAATTATTCAATATTTAATGTATAAAGCCCGTGTGACACTATACAATTTTTTGTACATTATTATCAGGGAGCAGATTGAAGCGATTGAATAACCAATTGCCGCGATAAAATGTTGTGGCGGTCTCAGGTATTGTATGCATGTTATAACAGCCCCACTATTTACTTGCTCGATTGCATTCCTCGAGCATATGTTGTTATTTCTGTGGTTATAAATAGTACATTGTGTGTATTCCTTCATAAATTCAATTTAACAGTGGCGTGTAAGACGAAATATATATTTATATATTATTTCGTTGACTTCGTTCAAATAATTCAACAGTAGTTGCTGCCGGTTACCAAACCGTTTATTACATTCACTCTATTGTGCATTGATAGATCCATATTAACTGCACATGTGGGTATGTGCCACTTATGCCACTAGCCACACGTATCAAATTTTTCGAAACTCACGGATCGCTTACAGAAACAAACCTATTGCGAATACAAGGCAGAAGCCTATGGGCTATGAATCATCAATCGCTCGAGTCCGCCCTCTGATTATTACATACAATTTAAAATAAATATATCATTACTGAATTATTACAATTTTCTTTATAATTTTGGTCAGTTATGTTTCGTATTTATAAAATATATATTTGTGAATGTATCTCCTCTCCAGAGACGCAGATACGTATTTCACCTTTCTACAGGATCGTCGGTACGCCCCTGCTGGAGAAGAGATACATTCAACCAAATATAACTGCCTTGCTATCAACCAGAAATTATTAAGACAGTGCGTGAAAGAATATTCAGCGCTGTCTAGATAACAACTGTCGAACGAAGCAACGTGTTTCTCTTGACGGTAACATACCATATCTATAGAAAACTGTATTATCGTGTCTTCACTACATGTCGGGCGAACCGAATGCGTATATAACAAAATAATTTGAAACATACATGAGTGGGTAAAAACCACACCAATTTGTATAATACAAAAGTATTTTTAAGCAGGGGCGTACCGACGATCCTGTAGAAAGGTGAAATACGTATCTGCGTCTCTGGAGAGGAGATACATTCACAAATATATAACTTGTACTGTGTTCTTCACACCCCATTTTTAATAATAGTTTATATTATTAAAAATACTTTTGTATTATACAAATTGGTGTGGTTTTTACCCACTCATGTATGTTTCAAATTATTTTGTTATGTACGCATTCGGTTCGCCCGACAAGTAGTGAAGACACGATAATACAGTTTTCTATAGATATGGTATGTTACCGTCTAGAGAAACACGTTGCTTAGTTCGACAGTTGTTATCTAGACAGCGCTGAATATTCTTTCACGCTCTGTCTTAATAATTTCTGGTTGATAGCAAGGTAGTTATATTTGGTTGAATGTATCTCTTCTCCAGCAGGGGCGTACCGACGATCCTGTAGAAAGGTGAAATACGTATCTGCGTCTCTGGAGAGGAGATACATTCACAAATATATAACTTGTATTGTGTTCTTCACACCCCATTTTTAATAATATTTTATATTATTGAAAATACTTTTGTATTATACAAATTGGTGTGGTTTTTACCCACTCATGTATGTTTCAAATTATTTTGTTATATACGCATTCGGTTAGCCCGACAAGTAGTGAAGACACGATAATACTGTTTTCTATAGATATAGTATGTTACCGTCCAGAGAAACACGTTGCTTAGTTCGACAGTTGTTATCTAGACAGCGCTGAATATTCTTTCACGCTCTGTCTTAATAATTTCTGGTTGATAGCAAGGTAGTTATATTTGGTTGAATGTATCTCTTCTCCAGCAGGGGCGTACCGACGATCCTGTAGAAAGGTGAAATACGTATCTGCGTCTCTGGAGAGGAGATACATTCACAAATATATAACTTGTATTGTGTTCTTCACACCCCATTTTGAATAATATTTTATATTATTAAAAATATTAATTATTTACTTTCATAGATTTACTTCACTACTGATTTTATTTCTTTGTAAGGCACTCAATTTTCAAGATAACCAGTTTTAAATTTGGCGTCTAAGGTGGACACAATATATTTATTATAATGTCTTCTATCTTCCGCACTTTTACTCGACGATCATCCAAGACGATAGGGTGGTCTTTTTCAATCATATCCGGAACAGTATCAATTTTTGACGTCCACAACGGGGTTCATCATTTCTGCTCATACGGTCACGCTTAAATTCGGCAACCTAGTTTTTAACTATTGAAAACGAGGGAGTGGATTCTAATTATGTTAAATGCAGCTCTGCTTTGATTTCGGTTGGTGCTAAGCCTGTTAAATGAAAGAACTTTATCACTGTTCTCAACTCAGTTTTTCCATTATTACAAAATCACACAAGACGCTCACTTTGGCGTACTGTCAAAAACAGACTATTTGACAGATTGCTATGTACTGTCATATTTAGGCTACTAAAGGATGATTCTAGATAATGGTAAAGTAGAGTCCTGCGAATTCGCGCCATCTTTGTGTTAGGCCACGTAGTTTCCGAACAATTCTCATATGTCCTTTAACACTATAAGATTCAGTACTATCATTTGTTTCTTTCTGATTCTATGTATTTTATTCGTTATTGATTCTGGCAATTTATTCCAGAGATCACCTTATAATAATTTCAAAATATCCCTAGTAGTAGTATAATTTACTTCTATTATAATTTTATTTAATAAAATAAAATGAATCATTAGGTTTAACATTGCGGTAATAGAATTTTATCATCCATTTACTATTAAAGGGTCGGTTTTCACTATATTAAATATTAAACTTGCATGATATTGCTGCTTGACCGGAAAAGGAGAAATAGCTTGGAATGCTTTCAACGCACAATAAAGGAATAAGTGAAAAATATTAAATTTCATAAATTTATTTTATCTTTTCTATGCATATTCCGCTATTATTTTCTCGTACAACATTGACTGAAATTACACAATAACTATTATCGCATGCCGTAATGTAATAACGTAAATATGAAGCCCGAAGAAAATTAACCCAGAATAAAAAAACCTCTTTTGTTTGTGCAGAATAAGTAAGGACGTGCATTTCTCTTTTGTAAGGGGTCCGCATCTGAAAATTTATTTAGTCCGTGAAAAATTAAAAATCAACGCTCGAATTTATGCCTCGTCGTGCTATTGTTAAACTTTTCTCTGGTTTCCTTATGTTGAAAATCTACGTATTGTTGAAATTTTAGGTCACGGATGTTGCACGTTATTTAAAGAATAAGAAATATTTTTACTTGTGTTTGCGAACACATTTTATATTTTAATTACAAATTTAATACATTAAGCTTGGTAAACATGCGCTAAATTTTCGAATCTAATTCTAATAATAGCAACTAAAATTTACTTGATATCTAGTGATAGGTAATATTTTCCTATTCACTTTATTATCAAGAAAAATATGTAATTATGATTGGTAAAACTGAACTGAGAACGTAGTATGCATTACAGGTTTCAGAACAGTTTTCCCTTGTAAGAATGTACCTTCAATTAAATTTTCATTTAGAGTAGCCTATGATATCAATATAAATTTAGACATACTGTGAAACAGTAAAGTTTTTCAAAAGTCAAATTTTGACAGCTGTCATAGTTAAGTCTATTTATTAAAAAGTTGTATTATCAATTAGATTATTTATTATCATATTAGAAATGCTACAGGTTCTATTTTTGAAAGTTATTTTAGAACTGGTAGATTAGTAAATAGACAGTGGATTTATGCAATTAATTAATGTATACAGGATCTTCGACAACGGTTCTTTAATCTTGCAATCACATATAAACAACTGACGAGTCAAATTTATGGTTGAGTTGACAGACTTCGTGAAACTGGGACAGTATTTCGTAAATACGGGAGCGAAACTCCTAAAAAAGAACTGCTGAATGCATTGGAAATGTTTGACATCGAATGGAAATGGATTTTTTTGATGAAAATCAATTACGAAACTGTCGCAAGAAGTTCAGTTACCAGTTGCGACATGCCAAATCATTCTTAAAAAAGACTTAAAATTATATCCATATAAAATTCAAGCTGTTCATGAACTCGGTTCCGTTGATTACGATAGAAGAATCAAGTACTGCCAATGGTCCTTGAATAACTTGCGAATTTTGTTCTTAATAAATGTTTCTCTACCAATGAAGCCTGGTTGTATCTTTCAAGATATATAAACAAACAAAATATGAAAATATGGTCTGCAGAAAAGCCTCATAAATTTGTCAAAACACCATTACATACGCATAATATTTGTGTTTGGCTGGCAGTGTCAAGGAGGCGAATCATTGGTCCAATAATTTTTAATGGACCAATAAATGCTGAAAGATACCGAAATGACTTATTAGAACCCTTTACTAATCAGTTGCATGACGATGAAATCCACCACATACGACTCAACAAACACGTGCTCATTTGAAGTACATTGATAATCGAATAGTGAATTTTCCTCCAAGGTCTACAGATCTCACAATTCTAGATTACTACATTTTACCGCACATGAACATTATTTTTTTAACGCCACAACATACAATTAAAGAACTTTGTAATAATATTAGAGAAGTGTGTGATAATATGTCATTTATCAAATGCATTCGAAAACATGAAACGCAGACTTCGTGCGTGCATCGAGATAAGAGGACAAGATCTTGAGCATCTTCTTTAACTTACTATTTTTAATTAAAGGATCGTCCCCCACTCTTCTATCATCTACCCTCTCAGCGTACTATCGAAATTCAAAATTGACTATTCCCGAGCAGCACCCTGTATATATCTACGTTGTTTTAAGTAGCAACACCCCCTTTAAAATACATTTATCCTATTACACTGGTGGCCTTTTTTTCCGTCGAAAAGTTAGATTTTTGGATTGGTGATGTAGCCAATTTTGCAACTCATCCTTCACTTCCTCATTCGAAGAAAATCGCTTGCCTTCCAAGAACTTTCAGTTGGCCCAAAGAAATGATAGTCACTCAAGGCCAAATCTGGACTATATGGGAGGTGAGGGAGTACTTCCCAAAACAATTTAGCTAATGTATTGTTCGTTAGATAGGCAGTATGTAAGTGAGCCTTATCGTGTATGAGAATAATGCCCTTGCTTAACAGACCCGCGCCTTTTTGTTCATATTTGTTTGTATGGGCAGCTTAACATTTCGACGAAGCTCACTGTAATAAGCTGAATTAATCGTTATTCCTGCTCCAGAAAAAAATACGTAAATTTGTCTAAAACTATCCTAGAATACAGTCGCTGCCACTTTAACAGCTAACGGTTATGTTTTGAAATTTTTGAGTGATGGTGAGCTTGTATGACTTCATTTCCAGTTAACATTCTTGCCTTCTGGAATATAATGGTGTATTCAGGTTTCATCAATTGTTATGATATGTAACAGCAAGTCATCGCCTTCATACTCGCACCGAAGCCGAAGATCTCTGCAAACCTGAAGTCGTTTCTGTTGTCGTTCGGTGGAAAGTTCTTTTGAACCCACCCGGAGCTAACTTTGCTAAATTTAAGCATGCCATAGACAATAGTGTGAACACTACCGGCACTAGTATTTACAATCCTAGCAACCTCCTTCTCCCCCCCCCCCCCCCCCCCGCTGGTATTTGTCTATTGATCCGGATCAGCTGGTTAACTTTTTGAATGTTACCAAGATTCACAGCAGACACTATACGAGCAGCATGCAGTTCGACAAGCGTTCACGGCCACTCAAAGACTATTCTGAGTGATAAAAATTCTTCCCCAAACTGTTATTGAAGTCTGACCAGTCATTTTTACACCTTGATTGAAAATAAATTTAATAATTATATGTTGTGCAACAGAATTTGACACATTTTTGGACGATATTGTTAGTACAGCTAACCGCATTGACTCAATCAAGTTTCAGTTGTCTATGGCGTTAGCTAACGTGCTTACTTCGTTTAATATAAAACCGTCTTACAGAATCTCTTCAAATAAGTTCAGAAGAAAATAAAAATTCAGGAAAAATTTGAATTTCCTTGTATATCAATTTAGAGAGAATCTTTATCATGTTTTTGCAAGTAATAGTCGAAATTATGATATATTTTTTAAACCACCCTATAGCAACAAAGAACACACTGTATACAATACAGCTCCGAAAAGTCTTTCCCTGGAAAATGTGTCTAAGAAAAAACTTTAAAAATATACGCTGTGTATAAGTGAATGTCTCGCGATATTTTGTGTTGATCTATTGTATCCCATGTCCAACACTGTTATTACCTTTTATTTACATCTGTTTCCTTAATGTAATTTAAGGCTTCCCAATGTATTCGGAACCACAGTCCTTAATAGTTAAATGGCAGAGCAATGGTCCGACAAACCATGGACATGGGTTCGAATCCTGCTTAAGGCCGAATTTTTCCAAAAAAATTTCGAATAATTAAGGCACATTACTTCGCGAAAATGTAATTAGTTTGCAACAAGTGCCGAATACAGGCAAAAAATATATACATCTGTTTCCTTAATGTAACTTAAGGCTTTCCAATGTAATCAAATCCACAGTCCTTTATAGCTTAATGGCAGAACAATGGTCCGGCAAACCGTAGACGTGGGTTCCAATCCTGCCTAACGGCGAATTCTTTCAATTAAAAAGAAAATTCGAATATTTAGCGTCGTAAAATATGGAAAGAAATATTTATATTCACATTACTTCGCGGAAAATGCAATTAATTTGCAACAAGTGCCGAATACAGACAGCAAAAAAGGGGCCGTACAGACATCACAGGAACTATACTGGAAGAGCCGATATTTCAAATGCCGGCGAACAGTATGGCACCTGAGATTATGTTTACAGCTAAGCTGAACATAAGGGAACAGGCAAAAAGTCACTCGAGCGATTGTGGTGCCGGAACCTGGTACACGGATGGATCACAAGCTAATCAGGGAACAGGTGCAGGAATATGCGGATTGAGCCCTGAAAGGAAGATATCGATATGTCTGAGAAAATATACGAGGAGTCTTCAGGCTGAATTGTTTGCAGTCGCAGCCTGCGCCGAGGAAATTCTGGAAACCGGCTGCGCAAACAAAAAACTCAACATAATGACTTATAGTTAGGCAGCTATTAAAGCCATTATGAATCCATCTGCCAGGTCTAAACTGGCGAAATATTGCAAACAGGTCTTCAATAAACTGGCACAATACAACGCAGTGTCGCTGATATGGGTGCCAGGACATGAGGGAATTAAAGGCAATGAGAACTGACCAAAGAAGGTACTAATAGGAACTTAATAGAACCAGAACCTGTACGTGGAATCGCTAAGGATTCCGCTAAAAGGGAGATCTAGTTAAAGCTAGAAAGAGAACATAAAAAGAAATGGAGATTAACGGAAGGTCTACTCCATACTAAAACACTACTAATGGACCTGGACGGGAGGTTTTGAGCCAATCTAATTCGTAGTAATAAAAAAGAAATTACAATAAAATTAAAAATAAAATTCCATTTAGCGTCGTAAAATATAGAAATCAATTTTTACGATCACATTACTTCGCAAAAATGCAATTAATTTGCAACTGTTATTTCGTCTTGAAGACGACAACTTCGTTGATAAAGTACGTAAGTAGATTATTGTTACAAGTGATTTTGTACCTTTTCTAAATATAGATGGAATATATTTTACTCGAAAGTAAAGCTATATTCTTCCTTTTTGTTATTTTTCAATATAGTTAAAAAAATTCCAATAAACTACGTCTGAGTATTTATGTCCTCGTATATATGATTTGTTCATTTCTAAAGGTAGGAGTTTTATTTTCTTTCTAAACATAAATAGTCGAAGCTTTTACTATATGTACTGCTTAACGACCTCAAAGCTTCTTATAATGATGTTTACTTCATTAGGTTTGTATCAATACTCGTTTCTTTGGCAACATAAGCGTATCAAAATCAAACGAGACGTCCCTTTTTGAGAGAAGCGCTTTCGTGCCATGTGCATTCTAAAATTATCTTAAAATACGTCAAAAAGGCGATAGGGCATAGACAAATCGCCTCTCCATTTGATTTATCTATTAATGTCTTCATATCTTTAGTACACGGGCGCATCAATTAACGTTAGCCAAAAATAATAGTCAAACGACAAGAAGAAGAGCTGTTTATATTTTAGTATTATCCGTGTTGATTAATTTGAATTACTTATTTTAGAACAATTTGAATACAATAGGATATCATGTATATTAGAGCCTTGGAATTTTTCAATTTTATTCTAATTTAAAGAGGCAATTTTTTATAATATCTGAATAGGTATATATTATTTGCAATTATTTGAAAAAATTTTTCAAAAATACATAATTTAAAATTCTATTTCCACATTGTAAAGCTGAAGAATACTTCAACTTTAGAATGTGGAATAAATATACTAAAAATAAATAATGAAAAACCTTGAAGCTAGAACCTTACTTAATCTTGAAAGAGATTCATGTAATTTATCGTAAATAAATTATTACAAGATTTAATAAATAGGATGTACTATATTTATAGCAAAACGCGCCAATCCACTTTCGCCGTAAACCAAAAACAACATCTGTATTGCCAGTCTCAGAACAACTAAAATAATTATCTCATATAGGATGTCACACAAAAAACGCCCTAAGCTGTGACTCTGTTATTTATATTTGGATTTTCATGAAACAAATACCAAATCAAATGGTTTGATGAGTACTGTTTGAGGCTACATTTACTTTTTCCCAGCGCCATCTTCAATTCCTAGCGTTGTCAATTTTTTTTTTTTTTTTCAAATTGCACGGTGTATATTTTTTTGTATCATCAGATAGAGATTTTTTCCTGAATCCATTGATGTACAATACATCCATTTTAGTGGTAAATTTAGAAGAGAAAAAAAATAATTCAAACACTGTCCGAATATTCTCTTAAAGTCACTTGAGTTATACTGCAGTGTGCCATGAAAAAAATAAGTATAAAAAATAACGATTGACCACATATAACTAATTTTAATTCACAAAGAAAAACAAATAACAAAACAAAAAAATAAATTCAAAACTAAAAAATTTTACAAATATTGTTCGAATTGATTACCGTCATGCTCAATATAATACTGGCGTCTCTTTATAACACATAAGTGGCATTTAATACTAAATTATTAGGTATTTTCTGACAAGTTTCAATTATTCAGTTTCGTAAATCGTTTACGTTTTGTGGCACTGTTAAATAAACTCGATTTTGGAGATATTCCCAAAACCAAAAATCTGGAGGCGTAAGTTCAGGTGAACGCGAAGGCCAACGAATAGGGCCACATTTGCCAATCCATTGTTAATTAAAATTTCTATTCAACCAACCAACATTTATTCGTGCATTATGAGGACTAGTCTTGTTGAAAATATAGTTCACGCAGTTCCGCAAGCGGTAATTCATCCCAAAAACCTTCAACATCTTAGCTTAATAGTTGATTGATGATATCTTAGTTGATTTAAGGAACCATCGATAAAAAATGGCCCAATCAAGCAGTCTCCAAGTAGGCCACGCCAAACATTACAGCTAAAACAACGTTGAAAATTATTATCGACGACATATCTAGGGCTTTCTTAGCTCCATTGGCGATTAAAAATTCCATAATTAGTGAAAGTACATTCATCTGTCCAAATAATTTTGCGATAAAACTTAAGAAACACAAATTTAAGCCATCCATTGCTAAAAAGAATGCAAGCAATAGATGAAAATGATCCAATACGAATAACACAGTTTTGTAATTTTTACTGAACAACTTTGCAACAAGATCCGTTGTAATCCCGGTATAAAGAGTCTACCAATTGGGGCTTGAGAACTTTATTTTTTTAATAAAAAAACTTAATGTGTAAGATACAATGCTAATTTTTGTATATATTATAAGCTTAGAGTATGCCATTTATGTTCGAAAAAGGGCATCATGTAAATGTCCACCTCTTCCTCGCAAACGATGAATCCAACTTGCAAATACTTTTACCAATAAATCCGACTGAATTTGACAAATTTCCCATTCGATGTTTGTTTTCAAATCGTCAATCGTTTGAGGTGTGTAGGCGTAAACCAATTATTTCACATAACCCCATGGCAAAAAATCCATAGAAATTAAATCACATGAACGTTCTGGCCAGTTGGAACGTCCATTTCGTGAGAAGATTGAACCACCGAACTTTTTTTTCCAATAAGGCGATTGTTTTATTTGCAGTGTAGGATGTGGTGCCATCTTGTTGACACTACAACACCTCCACACCCAGTTGTTTAAATTCGGGCACACAAAGTTTCTTATCATTTCCCGATATCTCTCTCCTTTCACTATGATAGCATTTCCTTCTTCATTTTGAAAAAAAATATGGTCAAATAATGCCTCGAGACCACAAGCCGCATCAAACACTTTCTGTGGATGAGAACATTTATCTTTAACCATTTGTGGGTTTTCGGCTACCCAATAATACATATTTTTCTTATTAATGAACCCATCCAAAATGATTTCTTTCCGAAATCAGCATCATTTTCCAGCTGCTCCAATACCCAATCTGAGAACACACGACGCATGCGATGGTCAGCCAGCTTCAATTGTTTTGTGAGAATAATTTTCTAAGGGTATAGTCTTAAATTATTCCGTAAAATACGCCACATTCTCATTGCAGGAAGCCCCAATGCTCGAGAACGACGCAACATCGACAACTTCGAATTTCCGGCTATACTGGCTTGCTCAGCAGCGATATTTTTATTGCTACTGGCTATTCTTACACGAACGCATGGCTTTTGGTCGAGCAAAGTAAAGTTTTTTTCGAAACGATTGATAATTGCACAAATCGCTTGTTCACTAGGCCGATTATGACGGCCAAAAATATGACATAATTCTCTGTAAGTAGCTCGAACAGATTTTGCATTTTTGTAATAAATTTTTACAATTTCCAAATGTTGTTGTGGCGTATACTTCGTCATGATTATAAGGTTAACTTTACTACCTAAAATGCACACCGTCAGATGTCAATCACATTTACAAAATGAAGGCAATCTACTTTGAAAGATCTCATGCTCCTATTGGTGGACCCTTAAATTGGTTTATTACTTATTTTCTTTGATGAGAATGTACTAAATTTGTTCAATTTAGATATAAATATAACCTAAAAACTTCATCGTAAATTCTAGTCCACACAATGTTCACATAAACGCACAAAATTTATTATGCGATGACGAAAGCGGATTAATTAGTTGCGTTTTCCTCTAGATAAATACATTAAATATACCTTCATACATATAACTTCTCTTCCGGAATAGTTCCTATGACTATAGTATTCGTAATAATAATAATAATAATTATCTAAATTATTAAATATTTAGACTACTAAGAACAATTTGCTACAAGTACTCTAATTAACAAGTACATACCTATCAGATAACCCCTATAATCCGGTTACTGTTTATAGAATCATTCGAGACATATTGACAAGAACTATGCTATACTAAGGTATTGTTTTGAAAAGGTATTCTACTTTTTGAAAATAATATTTTAAGTGATCCATTTCATGTGCATATTGCTATGAATTGTGGTTTTTATATTTACTGCACCACCATCCACAACTAATCTACCCAACTAGGGTACTCAGTCGGTTTATTTCCAAAAAATGGGACCTCTCTTCTCAGGGTTCCAATCGGAAAAACGTGGAAAATAAAAAAGTTATTCAGTCGCCAATCAAAGTTTCTTGATAAATGTTATAATTATATATCTTTAAGTTACTAATTAAAAATGCACGAAGAAAGGAATAAGAAATAATAATCACAATATAAAATTTAAATGAATATTTAATACAAAAAATCAAAAAAAGAAAAAAAAAATAACTTTATAAAGTATAAAGACTGTGTAATATTTAAATTACAATCAGAGGTTAAAGAATTCTCTGAATATGACAGCTAAGTGAATCCAAACATCCTCTAATGACTTCCGATCAACTTAATTTTCAAATAACAAAGTTTATTTTTAATTTCTCCCCAGAGAACCAAACTGTGTAAACTTGAAAACACGATCAAATATCTAACGCATGTGCAAACATCAAACACATGAAAAAAATAGCCTTGAACTTCCCAACGTAAAAATTTTACATTTATATTTTTTTTTACGTAGAAATTTTAAAAATATGTATTCATTGTGATTTATCTCAACTAATTAAGACTAAATCTCTAAATAACAATATTAATACAATTGAAATACAATATTCAAATCTTTTGAATTAATAAGATATCTTTCAAAAATATATATATTTTTACTTACATAAAAAATTATATATGAGACACGTAGACAAGAAAACGTTGTTTAATCAAATATAATCAAAATTACGAGAACAAAATCACGTAGAATATACGGGAATTGAATATAAACCACCAACAACTGATTAACACAATAAAACCCGAATTTAATATATAAAAATATATAAATCTATATATTTTTAAAATAAAAAGAACGTTCATGTCTAAAGGTTTAACGTAGTCTGTCTGTCTGTCCACATCACCCGCTATGGCTTGCACAAAAAACCGTCCTTCAAGAATACTAGTTTTTTGCTCTCGCATATAAAATACATTTTCAAAAATATACACTTAAGTTCAAAAATAATGTACATACATTTTTAGTAAATTTTAAATATACTTTAGGGAAAAATCCATAGCAATATGTATGTTATACTCAATTTCATCTAATGACTGAAATTGAAGTTAATTTTTGTTATTGTATTGTATATATACAATATGATCATTTATATTTACCCTCTAGCAAGCCATGAAATTATTTCTTGAAAATATCGTGTTGGTAGTGACGAATAAAATACATCTGTCATTATGTGTATGTTCTGATAAATAAAACTCATCTGTCTTTATGTATTTATTAATTGACACTTAAAAATGTTTACAATAAATCATAAAGTTTTTCTGATCGAATCATACTTTAGGAATGGTGTAAAATTAGAAAATGGAGAATGGTCGTACTCCTTGCAGCCTTGTATAGATGAATTTCGGGCAGAATTTCCAAATTTTCCAACATATGACAGTTTGCGGCAATTAATTCAAAAGTCAGTGGTTAAATTCCGTGAAACAGGGTCTGTGTCTCGAAAACCAGGTGCTGGTAGACAACTAAAGCGGACAGTTGAAAATATAGCAGATGTTGTGGGACGAATAAATCAATCACCTAAGAAATCGATTCGTAAGCTTTCACAACAAACACAACTGTCATATGGGACCTGCCAGAGAATCCTTAAAAAAACTTACAAAAATTTCCATACAAATTTCATTGCGTGCAAGAGCTTTTACCAATCGATCATGTAACCAGAGTTAATTACTGTCAGTGGTTCTAAGGTACGATTAATAACGATGACGTTCTTGATAAATCCTTCTGGTCCGATGAAGCATGGTTTCATTTATCAGGATATATAAATAAACAAACAATGCGCATCTGGTCTAGTGAAAATCCACATGAAATTCTTGAAACACCCTTGCATTCCCAAAAAATAGGCGTTTGGCTTGCTGTTTCTCGTAGACGGATTATTGGTCCAATATTCTTTAATAATACGATAAATGCAGAACGATATCGTAATAATTTATTGCTACCATTTGTAAATCAATTACATGATGATGAGCTCCGTGAGGGATATTTCCAGCAAGATAATGCAACAGCCCATAAGACAAGAGAAACGATGGAATTATTGCAAGAATTCTTTGATAATCGAATAGTAGACTTTCCACCACGATCTCCGGATTTAACAATTATGGACTTTTTCATTTATCCACATCTAAAAAATAGAGTATTTACGAATCGTCCACATACAATTGAAGAACTTACTAATGCTATCCGAAATGTCTGTGAGGAAATTACACCACATAATTTAAGGAATGCCTTCAATAATATGAGACGAAGAGTTGCGCTATGCATAGAAAATGAAGGAGCTCAATTTGAACATTTATTGTAGCTGTTTTTATTATTAAACTTTTTATTTTTTCAACTGAAACGTTTGTATGTAATTATTTGTCAAAATGACAAAACCTAATTTGTCATCAGTATAAAATAACTTATATCACACACACGCTGCAAAATAAGTTAACTTAAATTATGGTACCAACTTAAGTTTAAAAAAGAAAAATGTCATTGCCTTCTAGGGGGTAGAAATATATGATCATATGGTATTATATTATTTAACTGTGCCAATAGTATTATGTCTGTTGCCACAGTTTCTTATATAGATGAGATATTATAAATAACATTATTTTTTTTCATTCTTATATAAATAAAATAAACGAAAGCTAGCGAAAAATGCATAGTTCCCATTGACGATATTTTCCGTGCTATTGCATTTATGCATGTAGCCATTAAAAATATTTTGTATACTTAAAAAGAAAGACCGACTCAACGATTTATTCAAGAGAATAAAATTTAAATAGGCCAGTTCAAAGGTTCGCTATCTATATGCATATCAGGACCATTTTACTGCAACTTGTAATATCCGTATATAACATCGCTTTGATTGTGTATTCAGGGGTTCACCCGTGCCCTGTTCAAACTTGTATGCAAATAAATAATTACCTCTTTTCAGCATTTTCTTTGTTATATTCTTATCTGTTTTACGAATACACACACACATTCATATCCATGCCTGTGAACACTCAAACATATACATGAATCGCTGCATATACCAGTGTGCCCTGATTTTAGTTTACAGACTACAAATCCTCACCCCGTATATTTACGAATAAATGTTTGAAATAAAAGTTGGTTTATCTCTTAAAATCAATAGATTGACGTAGATAGTTTTGCATTTAGTTATCGCCTTGTAGGTCATATGAAGGTCAATTTTTTTTTAAAGAAATCCTATATTTTTTAATGCAGAATAATACTAATCAAGAAGGTGCAAATAACTTTTGTCATAATAATCTTTTCATTACTTTTGTAGTTTTTAAAATAATTATTGAGAAACGTCTATGAACACTGTGAAAAAACGTTATTTGAACAGAAGGTGTTTTAATAATTATTTGCTAATAAATTATACAAATGAAGAAAGATTTTACGACAGGTGCTCGAATTTTGCGCCATCTGTCTGCGCACAAGCCTCTACACGGCGCATTATCGCTCTGTTACATGCAGAAGTTGTCATTTCTCGGGATACTGCTTGGCAACCTTGGTGAATTTATTCTTTAAATTATCCAAGTTGACCTAAATTGAATAGTATAGCCCTAAAAAAGCATATAACTCAAACAAAACTCGTTTGTGGTATGTTTTTTTAGGGATGTACTATTCCTTGAAAATTTCGATAAAACCTCAAAAATTAAAACAGAAAAAAAAAACAAGGCAACAAATATATTAGAAAGCATCCATATACAAAAAAACAAAAATTTCATTTATGACAGAACAGATATAAACAACCTGTCGACAATATATCTGCCTATTATATATACTCACAATATAAACATACACAAAAAATGTGTTCGAGAACAGATTAAACTAACCCCCTGCATGTGGGACACTATCTATTTTCCACCCGTCAAAAGCGATAATAAACAGACATTCCAAACACGGTCACCAAGAACTTTAGTTTTAACTTTAGTTGAAATGAAAAACTAGACAATAAGTATAACGCAGTTAGTCATAGTTGAAATGTAATCAAACAATACAATCTAATATAAGTACATTTAATTTAGCACTACTTTCACCATTCTAAAATTTAAATAAATATTTCAGTGGTGAAAAAGGCTCTATATATAGAACCGAAACGTAATCCAAATTAAATATCGTTTTAGTTACCCGGCGCCATTCCAAAGAAACACTTATTTTTTATATGGTATTATAACCACGACAAAGAAAATACGAAATTCCTTCTAATAATTGTAGTACATATGATAGTTCTTCTGATAATTGTGGTACTTATAGAATCGTGATATTTGTTGTTTCATTGGTTAAATTGTTACTGGTGTCTGCAGTGTTGAATATTTGGTAAATTCTTTTTTTTAATTGTTTGTTCTATAAGTTATAATTATCAGAGAAAATAAAATATACTTTAAAAAAATATGATATAGCTACAACATATAAACTTAGAAATACAAATAAACATCTATTTTCAACACTAAACCTAAAATAGACAAAAATAGAGAAACACATGTCTATAAAGTACCATGTCGCGACTGCGACAATTACTACATAGGTCAAACCAAACAATATTTATACAAAAGAATACAAGCTCAGAAATACTCCAAAACAGACAAAACTGCTTTATTTAGACACAAACTGCAACGCGATCATCATTTCGACTTTGAAAACACACAAATAATTGATAGAGAGCAACATACAATAAAATGAAAAATTAAAGAAATTATTAATATTAAACAGGAAAAAAAATCAATTAACAAGAGAAGTGATATAAAAAATCTAAGCGGTATATATTATAACCTAATAATGTAACGATCTGAAATTTACCATCATAATATATGTTGCTGTTATATAATTTTATGTCATATGTTATTTAAATATCTGTACATTTGCTTATCATGCTGACAGTTCCGAGTTTAGATCCCTGACTGGCTGTCCGAGTAGGTTTTCATGGTTTTCCTTCTCGTCCTAAGCAAATGCCGACAGCTTTATATCTTAAGTCGCTCCACGGTCGCAAGTGTAATAATAACTCATAGCTTGCCATTCTCTTTATAATTGATATCAAACTTTTGTTATGTCATGAATTATTATTAATTAAATTTAATGTATTTATAAATTTGAATCTCTCACCATAACTACATCACTTATATAACTTTGACATTAATATCTGTCATTTATAATTCTTTGATAAAGGTAAGACTTACCAAAACATGTAAGAGCTTATTTTAAATATATACATATTAATGTAAAACAGGCCTTCAATAGCCGAATATCTAAATCAACTGTATTGTACAAAGGTCAGGAAATAATTATATATATATATAATGGTGTGTATGAAGTTTTAAATTAAAACAAATTTTGAATGTGTAGTAACAATTGCAAAGTTCTTCAGCGAATTACATGACATACATTATCTAAAATTCGTTTAATTTTCCTTTACTATGTATTTCAACATATCTCGAAGATATATACATAAGTATAAAGCAACTTTTCATTAATAATTTAGCCTAACTTTTCTATTTAAATTATACGGTTTATAGTTTATACTATACTGGCCTAAAGAATTTATAGATGATCGTTTTTTGTATACATGCGATCACCACAGTTGCCGCTTGTTATAGGTATATGTAATACGCTATCTATGCACTCTAGTACTCCCCACTTAGTTTCTCTAATCAAGCCCAAGTAGTTGACTACTGAACACCAGTATGATTATGCGTATAATTACGATATGTCTTGTATCGAAATTTTTATCCTATTAAAAAGCCCGAATAAACATGATTTAAAAATGGAATAACAATATTTTACGTAAATATAATACAAGTGTTCATAAATAAAAATATTCGTTATCTGCCTAATTAGGAAAACAAACTTGTATCAATCCATAATAATACGAATAAATTAATGCCTGAACTTCTAAAAATACATAAATCTATCGTTTCAAAGTAAATAAATGAACTTTCTAAACCGGAAATATAGGAAAAAATAGCATAAGAATAAGAAAATACGACATAATGAATCCAGTCTCAAAATAAAGTAAATTTATTGTACTACTAATGTACATAATTATTTCTACACATATTCACCATTTAATAAAACACATTTCGCTTAATCCATTTCTTCATTTCGTCCATGTTGAGACTTCCTTGTTTACTATTGATTCCATTACGAACACCAGCCCTAACTTCAACGTCTAATGAATCAAAACTCCTTTAACTTTAGGAACGACCAGAAATCTGAACAAGCTATAGTTGTTTCGTGTCTTCTGATAACAACTATAAATTTAAAGCAAGCACTGTTTTCGTCGTCCCGTTGCTGCACTACGATCTGGCGTTGTGGTGATACAAGAAAAAGTCTTTCTTTCCGGGCTTACTCTACGGATACGATTCTTTAGTGAAGTTTTGCAGTACATATCTCATTAAATTAATCGTTGATATCTGTGGCAAATATTTAGTACAAATGACTCTCATTGCACCCCAGACGATGATATTCCATTGACTGCCGCTTGCTGTTCGGGATCATAATGATGAACCCAAGATTCGTCTCCGGTGGTGATGTTCATGAGAAAATCATTTCCTTCACATCGATACTAGTTAAGAAGTTCTTGACCAATTTGTTTTCTTGTTCTTTCATCATATCTCTTAATTGTCGCGGGACCAATCTGTCGCAAATTTTGCAGTAATTCAATGTCTGGACAATGTACTGGGCTCATTCTTGACTAACGCCTAATTGCCGAGCAATTTGTTTTTGCGTAATCCGGCGATTTCCTTGAATCAGTGCATTCACTTGATTCTTCCCATGCGTCGCTCATGCGAATCGACCTGATCGTTTTTCGTCAGACACCTTCATTTCTTTTCTATGAGTTTTGGATATCGAACCAACTTACTAGCGAACATTGTTCGAATCCATACAATCGTTGCCATCAACAGCTTTTAAACGATTGTAAATTTCGATAGGCGTGCAACCTTTCAATGTCAAAAGTTCTATCACGTATCCTTGCTGGGTACGCGTCTTAAAAATCGAACTCATTATAAACAGTGTTACTCAAACGGTACACAGGAAAATTGAACTTTGCATGCTAAGACGAGACACTCGAAATTACCGTTCATAGCATAGAACTTGTTTCTGTCCCCATTATTCACACAAAGGCGTTGTTGGAGACATTATATATCCATTCACCCTTGTAGATGTATGCGTGTCTATATAATCTGTATGTATAGTTATGTTGTGTTTATGTTTACCGGAATTAATCGTACAAATGTATGCAAAGGCAATTGATTGTAATAGGGCTGTATTAGTAACCATTTTAACAACCACACAAATTTCCTGTTGGTCATTTGTTAATACATAAATAAATAAAATAATAATAACAAAATGTCCTTTGGTTTATTATCTCCATTTTGATGATTTTTCATCTATTAACTTTGATTATCTGTATTTTACCTCTACCTAAGCTTTGTTACTTACGGCGACTTGTACATGATATTTTATCTCCTATATAAACGAAAGCCTAGCTTTACTTCAATTTCATAAGAATTTTTGTTTCAAGATTCTTTCTTTTGTGAATGTTTTATAATCTTTTTTTTTTCCGGAACATTTAATCCATGGTCCGCTTTATTGCTAATGGATTCATTTCTGTTTAGTAGTTCAACTAATTCGCCCTTCGCATCCCCAATAAATCTCGTGTCGGCAACGTTTATTTCTCTATCCGCAGTTGTTGATCGTTTTGTGGATATCCCTCACGTTATCTAAAAATACTAGTAATTTTTTTCTATTTATAAATTGCGTATATAAATCTCGCTTAATGCACTTCAGTAGCTTTTCTTAATAGTTGTTTGGGGTTTAAAACGAAATCTATTCCTTATATATTCATATAAATATAAAGATAATTATTTCGTGACCTTTGTATGTTATGGTAATTTCAATTTGTTGGCGACTTAAGGTCTGGTTTTACTTAAAAATGTATATAATTAAAACAATCCTACATGTAGATCTCGGTTTCCGGGTTGGAACCGCGTCGAGTTAGGCGTAATTGCCAACGTTTCGTCCACTGTTTCAAGGGACATCTTCAGGGCTGTACGTAGATGTTCGTCGTTTCGCAGTAGCTTGAAGAATGCTATGACAGAGACCGGTACAACTTATATAGGGGGGACCGGGTCAGATGGTGGCCTGCTTTTGGCTGGGGACAATGAGCCAATGGTATGCGTCGTACAGCCCTGAAGATGTCCCTTGAAACAGTGGACGAAACATTGGCAATTACGCCTAACTCGACGCTGTTCCAACCCGGAAACCGAGATCTACATTTAACAATCCTACATGTTTCGGAAAATGATGCCTTTTTCAAGGAATATAAAATATAAATGACAGTATATTAATGTCATAAATTTGTAGTTGCTATGGATAAAATAATTCAAAGACACATTCCAATTTAATAATAATAAATCATGCCTTGGTATTCTAAAATAGATAAACAACAAAAACAGGGAAACGCAAAACATGAGTTATTATTATGTACGCGCCCGTGGAGCGACATAAGATGTTAAGCTGCATTCGTCTTAAACGAGAAGGAAAACCACGAAAACCTACTCGGACAGCCAGTCAGGAATCAAAACACGGAACTGTCAACATGATAAGCAAATGTATAGATATTTAAATAACATAAGATATATAATTATATAACAGCAACATAACAAGTGTTCATTTGAAAAGTCAATCTAGTAGCATGTGATTTACTGAGAACATTTTGAAGTATGTCGTAAATTAAAATTTACTACTTAACCTGCGAAGTCGTATATTTTGACAGTTTCATACATACAAATAAATAACAAATAATAGGTATTTATTGAAAACTATAACAAATGTTGAAAATGTCCTTCAAGATCAATGCACTTTAAAATCCTCCGTTCAAAATTTCTGATGATATTCTGCAACATTACTGGATTGTTATTAATTTCCATGCATTTCTGTTCGATTCTCTGTAGCATATTATTCAAATTCAATATAGGTTTTCGAAATATGTTATTTTTTAGATAAGGCCACAAAAAGAAGTCGCAAGGTGTTAAACCGCATGAACGTGCAGGCCAGGCAATTTCAGTATTTCGACTAATTATACGCTCATCAAAAAATTCTCTTATATAATCCAAAGATTCTGCAGTACCTTCAGTGACAAGGTGCTCCGTGTTGTTGGAAATATGCATTTTGAAGTTCATCATCATGCACCTGATTGACAAATGGTTGTAATATTTCCGTACGGTACCTTTGAGCATTTAACGTTCCCTGAAAAAATATTGGTCCAATGATTCGCCTTTGGCTTATCGCTGCCCAAACACCAATTTTCTCTGGATGTAGCGATGCTTCATTAATTACAGGTGGATTTTCACTACTCCAAATTCTTATATTTTGTAAATTTAGCTATCCCGTTTTATAGAACCATGCTTCATCAGTAAAGATGACTCTTTGCGAAAGTTCTCCATTATTGTTCATATTTACAAACCAATTACAAAACTGTAGTCTACGTGGGTAATCAATTTCTAACAATTCTTGTACTGCTGTGACACTGTATGGATAAAGTTGCATATCTTTTTTTAATAACTTGTGAGTTGTACCAACAGAAAGGTTTATTTGTTGACTCAAATGTCGAACAGATGTTTGTGGTTCATTTTCCATTATTTCTTCAACACGATTGACAACTTGGGATGTACGTTTCCTAACTGCTCCGCTGCCTGATTTTCTTAAGAGACTACCAGTTTCAGAAAAAAGTTTTAAAGTTCTATCCAAAGTATTCTTAAATTGTATATAATCTATTACAAAATGTGGAAACTCAACTTGAAATTCTACCATGTAATCTTGAACTGAATAAACCCATAAATGTTCAATTTTATTACCACTTCGAAAATAAGCCTGGACTAAAGAAATTTTATGTTCTAAAGTGAAAGCCATTTTAAAACTGAGAAGCAATATTTAAACCAGAATCGACGCACGATTATTTTATGCACTAACTGATATTTGTGATTGACATTATCAAATGTCATTTGGATTTACGTTTACGGAACAACAAACACATACTAATATATTTGCGTCTTATTCAATCAAAATTTCAAAGTAACCTAGATTGACTTTTCAAATGAACACTTGTTATATTATGATGGTAAAATGCAGATCGTTACATAAGTAAGTTATAGTATATACTACTTAAATTTTTTATATCACTTCCGTTGTTAATTGAATTTTTTTCCTGTTTAATACTAATCATTTCTTTAATTTACCTTTTCATTGTGTTGTTCTTTATCAATTATCTGTGTGTTTTCAAAATCGAAATGGTTATCGCGTTGCAGTTTGTGTGTAGATAAAGCAGTTTTGTCTGTTTTAGAGTATTTGTGGCCTTGTATTCTTTTGTATAAATATTGTTTAGTTTGGCCTATGTAGTAACTATCGCAATCGCGACATGGTATTTTATAGATGACATGTGTTTCTCAATTTTTTTCTATTTTAGGTTTGAGTTTTGAAAATAGATGTTTATTAGTATTACCAAGTTTATATGTTGTAGCTATATCATATTTCTTTAAAGTGTATTTAATTTTTTCTGATAGTTGTGGAACATATGGAATCGTGATATATGTTGTGTCATTGTTTAAATTGTTATTGGTGTCTGCAGTGTTGTATATTTGGTGGATTCTTTTTTTAATTGTTTTCTTCTATAAATTGTGGTGGATAATTATTATCTGTTAAGATTGTTTTAATTTTCTTGATGTTATCTTTTCTGTATTGAGTATGTTGTAATGGGTCATATTCTTTAGAAAATAAAACGTTAATATATATGCCAGTTGTCTACTATATATATTAAAAGCAATTTCATTTCTTTATATTTAAATTCTCGCTTGTTTGAAAATTTTATCTAACAAGGCATTCTGCATTAAAACGGGTTGTTCCCCGGACGCACATTCAATAACGAAAACAGTATCTCAGTATGAGATCATTTCTCTTTGTCCTTTGTATTAATATGTAACGTATACTTCCCCATATGTATGTATATATAAATGAGAGTCAACATATATTTAATATAAGGATATGCTTTGTCAGCAATAATACATTTTGTAATATTAACTGTATTATGTATGGGGCCCAATGAAGGAGAATACCTATATAGAAGAGATTCTGGAAACATTCTTTCGCATGAAAGGGGAAGGAGGAAGAAATAGAACAGCAGAAAATATCAGTCAATCAAGCCCTGCGAGAAATAGCGGACGGCTGATTTACTTAGGTCTAGTACGACGTAAATAAAAAAAAACGTCGGACCTAACAAGACTAAATACGCTAGTTTTTATAGCACTCGCAAAGGGTGAATCAACACTGAAATAAAGTCACCTGTGCGCGCTTTGACTCATTTGGATTACAACAAAAATCCTTGTAGTGCAAAGTTATTGTGCGTTTGTTTTGTGAAACTCCTCTGAGCTCCGGTATCACCACAAGGTAGGAGTTTATGTCCTTAAGTCTATCGATAGCAAAAGATAAACATACTGATGTCAGAAAGAAAGGCCTAGACATTTTAGTAAAAGAATCAAACGAACTTTATAAAAAACATTTGCAAGGTATAGCAATACCATATTCATATTTAGTTATCTGTCCACTATTCAATTGATGTAAAAAGTCCCTATGTGTTAAATTCAATATATATATGTTTTATATGTAATCTGATATTTTATTAATTACTTACCCATATATTTATAGATACATTTACAAAGCCGATATTTGCTTATGTAAATATTCTTATAATAAATAATGACAGTGCTCTATTTATTGCTATAATACAGGGGATACATACACACACCTTCCGTATATCACACGACCTGAGATTATTAGTACAAAATATATATCAATTTTAATAGTATAATTGAAGCGTCCCATTGCTAGAGTTAGTGAATCACCGGGCATATACTTAATCAACTTTATATCGTCAGGAACGATTATTTTCCTGTGGCGTCCAAACAATAGGCAAAGTAATCATTTTAAATCAATGATAAACTGCATATCTATCTCTCATATTACTATTTTAACTCTTAAAGTAACATGCAAATTGGTATCCCCATTCATTATTATTATTTGCAAAGGATTAAAAAATAGCCAAACGTTACAATGTGATAGTTTTACTACTCTATCAGTCAGATTATTTATAATCATTTTATTGAATACTGTAGATGCATTTGAGTAGTAATTCATTTATCGAAAAGAAGCTGTGGGTTTATTATACCAATTTGTATAAATAGTACCCTGTTTATCATAGCTTAAAGAAATATCAAGAAAATTAATGCTGTTATTAATTTCTTCTTGAATAGTTAATTTTAATTTGTTGTAAAAATTGTTGAATTTATTTAAAAAATAGTTTATTTTATTAGTCGGAATACATGTCATTATGTCATCTACATATCTTTTGAAGAAAATAGGGTGGAAGTCTAATGAATTGATAACATTTTGTTCCAAATGTTCCATTACCAGATTTGAAAATATGGTAATGGAACAAATCAAAATCTAACTGCTAAATTGCTGAAATAAAAGAATATTTCCAGTATGCACCTATAACCAGTTGCGATGTAGAAAGGACGTTTTCTATCTACAATGACGTATTTCATTCAAAGAGAACAAATTTTACGGAAAAGAATCTTGAGAAAGTATTGCTAGTTATTATTAATAGTCCTTTACTCAACTTGAACTACAAAATGATCAAATAAAAATGTATTTCGTAAATTATAGATCACCACTCGTTTGTTTCCCAATTATATAAATAAAATTAAAAACTCTTTAAAAATACAAATTCTCAATTGTACGCCCGTGAGCGATGATTCATCGGCCTCTCGTGTCCGGTCCCTAGCAATAACGTCAATCCTTGTTTATTTTAAAGTAATATATCACATCAGTATGTATAAGCAACAAGTGCTTCAATATTACTTCTTGTTCATTTCCTTCGTTGCCCAAAAAACATTAATGAATTCGTAAATATCGTCTAGTATGTGAAGTCGCATCTTGTTTTACTATTATTATTCTAAGTTTAAATGTTTATTTTTATTTCTTTTAACTACTTAAACTCTGCAAACGCGCTTCTCATTTTTGTCTAATTTTACTTAACACTATAAACAACCAATTACGAATTCAATTTGGAGTTTTGTGTTTACAGGTGTATATTGTTCCTGTTTGATGTTATAATACGACGCGGGTCCCCTTCGAAAAAACACATACACAAAAAATAGATGTCTGTTAGTATAATTAAAGGCCAAGACATAAATTGAACCACTCATAAGAGCCACTCCATAAACAAACCAGATATAATCGTGAGTCATGCTGGGTAAAAATGTACGCCGGGATAAAATTTCATATTGAATGTTTGACTTTCCAGAGCCAGTGCCTTGTTATCTATCCATTATACCTCCTTTTTTATTATTAGACTTATGATGTTTCTGTATGAATCTTAAATCTGGTATGTAATTCTGGAATTAAATATATACAGGCGCACAGACAATAAACATAAGAACTGAACGATTTATATCATATACTGTCATGAAAGTAATGATAAACGAATCTCCAAATAAATATTCCTATCCAAGTTTGCATTATAAACATTTATATTGTGCGAAGAAGATGATCAAACTGTAATTAATAAACTGCCATGCATTTGATTTTGTGCGTAAATACAAACTATTGAAATAAAACGAGAGTTTCGAAAACTTTAAATACATAAATACTGTCATTCCGTAGACATTCCGTAGACTTTTTTTTAATGTTCATTGATTGTAAATGAAAGAATCATAAAATACGTTGATAGTTTACAGATTCTATCTAAAAATTAAATATCGGTTTAGTAGAATCAGTTAATAACCTTTTGTATTATAACGAGCCATCTAAAAAATTCTTAATTGGAGTAGACTGTGAAATTGGGTTGGTACTTTAACCACTTCCACATAATGACACATTACTTGATGCTTGACAGTTTCATTTGGTTTCATTGTAAAAAAAAAAGGTTATGGCATTGAAATGATACTACAACAAAAAAGAAAACAAATAATTTATTTAATATCGAAATCATAATCTAAATTTACATATAGCTGCAGAAGTTGTTGAAAATGTTGTCCATTTACATCTAAACACAAACAATTTTAAATTAATAATCGACGAAGGAGATACTTGTTGAAACTTCATTATATAGATATAATAAAACACAGTTGTATAGTTTCAAAATAATATATATGCACTACATATGTTTCACCACACTGTGGCTTCATCAGGTGGATGAATATACTAATTCAAAATATTAATTAGATCTTATATATATCAATACAAAGTACAGAACTAATCTTATTCTAAGAGGGGGTGGACATGTATGAGTTTTAAGTTTAGTAGGGGGGAGTTATTTATGTCTAGTTGGTCATTTAAACATAAAAGTGAAACATATGTAGTGCATATATATTATTTTGAAACTATACAACTGTGTTTTATTATATCTACAAACAATTTTCTTAATAAAAGTTTTGAAAAATTTGACACAAACTCATAGTTTCAATGTCAAATATTAAATGTCATTATGTGGAAGTGGTTAAAGTATCAATCCAATTTCGCAGTTTACTCCAATTATGAATTTTTTCGATGGCTCGTTATTTGTCTGACACTTTACTTGGCTTTATTAAGTTAATAAATTTACCTATTAGAGAAACAAAATACAAACACGAACCTTAAGAAATCTATATGTACGAGGGTATATCAAAAAATAAGGAGAATGGTGCTATAACCTCTTTCACAACTATAATTTTATAACACAAGAATAGAACATCAACCCTCATCTGCTCATCTGCAATATTTTTAGGTCTTACCATAATTTTTTATCAATGAAATTGTTCCATATTAGAGAGTGATGAAGTGAAATAGAGAATACCGTTCGATCGACAGTATTAGTAAAGAAAACATGTTTGTTTGTGTACAAATAATCTATAAATATATACAACACCAATTTTATTAGATAAACTACATTAAGTGTAGTGTACCCCGTGCCTTAGGAAGGTGTTAATTTACTTGTAGATAATTTCTTATTATTAGTGGAATTCTTATCTTAATCGTGTTTAATTCAATAATATTTAAGTCATTTTTATAGCGGTTCTTCGTTTATCAAAACGTTCCTTTCTAAAGTATATGATTGAAGCAAATGTTATGCATATTTTATACTTGCGTTTCGCACATCTGCTATCTTTTAAAGTTACTAAACAAGATAAGGGTTGACTTTTCATATTTCTGGTTTTGGTACGACGGTGTATTGAAAAATTCTTAGCCTACTATAGAAGCACACAAAATTCAATTGTCAAAATATTTTATTATTCAACATACTCTCCTCCTAAATTAATACACTTAATACAGCGATCCTGCAACGCCTCTAGACCTTTCAAAAAGAATTGCTCTGCAAATCAGGCCCCCGCAGCTTCTATCACCTCTTCGTTGGAAGAAAATTTACCCTTTAAACTTTTTTTTCAATTAAAGAAAGACATGATGGTCGAGTCGGGCGGAGTCAGTTCTGGTGAATAAGGCGGGTGTTCGAGTAATTCGAACCTTAAATCACGAATTGTTTGCATGGCAGCATGCGATTTGTGTACAGGGGCATTGTCCTGCAAAAACACCTTTGGATAACTTTCCGCGTCTTCTCTTCATAATTTTTTCTCCTAGAGTGGTCAGTAACGTCGAATAATAATTCCCAGTTACTGTTCTACCCTTATCCAGAGAATAAATCATTATTACTCCATGGCAACCCAAAAAACTGAAGCAAGAACTTTTCCAGCACATTTTTGAACGCGAAACTTCTTAGGCCTTGGAGATTCAGAGTGTCTCCATTCCATCGATTGTTGCTTTGTTTGTGGGTCGTAGAAATGTACTCAAGTTTCATATATAGTAACAATACGGCTTAAAGAGTCTGCACCACTTTCAAACCGATCACAGATTGAAAGCGATGCTTCCACCCTTGCACGCTTCTGCTCAACATTCAGGCATAATGGACGCATTCATATGAAATATTCAGTGCCTCAGATATTAGTTTTAGCCAAATTCGACGGTCTGACAAAATCTTGTCATGAACTTCATCAACATTTTCGTGGACGGACACAGAAACTGGCCTTCCCGATCATTGTTTATCTTCAATGGAAAATTTACCCCTTTTGAAGCTTGCAATCCAATCTTTCACGGCCGCATAAGAAGGGCATTGATCGCCAAGGATATTAAACATATCTTCGTAAATCTGCTTACCTCTTAACCCCTCCAAATACAGGTACTTGATGATAGCTCGATACTCTAATTTTTCGATTTCCACAATTTCGGTCGACATCCTTTTTTTTTAATTTTATTCGGCACCTTTGGTTTGACTTTTTGACATAATACTTGACACTTACACTTCTAATATGTTATTTTTTGTTGCAATGGTATCGCAATATTTTCTTTATACACGGAACCGTTCTAGGCTAACTAGATATCAATACCCCCTCGTATATCTAAAAGAATATTAATTGCGTTGATCTCTCTCTCTGTTAAACATTTTAGAACATATTGCTATGAACTTTTCCCCACATATTTTGAATATTTGTAGTTATGACTTGCGCAGTTGGAGCAAGCCGTTTGCTGTGGACGTTTGTAAAACTGTATTTTTTTATGCGAAGCCTGCATGCTTGCTGTATCCAGACACAAGTGTTCAGTGAAGTAAGAAAGGTGTGTTTATTTGTTTTAGTTATTTCGATTTTTGTTTTTTGATTTAATTGTGTTTTTGTGCTTGCTTAAATCATTACCGTATATTTACGAGTTTGTGAATCTCGTAATTGATTTTTACACTTTCTTACTCATGTGTCTCGAGTATATGAATATATATTTTTTACGTAAGTAATATATTTTATACAAAATATCTTATTTTTATATTGAACGAATTGAATATTGTAATTTTTCTATTGTATTAATATTATCGTATTGAGATTTAGTCTTAGATATATGATATAAATAACAAAGAAGGTTTTTAAAATTTCTAGTAAAAAAATTCTGTAACTAAAATTTAGTACGTTGGTTTATCAAGGACATTTTTTACATGTCGTTGCACATGCGTTAGAGTTTGTTTCGGTCTGTCAAATAGTTTATTTTGATTTTGTTTCTTGTGGGAGAAATTAAAAAGCATCTTTGTAATTTATGAGTTTTAATTTTGATCAGCTGTCATAAAGGAAGTTTTGATCGCATACTGCTGTCATTTCCATGCGTTATTTTTACCTTTATAATATTGTTAAATGAGGCAATATTAATCTTTATACTTTATAAAGATTTTTTTTTTGATTTTTTTTTTATTTTTGTATTAAAGTTTCATTTAAATTTTATTGTGTTTATTATTATTTAACCTTATTTCAAGAAGTTTACAAGTAACTTAAAGATATTATAATTATTACATTTGTCAATACTCTTTTACTGGCGCATTATAAATTTGTAGAAGAGAAAAACCACGTTTTTCAATTGGAACCCTGAGAGGAAAGCAGTCCCATTTTTTTAAATTAAACCGACTGAGTATCCTAGCTGGATAGATTTCTCGTGAATTGTGAATAAGCAAATTTCAAAATCACAATTCATAGCAATATGTGTATATATTCTCCACCCCCATTTATTTTGGAATACATATTTTCTAGGAATTTTAAATTTAATTCACAGTTTCATTCGAAACTACGACGGTTGGCTATAATAGATACGCAATTGTTAAACTTAGTAATTATATTTTGAAAGTGTGTTAACTAAGCCGTTTATTATTACATTTAATATAACTTCATTTAATATTTTGTGAAATTCTTAGAAGATATCATTTGAAAAGCAGAAAGGGCATATCTATTTTGACGAAATTGATCATTATCCTGACAACACAAGAAAAAGAGCGTGCAGTAGCTATGTTATAAATTGGATGGTCAATTAGAGGCGTTGCGAGAGAGTTAGGTGTTAGCCGTACTTATATTTACAAACTCAAAAATAAGTGGATGGTGGAACATTCGGTAGGTAGGCTGCCTTGAACCGGCGCAAAAGAACTACAGATCCAGAAGCAGATCGTACTCTTACTCGATTCCCTTTGACTGCTGTTGAAGAGCTATTGAAGCAACACGATTTCCTAGTAGTATTAGCACAGTTAGAAAACTATTACTAAAATCGATTATTAGACGTTATATTGCTGCTATGAAACCAAAACTTAGTGACACCCAAAAAATTGAAAGGTCAAGACTTGCGCAAACATACACGTTAATAGAAACCTTGATTTTTTGGAAAAATGTGATTTTCTCAGATGGATGAAATTTTCAATCTTATCCCAACATAAGACGAAGAGTGTATAGAGCTAGAAACACTCGCTATTATCCTAGCCACATACTGGAACAAAAGCGGAGTGGTAGATATGCCGTTAATGTATGGGAATGAATTCCTTTTGCTGGAACCGGAATCTAATAGAGAATTGAGAACAAATTGAACAGTTTTCAATATCTAAATATTGTATCCAATGTTATACTGTCATCAGTAAATGTGTTGTATGATAATGATTTTGTGTTCCAACAGGACAATAGCCCAGTGCATAGCTCCAATTTAATTCGACATTGGCTGGGCAACTGCTAATGTTGCAATTTCAGCATGGCCTCCAAATAGTCCTGACTTTAATCCAATAGAGAATGTTTGGGAAACTATAAGGAAAGATGTTCTAAAAGATTTCATTCCAAAAAATCAAGAGGACTTTATTAAAAATGTGGTATTAAGAACAAAAATACAAGTTCAATATTAATATTTTTGTGAACGTGTCCGAACATATACCTCCCCAGAGACGCATATACGTATTTCATCTTTCTACAGATACATCAGTACGCCCCTGCTGGAGAAAGGATATCTTCAGACACATACACAAAAATATAACGACTTCGCTATCTCACACAGAAATTATTAAGACCGAGCGTAAAACTACATACAGCGCTACATATTGTCAGGCGGCCGAAGTACTCGCTTTGTCTACATAACCAATGCAGAATTAACGAATTGTTTCCAGATTTGGCCCTGCCTCATCTCTAGAAACTGTATTTTGTTTGTGTCTTCACTCATACTTACGGAATAGCCGCATGCGTAATGTAACAGAATAATTGAAACATACATGAGTGGGTAAACCCCACCAGTTTTGTATAATACAAAACTGGTGGGGTTTACCCACTAATGTACATCTCAATTATTCTGTTAAATCAAGAGGACCTATGGGGCAAAGTCGAAATTGTTCGAAGTGATATTTCGAAACAATATTGCAGATTGAATGATCAGCTGATCATTAAAAACGATGGATGTTGGACCCATTATTGAAGATTTTTTATATTTATAGTACACATACTAAAAACTAGTTTTCTATGTATAGATATAATTTTATTTTCATTGTTTACAAAAAATAAGTTATTATATAATTTATTAAACATCTGTTCGCATTTAATTTTTTTTTTATATGGAATAATTTTTTTTTTAAATAATAACCAAGGCCGTAAGGTAAAGGGAATTTATTTAAATAATTGATGGTTCTATAGTTTAAACGTCATTCATTTATTTCTTTAATATTGTTATTCAATCTAGAAGTCATAATTTAAAATAATATTTAATTTTCAATGTTCAATTTTATAAGTATTTATTTTTAATAAAGTTTATTTTAAACAAAAAATGAAAAATGTATTTTTATGACTATTCAATTGTATCTTGGCCAGCGCCAGAAATTTAAATTTAATTTAAAATGAAAAAAAAAAAATAATTACATTCGCCAACATACATATACATAATATACCTATGTATTCATTAATTTCTTTGCTTTAGGAAGTATACTAATACAAGAGACAAGGATCATTTCAAATTTATATTTACAAACATCTAGTAATGCATATGAAGTGTTTATGTTTCAACTAATATAGTAAACATTCGAATAGTAAACAAAGCGCTAAGTCTTAGATTTATATAGCAGATCACAAATAAATAACTATAGACCTATATCGCTTATCTCTAGTGTTGCAAAGATACTGGAAAAAGTAATAACAATACGGCTCGTTAACTTCTTTGAAAAATATCATGTGCTTTCGGATAATCAATTTGGCTTCCGCCAGGCGAAATCCGCACAGGATGCAATAGCATACCTAACTTCGAGGTTATATAAAGCAATTGACGAAACTTGTCCCTGTGTATGTGTTTTCGTAGACCTGGCGAGAGCGTTTGATACGGTATGCCATGCAGGGTTGCTGCAGAAGTTAGAAAAGAATGTTATAAGAGGAATAGCTCATACATTACTAAAAAGTTACTTGACTGGTAGAAAGCAACTTACGAAAATGGGCGATAAACTTAGTGATGTGGAGGACATAGTATGTGGTGTTCCACAGGGGACTGTCTTGGGTCCTATATTGTTTGCTTTATATATTAATGAATTACTACTCACGGACATTGATGGTGACATAATAAGTTACGCACACGACACTGCAGTAGTTTTTACGGCCGATAGCTGGAAAAAGCTAAAAAATAAAGTGCAAGAAAATATGAAGAAGATTAAGAGGCATTTGGATTATAACTTACTTACAATGAATACATCTAAAACAAAATATATGTCATTCACCTCATATGAAGCAAATCTGCCTTGCATGGGATCACTCATTTTTGACGAAGGAATCAGTATTGATGAAGTAGAATACACAAAATATCTTGGAATAACAATTGATAGGCATTTACGATGGAATATACATATACACAACATTGTCAAAAAAATCAGAGGTTTGTTATATAAATTCAAATATCTAAGAGAGTTGTTAAGTCAACAACAGATGAAAACATTATATTTTGCTTTAGTACAATCACCTATACATTTGGCATTGTTGGATGGGGTGGTGTGGCAGATTGCCACTTAAAGAATTTAGAAATTATTCAAAAATACATATTGAAAATTATGATGAGAAAAGAGCGAACTTACCCCAGTGACATCCTTTTCAGTGAGGCTGGCGTAATGGACGCCCGACAGATATACTGCCTGGAAACACTGTTATACCTCAAAAGTAGGAAAATTGGAATACCATTACTCAACCATCATTATAGTACAAGAAATAAGCTTGCCATTACAGCAAAACCTCGACAGTTAAAATCAATTGACCAAAAAAGTTTCACCTACCTCTCACTGAGGCTATATGATCAAATTCTTGAAGAGCTTAAACATATCCCATTCTCATACGTCTGGAAAAAGAGAATTAAAATATGGATTTTTAGTAAGCAAAGAAAATTTTACCACGACATTATAACCGGAAAGGATACTTACCTGCCAATGTAAATAAAAGAACTTGTTATAGCCTCTATACCAATTATCATGACAATATAACCGAAAGAGACACTTTCACTTGTAATTGTGCACACGAGCTTTGAAATAATATAATTAGATACTCATAACAAAATACTTGTATTTTCATGAGTTATTCTCCTTTTGTTTATTTTCATGTATATTGCTTAACTGTCTGTATTCAGGATTGAAATTATATCTATTATTATATTTATTGTTTGTAATTTGTACATATATATGAGTTTTGAAATAAACATATATTATTATTATATTATTAATGAACGAGACCTGTGCGTAAAAAGGTAAAGATAGACCTAAATGATATTTTGTGAACTTTTTTATATGAATGTAACTGTACTTATCCTCAAGCAGGCTTTGATTTATCTTTAGATGAATCTAGAGATTTATTGCAAATTAATTACAGAATTGTCAGTGTTTGACGCATCCAACGAAAAAATGAAAGCGGAGCAAAGATATGGGATAAGATTTTGTGTTCTGCTGAGTAAAACAGAAACTTCTGAAATGATTAAAACTGCATACCCAGATGACAGTTTATCACGATATAGAGTGTTTTGAGTGGCATAAGAAATTTAGAGACCATTGTGAATCAGTGGAAGATGAACCTCGACGCAGGCGACCACCAACTGCTCAGATTTATTAAAAAATTGCAGTAATTAACGAGTTGATCCTAAATGATCATCGAAGTGGCAAATATCAAATTTCTGACATTAATAATTTATCTTTTGACTCGACTCAAAAAATTATTCATCGAGATTTAAGGTACTGTACTTAAGGTACTAAGGAAAAGTCGCGGCAAAATAGCTTCCAAAAGTGATGGCCGATGAACAAGAAGCCAATCGGGTGACAATTTGTCGGCAGTGCAAAAGGCAACTGCAACATAATACACAGTTTTTAAACAATATGGTTACATGTGCTGAGAGTTGGTTTTATTATTACGACGCTGAATTAAAGTTTCAGAGTATGAAAGGCAGTCCAAGACAGCACAAGGCGAAAACTGTGAAAAGCGCCGGTAAAGTGATGCACTTAATTTTTGTTTATAAATGGGACATTATTTATGATCACGTTCTACCTAGAAAACACACAGTAACTGGAAAGTACTATTCTAATGTATTTCTAGGAACCCTAAAGGCAGATTTAAAGAAAAACGGCCACTTTATCAAGACATCGGTTGAATCCTGTATCAAGACAATGTTCCGACCTACAGATCAGCGATTTGTTAACGAAAACTTGAAGTATTAGGGGTGGAAATTATGGTTCACTCTCCCTACTCACCTGACCTTGCTGGTGTAACTTCCATTTGTTTCCTGAAGTTAAAAAAGAATTGAGAAGTCAAAAATTTGAGTCGAATATAGAGTTAAACTGATGGATATACCTACTAAATACTCTCAAAAACCCTCAAAAAATGGTTTCTCGGGTGTTTATGACAAGTGGGTAAAACAATGGGACAGGTGTATCACATAAAATGGAGAGTACTTTGAAATATAGTTGTTGAAGTTTTCTAAATAAATGTGTCACTTTTGTACTACGGCACCAGTGCCATTATTTTCTGATATTTCCTCGTATATACGAGTGCTGCCATTTCTGTATTCAGAGTAACAAACAAAAACAAATATTTATTATTGGAAAAGGTTTCATTGTTTTTCAAAATATTCTGCCTGATAATTGACGCACTTTAGCAAATGTTTGAATCAATTTTAACCACATTTTCTCTATTTCAGTTTAGGTATCTCCATTTTGAACGCATTAACCTCTTCTTCTGGCGTCAAAAATCTTTATCAATGTAGCTTCTTCTCATCAGGACTGTACGATGGATTATCCATCAATTCAATGTTTTGACTTTTCAGATATCGAGTTCTTCATGCCGATGTGACTGCTCTCATTCTCATCTGAAGAGTAATCCTGGGTCTTTGACTGTTTTTTCGTATTTCCCCAAAGTTGTCTGGCAAGCAGATAGTTTAGTATTATTCAGAATTGATCATTCTACAGTCCTCTAATGGCACTGTAACCACATGCCTATTTTTCCTAGAAGCAAGCGACCATTTACTTCGAAGTGGTTCTTGGGCAAACAATTTTTATTGGGTTTGGTACATCTTGGAATATCCGCACTATTGACTGCTGTTTGCCTTCTGGTTCATACGTATAAATCCAAGATTGTTCCTGTGTAGATGTTATACACGACTTTTAATGCACCGTGTTTGTATTTTTGTGATTGGAAACTTATGCGGCATCTAACGCAACTAAATATTGATGCATATCTTATATACCTTGTACTTTTAGAGATCGCGATCTACCACAAAACATTTAGGTGACGTGTGATTAACACGTACGACTGCCGACTACTAAGAGTAGCCTGATTATAATAAAAAAAACAGATTTATGAGAATGATTTATTGCAATTACTTATTTAAATACAAAGTATGTTATACTTATATAAGTTAAACATCTAATAAAAATTGCGCCAGAATTAGAGGAGAATCGGGTCGGCGAACGTTGCGCAGTTGCATTTCCTCGGGAGTCTCGCAAATTCCAATGAGAGACAGAGGCGGCCTAGAGGGAACTTGAATTTGTTGGGTGATTATTTTTTATTTTTTCGCGATCGATTGCAAAAGCCCTCGCTATCGGACCGGTCGATCGTGATCGACCGTTTTGGCACCCCTGCTATATATACTTGTTATACCAATTTCTTGGTATGCCTTAATCTCACAATATTTGACATAACGATCCTGAATTATCAGTTCGCGCATTGCATCGATGTTTTCTGGCACAGCAACCCATTTTTAAATTTGTCTTTGAAGCAACGAAGATCCAAAAGTGGAAGTGAATTGAGATGCACTGTCGAAAGTCGTAGGAAAACATCACACGGAAATTTTCGATTGTTAATTCAATTTTTTTACGGAGATGAAATGTTTAGTGTCCTTATGGCAAAACGTTCTAAGCAACTATACCGCCAAAAATGTTAAACTTTACAATGTAAACGTCAGATGAAGCCTAGCAACACTAACATTTCCAGTACCGGATACATAAATAGCTACCCTCGTCTATTTTCTGCAGGATCTTGTTGGTTCGCTGGTCATTCTTACATTTACTATCGGCTTGTATAAGTAATGATAAATCTTTTTGATTACTCTATAAACAATCTATTCGGAAAACATCGGTGCAAATGTCGCACTCTTTACTAAAACTGCTGTGTAACAAGCTCTTGCAACTTGCGTCGCATGTTATGTTTGTAGGTTTTGTTCAGCTTCAGAGGCTATTCCATAAAGCATGATTAACTTCCAGAATTTCTTAAACTGCATTTCTATTCCATATGGCGCAGGTATATTTTTATTAATTTTGTTTCTTCTTATATTTATGATACATAAATCCTTAGGAATTGATCATTTCCAACATACGAGGGCGAGTTGATTAATTCGCGCGATCGTACATAAACAAGTTTCTGGTAAATATGCAATATTGATGTCAAAATTCAAGGTTTGTTTAGTTCTGTACTAATATAAATTGAGTGGATTGCAAGAAAACGTAGTTTAGACATTAGTACTGCCAGTCTGCAGTAATAATGTGCATTGCCATTCTATACTACTTTGCAGTAAATGCTATCTGACCTCATTTTTTAGAATTTGATATTATCTTAAGTATGTGATTTTGATAGATATATTAAACCAGAACTTTAGAGTAAATCCAATTAAAATTTCAGTTGATTTTACTCCTTTCTAAATTACGAATTAGCCAAGAAGAATTTGGACTTGTATCGTGTTCTTCACATCTGATTTTTAATATTATTAAAATCATTTTTGTTTATACAAAAAAAATGGTGATGTTTTACCAACTAAAGTATGTTTCAAATTGTTTTGTTAAGTTTATGTACAAGACATTTTCAATTTTCTAGAATTAGGCCGATTTATTTTGTTACAAGCCATCATTAAAAATACATGAGAATCCTTTTTAATATTTGACCGCACATATTATTAGACGACCAAGACCTGACTTATATCGAATACTCGCAAAACTATACAAATATAAAACTAAATGCTTTAGACATGAAAGGCCATGTATGAACATGGCAGCAACTAATTAAACATTTTAAAACAGTTAATTTTAATCATAAGTTTTGCTTTCTAGGTTTTCGCAATCAATTAGCTACTTCGTTTGAACATAAAGAGCTATTATTACAAATAGGTAAAAAATTTCAAACACAATCAAGCACATCTCAAAACAAATAGTTACTTTAGATTGCATGAAGCTATCAATTTCCATTAATTAACTCTATAAATAATTCCGCGATTCTTTGATGAAATTAATCATCAGTAACTGGTTATATTCTGTATGTTGATGATTGGGTCACATGTAATTATTTTCCTTAAACTCCTTAAAACTCTCTATAGTTTTTCCGTATTATAAGCTTTTCGTTTTTGAAAACATTAACTAATAATATGAATATAAATTAATACAAATATGTTAAATACATATCGATATCCGTATACATGGACATATACAACGTATTGATCTCGCAATGGCAGCAGACACACGTGTTTCGATCTAATGATCTCCTCAGTGCAGTGTTATGAAGTGGTCTTTAGATTCGCTCCAACAATAAAAACACAGTCTTCTACCGTCAGGTGATAGGTTTGTTCTGGTTCTCAAGAAAAAGCATCCTAAGGCGCCCAACTTATGCGCAGAGTACAACTTCGGACGAAATGAATTTGTTTTATTGTTTCACTTGAAAATAATCCTGGATTATTAAGAATCGTCCGTTAGTGCTCCTAGTTCGAAGCTGGAGCTTTCTTGGACTACTACGAACAGTTTTGCATACGCACGCGTTTTAGTTACCACGGTCTGTTTTATTTATTTTCTAAATTCTTAACTTAACGCTTCTGAATACTTCAAAGTTAAATTTAATTGTATATTGTTCGGTATGGATGCATTAAATTTATTTTTATTAAGTTCATCCTCTTCGAGCTCAGAAGATGAGGAATTAGTTTTACAAACAATATATACAGCTGAGTTTCATGTATTACTTAGGGTATATAAAACAAAAATGAAAAATAAAAAAACTATCAAACGCGAATCAAACCCAAATATCAAGATCTAGTAAACAAATAACAGAACCAAAAAGCACTCTAACAAGTAAGATTTACTTATCTTTTGAGTGATGTTAATTATTTAACAAAAGGTGGCGGTAAAATAAGTTTTTTTGTGTTCTGGTTAATATATAAATCCTAAATAGTTTTGCATAATGAAGCATTTTTTGTGTTTGCGCATCTTAACCTACGCAGTTCTAAAACATTTTCATTTTTTGGAACCAAAACAAACCAGATAAGAGATATCTCGTGGTGGCTATTGGCCTTGGTGGCTATTCCTGAGGCCCATCGCGGCCAATCAAAAGATTTGGCAAAGCAGTTTGTAAATAATTGCGAATCACTACACTGAAATATGCTGGTACACCATCGTGTATGTATCACATACGATTTCTTATTGCTAGCGGAACATCTTCAAGCAGCAAAGGCAGTTCTTCTTGAAGGAAATTGAGGTATAATTGTCCGTCAAGTCATCCCGGCAAAAAGATGAGGTTACCAATAATTCCTGCCCACACGTTAACCGAAAATTGGTGCTGGAACTGGGTGTCGGTTACAGCATAGGGATTTTCTTCCTTCCACAAATGATTGTTATGGAAATTTAAAATGGCATTTCTTGAAAAAATAGCTTCGTCCGTGAAAAGAATATGTTTCAAATTGCAGATTTTGTGCAATATTATGACGATACAACTGATAAAAGGTTACATGCCTTGCAAAATCGATGGGAAGTAATGCCTGTTCTCTTGAAATATGGTACAGATATAACAAAAAAAAATCCATTAAAATTCTCCAAACAATTTGATGGCAAATATTCAAGTTTCTAGTAATCTTCCTAGTTCTCGTTTCAGGATGATCTTCGACTTTGTGTAGCACCGTTTCCTCAATGTCAGGTGTTTTCACAATAAGAGGTCTACCTTCATATAGTGTCCCTCTTGGGACACCACCAGTTCCAAAAAGACGACGATGAATATTAGAAAAGATTCAATTTTCTGGCAAAACACGATTGGGATATCTTTGGGGAGAAATACCTCTGGCTAGCCTACCATTACTTATTAACGAGATTGCAATAATGAAAAAGAAAAAGATAATTCATATCAAAGAGATTTTAATGACAGAGACTTACTAACAAATGTCAGATGTAAAAAGTAAGTGACATATTCCAGGGCAACTAGATTTATTGCGAAATTGTATTCGTCAATACTTACATTAATTTTGTGGGACAATTCAACGATTTTTTTTAACTCAAAAACGGCGCGTTACAAGAAAACAACTCAAGAGAGTTCTTATGTTTTAAATTGAACGGGGAATTCAAAAATAATTTATATTTTGGAAAAAGCCATAGGCCTACCATTTTTTTCTTCAAAAATATAAAAGGTGCGCTCGTACGCACCCCACTGTAAAAGCTAATTTTTTTTTTTAATATGCACATTTATTAACAGTCGCTACGTATTAAATTTAACTGAAATATCTCAAGCGGTTTCGAAAATATTAATTAATTTCCATTTTTTTCCTAAAAGTTCAACATTTTCTCAACGGAACTTTTTTGAACCGTAGTTTATAAAGCAAACTATCATTTATTTTTCAAGCAGATCCACACCCTTAAATATTCGCATACCGATAAGAAATAAATAGTATACAGATACAGATATATTTGTATTAACTTATATTCATAAATACTTGATGTATTTACACATCGATGTTATTTTTTTGGTATTAACAAGTATGTTGTATTCAATTCGACTCCTCGAAAAAAATTCATACTATTAAAAAAATATTACGTATTGCAATTTAATTAAATATGTTGTTAAGATTCTGTAATGTATTTAAGTAAAATTTCCCTGTAATTTTATTGCTGATAGAAATCAAATTATACCCAAAAATATATACCCATGCATAAAATTGTATTTCTAATGTTTTATAATAAGTGTTGGTGAAGTTTATTTTCAAAGTTGATAAACTCTTGTACATGTAACCGAGTAAAATCCATGTTCGGCTGAACACTTAACTCTGCTTCGGCAATTTATACGGTCATCAATTCCTCTATAAACGCTTCTGCCCTTACTAATGGCCTGGCAAAAAACTTTTATGGGGAGCTTCATAAGTTGTAAAGTTTGTTCATGAGCCTTGTTAAATCGATCTGGGATGCCTATAAAAAAATGCCAATTTAAGAACAATATCTAATAAGTCTGAAGTTTCGAATAAATTTGCATAATATAATATTCGATGGTTATGCCATTGCCTCTTACTTTAAGCTTTACTTTTGGATGTGCAATGGAAACAAAAATAACAATCCACTTAACGCTGAAAGAATAGATCTTATAATGCCGTAGTAATTAGACTTTTCCACATGACCAACGATGAGTGAGGCCTTCAGAACCCGTTGTTAGATTTATATTTTCGTTTATCGTGAGACAAATAGAGCAAGTTGTATATATACAAACAAATAGATTCGAATTTCTATTCGCAAACACATACCAACTACGAATTCAGGAACTACTTTTTGCATAATACGAGGGTATATCAAATTTAAACGCGACTGATTTTTTTTTAATTACGCACAGGTCGTTGACCCGGGATGGGTTGAGTTTCAGCTACGGTGGGAGTTTAGGGAGGAGACAGTAACAACTCAAATTCTCTCAGATCATGTTAGTACTATAAAAGCCATAAGTGCGCAACAAGTGCACGTTTCTGGGGAGCAACGAAGAATTATCAAGTTCTTAACAAAGGAAAGTATCAAACCAACGGAAATTTTGCTAAGATTACAAGCACAGTTCGGCAACAACACCTTGTCACGAAGCCGTGTTTTTGCATGACACAAGGAATTTTCTGAAAGGCGTGAAAACGTTGCGAACCAGAGCCACAATCGCCGCCCGAGGACAAGGACCACCGAAGCCAGTATCGAAGCGGTTCGACAACTCATGCAGGACGACAAACGTATAACGCTCTGGAATATTGCCGAAGAACTTAGCATTTAGTTACTGAAGTGCTCAGCACATCGTGACACTAGACTTGGGACTCGAGAAGATGTCTGCAAGATGGATTCCTCGGCTGATGTAGGATAAACAGAAATTGCAGCATCGGCAAGAGGTATGTCAGCGTCTGTTGAATCATTCCGCCAAGAGGGCGAAGCATTTTTGCATCGAATCGTAACGTGTGACTAAACCTGGGTGTATCATTACACTACCGAATCAAAGCAGGCGAGTATGGAGTGGAGAAAGACCTATGAAAGGGCTCCGGTGAAAGCGAAGACTAGGATGTCAGCTGGAATAGTTTTGGCAACTTTGTTTTTTTTTATCGGCTTGACGCTGTTCACGTGAATTTTCTCCGTGATCGACGTACAATTAATGCTGAATATTATTGCAAGCTTCTGGATGACCCAAAGCTGCATTGCGATGAAAAAGGAAGACGAAATCTGTCAAAAGTATAATTCTTCTTCATGACAATGCCAATCCTCATTCAGCAAACGTCAAAACCAAAAAATTAGATTAGCCTTGTCTGGGAAGTATCTTTCCTACAGTTCACACTTGTCGCCTTGTGATTTTCATTTCTTTGGATCCGTGAAAGAAGCACTTTGAAGGACGACGCTTCAACAATAACCAAGCTGTAGAAGAGTTGCTACGTGCGCAAGTGAAAACTTTGAACGACGAAGGAGTTAAAAACTACCAAACCGCTGGAAAAAATGCGTTGCCAGCGCGGGAGATTATGTCGAAAGATAATATGTTTTTGTAAATAATGAACAATAATGCTCTGACTTGAAAAAAAATCAGTTCCGTTTAAATTTGATATACACTTGTGATAATAACTTTATTTCAATGCAATATATAATAACAAATGTAAGCAATCTTCTTAATAACTACAATAACAAAATCTTACAACAAGAAATTAATAATGTTGTTGCAATTAATATCAAATAAATAGTATTTAAGTAGGCTTCAAGATTCATCATTTCCATCATTTTAACATGAATAGGTATCTTCTTGTTCTTCTGCTTCTGTTTTGGGTTGGACGCCAGCACGTCCAGGCACTTGAGCACACTGCTCTTTGTACTATGGCCAATACATCTCTCAGTTCGATTCTGTTAGTCTTGTGTCCTCGATAAAAGCCACTATCTTCCTCAGGGGGAGTTTGAATACCCTCGCAGAATCCAATAGATCTCTCCTGAAATGTTTCTGTCTGAGTCCCTTCGGGTTCCTCACACGTGCATATTACATTAAGATTGTTTACCCCTGTTTTTCACATCTCCTACACCAGGGCTCGCTGACCAAGCCCATGTTATACAGATGCTTCCTTAAAGGACAACGTCCGGTAATTATTTTAATTTATTTTTTGTTACTACGAATTAGGTTGGCTGAAAACCTTCCGTCCAGCTCCCCTAGTAGTGTTTTAGTATGGAGTTGACCTTCTGTTAACGACCATTTCTTTTTATGTTCTCTTTCTAGCCATAACCAGATCTCCCTTTTAGCGGAATCCATAGCGATTCCACATACAGGTTCTGCTTCTATGAAGTTCCTATTAGTACCTTCTTTGGCCAGTTCGTCGGCTATCTCATTGCCTTTAATTTCCGCATGTCCTGGCACACATATCAGCGACACAGTCTTGTCCTGTGCCAGTTTATTGAGGACCTGTTTGCAATATTTCACCAGTTTAGACCTGGTTGATGGATTCATAATGTCTTTAATAGCCGCATGTACTGTCAGCCATTATGTTGATATTTTTGTTTGCGCAGCCGGCAACCCGAATTTCCTCGGCGCAGGCTGCGACTACCAACAATTTAGCCTGGAAAACCGTCGTACGTTTTCCCAGAAATATGGATATCTTCCTTCCAGGGCACCTACACCTGTTCCCTGATTGAATTGTGATCCATCTGTGTACCAGGTGCCGGCACTACAATCGCTCGAGCGACTTTTTACCTGTTCCTTGGTCGGTATAAATATGTTCAGATGAGCTGTAAACATAATCTCGGATGCCATACTGACCGCCGGCATTTGAAATATCGGCTCTTCTAGTATAGTTCCTGTAATATCTGTGTGGCCCCTTAGAACCTTATTAGGACACCATACGTCATTGGCCTTAAGCCCCAGAATCGCAGCCATAGCCTCCGATTTTACAAATAGTTCCAACGGAAGGAGACTCACGATGGCCTCCATGGACGCAGTTCCCGTGCTGTTCATATCTCCCGTGATTCCCAACAGACCCTGTCGCTGAAGAGTCGTGAAGAGCCTCACCGAGGATGTCAGCTCTGTCCTCCTCCACCAGACAACTGCCCCATAGGTAATCGTTGGTCTTACTACTGCTGTGTACGGCCAGTCTAAAACATTTGGTTTTAGTCCCCAGGTCTTGCCAACAGCTCTTCTGAAAGAATAGGTACTTTTAATAATATAAAATATTATTAAAAATGGGGTGTGAAGAACACAATACAAGTTCATATATTTGTGAATGTATCTTCTCCAGAGCCGTAGATACGTATTTCACCTTTCTACAAGATCATCGGTATGCCCTTGCTGGAGAAGAAACACTTTCACTAAAACAACAGCTTCGCTATCTCACAGAAATTATTAAGAGTATATATATAAAATATATATATAATATAAAAGAATATTCCGCGATGTCTACATAACAACTGCAGAATTAGCAAAGTGTTTCCAACAGACAGTAACAACTGTATCTCTGGAACCACATTCACAAATATATGAACTTGTATTGTGTTCTTCACACCACATTATATATATATATATATATATATATATGTATGTATCAATTGATACATTATTGGAGTTTTTCAGCTTTTATATGAAATATTTACAAATATCAAATTAGTATGTAATTGCATAGTAAGTGGGGATGTAAACATTGCTGTCTACAAATTACAAAGCCAATCATAGGAATTTTTTTTTAATTGAATAATATTGTCTACGTTGGAATTTTAACACAAGTCTACAGTTTGCCGGACTGTCGCTTTTACCACTTAAGTGGTAAAAGCGACAGTCCGGCAAAAAAAAATATCGTATGATTTGCTTTGTAATTTGTAGACAGCAATGTTTACATCCCCACTTACTATGCAATTACATACTAATTTGATATTTGTAAATATTTCATATAAAAGCCGAAAAACTCCAATAATTTATCAATTGATATATTTAATAAACGGCTAATATTTTATATTATTAAAAATACTTTTATATTATACAAAATTGGTGAGGTTTTATCTACTCAAGTATGTTTCAAATTATTTTGAATAGGTATCTTATTGTAAAATTTACAACCAAAAAAATAAAGCTTTTCTAAAAGCCGGCTTCTCTATACGTAGCCAGTAATATTGTTTCGAGTGTCGAATTTTACATATATAGAATTCCTTGTTATTTAAATACAAGACAGAATATTGAATACCTATGTAAATGTCATAAAAAATTGATATTTGCTTACTTATAAATATATGTATATCGGTACGAACTTTGTAAGAAATGTGTATTGTAACACCTCTACACTCTTCACAAATACATATCTGCAAGCAAATTAAACATAATATATAAAATAAAAGCTCAATTAAATACTATTCATCAGATCAATAGAACTAAACGGAATATAAAGAAATCATTGCCACAAAGCAAACTTTTATATAAGTTGATTCTCCGATCTATATTATGATCCTGAAAAGAATAAATAAAGATAATAACAAACATATTCACATTTACACAAATCTATTTAATATACAACGATGTATATGTATATGCATAAGGCGGTGAACGAAATGAGATTTTCCCAAGCTAAACACTTTAGAATAGAATGCATTTTGCATACGCCCTGGAGCGGTCAAGATATAATATATTGTCATTTTGTTCCTACTCAATTCTGCTTTGCAATTTGCTGATGTTCGTCGTAAGCGCGTTCATATTTTCAGCTATATTTCCTTTAATATCATGGCTTATTATTTTGATTAGTATACATTGCTGGTATTGGAGTAAGAAACAAGGAAAATTTTCTTGTCCCATTATTTTGAATATAGCGAGGGAGAATATTAAACCGCTAGAGAACTTTCCTGAAAATATTTTTCTTTTAATGGAAGATATATTTAATATTTTAGTATTTTACATATCAGCTCATTATATATTATCCTTTTTATATGTATATCTTCTAAAAATTAAAATATTCTGTTATAATTTATTTAATATAATACGAGCTAAGGAAAATAACAAACAAATTTTTTAATCAGACGACTAAAGCTGTACAAAATCTAAATGAAACGCAGAATATTTCATTCCAAATTTTTGTTAGTATCACATTGTTTTGTTCACTCATTTTGGAAATTTTTATTAAAATCTAAATTAATTATTCACAGTATAAAATTAAATTTGTATTGTCCAAATTCAACCAAAACTATAATCACAGCACTTTTTATTGAATGAAAATTAAATTCTCTAAACTATCATTATGTTTGTATTGAATTGATTCGGCTTTTACTTGATGAAGATTCATAATTTGAAATAGAAGTAAAACTAATAATTAAAATCATCACTTTAATAATATTTGTTCGTAAAACAACAATTGTTTCGCCAACACAGTTTCTTTGTCCAGTACTTAATTAAAAAGCACATGACAAATTAGCATCGGTATACATAAATACAAAAGAAGTTAATTATTTTACATAGTCTTTGAAATTGTTGTTGTACCGCTTTGGTGGACAGTCCTGAGGAGGAATATTGGTGTCCTGACGTTTCAGTAAACTCCTCTCCATCTTCTTTGGCGGTTAAAATTATAGTGGGCTGTGGGTCTGGGTTCTATATTCGGTGCGGCTATATTGTCTGTATTTGTGGTGCTGTAATGTTCCCGTTATTATTCTGCATATTCCTGCCGATCGGGGGATATCTCTTTTGTTTAAGCTGTCCTAACGTTTGTCAATTTGGATCGCCTCTCAAACCATATAGTTCTTCCTTGTAGCTAAAGTTTTCATACTGTGTTGTGGCCAAGCCCAAAAGATCATATATATATATATATATATATATATATATATATATATATATATATGTATATATATATATATGTATATATATATATATATATATATATAGTAAATTCAATCAGTTGGCGATTTAAGGTCTGGCTTTACTTTAAAGTATATATATTTCAAACAACCCTACATGTTTCGGCAATGATGCCTTTATCAAGGATATAAAATATAAATGACAGTATATTTTATATCCTTGATAAAGGCATCATTGCCGAAACATGTAGGGTTGTTTTAAATATATATACTTTAAAGTAAACCAGACCTTTAATCGCCGACTGATTGAATTTAATATATATATATATATATATATATATATATATATATATATATATATATATACATATATATGTAAATCAATTAATAAATTCTTGGAATTTTCAACTTTTATTATATATTAAATCTTTTACATTTTTTCAAATTAGTATGTTATTTTGCGAAGTAAATGTTGCTGTCTACAAATTACAACGAAAATTAAACGAAATTTTATTTGAAAAATATTCGTCCACGTTAGGACTTGAACCCAAGTCTACGGTTTGCCGGACCGTCGCCCTAACCAATTGAATAATTTAAACCATAGCAACTCAATTATTTGACATTTGTATTCTGTCATTTATATTTTATATCCTTGATTAAAGGCATCATTGCCGAAACATGTAGGGTTGTTTTAAATATATATACTTTGAAGTAAACCAGACCTTTAATCGCCAACTGATTAAATTTACCATATCATACCAAGGTCACGAAAATATTATATTTATATTTATATATATATATATATATATATATATATATATATATATATAATAACTTCGTGACCTTGGTATGATATGGTAAACCTAATCAGTAGGCGATTAAAGGTCTGTATATTACTTCAAAATAAATGTATTTAAAAAACTCTACATGTTTCGGCTGTATACGCCTTTTTCAAGAGAATACAAAATATGAATGACAGGATATAAATGTCAAGTAATTAAGTTGCTATGGTTTAAATTATTCAAAGATACATTCTAGTAATAATAATAAATCATGCCTTAGTATTCCAAAAAATAGATAACAAGGTGTGAAAATATGTGTTGTTCGCTGCTAGCAGTTTGTGTCTCCTTCTGGGTATGAACTTGTGTGTTGGTTGCTGCTGGCAGCTTGCGTCTCTCTATGGGTGTGTGGTTTTGTGTGAGAGCGTAAGTGTAGGGTTTTGTATGTCGGTGCGTTCGTGCGTGTGTTTAGTGATCGGTCGCATGAATTTAGAGAGGTCGGATAACCAGCCGTTGCGTAGGGCCGCCAACCCTTTCCCGACAACTTCTTTACAATTCCGTGCAGTACTTCGACGGTCTGACCCCCGCCCCAACGAGGCAAGGCGCAGACAGGCGAAGCGCACCCTGTACGGGGTTGCTCATCGCAACTAAGGGAACACTCTTAGTGGCTACCTCGGTCGACGATGGTCACACTTATGCCATCTTAACGTTTTCCGCCGAAGCGGGGGCATAGCACACACGTCGAACGTGTGTGTGCTGTTAACGGCAACCTAGCCAGGTTGTCGCCCAGGACCGGTCCTAGTGGTGTGTGCATTGCGCGGCGACGAGATAGCGCCGCGTAGCATGGTTCCTCACTCTTGCTGGAAAGGCGGAATGGCACCTGACTGCCCAACGGGCAGACCCCCCTAGAGTTTTGTAGCGCATATGCTAGGCTGCAACCCAGTAGAGGACCACATCAGCAAAAAACAGCCCTGCCTATCCCTGTTTTCTGTTTCTGTTTCTGAACAACACATATTTTCACACCTTGTTATCTATTTTTTGGAATACTAAGGCATGATTTATTATTATTACTAGAATGTATCTTTGAATAATTTAAACCATAGCAACTTAATTACTTGACATTTATATCCTGTCATTCATATTTTGTATTCTCTTGAAAAAGGCGTATACAGCCGAAACATGTAGAGTTTTTTAAATACATTTATTTTGAAGTAATATACAGACCTTTAATCGCCTACTGATTAGGTTTACTATATATATATATATATATATAACGTAAATGATGCCTTTGTCAAGAGAATACAAAATATAAATGTCATTTATATTTTGTATTCTCTTGACAAAGGCATCATTGCCGAAACATGTAGAGTTATTTTAAATAAATATACTTTGAAGTAATAAACCAGACCTTTAATCGCCGACTTATTAAGTTTACGTTATCATACCAAGGTCACGAAGATATTATATTTATATATATATATATATATATATATATATAATATTTTCGTGACCTTGGTATGATATTGTAAATTAAATCAGTTGGCGATTAAAGGTCTGTTTTACTTCAAAGTACATATATTTAAAAAAACCCTACATGTTTCGGCAATGATGCCTTTATCAAGGATATATATATATATATATATATATATATATATATATATATATATATATATTGTATTAAGTAATGAAAGCATGGCAGAATTCGTATTGAACAATAATAAATATTGTTCGAATAAAGACGATGAATAAGTAGTTAAGATCTAGAAAAAAAGCATCTAAGATTAAAATTGTGAGGCTAAAATTATGAACCAATTTCAATAAATACATGCGTATCTTAGAAAGATATAAAGGTAAATGGCTTTCGCATGATCTTATTAAAAAGTATTGAAGAACGTTTGTCTGAATCGCTATAATGCTACAAAGAATTCTCTTTTGAAATCAGTTAAAAGTAAAACAGTACCACATTCTTTAATAAATTCACGGTGACATTCCACATCGTATTAATTCATATATTGTTGCTACTATTGTTACAATAAAATAGCAATAATATTTATGATTTTGATTTTGTAAGAGTGGAGACATTAACCAAAATTAAATATGTTAATATATCCCTTGTTGTCATATTAACATATATTTATAATTTTTAAAAGAAATATAAAACCACGTTTAATGACAGAATTCATATTTCAATAAAATGCTTTCACCAAAAAAGGAAATAAGGACGATTTTTTAATTTTCTCTGATCCTACAAGTATGAGTTCACTCATGTATGAATCTGGTACATTGTTACAGATAGGATTCAGATCATCGAAACGATTTATCTTTTGAAATGTATAAGATATAGGTATCCGTATATATCTATATATATTTATATAATATACATATATATGCAAGAGAATTCCGTACAGAAATCAATCTTTATTGATATTTCCGTCGCAGAGGCATCCTTTAGGCGTGCATACACCGAACAGCGTTACACATCTATCACCTGATCAGTCATTCAACGGAATTAGAATTAAAAGGAAATATTCTTCGGTCGAGGTATGTATGTGGGTAGCATCATCAGCCCCAGCATCTCATCTCATCTCCGACACAAAACGCCTGAGAATTGGAGCGATGAAACACGGCTATAAGTGAGATATATTGTAATGGAGGAAGTCCGTCATTACTCAACGGCAGTTGTACCGTGCGCCCCGTTCCGTTCATCCCTTTCTGTTTCTCCAACCGGTCGTCTCTATCTAACTCCTCATTTATAAATCTCAGCGCGGCTTCCTTGATCGTTCCCCATCCGGTAACAATGTGCCGTTTGTTTCTGCATTTCCAAAAGGACGTGGATTCTATGTTAAGGGTATTAGATTGGGGAGGTTATCGACGCTAGTATATGAGTGTGCGTGTATGAATGTACTATTATAAAAAAAAGGGTCATTTTATTTCTATTGTCAGAAATATACAATCTGAAATTTATTAATACCTTTTTATTAAGTTTCTTTTTAATGCTTTTTCTTATGGATTCTCGAGACCTTGTAGTGCTTTGTATATTGTAATAATAATAATAGTAACAATAATAGCTTTATTATCCAACGGATGAACCAATTACAGGACAAACCAAAGAATATACAATCGCGGACGCGGAATATTTTCCAGCTACTTTTGCTTATTCTAACTTGAGTTTAAGTACGCAGACTGCTTAACTGCTTAATAACATTTATTAGTTGGCACTCTTGTATCAAAATAACGTCAGTAAATTGCCAAGAAAATTTGTTACTGATTTTCAAAAAGTAGCAATATTGTCACAGTTAGAAAATGGTCAGTCAAGTAGACAAGTAGCGGCCATACATGTATTCTAAAAATAGGACGGATATTGTTAGAGAGGCAAACAGTGGAACGTTTAGGAGGATTGGGAGGTCTGTCGTCTCAAATCTTGAACAGGACGAGGCTTTGGTTCACTATGTGAGAGAAAATACATTTGCTACAGCTGTAGCAGCTCGGGAAAGAACTAACCATCCAGGAAGCGCTTCAATAGCTCGAAGAAAAATTAAAAAAGCTGGCTTAGGCAATTACGCTGCTGAGGGAAAACCGTTCTTAACAAAAGCGTTCAAACAAAACCGGATAGAATTTGCCAATAATTTCTTAAAGAGGGACAATTGTTACTGGAGAAATGTGATCTTTACCAATGAAAAAAGTTTTAAGTCATGTAATAATAGCAGAATACGAGTTTATCATCCGCGGAATAGAAGATATGAAGGAAGATGTACAAATTCAGTAGCAAAGAGTGGAAGATTTTCGATAATGGTGTGGTCATGGATTTCAGCGGACGGCAAAGGAGTTTTAGTTCGATTAGGTGACCATTTAACAGGACTCATTTATAGAAACCTACTTGAAAACATAATGCTTCCGTCCGTTCTTCTTCTTCTCTGTTTTGGGTTGGACGCCACCACGTCCAGGCACTTGAGCACACTGCTCTTTGTACTATCCCCAATAGATCTCTCAGTTCCACTCTGTTAGTCTTGTGTCCCAGATAAAAGCCACTATCCTCCTCAGGGGAAGTTTGAGTACACTCGAAGGATCCAATAGATCTCTCCCGAAATATTTCTGTCTGAGTTCCTTTAGTTCCTCACACGTGCATATTACATGAAGGCTAGTTTCCTCCTGTTTTTCACATCTCCTACACCAGGGCTCGCTAACCAAGCCCATGCTTCATCTTCTTCTCTGTTTTTGGTTGGACGCCACCACGTCCAGGCACTTGAGCACACTGCTCTTTGTACTATACCCAATAGATCTCTCAATTCCACTCTGTTAGTCTTGTGTCCTCGATAAAAGCCACTATCCTCCTCAGGGGAAGTTTGAGTACACTCGAAGGATCCAATAGATCTCTCCCTTAAATAACTCGCCTTTATTAATTTTTTTTACTTTTAATTTAGTTTGTAACGTACTCTGTAGAAGTAAGTACCTGAGGAAGCCACTGTGCTGGCGAAACAATTGTCGTGTTACGATTAAATATAAATGTGAAGATTTGAACCGTAGTTTTATTTCTATTTAAGATAATTATATTTTTAGATCATGTGCATGAACAAGACGAAGACGATAACAGATCATTTAAAAACAACATCTTTGTTATTTTGTATGAAACAGGTAAATATTTCCACTTTTTCATCCTCACTGTATACCATTTTGACTATGTTATTAAGGAAATGTCACTTATCAAACATATTAATTGTCATTTTCATAGCTTACTTTAATAATGCTAACTTTCCCTAATTACAGTAACTACAATATTCCAGAATTAATAATTAGAAAACGGTTTAAGATACGGGTATAATATGGTATATTTTTAAAATCATTAAAAAGACCATTATTAAAATTTAATAACGTACAGGATATTCCATTTCAAAAAAATAATATTTTTTGTATCTTGTATTTTTGATAGCATGTGAATAAAATTCAGTAACAGCAATACAACTTTAATTTGAAACATATTTTTGTATATGCAATAATAATGATGATAAAAGCTGGGTAATCTACATTGAATAATTCGGTACTACAAGATTTTGTTATAACGTGCCTTTCAAAAACTTTCCTCATTATACTAGGTTGTTTTTTAAATAAGTAAGTAATCAAAGATGGGTGCACATGCGAAGCTTTAGAAAACTTCAAATTCTGACAGTCGTCATACATAAATTCAAATTATAAACGCTTATATATTTTTTTAATTATTTTATTATAATGCTAGAGTTGTAACATAAAATATTTATTATTAAAAGTTACTATAGAACAGGCCAAAAATTAAAAAATGGAGATTGGGTTTATTCCACTAATCAGTGCTTACAGGATTTACGGCAACAGTATCCTAATCTGCCAGTTACTTACACACAACCGCAAAAACATATTCAAGCTTGTGTTATTTAATTTGGTGAAACAGGAGTAATAACTCGTACGCTTGGTGTTGGAGCACCTGGAAAACAAACAGCAAATTGCATATACGATATTCGATGTCGAATGGACAATTCACTTCAAAAATTAATCACAAAACTATCACAATAAGTTTATTTGCCAATGGAAACATATCATACTCTTTTAAAAAAGGACCTGAAGTTGTTTCCATATAAAATCCAAGCAGTTTCGGAACTCAAACAGGTAGATTTTGTTACGAGAACACAGTATTGTCAATGGTTTTTGAATAACATAAATAATAGTGACATTCTCGACAAATGCTTCACTTCGGATGAGACTTGGTTCCATGGTTCAAAATATTTAAAGAAGCAAATTATAAGAATTTGCTCTACAGAAAACCCTAATGAATTTAAATTTTTGGAAACTACGATACATCTACAAAAAATAGGCGTTTGGCTAGCAGTTTCAAGAAGACGAATTATTGGGCCTATATTTTTTGATCAAACCATAACTGCTGAAAGATATCGAAATTAATTATTAGAGACGTTCATTAATAAACTACATGATGATGAACTTACGGAAGGATATTTCCAGCAAGATAATGCACCAGCGCACGAATCTCAAGAAACAATAGCTTTTTTGCAAGAATTTTTCAATACGAGAATTATTAATTTTCCTCCGAGATCTCCAGATTTGATAATTGCAGACTATTTATTTTTTCCATATTTAAATAATACCATTTTCAAGACCAGATATCAAACAATCGACGAGGTTCGTAATGCTATTGTGAATTCTTGTGCTGACATATCCCAAGAAATCCTAATAAATGGCTTTGAAAGCGTGAAGCGTAGTTCTTCAAAATAATGGTCAACATTTCCAACATCTGATTTAGTATTATTTTCTTTTAAATTTGCTTAATGTAATCAAAATTTTTGGACAATTAAATTACTAATTATTACAAACATTTTCATGACATAACCAAACTAGCAATATCATACGCTTGTGACAGAATACGCGCACTGTCACAAACCATTAAAAAAAGCATGACGGTCTCTAATGAAGAAAGTTTTTAAAGGCACGTTACTTAGCTGCATTTAATTCATCGCCATGCTTCTCACAAACACTGATCTAACAGGTCATCGAAACACGTGTCTGTACGTGAAAGTAACCAATACGTAATATATGCGTTGTGTATTTTGCGTTGTGTCCATTTATACACACACAGATATATTTTTAACATTTTTGTATTACTGTATTTACACATATTGTCAATTTCCTTAAATTTTTGGCATAATTGAACATTATAAAGACAATACATTTATATCGTTAAATGACCAGTTTTATAAATAATGTATTTAGTGATCAGAAGGTAGTACAAAACTCATCTAGAATTGAAAACCTAAAAAACTTTTATAGATAAAAGTGTTACAATCTAGAAATAAAAACATTTACTTTATTCAAAATATCTGGCTGTGAAGGCTATTTATAGTGTTTGATATTTTTAAGTACCTCAATTTCTTTATATCTCCAAATTATTACTGCGAAAGGACAAAGTTTTCGAAGTTTTTTGTTTCATTTTTACTGTCTTGTTTGTCTCTTTTTGTGAATACACACTTCTCGTAAATTTTAACATTTCTTGTTGTTTATCTGTTATTCTTTGTCTCATATATTTATTGTTCTGAATACACATACAGGCTTAGTTAAAAGTATGGAGACGGCGATTTATTGTCGTTAATATTCATTTTAGGTAATTATGTTCAATATAAAAGTTTGTTAGGATATTTTGATCTACATTTGAGAATATTTGTATTTTTTTTTCTTCAATTGTTTTTTAGTTACGCCTGTCCGCGCAGTTTTTTTTTAAATGGGAACTAGTAAATTTTACTCTACCATTCGATAGAGAATTTTTTTCTCTTTACAATAATATTTTTGTTTTTTTAAAATTCATTTTAATAACTTTTTTACAAGAAAGGGACGGTTCATGTGTTTAACAGATGTTCGGTACATCGCAGATAGAGAAGCGTAGCGATAAACAAACTTGAGCGACATAATTTTATCAGTGGTTATTGTGTACGTCAAATCTTTGACAGAAATAATTCTTTTGTGCAATTTGTTGCTGTTAATATTAACAATGGCGAGTTTAAGTGTACATGAACGAATTGAAATACTTATGATGTTGGGTTATGGAGATAGACGCAGAAGTTTACAAGACGTTTGTAATTTATTTAATGATACGCATCCAAATAGAAACCCAATTTCTAAATCCGTTGTTGGTAAAACTTTAAGACGCTTTGAACAAACGGGTAGCGTTAAAGATTTGCCCACGAGTGGTAGACCTAGAACAGCAAAAAGCGATGATAACAAACTGGATATTTTATTGGCTGTATCTGAATATCCCCATTTATCAACCAATCAATTAGCGGCCAATTTCAATATTTCACAGTCATCGATCGTGTCATTTTTAAAAAGTGAAAAGTATAAACCTTATAAGGTACACCTTGTATACGAGTTAACGGGAGATGATTTTGATAGGAGATTACAATTTTCTGAAGAAATGTTAAATATTTGCAATAATAATGAAAATTTTGTCAACAATATTCTTTTCTCTGACGAAGCTACTTTTTGCCTTACCGGTGAAGTAAACAGACATAACTGCAGATACTGGTCATCGGAAAATCCCTCTTGGTTTTTGGAGCACCATACGCAGTACCCCAAAAGGTTAATGTTTGGGTTGGCATTCTAGGCGGTCATATTATCGGTCCCTTTTTCATCAATGGCAACTTCGGCTCTGTATTTGCAGTTATTGCAAAATGAAATAGTACCTGCTTGTGCTACGCTCTATCCTCATGAAAACAATGAACACCTGCCCAATGACAGTATCTGGTTCCAGCAAGATGGCGCCCCACCACATTATGGTGTAAATGTTCGTCAATATCTGGACAACGTTTTTCCCCACAGATGAATTGGAAGACGAGGAACCATTGAATGGCCAGCCCGTTCGCCAGATTTAAGTCCTTTAGATTTTTTTCTTTGGGGATACGTAAAAAACAAAGTTTACAAAGATAAGCCCGATAACGTCTAAGATTTACAAATCCGATTTACCAGAACGATATAAGAAATTTCCCGAGATTTTTTACAGAACTCTGTTCGGGGTTTTGTAAATCGATTGGGTCATTGTCAAATTACTAATGGACGACAATTTGAACACTTACTTTAATTTACTTTGTTATTCATTTGTTTAATTTTTCTTGTAAAAAAGTTATTAAAATGAATTTTAAAAAAACAAAAATATTAATGTAAAGAGAAAAAAATTCTCTATCGAATGGTAGAGAAGAAGAAAAAAAAAATTCAAATATTCTCAAATGTAGATCAAAATATCCTAACAAACTTTTATATTGAACATAATTCCCTAAAATGAATATTAACGACAATAAATCGCCGTCTCCATACTTTTAACTAACCCTGTATATAAAAACTATGTAATTTTTCAATGTTTTTCAGTTGGCTAACGTTTCGTAATTAATTTCCCATTTACCTGCATCTAAATTATATAATTCGGTTACCGAATGCATTATATTTATAAATAATGCGTAATTTAAAATTCTCGCTAAAACTCTCATTATGTTAAAAGCATATACGTGGGTGGACCCTTTCTCTCCACCTTTGACCCATTCATAATAAAAAATTGGCAAATATCTAACTTTTATTTTTCAACATAGCCCCTATTAAGGTTAATACATTTTTCCCAACGATGTTTTAGCATTTTAAATGCTTCTCGAAAAAAAAGGTTGTTCAACCTGTGCAAACCAATGATATACCAGGCATGTCACATCATTCTCTGACGGAAATCGTTTGCCACGCGAGTGCCCTATAAGTTTTGGAAACAGGAGGTTATCGCTGGGGGGGCAAATCTGGCGAATATGGTGGATGCTCAGCTAATTCGAAGCCTGCACTATTGTAGCTGTTACAATAGTGGAACTGTGACTGGGTGCGTTATCCTGCTGCAAGAGAACACCTTTACGCAACTTTTTCCGAAGGTTTTGTTTTATTAAGTCACGTAATTTGGGAATTAAATTGGCGTAATAAGCACCTGTAGTTGTGCCCCCATTCTGAAGAAAATCTGCTAAAATTACGCCTTCAGCATCCCAAAATACGTATAGCATAACCTTCCCTGCTGAAGGTCTTGCATTTTTTCGGCGATGATAAACCTCGATGTGTCCACTCTCTCACTACTCTGTATTTTGGTTTCTACATCATAATAATGGATCCAGAACTCATCTATTTTCATTAATTTTGCAAGAAAACTTTCTTTGTCATATCTATACCGCGTTAAAAGACGACTGCAAATGTCTTTTCGAATTTGCTTGTGTGCATCTGTTAGAAATAACAGATGCAGCAGGTAGGTCTCATTCCAAAATTGATTTAAAGCGCACTCTTGAATACTTCAATGGATTCATAGTGATCCTCCATCTTATCAAACCATACAAGAGCATTCGACTCTAATGTTTGTCTAATAATTTGCATATGCTGACTAAAATCTTGCTGATCGCTGTACATTGTTTTTCCCATTATTCTCTGAGAACTTTAGCCAATTCCCAGTTATTAAATTTGGTCGCCCCAGATTTCAATTTTTACACTTCCGACTTCAAACTTTCTAACAATTTAAACTGGTCTTCATTCTTTTTTTGTCCTCTATATACAATTACCTAGTTTAGTATACATTTCCTTGTATAACTTTCTCGAATGTTTTAGCATCTTCTTTAGCTTTTCTAAGGTTTTTTCCATTTCATTGACTCGGTCTTCAACATAATTTTAAACCTTCAGATTCTTCTATATTCTTTTGCATCTTTTCTATTTGTTGCCCTACCTTATTATCCATAAGCTTACGATATTCCTCTACTTTCAACTTAACTTCCTCATGCATATTCTGAATTCTGAATATTTTCTGAATAGAAAAGTAATCGTTTATTATATACTACATGGTACAAGGGACCAATATCTTCAACTATATGTCTAATAGTCACACGTCGATCTTGCAGAACGAGGTCATGGATCTTTTTAACAGTTTCTTGGGTAGTGACAGTTGTGGGCGTTCCACCTGCATATCCGTCTGCATACGACTGTCTACCACATTTAAACTCACGACACCACTTTTTAACTATGTCATATGATATTGCAGATTCACCTAATTTACCTACCAAATCTTGATGAATTTGAGTTTGGGTAGTCCCTTTTGGTCATCGTATATTTGATTCATGTACGACATAAAATACGAAGACAAAAATTAAATGCAGAAAAACTGCGCCGATTTACAGTTGACACTAATAGACGGAGACAGTGACATCGAAGGGTTGTTGTCATATTATATATTGTCATATAAACATATTGGTTTGTTGGCTACAGGAGGGGGAGGCGCCAAAATGTCCTCCCGCCCGGGTAAAAATTTTACCCTTGAGCCGCCCCTAATTTCAGTGGTCATTAATTATATCATGTGATGACTTTGTTTCTAAATTAAATAGTGAAGAAATTGTATGTTAGGTAGAATTACTCGCCAACATCGAGTATTACCATTCCAATTAAGCAATATACTACAAATAAATTCAATGTAATCCCACGAGTCCGTCACAAAGAATAGGTATTAAAAGTCTAGCGAAGAGACTGGTTTTTTTTATTTAAACGAATGACCTGGTATTAGAGTTTAAGAATAAATCTCCTCTTCACCTCGTTCTGTGGTTATACGGGATTACTTAACCCGATCGATTTAACTGGCGCAAACACATTTATTTAAAAGGAAAAAAGGATTAGGACTACAATCGAATCGAATATTTACTTACTTGCGAGATTCTTTTCTTTTAAATTTAACATTTATTAGCTCTCATAAAATTTGGTTTCTGCAAGAGTGTGAAACAATACGGATCGGTTCTGCCACTTAACTTTGTCGTAATATATATTCCGATATATAAGGTCTCTAACTCTATAATGTAAGATTAAGAAAAGACAAAGTAATGAAATCAAACTCAAAATGAAGATAATTTATGGTACTACTAACGTTGATGACCACTTTTCCACAAAATCATCATTTAGTGCAACACATTTATCCAAATAATGAATAAATTTCTTCATTCCGTCTGCGAAAAACTTTTTTGTTTACCATTGATAAAATTGTGAACAGAACTGAACTTTAGTGTCCGATTAAAAATGTTGACCGTTCAATACCTCTTTTCGGGGTCGTTCCCTTTGGGAACAACCGGAAATCTGAAGATGTTAGGGCGTATGTGGGTGGATTTGCCACTTCTTCGAATCACGGGTCGTAAATCCACGATGACTAGTTTCTGTTGAATCGTCGTTGATTCAAGTTGTGAATAGAAAAGGTTTTCTCTTGCTCAGTGGTTCGCAAAATAACAACACTTATTGAAGGCACAACACTCTTTAATTATTAAATACAAAAAAAAAACAATGTAAGATAAGTCGCAAGCAGAACATGTTATTATAAAAACTTGGTTTCATTTTAAATTTTAGTAACACTTGAAGCTGCCTGGAATGGCACGTGTGATCTCGCTGATAGATCTTAACAAATTTAAACTATTCTAAAATATTAACCAGCTAAAGAAAATGCAGTCATAAGACCACCAAATTTCTTATGATTTGTCGAAACAGGATAGGTACCTAAGTTATATAAACTTGACATCTCTACATTGTATGAAATAGATAAATAGATGGGTGCGGTACATACGATTTTACCAAGACTTGACCTTGGTTAAATCGTGTGTCCGAAAACCTATAATGCAAAAAGACCTTTGAAAATGTGACCGTAATAAAAATTGTAGAAAGTCCGTCTTAACGATCAACGTGTTTATAATAGGCGGCAAGCCTTCGATTTAAATATTACAATTCTTAACTAATGTGTCTGAACATTTGGTGACCATAGCGGCTACACCTTAAAGTAAAAATAATACAAATAGAAAAAGACCTAAATAAATAACTGCAAACATTTTTAGGAAGGATGAACCAAAACATAATTGTGCGATAAACGGTTAATGCAGGCCGTGCTTTGAACAATACTTCTTGGATAAAGTAAGCAAAAGTACGTCATAAAATGATGTTTGACACTGCCATAAACATTAATAACGGCGAATGTCGTGATCTCTCTGAATAAAGTGTATAAATTTCAAAATATAAAGAAATCTTGCCTGAACAAAATTCAATATTTTAATCGAAAAAACTTATTAATTAAGAACGTTGTCCGGATTTCTGGACGGAAGGTGCCAAGTCAAAACAGGTGATATGACTGACCTGTAGGTCAATTTCATTTCTGGTAGATTCATCGGAATTTCCCCGACTTGATAAATACAAATCTGGGAATTCCCGCTCTAGGGAAATGCTCATGCGGACTATTGTTATTTTGATATATTATGAATAAATGGTTTTATTTATTTTTTGCGGTGTACTTTAGAAATAAATTATAAAATATGAACAAATATGCAATATATATATACATATATATATATATATATAACATTTGTTAAATTATTGGAGTTTTTCGGCTTTTTTATACGAAATATTTACAAATATTAAATTAGAATGTATGAAATTATCTAAACACTTATATATATATATATATATATATATATATATATATATATATATATATATATATATACCGCCTGATTATGAGCAAACGCAACGGCCTGAATGTACGAATATTTCTCCCGCTCCGAATAAAAATCGCCTGAACGCGTTAAGCCAATCACAAAACAGTCTGTTGCTAAACCCCCTGCTCGCGCCAACTTAATTGGCGCTTGCTATATGTATGACATCGATGTTAAGCCAATCACAAAACAGTCTGTTGCTAAACCCCCTCCTCGCGCCAACTTAATTGGCGCTTGCTATATGTATGACATCGATGTTGACGCGCCTACAGTATTCAGGGGAATTGTATTCGAAGCGGGAGAAATATTCATACATTCGGATCGTTGCGTTTACTCAGAATTAGGCGGTATATATATAAGTATGCTTAATGCAGTATTTATATGCAAGATATACAAAACAAAAGTAATCGGAAATGCTTTCTTCTTACGTGATCCGTATAGATCTCCAAGAATTTTGGTAAACGTATCATAAATAAAAAATTTTCATTTAATCCCAGCTTTAGTTGTAACGAACCAACTTGCAAGGTACGAACCAAAGTTCCATAAAAGCAGTGTAATTTTTTACCCAATACAATGAACCCGTTTGAAACGATCTGTCGGATAAAGCGTATCGCTTTATATGTATAAAATTTCAGAAGCTTTCTATTATAATGATCTCTTAACGGTAATATAGTGGAGTCAACCGTCGTAGTTTAGGATAAAACTGTGAATAATATTTAAAATTCCCAGTAAATATGAATTAACTTTAAAAAATAAATGGGGGTGGAAAATATATACACATATTTTCTAAGATGCTTAACAGAGAAAAACATCAATACAATTAACATTTTTTTAGATATACCAAAATGCAAGTATAAAATATGCCTAACATTTTTTTCAATCATGTACCCTAGAAAGGGACGTGTTGATAAACGAAGAACCGCCATAAAGATGACTTAAATATTATTGAATTAAACACGATTAAGATAACAATTCCACTAATAATAAGAAATTGTCTACAAGTAAATTAACACCTTTTTAAGGAACGGGGTAAGTACACTTAATGCAGTTTATCTAATAAAATTGGTGTTGTATATATTTATAGTTTATTGGTATACAAACGAATTAGTTTTCTTTATTAACACTGTAGATAGAACGCCATTCTCTACTTCCCTTCAACGCTCTCTAATATGGTACAATTTCATTCACAAAAAAATTATGGTAAAACCTAAAAATATTGTATTGATTTTGTGTGTTAGATCGTCAAGTTTTTTTTTAAATATACCTGTAGATACCAGTTTGAAAAATAAATCATGTAAAGCAGAGGTAAATTCATCAATCCTTTGCTTATATACCTGTACTTGCATTACTAATTTTAGATATGTGTATTGATGTACACAAATGATGGCATTATAAATGAGAAAAGCGGACGGGGTCTTGTTGTCCACTGTTTGTCTGGTCATCACAGTTTCAATGTTACAGGCACACCATGTTCATTGATTCACTCCAAGCAATTGAAAACAAAGTCGGTTATGAAATTAAAAGATATTTTTCCAACAAAGGAAAGTTACTATGCTGTCGTAGATTTGTGACTGAAGAAATTATTGACAAATTTAAAGCCTTACTGCAAAATGTGGTAGGGATTTTAGCTACTAAGTTGTGAGCCATTTCAAAACTGCAAGGTAGTTATATCTATTGAAAAAATGTAATTCTTTTTTCTACATAAGAAAAACTGATTAAATAGAATTATGAAATCATGAAATGTGCTGTATCATAAGAAACTAAAAAAATTTTGTGATCAAACTAACAGAAGGACAGAATGCCAATGAAAATTGGCTTGCCTTTAGACTAAATACAGCAACAGCAAGTACGTATAGTACAGTGCATGCCTTCAAACACATGCACAATGAATAGGTATTTACATCATTTTACAGTCAGCTGGTTGACACACATTATCTTAGTTCCGTCCACGCAATTCAGTGAGACAGAAACAAAATAAGAAAGAAATAGAAATTGTAAACAGCATGTCCTTTTCAATTTTATCTTAATTTCATGATAGAACAAATTGTCCTTTTCATTTTTATCTTAATTTCATGAAAGAACAAATATTTTAATACATAACTATTATTCAGTATCATAAAGAAAATGAGATTTGCGAATTGATTCGTAAGGTGTCCAACAACGCCATTGTGTGAGTAGTGTGGATAGAAATCAGTTCTAACCTGTAAACGATAATTTCGAGTATCCCGTCTTAGCCTGCAAAGTTTAATAACTGTCATTTATACTGAGTTAGTTTTTTGACATGCATACCAAGCAACGATCCGTGATTTAGACCCTGGAAGGTTGGGAACCCATCGCAATTTACAGGCGTTTAAAAGCTATTGATGGCAATGATTGTATGGATGTGAAGAATGTTCGCCAGTGGATTCGACGTGCAAAACTAAGTCATAGAGGCCAAATGAAGGTGTCTGACTAAAAACGATCAGGTCGACCAGTAACGGTGACACATGATAATAATCAAAGACAAGTGAATGCACTGATTCAAGGATATCGCCGGATTACGCAAAACGAATTGCTCAGCTAATAGGCGTAAGTCAAGAAATAGTCCCGTACATTGCTCAGACGTTGAATTACAGAACAATTTGCGCCAGGTGGGTCCCGCGACAATTAAAGAATGTCATGAAAGAACACAAAAAACCTTTGTCAAGAACTTCTTAACCAGTATCCATGTGGGACTATATTTTTTATGAACATCACCCCCTGAGACGAATTTTGGGTTCTTCATTATAATCCCGAAAATAAGTGGCAGTCAATAGTATATCGTCGTCTTGATTCTCCAGGTGTATGAAAATTCAAAAGAGTTTCATCAGTGCAGAAGGTCATTTTCACTATTTTCTGTAATGCAAAGGACGTTATTCGTACCGAGTATTTGCCGAAGGAACCAATGATTAATTCAATAAGATACTGCGAAACTTTAAAGAATCCGTAAAGTAAAGCCGGAAACACCGATTTTCTTTCGCACCACGACAACGCCAGATCGTATTGTAGCAACGAAACGATGAAAACATAAGATGGCGAGCGGTGGGAGTAAGTCCGCTCAGCATTAGAAATAGTGGGAGACTTTGTATTTGGTTTTACATAAAGTTGCAAGTGGATAAGTTATTTGGCGCATGCTATACTAATTTAAATTTACATTCACTGTTCGTTAACAATTTATTGCCGAAATCATCAGCTTTCGTTTGTAACAAAGCTCCACATTAACATTTGCATTATTAAAATTCTGTTGACTAAACCATTTTAATAAACTTTGCTCAACTTCTGGGTTGACAGGTTTTTAAACTTTTTTAATGCTTGAATAGTCTTCAAAGTTTTCCAATATTTTTCTTTTTTCTTCCAAATTGTAGCAATCCTTGATTTACTAGAGACTCGATGTTGACTGTCGACTGCTATTTGTCAATTTGATGAGGTCCGTTTTATTTTCAGGGAACTCCACTATATTACCGTTAAGAGATCATTATAATAGAAAGCTTCTGAAATTTTATACATATAAAGCGATACGCTTTATCCGACAGATCGTTTCAAACGGGTTCATTGTATTGGGTAAAAAATTACACTGCTTTTATGGAACTTTGGTTCGTACCTTGCAAGTTGGTTCGTTACAACTAAAGCTGGGATTAAATGAAAATTTTTTATTTATGATACGTTTACCAAAATTCTTGGAGATCTATACGGATCACGTAAGAAGAAAGCATTTCCGATTACTTTTGTTTTGTATATCTTGCATATAAATACTGCATTAAGCATACTTATATATATACCGCCTAATTCTGAGTAAACGCAACGATCCGAATGTATGAATATTTCTCCCGCTTCGAATACAATTCCCCTGAATACTGTAGGCGCGTCAACATCGATGTCATACATATAGCAAGCGCCAATTAAGTTGGCGCGAGGAGGGGGTTTAGCAACAGACTGTTTTGTGATTGGCTTAACATCGATGTCATACATATAGCAAGCGCCAATTAAGTTGGCGCGAGCAGGGGGTTTAGCAACAGACTGTTTTGTGATTGGCTTAACGCGTTCAGGCGATTTTTATTCGGAGCGGGAGAAATATTCGTACATTCAGGCCGTTGCGTTTGCTCATAATCAGGCGGTATATATATATATATATATATATATATATATATATATACCGCCTGATTATGAGCAAACGCAACGGCCTGAATGTACGAATATTTCTCCCGCTCCGAATAAAAATCGCCTGAACGCGTTAAGCCAATCACAAAACAGTCTGTTGCTAAACCCCCTGCTCGCGCCAACTTAATTGGCGCTTGCTATATGTATGACATCGATGTTAAGCCAATCACAAAACAGTCTGTTGCTAAACCCCCTCCTCGCGCCAACTTAATTGGCGCTTGCTATATGTATGACATCGATGTTGACGCGCCTACAGTATTCAGGGGAATTGTATTCGAAGCGGGAGAAATATTCATACATTCGGATCGTTGCGTTTACTCAGAATTAGGCGGTATATATATAAGTATGCTTAATGCAGTATTTATATGCAAGATATACAAAACAAAAGTAATCGGAAATGCTTTCTTCTTACGTGATCCGTATAGATCTCCAAGAATTTTGGTAAACGTATCATAAATAAAAAATTTTCATTTAATCCCAGCTTTAGTTGTAACGAACCAACTTGCAAGGTACGAACCAAAGTTCCATAAAAGCAGTGTAATTTTTTACCCAATACAATGAACCCGTTTGAAACGATCTGTCGGATAAAGCGTATCGCTTTATATGTATAAAATTTCAGAAGCTTTCTATTATAATGATCTCTTAACGGTAATATAGTGGAGTTCCCTGAAAATAAAACGGACCTCATCAAATTGACAAATAGCAGTCGACAGTCAACATCGAGTCTCTAGTAAATCAAGGATTGCTACAATTTGGAAGAAAAAAGAAAAATATTGGAAAACTTTGAAGACTATTCAAGCATTAAAAAAGTTTAAAAACCTGTCAACCCAGAAGTTGAGCAAAGTTTATTAAAATGGTTTAGTCAACAGAATTTTAATAATGCAAATGTTAATGTGGAGCTTTGTTACAAACGAAAGCTGATGATTTCGGCAATAAATTGTTAACGAACAGTGAATGTAAATTTAAATTAGTATAGCATGCGCCAAATAACTTATCCACTTGCAACTTTATGTAAAACCAAATACAAAGTCTCCCACTATTTCTAATGCTGAGCGGACTTACTCCCACCGCTCGCCATCTTATGTTTTCATCGTTTCGTTGCTACAATACGATCTGGCGTTGTCGTGGTGCGAAAGAAAATCGGTGTTTCCGGCTTTACTTTACGGATTCTTTAAAGTTTCGCAGTATCTTATTGAATTAATCATTGGTTCCTTCGGCAAATACTCGGTACGAATAACGTCCTTTGCATTACAGAAAATAGTGAAAATGACCTTCTGCACTGATGAAACTCTTTTGAATTTTCATACACCTGGAGAATCAAGACGACGATATACTATTGACTGCCACTTATTTTCGGGATTATAATGAAGAACCCAAAATTCGTCTCAGGGGGTGATGTTCATAAAAAATATAGTCCCACATGGATACTGGTTAAGAAGTTCTTGACAAAGGTTTTTTGTGTTCTTTCATGACATTCTTTAATTGTCGCGGGACCCACCTGGCGCAAATTGTTCTGTAATTCAACGTCTGAGCAATGTACGGGACTATTTCTTGACTTACGCCTATTAGCTGAGCAATTCGTTTTGCGTAATCCGGCGATATCCTTGAATCAGTGCATTCACTTGTCTTTGATTATTATCATGTGTCACCGTTACTGGTCGACCTGATCGTTTTTAGTCAGACACCTTCATTTGGCCTCTATGACTTAGTTTTGCACGTCGAATCCACTGGCGAACATTCTTCACATCCATACAATCATTGCCATCAATAGCTTTTAAACGCCTGTAAATTGCGATGGGTTCCCAACCTTCCAGGGTCTAAATCACGGATCGTTGCTTGGTATGCATGTCAAAAAACTAACTCAGTATAAATGACAGTTATTAAACTTTGCAGGCTAAGACGGGATACTCGAAATTATCGTTTACAGGTTAGAACTGATTTCTATCCACACTACTCACACAATGGCGTTGTTGGACACCTTACGAATCAATTCGCAAATCTCATTTTCTTTATGATACTGAATAATAGTTATGTATTAAAATATTTGTTCTTTCATGAAATTAAGATAAAAATGAAAAGGACAATTTGTTCTATCATGAAATTAAGATAAAATTGAAAAGGACATGCTGTTTACAATTTCTATTTCTTTCTTATTTTGTTTCTGTCTCACTGAATTGCGTGGACGGAACTAAGATAATGTGTGTCAACCAGCTGACTGTAAAATGATGTAAATACCTATTCATTGTGCATGTGTTTGAAGGCATGCACTGTACTATACGTACTTGCTGTTGCTGTATTTAGTCTAAAGGCAAGCCAATTTTCATTGGCATTCTGTCCTTCTGTTAGTTTGATCACAAAATTTTTTTAGTTTCTTATGATACAGCACATTTCATGATTTCATAATTCTATTTAATCAGTTTTTCTTATGTAGAAAAAAGAATTACATTTTTTCAATAGATATAACTACCTTGCAGTTTTGAAATGGCTCACAACTTAGTAGCTAAAATCCCTACCACATTTTGCAGTAAGGCTTTAAATTTGTCAATAATTTCTTCAGTCACAAATCTACGACAGCATAGTAACTTTCCTTTGTTGGAAAAATATCTTTTAATTTCATAACCGACTTTGTTTTCAATTGCTTGGAGTGAATCAATGAACATGGTGTGCCTGTAACATTGAAACTGTGATGACCAGACAAACAGTGGACAACAAGACCCCGTCCGCTTTTCTCATTTATAATGCCATCATTTGTGTACATCAATACACATATCTAAAATTAGTAATGCAAGTACAGGTATATAAGCAAAGGATTGATGAATTTACCTCTGCTTTACATGATTTATTTTTCAAACTGGTATCTACAGGTATATTTAAAAAAAAACTTGACGATCTAACACACAAAATCAATACAATATTTTTAGGTTTTACCATAATTTTTTTGTGAATGAAATTGTACCATATTAGAGAGCGTTGAAGGGAAGTAGAGAATGGCGTTCTATCTACAGTGTTAATAAAGAAAACTAATTCGTTTGTATACCAATAAACTATAAATATATACAACACCAATTTTATTAGATAAACTGCATTAAGTGTACTTACCCCGTTCCTTAAAAAGGTGTTAATTTACTTGTAGACAATTTCTTATTATTAGTGGAATTGTTATCTTAATCGTGTTTAATTCAATAATATTTAAGTCATCTTTATGGCGGTTCTTCGTTTATCAACACGTCCCTTTCTAGGGTACATGATTGAAAAAAATGTTAGGCATATTTTATACTTGCATTTTGGTATATCTAAAAAAATGTTAATTGTATTGATGTTTTTCTCTGTTAAGCATCTTAGAAAATATGTGTATATATTTTCCACCCCCATTTATTTTTTAAAGTTAATTCATATTTACTGGGAATTTTAAATATTATTCACAGTTTTATCCTAAACTACGACGGTTGACGATAATAGATAGGCAATTGTTAAACTTAGTAAATTACAATTTGAACGTGTGCTACTAAACCGTTTATTATTATATTTAATATAACTTTTTTTAAGAATTATGTATTTTTTAATAAAATTTTATTTGAAAATCAAGAAGAGCATATCTATTTTAACGAAATTGATCATCATGTTGACAACACAAGAAAAAGAGTGAGCAGTAGCGATGTTAAAAAGTGGATTGTCAATTAGAGGCGTTGCGAGAAAGTTAAATGTTAGCCATACTTGTGTTTGAAATCTCAAAAATAAGTGGACGTTGGAACATTCTGTAGCTATAGGGTCTGGATCCGGGAAAAAGAGAATTACAGATCCAGAAGCAGATCATACTCTTGTTCGATACATTGTGGAAAACAATTTTGAGTGCTGTCGAAGAGCTATTGAAGCTTCACGATTTCCTGCTAGTATTAGCATAGTTATAAATAGATTATTGGGAGCTAATTTGAAAAGTTATATTACTTATAGAAAACCAAGACTGTATGACAACCAAAAACACAACCGAAACATTTGCGCAAACCTACGTTAATAGAAACCTTGATTTTTGGAAAAGCGTGATTTTCTCAGATAAATCAATTTTTCAATCTTATCCAAACATAAGGCGAAGAGTGAATAGAACCAGAAACACTCGCTGTCATCCAAACCTCATACTGGAACAAAAGCGCAGTGGCAGATATGCCGCAAATGTATGGGGATCTGAACTGAGATTTTATAGAGAATTGAGAACAAATTATACAGTTTTCAATATATCCAATCGTATGCTGCCATAAGTGGATGTGTTGTATGAGAATGATTTTCAATTGCCCAACTCATAGTTCTAATTTAATTCGACAATGTCTGGCAACTGCTAATGTTGAAATTTTGGCATGGCCCCTAAATAGTCGTGACTTGAATCTAACAGAGAATGTTTTGAGAACAATAAAGAAAGATGTTTTATAAGATTTTATTCCACAACGTCAAGCGTAGCTATGGGACAAAGTCTAAATTGTTTGGGGTGATATTTCGAAACAATATTTCAGAAAGCTAATCCATTCAGTGCCTTCGAGACTCCTAGTAGTCATTTAAAGTGATGGAGGTTGGAACCATTATTGAACTTTTTTATATTTGCACTACGTATAGTAGCAACTAGTCTCGTTAATGTATAATTATAATTTTATTTTTATTAATTACAAAAAATTAATTCCTTTTTAATTTATTAATTTATGAAACATGTTTTTTTTTTACTTTTTTTTTTGGAGTTTAAATAATAAGCAAGGTCGCAAAATATAGGAAACTTTTTTAAATAATTGGTGGTTCGATAGTTTAAACGCAATTAATGTTCTTTTAATATATCGTTATTCAATCTAATAAAAGTTGTAATTTAAAATAATTTTTAATTTTCAATATTTAATTTTATAAGTAATTTTTTTTATAAATAAAATTTAATTTAAAAAAAAATAAAAATTTTTATATACGATTATGCAATTGTATCTTGGTCAGTGCAAAAAATTTGAATTGAATTTAATAATGAAAAAAAATTAATAATTACATTCGCCAAAATACATATACATAATATACTTATATGTATTCATTAATTCTTTTCCTTTAGGAAGTATACTGAATACAAGACACAAATTTCATTTCAAATTTATATTTATAAACATCTAGTAATGGGTATGAAGTGTTTATATTTCAACAAATATAGTAAACATTCAAATAGTAAACAAACGCCGGAAGCTTTATCATTAAACGAGACGTGTGCGTAAAAAGGTAAAGATGGACTAAATGATATTGACTCTTATAGGTTGTAAACTATTTAATTAATGAAACTGTACATCTCCACAAAGCATGGCCGAGTTAATCGTAGCGTCAAATTTCATGTAGGCTGCAGTTGAGTAAATCTGCTACCATGCCGAATGAGATAATATACTTCGTACTCACTAAAACTATCAAATAAAAATTAGCAATTGCATAGTAAGGTTATGTTATCGTAGTATTATTATTACAATTATTTCGAATTTTTTGAAACTTACTAATAAAAATGACTGAATAATACTATATATAAAATTACTTATATCAGTTGGTTTAAATCTTAAAATAGTTTTTAGTTTTTAGTTTTTCCAGCGTTACAAATTCTATCACGGATTGTTTCTTGATAGGCATCTCTGTAATCGAACTCAGTATAAATGACAGTGTTACTGAACGACGGTACACAGGAATATCAAACTTTAAATGCTAAAACAAGATAATCGAAATTACCTTTTTCAGATTAGAACATGTTTCTGTTGCATAGAGAGCTTGGAGAGCTTATATATCAATCCGCTCTCGTATTATGCATTAAAAATTTTATAGTTTCTCTAGACCTCAGCGTAACGCATCACTTCCTTCCGTTAGTGTTATTACTCATTAAAATTTGATTAGTTCGATAACATATTTCAATTGGGAACTTTTAGTTTTGTTAAAAAGAGATTTTCCCAATGCCCTCTATTAAATACGAATAATAAACTCTTAAACTATAAATAACGCACCTTATATTTTCACAAACAATAGTATATTAACTATATGTACATTTCATGTGCACTGCACACATCGTCAGTAGTTACTATTTAAACGTATTATTTTCGAGTACATGTATAGTAAAAATATCTTTGGTGGGACTGTAAAAAACTACAAATGGTCGAAAAACATGCAAATAATCGAAAGAATATGGTCGTATTAGTGTAAAAGTGCCTGCTAAACTCTATTTAAATTCTAAGAAGGACAAATTTGGGGGAAAGACCGTTACATATGAAAACAAGACATCTGACTGTGTTAGTCATTTAGGGTTATATTACAATATAGTAAAGTGAAAAGGATCTATTAATTATTAGATACAGTTGGTATACAATTTAAAAGTTTATTATTAATACGGGAAATGTCATTGTTAAGGAGATAGTTTTTGTATTTTTTCATATGTATGGCTTCCCACATGTCTAAATTTCTATTAGGACATTTTTTAATTAATTTTACATTATCTAAGCTGAAATTATGTCCGGTATCTAAATGAAGTAGAGCTAATGCTGATTTGTCTATATTGTGAAGTTTTACATGAGCTAAATGTTCTTTGAAACGGGTTTGAATATTTCTTCTTGTTTGGCCGATATATCATTTCGGGCAAGAATTACAGTTAATTCTGTAAATACCTGATTCTTTTAGTGGGTCTGTGCTAACTAACTTAGTTTGAAGGTATTGTTGTAACTTGTGAGTGTTGGAAAATGCAGGAGTTAGATAATATTTTTAAAACAATTTTGTTACGTTATTCTGCCAACTTTTGTGAAAAGTAATTTGGCAATATTTTTTTTTATATAATATACTACTACGAATAATAAACTTTGCGAAACAGCCAATAATTGTTTTTAATTAAATATTTAGTCAAAAATTAATAAAACACGTATTTAAGATCACAAAAAATTGCTATTGTAAAGTCTATTCGCGATTTCCTACGACGCCGCAGCGCACAGATTGGGAACCACCGCCTTATTTATTACCAGGTAATATAGATATACGTTCTATTGATTTAGAAAAACAAAAAATTTAATAAAATATGAAACAACCTAAATCTAATTGTCTGTACTCTTTCCCTATATACCCATATTACATTTTTCTTAAATACCAATTTAGAGAACATATTCAAACATGAAAGCAGAAACTCTAACAGGTTTATATTACATATTAGAAGTATAGCGCAACCGCTTCTTTCCTCGTGAGATAATAAAATACAAACTTTATTGGATTTCAAGTGCTTTTACAAGAGTACTCTTTATCAAGTGGAACGATATATTTTTAGAAGAGAAACACGATTTTTTTTTAAGACAAAGCACCCTATTCCTTGAGCGACGCTGCGTTCTTCAGAACCTAAAGCGCTAATTAAATGTGTTTAGAATATTGTCAAAAATTTAGGCCAAGCAATATCATATACGAAATCGAACTGACCTAATTTACGCGACATTTTCATCAAGTGCTATTGGTATTGATCCAACGTTCACAATTAAAATACGACTCTATAATGAGATACTTATTTTTCTGACTTCGAAATTAGTTTTTTTCGTAGTTTTGAATTCGGTATTGAATGTAAATTCGCTTCAAGAATATTTTTTATGTTGCTGGTATTTCCTAAGTTAATTTTTCAGATTTCTTAGATGATAAATTTCGGCTTATAACTGGAGAGGTGGATATAACGGAGATAAAATGGAAGAATAAAACAATATGATAAAAATTATGAAAGTGATTGGCAAGTGAGGACGACATTATATATGGAAATTTAGTTATTAATTTCAACAGTAAAATTTTCGCAATATATAATGCAGATAATAATTATTAAATGTATTAAAAAAATATTCTACCTATTTGTGCTTTTAATAAACTAATGATGTGTACGGACAGCTTATCTCAAGGTCGTAGGTTGCTGATTTCTCGAAGGTGAATTTTCTCAGAAGCACCCCTGCCATTTTGTGTTACGGTACACACAGTAGCTGTTATTATTAATCCAAAATATAGACAGAATTCCTGATTTTAGTATAATAAATTTTCCTCATACAAAAGAGGTAAGAATGCGTCGTCCAAAAAATGTTAATGGATTAACGTTATTGTATTTGACACGGTTAAAAACTTCTTCAATTTCACTTACAGATAATCTACATTAATTTAAGTCAGACCTTATTTAAAGTGACGTTAAGTTTATTAAGTATGTCTTAAGTAATTAAGAAAATAAAATAAATGCAAGGTCAAAAAAATATTAATAAATAAAGTTCATAAATAAACTGTGCAACTCAAAACCAACAAAGTAGTTGGTAGTTGATACCTGGATGTTCGAAGATTGAGCATTGGCTGCATCTGCCATGAATATAATGTTGGCGGCTCGACTTTCAAATCCTCAAAGTAGGAGATTGCAACAGAAGGGGCTGAATGTAACTTGATTACAAAATTTTACAAACAGAGAGGAGTAAAACTTTTGTTACTCTGTCGTGGTTACGTGAAATCCTGTTAATAAAGCGTGTACGTAATCCACTAGTCGAATTCTGAATCCCTGAATCGAATTCCTTTAGTTTCGAGATCGAACGGCGGGTTTTCCTCGAACAGCACTACTTGTGAATAACCAGCAATGAGTTGACAATAAACATAACTGGAAGGTGACGTAACAAATACAGGAACGCAATACTAAAGGAAAATGCTTGACTTTGAATATAACGAAATTGTGCAAACTTATGAAAAATGATGGAATAATAAATAAGATGCTTTTCGAGTGTAACAGGCTATAAGGAAATCTATAAGCTATTATAGTATTAACATATCGGCTACTAACTGTTGTGACTTTAAGTTGTTTTTATTTCATACCACTCATTGGGTAACTGGGGTCAAGTTGATATAATTTATATAAATTTTGCTAAGACATTTTGAGATTTTTAGAGTTACAGCTATTCGAAACTTAAGTTTTCTTTTTGATGACAAGCTGATGCTTAGCGACTGTAAATTTGTATCTTGACCCATCGCTCACGGAACGTAACGTCTGCATAAGCTTTCTTTATTTTGTTTGGTGGTAGTTATATTGAAACTTAGGTATGGTTTCTGAGTATTTTATTTACTTGACAAAGACACAACCTAATTTATTAAGGTAAATCTCTCAAATACTACGACTTAATGTTAGACTTAAACTTAAGTTCTTTACTATTGATAAACTTGAATTGATATGTTGATACTGTTTATTTTTGTGTTAAAATGAGACAGGTGTCTCTTGTTGTTAAGATGAAACTAGGGAAAATTTTCAAAGTAAACAATTCTTAGTCAATGATACCTACTGGCAATAATACTTATTCTTCAATGGTTTGACAATTTAATTCTAAACTATTATCACTAATTAAGTATTTGTTTGTAAAACTAAATATACAGTCAGAATAAATTACATAGTTTAGTAATTGAATTTGTTTATACCTATTTAAGAAACGTGAATTTAAGAATATAAGACCAGATTAATAAACATTGTGCATTGAATTCATTCCCTAATAAAACTACGTAATAATACAAGCGGTTTAATGGATAAAGAAATAAACTTGTAAATATAAAAGGTGCCGCATCTTAGAATATAGAGAAAGTTTTGTAATTTAATTATGCTGCTTATGCAGTGGCTTCAACATGAAAACGAACGTCGAAAATTGACAAAATTGTAAATGTTATATTTGAATTCTATAATACAAAGGTATTTTTAATAATATAAAATATTATTATAAATCTGGTGTGAAGAACACAAATGCAGGTTCACTATTAATATTTTCTGTGAACGTGTCCGAATATATCCTATCCCCAGAGACGTAGATACGTATTTCTTTTTAATAATATTTTATATTATACAAAACTGGTGGGGTTTACCTACTCATGTATGTTTCAATTATTCTGATTTGAATTCTATATCCTAGATTTTCTTATATTAGCCTTAGTTAAAGTTTAAATTAGCTGTTTGAGCATTCCAGCATCAATTCTATTAAATTTGTATATGTTTCATAATCTATTTTTGGCAGCGTCCAAATTTAAATATATGTGCAAAATTACTTATCGTTGGCGAGTGTCTTCCATACTTATAACTTTGTTTAACGCACATGTTATATATGTTATATATTGTGTCGTTATTATTTAGTACGTTTATTTTATTTTATTAAAGAATACTGCATCTTTATTTAGTTCTGTATATACTTATTTTATCATGTAATTGACTGCTGATGTTACACAAATATTTATTATTTTTGGTAGTACCGTTGCCTTGCAACCCAAAACATTCATTATCTATTAAAAGTGTATTTCTAAAAGTTTACTGGTTAATCCATTGAAAGCCTAAAATCATTAATTCAACTCAATTGCTAGGAAGGAAAGCTATTTCAAAGTAGTTTTGCATAATTTCCTCAAATAAAACTTTAGTACTGTGTTCATGACCAAAGCCAAAAGGAAGTCAATACAGACTCCTTTTTAGTGTTTGTCTAATAAGACAAATATGAAAATCCAATTTATTTTATATCATGGTCGTAACTTCAATATAGCGCCGACAATATCAAAAGATCTTATTTGGCGGCACAACGAATGCCGCAGGGTTTAGATCAACCACGACAAAGTTGTAATTACAGCCGTCGCAGTACATACATCCCGGGCACATATATTAACTGCCAGCCTTAATAAAAAAGGAGAAGAAACAGTCTCGGTCATCCCTTTGCACGCGCCTCGTGAGTCAATCTGGGATACGCACTGTGGAGTCAGTTTATCCTGGCGGCCTATTGCAATTTGCCGGCTGGGCTGGGGCGTACATTTTCCCCCATCCTTAATGGTGTTAGCGTTACGAATTTACCAATTTCGGCACCCTATATGTTTGGTTTTATAGCATAGAAGTATACAAGACAGGACGGCGGTAACTGCAACGTGCCTAGACTTGCCGTAATGCACAAAGAATGTTCTCTCCCGGTATTCCTATCGCCTATAAAATCTCGTTAGATATTTAATTTTATTTCGAAGCAGTTCTTAGCCTGTTTCAAATGTCATTTGGAGAGTGTTTTATTGCATATGGGGATATAAGCGGTGCGCGTATGAACGTACAGGGAATTAGCATATAAGGAAATGTAAGAGAGCATTTCATTTTAATATTGAAACTAAGTGGGCAGGATAGAAACTGTGGGGTGGAATGATTGCAGTTTATTAAAGTGCTACATATTCATTTTATTTTGCCTGCAACAATATTTATTGCAGCAAAGCGATCTTTTCTATCAATAGTATTAGTATAGGATTAAGAAGGATATATAGTGAGCCAGAGTATGCCATGGATTAAATCAGTTATATCTTAGATACCTACATGTCGTACAACTATATAGTAATAGGTTAAATCGTTAAATAAGAGTTGCCAACTGACATTCATTCAGCTAAACTAATTTTTAAGTCTACGGAAAAATTGAATTTCAGGGATAAAACGGTTATTTGAAAGTTTTGGTTATTGAAATGTGTAAATCACAATGATTTATTAAAAAATACCGGAAAATAAAATTTTAAAACTAACATAAAAAACCAAATCATGTATGCAGAATCTCATACCTGTGGTGAATTTTCTAACGTGAGCGTATTTATTTCCTTATTTAACTCATTAGTCAGATGACATTTGGAATATGCCAACTTGATATGGTATCTATTTTATCAAGCACAAAAATGTCTAATTGAGCAAGTGCGGTGACGATTTTTGAAATACATGTGGCTTAAGTTGGACGGCGTCTATCCTATAGGGGCTTTGATCATTCAACTCTTTTGTTGCCTCAACATGCCTTCTCTCTCCTTTAGACGTTTTGTGGCTAGCCCAAACTTGCTTCATACGCTTCTTCACAACGAGGTTGACTGAACATCGCGCTATTACTTTAATCTTACTTTAATCTTCTTGTGCCACCATTCCTAACACGTCCTTCCCGTATTTTCTATCTTCCTTTTCGACGAACCTATTGTGTTGATCAGGGTTCCTATCTATGTTACAAGCAGCAACTTCAATCACGTTCCTTCTGATGTGGATACACATTTCTATAGTTTGTTGACCTTCAAACGGCTTCTCTATGACACCTGCGATAAATATTTTTATCAAGCACAATAACGTCTACTTGAGCAAGTGCAGTGACGATTTTTGAAATACATGTGGCTTAAGTTGGACGGCGTCTATCCTATAGGGGCTTTGATCACATTCAACTCTTTTGTTGCTTCAACATGCCTTCTCTCTCCTTTAGACGTTTTGTGGCTAGCCCAAACTTGCTTCATAGACTTCTTCACAACGAAGTTGACTAAACATCGCGCTATAATCTTACTTTAATCTTCTTGTGCCACCATTCCTTACACGTCCTTCCCGTATTTTCTATCTTCCTTTTCGTCGAACCTATTGTGTTGGTCAGGGTTCCTATCTACGTTATGAGCAGCAACTTCAATCACGTTCCTTCTGATGTGGATACACATTTCTATAGTTTGTTGACCTTCAAACGGCTTCTCTATGACGCCTGCGATAAATATTCGTTCTAGTATTTATCTTGATTTAATTCATTGCTGGATGTTCTTGGTTTTTGTTTCTATTAATTTTGTTCACATTACAGATTTTTGTTTATATTTATAATCTTATTAGTTTTAATCTTGTTTATTGTTTTATGTCTTTTTATATATTTTTTTTATATTTAGAGGAAATCATATTTTTTTTCGTTACTTACTTACGTATGTAGATGATTCACAGTATTTTTATTGTACCTGTAAGTGGAATTATAATTCTGTTGGGTAAAAATAAATAAATGAAATAAATAAAATAAGTAAAATAACTAAAATAAATAAAATAAATAAAATAAATAAAATAAATAAAATAAATAAAATAAATAAAATAAATAAAATAAATAAAATAAATAAAATAAATAAAATAAATAAAATAAATAAAATAAATAAAATAAATAAAATAAATAAAATAAATAAAATAAATAAAATAAATAAAATAAATAAAATAAATAAAATAAATAAAATAAATGAAATAAATGAAATAAATGAAATAAATAAAATAAATAAAATAAATAAAATAAATAAAATAAATAAAATAAATAAAATAAATAAAATAAATAAAATAAATAAAATAAATAAAAAAAATAAAATAAATAAAATAAATAAAATAAATAAAATAAATAAAATAAATAAAATAAATAAAATAAATAAAATAAATAAAATAAATAAAATAAATAAAATAAATAAAATAAATAAAATAAATAAAATAAATAAAATAAATAAAATAAATAAAATAAATAAAATAAATAAAATAAATAAAATAAATAAAATAAATAAAATAAATAAAATAAATAAAATAAATAAAATAAATAAAATAAATAAAATAAATAAAATAAATAAAATAAATAAAATAAATAAAATAAATAAAATAAATAAAATAAATAAAATAAATAAAATAAATAAAATAAATAAAATAAATAAAATAAATAAAATAAATAAAATAAATAAAATAAATAAAATAAATAAAATAAATAAAATAAATAAAATAAATAAAATAAATAAAATAAATAAAACAAATAAAATAAATAAAACAAATAAAATAAATAAAACAAATAAAATAAATAAAATAAATAAAATAAATAAAATAAATAAAATAAATAAAATAAATAAAATAAATAAATTAAATAAAATAAATAAAGTAAATAAAGTAAATAAAATTAATAAAATTAATAAAATAAATAAAATAAATAAAATAAATAATATAAATAAAAAAAATAAAATAAATAAATAAAATTAATAAGATACATAAAATAAACACAGATTTAAACTCTGGATTAAATAAAAAGTTGCAACGTATTCGTCTGGAAATACTTTGTTATGCTCGAAAGGACGCTCCGATTGAAATGAAAACGATACGATGACGTGCACACACGTAAAGCGACTATAGCGCATACCTATGAACACACACAAACACACACGTAAAAGCGGCGAACGCCTAGTGTATAGTTTGCTGGGATAGCGGAGAGATGGGGCGCCACCATATACACAGGTGATAGCGTTCAGCAATATACACGCACACACCGTATGCGCGCTGCAGAGAGAGGGGAGCGCCGGCGGTATGGCGAAGAGAGAAGAGCGCTGACTGAACGGTCAATCGCGTGATGGCATTCAAGAGCCGAGTTTACCCTCACGGCGCGCTTTTAAATGTTTCACATCAAAAATATGTTTTTTACATAAAATCCGAACTCTAGTAATAAGTGACGGGCATGAAAAAAGAAGATATTTTTGTTCAAAGACAGGTCGTCGCTACACCATTTCTATTAGCCTTTTAGAAGATTGTGTTGGAAAATGAAATTGTTTCAAATTTCTGTAAAATAGTAATTCCTACACCGCCCTCGTATTTTTCTCATCCAGGGCTCTTAAAAATAGTCCATATAGTCACAATTTTCTGCTTCTCATAAAAAAAAAACTAGATAGAGAAGCAAGATTGCCATAAAATATAAATTATGCAGTGACAAGCAATTTTATTGTCATTCTCTCAAATGCAAGTCTCCAAGCATCCGCGAACTTTAATCATTTAACGTTAATTACATCGAAACAGCGTAATCTGTGACATTGTTTTCGTGTCGCTGGCAGAAAGCATTCCGTTTATAAAATACCTATTTTCTCTGTCGGTGTGTATATGTCTTTGTGTAAGAAAGTTGTCTTGCAAACTTACCTTCATGTAACGTTCTAACTAAAAGCGCTAATTACAATGAACGGGCGTCGTATTCTGTTCACCAGACAGCGCCACCGTAGTCTGATATTCGGTCGGATCTGGCGCTCAAGAGTCCTGTATTTATTTAACGTAAAACTAATTTGTTTTCTGATTGAATATCGATCAGGAAACCCCAGCGAAATTGTTACTTTCAGATACCACTCGCGACAAACGCGGTAGGAGTTGCGATACTTTTAATTTTTTTTTGTTTCGTTTTCCTGTACTCTTCTCGTCCTTAAAAGTATTGTACAAAATTCAATTCACAATTGAAATTTTTCAATATTTATCTTCGCGGTTTTTGTCCGCTTATTGGCTTTTGTCAATTTAATGAAAAGAAAAATTAATATTTCGTATTTCTCCTGTTGTTGGTATCATTATTTACATACGGGCAGAAAAAAATTGACAATTTCGTTATCCGTTCACCTACTTCCTCAAAAAATAGAATTTAATGAATATCTAACTTATTTGGATAGCCCTCATAAAGGGGCTATATTAAGAATTTTTTTCTGAATGATTACGAAGCGCCTTATAAAGAATTTAAAGTTGTCCAAATTTAAAGATCGCTTTTCATTCCTTAAAACACATATCGCACCAACCGAAAACGGTTTCTTTAACACAGCCATTTCATTTAAATCGTTGTGTCTGGGTTGGGGGACTTTCATACTAAATAACGCTTTGTGGCATATCAAAAACTATCTAATAGTCATTCTAATAAAATAACATATTTCGTGTGTCTATTGTGGAATTTTGCGGTATTTGGTTGAGTTTGCGAGATGTTGGTTGGCAAAACGTAATTGGTATAAATTGCAAATATAAGTATTTCCCTTATTTAACTAAATTAACATATTTGTAAATACTAAGCAATACAAAGCAAACTTAATAAATAAACACGAAATATATATTATATATTAACCGGTTGAAGGAAATTGAGGAAAATTTAGTTTAGACGTCCCTCATTTAAGAGCAATTGTCTAGGAGCAGCAAATTTTGACCCTCGCGGAAACGCTTCGGAGCCCCTAATCTATCGTCGTTGTAAATACAGGCAAATCTTAAGGGAAATGTCACACCTTAGGGTTAACTTTACTTCACTTATAACCTTGCCATGCAATTCACAAAAGTTAACTCTTGAGTTGCATCATTCCCTAAAGATTAATTGTATACATGTCTGTCGAGAACGCTACCTATATATATATATACATATATATATATATATATATATATATATATATTTAGTGTTTATAAGAAATTAAAATTTATTTCTTATTTATTTTATTGGCCGTGTGCATAATATTAAAATAATAAGCTTTTTTGGTTTAGCGACCTTTATTGAAATTCAATTTATTTAAATATTTTTTTTAGTTCTAAATCACTTGAAAAAGACTTAATTATATACAAAAAAGGCGAAACGTCGTTATTTAAATAAATTGAATTTCAATAAAGGTCGCTAAACCAAAAAATAGCTTATTATTTTAATATATATATATATATATATATATATATATATATATATATATATATATATATATATATATATATATATATATATGTATATGTAACCTATATAAAGGAGCAAGAAAAATTAAATTAATATAACATTTGACGTGATAAGAAGTATTTGATAATACTCATAAATAAAGCACGGATTATATGCAAAAAAAACTGAAAATATACGCATAAATATGCATATGTTTTAGCCTAAATATGAAATAATTATGAAAAATATGCAAGTAAAAAATACGAGGAATGTTAGAAAATGGAATACTGTAGAAAAAAATATTCTATTATGTTTACTACAAGTTTGATTAGAACATTTTACAACATAATTAACTATGAAAACAATTTACAATCACATATTTCTCAAAGATCTCAGAAAAATTATGAAGCTTGTCTGAAAACATGTATTTATATATTGACTACGTTGACGCTTGATATAGGAGCATATTTCAAATTATAAATATCATCTATTGTCAGATTAATTGATACATACATGAGTAGGTAAACCCCACCAGCTTTGTATAATACAAAGGTATTTTTAATAATATAAAATATTATTAAAAATCTGTTGTGAAGAACACAAATACAGGTTCATTATTAATATTTTTGTGAACGTGTCCGAACATATCCCTCCCTAGAGACGTAGATACGTATTTCGACTTTCTACAGGCTCATCGGTACGCCCCTGCTGGAGAAAGGATATCTTCAGACACATTCACAAAAAAGAACCACATCGCCACATCACAGAAATTATCCATACCGAGAGTAGAAGTAAATTCAGCGCTGCCTGTTGTCAGACAGCCGAAGTAACTCGCCCCGTCCACATAACCAATGTGAAGTAACGACGCCCTTCCAAAGGTGGCACAGCCATCTCTCTAGAAACTGCATTTTGTTTGTGTCTTCATTCATACTACGGACTAACCGCATGTGTAATGTATCAGAATAATTGAAACATACATGAGTAGGTAAACCCCACCAGTTTTGTATTATACAAAGGTATTTTTAATAATATATGTAAAATATTATTAAAAATCTGGTGTGAAGAACACAAATTCACAAAATGTGAATATGTCTGAAGATATCCTTTCTCCAGCAGGGGCGTACCGATGAGCCTGTAGAAAGGCGAAATACGTATCTACGTCTCTGGGGAGGGATATGTTCGGACACATACACAAAAATATTAATAGTGAACCTGTATTTGTGTTCTTCACACCAGATTTTTAATAATATTTTATATTATTAAAAATACCTTTGTATCATCTATTGTCAACTCAATATTTTCGACTGAATCACCACACAAGATTTTAGCAATGTCCTTTAGCTTTTTAAATTCCTTATTTTTTCCTATTACACTTAAAAAAAATTTATACACAACTTCTCCTTTAACATCAAAACAGGATTTTTAAATTTTTTTTATTATTTCAACGCTAAATTGTTTTTCCAACTGCAATATAGAAGTGGAAATAAAACTGTAATTGGTATTAATAAACGCCAACTGTTGTGGTATTTCTTCACTCGAATACAGTTTTTGGGCGTCTATCACAGATTGTGCATCCCTATCAAGATCCATAATAACTGTCTTTATTCCTTAATAATGATTTGCATGAGAAATAGCAGCCTCCAACCACGTTCCCCAACTTGTGATTATTGGTTGAGGTGGAAGCGGAACACCGGGTAGATGATGTTTGTAAAACTGAACTCGTAATGATGCATTTAAAAATACTTTCTTAACACTACTAATTAAAGTATTTACTAAGGGAAAATGGTTTCTGACTTCTTCTGCAACACGATTTAGTCCGTGCGCCAAGCAAGTTGTTTGAATTAAATTTTGGTAAAAGATTTTCAAATTGAAAACTGCCTTCACCATGTAGCATCCGTCAAAAACAATAGAATTTTCTCTGTTGGAATCGATTCCGGTAAGAAGAAAGTTGCCTGTTCTTCCTGTATAAACCTTGTTATTGTCAAATTATTTGCCTTTTCCAACTGTTTGTATGAAATTAAATAAGATTTTGCTGGAGCCGATACGTTAAGGATACCAGTTATTAAATGAACTATGTATCTGCCCACACTATCAGTAGTTTCATCGACGCATATATAAAGACAATTATATGCAACAAACTTCTTAATGCTATTCAATGTTTCTGCATAGATACAGCGAATATAATTGTTTCTTAACGTGTTCTCGTCGGGCATGTTATATTTGCTGATGTATTGTTGCAAAAATAACTTGACGTTTAAATTGTTTAATTTATGTAGTGGAATATCTGCCGACACAAATCTTCATTAAATTGTTCTTGTTCGGATGTTTTGGAAGTTTATGGCAAACATTGCAGTTAATGTTTGCTGACTCTTCTTCGCCAATTTCATCTTTGTTAGTTTTGCAGCATGAGATGGAGTTTTCATATGTTGGTCGACTTGGAACTTTCTCTCACTTGTAATCTGCAAAAAAAATATCACATTATCGCTTGTTTTCTTAAAAATAAATGTTAGTAAAAGATAAAGGAATAATTAAAAACTTAATTAATTAATTAATAAGAGGAAATAAAATTAAAATTTTACTCACAATCTTGCAGCATGCTACGCAAAACAATTTTTCTCCATCCATACGCAATTCTGAATAAGGTGCAATCCACCCAGGCACAGTCGCTATTTTCGGCATTTTTGCTATTATATATCACAAATCACAAGTTTATACTTCGAAAAGCCAACGTAAAATGACGTTTAAAATAAAATTACTATCGAATATGGGAATAAATTTCTCCGAATAGCAAAGAAACACATATACTCCTAATTTTCTGGGTAGATATATTTTTTTATTTATTTAGAAGTTTTAAGGTATTCGCTTTTCCTAGAATTTTGTCTCGGCCTTGATATATGGGAAAAACATTAATAAATTCTTGGAGATGCTTATCGGAAAGGTAACGGGAAGAGGCTTAATAAAATGCTATTTTTAATTTAAAGAGGGCAGTTTAATTTTGGTTTGTTTGTTACATCCACGACATATTTTTAGTAATGCCTATAATAAATTGGATTTAGTAAATAAATAAAACTCGGATACTTAAAATTTGCAAAAATGCTGAATTACTACAGAATATGCAAATAATATGCAAGATATATATGTTATGAAAATTTGCAAATTTATGCAAACTTCATATAATCCGGCCTTTACTCATAAAAAATCCCTATATCTATTTTTATAATAAAGTCTATTAAAATCATGCCAATTCGTATATAATTGACTTATTTCAAATTATTAATTTATGTTTACAGTTTAATGAACGAGCTATACCATTCGAATATTTCACGGCGAAAGTCATACATATACGCATGCGTTAAATAAACAAATCAACATTTAGAACTTAACTACATTAGAATGTATTTAAATTTAAGATGTTTAACGTATATTAAAACCGTTAATAACCGGACATTGTCCTTTAAGGAAGCATTTGTACACCATGGGCTTGGTTAGCGAGCCCTGGTGTAGGAGATGTGAGAAACAGGAGGAAACTAGCCTTCATGTAACATGCACGTGTGAGGAACTGAAGGAAACTCAGACAGAAATATTTCTGGAGAGATCTATTGGATCCTTCGAGTGTACTCAAACTTCCCCTGAGGAGGATAGTGGCTTTTATCGAGGACACAAGACTAACAGAGTGGAATTGAGAGATCTATTGGGGATAGTACACCCCAAAACAGAGAAGAAGAAGAAGAAAGAAGAGTATATTAAAACAATGAGAAAGTTGAAACTATTCATATTAATTAACATTTAATTACAAACATCGATAGATCAAGAGAGCGTGGAGGCCAAGAAACATCGACGAAATGTAAAATGACATGGCCAGGAAACATTTGTCGAACCACTTCCATGGATGCTCTCGCCGTGTGGGTTGCGACGACATCGTGTAGTACTAGGTTTGTTTTAATTAAGGCGGTTTGCGTAACCACATTCTCTCATGTTCACTCGATGGCTTTTCAGTTCTGGATGGAGCAAGTTTAACATTTCGATGTAGCGCGTTGATGTCATAGCAGCTGCGGTTTCCCCTCTTCAAAAAAGTAAGAACCAACAATCCCTACCTTGGAGACACTGCACCGCACTGTTACTTTTGTGCTGTGGAGATGTTTTTGGTGTAGTTCATGCGGATTCTCCGACGCCCTGTACTGACAATTCTGTACATTAACATGGCCACTCAAATGGAAATAGGCTTCGTCAACCATCAATATTCAGACGTTTGCATCTTCCGTAAGAACGGCGTCCATTATGCCACAAAATTTTGCTTCTATATATAATTTTTATTAATAATATACCAGGGTCTATTAGCTTTTGTCGTTTATTTTATGTCGATGATGCTAATCTGTACTGTGACTTCCTCGGATGCTTATGCTGGAATTCAGGCCGATTAAGTTAATTTTTATTATTACTGCAACGCAATAGATTACTGCTGAATGTAAATAAGTATCAGGCTATATCATTTACACGCAATACTATCATTATAAATCATATCTTTTCTTTTGTAAATCATCTGTTAGAAAGGACAAATTACGTTAAAGACGTTGGTATTCATATTGACAGTAAGCTCTTATTTGACCAACATGGAGATATTATAGCTCAAAAAAATTTTTGAGCCTTGGCTTTTCTAATACGAGTTTCTTGTTATTTCCGAAATATAGATAGCAACAGAACCTTATCTTTTGTTCTTGTTCACATTAACTTGTAGTATTACCCCAGGCTATAGAATCCTTGTTACGAAAGTATGTTAATCGAGTTGAGAGAATTCAACGAAAATTTTAAAGTATCTAAATTTTAAAGTCCATACTCAAAAAAATTGTTTGAGTTTATACGGACTCCATTCTCTTAAAGATAAAAAGATTAACTTCAGATTTCGCGTTTCTGTACAAGATCGTTAAGAATTGCCTGGATAGTCAGTCCGTATTGGTAATTTTAATTTTCATGCTGGTGGATACGTGAGACATTTGGGTTCTACATTTTATTTGCCGAATTGTAACACCTACGCACGCTTGCATAGATTTAATAGATTTATCATATTAATTATTTTAATAGTAAAGATGTGTTTAATTTAGGCTACAGAGCTGCTTTATTATTTGCTAAGCAGCTCCTTGATTGTTGGTTTTATTTGAGAAATTCCTTTTGTTCCTATTTTCTTTTGTAACTGTTTTATTTTTCCTTATGTAATTGTACCACAATTTTATTGGGACTATACGATGTGTGGCAATTAAGTTCCAGGAATTTGTCAATAAAACACGAGCATAATTTTGTTATCGACCGTCACAATAGTCTCCTCTAACTCAACACAATGATTTCATCGTTGCTCCCACGATTGGAAGAATCCTTGGTAATCCTCCGAAATTAGCCCGTTCAGCACCGCGGTTACAGCTTTCTTGACCTCCTATACGCCCCAATGATGAGATCCCTTGGGGTGCGACTTCATCTTTGGGAATAATAAAAAGTGGCGGGGGGCCATATCGGGGCTAAAGCGTGAGTGCGACAACGTTGAAATGCCTTTTTTCGCCAAAAACTCTTGTACAATAAACGAGGAATGGGTCAGCGCGTTGTCGTGGTGCAAGATCCAGCCGTTCGCAGCGAGTTTAGGCCGCACACGGAAAATGCGTGCCAGCAGCCACTCCAGGACGCCAACATACCTGTCCAGTCACTGTCTGGCCGGCAGAAACACATTAACGATGAATGATGCCGCAGATGTCGAAAAAAACTATCCACATTGACTTCAGTCGCGACTTGTACATCCTCGCTTTCGTGGGCCTCTCCCTTTGCCACCTACTGCTGACTTTATTTACGGGTCTCGGGGTCATATTCAAATATCCAGGTCTCATGTCCAGTGACTACATGACTCATCCAGGATCTGCCGTCGCTCTGAATGCGGGGCAACAAATCCTCGCAGTTCGATTTTCTCGTGGGTGAGGAGTTTTGGCAAAATCCTTGCGCAAATATTTTGCATGTTCAAATTTTCGTGTAACTTCTTGCGAACGGTTTCTTTGTTGATGTTTAACTCGTCAGACACCTCACGAATGCTTTCGTCAGACGTGTTCAGCGCTAGCAGACGATTGACATTCGCGTGTCAGTACGAGAGTTGACGGGAGCTCCTTCACGCGGATAGTCATCTACAGACTCACGTCCTTCCTTGAACCGTTTCGCCCATTAATACGCGAGCGTTTTCGATATGCACTCGTCTGCCTATTTTCGAATAATTTTCGAGGGTTTTTCGCCACATTTCACTAAAAATTGGATCATAACATTTTGCTTGTAATGTGAATCACTCATTTTCATGACGCTTCTACAAAAGTTACTTTCGAAAAACACACGTCAAACACAAACCAAACGTGCTATCGACTTCAAACTTCGAATGGAACTAAAGGAAAGTCCCCTCTTTCAAGAATATATTTACGAATGACGCAGTTTTGCCAGTTCCAGAGTTATAAGTAAATTTCCGGAACTTAATTGCCCCACCTCGTATGTCCTGTTGTGTAGCATCATTGTAGCAATAAATAAACACAAATAAATAGCTATGATCTGTGCACCGAACAGATAGAGTGATCACGACACAGGCACTTGTCGAACCGGTTTTAAACGAGCTAATGAAAATTCTCGCTGATTTCGCAGGCGATAGATGTCGCTTTTTCGGTGGTGATTCTGCCATTTCTAATGAAATGAATTTAAACTAAGCACCGATTACACAGGTCTACAAAATTAAACTTTTTGCCAGATGTTTCTATTTTGAAAACTGATTTTATATAATTTTGGTAGGCTGATTTCAAAAATTCTATGCATTTATTTGTATCACGTAAGGTATTTTTGCAAATATTAAATGAAAAAAAAAACATATTTCTAAAAAAAATTATTTGTTTATTGAGTAAAAAGGTGGAATACAGGTTATCAAAGTGGAAAAAATACTTTACTCAGTCTTTTTTAAGTGAAATCTTTGTCTTTTTGACAGAAAGCTGCGTTGTCCGGACATTCGGTTGTATGTTTTTAAGGGCATATCCCGTTTTAACATCCAGCAGTAGTCCGCCATCATCGTTATGGTCCATCTGCATTGGTATCGCCGTTCCATTTCCTTAATGTCTTGGTGAAACCTCTCTCCCTGTTCTTCGCTAACTGCTCCAAGATTTTCAGGAAAATAGTTCAAGTGTGAAAACAGGAAATGCACTTTCAAACTCATATTACAACCTAGACGATGAAAGTGTTGTAACATATTTTGAACAATATTTTCGTAGTTTTCGTCCTTAGAGTTCCCAAGAAACTTATCAATTACTTCTTTAAATGAAACCCAGGCGTTTTTCTCGACATTGGTCATTGTGTTTTGAAAATCCTTGTCTTTGCATAATGTTCTTATCTGCGGCCCAACAAAATTACCTTCTTTTAACTTGGCATCGGATAAGGCTGGAAATGTCTCGCACAAATATTTAAAACACTGTCCATTTTTGCTTTAACAAACTGCTGCATCAAGCCAAGTTTGATATGGAGAGGAGGCAATAAAACTTTTTTGGGGTCAACCAAGCTATCTCTTAATACATTTTTGCTACCAGGTGTAAGGCTTGTTCTAGAGGGCCATTCTATTTGAGTCCAATGTCTATCCCTTGCTCGACTATCCCACTCACAAATAAAGCATGGAAATTTTGTATAACCTCCTTGTTGTCCTAGTAGCATGCACAGCACTTTAAGGTCACCACAAAGCATCCACTGATGTTCTTGGTAGTTTATTTTCTTTAAAAGAAGTTCAAAATTTTCATACGTTTCCATTAAATGTACCGAATGGGTAACGGGAACCGATGCCAACTCGTTACCATTGTGCTATAAAACGCCTTTTAAACTACGCTTACTTGAGTCAATAAAGAGGCGCCATTCTTCTTTTACATACGGCACATTTCCTGATCTTGAAATTAAGTCAGGAATATTGTTGCAATACACTAGCGGTCCGTCTTGAGTAAAATATTGACATAACTCTTTTTCGCGATCCCGGTAAAAGCTTGATGTGACGCCAGGTGCCAGTAAATGTTTCTCACGAAGTCGGGAGGCTAACAATTCGGATGCGTCCTTTGGAAGGTGCAAATCTCTAATTAAATCATTTAGTTCGCTCTGGTTAAACACTTCGGGCTCTCTGAAATCTGGTGTGAAATCTGAGTCATCTGGGTCGCAATTAGATTCCTCTGATTCTGACGATATGACGTTTTCTAGTGCTTTTGGGGCGGTAGGTATCGGTACATCTGGTCCATGAGGAACTGGTCGAATAGCAGAGTCAAGATTGGGATACACAATTTGTTTCTTATTTTTTCTGTTGAATCCTTGAACATTACACGAATAAAAATAACAATCATCACTGTGATTTCTAGGCTCTCGCCATACCATAGGAACACCAAAGCTTAAACATTTCTTCCTACCTTTTTGCCAGTTTCTTAATGTTTCAACGCAAACGGAACAAACAGTATGAGGAGCCCAGGACTTGTCTTGGTCGCCAATTTTTACACCAAAATAAGCGTGGTATACATTTTTCACAAACGAAGTTATAGTTTGCTTCTGCTTTACTACGACATAAATACCACAGATATAACAAAAGTTATTCGGATTGTTCACACAATGTCTTCTTTCCATATTTATACGTTCTAGAACACTTAAAATACGCAACAACGAAGACAACAAGCGCGCGGACACAGTAGCACGACGACTAACACGACCAAACTGCACATAAGCAGGTTTCAACGTTGTATTGACGCTTCTGCGCCGACTCTGTTGCTTTGCTGAGAAATCTAATATTAACCAGTGTTGCCAAATCACATTAAATTTCATAAAAATCAATTCATTTAAAAATTATGCCTAACATGGAACAAACATATTCTTGTCATAGGTATGTATATTAATAAAATAACATTTTTAAGATATAGAGCGCTATAAAAAAAAATTATGTGATAGAGCAAAAATATGGCGTTTTTTTTGGAATAAGGGCCCCCAAACATATACAAATTAGCAAACAGCTTTCAAACATCAAAATCACTGTAGACCTGTGTTATCAATGGCACACTATGTTCTAGCAACAGCAAGACTAATTTTACAATAAAAATAAAATGCAAATAGTTTCAAAATCACGGCAAAATTCTAGGTAAAAAACGTAGCTGACTGCTAAGAAAGTTAGGTTATGTCGCTGAGCCACTAAAATTTCAATCGTTTGTAACTGACTTTTCATTAATTTTACCCAGCCAATCAAAGACTTAGTTTTTGTGATCGCGAACTGATCACGTATTTTTTGCACTTTTTCTGTTGGGCGGATAAGTATAGGTAGATAATTAAGAATATCCCCTTGTATAGCAAACATCAAATAAGATGGCGGGCGGTGGGGATGCACTGTAGTCGTTTTTACGAACTTTATGTAAAACCAAATACAAAGTTTCTCACTATTTCTAATGCTGCGCGGAGTTATTCCCACCGCCCGCCATCTTATTTAGCGCTTGCTATACATACCTATATTTAAATACACAAACAAATCAATATTTAGACAACTCTGTTTTAAATACGAAAATTGAATTTGTTACATTCGCCCATCCTTAAACAAAGAAATACTTGGCGAGAATATTTTGCTATTATCTCAGTTGCTTTCGTCGTTGAATATTCACAAGGAAATTTAAATTAATTTAAATTGTAATTTTTTATTTGAAAAGTATGAAAATAACCCTCATTTAAATATGTACTGACTCCAACATTGAAATTTTAGTTCATATTCAAACGTGAACAATGCAGAAAGTTTTTTTCCTACGATCCCATCTACATAGACTAACTAAACAAATTTTAGTTAAAATAACATGAAAAACCTACCCCAAATTCCGATCATTAATTTTCATCTACACAGAAACTCAAAAAATTTTAGTTTAAATAACAAAAATTCTTTCCCCAAATTCTATTTGCCTCGTTTTATATGTTTCGTTGTTAATTCAAAATAAAATTAGTCAGATAAGTTAGAGTGTAAAGTTATCGCGTCGTCGCGTCCGTAGATTAAAACTAGCACCCCTCAGGAAAAAAAAGCGACAGCCTTCGGCGAGGGAAGGTTTTTGAAATTTCCTTTTTCATTTGATGGATGATCCGTGATATTGTTGTTTCTGTCACACATTCGCCTCTTACTATTCGAAATTGCTTCTTCTCCGGCGAGGCGATCGAACCCCTATTTGAAAATTTCAACGTGCCTTTCGGTTTTGCACGCCCGAAAAGACAACATTGCATACCAGAATTAATTGCAATCAGTTTACACGGTCATTCAGATGATACGACTCAACGATTCCGAAGGCGGCGAACGCGCTGAGAAACTGACAGAGATGGAAAGAACAGACGGTGTATTATTTTCACGCGGGGTGAATATTAAGTAACGTTGGAGTTTAAAGACAATGACGTCAGCTCAAATATCTTCTAAAGATGAATATGTACCTTTCACATATTCATAAAGTAATCTCTTTTCGAAGAAATCCTATACCTTCAAGACTTTTTTTTTGCAATATTCAAACTTACATATGTACATACGAATAAAATTAAATCGTGCAGACACAGAATTTGATATAACAGAATTTTACCTACAAAGAGTTCACGTCAAATTGGGAAATTCGGTCAGTCTTTTCCTTTTAATACCATCATACATGCCTATTTTTTCATATAGTTTGATTCCGTCGTTCGTATAGAATAGTACATTTCTACAATTTCAATACTTTGCTTATCTCTCCACATTCAGCACTTGACTCTGTAATTTCCTATTGCCCCTAATACAGTACGACATACGAAGTTCAATAAAAAGTTTTTCACTTCCTGTTTGTATCTATATAAAAAAATAAAATAGCTCATTGGTTTTTGAGCGTTTTAATAAATTTAAGTTAGAAATATAGTTACTAACATCTGGAAATTAAACCTTAAAAATAATGTCGTATAAATGTTGCCCTTGACGTCTTATGCACTCATCTAAACGATATCGTGCATTTGCAATAACGCATTAACACAGTGCTACAGGAATGATGGTAATTTGTTCTAGTCTTCGGTCTTTAAGTTCATTTATATTCGCCGTAGGATTTTCATACACCTTACTTTTAAGGTAGCCTCACAAGATGAAATCTGATGGTGCCAGATCACAGCTTCTTGCAGGCCAGTCAATATCACCTCCACGCAAAATTAATTTTTCAGGGAAAAGCATTCTTACTGCCCCTAAAGTTTTATTCGCAGGATCGCTTGTAGCGCCATTCTAATGCCAAAGGCCAGTCAATGTCACCTCTACGCGAAACAAATTTTTCAGGGAAAAACATTCTTACTGCCTCTAAAGTATCATTCGCAGGATCGCTTGTGGCGCCATCCTAATGGAACCATATGCGATTATCAAAGCCTTCAAATGCTTCTAATGCTGGTCCTACAAAATTGTGAATCATCTAAGTATATCGTTGGGCATTTACTGTTATTGATTATAATCGATTATTCTCAAAAAGATACTAACCAATCTGGAAGCCTCTGGAAGACATTGCTGCCCATACAATTACTATCGGAGTGTGCCAAGCGACTGATTGTTTTTCTCTTGGGTTTGCCGCACACCAGTACCGGCAATTCTGTTTGTTCACGTACCCGTCTAAATGAAAATATGCTTCGTGACTAAAAAGAATATTATCAAAGTGATTGAACTCCTGTAGCAAAATTAAGAATGAAGAATGATGATCACCATCATCATTCTTCAAAGCTCGAACCATCTGAATCTTATAAGGATGGCAATGTAAATCATTCTTCAAAATTCTTTGAACACTAGACCAGTTTAAATGTAAAGCAAACACATGTTTTCTTGTCCAATGATGTGGATTTTGGTTACAGCAGCACTCACAGCTTCGATGTTCATCTAATTTCTAACAAATGTTCTGCGGCCACGGGGCTTAGAACAAACTGTAGAACTATTTACTTGAAAATTGCGTATCCATTGCTTTATTCAATTAGCAGATGGACCTTGATGAGCATATCGCAAATTGTAGTGTTTTCGAAACGCTCTCTGGACTTGCACGTAAAAATGAGCATTTTCGTGGAATGCTTTTACACAAAAAGCACGCTCTTCACCAGTAAAGTGTTCCATTGGGAAAAAAAATCACAAAACGATAATTCGAATGGTGGCAGTAAAAATAATCTGTGACCGTTTCCCCTAGATACATAAAACAAAACATGTCTACACATTTACAAAAAGAGGATGAATAACTGTTTTTGACTAACGGAAAGACACCAAGTTCTGTCAATAAAGAAGGCATTAATACAATTACCAGAAAGGAGAGAAATTAAACCATGAAAGAAGGTCTACGAGTGGAACTAATTCTAAACGAGAATTCTTCATCACTTTCAAAGGGTGAAATAGAACAGCTACAAAGTATTTAATAAACAGAAAATCAACAACCAAACGGCAGGAAAGAGTTTAAAAAAAATATTATATAATGTGGTTGGAGTTTGAGGTTAAGGCGAAGGTGATGTCAAAAAATAAATAGCTCTAGCACGTTAACTCAATACCCTAGTACCCTAATCTACTTCAATATTTATGGAGCTTACATATACGAGGGAGAAACTATTGTTGGTACAAAAAAAAACCTTTCAACTCTATGCACTTAGGACAACTATATTACAACTGTTTCTGTCTTCGAAATAGTAAGATCTTCCAAACTCTGCAATTTCAGTCACCTCCTCTTTCAATGCGAATCTCTGCTAGCTAAGCCGTTACTTCAGGTTTCGGAATATAAAAAGTCAGATCAGGTGAATACTGGCAATGAGGCAGCAATTCGAAATGTTATTCGATCAATTTAATAACAATTGCAAACGAATCCACTAATGCGTTATTATGGTGAAACCACAAACTTATTCTTTAGTCCAGCTTTGGAATGGTTCAATAAATTAGTATAAAATAGTTAATTGATGAATCCCAAAATTCCATAGCGGTAACCTTTCTGGATGGAACCACTTTTATTTTCTTTGGTATTCGTTTACTAGAGGATATCCAATGTTTCCTGTTCTTTCACTTTTAGCGCAAAATTATGGAACCACGCTTTGTCCACAGCTACATAACATCGGAAAAACTCACCTGGATTGTACATATTCAAACATTGAGTTTATATTATCAGACGATTTCGTTTTTGGTCGTCTAACAGTAAACACGATACCCATTTTGCTCATTACTTTTCAGTTACACCTTAGAAAACACTACAGTGCTTATGTAAATACTGCCTAGAGTTGCCACGTCTTATCCTGAAAGATATTAGAATAAAATGTTAACGCAAATGCAACATATAAACTTGCGAAACGAATTAATTATAAACCTTTTATATAAAGTTTATATAAATACTTTTGTAATGTACACTTGAGTTACAATACAAGTATAAATTAAGATTCAAAAATAATTGATTATACCAAAGTCTCTGCGTGTGATTAATATTTTTCTTAAAGAACTGACTTGTTAGCACTTTTAGTTTCAAAGATTTATTCCTAATAATGTAAAGAAAGCAGTTGTGTATAAAAAATATAATTAACTTTATTACATATATCCAATACGAATATATGATATACATTAGGTAATAATTCATTTAAATAAATACAAATTATTATTAAATATATAAAAAAAAGTATCGTTGCTATTGTAGATGTTCGAATTAGAATCCAAAGTATTGAAATTCATATGAATCTTAAATTTTTTTAATTATTATTTACTTTGGTCTGGCATGTCAGTTAGATCGGAGTTATTATAGTGTATGCTACTTGTATTATTATTTACGGATATGATTAAATCCTGTATATTATCTTCAATTTCGTATACTTGTCACATTTTCATAAGTTGAAATACTTAGTACAATAATAATAGCAAACATGAATATCAATTAAGCATATATCTTTTTTTTACATTATTGTTGTACTTAGTCCATTCTGCGAATAAAATTTAATAAATGTCTAAATATTGAAGCCATCATATAAGTCACTTTAAAAGTGATGATGATCATCCTAATATATTTTTTTAATTGATCCCGTCCAATTGTATGGAGGTAGCGTTTAGATTCTGTGACCAAAGCTCTCTGTGATATTTCCAAGTTTGTAGTTATCAGTCAAATTTCCCTGGCCTCTCCTTTCTAACAACAATATTCATATTGGTTAGCATTCTGAACTTACTGCAAATGAGAATTAATGAATATTAAATCTCATTATTACATGTCAATGTCGCCTTATATGATGCATTAATAACTACAATCCGACAAACCAAGTTTGTACTGGCATGTATAACACACCTCGTCGCGACTACGATCTTACAGGTTGTTAGCATAATTAAAAATTAGTGAAAAGCCATTTCCATCAACGGGAACGTATAGACGCGTTTCGCTTTAATTGAAGCTTATCAATGTAATAACAATAATGTAATAATAATAAGCTTCAATTAGAGCGAAACGCGTTTGTACGTTCCCGTTGATGGAAATGGCTTTTCACTAATTTTTAATTATCCTAATATTCATATTGCTCTAACACAACATAAATAATAACTCATCGAACGCTAATTTTTATTACAAATAAATGATGATGTGTACACTTACAGATATGTATATTGCATGTCTGTTTCATTTGTAACAAATGCGTGATACGTGCATAACGTATTGATATAATTAAACCTTTTCGCTCATTTTTATATTTAAAGTCGATAATAGTCTCTTGACAAAACTACTTTTTTTTTACAATGAAGTGATACTATTAAGAAAAAAAAATGCAAGTGTTCAAAAATAAATAGACAAACACAACATATAATGACTTTTGACATCAAGAAACAAGATAGAAAATGGAGCAATTAATTTTACTAAATTCAATTTGCTTAACAGAATCCGAAATTTCACACTAGTAAATAAAAAGTTATACACGTTAATTCTATAATCAGAAAGAAATAGATATAGTCCCATAAGAGCCTAGGTATATAGTTTTCTAAGCTACAACACTTTCGTGATGATTTTGAAACATGCTTTAAACCCTGCTGTGAAGACCCGTAAAATTTCGGAGAATTATCACCAAGATTATTGGTGCTTCACAAAAATTTGTTTAACCATCGTTTTATTGTTCATTTATATGTTGTATTATTTTCCTATACAAAATTGATATTACGAGCAACAACTGTGCAGTGACGTCATGTAATTACTCATTGGAAACGATTTTGACTTTTTCTGGAGAAATTAAAATAATTCAGAATGTTTACGAGAGGCACGCTGGAATTATTGAAATGCTAAGAAAGTATAATATGTAGGAGAAGGCAACGTTGCATTTTTATAAACTACGGTCTTTAGTTAGTCGTCTGTAATAGTCAATTGAATCGCGTCTGTTACATAGTTCACGTGTGCACGTAGGGCATTGAACGTTCGGAACTTGCATTTGGCAATGAAGCCCCATTCCAAGTAACTGTGTTTCGTTGGTTTTGAAAATTTAAAAGTGGTCGGATTTCGGTTGGCGATAAGACTTATTCGAGAATGCCATGTTCTTCTGTAACTACTGAAAACGTTGAAGAAGTGAAAAAGTTAATAGAAAAAGATTCACAATTCACTTATGAAGTGATTCAGACAATACTTGACATTGGATACGCAACAGTTAACACAATTTCACACGATCGTCTTCGTATGAAAAAAAACTGTTACATATTGGGTGCCAAATAAACTCAATAACTTCCAAAAGGCAGAGCGTGTAAAGATCGCTCGAGAAACGTTACAATTCCTTAATTGCTAAAACAATGATGAAACGGACATACCATTTTATGATGTTCTCACTCGCCAGGAGGGTCGTGTATGGATCCATGAAGACGCAGCAACCCCAACGATGTAAAAAAAGCAGAGGTCTATGAAGAAAGTAATGTACACAGTTTTCTGTCGAAGAACAGATTTAATAAAAGCAATTAAACTTGAAGAACAACGTACAGCTACAGCTAACTGGTACACCACAAAATGCGTACCTGCTGTTTTTCAATCAATCAATATTTGCGGATTACTGTCACACCAGGACAATGTATCGTCACACTATACAGCTGACTCGTGATTTTTTACGTAAAAATAATGTAAAACTTATCAAACATTCACCTTATTTTGGAAATGTGTGACGTCTGCTTGTTCTTCCACCACGTGGTCGATGTTTCAAGTCGGTACACCAGATTGACGAAGCAATTCATGAATTTTTTTATACTATTGCGAAGGATGGCTGGATAGAAGCTTTTCATTTGTGAAAGGTTCGATTACAAAAGTACATTGATACTGGTGGCGAGTATTTTGAGCATGAATAAATTCATTTTCCAATACGTCTCTGTAGTTTTCTTGTATTTCAATAATTCCAGCGTGTACATTTTGTTGTATTTTGAATTTTTTGTTGAAGCAAATGAAAAATTAGTTTAATATTGTATTACTTGAACCTAAACCAAAAACTTTTATTTCATATTCGAATATATTTGAATACATTGTTGATAATTACATTACGAAAAGTTTCAAAACAATTGAATTGATTTAACTTTCACTTGATACAGATCCATAATGTAAAATAGAAGTAAAACAAATACATAAAATTTTCACTTAATAATACGTTATCGTAAAACGACAATTGTTTCGTCCACACAGTGGCGCTTCATCAGGTAAGTACTTATTAGAGATCGGTTTTATTTAAATACAAAATGTAAGCTCTTGGCTTAGGTTTTCAATTTAATTATACGTTTTCTAAGTTTTCGCATTACAATACTACAAATACAACATATTAGTCATAGTTGAATAAACGAGACACATCCACTGGAAACGTTGATAAGAGCTTAACTGAAACTCTGTTATGCCATTTCTTTTATAATTCACCATCCTTATGTAAATACTGCAGCGTACGGGCAAAAGTACATATTGGTAAATTCTTTCGTTCATTGTATCAAGGGTCCACGGCGGCTTAAATCCTAGACAGGGGACTTTATACCGGAGGCCTAAGGGAACATAGAAGAACCACGACAAGTAAGCATTTTTGAAGCTTACCCTCTGGAAATGACACAATATGTGATCACAATAGCGTCTCTTGTTACATAAGTACCTCCGCTTTAATCCCGGCCTAGCCATTGAATGTCGGATATTTTAGGTAGGTGCGTACATCATTTATAAAAAAATGTACTCATCTGTAATATATTTCAGAACCAATAGGGATATTTTTTTCATACAACATTATGTTCTAACTTGTTTTCATTCCATATGGTGAATATAAAGAATAATAGGGAACGCGATTAAATACAACAGTAAATAGATACATGTTAGTTGCATCGGAAGTATTTTGTTTCGGAACGAGTTGTATGTAGAGATGAGCGGTCGCGTGATTTTCAAAAAAGGTAATTTTTCTCAATCAACGTGATTTTAAATGACTGCTGAAAATATCAAGCTAGCCATAAAATTTGTATCCTAGAAGGCCATGAACGACATAGATAGACATATTGTCATGAATTTTTCCCCGAAGAAAAATTAAAGAAACAGTAAAAGACTATATATATTTATGTACATTCTATTCCAGGAAAATAATTAGAGATATTTTATATTTTATTTAAAATTTGATTATAATGTGTATTTTTGTCCACGCCTGTAGAATGTTCGAGCGTGGTCTTGATGTTTGCGGTTCCCGCCACGGCGGAAGTATATCGTCGTAGTCGGTCTTTTGATTTTGTTCTAGGTATGGAGATATTTATTTCCGTAGGGGAGAGTTAGAGATTTTTCATCCGTTAGACAGATAGGTTGAGTTAATTTTTTCCGAATAAAGACCTCCTTTTTATTCAGTACATTATAGTTAATTTCGGTTTGTGTTTTTAGTTGTGATCTTTGATGAGTTTAAAGTAATTTTCGATTAATTACGAGTTTTTGATACTTGTAATTTTTGATTTGTGCGACCTATCTGAAATCTCTCTTTAAGTTTAATTTTTTTAGTGAGGTGCGACGATCACATTAATTAATGTACGTGTGCATTTGCAAGTATATTTATATATATATATTAATGTAGTTATGTTATTTGTATATTGATTGAGCTCGTAAATTCAGTAAATTTTAGTTTATAATATTTTATAGTCAGAAAAATTTTCAACATTTTAGTTTTTTTTAGCTTGTTTTTGTTTTGGCTGGCTGTAGTTGTATTGAAGGTCAAGGAAATTTGGTGGGAGTTTGATCATGTTATAAAGCGCATGATCTAGTCATTTTTTGAGTTGCGCGCTCACAGATAATTTTCTGTTTGACGTTAGAAGTTTTTGGGTAACGTAATTAATTAAATTTGAAAGTTTTGCTAACTATTTAATTAGGTTAAGTTTGTTCGCGGTTAAATTGAGGTTTTTTATCTTGTGTACAAGTCAATATTTATACAAGTTTTCCTCAGTCTTATGCATTAGTGTTGCATAAGACACTCTTAATACTTTGTTGAGAGTTTTTTTTTTTTATTTATTTTTTTTGGAATTATATGTTTGTATTGTTAATGTGAGTTTCATTTCTAATACCTTTTTTATTTAACACATACCCTTCGAGGGTAGCCTGAAGATACAAGAGCTCCTGGAAGGCTGAACCGACTAGAGTTAGACTGAGCAAGCTGTTGTGTATTGTGGGCCAATTCAAATAATTAATCAACACCACAATCCATAGCAATATGTCACGTCTGAGCTTAGAGAATTGACGAAGTATAATTTGTAAATAAACATAAGTCTAATTGCCAAGTTGGAAGAAATTTTTGCAATTTATTCGCTATTTAAAAATGGCAATTCTATATAACGGACAACAGAAAGGGAACATAGCTTAAATTTATTGTAGAAATGGCAGTAAAATTAATGGTGAATGAGTTTATTCTGTCAGTGATGCATATCAGGATTTTTTAGAAGAATTTCCAGATATTACTATCTCATATGATCACTTTTCCACACGCAGTCGCCGTTTTATGCAATTATTCAGGGAAGCAAAAAACGTGGATTCCAAAAAGGGCAGTAGTTAGCCAACAGTTATAAATTAGTAAAATGTTAAAGCGGTAAGGCAGTTGGTAGAAGAACGTCCTCAGCTTTCTGTGCGACATTTACACCAAGAATTAGATCTTTCATATAGCACTTGCAGACGTATCCTTAAGCATGATCTACATTTACAACCCTACCGCTTGCAAGCGACTCATAAAATACTTCTTGTGGACAGGAATTTTGTCAAAAATTTATTGACCATTTTGATTGTTAGTGATTGAGGCATTGATTGAGGCATTATGTTTACTGATAAATCCTGGTTTCGTCTCTCTGGCTACGTAAATTCTCAAAGCATAAGAATGTGGAACGCAAATAATCCGAACTTTTTTTGTGCAATCGCTACTACATTATTAGAACTATATTTTTTGAATTAATGTCAATTAAAAATACAAAATTTTAAACAGTAGCCAAAAAATGCTTACAACTTTTAGGAATATTAAACGCTGCGCGTTACAGATTGGAAATCTGATGAATTATGATGAATTATTATGAATGATGAATTATAGGAAGGCTACTTTCAACGAGATGGAGCTCGTGTACATACTACCAATGAAAACATTGTTTTTCTGAAGGAATTTTTTGGAGATCGAATTATTTTAAATTCAAACACAATGCCACTTCGTTCCTGCGATTTAACACCGTGCAATATCTCTTTATGGCCATACTTAAAAATTATATTTAGTAACAACTGTTTTTGATCTTAATAACCAACAACAAAGAAACTAAATCGTAGAGATTAATAATTCACCTTGGTTGCTAGAAAATGTTACTAACAAAGCGAAGAACTTTACGCTGTAGAGATGAAGGTAGCGGCCATATTAGGCACCATATTTAATGAATATTGTTACATAATAGATTGTTTTGTTCTTCTTTTGATTTAAACAATAGGGTAAACGGTGCGGCGGTGCTCAAAAAACCGTGGCGACAAAACAAAAAAAACAAGAAAAGGAAAAAAAAATCAAAATTTCGGGCAATCTGGATAGTCCCACCTACTCGCTTCAGCCAACGTCTAACGGCCCACCCGGCTACGAAGACAGCCTCAGCTCAGGGGTTGGAGACCCAGAGGTACTAAAGACAGATAGTAAAGGACGCCACGGAATTTGGTACCGTTAGACGCCGCAAATTCAGAAAATTACGATAACACAAAATGGCAAGCCACGCGGCGGGTAAATGGTGCAACCAAGCCGTCCGAAATGTTATCGAAGAGGGAAAACAAAGAAAGGTCAGGCCAAAATTAACTCAAAACAATATGGTACTACGTAGATAGGCCTAAATTAATTGTTCACAAAACTCCAAAAAAAATCGAAACTACAAAAAAATTGTGAATTAACTCTACCCAGAAAACAAAAACCCCGTCAAAATACGTATTATCTGGTTCACAATTATAAATATAAAATTATAGGCCGGATCTATTGGGCAGACCCGGTATACATCTGGAGGCTTAATTATATTTTACATAAACTAAAATTTACAAGCTTGAATAAAGCATAAATTGAACGTTTGAAGTTCTGTAATATCTTAGAAATTAATTACTTAAGCACAATAAAAAGAGAAAACTTTAATATCTAGAAATCAGTTAATTATTAATTTAGACCAAACGAATAAATGATGAAATGTAAATCATAATTTAAAATCATAAATTTAAAAAAAAACTAGAAACTAAATTTATTTGAACGTATATATGAAAGAAACACCTATCCTTGTACACGTTTCGACTTTGCGCAAACAACAAAAGAAAAGACTCAATGAAGAGATCGAATATTTTATGCACAAATTGGTTCTTTGTTAACAACGAACACGTGTCAAATTATGTTGTATTCTAAATTTAAGCGTTTAAATATCACAAACCAAATGAAGAAAAGAAATATTAATGCTGCTTTTACATTAATTTAAACAAAAAATTAATATTAAGAATAGAGTTACGTAGAAAAAAAAGAAAGGGAAAAATTGAATATATATATATAAGGAAGACTAAATCTGACTATTATGATAACGATTAATAAATAGATTGAACAAATGTTACACTGGTCTGCAACAAAATCCTCCTTCATAAAATTATGTCATAAATATGAAGATTTCGATGCTCTGAATCTGTTCCATATGGCCAATTTTTTCTATCACGTCTAGTTTTTTCGATATGATTTTTTTTCCAAAATATCATAAATTCCGTTTTTTTTTAATTCGTTATATGCGTTAACATTATAAACAATGTATATACATACGAAATAGGTTTTTGCTAGTTATAAGAGAAAGAAGGAAAGTCCCGAAAGTGATTTCTATGGTAGTACATATGCGCCTGCGCAGTATACACTGTGTCTTTACAACAGTTAGTTGAAAACTTGTCTTTTAATTGTTTACGTTCTATATCAAATACTTTGGTAAGTTTTGCACAAAATTCATGTTATACATATATTTTAAGTATTTTATGTGTAGGTTATCCATTTTTTTATGAACATAGATAATAAATATAAAATAGATATTTAAAATTATTTTTTAAAAAAATTCCATTCAATTTTAGGTTATAAAATGCCGCGCGCTTGTAAGAATTCTACCGACTGTTTTTGCTATATTTGTGGTGAGTTTACTCTAAAAACACAGCGAAATGCGATAACAGATCTTGTTAAAAAAGCTTATCAGCTTTATTTTGGATTCTCTATCGATGAGAGGGATAAAAGTTGGTTCCCAAAAATTTGCTGTAACAGTTGTTCAAGAACGTTGAGAGGTTGGCTTGAAGGAAGTCACAAATCTATGCCGTTTACGATGCCAATGCTTTGGAGTGAACATCAGAATCATGAAAATGACTGTTTTTTATGCATGACATCAACACGAGGATTCTCGAAAAAAAATAAAAACAAGATTGTATATCCAAATATCGCATCTGCAAAGAGACCACTTCCTCGTGGTGAAGGCAGTTCACCTTCAGTACCTACAAAAAATAGCGAGAAGATGGAAAATAAAAATACTTCTGGTCTACAGCCTCAATCGAGTTCTATTTCTTCCTGTACATCTTCATCATCATACGCTTCATCAGGATCTTCAAGCCCATCAAAAGAACCTTATTTTCTTAAACAACCTGATTTAAATGATCTCGTTAGAGACTTGGGGCTCTCAAAATCTAAGGCTCAATTACTCGGATCAAGATTGAAACAGTGGAATTTGTTGGATAAAAGTACAAGAGTCTCATATTTTCGCACAAGACAAGAAGATTTTACGAGTTACTTTTCCAAAGAAAATGATTTAGTATATTGTAATGATGCTGAGTTTCCCAGAAAATTCTGACGAATGGAGACTTTTTATTGATGCGTCGAAGATTAGTTTGAAAGCCGTTTTACTTCACAATGGAAATAAATACCCATCAGTGCCTCTAGCACATGCAACAAACATGAAAGAAAATTATGCAAATCTGGAGGTATTACTTGAAAAAATAAAATATTCTCAATACCTATGGAATATTTGTGCTGACTTAAAAGTTGTCGCTATACTTACTGGATTGAAAGGAGGATACACCAAGTTTTGCTGTTTTTTATGTGAGTGGGACAGTCGCGCAAGAGACAAACATTACAAAGTTAAAACTTGGCCGCAAAGAAAAAGCTTGACACCTGGACTTTAAAATGTATCTCAAGAACCTCTAGTGCCAAGTGACAAAATTTTTTTGCCACCACTTCATATAAAGCTGGGGCTCATGAAAAACTTAGTGAAAGCTATGAACAAGGATGGTGCAGGCTTTCAATATCTCAAAACAAAATTTCCTCGAATCAGTGACGCGAAATTGAAAGAAGGGATTTTTGTAGGTCCGCAAATACGAGAGCTTATGAGGGATGAAGTTTTCAATTAGAAGTTGAGCAAAGCTGAAAAAAAAGCTTGGGTGGCTTTTGTAAAAGTGTGTCATAATTTTCTAGGTAATACAAAAGCTGACAACTACCGACAAATCATTCGAGAGCTTCTTTCTGCTTATAAAGCTTTAGGATGCAATATGTCACTCAAAATTCATTTTTTGGACTCGCATTTAGATTTCTTTCCGGAAAATCTCGGTGCCGTATCAGATGAGCATGGTGAAAGGTTTCATCAGGATATTATGCATATTGAAAGACGCTACAATGGAAAATGGTCAGCAGCAATGCTTGCTGATTTTTGTTGGTCGATTCGCCGAGAAACTTCGATGGAAACGATGAAAAGAAAAAAAAACAAAATAACTTGAATTATATTACCATAATGGGATAAATATACTGATATTTCAACTTGTAACTGTAAAATTAGCATTTTTCGTTGTAAAACTTAGACCGTAGTCTTTTTTCACTTTTTCGTAATTGTTGTTACTAAAATAATATCGTCTTTTAATTAAATGGACACTATATTTAAAATCTATGTGCTGTATTTTTTTGCATATTAAATTCCGAGGTAAGAGCACCAAATATGATGTAATCATGCATGAAAACAATGAGGAGAAAAAAAGAATTTTTTTCTGCAGACCAGTGTTATTAGCTAAATTATGAATTTGAATTAGGAAATTACGTACTTAGCGTATATATAAAAAACTTAAATCAGCTAAAATAAGTTAGAAAAATAAGAGAGAGAGAAATTACGTACTTAGCGTATATATAAAAAACTTAAATCAACTAAAATAAGTGAGTGATAAATAAATTAAAAAAAAAGAAAGCTCTTAGCTCGATTGTCCGTCTCGACAATCGTGGTGGGTATTTAGCCTTGATTGCGCTGTCTACTTGTCCTTTGTTTCACGTAGATATGGAATCTCAAATGGCAGGTTGTGGAAAGAAGAAACGTAGATGTCCCAACGAACTATGAGACTTCAGTCGCTCATACAGAAAAAAACATCTGTTTTAAAGATGCAAATAAACAAATAAAAATTAAATAAAATAATTTAATTTCAAAATTACGTACCAGAATGTTCTGATGGTTTCTTCTTATAACACACAACTATATCTCGTTAGAGAGAAACGACACCCTCTCGTCACCGTAAACAAACGATCCCTTACGGGTAATTGGTGCTTCCAAAAAAATAACGTTGTGCTTAATATATCCCTATAGGTAGGAGGGCTACAACAACGACTCTTCATTAATTAAAGCCCTATAAATAAGTAACCACGATTATGAACGAGAGCGGTATCACCACTGTCAGATATCGGTGTCGATCTTACATCTCAGCGAAAGATATCTCGCATTCGGCAATCGAAGTGGAGAGGCAAAACAACGAAGAAAGCTAATACGCAATTACAACTACAGATAAATGAACGTAAGCATATGACCTTACAGGTATCTTCAAAATTACTAGAACAAAATAAAATCAAGAAAGACGCTAATTTGTGACAAAATAATGAAGTGTCTACGAACGCGTAACAACGGATCTTCAAAACTTCACACGACAAACTCCAATGGATGACTTCACAGATGACGAAGATTCATTTCTCTAATAAAAAAAAACGTTTCTCTTCTTAACCAACACGTTTGTGTTAAAAGAAAAAATTAATGATTGCTTCAGTGTCATACTTGCTTGTTTTATATACTGCATTAATAAATTATTGTGGTTACTTTAATTATTAATTCATCTTTATTTTGAATATTGTGAGGTTTTAAATACATATAGCAAACGCCAAATAAGATGGCGAGAGGAGGGGGTGCGCAGAAGCCGTTTTCATAAACGTCCACCTTATATATTTTACTCTTATAAATTATTAATTTATTAAGTGATAGTTGTGTAGTTTACGCCAACTATGGTATCTTACAAATTGATGTAAAACTAAATACAAATCTCTACAATACTTCTAATCCTGCGCGAATTTACCCCTCCGCTCGCCAACTTCTCTGGCGCTTGCTATAATGTTGTTTAATCTAACTAGGTTTTTTATGTTAGTTTTCAAATTTAATTTTTTGGTATTTTTTCATTTTAAAGCAAACAGCACTCCAAAATGGCTATATTTTTTTATAATAAAAGTCGAGGACGTGAGAATAAACTCATGGTGTTGCCGCTTTTCTTAAGAAGGGTAAGTTGATATAATTTTAGTTTGTGCATTTATTTTATTTTAAAATCAGTGTATATGTGTTAGCTTTACTGTTCCCCATGTGCGACACTTTTATTAGTGGTTTGGCAACTGATGATGACAACTTAGTTGTCGAAGTACGTATTTAGGATACGATTATTAATTGTGGCAAGGGGTTTTATACCTTTTTTGAGTTTTTACTTAACCATAGTCTCCAAAGCAAGACTTTTAATCTATACCGTTAATCGAAATTTCGGTCCGATTAATGAAATGAGAATTTTGGCTAAATCTTTTTAAGATAATTGTAGTTTAAATTGCCCAATGTTGAATTTAAAGGGGTTGCGCTGTACACATATAATGTGTACTTGGGCACTATGGGCAAGTGACCATACTTTTAGATTCCTTGCTTTGATCTTATTTTGGATATTTTGCGTTAATCTTCTAAATCTTTAGATATTTTAGTTGTGGGGCATCTGCAGTTGCTTCCATTCATATCAGGATCTTCCTACATTTTTAATATTTACATGTTTTTCTTAATCACTCCAGTTATTCTTACTTACTGCAATTTCCGAAATTTAAACAGAAGTAATCGCTAATAAATCCGAAACCATGAAGAATTTCAAGTAATAAAAGTTTGTAAGATTCTTTGGTGGAAACGACATTTTTATGCAAAAAGACTTGTAGGACAATCTAGGTCATTTGATATTGTTTATTCTACATTGTCCAGCGTCATAATAAAATCGTTTTGTAATGTTCCGCTAGGAAATGATCGTGAAATATATATCACGTTATGGGAATTAGATAACACCGACCGAACAATAATTTAAAAAGATGTCAATCGATAGTGAATAATATTTAATAAATGATTCAGAATGTGCTAAAACAAAAACAAATTACCGAGATATTTTATAGCCGGATAGTCGATAACAAACTATATTCGCTGTATTGCCACACTTTGGAGATTAAACCCGTTGTCGAAATTCATAATTTTAGTAGGATATCGTTTCCCAAATAAATTTTCTGTTAAACGTAATACCGATGTGTATCGGGGAAACAAAATATATTATCGAGAATAATGTAGTTAGATACGTAAATGAAAGTAGAGCAGAGAAAGCAGAGATGAAAAAATTACCTCTTCAATTATTTTTAAAATTTAACAGCGTACAACGGTTGCTTTTTACTTTATTTTTATAACAATAATAAAAACGCCAACCATTCATTTACATATTTAATTGTTAGGTGCGATATTCGATTTGAGTTTTTTTTTACTATTACATCCATAATCCCAAACAAAACCATGCTATATTTTTTGACGAAAAATTGGAAAATGTTAAATTAAATACAGAATTGGATAAAATTATTCCTTCGATTTGAATAATTTATAATTTTTTGTTATTTTGCGATATTACATTAACAATCGCATATTTTATACTTTTATTCGTTAGGTAGGCGAATCGGGTTTAAAATTATTATAAACGAATGTTTGATGTATTTTTATGCAGACATGAAAATGGATCATCAGTGTCGATAACTTCTGCTGCAAGATATTATCAGGTATAATATAACTAGTGTTATGATTATCATCGGTGATAGCTCGAGTTAAAACCTCTGTAAATTGACCGAGCGCGAAGCACAAGTTCAATTTTCTATAGATTTTAACGAGTGGTATCATCGTTATCATGGTCTTAACACGTGTTATATTTGGTGAGAGAATATAATGAACGTTAATAGAAAATTAATTTTTAGGAAAGTCGAAAATCTTAAACGATCTGTCAGTGTGGTAGTAAATAATTCCAATACAGGATACTCAACACAACAATTATTTATTTATTACAATACATATTTTGAACGTTAAATGCACAGTTTTGTTATACAACTCATGGATTATCGCATTTGGTATGGGAAACTGAAACACTATTAAATGTTTCAACACCACTCATCTTATTTATTATTTAAGAATGTCATGTGAATTCCATGTTTAAAGAAGATTTTAAGGATTTTGAGTTATTTTGACCAGTTATCTTCATGATCTGTTTCCTCTGGTATATTCGCGTTCGCCAAATGGGTTGCAGCTGTTGATCTAGAAGAATATTTGTCACTTTTTTGTTGGTTGTATCAATTCCCACTTTTTGAGCGATTTCCTTTGTCCATTTGGAGATAGTATTAACACCTACAGGGGAGGTTTTATACCACGCTGTAGTACTTTCTAATCACCAATTCTTGTTTGGTGACTGGAAAAACCTATCTATCGTTACATTATTTGATTTTCATTTCAAAATACAACTTTGAAACTAGACAATAAGTATAACGTAATTAGTCATAGTTGAAATGTAATCAAACAGTACAATATAATTTGGGGAAAAGGCTCTATATAGAGAACCGAAACGTAAACAAAATTAAATATTGTTTTAATTACCCGGCCGCCAATCCCCAGGAATATTTATTCCTTATCTAGTATTATAACCACGGCCAAGAAAATAATAAATTCCTTCTAATATATAGAGGATGTTCCCTGAGATAACCGACAAAGTTACACAATGCGTTTCAGAGGTGTTTCTGAACAAGAAAGTTCATATGCACTTTAGCTTAATTTTTTTTTCTTCTTTAGATTTCAACAAAAGAAGAAAACTGTTTCAGTAATGTATTCAATCATAAAATTACATAACAAACTAGTAAACTAATATTATAACAGTATCTCGAAATGTTCACCTCTTCATTCTAAACATGTTGCCAGTCATTTTATAAAATGACAAATATGTGTTATGAGCGTCGGCATGTTTTATCAGCATAAAGGCGCTCCACCGCATTTTAGTAGGCAAGTTATTGACTTTCTAAATAAAAAGTTTCCTGGACGATGGATAGGCAGAGTGGGCCCTGTATTATGACCTGCGCGTTCTCCTGACCTTTCGCCATTGGACTTTTTCTTTTGGAGTTGTCTAAGAAATCTTGTTTACAATAACAGTACGCCAAACACACGAGAAGAATTGACTGAAGGAATAGATGCAGATGTAGATTCCTTACGAAATGAACTTGCAGATATTAACTGACAACAGAATGTGGACCAAAGACTAGCAATATGTTTAGAAAGAAGAGCAATTGTTATAATATTAGTTTATTAGTTTGTTATGTAATTTCATGATTAAATACATTATTGAAAGAGTGATCTTCTTTTGTTGGAATCTAAATAACAAAAAAAAAATACGCTAAAGTGTATATGAACTTTTTTGTTCAGAATCACCTCTAGAACACATTGCGTAAATTTGGCGGTTATATATATATATATATATATATATATATATATACACTGTGTCCAAGATAAGAATGAACTGCATGGGGATCTCGGGAACAGTAAGAGATACAAAGTTGTTCAAATGGAAAAAAAGTTGCGCATTTTAGTGGCCGTTTACATGGCATTTACGTAATTGAATTTCGTTTTCTGTTTTCTAAGATATTTTGGAAATTGTGGTTTTTAAAATTTTTGTTTTTATTTTTTTCGGATTTTATTTTACAAGTTATCAAAAACTAAATAAAACTTCTTTATTGGCACTTTTAAAACTCTACAAGATGGTGTTGTTATATTTTTAGTCCGACGTTTCAGTTTTGAGAAACCATCAGCAACTTTATTTTTTTATATGGACGGAGAAAAAAGTACATCCTGTATCTAATGGAATTTTTCTTTTTGAATTCAACGGTGTATCACATATTATATTTTCGAAATTACTTTTTGCTGAAAAAGTAAATTTATTACTTTTTTTTTTTTTGTAGTTCTTCCCTAGTGATGATAACGCGCAATTACAGGTAAAAAAAATGCCTGTAAACGTGGTTAAGTCCGTGGTTAAGTCCGGAGATCGAGCTGGCCAGGACACTTCGCTGGGAGTTCCAATCCACCTTCTGGGAAACCACTGAGAAAGATAATCACGAACTTGTCTAGAATTATGTGCTGGAGCACCGTCTTGTTGAAACCAACAGTTATTGACCACTGCCGTAGGAAAATCGTCTAAACAGTCTTCTAAATCATTTTGCAATAAATAAAGATATCGTGCCGCATTTAAGAAGTTATATTCATTTCGAGACTTCACAGGTTTCTTAAATAAACCGAATTCTTTTAAATTGTAACACAAACGTCTAAAAATGGATTTACTTGGTTGCCTTCTTTCTGGAAATCTGTTAAAGTACATTGCTTGGGCATTCACAGAATTTTGGTGGCACAGAATATGGTATGTTAGCATATCATATTTTTCTTCACTGTTAAATCGTTCCCTCTCCATGTTCAAAAGTAAATTAAGCCGTAAAGGTAATTCAGTAAAACAACGTGCAATGTAATAAACAGCAATAACAAGCAATAAAAACAGAAACAACGACACAGTAAAACGTTTCTTTAGAAAAGTAACACGCAAATGACAAGTATTGACGTCAAAATTGTTGTAAAATAATAAATCTTTGTTTTGTAGCGCCTGCCCAGATACAATTGAACATCTGTTGTGAGTTAAGTATTGTAAAATACACATGCAATTTATAAAATAATTAATACGTATTTCTCGAAATTGTGTTTAATCGTTTTCATTAAAACATTTTACTCGGTCTAATTGATTTACCTGTCATAGCGCGTTATTATTACTAGGGAAGAACTACTAGAAAAAATACCAAAAAATAATAAATTTACTTTTTCAGCAAAAAGTAATTTGTAAAATATAATGTGTGATACACTGTTGAATTTGAAATGAAAAATGCCATCAGATACAGACACCCAGGACCAATTTTCTTAGAACGTTCTAAGAAAATTGGTCCTGGGTGTCCAAACACATGTGGCACATGAATGCGTACCCGTGTAGAAAAAACAATAATATGCTTGAAAAAGACTGAATTGATAAAAGTCGAAACGTCGCAAACAAACATCTAAATTCAATAAAAGGGCTAAAACCAATAAAAATCTATTATTTTTAATATATATATATATATATTGTTGTGAGTCAACCTACCTCTTTAATTAATTCTTTTCTTATTAGATATCTGTTTCAAGTATGTTATATCTTGAATGTTCATATTTGTGAAGTATTACTTTATAGTTAGAATTGTGTAATTTTAATAGAAGTTCATAATTGGTTTTGAATTCATGTTATCGTCTAATATTGCATGTTATATTGAATCTATTGTTATGTATTGCTTATTAATAAATTTACTTTAATTAATTTTCGCGAGGTTATAGGATTTTTAAAACCAACTATGTTTTATTTCATTTGTGAACATATTATTGTAAGCCTTGTTATTTTTATATCTTCTGTGAACTTCATTTTCATATTTTGTAATTGAGATTACGTGGGTGGATTTTCCTATTATATTTTCTTTTATATTATTTTAGAAACCTTTGTATAAATTCCTTAGAATATCTGATTTATACTTTTACAAAATTTCTGATGGGAGTCTTGACGACGAAAAACATTATTGATTGATATTATTTTTTCTGACGGAGATTAAAAGATTTTTATCTGCATTTTAAAAATTCAGTTTTTTTTCATTATTCCAATTATATACCGTATTTAAAATGTTTATGGTCATGTATTGTACATAAAGAAGTATTATAATAAGTACTCTGGATATATTATCCATATACGGAGAACATACATATGCTTGTGATTATTGAAGAATAGATTTATACGGAAGAAACGCTCTTAAAGAAGAAATCATATTACTTTTGATCTATTTTGGTAAAAGAACATCTCTTCAGGAACTTTGACTGAACATAACCTGGAGGGAGATACTGCAAAATTGTATAATCAGCATCGTAGCGACTAAGATAGTATCCAGTAGTTTGAATTAAGCAATGGACAACTAATCTAGATGTTATAATTGGAAACTTTCCTGAGACCTACATCCAAAGAGCATCAGAAATTGTGGACTACAAAATTAATTGTATTTATCAGGTATCTAAGTGAAAATTGTAATATATAAATTTGTTAAGGATATAACATTACTTGAAATCACTTTACTACATAATATTAACTCACGTCATCTCAAACGTCATTTTTATTTCTTTTTAAATGTCAGATTTGATAGTTATATTTGTATCTTGTGATAGTTGAAATTATATCATTTAAATATATTTATATACATAAATTTGACGCATTCGTTTTATTTCATGTATTAGTGGATGTCTGTCTGTGTATCGAGAACTCGCTTCGAGACCCTTTGAGATTAAGTAGTATCCTTGCAATCATTATTATCTATTATTAAAGATTCTGAGCTAGCTATTCTATCATTTCATTTTATTTGTCAATTATTTTTATTTATTATTAAACTAGCAATTCTCCACGGCATTCATAGTATTATATCATTTGGCACCAGCAACGTGGGACAAATTTATAGATACTCAGACAGTTCATGTAAAATACATGAAATAAAAGGGAGTAATATATCAACTTATAAGAATAAATCAGGAGCGTAGTCATTTTAGAAATTGTATAATAAAGATATTTCTTTAAACATCAATTACAAAATAATATATACTATATTTCTTATCTATAACCTAATAAACAACTTTTACAACTAAGATATATATTAATTCATATTATCAATTATGGAAGCACGTTCACGTTCCGGTTCAAGGACGGGAAAATCAGATGATGGACAAGAAAAAGGAGAAGGAGAGAGGTCGACATTACCAGAAACTCAAACTGCACAAGTAGAGATGCCGGTGGATCAGATGAAGATTATGTTTGAAGCGTTAATGGGAAAACTTGAGAAAAATCAACAAGATATGAATGAGAAATTCAAAGAAAATCAACAAGTAATAAGTGAGAAACTTGAGAAAAATCAACAAGATATGAATGAGAAATTCGAAGAAAGTCAACAAGAAATGAAGAGAATGAATGAAAAATTGGAACAAAACATAATTACTAAATTAGAAGTGATAATACATTTACAAAACAGGCAATGGGGATTGCAAGTAAAGAATATCGAAGAAGACAAAATAATTACAAGAATCCAACAAGAAGAGGTAATATGCAATCCGGTACTGAAAGAACAACATTTGAGTACTAGTATGAACACAAATAACAGCAAAAAGGTAACTAAAATTATGTCTGACTGTAAATTTAATAAACCGTTGAGATACAAAATTAAATCTAATTTACGTAATCAATTTCAAATAAGTGATAGAGCATATCAGAATTTTCTATTAACTTATGCAAAGGAGTATGATAATTTTAATATAGAGACATCGGGGATCAATCTAATTAATATTAATATTCATAAAATTAGAAACTTTATTCACAATAATGCTACCAACATGTCTCATGCAAATAATATTTATATACAAAACACAACTCTAATTTTACAAAACTCATTTATATACACTGACATTGATGAAACATTTCATAAAGTAGGAACCATGAACAATACTATAAGTAATGAATATTTTAATATTAACAATTTTCTGAACACTATACTTAACACAAAAATCAACACCAACTTATACAATTATACAAAAATGGAAATTATACATACTCTAATTATTAAAAACCTTCACGAAACACTAGGTAGAGGCAATATGATATTTTTATACATAAATAACAGCATTAATATACATAAAATCGTTCGTCGGAAAATAATAATTTAAACAAATTTTGTTAGAATCTCGGTGTTCTAATATACACACAATGACGAACTAAGCAAAGATGGGGTCATGATTTCTTATTACTCACAAATTAAACTAATTAGATTTATATATAATACTAACAAAGATATGCAGATCACTTTTGTATAAAAAAGAACATAATATAAAACTTAAATATATTTACGAACGTATAATCGATCTGATCTTTTTAATAATCGGTTTAACAATCATAATATGGATAATTCTCGGTATAATAATAATAGTGCGCCGTTTGATATCAATAACAGGAATATTAATACACGCCCTCAAAATTCATTGAAAAATGATTTTCGTCAAAATTCCAGTTTTCCTCAACCGTCCAATAATAGTTTTTTTAATAACTATCATAATAATTTTAATCGTCCTTCATATGATAATAATAATTTTGGTCATAATTCAAGGAATAATCATTTTTCAAGAAGGACTAAGAATAATGATAATTATAATTCAAGTGGACGTGGTTATATAAACAATTTGCAACGTAGACATAGATCCTTATCTCCGACTATTCCAGAACCCGATTTTACCAAAAAAAAAACTCCGTTTGTAAAACTGGATCCATACGAAAATCCGAGACCCAGTACCAGCGCGATAAACGACTAAATATATTCGACTGTAGCATACCTTACAAATTTAACAATGTATCTTTTTACCAAAACCCCGAAGAGTTTATTTCTATAAACGATAATGAAAATAAAATTTTAGATACGTATAATTTACCCATTATTAATATTAGATTAGATGAAGGCATTATCAATTGTTTGATAGATACCGGTGCAGAAATATCATTGTTACAAGAGGACAAGGTTAAATTAATAAATAATTATAAGGTCAAAATCATTAAAATTAAAGGCACTGATATAGTCGCCGCAAATAGGAAACGGATAGGATCAATTAATCAGAGAGTAACTGCTGATATTATTATTAATAAACATGAATATTTAGTACCATTCTATATAATAGGGAAATTACAATACGATGCTATTATCGGTATCGATATTATTAAAACTTTAGGTATGGTATTGGACTTCGAGGAAGGAAAGATTATTATTAAAGATAATATAATTAATTTAATTAAAACATTGACTGAGGAGGAGGAAGTAGATTATTTTAAATATAAAGAAGATAAGTTAAATGAAGAGTTTAATAATGTTATGAATAGGATTAATATGATTAAGAAGAAGAAGTTTACGTGTGGTAATATGGTTGTAGGTTTAAATAATGAATATATAAATATAAATGATGATTATAATGGAGTGGAAAATAGGTTAGCAGGATTAGGTTTGGATAATTATGAAGAAGATGATGTTTTGGAGGTGCGAGAAGAAGTGAAAGTTGGTAATACAGTTAATAATTTAAAAGAAATAGAAGATTTAATTAAGATACAAAATATTAAAGACGATCATGTTTCCCATAGATTAATTGATATATTATATAATAACTTGCAGTTAATAAATTCTGATATTGTGTTTGCTAAAAACTATGAACATGTAATCAGAATTGACAAAGAAGATCCGTTAGTTAGTAAGAATTATCCGATTCCTTATTATTACCAGGATAGAATAAACAAGGAATTGAAACGCTTAGAAGATACTGGTATAATAGAAAGATCTAACACATATTTTATAAATCCTATTGTTATTGTGAAAAAGAAAGATGACTCGTTAAGAATATGCTTAGATGCACGTGCCTTGAATCTTAGAATTAAACCAGAGTTTGAAATGCCTCAAAATATTGATGTTCTTCTTACGAAATGTGGTAACAAGAAAATATATAGTAAGTTAGACTTGAAAAACGCTTTTTGGCTAATTAATCTAGAAAAGAATTCACGTAAATATTGTGGTTTCATTATAAATGGAGTGGTTTATCAATTCCGAGTTTGCCCTTTTGGTTTAAAAACTTCGCCTGCCGCTTTAATACGATTTTTACACCTGATATTAGATAAGTACGAAGATTTTACTCTACATTATCTTGATGATATTATTATTTTTTCTAATAGTATACAGGACCATTTAGCAAAGGAGAATTGAATTTTATACTAGCATCATATATGTATCGAAATTAAGTCTAATTTATAATATTATTCAAAATAATGATGCATGTTAGATATTTACATACTTTAAATGTATGAATTTATATACACATGGATTAATAAGAATAGGGGTTAGATAAATAGCTGTCAGTCAGGTATGTTACAGGTCGAAAAGGTATAATTATATATATAACTTAATAATATTTAATATTCAACTACTAATATGTATAAATTAATATTTACAGTTCGGAAAAAAAATTATATACAATAATTTTATTTTAATATACAATGACTAGTTAATATTATTTTTGAAAAATTCTCTTATAATTTAAATATTAATATTATATTCTGATTTAAATATATAACTTTGATATATTTTGTTCTATGGAAATAGTTTCCATTATATGCAGTTTTTATTAAGTACTGTTTGAACGTTATAAAAGTTTTAGTTTGTTTAGTTCCATCACATATATTGAACAATTATTTTCAGATTTACAAGACTAGTATTTTATTTGATGATTACAAGATACAATCTTCGTTTTTTTTTTATTTTTATATACCTTCTATTTTTGTATTTAATTTTCCGAAAAAAATTCCGACTTCATCGAATTTGTTTCGTTAACAATGGGGATAATGTTGTGAGTCAACCTACCTCTTTAATTAATTCTTTTCTTATTAGATATCTGTTTCAAGTATGTTATATCTTGAATGTTCATATTTGTGAAGTATTACTTTATAGTTAGAATTGTGTAATTTTAATAGAAGTTCATAATTGGTTTTGAATTCATGTTATCGTCTAATATTGCATGTTATATTGAATCTATTGTTATGTATTGCTTATTAATAAATTTACTTTAATTAATTTTCGCGAGGTTATAGGATTTTTAAAACCAACTATGTTTTATTTCATTTGTGAACATATTATTGTAAGCCTTGTTATTTTTATATCTTCTGTGAACTTCATTTTCATATTTTGTAATTGAGATTACGTGGGTGGATTTTCCTATTATATTTTCTTTTATATTATTTTAGAAACCTTTGTATAAATTCCTTAGAATATCTGATTTATACTTTTACAAAATTTCTGATGGGAGTCTTGACGACGAGAAACATTATTGATTGATATTATTTTTTCTGACGGAGATTAAAAGATTTTTATCTGCATTTTAAAAATTCAGTTTTTTTTTCATTATTCCAATTATATACCGTATTTAAAATGTTTATGGTCATGTATTGTACATAAAGAAGTATTATAATAAGTACTCTGGATATATTATCCATATACGGAGAACATACATATGCTTGTGATTATTGAAGAATAGATTTATACGGAAGAAACGCTCTTAAAGAAGAAATCATATTACTTTTGATCTATTTTGGTAAAAGAACATCTCTTCAGGAACTTTGACTGAACATAACCTGGAGGGAGATACTGCAAAATTGTATAATCAGCATCGTAGCGACTAAGATAGTATCCAGTAGTTTGAATTAAGCAATGGACAACTAATCTAGATGTTATAATTGGAAACTTTCCTGAGACCTACATCCAAAGAGCATCAGAAATTGTGGACTACAAAATTAATTGTATTTATCAGGTATCTAAGTGAAAATTGTAATATATAAATTTGTTAAGGATATAACATTACTTGAAATCACTTTACTACATAATATTAACTCACGTCATCTCAAACGTCATTTTTATTTCTTTTTAAATGTCAGATTTGATAGTTATATTTGTATCTTGTGATAGTTGAAATTATATCATTTAAATATATTTATATACATAAATTTGACGCATTCGTTTTATTTCATGTATTAGTGGATGTCTGTCTGTGTATCGAGAACTCGCTTCGAGACCCTTTGAGATTAAGTAGTATCCTTGCAATCATTATTATCTATTATTAAAGATTCTGAGCTAGCTATTCTATCATTTCATTTTATTTGTCAATTATTTTTATTTATTATTAAACTAGCAATTCTCCACGGCATTCATAGTATTATATCAATATATATATATATATATATATATATATATATATATATATATATATGTATGTATGTATGTATGTATATATAAATACTATATGTTGACAGTACAACCTAGACAACAAAACCTGATAATGAACTAATTATGATAATAGTCAATAGGAAGACTTACGAAGTGAAGGAAACGTTAAATTTTTTTTTTTTTGGCCAATGCAATTAATAATAAATAATAATTTATGCATTGGCATCTCCCAATAATTTAGTGTCAATTATAGACGGCATTAGCAGGCTATACGCCTGCGTCCATAGGTTGACTTAATATATTTCGAAATACTCTAGAATAAATGTTCAAGCAACACTTCTTTTCTTTCTTAGACAACATCTACAGTGCCACTGCGAAAACAGTTGAAAAATACTTTATATTTAAACAAAGAAACGTACATTCTAGGTCGTTATAATCACGACAATTCATTAAACTTATTGTTTCAATTTTTGTTTGGTAAAAAAAATATAATTCGTGCTTAGAACTCATATTTTGTCACATGTAGGAATATGAAAGAAAAGAGAAAACGAACACATTCACTGTAGGAAATGAGGTTGTTAGACATGATTAATCGACGTAAATTACATACGCGGCGTCACTAAATAAAAATACGAAACGCTCGCCCCCATTATTATTGTTATTAAATTAAAGCGACATGTTTGGGCTTTCGGCATGGCCAAGTGAAAATTATTCACGATTCGGGAGCTAATTGGCTAACATGAAAGGGAAATGAAATTAAATAGTGCGTTTATCCGAACTACATCGAAACAAATTTGATTGAATGGGCAGGTACTGGACGTTATTTATAAATGTGAATGTTTACAAATCATGCCATCTAAGACTGCTGCGTAGCTAATACTAGTGCTTCTATTTAATATTCTTTCACTGTAATGATAAACGCTTTAGTATAATTAGGAATTTACCGGTAAGCTCAAATTAATAACAACATTTACTTATTAAACAATATATTTTACTACTAAATAATTTTAATAATTTCAAATATTTGATGCTATTGACAGTTACTTTGTTGTAATCCAATAAATACACAAATAGAACACTTACTATATTCTTGTATAACTAATTTATTCATTACCACCTACGAGACATTATCAAACGGTTAACAAATTAAAATATTATTCTAAAAGGAATGTATATACGAAGGATAATTTATTGAGAATAAGAAAATCTAGACTATGAAGAACAATCTTTAGTGCAACTCTTTATCTGTCATTTGATGTTTTGTTATTGAAGTTACATTCGTTATAACTCAGATACTTATTTTTTAAAAGTAAAAGAAAATGCAATTAACCAAACGGCACTCTCGAATTATAATTTATTAAGTTAGTTTAAAAGGAGTGTAAGCGCTTATGAATGCAAAGAGAATTTAGATTCAGTTTTCAGTGAACATTGGCTGCAATTTATCAATGGTATAAGGAATTTGAACGCGAAAGGAAATCTGTTCAGCATCAAAAACGGCAAAAGAGGCTCCTATAGCAGTTATCGATAGAAACATTGCTGCTGTTAAAAAATAATTTAAGAGGACAATAAAGCCACTTATGCGGTAATACAGCATCAACTCAATATTGAGTCCTCAGCTGTTACAACAATCATATGCAATACAGATGATCGTGCATTTAAAGAAAGTGGTAAGTTGTTTTGCCCAGACATGCGTTTACAAATCTATGACTGCCCAGGATGTAAAGCCTAATTTAACGCATGTTATAGCAATCGCCAATTAAGTTGGCGCGAGGAGGGGGTGCGCAGAAGCCGTTTTTAAAAACGTCCACCCCCACTACTCAAGTAATTGTCAGAATACATTTGTCATTGACGTTTGACGGAACATAATGTCTTTGCTAGGGGATCATAAAGTGATACACGCTCAGAGGTTAGAATTATCTGACATTTGTTGTAAAACCAATTATAAATGTCCCCACTACTTCTAATCCTGCGCGAACTTACCCCTCCTCGCGCCAACTTAATTGGCGTTTTCTATACATAATCTATATGTCAAAATAATAATAATGAGTAACGTGGGAATATGAGTAATTAAAAGTATTGTTTCTTTTCTAGTTTTGTATAAATATTTTCCACCCAAGAAAACTATGCGGAAATGATTACTTTAATATTCGAACAAATTATGTTATTTATAATTATAAACTCGGGAGATTATTTGATCAAAAATCTATTTAAAAAGAAATATGCCAAGTCAAATATTAATAATAATGCATTGATATTGAAAAAGATCTTTAATGTTAAAAAGTGTTTGCAATATTAAGAATGACATATTTAGCAGAAGAATTTTCTTCTAATATATCCGGGCTGAGAAGATTGAGAATACATGAAATCCATGTATAATGTTGATTTCTATTTACTTTATATATTGCTTATATTTTAAATAAGGTTCAATATATTTGAAAAAGAATGTTAAAGTTATGTTCGTAGCTCTGAAAAAGACTGAAACCTTTTGAGGGTTGCCAATATAAGCTTTCAAATTAAATTTACAATTATACATAAGAAACATGTATGTATATAATCTACATTTAATATGTTATTGTTTCTTAAGAAAATAATGGTATTGTCTTGTAGATAATAGAATCCAAATCTATATTATCCTCTGAACATCATATTTAACAATGTTTAACTATGTTTGATAATTTTGCTTGTTAGTGCACACAAATTAAACAAAGACACTTCATTCAAATAAAATAATTTCTTCGCTGCTCATGCACATACAAATGATGCACATTGATGATTTTTAAAGCAGTATTAATGTTGCCATATTAAACTTCTACAAAATATTATAAATACACAAATATTTTGTCAAAATAAGATAGTTACCTGGTTATTAATGTTTAGTGAAATTTTAGACAAGTAAACTTGCCCGTTTCGGTAAATTGCAACCTCGAAAATTATACTTGTATTATTCCCAATGTTATTTCTGAAGGGAATGGACTATTCATTATAAAAATAAATAAAAACTAATCAGTTTCTGATTCTGACTCAGAATTTGCGTCATTTACATTAATTATTATTGGCATAATCTCTGCTCTATCAAGAAATTACTCTCGCTCATGGCATTTTTTAATTAAATTTTCTGTATGCCTGACACAATTATCTCAAGTAATTTCATCTCACTGTTGCAATACTTCATTCCACATTTCTTTAACTCTTTAATCTGAATAACCATTTCTCCAAATATTTGAATTATAATAATTTCTTACCAAATAATTCCAACTGCGTCGAAGTCATAATGGTAGAAAGGCAACCTTAAAGCTCCATATTCACTTTCTCTTATCATTTCATCTATAATAAATGTCTTTCTTACCTTCTTTATGATGTTTTACTAATTGTATTAATTTATTCCGTTTAATCTTTGCGAGTGATTAACTTATATCTTTTTTCCCAACCATTCAACAATTCTTGCTTTTTTTGAGGAGGTATTTTACTATCCATTATTCTAAGTTATAGTACCTCAAGATTTGATATAAGTTGATCATTTACCCATTGATTGAAACGAGTCACCATTCATTTCTCATTTCTCCATAGTAATCACCAGTGTTTGTTTTTGATGGGAAAAACCAAACTAGTTTCTTTAAGGAAGCCATTTCCTGTGCCAACATATATAATAATAAATCGTTTACCATCATAGTCTTCGGGTTTCCTATCACTTTTTACTTTATCATCTTGCCATGATTTCATTCTATTTGCTGTGCAAAATATCCAAATTTTACCAAGGAACCTAAACTTGAATTTAAGTTATTCATATATTTCGTTAAAAACACATTTCGCATGCAGACATATCTAATTTCTCTTTAAGCTCTCCTCTGTTAAACTCTTTCTTAAATTAAATCTAATATCTTCAAGCATATTTAAAAAAAATCCTAGAAAATATTAACCGTGTTCTTTATGTCAGCTTGTCCCTCGTATAACATGTATAGTTTTTACAAATTTCTGTTGCGGTAATTCTTCGAAGTCTTTGTCATTCTGATTTGTAATAATCATTACCATATAATAGTAGATTCCTAATTCCTATGATAATGATGCATCAACACAAGATATTTCTTTATGTTCTTAGTAAACCACGGAGGGCAACTCATGTTTGAAAATATACACGGGGACAGAAAGGTTTCAAAAAGAATAAAGTTTGTAAAAAGCAACAAGACACTCGTCAATATCAATATAACTGAATCGGTTATTTCTTAAACACCCTAAGTCATTTTTCGGCCATTTTGAGTTAATACATGATTAATATGAAAGCGGCTGTTTCCTATCGTTTGGGGCTTATACAACCTAAGTACTATATTCCTTACCTTAGAAACATGTAAATGAAATATTCCATTTAATGCTTAAACAACTCAAGTCATTGACTTATGGTGTTTTAGCACTACATGAATAAGCGCTTCTTAGTAACAGCTGATTCTTACCTCTAATAATCGTGCAACGTTTGAGTGCATTTGTCAGTGCATTTCGATTATTATCTGTTGCTAAAAAGATAAGTATAATAAATTATTACATTAAGATGATCGATTGTGCGGAATCTCTCCAAAAACGGAAGAAAGGTGTTCGTAATGACCGGTTTATACAAGAAGAAACTTGATCCGGGATTCTCGAGTTAAAGGAGCAGAGTATAAAAATTACAGAGGGAAAACTGTACCTGCAAAAACTTTAAATCTAACGAATTGCAAGTATGTTCTCAGGTAATTAAATAGTACTAACGTTTTATTTATTGTATGTTTTCTAATGTAGGTGTCCTATGAAATGTGGAACTAAAATAGATCTACATACTAAAAAGGAAATTTTTCAAAGATTTCATTCTATGAAAACAAAAGATGAACAGGATATTTATATTCAATGTTTGATTGAAGTTCAAAATATAAAACAGAGGCGTAAGCGCAACTTAGAAGGAAAAGAGCGTAGTAGATCATATGGCTATTTTGTGAATCTTTGTAACAAAAAGATTAAAGTTTGTCAGTTTACTTTTGCAAACTTACATTGTGTAAATATTGAGAGACTAAAAAGAATTAAAAAGCTGCTATTAAATAATAAAACGCCTTCCGATAAAAGAGGAAAGTATCCTAAAGGAAATGCCATTACAGCTGATATTATGAATTTAGTTAAAAGTCACATTTCTTTATATCCTGTAAAGCAGACACACTATTATGGGGCAGACTATCAGTATTTGGATGCCAAGCTGAACGTAAAAATAATGCATTAAATTAATTAAATAAATAAATAAATAAATTAATAATGACTTAAAAGTAACATACCATTATTATTTAAAATTTTTCCATGAAAATTTTAATCTTCACTTTGGGCGGCCGCAAGTTGACACTTGCTATAAATGCGAGGAACTAACTTTGAAAATAAAATGTACATCTTTAGGAGAATCGGCAAAAAAAAATTTTACACATCAATTCAGACTGCTACTGAAGAATGTAAAAGCAATGAAAAACTTGGAGCAATAGCATTTGATTTCATGCAAAACCTAGAGCTCCCATTAATTCCTGTACAGGATTTTAACCCAATTAAGCGTGTCTGTGTTTTGTATTCACGATTTCAAAACCAATGAGGCTTATTTTTACACATACACCGAAAATGTTGCAGCAAAGGGTCCCAATGAGGTAGCGTCGTTCTTAATGGATTATATTGAGAACTATTTGCCTAAACAAGTTGAAGAACTGCGATTGTTTTCTGATAACTGCCCTGGGCAGAATAAAAATCACTGCATTATTCGATTATGTATGGCTTTAACAGATACAAATCGTTTTAAGAAAGTGCAACAATTTTATCCTATAAGAGGCCATTCCTTCCTTCCTTGCGACAGGGACTTCGGCGTTGCCAAAAGAAACCTCCGGAAATATGTCAGAGTTTACAATTTACACAGCTACACAAAAATTATTGTCAAAGCAAGCTCGCAAAATAATTTTACGGTCAAGGAAGTTAAGGGAGATGAAATTTTAGATTTCAAAAATTGGTGGACATCCTATTATAAAAAGGACACTACTTCCGAGGAATCAGCGAAGGCTTGTAGAGAAGCAAAGGTAACATTTGCCATATCGAAATTTCACCACTTCATACACTTATTTTTAAATCTTGGATATGTAAAAGCTTCTGAACTAATCAATGGTTGTTTGTGGCATATGTTTCCCTTAATGCATGCTAGAAATACGAAAAATGGACTGCTGTGTTTTCCAAAATCCTGTGCTTACGAAGGAAGCATTCCTATCTTGAACACTAAACTGGAACACCTTAAAACATTGCAATGGCTCGATGAAGACGAGAAATCTTTCTATGAAGCTATTATCAACTTCAGTAAAACAAAGGAACGGAAAAATAAAGCTGCAAAAAGGGAATAGCGAGTAAAGTTCTTAAAAATGTATAACTTATATTACAAATTTTGCGTTTGTTGCAGAAACAACCTAAGTCAGAATTTTTGAAAATTTTTTTAAATATTATAATTTTAATTAATATAAAATATTGTTACTATATTATGTCTAAAACATGTTAAACAATCATTTGAAATAAAGTAAACAATATTTTTTTTGTGTTTCTAGGAATAAAACGTTTTTTTTGTTTCCTGAAAACCTATAAAAAATGACTTAGGGTGTATAAGAAATAACCGATTCATGACTATGTAGTAAAAACCAGTCACTTTGGAGTATATCAGAATGCATATAGATGTTGAATGAACATTCATTTATAACTTTTCTTCATTATTCGCTGTCTTTTCTTTCATATCTAGGATAGATTATATAAAAATACTTCCTCATATTTAGTTTCAATGGTTGAGATTAAAACGAAAAAGAATATGTATATCTAACGAAATTTTGAAATATGTTAATGGTCTAAATTCCATATTTTATTCTACAACGTTACACTCATACCTGCGCAGGTACAACGTAAACATTTTCTTCTCCATGAAAATACAATATGAACGAGTTTTACTTTATAAACAATAAAAACAATGATTTAAATAAATTTCTACTTTCGCATATCGTTCTCGAAATGAAATCTAAACGTCAAGGGCGAGTGGTTGATTTTAGTTTTCAATGGTTTTAACCCTGCACGGAAGGTAGGAAAAAGAGAATGTTTTGGAATCTGCTGGAGTGTATAATGAACAAGAGCGTCGTTTGTATTGAAATCAGAAGAGCAGATATTACAATTTTAGCCAATCCCGTGGCCCACTTGTTTAGAAAGTAAAATCTTATATCCGTTATGTGTGTTTTCATTTCTTGTTTCTCTTACGTTCGTCTTGTGTATTCATGTCTCTTCAAATTTCGAGTCGGGTTCGTACAAACCTATCCTGGCATCGAGAAAAAGATTCTCTTCTTTTTCCGTCCATATACAAAAAAGGAATAATTTCGTTTTCCTTAATGTTATTCCAACGGAAATGTAAGGGAATTTCACTTACTGAAATTCAATAATGTTCGCGTATGTATATTAGGGGAAAAACCATAAAGGTATTGATGGGGTTATTTTATTGGAAAGATACAATGAAATAAACTGCGAGTTAAAAAAATGAGAAAAGCAAATATGTTTCACTTTACTGAATTGTTTGGTTGTTTATTAAACTTAATAAACGATATCTTTGAAAATACCTAGACAAAATTGAATTATAGTTTAGTATTATTAAATTCAAAAACTAAGACATGTTCACGAAAAAGTATTTTGTAGCTGATTATATGTAATGAGAGAAAAAACATATTGATACTTACACGAGAACAACAAAAATTATATTTGATTGATCCTGCATTAATACACTCCTCCATACAATGTAAAATTTAAAAAATATAAGATTTGTTCAAACCTATCAGTTCTGAGTAGCTCTAAGTTGTTCCAGTATTTAAAATTCGCATGTATTGCACATGTCCATTAGTTCAGAAAGCAGATTTTGACTTTTTAGGAGATTTGAACGTGCAAATTTTGAGAAATTCTGATAACATTAGAAACAAGAAATTACTAAACTCGCCATATCAAGTTGGTCACAATATAAAAGCGCGAAAATGAAATGGTAATGGAAATAAAAAACTTGAATTCGCTACTGTTAACTATAGCTGATTCCCATTTACATATATAGTTAATTTTTTCGTTACTTTCAGATTTATATTTCAATTAAATAATTATTAGTATTACTTTAAGTTGATAATGTCTCTAAAGAAATTATTTTGTTTAAAAGATCATTTTTTATATTCTTTATTAATAACTTTATTAAAGTAAAGATAAAACATATTGCCATGAATTGTGATTTTGAAATTTGCTTATTCACAATTCACGACAAATCTATGCAGCTAGAATACTCATTTCTATTAATATTTCTATCTAAATAATTATTATTACATCTTTTACCCCGCTCCACATCATCTAACCTCTTTAATAATTCGATAAATTGTTGCATATCATTGATATCGTGTATGGCTACTGTCTGACTGACTTGAGCATCAAAGTGTCTACTTAATTGTGAAACCATATCTACTTCACTAATTCTAGGGGTTAAATATTTTAAAACCGAGTATCTTTTCAAAACATAAGTTTCTCTTGATTCATTAGTTCCGACATTATATCTACCAAATAATAATTCTTGTCTTACCCTAGTCTGCTTATTTCTTCCCCAGAATTGATTCGTGAACTTGCCTTCAAATTCCTCCATCGTGTTTACCTCGTCCGACACCATTTCCCACCATACCATAGCGTCATCCTTCAGACAGTTTCCTATCTTTTGCAACTTTTTATCATCCCCTGGCACATCCTCCAAACTGGCTTTGATTTTCTTTAGGAAACCCATGGGATTTGTGTTTGACATCCCATCAAATTTAGGTAGCACTTCACTTTGTACAGGAACAGGAATATATGCGGGTTTATTTACTTCATTTTTTTCTTTCCTTACTTGTTCTATTTCTTTTCTTAACTATTTCTCCATGTATTGCATTTGTAATTCTGCAAACTTTCTTTTTTCCACTTCTTCGGACAGTTTACTATTTAATACCATAATATTTTCTTCCAAATTTTGTTCGTTTGATAATTGTAACGAGTCCATGCCCCTTATTATATCCTCTTCTTGATTAGTTTTACTTAATGCCATAATTAACTAATAAAACACATTGTAGTTAAAAATAACTACAATAAATAAAAAGAATAAGTAACACTAACTATAACATTTGTATTTATTTCTATACACATTTATGTCTACGATGTTTAGTTCGCGGCGATCACCAGTCGTAGGAATCGTCCTTCGCTTGAATGTTTATATAGTCATCGGAAATTTCTAGATTCTTCCCTTTCTGGAGTGCCGAGACGCTCCATGACGTGAACGTCATGCGATGTCATCGCTTGAATCACCGGCTGACGAAACATGGCATGAAGCACATCACAATATAATAGACCTCAAACGATCTGATTACTAGTGCGTAAAAAATACACGACAAACTGAACAAATTTCACAACAGTTCCCCTGATAAAAGCAAATCAAGTTATTCAGGAAGAACAGCCTGGTTTGTAATAACAAAACAGGATCGTGTGATGACACGATATAGTCTTTCAAAGATGGTAACTAGCAATAGCTGTGAGAAATTAGAGATAAATTCGATTGAATTCATAACATAATATCGGCTTTAATTAAAGGTAAATTCACCAAAACAAGAAGAAAAACAAACTTCATAAAGAAAAAGCAAAAAAAAAGTAGAATCTTATTACAAATGATTTCGTCGAAATTTCGTCCCTTTTAGTTTTTAAATTCCCACCGTCAATTAGACGAAATAATTCAACCAATATAGTTTATATACTGCCTTTTAAACCATTCATTTCATTATCTTCCGTTCTAATTACGTTTTCAATTAAACGAAATAAATTTCAATCTGTAATCTTTTCACTTGAAGCATATCTAGATATTTTAATTTAAAACAACTTCTGCTCTCAATTAAATTGCCTACTTATGTATAAGTACCGACGATATAGTAGGCTACATTTTCTACTCTGATGAATATTTAATGATTAATTTATTGTTATATATCAAGTACCAGTATAAAAATGTATAGAACAATATCTTAAGCCAAGAGACTAGGCAGTTAACATGAATTGATAGCCCTCATTATATCTTTGTCTTTTTATTTCTTAAATAGTCAAATGTTTACATGGGAGGCCTGTATTTGACAATACTTTAAGTATAATTGGGTTGACGCCAGTTCGATCCAACAATTTCCGTTAGTAATCAGAGTAAAATAATCAATTACTTAATCTCCAAATGCCGTGCAAGGTTTTAAATACATTGTAATATATTTTTACATTTTGTGTACTTCAGAATAAGGGAACGAATTTAATTTATAATATATAAAAAACTTTTTGAAGTCTTTCTGGCTTTACAACTATCTTGTTGTCCTACTGCTTTATTGCTAAAACTGCTGTTTTCCAATTAAGTAAAAATTTCGAAAATCTGAATAAGATTTGAATAAAAAATTAATAGGTATGTTAGGAAACGATAAACGAAGCCATTCTAAAGTAAATTATAAATAAACTGATGTTCAAAATGAACCTACCACTAAACATTTCTGATATATTTTCTATAATACTTGTATTTTATAAAAATTTTTAATTTTTATAAACATAATCTAGTAGAAAAGTCTTTCTTTGGAGACTGTGGTTAAGTAATAACTCAAAAAAGGTATGAAACCCCTTACCACAATTAATAATCGTATCCTAAATACGTATTTCGACAACTAAGTTGTCATCATCAGTAGGTAAAACCACTAATCAAAGTGTCGCACATTTGGCACATAAACGTAAAGCTAACACATATAATAACGCAACAACTTTACATGGTTTTAATACACGGAAATGTGAATTAGACATATGCGTTAAACAGTTAAATTTAAAATTTCCTACTATTAAGTTCACGGTAGAAAACGAAAACAATGATAGGATACCATTTTTAGATACATAGTAATTAGAAATAAACATAAAATAGAAATCGATATTTTCCGGAAAGTAACCAATGTGAATAGATTCATCACCGCGGATTCAAATTATAGTTTTCAACCTAAGACAGCTTCTTTTAATTTCTTAGTCAATCGGTTACTAAACTTTCCATTAGCAAAAGAGAGATATGAAATGTTTCGTTAAAAGCATCGCGAAGTATAATGGCTTTGACATAGAAATAATTAATAAATTAATTATAAAAACTAAATTAAAAAAGACAATTCGTGAATCCACAAGTATGATATCTCAACGTAACCAGGAGAAAAGTACCATAACATCAAATCACGAAAAACATTAATAGAGATATTAAAGAACGAGGTATCCAAGTTGCCTGTTGGTCCGAAAATACCATCAAAAGTCTTCTAGGGACTACCAATAAAATAATAATCCGTTTTAAATAACACATATCACATATTAAATTCAATAGACCAGAAAAATCTAACGTAGCCAGTCATTCTTAAACACAGATAACAATATGTCGATTAAAGGGTTAAAACTTGTCAAAGTCATCAATAATCCCCGAGATCATGACGCATATGATAGTATTCATATCGTTAAAAGCAAACGTAATACGATTAACACAGATAATGGTCATATCGCATACATTTGTCTTTCTTCATTCTTAGAAAAAATAGGGCGTGCGAATAGAGAACAAACACATGTGCCGTTTTCTTAATTAAGAGAGGTAAGTTGTCGTAATTTTTAGTCAGTATATTTTTATTTTAAAGTCAATGTATACGTGGACGCCGTGTAAAGTTGTTGCGTTATTATATGTGTTAGCTTCACGGTTCCCCATATACGACACTTTAATTAATTTTTTGGTGATAATCTAGTAGCTTTATCTCACTGCGAAGTAATTTTTACATTTCTATTGAAAAATGAAAAATTTTATTAAACAGATTTTCTTGAGTCGTTGAGGCTATAGTTCAAGCATCATTTAAGTTTTAATTACGAGTTTGTTAGTTTTTTGCGTGTATAAAATCATCAACCGACCACATTATTTAACCAATGATGAATATGTAAAAGCTTCAACTTTGTTGGAAGAAGGACGTACATTGCGTTATGTAGCTAATTTTCTGGACGTTAATCAATCAACAGTCAGTTTAATGGTTAGAAGATCTAGGAAAACCAGATCGCACTCAAGAAGACATAGTCAAGGTAGATAACGATTCACAAGTGCGAGATATCGTTTTTGTTTGCAACTGCAAGCTTTCAGTAATAGCCGAATAATATCAGCAATTAGCTTGAAGCGGACAGAAATGTCAGAGTTTCTGCTTATTATGTAAGGAGAAGGTTGAAGAAGGTAAGATAGAATAGTAGGAGGCCTGCAGTTGGACAATTACTTGCCGCAGCACAAAGAGTATAACGTTTGAGATTTGCCAGAAATGGAGCAGATTGGACAGACTAGAAGTAAGTTTTGTTTTCGGACGAGAATAGTGTAAGTTTAAAATCACCAGATGGTTACGAAGGAGTATGGCAAAGAACTGTAGAAAGATAGCATGACTGTACAATCTCTTAAAGGTGATTGATCAAGAATGTTCTGGGGAGCTATTTGCTTTGCACCTGCACAGAGTTAATCCCTGTTCGCCAAAGGCCAATGAATGCTAAATACTATCTCGAGAACATTATTCAGGACCACCTAATGCCTTTTTCACAGTTTATAGGGAACAATTTTATTTTCATGTAGGATAATGCGAAGCCCCATGTCGGTAGACAAGTTTTGGATTACTGACAAGAGGTCAATATCCAAGGCATGGACTAGCCACCACAAAGTCCAGGTTTAAATCCAATAGACCACGTATAAGAAACATTTACCTATTAATCTCCAGGAATTAAAACAAGCCGTTCCTTTCGAATGGGATAATATTCCCCAAGAAATAATCCAAAATTTAATAGTGAGCTTACCACGACTAATACAAGCAGCTTCAGAGCTTTATTCTTTCGTTCCATTTTTTTTTAGAATTTTTTCAGATTTCCAGCAATATCGTTTTGTTTATGAATTTGTGATTGAATGTAAATTTTTTCCATAAGTTTCCATTAAAAAATGATAATTATCTCGAGTTCAATTGTTTTTTTGATAATTAAAAATTAATTAACCAATTAAACAATGTTATATAAATTATATCTAATTTATTGAGGTGCGTTAATTTTGAACATGAGTTTATATTTATTTATAATTTATTCCACTACTGTGAATTATTTTAAAAACTATTTAAAGGAATTATTGATAACCAACCAGAGATATACTTTCATTATCTACAGACATACTCACTTTATCCCAAAAGTCATTAGTTTGATCCATTTAGTAACAGTCTTTGTAACTTTATGCAAACAAGGACATATTCAGGCGTTACTATATTAAAATATACACACAAAATGTAACTAAGTTAAGTGGTACTTCTGTATCCTACAGCAATATAAAAACAGATTTTTTTATTACAAGTTACGCGTCTATGAAATTAAATGAGGTAGATTATGCGCTTTCATGACCTGGAAATGCTTAAATGCTTTCGCACTCGCTCGCGTGGATGTGCACTTTTTCTAAAATTACAAAATACTCCATTTTAAAATTGCTTTTATGACTTTATTTTACTGAACTAACTTCAGATGTTTTATATATCTATGCACTCACAACAGCTTCTATTTCAAGTAAGGCTGTATACACTTTACTATTTAAATCTTCATTAACTGTTTGTTAAATGAATAAAAGTACTTTCATCTAAATATATTTATTTACACTATATACATTTATTTTCGATCTACAACGACTTTTACTAACATAAAGTACTGTTGTTAAAATATGATCGTTTGATGTTACGAATATTGTGTGTGTCTTATACTGTTGTTGAGTTTATACTGATCTGTTCTGTTTTATATGAGACTTGAATTTTGTTGTGGTCAGAGTTGCCTCTATTTCCACTCCATTGTTTTGTATTTCCCAGGGTTGTGACGTGTTTGTGTCTGATTAATAAATAATCGTGTGTTGTGTGTTTTTTGAGCGGTCCTGTGTTGCGTATGTGTTGTCTGTGTGTTTGTCGCTTTTTGCGTTTAAGTCACTGGTCATCGGTTTTTTGCGTTTCAGTCATGTGTGTGTTTAATGTTTATTGTTGTAGAGTGTGATTATTTTCTGTGTTTGCGTTACGAAGTATTGTATCTGTTCTGTTGTTGCGTTTGTGGAGTGTAATGTTATTTGCATATTGCCTAAGGCAAGTGCTAGTTCGTCAGTTGTGTTAGGTGTTGTGTTTCTTTGTTTTTGTGTCCATGGGTTCGTTGTTGGGGGTGGTGCTGGTATGTATTCGGGTTTGGGTGTGGTTTTGTTTACAGGGTTGTTTGGATTGTTAGGACAGTTAAGGAAAGTGGATAAGTGAGGACCACCGCAGTTTGCACACTTTGGTGGGGTTGTTTTGGGTTTTGTACATAGGTGTGTTGAGTGTTCATCTCCGCATTTCATGCATTTGTAGTGTATGTTACAGTTTTTTTGGTGCTGTCCAAATGTCTGACATTTGTGGCATTGTATTATGTCTGTCCGTTTGTTTAGTGGTTCGATTTTAATTGTGAGTCCGCACCAGTCGTGTATGTTGTAAATTGATTTGTATTGTCTCGTCAGTTCTATTAGTACAAGTGGTGCTGGTATTCCGTGTTTGCCGTTCATGAGTTTTATTTTTATTGTCGGGTAGCCTTGGTCAGTCAGGTCGTCGGTGATGTCAGTGTCTGTGATAAAGGTAGGAATGCCACGCATAACTACCTTTAGTGTCTTTTCACTTCTCAGTTGAAAAGTGTAAAATTGTATTTGTTCATTGTCGAGTATGTGTTTAAGTTTTCGGTAGTCTTCGTCAGTTTTCGGTTCGATGTGAATGCCAGGTTTCACAAGTTTGTTTTGTACTGTGTTAATGTTATGTGTTTTAAGTATTTGTCGTATATATGTCCATTTATCTTTGTCTGTTATTATGATTTGTGCGATTTTGTGTGTTTTGCGTGTTTCGGTGATTGTGTTTTGTGTGGTGTTTGTTTTGTCACTTACCCTGGGTGTGCTGTTTGATGTTGACGGTTGTGAGTTGATTTCGGTTGCTTCTTCTTCCATTTTTTCCTCGGTTTTGGTTTCGAGGACGTCGTAGGAATTTTTTGTTTCGATTGGTGGCGCTGTGTGGTCAGTTTTCTGTCTTTTTGTTGTTTTTTTCGGGTGTCTGTATTCGTCGTTTTCGATTTTCGGTTCCGGTTGGCTCTTCTTCGATTTTACGGGAGGATTTTCTTCTTCTTGTTTTTCTGTGGGGTTGCTTTTTAACTCGATTTGGATCGTCGGTTCTTCTGGGCTAACCATTAGTATATCCCCTGATTTTTGTAGTAGCTTCTGGATATCTTCTTCTTCGTCGAGTATGTTGATTAGATTTTTAAAATCTTCCATTATCTTGGGTGTACATTTGTTCAGGTATTCTGGTTTAATCATCAGGTTGGTTATTGTTCTTTTTTGTCCGGCCATTGCTTCCAGCGTCGCTTGACGTTGTATCGTCGTAGATGCTCTAAACTGCGATGTTGCGTGAACAGATATCGCAGTGAGAAAATGTCTGTTCTGTTCTGTTTTACAAGTATATAAATGTACCACTACCCCTGATTGACAAATATTGTTTGACGTCATAACAGGAAATTTTGTGTTCTTGGAAATATATTTACAAGTAATAATATCCAAGGTTTACGATAAAGTCTTAAAGATCTAATCTTAACTAATATATTATAAAATGACATTACTTATTAGGTATTAATAGGTGTCATAAACCTAAGTATGCATTTCGCCTAGTCCTTTGTTAGAGTAATAAAATTTATTATATACATATATATTAAGCTGGTTCTGCCTTCAGTTTATTATTTATGTGAATATGAACAATTTTTTTTGTTAATATTTCAAGTTAAATTTGAATTTATATCTTATTATATTTAAATTATGTCTGATCGCGCCATCTATTTTGGAATAACATAAGTAGGGTTATCTATCATGCAGTTATTTACAATTTTATATGTCAATTTATCTTCTAACTTATTGTTGATTATTTAGGATATTTAAATACCTTCATATTATTTTAAATTCACTTTAAATTAAAAGTTCAATCTTATATTTCAAATTGGCCACTCCTTTTGATTTTCGGCGGCAATTTTTCCAGGTAGTCATCGTGTTAAAATAAGGGAACGTGGTTTCGTAGGTAACGAAAAAAAAGGAAGATGAATTAAAAAACAACCAAAGATGGTGAAGCGTCGCTTTTCAGATAAATAAAAGCGATATCAAGATTTAAAAGGCGATTTCTAAGTTTAAAATCGCATTTAGAAGCTGAAAAATTAAGTACATTATCATTTAAAAGTTTATATAACGTTGCAGTTATAAATTTACCTTTGATTGCTAAGTGCATTTACAAGCAATTGATAACCCACATCAGACAAGTATCGAGCCAGTATCCTGTTACAATAATCCTTCTAATCCTTAATTTAATTTTATTATGTATAAGCCATCCAGTTAACTGTGCTGAACATCCTATTACCTGCCACTTTATCGGAAGATCTATACCTGTAACCAGTTCCGAATACTTCCCGATGGTTCTATAACCAAAGCCAGGGTACTTTCTGTTACGAGTTTTTCAGTGCTCATAGTTAAGGTAGAATATACCCTATAAATAAAGCATTTTTTTTGTATTATTATTTTTAATCGTAGATAGTACAGCTTTACTAAATAAAATATAATATCAATTATTTGAATATTTAAATGTAGAATTACTGAGCTAGTATTTTCATAGACATATTGGTTGATAATTAAGACATGACTTACCTTAATTTACCCTGAGATTAAGATATTATTAATATAGAGAACAGATTCCATTTTTTGGTTAAATCATCGATTTGCATTGATTATTATCTTAAATTCTTTCAATCCACCTATTGGAAATTATTTATATTGTCAAATTGTTTGGAAGCATATATATTATATCTACTTACCTCTGTTCGTATTTTAACTTTATTTACAAACTGAATAAGCTTATTTTCCATTATCATTCTAGCCGTTGTTTGTCAGTACTTGAGTACACATGCACTCAAGAATGTTATAGGGGGGGGGGGGGGATTCATATTGTAACGTATTTTATTATTTGTATTATTTAAGTTTATGTTTATTAAATTGAGTTTATCTGTTATTATTGTGTTTCCTTTTTTCTACATCTTAAATTATTATATATATATATATATATATATATATATATATATATATATATATAAGGTAAACTTAATAAGTCGGCGATTAAAGGTCTGGTTCATTACTTCAAAGTATATATATTTAAAACAACCCTACATGTTTCGGCAATGATGCCTTTGTCAAGGGAATAAAAAATATATATTTATATCTTTATTCCCTTGAAGGTGGATTCATCAGGAACATTTCGGCCAGTATATTTTTTTGAAAAATGTTTGTAGGTAGGATTGTTAATTTTATTTAATGGAATATTTGTCGCCATTCAAGTTTCACAGAGTTCTTCCTTAAAATTGTCAGATTCCAACGGGTCTAACATCTGTGTATGTGTGTGATTTCTTGGAATTTTTAACTATATTTTGCAGCTTTTGCAATAAATTTCGGAATCACTGGCAATGGACATACAATCAGTTTGACCCTTAATCCAACTCGCCATTGTTTCACGATGCCATCCTCGACGTTGTTCCATATCATAGCTGAAAAACTAACCTAATCAATGTTCTTGATCTAAATAAATGAAAATTAAAAATGTATGCATAAGTTATTGAAGCTTAACGAAATATAAGTATGTAATTTACTGAAGCTAACTCACCGTATTTTGTTAATCTTAGGAAATATTAACTAATAAATAAGACAAATTATAAAAACTCCTTCCGCTTCTACATACGCCCATGAAGAAAGGAATTTAAGTAATTGCGTCACAATTCAACAACAAAAACCAGATGTGCGATTAACTGAATAAACAGTGCTATTCAATAATTGCGTGTTGTACTTAGCCATGTTATAGACTATTTATATGGTCCATCGTAATTTCGGCCTTTCGTGTACGGTCCCTAGTGATTATTTTACTAAACCAAATTGCTCAAGAAACTTGGCAACCTCGCTTCAATTAAATATTTATAATGACCATCGAACACAGCTGAGCCTTATCTAATAAAGATGCAATTTCGTTGGGACTTTCTTCGGTTCAGGTAACAATACTTTTCTCAGTATACAATTTCGACTCTTCTTAAATATTTAAATTATCTCAAACATTTGAACTTACGGACGCAGTTAAAGTTGCGAGGGGAAAGGGAAGCGCAATCGCGCAAAAGAAAACCCGTAATATTATCATAATCAGCAGATAGATCATTCTTAGTTCGACCAACGGCATCCAAAACAACTTCTCCAGACAATAGTATAATAGGAAAGGAAGGACAATGCCTACAAGGGACAGTTGAGGTATGTACGTTAGGTTGAATTATCAAATTTAAAAAAATCATAATAAATCATATGATTCATGTCGGCATCGCTCTTTGTCTGGATTTTATAAATTTACAAATAGTGAGCAGAATGATACAGTTCTGGGTAGAAAACAACTTGATAATAATGAATTCATTTTTTAAACACAGACATCCATAAATACACCAGAGAAGTAAGAAGCAGAATAGAAAAGTCAATAATTGACTATGTACTTATAAATAGAGGATTCAGGAAAGAAATTTTGGATGTAAAGGTGTACAGATGCCCAGAAATATACAGTGATCATTACCTATTAGTGGCAAAAACCCGACTTAACATAGAAAAGCAAGAGAACCCAATACCAACAGAGCAGTGTAGGAAATCAAACGAAGTTATCAGAACATACAAATTGCAAGAGAAAGATACAGCCATGAAATTCATCGAAAAAATGGAAGAAAAGATATGCAAAGGCAAGACCGAGTGGCAGGGTATGAATTTGGAACAATTGTAGTACACGTTTAAAGAGATTATTTTAAAAACGGCTAGAGAAATGTGGAGTAACGATTACAGATGTGCATTCGCTGACGACCTCATGATATGCGCCTCTAAAGAAAATGACTTAGAGAAAAGTTTAAAAATATGGGACACGGAGCTAAAGAAAAAGAAAATGAAAATTAATACAAATAAAACTAAAGTAATGGTAATAGGAAAAGAAGACAAAACAATATAGGAATAAATGAGGAAAAAATAGTCGATGTCTTCAAGTACTTAGGCATGTTAATAGGAAAAGATGGAGATATTGGAAGCGAAGTCAATGAAAGAATATCTAATGCTGCACGTATGTACCACAGCCTCAACAATACTTTTACTAGGAATAAGGAAATAAGTCGACATACAAAAATGACTGTGTATAAAACTGTATTTAGGCCAATCTTAACCTATGGCAGTGAAAGCTTGGTATTGAATAAATCTTTGAAAAGTAAAATTCAAGCTATGGACATAAAGTATTTAAGAGTGGTGAAAGGAGTAACGAGACTAGATAGACAAAGGAACGACACCAATCATTGATGTTATTGAAAGAAATCGATTAAAATGGTTTGGACATTTAAACCATATGAATGATAGAAGCCAGGTCAAACGTTTATGGGACGCGAGAGTTCAACACAGGCGGGGAAAAGGAAGGAAAGAGGAAAGACATGGACTGATGCTCGAATTTCATCCAAGAATAAGAAAGAATGGTCAAAATTTGTATACTCTATGTAATAACATGTAACAACCTTACACCTTAGGGTAAACAAGGTTTTTAGATTATATATACATATATACAGTGAGGTCCTAAGGTAACGGATAAATTCATTTTCTACGTAATTATTAATACAAAAGGAAAATCCTGAAACAGGTCAATTTTTATATATGAAACTACACTTTTTGAATAAAATTATCTATGTGCCCCTTCAACCCCCTCGAAGTAATAACTACCCCTTTAAAAAATTTAAATGAAAAGGGGTAGCGTGTGTTACTGCGTTTAAAAGGGATTTTAATTCTCTATTCAGCAGTATATGCCTTTTTCATTTTTGGACGTCGATAATCAAGAAAAGAGCCATTTTATGACATACAAACAAGTAGGCGTAGAACCAAATACCTGTCACGAGTGACTAGTCTATTAGTTACCTTTATGTCAAAAAAGTAAATTTGTTTCTTTTTATGACATTTACTTCTCAAATTTGTTTTAGTTCGTTAGACGTCGTTAACAATTGTTAGGTATTAAACGTTTTCTTAGAGATTTCTAAGCGCTAATTTAAATTGTTCAACAATGAGCCTTTCCGAGACCCAAAGAATTGACGTATTAATATTAATTGGAGTGGGTGATAAAACACGAACGCATTCTGAAGTATGCAGAATATTTAATGATAAGTATCCTGACCGTCACATTTCCCAGTCTACGGTGAGTAGAGTTGAACAAAAATTCCGTCAATTAGGAACTGTCAAAGATCTTCCAAGATCTGGTAGATCAAAACTGAATGACGAAAAAAAATTGGATGTATTATTACATGTTGAGGAAAACCCACATAAACCTACAAGAGAAGTAGCCGGTGATTGTGATGTAAGTAAATCGTCTGTCTTGCGTGTTTTGAAAAAAGAAAAATACCATCCGTATAAAATTCAAATGGTGCAGGAATTAAATGACGATGATCCACACATTACTTCGAGGGGGTTGAAGGGGCACATAGGTAATTTTATTCAAAAAGTGTAGTTTCATATATAAAAATTGACCTGTTTCAGGATTTTCCTTTTGTATTAATAATTACGTAGAAAATGAATTTATCCGTTTCTTTAGGACATCATTGTATATATACAAATAGTGAGCATAAGAGTTGCAAAGTTATTTTTCATGAAAAAGTCTGTGTGAGGAAGTAAGTTCACATTTGGTAGCAATAATTAATATTGTAATGATTTCATTTACTTCAGAAACACAATGGAAGCCTTTCTGGTAGATTTATTTCGAATGAAACATCAAATCGATATAAATTTGCCGACATGTCATCATGAATAAATTTGAATAGGTAACTTTATCTCGATAAATCATCTTACTATCTCAAACAAATAAAGCCGCCCTGATAAAAAAAAGAATCCATGAGGGTTTAGAATAGATTGTCTATAATATGAAACATAGGTACGAACTCATTGAATTTGTACACAATACACCTAAGGGATAGGCAATAATAAAGAATTAAACTTTTCAGGCATGCCAACCCCTTTTACGAACTCTGATTTATTACATGTAAGGGTTGCCGGGCTTTATTTGTATTGTGTGTATGTTATTAAAGTTCTACCTTACCCCCTCATATCGTACAATACCGCACTACCACTCACGCATAAGTCTCGCAATATGTCCGTTAATAAAATTTTATTCATTTACCAAATCTGCACGTCCATCTAACTAATCTGATTGCATGAGGGGTTTACTCTAGGTGTACTTATTTACGTTTATCGTATCAGTAAAGTTATGGTGGCGTACATAAAATATTTCAGGTTCGCTTTACAACATAGTAAATTATTGTTTTATGTATCATTTATTAAGTAAATTACGGCACAAATAATAAAACTTGAATCATAAAATGGTACGTGAAAGAAAGTTGACAAATTTGGTTGTACCTGTTACAAATAAGTTTTTTATGTCCACTTAAGACAGTTATTACTGCTATATACAATCTCTTTTAAACATAAAATGAAAACAAATTTCATTCTTATTTATTTAAATACTATCAAACTATTACTGAAAATCTACATCACCATACATGCCCCTCTTAATGTCGAATCTAATTAGTAGGTGGTGATCCATTGATACCAAACTCCCTTTCATTTTATTTTTTGTAATCAAATCTATATTTTTGCACAATGACGTCATACAATGTGAAAATTATTAATACATTTATAATTAAGTTTCTTTTTAATACTTTTTCTTATGGATTCTTTAGACTTTGTATTGTAGTGCTTTGTATATTTTAATAATAATAATAATAATAATAATAATAATAATAATAATAGTAATAGCTTTATTATCCAACGCATGAACCAATTTCAGGACAAACCAAAGAATGTACATATACAGTGTGGTGATAAAGTTTGGAACAAAATTCATAAAAGTATTCTATAATGTTTTTTAATAAAATCGCTTATTTTAAAATACCGTCTTTTGGGGAAATTTTCGTCATTCTGCGAAGACCAATGTTGTCATTCAAAGCGAAATTCCAGGACAGCATTTTAAAAATAAAAATTTATCTGTCCTAGCGATTTTCTTAAAAACATTTTAGGACACTTTTATGAATTTTGTTCCAAACTTTATCACTGCTCGGTATACTCGTATGTATGGGTGTTGTCAGGGTAAGATTAGAGCAGAGAAAATGAAATACTTAAGAAGAGTACAACAAATAACAAAACCAGATCAATTGAAGAATGTGTAAAATAACGACAATTCTGAAATGCGCTTTGACAATTGTAATGGGTCTTTCAAATTGAGCGCCTTATTTTAAAAATAAATAAAATATAGGTGGCGCACTGAATTCGTCTGGGTATTTTGACATTTACGAAGTATGACATTTATAAAAATGCCTTCTTACACGATACAACAACGCATTCAAATTGTGAATTATTTTATGAAAATCAGCGTTTTGTGAAAAACTTTTTAGAAAATTACGTGAATTTTATGGTTTACATGATCGTTTGGAACTTACTGCAAGTGAGAATTAATGAATATTAAATCTCATTCTTACATGTAAATGTCGACTTATCTGATGCGTTCATAACTACAATCCGACAAACTAAGTTTGTACCAGTATGCAGAACACACCCTTTCGCGACAACGAACTTCCTGGTAATTAGGTTAATTAAGAATTGCTGAAAAAAACAAGTCAATCAACGGGTAGTTATGAACGCATCAGATAAGTCGACATTTACATGTAAGAATGAGATTTAATATTCATTAATTCTCACTTGCAGTAAGTTCCACATGTTAACTATATATACAGAAAGTATAGAAATGAAAAGCAATGTCCGTCTTCGAGGAATGCCGTGCATTGAAAAGTTCCAACCAGAACGAAACGCGTCTGTACGTTTCCCGTTGATTGACTTGTTTTTTTTTTTTCAGCAATTCTTAATTAACCTAATTACCAGGAAGTTCGTTGTCGCGAAAGGGTGTGTTCTGCATACTGGTACAAACTTAGTTTGTCGGATTGTAGTTATGAACGCATCAGATAAGTCGACATTTACATGTAAGAATGAGATTTAATATTCATTAATTCTCACTTGCAGTAAGTTCCAAATGTTAACTATATATACAGAAAGTATAGAAATGAAAGCATGTAGCAAAACACACAGCATTCCATATAGGATAAACAATCGTAACACACAAACACACAACTACACACAATAACACAAAACATACACAACCCCGCCATCATGGCCTACTGATTTGCCATTTGTATGTACCACTCTATTAACTTTAACAAATCGAATAGCTTTCTACAGGCAAAAAGTATGATTGAATAAGTAATGCGACTTTCAGGTGAATTTTGCGGTTTTTTCGCAGGGTAAATCCCCAAACTGAGTATGAGGTGTTAGAGGCGGGGTATTTACCTAACAAAATAATAAATAATCTTATGCATTTTACGTATTTCAAAAAATTGAATAAAGTTCCGCTAAACTTCCTAAATTTCGCACTGTGGGACGGTGCAACACCTCATTTTGCTAATGAAGCAATTGCTTTATTAAGACAAAGATTTCCTAGAAGAATTCTAACACCGTTGGACTATTCTCTTTGGGGTTACGTAAAAAGCCTGGTCTATAAGAACAAACCACAATCGATTCCTTAACTAAAGGATGAAATTATTCGTGTCATTGGTGGAATATAGCCTCAATTATGTCGAGATGTAAAAGAAAATGTTAACAAAACAATGAACAGCTGTGAAGCAGATGGTCACTTGTCAGATATTATTTTTCGTATATAAATGTCACAACTGATACTACAATTACAAATAAAAGTTTTTGAAAATCAATGCAAATTATGGGTTTTATTTATTTAAAAAAAAAAACGCTCAATTTGAAAGACCCTTTATATAAATTTTATAAAAATTAGGGGAATATCCGTAAAATTCTTCAAATAAATCTACGCAATCGTGTCAAAGAAAATGTACCCGAACTTATATGTATATTTATATAGTTTCCCTTTTACTTGTTGATGAACAATAACATCGCATTTTACAATTTTCTTTCAAGCAGTAAATAAATTTTCTTTAATAATTCATTTACCTTCCTATTTTTCTGTGGGTGCACTTTTACCGCATTCACTTTAAAACTGGCGAGTATTCCGGCATAATTGAAAATTTCCCTTAGATCCCACAAAAGTTATTATAAGACAGACAGACTTTGTCGAAAATGAAGATCCGGAACGTTCAAAGGATAAGACAAGAATTAAACGGAGGCTAATTTAAAAGTGTATTGATAAGAAGTAAGACAGTCGCTACGACTGCAGATGATGAGAAAACGCACAAAACGGGGGAAAATTAAGCATTAAGGAACAGAAAGGCTGTCGCTGATCCGCGTTGGAGATTACGCGAGACATAATATCATCGCCGCGAAACCTTGTTGTGTGTATCTGTCTGTGTCCCTTGGAATATGATTTGATCTCCTTTTCGCGGCGGTTGCTCAAAGTCGAGAGGAAGCAAACCAAAAAGAAAATGTTAACTCGTTTGATGTTCCCTCCGAGCTATCTCTTCAGCCATCCTATCGTCACTTTCTGCAGCAGACGACGGGCGACTTCTCACAATGGATACGATTAACATGGAGAGGGCACTGAGACAAAGACGTTCTGATAAACTGCCTCTGCACGGGACAGGTTCAATGTATACGTTAAGTACCAGGACACAGACTCCACTACCGCTACTACAGTTTAACCATCGTACAAGTAGAGGTAAGCCTCTTTGGATTGCCGAGTGTAGAGAATGAAGTGGATTTATTCAAGGGCAGAGGTACCTAGATTAACTCCCCCCCCCCCCCCTCCCTGGATAGTTCACATTTGATGAGGGGTTTCACTCTAACTATTGTGCAATACGGACGTGTGTGTAGGTAACTTTGTCGTGTTCAGGTAATGCGCTGAAACGAGCTCTGTTTAATCAACGAAAATGTGTACTTTTTGTGCACCTTGTGATGCATCTGCTACTTGACCTTAAGGACTCACTCGCGCGAAGGTTTATCGTTGGAGATGTTTATTGTGTTTAACAAAAGAGCTTGTATAACTAAAAGTTGTTTTTTTCGTATAACCAAAAAGCAATTCTTTTATGTTTTGTTCTTCATGTACATCTGTTGCGCATTCTTATTGTATAAGCAAAAATAATAACAGTAAACGACATAAGATTTTAAACGAGTTTTTAATTCTAAGGTTAGTATGGAAGTTATGTTTAGTAAATCAAAAACTTACAACAATTTATTTAGCGTTTGTTATACCTAAATTAAATTTCTACACTTCAAACATTATTTAAAACAAAACCAGTATTAAAGTATCTTAAATACTTTCTCATAATATTTCTTGTTTATATATCTACTTTACTTCAAAATTTTGTGCGCCTAGAAGAAAATATTTTTCTTTATCCTAGATAATTTCAAATATTTCTGCATTTCTTGTTCAAGGTCTTCTTCAACTGTCTCACTTTCTCGCTTTGTCCTAAATAACCATTTGGCAAGCACATTTTCGGGATTATCACTCTGTCACGGTATTTCTCACTATAGTGGGCAATAACGTCTTGAATGATTAACCCATTTATGCCCAACGGGTCGAAAACGACCCACTGCCTTTCATATATGCACCTGTATACACCGCTGTGTTCGGAGTGTGACCTATCGTGGCATTCACATGTTATAAACTCATATTTTGTTGTGGTGTCAGTAAGAAAGCACGTTCGACAGCGAGTTGTAGTAAATTTGTACCAAAGTAAAGTGTAATATATCTGCGTGTGACATGGCTAAAAGTAATTACTGGTAAGTATTTCAATTTTATAGTGAAATTGATCAAATTATGAAATCTTGTTGTTTAAACTTCAAAGTCTATGGTACGTTCATATTTATAAGGGCAGGCCTGGATACTTTGAGTACAGTTGAAGTATAATTTTGTTGGGTCGGCAACGACCCGTTGGGCAGATATGTGATATATTTTTCTCATATTTAGGAAAAAACCGCTAACAACAGCTGAGCTGTTAGACGAGATAGAAAGACTCGACGAGGACGGTCCTAATATTCCCGATGCTATATATATTACTCCGCCGGATGACAATGATTTTGAAAGTGGTGAGGATTCTGGGGATGAGGATTGCGCTGATCCCAACAGACTGAATTCTAAGCAGCTTCAAGCAGAAGCAGTAAGCAACCAGCGAGTAGAAGACAGCAGTGACAATGAGGATGAAACTCAAGTACAAGAGAAGAGTGGCCCGTCTAAAAAAAAAAAGGAACTGGTCAAAGGGTGATTTAGATAAGACAGCAACGTCTCAATCAACTACTGAAAATTTTCCTATGGTTGACGTATTACCTGTGCTTACGCTAAGCGATAAAAGCGAACCTTTAGAATTTTTAGAACTCTTCCTAAATGTAGATGTACTTGAACATCTTGTAAAAAATACTGTTTTGTATGCAAGTAGCAAAAATTGTCGATTAGAAATAGGCAACGATGAAGTACTCGTTTTCATAGCAATATTATACGTAAGCGGCTATGTACCAATTCCACGGCGAAGAATGTTTTGGGAAGGGCGAGACGATACTCGAAATAGTCTGGTTTACAACTCCATGCGAAGAAATAGATTTGAGGAAATATTTAGATTCCTACATGCAGCAGATAACAATAACTTGGCAGAAAATGTCAAAATGGCTAAGTTGCGTCCGCTAATAGAAAAAACGAATAAAAATTTTATAAAATATGTACCTTTGAGCTCACAATTATCAATCGATGAGTCTATGATCCCGTACTTTGGCCGAAACGGATGTAAGCAATTTATAAAAGGAAAACCTATCCGTTTCGGTTACAAATCGTGGGTTCTTGCTCTGCCGTCCGGGTACTGTGTCAGTTTTGATGTATACCAAGGGAAGAGTATGAACATAGCGGAGAAGAAGATGGGGCTCGGAGAGTCTGTTGTTACAAACTTTGCCAACTTGCTGCAACACAAATTTCCTTATAAAAAGTTTTCATTATATTTTGACAATTTTTTTACGAGTGCTTCACTTGTGAGTAAACTAGGTAAAATGAGTTTTGGTGCAACTGGTACCGTTCGAAAAAACAGAACAGATAAATGTCCTCTTGAAAATCCTGCTGTAATGAAAAAGAAAGAACGAGGTGTCTACGACAGTGCAGTTGACAAAGTGAAAATATAGTTTGTGTGAGGTGGAAAGACAACAGTGTTGTTACTTTGATGTCAAATGAATATGGTTTAAGACCAATCCAAAAAGCAGCAAGATATTCGGCAAAAGATAAAAAGAAGATAGACATACAGCAACCATACGTCGTGCAATATTATAATAAGTATATCGGAGGGGTAGATCAGATGGACAACAATATTGCAAATTATCGTATAGGTCTGCGAGGTAAAAAATGGTATACTCCTATTTTATTTTGGATGTTCGACATATGTATGAGTAATTCTTGGGTTTTGGCACGCAAATTTGGATTGCAGTTGGACAATTTGGAATTTCGAAGAAGGGCTGCAATTGATATTTTACAAAAATATGGCAAACCTCCTTTGGCCACAGGTCCTACATTCCATTCTATACATCCAGCGGCACGTCGACAGGGTCAGCATCTGGTTGTAACTAGCCAAACACGGCGAAGATGTGCCTTGTGTAAAAATAAAACGACTAAAGCCTGTGATAAATGTAATGTTGCTCTTCATGATAAATGTTTTGCAGATTATCACAGACAATAAAAGTTTTTAGTTTATTGTGCGAAAATATAACTGTAAATACGGCTAGTTTTATTTTTCTACATATACCAAAACTTAACACCCAAAAAATGCTCTCTAAATTTAAAGCACTGTACGACCAAAAAATACATTAATTTGCCCAACTGGGTCGAAAACGACCCACATCATATTTCAAGAACTGGCGTTTATCTACTTTTTTTGGGTATTTGCCCATTATAAGAATGACATTTTTACCAACATATATAAATTTCATAAGCAAAATGCAAAAAAAATAGTTCTGGGCATAAATGGGTTAAGGCCGGGATGTCACGCTGAATGAGATTGCTGGGCATATACGATGGAAGTCCGGTTCCAAAGGTATGTTGGTGCGGCATACTGGCAAACGTACAAGCGGCACATTTCAAACTTGCACGCATTTTATGCGCATAGGTGACTATTGTCATTGCCTTAGGTTCAGTACAACGTTTGCAGTGACAACCGCACAATGTCAGTTTCGATCGAAACATACTGCAAGTTTGAAGTGCGAGCGATCATTCGTTTTTTTTTTGCATGCAAATAATGAAACACCTACCGAAATTCACAAAATATACTGAAGACTTACGGAGAAGGCGTTGTGAGTCGAAAACAAGTTAGTGTTTAGTGTAAACAGTTCAAAAGTGGACGCGCAGCTCTGAACGATGATCCAGAATGTGTGCGAAAACCATCAACAACGAAAACGGATGAGAATAAATTAAAGGTCGATACGCTATACGAGAAGATCGTCGGTTGAAAATACGGGAAATTGCTCTACTTACCGGCATTCCTAAAAGCTCTGTTCATGAAATCGTATCTGAATTACCCTTTCGAAAAGTGTCCGTGAAATGGGTACCAAAACTATTGGCCGATCAACACAAAATGCAACGAATGGCAGCGACAACTTTTAACGCGGTATCGTTAGGAAAACGGATATCTAGAGTCTACAGTTACAGAAAGACAAAACGTGGGTATACCACCATACCCCCCGAATCAAAAAAAGACTCAATGACGTGGAAGCATCCGAGTTCACTAACACCGAAAAAATTTTAAAGTTCAGCAGTTTGCAAAGAAGACAATGGCAATGTGTTCTGGGATATGCGAGACATTTCGCTCATAGAGTTTTTTACCACCCAAAACGACAATCAGTAGTGATATTTATTAACAAAATCTCTAAAAGCTGCACCAAGCCATTCGACAGAAACGAAGAGGAAGATTGACGAAAGGAATCAGGTTGTTGCATGACAATGCAAGACCGCACAGCCAAATTAGATGAGGACCTGGCTTCAGAAACACAATTGGGAAGTTATTGTCCATCCGCCCCATAGTCCAGACTTGCCTTCTTGTGATTTTCGTTTGTTTGAGCTGTTGAAAGCTCATTTGTCGGGTAAAACGTTTGAAGACGACGACGAACTATAAGATGAAGTAAGGTAGTATTTTGTAAATTTGGAACCTTTTACGAAGAGAGTATACAAAAGCTTGTACTTCGCTGGGATAAGTGCCTTAACATTGGCGGCGTTTGCGTTGGAAAGTAGCTAACAGTTCACGCTTTTACTTAGTGTACGTTTGATTTCTCTAAATATAGTAGTCTGTCTGTAATTTACAAATGTACTTTAGTAACCGGACATCCCTCGTATTTTGGGGGTGTCAACTATGCCACGTATCACTTCATTTTGAAATTTCTCTTGATGTTAGAATTACTGGCGATCCCTCAGCTGAATATCGTATGCCCATACTGGCTTAAAATGGTTTTATATAGTAACAATTTTTGAGAGATAGCTATGATCTGCGACCGAATCGCCTATTCATTTGATTAAGTTTAATAATGCCTAGCTACTTACATTTGGTAGAGATATGTGTCTGGCATGTAAGGAACCTGTTGTAATGCATACCAAGGCATTTGGAAGTGTTAACTTGGGAAAGTTTACAGTTGCTGACCTTGCCTGATGGACAAGTTCCCCGACGCAATGTAAAAATTTCATTGGCCCTCATAAATCATTTACTAATGCTGTCTTGTATTTTGCCTAAGTGGGTCTGAGGACTTCTTGAAGCCATGACAGGGTTATAATCAGATGCAAGAATAACTTTATCATCAGCATATGTTGCTACGGTGTTAGCGTAGTAGTCGATATGTCAACAATATTTTGTAAAAACAGGATTGGTCCTAATATGCTTTCTTGTGGGACACCAAATATAATAGGATGTAGATCGGTGTATGTGTTATTTTGTTTCGCAGGGAAGTGTGTATCGATTAGGTAGTACCTTTTAAATTGATAGTGAGAATGTGCAGGCATCTTTTTAGTTTGTAAAATAGTCCCTCGTACCACAACTTATCGAAGGCTTGGAACATATTTACGAAGGCCGCGGAGCAGTATTTTCTTGCTGTGTCTATCCTATTTGATATAATATTCTTATTATATTATATGTATCTGTTCTATAGTTCCATATTGATTTCCGAATTCAAACTCATATTTTGTGATTATGTAAAATCTTTAATACTCTTTCTAGATGTTTTTTCAAATACTTCAGAATATTAGTAGAAGACTTACACAGTACAACACATGTTTTTGGGACTCAATTCTGAGAATTGCACGTGAAAGTAGCCCCAAAAAGAAGAACTTCTGCATCATTCGTTTTGTCAAGTTGGCTGCATTAATAATTTAATGGCCATACGAATTTTTTTGCTCAAGGTGGATTTTAATCACTTTTTCTATATTTTAACACGGTTATATCTCGGTATACCGTACGGAATATCTCTTTTGTGTCTGAAGTAAAGTTGTAGATATTGAATTGGAGGAAAAAAAAAGCGGAACAAACCTACTCGAAAAAAGTGAATCCAGTGCCTTAAAAATCGCAAAAATGCCCATTCTTTCCCCATTTTTCACCTTTTTTGCACAATAACTGGATTAAAAATCCACAAATATGCTGTTTTTTTTTCTTTATTAACTTTATTTTGCATGAAAATAAAAATTCCGGTTCATATTACAGCTATTCTTACACAGAAAATATGAGATTTTTATTTGTTATCTATGCATGAAAACAAAATTTAGAACATTTTCAATTATTGTCAATATCCATCCTCGTTGAAGTTGACGCTTGTGGTTCTGATAATCTTGTTTTCTTCGTAGGTTGTTCATATTCATGTTCTGGGTCTGCATCATCATCCGAGTTAGACATAATATTCAAGGGCATGTTTTCTTCAGTGTGTCCACCAATTTCGGTGTTATCTTCATCTACGGTGCTTTCATCTTCAAACAGCATAATTTTCGAACTCCACCAACAAACCTCCGCAAGCAATGCATCTAATTTTTTGCCTTTGAATCGCTTTTCCATTGGCATGATCACTTGGTGGAACCTCTCTCCTTGTTCGTCCGATTCCTGAGGTAATTGTGCCAAAAAGGTATCAAGGTGGAAATTCATGAAATGTAATTTTAACGTCATGGATGCATTGATTTTTTCAAAATAATACAGCAACTTGTCCACTCGTGTCTGTATGTCAAATCGCTGTACACGGTTCTTTCCTAAAATGCCTTCAATGACTTGTTTCAATGCGTCCCATGCACATAGGTGGTTTTAATGGTTCGAAAGCATATTTGTGAAAGATTCGCTTTTCATTAATTTTCGTATATCCGGTCCATTCAGAGTACCTATTTGAAATTAAAAAAAATCAGTTGCGAAAAAATTATTGGTAATTATAATGCGAATATATCGAAGTGAACAAATTTAGATATGACAATATTTAAATACAGACAATGATACGTACCTTTTCTAATTTTAGCTTCACTGAGTTTTGGAAAGATGGATTTCAAACAGTCATAGGCGTCCTCAATATCTTTGACTACCACTTCAACGAATTTCCCAGCTATTCCTAATTTCATGTGGAGCGATGGCAACAAAATATCATCTACATCCTTTATCAAAGGTTCATTACGTAATTTTAATTGTTTCTCGAGCTCGGGAGTTCTTGCTTTCCAATCTTTACATTGATATTGATTCCCTGTGTATCGCGAATCCCAATTACAAAGAAAGCAGAAGTATTTTGGAAAACCGCCCTTTAATATAATGCCTTGTATTATGTTGACAACCTTTAGATCACAACAAATCTTCCATTTGTGTACATTGTATTTGATTTTCTCTAAAATTTCGCCCAATGTTTCATACGTTTCCTTCATAGTTGTGCTGAATCCCAATGGAATGGACGGTTGTTTGTTTGTTTTGTGCAACAGCACAGCCTTCAAACTTGAAACTGAACCGTCGATGAATAAACGCAAGTCGCCAGCGATTTAATCCATTTCCATATTTTTCACAAAACCTGGGATATCATGGCAGTAAGTGAACGTATTTGCTTCGTCAACGGAATAAAATTCAGTGAACAGGTTTTTTCGATCATGTTTGCCTATTTTTGGGACGATATGACCACAAACGTACACAAAAATAATCCAATTTTGGGCACTTGTTATTTTCCATATTGAAATATTCAATGTTCTTCTGGTTTTAAAATGTAATTCACTCTGATCAAAAGGGTTGTTCATTCCACAGCCATTCAATTATTAATGCAGCCAACTTGACAAAACGAATGATGCAGAAGTTCTTCTTTGTGAGGCTACTTTCATGTGCAATTCTCATAATTGAGTCCCAAATTAATGACCTGAAAAATGTTGTACTGTGTTATTAGGGTGCATACTGGTGTTTTTTTTTCTTTCGTGGTTTGAAGATGATTATATGTGCTACTTTCCAGAAATTTGGAAATTAATTGAATTTAAGAATGGAATTGAAAGTAAATGTCATTTTTTGGATTATTCTTGGAAAACTACCACTGATGAGGCCGAAGCCATGGATTCTGTTAATGTTAATTTCCAGCTTGATTGCTTTTTTTATATATCAGATACGAAGGGCGTTCAAATTTAAACGATAATTTTAAGCGGACGGTCTTGGAAGAGATACGATTTGTTTGGATACTGATAAGAACTCTGTGATAAGATTACAAGAGCGGAGTATTGTCACCAACGCTGCTCTGAGTTCATTAGTATTGCAGTAGCAATGACGAGCGGGAGCAAAGTACACACGTCTGTTGGGCAACACAAAATCATTAAGACTTTGGAACGAGAGGAGGTCTGCCCGGCTAAAATTTTGCGAAGATTGCAAGGACAGTTTATTGAAAACTTTTTCACAAGCATGAATATTTTATTTACATATACATTTTCTGAAGGATGAGAGTAAGTTGAAAACAAAACTCACAATTGCAAATCCATGACGTGCTTATCGGCGGAACAGATTCAAGCGCTTAGCGATCTTATTGCTAATGACAAACATTATCATAGGGAGTACCCATTCAATCATCGACGATGAGTTCAGTTTTAGCAAGATTTCACCTATTAGGAATTATGCCTTCCTACAGAAGAACAAAAAAACCTTTGCTTTGGGATCCCCCAAGGACTTCTCACTCATTATCAGGATGAGGAATACCCTTTCCTTAGATTCATTGTGACCTGTGATAAGAGCTAGATTTATCATTACACTCCAGTGAGCAAGCAGGAGAGCAAAGAACGCAGAAAACACGAAAACGCCACCCCAATGGATACAAAAACGCGGATGCCAGCGAGGAAGTACTGGCCACAACTTCATGGGATTCAAAAGGCGTTTTCTTGCTGGATTTCCTTCACGATCAAAAAGCAGTTAATGAAACTTACTACTGCGCTGTCTTGGACCAAGCTAAAGGCGCTTATCTGAGCAAAAGCAAAGGATAATGCATCAATGACGTCATTTTGCTACACCACAATGCCCAGTCTCATTTGGCAAACCAAACACGCCTTAAATTAGAGGATGCATTATGGAAGACCCTTGAACATCCACCATACTTAGCTGAACTACTGCCGCGTAATTACCACATGCTTAAACCACTAAAAGAGACTCAAAATATAGCATACTAGCTAATCCCGACCACGCTTCGCTGTGACTCAATCTGAAATGAAATGAATGAGAAAAGAGATAAATGTATTATAGTAAATATAAATTCACTGGGAAAACAAATCATCCAATGGCGTTGCTGTGGCTATGTGAAGTTAAAGGAAAAAAAATGTTTTTGACAAAAAAATTATTTTTTTAATTGTAAAGCTGATGAATTGATTACATTTTTTGTTTAGTCCATTTAGTTATTTAAAATAACTGATAAACAATGTAACCCGCTATTTTAATCATGTTCCTGTCACTTGGCTTTTGACACATTGTCGAAATTACTTCAAAAACGTCACCTTTCAAATATCTCAGTGTTATTTAAATTCTTTTAATAAAATTTGTATCGTATATGTTGTCTTTTCTTCGATCCTACCTTGAATAAATACAATAGTGAGTGTATTCTCTTAAATATTTAATCTTCCTTTCTTGTGATCCTTAATTTTTGGATTTTATATCACTTTATGTTTAACTTCTTTCTATAACAGCTTCTCTGTGCCTGTTTCCTATTACTTTTCATTCTCATTGAACTTGTTATTAAATTACTTCTGCCAATACTATTCTTATTCCAGTTATAATTTTTCGATTGTCAATTTATTACAAACAAAATGAATATGGCCGTCGCTATACTACTACATTATATTATAACATTATTTTCTTTAGATTGACATTTTTAAATTCGTTATATCTTTTGAATGGAATGTCCGATTTTAATAATTTAAAAAGTATGTTACTGGTATTGAAATGGTCTTTAATAAAATATCATTTAATAGGATAAGGAATAATACAGAGGTATGGATAATATGGTTTGATTATTGTCGGCACTTTTATTAACTCTTAAAATGTAAAAAAGTAGTTATAGTGGCATAACTACAGTAGTTGGACATATGGTTTCGCGGACTTTTTTGTAGATATTAATACGTTCTATAATACTGTAGAACATTATTTTGTTCTATCAACAATAGTTTCCGCAGCGTACGCAATGGCAGATTTTTTGTGACTAATTTTTTCACACCTTGGGTTACATTAATGCATTTTTATTGGGGATCCCTTTTTTTTAATGTAATATAGCCTATGTCACTCAGTGAAAATGCAGCTTTCTAATGGTGAAAGAATTTTTGAAATCGGTCCAGTAGTTTTTGTGTGAAAACATTACAAACATACATACAAAAACACAAATGTTTCCTCTTTATAATATTAGTTTAGATTGATGTTTAAGCTAATATCAGTATAAATACATTAATACAATATGTTAAAAAATATATACAGACTTGTGTTTCGATCTCCTCTTAGATTTAATCAGATGAAATTGCCTGATCTCCTCCTGTAAAAACAAACGAAATTATGTTGGTGAAAATTATATTGAAAACACATGTACACTTACCTTTATTATATTCTAATATGGGTACAATCTATACATCCCATAACTCTTCTAAAATTTGCTATCCTTTAAGACTCTCTTTGGTTGTCTTGAATTTCCCGTTCATTTTCCGGTGGTTTTTAAATTTTCGTAGCAAGAATGCTATTAGTGTTGACATTCTTTTTACAATATGGCAAGCTGTTTGTAAAAATCTGTGTGTGTTGTAAAATCTGAGTAAATAATATTAAGCTATCGATGGAATTCTTAAAGTCTTGAATTTAAATCACGTCTCTCTGGATAAGATCAAATTTATTAAAAATCTGGTGTGAAGAACACAAATACAGGTTCACTATTAATATGTTTTGTAAATGTGTCCGAACATATCCCTTCCCAGAGACGTAGATACGTATTTCGCCTATCTACAGGCTCATCGGTACGCCCCTGCTGGAGAAAGGATATCTTTAGACACATTCACAAAAAATAACCACGTCGCCACATCACAAAAAATATCCAGGCCGAGCGTAGAAGTAAATTCAGCGCTGCCTGTTGTCAGACAGCCGAAGTACCTCGCCCCGTCCACATAACCAATGCGAACCAACGACGCCCTTCCGAAGGTGGCACAGTATTTGTGTTCTTCACACCAGATTTTTAATAATATTTTATATTATTAAAAATACCTTTGTATTATACAAAACTACAAAACTGTATTATACAAAACATACTCATGTATGTTTCAATTATTCTGATAAGATAAAATTGTTTCGCTTGGGTTATACTCCTAATAAGTGTCGGCTGTGTTGAAAATAATCGTCAATGCAATGCTAGAAAGCTCAGAAAGTATTAGGGCCCGTCTAAAATATCTTAAAAGATTTAGAAGAAGATAAATCAAATAAAGTTGAGGATTAAAATTACCATGGGTAATAATTTAGTAGTAAATAACACTTCCATTACGAAAGGTGCACCAATATCTAATAAATGATTTTGTGAGGGTTTCTCGAGATAAATGGAAAAGAAGACGTTTAACAAACTTTGCTAAAACTAGATAAAATTATGACTACCCTAACATTACACACTGATATTATTACTCACAAGAAGAATATACCATGAGATAGGATATCAAATAAATTGTTAGGTCATAGGACATACGAAAAAAGAACGAATTCTGACGTTATTTGAATAACGTAATTGATATTTACTTTCTGAATGACCTTGTATTCAAAAACAAAAAAAAATAGAGCTGTACGTGACATACATGCTATAAAATATACCATTTAAATTCTGTCTAGACATAAAAACCAGAACAATTAATGTCACCGAGCTTGTTAGAGAGATCTATTTACTATTTCAGTATCTAATTTAAATTTACACGGGGTCATAAACGTTTATTCTTCAAGTGTTTGCTTTTCCATAGTTTTGTCTTTCAATGCAAATCGGATGTAAATGTCCCATTGAAATCTCCTATATAGGTGTATTTATAGCATACGCATCATCGTTAGCTGACATGGAAACTCTGCCCGGATAATCACGTGGGAACATAACAGTTGATGTTACTGCTCCTTGCTCGACTAACGTGGTATTGTTATTGTGACATACACATGTCATTAGAGGAACATAGGCACGTTCATGTATCTTTGTTATAGAAATGCTGGAGGTAATAAAATAAACATTAGACTCAATTTTAAAGTACAAAAATGTGTAAGAAATTTTCTATAGTAAAATTAGTGTCATCGTGTCCTCTCTAACTAGATCAGAAAAAGAAACAGATACAGTAGGTAGGCGCATATTGTCAATCAGAATAGGCTCTTTACATGTCAGTGTTAATATATAATGTAAATACAACGAATGAAATTATCCAGTTCTCCAGACGGAGTCGTAATACGACCACAACACAAAACCTGTAAGTAGATACTAAACTACTCAAAAATGAATAAGGAATTTTTATTTTTTTATATTTCTTAGATAGTATGGGTAAATATTTGTAGTGTATTATATTAGATACATAATTGTACACAACAATTTAAAATTTTCAAGTATATTTATTCAGAAAAGTCGTTAGATTACTAAGAAATGATCAAATATGAAATAAGCAACATTTTTAACAATAGCTAAAATAAACATTTTTCTGTAACAATTAATTCTAAAATCGTGTATAATGGCCACGGACATCTCGCACAGCTGTACATCTTCGGGGCATACTCAAAATGCAATTATTAATGTGTTCTTGTGACACTCTTCTCCAACACAGCGGTAAAATTTCTCGCAAGTGTTGCACGTTGGATTATGTTCGTTGAGCTGTTCTTCAAGTCTGTCCCAAATGTGCTCAATTGGATTCAAGTCGGGAGACGTTGGTGGTAAAGGTAGATGGTTAATATGGAGGTCATTTATTGCTTGCATTACAATTTGTGCACGATGAGGCCTTGCATTATCATCAATAAAAACCATGTTTTCATCCACAGCCTCACGAAAGTCGGCCACATATTGCTGAATAATGTCATCTCTGTATATGTGTCCATTGACATTGTTTTCAAAGAGATGGAGGTTCGTACGTCCATTCAAACTAATGCCCGCCCACACCATGATACCACCGCCGCCAAAAGGCACCACAGCTTTTGTAAACTCGCGTCTATAACGGTCTCCTCGAGTTCTCCAGACCCTTACTTTACGATTATCACTAAATAAGCAGAATCTGAATTCATAAGTGTATAAACCATGCTCCCATTGAAAATTCTCTGCTAGTCGTTGGTTAACCCAAGTTCTTCTAGCCATTCTATTGGCATTAGTTAATTTTGGGCGTCTCACAGGCCTGCAGCTATGAAGATCCATTTCCCTCAGACGGTTTGCAACCTTACAGCACTTCTAAACGGATTCATCCTTGTCTGAATTCGTATGTAGCGGTCTTGTCTCTGATTTGTTTTCCTCTCAGATCCACTACCGGGTCTTCTCCTTGCAGATCCTACCTGTTGGAATCTTGTTAGAGCCCTACTAACAACACTTGGAGACACATTAAAAATTGCGGCAATTTCTGCTCCAGATTGCCCTCGCTGATGCGATAACGCAATTAAATCTAAAGTTTCTTTATTTAAATGACGTCTTGGCATCGTGAAAATGTGAAATGACGTTTAAAATGAATAATACTTGTCAAAAAAAATGCGATTTTTATAATTTTGTATTCTAAATTAATTTAAGGTTAAAATACAAGATTCAATATTTTATCACACAGAAAAGACATTTACCAAATAAAATGTCCACAAACGACTGTGGGCCTTCTAATTTATCTATACTTTGAGAAAATACGTTAAATTTAATCGAATTAATTAGATCTGTTAAAAAAGATCTAATTCCCTATTCATTTTTGAGTAGTTTATTATATACAATGAACTTTGAAGCTAGTTGAAAAGCATACATTCTGAATTAGATTATTGTATAATATGTATATAATTAATTTTATATAGTTACAAAATTTTTTTTTAGTTCCAAGAACTGTTACAGAGAACAAAACGAATTGATGAAAGTTGTGAAATATTAAATCTGTATATGAAACTAAACTAACTCGTCGTTATGATTTGTAGTTGTTTGTTATGCCCTATAAGCTAGAATATTTACGAAACACCTACACATCTCGAAATTTTTATAATCTGAAGTTTCGATAAATTCTAAAGCTTCACGTATATCCACGAGGGTGGATTGATATAAAATATGCTTTTTTAAAAGGTGTAGTATTATAAATTGATATAAAAAACACAAGCGTTCGGTAAATGAGATTTTTTTTAAATTGGTAGATAGTTTCATGACATTAATGATGGAAGATGATTTCAGGCATGTGGCCACCACAGGAATGCCTGAGGTCATCATGGAGCACCAATTTTCGAATAACTTTTCGACCAGTTAAGGCCGTATATCACGAATATTAGTTTCCAAGGCTGCAATAGTTGTAGGCTTGCTCGCGCAGATCAATGAGTTCAAATATCCCCACAAAAAATAGCCCAGAGGCGTTAAATTACTTGATCTTGTAGACCAGTGTACAGGTCCATTTCTAGTGATAATCTTATCAGCGAACACTTCTTTCAATAAATCGATGGTTTAGCCGTCCTGCTGACACCAAAGATCTTCCAGACCATGTTCACGCAGTTTTTGGAACAAAAAATCGTTTAGTACTGTAGCAGTCTCCACTGACAGCGACAGCTCGATTTTCTTCGTTTTTGAAGAAGTATGACTGGATTATACTTTCGGCCCACGAACCGCACCAAACAGTGCATTTTTCGGAGTTCATTTTGAGTTACCTGTGGATTAGTACCGCTTCAAAAACGATAATTTGGCTTATTCGCAAAGCCACTGAGCCAGAAGTGAGCTTCGTCACTGAACACAATTTGACGATGAAACAGTGGATTGACTTCCAACTCTTCAAGCGCCCAATTACTGAACTGACGTCGAAAATTATGGTCGGTTGGCTTCAATTCTTGGACCAATTTAATCTTGTAGGCATTTAAACCAAGATCCTTTTGCAATCTTCCGCAAAGTCGATGAGTACAGGCCAAGTTCTTGCGCATAATGACGAATCGATGAATTTCAATCATCCTAAACACTGGCCTCAATGGCGACGATACGTTCCTCAGTGCTCATTCTACGCACTCTCGCTGGCGGACGGGAGTCTAAAAGATTAAATCTAATTCGGAATTTTTGAATTATGCTGCGAATAGTCAGTTGGCCGACTATGTACGTCGTAGATTGGGCGAAGCGCTTTCTAAATATTTTTTACTGAACACTGACTATGGAAAGAAATTTCCACAATTTGTAAACGCTGCTCGGGTGTACATTTGTGCATTATGAAATGTCAAATAATACTGAATAAAATGGTGATTTGACTAATTATTGTCATGATGTCAGAGTTTCTCTCTATTGTAAAAAAAATCTTAATAAACGCACTTCATAAGGTCTCCAACAACGCTATTATGTGAGTAGTGGAAATAGACAAGTTCTAACTTGCAAACGGTAATTCCGAGTATCTTATCTTAGCATGCAAAGTATCAATTGCCTGTGCACCGTCGTTGAATAACAGTGTCATTTGTCATCAAGTTCTATAACTTGGATGCATACTAAGCAACGATTCGTGATATATTATTTAATATTTAACGCTGGAAAATTTCGCGCCTTACGAAATTTGTAGCCATTCGAAAGCACTCTATGATGGATGTGAAGAATGTTCACCTATTGGTTTGACGAGTAGAACTCTTTGACATAGAAGCGAAATCAAGGTGACGAAAAGCGATGAGGTCGACGATTATCAGTGACATATTAGAAGAAACAAAGAAGTGAACGCACTGTTTCAAATAAATCACCAGATTACGCAAAAACAAATTGATCGGCAATTAGCCATTAATCGAAAAAGGGACCAGTAACTTGTTCAGACGTTGAATTACAGAAAAATTCGTGCTGAATGGGTCCCGTGACAATTAACTGATGTCATGAAACAACAAAGAAAAAACATGTGTCAAGAACTTCTTATCCAGTACTGACGTGAAGGAGATGATTTGCCCAGGAACATCACCAGCAGGGACGAATCTCGGGTTCATCATTATAACCCCAAAAACAAATGTCGCCCTGATTCTCGACGTGTACGAAGACCTAAAAGAGTTGCAGTCATTTATATCGAATATCTGCCGAAGGAATCAACGATTAGTTCAATAAGATACTGTAAAGCTAGCTTTACGACCAGTCTTGTACAACCGTATCTGTAGGGTAAGGCTGGAAAGAACGATTTTTTTTTCTACGCTACTACAACGCCAAGCTGCATTGCTCCTTCTTTGAGAAAAGGACTTTAAAGTCCTTATATTTCGCGTTTATTATGAACAGTTTAGAATATTCCACTGTCTGGTCACCATATTGTGTCTGTCTTAAGTTAAGAATTGGAAAGGTTTAACGACGATTTTTTAAATATATCTTGTTTAAAGCTGGTGGCCAATATTCTGTTAGGGATATTGACTATAATTCACTTGTAAATCGTGCTTTCCAATCCCTTCTTGAACGGAGACAGGCATGAATCAGTATTTTTGGGTTATCTACTAAATGGAATTATTGACTGTAGCAATCTACGGTTAAAGCAGAACTTCAATGTTCCTAGCATTCCATCTAGATATGTGTTAACATTCCGCCGCTAAGAACCAATTTGTTGATAAACTCATCCTTTTACAGTTTGTGTAGAACAGCGGACAATTATTTCAGGGATATCCTTCTTAATTAAAATAATGGAATTTAGAAAAAATGTATATTAAATAAAACAAAACAAGTACACAAAATTGATGATGTCCAAATGAAGTTTTAAATTTTTTGAGTACATCGATTAAATCCCACATGCTCCATCGATAACTTTAGGTATATTACACAGCCTGTTCTTGAAATAAAAAGAGAACGTATGAAAAATGGAATGACTTATATTTCTATTTATAAAAACGAAGTTTTGTTATGGTAAAGGTTCGATAACTTGAGTCAGCTGTTAAAAATTTATACTCGTAAATTTTTAAAGCTGATATATTGAAAGAACGTGCAAGATGTGTGCTTTACGGGCATTTAAGTTACAATCTATTATCTTTAATCGAAAAATTGTATCGATCGTACGTAGCAATCAACAACGGAACAAAACTTAAATCCAGATATACAATAACAAAGCTATTCTTTTTGTTATTGTGGTGGTCAGCTTTAAGATATCGTCTCCCATAGTATTTATCATATATTCCGTGGCACAAGCGTCAACACAATTAATTCTAGAAGATCTCGAAGAAACTGTAATAAAACAAATAAATTCCAAACTACCATTTTGTAGACGATATGTTGACGATTGCATTTTAGCTATCCCTGCCCAAAAATTTAATTACATAGTAGAATTATTTAACAGTTACCATGAAAAATTACAATTCAAAACAGAAATGGAGATGAATAATAAAATAAATTTCCTAGATATAACTTTAAAAATAAATAATATAAAATTTACACTGCCTGGTATGCTAAACCTACATCCTTGGAAAAATACATGAATTATCATACAACCTTGAATCATCATCATACAACAAGCAATTTTCAATTTAAAAAAGCGCTATTATAGATAGAGCCATGAAATTAACCAGCCCTCAATACAGAAAAGACTTATTAAATAAAATAAAAACTATTCTATCAAACATTAATTATCCATCCACACTGTATAATAGAATAATAAAACAAAGAGTGCATAAAATGTATAATTACCAACACTATGGAGTTAATAAACCAGCAAACACAACCACAAAATATCTATCAATACCGTATGTTTCGCAACTACCTGAAAAATTAAACAAATTTTCTATAAAAAGTATGATATCCACATTGCTCACAAAAATTACAATAATTTAATTTTCACTAAAACAAAATTAAAAGCAGCCATTCCATGGGAAAAGCATCACATGTAGTTTATACCATACCATATAATGATGATGACGAACATTTAAAAGAGAGAATCAACGGCCACAAGTACTCAAAAAATATTACAGCTTTAAAAAACATGAAACAAAAATAACCACACTTTCAATTACAAGGAAGTTAAAATACTACAAACCGAAACAAATTACAAAACAATATCAGTATTAGAGTTAACTCATATTAAAAAAACATGAAAAAATCGCCGTCAATGACCATCATGAAATTTCAAATCTGTCAAAATTATATGTCCCGTTGATCTAAAACATCCATAATATAAATAACGTAAAAATTCAAATAAAAAAACACTTAAATCATTTAAAACTCACCCACACCAAGCCGAAATAATCTTACATGTTCCAGCACATAATTTCCAAGAATTTTAAATTATAAATGACAGATATTAATGTCATATCTATAGATGTGAAATTTCCATGTATAAGAATGGCATTATTCAATAATACATTACTATTTAATAATAATAATTCATGCCATAGCATTCCCGAACAGCTTGACGCTAATTACAGGGGGCAATGGCAAGCCATGAGTTATTATTGTATCTGCGTCGTGGAGCGACTTAAGATGTTCAGCTGCTGGCGTTTGCCTAGAACGAGAAGGAAAACCACGAAAATTTACTCGGACAGCAAATGCCGACAGCTGAACATCTTAAGTCGCTCCACGGCGCAGACATATTAATAACTCTTAGCTTGCCATTATTGAATTATTATTATTAAACAGGTACGTGTTTTTGTATAATGTCATTTTTATCCATGGCAATTTCACATATATAAATATGACATTAATATCTGTCATTTATGATTTAAAAGTCTTTCAAAAAGGCTTATGTACCGACACATGTAATATTATTTTAAATAAATACATATTAAAGTAAAATAGACCCTAAATCGCCGACTAATTAAATCTACTATAATATACAAAGGTCAAGAAATAATTATCTCTATATATATATATATATATATATATATATATATATATAAAATTGCGTAAGCGTGGCTTGTGAAAAGATTTTACTTCTATTTGTCCGTATACCATTACATGAATGCGTTTACAAACTATTTTTTTTAACAAATACACAAAGATTAATTCGATCATCTTCTGAACAAAACTAATTTATGAAACAAATACAGTATCGCAAGATAATGCCTTCTGCGAAACAGTACAATCATATTAGTGCTTTGTAAACAAAATATATTATTATATTATGCACAGGGAAAAGGTAACACCATATCGTACATAAATCATTTCACCTTCATCCCATCATAATATATCTTCGCCTTATAAACTCATTGTACCTATTCTATACGCATTTCTTATTCATTGTTCTTATTCAAAATTATTTATACGCGGATCGAAGATAAATTACTGTACCTCTTCACTTGAACGTTATTCAGTTTCAGAAACAATTGTTTGAAATCAAATATTTAGACGAAATATCTCCCAACACTGAACTGTAATGACTTTTTCCGGATGACATGACAGGACGATATTGCCGGATTTTTTAATTTGTTTTGTCTCTGTTTGTCTTTACGAATACAAATTTCTATTCAAATTTTCTTAAACTGCCTCTTCAACTATAAAACATAGAGGAAAGCTACGGTTTTTTATCAAATTATTGCCGATAATTAAAGGAAACTTTTATGCAATATCTATTTTATTTGTTCACACATGTATATCGATTTCCTTTGCATAATTTTGAAGGACTCTTGGTCGTAATTTTAGGATATTCAATTTCATCTGTCATCACTTGATAAATTCTTGAAACTTTTCGGCTTTTTTCAAATTAGTATGTTATTTTGCCAAGAAAATGTGAATGTAAACATTGCTGGCTGCAACGCAAATTAGATGAATTTGAAAAATTTTCGTCCACGTTGTGACTTGAACCCAAGTCTACGGTTTGCCGGACCGTCGCTCTACCCAACTGAACCACGAGGACCTTGGTTTCAAGTTTATTGGAAACGCCTTATAAAACACCGTTGTTAATATTCAGGTGTCAGTTTGAAATTGCTAATTTTTCATCCTTAGCTATTAATATATATAGAGAATTTCCTAGTAGTTCATTTAATATATCATTTGATAAATTTTTGGAATTTTTCAGCTTTTTATATTAAATATTTTCAAATTAGTATGTTACTTAAAATAGCGCACCATCTCTGGTAAACATGCACTCATCACTCCAAAGAATACATCTTAGAAAGCTACCTTCTTCCTGAATCCTATTTAAAATTGTATTGCAAAATTTATTCGAAATAGGTTATCAGTTCGGTAGTGGGGCTGATCTTTAGAAAGATGGTATGGATGAAGTAAGTTTTCTCGTAGAACCAAATGAACAGTCTTATTACTATTTTACTACTATTTTCTATATTTAATGTAGAAGCTAATTGACGGGTACGCGCAGCGGGATCTAGACAATACAATTGTATTGTGTATGGCGAATTTGTTATTAATTTATCAGGTCTGATGAAGAAACAAATACAGTTTCGAAACGTTACGTAACAATAAATCGTTGTATTTGATACATTAGCCCAAATTCTGTTTCTATTGGTAGTGAAATTATATATATATATATATATATATATATATATATATACTATATTCAATTAGTTGGCGATTTAAGGTCTGGTTTTACTTAAAAATCTATATATTTAAAAAAATCGAGCACATATCATCTATAAAATACCATGTCACGATTGCGAACGTTACTACATAGGACAAACTAAACAATATTTATAAAAAAGAATACAAGCCCACAAATATTCTAAAACCAACAAAACTGCTTTATTTATATACAAACTACAAAGCGTTCACCATTTCCATTTTGAAAACACAGATAATTGATAAAAAACAACACACAATGAAAAGGGAAATTAAAGAAATGATTAGCATTAAACAGGAAAAAAAATCAATTAACAACAGAAGTGATATAAAAAATTTAAGCAGTATATACTATAAGCAAATTATGTAACGATCTGCAATTTACCATCATAATATATGTTGCTGGTCTATAAATATATGTATATTTGTATTAATTGTTGTATACGCTTGATATGTGTACACATCGATATGCTATTTTTTAGGGAAATGTATGTTAAAATTAAGATTAAGAATTTTAAAACACATAAAAATGTTGTTAATATTAGTTAATTAAAATTAATTAATCGAAGTATAGCCAAAATTTGTGCAAAATTGGTGAAGTAAAGAAGAGGCCCTGGAAGAACAAAAACAATTAGCGGTTGGCGTCCTTTTAGGTGAACCGTTTAATTTACTATTTGTAAAATATCCCGTTGTTTTTCATTCAAATACCTGTTAACATGAGCATCACGCAGTTTGGTAAACGATCCAATCTCGACCAAGTTTCTATCAATATTCAGAAAAATGGTGCGGTGTGGCTGTTGTCGTTCTGGATACAATTGTAAATATCTTGTACTCGGTATTGTTGTATTTTGATTCGATGAATAAAAAATACTTAACATATCTCGTTTCTCTTCGTTGGTGTACGACATTTTTCTATTAGTAATGTACGATAACTGAAATGTTTGACAGTTTGAAATTTCATGGCTACCTTACTTAATCTTAAAATGTATTCTTCCTAAATTAAATCATAAAATATCAAGAACTTGTGTCAACTTTTGCATTCGAAGAAACCAATTGTCGAAACATTTATTCCAATCAGAAGTGGGTATCTTAGAAGCATGCCTTTTCAATGCTTCAACAGCCCCTTCCGGCGCGGAAAACCGTTCACCACGCAATTTGTTTTTGACAAAGGGGAACAGGAAGAAGTATTAGATGATAGGTCAGGCGAATACGAACAATATTTGCCGGAACAACAGCAGTTGATGAACGATCTTCACGAAATTCGACACTGACACTAGTACGTACACGCTTAAATTCTGCAAACCAGTCATAAATTGTTGTTTTGGATGGTACTTTATCGACGCATCGTTCTTGAGTTAGGCCACGTTTAAAACCGTAAAAAACTATCGGACGAAAATGTTCACGAGAAATGCCCATTTTTTTCTAAATTGATTTCTTTGAAACGTTGTTAATACAAAAATACGCGGCCGACTGTTTTCCTGTGAATGGTGTTTATCATATTCATGTCAAAGTTTAAGACAATCATATTGAAATATAGGCAAGTGCCATCTAGTGGTTATTTCCGGAAATTTTTAGGGTACCTCTCGTAGCGTGGAACATTTATTTCGGAATCCGAACTGATAATTTGAGATCATACTCTGTCTTTCAATGATGGGTTGCATTCTCTTAAGAAGTAGTTTTTCAAACTTTAGACTAAATAAGTAATAGTGAAATTGGTCCATAAGATGTGACTTCGTTAGAGAATTTACCTCGTTTCTACATCATTACTATTCCCGCCACTTTCCAAAGATTAGGTTACATATCGTAATTTAAATGCAGCATTAATTAATAAACATAAAGAAACCGGAAACAATGTAGGCATAAGGAAACAAAAAACTATTAGTTTAGGAGTAAAGTATAATCAAAACATTTTCTAATAAAATTTAAGGTAATCACATTCAATAAGGAGACAAAGAAGTTGCAAATGAAATAGTAAGTAACGTGTTCATTCCGGTTCTGTTCTATCCTAATTATTATAATGGCTGAGCGTAATATTTAGATTTAAATTGAAAGCTAGAAAAGTCATTACTATAATTAGATTTCGTTCAAGACGAGATCTTGACGGACACATGTTTTCAAATTATATGTACAGGACAAGATAATGATTCGAATGAATTATTCGTTCATAGCATAAATAGTAATGAGCCTAAATTGAAACTTAGACCACTTAATAAATAGTAACAGTAAATTGACTTGTAGCTGTTGTAATACATAGTTATAATGCTAATGTCGTCATCCATATTTATCAGTTCTTGATTGATTTGCGAATAAAATCATGTTAAAGAAATAGAAGTAAAAATTCGATAGTTTTTAATTATCACATCATTAGAAGGAAGGTAAATATATAATTCCGTACACGATCCCTATCACCCCTTTACACGCGGACTAATCTATAAAGTGCTAGTACACTAGCTTTAAAAGATAAGTTTATTAATTTAGGAAAAAGGTAAATAGAAGAAAATATAAAACTAAATAATCAAAACAGACTTAATATTTTTCTCCATCTTGGTTTGTCTATCTATTGCAACGAAAAAGAATCAAAATTTAGAAAATTATTTTCGAACTGAAGGCACAGTTGATAAAGGACGTGAATGAAAATTTACTGCTATGTTTGGATCTAATTGTTCAAGATTATTTGAATCATTTCTTAAAAACTTAAAGGCACATTTAAATCTGTGGATAAGATACAATACACCAGTATAATGAAGAGTTGCGCCAGGGAATAATTCCCTAAAAATCAATTACAACCAGTTAGCCAATCTGTTAAACCAGGTCAGAAAGTGCAAGCAGTAAATTTTAATATCTCGTCTTAGCATGCAAAGTTTCATTTTCCTGTGTACCATGGTTGAGTAACAGTGACACATATCATGAGTTCTATTTCTGAGATGCGTACCAAGTAACGATCAGATTTTTAACGCCGGGTTGCGCACCCACTTAAATTTACAGGCGTTTGAAATCTGCTTATGACAATGATTTTATGGATGTGAAGAATGTTCACCAATCGCCGAATTGCGCAAAACCAAATTGCTCGTCAATTAGGCATTAGTCAAGAAAGACTCCAGTATATTGTTCGGACGTTAAATTACAGAAAAATTTTCCCCACATTTGTTCCGCGACATTTAACGAATGTCGTGAAAGAGCAAAGAATAAACATTTGCCAAAAACTTCTTAACAAGTATCGACGTGAGAAGATGAAGACCCCGAAAACAAGCGGCAATCAATGCAATATCGTCGTCTTGATTCTCCACACATGTACGGTAATTTAAAAGAATTTTATCAGCGCAGAAAGTCATACTCACCATTTTCTGGGATGCAAACAGAGTCATTCATACCGAATATCTGCAGAAGGGATCAACAATTAATTCAATAAGATACTGCAGATCTTTTCGACAACTAAAGAATTAATTCTTGCACTATGACAACACCAGACAGCATTGCAGTAAAGAAACGATGAAGCCAGTGACGAGCATGAAATTCCTTCTTATGTTATTTAAATTTCTGTACATTTGCTTATCACGACAGTTCCATGTTTAGATCCCTGACTGGTTGTCCGAGTAGGTTTGCGTGGTTTTCCTTCTCGTTGAAGGCGAATGCCGACAGCTTAACATCTTAAGCCGCTCCACGGGCGCATACATAATAATAACTCATGCCTTGCCATTCCCCGTTTTTGGTGTCTTACTATTTTTTGAATACTAAAGCATGATTTATTATTATTAAACTGGAATGTATCTTTGAATAATTTTATGAGAACTACAAATGTATAAGTATGACATTAATATACTGTCATTTATATTTTAAATTCTTTGGGAAAGGCATCATTTGTCGAAAGATGTAAGATTGTTTTAAATATATAGATTTTTAAGTAAAACCAGACCTTAAAGCGCCAACTAATTGAAACTACCATAACATAGGTCACGAAATACTATATATTATGTATATATTATATATATATATATATATATATATACTAGCCATCGAAAAAATTCGTAATTGGAGTAGACTGTGAAATTGGCTTGGTACTTTAGCCACTTCCACATAATGACGCATTACTTGATGCTTAACAGTTTCATTTGGTTTCATTGTAAAAAAAATTATTGCATTGAAATGATACTACAACAAAAAAGAAAACAAATAATTTATTTAATATCGAAATCATAATCAAAATTTACATATAGCTACAGAAGTTGTTGAAAATGTTGTCCATTTACATCTAAACACAAACCAACTCTTCTCCGCAATCCAGCAAAAGCTTGGATGTTTTTGGATTTGCATCAGAAATATGCTGAAGGGCTTCAATATTATCAGCTGTACGTTTAGATGGCCGTCCACTTCCAGTTTTTCGACCGACGCTACCAGTCACTCTGAATAACTTTACACAATTTGTCAAAACATTGTAAAAATCATTGTAGTCAAACACTAATTCAGGATGTTCTTCAATAAAATCAGCCATGCATTCCGTAATTGAATACTGCCACTCGCCATTTACTTTGAAGTAACATCATTTTTGCTTTTTGTTCTATGTTGAATACCATTTTTGAAATAAATTTAATTTTCTTAATAAGAGTTTTGAATAATTTGACACAAACTTTTAGTTTCAATGTCAAATAATAAATGTTATTATGTGGAAGTGGCTAAAGTACCAACCCAATTTCACAGTCTACTCCAATTATGAATTTTTTCGATGGCTCGTTATATATGCTTTATCAAAATTTATGGATATAATCTACATTGTAGAGTACACCAGTGGAATTATTTTTCTTCCTCTCTGAGCTTAACGTTGCTTAATTCGAAAAAAATATTTAGTATTGTTGGGAATCTTCATCTTGGGAATGTTACTTCATTGATTTTGACCAAACTTTATTATTTAAATATTCCGTATTAAATTAGAATAAATTTAGCATACAATTTATTAACGTTGGTTCTCATATGAGTAAGGGCAGAGACCAGGAACATACATTTAGGGCGGTGTAATTTGTGTGTCTTAAAACTAGTGTAGACAAATTCAAACAAAAGCCTTAGGCTTGCAAGGTCTGTATATAAGTTCTATATAACTTCTCAGAGAGGATACAACGTGAATATAGAGTAAACAGAAAGGAGGGCGAGCTGTCGCGCAAAGGCATTTGGCAATAAAGCCAAAACACTTTGTCGTCTTTTTACAAATAGTGAAATTGCGCATTTGAAATTGAAACCAATATAATAATATACTTTTATTTCTAAGTACATTGGACACAAGCCCGTGTTAAATAAAAACTTCTTCAAAATAAGATAAAAATTATAGAAAAAAATAAAATTCACCATTCATCTACCTAACGCCAGAAAAGTAATTACCCAAAGTACTAGATATGATTTGCAACTTAAACGGACTAGAGTGAACTATATGACGACGCATCTGTAATTAAAGTATATAAAAGTATAACTCAAGAATTATTGCCAAATGTTTACTTTAGACATTCTTTATTTCACTTGCCTTTTCTAAAATATATTTACCTTTTGTTGTCAAACAATTAATTAAAAATGCCAACAATTTCTTCCTATTCACCTTATTTATAGAGGATTAGGCATCAATACTATTTAATACTGCCGGAACATCTGAAGGAAATTAAATCCTGTGTGACTCCTCATAAAATATACCCAAATTTGAGCCTATTACTACCAAGATATAGATATTAAGAGGGTAACAGCCAAACATTTCAACGGCTGCCGAAAACAGTTTCAAAAGTTAAAATAGTTAAAAGCAACTCGTAATGCAGAACTTGATTGAAATTGAATATAGCTAAAACAGTTTTCTTATACCAGTTATCGAATTTAAATCATGGCAAAAATCTGTGCTGTGATATATATGTATATAATTATAGAAAATTTCTTGACCGTACTAATATAAATTCAATAATATTTGGGTTATCAGTCTATTTACATTAAAACTCAAATCTTCTATCTCCATATTTCGTCAATTTATTAATCACTTCATCAGCAGGAGAGCTAGAGTTAAGCGTTGGCAGTCTTATTAATTCTTTTACCCATAACTGTCACTAGCAACTCTCAAATAAAACGTGAACATTACATTTTTAAACAACCAAAACTCTAAAATTTCAACTTGACCTTTTTCACCCGCATGTCTGCATAATATTATGCAGTCTCATTAATTAATTTACACATAATTATCACTAGCAACCCACAAATAAAACATGAACTACTAAACTGTAAAATTTCAACTTTACCTTTTCACCGGCATGCCTGCATAATGTTATAATGTTATTATGCAGTCAAAATTTGACAGTAATAATGCTTTTGACTGGAGCAACATTAGGCACCTACTTGAGGCTACTTATTATTTTACAACGTTGTCAGATGTGTTTTTCGTCAAAATAAGTTAATAAACAGATACTAAAGACAAACTTTAAAAACAAAGGGAAATCTTTAATGAAAAAATAATATTTTTTCCTTATTCTAAGTTGCATCTGTTTCTGTCAACAAATATCAATTAATAACGCTTACATAAAGACCAAAGTGCAGAGGTATGAAGCGTGGTACAACATTTTTGTTTTAGGATTTTAGACTCCGAATTTAACAAAGAACATTGCCACGTGTAGTTAGTATGCCAATTTAGACACACCTTATACAGGGTGGCCCAAAATGACCGAAGGGGTTTGAGTTCATTATAACTTCTTATTTAAGACATAAATATTAATTTTTTTTAATTTTAAATACAGTATATTAATGGAGAATATTTTTAATTTAATTATGAAAAATTATATCTCGCAAGTGGTGGCCATTTTCTGCTTCGCATATTCGTGCTCTTTCCAAAACATTTTCCATAACCTTTCGCAAAACTTCAGGTGATATGTTGTTGATTACGTCGCGTATATTATTTTTTAATTGCTGTATGGTTCGAGGCTTATTAATATAGACTTTTCCTTTCAAATAACCTCAAAGGAAACAGTCTGAAGCGGTTAAATCCGGTGAACGCGGAGGCCAATTAAAATCGCTTGTACGGGAAATAATTCGTTCACCAAAGATGTCGCATAAAAGAGCCATTGTGTCCCTCGCAGTGTGCGCTGTGGCTCCATCCTGTTGGAACCATACTTGCGGATGGTTTTCCACGGCTGGCCTTAAAAAATTTTCCAACATTGTCCAATATCTAACACCAGTGATGGAAACGTGTGCGACACCGTGTTCATTTTCAAAAAAATATGGGCCAATTATCCTTTCCGACGAAACACCGCACCAAACGGTACACTTAAGTGGGTGTAATTCTCGCTGTTGAACTACTCTTGGATTTTCCGTAGCCCATATCCTGCAGTTTCGCCTATTAACGAACCCATCTAATTGGAAATGGGCTTCGTCGCTCATAATTAAATTATGAATAAAATCATGATTTTATTCTGCTTTTTGACGAAAATAAATTGCATAATTAAGTCGTTGCTGGTAATCTGTCGGTTTCAATTGTTGGACAAGCTGAATTTTGTATGGAAACATTCTTATTTTATGCAACATTCTCTGCAGCGACCCTCTTGAGAGGCCAAGTTGTGTCGAACGTCTCCTGGTTGATGTTTCTCCATCTTCCCGAATACTATCCTGTACCCGTTCAATATTGTCATCCGTGTGCACCGTTCGTCATCTGCCGGCACCAGGAAGGTTCCTTACTGCCCCCTGTTCTCGAAAATTTGCAACCAGACGGTTTATTGTTGACTCTGAGGGTCCAACCCGCACATTAAAATAACGACGATATGCACGCTGAGTCAAAACAATGATTTGAGATTTGAGAAATTTGATTTGAGAAATAAAGTTCAACGATTTTGGCACGTTGTTCAATTGTATACTGTTCCATTTTAAATTCCCCAGGTCTTCTTTACAAAATACTGAAAACAAAAAAAAATTATAATAAAAAAGTTATAAGGAATTAAAACCCCTTCGGTCATTTTGGGCCATCCTGTATATGTTTGCTAAAAATTTCCTTCTTATAGAACCAGAACGATTCGTTTTTCAAATTTTAAAATTACGCGATAGATAAGTTATAAGAATCGTGGAAATCTTACATCACTGCAATAATATGTTTTATGTTTTTTTACAGTTTTCTCTTTCCCAATTGTAGATCTATCTTTCTTAGACCTTTATGACCATTATCAATCTTTCCTTAAAGTATGCATATTTTCTGACCCATGGATACAAGCGCTAATTTGTTCTGTCCATAAAAAAAGAGGATAAAGCGTTATTATCCAACTACTGACGTATTTCTATTCTATCAAACTTTGTAAAAGTTTTTGAACAGGTGCTATGTACTTTTTTATTTTCCAATGCTCGGCCACCTTTGTCATCAAATCAAAACTTCAACTTATTTTTGTACTATTTCCAAATATACATGTCTGGCTTTTCAATAAACACAGACAAGTGGATGTGTTAAATACAGATTTTTCGCAGGCTTTTTGTGCAATATGCCATTAACCTCTTTTATGCTCCATCTGTAATTTTTCTTTTAAGGTCATTTTAATTGTTTTTTTAAGGTCATATTTGAAGAAATGTTTTTCTTACATCCATATTAAAGGATGCCGTTCTAATGAGTTTGTTGCCATGTCGGGCGTTCCTCAGTGTTCCAATCTTAGTGAACTATTATTGGTCCTATTCATCAACAGCCTTCTATTGAAGATTGATTGTTTCATTTTCACTTTTGTAGATGCAGTAAAGATCTATTTCGTAATTATTATCACGCTTCATCTTCTTTTGCACTTTACGGTTCTTTAATTTTTATGCTAGGTTTAAGTAGAATATAAAGATTTGTTTTAATGTTAGGAATTTAGTGTAATCCACTGGCGATTTGATGAAGATCATGCCTAAGTCAAGGACGCTATGTTTATTTCTACCTTTCTTTTTCAGATTGGTCTACTGAAGATAGCAACTTAGTTGCCAAAATACGTATTTAGAGTTTATAAATTTATATTTTGGTCAGGAATTTTTCTAGTTTCTGTCTGCTTAAAACTATGTTCTTACATACATTGTTTTGTATAGCTATACACATGTCCTTTCTTGAAGTCGCGATCGTCATTGCGGCGGCACTCGGGAATACATTCCTTCGCCTCTTCGTCCTCCTCTTCTGAAAAGGATAAGCTGCTGAGACTTCTAGGCCATAGATGTTCGTTGACTAGTTTCGTGAGCTCATAGAATTCGGAACGATCCAAGTATCACGTATTTCTGAGCCTGTCGCATCAGCATGTTCAGATTATTTTCGTTGATGATTTCAATTTTTCTGAGGTGCAGCATGCAATCTCTTATTCCTCCAAATACTCCAGTTATTTATTTGGAATAAAAATTATTTCGTAGCACTCATATATCAAGCGCAGTTGATAGAGTAAATTAATATATTTCACTATTCTTTCGTCGTCTTTAGCCAGGATGTTTGAATCACTTGGACATGATAACGCGATTATATACATTATTTCGTCTTTGTATTATTATTGATATTATTATTATTATTACTATTAATTGCAGAAAAGTTACTATATAATACCAGAGGAACTTGTTGTTATTAAAAAAATAGTGTACAAGTGGACGTCTCGTAAAATGTTTCACAATTTTTGTGTTAGCTTCACTGTGCTCTATGTTCAACACTGTTATTTTTACCTACTGAAGAGTTGTCGAAATATTTATTTAGGATACGAATATGAACGCGATAAGGAGTTCGTTTTTGAAGGGGACCTTTTTCTAAGTTATTGTTATCATATAAAGATTAAATTTCCGATTTACAGATAAAAAGATGGTATACGAGGAACACTTTTTATATTTTTGCATTCGACTACTAGGTGGTGCTTTTGCCATATTTAATCACTATATTCTTAAAGTTTGACATTTGTCGTTGAGAAATCCGCGAAAGCTTAGAAATTGAGTCAATAGTTTGTTGACAGTGATAGTTTTAAGACAGTGAGTTTGTAAAATAATGGAGATTACTCGTGAAGGTTTTCGTTGGATGATTTTTTAGGATTATAAAAGAGGTCTAACTCCACAAGGATGCATTATATCGCTTCGGTCAATTTTTGGTAATGAACCACAATTGGTATATGCAGAATTTCGTCATGGTCGTGCCTCAGTGAGTGATAAATCACGTAAGGGTCGACCAAAAACTGTTGTGATTCCAAAAAAACATCGATTTTGTGCGGAATATCGCGAACTGCAATTGATTGGATTATACATGAACATTTATTTGTAAAAAAAATATGTTGCAGATGGATTCCACATAACTTGACCGAAGCACAGAAAGCTGCTCGTGTCAACTGGTGTAAAGAGATGCCCAAAAAATTCGACGTAGTAACCGCAAAATCCGTATACAACATCGTCACAGGTGACGAAACATGGGTATATTCGTATGAGCCGGAAACCTAGCAAAAATCTACTGTATGGGTGTTCCAAGACGAACGAACCCCACAAAACTTGTTCGTGCAAGGAGCACTTCCAAGATAATGATCGCTTGTTTCTTGGCTGTACAGGACACATCTCAACAATTCCTTTAGAACAGAGGCTCCCAAACTTTTTTTTCTCATAGACCACTTTGAAATTTTTGCTGGTTCCGGTGGACCCCCTGCAGCTACATTTCTACCACATTCCCAAAACTCGACAAAAAATGTGAAGATTAGATCTAACTATGGAAACTTGCGTTGCGGCTGAGTTATTGGTTAATTAATTCATTGATTGTGCTGTGAGTGGATGTCAAAAAAGTAAAGTTAGCCAATCAAAAAAGTGATTCCATCCAACTTTACTCCTTTGACATCTACTCACAGCACAAGAAACCAATCAATTCTCACATATTTTATTTAGAAAACTCCCCATTCGGAGTGGTAAAAATAAAAAGAAAAATAGTATATTTCCTTGTGTTGTATTTATTCAAATATGTAATTATTACACTATTAATATTATTGTTATTATATTACATTGTAATATGATAACAGTCGTAATATAATTAAAATTAAAATATTAATTACGTAACGTAACTTCTACAATGACAATCACAAAATAGTCATAATTTTAGTGGGAGGGATGTACTTGATGGATTAACAGCAAATTATCAATATTTGGCCTCAGTTTTGTTAGGAATAACCGCAAATCTCCCCGTTCTGTGATATTCAATCTGCTCCTTTTTTTTGTTAAAAGGTTTGTAACGACACTAAAACTTTTGTCGACAAGATATGACGAGAGAAACGCTATCATCGAAACGCTATTTCTCGCAATTCCCCACAGTCCAGGATATTTTTTCGGTATTTCTGCCTGCAGCCAAAATGTTTGATACCCTCTTTTAAATTTCACCTTCAGTTCGTCATTAGTGCTAAGCTCGAGTAGCTCCTCTTGTAATATCACATTCTCCGCTTCCGTTTCATCAAGTGGATTTATGATCCATGGTAGTATTTCCATTGTCAGAATATCTTCAAATCTGATTTTAAAGTCATCATGCAGGGCAATTAAATGTTGAACGTACGTGTGAATATCCTAATCAAGGCATTCTACCTGTGACAAGTTTGAAAACTGGGAAAATTCGCGCCGACTAATATTTTGCATCATAAATTTCAATTTTCCAAGAAAAGCTGAAATTACACCCTTTGTTTTTATTAAATTGAGGCTGTCCCCTTGTAATTGTAAGTTAATGTCATTAAATTTTTTGAACAAATCTGTCAAATACGCGATGTCTGCTTTCAAATTGATCAGGTTTTCTTTTAAATCTGGATCTTTACTTTCCAGAAACTCTAAAACTGATTCAAAAAGTGACAAAAATCTTGTTAAACATGCACCTTTCGACAACCAGCGTACTTCAGTATGTAAGAATAATCGTTGGAAGTCTTCATCATTTTCATCGCACAATTGTGCAAATAAACGCGTATTCAATGCATTGCTTCTTATTTTGTTAACTGCATTAATCACAAATTGAAGCGATTGGTGCAATTTAGCACTCAAATTTTTTGCTACTAGGTGTTGTCGGTGGATGACACAGTGAATTGCAGTTACCTCTCTTATAATTCTTTTAAGATGGCTTATAAAGCCACGATATCGCCCGGCCATGGCAGGAGCTCCATCTGTTGCCACCGAAATAACGTTTGTGAATGGAATCGATTTTTTCTTAAAAAAATCACTCAGGACATTAAATATTGATTCACCTTTAGTGTCCGTCTCCAAAGTTTTCGCGAATAGTAGCTCTTCATGAATTTCTTCGTCCATAACAAATCGAATAATAATGCTTCATTACCAGGTAAAGTTGACTCGTCCAGTTGAATAGAAAAATGAGTTGTTTGCAGATAATTACACAAGAAACTTTTAATATCAGAGCTCATTTCGTCAATACGTCTTTGTACAGTGTTGTTACTCTAAGGAATTCTTTTGAGTATGTCAAATGGAGATTTGTGCAGAACAGTTTTTAAAACCTCTTTAACAGCGGGTAAAATTAATTGTTCTCCAATGGTGTGCGATTTTCCAGATTTCGCTATAAGTAATAAGATATTGTAAGATGCCCGCAAGCCATCATCGTTACTTTCCGACGTTGAAGCAAACATACTGTGCACGGTGGGTCTCTTTTCATATTTTTCCTTCAATGTTTGAAAATATTTCAAATCTTTACCTATTTTATCAGGATGACACCTTCTTAGATGATCTTCGATCTTCGATGGTTTCATAGAGTCAATGCTCAAAACTTTGTTGCATAAAAGGCATATGGGCAATCGCTTATCTGCCTTTGATGGAAGAAAACCAAATTTAAATAATCAACACAGTACTGTCGACATTTCTTCTTAGATTCAGCGATGTTTCGTATCAGTTACCTACCTGTAAATAAAAAAAACCTTTGTTGTAGTAATCTTAAGGCGGTCTTACTTAACAGGATATGGCTATTTTAACAGGATTAATTGATTATTGCAATGAAATAAACAAAGTACCGGCGGCAAACTGATTCTAATTATTAAAAGCAATAAATCGCTAGATCGATAATTGAGTTTTATGAAAACGGTTGAACCGATTTTAGTGTAATGTTTTTTTAATTTTTTTATTAATTATATTTTGATATTTCTGTAAATTCGATAGAAAATACTTGTAAATAATATTTTGATATCAAAACTTCGCGATTTTAATTATTTATTTATTACTTTGATGCACGTTACGAGTATGTAGTATATAAAGACACGTACAATTTATGAAAATATATTTAATTATTAGTGAACCACCACACAGTCTGGTAATAAAAAAATTACTAATAAAGTAGGAACAATAAGTTCAACCTTTCTCGGCTTTCTGTTCTTTTATGGAAGTATCTAAGAATGGCTCTGTTCATTATTTAATTTTTAATACTTACCTACTACACGCAAACATTACAAATATACTTATTACAACATAAATATATCTCCTATCGCAGGTGGGTTGGAAGAGATTTCTTTTAGGAATAAGCCTCACCTTTTGTACCTACGTATTTTTTGTAATTTGTCCATTTTTTGTTTACTTACGTGTACAATAAATTGTAAAATAAATAGATAAATAATAAATAAAATAAAAGTATGTATAACAAATAGGCAGGTAAGTACTTACTTTTCCGAGAGTGGCAAACACTAACATCGATTCACTTTACTTTACTTTTCTTTTCGAAATTCGGGAAACAAATGAGTAACGTTTATCCGTGGCATTCGTATTTATATTGGTGAAGAATCAAACAAGTTCATGCAAGATTGCAAGCACACATACCACAAGTCGTACTTCGTCCCTTTACACGTCTGAACAAGCATTGCGGACGGCGGCAGCGGCATCGTTTTGCAAGTTTCGACACGTTGTACTGAATATGGAGTATGCAAGTTTTTACAAGTAACAGTCGCTGAGCTTCTTAAAATATTATCTGCCTACATTGATAGGTGAACTCAAGCCAACATTTTAGTTCTTCACTATCGAAACCAGATAAATTTTCGTGGACCCCCGCTTACGAATTGTGAACCCCCATTTTTTTCTCACGCCAACGTAGACCCCCGTCGAGTCTCCCTTGGACCCCTGAGGGTCCACCTGGACCACTTTGGGAATCAATGCTTTAGATGATCGTAAAGCTGTTAGCTCTGAATGGTATACAGTAATTTGTTTGCCAAAAGTTATAGACGAAATCAGGAAGAACAACCGAAAACGTCGCATTATTCTTTATCACGACAAAGCGAATTCCCATAAAGCACGTCTAACAGTTGACTATTTGAAGGAGAAATGTGTTGAAATAATGCCTCATTGTCCATATTCACCTGACTTGTCGCCCCGCCGAATGATATCTTTTTGTTCCCAACTGTGAAACAAAAAATGTGTAGACAGCGATTTTTAACAGCTCAAGAAGAAGTGGAAGCCTTTGAAAAGCATGTTTCTGAGATGCAACCTGCAGAGTGGAAAAAATGTTTTGAGAACAGGTTCGTACGCATCAAAAACTGGTTAAACCATAAAGGCGATTATTTTGAAAAACAATAAAATAGTTTGTTCCCAAAAATTTTGTTTTCTTCCCAGATTTTGTAAAAATATAGAATGTGACCCTCGTATTATAGTATTATTTCATATTGTTCAATCACATTCTGGATATAAGTTGCGCAGAGTTTGACAAAAGCCTTATAAAGATCTGATTGTCTGCTCTTCTAAGATACTAATGCTATATTAATAAATTTTTATCATTGAAAAGTTATCTTGAATAGACATCAACATCTCTCAGAGGGCAGTCTGATACTAAATTAAAATGCAGCACAATGAATTTATTTTATTGAAATGTACCTCTGTGCCAGACATTCGTTGGCTGGGTACACACATATGTACATACATAGGATTCGCCGTTGGAGACGACCATCCAAGTAACATTTCATCTTAAATTGAATTGAAAAATGCATAAAATATTATTCATTCCTACCTTCCCACATACACACACACAAACAACACACACATCTATATACATATATATATATATATATATATATATATATATATATATAAACATACTGTAGTATATAGGTAAAAGAGGATATAGCTAACGGCATGGGAAATGGGAACAATTTGGTCGTAATTGATTTTTTTACGTTGCCGTGCGATGGCGCTCACGTTGAGAATTTTCTTCGTTCCTAAAGATATTGACTTACACGTGGTGTATTTCGTTCTTGTTGTAAATGCAAATGAAATAGTAAATATTTATGTGTGGAAGTGTGGAAGTAGAGGCGGACGAACGGCGCTAGTTATAGCGATCCTTTTTCGTTTCTTTAGAAACGACTACATAGAGATATACTTGAGACACATTTAGATGTTAATGTTAAAGTGATATACCTACTTTTAAGGGTAGAAGGATTTTTTAATGTTATAACTGTGTCTCGAATTATTTTTCGATAATTAAGTCCACAGACTAACTGAATAAATTTATAGTAAAATACATAATAAAGTTAATTAGTTCAAAACGAATAAAATACGAAAACATGGTGATTGTAACGCCTTTTTGTCGATAATTTATTTTTCGACTCAGTTCTTAACCCTAGAATACGGCAAATTCGTAAATTTTACGACGCTCTTAAGACTTTGTACTTTTTCGCTTACTTACGGTTAATGCATCGAATTGTCTTACCTTCAAGTCTAGTATTTAGCTAGATTGTGTGGTGTGTGGTTATTCTGGTTTCCGACCTTATAGCGATTTTTCGGTGATAGATTCGTAAATTTTACGAAAATCCCGTGTTCACGTCATTTTATAAATTAAATTGATTCTAATTTTTCGTAACGATTTTGAGCGTTTTAGAAATAGGCATTTGAAGTAAAATATTTCTTCATGATTATTATTTAAATACATTATAATAAACATAGTGATTTTTTATTAAGATGTCAAATTGAAAGTTTCTGACCAAAAAACAACTGAGGAGAAAGCGGCACGTCTCATGAATGGAGAAGAGAGTGATCCAGATGCATTTGGCGAAAGGTTTTGGCATTCCGAGGACGCTGTCCTTTTGGGATGTACATTCCTAACAAGACCACGAAGTATGGGATAAAAATTGTGTTCGTATGCGATTCCGCCACCAAGTATATGTCAGATGCAAGTCCGTACTTTGGAAAAAAACATAGAGCAATTGTTTGTTTGCGTCTAGCCTAATTTTATGTAAAAGAGTTAACGAAATAAATTCATGGCACAAATCGCAACGTTACCGTGGACAATTGGTTCATCTCGGCTTCCCTTGCTGACCAGTTGCTACAAAATCCTTACAAAATAACTATGATAGGAACTATACGAAAAAATAAAAAAAGAGATACCCAAGAGGTTTTGGATTGAAGAAGTCAAAACGCAAATACGTCAATGTTTTATTTCGATCGACAAAGGACGTTATTATCTTACATCCCAAAGAAAAACAAATTAGTTTTGCTACTTTCAACTATGCATGAGAAGACAGAGATCGTTGATGAAACCGGTAAGCCAACAATAATCCATAACTATAATGAGACCAAATCAGATGACACCTTCGACCAAATGTGTTCAAATTTGAGTTCGAGCAGAAAAACACAGATACGGCCATTATGTGTGTTCTATGGTATGTTCTATGGTCTTTACCTTGCCAAACCATGGATGCAGTATAGATATAACAGCAAAACTTTACGTCGATATCTTCGGCAAGACATAGTTGGAATCCTCGGTATATCAAAAGAAAACATTGTGGACACACCCCAAGACAAGAAGAAGAAGATTTGTTTATTAGATGAAGTGCAAAAATCCAATTTGCGGAGAACACCGAGGAGATATTTGCACCGTATGTTGTGTCAAACGTTTGCTCCGATAATGAAAAACGTTATCTTTTTTTTTGTATTTTTTTTAAAATAAAGTTTGATAAGGCAATTTTGTGTTTTCTTATTGAGTAGTAAAATTTACAATAGTCCCGTAATTACGTTTGGCAAACACAGTCCCGTATTCTAGTGTTAAAAAAGTCTCAATTTCACAATTTTACTTTAAGCATAATAACAAGAGTTAACGAGGAAAAAAGTGTAACATTCACGATCAGAAAAGCTTGATACTGACCTTAGTCAATTCAATTAAAGTTTACAAAATCGACTTTAAAACGGTAGATCGCTTTAACTGTCCGTAACTCGTATAATATTTAATTTGTTGCTGATAGTCGAGAGTCATTTATTCAGCATAACTAGACGAATATTTTGTTTTCTGAAAGTTTTGGTATACGGGTGAAATTTAATGCTGTTTTGGTCCAAAAATTGTATGTTTTTAAGAAAATTTGTTTCTTTAAATTTATTTTTTGCAAATTTTAAAGACCGGAAAATTTATTCTGGAAAGCCTATTTTGTAGAAAATTGAATACAAATTTACAAAAAAAATTATTTAAAAACATTAATTTTTAAGGTGTGCCAGTCTCAAAATTTGGAAAAAAAGTTAAACAAGAATATTTTTTTAGATATTTTGTTCTTTATAAGTAGGGACCGGACATGAGAGTCCGATATTACGATGGACCATATAAATATTCAATATCATCGCTAAGTACAACACGCAGCTATTAAATAGCACTATTTATTCAGCTAATCGCACATCAGTTTTTTTTCGTTGAATTGTGACGCAATTACAACAATATACAACTTAAATTCCATTCTTCATGGGCGTAGATAGAAGCGGGAGGAGTTCTTCTAATTTGTTTTATTTATTAGTTTATTCTTCGTAAGATAAATAAAGTACGGAGAGTTAGTTCCTTTGGTATTAGGAATTCAAAAAACACGTAGTCAAAAAAGACCTGAGGAAGATGCTGCTGTTTACTCAACCTTAATTAATTGGGATGTACAAAAAAAAGTTGTGGTCATGTGTTTCGATACAACAGCAAGCAATACTAGCTAGCACTTCAATTGGAGCTTGTGCAATACTAGAACAGAAACTAAATTGTGTGGTAGTATTGATATAATTTTTGTTTTATGATTTTGTTAATGAACAGTAGGGGATAATTATTTTTTTGTAAATAATCTTTTGTTTGTGATAAAATTTCTGGTCTGAAGTCTGGGTTTGTTAGTTTAATCACTCTGTTAGAATGAAGCAATAAGTTTAATTAATATAGCGATTAAATAATAATGCACTAGATAATACGAAATTAATAGTTATCAATACTGAAAGTAATTTTCTAGGTTAGCCGCTAAACAAAAATTTTCTTACCTAGCCGCCCAAAAGCATGCTTTCGTGTCCCCATAGAGACATCAAAATTTTGTTTTCTAGTAGCGTAGGACAAAAAATATTTGTTTCTGTTTGTTATTCCGAATACATAAATGGCAATCCACGTACGAATTTCTTGTCATATGATTTGTTATTAGTTTTTCATTCCTATTATGATACATTGTTGTATTCATTTTTAGTTTGAATATAAAAAAGATAAAGTATCTGTTAATATATTTCATAATTTATATAGGCAAAAAGAAAACAAACCCAAAGGGACAATTCTAAATATAAACGCATGTATTTTTGTCTCTCTTTTTTTGAAACAGAAATATTTAGAATAAAAAAAACTCAAAACACTTCAGCAGACAATCAGCGGAACTGGAAGTCAAAGATCAAAACGTGCATTAAAGAGCATTTCGTCGTATCTTAGGGGTAGTTTCCCTTCTGTTGCTTTCACGAACGCGCACGCAGGGAGACACACATGCACGGTCGAACGCCCACGGAAGTAACACGTGTAGATGCCGTCGCCAGTGAAGCAGTAAAAGAAGCCGTAGATAGCTCGCCTGAAAGTTCTCCCCTTTCTCCGGCAAAGGTAAAGGTTCGGCTTTAGGGCAAGAGCCCATTCACTTTACTCAAATCCATCCCCTCCTTTAGATAAGATTGCTATCGGATGTTCCTGCCTAATAATTTCCTATATCAAGAACTCTACGTTTCGCGAAAGGAAATGGGAAGAAGAAGAACGAATCGTTAAGTGATAATAATTTTTTTTCAGTTTGTAGGAATCTGTTTGCCATTTAGATTCGTCTTCCTTAGATGTCAATTGGATACAGAGAAAAAACTTTGCAAGAAATGGAACATTCTCCTTAACCTATGAACTACTTCTGTTCCATTATTTTATTGAAAAACAAATGTTACAGATATCTAAATTGATTTATTTATATATATTTTATTATATTTTTAATAAATTACATATAAATTTCATGTATTAGTTTGCGTAATCGGTTTCACTTGAACGCATGTTACGTTTAAAGCTTTTTTAGGTTATTATTTTAAGAAGAAGTTATATTTTTGAAATTCTATTAAAATAATTTAAAATTCTGAAGATTATGTCTAATTAATTTTTCTTTATTACTCCAAGACAAATTCGCCATTAATAATTCAATTTTAATCAGTTAAATTTTCACTTCTAACTTAATGTATCAGCCTGAAGGGATGGGTTCCCTTAATTGTTTGGATTTTAACCTCTGCATAAATTTATAAGCACGAGTCTAAATTCACATTTAGCACCTCATTTACATAAGATATTCTAGGACATTTGTATTTATTTTTTGATAACTCCACACTTTCATGAAGATTATCGTTTGTTGATGTTCTATTACGTATCTTCTGTTGGTTGTAAAGTTAATACATATCAATTTTTGTTATCTGATTTTACTGCGTAAAATTTCTTGAACACTGGTGAATTTAACCGCCATCACATCTATTACTTATATCTTGTATATTTGCACTTAACGCTAATTTGCCTATGTTATCAGCAGAGAGCGGACTCGACCGATTGATGATTCATGGCCCATAGGCGTCTGGCTTATATTCGCAATAAGTTAGTTTCTGTAAGCGATCCGTGAGTTTCGAACAATTTGATACGCGTGGTCATTGCATAAGTGGTACATATCCACATATGCAGTTAATATGTATCTGCCAATGAATAACAGAGCGAATGTAATAAACGGTTTTGTAACAGGCAGCAACTACTGCTGAAGCAAAAGTAATGCTGGTAAGCGAATTGCGTATCGAATTATGAATATATAACAATATAAAACGGATTTTTTAAAATACTAAACGTTGTAACCAAATAACACTGAAAGAAACGAAATCAGAAACAATCCCTTTTAGAAGAGAATATAAAATACACTATCTCAAGAACAATAAATACATATACGTATATGCATGTATAACAGCATGTAAACACGGAAATTCACTTTGGAAATTAGCGGATATAACGAAATAATACTTAAATGTATATTCCGTCTTACATGCTACTGTAAAATAAAGTTTATGAATGAATAGACACAATAACGACGGAAATAACGATATCAGCTCGACGATTGCAATCGAGCAAGCAAATAGTAGGGCTGCATATTATACCTAATACCGTCACAAAGTTTTATCGGGGCAATTGGTCATACAATTGCTTCAGTCCGCTCTCTGGTTATCAGTAGATATTTATATTATTAAGTTACAGAAAAAAGAATCGCACAGTAAATACCGGGTGTTCCAATAGTACGATGTCGGTCAATATCTCGATACTGTTTGAAGGTACAGAAAAACTTTTCATTCAAATGTTGTTTAATTCTTAAAGGGGCACAGCCTAAAGCTACTTTCGTTTAGTCTCAAAATAGCAGCACTAAACCTTACTTAATTTTTTCAAACGAAACACTTTAGGATCGAACAATCGGAATTGTTTCCTTGCAAGTCGGATTTACGCGCAAAGATTTCCGAACGCTCAGTGGTATGCTAATATTTATGCATTTGCTAGACTAAAAGAACGTTTTGAAAGAACAAGGAGCGTACATTATGAAGGAAAATTGCAATGGCGAAAACGGGTGGTCGCTGAAGAAAATAAACACATAGTATTAAGAGACTAGTTGAAAATTCTCATACATCAGCACGTATGTTAGAGTGCCAAGTTGGAATATCGGGAACTTCGGCGAACACAATTACTCTAAAACATAAATTTCACCCATACCGTGTACAACCGGTACAAGAACTAACTCAACAAGATTTTATTAAGGCCTCTTAAAGCCTAGCATTCAATGCAAACTCAAGAAATAATACAACAATATGTCAAATTCAATTCGTTTATTGTTTAAACAATATATATATTTACAAAATCACATATGTATGTATTAAAAAGTATTATAAACTCATTGATTTGCCTAAATAAAATTACCATATTACAAAACTATAAATATTTTCAGGAGTACATACGAACAACTTTGAGGTCCTTAACATATTTTTTTTTTATCTTTAGATCAAGACACTTCTGTATTTCACTTAGCCTAGGGGATCTAAACCCTCCAAACATTAACCTGCGACACAATGTGTTTTGTTTAGTACCATAAAATATAAGATTTTATGGATCTTTAGAATTTACTGATATTCTTGTGTTTAAAGGAATGTGTTATTCAACATTCATTTAGTGGAAAATAATCCCTACAGAATGAAATGTCTATTTCCACACTATGTAAATTTGATTGAATCTGATCCCTAATTTATGAATCTTGATCACAAATTCAAATATACAGATGTCATAAAATCATTTGCGGAATATTAGTTTCTATGTGTGACTCGGATATCGTGCGTAAATATTCTGTTATAAAAATTGTAATTAGAATAAATTGGTTACAAATTTATTGTTCATAAATGCTTGAAATATTGATTTTAAATTTATGAACTTCAAATTACTGTGCACCGTGTTACTTATACAGACCTTTGTTCCTCATATAAATTATCGAACTCTTCATAATATATCTCGTTTAATTTTAAAATATAAAAAAAAATATTCGTATCAAAGTAACGTTAAAGTAAAATAAATAAAATGTATACGTTTAGAAGTAAACTGAAAATGCTTCAAAAATTAATAATTATGTACAAAGTATGATAATAGTATATTAAAAAACAAGTTTTATAAAGCACCATTTTGGCGCACGAGATCAGCTTAGAAAACGAGCCGCGATAGCGGCGAGTTTTCTAAAGAGCGAGTGCGGCAAAAGGCCTTATGAAACGAGTTTTTTATACTATTTTTTCTATTTTGCATGTTTTACATTAATAAATTGAAATTACTTAATTTGGAAGTTCAGAGTTTAATTTATATATAAAGCATGCAGTTGGTCACATTGATACTTGACATTGTCAAATTTAAATGTTGCTATCCGCGAAGTATATTATATTACATTCGTTAACATTACATGATATTTTATCTAAAAATATAAACATAGTCACTCATGAAACTAATATATCTTGTTGTCAATTGTATACTATATACGTTGTTTGTTTAGAGTACGAATATATATCATATCATACAAAGGTATTTTAATAATATAAAATATTATTAAAAATCTGGTGTGAAGAACACAAATGCAGGCTCACTATTAATATTTTCTGTGAACGTGTCCGAATATATCCTATCACCAGAGACGTAGATACGTATTTCACCTTTCTACAGGCTCATCGGTACGCCCCTGCTGGAGAAAGGATATTCCCAGACACATTCACAGAAAAGAACCACATCGCCCTATCACCGTAATTATCCAGACCGAGCGCAGAAGTAAATTCGGCGCTGCCTGTTGTCAGACAGCCGAAGTACCTCGCATACCGTCCACATAATTAATGTGAAGTAACGACGCCCTTCCAAAGGTTGGCACAGCCAATCTCTCTATAAAACTGCATTTTGTTTGTGTCTTCACTCATACTACGGCTTAACCGTGTGTAATGTATCAGAATAATTGAAACATACATAATAATATTTTATATTATTAAAAATACCTTTGTATTAATCAAAACTGGTGGGGTTTACCTACTCATGTATGTTTCAATTATTCTGATATATATCATATCTGTCAAATGTACTTAAATTCTTAAAATCAAATGACAGCAATGATATTTATTTCAGTGTTCGAACAACGCCAACATTGGAAAATGAAAAAAAGCGTATCGAAATGAAGCTCATTTCGATACTGTTTTGGGTTTCATAATGAGTTCATTTCGAACGCAAAATAGAAAAAGTAAATTTCTAAACTGTTCAGAATCGTTCGTTTTTCAAACGAGCACCTGCCATTTAAAAGAAACCTGTGTTCTTATGTTAATTTTTAAAAGAACTTTGTTGATAAATCATTTTTCGTGGTATTCCTTTTATTGAAATCGAATTGCAGAATCATATGCATAGGTTCTCAGGTGGGAGAAATTGAAAAAAATTGAATTTGTTCGATTACAGCACCATCTATCATGCATTGAAAAAATGTTTCAGACAAATCCTACATACTTTTTCTAGTAGAATTCGAATCTGTAATAAAATATACGGGTTCCTATTTAAGATTTCAATGTTACCCCGCCCCACTTACATAGAGTGAGAGAGATGGACTAATTCTAGGACTAATGTATTTCCTCCATTGAATTATTAAATTTTACGTATGTACATTTTTTCGTGAACTGCTTATTTTTCGATATATTTGAAAGTTTCAAAAAATACACCCGATACATAGCTGCATTTAAAATATAACCAATATGGTTACATTTTGTATTTTTTCTTTGCTACCTTTAGAACAATAATCAAAATCTGTGTACGCAAGAGCACTTAAATTCATTCTAACAGTAATTATACCGGCTGCATTTCAAAATACAACCCGTTTTGAGTAAGTTTTATTTCTACTCATGCTCTGTTTCATTTCTTTAATTTAAATTACCTTGGATATAACACAGGAGTACGTATATAGATTGACTGAAGTAATGGTGGAAATTGCGAATCGTATTACATACACTAGCACACGCATATTTACACGTCAATGTGACTCTAATGCCCGTAGGCGTAGTTTAGTTAGGATAATGGTAATACATTCGTCAGTATTTAATATGTGTATAGTACGGCAGAATGAAAGTGTAGATGCACAAATTTGCTTTAAACAATTGTAGCCGCTATTATAATAATTGATGTATGTATGCGTTAACATTGAGCTGAAACAAAACTGTTTAAAAATTGTAACTAAAAAAAATTATTAATGAAAACTAAATAAAATTCTTATAAAAACAAACTAAACAAAATTCTAAATGAAATGTATAAAGTTTATTTTAGTTTTTCCCGAGAGTTTGCTCAGACGCACGCATCGAGATGCGAACAACGAATGTCATCGCCGCTCTCCACATACCCCACTGCACGAGTTAAAGCTATCCCTACTAGTGTTCTTGAAAATTTAAAAAGGTATATAACCCCTTACCACAATTATTAATCGTATCCTAAATACGTATTTCGACAACTAAGTTGTCATCATCAGTAGGTAAAAACCACTAATTAAAAAGTCGCACATGGGGCACAGTAAAGCTAGAAAACCGCTTATGCAAAAACTACTTTACACCGCGTCCACGTATAGACTGTATAGACCACGTATCAGTCTATACGTGGCCGCGGTGTAAAGTAGTTGCTGCGTAAGCGGTTTTCTAGCTTTACTGTGCCCCATGTGCGACTTTTTAATTAGTTGTTTTTACCTACTGATGATGACAACTTAGTTGTCGAAATACGTATTTAGGATACGATTAATAATTGTGGTAAGGGGTTATATACCTTTTTAAGTTTTTACTTAACTACAGTCTTCAAAGAAAGAATTTTCTTGAAAATTGTTATATATATATATATGTATACGTATATGTATATGTGTGTGAATTTGAAGCTAAATATCTACTTTTAACTACGCCAATATGTATACAAACATATTTTAACATAAAATAGATTCAACAAATGATTTCAGTATGACGATAATAAATCATTGTATCATTAATATTAAAAAAAATTACCAATTGGTTGCTAGGCCTATTAAAGAGAATCTAGTTAACCTCTGAGATTAATAGACACATAGAGGAAAAAGTCAGGGTATGTAAATGCATATGAAAGCAAATCAAGACTAAAAGATTATTTTAAATATACCCAGCCCAAAGTACGCAGAAATATATACAGCGTTAGTAAAAAGTCCCGGAACTGTCGAATAACTTTGTTATTTGAAAATTATGATTTCTGAAATTTGGTATGGGGGTATAGTTAATATAAATGCATTTTATGCAATACACTTAATATTTTTTTCACTTCCGGTTTAATCGGCAATACGTCCAACTTTTTTTTTTAAATGGAACAGCCAGTTTTTTTTAACACTATTGAATGCAAAATAAAAAACAACGTTCAGGAAGTTTTAAAATGTTTATTTTTATTCACAAGAAAACAGTTAAAAAATTAAAAAAGTGTCCTAATACAGAAAAATCAAGGTACCTGTCTATTCAGGTTGCGATTACAATAATTGTTCAAAATGCTCTCCATTTACAATTTGACAAAAATGTAAACGGTCAGTAAAATTTCTTATTGAATTTTGTATTTGTTCTGGAGTGATGCGATTGGCTTCTTGAACTATTCTCTCTTCCAATTGTTCACGATTATGGGGACGATTTTTGTACACTTGACATTTCAAGTGACCCCAAAAGAAAAAATCTAATGGCGAGAGATCTGGCGAACGTGCTGGCCATTCGAATGCTCCTCTACGTCCGATCCAACGTCCCGGAAAAATGTCATTCAAATAATCGCGGACATTATGGGCAAAATGGGGGGGAGCTCCATCTAGCTCCATCTGAAACCAAAAATGTGCATTAGGGTGATCACCTATGTTTGCATTTGGGAAGAGGGCCGCAAGTGCTGGAACAATCTCATTTCGCAATAAATTTAAGTAGACGTTGCCAGTTAAATTTCCTCTTATAAAAAATGGTCCTATGATGTTGTTTCCAACAAGACCAGCCCAGACATTCACCTTTTGAGGACGCTGTGTATGGACTTCTTCAATCCAATGAGGATTTTCAATTGACCAGTAGCGACAATTATGTCTGTTCACAGTGCCGTTGAGACAAAACGTTGCCTCATCTGAAAAAATGATGTGATCTAAAACATTAGGCTGCTGCTCGATCAATTCCGTCATTGTTTCGCAAAATTGTAGTCTACGATCTGGATTATCTTCAGTTAACTCATGGACGGGATACATTTTATAGGCTTTCATTTTTGCTGATTTAAGAATTTTATAAGCAGATTTTTGAGAGATCTCATGAATTTGACCTAATTCTGTTGTGGACACGTGATGATTTTCTTCCACTGTAAGTAACACATTCAAACTAGTTTCTTCATCTGTTGCTGTTAATGGACGTCCCCTTCTAGGTAAATCCTTCACCTGACGAAATACTTTTGAAACTTTTGAATTGTTCGGCATACCGTACTTTTACTAATGTGACGATCCGGATAAACAGTATTAAACAAAATACGAACCTCTTCAAAAGAACGTTGACGATCACCGTACCCACGCATCATTAATATCTCAATTCGTTCTGATTCAGTAAGTTTTACTGCCATTTTCAAATGTGTTAATGTCTAAAATAAGTAAATTTATAGCGATGCAAAAGTTAAAACGCTTTTAAAATTGTCAAATGTGACAGCAAAAAGAATGAAAAGACTAAACAACAACTATTTTCAAATGTACCTCGATTTTTCTGTATAAGGACATTTTTTTAAATTTTTTAACTGTTTTGTTGTGAATAAAAATAAACATCTTAATACTTCCTGAACGTAGTTTTTTATTTTGCATTCAAATGTGTTAAAAAATCTGGCCGTTCCATTTAAAAAAAAAAGTTGGACGTATTGCCGATTAAACCGGAAGTGAAAAAAATATTAAGTGTATTGCGTAAAATGCATTTATATTAACTATACCCCCATACCAAATTTCAGAAATCATAAATTTCAAATAACAAAGTTATTCGACCGTTCCGGGACTTTTTACTAACGCTGTATATATAAAATAGAAATAAAACTACGGTTCAAATCTTCACTTTTTAAAACTATTAAAAAGTGAAAATTTGAACCGTAGTTTTATTTCTATTTTAAATTATGGATCTTCATCAAGTAAAAGCCGAAACAATTCAATATGTATATACGTTCTTTTGAATTTTTTTGGATATCATAAAGGCGATTTCCTTCACATTATTGATATTTACATATTTGAAAGCCGGAATATAAGACTCCGCCTTACAAGGTAGTATCGTAACTAACGATATACTTATATTGTTAATTTGTCGAAAAGACATATGAATATTTATAATATCTATATAATTTAATATTTATTCTATTTACTTACTTTTCATTGTATAAAACAGTTTGAATAAGTATCTCTTTATTAACTAGCGCTGCTATTCCTGTCGTGGTTACATTAAAATAACATAAAAGCCTGATTCATTTTATATAGCCCTTATGAAATTTACTTTATTACTTTTTAATATCGATATTCTTATTCTCAGTATATACGAATTTTATAAATTTGAAAAACATTTTCGGTGCGGAAAATTTGCAACGCATGTACTCGTAATTGTAAAGACTGAACATAAAGGCAAAGTAAATTAATATTCCCTCTCTTATTTGAAAGGAAAGCCTGAATTAATTTAAATTGATTCGAAAAATTTGCATCTTTTTCCCGGGGGCTATTTATTTTCTTGTATTTTATGTTATTCCAATAAGATTTTGTGAGCGCAGTCTGTACATTTGTGAATAATAAAACATCAATTTTGAACATCCTTATTTATACAAACGTTCGTTATTTATTAACATAAACGAAAAATTCTTTTCATACATAAATTTCGCATCTCCCCTCTTAATCTATATACATTTTATTTTTTCATTTCACGTAATTACAATCGTACAAGCGCTGAGATCTGAAAATACAGACTAAATGAATAGTCCGAATACTTCTTTTTCGTGAAAACCTTTGCATATAAAAAAAGTTTTCGTCGTGAAACCAAATAAATGTCCGCTTCGAACTTTATGGGAGTAACAGTTGAACAACTTCTGAAATACGGTGCTGTGATGTGGTCTGGAATGTGGTTACGTTTGTGCAAACTTCAAATAAAAATACTTCAATTCTGGTTAACCTTCGACAAAACGTTTGTACAAAAAATATTCAGTAGACTAATTTATAAAACGTTTTTTTTTATTCTTTTTTGAAATAATAACATGTACTAGTCCTGGTGATATTATTCAAACGAAGTTACTTAAATTTACTAACATATTTCCATAGGAATATTCTCAATAACTAGCATTCCGTTAACAATAATTTTCTTCTTCTGCATACTCAAGAAATCTAGGCAATGTGATATTATTAATTTGCCCTAAGGTAGTTTATCATTCTCACTTAATATTCTTTATTACGGCATAAGAAGTACATCAAATAAGCTCATGGCATCGTACCTTAAGGACAAATGTCAGGTTGTTAATATTAAAGGATAAAGATAAAGCTTTAAGTCTTAAACTCATAACATATTAAGACCCCTACAGTTTGGGGTATGTGTAAAGAACCTACAATGCAACACAAAAGCCGAACAATGTTATTTGTACGTGGACGATATATCGTTCCTTAATACGGGAGGGATTGTAAAAGAAATTGCAGAAAAAGCTAAAAGAGGACTGAAACAAGCCAGCTTTTTGTTTTAAAGTATTGAACTTCAACCGAACGAAAGAAAAACTCAACATTTAAAATTTCGTGCCAAAAACCAAGCAACATCGGGTGAGGTTCGATCCCTGAGTTTAACAAAGAGCTAATTACCACAATATATAGTATAAGAAGCTTAGAAAACATTGAGGTGCTTGATGCTACCAGAACTGGATATTTTTCCAACGTGCATACACATAATTAACTATACACTCTTATTATGGGAGACGTGTTTGTCTGGAGATAGATTTTTTTTTACTCTAGAGAAAGAAATTAAGAATCTCCAACTTAAGCTAACATTAGATGCTGGCATAATAATAATAATCTTTATTACGCTAAAGCAAGCCATTTACAGAATAATAATTATCATAATTTTATAACTATGTTGCTATCTACAATAATATATATAAAGAAAAACAAGAGTAAATGAAAGCAATGCTAACTGCAGAAGGTGTCCAGATCCAAGATGTTGCAATTCCGCATCATGTGCACCAGAGGCATCTTCTTTAAAACGTTAGATCTGGCCGTTGATAACAGAAACGTGGCACACGACCGTGTACTGTAAATCGACACAAGAAAATCAACCTGTGATAGCAGACTAGATGCATCTATGGAGTTGTTGACCAGTTTCAAAAGAAAGATAGCACACGCTTCTTCCCACCTACTAGTGAGAGATCGAAAACCATGTCTGTTAAGCAAAGCCTTATAATCCGTGAGGTATTAAAAAAATCCTTCTGAATTCTTTCTAAAGCGATTTGTTGGTAGACGTAGTATGGATATCACACAACTGCACCATACTCCAGTACACTCCGCACATAAGCATAGAACAGACGTCCTAAAATTGACTGGTTGCTGAAGTCACAACAAGTTCATATCAGGAAGTCCAAAGAGTTTGAGGCAACATTACAAACTGAAAAGTAATGGGCGGTAAATTGAAGCGACACATCAAACATAATCCCCAAATTTTTAACTTCAGATCTACGAAGTATCACCATTTGATCTACGCTATGTGGAAAGTATTATAAATTCTCGGCCCTGGAATATGTCGCGATTGCACGTTTGTTAATATTTAGCAAGGGCAGCTCGTGATGACGTACTGTAGGGGCACGTACAATGATGCAAGTGCCTCGTGTGTTTTCGGTGTTTACTAAGAAACCGCTACAGTTCGTAACATACTTCAATATTCGTAACTTTAATATAAAGTTTCAAATCATCCGCGTAAGCTAAAACTCCGCAATCCATTGAACAAAGTAAATCATTAAGGAATATATTAAAATGTAAAGGCCCCGAATTAGAGCCTTGGGGTACACCGGGTTTTGGATGGAAACGTCGATAGTGGAAATCATTAAAGCAGACATAACATGAGCGAGAAGTTAGGTAAGAAGATACGAGATTCTCAACATAAAAGAGCAACCAAAGACATCCAATTTAGATATTAGTATTGAGTGATCGATGGAATCGAAAGTTTTGGCGAAATCTGTATATATTATATTGACCTGAATGCGACCATAGCTTTTCTAATAAGTTGCATCATGACTACAACACAAGGAAAATAACCGATATCCTGGTTCCAAACCACCGGCCGCAAATAAACAAAAACAAAATGGACCATTGGGATCCAAAAATATATTGTAAAATAAAACTGGTGGAATCCAACAAGGAAATCGAAATCGGTATAGTAAAAAGTACAGTTAATAATAATAATATATAATCGTCCAACATATCAATACAACCCAATTACAGGGTAAAAAATTAAATAATAGATAAAACTAAAAGTAATTAATTAATATAGTCCAACTTTATATATAAAAAAGCAAATAAGGAAAAAAAACAAAAATGTAACTAAATTACAAAAATATAGGAACTTAAGACATAAATCCAAAAATAAAAGAAACGTGGAAAAGATAACTATTCCCTCCAGAATGGATCAGGATATGACCTATTGTCATTATGGCACATATGCAATAAATGAGCTTCCTAAAGAACATTCGTACTTTAGATACATTAAACGTATCCACATTGACTTAATGTTATACTTTGCTACCTACAATAGGTGCAAAAAACAAAACAGGATTTGCATTCTTATGCCCAAACTTTTAAAACAACTGAATTTTACGGATTTCTAATTATGTGAAAAGTCCTCAATAGTATTTATGATAAATTAATCTGATTATTTAAAGGTAATGTGAACTAACTTAATTAAAATATTGGTACATAAAAATTACGGTCGACAAAACAAAAAAAAAGGAAGTAAGAAAAAGACGATATGACTTGGCGAATATAAATATTTTATTATATGTAGCTAAGCTTTTTTTTCTCGTATGACCCGATGCAAGTTCTTGTTGTTAGAGAAATTATCAGACAGCCGTTTCGAAGTAATTAAGCGGTATAACTTTACTTAGCTGCTCTCGACTACTGCTGTACGATGTTGTTTCCCTGCTGCGCAAAGGGTGCCTTCTGCAAAATGAGTCGGATCCGGAGCACGTGGATTGTAAACGTTTCCACACGATCTCAATCCTTCTGATGTCACAACGGCTCCGCAGCGAAAGGCAACAGACATCTGGAATTATCCTCGGTATGAAAATAAATCCCTATAGACGGAAATTAGACGGTGAAAGAAACTAAATACAAAAATGGAGTCACGGAAGGTTCTAAAAAGACTTTAGTTAATTTACTCACCTTCAGATGGCCAAAGGGTGCAATTAATATACAACCTAATCAAACAAGACGTACCAAAATTTTTAATTTGCGGTAAAATAAACTTCGCAGACTCTAGTAATCCAACTAATTCAATGAAACATATTCAGGCTTCTAAAGCGGTACACAGGTAATACCACTAATCTCCCAGAGGTCTACAAGGTATGTGTTCGTAACACATTGTGCGTACCTCCTTCTCTTAAATTCTTCGCCAAAAAGCTGATGACGTAGCGATACGTTATATTAAAGTGGAATAGACCAGAGCCAAACAGTAAATCGTTAAAAGATTGTAACAATTTCGACACCAGAAATTTAATTTGTCGAAGAAGAGAGGCGAATTAACATCACTGTTAACAAGTTTAATAAGAAACCTGCCACTTGCTTCATCTCTTCTTTGGCTTATGGAAGCGAAATCGTGCGCATTTAATAAGTTCGCTTTCTGTATTCATCCTCAGGTATTTTCCCTTTTAGAATCGTTGTTGATCGATTCTACATATTCTGTTTTTTTCCTCGTAAAACCCCGTTTTTATTACTTTCCCTTTCAACCTTTTAATCACTTTTGTTTTCTTTTTCTGGCTTCCTAATAAAGTTACTAAACCATCCGCAAACGCTAAACACTGATGCTTCTTATGATGTATTGCTCCTATTCTATTAATTTGGTCTCATATGAGTTTTTCAAGTACAAAGGTAAAAGTAATGACGAAGTGGATTCCTTTCCCTAATTCTACCATTGATTTCACAATTTTCTGACGATTTGTTGTCACTATACTTTATTTCTTGAAATGTTATTCCTATCATATTTGCTACATTTCTATCTATTTAATTATATACTTATAAAGCAATTATATTATAATGAAGTTCCAAATTGTACTTTAACAAATTGCTTAGTTACATTAACACATATTGGAGAAGCGTCCACACATGCACATGCTATTTTATTAGTAGAGAGTGCACCGAATAGATTGTACTTATTAACAACTTTTGATTATATTAGAATGGCAAACGGAGTAAGTTTGGGGAATTGTTCGACGGCGTTTCAACTTGGAACGGAAATGGATATTAAAAGCAAATATTAACAAGATCAAACAATCTCCGGTTTACTGATCTACCAGTTGTTGATTAGTTCTGCAAAGTTGACTCTTGACTTTTAATATGAAACAAGTTCGAATATTTAATAGTTAGAGGACAGTAATAACGCTATATTATTAAACACAATGGAATCAAAATAAATTGGAGTTAGACTTCCTCAACGATTTAAGAATATAAATAAATAATTGTAAAGTTACATTTAGATATAATGAGAATGGTTTATTTTCAGGCAAGTTTTTTTTGTTTGGTTTTTGTTTGCAATTTAAAATAATCTTTGTCAAGCAATTCTCATCAAGAATACACACATAAGGCTAAGTTTTAATAATAATATGAAAAATATGAACTAATCAGACCTGTGTCATATATTTTGAACGCTAGAGATACAACAGCTATGATAACTTACCAACTTCTCTAATTTTCTGAAATAAAAATATAATTCGGGAAAAGCTGTGTTAGGAAAGTTATTTTTAAACTTATAACAACATATTAACCTTTTAGCTCGATACAAAATACAGCAGTGTCTCCACTTTCTAAAGTTGCCTAAGAAACATTACTGTCAAGCTTTCCTTTTTCTCTTTTACGAATAATATTCTCGTACGGCTTTCCGTCAAGTCATATTTTCATCTTTAGAGCTAAGAAAAGTCGCAGAGGGGACTAAAAAATTGGAGAATAGAGCCGATGAAATAGGAATTCGCAGAACAATTCGATCAGTTTTTCTGTGGCGATAGCAAACTTGAGCTGATCCACGTTATCATAGGGGAACAATGTTTTTTCTACACCAAATAGGCCGTTTCTTTTCTTTCCAAAATTGTCACTGAAGATTATGCCTTGTGAATCCCAAATAGTCCTAAACTTTCTGGAATTAACCGTAATGTTTAGGTTGCTTCGAAGTTACTTCGTGACTTTCGTCGTTTTTATTTACAACTCCTTTTTGCTCATTTATTGGTGAAGGATGTTTTATATATTTTCATAGAGATGAGAGTATGATTTAAACCTCTGATCTTTATCCGGCGATTTCCGAACACTGGACACTATGGACTTTGTTGAAGATGTCTTTCGTAGTCACCTCGATCGGACAACACACCCGCTCTTTGATAAATCTTCAACTACACTTGAATTAATTGAACCAAAATCTGATAGTTGCCATTGAATATTTATGATTTTTATAGATCACATGTAACTTCTCTTGCACGATGGTTTTGGATTTCCATGAAAAGGCTTGAATCACTGAGAAGAAAAGGCAAAATAAGTAAGCTTATAAGAAATTGTCGAAATCTTTCAAATTTTCCCTAACGATCATTAAATAATTCTATTTAAATGTCGTGAATTAAAATATCACTCTCTATAATAAAATTATTGCCTACCAAGCCATCAAAATTAAAACATACGGTATATCATAGATTAAATAAAGAATATTTAATTATATCACTGGGTATATATAAAATTAAATTAAATGCAAAGTTAGAAGAAAATCAATTCTACCACAGTGTATAATTTTTCTTTAAAACAAAAGATTATTATATATTAGCACAAGCTAGTTTTTCGCAAAGTCTAAGTTATATAAATTATTATTATTTCTTCTTGGCAAAGAAAACAACGAAAAGGAAGAAAAAAAGAGACAGATTTTACATTAACTAGCATTACAAGGGAAACAAAGATAAAGACAACTGGATTTCACATATGCGAAATTAAACTGTTCGCGCAACAAAACAGGTATTACTGCCTATTGTTTTTTAAAACCAATGTATCAGAAATTATTAAAATATTTAAACTCTAATCACATAATCGGTACAGAAATATTACACACGCAAAATTTAATAAATAAAAAATGACAAATTCCCACAGGAAAAGGATCTGTATGGCATTTGCAGAGAAAAAAAATAGGAACGATTTATCTCACAAAATGATGTCGCAAATTATCTCTCTAAAATTTTTCGTGAAATAATAATTTAACAGATCGAGACATTATTTTTTTTTTAATTATCAAGTCTACAGTTGTACTTAGCTCTATCTCAAGAGATGCAGATATCCTAACCAAACTTGCGACATTTGCTTGAAGCCTTAATTCTCGGACAATCGAACACGTGCTCAGGCGCATGACAGTTTTTAAATTCAGTACAAATTCTCAGGATTTCAACCCCTTTTGATTTAAGGTTATTCTCAATACCCAAACGGAAGTCTTAAGTTCGAATTAAGAGAGCCTTAACCTGAACCAGCTTATACTGTTTTTTTCTAATTGGGTAATTAATTCAAATCATCATCCGCCTTCAGGGCGTTTAATTTTCCAAAAATTACTCTCAAACGATAATGCTAAAATTAAAATTAAGAGTACTTCGACTAACCCACTGGCAACTCGCTGACCTTCCGAACAAAAGTGAAGACACACGCAACTTTGTACACCCTACTACCAAGACCCCAGAATGCATTGCCGATAAGGCGTTATCCAAGATGAGAAGAGGGTACATGGACCGACCAAAATATTGTAACAATACCTTGCGTGACTATCAAAAATAGCAAACTATGATATTCGTGCTGTTTGATTTGTTGACATCGCCTTTATATGTCTGATGCAAACGCAAAATTTAATAAATAAAAAATGACAAATTTCCACAGGAAAACAATCCAAATGGCATTTATAAAAAGAAAATAAGAACGATTTGTCACGCAAGTGGCTTCGCTGTATCCTTCTAAGAGGAACACTAAGAATAATAGTTATAATGTGTTGCATAATTTCATGAAACCAACAAAATCTCGTAATCTGGTCATATTATCCTTTATTTATCATAAAAGTAGTTCAATTTGAACATTTCAAATCAATAAACAATCAAACACTGCCAAATAATATAATAAACAAAGAAAATTCTTAATGAACTAACAAATTAGACTGAAGTAACTAAAGAAAATTAAGCTTTAAAGAGAATCTAATAACGGGTATGTCCTCCGCGAGATTAAATGACTGCTCGATAACTTCGTAGCATACTTTCAATTAACGTCTGGATGTTCTCTTGGGATATGGCAACCCATTCTTCGTGTGAAGTGTCACTAGATGCTGTTGAGTTTCGAGAGCCACAGGTCGACTTCTGAGCTTCCAATCCAGCTCATCCTCCAAATGCTCGATCGGATTTAGATCTGGGCTAAGGGTGGCCAATCTATAACTTGAATTTGATGTTCTTCCAGGAATTGTCTTGTCAGACCTACTGTATGTAGTCTTGCATTATCATGCTGGAACAGAAATCTAGGGTCTATAAAAGCTCTAACAGGTATCATATGATTCGCAAGTATGTCTTTAATATAAGGGGCAGCATTCATTCGCCCAGGTATATGAACAAGATCTGTACGAGAATGAAATTATATTCCAAGCCACACCATTACCACATATCCCCTTCCAAACCTGTCCACTTACTGAACCAGTTCTTCACGATAGCTTTCACCTGTATGCGCCCAAATTCGAAGAAGTCCATCAAAACGTGTCAACCGAAATCTTGACTCATCGGTGAAAAACACTGAAGACCACTGCTCCATCTCCCTAACTACATGGTGTTGAGCAAACGCCAATCGGTGTCTCTTATGAGCCAAAGTCAGTCGTGGCTCTCGGACTGGTCTTCTCGACCTAAGATTATGTTCTCGCAACCCTTTTAGTGCTGTTTCCGTACAAACTTGATTTCCCGTTCCACTCTGCATGTATCTAGCAGTATGTGCGCCGTCTAAGTACGCAGTTGTGCAAGTATGTGTCTTGCTCAGCGGTTGTCGCACGTTGACCAGCTCTTCTAACATATTTTCCTGTCTCCATGTACCAATACCAAACTCTGCACATCACAGAAGGGTTTACATTAAATTCTCTTGCAACATGACGTAAGCAGTATCCTTCTTCGTTACGACTCTTATAACTTCAACTTCATTTAGGTGCCTCATGATACGCTTTTAGTATCTAATGACTAAAGAGCGGACTGAATGACCAATTGCCCCAATAAAACGTTCTGGCGGTCTCTGATATAATATGCATGTTATAAAAGCCCCACTATTTACTTGCTTTATTGCATTCCTCGAGCACGTGTTTTTATTTCAATCGTTATGAATAGTACATTGTGTGTATTCCTTCATAAATTAAACTCAACAGTGGCGTGTTAGACGGAATATACATTTATATATTATTTTGCTAGACTTCGTTCAAATAATCACTTAAAAAATTATATCCGCTAATTTTCAAAGTGTTTTCTCGTGTTTACATGCTGGTATAGTTGCATATACATATATGTATTTATTGTTCTTGAGATAGTATATTTTCTATTCTCTTCTATAAGGGTTTCTGGTTTCATTTCTTTCAGTGCTACATATTTGGTTATAACCTTTACTATTTTAAAAAATGCGTTTTATATTGTTATATTGTATATTTATCCTATAATTTTTGAATAAATATTAAGTTTAGTTTACTACCTTATTTTTGGAGTAGTTTTTGTTTCTTCTTTTTAGTCCATTTCTTTCTGTTCTTAGTATTTCTCTTTATTTTCATTAACTATGGCGAATTCTCGTAGGGCAACTATGGTAGGATGGATTAGAACCCATACAGACTGATACCGAGATATATTGCAGTACCTGTTCATTAAGTTTAAGGCGTCCAGAAAAGTGTAATGTGCAAATACATGTTTCTTCGAAAACTCATTTAGATAACATATGTCCATCCGTACTTGACACTTTTAACGAAGAACTGTGTAAAGCTTTCATGGTAGCCAATATCCCATTCAAAAAGCTTAACAATCCAGTCCTCAAAAGGTTCCTTACAAAATATATTGATCGTTATATACCAGAGTATGTAAACACATCAGGGGTCATTTTCCAAATGTTGTTAAGTTAATTTCATCATTTAAAAAGATATTTCTCACAGGACCTTCACAAGTGGCATTATATAGAGAAATACTTCCAAATTAGCCTTTACCCCAGTTCTTATATTAACTAGGTGGGGAACATGGCTAGAAGCAGCGTTTTTCTATTCAAAACTAAAAAACTTTGTTTTTCATCTTCAAGATGATGATACGCAAAGCATTTCTAATTGTAAACACCCGATACAAATTGAAAATTTACAAAACCAGCTAAACTTTATTTAAATGTCTTACAGATACGATTCCTTACATGCAAAATCAAGATATTAACCTAAAAGAGGTTATAATTAAATTATAAACCGTTATCGATCGAATGAAAAGTATGCCTTCTGAATTTGGAAACAAGGTGAGACAAAAAGTTAATGTCATATCTAGCAGAAATCCATACTTGAATATATTATATCAATTCTGCACAGAGCCGACTGAAAAATCTATACATTCAAAGTAACAAGTGTTCATTTGAAAAGTCAATCTAGTAGCATGTGATTTACTGAGAACATTTTGAAGTATGTCGAAAATTAAAATTTACTACTTAACCTACGAAGTCGTATATTTTGACAGTTTCATACATACAAACAAATAACAAATAATAGGTATTTATTTAAAACTATAACAAATGTTGAATATGTTGTCCTTCAAGATCAATGCACTTTAAAATCCTCCGTTCAAAATTTCTGATGATATGCTGCGACATTACTGCATTGTTATTAATTTCCATGCATTTCTGTTCGATTCTCTGTAGCATATCATCCAAATTCAATATAGGTGTTCGAAATATGTTATTTTTTAGATAAGACCGCAAAAAGAAGTCGCAAGGTGTTAAATCGTATGAACGTGCAGGCCAGGCAATTTCATTATTTCGACTAATTATACGCTCATCAAAAAATTCTCTTAAATAATCCAAAGATTCTGCAGTACAGTGACAAGGTGCTCCGTCTTATTGGAAATATGCATTTTGAAGTTCATCATCATGCAATTGATTAACAAATGGTTGTAAAATTTCCGTACGGTATCTTTGAGCAGTTAACGTTTCCTGAAAAAATATTGGTCCAATGATTCGCCTTTGGCTTATCGCTGCACAAACACCAATTTTCTCTGGATGTAGCGATTCTTTATTAATTACATGTAGATTTTCACTACTCCAAATTCTTGTATTTTGTGAATTTAGGTATCCCGTTTTATAAAACCATGCTTCATCAGTAAAGATGACTCTTTGCGAAAGTTCTCCATTATTGTTCATATTTACAAACCAATTACAAAACTGTAGTCTACGTGGGTAATCAATTTCTAACAATTCTTGTACTGCTGCGACACGGTATTGATAAAGTTGCATATCTTTTTTTAATAACTTGTGAGTTGTACCAACAGAAAGGTTTATTTGTTGACTCAAATGTCGAACAGATGTTTGTGGTTCATTTTCCATTATATCTTCAACACGATTGACAACTTGAAGTGTACGTTTCTTAATTGCTCCGCTGCCTGATTTCCTTAAGAGACTAATAGTTTCAGAAAAAGTTTTAAAGTTCTATCCAAAGTATTTTTAAATTGTATATAATCTATTACAAAATGTGGAAACTCAACTTGAAATTCTACCATGCAATCTTGAACTGAATAAACCCATAAACCATCAATTTTATTACCTCTTCGAAAATAACCCTGGACTAAAAAATTTTATGTTCTAAAGTGAAAGCCATTTTAAAACTTAGAAGCAATTTATTTAAACCAGAATCGACGCACGATTATTTTATGCACTAACTGATATTTGTGATTGACATTATCAAATGTCATTTGGATTTACGTTTACGGAACAACAAACACATACTAATATATTTGCGTCTTATTTTATCAAAATTTCAAAGTAACCTAGACTGACTTTTCAAATGAACACTTGTTATGGTGCATTTTTGCAACAATTTAATCAAGTACCCATCACCAGTTATGATGTGGAACCGACATTTTCTATTTTTAAAGACGTTTTAACATCTAAAAGAACTAATTTAACACAGGACCACCTTGAACAAATTTTAGTTGTTCTAAGTTATGTTTTACACGTTCAATATTTCACAGAAAATTCATAGTTTTGAGTTTTGTTCTTTGCAAATAATTTTTATTCAAAATTCAATACGCAATTCGCTTGTCAGCATTACTTTTGCTTGAGCAGTAGTTGCTGCCGGTTACCAAACCATTTATTAACCACACGTATCAAATTGTTCGAAACTCACGGATCGCTTATAAAAACAAATCTATTGCGAATACAAGGCAGACGCCTATGGGCTATGAATCATCACTCGTTCGAGTCCGCTCTCTGCTAATGATATATAATTAATAAACGCACACTAGATTTTTTGAGGATTAATTATTTTATTGACAAAAATGATTTTGCCCTGGCTGCTTCACATTCATGATCTATTATTTTAGTATGATCGGAATGATATGGTTGAAATATTCAAATTAAATTCATTTTATGATAAATAAACGATAATTAACTAGCTTGTAAGAATTCGTCGCTCCCATAAAACTATATAGGGCATTACAACTATTATTCTTAGTTTTCCTCTAATTTATTGGCGCAGTTTGTAAATAGTAGGTAACAATTTTTGTGCTTGAGAAGTTAGGTGTTCTTTCCAGTTTAATTTGTTGTCAATAGTAAAGCCAAGAAACTTAATAGCTTTAGTTTCAGCCAAATCTATCTGCAGTAATTTTGAAGTGTTAGGTTTCTTATTATTGACTGCCAGCTTATTGGCATTAAATCAGATCTATGCATTTCTCATATTTCCGCTAACTTATTTAAATTCAGAAATCTCTAGTTATAGAATTCAATTTAGAAACTGGATACGACTCCCAAATTAAATCAAATTAAAAGTCTTTTTTTATCATTCGCGTCTTGCTATTATTATTTAGATTAAAATCAAATTTCAGAAAACGTCGTCTCTCAGCAGTGAGAAAAAAATGTTTTCTGTTGTCATTTACCACTGGGTAAGTACAAGAGCATTAAACTTATTGAAAATTATGATGTGTAATTAATGTTTTATTTCAAGTCTAGATAAATATTTATCATTCCCCTTGTATCATCATCTCATATTTGTTCACTGGCTTTTCTCAGCATGACACTTAATCATACACTAACTAATTTAATAAGTGCTAAAAACAGATTTGTTTAATGATGTCGTTGGATTTAACGGCCAATAACGCGAATAACAATAAACACAGCAACTGTATCATATTTTAACCCGCTGCTATTATAAAGTGGTGTCATCGGGTTAAAAATATACGCTCATACGCATCCCCAATAAAGAATCAAGCGCAACACATTAAAAAATAACACGTCCCAAGTTTGTAAACTAGATGTTAAACGGATGGGAATTTCTACAGTCACTCAAAACAAAAAAAAAGCGGGAACGACCGACGCCGTTAAAAACACGAAACGGGGGAAACGTCGGTAAAAATTAGAATTTGCCTTAGCAATTTATGAACACTTCATGCAATCGTTGAGTTAGAACAAATCCCAAATGTACGAACGACACTCTAGAGAAAGATAAATATTATTAATATGATGGGGGAATGTTGACGTAACAATACTGGATAAATAGAAATAATTTCTGATTTCGAGAAATGCAGCATTTGCCGCATATTCCCACGAGTATTCGCTAGTGTTATACACAATCATTTTTTTTAAATGAATTATTGGGGCAATATCGAAGCTGTTGGTTTTCGTTTATTGATTTTTTTTCTAATTCATATCTTTATATAGTCTGTGTTTGTCAGTGTAAAGTAGAATGTTTCGATCTGGAAATATAGAATACTGGAAATCTCCTAAATAAACTTATTTAATAAGCATTTCAAAATTTACTTTGTTTCTAAAGAAACAGCACTGTAAGATACGTAAATAAACGATTCATTATCCTCTTTAGAATAAACAAAATTGTTTGCTTTTAATTATGCTGCTGTATATACAAAATAAAATTAATCAAGTTGTGTCGTATTTCTATATACCCCGTTCCGATTTAATAAACAAATTATACATTTTACTTTTGAGCTTAAACGCCGTTTTTTAGTAACTATTACTTCCAGATATTTTATTATCTCTATCCGCCCAACACAGAAAGTGCAAAAAATGCGTAATCTCCGCGTGATCACAAAAACTAGCTCTTTGATTGGCTGGATAAAATTTTTAAAAAATCAGCTACAAACGATTGAAATTTAAGCGAATTAGCGACATAACCTAACTTTTACAGCTGTCAGCTACGTTGTTTACTTAGAATTTTGCCGTTATTTTGAAACTATTTGCATTTTATTTTGTATTGTAAAATTTTGCTTTGTTTTGCTGTAGGTAGCACATAGCGTGCCATAGATCATTAGTGTTTAGTTTAAATTAATTTCATTAGAAATTGCAGAATCACCACCGAAAAAGCGTAAAAGCAAGCAATTGCCTGTAAATGCAAAACAATCCGTATTAAATACATATATACCGTATGAACGCCGGGGAGTGATTGATCTACCACAATGTAGTAAGACGAAGACGAATAGCGAGTTTATGTGGTTAGGGTTGAGAGAGGTATATTCAATCTGTTCTACTGTCTAACTGTACGGGCGTTCCATTTCTTTATCCAACACATTCTACATACGATCTAAGTTCGAATCAAATAATCTCTCTCTAACACATTGAATATTCCTATCAGTCGCTCATTGTGTTCAAGCAAGGCGAATATACTTGCAGTTGGCCAGTCATTACTTATATATCCATCGATCGCACGACGTTGTGCACACGGTATACACTATGTCTCACTAAGTTGGAGCCATATGGAAAACATTTTTATTATTAATTTTAGGAAAAAAATTATTCTTCATAAAAAGTTCTGCATGTTCTAAAATCTAAAATGAAATTATCAGATATTAAATTTTTTGGGTCGTATACGCTGTTTGTCAAAAAATATGAATTTTACTCTAGAGTAAAGTACCTTTATGTTTGACAATATCGAAAATTGTTGTAAAGAAAAGTTAAACTAAAATTAATAATAGAAAAGTTTTCCATATGGTTCCAACTTAGTGAGACAACCTGTTATATATATATATATATATATATATATATATATATATATATATATATATACCGTGTGCACAACGTCGTGCGATCGATGGATATATAAGTAATAACTGGCCAACTGCAAGTATATTCGCCTTGCTTGAACACAATGAGCGACAGATAGGAATATTCAATGTGTTAGAGAGAGATTATTTGATTCGTACTTAGATCGTATGTAGAATGTGTTGGATAAAGAAATGGAACGCCCGTACAGTTAGACAGTAGAACAGATTGAATATACTCTCTCAGCCCTAACCACATAAACTCGCTATTCGTCTTCGTCTTACTACATTGTGGTAGATCAATCACTCCCCCGCGTTCATACGGTATATATAAAGATAAATATTTCGTGACCTTTGTATGTTATGATATATTTAATTAGTTGGCGATTTAAGGTCTGGTTTTACTCAAAAATGCATATATGCATTTTTGAGTAAAACTAGACCTTAAATCGCCAACTAAATAAATCTATTATATGCAAGTCCCGTATCGTTATGTTCAAATCTTAGGAGTGTAAAGTAGACTTCATTTGAAGTAACAAAAACGCAAAACTTGTATATCCATTTTTATTTGTTTCAAAGTTACAGATCTATGAATGTGATTGTCAGATCATGAAAAAAAATGTAATCCTAAAGTCAATATAAACTGATTTTATTTAAAAAAGTTCAATTAATAATATTTTCGAAATGTCCACCTCCTTGTTGAATGCAGGCTTGTTCCCATAAGCCAACAGAAGAAGTACTTATTCGAATTTCTTACTTGTATTGTCGGATTTGCTCGGCAGCCATGAGAACACGATCCAACAACTCTTCTCTTGTGTTCGAAACTTGCGCATAGACTAAATTTTTCAAGTACCCCATAAATAAAAGTCAAGGGGATTAAGATCGGGTGATCTGAGTGGCCATGCAACAGGACCACCTCGACCAATCCATCTTGGATAATTGACGTTAACCCAATTTCGGACAGCAATTCCAAAATGTGGTGGTGTCCCATCGATGTGAAACCACATGTCTCGTCGAACATTCAATGGGACATCTTCTAAAAGACCTGGAAGTTCGTCAATAAGAAATTGAATCAACGAACAGTACTACGCTGCATTGCTAGATAAATTTAAGACTACAATTATGAAAAAACGTCCACATATGGCAAAAAAGAAAATCCTATTTCACCAGGATAATGCTCGGCTTCACAAGTGCATGGCTGCAATGGCAAAATTGAACGAATTGAAGTTTGAATTGCTTTCACATCAACCCTCTTCGTCAGATCCAGCTTCCAGCGGCTTTTTCCTATTCGCTAATTTGAAAAATATCTCAGCAGAAATAAAAATATGGGTCAAATGCTGAGGTTGACGACACTGTAAGCAATTTTTTTCTAACTGTTTGAAGAGATGGGGAAAACGTTGAACCAAATGTTCCGAGTTGCAGGCAGATTACATCGAAAAATATATTTTTTTCCCTTCGAAATATGTGGTTTTGTTAAAAAGGCCGGAAACATTTTAAATATCCCTCATAATTATGCATAGAATATCATCATTTCGCACAGTTTCATAAATTAAGTTCAACAACGTTTGTTTCCATTTATCACTTAACTTTAAGATTCTGCTAACATTCGCAATATAATTTAATAAACAAGCTAGACTAACCTAATGGCTAAAAAATTAATCATCAAAAATTTCACCAATGGTTAACATTTTTTCGAAATAAAATATGCATATAGGTAAAGTAGAAGATATACTAGAACGCGAGAAAAGTGACTAGATGTTCGTTTTAGAGTTCACTTTTACTCATAACAGAATAATAAAGCCTCACAAGTTTTTGCCATTTTCCGCTTCTCTGCTTCGCATCATAACGTGGAAATACAACGTTGTGTAAGCAAAATTCTCCACGCGTAAACGTTACTAACAACTGCTGGCGCGTTAAAAATGTGTATATTCTGTAATATTACCGGCGGCTATAGCAACAAAAAAAAATGGTCTATAGAAAAAAAGAATCAATTTTCAGAATATAATAATTGCCTTACATGTATACAAATTGGAAACTGTTATGTTGTCGCAATAGAGCATTACTTTCGAACCGTAAATGCTTTTGTTCTCTGCTAGTTAATGTTGTTTTGACGCTTTCTTTTCAAGTAAGGTCAGAAAAAGTGTTGTAACATTATAGCAAACGTTGACAAGGGCTGCACTAAATTTACAAAGATATTTTTGCCTTCATCTTGTACATATCTCTGACATCACTTTCCACTCCCATCATTTTGTTCCAGCTGAATGTAACGTCAATTATATTGTCTTTTGTTGTACATAAATAAAATGTACTTTTCCCATAGTTATGTATTCATTGTAGGGAAGAGAACGATATTTACCCTAAAATTATTAAATATAAAAAAAATTTCCAAAAGTACTAGTTACAAAAACCTAAGGAAGATAGAAATATATTAGCGTTACATAAAATAAAATAAAACTCTCTTTAGAAGTCTCTACGATTTAGAATTGTTCGAAGAAAGCAAATAAATAAATAAAGTTCACGAAATGCACGGAATCTAAATAGTTTGAATAACTATTACCTACATGAAGATGAAAAAGAAACTTAATGTTTTCTTTGGATATAATAATAAAAACTTTCTCGAATATACTAATAAATTAAGTATTTGATATTTAATGGTCTTTTTCGATTATACGAGGGGAACGCTAAAAATTTCCAGAAAAAGGAAGAACAAATATTTCATTCAAAAAGAAACACTTTTGCATTTGAAGAAACCAGTTGTCGAAACATTTATTCCAATCTGAAGTGGGTATCTTAGAATCATGCCTTTTAAATGATTCAACGGCCCCTTTCGGTGTCGAAAACCGCTCACCACGCAATTTGTCTATAACAAAAGGGAACAGGAAGAAATAATTAGGTGACCAGGCGAATACGGGCAATCTGTCATTTTCGTTTAAATAATAGACGGCGTGATGTGCTGTGTGGCTGGCGTTGTCGTAGTTCAGGATGATACACTGATCTCTGCTGTTTTTTTCTGATTTCATCGAAGAAGTCAGGCAAACAAATTGTTGTATACCAATCAGCGTTTACTGTTTTTCGATCCTTAGAGCAAACGGTAGCAGTAGACCAGTTTTACGGAAGAAAGTCATGTTTTTGAAACGCTTCGTGAACGAACAACTTTTGTTGGTTTGGGTTCACTTTGAATCATCCAGACTGTTGTTTTGTTTCTGGTTCGTATGGATACACACTGGTTTCGTCACCTATTACGATACTGTATATATTGGCAGAAGCATCACTATTGAATTTCTGAAGCAATTTTTAGCATCAACTCACACGAGCCATTTTTGAGCTTTGGTTAAATTGTGTGAAATCCAACGACTGCAAAGTTTCTTCACTACTAAATGCTCATGTAAAATTGTTTGTATTTGTCTTTTACCAATGCCCAAGAATGCTTCAGTCTCTCGATATGTCGCAAGTAGATCCACTTCAATAATTGTTTGCACCGCATTGATGTATGCCGGAACAACAGCAGTTGATAGACGACCTTCACGAAATTCGTCACTAGTACGTCCACGCTTAAGTTCTGCAAACTAGCCATATACTGTGGTTTTTGATGGTGCTTCATCATCAAAGGCAGAATGAAGTCGATCGATCCATTGTTGTTGAGTTAAGCCACATTTTAAATAGTAAAAAGTCATCTAACGAAAATGTTCACGAGAAATGTCTATTTTTTCACTAAATTGATTTCATTTGAAACGCTATTAATACAAAAATACGCAACCGACTGTTTTTCTGTCAATTGTGTTTATCATACATAATTGACAATCAACAATGTTAAAGTTTAAAACAATCATATTGAAATGTACGGCAAGTGCCATCTAGTGGTCATATCCGGAAATCTTTAGGGTGTCCCTAGTACTTATTCTTCCATCTCACATGCATGAAAAGTTATTCTATTAGGCACTAGACCTATTCCGTAAAAGTAAAAAATTAGAAAGTAGTTTAAGGGAACAGGAATATATATATATATATATATATATATATATATATATATATATATAGTAAACTTAATAAGTTGGCGATTAAAGGTCTGGTTTATTACTTCAAAGTATATATATTTAAGTTTACCATATCATACCAAGGTCACGAAAATATTATATTTATATATATATATATATATATATATATATATATATATATATATATATATATATATATGGCAAATTCAATCAGTTGGCGATTTAAGGTCTGGCTTTATTTTAAAGTATACGAGAAAACAACCCTACATGTTTCGGCAATGATGCCTTTATCAAGGATATAAAATATAAATGACAGTATACAAATGCCATATAATTGAGTTGCTATGGATAAAATTATTCAAAGATACATTCCAATTGAATAATAATAAATCATGCCTTAGTATTCCAAAAACATGTTCAGAACTAAGAACGATGTCATTCCACAGATTTTTCCAACATGCTATTATCGTTTCTGACTTTAATTCCTCCATCGCTCCTTTGATAAATAGAATTGCGTCAGCAATTGTAAATGACTTCCAGCATTCCATGAGCCCGATATCAGAGCATTCGTTAGCCATTGTATACAGCATTTCGAAAACCTGTCGAATATATATGGCTTTAAAGCATCTAATGACACCTTGATCAAGGGGCTGAAGCAATGAGGTCGTGTTAGGTGGTAAAAAAAGCACTTCAACATTTTTATCTTCTGTGCCTAGTGACACAGGATGCCCAAGAGCATTGTCTAGTATCAGCAGCACTTTAAATGGTAATTCTTCCTTTTCCAAATATCTTTTCACTTCCGCAATAAAGCATTGATGAAACCATTGTGTAAATAGAACAGCCGTAACCCACGCCTTTCGATTTGATTGCCAAAACACAGGCAGGAAAGCTTTATCTTTGTATTTAAGAGCACGTGGATTCTGTGATCGGTAATCAAGTCCGGGTTTAATCATATGACCAGCTGCATTTGTACAAAATATCAAGGTAAGTCTATCCTTAATTGCTTTAAAGCCTGGTGCACTCTTTGCAGTCTTATGAATATAAGTTCGTTGAGGCATTTTTTTGCACATAAGACCAGGCTCATCACAGTTAAAAACTTGCTTAGGATGATAATTCTTTTCTGCAATAATTTGTTTAAATTTTTCTGGAAACAGGGCAGCAGCTACATGATCAGCCGACGCAGATTCCCCTGTCATTTTTATATTTTTTAGATTAAACCGAGTTTTAAATCTATGCAGCCACCCCTACTTGCTGTGAATGATTTTCCTTCCTCTTCAGTATAATCTTGGGTCTGCATATCTTCATATAAAACCAACGCCTTTTGTTGTAGCACTTTGCCATCGATAGGAATTTGTTTTCTTGTCATATCTTCCACCCATAAATTTAAGGCATTTTCTACCTTAAGTAACACTTTATCACGTATTGTGATTGCAACTTTTGCAGTTTGGGGTGCACTAGAAAAACTAGCTCGAATCTTATCTTTGTTCAGTTGCAATAGATTTTTTTTCTATTTCAATCATATTAATGATTTTTATTTTTTCACTAATAGTGAGAATTTCACGTTTTCTTTTTGGTTTAGAAGCCATTTTAAAATAATTTTCAAATTTACTTGCTTTATTTAAAAACTATTGCAAGAAGTACTGTCTTGTCCGACAATTCGAATAGTACTAAACTCATAGTTAACAGGAGCGTTTATATGTACAAGTAAAAGCGAGTGGCATCTTAAGCACGTTCCAACTTGTTTAACTTATAGGAGAGCGCCGAATTCAGGGGATGACTCATATATACGACGATATATCGACAAATGCTCCTATAACTTTTATATTTATTGATATAACGCGCTTTCTGCTCATCATAGGTAAATCGCGGATGACTGAAACAGTGGATACGGAGTCAGCGGATAACGGTGTACTACTGTACTTTAAAATAAAGCCAGACCTTAAATCGCCAACTGATTGAATTTACCATATCATACCAAGGTCACGAAATAATTATATATATATATATATATATATATATATATATATATATATATATATAATAACTTCGTGACCTTGGTATGATATGGTAAACCTAATCAGTAGGCGATTAAAGGTCTGTATTAAAGGTCTTGAAAAAGGCGTATACAGCCGAAACATGTAGAGTTTTTTAAATACATATATTTTGAAGTAATATACAGACCTTTAATCGCCTACTGATTAGGTTTACCATATATATATATATATATATATATATATATATATATTAGAAGGAATATCTTATTTTCTTGGACGTAATTATAATACGAGATAAAAGTAATATTTTTTGAGAATAGCGGCCAGGTAATTAAAAAAAATATAATTTGACGTTTCGACACTATATATAGTATCTTTTTCAAAACCCGTAAAATTTATTTAAATATTAAAAATGATAAGAAACGATATTATAATAAATCTACGTATATTAAATTTTTTGGTGTTTATATATTGTTACGTATTTGTTACGCATTTCTAAATATAACTAAACGTTTTTATTAGCAGCTAAACTTTTTTTGGTCATGTGTTTATTTTGACGGGCGGAAAGAATGTTAGCTTTGTCAACACTTTGCGGTAGGCGGGAGGGGGTAACCGTTTTCGGACATGTACTTTTTATTTTATTTTTGCAATGTTTACATTGTTATTATACGGGGGGGGGTGTTTATATATAATAGGAAGGAAAATTGCTGACAAGTTATTTAAACCTGTTCGGTCATTCATTGAATTTGTATTTTTGTGTATAGAAAGCATCCACATACAAAGAAAATACAAATTCAAAAAATGACCAAAAAGATTTAAATAGCTTGCCAGCAATACACCTGCCCATTATATTAACATCCTCCATATAATAACAATATAAATATCGCTAAAATAAAATAAAAAATACCGAGCACCGAAAACAGTTAAACCAACCCCCTCCCCACCCATCCCACAAAGTGTTTACAAAGCTAACATCCTTTCCACCCGCCAAAATAAGCACATTGCTGAAAACGGTATACCTGCCATAACAAAAATTGTTTAGTTATCTTTAGGAATGCGAAACAAATACGTAATATATATAAACACCACAAAAATTCAATGTAAGTAAATTTATTATAATATCCTTACCATTTTTTAAATTTTTAAATAAATTTTACAGTTTTTGAAAAGGATACTATGTATAGTATCGAAATGTCAAATTAAATATTCTTTTAATTACCCGGCCGCTACTCCAACAAATATTACTTTTATTTCATATTATAATTACGGCCAAGAAAATAAGAAATTTCTTCTGATATATATATATATATATATATATATATATATATATACATATATATATATATATATATATATATATATATATATATATATATATTGTGCCTCTACTGAGCCGCGATTTCTGAGTAACATAAAAAAAAAACATGTCGTAATATGAATGAAATAAATACTTTCTACATTTTACGACGCTAATTATTCGAATTTTTTACCGAAAAAAATTCGTCATTAAGCAATATTCCAACCTGCGTCCATTGGTTTGGACCACTGCTTTTACCATTAAGCTATTAAGGAATAAAGTTTCGAATCGTCGGGACTGTCTCAAATCGCATTAAGAAACATATATATATATATATATGTATCAATTGATAAATTCTTGGAGTTTTTCGTCTTTTATATGAAATATTTACAAATATTATCAAATTAGTATGTAGTTGCCAAGTAAGCAGATGTCAGTTTTAAATGTAGATGTCAGTTATTGAAAGCAAATGTCAGTTATTGAAAGCAGATGTCTGTTTTTGAAAGTAAATGTCTGTTATGAAAGCAAATGTCAGTTTTGAAAGCAGATGTCAGTTTTGAAAGCAGATATCAGTTATTGAAAGCAGATGTCAGTATTTGAAAGCAGATGTCAGTTTTGAAAGCAGATATCAGTTTTGAAGGTTTGAAATTGCTAATTATTACTCTATAGCTATATGAGTGTTTAGATAGTTTCTTAGCCGTTTATTAAATATATCAATTGATAAATTCTTGGAGTTTTTCGGCTTTTATATGAAATATTTACAAATATTATCAAATTAGTATGTAGTTGCGAAGTAAATTTTAAATGTAAACATTGTTGTCTACAAATTACAAAGCAAACATACGAATTTTCTTTTAATAGCCAAATTTTTCAATTAAAAAAAATGCCGACAGCTTAACATCTTAATTCGCTCCACGGACGCAGACATAATAATAACTCATGGCTAGGCAATACCTCGTAATTGATATCTAGCTGTTGAAAGTGCTGAGGCATGAATTATTATTATTAAACTTGAATATATCTTTGACTATTTTAATTTTATCCATAACAACTACAGATTTATGACATTAATATACTGTCATTTATATTTTAAAATTCTTTTACAGAGGCATTATGTTCCGAAACATGTAAGTTTATTTTAAATATATACATATTAAAGTAAAGCAGAACTTAAATCGCCGACTAATTGAATCTACTATAACATACAAAGGTCAAGAAATAATTATATATATATATATATATATATATATATATATATAATAACAAGCAACTATCGTTGATAGTACCAACGTTAAATTATAACAAATAAGAATTGTGCCATAGTATGGTGAAATATGTGACGGGTCTACAATACAATTTCGAAGCCGTAACATTTGTGTTTTATTAGTAAATATATAATGGAGTTTCAACATGTATCACCTTCGTCAATCATTAGAGACCGGACACATCGGACTGAAATGGGCGTCATAACGACGGACGATATAAATAGTCTACAACATCTGTAAGTACGTCACGCAATTGTTGAATAGCACTATTCATTCGGTTAACTGCACATCTACTTTTTGTATGCGGTTAACCGAATGAATAGTGCTATTCAATAACTGCGTGATGTAGTAGACTATTTATATCGTCCGTCGTAATGACGTCATTTCAGCCCGATGTGTCCGGTCTCTATCAATCATCAACACTCCAGAATGTTTACATATCCATGCTTTTAAGTTGAATTGCAAATAAATTACATACATATCTTTTAAAAGGTTATAATATGGACATGAATAAAACATTAAAAGAAGCTTTCCCACTACAAGTTGGGTTACTAGTTTGTTTTAAATGCTGTAATTATTAGTATTAATATTATTATTTTTACTATTGTTATTGGTATTGGTATTGGTATTACTTGTTTAATTTAGATTTCTTAAATTCGTCATTTATTTATTAACTTTTCTTGAATAATTAAACAAGTTTTTAGTCAGTCTATAGTTACAATAATTTATTTCCAAGATCGGTGGGTTAAGAGAATGTCTCTGTGCCTATCGATGAACACGATATTGATGTCACGTGCACGTTGCCGCTTCGAAATATTATATCTGAATCTGAAAAGTGGCGCAGACGAATCAGTATCCGATATCTGATGTATCGCGATATCACAGGACTTCACTCTGTCTCAAATTACATCAATGTCGAATCAATATCCAGTTCTGTGCAATACGACAACGGACGCATTATATGGATGGAGCAGCGCGTGAGTCGCCTGACACGTTTCCTTCTTCTTCTTCTTCTTCTTTTTCTACTCAACTTTTTCTCCTCTTGCGTATCCAACTCACTCCTTATATTTGTTCAATTTTAGACACGCACTCCACCTATTCAGTATGGATAATGTGCTCTTCCAATTCGTCATCCGCTGTAACTTAATACTTTGACACGTACCTAATGCAACAGACGTAATCATGTTGGAGTGGAAAGGGAATATAATGTACGCGTACAGTAGGTAGGTGATGATGTGAAAAATGTGAGATATACTAATTTTTATTAAAGGGGGTGGAAAGCACTATGAGATATTGAGATATTCCGCTGCAGTATCTAACTGCATATGTTAAAACTAATGGTTTTTACTTTTATTATACGAGGGCGATTCGTAAAATAATTTCAATTTGGTTATTAAAGAAAAATACTAATATACCAAGAGGTTTTTATTATAAACAACTTAAAGCTACTGCTTTCAACTATTTTTCTACATCGTTGCCATTAAGATTGAGTCATAATAATGAACCAGCTTTTTAATGTCCCCTTCATAGAAATCATCCGCCTGTGAATTAAGACTATAAGGCTGTAAGACTGTCCTGCAGTTCTTTATGTCTCTTAAACCGTTCGCTCCAAAGCTATTTCTACATATTAGGGAAGAGATGGTAGCTGCTAGGAGCCAAATCATGGTTGTAGGCGAATTATAGAGGCTCACTGCATTGACTATCTTTTCGTCTCATCACCTGTTTCCCTGAGGAAATCTTCACTTTCAACATCATAATGTGTCAGAAAACTGAGTACCGATCCAATTCTCTGTGTTTTCGGTTGTCTTCGGTAAGAAGTTTTGGCGCCTATCGTAAACTAAACTTGTGGTATCCTAAATATTCAGTAACAACCTCTTACAAAACTGTATGTGAAATTTGAAAGAAAAAGGTACTCAGTGAATGATTGTGAATCACCGATTTTCACGAATTTTTGCTTCGATATTACCTACAAGTTTGTTCATGACAACTGTGAGTCTTCAACTCCTTTCTTTATCATGGACATTACCTACAAGTTTGTTCGTCACACCAGTGAGTCTTCAATTCCTTTCTTTACCATGGACATTAGTTCGTCCTTCTCGAAAGATACGGCACCATCTTTTTACCATACTGTCGCTCGTAACATTTTCACCATAAAGAGAACGAAGTTCACGACGAATCTCAACAGACTTCATATTATTTACACACAGAAATCGGATAACAACGCGTAATTCACAGTCGACGGAATTTTAATTTCACCAGCCATTTTTTAAACGACCTAAACAGTACGAAGGAATGTCCGAACAATTCTCTCACTAGCACTACCAAACTCACACTGAACCAGACAATACCAGTGGATATCAACGCTGCGATCGCGCTGATATCCTCACTCCGTAGCTCACTAGGCGGAAACTGAATTTACTTTACGAATCTTTCCTGTAATAGACTAGACTTTTAAACATTTTATAAACGCAAGCAAGTTCTTACTGTTGGCATTACATAAGCATTAATAACAAATGCATTTGCGTCTTTATTTTACAATTATGCCATTTGGCCGGATAAAAATTATTAAAACTATGGGAAAACTAATTAAAAGCAAAAATTTAATTACAATTTAAGTGAAATTCAATAATTTTTTATAATTGAGTTTTGTTACATTAAAATTAATAATTAAGCAAGGCTCGGTTCTAGAATCACTTCTCTTTATACTTATATTTAAATGATCTTCCAACAGCACATGAAAATTACATTATTGTGTTCGCAAACGATTCTTCTCTGTAGCACGAGCATAATCGGTAGAATTAACTCAGAAAGTTTGACAATCTTCAATATATGGTTCTGTGCCATAATCTTAAATTGAACATAATCAAAACTAAGCTTCTAGTGAATGTAAAAGAAGAAAACTTGAAATAAGGTACTGATGAACAACTTAATCAGTGTCAAAACGTCAGTTTGCGTGTGATGAAGGTAGATGATAGATTCGACCATGTCTTCGTGGACTGTTTCTGCAGATTTAGGGCTATCTCATTATTATATCATTATATTATACAAAATAAGGGTTACCATAGTTACAAGATGTCAAAACACATTGTCACATTGTGGTGATATGTTTAGGAATCTTGCAATTTTGTGAAACTATGATAGAAAAATGTCAGAACGATTATAACTAACTTTGTTAAAAACATATTACTAACAAATTACTCGTCGTTTACTTTAAGTGAACAACGTAATTCTTCCACAGTTAAATACTGGGCCAAGCAAAATGAACACCGAAGTTTGTCGTCACGTAGTCAATATCGGCAAAAGTTAAATGTTTGGTGTGGTATACTAAATATCAATATAATACGTTCTTTTTTTATTGTGGGCAATTTATCAAGGAATAGGTGTTTTGAATTACTCAGGTCTCAAATTCTATCGACGATTCGAAGTTTTCTAGATATTGATGTGCAGGCAATACAGTTTCAACAAGACGGATGTCTTCCTCATAATACACTGATTGTAGAAAATTATCTAAAGGAACAGATTCCTTATCGATTGATTGGTACTCACGATGTTTTACCAAGAATAATCTACCATATCCATTAACAAAGTTAGTAAAGCTATGTTATGTTTACATTCCATTTGATGAATATTGTCACTGGGACCAAAATTTGGTATGATTACTTAGGAAAATTTAAAATTTGGATTTATATTATGCTATTAACTAATTATATATGTGATCAATTAAAAGCAAGCTTATATTACTGCTACGGAATCTTTGTGAAGAACATGAAACAAAGTATTAATTTTTCTTTTAAATCATTTACTAAGACGTGAACGCTCTAATTCCGAAACACTTCATAACATTACTACGACTTATCTTGAGTTATCCTATACTTCTATAGTCTAACGGATTCAATAAATTATTATTGTAACGATCGCAATATGTAAATGATTTGTCAATGAAGTGGGTAACACATAATACGAGGGTTGACTTTATAGAGGTAGAATAAAACAGTAGATAATTTTTAAGGACTTTATTGTTTTTCGAAATATTCTCCACGAAAATTAATGCACATTTGCATGGCCTCAAACCAACTTTGAAAGCAGTTCCACTTGTTTGTTGGCACAGTCAAAATTGCGCTTCTGAAAGCATCGATTACTGCTTCTGAAGACTGGAACCTTTGACCAGGCAGTTCGTCCTTGATTTTCGGAATGGCAAAGAAATTGTTTGGTCTTAAATCGGAACTGTACGGAGGATTGTCTAACAATTCAACGTTTCGATTGCTTTCCGAGTTGTGTGCGAATATGTATTGTCTTGGTGGAGGACGATTTGTCGTTTTGGGTTGGTTTCTCGGAGTTCAGCGATGACTTTTGGCAAACAAATGGTTGTATACCAATCGGCAGTACCAGTTCTTTAATCTTGTAGAGAAAGTATTACTACATGACCTGCTTTCGAAACAAATGTCGCGATAATCTTTTTGTAAACAGTTTGAGAACGGATGACCTTTAACGGCTTTTCTTCACCTTCGAACACCCACAAAGGCGACTGGCGTTTATTTTCTGGCTCGTTTACTAAATCCATTATTCATCACCATTCACGATCTCGTTCACGTTTTTAGAGTTTCCTGCGTTGAAGTGGTCTAGAATTTTTTGACACCAATTCTCCTTAGCTGTTTTCTGTTCTTCAGTCAACAGATGCAGTATTCAACGGGAAACTAATTTCTTTACACACAATTCTTATTGACAAATTTTTTGAATTGAGGTCTTTGAAATCCCCAATGATGTCTCAATTTCGCTATATATCACATGTCGATCTTTGTTGATCAGCTTGCGCACAGCATCGACGTTTTCCTGAGCGACTCCCGTTTTTGATGCACCTGCTCTTGGATCAGCGCTAAGACTGATCTGCCAACGTTCGAATTCTCTATACCAACGAGAAATTATTGACTGATGTGATGCTTCATTACCGAAAACAGAAATAAACTCGCCGAGGCATTCTTGTTGAGATAATTGTCTTCGAAAATTACAAAATAATATTGCGATAAAATTTTCACGGTTAATTCCATTTTTCGACTTGTCAATTTTAACAGTTGGTTGTAGCTACAACGTATCGCACTGAAACTTTGGACTTAGGCTAACTAAAGATGGAGGTTAATTTTTAGTAATGTCATTTGATTAGTGGCACCCTCTATGTCCCAGTATGCAAAACATAAAAGACATTCTTCGTAACTAGAGAATTATGAATTTTGATATTACACGATATCATAACTTTTTACGACAAGAAAATGTCTAACATATAAAGAAGCATTAAAATAAAATTCCATAACCATAACAAAAAATAAGTAAAATATGTGTTTTAAATAAATCAGATCACATAAATGTCAACTTTAAGTGCATAATAAAGTTGTTAGTTAAAAACATAATATTTCATGTACATACATGTAACAAGATTTCCGCTTGAATATATGTAGGTAACACGTAAATCTTTACCATTCGTGTGCACTCGCTTTTTATTAGTATTAAAAGTATTAGTAGCAGTATAAATAAGAATTTATGAGATTGTTTCTGAAATTGCTTGCAATATTTTATTTACTCTCCACTTTTAGATTTTTTTATTTTAAAATGTACAGCACTACTTTTTCATTATGAAACAGATATGTAAATAATTTACACATCTGTAACTGTATCATGGACAATACACCTCGTATTTTCGGCATTAACTTCTGCTTAAGACATATGTTTCTGCCATCTATAGGCGTCGTCAGTTAAGCTAGTGAAGCAATGTATACAAATGATACAAATCTTTTTAAATAGATCTGTATCTGTATATAACATTAAGCCGAAATCCCTACCAGACAAAGCAAATTTCATCCTGCAAGGTGGCACTTATTCAATAAGTGGCATCTGACGGACGAAAGAGACTTTGCCGGAAAAGGGACCTTTCGCTTTGACCAGCCATGCTGATACAGAAAACGAAACAATACAGGCAGTCCACCAACAACCAGCCAGATGGCGGTAAATATAAAAAAGGCCCCAAACATATCTATACGCCAATTGCACGTATAACGCTTTTGTTTCATCATGAAACAGACATGCAAACAATCTGTAACTGTACCATGGACAATACACCTTGTATTTTCGGCATTAACTTCTGCTTAAGACATATGTTTCTGCCATCTATAGGCGTCGTCAGTTAAGCTAGTGAAGCAATGTATACAATTGATTGTTTGCATGTCTGTTTCATGATGAAACCAAAGCGTTATACGTGCAATTTGCGTATAGATATGTTTGGGACCTTTTTGTATATTTACCGCCATCTGGCTGGTTGTTGGTGGACTGCCTGTATTATTTCGTTTTCTGTATCAGCATGGCTGGTCAAAGCGAAAGGTCCCTTTTCCGGCAAAGTCTCTTTCGTCCGTCAGAGGTCACTTATTGAATAAGTGCCACCTTGCAGGATGAAATTTGCTTTGTCTGGTAGGGATTTCGGCTTAATGTTATATACAGATGCAGATCTATTTATAAAGATTTGTATCATTTGTATACATTGCTTCACTAGCTTAACTGACGACGCCTATAGATGTCAGAAACATATGTCTTAAGCAGAAGTTAATGCCGAAAATACGAGGTGTATTGTCCATGATACAGTTACAGATGTGTAAATTATTTACATGTCTGTTTCATAATGAAACAAAAGCGTTATACGTACAATTAACGTATAGATATATTTAAAACCTTTTGTATATGTACAGCGCTAGTTACAAATCGACGGTTTAAATGCAATTTGATTTTTTTTATTAAATATTCTGTATATTTTGACATAGCTGAAATCCTCGTGAGATTTTAAAGTACTTTTGTGTATACAATCATGTCTCTATTTTGCTCCATTCTTGAGATATTTACTATTATTTGTAATTTTTACCAACTGAGACGTTCTTAAGTTATTTGCAATTAATTATCTCGGCAACCACGCGGCCCCAAATAATGCAGTACGTTTATTTACAATCTCACAAAAAATCAACCAAACAGTAACAAAAAGCCAAGAAATTAACAAAAAAAAGTGGGAATCACTGTATTAAATGTTCGAATTGTAGGTAAACACTGGCAGATTTTACAATGCACTAATCTCTCCTCAAATTTGCGCTAATGTTCCACGCTTCCGGACGAATTCTGTCTTTAAATTCTTCAATATTTTGTAACCTATTGGTGTATACTTTTGATTTAAGATCTCCCCAAATGGAAAAATCTAATATTTGCAAGTCCGGCGATCTTGCTGGCTATTCGATAAATGCTCTCCTTCCAATCCACATTTGTGGAAAAATTGTGTTTAAATAATTTCGAACGTCCACATCGTAATGAGGAGGAGCTCCATCTTGTTATAAGCAGACATTATCTAGTTGTTCCTCACTGAAGATGTTACGGAGATGAGGCTGATGTAAACGTGCCGTTGATGAAAAATGGTCCTACGATTCTGTGCCCAATAACACCTAGCCAAACGTTAACTTTTTGACGGTATTGCGTATGAACTTCCTCAGTCCAATGTGGATTATCTTGTTGACCAATGCCTGTAATTGTTCCTGTTTACTAACCCATTTAAATAGAATGTGGCGTCATTAGATAATAATATTTTACTTAATATGGTAGGATTATTATTAATCATGTCTTGCATAACCTCACAAAATTGTAGTCTCTTATCTGAGTCATCTTTCTTCAATACGTGAATTTATTCGCACTTTATAAGGATGTGCTTTTTCTTTTTTGAGAATTCTATGAACTGATTGACTCACCCCATGATCTAATGCTAGTTTAGCAAAAGCAAATTGCATGTCGATGCGACAATTCACATCAAGCTTTGATACAAAATAATACAAATCTTTATAAAAACAAATTTGTATCTGTATATGCATGGACACACGGTACGTATTTACCAGCTTTTGCTTCAACTACCAGACGCATGCGTTTCTGTGTAACCACTTTGTCAATGATAGGTTTACGAAGACAAAAGACTGTAGGTGTGTCATGCATATACAGATACAAATTTGTTTTTATACAGATTTGTATTATTTTGTATTAATGCTAGTTGGTTTAAACTAGTTTTAGGAGTCTCTACTCTTCGTTCCATTATTTTATGTGTTTTATATTAATTCGTAGCAGTTTTTGGCCGACTTTTTCGGAGAATTTTTTTATAGATTATAAATTTTCGTAACGATCTAAGGTTCTTTTCACGGAACTAGCACTTATAGGATTTCTATTAGGAAACATTTTGTTAAAGGATCTCTTGCATTTCTAAACGACCTCCTTCTATCACCCATTCCAATAATCATTAATAAAGTCAACCGTTCGTATTCCGTCAGTTGATTCATTCTAGATAAAAATTAAGTAGACACTTTCATTTTGTACAATTTATTATTTTCATACTTTTAGTTTTGTTAAGGTCAGATCCTTTTTTGGTAGAAAAAGTTCTAGTTAGAATTTAACAACCTATAATTCTGACATAAAATTGAGCTGCTGTCTAATTGTAAATGACAGGTATATCATCCATGGCTAACTAGAACACATACGCTTGGTAAAAATTACAAATAATAGCAAATATCTCAAGAATTGAGCAAAATAGAGATATAATATTATATACAGAAAAGCATTTTAAATTCTCTTGAGGATTTCAGCTACGTAAAAATATATAGGGTATTTCATTAATAAAAAACTGTAAAATTGAATACAGTTTCCATAACACGAGCAACATGTAGATTAGAAATACGGTGTAGTCATAAAGTTTGGAACCCAGCTAATAACCGCATTATTTTACATTTTTTGGAAAAACTCTCGGACAGGTAAATTTTCTTTTTTAAAACGCCATCTTTTGACATACATTTTTTTTCTATGACGTCATTGGTTTTCGAGTGATGACGTTATCAACGCTTTCTTTAAATGGCAACCATATTATTTTTTTCTCGTTTTTGGTAGATCTTTATATCCACCAAATAGTGATATAAAACAATTTGTATGTTGTATCACAATTTTTTTTGAAAAAAATGATATAAATTTAGAAAAAAATACGAAAATTTTTATTTTTGTACAAAATTAAAATTAAATTAAAAAAATACATCTGAACTTAAATTTATTGTAACAGTTAACGTAAATTTTCAAAATGGACCCCACCAACCAACTGACACTATCCCAGCCGAGTGTAAATGTTTTGCGATCAATAGTAATCTGCGTTATTCGCTCCATGTCAAAAGAAATTCGTCTTCCCAATCGGCCAATTACTTATTAAAAAATATTATTTAACATTAAATAGTTTCACAAAAAAGGGCCAAAGAAGTTTAATTTATTTAAAAAATTGACATGATGTGGCAGACCATTTCTTAATTAAAATTATCGCCCAAAAATTGAAGATTTCAAAAACTAATTAAGCTTACAAAATTTACTGAAATATGTAAGTAAGTTTTTTTCACACTTCTGTCTTGTGTGAGGACTTAAATATTCTTCTTGAACAAACCGGATCGTCAAAAGCACATGTACGCATGTTACTATGCAAGAAATTTACAACAACAAAAACACGCACTTTTTTGCAAGATATTTCTTTATGACATTCTTGCTTCTTTTTATACAATTTATGTACAAAAATTTTAGTTTGAAATTGTTTCTATGGCGACAACATTATTGAATTATTTACTTCTATTTTTGACGTTTAATTTTTGAGATATTGCGTAAAAATTGTTCATTTTCGCTAATATAAAAAATGGCACATTTATCTGAGCGAGAAAGAATCGAAATTTTAATTAGGGTCGGTATGGGGACAGACAAAGAACGCATGCAGAAGCATGCGATTTGTTTAACCATGAACACTCTGATAGACCTCCAATTAACAGAGGTCTACGGTGACAAAACTAGTTGGAAAGTTTACCGAAACTGGATCCGTAAAAGATCGACCACGGCAAGGTAGACCTCAAGTAGGACAAGATGTGAAATTAAATGTGCTTCTATAAGCAGAAGAAAGGCATCATGTTTCCACCAGACAACTTGCGTTAGCCAATCAGGTGGCTCACTCATTTGTCGTCAACTTATTTAAAAAAGAACACTATCGTCCTTACAAAGTTCAACTTGTACAGGAATTACATGAGGATGACGAAGATCGTCGACTGCAGTTCTGTGAAGACGTAATGTTACGTTGTGACCAAAATCCAAATTTCTTGGAAAACATCGTCTTCTCAGATGAAGCTACGTTCTGCCTAAATGGATCTGTTCACCGCCATAATTGTAGATATTGGTCGCAGAACAATCCGCATTGGACTCAAGCGTGTCATATTCAGCGCAGAGGAAAAGTTAACGTATGGGTTGGAATGATTGGACGACGCATTTTAGGACCATATTTTTTGAAGGAAATTTGACTGCTGTGCAATATTTAGAATTTTTAAGATTTAAACTGGTTCCAGCGCTCGCTGTTATTTTCCCAAATCACGAGGATGGTGATGTACCCCATCCAAATATTTGGTTTCAACAAGATGGGGCGCCTCCCCATTATGGTGTAGAGGTTCGCCACTATCTTGACGAAATATTTCCCAATAAATGGATTGGACGGAGAGGCGCCATAGAATGGCCACCTCGTTCTCCTGACCTGACTCCGTTAGACTTTTTTTTTGTGGGGTTATTTGAAATCGAAAGTGTATTTTAACAAACCGAACAATTTAGAAGATTTAAAAGAACGAATTCGCGTAGAACTTACACAAATATCCTCAGACATAATTGAAGCGAGTATACGAAGTGTTTACACTCGGCTGGGACAGTGTCAGTTGGTTGGTGGGGTCCATTTTGAAAATTTACGTTAACTGTTACAATAAATTTAAGTTCAGATGTATTTTTTTAATTTAATTTTAATTTTGTACAAAAATTAAATTTTCGTATTTTTTTCTAAATTTATATCATTTTTTCAAGAAAATTGTGATGCAACATACCAATTGTTTTATATCACTATTTGGTGGATATAAAGATATACCAAAAACGAGAAAAAAATAATATGGTTGCCATTTAAAGAAAGTGTTGATAACGTCATCACTCGAAAACCAATGACGTCATAGAAAAAAATTGTATGTCAAAAGATGGCGTTTTAAAAAAGAAAATTTACTTGCCCGAGCGTCTTTCCTAAAAATGTAAAATAATGCGGTTATAAGCTTGGTTCCAAACTTTATGACCACACTGTATGTTCTTACAATAGCTTGCTTAAGACCAAATAAATTTTGAATAACTTGTATATTTCGCAAAAGCAATCATAAGTACTTTTGCAAAGCTTTTGCATTCTAGCACGCATCAATAAACACCATTGAAACAAACGAAATCTTGATCCGCTTATTACTCGATATTTCCTCATGTGTATTTATAAGCGAACCCGACAAGTACTTTACTGTATATACACTTACCCTAAATTCATGAATTAATATCTTCAAGCTTTAATGTTTAAACAGATATTTAACATAAAATATAGTACCGAAATGGGGTTGCCCAAAGGTGTAACATAGAATGTGATTTGAATATTTTATCTGATTCCCTATTTACATACAATATCATAAAAAAGAGACCTAAGATTAATTCCGAACTAAGTACAATAAATTATAACATTCACTGGCGGTCGACTTCTTATTCTTTTTTTCTGAAATAAAACCTACCTTAAAGTCGGCATTGGATAGTAGGAAAATATGAAAATTATTCATAACTCACCCATTTAAAAGAACGGATAATCTACGACATTAAATCTAAAACTCAACATAAATAAATCATTTCTGTATATAATATGCATGAATACACCATCCAAATGTCTAAGTACGTGTGTGTGTGTGTGCATTTTGATTTATAATGGGTGTGCATGAAGACTTTTTAAATGGCCAGTCATCCCTTTCTGAACTACGACGATACTTAACATAACTTCGAAACACTTGTGGTGATGCACGGCTTATAACTTTGTTGAAACGTATTACTGTCGTACTTGATAGTAAGATATGTTTTGTTGTGCATTAGATAAAAGAAGCAGATTGAAGAGATAGTGTTTAATATAATGTCTTATGTGTCATATATACAAAGGGGTAAACTTTATCTAGGCTTAAAGTTTATCGACTTTACTTTATAGAGGATAGATAATCCTATTAAGATCGAAAGATAAAATGCTTTTAAAAACTTCTTTGTCACACTGTACGTTAATGATAATAGCTATAGTAGAGGATTTTAGATTTACTAATGCGTATTAGGTCATTCACGATAAATAAATATGTGAAATATTAACAAATGCAAAATATCAATAATAAATATGACTTCAAAAGAACTATAACAATATTTTCTTCTCCTTTTTTATGAGTAGGTTATATAAAAATTCTTTCTTTGGAGACTGTGGTTAAGTAAAAGCTTAAAAAAAGGTATATAACCCCTTACCACAATTATTAATCGTATCCTAAATACGTATTTCGACAACTAAGTTATCATCATCAGTAGGTAAAAGCCACTAATTAAAAAGTCGCACATGGGGCACAGTATAGCTAGAAAACCGCTTACGCAACAACTACTTTACACCGCGTCCACGTATAGACAAGTAGGTTATATGCATATATATACAGGGTTGGGCAAAAGTAACGCATCAGTCGAATAATTCCGTAAATATAAACTTTAGAACAAAATGTTGTTAATAAAAGTTTTTTGACAAGTTATTTTGTATTGGCTGCAATCATTTGTTTTTTTTTTGAATGATGATTACATATGACAGCCAAAAAAAAATTTTTTTTTTAAAAAGAAATAATATTATTTTTTAGACAATTCGATATGTTTATTAAGTTGTGAATATGAATGCGTACTATTTTCATGGGGTTAGATAATAAAAAAAATTGAGAAAAAAACTACAAAATTAAATTAAATGCTCAAAGTGACGTCCTTCTACGACCTGACAGTGTCCTAAACGTTCCCAAAAATGACGAATTGTATTTTGTAAACTATTAGGTGGTATGGCTTGTATCTCACGAGTAATTTTTGCTCTCAAATCCTCTAGGTTTCTAGGTTTCTCCTTGTATACTTGCGACTTCAAGTGTCCCCAAAGAAAGAAATCCAATGGATTTAAATCGAGAGACCTAGCGGGCCAATCAATAAAACCCCGACGTCCAATCCAACGACCGGGAAAAATTGTGTCTAAATACTGTCAGACATTAATAGCATAATGTGGTGGTGCTCCATCTTGTTGATACCATAGATTACGGTTTGGCATGCTTGGTTGATTGTCGTTAGGAAATAAAATCAACAGATCTGGTGCAATATGGTTACGCAATGTAAGTAACCATCACCATTTAGGTTGTGTTCCAAGAAGTGCGGACCTATGATTCGTTGCCCAACAATGCTAGCCCAAACATTAAGTTTGTGGCGATGCTGTGTATGATTTTCTCGCATCCAATGTGGATTCTCAGTCACCCAATAACGGCAATTATGCCTATTTACAAATCAATTTAGACAAAATGTAGCTTTGTCAGAAAATACGATGTTTAAAAAATTTGGATCGTTATTGGACAATTCCATTATTGTTTCACAAAACTGTAATCTTCTGTCCGGGTCATCTTCGTTAAATTCGTGCAGTAAGTGTATCTTATGGGGCTTGTATTTGTTCGCTTTTAATATTCGTCTAATAGATCTGCTACTCATATCATTTTCTAATCCAAGTTGAGTGGTTGACGTAGTGGGATCGGTCTTCATTAGTGATTTCTTTTGGTCGGCCAGCTTTAGGTATATCTCTAGCATCGCCCGTTTCTCTAAATTTAGTAACCAATCTCGAAACTGTTGATTGAGCTATAGGATCTCGATCCAAATAAACATTATTGAATAAAGTGCAAACTTCGTGATGTGAACGTTGCCTGTCACCATATCCGACCATCATAGGAATTTCTATTCTTTCTTTAGTAGTTAATTTGACCATTTTCACACAAAACACGTATTAAAAAAAGCAAGTTTTACGATGGAAACTATTTTATTGTGAAACGTCAATAATTCAATAACAGTCAAAAAATATACAATTTCCAAAGCAATCTACAAAACACTGCACTAGTCCAAATGTACGTTTATTAAATTTTTTTTCTCAATTTTTTATTATCTAACCCCATGAAAAAAGTACATATTCATATTCAGAAATTAATAACGATTCCGAATTTTCTAAAAGAAAATATTATTTCCATTTAAAAAAAAATTATGTAATCACCATGAAAAAAACGCAAATGATTGAAGCCAATACAAAATAACTTGTCAAAAAACTTTTGTTGACAACATTTTGTTCTAAAGTTTATATTTACGGAATTATTAGACTGATGCGTTACTTCTGCCCAACCCCGTATATATAACGTGTATTCACTCTTGCCTAACTAGATACGGCCATTTTTTAATGGTTAATGAGTGTCACAAACGCATAATTTTGATAGCTTAGTTATGTCATGTAAATATGTGTAATAATTAGTAATTTATTTTTTGAAAAAATATTTGTTACAATAGCCAAAATTAAAAGAAAGTTAATACTAAAGCGGAAGTTGGAAATGTTGACCAATATTTTGAAGTCAATGTTGAACTCTACGCTTCATGCTTTCAAAGTCATTTATTATAATTTCTTGGGTTATGTCAGCACAAGAATTCACAATAGCATTACGAAGCTCTTCGATTGTGTGATGTCTGGTCTTCAAAATGGTATTCTTTAAATATGGAAAAATAAAATAGTCTAAAATTGTCAAATCTGGAGATTTTGGAGGAAATTTAATAATTCTCGTATCGAAAAATTCTTGCAAAAAGCTATTGTTTCTCGAGATTTGTGCGTGGGTGTATTATCTTGCTGGAAATATCCTTCCGTAAGTTCATCATCATAAATTTTATTAATAAACGGCTCTAATAATTAGTTTTGATATCTTTCTGGAGTTACGGTTTGACTAAAATATATAGACCCAATAATTCGTCTTCTAACGCAATTTCTACAAAATTCATGAGATTTTCTGCACACCAAATTCTCATATTTTGCTAGTTTAAATATCCTAAAAGATGGAACCAAGCCTCATTCGAAAAGAAGCATTGTCGAGAATGTCATTATTATTTATGTTACTCAAAAGCTTGAATTTTATATGGAAGCAATTTTAAGTCTTTTTTGAAAATAGTATGACATGTTCCCACTGATAAATGAACTTGTGATAGTTTTGCGTTTGACTTTTTGGATGAGTTGTCTATTCGACGTCGAATATCCTCTATGCAATTTGCTGTTCGTTTTCTAGGTGCTCCACCGTCATTATGAGTTATTGCCCCTGTTTCACCAAATTTAATAACACATGTTTGAATATGTCGAATAAACACAATTTCAATTTTCTAGTTTTTGGCCAGTTCTATAGTAATTTTGAATAATAAATATTTTATGTTGTAACTCTAACATTATAATAAAATAATTTAAAATATTTATATATATATATATATATATATATATACAGCGTTAGCAAAAAGTCCCGGAACGGTCGAATAACTTTGTTATTTGAAATTTATGATTTCTGAAATTTGGTATGGGGGTATAGTTAATATAAATGCATTTTATGCAATACACTTAATATTTTTTTCACTTCCGGTTTAATCGGCAATACGTCCAACTTTTTTTTTTTTAATGGAACGGCCAGTTTTTTTTAACACTATTGAATGCAAAATAAAAAACGTTCAGGAAGTTTTAAAATGTTTATTTTTATTCACAAGAAAACAGTTAAAAAATTAAAAAAGTGTCCTAATACAGAAAAATCAAGGTACCTGTCTATTCAGGTTGCGATTACAATAATTGTTCAAAATGCTCTCCATTTACAATTTGACAAAAATGTAAACGGTCAGTAAAATTTCTTATTGAATTTTGTATTTGTTCTGGAGTGATGCGATTGGCTTTTTGAACTATTCTCTCTTCCAATTGTTCAATATTATGGGGACGATTTTTGTACAATTGACATTTCAAGTGACCCCAAAAGAAAAAATCTAATGGCGAGAGATCTGGTGAACGTGCTGGCCATTCGAATGCTCCTCTACGTCCGATCCAACGTCCCGGAAAAATGTCATTCAAATAATCGCGGACATTATGGGCAAAATGGGGGGGAGCTCCATCTAGTTGAAACCAAAAATGTGCATTAGGGTGATCACCTGTGTTTGCATTTGGGAAGAGGGCCGCAAGTGCTGGAACAATCTCATTTCGCAATAAATTTAAGTAGACGTTGCCAGTTAAATTTCCTCTTATAAAAAATGGTCCTATGATGTTGCTTCCAACAAGACCAGCCCAGACATTCACCTTTTGAGGACGCTGTGTATGAACTTCTTCAATCCAATGCGGATTTTCAATTGACCTGTAGCGACAATTATGTCTGTTCACAGTGCCGTTGAGACAAAACGTTGCCTCATCTGAAAAAATGATGTGATCTAAAACATTAGGCTGCTGCTCGATCAATTCCGTCATTGTTTCGCAAAATTGTAGTCTACGATCTGGATCATCTTCAGTTAACTCATGGACGGGATACATTTTATAGGCTTTCATTTTTGCTGATTTAAGAATTTTATGAGCAGATTTTTGAGAGATCTCATGAATTTGACCTAATTCTGTTGTGGACACGTGATGATTTTCTTCCACTGTAAGTAACACATTCAAACTAGTTTCTTCATCTGTTGCTGTTAATGGACGTCCCCTTCTAGGTAAATCCTTCACCTGACGAAATACTTCAAACTTTTGAATAGTTCGGCCTACCGTACTTTTACTAATGTGACGATCCGGATAAACAGTATTAAACAAAATACGAACCTCTTCAAAAGAACGTTGACGATCACCGTACCCACGCATCATTAATATCTCAATTCGTTCTGATTCAGTAAGTTTTACTGCCATTTTCAAATGTGTTAATGTCTAAAATAAGTAAATTTATAGCGATGCAAAAGTTAAAACGCTTTTAAAATTGTCAAATGTGACAGCAAAAAGAATGAAAACACTAAACAACAACTATTTTCAAAGGTACCTTGATTTTTCTGTATTAGGACACTTTTTTAATTTTTTAACTGTTTCCTTGTGAATAAAAATAAACATCTTAATACTTCCTGAACGTAGTTTTTTATTTTGCATTCAAAAGTGTTAAAAAAATCTGGCCGTTCCATTTAAAAAAAAAGTTGGACGTATTGCCGATTAAACCGGAAGTGAAAAAAATATTAAGTGTATTGCATAAAATGCATTTATATTAACTATACCCCCACACCAAATTTCAGAAATCATAAATTTCAAATAACAAAGTTATTCGACCGTTCCGGGACTTTTTACTAACGCTGTATATGGTATTATTACCATTACTTGAATTTAAATATAATATTTAATTTGAAATTTTAAAAAGTTATGTTATTTATTATTGTCAAGTATGTTCATAGATAGATATTACATATTTATTGGAGAGTATTCATATTTTTTGCATATTTTCTAATTTGCTGGCAAACATGCTAATATCCAATTAGTTAGGACAAGTTTTTGACAATGTGGACATAAAAAATATCGTTAAGATAGGAACTATAATGGAATAGCCTTAATGGAGAAAATTCTAACAAGCCCATTTCATACTATTTACAACACTTACTTAGTGCTGTACTTGAGACCAAATTGTATAATTACATGGAAACGATAACAAAATCGTTAGTGCATAATGCCGGATAGACAAATTACACAACAACTACATTACACTTAATTTTAATTTATTGAGTTACTGTTTCAATTTTAGGCATTTAAAGAAGATCAAATATTATTACATATTCTACAACTAAATACAGAATCTAGGTATATAAAAGTAAATGGCTATAACATAGAGTAATATAAATGAACGAACCCAGTGAGTATAAGTATGTCATAAAAGGTGATATAAAATAGATTTATGGTACTGTTTAAATTGTGAGTAACTATTATTTCAGTTCATTGCCTGCTTCGTATACAAATTTCATGAAAAATTAATTAGAATTCGTCTCGTTATTTCGATAAATGGCAAATGTCATTTACTTAATAATGATGTTATTGATTTACGACTGTGAATTAAATCTATATATATATATATATATATATATATATATATATATATATATAGTATTTTCGTGACCTTGGTATGATAAGGTAAACTTAATTAGTCGGCGATTAAAGGTCTGGTTATTACTTCAAAGTGTATATATTTAAAATAATCCTACATGTTTCGGCAATGATGCCTTTGTCAAGGATATAAAAAATATAAATTTATAACTTTTATATTTTTTATATCCTTGGCAAAGGCATCATTGCCGAAACATGTAGGATTATTTTAAATATATACACTTTGAAGTAATAACCAGACCTTTAATCGCCGACTAATTAAGTTTACCTTATATATATATATATATATATATATATATATATATATATATATATATATGAACTTCATGTGTATGAGAATTAATAATTATTAAATCTCATTTTACATGCGATTGTCGCTATAATTTGTTGTATTTGTTGCACATTCCGCGCAGATAAGTTTTTCACAAAATGTTTAATATATATATATATATATATATATATATATATATATATATATATATATACGAGATAAAAGTAATATTTTTGGTAATAGAGGCCGGGTAATTAAAACAATATTTTATTTGACGTTTCGATACTATATGCAGTATCTTTTTCAAAAACAGTAAACTTTATTTTAATGTTAAAAAAGGTGAGAGATGATATAATAAATCTACTTACATTAATTTATTGTTGTGTTAATATATTGGCGATGTATTTGCTATGCATTTCTAAATAAAACTAACTTTTTTTACCAGGTAGACAGCCATGTATTTATTTTGATGGGTGAAAAGAATGTTAGCTTTGTCAACGCTTTGCGGGGGGGGTTAAATGTTCTCGGACCTCAGACATCTGTTTTTTTAATTTTATTTTGTGATGTTTATTGTTATTATACGAGAGGGGTTTATATAATGGGCAGGTATATTGCTGAAAAGTTATTTAAATCTGTTCTGTCATCAATTGAATTTGTATTTTTTTGCATGTGGATGCTTTCTAGTATATTTCTTGCTCTCTTGTTTTTCTTCGCATGTAACTATTGCGGTTTTATCAAATTTGAAAGTGTGCTTTGTTTGTTTGATATGTTTTTTAAGGGCTGTACTATTGTTTGAAAATTTGTGTTCATTTAAACGTTCTTGTAGATATTGTGTAGATGTAGGCGACATCATAATATGTATTCCGATAAATAAAATATACTATCTTCTAAATAAATTCAACAACTTCCACGATAAATTAAAATTCACAATTGAAGAAGAAATGAATAACAGCATTAATTTTCTTGATATTTCCTTAACCTATGACAGGCACGGTACTATTTGTACGAATTGGTACAACAAGCTCACAACTTCTTTTCGATATATGAATTACCACTCAAATGCATTTGCAGTATTTAATAAAATGATTATAAATAATCTGACTGATAGAGCAGTAAAACTATCACATACTCAATACAGAAAGATAACATCGATCTTAACACATAATAACTATCCACCACAACTTCTAGAGCAAACAATTTAAAAAATACTCCTCCAAATATACAACACTGTAGACACCAATAACAATTTAAACAATGAAACAGCAAAATTACGATTCCATATGTTCCACAATTATCAGAAGAAATTAAATATATTTAAAAAAAATATGATATAGCTACCACATATAAACTTTGTAATACTAATAAACATCTATTTTCAAAACTAAACCCTAAAATAGAAAAAATCGAGAAACACATGTCATCTATAAAATGCTATGTCCCGATTGCGATAGTTACTACATAGGCTAAACTAAACAATACTTATACAAAAGAATACAAGCCTATAAATACTCCAAAACAGATAAAACTGCTTTACTTTATAAAAAATCTAAACAGTATATACTATAACCTAATAATATAAAGTAACTATCTGCAATTTTCTATCATGAATATATGTTCCTGTAATATAAATATAAATTGTATATTGTTCAAATATGTGGACTCTGGTTTATCCTGCTGGCAGTTCCGTGTTTAGGTCCCTGACTAGGCTGTCCGAGTGTAGGTTTTCGTTCTTTTCCTTCTCGTTCCAAGCGAATGCCGACAGCTTAACATCTTAAGTCGCTCCAAGGGCGCAGACATAATAATAACTCATGGCTTGTCATTCCCCCGTAATTGTCGCCTAGCTGTTGGAGTATGCTAAGACATGAATTATTATTATTAAACTTAAATGTATCTTTGATTAATTTAATTTTATTCAGATATATAAATATGACATTAATATACTATCATTTATAATTTAAAATTCTAAAGCAGACCTTAAATCGCCGAATAATTGAATCTACTATATATATATATATATATATATATATATATATATATATATATATATATATATATATATACATATGTGTTCGTAAAATTAAATTGGAATGGTCTTACAGAAACTAGTTATTTAACAAACCGCTTTAGTTTTTAAATTTAATTAAATTTCTATATTATTCATACAGATCTCATTCCCTTAAAATATCCGAAATTAAACTGTTATTTTTAAAACCATCCCCTAAGTAATTAAGCACAGTTCATTAGTATTTCTAGCCTTGGTGGTCCAAAATGCGTGTGTGGTCCACAATATTTTCCAATTTTTTATTACAACTCTGTATTGAAAAGAACAACGTTTAAAAAGTACTATTTACTCTTTTCAAAGTCTTAAGTATGATATATTTATTATATTTATACAAGAGATGAAGCAGGTACTTATTATACTAGAAAATCTACCTGAATTCACCTTTTATGCTGTGTACCACTTTAATCTTCTTCTTGAACGATAAACCGTGACAAATTGTACTTGACATGGTTAGAAAAATGTTTTGAAACTTCATGAAAAAAACACAAGCTTATCCCTTAAAAGGCTCATTAGTCACGAGGTATTTTAAAGAAGTCCATCATCAGTCACCACATTTTCGGTTATTAGCCGAAAAAACATCCATCTAAGTTGTTTCTTATCTACATTCGAGTGTTAAACAAAACCGCCGATAGATGATAATGCAGCTGGGGAAATTTAATAAGTTCGGACGTCTTTACAGCTGTATCACATCGGGGATTAAGTTAAACACAGTAATTTCACGACATTCTGTATTCATTAGATCTATTATTATGGGAACGCCGCACTAGAATCTAATCTATGTTTAGTGAAATTGCGAATTAAATTTAACCAATAGGCCGTTGCTGTGCCATCCGTGTTTGGTAATAATTTAAGTAACGATAGGTCCGTAATGAGATAGTTGTCCTGCAATTTAAATAAATTATCATCCGAATTGTATAATGATTGTAGGCGCGGTGTATCTGTTCCAATTAATAATTAATTGAATTAAATAATTAACTATTACATTCAGCGTTATAATTGTATGTTCCCTAGTAAATAATAATTTTAATTAAATGTTTTTGAAAGTTTTTCTTAATTTTCCTAAACAATCATTTATAATTGATATTTACCTAGAACTGACATATGTTTTGAAATAATTATGTTTGCGGTGTAATTAGTTGTAATCCAGCCTATAGTAAATTGTTTTGTTGATTTTAACATAGTAATTAGTCCAGAAGTTATTATTATTTTGAACTACTTAATTAGATAACGCCGATGTCTTAATTAGAACTTTCTAATTATAACAAAATTAACAAAACTTGATAGAATATTCACTTAAATTAAAAAAAATATATTCTTGTAAAACGTTAATATTACAAAAAGGTTTAAGTATGTCAATACGTTATGCACGTATTACGCATTTGTTACAAATGAAACAGACATGCAATATACGTATCTGTAACTGTACACATGGACAATACACCTCGTATTTTCAGCATTTACTTCTGCTTAAGACACGTGTTTCTGCCATCTATAGGCGTCATCAGTCAAGCTAGTGAAGCAATGTAATACAAATGATACAAATCTTTTTAAGAACAGATTTGTATCTGTATATACATTTACGCTGAAATCGCCTACAAGATATAGCAAATTTCGTCCTATAAGGTGGCACTATTTAATAAGTGACATCTGACGGACGAAAGAGACTATGCCGTGTCTTAAGCAGAAGTAAATGCTGAAAATACGAGGTGTATTGTCCATGTGTACAGTTACAGATATGTATATTGCATGTCTGTTTCATTTGTAACAAATGCGTAATACGTGCATAACGTATTGATATACCTAAACCTTTTTGTATATTTACCGCCATCTGGCTCGTGTTAATGGACTACACCTATACGTATTTTTTCGCTTATGTACTATAGCTGGTCAAGCGAAAGGTCGCCCTTTTCGGCATAGTCTCTTTCGTCCGTCAGATGTCACTTATTAAATAGTGCCGCCTTATAGGACGAAATTTGCTATATCTTGTAGGCGATTTCAGCGTAAATGTATATACAAATGATACAAATCTTTTTAAGAACAGATTTGTATCATTTGAATTACATTGCTTCACTAGCTTGATTGATGACGCCTATAGATGGCAAAAACACGTGCCTTAAGCAGAAGTAAATGCTGAAAATACGAGGTGTATTGTCCATGTGTACAGTTACAGATATGTATATTGCATGTGTGTTTCATTTGTAACGTTAATATTAAATTACATAGTTTTAGGTAGTCCAATCGTTTACTCCCTTATATAAATTATTAATTCATGATATCGAACTTCAGCGCTAATTAATTCATACATGACAGTTTCTGTTTGGTAGATCCGATGCATCTTAACTTATTGGAAAAGATTTTAAGTCTCTGGCAAGTGCATTAGGTTGAATCTGTAGACCAGCTCTATATTTTGGACGAGTGCTATTAATAACATCATTGACAGTTTCTACTTCGACATCACAATGTAATTGGAACGAACCAAGGGTGCATTCACAATGGAACATAGTACTTTTGGCTGGAAACCCATAAGGTTCCGCAATTGATTTTCGAAGGACATCTGAGATTACCTCCAATTAGCCAGCACATTTTAGAGAATTAGAGGCCAAGTTATTTACATTTAGTTAGAAGATACGTTTTCTAAGTTAACCTTCGGTCCAAGCATATTCCTGTATATATTACCACCTCTTTTTGTAGAATTATTGTATTTAATTATGGAGCAAGTATTTGTAAAACTAACATGCACTAATTTTGTGTCATTCTCTTTTGTGCACCAATAATAACTGAGGGAATTTTGAATAATACTTAGGTGCGTCTCTAGATTTTGAGACGCAATTATGGAATCTTCTAACGATATATGGCAACTGTAGTACGTCTAATATTAGGAAATTGGCAAATCCATTGTGCTAAAAACATTGTTTTGTTGAAAACATAAAGATAAAGGCGAACGCAAATTCTTGTGATAATCAGTAGGCAGTTGTTCGTTGAATTCACTGAGCAGCAATTATAATAACCAAGACTAATAAAATGAACAGTTTCCACATTGAAGCTTGATAATTGCGAAAATTTTCTAATTTTAGTGTGGCTATTTGCATGCAAAACAATGTTCACTGTCTTACATTTTCATATGGTACTGCGATACGTACATGTCCTGAACAGAACAAATCTATGAATTCTCCTCCTATTCGAAGTATAAGACACCATTCAACCACTGCGAATAACTGTAGTCACCATACATAGCTTACATTCTTGTGTAATTTTCCGATAGCTAACGATATTCAGCAACCAACAATTTAATAAACGCACGGAGATTAATCCTTGGGGGGTTTTTTGACATAAATGAAATTTTTCAACATAATTACTAGACTTAGAAAGGAACAAATTGCAAATATTTTTGAAAGATGCGCCACTAATATGAAAACAATCAATATAAACAAATTTGGTGCTATGATTATAAAGTGACGACCAAACAGTTTAAACACATTTCTATTAAAAGATCTTAATAATTAGAGGAGCTATGTATTTAATACATAACATTGTCATTTAAAACGCGCATTTGTAATATATTTGTACTTGAAGCATCAGAATAATGCCTAGGAGAAACATAGGTATTTCATAAAAAGCTCTATTCAATGGTAGCATTTCCAGGATATTTTGTTAATTTCTCATCTTACTTGATTTACGCACCATGACAAACATGTTTTGGCTTTTGTTCTACGCAAGCCTTGCAAAATTCAGCCCGCTGCTTGCACGATACGATTTAGCTGACTTTTACAATAGCGAATTAAGCGCGGTTCTTAAATTATATCAATTGATACGCGACCGATATAATTTTGATGTACAGAACATTGTTTAATAATAAATAATACGTTAATATATAATTACAAAGGCAAAGCATTGTCTAGAAAATATTTATAAAAAAATCACAAAAAGTGCCTTGTGTTCGTCTTACAATTTTAAACTTGTTCTTGATAAATAATATAATTTAAAGCGAGATTAAAGAAATTCTTGGTATATGCGGTATGTTACAGGTCAAACAAAATAATTTATGTCATTAAATAAGTGAAGTTTCAAATACTGTCAGATTCATGCAACATTAATTCCGCTTATTTTAAAGATAATAATAACTCGCAGCAATTTTCAGAATAAAAATTAATTTAGAAACCGGTAAAAACTGAATTATCTTACATATTTCTAAAAATACAAGGAGGTATTGATATCTAGTTAGCTTAGCCCAGTTTCCTTGAAAAAAACAAAATCTTGTTATAATGGAAAGAAATAATGACATTTTAGAAGTATTACTGTAAAATCTTACATTAAGAAGTTGAAGTGTTGCTGTGCAGTAAATTTTGAAAGGAAGCATGTCGAATGCAAATCTGAAAATTGATAAATTGGAGTATCAAGCTATCATCAAATACTTGTACTTGAAGAGGTTAAGTTGTTAGAAAGTTTACGATGATATTCTTAACACACTTGGCGATCAATGCCCATCATATGCGACTGTCAAAAATTGGATTGCGCCATTCAAAAGAGGAAAATTTTCCGTTGAAGATAAGAAGCGACCAGGGAGACCGATTTAGGCGTCAGCCTCTCTCCCGAAAATGTTGACGCAGTTCATGACATGATATTATCAGGCCGCCGAATTGGGCTGAAACATATAGCTGCGGCACTAAAGATTTCATATGAACGCGTCCATTATATAATTCACGTCGATTTATATATGAAAAACATTTCTGCAAAATGGATTCCTAAATGCCTGAATGCCGAACACAAACGAGCAAAAGTGAAAGCATCACGGTCAATCTGTTTTAAGTAGATCCAGATTTCTTAACCGTCTTGTGATTATGAATTAAATATGGATCCATTTTTACGAACCAAAAACGAAACAGCAACCGATGGAGCGAAAGCATCATGGTTCTAAAAGCCCTAAGAAGTTTCGAGTTCAAAAATCCGCTGTAAAAGTTCTTGCTTCAGTTTTATGAGATATCCGTGGAATAATTATCATCGATTACGTAGAAAAGGGCCCGACCATCACTAGAGATTCTTATTCTAAATTAATGACCAACCTGAGAGAGGAAATTAAGGAAATAAAACGTCGCATGCTAGCGAAAGTTGCCTTATTCTTGTAGGATAATGCCCCTACACACAAATCGCGCATTACCACGAATACAATTCTGGATCTAGGGTTCGAATTACTGGAACACACCAGATTTAGCCCCCACAGACTATTATCTGTTCCCTTGATTTAGAAAAAGTTTAAAAGGACGTAAATTTTTGTGTAACGAAGAGGTAATAGAAGCTGTGGAGGACTGGTTTGCAGACTAAATAGAATATTTTTTAGAATGGTTAAAGACGTTGCAGGATCGCTGTATTAAGTGTATTAATTTAAGAGCAGGCTATGTTGAATAATAAAATACTGTCCAAGTCCCAACTTTAAATTGCTTCAATAGTAGGTTAAGAATAGTGTAGAGGAACCACTTACGGCAACATTAAGAACTTTTTAATAGTCTTTATATTGGGAAAAGTTTGAAAGAAACCCATTTGCTGAATGTCACTTATGCTTCCAAGTCTACTCTTTTTGAAAATAAATTGATATTATAGATTTAATGCAACCTGAAAACGTTGTGATGCTTTACATTTTGAAATGCAAAATTCCCCACTTATGGCCACCTATTTCTATATTGGGCCACATATTTTCCCTACCTTTGGCCATTCGAAAATTGATTAAAACTCTAAATATATCATGTTTATTTGTACATATTTATTGAAATAAGAAATTATAAATAATGTAGAAACTTTCTGGTAACACCAACAAGAAATATATGGAAGTTTATTATCAGTCACACAATCTATATATTTTCAGAGATGTCTACGGAAAATTGTCTAGCATTTTCCGTCATCTTCCGTCATCCGTCATAAAATTACGTTCGTGTTTGATGTGAATACACACATGCTAATCGCTATGATGTTATTCTCTTTTTTCGGTAGTAATATCGTTTAAATTATTATATTAATTTATATCAGCCTACCTTTCTACCTTTCTGGATGGTATTAATGATGTTAATCTCGCCCTGGATTGGTTTTACAATGTTCTGAGCGATATATTTGATTCAACTATTCCGAAGATGTCGAAAAGCACCTCGCATTTTCCTGCTTGGTTCAATAATGAAATTAAATGTAACATTAAAGCAAAAAATTATTATAGGCGTAAATGGAAAGGTACTAGTAGTCCGATGTTCTATGAAGAGTTCAGAAGACTGCGTACACTAACGAAATCACAAATATCTACTGCTTATACTGCATACATGGTGAATATAGAGACCAGCATCACGGCGGATCCTAGAAGAATATGGTCTTTCATACGTTCCCGGAGGGGAACATCACGTATTCCTGGAAAACTATTTTATAGAAATGCTTGGCTTGACAAACCACAAGCCATTGTAGACGCATTTGCCAGTAATTTCTCGGAAATGTTCTCGACCGCCAATATTGTTGACTCTCCCACTCTAAAATCTCAATGTCAGCCGTTTTCTCTCTGTCGAATTACTGAACATACTATTTCCAGCATAATGGCTACTTTTCCTGATAGGTTTACCTCTGGTGATGATGGCATTCCCAGCTTCCTGATCAGGGACACCAAATTTGTTCTATCAGCACCACTAACCAAAATTATAAACCTAGCACTGCAGACATCATCCTTCCCCGATAGATGGAAGTGCGGCCGTATTGTTCCTGTATTCAAGAAGGGTGATAGCAGACATATTTCAAACTACAGACCGATTTCGCTCTTATCAAACTTTGCAAAAATTTTCGAACAAGTTTTGTTTGATGCTATTTACTTCAATACCCATTCATATATCACACAGCACCAGCATGGTTTTATGAAAGGTCAGTCTACTACTACAAATCTAGCTTGCTTTACGCAATATACGAATGAAGTCTTGGACAGTAGGGGTCAAGTGGATGTTGTTTATATGGATTATTCACATGCTTTTGATAGCATCAACCATATGCTGCTACTTCAAAAACTTGATAGCTTTGGCTTATCTCCGAATTTATACATGTTGTTGGGATCTTATTTATCTAATCAATATAATTATGTGTTTTATAATGGTTATAAATCGTACACCTTTGCAGTGGCTTCTGGACTACCGCAGGGTTCTAACTTGGGACCTTTGCTTTTCTCATTATATATGAATGACCTTTTTCCACTGTTAAGATGTTAGGCGCTAGCTTACGCAGACGACATCAAACTATTTTCTGATATCGCCAAACCAGGTGATGCTATTGGCTTGCAGCATGATGTTAACATTCTTGTGGAGTGGTCTCAGAGGAATGAATTGTCTTTGAATATCGACAAGTGTGTGGTGATGTCATTCTCCAGGAAGAACGCACCAGTCTTATCACGTTATTTTATAAATAATCAGCAGTTGAATAACACAAACTCAGTAAGGGACCTGGGAGTGACGTTTGATCCGGAGCTATCTTTTAATGATCACATTGTGGGCATCTGCCACTCGTCTTCAAGAGCATTGGGCTTCCTCATTAGAGCCTCGGGGTGCTTCAGCAGCATCTCCTTGCTAAAATCTTTGTATTTCACTCTTATAGTTCCGAAACTCGAGTATGCGTCTATTGTTTGGTATCCCTTCTACATCTCGCAACAGTTTCCAGTTGAACGTATACAGCGCCGATTTGTAAAATACCTCTTCTTCAAATCTAATCGTGTATATCCTGACTGGAACACTTCCTATGAAGAACTGCTTCGACTCTATGGGGTTCAGTCTTTGACTGTTCGTCGAGTTAACTACAGCGCAAGGTTTCTTCATAATCTTCTCCACAATAAAATTGATTGTGCCGCGCTGTTGTCTAGGGTCAGATTCAATGTGCCTAGTGTTAGTACCCGTAACCCTGTTACTTTCTTGCTGTCGACTCCAAGGACGAATCTACTCATGAGATCACCGATATTCCACATGATGAGGAATGCTGAGGCATATTATAGTGACATATTCATTGGAGAGGTGGACACTAAGGATATGTGAACCTTGACATCATAATTATCGGTATTACTTATTTGTTATATATCAAAATTATTTTAGTTATGTAATAATTTAACATAGTATGGGTATTCATACATCTAATTTGTGTACTTATTGCTCTGTAATTGGGATTACCTGTTGGGTAAATAAATAAATATTATTATTATTATTATTATTATCTTCTTTTGCAGTGGGGTTGGGCAGCAATGACGCATATATCTATGCTGGAAATATCCTGTTTTATGGTATAGAATACAGTCTTTTCTTCATTAGCTCTTGCAAAACACTGTATCTTGTACTCTTCAGAAGATAGGACTTCTAAAATTCTTGTACAAAATTGACAATGTACAGATACGTTGTCAATCTTTTACCAATTAGGTTCAATCTGAGAAGTCTGAAATCTCCCAATTTCGGATCTTTGGGACCAAACATTACATTGCCTTCTTGTTTAGGTATTATGTAATCAACATTGTCTCCACTGTTTCTACTTTCCACCGTTCCAATTCTTTTGAAGAAGAACTTGGTTCTAGACTCCGCTTTTTTGGTTTTGCCACCTTCTGTTTTAGTTGTTGTCCTTTTTTGTTCTTTCATGTGTTTCTTCAGCTCTCATGCCCGCTTTGGTAACAGCCATTCCTTCGGATATGGCATTTGAAGCTAAGGTAACTTTTGAAGACCAATAATGAAATTTTGCTTTTTTCAGCTTTTCCTCTCTGCCTTTATCGACTTTCTTCGGTGTTTTTAGCATATTTACTGAAAATAAAGAAAATGCATTTATGTATGTACAACACGTTGAACTATCGATTTAAATAAAAAACGTAAACTGGCCAAAACTCGTTTTGGATTACCTTCTTGCGGCCAGCAGCATGGCAATAAGTGGGTAAATAGTAAATTTTTAGTTTCCTTTAGAGCCACCTTCATTTTTCAAATATCATACTGTTAATTATGGTCAACAATGAAAAATGTAGATTGTAGTAGGCTGATAGATTATCTACCTACCTTAATTCTTGATTTTCGTGCAAAAATATCAGATTCAGATGATCTAAGGTTACTTCCATAGCAAAATCCGTTAATTTCCTCGCCATGTGCAACACACTATCACTTTAACTGCTATAGCGGAGCTAAAGTTTAGGTTATAACTGCTTCTGTCACTGTTCGCACTTATTCTTGAATTATATGACATTTTAACAGCTGCAGACGCATTGGCGGATTGACACAATGCTTATTATTCCACCAATTACAGTGGAGTGGCCATAAGCGGGGTAGTGGCCATAAGTGGTGCCTCTGCTCTATATCAATACCCCCTCGTATCTATTGTCACATTTCACGCCAATTTGCCTAGTGAATTTTTTCGTTTCTTGTTTTTTTTTTCTGAAGAGTTAAAAGTACTGGATTTGTGTGAATAGTGATCTCCCTAGTGCTGCTCTTAAAAATTAATTAATTATTTCTATTATTTCCTTTTTAATTTATTCTGTTGAAGTACGTAACAAAGTGTAATTTAAAATTTAGAAATAACCTTTTAATTTATAGAAAACAGTTCAAGATCAATGAAAACACCATTAAATAATCGTAACACTTGAATGAAATCGTTACATGTATACGTAATATACTATTACATGGTGCCCTTTGTGATAATGGAAGAGTACATTAAAGCTTTCTGTAATACCACCATTCATATTTTATGAACTGCCTGTTGTTCCCTAAGTACAGACAGCTATTAAATGTCTAAAATTTTGTCGAATAAATATTACATGCAGTAGTTGTAAATACGTTTTCAATTTATTAATAATATATAACGTCATTTTCTGAATTTGTTAGTGGGAAAAAAACGAAAAAAAAGAAGGAGAAGCAAGATCGTGCGGATCATGAAAATTATACAATCCATTCTGATGTCCATTAATAATTCCTGAAGGTAAATCGTATATTTCTCAGCAGCCATTAGTGCCAATACCTACTGGCCCAACTCGTCATTGTATAAATGGACAGAAATATTAAGTGAGTGCTGCCATATTCAGCCATCGATTTTCCATCAGTTTTCTCTTTTTTTCATTCCTTTCCTCTCTTTCATACATATTTTTTCTTCTTCTTTTCATTACATTCAATCGACGAACACATCAGTAATTAATTTCGTCATGAATGTTTTACTACTATGCTTTATTAAATATGAATGTAGGATACAGTAGTAGAGTAAATGATGTAAGGATAAATGTAACAATTATACTTACACGGAATTCTTTCTATTCTAGTTCGTTCGTACTAAAATTATGTTTTCACTTTGACGATTAGTATACGTCCATTTATATTTGCTCACCTATTTAAATATTGTTCGTTAATCGAAAGCTATTTTCTACATATTCTTGAGTTGTTTAACACTTTATTAAATATACGAGGGCTGATTGATATATATGTCACCATATCTTTAAAATAAGAATAGGAAAAGGTAAAATAATCAAATCAGTCTCAAAGTGAAGTAAATTTATTGTACAGGCTGGCCCAAAATGACCGAAGGGGTTTGAGTTCATTATAACTTCTTATTTAAGACATATTTTTTTTTTTTTTTTTTTTAAATACAGTATATGAATGGAGAATATTTTTAATTTAATTATGAAAAATTATATCTCGCAAGTGGTGGCCATTTTCTCCTTCGCATATTCGTGCTTTTTCCAAATCATTTTCCATAACCTTTCGCAAAACTTCAGGTGTTATGTTGTTGATTTCGTCGCGTATATTATTTTTTAATTGCTGTATGGTTCGAGGCTTATTAATATAGACTTTTCCTTTCAAATAACCCCAAGGGAAACAGTCTGAAGCGGTTAAATCCGGTGAACGCGGAGGCCAATTAAAATCGCTTGTACGGGAAATAATTCGTTCACCAAAGATGTCGCGTAAAAGAGCCATTGTGTCCCTCGCAGTGTGCGCTGTGGCTCCATCCTGTTGGAACCATTCTTGCGGATGGTTTTCCACGGCTGGCCTTAAAAAATTTTCCAACATTGTCCGATATCTAACACCAGTGATGGAAACGGCGACACAGTGTTCATTTTCAAAAAAATATGGGCCAATTATCCTTTCCTACGAAACACCGCACCAAACGGTAAACTTAAGTGGGTGTAATTCTCGCTGTTGAACTACTCTTGGATTTTCCGTAGCCCATATCCTGCAGTTTCGCCTATTAACGAACCCATCTAATTTTAAATGGGCTTCGTCGCTCATATTTAAATTATGAATAAAATCATGATTTTCTTCTGCTTTTTGACGATAATAAATTGCATAATCAACTCGTTGCTGGTAATCTGTCGGTTTCAATTGTTGGACAAGCTGAATTTTGTATGGAAACATTCTTATTGTATGCAAAATTCTCTGCAGCGACCTCTTGATAGGCCAAGTTGTGTCGAACGTCTCCTGGTTGATGTTTCTCCATCTTCCCGAATACTCTCCTGTACCCGTTCAATATTGTCATCCGTGTGCACCGTTCGTCGCCTGCCGGCACCAGGAAGGTTCCCTACTGCCCCTTGTTCTCGAAAATTTGCAACCAGAAGGTTTATTGTTGACTCTGAGGGTCTAACCCGCACATTAAAATAACGACGATATGCACGCTGAGTCAAAACAATGATCGTTGATTTGAGAAATAAAGGTCAACGATTTTGGCACGTTGTTCAATTGTGTGCTGTTCCATTTTAAATTCCCCAAGTCTTCTTTACAAAATACTGAAAACAAAAAAAGAAAAATTATAATAAAAAGTTATAAGGAATTAAAACCCCTTCGATCATTTTGGGCCAACCTGTACTTCGAGGGCCACGCTGGAATTATTGAAATTCTAAGAAATTATAATATGTAGGGATGGCAACGTTGCATTTTTATAAAGTACGTTCTTTAATTGGTCGTCTGTGATAACCAGTTGAATCGCGTTTGTCACATTGGACACGTGGCACACACAATCGTGAGTGGAAGTATGGAGTTCTCACGGGAACATTTTCGCTACGATTTCAACGTTGATTTAAACAAAGGACAGTGCTTTGAATGTTTGCCACTTGCATTTGGTAATGAAGCCCCATCCAAAGTAACTGTGTTTCGTTGGTTTTGGGAATTTAAGGGGTCGTATTTCGTTTGGCGATGAGAATAATCAGCGATGGTGCTTTTCAGTAACTGCTGAAAACGTTTAAAAAGTTGATCGAAGAAGATTCACGATGTACTTATGAAACGATTCAGACAATACTTGGAATTGGATCCGCAACAGCTAATACAATTTTTCTACGATCGCTAGTGTAAATAGCGAAAATCGCACCAGCAATCCCTCTAGTAAATGCTTCATTACACACATGCGTTGTAAATTAACTCCGCCCAAAAACACATTTAACAGTCAATTTAAAAAAAAAATCAATAAAAGTAGTGAAACAGCTCCCTTTTAGTGTGGTTAACGTTCATTCATGAAATGTAAATGCAAATTTATTTTAGCATTTGTAATTTTTTCAACTGATTTTCTTAGTTCTGAGAAGATTTGTTGATGCATTTTTTTGGTTCGTAAAGATCTTATATTGGTGAAATTGATTTTACATATTTGACACTAGAAATTTGTATCTTCACAACCTTGTCTTCAACAAAAGGTATTTATTTAAAAAATTTGTCGGGATTATGGCGGTCGTAGAAAAAGTATGGTACAAAACTCGAGTTAAAAAGCAATTGTACCCTCGTGGAATCGTAATATGCTATTCGTAACTAGTTACGTAATATACTATTACATGATCATCTTCATATGAAAAAAGTTGTTACACGTTCGCTGCCACATAAGCTCAATGACATCCAAAAGGCAGAGCGTATTAACATCGTTCTGAAAGGTTACAATTCTTAAATAAAGGAGGCACCGCATTATTTCCAAAATAGTAACATGGGTAGTAAGGGCCCATGAAGACGCACCAACCCTAACAACGTCAAAAAAACAGAGGCCCATGAATAAAGTAATGTACGCAGTTTTCTTTCGAAGAACAGGTTTAATAAAAGTAATTAAGCTTGAAGAACAAGGTACAGTTACAGCTAACTGGTACTAGTAAAATATTTACCTTCTGTTTTTCAATCAATCAATCTTCACGGATTACTATTACACCAGAACAATGCATCGTCACACATTGCACAACTTTTTTACGTAAAAATAATGTAAAACCGAACACTCACCTTATTCGCCTAATTTGGCAATAACTTCTGGTTATTTTTCCACCTGAAAAAGAGCTTACGTGATCGACGTTTCGAGTCGGTAAACGAGATTGACGAAGCAATTCATCAACTTTTTGATATTATTCCGAAAGATGACTCGAGGCTCGATAACAAAAGTGCATTAATACTGGTGGTCGACTCGAAACGTCGACCACACGACGTTTCGAGTCGATAAACGAGATTGACGAAGCAATTTATCAATTTTTTGATAGAATTCGGCTGGAAGCATTTCGTTTGTGGAAGGCTCAATAACAAAAGTGCATTGATGCTGGTGGGGAGTACTTTGAACGTGAATAAATTCATTTTCCAATACGATATGTTGAGGACAGAGGAATTCAATTTTGTATTACAAAATTGAATTAATCTGTCCTCATCATCTTAACAAAGAAGGTACACAAATTATTTAATATTAAGTATAATTGTGGTGGATAGGTTTCAAAATGCAATTCAAAGTCGATTTTGGTATCTTTAGGCTACGAAACTGGCAAAACAATTTTCTTTTTTTAATTTCGATCAATAGAAAGACATTCACTTTTCTATTACTCTGCGTCTTTTGAAAAGTTTTTAGTGATTTTCAATCTGTTTCGATACTTCGGAAAAACGTGAATAGTTCTATTTAACTTTTAATGCAAATGGTGGTAATCCAGGTACATTGATTACGCTGAAATCGCACTTTCATTATTTTTATTTATTACCAGTTACACTTGAGAATAAAGAGGTGAACACTAACTATTGTAATGTGTATACATTTTTGAAACATTTGTAATTCTAAATATGAAAATCTTATTTAATGTAGTGACAGTTTTGTCGTGGATTGTGAGTAAAGAATTACCTATTTCTGACCGGGTTTGGCATATTCCTTTTTGTTTTTCTTTAACCTTTAAGATCCTTCTTAAGCCTTCTATAATTATTTCTCAGCTGTTATTCTTATCTTTTCTTGTCACATTTTCATTAGCCTGATTTTTAGATTTCACTTCAAGAAAGTTTTCTGTCTTCTAGTTTTACTCCTAATTACTCTCCATTTTATCGCTCATTGCTTTATTTACTTCTACAAGCATCCACTTTTTAACTTATATTCTGGTGTTCTGTTCTTTTTCTGTTAATGGTTAAACATATATGTCAATGTTTGCATTAATACTATATTAAATATTTATCTTTATCTCTCATCCTTTTTTTTTCAAATTATCTTATTCTTTTTTTCCTTTTCCATTGCCTAGTCTTATTTAAAAATGCTTAAACGTCTTCACTAGTATTTGTCTTTATAACAAAAGGTACATTTTGTACATTCTATTCCGTTATCAAAATTTTCGCCATTGTTATGCTTGCGCTTAAACTTACTTAATAGTTTCCGCAGATATCTTTTCATACTAGCTCCTTGTTTGTATATTTTCCAAGAGTTTCTATTTAACTCGAAATTTACTAACTTTTGAACATTAACTAATCAAGGATATTCTCCTCCGTTATCTACGATTGATTCCAAACGATTTGGTAATTTTTAATTCGACGGCTAAAGAAACCCCGTCGTTTGGAGGTGAAGAAATCGTAAAGCCAATTTTGAAGTGCGACATTATTATTAAAAGAGATTCCTGGAAGGTTGTAAAGTGAAAGAGATAGAAATCTGATGGAGTAAAATCAGGAGAATAAAGCGGATGTGAAATGACCTCCCAAACTAGTTCTTGAACACCTAGCTGCTTTTGTAATGTTAGTAAATATGAGGGAGCTCGTAATTGTGCTGCCAAATGACTTTATGACATCTTTTTTCTTGAATTACGGCCTGAAACGCATGGAGTTGTCAACAGTAAATTTCTGCAGTGATGGTTACATTCTCGGAAGGAATTCATAGTACGCGACGTCTCCTCTGTGCTACCAGATGCATAACATTAACTTGGATGAATGAGTATCAGTTTTTGCTGCAGTTGTTTTTTTATTAGGGCTAAGCCATGCTTTTATGTTCTTGATGTTTAGATGAATCACAAATGTTGACACATCTCTCACATAAGGACAACAAAAGGGTGTCCTCAAGGAGGCGTATCGTCGCCACTACTATGGAGTCTAATAGTGGATAATCTCATCAGGACATTAAATGACCATGGAATATAGACGCAGGGGTTTCCCGATGACATTGTCATTGTGCCCCAAGGGGAAATTCCCGGGGATAGTGGCGAGCATCATCCGAAATGCTCTGCAAATTGTGTAAAGATGGTGCCTTGAGGAGGGATTAACTGTCAATCCTCAAAAAAACAAGTTTGTGGTAGCCTTTACCAACATGAAAAAACTAAATGATCTGGGCAGCGTAAAGCTGTTTAGACAAGAGTAGGACAGGTGCATACATATGCGGAATGTGCCCTAGAACGAAGATATCGATATGTCTGGTAAAATATACGACGGTGTTCCAGGCGGAATTGTTTGCAGTCGCAGCCTGCGCAAACAAAAAAATTAACATAATGACTGGTAGTCAGGCAGTTACTAAAGCCATTATGAATCCATCTACCAGGTCTAAACTGGTGAAATATTGCAATAAAATCTAGCCACAAGACAATATTGTGTCACTGGTATGGGTGCTAGGGCATGAGGGAATTAAAGGCAATGAGAACCGACGAACTGACCAAGGAAGGTACTAATAGGAACTTCATAGGACCAGAACCTGTATGTGGAATCGCTAAATTTTCCGCTAAAAGGGAGATATGGATATGACTAGAAAGAGAACATAAATAGAAATGGAGATTAACGGAAGGCCAACTCCATATTAAAATACTACTAACGGAACTGAACGGGAGGTTTTCAACAAACCTAATTCGTACTAACAAAAAAAAATTAAAATTATTACCGGCTTGATAACCGGGCATTGTGCTTTAAGGAAGTATCTGTACAGCATGGATTTGGTTAGGGAGCCTTGGCGTAGGATATGTGAAAAACAGGAGGAAACTAGCCTTCGTAAAATATGAACGTGTGAGGAACTGAAAGGACTAAGACAGAAACATTTCGGAAGAGATCTATTGGTTCCTATGAGTGTACTCAACCTTCCCCTGAGGAGGATAGTGCCTTTTATCGAGGACACAAGACTAACAGGGTGGAACTGAGAGATTTATTGGGAATAGCACAAAGAGCAGTGTTCTCAAGTGCCTGGACGTGCGGGCGTCCAACCAAAAACCGAAGAAGAAGAAATGTTGACACGTAAATTTTTTTTGTTTTCTCTCAAAACATGCAGCCCAGTTTTTTAAAATTGTCGGTAGAATGCAAATCATAACTATGATTCTACCGGCATTTATTAAATCTTATATTGAAGTCGAATAGAGGGATATCTCGTAACTGTTTTTTCTACTTCACGTTATATCTTTTCGTCAATATACAATCTTTGCAAAAGATCACAGATTCTAAATCTATGCAATTAAGTAACAATACGACATTAAAATAGCTTTAACATATGCCTGACTATTTTTTTTCAATGCACTCTAACATAATTTATTTGGACTTTTTCGAAAACATTATCTTAATCCACTTCAGTGTTTCCTTCGTAAAACTTAAATATTTCCTTAAACTAAAACAAAAGGATTGTTTTTTTTTTTCGTGAAGAAAACCACATTAAAATCATTTCCAAAAGCCAGCCAACTTGATGCTTACGTGTCCATCGTAAACTAAGCGACCAGGACTGTAATTGCGAAGTTTCCAAATTTGCTTCTGATGATATGGAAATTTCGATTAGATGCACAACTAATACGTTTAGGAGAATTAGACACCGGCTCCAACGTACTTAGAACTCACAGTGGAGACACAGTTTAATAACGATTATTGGTACTTAGTTCAAGTAGGTACAGTCTCTCAACATCGTGAAAGGCTTTCATGTCTACCGATAACACGAATATTTTAAAATTAATTACCTATTACGTGAAGTACACCCCGTGGCAAGGAAGTCTAACCGAGAAGTAAAACAATATGCGATCGTCGTGTTCGAAAGAGAAAGACGACAAAGAGGATAAAGGAATACGAAGAGACGACCAACCCGGTTCACCACTCTGTGAATTTGTATTTTGTTACAAATACACGCTCACAAATACATACCCAAGAAGAAACATTGTTCACATATCACATGTTAATTTCCCACAGAACACGCCCACCATAATACATAGGGAATGTTGACGTTTCATTAATCATAATTATCACATCAAACAAATTTTGTATTTGTGTGTACATATACATATGTGTATACGTACCTAACTGTTATATCTGCCTTTAAAGACTCGTTACGCTGTGAAGACGTGTATAATTTAACTACGAATGTTGGTTTTAACCCTACACAAGAACATGGTTGTGTACATTGAAACTGTGAATAAGGTCACGTGAACTTTAAACTGTCGAAACTCCGTCTATTATCCTCATTTATATTCGGAAACAATACCTGAAATGTAATGTACTCTGAGAAGATTATTTACTTATGTGGAATTGGAAAGAATCCAACATACACATAACTTTCGTCATTTTGATCATCCATGACACGTGTAGTCTACCCTGTCACATAGAGATTTATAACAGTTTTTTTTTTATATTTGTGTATTGCAATGTCATAGGCAAATACAATGAGGACAAATAAATCATTCTATAATTGACAAAATTTCTCTGAATAGTTTTCGGTTAATAATTTTTATGTTGTTCGAAACAAAAGCAACGGGAAAGTTACATCATTTAACCATATTACATGAATTCTTAACAAATATTTTTAACAAGTAACAGAAGCAAAACTTGAAAACTATAGAAACGACAACCTTCAATACAGCGTACGACCACCACGAACATCAATTATAGCTTGACATCTACGTTGCATATTGTCTATCAGCGTGTCAGAGATGTTTTGCTCTAGATCATTACATAACTATGGAACTATGCGTCTTAAGTCATCTAACGTTTCTGGAGCAGGTTGGAATTGATCTAATCTTATTTGAAGCATATTCCACGCATTTTCATCAGAAGATCGTAGAGGTAATTGTAAATGTTGAAAGGCAAGCTCTTAAATGGCATCTAGAACTATAGCAGTGCGACGAGGTCTAGCGTTACCGTCAAGGAAACGAAATTTTTCGCCGATAGCACCTTGAAAATTCGGTATAACGTTATTAATAATGTTGTCCCTGTATTGCAATCCATTCATATTTCCACGACATAGGTAGAGGTCTGTACGCCCATTAAAACATATGCCAGCCCAAATTGTTATAGGGCATCCTCGAAAAGGATGAATTTCTTGAACGAAGCGAAGATTTCTAGGAATTCCTGACTGAGTCCACGCGCGGACTCTTCTTCGATTATCTGAAAATCGGGCATATAAGGATTCATCTATGAAAAGTATAGTGCGCCATTGCTGATTCCAATTAACATGTTCTCTTGCTCACTCCAATCTTAGTTGTTTATGTTCGCCAGTCAAAGAAATGCCTCTTAATGGACGACTAGATATAATTTTAGCTTCGTATAGACGTCACCTGATAGTTTCTCTAGAAACATGAACGTCGGTTGCTCCTTGAAACCTCCCTTGCAGTATTCTGCAAGTTTCGTGAGGAAGGATGTCTTCTTGCAGATAGTGTAATGTAACGGTCTTGCATTGGTGTTGTTCTCCGAGGTCCACCGGTTCCCGTCGTTCTGACACAGAATCAGTTTCAAAGAATGTATTCCAAGGGCGAGATATGACACTTTGTGTTACCTCAAAGCGTCCTGCTACAGTAAGTTGCTTATCACCAATTTGCAGAAATCCTATAGCTCTGTTTGCTTCAGCAGCGATTAATTTGCGTCTAGGCATACTTGAAAACCAACATTAAAAAAACAGTACAATTAAACTAAATTTGGGGTGCTCAAATGTGATCAACTTTATACTTAACGAAAGTATCAAGAAGTAAACAACCTGCAACTAGGCAACAGTTGTACTTGTGTCATTTTACACTATATCTCTAACTCGCGTGGCGCAGTTTATATTAAGTATTACAGGAAAATAAATGGATTAAGAAATATTTTACAATCTATTACATTACGACCCAATAAAGCTCGGATTATATGCATGTAAAAATTAAAAAATATGCATCGCTATGCTAATTTTTTTAGGACGTTCTAACAAAAACCAAATCCCATGAAACTAAACTTTATTTTACATTTAAGGTCAGTTACATTACATCGTATTTGTGTATAGTCTGTCTATCAATATAACAATGTGACCTTTTAGGATTTAAAAGATTATTGGGGACTATCCGCTACCTCGTTCCGCAGGTACCTAGAAAATTTGTAAATGAGAACCGTATTAGGAGAAATTCTGAATTAAACAATTCTACTTTAACAGATAATATTCCTATACTTGTAATTGTAATTGTAATAAAGAATATTAGAATGGTATTTTAAATATTAACATCGCTTTCCTTCAATTAACTAATTTGTAAAGCTGCTCGGAATATCACACACGAAGATTAGAGAAATTGTATTCGGCATGCAGCTACCATAGAAAATGAATAATACCAAAGCACATACATGTACGAATCAGGAATTTATAATTCATTTAAGTGAGAGTGGTGAAACGAATATTGAAAATTTGGAAGAAGGTTAATGCATATATGTATAACTATATGAATTATTATTTACATATTATCGAAATAAACGCGAGGAACCTTATTGTTGGTTCTAATGGAATAAAAATTAATACTGAATATTTCTTTGGTTTCTATGCCGATACTAAAATCACTGTTTACATTTCTCTAAACATCTAAACATTAGATAATTAGTTTCTTGCATTTGAAGTTAAATCGTTATATCTATGGACAGACTATAGCAGTATCAAAAATACGTTTACAAAATATTAAAATATTCTTAGACTTTATAAATATTATTCAGGAATATATAATTAATAATATTTAGTAGCCATTAATAATTAATAATATCTAACAAGAAGTACATCTATTTGCTTATTACTTATGATGTATTATCTATCCAATCAATACAATTAGATACTATTAAAAAAATTGATACATGCTTTTCTAAATTTTTTATTTGAAATGAATGTTTTCTGTCGTCTAGTAAGTATTTAAATATGGAATCGTTCAATATCGACGGAAGAAATTGGAGCATTTTTTAAATTGTTTACTATAATGTTTTAATTCAATATCATCTACAATTTCCCCTTTAAAAATATTAGTAACTTTTGAAAGAATTTTAAATCCCTGATTTTTTCTGGTACTAACAATGAGTTTAGCTACTTAAAAAATATTTCTTCAGCTCCTATAATAATTGACAATGCATTATGGCATTTGTTGATTGAATTTACAGATTCAGTCAAAAGCAGTTCTATCATTTCAAATTTTAATGTTGTTTCAGCTATTACAGAAAAAATGTTGCAATAAACGCCAATGCATTTGGTATTACAACTCCAAAATATTTTTTTTAATATTTCGATAATTTTTTTAATAAAAAATTGCAACATTTAGCCATGCTCACCAGCTAGTGATTACTGGTTGTGGAGGTAATTGTAAACCGAAAAATAATTCTTTGTACAGGCGAACCCGTATAACAGCAACAATTTATCATCATAATATATGTTGCTGTTATATAAATACAATATATCTTATGTTATTTAAATAGCTGTATATTTGCTTATCATGCTGACAGTTCCACGTTTAGATACCTGATTGGCTGTCCGAGTAGGTTTTCGTGGTTTTCCTTCTCGTTTAAGGCGAATGCCGACAGCTTAACATTTTAAGCCGCTCCACGGCGCAGACATAATAATAACGCATGACTTGCCATTCCCTTGTTTTTGTTGTCTAACTGTTTTTGGAATGCTAAGGCATGATTTATTATTATTAACCTTGAATGTATCTTTGAACAATTTTATCCATGACAACTACAGATATATAAGTAAGACATTAATATACTGTCTTTTATGTTTTAAATTCTTTGAAAAAGGCATCATATGCATAAACCTGTAAGATTGTTTTAAATATATACATTTTGAAGTGAAACCAGACCTTAAATCGCCAACTAATTGAATCTACAATACTTTTTTATTTGGGATGGCAAGAAGAAATCTGAATGAAGATTTGAATTCAGAATAAAAAGTTACATAAATATTATCTTATTAAGATTTTGTTTAAGAACTCAAAACTCTGTTAATCAATGTTCTTTAGTTGAAAGTATTCAATGATACAGCTCGTAAACTTTCATTATAATACTTATATTTATACATTGCTAATTGTATACAAATATCAACAAATGCAGATTTAAAGTGTTGAGAAAGACAAAGACTTTTCTTTACGAAACTTTTGAAACTTATAAGTCGGTTGTGCGCGACTGTACGTACATATTAAACCACGAAGTTTAAGAACGTCTTTATGCCAAATGAAATGCACACGACTGTAAAATGAAGACGTTTTTTTTAATATAAATAAAGTTTCCTATTGCCGTCTTACATTCGCGAGGACCTCCGGGGGGCAATAAACAGATCAGTGCTGCATTCATTTGAGTTAAATGAGCTAGTATGAATGGAATTACGAATTGGGCCATTTAACTCGTTGCCAGCATCTACATTCCCTTTTCTCTCTTCCGCCTCTTTCGTTCCTTGGAAAATTTCTCTCTCCATAGGTGGGAACTAAATCCACTGATCTAAATTGTATCGTCGGTCAATAAAAGTCTTTCGGTTTTGGATACGCTTTTAATTGGTATTCAGTGTCTGTGTTTTTATTTTCTTGTATGTGTGTGTTTGAAGTTAATTTGATCGATAACGGCGAAATTGCTTTTTTTTAATCCCTTCCGGGCTTTTGTTTAATCATTTGTTTTTTCGGTGACGGTTACGATTATACGGATAATGTAATTTGAATTTGAAAGCGCAGGCAAAATAGATGGCTTTCGTCGTCCTTTTCATTCAAAATAAACAAACAAATAACACTGATTTTAAAGGACGCTGTTGGTGAAAGAATCGAGATTGTTTAATTTGTCGAGTGCGTATGTGTTTACAGATATTTAAATTAAATGAAAAAGTATTAAGGAATTTACATATACGAGGGGATATCCAAAAGAAATCAAACTTTTTCTTAAACCGCGATCGGTACCGGTTCTAAATTTCTCGTAATTAGTACCGTGTTAGAGTTTATCTATCGTGTTAATGTTGAACCTTTCTCAGTTTATTGTGGTACAAACTATTATTTTAATTGATTTTTACAATTTTTGTTTTGTTTTTAATTCAAAAAAAATATACAGTTAGTGTAATAAAATATTATTGACAACATAACTTGAAACATACTTGAGTAAGTAAAACCTACCAATTTTGTATAATACAAAAGCGTTGAATATTCCTTCACGCTCTGTCTTAATAATATCTGCGAGATAGCAAGGTAATTATGTTCGTTGAATGTGTCTCTTCTCGAACAGGGGCGTATTGATAATCATGTAGAAATGTGAAATACGTATCTACGTCTTTGGAGAAGATACATTCAATAATACATATGAACTTGTATTGTGTTCTTCACACCCCATTTTTAATCATATTATATATTATTATAAATACTTTTGTAAAATATTATTAATTGTGGCAATTTTTTTATTGAAAAAGTATAAAATAAAACTAAATATGAGTTAAAATTTTCAAGAATCTTTTCCTCTGTTGATACAATCGGTACAACTCAAGACAATTTCGGTGATATGCTCTTTACGAACGGGCCAAACATCTATGACATCGTAGCTGAGTAAATATGATTTTTCTCTTCTGGCAAAAGAAGTAACGTGGCTCTACATCATTTAATGATTCGGCAGCTTCAAAGTGGCGTTGTTCCAGATTTAAAAACATTTCTTATTTTTTGTCATAGCGGAATTAACAATGAAGGAATATTTGATCGACGAACAATGTGAGGTTTTGTAAGTTGCTTGTCAAGATCTGTCAGGAAGTAGGTTGGTATATTTGTATTCCTACAGTTTATGATTTGTGAGTTTATTCCTGCAATATTGAGTAAAGAGTGAACAAAACATAGTGAACGGCCATCGGTTGCTCACTCTCGTAGTGAGATTGTGTAGATACAGGGCCTTGTACTCTCTGTTCTTCTGCTTCACCACGTGAGAAGGTAGCATCTGAAGAATCCATATTTCATCATTCATAATCATTTTTTTTCCATATTTCCCCCCAAATGACTTGTAAATGTTTCTGTTCCTTCTAATATGCCATAACAAACACCAAAAATAAATATAAACATTCAAAACAAGATAGGATAAGTCTTCTTTCAGTCACAAAAAATTTCCAACACAGAAAGTACCGTTTAGCCCACTAAACAACTTTCTGATGCGGACGGAAGTTAGTGATGGTGCGTCTAGAAGAGATAGTGAGCGAGTCATGCTTACTGAACATCAAAATAGGCGCAAATGAGTAACAAGTGTTCATTTGAAAAGTCAATCTAGTAGCATGTGATTTACTGAGAACACTTTGAAGTATGTCGTAAATTAAAATTTACTACTTAACCTACGAAGTCGTATGTTTTGACAGTTTCATACATACAAATAAATAACAAATAATAGGTATTTATTGAAAACTATAACAAATGTTGAAAATGTTGTCCTTCAAGATCAATGCACTTTAAAATCCTCCGTTCAAAATATCCGATATTCTGCAACATTACTGAATTGTTATTAATTTCCATGCATTTCTGTTCGATTCTCTGTAGCATATCATTCAAATTCAATATAGGTGTTCGAAATATGTTATTTTTTAGATAAGGCCACAAAAAGAAGTCGCAAGGTGTTAAATCGCATGAACGTGCAGGCCAGGCAATTTCAGTATTTCGACTAATTATACGCTCATCAAAAAATTTTCTTAAATAATCCAAAGATTCTGCAGTACAATGTCAAGGTGCTCCGTCTTGTTGGAAATATGCATTTTGAAGTTCATCATCATGCAACTGATTGACAAATGGTTGCAAAATTTCCGTACGGTACCTTTGAGCAGTTAACGTTCCCTGAAAATGTATTGGTCCAATGATTCGCTTTTGGCTTATCGTTGCCCAAACACCAATTTTCTCTGGATGTAGCGATTCTTCATTAATTACATGTGGATTTTCACTACTCCAAATGCTTGTATTTTGTGAATTTAGGTATCCCGTTTTATAAAACCATGCTTCATCAAGATATCAAGATGACTCTTTGCGAAAGTTGTCCATTATTGTTCATATTTACAAACCAATTAGAAAACTGTAGTCTACGTCGGTAAACAATTTCTAACAATTCTTGTACTGCTGTGACACGGTATGGATAAAGTTGCATATCTTTTTTTAATAACGTGTGAGTTGTACCAACAGAAAGGTTTATTTGTTGACTCAAATGTCGGACATATGTTTGTGGTTCATTTTCCATTATTTCTTCAACACGATTGACAACTTGAGGTGTACGTTTCTTAACTGCTCCGCTGCCTGATTTTCTTAAGAGACTACCAGTTTTAGAAAAAAGTTTTAAAGTTCTATCCAAAGTATTCTTAAATTGTATATAATCTATTACAAAATGTGGAAACTTAACTTGAAATTCTACCATGCAATCTTGAACTGAATAAACCCATAAACCATCAATTTTATTACCACTTCGAAAATAAGCCTGGAGTAAAAAAAATTTATGTTCTAAAGTGAAAGCCATTTCAAAACTGAGAAGCAATTTATTTAAACCAGAATCGACGCACGATTATTTTATGCACTAACTGATATTTGTGATTGACATTATGAAATGTCATTTGGATTTATGTTTACGGAACAACAAACACATACTAATATATTTGCGTCTTATTCTATCAAAATTTCAAAGTTACCTAGATTTACTTTTCAAATGAACACTTGTTATATCAAAATAGGAAAATGTTAGATAAAATCTAACAGCGGTACCTATCACGGGTTAAATTTCTTATAACTTTTTAACAAAAAACTTTAATTTCATTGCTCAAAACAGTTTTTTAAATTCGTCTTCTGTGATTATCGGCAGAGCCTCTGTCGTTTCTTTCTTTACCTCACTAACGTCCTCAGAACGTTTTCCTTTCATATCTCTTTTCATTTGGGGAAATAGAAAAAGTCGCAGGGGCCAGGTTGGGTGAATAGGAAGGGTGGGGCACGGGGTCATGCCATTGTTTATCAAAAATTGGCACACAGACAGAACTGTGTCACACGCCTGTCATAAAGCAATCCTCTTCCACCGCAAACTGTTGCGCAATTTTTTCAAAACTTGCAACCAGAAAGCTTGATGAACAAACCCTGATTGGAGGAATCCTTTCACATCGAAAATACAAGTAAGTATTGTTTTGACGTTTGATTTTACTTGACGAGCTTTTTTTGGATGAGGCGAATTTGAAATCTTCCATAGGCTAGAATGTGACTTCGTGTCAGGGTCGTAACCGTAGCACCAGTGACGACCGTGAAAAAAAGTTTGGATAATTTCGGAACTCTTTTCTTCAAAACACAGCGTGCTTCCACGCGACCTTGTTTTGTTCAGCAGTCAGCCGTCGACACACGAATTTAGCAGCTACCCTTTTCATCCTCAAAGCATGCGTTAAAATTCGCTGAACTGAGCTCCAATTCACCTCAGACAGTTTCTCAACATCTTCAATTGTCCATCATTGACCTTCTAGGATTATTTTGGGAATTTTTTCGATTTTTCTATCGGTTCGAGCCGTAGAAGGACGACCAGAGCGATAGTTTGTCATCAATAGACATTTCACCTCTTTTGAAGCTGCAAAACCACTCAAACACTTGAGTTTTCCAAATAGCATCATCCTTGTAGACCGTTTTCAACATTTAAAGTTTCGATATTCTCTGCCAGTTTCTCCGAGCATGAACAAAAACTTTACGGCTGCGCGCTATTTGCAAGAATCAGCCATTGCAGAAACACCGCGCGCACAAAACAACTGTCACTAAAACATTCACGCAAACCGAACGGAATCTTTTTCAATGACGGCGTTTGGTTTACTGTAAGACATGATTAGTACTCTATACGCCCCTGGCGGCAGAACACGGTACTACAATAACTCCCCCCACCGCGACATCAGTTCGGATTCTTTTGGATACCTCCTCGTACATAAATACAAATTAGCAAATTTCCAAATTCTGTTACAAGAATATTCGTAAAATATTCAAGTAAGAGCGAGAATTTGTAGTTCAAATTTGTATGTTACTGAAAATATCCTTTAATCGATCAGTTAATAAGAACTGAGTTGTCGAAAACTATGTACTATCGAATGCAAATGAAAGTGGTACAGTCATATTTTAATCAGTTTAAATTAGGCTGCGTGAATGTAGGTATATATTAAAAGAAAACATCAAATTTAAATATTCAAGTAACCTATAAGTATCAAATAACATAGACGTTGATATACAGGTAGGTGTAAGTGTCAAAAATGACTTTTGCACGTTACTACGATCATAAGTACGTTAGTAACGTCACAATACTAAAATATTTAAAAATTGACTTTACATTTAACTTCACACTGTACCACTTTTTTGAAATCGTACATCGCCAAATGTAAAGTTTTCTATTTTATTTTTGATTATATCTCTGAGGGAAGCATTTAACGAAATACTATAAAATCTAATTCCGCTCTCATCAAAAAATTAAAAAAAGATAAGCGAAATTGTACAAAACATATCGTACAGTAACATAAAGTTTCCATTTTACGTTATTGCGATGCCTTCGAGCGACAATAAAAATGTCTCTTTTCGAGAATATTAGTTTTCTGTTCAGATTAACACTGGCAGACATAACCGGCAGAGTCAGACTCCACACCAAAACACAGAAAACTATTCACAGAGTCGTCTGTATACTTTAGGTTTCCATTATTTTTCTTAAACGATTTCCATACCCAGAAATTATTACCGTATTCTTTCCAAATTAAAGAGTTATTTATATCAAATAATTTACATAAATTTTAATTTTATTTTATTCTCGTGTAAATGCAATTTGAAACCAGTTTCATTACAAAACTATTGCAAATATTTTTTGTATTTCTTTTCCATATTGGCGTTCGAGACCAATGACCATATCGTTACTTTATTAACAACTATTATGCTGGTATATATGCAAAATGTACGAGCACCTATATCGTACTTATTCAAGAAAATAAGCAGCGGAAAATTGAGTATAAAATTTCTATCGATTTCGGCATTCTATTGGGATTCAGTATTTTTACTTTAAAATAAGGATGATAGTTGCACCGTGAAATAGATATGATTTATTAAATATATATATAGGGTTATTCAAAAGTAAGTTACATTTTTAAATTGTCGTCGTAAACTCCGTCGCTCATGTGCCTACGGCGACGACCAATGTTTTGCAGCGTCCCCTTGTCTACATTAAAAGGACCACTGCTAACAAATATTTTGAAGATTTTTTCTTTTTCAATTAGGTTAGTTCATTTTTTATATGTATACATATTGCTATGAATAGTGGGTTGATAATTTAGCACGCCAGCATCCACAACTAGTTTTCCCAACTAGGTTTTCTCAGCCGGTGAATCTTCAAATCTGAGACCTCTAACTTCTCGGGTTCCACTTAGGAAATACGTGTCTAAAATATGAGTTGAGCGCCAGTACACTTGTACACAAAAATTTATTTATCTATTTTATATAAGTTAAGTTTGAACTAATCTCTCTTTAAGTTTCTTTCAAATATATTCTTTTATATAGGTATGAATTAATTAGCAATATTGGAATGAGTAAATAAAACAAACGCAGGTTAAAATTTGAAATAAAAATTTTATATATTAATACAAAAATTTAAAAAAATAAAAAAATATATCTTTACAAAGTATAAAGATGCTGTATCATATAACAAAGATACTGGAGGTAAAAACATTCATTGACAATTGACCGCTAAATGAATGAAAAACGTCCTCCTTAATGACTCCGAACAAAACTTATCTAAAAATAATCAAGCTTTATAGTAGATTCTTCAAAGAAAACCACTAAATATAATCAGATACTGATACGCGAACAAAAACTACGCATGTGCCTTGACACACATAAAAAAAAACTGAATCAAATCGAACAAATTTTCAACTATAAAATTATAACGAAGAATTTTAATACAAGCTGTATTATCTGTATGTCTAATAATTAAATCTCTTAACTACTAGCTTTGATAAAATGGAAATATAATTATGACGTCATAAAATTTTAAATACTTACAAAACTAAATGGAGACTTTCACGAAAAGGCGCTAAAGCAATTTAATTATCAAAATATGGGGAATTAATATCTAAATAACAACTATAAATCACTTGCAATCAATTCAAAAAACCGAAATTAATTAAATATTTAAAAATATATCACGAAACTCAATTGGCCATTGAAAGAAGAGGTGCTTCTTTCAATGGCCTAAAGTCATCTCCCTTTCAACTTCGACCTCCACATGAAACCCTCGGATAACAAGTTTTTCTTCTTTTTTTCTTGTTAACCTTCGAAACATGACAAATATTCAACGCAAAATTTATAAACATTTTCAATATACAGTCATGTCACATATAAATGTACATTTTTTAACATTCAAATATATCGCGTAATTTTCAGTATCTTTCTGATGAAAAATCCACAGCAATATGTATATATGTGTATATATGCATGTGTGTATGTACATATATATATATATATATATATATATATATATATATATATATATATATATATATATATATAATTGAAGCGAAATTATCGACCGTGATATATTATAAAAAATTAATTTAAATTCGTGTAAGCGGTCAATTAGGAAAAAAACTCCTTTATTAAATAACCCTATATTTCGCAACAGACTTTGTCGCTTCTTCTGGGGTAAAAAATGTAGAGTTGAAAAATAATAAAATTGACATACAAAATATAAAAATCATTTTTATATTTTGTACGTCAATTTTAAAAAATGTAGAGTTGAAAAATAATAAAATTGACATACAAAATATAAAAATCATTTTTATATTTTGTACGTCAATTTTATTATTTTTCAACTCTACATTTTTTACCCCAGAAGAAGCGAGAAAGTCTTTTGCGAAATATAGGGTTATTTAATAAAGGAGTTTTTTTCTTAATTGACCGCTTACCCGAATTTAAATTAATTTTATATATATATATATATATATATATATATATATATATATATATATATATACCGGGTGTATTATGAAAAACCTTTGGGGCTGTAGCTTCCTTATATTTTATCTGATTTTAATGAATGACATGTCAAACTAAATCGTTTTTAAAGCACTTTAACCTGTTTTTTTTTTTTTTTAATTTTTTACATTTCGTTTTTGACAGACAGTAGTAATTTTTTTTTTTAATTGTACTACATACTTTTTTTTACTTATTCTAATAAACATTTATTTCCTGAAGACACCTCCATTAAATTGAGTGACAAATTTTTTATTATTAAAAAAAAAAACTACGAAATTTACAGAAATCAAGCATATATTTTAAGGAATCAAATGTTCGAAATTGGCCCCATTTTGTTCCAGACACATTTGACACCTTCTATTAACTCCAACTGCTGCGTTTAATATAAGATTTGGTGGTATTTCATGACATACTTGTACTATCCTTCTTACTAAATCATCTCTGGTATCAGGAGTGGTGTGGAGTCGAATAGACATGATCTTGAATGTAAGACCACAGAAAGAAATCCAGTGGATTCAGATCTGGCGATCTAGCAAGCCATCGAATAGGTCCGTAAGTGCCCATCCATCTGACGCCAAAATAATTATTTAGAACACCACCCTGTTTAACTCAGCAAGTGGCAACTCATCTAAATAATCGCCTAATTCATTGCGTAACAAATTATTATACTTTTCTTGGTTTAGATTACCCTCCACAAAAAAAGGCCCTACTACTCTATCGCCTAAAATGCCACACCATACATTTACACTGAACCGATTTTGAAAATTGTGTTGCATCACAACATGGTTATTTTCAGTGCTCCAATGGCGATGATTATTTCTGTTGAATACACCATTTTTCCCAAAAGTGAATTCATCTGACCACAACACACGACGATAAAAAATTGGATCTTCCCTTAGTTTATTCATGATAACCGTGCAGAATTGAACCCTTCATTGAGGGTTGTTTTCACCGAGAGCATGCACCTTCCGTGGTTTATAAGGAAAGAACTTGTTCTTCTTCAGAATGTACTGAACTGTAGAATGTGATACCTGCATGTAGTGAGCAATTTCTCGCGTAGACGTATTAGGGTTTTCTTCCACATAGAGCAAGACACTTAATTCTAAATTTTGATCATGAATTACAAGTGCGTTTATTTTCGGTTTTTGGAATGATCCGAAATTTCGTAAATTTCGCACGAGCCTTCCTAACTTATCGGCACTTGGACGCGGTCTGTCAGGAAAACGATTTCCATAAAGTCGCAAAGCAGCTGCAGAATTTGTTCCGCATTCAAAATATGCTTGAATCGCATCCACACATTCGCCATTATCCATTTCAATAACAAAATTTGGAAATAAATCGTTGAAAATGTTATAATGAATGTGTGACTGACAGATGTCACAGCTCTCTTCGAAAATTTGGAATGCACTTTTATCGTTCAATATGACTGCTTGATTTTTAAATTTTTAAAATAAACACTGTAAATGTTTTTGTTGACCCAACGCTCACTGATAACATTGCTTTGTAATCCTTTATGGGCTATATAGTATTGAATGTAAGTGATTTTAAAAGGTACACACATTTGCTGGTAATAAAATGAAATAGAGTATTTAAAATGCATTTAAGAAATCTCTGTGTTCGGAAAAACCAGAATAAATCGAACTAAAAAAAAACCTACAATTTCTCGTTTTTTTTCATACAAGGATATCGTTGTTTACAGTTTCATATTCAGAAAAAGTAATATATTTGAATAAGGAAAAAAAAATTTAGTGCAATTTAAAAAAACACAGTTTGTAGCTGTCTGTCAAAAACAAAGTGTAAAACAATATTCAAAGCGGATCACGTTACAGTGTTTTTAAAACGATTTAGTTCGACGTATAATTTATTACATACGGATAAAAAATAAAAAAGTTACAGCACGAAAGGTTTTTCATAATACACCCGGTATATATATACATGTTTTTTTTTTAAATTTTGTTATATTATTCTGCTTAATCTGTTTTTAGTTACTTATTTTTTATAATAATTATAATGTTCAATAGCTTTTATATTTAATATTGTAATTATTGCATTTATGTTCCGTAAATGGGGATCACCTGTTGGGCATTAAAGACTATTATTATTATTATTTATTATTAAAAAACATATTTGTGTTCATAATATAATGGGGTTTACTCGTCGTTCATTTTTTATTTACGTTACCGTGGCAACAAGTTTGTTGATAAAAATAGAAACGTTAACTTTTCTTAATGAATTTGACAAACATTCACGCTGTGAAAAATGGTTTTGATATTGCAAAATCATATAAATCTTGTTCACTTCTACTATGAATGTGCAAGAAGTTTAGTAGCGGGTTTAATAAAATTTAAAAAAAACAACTTTAGAAGGCCGTGCAGTTTACAGACTTACCGCAAGCTAATCCATAAATTTGAAGAAACTGGTTGCGTTACTGATAAATCAAAAATTTGGAAGGCCTAAAGTAGCGAATGAAATTACTGCTGTTAAAGTTTTACGTGAGACCGAAGAAATAGCCGGAAATAATAACTACCGAATATGTAGCGCTAATCAAGTTACAAAACGTCTCCAAATAAGTTACACCACGGTTTGGCTAATTTTCAGCAAACATCTAAAAACGTAGTCGTATAAAATGCAAGTTTTATTTGAACTTAAAGAAACTAATAAATAAGTTAAGTATTATTTTATTCTTCGTGTATTAGCACAAATTTAACAAACTCCACAGTGGCTAGATAACATTTTATGGGCCGATGAGGCGCATTTTGAACTGAGTGGTGGTGTTAATACGCACGATTGTAGGATTTGGTCGGAAAATCATTCGCATTCTGTAATTCAGCAAGGGATTCGTGATTTGAAAGTAACCGTCTGGATTAGAGTTCACATCCCGATTCATTTTAGTACCGTACTTTTTTGAGGAAAATCAAAATGGGCAATTCAAAACAGTTACAGTTACTGGAGAACGATATTTTACCATGCTGCGAAATTATATTATCCCAAGGTTGCACAATTACAATATTGAAAATATAATTTTCATTCAAAATGGCACCCCCCCCCCCCCACATCTAAACTCCAGTGAAAAAAATCTATTAATTAACACTTTTGACAATGGTATCATAAGCAGAAACTTTCCCAATACATGGCCAGTGCGTTCTCCAGATATTAATCCGACAAATTATTGGCTATGGGGCTATCTTAAAGAAAAGGTTTTTTTAAGTGATCCTATGACTATCCAGCAGCTCAAAGAATCTATTTCACAACAAGTGGTAGCTCAGTTGTTAGTTTTACTTTATGCGACGATGCGTTATTTGCAACCAAATTTTCTCACGTTTAACTGCTGACATAAAGTGCTTTGGATTTGACTCATACAAATGCCCAATGTCGCCCGAATAAATTCATATGATGTTTGTCGATCTTCCTCAAGTATTGCTCGAACAGCGGTTCTTGGGCGTCCGTCACGAAATTCATCACTGAGAAAAAAACGATCTCGTTTGAATTCGTTATACCAATTAGTAATTGTTGCCTTAGATGAGGCTTCTTCGCCAAATGCATTTCTAAGCCAATATTCACATTGTTTAGTAGTTAATGGCGCTTTAGAATCGTAAAAAGTCATATCCCTGAAATATTCTCTATATTTTTAGACGAAACAAAATCTTTAAATTATAATGGTTAACAAATTACGAGGAATAAATTGAATTTATTGATAACAAGAAAATCCAGTAGAATGTCAAAAACCTCGAATATTCAGGATATACAACATATATTTCAACACATTGTCGACGATCTCTCAAATAAGCAGCATGATGAAGACCAAATTTTTGCGAAAACTCTTTCCTTGGAGACTGTGGTTAAGCAATGACTCAAAAAAGATATAAAACCCCTTAGCAAAATTAGTAATCGTATCCTAAATACGTATTTCGACAACTAAGTTGTCATCTTCAGTAAGGAAAGCCACTAATCAAAGTGTTGAAAATGAGCACAGTATAGCTAATAACACAGAACCACGTACAGCTTTACACAGCGTCCACGTATACACTCACATTACAGTGAACACACAAACAAATATTATTTCAACTTACCCTTCCTAAGAAAACAGCAACACCATGTGTTTATTCTCAATGACCTCAACCTTTTCTACCTCCTTTCTAAGAACGAAAAAAGACAACTGTATGGAATAGGACAGTTGTCCTAGTTAAACGTATTAAATTTGTTTTTAACGATATGAATGTTTTCGTATGCGTCTAGATCTCTGGGATTGTTGATGTTTTTTTACAAGTTTTAACCCTTTTACCGATACGTTGTGATCCGCGGCCATGCATGGTTTGCGACGTTTGATTTTTCTGGTCTGTTAAGTTTAATATGTGATATGTGTTCTTTAAAACGTTTCATTTGCTTATATATTTCAAATTACAATTGTCCCAATTAATTTCGTTTATACCTGATTTCAAATTCAAATTAACTTTACCTTTGATATTACCTAGAAGACTTTTGATGGTGTTTTAGAACCGAAGCGCTAGAGACCTCGTTCTTTAAGAACTCTATTAAATGTTTTTCGTTATTAGATGGTATGGCACATATTCTTTTTCTCCTAGTTATGTTGAAATATCAAATTTGTGAATTCGCGGATTGTGTTTTTTAAATTCGTTTTTCTAATTATTATTTATTTCTATGTCAAAGCCATTATACCTCGCGATGTTTTTAATTAACTCATTGCATGATGCGAAATTGTTTCTAAGTTGGAGAAAAATTTTATGAAAAGAAACAATGCACAACAACAATGGGTAATTGCCTATCTCCTTTCATAGCTAACTTATTTATGAGTCAATTTGAAGTAGAATTTCAAAATAACGCCAAGTATTTTCCAAAAGTCTGGATCAGGTATGTAGATGATATTTTCCCGATTTTTGATACATGGAAATGTGAATTAGACATTTAAATTTGAAATATCCAACTATTAAATTCACGGTGGAAAAGGAAAACAATGATAGGATACCATTTTTAGATACACTAGTAATTAGAAATAAACATAAAATAGAAATCGATATTTTCCAGAAAGGAACCAATGTCAATAGATTCATCACCGCGGATTCAAATCATAATTTTCAACATAAGACATCTTCTTTCAATGTCTTAGTTAATCGGTTACTAAACTTTCCGTTAACAAAAGAGAGATACGAAACAACTAGATTTCATTAAAAACATCGCGAGGTATAATGGCTTTGACAGAGAAACAATCCACGAATCCACAAATTTGATATCTCAATATAACCAGGAGAAAAAGTACATATGCTTACCATACCATCCAACAACGAAAAGCATTAATAAAGTTGTTAAAGAACAAGGCTCCAAGTTGCGTTTCGCTTCGAAAACACCATCAAACGTCTCCTAGGTAATACCAAAGATAAAGTTAATTTGAAATCAGGTATATACGAAATTAATTAACATATCAAATATTAAATTTAATAGACCAGAAAAATCGAACATCGCAAACCATGTATTGACCACGGATCACAACGTATCGGTAAAAGGGTTAAGACTTATGAAAAACATCAACGAACCCAGAGATCTCGACGAATACGAAAGCAATCATATCGTTATAAAAAAATTTCATACGTTTATCTCGGACGACGATCCTATTCCATACAGTTGTCTTTGTTCGTTCTCAGAAAAGAGGTAGAGAGGTATTGCCGTTTTCTTAAGAAGGTTAAGTTGACGTAATTTTAGTTTGTGTTTTCACTTTAAAGTCAGTGTATATGTGGACGCCCTGTAAAGTTGTACGATATTCTGTGTTGTTAGCTTTACTGTGTTTCATGTTCAACACATTGATTAGTGATTTTATCTACTGATGAAGACAACTTAGTTGTCGAAATACGTATTTGGATGTGATTACTAATTGTGGTAAGGGGTTTCATACCTTTTTCAAATTTTTCCGATTTACTCAAGATAATTGAAAGTCGACTTTTGTCAAATGGTTTACAAATCAGCGCATATCACGTCCAACCGCCTCCGAAAGCATCTGCAATAGATTACAGAAATTAGCTGCAGTCAGCCGCAAATATTGAGCTTATCTTATGAGTTAACACGCGTAGTCTTGTAGAGAATTGTGAGTAAAGGTTTTTATTTAAAATATTTTATTGGTAATTTTTTCATCATATTTCGTCTCGAGTTTTGCGAGGTAATACTATTTTCTTATATTTAAGCTAATAATGTTTTGCAAAAGACAATGGTCAAAAACTTTATCCTATTTCTATCATATATCAATTTCAAAACAGCTATGCTGGAACTGAAAGCAAATTGTATTACTTAAATAGTATAAGTTTAGAAAAATATTCCAGTATTCCACTTTATTATAGGAGAAAATAGCTTTGAGCATTTGAGATAAAGAGGAATTTCTTCAAATTCTTCAATAAATACAATTCTTTCATAGAGATATTTTATTCATTGTTGTATCTGTCCATTTCTCTAAGAAATACATTTTCTTGAAAATACTGAAACTAAAGTTATTTCCGCAAGATTAATCGGGCAACCAGTTGGTATTTCTAGACACACATAATTCCCTTTTCAATTTTTCCAAACAACTTAAAATCCGTAAAACATCCATAAAATTTCACATTAAAATCGTGCCGTGTTAAATTTAGTTACAATTTCGCGTGCTCACAAGACATTCGAGATAAGACGGCCGCGACCGTGGCAACAACCACCTTCTTCCCATGCACAATAGCCTACAACATCGCTTCTTTTCTTCGTCTTCTTCGCGAGTCTTGGACTCTCACCCCGAAAATGCTAAAGTCGGCGTACCTACAAACAGCCGGATTGGATTTGGAATATCGAAGTACAGGGGGGATGCAGGTAACCTGACGGCGACAGATAGACAGGGTGAGAGTAGTAGAGGGTGAAATACACTGGGCGCTTGCGCCACTCGCTATTGAGTTCGCCCCAAGTCTGCAGCCCCACTTCGTCTTCAGCCTCTTCGACACTCGCGTGCGCGTATCCCGTGTGTTTATTCCAAACGACACTATGTTAACGATAGTATCGCTAGAGGAAACTCTTACACCGCTGACCGTCATGTTAACGCAAAGTTTGGAATTTAATTAGCACTTTTATTATTAATTTACGACATCTTGAACACTATCACGTGCGTAAGGTATTCATTGTTCATTCCATTTTCGGTGAAGAAAAATAATTTCCTCTTTTCCTCGATAATTTGTGACTAAGTGATTGATCACAGAAACGTTGTAAATTTTAAATACTGTCCCGGACTAATCCGTCAACACTTCACGGAAGGGTGACTTTTTTCCCTGTAATACTATAAGTGCTATACTTTGTTCTTAATTACTTTTTTTATCGAAAACTGACTTTAATTTATTCGTTCTGATACGAACTATGTGATAATGTGAAGGTGTATTTTGTGGGTAGAAAGAGTGGACAGAATAAACAGCAAAGATGGATAGTTTCGGTCACAGACCACCTCCATTACCTCGTAGGGTTAGGAATATATATGCAGAACCCTTTACACATGAACCCAGGTACTTAATTCCACCCCGATAATCTGATATATGTAATACGTTGACCCTGTTATTATATAATTTTACTCGTGTTTGTTTATTATATGTTATTATCAAGGGCACACTGTATTAAATAACATATACATATATATGAAATTTGCAATAAATAAATTGTTTTAAATAGATTCGAAAATTATACAATATTTTCGACTTGTGTTACATATTTATTAATAGTTAAATTATGTTAGATGAAGTTTTGATTAAGCACTCGCTAATTAAATGTGTACCATTTAATAGTAACGGTCGACTAAACCGAAAATTTCAAATGTTATTGTACTAACTATTAGACGCATCTTTATTTTTAAATATTAGTTTAACGAAATTTTTTTAAGAAATGAAAGTACAGCCAGTAAATTACTAAAAATAAAATTACGCATTTCAAAAATTCCGGAAATATTTGTCTCTTACCATTAATAATATCTTTCTTGCTAAGTATGGGACAGATAACTTAATACTAAATCGATGAACGTATCGCAAATTTTCAAATTATTCTAAAACAATGTTATTAATAAACGTAAATTGATATAAGTTTTAGTACTGTCAGTATCTCCAAGTGCGTAATGAGAAGGAATAATTGATGTCATATGGTACTGCAAAAAATATTTCTTGATTTATGATAAATAATTGGATAAATCTACAAAATGAGTAACGAAGACTTTGAAATTGATTTTATGTTCTTCTAATTATACAAGCCTATTTTTAAATTACATTTTTAGATGCCCTTGTAATATTAATAAAAGCCATTGTAATTTGGATTCATGTCATCTAAAGGATATTTCTTGATTCGCAGTACATAATTGGATAAATATACCACGACATCATTAATGAAGACTGAAATTAATTTTATGTTCTTCTAATTTTACAGCTCTATTTTCAAGTTATATTTTTGGACGTCCTTGTAATATTAATAAGAGATATTGTAATTTTGATTGATGTCATGCAAAAGATATTTCTGGATTCGTAGTAAATAATTGGATACCTTATACCACAAAATCAGTAATGAAGACTGAAATTAATTTTATCTTCTTCTAATTTTACAGCTCTATTTTCAACTTATATTTTTGGATGTCTTTGTAACATTAATAAAAACTATTATAATTTGGATTGATGTCAAGCCAAAGATATTTCTTGATTTGTAGTAAATAGTTAGATAAATATACCACAAAATCAGTAATGAAGACTGAAATTAATTTTATGTTCTTGTAATTTTACAGCTCTATTTTCAAGTTATATTTATGGATGTCCTTGTAACATTAATAAGAGCTATTGTAATTTGAATTGATGTCATGCAAAATATATTCTTTGATTCGAAGTAAATAATTGGATAAATATACCACAAAATCAGTAATGAAGACTTTGAAATCAATTATATGTTCTTCTAATTTTACAGCTCTATTTTCAAGTTATATTTTTGCATGTCCTTGTAACATTAATAAAAACTATTATAATTTGAAATGATGTCATGCAAAAGATATTTCTTGATTTGTAGGAAATAATTGGGTAAATAATCCACAAAATCAGTAATGAAGACTTTGAAATTAATTTTATGTTCTTCTAATTTATAGCTCTATTTTCAAGTTATATTCTCGGATGTCCTTGTAACATTAATAATAGCTATTGTAATTTAAATTGATGTCACGCAAGAGATATTTCTTGATTTGTACTAAATAATTGAATAAATATACCACAAAATCAGTAATGAAGACTTTGAAATTAATTTTATGTTCTTCTAATTTTATAGCTCTATTTTCAAGTTATATTTCTTGTAACATTAATAACAACTATTGTAGTTTGGATTGATGTCATGCAAAATATATTTCTTTATTCTTGAAATTAATTTTATGTTCTTCTAATTTTACAACTCTATTTTCAAGTTATATTTTGGGATGTCCTTGTAACATTGATAAGAGATATTGTAATTTAGATTAATGCCATGCAAAAGATATTTCTTGATTCGTAGTAAATAATTTGATAAATATACCACAAAATCAGTAATGAAGATTTTGAAATTAATTTTATGTTCTTCTAATTTTACAGCTCTATTTTCAAGTTATATTTTTGAAGGTGTTTGTAACATTACTAAGAGATATTGTAATTTGGATTGATGTCATGCAAAAGATATTTCTTGGTTTGTAGTAAATAATTGGATAAATATACCACTAAATCAGTAATGAAGACTTTGAAATTAATTTTATGTTCTTCTAATTTTACAGCTCTATTTTCAAGTTATATTTTTGGAAATCCTTGTAACATTAATAAAAGCTATTATAATTTGGATTGATGTCATGCAAAAGATATTTCTTGATTCGTAGTAAATAATTGGATAAATATACCACAAAATCAGTAATGAAGACTTTGAAATTAATTTTATGGTCTTCTAATTTTACAGCTCTGTTTTCAAACTATATTTTTGGATGTCCTTGTAACATTAATAAGAACTATTATAATTTGAATTGATGTCATGCAAAAGATATTTCTTGATTTGTAGGAAATAATTTTATGTTCTTCTAATTTGCAGCTATATTTTTAAATTGTATTTTTAGATGCCCTTGTAATATAAATAAGGACTATTGTAACTTTAATTTTATTTTAATATTTTTAGAACGTGATAGTCTTATATATTGAAGAGATTACTACAAAATAAAAAAGAAATAATTATATTTTTTTTAATTTTCAAAATAAAAACTAGAACACATGAAAAATGGTTATTGAAATTTATTGTAAAATAAATAGAGGTGAACTAAAAATGTGTAACTTCAAGTATATTTTATATAATACTAAAACAGAAATAAAATTTCATTTTAAAATAGAATTTACTGGGAAGAATTGCAGATATTTTAATAAAATTCCAAACAAATTCTTCTTTTAATTAGAAGATGTACACTTTCATTCAATTTATATTATACAGGCTTATAGGTACTATTAAAGCAAATACTAGCCTGACAATATTAAATAAACCAAGACTCCCTAGATTATTAAAAATTCCATTGCAATGTTCGGGAATTTTACTTTAGTTACAGGCGATAATTCGTTTATTAAAAGATAAACTGAAAGGCCGGAAATATTTTTCCGTATGAACTCATCTGTTGTATTAACTGAACTAACATTCATAAATACTTACGTGTTTAGGAGGAGGTAATAATCTCAAATTGATTGGAGAAGCAATTTAATGAATAATTATTTAAAAATGTACAAAATACAAATGAATACATATTGAAACGTATGTTGAACAGAATAATAATAGTATTTTTACTTAAAAAAATGTATAAAACCCGTTACCTCAATTAATAATCGTATCCCAAATGCGTACTTCGACAAGTAAGTTGTCATCCTCAGTAGGTAAAACCAATTATCACAGTGATGACCAAGGGGCACTGTAAAGCTCACACAAAGTATCGCGAAACGCTTTGCAAGGCGTCCACGTATATTTATACACAATATTTTTACAAACCAACATATATAGAAGTCCACCTAAAAGTTAATATAGAAATACAAATACAATGCCTTCAAAATCTTTCCTGAATAGAGATGGTCATGCTTTTTGATAACAATTGGCAAGCATGCATGCACGTAATAATCACTTTGACAGTTTGTATGTCACGAATATGTGTCCAAAAATTAGAAACTTTGAAGACAAAGTCGAACTCAACGCTTCATGTTCTCAAAACCTTTTACCAGGAGTTGTGGGGTTATGTCAGCACAGGAATCCCAAATAGCATTGCGAAGTCCTGCGATTATGTAATGTCTGATGTTGAAAATGGTATTTTTTAAATAAGGAAAAATAAAATAATGAAAAATTGTCAGATCCAGAGATTTTGGAGGAAAATTCATAATTTCTCGTCGAAAAATTGTTGCAGAAAAGCTATTGTATTTCGAGATTTGTGTGCCGGTGCATTATCTTGCTGAAAAAATCCTTCAGTAAGTTCGTCATCATAAAGTTCATTAATAAAATGTTGTAATAATTCATTTTGGTGTATTTCAGCAGTTACGGTTTGGTTAAAAAATATAGGCCTGACAATTCGTTTCCTTGAAACTGCTAGCCAGACGCCTATTTTTCATGGATCTAATAAAGTTTCCATGAATTCGTGAGGTTTTTCTGCCACCACATTCTCATATTTGGCTTATTTAAATAGCCATAAAGACGGCACCAAGCATCGTCAGAAAAAATTTAGTTTCATTACTTACGTTATGTAAAAACCATTGACAGTACTGTGTTCTCGCACCAAAATCTACCTGCGTGTGTTCAAAAAGCGCTTGAATTCTATATGGAAACAACTTTAAGACTTTTTCTACATCAGTATAGCATGTTCCCACTGACAAACGAATTTCTTGAGAAAGTTTTGCAATGAATTTTTTTTTATATGAGTTGTTCATTCGCCGTCAAATAACCTCTATGTAATCTGCGGTTCGTGTTTTAAGTGGTTCACCGCGAGGTTTACGAGTTACTGCCCCTGTTTCACAAAATTTATCAATAGAAGCATGACCATGACTTAGCAGCTGTGCATAAGTAACTGGAAGATTAGGAAACTGTTGCCGGAAGTCATGCAAGCACTGATTAATGGAATAAACCCATTCACCATTGTCTAACTTTCGACCAGTTTTATAGTAAATTTCGATTATAAACTGTTGTTACTCTAACATGCTAATAATAAAATTATACAATCAAATGTAATGTTTTCTAATTTAAGTTTGTCACTGACAGCTATCACAATTTGGACGGGCACCAATTGAGCACTTTATTACACCCAGATAAAAATGTATACCGTTGCCGGACACATCAATTGAGCATCAAGGACCATACCGAGACAAACCAATTGAGCACTTTAGATTAGCCAATTGCGCACTTTATTAGTAGTTTATTAGTGAACAAACTAACGAGTTAGGAGGTGCTGAATTAATGCAAACATCTTTCTCGGCCAAATAAAAAGCAAAAATTATAATAGGCATTTTTATTAAAAAAATTTTTCAGCAATAATTATGTCCTTTGGCCAGTTATAATCGTTACATTCTAAAGCGTAACTTAACTAAGGATACCTAAATAGATGCTAATAATAATTTTAAATTGAAATAAAGAGATTAACATTAGGGATCGTCCAAAATTAGAAAGTGCTGAATTCGCCTGTCTCAAAGGGTCGCTTTGAAAAGGTACCTGATCCTCCTGGTGTCCAATTCGCCGGTCTAAATTTATTACATCGAGAGCTTGGTGCCCAATTGGCACGCGCCGCACAATTTAAAGTACAATTTAAAAATAACGCAGAATCGTCAATCTTACTGAAGAAAATACTTGAAAAACAGTCTACTCTAATACGTTGAGGTGCTAATTCTGCACACCAATTAAAATTAATTGATTTCCTGCAATATAAAAAAACTGTTTTATACATTTAACATACGAGGGGTCCTTTTATATTCCCGGACTAGACATTTTTCAAGTTTAATATAATTTTTTATTATAGTGTTTTATTATCATACATGCCTTGGTAACGACTTCGAAAATTTACAAAACAATTGCAGCAGTATTAGTTCTGATATCTGTCACTTTGTGTTGTCTCGCATCAAAATGCACAAACTTGAATATCGAGCTGTTATAAAATTCTTGACAAAACAAAGAAAATCTTCAAAAATTATTCGTGAAGAAATGTTGGCTGTATACAGGAATGATTGTCCTTCAAAGTCGACTAAGACGAATGGTCAAAATTGTTTAAACATGGCCGAGAATCACTGGATGATGATCCCCATTCAGGTCGGCCTGTTGACGTGATCACCTCCGATGTTATTGGAAAAAACAAGTGTTTGGTACTGGAGGATGCAAGATTAAATAAGCGACTATTAGCAGCTTCATTAGGAGTTTCAAAAAGCATGGTTTTCAAAATTCTAAACGAATACCTTGGAATGACAAAAGTTAGTGCCAGATGGCTTCCGCGAATGCTTTCGTCATTCCAAATGCGTGTGCGGATCAAGACCTGTGAACAATTTTTAGCGCTTTGTGAAGACGAACCAGGTTTAATTATCAATCGACTTGTCACCGCAGATGAGACCTGGGTCCAACATTTTGAAGCTAAGTCAAAATAAGAATCAATGCAATGGCATATTAAGGGTTCTAGCCCTCTTAAGAAGTTTAAAGTCACCCCTTCCGCAGGAAAAAATAATGGCAACGATTTTTTGAGAGAATACTAATGATTGATTTATATTATCTATGCAAGGGTAGTACGGTAACAGGAGAGTATTACGCTAGATTAATACATCGCCCAAGAGATTCTATTAAAGTTAAAAGACACGGAAAACTAACGCAAGGTGGCCTGTTGCTTCACTATAATGCACCAGTCCACAAATCAAGACTTGCAAAGGCTGCCGTTACCGAATGTGGCTTCACAAAAATAGACAATCCACCTTATAGTCCAGATCTCGCTCCGTACGACTATTTTTTGTTTCCTAATCTTAAAAGAACTCTAAGGTGAACAAAATTTATGGACAATGAGGAACTTATAGCGGCTGTTGAAATGTATTTTGCAGACAAATCAAAGGAATTTTTTTATAATGGATTAGAGATGTTATTGAAACGATGTAATAATACTTGTATACTAAAGCAAGGGGGCTATATTCAAAAATTAATTTTTATTACTTTTCGAAGCTGCTTAGTCATGCCTAGTCCGGGAATATAAAAACGACCCCTCGTATATACTTTTGTTCATGCGCTTTTTGCCATATGTACTGTCCGAGCTTTAGCCAAAATATTAGTTCTTGAAAATGTAGCTGTCAATCGTGTGCCGTTATGGGATACAAGAAATTATTGCAGTTCGCCAAGTAATGATGGCGAATCAATTCTGTTTGTAAGAGTTTTCATTACAAAGTTGGCACTAGAAATATTTCTCCGATCCGATAAAGGCTCCACTCGCTCAAAAAACTGTTGTAGTCTACACCACGCGGTGGATATATGTTACTAGTTGTAAAAGCCATAAACTAAATGTTAATAAAGAATAGGGTATCAAGACCCTTCTTGTTTCGATAATTAACTTAAAACATCTTCAATTATTTCGTATATTTTCATAAAATTGGATGTAAGTAATCGGAATTCTAGAATCTACGAAATATCTGTTAAATTTAATTAAGATATATTGAAATAATGTCTTATTTAATAACTAAATTTTGAAACTACATATTTAGTTTTTAGAACACTAATTTCTATTAATCAAAATATTCTGCTTAAACACGCATCCACAAACAATTAATATCGGCATAGATACCACAACAAGCATCTGTGTCTGAATCTATAGAAGTGGTGAATGTTTCAACACATTCAGCATTTTCAACAAGAAATTATTTTGCCTTTAAAAATGCGTTCAGTGATTTTTTGAGATATGTAGGATCTTGCGTTTTCATGTAATTGATTCCTGTGTTTTTATGCGAGTTATGTTGTCGTGAATAAATTAGCATTCATATTGAAATATATGCCGCTTCCACGATTAAGTAAGGATTACTTATACCCGTGTACTCCGCCAAACTGTTATCTGACTTGTCTATCTGATGTTTCATCATCAACTTATCTAGAAAAGGTCCACGTTTATTTATTGTGTCTTACAAAATCAGCAAAAAGGATAAGGGCCCACAATTAATTGATCAGACTTGCTCCCCTCTGAGAAACTTGTTCTTAATATAGCTTGTGGCATAAAAAGACCCCAATATAGCATTTAATCTGTCCGTACATTCGAGGTTTGATTTTAATCGTTTTCCACTAAAGTTCCTAAAAGTCTAACCGAATAAGGTTTCAGTTGGAGTGTTCCCCGAGATTGATTTTCAAATGATATTTTATAGGAAGAGCATAATGTCAAGTTAAATTAAGTCAACCATATACAACTAGATTAAAAAATTGGAATTTTATTCTAAACATACGCGGACGTTACCAACTGTCATAAAATTTCCCTAAATTATCAAATTACTCACTTTCTCTTATGAAAAAATACATTAACAAATGCAATTGCAAAAAAAATACCATAAAAAAACACGTTTCATAAGACAATAGTCTTATGAAACGTGATTTTTTATGGTATTTTTTTGCTTTAGTAAGCACTCATTCATTAAAAACTCGTTCTTTAAACTTGAATTCATTCTTTCAAGTCTTTCTTTGGAGACTGTGGTTAAGTAAAAACTTAAAAATAGGTATATAACCCCTTACCACAATTATTAATCGTATTCTAAATACGTATTTCGACAACTAAGTTGTCATAATCAGTAGGTAAAACAACTAATCACGGTGTCGCACATGGGGCACAGTAAAGCTACTAAACTGCTTACGCAACAACTTTACACGGCGTGTAAAGTTGTTACTGTGCCCCATGTGCGACACCTTGATTAGTGGTTCTACCTACTGATGATGACAACTTAGTTGTCGAAATACGTATTTAGAATACGATTAATAATTGTGGTAAGGGGTTATATACCTTTTTTTTTAAGTTTAATTCATGCTTCAAAACGTCTCTTATGAAACTTGTTTTTTAATGTACTATTTTAATTATCATGAATTATAATTATTTGTTTGATTTGGGGCTAAAGCTTAGCTTCGCTGAGTTATTTGAAAGCAACAAGCATTGCTTTTTTTATGAATTAAATCTACCTTGCATAGAGTATCCCATGTAAAGTATCGTATGATCAAAAAGTGTTTGGATCGCTATTGCCGTGGAATTTACGAGATATCTATGAAATTATTTATTTCAATTAGTTTTGACATTTACTTGACAACTTTCAAGTCAGCTGGCTATAAAATATACATAAAATGCAACTAATTACCATAACCTAAACTCTATTTTATTTGTGACATATTGTCATTAATTTTTCCCCGAAGAAAAATTAAAGAAACAGTAAAAGACTATATATATATTTATGTACATTTTATTCCAGGAAAATAATTAGAGATATTTTATATTTTATTTAAAATTCGATTATAATGTGTATTTTGTCCACGTCTGTAGAATGTTCGAGCGTGGTCTTGATGTTTGAGGTTCCCGCCACTTCGGAAGTATATTGTCGTAGTCGCTCCTTTGATTTTGTTTTAGGGATGGATAGATCCATTTCCGTAGGGCAGCGTTAGAGATTTTCCATCCGTTAAACAGATAGGTTGAGTTAAATTTGTCAGAATAGAGACTTCTTTTTTATTCAGTATATTATAGTTAATTTCGGCTTATGTTTTTAGTTGTGTTATTCTGATGTGTTTAAAGTAATTCTCGATTAATTACGAGTTTCTGATACTTGTAATTTTTTATTTGTGCGACCTATCTGAAATCTCTCTTTTAGTATAATTTTTTAGTGAAGTGTGACGACCACATTAATTAATGTACGTGTACATTTGCAAGTATATTTATATATATATATATATATATATATATATATATATATGATAATTTTGATGTTCTCGCGGTTGTATGATGAAATGATGGTTTCTCGGGTTCTTGGCCGCGTGTGAGATGTGTCCTGAGAAGGATTGTTGTCTCGACGTTTCGACGGTATCGCACTCGTCAAGTCTCTGAAGACGCTGAAGTTACTCTTCAGCGTCAAGTGAAAGAACAACTCTAGAAAATGACGAGTGCGATCCCGTCGAAACGTCGAGACAACAATCCTTCTCAGGACACATTTCACACGCGGCCAAGAACCCGAGAAACCATCATTTCATATATATATATATATATATATATATATATGTATATATTAATTTAGTTATGATATTTGTATATTGATTGAGATCGTAAATTCAGTAAACTTTTAGTTTATAATATTTTATAGTCAGAAAAATTTTCAACATTTTATTTTTTTAGCTAGTTTTTGCTTTTAGCTGGCTGTAGTTGTATTGAAGGTCAGGGAAATTTGGTGGGAGTTTGATCATGTTATAGAGCGCATGATCTTGTCATATTGTTTTAGTTGCGCGCTGACAGATAATTTTCTGTTTGACGTTTGAAGTTGTGGGATAACGTAATTCTTGAAGTTTGAAAGTTTTTCCAACTATATAATTAGTTTTAATTTAGCTCGCGGTCACGTGAGGTTTTTTTTCTTGTATATCAGTCAATATTTATACAAGTTTTCCTCACGCTGTTGCACAATTGTTGCTTCAGCACTTCTTTATACTCTATAAAGTCGATTTTTTCTTTTTTGCTTTTTTTATTACATGTTCGTACTGTTAATGTTTGATTTCTTTGCTAATACATTTTGTTTTATTTAACACATACCCTTTGAGGGTAACCCTGAAGATACAAGAGCTCCTGAAAGGCTGACCCGACTATAGATAGACCGAGCAAGCTATTGTGTATTGTGGGCCAATTTAAATAATTAATCAACACCACAATACGTAGCAATATGTGTACTTCAAACTACAGAAGTAAATAATTCTATAGATGTTTTTTACACTTCATGGCTATCGCGATCCAATGACTTTTTGATCATACGTTATATTCGAATTAGTGGAGAGTGTGGCATAACAAAACGATAGGAATCTGCATATATTGCATAAGAACATATCTAAACTTGAAACTAACTATAACTATTTAATTAAATGAAAATTATAATTTGTGTGGTACGCTGTACATATTACAATAAATATCTAAAAATTGATCGTTTCTTGGTATCAAGTTTTCTTTTCTAGAAAATGACAAAATAACTTTAAAACTTCACTAGTTGTAATACCAGTAATAATAATACATGGTTTATATATCCCCCAACAGTTTAACACAAATTCAGGGAGACCGGCAGGCCTGAGTTATTAGTACATTCGCGCCCGTGGAACAGCTTGAGTTTTTTTTGGTTATTAGGTTTAACCTTGAACGAGAATTTCACGAGAGTCTTTCCAGACAGGAGTACCGGTTTCAAATCCGGTACTCCGACGTGATAAGCTTACAGTGACTATATCTGTTTTCACTTTCCTTTAATGAACTTTTAATTCCTATAAACGAGATGCGAGCGTCATTACTTGTGTCCATTAAATAGCGACTCCGGGTTCGAACCCAAGACCCTGTCATGCTAAGCTAGTGAGTTAACACTGAGATAGCGGTCGACGAATTATAATTTGCTGTATCTGTATTTACATTCTTGTTAATCATTTGCCATTAGTTGTGTCAATTAGAAAGAATAATTGAGAGCTTAATTTCCTGCGTAATATAGAATATTTTCGTTACGGTAACGTACAACGTAAAAGTTACCCTGATACCAGGGCGATTCGTAAAGTAGGTTCTGTTTGGTTATTAAAAAAGACACTAATACATGAAAAGTTGTTATTATATAAAACTCAAAGCTACTACATACTTTCAGCTATTTTTCTACATAGTTGCAATTAAGATTGAGACATTTGTCATAGCGATGAACAAGCTTTTAATGCCCTCTTCATTAAGCCATTCTGTAACACTGTCCCGCAGCTCTCTTGTTTCATAATATCTACACGAAGGATGTCTTTCTTGTCCTAAAAGACAGTGACTATTACTTTTCTTGCAGAAAAGTTTGATAACACTTTAAAGGTTTCCCTCGTAGGCGAATTACAGCGACTCCACTGCATCGACTATCTTTTTGTCCTAACATTCACATAGGTGACCCAAGTCTCATCACTTGTTACGATATGCCTGAGGAAATCTTCATCTTCTACATTATAACGTGTCAGACAAGTTAGTGCCGATTACATTCTCTTTGCTTTATGGTCTTCGGCAACAAGTTTTGGCAACCATCGTGAACAAAATTTGTGGTAAACTAGATGTTCAGTAACAACTTCGTATGAAATTTGAGCATTCAGTTCTGTGATTTTGAATAGCCGATTTTCACGAATTTTTTCTTAGACATTACCCACAAATTCGTTCGTCACAACAGTTGGTGTTTCATTCCGTTCTTATTTATAGACATTAGTTCGTCCTTCTCGAAAGATACGGCACTATCTTCTAACCATACTGTCACCATGGCATTTTCACCATAAACAGAACAACGTTCACGATGAATCTCAACTGTCTTCATGGTCTTTGCAGACAGAAATCGAATAACAGCACGCAGTTCACAATCGACGGAATTTTCAATTCCGACAACCATTTTAAACGACCAAAGTAGCACGAAAGAATGTCCGAGCGATTTTCTCATTAGCATTGCCAGATTCACACTGAACCAGACTACACCGCAGCGCTGTGATCACGCCGATATCCCCACTCCTCTGTTCACTAGGCGGAAACGGAACTTACTTTACGAATCAGCCTCGTATATAAATATATTTAACGAACACAAGTTTGATATCAATTATTGTAAAAAATAAATTTATAGTTTCCACTAGTACAAATATATAGCCCATTTAGATAATCAACATTTCGAAAATTTATATATAAAATATCCTTTATATGGAAAAGAAAAAATAGAAAAACTTAAACCGGAAGAGAATATTACCCAAAAGATTTTAAAAGCCCACTAGCGTTGCTAGAGAAACGACCCTGTCGAGACGTTTCCATAAATCAAAAATAGTGGTCGTCATAAAATGTAAGCAGTTGGATGTTCCTTTGCATAATAATAGGCAATATTACGTATATTTGTGGAAGGCTAAGAATGGGCAACACTGGGTAAAATATGTTTGTTTTTCTGTACAAATATTGAATTTTCCGGTTAGAGTCTTATTAAAATTGTTATGCAAAATTTGCATATAAATTAATTCGCTTAGAGCAGAAAAAATCTTGATTTAGACGTTAGTGAATATGTGCCTGGAAAATGTCTTTATGTTATTGAATTTTTTCCAGTTATGCGATGTAATGTTATATAAAATGTCAAAATTATTTGCGACACGAAATAGTAACATCTCTCTATGAATATACATAAATACGATATTAGAAATAGAACATATACTACGAATTATTGTTGTTAGTTTTTATTCTACATACAAGAATCTGTTTTTTTAATCCACATAAACGTTAAGTTCTACAAAATTCCTTAACATTCAACCTAATTCAAATTAGTTTGACAAATTTGATGAACAGGAACGAGTACGTATGTCGACGACCACGCTTAAATTCGGCAACCCATTGTTTTTAACAATTGAAAACGAAGAAGCCGGTTCTATTAGTGTTAAGCCTCTCAAATGAAAGTAATTTATCACTGCTCTCAACTCAGTTTTTTACATTATTACAACATCACATGAGACGTTCATTTTGGCGCACTGTCAAAACAGACTAATTGGCATGGCCCTCTGTACTGTCATATTTAACCTACTAAAGGATCATTCTACAGAATGGTAAAGAAGATTCTTGGGAATTCGCGTCATCTTTGTGTTAGGCCACGTACTTTACGAATAATTATTATATGTATATATATATTATTAATTTAATTTAATATTTATGAATTCTCATTAACATCGCGGTTTTCATCATTTGTATATATACACGCAATATAGAAATGAAAGTCGTATCTATTCCTGGATAATGTGTACTGAAGATTAGTAAAAAACATGAAATATCGGTATCGGTACATTCCAGGCTGGATATGGCTTTCACACATTTTTCATTTGCCCGGACAACCTGGACGGTTGGCGCCGCGACGTGTTGTATCTGCATTATTAGGCAAATGTGATTTTAACATTTGTGGAAATTAATACAACAAATTATAGCGGCAATTGCATGTAATGTGGGAATTTAATATTTATTAATTCTCATCAACATCGCGTTTTGCATCATTTATATATATATATATTGTATATATATATATATATATATATATATATATATATATGTTTTAACTGGATTCCGGGTTTTCTTCCGCGTTTCCACTGTTTGGTCTTCGTAAAGACCGGTGCTGGTTTCTGGACGACGTTTCGGCAAAGTCACATTTGCCATCTTCAGGTCTGCGATAACTGTCTGCTTCTGGTTACTAGTAAACTAATATATATATATATATATATAAAGATAATTATTTCGTGACCTTTGTATGTTATGGCAGATTCAATTAAATGGCGTTTTAAGATCTGGTTTTACTTCAAAATGTATATATTTAAAACAATCTTACATGTTTCGGCATATAATGCCTTTTTCAAAGAATTTAAAATATAAATGACAGTATATTAATGTCATACTTATACAATTGTAGTTGTCATGGATAAAATTATTTCAACATTCCAGTTTAACAATAATAATTCATGCCTTGGCATTCTAAAAATAGATGGTTAGAGCAACGGTCCGGCAAACCGTAGAATTGGGTTCAAGTCCCAACGTAGAAAAAAATTTTCAAGTTAATTTCGTATGATTTGCGTTGTAATTTGTAGACAGCAATGTTTACATTCACATTTACCTCGAAAAATAACATACTAATTTGAAAATATTTAATATAAAAGCTGAGAACCCCAAGAATTTATTAAATGATGTACTAAATGAACGGCTACGAAATGATGTACATGTATTAATACCTAAGGAGTAAAAATTTCAATTTCAATCTTTCAAAACTGACATCTGAATTATTAACATCGTCACCTTATAAGGCGTTTCTAATAAACTTGAACCAAGGTCTATCGCATAAACATCTATTTTCAAAACTAAAACTCAAAATAGAAAAAAATCGAGAAACACGTCTACAAAATACGATGTCGCGATTGCGATAGTTACTACATAGGCCAAACTGAAAAATATTTATACAAAAGAATACATGTTGTCTAAGTGTTTAGAGAATGCCAAGGCATGATTTATTATTATTGAGCTTGAATGTATTATTGAATAATTTTATCCATGTTATTGTATGACATTAATATATTGTCATTTATATTTCAAATTTCTTTGAAAAAGGCATCATATGCCGAAACATATAAGATTGTTTTTAATATATACATATTGAAGTAAAACTGATCTATATATATATATATATATATATATATATATATATATATATATATATATATTATTTTCGCGACCTTGCTATTATATGGTAAACTTAATCAGTCGGCGATTAAAGGTCTGGTTTATTACTTCAAAGTATATATATTCAAAAAAACCCTACATGTTTCGGCAATTATGCCTTTATCAAGATTTATATTCTGTCATCTATATTTTATATCCTTGATAAAGGCATAATTGCCGAAATATGTAGGGTTTTTTGAATATATATACTTTGAAGTAATAAACCAGACCTTTAATCGCCGACTGATTAAGTTTACCATATATATATATATATATATATATATATATATATATATATATATATATAGTAAACCTAATCAGTAGGCGATTAAAGGTCTGTATATTACTTCAAAATATATGTATTTAAAAAAAAAAAAAAAAAAAAAAAAAAATCCTGTCATTCATATTTTGTATTCTCTTGATAAAGGCGTATACAGCCGAAACATGTAGAGTTTTTTAAATACATATATTTTGAAGTAATATACAGACCTTTAATCGCCTACTGATTAGGTTTACCATATCATACCAAGGTCACGAAGTTATTATATATATATATATATATATAATATATATAATATATATCCACTATATATATATAAATGTATATGTACTCTGAAATGTAGTTATACATGGTTGCGACATAAAATATAAAATCCAACGACATTATAAGAGCTTTTCTGAGTGTAATAGTGCATAGTAGAATAAATTAGACAAACTGAATTTTGTGAGAACTCAAATTTGAAATATAAATTATATTCCATTTGATACAAACAAATATTGTTTCCCGAATAATATAATAAAGAAATCAGCAGATCTCAATATGATATACTTCTTAAATAATGTTAAAATAGTAAAAAACAACTACAACAAAAACTCCTTAATCTACATTTAACCACTTATCTGAAAACCGAAAACATTACATAGCTTTTAAAGAATCTACTCAAAACCGTAATACCTCAATTTCTATTCATTGCGCAAAAACAAGATATTATCCACATTTTAACAGAATGCTTCTATTTTGCAATTTAAATACGCCCTTTCTCGCCTCATTCTCCGTCTCTCCGACACGTTTCTCTTATTTTTTACTGCAATTTCTCTTCAAATTCATTTCGCGACCGGTTCCGAAATAGTGCGTAAACATATTAACGATTCAAACAGCTTTAATTAAAAAGTTCTCTTTTACTGCGGCGCCAGAGACCCGTTGTTGAAAACTGCTGTCAACACGACCGTATTTATGGATTGCCCGCAGTAGCAATAATTAAAGCACTAAATAATTAATAAACTATTCATTATCTCCGTGTTCGGACATTTCCAGTTTGCACGGCATCAAATTGATGCGTTTTAAATCAATAACATTGTTACTGGTTTATGTATTGGACATGTCGCAGGATATAAATAAGGGTGTTGTCGGAAATTCTGTCTATTATATAGAAATATAAATGCTGTATGTTGCATTTGGCACATGTTGAATTACATTTTAATAAAACAAATTGAGTGGATGTAATTAATTATTGAAACATTGATTTATATTTTAGCAAATTCTAATATCGAATCAGAAAGAAATATCAATTATTCGATCAACAGTAAACTGACTATTCTCTTTTACCAATTTCATGTAATAATACTGAAATATGATGAAATAAAACACAACACTTTTTTCACAAAAATAGTTTTAATAAACTAAATGTACATTTCATGTACTCTGCACACATCATCAGTAGTACTGTTTAAACATAATATCTACGAGACAATATATAATATGAAAATAAATCATATACAGAAAAATTAGAGGTAGGGTGAAAACAAAACAAATTAATGAAAAATTACAATGAATCTTAAAACTAATACAATTTCTGAGAATGAGTTCATAAGGTAATACCAAATATCTATGAAACAAAGGGGGGGATCGGGTTGGACTAACGTCAAAAGAATTAGGAATTACAATATAAAATATTAATGTTCATGAAGAATTTAATGCTGTTTACAAGATGTCTTAAGTATTTAATGATGTTGGTATACATGCCAACAGTTTATTATTGAGGGGTGGAATATCATTATTTAGAAGATAATTTTTGTGTTTTTTCATATATATGGCTTCCCACATGTCTAGATTTCTATTACTGCTTTTTTTAATTAAACTAACATTTTCTAAATTGATGTTGTGACCTTTATCTGTATGATGTAGAGCTAATGCTGACTTTTCTATATTGTGTAATTTAACATCAGCCCTGTGTTCTTTGTATCGTATTTGAACATTTCTTCTGGTTTGCCCGATGTATAATTTTAGACAAGAATTACAACTTATTTTGTAAATGCCCGACTCTTTCAACGCATCTTTGTTAACAATTTTTGTTTTTAGACATTGTTGTAACTTATTATTGTTGGAGAAAGCTGCAATTAAATTGTATTTTTTAAACAGTTTTATTACACTGTTATGCCCATTTTTATGAAATGATATCTTACAGGATTTTCTATTGTTGTTCAAAGTGTCTGGTGTTAGAGTGATTTTTGAAGTTTTGAGCCTTTTCTTTTCTAGTTTGTTTTTAATTTTCAATACTAATTGTTTGTCGTAACCAATCGATTCTGCAACTTCAACTATGTAGTCTTAATTCTTTCTTAAAATTCATAGGAGGTAGAGGGATTGACAGTAATCTCTTGATTAAAAAATAAAAATTGCTCTATTTATATTTGTGAAAAGTGTACGAGTGTTTATGAATGTAATTGTCTGTATGTGTTTCTTTTCTGTAGATGTCAAATTGAAATATATTGTCTGATAATGAAATTTTTAAATCTAAAAAGGGTAAAGTTTTTATCTTTTTCTAATTCGTGCGTAAAACGTATTGAAGGATATTATTTATTTAAAATATTTAAGAAAGCCTCCGTATTGAAAGATTCGGATATCACTGTAAACACATCATCTACGAGGGAAAGTCATTAAATAAGTCACAAACTGCTGTGTAGGAAAGCTGAAAGTAGGAGTGAGTTGTTTCCCTATTTGTCAATAGGTGTCACCACAATCCAGCTTTATAATTCTCAAGTGACAGTTGGTGTGCGCGAACACAGGCAGTGTTAAAATGGCGACCGTGCTCGAAGATTGCACTGAGGAAGAGCAACGTGCTATTGTGCGTTTTTTCTGGGCAAAAGGACTTTCTGCCAAAGATATTCATAAGGAAATGTCTCCTGTTTACGGTGAAAAATATTTGTCGCGTAAAGCCGTATATAACTGGGTCGAAAAATTCTTTCAAGGACGCTCAAAACTTGTTGACGATCAGCGAAGTGGCCGCCCCGTTTAGATTTCGACAGATGCAACACTTCGACGGGTGGAAGAGATGATTTGAACTGACAGGCGGGTAACAATAGACAGTATAGCAACTGCAATAGGGTGTTCTCATGGTTTAGCCTACGAACTGATGCACGATCGTTTGAATTTCCGAAAAGTTTGCGCACTGTGGGTACCTAGACAACTGACCGAGGAACACAGAACAATTCGAATGGGCTTGTCCTTGCAACACCTCTCTCGATACACAGTGGAAGGGGAGAACATGCTTAACAGGATTGTTACTGGTGATGAGTCATGGGTGCACCACTACCAACCCGAAACAAAGCGTGCTTCAATGCAATGGAAACATCCTTCTTCGCCGTCAACAAAGAAATTTAAGGTTGTGCCCACAGCTGGTAAGGTTATGTGTTCTGGGATTCTCAGGGAGTGCTCCTAGCCCATTTCCAGAACAAAAAGAGAACGTGACTGCTGAATCATACTGTAGAGTTTTGTTGTTGCTTCGGGATGCAATTCGACGAAAACGTCCAGGCCTACTGACGAGAGGAATATTGCTGCATCAAGATAATGCCAGGCCCCATTCGGCCCACTTGACCCAGGCGAGAATTGCGCAATTAGGGTGGGAACTTCTTGAACATCCGGCTTACAGTCCCAACCTGGCCCCAAGCGACTATCATCTGTTCGGTCCACTCAAAAAGCATCTTGGCGGCAAACATTTCGAGGGTGACAACGTTTTTCAACAAGAGGTACGCACGTGGTTCAGACGCCAGCCCAAACACTTTTATGCAGCAGGCATTGGGGCATTGATGAAGCGATGGGATAAGTGTATTAATGTAGATGGAGACTGTTGAAAAATAAAACTTGTTTTTGGCTAACTATTTCTCTAATTATTTTTATAATACCTTTATATGACCTAATTACTGACTTTCCCTCGTACATATCTTGCCCAAAACTGAGGAATAATGCCACAATTAGCTTTGAATTTGTTTTCAAGGTTATTCAAAAATAGGTTTGCTAAAAAGGTGATAGATTGCCTGTAGCTGTGCCATGTGTTTGTTTATAGAAGTTATTGTTGAAAGAGAAAGTGTTTTGATCCATGCAAAGTGTTGTTAGTTTTATGTATTCGTTTGTTCAATCGGAAGAGGTCTAATTGAATTCTAGAAAGTCTTTAAGCATAATTAAAGTAGCATCTATCGGAACACTTGGAAACAGGGACACTATATCAAAGGAAATAAGTTTGTCATTTGACTCTACAAATTTGGTAATGAGGTTCGACGTATTTAAAATAGAAAGGTCATGTTTAAACTTGAATTTACTGAATTACTTAAACAACCATTTGGTAATTTCATAAGTGGGAGAGTTTATGTTCGCGATAAGAATTCCCTGGTTTGTGGATTTTTGGTAGGCAATATAAATGTGGTATTTTTGGGTTACTTATTTTTAACTTAAATTTTTGTCTTTTGTCTAATAATAAGGTGCATTCGTTTAAGAGTCAACTAACGATTTTTACGAAAATATTTAACGGGTCTTTCTTTACTTTAGTATATAGACTCAACATATAATACTACTACTGAAATATGTGTGAATAGATGACGAGTATATAGTATTTTTACAATAAGAACGCAGTTTCGTCATCAATGTGCGTCACACAACGTCGACAAATCTATTGTTTACATCTTGCAAATAATGTTCATTTGGTTTATAGGTTATAACTAGAGCTGAGGATGTTTGCGGTACGGCAGGACCGTATGTAGTGCATCCCCACATTTAACTATTTATCTAAATATTCTCTGAAATGATTTGCCGGATCTCATAAATTAATAGAGTGATATTTTAGTATGCACTGGATATTGTTATTATACAAAATCATAATAGCCATTTATATTTATGGATCATAAATAATAATACGCATGTATTTGTATTTGGTTGTGAATTCAATTTAAACTTAAAACGAATCGTAATATTTTAACGACAAGCCGTCCTTACAATACATGCATTCGAGACAAAGTGTGCAACTCTACGAATAACTTCCATAATTGATCGGAAATGGACATTTTGGAGCTGAAGTAAAGCCCCTATTCTTAGAAAATTTTATTACTGTCGTTAAGAACTATTATTATAAACAACAAAGGCCTTTTATTAGTGTTGAAGTTTTAGTTTCATTGAATTTCCATGTTGTAAGTAGTCAATTGTAAAGTGTTCATTCACAATATTCTAAAACAAGGTGTAAATTTAACTAAAATCCAGAAAAACACATTCTGATAATATATTACTAGATTAGAAGCTGTGTTTATTACTATTTATTATATTATTTTTATAACAAAATGCAATAAAAGCTACGAAAACAAAAGAAACCTCGATTTATTAAAATCTTGTCACACAGCCTTTCAAAGCCTGGCAGCACATATTTTGCATATATTTTATATATACTACCTACTTGAACTAGGTGAATAAAGTTAGAAGTTATAACTTATAACTTCTAACTTCATTCACCTAGTTCAAGTAGGAAGTATATATATTATATTATTTTTATAACAAAATGCAATAAAAGCTACGAAAACAAAAGAAACCTCGATTTATTAAAATCTTGTCACACAGCCTTTCAAAGCCTGGCAGCACATATTTTGCATATATTTTATATATACTACCTACTTGAACTAGGTGAATGAAGTTAGAAGTTATAACTTATAACTTCTAACTTCATTCACCTAGTTCAAGTAGGTAGTATATATAAAATATATGCAAAATATGTGCTGCCAGGCTTTGAAAGGCTGTGTGACAAGATTTTAATAAATCGAGGTTTCTTTTGTTTTCGTAGCTTTTATTGCATTTGGTTATAAAAATAATATAATAAATAGTAATAAACACAGCTTCTAATCTAGTAATATATTATCAGAATGTGTTTTTCTGGATTTTAGTTAAATTTACACCTTGTTTTAGAATATTGTGAATGAACACTTTACAATTGACTACTTACAACATGGAAATTCAATGAAACTAAAACTTCAACACTAATAAAAGGCCTTTGTTGTTTATAATAATAGTTCTTAACGACAGTAATAAAATTTTCTAAGAATAGGGGCTTTACTTCAGCTCCAAAATGTCCATTTTCGATCAATTATGGAAGTTATTCGTAGAGTTGCACACTTTGTCTCGAATGCATGTATTGTAAGGACGGCTTGTCGTTAAAATATTACGATTCGTTTTAAGTTTAAATTGAATTCACAACCAAATACAAATACATGCGTATTATTATTTATGATCCATAAATACAAATGGCTATTATGATTTTGTATAATAACAATATCCAGTGCATACTAAAATATCACTCTATTAATTTATGAGATCCGGCAAATCATTTCAGAGAATATTTAGATAAATAGTTAAATGTGGGGATGCACTACATACGGTCCTGCCGTACCGCAAACATCCTCAGCTCTAGTTATAACACATATATAAACTTCAAATTTTTTTTTACTGAAGGCATTTAGTTTACACTTTAAACTGTTTAGAATGTTAATATTGTATATTTGTCACTCTATATTCAGAAAAATACATACTTTATGTTAATTAATAAAGGCAACGCACATCTTAATTTTTAATTATTTACTTGAATGTATGAAAAGCTGATTTTGTTCGATGTATTGACCTTAGCATACAGGATATTATAGCTTTTATAACATCGACAGCTGTTACGTGTGTAAACATACGATGTGCCTATAATGTCTTCAATAGAGGTGTTGTATTAGTACTTTTATTTTGCAAAATTAATAAATGTAATATCAATGTTTTAGAATCAAAAACGGAAAGAATGGAAATACTTTATTACTTTCAGTATTAATAATCATGATATAATATAGCAGTACATACGTTATATTAAACAATAGAATATAAAGGTTTTATATTTTTTAGTTTTTATCACATTACACTCACAAGTTTCTCTTAGGCACAGGTAATAATTCGTGCTGCATTCGAAGTTGACTAGTAATGTGCATCTAAAGCATATAAAGATGGTGTAATATAAAGTTAAATAGATATTAAAATCAAGACACTTTATTGGCTCTTAATTTCAGAAATATTTTCACTGAAACAAAAGAATTCATAAATAAATCGATAATAAAAAGGTAAAATTGCAATCGTAACTTATAAATCTAAAACCACTATTCCTATGTTATGAATTTTCAATATCAACCCTAACTACATTAAGGAAGTATACCTTTTTCTAGATTTTATTTTTATTCTTGTATACAGGAAAAAGAAGTAGTGAAAGTACAACAGGGATTCGCATAACACGGCAATTTTTTGGAACCTAACTTCCGTGTTATACAGAGATTACCTGTACCTGCCAACGGAGCCGCAGTGGCAATTTGACTGATATTTTATTTCATGTCAATTTCATTAACCCTTTACAAATCAATAAAAATTTCGAAGAATTTAAATAAAAAATATGTTTCTTTTTAAATTTTAAAGTCAGTTTTTATTGAGACAGCCTTTATTAAAAGACGCATTAATTAAATACTAGGTAAGATATACTTTTATAGTTTATTGCAAATTATAAGAATATAACTTTGAACGGCTCTAATGCTTTTCTTGCACCACCTTCTGTGATGATAATTATTATACCTGGTTTCCTTATTGAACGGGTACGGTTCACCTATTTGCAACGTATGAATCTAGGGGCCGTATTGACTATAAATTAGGGCACTATAATATAATAATAAAACGCTGTTAATTTCAAGTATATAATAAAAAATATCTGTACATTGGGTTAATATACAAAGAAAAAATTACAAATCATGTGGCAACATGTGTAGTGGATACATATAGATATAAAAAGCTAATTTATTTGTAATACACAATAAAATTTTTATGTCACCGCATTTCATAAATCATCTGTGATTGAGTCGTCTTGCAAATCGGTTTCTGTGTCTGAATCGTATTGCAAATTTATAATCAAAGGTGCTACTATTTTGTACATGCGCATATATTCGTCCTCTTTTGCTATTGCGTGTTTAACAGCATTTTTCCAATTTACAGCAGTTATATGTTCCATAGCATTTGTTATATGTGTTACACTGCTTTCACTAAATTTCGGTGTTTGATTTGTTCGTCTTATGGTATTTTTCAGATGGGCCCATATCAATTCAATAGGATTGAAAATGCAATGGTATGGTGGTAAATGCAAAATTGTATGTCCTGCTTCTTTGGCTCTGTTATCCACATAATAATCCTTTAAATATTCTTTTGTCTTCATCACCTCTATTAATTGTTTTTTGTATAATCAAAAATCTTAAAATCAGCTTTCTTTAGCGTCCGCCGCAAGGTTGCTTTAGAACACTCAATATTTATAGGCTCATTACTGATTCTTTTATGTAAGCTGTCAAGTGTAGATACAACATTTCCTCTGAGAAGGAGTATACTTGCTTTCGAGGCCCTGCGTTATTCTTAATTGTTTTATATATTGTTCCAAAAGGCACGTTGGTGAATTGCGACGTTCGTTGAATGATCTGGGTTTGTAGTTCGTTATTTTCTTCCATCAGGGTATGATAGACATTGAAAATTATCTGTTTTGCATCTTCTGATATATGCTTTCTCTGTCGTGCTCCAACAGTATTATCACTATCCACATCATAATCACTAACACTTTCAGCAAAAGGTCGCCACATGTTCGTTAAATAAAGAGAGAAAAATCAAATATGTATACAACAGTAAAGATTAACAATAAATGATAAATAGACTCAATATTAGATGTAATATATACCAACTCTCCTAACTATATTTACTTAAATTTTGTTTAATAAATATAAGCACTTATTTCATCTAAATTGTAATTTAATGACTATTTAACTATATATAATAACTATATATTCAAATTAACAACTGTTGGTACTTATATTATTGTTAAATTTTATTTCATCTAAATTGCAGTAATTAAATTTACTTAAATTTTGTCATTACGGACCTCAGCAGTTTGTTTGCGTAAAAGATAATCGTATTAAGCGGCCAGGTAGTTAGCAGGTGGTGAAATAAAAGCATTAGAGCCGTTCAAAGTTATATTCTTATTATTTGAAATAAACTATACATTATATTGAAATTAGTTCTATAAATGATACATGCCCCAAAATAATACAGATAATAAATATGCGTGGCTTAATTTGTAGTCCTGTTACATTTTATATTTCCGAAATACTTGTTATTAGGTACAACGGATTTTATTCTTTTTAAAAAGATTCCAATTTTACATATTTAACATAACCTCTTGTTCATATTTTTAACGTAATTGTTACAAGAATTTAATATTTAAGAGACGAACATATTTACGTTGAATATCTTCCGCGTATTTTAAAAACTCAGTATTTCAAAAATCTCCTTCAATTATATTTACTTGAATGTATTCTGTTTGTATTCCATCTCCAACACGGCGCCTACGTCTTAATAAAACATTTATGAAATATTTAATCCACGGCAGTAAATTCTTTGAAGAAACAAATCGTTGTTTGAAATTCACTGTTTCGCACTCAAAGCGAATTTAATTCCCAAGTTCGCTTACGGTAACTAAAAATAGAAAGGATACCATCTTTTTAATTTCTAACTGCGAATTAAGAAAACATTTTTTAAAGAAGGTTAGGTCTCGAAAGACGCTAACTTAGAAACGACATTTTAAAGATACTATTAAATAGTAAGTAATGTTTCCGGCGAGTTTACATTTTAGTTTATTTCATTCTCGAAGTACTCGTAAACGAGTCTTTAATTTTTGTGGTTCGTACTTAATTATAATTAATTCTTCAGTTTTGTTGTGAACCTACCACTAATACTAATTCATTATTGAAATGCTATTTTTATATTTAAAATAGTCAAACGTTGACCTATGCGAATCTATAGAACAATATAACGAGCGATTAAAACCGGAATAGGTTTTGCACGAAAAAACGTATTTTCTAACTTAAGCGTTTGTAATATGTATTAACATACATAATTATCAATTTATCAATTTTTTCTTCTTCTATTTAGTAATGCACTCATTAACATTGCAATTTATGAGAGATAATATTATTTATTATTCTCAATATTCAATAAAACTCATTACTCAACACTTTAAATCCAATTACAGTTCTGACTATTCATTACTCATCACTTTAGACCCAATCACATATTTGAATTTCTCATTATCCAACACTTCGATCATGTTACCGCGCTCTCTAACGGCCGGTATTATCAACGGAATTAAAAGGACATTTATTTTAAATAGCATTTAAAAGTAACGCAAGCGTATTATCAACATGAACGAAGATTTAGCTCTAAACACGCATTTATACTTAAATGTCTAAATTCGACTCAAGAATTAAACGGAGAATTAACGCGTGCGTGTTCATGTATACTTGGGACTTGTGTACACTTCTATGTTTGTGATACATAACCTCGGAAATTCTGTATACTTACATCCATATAGGCTATAATATTTTCTATTTAATATTAATTTGAATTTATCTACCAATATATCAAAATGTACTCTTCTTCGAATGATTTCACGTCGTCGTCAGATGAAGAGTTACTAGCTATAGTACGTCGGAGAAGACAACCAAAAGTATTTAAACAGAGAAGACAGCCATTCGACGAGTTATCTAATGATGATTTTTTTGCGTCTGGTTGCATACTGATTTCTGTGGGAGATTTTATTGGTGTGACAAAAGCTACAGCCAGTAGAATAATAAAAAAAGTTTCAACTACAATTTGGCAGCTCCGAACAGTATTTATTAAAATGCCTGAGACACCTGACCAAATAAGAAACATTCAGGCTGGGTTTTATGCAATAGCAAGATTCCCAAAAGTAATTGGTGCAACTGATTGTACTCACATCAAAATACAATCTCCAGGTAAAATTTCTAGCATAAATCTATAAAATTATTTTTGATTATGTTTAATATTACCTACAGGTGGTCATGATGGAGAAATATGTCGTAACCGAAAAGGTTATTTTTCGCACAATGTACAAACAACATGTGACTACAATTTAAAAATCACAAACATAGTTGCAAGATGACCTGGTTCCAGCCACGATCAGACTGTATTTAATAACAGCAGGCTAAAAACTAAATTTGATACAGGGATGTATAACGATTGTTTTATTCTTGGTGATAAAGGGTATGGGAATAATAATTACCTATTGAGACCATTATTGCAACCACAAACAGCAGCTGAAGAAAAGTATAATTCATGCCACATTATGACCAGAAATACTGTTGAACGCCAGTATGGTGTATGGAAAAGAAAATTTCCAATTTTGTCTCTGGGGATGAGAGTGAATAATGAAACGGCAAAAATTATAATCGTTGCTACTGCTTGTTGCATATCATTGCAATTAATAGAAATGAGCCTCTACCAGTACAGGAAAACATTTTGGTTGAAGCAGAGGAAGTGTTTAATGAAGCTAATTATGAAGCTAATAACAATACTCGCCAGAGACTGATACAAAATTATTTTCAAAATTTATTGTAATTAAAAGAGCATCTGTCGTATGATTGTTTACTAGTAAATATTTCGAATAAATTGATGTAACCATTCAATATTTCTTTCCACTATTTTATTTATCAGCCAACAAGTCTATAACCTTATGCACAAACAAATAAAACTAGTAACAAAAGTTTTATTAATATATCTTTTTATGTATTACTCAACAGTATACAAAAAAAGTACATTTCATTTTACAACTGAAATTTAATTTTAAAGAAATACATAACATTAGAGATCTGCTCTTAATTTCATATTATGTAACGTCTTTCCTTCCAATTCCTCTTTCAGGAGAGCAAATCTCACCGACTGTTTCCTGCTTTTCCGATAGTTCTTGCTCCAGAACTTGATTTTGGAGAACTTTGTTTTTCACTTCTTCTAATTTTAAATTATATTCTACTTTCAACAATTTTGTTTTAGTTTCGTAAAATTTGGCTTTTGCCTCATATGTTTTTTCGACATTTTGCTTGGTGTTGGTGCCGGTGTACAATTTGATCCACTTGTTTGGACCATTGTATCTGCATCACTTGTCTTCATTGTAACACAAACTAGTTCAGATGGTTCATTTGTAATTTCTCCTGGTACATGTACCGTTATCAGATTACCTGTGTTTCCATGCTTTTTTTCGACACTAGTGCAGCTGAACACAGCCTTCACTGTCGCAGTCTAATAAATTTATTTCACCTTCGACAGTCTTGCTTGGAAGTATGCTTAATATGGTATCCAGAACAACATCGAAGACTGTCTGCGAAGGGCCACCACCTGTAGAATATAGCGCCTGTTTCTTTTATGCAGCATATTTTCTGCTACGATGTTTTAAATTTTCATATTTTGCACTCAGCTTGTTCAAGGGTACGTGTTGTTAACGGATGGGAAATGTTGAACTCCTCTGTAATGTTTTTCCATGTACGAGCCTGTAAATTGAATCATCAGTGATTAAATGATAAAAGACGAATTACGGAAGAATTACCTTCTCTTGATTAGTCACTGCATTTGTTTGTTTATTTTCTAGAATGTCTATATAATTGACCACCAGTGACAAGAGATCTATAGCCTCTTGTTCACTAAAATTTTTTCCACGACCTTTCTTATTATTCATAATAAATATTGTTTCACAAAAATATTCTTGAAGAATCTGGAGACTGACGCGTGTTTGGTATTAAAAGCAGCAACACAAACAAAAGCAAATATATCCACAGACTGTTTAAATGTGCTAAAATCGTTCATTTGTTCTAAAAGTAATGCCAACCTTCCTAAATACCACATTTAAGTAAATGCTGCTTAAATTCATTTCATAATACGGAACCCCTAATTTAAGTGACACTTAATTTAAATGTCATTTAACTAAAACTACTTTTAATAACGGTTGATAATACCGGCCGTAAGAGTGTTGTGGAACCGTGACGCACACCTATAAAATTTATTAGAAATTGTTGTTCACGTCGTTTAAATTTGCAATCATTATTTTGCTATAATTTGTATAATTATAAGTGAAAAGTATGGACTCTGACGGAGAAGCAGATGAAATTTGCACTCCTTCTAAGATAGTAGAGGCAGCGCAAGTACATTATTTGAATTTGTTGCCCGAAAAATCTAGAAAAAAATACGAGCAAGCCTACAAAGCTTGCATGAAATGGCGAATACGGAAAAAAATTTTCGGAGAATGTTCTCATTGCGTATTTTGGAAAACTTTCTGGTAAATACAAGTCGTCGTCATTATGGTCGATTTATTTTATTCTATGTTGAGAAGTACGTTCACAATTAATAATGACATAAACATAGAAACTTATACCAAACTATGAGAATTTTTGAAACGGAAATCGTAACTCATAGAAAGCCAGAATATTTACTACAGATCAAGTTGTTAATATTAGTGTTTTCATTTAATAAAGATATAACATAAAATTTATAAAATGTCATTTCACGGTTGTAGAATAGGTATAGTATTCTATTCGCAAGTAATGGCTATTACTCACTTAAATGATTTACAACACTCGCTCATGTTGCAAACTTAATTATCGTAAGCTAATCGTTCATTCAAAAGTCAAATGTCATCTAACGAAATAAAACGTTTATATTGTAACACAATAGGTATTTATTTATCAACTAGAAAATTAGATATGCAATTTTAAGAATTAACAAATGTTTTTTTAATGCTGTGTTTTTTTAATGCTGCCACTTCACAGTCTTACAACTTACTTTTTAGATTAAGTCGCACTAAAGCGCTGCTGTTGCAGTGGATAAAGGCGTTAAGTAGCACAGATCCAAAAATTTGAACGTTGATAAAGGGGCTATGTGAATTTAACTCCCTTATTCACCTCATTTTATTAACATGATGTAATATAGCCCCTTTATCAACTTGATATATTTTAAATTATAACAGAATTTGCGTGTTTGAGGGGTTTAAAAACTTCCTTTGCACTTACCTCTTTCATCTATATCAAAAATGTAAAATTTGAAAAATGTCGCTTAGCCCCTTTATCCACTCGCCCCTTCAAGTATAGATCCTTCTTTAATATTTTCTGGCAAGTGCTAAATAAAAGGTTAGTTTGTTGTGACAGTACCCGAATTGAAGTTGCTGGGGTTTCATCCATTAGTTACGTTATCAATTACTTCTCGTGTACGTTTTTTTGCTCGACCACTTCTTTGTTTACGCTCTCTCTAAAAGATTAATGCAGTGCCGAAGAGTGTGTTGAAATTTTTTGTAAATTAAAAACAGAACCGGTAATTTAAGTTGAAATTCCACAAAACAATAGTTAACTGAGTACTGCCACTAGCCGTTAATTTTCCGTCCATTTCGCAAATGTGATTAAACCATAAAAATTCTATGAATTTTTGTAAAAACCATTTCAAAATTTAAAAAACTACATAAAAAAAATAAATTAAATTTTAAATTAAATAACTGCATATATCAAAATAGTTATTTATGGTACAAGTGTTAAAAGTGGCATTTTATTTTGTGAGTGGGAAAGTTTGCTGAACGAGCATAGAGAGTGAAGCAACCCAACAAATAAAATAAAATCACTTTTATCACGTATATCATACACTATTTTTTTACTGCAATCACCATTTAAAGCACATTAAAGTTGTTTAAAACATTTTCAATTTATTGAAACTAAAAAGTTTATGGGACAAATAAATCAAGTTTGTATATTGTTTGGCACGTCATGCTTGTCAAACGTGTGACAAATATTGCAAGAGAATAATTCTAATATTAGAGATTTAAATATGAACAATATTATCGAATAAGAAATTAAATCACTTCCAGATGATATTAAAGAAGCTGCCTCTAGGGAAAATTTAAATTTGGTACTTTCTAAATCGAAGCAACTATACGAAATAGCTTACAAACGTTTCGTGGAATAGTGTAATAGTAAGAATGTTTCGGGAAAATATAGTGAAATCTTTATGGTAGCTTATTTCGAAGAAAATTCTAGAAGTCTTCAACGATTTGGGCACATTTAAAAATATTTAAAAAATTGCAAAAAATATTACAAATTGTTCTAATTGCAACATTAATATTACTGTTTGTAGATAGGTTTGTTCTAGCACAGAATCCCTGATAGTTTGATGTACTTTTGTAGTGCGCATGTGCAAGTAAATTATTAATTTGAAATTAGTTTGCAATTGCGTATGCTAGAACAAGCGAAACATTCTGCGCGACATCTGCCCCAAATGTGTGATACTAAATAGCAAAAGTATATAGTTACCATTCCCGATTATTAGGTATTCTGACACCATAACCAATTACATATTGCAGTGGAATGTGCTTTTAATTATGAATTTAAAGTAAAACAATAAGCATTAATGAAAGTCGCATCTAGTTTGTTTACAATTTAATAAAAAAAAAACAAAAAAAAAGAAAAAAATCCCTTTACTGAATGTACAGGGAGCTAAAGCAATTTAACAGTAGCTGAGGAGGAAAGACTCTTTATAATATAATAATGACACGCACAAAGAGAAAAACCCCCTGTGACTATCGAGCAAACATATAATTAATAAATAATTGAGAAATTTGTCAAGTTTGACCTCTACTGTATCCCCTATAAATCAAATGTCAACAACTACAAAGTTATCAAGTACGCGTGACAACCTTACAGTCATGCGCAATAAACATGACAAAATCAAACCCATAAACAAAAAACCAACCTGAATTTAAAACGATCTAGAATATCTTATCTTGAAGAAAAAACTCCATTCCAAAAAACATGACAATTTTCTCTAATATTCATATACTAATTTAAATGTCAAAAATTAACGCAGATTATACACAAAAATTACAAACATAAGCAAATTATCATTTTAGCAATTATATAAATTAAGTGTTTTTATTATTACTTACATCGATCTAAGCACAATTAACACAAAAACTACGTGAGAGATACCATAATTTAATTAAAATATCAAAAGCGAGATCACAAACTCTCGTTAGAATCGTACTTACTTAAGATGCACAAATTAATAGCACCAAATATCAAAAAACCCGACTTTACTCAAAAACAGAGAATAAAAATGAATTTCTTATACTCTGTGACCACCTGGTTTGCAAGATCTGGTATCTCTAAATAAAATTACCGCGAAAATCTCCTACATCGAATTCAATAGTACAAAATCTGGCCGCACCCATCAATCTAATATAATATACATACAGGGTCAGTCAAAAATATAATTACAAACATAATAAATATAAATAAAAATTCAAAATACATTTTAAATCCCAAATTATTCAAATATAGTTCAATACTTAATTCTTCCAATTTTTTCTCTCTCTGGAGGGAAAAATCCACGACAATATGTTATAAATATTATCATATTTTTTTTTAATTTTTAGTAATTTAAGCCACTATTCCCGTTAAAAAGAAAGTGATGTCGTTTACTTTAATACACTCGAATTGATCTGAAATACACTTCATCTTCAAATTTCAAATTTTATTAAAATCCAGGAATTGTTTGGATGATCCACAATCAATCCGTAACTACAATTTTCGCCTGCTAGAACAGCTTGCTATTAGCAAGAAATTAGTAATTTCACTTGCCAGAACACAATATTAATATTACGCATGCGCTGTACAATACCTAATAGATTCTTACTGCTGCTAGAACAAACCTAATAATACTATTTACTAGACCGCAGAATTGAGAAGATTCCGTTGTCTAGTTGATAAGTTTCAAGATTTTACGCAAAAATACGAGGGCTGATCCTTTTGGTCCTCACCTGGCCCATTTATAAACCAAAACAATTATTTATCTTCACGTCGCATAATAACCTGCTATGTATAGACTAACGCTAGAAACTTACAAGTTTGAACCTGTTAAAGCGTGCCTACAATAGACATCATAGGTCGAAATGGATGAGAGCGTCACATATTAGTATCACAATGGATCGTGTCGAGCTACTAGCGGTGATTAAATACTTATGTTTAAAAGAGATGATCCCAACTCAAATTCATCAAGATTTGGTGGATACATTAGGGGAATTTGCAATATCATATGATATTAATGATAGTTAGAAGGTGGTGTTGTGAGTTTAAATGTGGTAAATAGTCGTGTACAGATGAGCATGCAGGTGGAGCGCCCACAACCGTCACTACCCAAGAAACTGTTAACAAGGTCCATGATCTCGTGCTGCAAGATCGACGAATGACTATTAGAGAAATAGTCAAAGATACTGATCTCTCATTGCATGTGTATATAATATAATTACAACCGAATTGAACATGAAGAAATTGTCTGCAAAATGTGTACCACGACCAGCAGAAGCACTCAAGCAAACTCGAAATGACATTAGAGGTCGTATTTTAAGCCGGTTTAGACACTACAAAGAAAATTTCCTTGCAAGATTAGTGACAATGGATGAGTCCTGGATCCATCGTTATGATCAAGGAGCATGTCATATAAGAATGCTACATTCCATGTTAAAAATTAGACCCTTACACTACCGCCTGTAATGTTGATATGGTAGTACTATATCCGTAAACAACCGCTATGGCGGCATTTTTAAATTACTATAATGTTTTTTTTGTTCGAAATATGCTCAAAATACATGTTTAGATTTTTTTTATCTCATCAGTGCAATATATCTATAAATATAGAAATCACAGACACGTATTTACGAGCATATAAATAAAAATTAATTCTGTTAAAAAATAAATTTCAACTCTTTGTAAGAAAAAGAAAAATTTAAAATTCAACAAATATATAAAAAAATACAATATTCTTGCAATAAAACAAAATAAACTATATACTCAATTAATAAACAGAAATTCTAATAAACAGTAATATAAAATAATGACAATTCTTCATATGCACAAAAGATTAGAAAACCCTAAACTTTCCAACGTACCAAGAGCCTAATTGATCTTCTACAAATGCATCGGCTGCCTAATTTTTCTCGAATTTCACTTCGGAGATCTCTCATTGGAAGACGAACAAATCTCACCATGAAATTTCCTAATAATTAAACTCATAGGTATATTTAACAACTGTTCTTGAACTAAAGTTTGACGATCGGATTTAATACCATGTGCCACGAAAAACTAACCTTCTACAAAGTTACTAACATTTTCTTGTGAATAGAATTCACATGGCCTTTACTTGATGAAATTCCATTATAACTGTTTGTTACGCCTTTATTTCCCTTCTAAAATTTTCTTAATAGTTTTCATTATTTATTGACGAGTCCCGGTATTTTATTTTGCTGGCGTATCATTTAATACGGATCAGTGCTGATTTCGCTATCTGTGGTTGAATTGGTAACTATCATCACCTTCTTCGAGCGTCTACTGGTACGCGTAAGAGAGAGAGACCGACCCTCATTGGAATGGATTCCTGACCCTTCTTTTGTTTCTCTCGCGTCTTTTTGTTCAGGATCTCGATTGCAATACTTTTTGTGTTGATTTGTGTTTTCTTTCCGCCTTCAGCGTGTCAGTCCATTCTTAGTCTGGTTTGAACTTAAAGCTTTGCGAACTAGTACCGTTTTGTCTTTTTTTTGTTGTTGTTGTCCCCTAGTCTGTTAGACCGCAGGCTAGTGATTTTGGATTCCTCCAATATTTTTTTTTGTACTTCTTTCTTTCTCCTCTGATGTAGAGCCTTGGATTCCCTTGGTGGGCGGGCCTCGAGGCAATTATTTTCGCTTTATTATTTTTCCGGCCGATTTGCCGAAGGACACCGTGGTGAGTTGTGGTGTCGGTTGGTTGGTGGTTTCGATCCGCTGGGTGGATATGGGTATATTTTGGACGTTGCTTCCTTATCGGAAACTTCCATTGAAGGTGAGAGGGGAGTTTGTAACGTCTTTATTTCCCTATTCGTCTGTGAAGGTATTTCATTTTCTCCGGTGTATCGCTGGATTAGATGACCATGAACTGCCCTGGATGGAGAGGCGGTAGTGTGCGTGGTGTCCGCCGAAAGTTAATTATTTGTTTCCGAAAACGAAGTCAAAGTAGAACGCGAAGCAGAAAAGCAACCCCAAAGTCGGTTGATAATTTTCTCCAACCTTCTTGAGTCGCTAGCGGCAAAATTGGCTGTTCTAAAATATTCACTAACTCTTGACCTGATCCGTAATTAAACGTTAAATTCTATAAGTCGAAGAAGCGTGAGTTAACTTTCGATCCGAAGATGTACTTTTTATTAATTTTTAAACGACCTTACACTATAAAAGGCTGTCGGCCAGTCTCTCTCTTCCGCGTACCAGCAGACGCTCGCAGAAGGGGATGGTAGTTACCAATTCAACCACAGATAGCGATATCATCAGTCGTACGTATTAAATGATACGCAAGCAAAATAAGATACCGATTCCAGATTAGTTAAGACATGCCCACTATCATCCGTGCTGTTCATGGAGTTTCGGAGAGCATTTCTAAAAGAGTTTTGTTCAAAATGATCTTCGCAAAAACATATTTATTTTGAATTCGAAGAAACATCAATACCTGAAAAACTTTTAATAAAATTCAACCATACCTGTTTTCTATCATCCGACGGGCAAGTGAAGAAATGTTTATTTTAGTAACTCAAATCAGGAAAAACATTGAAATAAAATCGATTTTCGCAACCTGGAGTTATACATTTATATTTGTGTATACTTGGAAAATTCATTATAAAAGTAAATTTTTATGCAAAATATTAAAATTGATACAATTCATAATAACAAAACAACATAATAAAAATCACAGAACTTACCCAAATATGATTCCTCTTCAAAAAAAATTGTAAACACTACGTCATTATAATTTGCATTTTTATTGTATGCTGGGTACCGTACCTTATAGTTAACCATATTAATTCATAGATTTCTTAAGAATGGTATTTGGTCAAAACAATGCTAAAAATTATATCATTCTTCATACCAAAATCTTCTTTGATGTTTGATTATATTAAAGACGGCAGACTATGTGCCCGGTGCATGGTGACATGATTCATGTCACCATGTGTACTAAATATTATTTTTCATTCCTCTCGCTTTGTTTACATATCGGGGCAGAAAAACATATATTTAGTAGTTTCCTAAATATTTCCATACATGCATTTATCAAAGAGATAACAGAATTTGAACATATATTTTACAGTTCTAAATCAAAATAAAAAAAAAACATTATTTTGTATTTCTAACAATGAACGAAACATTTATTCTAAAGAAAAAGTGGTATTATTGGCAATAACAGATGCACCTTCAAAATATATTTATATTATAGTATCCAAAATAATATTTAGTACACATGCTGACATGATTCATGTCACCATGCACCGGGCACATAGTCTGCCGTCTTTAAATAATCCCTTTAGATACAGAAACTACAAAGACTTTGCAACAATACTATAATTAGTACGCCATATGAAACCGAGATAGCGCGCACATCTTGCCAGAAATTTTGTATTTGATAGAATATCCCCTATACACAGAATACACAGAAAGGAGGAACATATCGAGGTTCACCACAGCCGAAAAATTCAAGATGCAACCTTCACCAGAGAAGGTCAAGCTATCCATATTTTGAAATGCTAAGGCATAATTTTAGTAGATTTCCTGCAGAAAGGGGCATAATCACAGGCGCTTCTTATGCCAATTTAATTCCCAAATTACGTGACTTGATAAGAGAGAAACTTCAGGGGAAGTTGCGTAAACGTGTTCTCTTGGATCACAATAACGCACCCAGTCACAGGTCGTCACTGCAACAGCTACAATACCTCGAGCAGGCTTCGACTTAGTTGAGCATCCACTATATTCGCCATCAGTGGTTTGCAGAGATTTAACGATTTTTTTTTCGAGAAGCATTAGAAATGCTAGGACATCGATAGAAAAAATGTGTTAACCTTAATGGAGGTTATGTTGAAAAATAAGATATTTGCTAATTTTTTATTGTAATTTGGTCAGAAGTGGAGCAAACAAATCAAGGAGAACATGTGGCCCAAAGGATTATTATTTTACAAATTAACAATAAATAACAGTGAATTAGTGAAGTTTTAAAGAGTTTTAAAAATAATCTCTTAGAGTAAATAAGAAGGTGTGTTGTAATTTAAAAAATGTATGGTTTTAGATTTCTACCGTTTTAAAAGATTAATAAGGTACTATTACATGAATTTTAAAAAATCGTTTTTTATGTTGTTGAAGCCAAATTACATTTCTAAATTTATAGTAGCCAACGTACACATGAACATACTAGGTTTATTCACCCCTTACTGTGACCTAAACCATCACACAAACACTTTTATGTACACAAAGGTAATGGATATTCGTGACCCATGTGCGCTAGAAATAAAAATGAAAGTTTTCCATATTGTAGGTACGGTGGTGGTTTTCGAGGACGTGAAACATACAAATAGCACTCACGTTATTTGTTTACGAAAAGGGGTTCCATCGGTAAACCATCTGACGCAGTGTTTTTGTTCGAATTTTTTTGTGTTCACGACATTTAACTAATTACATCTGGCGGTAAAGGCATATGTGTCAATATGGAATAACACTTCTGTGTTTATCCAATAAACTTTTATTTACCTATGCTTTTATGGACCACATTCATTGAAAGGTGGCCACCCCCTTTTTTTTTGTTCAACTTTAATAGTGCTATTAAGAGTATGCTCGTTTGTATAAACACAGAGAGGATATATTGTTTATGCCAATATGGTCGATAATAATCGTTTACTTAAATTGAAAACTATCAAACATGTCCTTTCTCCTTGTTTCTATAAATATATACTGAACGAATATATGCCTTATTACAGATTTTATTAATTATGTGGCAATGCATATGTGCATATTTTATAATTATTTTATTACTGTTTACTAGAGTGGACCAATTCGGAGCGAAAGCAGAGGCGTATTTTGTATCGGCACCAGTGTCTCTATCTTTATGTCTTGCGCTATGCACGTGGCGTTGCAAATTTGATTTTGTTAAATGGTTTATATATATAATTGATTACAATAATACTTATTACCTAGATAGTTCTGATTCAAATGATAACAAAATAATACAAATGTTTTTAAACTTTGATACATAATATAAGACAAAATATAAGATTCATCTTAAACAAAATAATATAAATAATGTTAATATACTACAATGATACACTATAAAGGAAATTTAAATATTTAAACCGTTACATATATTATAATGATTAGGCAACACATGTTACATAAATATTCTATAGGCTTATAATTTAATTTTATTTTTTTTAAAGAAAAAATTAAATAAACAAAATAAAATAACAGAGGATTAACTATAACAATTAATTCAAAAATAATTTATTACAATTCTTTCCACAAATTATTTTTTATGAGGGAGAGAAGGTAAATATAATAAAAATGTTAATAAACTTTGAAAATTTGAAATGAAAACACTAGTTTTAATTTGTTACATTTCTGTTATTGGGATTTCTTAGAAGGTGGAAGTCTATTATATTTGTATTGTTTTCTTAATTTAGAGTGTCAAATCTATAATTAAATTTCAAAAGTATATGACTTTCTTACATTTACCAAAATTATAGAACTATGTAAATTTAGTTAATTTTGTATACTATTGTTAATGTTTGGTAATGTCAAAGGTTATGTGTCAAGGAAAATTTAATTGTAAACCAATAAGTTCATAATATTAATCAAGGATCAAAATTGTAGTATAAATGTCAAATATTTTGGAAAATTATGTATAACTAAAGCGACCAATGAGCTTAAAAAGAGAAAAAAACTGTTGGGTTTCCATAGTGAGTTATTGAAACAATTTGAGAGAAGAATTTTTGCACTTGAATGAATTGGATATGTTTTTGGAAAAAACTAATTTTTTTTTTTTTACTATAAAAAAAAAACAAGTATAATTTATATTACCAAGATCTGAACTGTTTTCATCTTATACTTCGCTATCAATTAAAGAGCCATAAAAGACGTGTACCAGCTTTAGATAAATATTGGGAAACATTAGAAGGCCTTAAATTACCAGGATTGTGACCGTAAATTAGAAAAGCAGGACTTAGAAATTTAGAAATATATATAAACCATTTAACAAAATCAAATTTGCAACGCCACGTGCATAGCGCAAGACATAAAGATAGAGACACTGGTGCCGATACAAAACACGCCTCTGCTTTGGCTCCGAATTGGTCCACTCTACTATTTACATTATATGTTGGTTGTTTCATTATATGTTCTTTTGTCTTTTATTTGATATATTTATTTATATATTAAAATAATAGACTTTTTTATTGGTTTAGCGACCTTTAATGAATTTCAATTTTCTCTACGACGTTTCGACTCTTTTAATTATTAAGTCTTTTTCAAGTGACGATTTATTCCGTTTTAAAACACATTTTTTGTAACATGTGTGGTTCGGACCTGCACTGAGACCTTTCCCGGGATGACACGGCCAATAAAATAAATAAGAAATCTAATTCTTATTAACACTAAATATTTATTTATATATACATATTCATATTGATATATTCAACATATCTACATGTATTACTGAATAAATAGAATCTATCTAATTTCAATGGTCACATCCAATAGAGGATTAAGTCAAAATATGTTGTTTTACATGAAGCTTAAATTAGTGTTTATTTAATTCGTATTTTCGTCTAATGACATTTTGTATATAATTTTAGTTGCTGCATGTATTCGGGGTATCTTTCGGTAAAAAGAGAATTTTTAACGGAAAGGAAGTAATTTCAAATTCATTATTATATTTTGACTTATTCCCTGTGTGCACGCTTTTTGAAATTGTAGTTTTGCAATAAAGGTAATATCTGCTTATATTTGTCTTGCAAAAGTGCTATTAATTCCTATTAACTATTATACTTTTAAAAGAAATAAGTAAACTTGTATGAATCATTTGCTTTTTGACAATATAAATAAAATGGGCATGTACATATTTTGAAAAAATCACTGCTGCAAACCAAATATATGAATAATAATATTCAACAAAACTCACAAATATAATAATTGCGTCAAGTAAAATTTTATTTGTCTTTAACCTCATCTTCTTGTTTTAAGCCATCAAATCGGGATCAATATCTGCCAATTGAATATACCGATAGGTCCAACTCGCAACGGGCCATAGGCAACAATATACATATGGAACGTAATGCGATGTGGCAACGTGTGTACGATGCCTATATTGAGTGACTTTCTTAAAATTTAAATTTATTTTGCAGAATTATTGATTTTTTTACTTTTATCTTTTAGAAAACGTTATTGTTTTTTTATTACTTAAAATTACTTTATATGAAAAATAGTATACCATAAAAGTGTAAACAAAGACAGTATACATTGAAACGAATATTCATTCAATTGTATTGTCATGAAATTGAATTTGTCAATCATTGTTAAATTTGTTAGAATGAATAGATATTTATATTTATCGGAAAATACTAATACTTAAAGCAAACAAATAAGGTGTAGTGTTTTGTTATAGGAATGTATAATATCTATTTCTTCCTGCATATTGATTATGCAGCTGATGCTTTCGTAATATGCTCATATTTGTATTTCTACTATTATCGTGATGTTATTATAATACAGATACCAAAATCTAACGTAATATTTCCATCAGCCTTTTATTAACAATAAACAAGTAAAATACAACTTCGTAGGTCGACAAACGCTCCAGTCTTCATTATCATTGTATTATATGAACTGTAGGCTTAGTTTTTCGTAGAAATTGAAGTACGTGTCTGTTCCTTTGTAAAATTATAATAAGGGCAGGGGTTAATTTTATTCTGGCATTTTTAAAAATGCAGAGATCAGTTTTGCGACAGCATTCAGCTAATTACAATCTAAAATAAGCAACATTGTAACGTATTTTGGAATTGTGAATATCCATAGGTAATAAAAAAAAGGAAGTATAGTTTAATTACAACTGTAGCTTCCTCCTGGCTTGAAGGAAGTCAGTATGTATCGACCGAAGTATAAGTTGAAATAATACAAATATGAGCATATTACGAAAGCATCAGCTGCATAATCAATATGCAGGAAGAAATGGATATTATACATTCCTATAACAAAACACTACACCTTATTTGTTTGCTTTAAGTATTAGTATTTTCCGATAAATATAAATATCTATTCATTCTAACAAATTTAACAACGATTGACAAATTCAATTTCATGACAATACAATTGAATGAATATTCGTTTCAATGTATACTGTTTTTGTTTACACTTTTATGGTATACTATTTTTCATATAAAGTAATTTTAAGTAATAAAAAAACAATAACGTTTTCTAAAAGATAAAAGTAAAAAAAATCAATAATTCTGCAAAATAAATTTAAATTTTAAGAAAGTCACTCAATATAGGCATCGTACACACGTTGCCACATCGCATTACGTTCCATACGTATATTGTTGCCTATGGCCCGTTGTGAGTTGGACCTATCGATATATATATATATATTATATAGGAACGAGCCATCGAAAAAATTCATAATTGGAGTAGTCTGTGAAATTACTTGGTTGGTACTTTAGCCACTTCCACATAATGACATTTATTATTTGACATTGAAACTATAAGTTTGTTTAAAATTTTTCAAAGTTAAAAAGTTAGAGTTGGTTTGTGTTTAGATGTAAATGGACAATATTTTCAACAACATCTGTAGCTATATGTAAATTGTGATTATGATTTCGATATTAAATAAATTATTTGTTTTCTTTTTTGTTGTAGTAACATTTCAATGCCATAACCTTTTTTTACAATGAAACCAAATGAAGCTGTCAACCATCAAGTAATGTGTCATTATGTGGAAGTGGCTAAAGTACCAACCCAATTTCAGAGTCTACTCCAAGTATGAATTTTTTCGATGGCTCGTTATATATTTCAAAAGATGTTGTTGCATTTTACATTATGCGTACCAAATATCCATATTATAACATAAACATATATATATATATATATTACCAATACCTTATTTACCGTTAGGTGTTAAGGTTAAATACAAAAATCAAACAATTCCTTAAAGTTACAGTACATTAAATCAGTAAGTGCAGCCTATCAGAATCTATAATTATTATTTTATTCTAATTTCGTTCCGTATATCATCCTTGCCCATTCTTTCTTGTTTATTGCCATTCTTTTCGCCTCTCTCCCTGACATTCCCTTGGCTCTCAATATGTCTTCCACTTGGCTGTCCCACGAATTCCTAGGTCTACCTCTTGGTCTTCTCTGATATCTTCTTGCTTGCCATACTTTTCTTACTGTTCTCTCCTCTCCCATTCTTGTCAAGTGTCCAAACCATCTTATTTGATTTCGTTGTATATCTTCCTTCAGCGCCCGTACTTTAAGTTCTTCCCTTGTTTTGTTATTTCTTACTCTGTCTCTCTTAGTAATTCCCATTATTCCTCTTAAAAACCTCATCTCCATTGCTTGTATTTTGTTTTCCATTCGTTTCGTCAATGTCCAACTTTCGCTTCCGTATGTCAATACGGTCTTAAATATGGTTTTGTAAACTGAGGTCTTAGTTTTCCTTGACACTTCTCTTCTTCTCAGGAACGAATTGTTCAAGGAGTAATAAAGTGCTGACGCTGCATCTAACCTGTCATTCAGTTCTGCCTCCATGGTTCCTGTTTTGAGTATTTTCACCCCTAAGTATTTAAATGTTTCTACTTGTTCTATTTTAGTGTCGTCAAGTTTTATTTGTACTTCATCATCTTTTTTCCCTATTACCATAACTTTGGTTTTCTCTGTGTTTATTTTTAAATTCTTCTTTCGCAACGCCTCTGCCCATATATCTAGATTACGCTGTAGGTTGAGCTCATTTTTTGCATAAATCACCAAATCATCTGCAAATATGCTCTCTGCTATTTCTACCGGTTCCATGTTATAGTATCCCACCTTCATTTTCTTAACTTTCATTTTCGCTTCTTTTGTTACATCATCCATTATTATATTAAATAATACTGGGCTAAGGTTGCCTCCTTGTCTTAATCCCTCCGTCGTTACAAATTCTTCAGATCTTGTGTTCCTGGTTCTAACGTAATTTCTTGTGTTCTTATATACAGCTTTAATACAGTTTATTAATTTTTGCCCGACTCCTCTCCTTCTTAGACTGTTCCAAACTAGTTCCCTTGGCACGCTGTCAAAAGCTTTCTTGAGGTCTATAAAGGCCACATATATATTATCATTGGTACATTTCTCTATTAATTGTTTCAGTGTGAATATGTGGTCCTGAACTCCTCTCCCCTTTCTAAAACCACTTTGTGAATCTTCTAACTGTCTTTCCACTGTTCTTTCTAGTCTTTTGGTCAGTATCCATTCATAGAGTTTGGCCAGCGTGCAAAGCAAAGTAATACCCCTGTAATTAGCGCAGTCCCGTTTATTCCCTTTCTTGAATATCGGTATCAATATTCCTATCTCCCAGTCCCGTGGTATTTGTTCCTCTCTCAATACTTTGTTTAGTAGCTTTACAATTATTTCCACAGCTTTCGGTCCTAGGTTCATTATCATCTCCGTATATATTCCATCGTGCCCTGCCGCCTTGCCCCTTTTTAATCTTCTCACGGCTTCCGACACTTCTTCTATTGTTATCTCTACGTCTTGTTCATTATTTTCGTTAATATTCTCTTGTTCTTCTTTAGTTCCTATGTCATTGTTCTTTTCTATCGTTAAGAGTTCTTCGAAATACTCCTTCCACCTCTTTATAATGTCCTCATCTTCATCTAGTATTTTCCCTTGTTTATTTTTAATAAGATTCGGCTTATATGTTCTTCCGCGTCGAAGGGTTTTTAGAACTCTATAAAACAACTTTAGATTTCCGGAATGGTCTCTCTCCATCTTGGCCCCAAATTCTTCCCATGATTCTTGTTTCGCTGATTTTACCATGGTTTTAACTTTATTTCTCTGCTCTTTGTAAATGTCGTATTTTTCATTTGTTTTATCGTTCAGATACTGCATCCATTTCTCTTTCTTAGTTTTTATCTCTATAACATAAACATAATAAATATAATTATTACAAAAAAAAAAGCAAAATATCACAATATTGCAAATTTCATGCCGTAGTTATGGTAGAATCGGTAAATTAATTTTATATCTCTTGAAACCGATATCAAACAATCGACACCTAGAAAACGGGTTATGAATACTGATTCCTAGGTATCGAATCAAGGTATCGATTCCAACATATCGATTCAAGGTACCGATTCCAAAGTATCGATTCCAATGCATCGATACCTATCGATACTTTACCGATTCCAGTACTCAGAATCGATACCGTGCATAAACCCGATACATCGCTAAGTATCGATACCTCTATTGGTGTCGGTACCCGATACCGAAAACGTCGGTATCGCCCAGCCCTACTTTGTGCCGTGCAAATACTTTAATAAGGTGTGAGGGCCTAGGCAAAAACAAACGCTGATTATAATATTGGCATGAAGATCAGAGGAGTTTTAAGTAATTTTTATTCTATACGACTAACTATAAGTTGTCCTTGCGTTTATTTTCATAAAATAGAAACTGGATAGATTTTATTTTATATACGAGGATAAGGTGAAAAATTTTCGCCCTGACAATGAAAGACTGCGATTTTCAGTTAAAAAATGATTTTATTTTTCTACATAATCTCCCTTGGCTTCAACACACTTGGTTCAGCTTTTCTCCAACATCAGTATTCCTTCCAGGATGTGAGAGTCTGGAAGGCTGTGAAAATAGCCATCTACGGCCCTCCCAACTTCTTCATTGAACGCTTCCCAGAAACAAATTTCTTCAAGTTATGGAATAGATGAATATCTGAGGGTGCCAAATCAGAAGGGGGGGGAGCAAATAATACCCCAAATCCCGCAGTTTTTTCCCAATGCCAACGCACTTTTGTGAGCAGGTGCATTGTCCTAGTGAAACATGATTTTTTCTGCTTCAAACCAGACCTCTTCTCGCGAATTTTGGCATCCAACTGGTCAAGAAAGTTAGAGTAATATTCGCCTGTAATTATTCTGCCCTTTTCAAGGTAATCAATTAACAGAATTCCTTTCGCATTCTAAAACACACTGGCCATGATCTTTGCGAGAGATGCGATCGACTTCGCTTTCTTTGGCGCTGAACCACCGGCTTCCACCCACAGCTTCGACTGTTGTTTCGTATCTGGCGTGTATCGGTGGACCTATGTCTCATTCGTGGTAATAAATCGCCGCACAAAATCGGTCGCATCCCTATTGAATCGGTTCAAACATTTCTGCGAAAGTCGTTTGCGCATTTGCTTTTGATCAGCATTCAGCAAATGCGGCACCCACCTTGCGCATAGCTTTTGCATCACTAATTTGTCGTGCAAGATGTTTCGCACCCTTTCTTCTGATATCCCCGCGGCCTCAGCTATCTCACTCACCTTAATACGCCTAACAACGCGATATCGTGCACCTTTTCGTTGGTTTCCAGTGTGGATGCTGCTTTTGGCTGTGCTTCATGTGGGTCATCTTCGAAGGACGCGCGACCACGTTTAAAGTCAGCTGCCTACTTTTTAACGGTTGACATTGAAGGAGCAGAGTCCCTGTAAACTTTTGTCAACTTCGAATGAGTTTCCTTAGGGGTTAATTCATGCAAAACGAAGAATTTTATGACCGCACGATACTCTGGATTATCCATTTTAACGAAAAACACGCAAGATGTATAATACGAAAATTCGTGTATACAAACTACTTGACAGAACAAGTTGAAACTTGTCATACGAACTAATGACAGATGCACCCAGGCAGGAATCATAAATTTTCGCTGATTGGAACGCCATCTCTGTGTCAGACCGAGAATTTGTCACCCTACCCCCGTAATAATTTGTTTAACTAACAATGATAATTAATTAAATTAAAAATTTAGATAAAAAGTATATGAAAAATAAAACAAATATTGTTTTATTGGTTGGAAATCAAAACCGAAATAATAATTTATATAGATATACATATATGCTTTAATCTTCCCCGGAAGCCTCATCACTGGTTTCATCACTATCACTTAAATGAATTATAAATTCTTGATTAGTAATACATGTATTTTGGTATTATTCATTTTCTATACTAGCTGTATGCCGAATACATTCTCTCCAGCCTTCTGGTATGATATTCCAAGCAGCTACCCGAATAAGATTTAACGTATTTTGGCTAAATTTTGGATTAACGTTATTTCGACGAACATATTTCTTTAGTTGACTCCAGATTAACTTTATTGGATTAAATGTAATACGGCGGAAATCGCAAAACTGCGTGTCCCGCGCTGGCAAACATGTTATCCACACGATATAGCTTTTCAAATGTCTTTACATGTAATACTTCTAACAATTGTGCTTTTGTGTAATTGTCTTCGTAATAGAATCACTTAATTCCAAAAATCGTTATGCTATTTCAGGATTTGTACTTCTCAATCCTGGTATTGTACTGGCCTGTCATGAATGAGATGAAGCGTTGCCCATAACAATAACAGTCTTCGCGGGCAGGGCAGGCAATAATTTCTTCTCGAAATACACTTCAAATAATTCTGATTTCATGTCTTCGTGGTAGACAAAATGAGATGATTTGATATTTTTTGCTGATAACAACATTTCACCAACCCATCCATTTTCCGAACTCAATTCTTGTCACTTAAGTGATATATAGGTTATGTTTTTGTATTGATCCATGGGGCGTAGTAATGAAGTAAAGAGCTATTCATGAAATTTAGAAAGTTATTCAAGTAATTTATAACTACGTACATAATATATCAAATACAAAAGATCTAATATTGCTTCCCATATCTTTCTGCACACGAAACAATTTATAATCAATGATGCATGAAATAAATTTAATAGGAGAAAGATTGCATTTCTTTACTTGAATGTTTTACAGCATATAGTTGAAGTGGATTAGAAACAACACGAATACTATAGGAGTCAACAATAAATATAGTATAAACACAATCCAATATATTAAGTAAAAAATTTTATAATGGAACTATTTATATGAATATTGAACTACAGAATATCTATTTACAACAATTAGAAAATATGTTGTAACATCAATACATTAATTCTATTGCAAACATATGAAACTCATTATATCCAATACAGTAATAAAACCACTTGCTTTAAGATCTATTGATTCAAATTACACACAGCATTATTAGAGACTGGATCGAAAAATTATTTTTGAAGTCTTTACTTAAAATTAATCAGAATCATCACTATTACTTGTATCAAAATAAATAATGCGGAAAATCAAAATGCGGACAGGGCCGCAGGCAATAAATATTATTAAGTATATTAATCTAGATGATTCTAGGAGCCTCTATCGAAAAATTACGATAAGGCCAACGCAGCCTCCTATACTATTTCACTATTTCACCAATATTAGTATGTATTATCAATAGACTGCGGAACACACGCTATCATCTAATGAGTCATGCAGGCGCAGAGACAGAGTCGGTATCGCTTAATAATAAGATTGATGCAATATTCACTCGTAGCCCTGATTTTAATGTCATGAAAGGTTTTTGTATTAATTTTCAAAATACAGAAATAGGTAAATATATTAAATTTAAAGATTATTATTTCTATGCGCCGCTCACTAGCTCTGATGTTGAGCGAAGTTTTTCTATACTTAAAGACATACTGTCCAATAAAAGAAAGCACTTTACAGAACAAAGTTTAGAATATATTATAATAATTAATGTTTACTATGATATGACAAAGCATTCACTTTAATTATAGGTGATATAATTACTTTCAAGTTTATACTTTTTCAATATTTTGAATTTTTTCGCTGAATAAAGTAAATGCATATATATATCTGGAATTAATTTCAATTGAAGTTAATTTAAATTCATTTAACTTCAGTGTTTTATTTATTTTCGTAAAAATAAATTTCCGTACATACATTTCATTGCCTGCCTTTATTACGACTCTGGCGAAATATATTTCGCAACTCCGTCTCTTTGCATTGAACGACATACAAACAGACAACTTTATCAATACCATCGCGCTATAACATTCATATATACATGTTAAGTTGATCGATTGTACATTGTCGGCACCGATGAATCACACCCGATACGGGATAGCGCCTGTTCCGCAGTCTAATTACACTGCACAACAATATGACAACTTTTGTCTGATGATTGACTTTTATCACGAGATGTTTACTAATTTGACGTCGCTGATTTGAAATATACCCTCAGTTTTTTTGTAAGAGCTCTTGTTACGAGATATAGCTTTCACGAAAAAATCGCTGTGTTAGTGTGTTAATTTGCTTGTAATTAAGAAAATATTAAGTTTTCTTAATATAATTTGATATGGTATCGTCAAGAAGAGTTTGTGTCAATGATCCAAATCATTTTTGTTTCATTTGCGGAGAGTATATATTTAAAGAATACCGTTTGAATGTGACAGCGTTCGTGATTGAGGCTTACAAAAATTACTTTGGTCACACACTGGAAATGAAAGACAAGCCTTGGATTCCGCAAAAGGTATGCAAAACGTGCGTTGAGTTTCTGCGTTTGTGGACAAATAAGAAAAGGAATAGCTTTAGGTACGAAACCGTTATGATCTGGACTGAACCCTTGAACCACCACGACGACTGTTACTTTTGTTTGGTGAACATAACTGGCATTAACCGAAGAAATCGAGCCAAATGGGAATATCCTTCCATACGATCGGCACATGACGTGTTTTGAGTCCTAAAATATCACTTGAACCTCAAGCTGATGCTTCACAGGAGGAGCCTCTGCATTTTGAGGCGAAAACTGAAAGTAGTGATAGTGACTTTGAATGTGACCTGAAAGCGCCAAAACTATTCAATCAAGATGATTTAAATGACCTTGTCAGAGAACTGGGACTGTCAAAGGCTGCTTCAGAAATTTTGGCTTCTAGGCTAAAAGAAAGAAACTTAGTAACAAAAGAAACAAAAATTTCTTATTACCGCACAAGAGAACAAAATCTCCTCAAATATTTTGCTGAAGAAGATGATTTCGTATTTTGTAAAGATGTATCTGGTTTAATGGCTGCAATGGGACTTCAAAATTACGTTTCTAGTCAGTGGCGTCTATTTATAGACTCATTAAAATGTAGTCTAAAATGTGTTCTCTTACACAATGGCAATACATTAGGGTCGTTGCCTATTCCACATTCCACAAAAGTAAAAGAAGAATATACAACTATTGCTCTGGTTTTAGACAAAATTAAATATGTGGAACACAATTGGCTCATATGTGTTGATTTAAAAATGGTTAACTTTCTTTTAGGCCAACAAAGTGGTTATAAAAAATATCCCTGTTTTCTTTGCTTGTGGGACAGTAGAGCTAAATATCAACATTGGATTAAAAAAGATTGGCCTCCTCGGGAAGCGCTAGTTGCAGGACAACAAAACGTGATAAACCCACCTTTAGTATCAAGGGTTCCTATAATTTTTCCACCGTTACATATAAAACTAGGACTTATAAAACAATTTGTAAATGGTCTTGACAAAAATGGAAATTGTTTCCTTTTCCTATCAAAAAATTTTCCAAAACTGAGTGCAGAAAAGATAAAAGCGGGAATTTTTGATGGGCCACAAGTAAGATCATTAATGAAAGACTCAAATTTTACGGACACTATGACAGAGATTGAGAAAACGGCATGAAATGAGTTTGTTTGGCTTGTTAAATTTTTTTTGGGAAATAAGAAAAGTTCTGAATTTTCTCAACACGTCGAACAACTAATGAGTCACTTTCAAAGGCTTGGATGTAACATGAGCATCAAGTTACACTTTCTTCACAACCACCTGGGCTATTTTCCCGCCAATCTTGGGGACCTAAGTGAAGAACAGGGCGAGCGATTCCACCAGGACCTCCGTACCATGGAGGAACGCTATCAGGGCTACTGGAATGCACACATGATGGCTGACTATTGTTGGAGCATTCAGAATAGCTCTCTGTCTTCAGCTTTAGCAAGAAAATCATATAAGAGAAAGCTTTTCATTATAAGAATTAAATAAATTAGAATTATCTCTAAATTTAAAGTGTTTTATTATAAAAAAACACCCCTGTCATATTTTTTTAACTAGAGCTGATACAGAAATTTCAATCACGGAATTGAAATCGTCATCAAAAATTGGACTAATATCATGTAACATAACCCAATCATCAGAAATGCTGTTGTGCAGTGTTATCAATCATAATTGAATATTCTCAGTAGTTTGAAAAGAAAGATTTAAATTAATTTTGCACTTCCTTTTGACTTTTGAACTCAGTCGAAGCTTTGTGTAAAAATCACAGGAAGTCATGAAACTAGAGGATAGTTTCGAAATATTCTTCTACACGCATATGTATAAATAGAAAACAAAATAAAACTTTATTTGTATACATGTTCGTAATAAATTCAACATCTGTACACAGAACAAGTTCTTCGTGTAACAAAAAAGACCTGACAAAATACGAGATGCCGCATACACGTTACCGCGAGTGAATGGTTTCGTCGCGAAACTCAGAAAAAATTCGAATATAAAAGGTTCAGACCGCAAAACGGATGAATGCAATTCGTTTGTTAGAAAACTAACAGACAGACAGCGTTCATCATACAGTTCCTGAAAGATAAATGGAAGAACATGACAGACGGTATCATTTCGACATGCAAAGGGGCAATTACGCCGTTTTTGATACGCCAATCTGAATTTCCGATTGCGTTCTCGGCATTTAATTAGAGACCCTCGATGCCGTGCGGGGTCGTCGAAGTGAACCGACATAGGACGCTCGTATTTCACTTCGAAATACGGGCATACCATAATGCCGCCATAAACAGTAACAATAATAATAATATGTAATCACATTGTGACATTACACGTGAATATGTGTTTCTATACATCAAATCATAGATATCATCTCGCCGTGTTTACGATTATTGCCTACGAAAACGCAATTTCCCGGTCGGTTGGATTAATGCATCAGGGTATTCTGAAGATCTATAATTAGAAGAGCTTATAGAAAGGTTTAGCATATTAATATAGTTTCTCGTGTAATATCATCTGCCGAGAAAATACACTTAAAATTTGAAACTAATTTCTAGTAATCGTCTCTCAAACGTAGATTTGCTTGCCCGCAAACCTTTCACAATTCTTCAGAAAAAAAAATAGATTTTTAAAAATGCTCTTTCTTCTACTTCCTTCTTTGTGCTGTATCTTCAAAATTAAATCAGTTTTTCCAACTTTTTTAAATTATAATATGAATCTGCTTTGTGGGAATCAATAACAATAATCTTAAATCTAATAATTAACTGATGTGGCCTTTACTTGATAAAAATCCAGTGTAAAATTATCTACTATTTTTAATCTGTACAAATGAGCAGGGAAGTTACCATATTGGCATTCTATTCTCTCTATAGTAGAATACGCAAATTGTGAGACCTTAATGCCACTGTGCCAACGTGTATAATTGATAGAAGAATGAATTCTAGCATGCTGGCTGTTTTTAACTTTCGGATTCACTCATCCTTAATTTGATGTAACTCGATTTCCTCAGGTTAAGATATTATATTAACTAAAAACGTACAACTTTCAACTCAATAAGAGTTGAAAGCTGACGACTGCTTTGGAATAATCTTTGATATAGTAGAACCACAACCTTAAAATTATTTTAAACCGGGCCAACGGTAAGCACTTAACTGGATCCCTTTGCTACACCACTGACCAACTCACAATAAAATATTTTCGGAAATACTTTTTTATTTTTTATTTTTTGCAACATAGTCTCCATTAACGTTAAAACATTTTTCTCACCGATGTTCTAGCATTTCTAATGCTTCTCGAAAAAAGATCAAAATTGTTTACCACTCAAATGTTTTTTAAGTTTTGAAAACGGTCGATAATCGCTGGGTGTCAAATCTGGCGAATATGGCGGATGCTCAAGTATTTCGAAGCCTGCTTAAGCTATTGTAGCTGTTGCAATGACCTGCGACGGTGCGTTATCCTGATCCAAGAGAGCATCTTTGCGCAGCATCCCCCAAGGTTTTTCTTTTATCAAGTCACGTAATTTGGGAATTAAATTGTCATAATATGCCCCTGTAATTGTGGCCCCCTTCCGCAGGAAATATACTAAAACTACGCCTTCAGTATCCCAAAATACGGATAACATGACTTTCCCTGCTGAAGGCTGCATCTTGAATTTTTTCGGTGGTGGTGAACCTCGATGTGTCCACTTCTTACTCTGTATTTTGGTGTCTACATTATAATGATGGATCCAGGAGCCATTGTCACTAATCTTGCAAGAAAATTTTCTTTGTCGTGTCTATACTGCGTTAAAAGACGACTACAAATTTCTTTCCGAGTTTGCTTGTGTGCATCTGTAACATTGGCGGTACCCATCTCGCAGACAATTCTTTCATGTTCAATTCAGCTGTAATTATATTATATACAACATGGTACGAGAGACCAGTATCTTCACCTATTTGTCTCACAATTACACGTCGATCTTGCAGCACGAGGTCATGGACCTTTTTAACAGTTTCTTGGGTAGTGACGGTTGTGAGCTCTACATTCATGCTCTACATGCATGTGCGTCTGTACATGACTATTTACCACATTTAAACACACGACACCACCTTTTAACTATGTCATATGATACTGCAGATTCCCCTAATGTATCCACCAAATCTTGATAAATTTGAGTTGTGGTCGTGTCTTTTAAACGTAAGTATTTAATCACTGCTCGTTAATCGACACTATCCATTTTGATTCTGATATGTGACTCTCTCGACTTTGTGCGTCTACTGTAGCCACGCTTTAACAGGTTCAGCCTTGCAAGTTTCTAGCGTTAGTCTATACATAGGTTACAATGCGACGTGAAGATTGTTTTGGATTATAAATGGGTCAAGATCGGAGCATAGTGATCAACTTTCGTAATTACATATTTCCAAACATTGATGTACAACATTACTCTTAATTTTGGCTAAATATGTTTATGGAGACTCATGATGGATATTAACGTTTCGCTTCACATGCGTGTGATTTGTTTTATATTTCTTAAGAAGTTTTTTATAATTCATTTACACATGTAACACGCAGTGCAATATATATGTTAAGGGCATTATTAGTATTTTAGCCCATCGAAACGTACCCCAGAAATACCCCAGAACACCACACCATATTGGAGCCTCTAATGTGCATAAGCGAAATAAGATAACGAGACACAGCACGCAAGGAGTAGCATTACCGAGACAACTTTTCTGATAGTTTTTAGATCTATGGCCCCACGACTCCTGGTCAATCCTGAGAACAAGAAAAGGCACGTCATTCCTGAAAGCTAGAACTTTATTATTCAACATTATGTCTGATAAACTGTTACCAATGGTCACCAGATGTCGGTTGCTTTCCGAAAGCCTATTTTTAACAAATACTTATTTTCTATTATGGCCGTGTTTCAATTTTTTCCAAGGTTCTTGACTGTTGACACATCATCCGCAAAGGGAACAGGTTGAATATTCTATAGCTCCTGGTAAATAATTAATATATCACAAAAACTGTATAGGTCCCATAATGGAACCTTGCGTAACACCTGGTAACTATTTGGCACGTTACCCCACTATGTATCCTTCTGAATTAATTATTTGTACATACGATTGTGTTTTATTGACTATTGTACAGATTTCCATCAACTACAGCATCTTTAACAATATCTCATGATGTCAGCGTACATCATCGAGGGCTTTTGAAAGTTCCCATAAACACATACAAAGTAGACCATAGGTAGGGAATGTGCAGTCTCCGTAAGTTTCTTATGCGGCCTTCATTAATGCCAGCTCCTGTATTAATTAATATTTAATTATACAGATTTCGAGAATTTGAAAATTATTAGAGTTAAATAAAGAACGGTACGAACATAATTTCAGTCACCACTGGTGATAATAGCCAATTGTATACTTCAAATGTTAGAACGCCACCCACTGTAAGCCGGTAGAACCACCAAACATTTAACCTGATCGCTATACAAATACTTATTTTCTTACTATTAATGTTATAAAAAGATCGCTTGTGCGCATTTGTCAATCTTGTAACGTGCTTATAGTCATCTAGTTGTTATTGTTTTACTTATTCTGTGGTTTTACTAGTACACGGTATTATTGTATTTCTAGCAAGTATAGGCGTTCTTACAAATATTATTTTATATTCGTTTTTTCTTCATCATATGAAATTGTAAAAGAAATAAATTAAACAAAGAAAACAGAACATTTAATGTACACTGAGAGATTGATCTTTTCTTTACTTCTGTGAAAGATAAAATAGTGTTTGTTTACAGTTTTAACTTCTTTGAAAAGCCGAATGCAAATAAACACTATTTGACTCATAGATAGCATAAATATTTCAATTTAGAAGGTGAATCTGGACATGTTGCACTTCAGAAATTGAAAAATTAAAAGCGTCATCAACTCTTAGTGCTTTTGTAAAGAAAAATACTACTGCAGTTGATTTTACTTACAAAATGGCACATATACTTGGAAAAAGAGGCAAACCATTTATTGACCTAGAAATAATTAAAGAATGCATTGTTGAAGTAGTGGGTATGATTCAGAAAAAATTGATAAATACAAACAGTTGCCTCTTTCAAGAAGAACTATAACAGATCGACAGCACGAATTAGCTCAAAATGTAACAAAGCAACTTCGTGCAATTATACAAAATGAAAATATACAAACAAGGTTTAGTATATCAATACGTTAAGCACGTATTACGCATTTGTTACAAATGAAACAGACATGTAATATACACATCTGTAACTGTACACATGGACAATACACCTCGTATTTTACAGCACTTACTTCTGCTTAAGACACGTGTTTCTGCCTTCTATAGGCGTCATAAGTCAAGCTAGTGAAGCAATGTAATACAAAATAATATAAATCTATTAAAAAACAGATTTGTATCTGTATATACATTTAAGCTTAAATCGCCCACAAGACATAGCAAATTTCGTCCTATCAGGTAGCACTATATAATAAGTGACATCTGACGGACGAAAGAGACTATGCCGAAAAAGGCAACACTCCCCTTGACCGGCCAAGCCGGTACAGAAGAGTACCGGCTGTACCGGCTTGGCCGGTCAAGGGAAGGGTTGCCTTTTTCGGCATAGTCTCTTTCGTCCGTCAGATGTCACTTATTATATAGTGCTACCTGATAGGACGAAATTTGATGTCTTGTGGGCGATTTAAGCTTAAATATATATACAGATACAAATCTGTTTTTTAATAGATTTGTATTATTTTGTATTACATTGCTTCACTAGCTTGACTGATGACGCCTATAGATGGCAGAAACACGTGTCTTAAGCAGAAGTACGTGCTGTAAAATACGAGGTGTATTGTCTATGTGTACAGTTACAGATGTGTATATTACATGTCTGTTCCAAAATGAAAATGTTTATTTTTCAATTTCGTACTAATCAAACTGACTCCGCGCAAGTTTTAAAGCGTGTTTTATTCATGCTGTAACTAAAGGTTTTCACAGTTACGAAGAACTTCATGCGATGTGTATACTAACTGGAAGAACTCGCGGAGTTGAGATTTTCAAAAACTTCAGAGAAGTATGTCATTGATTACAATTAAACGTCAGTAATTTAGTTAATGTCTGCTCCGATGGCGCACCTTCCATGAGAGGAAAAAGAAAAAATTGATATCATTTCACTACAATTTGCATCAACAAAATCTTCCCACCATTTTACAAGACGCTCTGGATAGAGCTATTGCGATTGTCAACTGTACTCGCGTAAATGCGCAATGCATCATAGTGAATTTAGGCAGTTGCTCACTTTAGACGATTAAACGTACAATGTTGATCTACCGTACTACTGTAAGGTTCGCTGGCTATAAACAGAACAGGTTTTGATAAAAGGTTTAACTTTACGACGACAAATTTTAAACTTTATCAATAATAAGGAAAACCATTTTGCAAAACATTGCTCTGTCGCTCGAATATATCTGCAGAACACTTCACGAACTGGCAGAATTTAAAAAGTTCCCCATTTCTGAATTAGACTGTTATAGACTTATATTACTTCCATAATTCCTTCCATAAGTTGGTAAACTACTCTGGTAGTTGATTATTCTTTAATAAGGGGTGGGCAAGTTACTTTTTAAATCAAATGTTATTTTGACACTGACTATTTCGCATTCAAAAAAGTGACAGAAACAAAGTATCATATCTCCGCGATACGAAATGTATCGCTTTACGCTTGAACGTTTCAAAATATTAAAAACTTACTTCTAAAGTGGATTATGCTGTGCCGAAACAGTAGGAATTTTAAAGACAAATTTCGGTTGAGATAATGCACCAACCGCGCCTTGTATACGTAATTTTGTGAGGAATGTTCGAGAACTTGGCATGCTAATCAACAAAACAAACTATCCTCGTATTTGTCCCATCCGATCAACCGAGAATATCGCTGTTGTTGCGGGTAGTGTGAGAACATCAACTCGCCGCAGATCTTAGCAACTCAACATTAGCCGCACTAGCTTGAGGAGAATTCTGTATAAAGACTTAGAAATTGAAGGCAAATGACTATCCTTTTCGATATCGCTTCTCTGTACGCTCTTTGGAGCAGCTGTAACATGAGACGATTTTGCTCAAGAAATCATCTTCTCAGATGAGACGCATTTTCATCTCGGAGGCTACGTTAACAAGCAAAATTTCCGTATTTAGCACTCGGAAAACCTGCGCTTAATCGTTGAGAAGCCAATACATCCTGAATGTGTGACTGTCTGGTGCGGTTTTTTGAGCGGCGGCATTATTGCCCATTTTTCTTCGAAAATGAAGATGGCAAAAACGTTACGGTTTACGGAGAGCGCTACAGAGACATGTTGACCATTTTTTTTTATAGCACATTGAAGAATTGGCGAGCTCTAATTTCAACAAAATGGCGCTACAGGGCCACACAAGTCGTTCAACAATCGATCTTATGCGCATTAAGTTCAATAATCGTGTGATCAGCTGGTTGGTGATGTTAGTTGGTCTCCACGGAGCTGCAATTTAACACTATAAGGCCCGGTTTATTCACCTTCCAGTAAAGTACCTGTTAGTTACTTGACAATTAAATTCACTTGGCACATTTACTATTTTTGGGTTTATTCATATAATTTTAAAGGTCGGTTAGTTACTGGAAAGAACTAGATGTTTGTACAACAGTAGTATGGTTAGGGGAAAATAGAGAAAGATGTAACATACCACTAACACATGGTATAGAGAAGGATGTACAGCTTTCGGTAATTTTAAATTCTAGTTGCCGGCATGACAAATGAGTGCATCTAATATAACCTTAAATCTCAAGCGTTTGTTGTGTGTTATCACGTGTTGTCCATTTTTACTTTTTTCATAAACATTATTAATATAAAATACATATTTTAATATAAAAAAGGTATGTTACATTATTGCCTAAATTATGACCTAATCCCAGGCTACAGTTCGTATTTTATTGTCAAATCTTGTTTAATTTCATAGAAAATGGAAAGTAAGAAACGGGTTAGATCGGCAAATTTCTCTATCGAGGAATCAAGAATTTTAGTTGATCTAATTTTAAAGTATAGCAAACGCCAATTAAGTTGGCGCGAGGAGGGGTAAGTTCGCGCAGGATTCAAAGTAGTGGGGAGATTTGTATTTGGTTTTACATCAATGTCAGATAATTCTAACCTCTGAGCGTGTATCACTTTATGATCCCCTAGCAAAGACATTATGTTCCGTCAAACTGCAATGACAAATGTATTCTGACAATTACTTGAGTAGTGGGGGTGGACGTTTTTAATAACGGCTTCTGCGCACCCCCTCCTCGCGCCAACTTAATTGGCGCTTGCTATACAAGAATGTCATCAAATGCATAAAGACTAACAGTACAACATGCAAACAAAAGGAGGATGCGTGGTCAGAAGTATCAAAAAAATTGTTATTCAACCCGTTTTTGTATTTTCAATACAAGTAAATAAATATATGTTTATATACTCTGTATTAATATTGGTTGCTTTATTATTATATTTATTTTGTACAGAGTATTTTTAAATATATCTTTTATGTCTAGCATCATATTATAATTTACTATGATTATATGTGGAATAAAGATGAAATTTTTGTTTAGAACATTAATACTTTATTTACCACACACACAGTATGTAATAAACAATACAAACGAACAAATTCGTCATTATCAAATTTATTAAAATTGTCTTCTATTCGATATCGATTCACTAAATTATTAGTATTGACAAAATCGTTGTCTAAAATATCGTCAATGTCTTCAAATAAATGCATTTTACTTAAGGCTTTATCTTACAAGTAGCGTTACTCGATACTTTATTGGAAGGTGAATAAACCGGCCCTTAGACTTTTTTGTGGGTGTCGTTAAAAATCGGATGTTATGCCGACAATCCAGAAACAATTTTGGCACTTAAACAAAATATCGTTCGCGATGTTGCTGAAATAGGGGCCGAAACTATCGAAAATGTGCTGCAAAATTGGGTTGACGGAATGGACCACTGCAGGGGCAGTCGAGGCAGCCATTTAGATGAAATCATATTCCACAATTAATCGGAACGGTTACTCTTTCTAGTAAAAGAAAAATCATTAAAAAGTATTTACGGTGATTTCTTTATAGTATTTTTAAAAATAAACCAGCTGATGGCCTACCCCTTATAATTATTTTGTGTCATTTAATATTTATTAATTTTAACATCCTAACTACACTTAAATATCTTTGACACGTTCGACAATAAAGCTATTGGTCGATAATTTTCAAAGTTCTCCTTCGCTCCTTTTTTATAGTGTTTGTTTTTATTTTATGATGTCACTATTGCGTCTCATTCACCATTATGTAATGTCATTTGATTTATTAGTACAGCTACTGACAATTTTCAGATTGGAATAATTAATATAACATATTCGTTTGTCTAAACATCGTCCTATAAAATAAATATTTTTAAGATAATTAATGAAACTATTTTTGCACTAATTTGTCTCTATTTCAATGTATGTTTATTTTTCCTATTATGTTTTTTGTTATTTTATGTTCAAAATCTTTAAATCCATGGTATAAACTAATGTATCTTTAACAAATACTAATATCTCAAGATATTAGAAATGCGAATATCGAGCGCTTCTAAGATCGCAACAAATTTCGGTCTAGTGTAGTACAGACCGACCTAAATATACTCGCCCTCGTTGATAACCTTTTTCCGGTTTTAACTGTACCCTAAAGGTATAATTTGACACCTTCGCTTTTTAGTATTCCCCATTAATGCGCTCTGGTTACATTGCAGGTGCTTTAATTTACACAGACTATCTGAAAATTCCGATCAATGTTACCAACGGTATTTATATTTTTTTTATTTAATTCTACATAACATCTTGTTGATTCTGTGAGAAACTCTCTTTGTGCATTAATAAGTAGAATGCGAAATATGGTCGGGGCACCAGAGGCGTGCGCTTGATAGTAGGTAAATAAAATAAAATAAATAGTTGTACCTACTTATATAATTTATGAAACGTTATGAAACGTGAAACACCGTTTTAATAAGCGTTTTCAATATAATCACAATAGGAAAAGATTGCTAATAAATAAAACACACATAAGATGTTTTAGATTTACACTTTATTAATAAAATAATGATAGCTGTTTCGCGAACACAGTAGCTTCTTCAAATTCAACTTAAGACTAAAGATACATACAAGATACAGCGTTAATCAGGTAGTTGACCCAAGTTAAAATTCTAGGAACTACTACAATTATATTTTGCTTTTTGAAAACTATACCATGTCCTACTTGTGTGAGGTTTAAGTATAAAAATATAGTATAAGCAACTAAGAAACAATATTTCAATGTGTGAACAGATTTAACAGTGGGGATGAATTCAAGTCTAATTTATCGTTTAGTAACAGTTTTTAAGTAATTTTTTAATTTTTAAGTAGTTAATTTCTAAAGATTCTAAACAGTTTAGTTTTCTACCTTTATTTTCTACATGTATGGTGTCGAATTGTAAATTAAATTTGTGCTCTTAGAATTAGAATCTTTAGAAATTAATAGACTTAAAAACTCAGAAATGTTACTAAACGATAAATTAGACTTGAATTCATCCCTACTGTTAAATCTGTTCACACATTGAAATATTGTTTCTTAGTTGCTTATACTATATTTTTATACTTAAACCTCACACAAGTAGGACATGGTATAGTTTTCAAAAAGCAAAATATAAATGTAATAGTTCCTAGAATTTTAACTTGGGTCAACTACCTGATTAACGCTGTATCTTGTATGTATCTTTAGTCTTAAGTTAAATTTGAAGAAGCTACTGTGTTAGCGAAACAGCTGTCATTATTTTATTAATAAAGTGTAAATCTAAAACATCTTACGTGTGTTTTATTTATTAGTGATATGGATTTACATCTAGCAAAGGTCGAAACAATTAAAGGAAGGAAAAGATTGGTTATATTTTTAAAACATCAGAGATGTTTGCACAGTTGTTTTAGCATATCGAGTTCGCCGTGGAGAAAAAATGTTTTTATATGAAGGGAACGACCATTTAACATTTAGTAATGCTGTATTTGCATAATTAAAGTAATATTTGTTTATACTTAACGGATTTGTACACTCATTTAATGCTGTAAAATCTGCATATTTCTTTAGCACACTATCTAATTTTGCTACAACACTAATGTTTTTGTTCCTCACCATGTAGGAATCGGCTATGGAGGTTCGTGGACGTCGGGACATTGCCTGTGTTTTTCTCGAATACGTTTAGGGGATTTGAAAACCACTGCTTTTGTGTGTGCTATTAAATCATTTACCTCTGGATAACAGCGTCGAATCGTTTCTGCCACAAGATGTAACACGATGTAATTTTACATGAAAAATGATCACAGTCTTTTTTAAGAAATCGAACTACAGCACGCGCCATCAATCATAAACATTAAGAATTGGTCTCTTGAACGTTCTAATTTTTCCAATGTATTTAACACCATCTTTGAAATTACTTCGGCAGTACATTCTTGTACTCTTCTCGAAGCTAGTAAGATCGAAGATGGCGGTTTAAGTTGTTCCATTGTAGGAACTATGACATTGACGGTATAATTTTTTTGCAGTTAATTTTTTTGCAGTCATTTCGTCCACACATAACCAGCGCTTTTTATTTTTCAATTCCGATTTGATTCTGTTTTCAATATGTTTGCGAGCAGATAGTACAAAACACCGTTGTCGAACTAGGTAATTTACAATTCGCGTACTTATTCCAGAAAAAATATGATGATTCTTTAACTAATACACGAAACGGTAGATTTCAATTCGAATAAAAATGGCTCATTCGACCGTAAGCCAGTTTTTATTTTCTTTGCTGCCCACTATCCACTTGTCTTTTGCTGTCATATTTCGTCCAGCACATGGGCGAACTACCGCAAACTGAGCATTTCACTTTTACGCCATCGTACATTAAATTCGGAAATTCGCAAATAAAATTCTTTACTGTGTTAGATAGTGGCCGTTTTTTCGACCTAATAGATAACTACGACATAATAATAAAATGTATAGAATACTGTAATACAGGTAAACACGGCCGAACGAGATTCACACTACACTATATATACACATATAGTTTATTCCAAATTATAAGAATATAACTTTGAACGGCTCTAATGCTTTTATTTCACCACCTGCGGCAATAACTACCTGCCCGCTCAATACGATTACCTTTTACAAACAAACTGCTGAGGTCCGTAATGACAAAATTTAAGTAAATTGTAATTACTGCAATTTAGATGAAATAAAATTGAATAATAATATAAGTACCAACAGTTGTTAATTTGAATATATAGTTATTATATATAGTTAAATTATCATTAAATTACAATTTAGATGAAATAAGTGCTTATATTTATTAAAAAAAATTTAAGTAAATATAGTTAGGAGAGTTGGTATATATTACATCTAATATTGAGTCTATCTATCATTTATTGTTAATCTTTACTGCTGTATATATATTTGATTTTTCTCTCTTTACTTAACGAACATGTGGCGACCTTTTGCTGACAGTGTTAGTGATTATGATGTGGATTGTGATAATACTGTTGGAGCACGACAGAGAAAGCATATATCAGAAGATGCAAAACAGATAATTTTCAATGTCTATCATACCCTGATGGAAGAAAATAACGAACTACAAACCCAGAACATTCAATGAACGTCGCAATTAACCAAGGTGCCTTTTGGAACAATATATAAAATAATTAAGAATAACGCAGGGCCTCGAAAGCAAAGAAGTGACAAAGGAGGACCGAGAAAAATTGAAGAGTATGAAATTGATACTATTAGGCAACAAGTATACTGCTTCTACAGAGGAAATGTTGTATCTACACTTGACTACTTACATAAAAGAATCAGTGATGAGCCTATAAATATTGAGTGTTCTAAAGCAACCTTGTGGCGGACGCTAAAGAAAGCTGGTTTTAAGTTTGGCACTATAGACAAACGTCGCACAATTATGGATAGCCCGAGGTTACAGAAACTTCGATATGAATACTTAACGGCAATTAGAAGGCAGGAAGGACGATTCATATGTTATTTAGACGAGACGTGGTATGACACCCATGACACAATTTGCAAAGGTTGGGTGGATAGTTCAAGTATGTGTCAGTTGGACGCGCCGGTTTCGAGACAGAATAGAATAATCATTCTTCATGCTGGGTCAGAAAAAGGATGGATCGGACAGCCGCTATTATCTGCTAAAAACGTTAAATCCTTAAGTTTAGATTACCATGAAGATATGACCTCATCTTTATTTGAAGAATGGTTTTGTGACATTTGGCTGCCAAATTTACCAAAAGATAGTGTGATAGTGATGGACAACGCTCCGTATCATTCTCGACAGCAAACAAAAGTTCCTACAAAATGTAATAATAAGAAAGATATTAAAACATTTTTAGAAGCAAATGATTTATATTTTGAGAATCATTATACAAAAAAAAAACAATTAATAGAGGTGATGAAGACAAAATAATATTCAAAGGATTATTATGTGGATAACAGAGCCAAAGAAGCAGGACATACAATATTGCGTTTACCACCATACCATTGCATTTTCAATCCCATTGAATTGATATGGGCCCAACTGAAAAATACCATAAGACGAACAAATCAAACACCGAAATTTAGTGAAAGCAGTGCAACACACATAAAAAATGCTATGGAACATATAACTGCTGTAAATTGGAAAAATGCTGTTAAACACGCAATAGCAAAAGAGGACGAATATATGCGCATGTACAAAATAGTAGCACCTTTGATTATAAATTTGCAATACGATTCAGACACAGACACCGATTTGCAAGACGACTCAATCACAGATTATTTATGAAATTCGGTGACACATAAAAATTGTATTGTGTATTAAAAATAAATTAATACAAAAGTATTTTTAATAATATAAAAAATATTATTAAAAATGGGGTGTGAAGAACACAATACAAGTTCTTTTATGTATTTTTGAATGTATCTTCTCCAAAGACGTAGATACGTATTTCACATTTCTACATGATTGTCAATACGCCCCTGTTGGAGAAGACACATTCAAACAAACATAACTACGTTACTATCTAGCTGAAATTATTCAGACAGAGCGTGAAGGAATATTCAGCGCTGTCTGCATAACAAGAGCCGAAGCAGACGTGTTTTCTATAGTCGGTAACAACCAGGGGCGTATTGACAATCATGTAGAAATGTGAAATACGTATCTACGTCTTTGGAGAAGATACATTCAAAAATACATAAAAGAACTTGTATTGTGTTCTTCACACCCCATTTTTAATAATATTTTTTATATTATTAAAATTACTTTTGTATTATACAAAATTGGTGGGTTGTACCCACTCAAGTATGTTTCAAATTATGTTGTTATATACATTCGGTTTAACGCCGAACAAGTAGTGAAGACACGAGAATACAGTTTTCTATAGATACGGTTGTTACCGACTATAGAAAACACGTCTGCTTCGGCTCTTGTTATGCAGACAGCGCTGAATATTCCTTCACGCTCTGTCTGAATAATTTCAGCTAGATAGTAACGTAGTTATGTTTGTTTGAATGTGTCTTCTCCAACAGGGGCGTATTGACAATCATGTAGAAATGTGAAATACGTATCTACGTCTTTGGAGAAGATACATTCAAAAATACATAAAAGAACTTGTATTGTGTTCTTCACACCCCATTTTTAATAATATTTTTTATATTATTAAAAATAGTTTTGTATTATACAAAATTGGTGGGTTGTACCCACTCAAGTATGTTCCAAATTATGTTGTTAAAAATAAATTAGCTTTATATATCTATATGTATCCACTACACATGTTGCTACACGATTTGTAATTTTTTCTTTGTATATAAACCCAATGTACAGATATTTTTTATTATATACTTGAAATTAACAGCGTTTTATTATTATATAATAGGGCCCTAATTTATAGTCAATACGGCCCCTATATTCATACGTTGCAAATAGGTATACCGTACCCGTTCAATAAGGAGACCATGTATAATAATTAACATCACAGAAGGTGGTGCAATAAAAGCATTAGAGCCGTTCAAAGTTATATTCTTATAATTTGAAATAAACTATACATCTGTATGTACTATTGTGAGCAAATGAAAGTGAACACTTTATTATGTTGGCATGCCGAAATTTTAAAATTTACCTAATGTAAACAGTACTTTTGAAGTGTCTGTTTTTAATTGTCACATTTTCACAGTAATAGGTACAATATAATTAATGTTGTAAGATTTATATAATATTAATTTACATATTTTAAGCTTTTTAATATTTTGTCCAAGAACCATTATTTTCGATAACGGATTGTAAACGATTTGGCATGGAAAGAAGTACATTTCTGATATATTCATTTCCTAGATTTTCCCAAACTTCTTCAATTCGTTCCGAAATCGCTTGTCTACCATTAGGTCTATAATCGTTTTCATAAATTCGTTTTATTACTATACTCCAAACATTTTCAATTAGGTTCAAATCAGCACTTCTAGCTGGCCAAAGTAATACATTTATGTTGTTATTGGCAAACCATTGCCGAACAACACCAGCAGTATGGATTGGGGAGTTATCTTGCTGGAATATATAATTGTTGCCATGTATTTGTGTAACAGATGGTAGCATAACATTATTTAATATATCACAGTAGTAGGCACTAGTGAACCTCTCATCCAATTTCCAACATACGCCACTTCCAAACTAATCCAGCCCCATACAGTTATGGAAAAACGACCACTGTTGAAAGTATGTTTAACGTAACGCTCTATGTATCTACTGTTTAGAGGTCTGTATACACGAACACTCCCATTATGAGTTGATTGAAAAACTTTCTCGTCTGAGAAAATTACGCGTCTCCATATATCTTCTTGGTTAATGTAGTTATTCGCAAAATTTAGTCTATTCATCTTATGGGCTTCAGTCAAAGCACGCTTTTTAGCAGCATTAAAATTTAGAATATCTCACGATTTTATTGTTTTATAAGCAGTCCAGCACTATCCAGGAAAGTTACTCTCTTGAATAGCATTTTTAGCACTTTCGAAGGGGTCGTTTATCAGAATATTTATTGACTGTTGGCCCTGCTGTTCATTAGATACCCTTTGCCTACCACCACCATGAATATAAGTAACCGTATGTGTTTCATCCCATTTCCTTTTAGGTTTAAATATGGCACTTGTACTAACTCCCAAATCATTTGCTACCGTTTGTAAAGTCCATCCGTTTTCAATGAGAGTGATTGCTCGCATTTTCTGCGCGTCAGTCTTATGAGGCATTTTAGCTTGACATTAATGACATTTAAACATAACGTATCAGAATAATTGAGACATACATGAGTAGGTAAACCCCACCAGTTTTATATAATACAAAGGTATTTTTAATAATATAAAATACTATTAAAAATCTGGTGTGAAGAACACAAATACAGGTTCACTATTAATATTTTTGTGAACGTGTCTGAGCATATCTCTCCCCAGAGACGTAGATACGTATTCCGACTTTCTACAGGCTCACCGGTACGCCCCTGCTGGAGAAAGAATATTTCCAGACACATTCACAAAAAAGAACCACGTCGCCACATGACAGAAATTATCCAGACCGGGCGTAGAAGTAAATTCAGCGCTGCCTGTTGTCAGACAGCCGAAGTACCTCGCCCCGTCCACATAACCAATGTGAAGTAACGACGCCTTTCCAAAGGTGGCACTGTCATCCCTCTAGAAACTGCATTTTGTTTGTGTCTTCACTCATACTACGGACTAACCGCATGTGTAATGTATGTTATATGGACGGGGCGAGGTACTTCGGCTGTCTGACAACAAGCAGCGCTGAATTTACTTCTACGCCCGGTCTGGATAATTTCTGTGATGTGGCGATGTGGTTCTTTTTTGTGAATGTGTCTGGAAATATTATTTCTCCAGCAGGGGCGTACCGATGAGCCTGTAGAAAGGCGAAATACGTATCTACGACTCTGGGGAGAGATATGTTCAGACACGTTCACAAAAATATTAATAGTGAACCTGTATTTGTGTTCTTCACACCAGATTTTAATAATATTTTATATTATTAAAAATACCTTTGTATTTAAACATAACGTTAATGACATTAGCTTGACAATTTGAAATCCTAAGTAGTAACATTTGCGCAGCTATAATAGTGCGTTTACTTTCATTTGCTCACGATAGTACATATCCGGCGATGAAACCTCTTGTATGTTCCTGGGGGACCCCTTACTAATTTTCACACTCTATTAATAAGTGAATAGCTATGTACCTATTTCAATATTTTTGTCCCTTTACAATTTTCTCATAATAAATTTAAATATCTAAATTTTTGAATTTATTGAATCGTATCTGTAAAAATTTAACAATCCTCTAGATCTTATAGTTATAAAAAAGGATATCACGCTCCTTATAGGGTGCACACTAAATTTTTTCAACGTTTAGCTTTGATACAAATGAAACAGACATACATTACATAATCTGTATCTATACACATGAACATATAGCTCGTATTTTCCATCGTTTTCTTCAGCCAAAGACACGTGTTTCTATCTCAATAGACTTCGTCAGTGTGGCTAGTGAAGTAAACGATTGGAAAATGTGGAAAAAATTGATGATTGAGTAACTTTTTCCATTCGTGCGTAATATGCTATTTACAACTCTAGTTACGTTATATACTACTATACCGATCGTTTTGAGTTGTAAGATATTAAAAGCGGAGAGGAGGTCAAGGGAAGTACGTCCCCACCAATATTGTAGAGTAGAGCACACCGCTTATTCAGATAACGACGAATGCTGTGTGCATATCATGCGCGTATGGTAGCAGTTTAGCGAAGGTTTGAGAAGGTGCATTATGCGTCGTGTTGTGCTTGAAGACATTTCACAAACTATGATAATATACAATGTAAAAACGTTTAATTTTAACAGTAGATTAACATAAGGCAACTTATTTTTTAAAACATCAAATTAAGTGGAAAAACTTCTCTAAATTAAAATGAAATAAAACTACGTACCATTTAAAACATAAAATTTATTTCGAGCTGAATATTATTATACGAAAAACTTAAATAAGACTTCTAAAAATTAAATAACAGGGCGTACTCTTTAAAATATAAATTAAACTCATTCTGAAAATATCTAAACAAATTAAAACTATAATAATAATTAATTTTATAAATTATAATTTATTAAATTAAGTGTTCGAATGCTTTCCCTTCTTGCATTAAACAGTAACCCATTCTATCGTAAAATTCTCTTCGAACGTTAGACAACAAACCGGGAGTAATATTTTGGCAAACCTCAATAATTTTTTGTCGTAATTCTGGCAAAGTTGTAGCTCGGTTATGACTATAAATTTTATTTTTAATATAACCCCAAAGGAAAAAGTCAAGAGGAGCCAAATCAGGGGATCTTGCAGGCCATCGAATGGTGCCCACTTTCGAAATTAATTTATTTGGGAATACATTTTGGAGATATTGCCGAACATCCCTATGCTCATGTGCAGGACACCCGTCATGTTGGAACCATACATTATTGATATTGTCTGAGACTTCTTCAAGACCTGGTATAACATGTTCTTGTAGCAGATTCAAATACCGTTGTCCATTCAAATTGCCGTTAATAAAAAATGGTCCTATAATGTCATTATTGTAAATACCCACCCAGATGTTTAATTTCTGTGGATATTGCGTACGAGTTTGAAGTACTCTGTGCTCATTGTCTCGAGACCAATATTGGCAAATACTTGGATTTTGTGCGCCATGAATAGTAAACGAGGACTCGTCCGTAAAACATATGTTTTCAATAAAATTATTTATCTCAATATTTTTATCGATTATAGTTTGACAGAACTCCATTCTACGAAAATAATCATCCTCAAAAATCTCTTGGTGGTTTTGATATTTATATGACCGATATTTGTTTTTTTTCAAAACCGCGTACGCAGTTGATTTACTAATATCTAATTCTTCGGCAATATCACGAAGAGATTTATTTTTATTTTCTTCCACAGAAGCACAAATTGCTACCTCCGTATCCTCATCACGTGGCGGGTTATTACGTCTGCATCGATAGCAGTTAACGACACATCCGTAGGTTTTAAATTTGTTAATAACGCGGGATATAGTTGATATCGATGGCACAGGTCTGTTAGGAAGGGACAAAGGGAATAAGTTTCTAATCTCTTCATACGTGTTCCCTTGAAAATTCCAACTTATAATTTCAATTTTCTCATTTACTAAAAATAAATCCATTATGGACGTAGCGGCCTGTCCTTGTTATACACACTTCAATCCGATTGCTGTGAACTACTGACTGCAACTAACTGCGTATTGTGATTTGTGTCGCCTACTTGCGCTACTAGACCGTGGTATCTAGACTCATAGGTACGCGTCCCCACTTCTTTGCGAATTTTCATACCCCTTACCTCTTCCCGGCTTTATTTATCCTATTTGTCAAAACGATCGGTATACCTAGTCTATTTTTACCTTATAGGATTTAATCTTGCTTTGGGTACTGCTTCTTAGTCGGATGGCGTGTTCTTAATTATATGCTTCTTTTGCTTGTGTTATTGCTGCACCGAAAGTGTCAATTTTAGTACGAAATTATATTAACCGCAAAAGCGCCTAAGGTGATCAGGACTCAAAAAGACGGTACCTCCTAAAACATCACGTTTTCGATATTAACCGGTATCTGTTGAGTCTTGAATAAAATATGCATTTTATTGTTTATTTCCAGAAAGAGACTTTTAACGAGAAAAGTTTTATAGTTAAAAGTTTGTAGTAAACGAATAATTTTATAATTATATTTCAAAAAATTTTTGTTATGTGTGGAAAGTTGACTTTGATCAAGTTTATTCTAAATCGAAAAATATAATTCAGTTCTGAGTTTATTTACGTAATTTCTAACTTGGTTCATTATAATATAAATATAATACAGAAAGAGTTTGTTTACGCCAAAATTAATATAAACAATTTTCGATTCGATCTTAATATATTCCATACATATTTCTAAATATATAAAAGTTTCTCTCGCCTAAATTTCCTGAAAAATTAAACTTTCTATTGAATCGGGACCGACATCAAAATAACCAAATACTTAAGAAAACAGCGACCGTAGATTTGGTTCCAATAATCCCGTTCCCGTCTAATATACATACAGTTATTGCTTATGAAAATGCAATTTCACAATCGAATGCGTTCGCTTGTTATTATTACCATAGCGAAATAACTTGCCCACGCATAGTACCCCACCTCCTAATCTAGTCGACGGATTGTGATTCCCCCATCGGCCGCACACCAATGATACAAATTGCTCTCATTCAGTTGTTGCGCTGATGATTGCATTTACATAATAATGACCGCGGTGTTTTATTTTAATATGCATTACATTATGGTCAATCAGATTTGGATGAAATTCGGTGAAGCGAACGACCGGATGAAATTGCAACTTGACAAGATAAAAAGGGGCGCCACCTATGTGCGTGTTATGGTAATTGCGCTTCGCGATGGTCATTTGAGATGAATTTTTGATACGTGTTTCTCGTCATTTAATGTCTCTTACGTGTTCGTTTGTATTATGGAGGTTTTAAAACTGAAAACTCACATGTATTTCGCTTTTTTTTCTTCTTTTGTTCACAGCCGTGTCTAAAATAGTGTCGCATCGATGGAAATTTTACAATATATAGTTTTTAAAACAGAAACTTTATCACCCAAATAAGTGACTACATTACTGTACTAGTGTTAACTCATATAATGTCAGATACTTCACTACGGGACAGTGATACTTATGTTACTTTATTTAATAAATTTATTAAAGCAGCAATACTAAAAAATTGTGCGTCTTAGGTAAAATACCTGTGTAACATCAAAAAATACCAGAATTTTAAATCAGTAAGAAATATTTCATCAGATACAAATGAAAACATTCTAAATGGAAAGGTAAGTATATTATATTTTCAACGTAATGCCTTTTTCTCTTTCATTTTGAACGCTTGGAATAATCCTCTTCGTTTTCTTCTTTTTTCGCGAATTTTCGATTCATTTCTCTTTTGGTTTTGGTAAATTAACTTATTTGTAATTTAATTACACAAATATTCCAACAGAATCAGTAATATACTTCATAATCTAAATATTGCTTTCTACATTTTACGCCGCCAATTAATCGAATTTTTTAATTGAAAAAACTTGTCCCTAAACAGGTCTATGGTTTGCCGGACCATTGCGCTTGCCGCTAAGCTATTAAGGATTGTGCTTCCGAATATATCGGGAGCGCCTTAAGTTACATTAAGGAAACAAAGGCAAATATTTTTGCCTGTAGTCAGCACTTGTTGCAAATTAATTGCATTTTCGCGATGTAATATGAATGTAAATATTGGTTTCTACATTATAAGACGCTAATTATTCGAATTTATAATTGAAAAAATTCGCCCATAAATAGGATTCGTACCTATGTCCATGGTTCGCCGGACTATTGCTCCGGCAATAATTAGCGTTGTAAAAATATAGAAAGCAATATTTACATTCTCACTACTTCGCTAAAATACAATTAGTTTACAATACTTCATAATCGATAGAGTGAATTCACACTGAAATAACATTGTACGAGTTTAAAAGCGCTGTAGCAATTTGTTTCAATATTAAAAACTGTTGGAGCTACACTCTGTATATTTCAGTATCCATTTATTTTAATTTTAAAATTCTAGAATAATTTTAAGCAACTCGACTATTCAATATTCATTCACGTTAATATAATTACTTTATTTTTAGTGATTTTATTAATCGTATTTGTAGGATAGTTTATTAGCATGTCATAAACTACTTACGTACATATTTATTTTAAATAAAATAAATCATTTTGATACTTCTTATAACATAATGATATTTGCCTTTTTTTTTAAGGTAACAATAGATTTTAGTTTATTTGTAGCATATTTGTATTGTATAGAAACGCTTGCAGTTTATAAACACATTTATTGTTCATGTGTAGCCGTGTACTGCGTTCATAATTATAAAACACTAAAATCTAATGTGTTTACAACTGTTGTTACAAACCCTGTGACGATAATTCTCTAAAAGGACATCGCATTAGCAAACGATCATATTATAGAACCCTGTTAAATTCCAAACGGAAAAAAAACGCAAGCAGCAAAATGAAAATTAATAAAAGAACAATGCTATTTACACATGGACATCGCGAACAAAAAACTCACCTAATTACAAAGGAATAACCTCTAAGCACGTGCTACGCATGGACACCAATTTCGTGCAAAAATATAACAAAAACGGTCTTTCCGCATTTCAAATTACCATCAGGCGTATAAATTAATTAATAATGCCTCAAAGCCGCATAGCGAAGTAAATAAAATTACCTATTAGAAGCCATTAATAATCGTAGAATACGTCTTAAGTACAATGTGTTAATTGATGTAAACTCAACAGCAAAAGAGGACCAGATTTTCTTAACTCGCTTCTTATATATGAAAAGATGCGTAGTCCTTACAAAAATTGGCGACAGGTGAAGCTACTGCAGAGATTAATTAATGATGAAATACATATTTAGAAAATTATTTAGCTACATCAAAATTAAGACAATAAAATTTGGAATTTGACTGATGAAGAACATTAATTAATTACGTACTTAATTAGGAAATTATTAATCGAAAGCTAGACTATAAAAGAATGACCACGAGATGACTCTGATGCTACAATTCCCAACGAGATCTTAAATGAAAATACTAAATACAAATCTAGCGGAATTTACTACAGACAAAACCGGAAAATACTCTCATATAAATTTTAAGATAAAGATTCGCATTGAAACTGTTATAATTTAACCCAGTTAACAATTAACTGCATGTAGCGGCATGTCTGCAAGGCCGTATTTGATTTAAGAAATCGAGTCTGGCCGCCACCGCCACCGCTATCTGTGCCCTGCTTTAACAATTCTCGTGTCGAGATACTCCCATCCTAGGAACAAAAGTTCTATATGCATCGACCTTATTGTCCTGTGCCATAAAACTTTCTGCTTTTAAACAACAATTCAAAATTCAATAAAAAATGGACTATTTCCACAATGTAGTATTAATCCGGCATACGTAGTAGCAAAAAGTATTACGTCCGGCGTATTAGCACTCATTTAGATAAGCTAAGTACATCTCCACGCCACCATTTTATTAATACTAATTGTTTGTTTATTGTTATGAGTAAACACAAATTCTGATTTCTAAGACTTTGTTACTATGCTTTCGTAAAAATGAAAGTATACAAAAAGGTATATTAATTCAAGTAAAAATATTATATAAAGTCCGTAATTAGTACAAATTTAATATTCAATATCTTGAACGGATTATTTTTTTTGTGTTACAATTGCCGATAAAATTTGTTCTTTAATTAATATTGCTCAATCTCGAAGCAGATAACTACGCATGTAGAGAGATAAAATTAAATAAACAACAGGAAACATGTCAAACTGTTCGAGTAACTACCAACTAATCGACGTAGTTGGTATCCCGATGATAAACGATTAGACGGAGAAAATAAAAATCGGGCTAAACACTCGACCCATCTCAAATAATCCGTTTAATGTATTTTTTTTCTTCATTTCACTCCATCAAATCAATCGACAGTCAAATTGTTGGACGGCTTGTGTTTGTCCAAGTGTACAAGATTACCGTTTCTTTATCTCCATCATTTTCTCGTCGCATTCTGGTGTTTTTTTTTCTCCTTCCCTTAAACTTTCTTTACGATTATTTCTTCCTTATTGTAGATGGGAAATGTCGGTTATTTCATTTTAAATGATGAGATGTTTCCTTTCTATCCCGAATAATATCGTGATGCTTATCCGTTATTTTAAGCGACGTATTGAAATAGATATATTAAAATGTGCACAAAAATTTCATACTTCTTCAAAATTGTAAAGAGTAAATAAATGTTTAACATTTACTTTTTAAAAAGATTATTCTTTCTTGTCTACTTCTATTGATGATGCTGATAGACTCCTTGAATATTTCCCGTCAAGTCTTATTTCCCAATACTTTTCATTAAGGATATAATAATTTTTAAAACGTCTCAGACATTTTCTGTTCGATAAATTTAGAGGACTTCAATAAGCGTAATTTTTCGTCATTTAAATATCCGTTTATTGATTTAGTTCTATGACAGGAATATTATCATACATAAATGTATACTAGGCATTATTTGAATATTTTATTACCAAATGTACGTTAAGAGAATTTTTTTGACGGGTGGCCCAAAACTCATCCCTGAGCAAGTACTATCTAATGTCTGCTATATTAATTAATTCGGCCCCGTGCTAATTACGGTGTTTTAATCCCTTACCTTAATTTGTCCCCAGACAAGAGATTAAGATATTTATTCTTTCTTGGAAATATAAATACAAAGTTGTTCTGCCTATTAAATACAAATTAAATTCAAATTTATCTAAATTTAAAATTTACCCAAATCTACCATATATACTATATACTATATACTTATAATTCGTTAGTCCTAAATAACATTCCTGGCTAAGAAGTGCTTTTTATTTGTGAGAAAACATGAAAAGCTTCGTCAGTTTGAGTCAACGTGGAAATCAAGTGCTAAATGTAAACCCTGTAAAATTTGCCAAACACAAATCCTTAAAAAGTGGTGAAATATGTTGGCGATGTTCGAATCGCTCTTGTAAGGCAAAATTTAATACTGTGGGTACAGAAAATTTAATTGTGCGCAATGAAATAGAACATAATCATGAAAAGAAACTGAGGAAACTAAACAGACAGATAGTAAGTGCTAGTGGTAAACGTAAAGCAAGTGATGACGTTTGAGAGAAGCCTTCAAAAATAATGCATTCAGCTCTAAAAGAAAATACTGGTCATTTCAGTACAATCACCGTTCAAGACAATTATTACATCCGCAACAATCTATATAATAACAGAAGAAAATCTCTACATTGAATATTACGACACTGAAAAAAGAGAATTTTGTCTTTATCATCGACGAAGTTGATGAAATTGTCCTATTCACGTGCCTAACGAATGTGACTGTTTTATGCAATAGTGAAAAAGTATATATCGACGGTACATTCGGTTACTGTCTCGATCATTTTCTGGAGTTATTTACACTGCATATATCGTATGATCAAAAAGTCTTTGGATCGCTATTGCCGTGGAATTTACGAGATATCTATGGCATTATTTATTTCAATTAGTTTGGACATTTACTTGACAACTTTCAAGTCAGCTGATTATAATTCAAAATGCTTCAATTAGAACATAAAATTTTTATTATCAAATCATACTACAGTAATGAAAATATAGGTGAAAATGGTAATTGGGTTTATTCACCTCGTTTATGTTTGAATGAGTTCCGTGAGAGATTACCCAGCTTCGCAATAATGGAACGAGATTTTTTCGGCAACTTCAACGAACTGTGGACAAATTTGAAGGAACTGGTAATATCAGCGATAGTGTTCGATCTGGAAGAAGACGAACTAGAAATGGTGATGTTATTGATCTGGTTAGCGAATGCATGCTGGAAGAACCTACCTTATCCTTCCGTGGATTGAAACAAGAAATCAATTTAAGTTATGGGACCTGTCAAACCATTGTTAAACATGACTTGAACATAATTCCTTATAAACTGCAGATGTGTCAGAAGTTACTTCCACCAGATTATCAGAAGAGAGTATCGTACTGTACCTGGTTTAATGACCACATGAATAACGATATCCTTGATTTAACATTTTTTACAGACGAATCTTATTTTTACCTATCTGGATACGTTAATAAGCAAGTTATGCATATGTGGAGCGAGAATAATCCTAATTTTCATAGTGAGGCTCCTTTCAATAGTCCTAAGATTGGTGTTGGGTTGCAATGTCCCGTAGACGGGTAATAGGGCCAATATTTTTTCAAGATACCATAAACTATGAAAGATTTATAAATCAAATACTTGATCCTTTTATCAATCAATTGCACGATGATCAACTTCATAATGGATACTTTCAGCAAGATAACGCGAGACCGCATGTTGCTCGAGTATTTTATTTTATGATGAAAGGTTAATATCAGACGGACGTTACTCACCTAGGTCTTGTGATTTGAGTCCTTTAGACTACTTCTTATTCCCATTGCTTAAGAATAACATTTTTAAAACTCCAGTTCACACTTTAGATGAATTACAAGAACGTATTGTTGAAAACTGTCTCACAGTAACACCTGATCTTTTAATTAAAGTTTTTAATAACATTGGCATACGTGTTAACCGGTGTATTCAAGAACAGGGAAGACATTTTCAACATCTTTTATAATTTTTTATTGTAAAAGTGTACCTACCTGAATATTATTATTTCATTGTGGGAGTTCTTTTCTTAACTGTAATGAGCCTTATTTTTTTTTTATTAGTTATTAAAACTTCGTTTATTTATAAATGCATTCTGTAATCTCTATAAATGTTATTAAATATAACATAAATTAAATGTAAATAAATACCATAACCTAAAATCTATTTTATTTGTGACTTATGCGTACTTCAAGGTAATGAATCAGAAATAAATAATTTTATAGATAGCTTTACGTTTCATGGCTATCACGATCCAAAGACTTTTTGATCATATTATATTACAAAATGGATATTATATTCCACTAGCATTTTTCTTACTGCCGAATAAAATGGAGTATTCTTACAAAACACTTTTTAACCTGTTGCGAAAAAAGTGTCATAGTTTGGGTTTAAATCTGAACCCAAAAGTCATCGTAGAGGATTTTGAAATTGTAATCCACAATGCCATAAAAGCGGAGTTTCCAGATTCCGAAGTTATAGGCTGCAGATTCCATTTAGCATAAGCATGGTTCCGCAAAATTCAATACCTGGTCCTTGTTCCTTATTATAAGAACGAAACTAGTGAAATTGGAAAGTGTCTGCGCTATATATTGGGTTTACCATTTATAAATCCATCAGAAGTAGGCGATTGTTATTCTTTTGATTTTTCGAAAATACAACCTCAAGATGAACGTTTATCACGCTTTTCCGATTATTTGGTTGACAATTATATTTCAATAGAAGCCGTTTTTCCACCTAGTTTGTGAGCAGAACTCAGCGATAGCATAGAAAGAAGCACAAACGCTTGCGAATCTTTCAACCCTAAATCTAATGTGAGTTTTTATTCTACTCATGCATCAATTTTTCATTTTATTGGAAATCTTGGAACCGTTTCAAAGTTTACCTGAATGTGCAAGAATACGAGTCGTGCGTAGACGTAAGCAGTGCGTTACTAGAAAAATCTATGAGTATAAAAATGGATCTGTTTCGAGATTTGATTTTGTTAAATGTATAGCTTATTTTTACAAACGTTAAATGTAAATGTTAATATGTATTAGTGCTTGTATAAAATACAAGCAGGCATTTCTATTCCATTCTTAATTAATAAAATATGTTTTGTGGCACTTACTGAGTTTTTCATTTCTTACATAAATAAATATGTTATCTATAGATTTTAAATAAGTATTATGGGTGATTCATACTGCGATAAAGTCGGGGACGAATTCATGAAGCTATTTTTGTGGACCTGCTTTTCTCGGGGACAAGTTTATGTATATTTTTTCAAGTACGAGTTTAACTAAATACTTAATTTTATTTCTGGGTACGTCCTTTTTGACATTACAATCTGCCCAAAAAACCAATGAATTTTATTCTACCTTAAATAACTACTATTTTGACATTATAATTAATGCACTTTAAGCTCTAATATTAATAAATTAATCCCATATAGAGAAACTACACCATACTCTGTTTTTTCTATAACACTAATACTTAGCTAACTTAACCCTTAGCCGCCGGCGAAATTGGTATCTTATTAAAATTTAACGTACAGTATGCAGAAAATGTTATTGTCGCGTTTAACAGCAAAAATATAGAAACACCTTCCTAATAATGTTTCTGGATATGGTATATCTTGAAGCAAGGTCTGAAACACAACACCATTGCAACCCTTGCACTCCCAGGTTTTTGTTCCTAGTATTTTTCCATCAATACTTTTTTGGGAACAACAAACGTCGCATCTTCTGCAAGGTTCCTTTTTTTTGTTTGTTTTTGGTGGAATGTGCCTTACTATCAACCTTATTGTGTTTATGCTCCCTTGTATATATCAAGGCATGATACTTGTACATATTTTTCGAATATCTCTTCAATAACCTCCATTTTAAATTCCCAAATTGTATATTAAAACACAAGTTTCATAAGGCACCACTTTGTCGCACGAGTTTTCTAAAGAACGGGTGCGACAGAGGGCCTAATGAAACGGGTTTTTATACTCTTTTTTTTTCTATTTTGCATTTTTTACATTAATAAATTGAAATTATTTAATTTGAAAGTTCTGAGCTTTATGTAAAATATCGCGTTGGTCACATTGATACTTGACATTTTCAAATTTAAATGTTACTATACGCGAAATATTATTTATTAATTTTCGTTAACATTACTTGATATTAATAGTTATTTACGTTATAAGTCCGGCAAATGAGGTTTTACTGTTACGAGTAAGATATTTCTGGACAAGACGACGAAGGAGCTAAGTCAAGAATTTCGGAACGAGTACTGTGGAAAATCTTTGCCGGACATATACCTTACAACGTTTAATTTCATCCTGTCAGCAATTTCGTTTGAAAAAACTTGGAACTATTTTTTAAATATCACAAAATTATTTTTTAAGTATCACAAAAATCACATCACAAAAATAATCGTGGTGCAACAGGAAAAAAGAAAGATTTCAACGACTTCTTCAATTTAAAACAAAACTGCTCATTTTCCAGGGAATTCTAATGGTACTGCACATATTAACATACATATTTAGTATATTTTTGTTTGTATAAATCTGAATAAATTGTAGTCCGGTAATAGTATATTAAAAAACAAGTTTCAAAAGGCACCATTTTGCCGCACGAAACAAAAGAGCAAGTGCGGCAAAAGGCCTTATGAAACGAGTTTCTTATACTATTTTTCTATTTTGCATTTTTTACATTAATAAATTGGAATTATTTAATTTGAAAGTTCAGTTTTATTTTTATATAAAGCATACAGTTGGTCACATTGATACTTGACATTTTCAAATTTAAATCTTGCTATCCGCAAAGTATATTATATTACATATTATTTATTAATTTTCGTTAACATTACTTGATATTTTATTTAAAAATATAAACATGAGTGACGTAGGGAGTAGCAGGTTGCTTGCTTACTGGTAACCGGTGCCGATCGGTACCAATTCCACAATGCTCATAGACGTACTTGGACAGCGAAGATGCAGATAGTTCCTTGTTCGGACTTGCAGCCTGCGCGGACACTATTACCGCATTTACCGGAATGAACATTTAATTATAGGCAAGCAGGTTTTGCATCATTTAAATTAGTACACAAATTATTATTAGTTGAACTATGGATGTTGAGTAGATAGTTGCTACAGTTGTTAAGAAATCTTCTATATCGAACAAATAAGCAAAGTCTCATAGTAATAGAAATATTCCGGATTCCGGTAAGAAGAAAGTTGCCAGTTCTTCCTGTATAAACCTTATTATTGTCAAATTATTTGCCTTCTTCAACTGTTTGGATGAAATTAAATAAGATTTTTGCTGGAACCGATACGTTAAGGATACCAATCATTAAATGAATTATGTATCGGCCCACACTATCAGTAGTTTCATCTACACATATATAAATTTAATTGTTTGCGAAAACCTTCTTAATGCTATTCAATGTTTCTGCATAGATACAGCGAATAAATTTTTTTCTTAACCTGCTCTCGTTGGGAATATTATATTTGCTCATGTACTTTTGCAAAATTAACTTGACATTTAAATTGTTTAATTTATGTAGTGAAATATCTGCCGACACAAATCTTCATTAAATTGTTCTTGTTCCGATTTTTTGGAAGTTGATGGCAAACATTGCGGTAATGTTTGTTGACTTTTCTTCGCTAATTTCATCTTTGTTAGTTTTGCAGCATGAGATGGAGTTTTCATATGTTGGTCGACTTGGAACTTTCTCTCACTTGTAATCTGCAAAAAAATATCACATCATCGGTTGTTTTCTTATAAAATAAATCTTAGTAAAAGATAAAGGAATAATTAAAAACTTAATTAATTAATTAATAAGAGGAAATAAACTTAAAATTTTACTCACAATCTTGCAGCATGCTACGCAAAACACTTTTTCTCCATCCATACGCAATTCTGAATAAGGTGCAATCCATCCAGGCACAGTCGCTATTTTCGGCATTTTTGCTATTATATATCACAACTCACTAGTTTACACTTCGAAAAGCCAACGTAAAATGACGTTTAAAATAAAATTACTTTCGAATATGGGAATAAATTTATCCGAATAGCAAAGAAACACATATAGTCCTAATTTTCTGGTAAAATGTATTTTTGTATTTATTCGGAAGTTTTAAGGTATTAGCTCTCCCTGGAATTTTGTCTCGGCCTGGATATATGGGAAGAGCATTAATAAATTCTTAGAGACGCTTATCGGAAAGGTAACTGGAAGAGGCTTAATAAAATGCTATTTTTAATTTAAAGAGTGCTGTTTAATTTTTGTTTGTTTGTTACATCTACGACATATTTTTAATAATGCCTATAATAATTTGATGTAGTAAATAAATAAAACTCGGATACTTAAAATATGCAAGAATGCTGAATTACTTCAAAATATGTAATTAAATGCTGAATTACTACAAAATATGCAAAAAATATACAAAATGCATATATTATTCAAATATGTAAATTTATTCAAACTGCATATAATCCGGCCTTTAGCATAAGACAAAATACAATTTACACTCAGTGGATAAAATGGCGAAAGAAAATAACAAAATTGATTAGCAACCTATCATGGTGAACTGAACCCTACCATTGTGAATTGAACGCTATTGAATTAATGAGAAATGAAGTAGCTTCAAAATATATAACCTTAAAATTAACCGAAGTGAAAGCACTTTTATTAACTGCTATTGCAAATGTAACCTCAGAATTGTGGATAAAATGTGAAGAACACGTAATCAAAGAGGAAGACAAAATGTGTAATTTAGATGACATAATGGAGCCGTTTATTATTTCGCTTGGAAATCGTAACAGTAGCGACAGTAATTTTAGTATGGACAGTGATAGTAATTCTGTCGAAGAGATGCAGTAGTATATATACTTGAAATATTATATCATAATTGAAAAATTTTGATATACAAATTATTGTCGATTAATACTTTAAGATACCTACTTTATAATAATTGAATATACTGCGTATTAAATTTAAATTAAATAATATTCTTATATTTTGAGTATAAATCAGTATGAAAGATTTAAATCAATTTCATCAACCTTTTGGAATTAGGAATTTTATAATCAATAAATTTTAGGCTTATTAAGTGTAAGTTGTAAAATAATATAACTATTAAAGAGAAAAATGTTGTCAATGATCTATTTATGTACAAATAATTAAATTTTCCTCTGATATATTTAACAACGAATATTCTTTCTGTTGTAATCTAATCATTATATATATGTACATATTTCTTAGATTACACTGGCTTACAACCATTTTGGTGCTGGCGATTTTAGACCCGATTTCAAGTATGTCTTACATGGCGATATCAAAAATGTTACCTGTTTTCTTCTGTCAGCTCTAGTTCCCGAGAAGAAAAAACACAATTCACGAAAAAATATATATTTTATTGACATTAAACATCAAGAAATTGTCTTTTGAGTGATTTTCTAGAATGAAACTGACTCGAGCAATCTCGCATGATTCCCCAGCAATAGTCAGCCATCATATGACTGTCCCACCTTCCTTGGTATCTATTCTCCATTGTTTTTAGGTCTTGGTGGAAACGTTCCCCTTGTTCTTCGCTTAGATCTCCTAAATTGTGTTGGAAATGATGTAGATGACTATTGAGATAGTGTAATTTTATACTCATATTACAGCCTAAATCTTTGAATCGCACCAGCATTTCCTCTACTAGTTCTACATAGTTGTCAGCCTTATGATTTCCGAGGAAATTTTGTGCAACTGCTACAAAAGATTGCCAGGCAAGCCTCTCCACATCATTCATACAAGTCTCAAAATTAGTTGTGTCTTCCATCAATTTACGTATTTGAGGTCCATCGAAGATACCTGCTTTTAGTTTTTCAGTACTTAAACCAGGAAATTTGTAAGAAATAAACTGGAAACATTGACCATTTCTATCGAGAGCCTTAACAAATTGCTTCATTAGCCCTAATTTTATATGCAAAGGCGGAAGAATGATTTTTTCTCTTGAAACTAAGAGTTCATTTATAACATTTCTTTCCCCAACAACAAGAGCATCTCTCACATGCCAATTTTTTGCAATCCAATGACGTGATTTAGCTCGACTGTCCCAGAGACAAATAAAACATGAGTATTTAGTATAACCACCCTGTTGACCCAATAAAAAATTAAGCATCTTCAAGTCGACACAGATCACCCAGTTATGTTCAATATATTTTATTTTTTGTAAAAGATTTGAAATTACCTCATATTCTTCTTTTACACATGTTGAGTGAGCAATTGGAACGGGAGCATATTTATTTCCATTATGTAGAAGAACTGCTTTTAGACTTCGTTTACTACTGTCAATAAAGAGACGCCATTCATTGGGCTGATAGATCGTTAAACCCATGAAAGCCAGCAAACCACTCACATTACAGCAATACACAAAATTTTCATCAGATGAAAAAAACTTCAATAACTTTCCCTCTCTCGTGCGATATGTAGACACTCGAACATCTGAGGAAAGACAATTTTTTTCTTTTAATCTTGACGCTAGTAACTCAGCACGTTCCTTCGAAAGATCTAAGTCTCTGATGAGGTCACTAAGCTCATTCTGCGAAAATGGCTTAGGATCTGATGTTATTCAGCTTCATCCTCCTGAGATTGCTGCACTACCTGGTGAAAAGTTGGTATTGGAACATTTTCTGAATGAGAAACAGGTCTTTCTACTGAAGAAATATTGGGGTATTTCCATTTATGGCGATTGTTTTTGTTGATACCCACTATATTAATCATACAAAAGTAACAGTCGTCATAATGATTTTTTTGTTCTCGCCATATCATAGGCACTCCAAACTTCAAAGACTTACGTTTCCCTCTCTCCCATTGTCGCAAATGTTCAACGCATATTTTACAAACACTATGAGGCACCCACACTTTATCTTGGTGTAGAATTTCAATACCGAAGTAAGCAAAATACAAACGACGCACTGTGTTTGTAATCGATTTACGCTGATTTTTCAGTATGTATTCACCACAAACATATCAAAATATATCAGGATCGTTAACACAACGTCTGGACGTACTAGCCATAATGAAATAGTAACACAAACTTTATCGATGATATTGTAATAATGACTAGTTACGAACAAGACCATAACAAGACCGACAACAATTCACAATGAGGGTAGTAGGTAAACTAGAGCTGATGAGTTAAAATGACGTATGTCAATATACTGTACATTACCTACTTTATCGACAATTCAAACAAACAGAGATGCACCAAAAAAAATTTTTTTTGTAGGCCTGTGTTATCATCACATCCAATATGAAATTTCTTAAATGAATATAATTTGTATGTAAATATTTATTTTATGTATTACAAATATAATTCAAGTAATAAAATTGATATTAAAACTATTACAATTTATTTTTCTGTAACTGTGATCTGTAATGCTGTTTAGTTAAATATCGAAGTGTAAATAGCAAGTGCTACTTTATTTCATTGTCTGTTAAACATGCCTAATGTGATACGGGTTGAGGCGGTTTGTCTCTCTTATTAAAAAATAGAGTATAGTAACCTATGATATTAACCAGATTATCCTAAAGCTCATCACTAATGAGACCATACAAAAGAAACAAAATTCAAAATTTCAGTATTATACATATTTGCTTTCATATAACTATCCTCGTAAATTACAACCAAGTACAGATCCAATAGTGGACCATAAAATTATGTCAACGTCTATATCCTTAATATGAACTTCCATTTATTGTTACTTCTAGTTTGGTTTATTATGTATATTGAAAAAATTCTTCCGTGAAATAGAAAATTTTAAAATAAATCTTATCAAACAAAACCCAAGCAAACAAATTAAATAATCTAATTAATGTTGCTATTTTCACTTACAAATATACAATTAAGCCTCCTACTGTGTAAAGTCGTTACGGAGTATCCAAAAGTGACCATGCAAAACGAACCTTAATGGTTCGTCAATGGAAAAATTAAATAATGCCAGGATGTCTAATATTATTCAATGGGTTCACGAATGCAAAGAAAGAATAATGCCTTCAAAGGAAATGATACATTAAAATGATGTATTTCGTTTAATGACGTATGTATTTATATACATGTGTACTTTGATGTAGCTAAATTAATGACTTGCACAGACTGCCACAATGCATACCACGTACATAATTTAATGGAATGTGGCCCGCTATTTTGTTTTTTCATCCCATTAGTCTTAATAAGTCTTGTCGCTTTTAATCATCAACTTTAGTTTTACATTCACAATCACATAATGTATACTCTTTCTATAATACTTTCATATTTTCTCTCTAAATTAATATGACGCCGAACTTCAATATACAACAGAACAAGAACTTTTCTTTATTTATCATTTACGTTACATCGAATCATACAAATATGTACCCCCCGTTTTCATATTTCTTTATTTTATTTATTTAATTCCTATCGTCCAACAATATACAAAAGTTAAAACTAATAATTGAAAATATTAGAGACACAAGAGAAATATGTGTTAGACTTTTACAATCTCTATAATCCTTCGATATAATCTTCAGCGTTGTACGTTATCTGGTGTGGCACTATGGAACTTCTAGCATATCCTAGCAGCACTTGTATTTACTATTCGAATCAAACGATCTGTTGTCTAAGTGAATCTAGAATAGTTATCAAACGAAATCACGAAATGATTGATTCATCATACGAATTTGATCGAAGTTAGTGATATCTACAGCTTAAGAGTACGGGTCTTTCTAAACCTCCTATATCGGGCAAATCAGCTATAGCTATCGCTGGGCGTCTCAAGTAATCTTAAAGCGATGTCACCTAATGCTAGTTGCCTACTGCATTATATTTCGAGGAATACAATGAAATAGGATAACTTTGCAGTCATACACAAGAATATCCATGAACTTCAATGTTTCGTCAAAAAAAGAAATTTATTCACTTTTATAAAGTGTGTTCATTTGAAAAGACATTCTAGGGTACTTTGAAATTTTGATAGAATAAGACGCAAATATATTAGTATGTGTTTGTTGTTCCGTAAACGTAAATCTAAATGACATTTGATAATGTCCATCACAAACATCAGTTAGTGCATAAAATAATCGTGCGTCGATTCTGGTTTAAATAAATTGCTTCTCAGTTTTAAAATGGCTTTCACTTTAGAACATAAATCTTTTTTAGTCCAGGCTTATTTTCGAAGTGGTAATAAAATTGATGGTTTATGGGTTTATTCAGTTCAAAATTGCATGGTAGAATTTCAAGTTGAGTTTCCACATTTTGTAATAGATTATATACAATTTAAGAATACTTTGGATAGAACTTTAAAACTTTTTTCTGAAACTGGTAGTCTCTTAAGAAAATCAGGCAGCGGAGCAGTTAAGAAACGTACACTTCAAGTTGTCAATCGTGTTGAAGAAATAATGGAAAATGAACCACAAACATCTGTTCGACGTTTAAGTCAACAAATAAACCTTTCTGTTGGTACAACTCACAAGTTATTAAAAAAAGATATGCAACTTTATCCATACCGTGTCACAGCAGTACAAGAATTGTTAGAAATTGATTACCCACGTAGACTACAGTTTTGTAATTGGTTTGTAAATATGAACAATAATGGAGAACTTTCGCAAAGAGTCATCTTTACTGATAAAGCATGGTTTTATAAAACGGGATACTTAAATTCACAAAATACAAGAATTTCTAGTAGTGAAAATCCACATGTAATTAATGAAGAATCGCTACATCCAGAGAACATTGGTGTTTGGGCAGCGATAAGCCAAAGGCGAATCATTGGACCAATATTTTTCTAGGGAACGTTAACTCCTCAAAGGTACCCTATGGAAATTTTACAACCATTTGTCAATCAGTTGCATGATGATGAACTTCAAAATGCATATTTCTAACAAGACGGAGCACCTTGTCACTGTACTGCAGAATCTTTGGATTATTTAAGAGAATTTTTTGATCAGCGTATAATTAGTCGAAATACTGAAATTGCCTGGCCTGGCCTGCACGTTCATGCGATTTAACACCTTGCGACTTCTTTTTGTGGCCTTATCTAAAAAAGAGCATATTTCGAACACCTATATTGAATTTGAATGATATGCTACAGAGAATCGAACAGAAATGCATGGAAATTAATAACAATCCAGTAATGTTGCAGAATATTATCAGAAATTTTGAACGGAGGATTTTAAAGTGCATTGATCTTGAAGGACAACATTTTCAACATTTGTTATAGTTTTCAATAAATACCTATTATTTGTTATTTATTTGTATGTATGAAACTGTCAAAATATACGACTTCGTAGGTTAAGTAGTAAATTTTAATTTACGACATACTTCAAAATGTTCTCAGTAAATCACATACTACTAGATTGACTTTTCAAATGAACACTTGTTATATGTTAAATATAAGTAAATCTAGGATATAGAATTTAAATATAACATTTACAATTTTATCAATACTCAACGTTCATTTTGAAGTTGAAATCACTATGTAAACAGAATACTTAAATTATAAAACTTTCACTGTATTCTAAGAAGTGGAATCTTGTATATTTGCAAGTTTATTACTTTATGCATTAGACCGCTTGTATTATTACCTAGCTTTTTCAGTGAACGAATTCAATACACAATATTTAATCTGGCCATTTATTATTAAAGTCACGTTCCTTAAATATTTATCATTAAATTTCATTACTAAACAATGGAATTTATTCTGATCTGTATACTTAGATTTACAATTAATACTTAATTAGTAATAATAGTTTAAAATTAGATTGTTAAACTCTTGAAAGTTATTATTACCAGTAGGTACCATTTACTAAGAATTGTTCACTTGGAAATTTTTCCTGGCTATGTCGTCATTTGGCCGTACAACCTATACTGCTCGTATTTACTAATGTTGTAATAGTTTGTTGGGGCAATAGTGAATTTTACCTACTTGCAGTGTTTTTAACATCAATAAAATCACTCTCATTCTAACTACGAAACACAACAGTCTCATCCCATCAACGAGACATAACCGTCACATAAAATGAGTCTCAACAGCACATTCGCATATTACTATCGAGAGACACCAGTCTAATTCCAATACAAAAATGAACAGTATCAACATATTAATTCAAGTTTATCAACAGTAAATAATTTAAGTTTAACATTAAACATTAAGTGAAATTTACCTTAATAAATTAGGTTTCAGTGTTTTGTCAATTAAATAAAGTATTCAGAAGACACCTGAATTTCAATATAACTGCCACCGAACAGAATAAAGATAGCTTATACGGAACTCACGCCCTGTGAGCGGTGGGTCAGGATACTAATTTACACTTCATATAGCTGGAGGTGTCTGAGACATACATTTAATTTCAGTCTTTCCTCGTAATGAGTTGTGTTTTTCCTTCTTCTGTTTTGGGTTGGATGCAAGCACCTCCAGGCACGTGAGCATACTGCTCTTTGTACTATCTCCAATAAATCTCTCAGTTCCACTCTGTTAGTCTTGTGTCCTCGATAAAAGCCACTATCCTCATCAGGGGAAGTTTCAGTTCCTCACACGTGCATATTACATGAAGTCTAGTTTCCTCCTGTTTTTCACATCTCCTACACCAGGGCTCACTAACCAAGCCCATTCTGTACAGATGCTTCCTTAAAGGACAATGTCCGCTTATTAACCCGTTAATTATTTTAATTTCTTTTTTGTTACTACGAATTAGGTTGGTTGAAACCCTTCCGTCAAGCTCCCTTAGTAGTGTTTTGGTATGGAGTTGACCTTCCGTTAGCCTCCATTTCTTTTTATGTTTTCTTTCTAGCCATAACCAGATCTCCCTTTTAGCGGAATCCTTAGCGATTCCACATACAGGTTCTGGTCCTTTAAGTTCCTATTACTACCTTCTTTGGCTAGTTCGCCGACTATCTCATTACCTTTCGTAATGGGGCTACTTATTTGACATTTCATTTTGGAACTTGGTACCATTTGGTTCATGTCTCATCCAGTGTAATTATACGTCGTAATAAAACCTCTCCTTCGCGCTCATAGTGTTCCATTTGTGTACGACTAGCATTGTATTGCAACCATATTTTCTCTAAGATCCATAACCTTAAATATAAACCCGTTGTTATTTTTTTCGCTAATTCCGTTTCTCAATCTAGCTCATAAATCACATACTATCGATTCACCTCCAATAATTGTGAAAATAAAAAAAGCTTCTTTACCAACAGCACTGCAGGGATCTAGCTGTAGCATGTTCGTCATGTTTTCACGTTCTTTACATGACTTTTACCTACCCTGACACTGCAAGAAAATACAGATTTTTGAAAACATCGGCGGCACTGTCATGTTATACGGCCTCTAAATGAATACGGGGCATACAATAAAACCGAATATCCTACATTGATAATTTTTGAAACTTATTAATAGTTCAGCGCTAGCCACGTTACCATCCTAGTGTACCGAACGGCTCAAGTGGTAACAAGCCTACCATGTTACTACCCCAAGGGCCTGCAATACTAGTTACGGGGACTAATATTATTCTTAATAGTTCGGAATTAAGACAGTGACATTTCTATATAATATAAGTAACAATTTAGGATTAGCAATCATTATTTATTATAATAAATCTACTGCTTTGTTTGAAAGCAAGAGCAAGCAATAGGTTACTAACGAGCCATCGAAAAAATTCATAATTGGAGTAGACTGTGAAATTGGGTTGGTACTTTAGCCGCTTCCACATAATGACATTTATTATTTGACATTGAAACTATAAGTTTGTGTCAAATTTTTCACAACTCTTATTAAGAAAATTAAATTTGTTTAGATGTAAATGGACAACATTTTCAACAACTTCTGTATACCGCCTAATTCTGAGCAAACGCAACGATGCGAATGTATGAATATTTCTCCCGCTCCAAATAGAATTACCCTGAATGCTGTAGGCGTGTCAACATCGATGTCATATCTCATACATACTTACATATTATGGAGCCGCGTAAGAAAAATTATCTGATTACCAAATTACTATTAAAGGACTATAAATTGTTTAGTCCTGTGTTATTGTAATGATTTTATAATAAATAAATTGCAATACGTTATACTGACGATGGTCACACAAAGTGTAATAAAATTATTAATAAGCGGTTAATAAAATTGCAAATAAGGCATCAAGAGATTTAATAAATTAAATTTTAATAATAAGGGTCACAAAAATTGTTCATAGTAAACTAAATAAACTTCAGAAATAAATAAAAACTAAATTAAATTCTAGTAATGTTAAGAAAAATTTACTCTTACAGATAATAAAATAAATTGTTCATAATGAGAAATTAATTATATAATAACGGAAATTCATCCGTTTAAACTCATCACCGTAAAATAATTGATGATGTTTGGAATATTTATAATTACGAAAACCATTTAATTTTAGTATGCGGTTAACGGAAGAGCAGCATATGCCTAAATCGTTGGAAATATCGCTATGTGTCAAATTTGAATTTAGTTCTATTGCAGCGCATACTAAAATGAACGTATCATTAGGAACTCCGGCAAATAAATCACATATTCTTTGATAAGAATTATCATCGTGGTACCATTTCATCATTTCGGCTTTCTCTTCTAGTGTATAACGCGGCATTATCACTATTCAAACGCTTAAGAGACTCCGTATAGGGTGACAGTGGTGACACTAATTTGTGACATTAATTGTCAAATCGTTGCGCGACAGACTGTTTTGTGATTGGCTAAACGCGTTCAGGGGATTTGTATTCGAAGCGGGAGAAATATTCATACATTCGCATCGTTGCGTTTGCTCAGAATTAGGCGGTATATGCTATATGTAAATTTTGATTATGATTTCGATATTAAATAAATTATTTGTTTTCTTTTTTGTTGTAGTATCATTTCAATGCCATAACCTTTTTTTACAATAAAACCAAATGAAACTGTCAAGCATCAAGTAATGTGTCATTATGTGGAAGTGGCTAAAGTACCAAACCAATTTCACAGTCTACTCCAATTATGAATTTTTTCGATGGCTCGTTAGTTGTAATGTATGATTGTAATGTTATAATAACAAGGCAGGTTGTATTATCCTCTTATTAAATATGTCGAGTTAAAAGGATATATTACATTGCTTCTTATAAACACTCTGGATACATAGTACTCGTATAGCATTAGAAAGAGAATTTGATTTAAAAATTTTAATTAATTTTGTATTTAATATTTTGCTTTGAATTTTTAGAGTAATAGAAGGAAAGAGACAATGAATATTTTCATTAAGGTTTTAAAACTGCAAAATCCTTAACTTTTTATAAGACAATATACATGCCCAATGTATTATTAGTGGAATTCAGCCAATTTTTAAGCGACATCTTTCCAAATCATTGAACTGAATATAGGGGGAATTCTAAATTGGCCAGCTTGATTTCTAAGCATGTTTTGGTGACATATTTATTTATACGCGTAAAATATGAAGTTACAGTTACAAGAATTGCACAATACTGCATCTAAAGCCATTATCTTATATAAGTTCATTTCAATTTGTCTTCTAAATTGTTCACGAGTATGTATAAATTTATCTAAAATAACTTCTTAAAATGTTAAAAGGTATTCCATAAATTAGATCTTGAGAATAGTTGAATAAAACAATATAACTACTTACACATAAGTAAACATGGTAACCAATAATTTTAAATATATTTTATTTATCTTTTTTTATAATGCTTAAATTGCTTTATTAAAAAGTTCCTTTAGTACAAATATATCATTAATCGTTTCTTTATTTTTAACTTAGAGATATAGTAAATTAAAAATTGTACAACGAAATCTTGTCAAAATCTAATCCTAGTATTCATACATTTTAAACAACTAATTTTTAAAAATTTGCAGAAATATTTATCACATGCTCTTAAGAAAGCCATCCATATTTATAACACGTGTCAACACTTTGTACTCTTATATTTTATAAAAGGACATTTTCTCATGTTTAATATCGAAATTTAGAACCAATCAGCTGAAAAATAAGGGCGATTTTTTTTCTATAAAAAAATCGAATAAATTAGCGTCGTAATATGTAGAAAGCATGTTTACAAAAGAGGTACTACTTTACATTTTTTAAGGGATGATTGAAGACCTTAAAAGGTTATTAACGCTAAAACGATTGATCAACAACTTGTGCAAAGTAAATATAATTCAAGGGATAAGTTATCAATAAATTTTTTACTAAGTAGGCTGATGTTAGTAACTTTTCCCATCTTTCAAGCTGTTTCACTGCGCTGCTAGTTTGACATAAATTCTTCCGAATAAATCCTAATAAGGAAAGTAAAAATGGTCCTTCGCACCAACAGTGAATACGTTGACATGTTGTTAATTTGTGGGGAAGTACGCCAGAATTTTGCTGCTGCAAGTCGATTGTACGCTGAGCGGTTTCCTAACAAACCAACACCTATTCCATAAAAAATCACCGCTCTGGTAATCCGTTCACGAGAAACTGGTGTACTGCAAACACGATTGGGATGATGAACCTGGCCGACACCAACGAATTTTATGTGCCGAAAAAGAAGTCTTAAATCGTGTTGAAGAATTCCTTCTAGTAGTACTCAAAAAATATCTCGCCAAGTAAATGTATCATATCGAATTGTCTGGCGAACACTGCGCGAGAATCAATTACATCCTTTCAATGTATAAAAAGTACAGGCTTTACAACCTGTAGATCATCCTTTACGTTTACAATTTTCCCGATGGTTTCTACAAAAACATGCTGAAATACCAAACTTTTCTTCCATTGTATTGGCCACTGATGAAACACGTAACGGCATAAATAACTGTCGTAATACTCATATCTGGACTGTCGAAAATCCACATGCTGTTCGTCGTAATCACTTCCAGCACAGATTTTCAATAAACGTTTGGGTCGAACTGGTCAATGGACAATTAATTGGCCCCTTTCTGTTGCCAAATCGATTGAATGGATATAATTACCTCTTGTTTTTGCAAAATCACTTGTTAGAACTATTAGAACACGTTCTTTTGAACGTGCGTCGACGAATGTGTGATCATTTCCAGTACAGATTTTCGATAAACGTTGGGACCGGAATAGTCCACGGACAATTAATGGGCCCCTTTGTATTGCCAAATCGATTGAATGGATATGATTACCTCTTATTTTTGCAAAATCACTTGGTAGAACTATTGGGACAAGTTCCTTTGAATGCACATCGACGAATATGGTTTCTTCAAGATGGCGCCCCACCACATTTTATTGTTTAGTTCGCCAACATTTAGATAATGTGATTTAAAATAAGTCGATTAGTCGAGGTGGTCCTGATCCATGGCTTCCTCGGTCACCCGAAACTCCCTTGATTTTTATATGAGGCATTATAAAGACCTGTATACACCAATGAAATAATTGATTTAGATGGTCTTCGTAACCGTGCTGCGGCGACAATTGGACAGCAAGACCAAGGCCTAGTAAATTATGCCAAATCATGAGTACGTCGATTGATACTTTGCGTTCAACAACACGGCGATAACATTGAAGTCTAAAGTGGATTCCATGAATAACATAAAAAAATTGTTTAATTTAATATGCCTGATCACCACTTAAAAATAAAATAAATAAAAACTACACAAATGTTTTAAAATTTTTATCAGTAATACCTCTCTTATTATGCAACTTTTGTTAAGATATTTTTACGTTAATGACCTAATTTTAAGATGTTTAATCAGCCTTTGAAAATAAAATCAGAAGACCGTAAACAGCCTGTATAACAAATACGAATTTCTGAAACTATTAGTTTTAAATTCTATATCTATCTATTATTAACATCATAACTAGTTAATTGCCTAAATAGTTAAGAATTGGATGATTGTTAGAGTGGGAAAACCTGTTCATATAACTAATATTAATATAACATTGGTGAGTGATCAAGGTCCACTTTATCATTTAATAAATAGTCCGAATATTTACCTTTGTTAATCTCTAAAGATTCTAACAAATCGAATTTTTTACTTTTATTTTATACATGAAAAATCTCAAACTGTTCGTTGAAACCAGGGTGGTTATGTATCAAATTATTCGCGTATATAAAATCATTTTTTTAGTTAATACAGGCGAATTGATGATCAACGATCCGTTTTTTAAACGTTCTTCTTGTCTGTCCAATGTATTCCTTAGTACACGACCCGCAAGATAGCTTATAGACCCCCAACTTATTGTTCGTTGTAGTCTTTTCTTTATTATTCTTGATGTATTTAGCATAGGTTATTCGTTTTATAAGCAAGATTAATGTTTTCTTTTCTCAAAAATTTTGTTAATTTGACTTGTTCATGGCCTAAATAAGTGACTGATGTAAACTTATTAACTGTATTGTCGTCAATAACTGGGTATATCTCTTGTATTTAATAACTGCATCCAGTTATTGAAGGAAGCTACTTTGTAGCGAAATATATACTGAAAAATATATTACATGATATGGAAATTGCGGCACTAAGACAGATTGCGAATATATTGACCAAACTTGGCAGAAACATGTAATAGTTAGATGTTTCTGCCAAGGTTCATTATAATTTTGTTGCCATAGTTCAAGTGAGTATGGCATATTTGACACTTTATGCAATTTTTCCTGACATTAGTGTTATGTGTAGTTGTTGCGAGTTTAGATTCAATTTCTAACATTTTCTCTTGTCATATTTTTTTCGAAAGTGTTTTGAGGCTTTGATTATGCCTATAGTGTGGCAATGTAGAAATGATCGACAATAGACCAAATTTAACAAAGGTCGAGTTTTTGCCTTGCGCAAAGGTAGTTTTTCATACGGGGAAATTGCAAATCACCTTATCCGGAAGTCATGGACTAGGGAGAGTCAAGGAAAACCCCGGAAATCAGAGCCCAGAGAAACCAGGGACCGAAGAAGAACTAATGAGCTGCAAGGCCCCCACCTTCGCCTAAAGACACTAAAAGAGCGATTATCTAGTACCATATAAACCTCCGATCTATGGCTAAGTAATGAAGATCGTTCTGTTACTCTTCGAAACTTTTGCCGTCGAATCAGTGCTTTCGGCTTGCAATCCCAACGACCACATCTAGTGTTACCTACTATATTATGACTCAACACCGACAGCAACGTTTGAAGTGCTATAGATTGCAAATGTACTGGCACATAGCATTGGGTGGTTGTTCGGTCATGAAATAGACCTGCATTAGGGTCAGACGAAGAGGTGGGGAATATCGCTATATTCAATTTTCCGTTGAAAGACTTATGCACCGAGCCTCAGTTGATATTCATTCGAGGTACCATGTACGGCCAATACTTATGTTGATGAGGTGGTCCTTCCATATTTTCAACAATTCCTTTCCAATAGGATAATGTCTGTCCTTAAGTAGAGGAAACTTCTCTAATGCAGTTATCAGAGGTGCATGTTAATATATGGACAAGGTCATCCAGATTTCACGACTTATCGCCAATATGTGTGGAATATTATGGACAGAAAACTGATGAACTTGGTGAATCCCAAGGGAAAACCAGAAGCTTTCCATCATGAATTGCGGGTTGCTGGAGATACCATAACTCAAGCATCGGCCACCTACTGAAACCAATATCACAAGAAGTGAGGAAAGCTAATAGGGACGCCCCAACATATTATTAATAAAAATAAAGTAAATTAAATTGTGTTAATCATTTGTTCTTTATCTTTGAAATTATAATCAATTATAACCTTTAAATAGTTTACGTGTCTGTTAGATTTTGTTTAAAAATTCACACACCTTCCTGGTGTTGCAATTTCTATGTCATATACCGCCTGATTCGGCCTGAATGTACGAATATTTCTCCCGCTCCGAATAAAAATCCCCTGAACGCGTTAAACCAATCACAAAACAGTCTGTTGCTAAACCCCCTCCTCGCGCCAACTTAATTGGCGCTTGCTATATGTATGACATCGATGTTAAGCCAATCACAAAACAGTCTGTTGCTAAACCCCCTCCTCGCGCCAACTTAATTGGCGCTTGCTATATGTATGACATCGATGTTGACGCGCCTACAGCATTCAGGGGAATTGTATTCGAAGCGGGAGAAATATTCTTACATTCGGATCGTTGCGTTTACTCAGAATTAGGCGGTATATAATGCTAGTTGTGCATAGTGCGCACGAAAAAAAGGGGTGTAAGGTATATGTGAGTAATGCTTTCATACAAAAAATTGCGGTCCAATGTTCACGTAGTAACGAAAAAATGATTTTTATTTATTCGGCAATACGGGCTTCCAATACAGGCGGCAATACGGGCTTCCATCTCTAGTTCATCAGTAATTCTTTTTACCGATTAATTATATTGTTTTATCGGTATTTGTCAGTACCACCACAAATTTCAAGACAAAAAAATTATATGTAAATATATACGTAATTCCATACAAATAATTAAAAGCCAGGTATCTATCCCATTGGACATGCTACATAAGGTTTTTTATTTTACGACGATCTTTGTTTTATTATAAACTTAAAAATTTTACTTTGTAAAGAAGTCTAAAGTAAAGTTATTTAGTTTTAATCACATTTTAACTAATGCAACATAGGTTTGTCGCGACATATTCGATGTAAAGGCTTATTATTGACATCCACGAAAAAATATCACCACATGTGCGGTCGAGAATGTTTCGGTAAAAAATAATAACATTCACTATTCATTAATAGCACTTTATTGTTGAAAGTAGGTATTGTCTAGAATGTTATCGACTTTTTTTGCATATCAATTAACTTGATTACAACTGTATTTCAATAAATATAGAATAAATAAAGATATGGACCGACTTTAACTACATTTTTACCCTAAAAATTTGTAAATTTTTGATTTACAAAGAAATTTCCTTTTTTATTTTCATTTAGACATTTATACGTCTCTTCAGACTCGCATAGCTGAGGTGCCGTATATGTGTGCATAACTTATTAACAAGTGAATAAAATTTTAAAAAATATGGAAAAACTGATAATTTAACAGTAAAAAAGGCAGAGGTGAAAAGCGCCAGGAAAAAATATCTAAACAATATGCGCAAAGAAATTAATCGGAGCTGTTGTTCCTGAAATTAATTTACTTCTGAGTACGAAATATAATTTAGTTTAAATCAAATACAGACAAGTATGTATGTGCATAAGCTGAAAGCAACGTTTGAATAAAATTCCCAGTAAAATACGATTTTAATTCAATCAATTCCATACCGAAAACGTTATTATTGCATGTCGAAACGACCCAAATTTAAGCCACCTGCGTCCCAAAATATGTTGGAGAGCGTTCATAAACAACATTCGCAAACGTCAACTCTGCGAAAAACAAATGAATCGAACATGACAAGATCAAATAAGCTTGGGAAAATCCCAATATAAATCCGTTGCAGTCGCATCACGTAGCGTCGATTTGATGCAATGACGTATTATTTTCGCCAAATGACGTCGTCGTTTCTTCCTCATTTATGATTTTTGCCTTTCCCCCATTTTATCATATCCGTATGTGCATGCATACATATAAAATATGGTTTCCGAATACAATACGATATCGAAATCGCGATGGTTGCTCTACCACGCGCTACGGTGATACAGCAACAGTGTATAGGAATGGAATTATGCGGGCTTTGCGATTTAGTATTAGTTATGGCCGCTGCTATTTGGATATTCTGATGCTGACTTTTGTGCGCTACATTAAGCACGGCCTATATTGCCTCGACGTTATGTGTGGGCGATGTGGGGAGCGTGTGGAATGACCAGGAATTATTAAATGAATTAGTGTCGAAGGATTAGCGGCGATGGTGCCTCGCTGACTGCGGCAAATAAAATACTGCTCATATTGGAAAATTAAATTGGTATGTTCGTATGGCCTCGAAAGTGTTCCAAATTGTTCTGTGTTGAATTCATATGAGGTTATTAAATTAGCTCTGCAGGGTCTACGTGTGCAGTATTTGAATAGTTAGTAAATACATATGCCCGTGTTAGTAAAATATCTATTATTAGATTCAATACTTAAACCACCTAAAATGTATTCTAAGAAATACAATAATATGTAAAAACATCATGATATAATAGCCATTTATTGTAATTAATATCGTTCATTTTTGTTAGTTGTAGTACCCACTTCTTGCATTTCGAATAGGTCTTATCTATTGAATTACCTTCGACCAACATAATCATTCATTGTACTTTGTTTTTATTTTTTTTGCGACTGTAGCATAGATCATTCTTTAATACATAAATAAATTCTATAATATACTAATGATCTGTGTTTCTCTTTAGAGAACGGACACGCTTACCACCCAGTGCAGTACTGGCGAAAGGCTGTATTTCTAAAATATTTAATTTTATTTATATAATTGGAAAACGAACGGGTGGTGATCTATAAAATTACGAAATACATATTTATTTGTTGAAAAGTTGTATTTATAAAGTTTTTCATTTTATTTATATAATTGGAAAACATACGAGTGGTGATCTATCTATCTAAAATTACGAAATACATATTTATTAATTAATTTTATTTATATAATAGGAAAACAAACGGGTGGTGATCTATAAAATTACGAAATACATATGTATTTGTTGAAAAGTTGTATTTTTTAAGTTTTTTATTTTATTTCTATAATTGGAACATTTTTATTTGTTCATTTTGTCGTTCAAGTTGAGTAAAGGAGTATTAATATTGACTAGCAATAGTTTCTCAAGGTTTTCTTCTGTCAATTTTGTTCTCTTTAAATTAAGTGCATCCTTATAAATAGAAAACGTCCTTTCTACATCGCAACTGGAAATATTCTTTTATTTCTTCATATTTAGCCGTTAGATTTTGTGAAATTGTCTCCATATATAATTGCTGCAATGTAATTAAATCTGGATTTCTATTAAGAATTGCTTCAAACTTTTGTCGAAGGCCACATCCGAAGTCACTTGGAATACTTTTCAAATTATTAACAGCCACATCTAATGTGGTTAATCTGTCATTTAATTTGAGATTTTGATTTTCAAAATAAGTGATTAGTTTTGGCGATTTTCCAAAGTGTTCGTGAAGAAAGTACAACTGATTTTTTAAATTTGGGATTTGTGTGAGCTCCTTGCACTCACCAATACTTCTAGCATCCTCCTTTAGCAGTGTTACGAAATGTTTTAGACTATCGAAATTCTCAACATATTAACTAGTAGCTTCCAGCCATGTTCCCCATCTAGTTATTACTAGAGTGGGAGGCAGTGACAGAAATGGAAATTTTTCCCTGAAAAGAGCTACTCTCAATGGTGCTTTTCTGAAAACTTTTTTAAAAGCTGATGCAAGTCTATCAACTTCCGGAAAAGTGTCTCTGATATATTCACAGATTCTGTGGAGAGCATGTGCTACACAAGTAATATGCAGCATATTAGGATATGTTTTCTTCAATAGTCTGCCTGTTTTTAACATATACGCAGCACTATCACTGACAAACAAAAATATTTTTTCTTTGTACGTGGCGTCCGAATGAAGCATTTTTTGCATATTCTCCTTAATGGTTTCAGCAACTGTTTCCGCATCAACTCTATTTATAACACTTGTTTCTATTACATATGAGTTATAGGGAATAGTTGGATGTAGTACACCAGCTACAACATTTACCACACAGCGTGCTAACATGTCCACCGTTTCGTCGGCGCTTATCCATATGTATTGGTTTAAAAGATGGCTTCTAATGCGTTCTACTGTTCTCGTATAGCACCTAGAAAAATAATATTTGCGTAAAGTTGATTCATCAGGAACATTTCGACCAGTATATTTTTGAAGAAATATTTTTAAAGTGTGATTGCTAAGTTTATTTAATGGAATATTAGCCGCCATAAAAGTTGTACAGAGTTCAGATGTGTTTGCGATCCTAAGTGACGAATTTTTGACGATATTTTACGGATTTTATAATAAATTTCGGAATCACTGACAATGGACATACAATCAGTATCACTGTCAATCCAACTCGCCATTGTTTTACAATGCCGTTCTCGACATTCTGCCATATCATGTCTGAAAAAGTAACTTAAACAATGCTCTAGATCTAAATAAATGAAAACTAAAAATGTGTGCGTAAGTTATTGAAACTGAACGAAATTCAATGCACACTCTTACGTCGAATTAATTGGTATAAATAGATTCAATCAAACGTTATTAAACAGGATCTATCACAAAAATTACGATGTAATTAAGAGTTAAAACTATGAAAACAAGAAACTTACTCACAGCACTTTATTTATCTTACGAAATATAAACTAATAAATAAAATACATTATAAAAACCCCGCTTCTATCTACGCTCATGAAAACGCTTTAAAAAACACTATATTCTCCGAATACAATAGCTGGCTTGTCCATTGTTCTCGCGGCGAGACCAGGTGTCCGAGTAAGTCAAACAAATACTTCATTGAATTACGCCGGGATGTACTGAGCGACGTTATACATAATTTCAATTGCCGATTGCGTTTTATGAAAATTGCGTCCGTTCTCTACTTATAAACGAAAATTTTACGATGGATAGGTAACTAGAGAAAAGGATTATCAACAAACGGTAATAGAAATTTAAAGTATTATACAAAACTGGTGAAGTTTTTACTCACTCATGTATGATAAATTTATTCTGTTATAAAATAGAAATTAAACTAATAATCCTGGGACCATTATTTTTCAATCATACCGTGGCAGCAAGAGAAATAAATATATTGTGATCACTAAAAGCTAGCTAAATAGCATAGTTATTGGTCTGAATAAAAATGGTTGTTTATCAAAAGACTACCCTCAGTATGACTACCAATCAATTTATGCTATGTCTTAAGCGTGAAGGACATAAGACTAATTATTCTTATGGAGTTTACCGTATCCTCTCCAACTTGCCCAGGATTTGTTTTAAAAGTCACCCTAGTATTTTACAGGCCCCATGTATATATCCAAAGGCCAGGATTCTTCTAAAAATGTCGCAAAGCACCTCGTTCATATTCTAGAGCCTTTTGCAGCATCGTCGTGTAGATGCCGTCCAGTCCTGGCAATTTGTATAGTTCAATTATGACGCCAGGTACCTACAGAAAAGTACCTAGCAAAGTCTTTGAAATTGATTTATTTTATTCTCATAAATCAAAGCCGCTTATAGTATGAAGGATGTTTCCAAAGTTCTGGGAATTGTGCTCTAATTAAATTACGTAGAACTTATAGTCAATGCTATTGGCGATAGACAAGTCTTGACATGTTTATACAGATATCTAGTGTAATATCGTTCAAATAGTTAATTGACGAAGGAGATACTTGTTGAAACTGCATTATAACGCTAAGAAATAAGTAATTAAACTTCTAGTTTCAAAAAATTCTATTTATTATAAATATCACTACAATATTGTTTCGCCATACAATGGCTTGTCAAGCAACAATCGACAGCTTTGACCTTCGAAAATGAATCTGCTCCCCAACAAAAGTTGTTCGAGAAAAAAGCCGAAACAAAAATGTGGTTGCCACATTGGAATTAGTGGATGTGTTCGTATTATAACGTCGAAAGACCGTCATACTATTAACAAAATAGTACACTACAGCTTGCTTGAAGGAATTCTTTACAGCACCACAACGCGATAAATAATTTCATTTTATATCATTTAGCAATAGAGTCCAAATATTGCACCTCCGTGGCGGCCATCATGAATTCCCTCCACTGAAACTACTTATGAAAGCGGAGAAATGTAGTTGGCAGTCATACAGATGTCGTCAATACTATACAAGAGGGACAGGTATTACTCAGACACAAACATTTCGGGTAGAATCTATTGATCCTACGAGAGGTACTCAAATTCCTCCGGAGGAAGATAATGATTTTATCGAGGACGCAGAACCGACGGAATAGAATCGGAAGATCTATTGGGTGCTATGCAAAGAGTTATTCGCTCAAGTATCTGGACTTTTTAGTATCCAACCCGAAGGCTTAGAAGACCTGGCACCTAATGATTTTGTCCACGAGTAAAGGGTAAATTACTCGTTTAGTGTTTACATCGGCCGAAGAAGCAATTAACGTATTTAAAAATGATATAAACAACCTAACAAGGAAACATTGGAAAAAATGTTTTAAAGAATGCTTTACATGTTTGGAATAGTACATTGTCTGTGGAGGAAGATGGTTTAAAAAGTTATAAATAAATGTCATTTGTCAAAAATTTGTATATTACTTCACTAAGCTCATCAGAAATAGAATATGCATATGTATTTATAATGAAAATTATATTTTACTAGTTTATTGCAAAATTCCCCGATGGGACAGAGAAAAGGTAAATATGCCTCATATTTCTAAGCCTTTAAGCAAATAACAGTTGTGGACAAGAAGGTGTAAAGCTGATAAAAGTTGCTAATTACAGACCCCCAAAATAACTTTATAAATTATGCCAAAAAAAGGATAAAATATCATCAACATTTTTAGAACTTTTTCTGGGGTCTGGAATCCACAACTTTTATTAGCTTAACACTTTCTTGCCCACCACCCTTATTTGCTTAAAAAGCACACACATGAAATATATTTACCTTTTTCCAATTGGGGCATTTTGCAGTAAACTAGCCCACAACCTTTTTTGGAAATACATTGCACTTTGACAAACAAATATTACTAGTTTCAAAGCTATCTTAAATTCATGCGGATACATGGTTGGGAAAGGGTTCCGAGTAAATTGATAATTACAACTGATTAATTGATTTTTATCTAATGAAAGCTTACTTGGAGAGTAAACGAAAGTTAAAATACGAAATCTCTGATTCGCTTTACATAATAAAACATGAAAACTAGAAATAAAGACATTTTATGGCTTAAGGGCTTGAACTCTGATATTGTAGCCCATAGCCAAACGTGATAACCACTGACCACATAACAATTCGAAAATTCTTCCTTTAGTGTCCCTGAAAATTATTAATTGCTCAGTTCCTAATAAAAATTTTTAAAAAAGGAAAAAAGCGTAATCTGCTGCAAATTTTCAGCAATTTATTTAAAATAGCCAGGATTCTTCAATCGTGAACTTTACCTTCCAAATTTGCATATAAACTACTCAAAAATGAATAAGGAATTTTTACTTTTTTGTATTTTTTAGATAGTCTGGGTAAATATTTGTAGTGTATTATATTAGATACATAATTGTACACAACAATTTAAAATTTTCAAGTATATTTATTCAGAAAAATCGTTAGATTACTAAGAAATTATCAAAAATGAAATAAGCAACATTTTTAACAATAGCTAAAATAAACATTTTTCTGTAACAATTAATTCTAAAATCGTGTATAATGGCCACGGACATCTCTCACAGCTGTACATCTTCGGGGCATACTCATAATGTAATTATTAATGTGTTCTTGTGACACTCTTCTCCAACACGGCGGTAAAATTTCCCGCAAGTGTTGCACGTTAACTGGGGGTGGATTATGTTCGTTGAGCTGTTCTTGAAATCTGTCCCAAATGTGCTCAATTAGATTCAAGGCGGGAGACGTTGGTGGTAAAGGTAGATGGTTAATATGGAGGTCATTTATTGCTTGCATTACAATTTGTGCAAGATGAGGTCTTGCATTATCATCAATAAAAACCATGTTTTCATCCACAGCCTCACGAAAGTCGGCCACATATTGCTGAATAATGTCATCTCTGTATATGTGTCCATTGACATTGTTTTCAAAGAGATGGAGGTTCGTACGTCCATTCAAACTAATGCCCGCCCACACAATGATACCACCGCCGCCAAAAGGCACCACAGCTTTTGTAAACTCGCGTCTATAACGGTCTCCTAGAGTTCTCCAGACCCTTACTCTACGATTATCACTAAATAAGCAGAATCGGATTCATCGGTGTATAAACCATGCTCCCATTGAAAATTTTCTGTTAGTCGTTGGTTAACCCAAGTTCTTCTAGCCATTCTATTGGCATTAGTTAATTTTGGGCGTCTCACAGACCTGCAGCTATGAAGATCCATTTCCCTCAGACGGTTCTGATCGTTTGATCCGAAACTCTAACTCCAGTGGCGGCACGTAACTGTGTTTGCAACCATACAGCACTTCTAAACGGATTCATCCTTGTCTGAATTCGTATGTAGCGGTCTTGTCTCTGATTTGTTTTCCTCTCAGATCCACTACCGGGTCTTCTTGCAGATCCTAACTGTTGGAATCTTGTTAGAGCCCTACTAACAACACTTGGAGACACATTAAAAATTGCGGCAATTTCTGCTCCAGATTGCCCTCGCTGATGCAATAATGCAATTAAATCAAAAGTTTCTTTATTTAAATGACGTCTTGGCATCGTGAAAATGTGAAATGACGTTTAAAATGAATAATACTTGTCAAAAAATGCGATTTTTATAATTTTGTATTCTAAATTAATTTAAGGCTAAAATACAAGATTCAATATTTTATCACACAGAAAAGACATTTACCAAATAAAATGTCCACAAACGACTGTGGGCCTTCTAATTTATCTATAGTTTGAGAAAATACGTTAAATTTAATCGAATTAATTAGATCTCTTAAAAAAAGATCTAATTCCCTATTCATTTTTGAGTAGTTTATTTGCATATATCTCTTTACACACATGCATTCTCAATATATGTCCAACACTAATTAACATATTTATAGTTAGAAGTTATGCAAATTTCACTACAACTATTTTATCTATGAAATAAACTTTATGTTCTTCATTAAACGTTCTACTTCTGCAAAAACGTCCTATATTAATTACCTTTTTTATTGAATTAGACGGTAGTATAAATGCCGACAAGGATCATATAACGTAGGTTATGCGTCTGTGACCATTGTGGCCATAGGCATGTGACGAAAAGCATTGAAAAGATTCAATGCTTTTCGAAACTCTGGAGGTGTACACCACAAAGCGGCGGATATTTTTATAGATAAACGTGAGTGAATAGCTTTCTTCGTAGTTATAGTTATGCGACTTGGTTATTTTACTTAACTGGAAGAAACAAACTTCCTATAGTGTAATAAATTATGTTTTAGTAGTCTAAAGTGTCAATAACGTTGGGTAATTGTAACAGATGTTTAAAAATTTATCTTTTAATTATCAATCATAGACGACGGAATAATATTTAATACGAAGTTTAATTAAATATATAATATTGTCCACTAACAATGTTAGAGTGGATTTATTTGCTACAATTATGTAACATATTATGTTTGGCAAACCCAGTTACGATTTCATTGCTCCTCATTTCCAGGTCATAAATAAATTAAACGTCAATCATGCATTGCATTGTTAATTTAACGACAATTACCGTAGCACTATCGAATCAAACTTTACGACCAACTGTTAATCGTGGATTTTGTGAGCAAATAGAACGATAAAAATTAATCATTTGGATGAAAAGTGCTTTATTTATGGGAATATTTCGACAATAGTTAGTCATTTTAAATAAATTACAGATGACGAAGCGTAATAAAGTCACTAAATTGTTATTGTCTTTAATGAGACAAAGTACATTTAAGATTTAGTCACATAAAAAGTCACATAATGAAAGAAACATTATTACCAGCAGCTGGATATTCCACTGATGAAAGTTGTGTAGCACAAGCTCTCTAAAAAGTGTGATTTTATTGGGAATTTGGCATATTTGCGATTTATTGGGTTGATGCATAAATTTATAGCGTTTTTATTGAACTCAAAATGTGAGTCAATTTTGAAGCGTAACGTCTCCATTAAAGGAAACTTCTCGAAGGTTTTTCGATAGGAGCGAAAGAAATGAACATCCAACTGAGCGGAACGATAAAAATAAGTTGGGTCTGAAATAACTTCCCAACCACGTTTCTGAATAGATTTTGTAATGTGGAAAATCGTTCAGATGGTATTTTTTAGCTTCCTCGATAACGCTTGGGTGGATTTTGAATATAAATTCGAGATTGAAAATTTTTTAAAATCGCAAAAATTTTGCTGAAATATGACTTTCAATTTTATTCCATCTCTGTATCATGGAAAGTAATATACTTTGGATGTCCTATCCTACACTGCCGGACGGATTTTGACGCGGTGAATCGACTGGTCCAAGAAGAAAGCTGTCCTATCCCTACTTCTGGTGTAATACCTGAAAAAAACGTAAATTTCGAATATTTAATCAGTCGAAACGGTGTAATTAGTACAGTACTACCTTGCGAGTTATAGATGTAATTCGAAGATAACCCATAGCAGATGGAGTCGTTTCCGCCTCACACGTGGTACTCGATGAAACTTCCGGTCCACGTGAACTAATTCACTCCTATAACAGATTCTCTAGTTCCGATTATTTTAAATTTGAACTACAAATCTCATCATTAAAAAGTTATAGAAGCCGGTAGCAGGAACCAGAATCAAGAACCTTACAGATGTTCGAGGACACAATTAACCTGCGGCCTAGACAATAACGCCAATCCAATCATATAAATTGAAATGTAACAAACACTGTATGTCGCCAAATAAACCACCTATTTCGGTGTAAATTTACTAAATACAAATAATCACACAATGGCAAACAAACAAAAGACAAGTAGTCTTGCCAAGGATCTCAACGGTAGTGTACGAAGTACCCGGCAAACTTGTATTCCGTCTGCAAAGCAAGTCACGCATGTCCGAAAGGTTAACGGAACCGCTACGGGTATACACCACCTGCCCAAATATCGTAATACTAAACAATTCTTTTATATTCTTGATGCTAACAGAAGGTGCAATTTTTCGTCACCAGGAACAATGTAGAATAAAAACGGTTGATGTTAATGAACAAAATGATGGGTTACAAAAGAGCATGAATGTTGACAAGTTTATTCTTGTTGTTTTCGCGTTTTGAACTTTGCCAACGGAATGCAAACATCGTATTATGTTCTATTAATTGCAATTGCGATACCAGATCAAAAATACAGTATCGGTATTCGATATTTTTAAACGTTGTACCAGAATACAGGTATTATGAACAAGGTAAAAATATAAAATAAGGGAACAAATATTATTAACAAGAGCAGTAAAATTATTTATTTATGCACCGAGAGCGTTATGAGTATTATATTGCTCCGAGGTCGACGTTAATTCAGCCCGAAGGCGCAATATAATTGCCATAACGCCAGAGGTTCGCATAAGATTTTATTTTTCACTAATAATTAATTTCTTAAGCGTAAAATTTAAATTACATTGGAAAAGTTCTGATAGCAATATAATTCCTCTAAATATTTACCTCAAAGTCCTTCACCTTCTAACAACTCGGATTCTCGTCTAACGGTTTTGGATAAATCTATTTTTTCTATTACTTTTATATTATTGTTTATTACAACTTTTTTATTTACAGCTAATCGTCATTTCTTCTTGAGAAACAATTCTTTTCCCAACATCACCTTCCACGAATTCTCCTGGATAGGTTTGCGTTTGCTTTTCATAAATGTTTGACTATGTTAGCCTCTTTTCTTCCTGTTCTATTTGTTTCCTGAAGTCGTTATAATTATGTAAATACCTTAAAATGTTTTTTAGTTCACTATGGCTTTCTTCTATGCGAATTTTCAATGCACTGTAGAATGCCTCAAATAGTGGTGTGCCTTAATCTTTAAGTGATTGTAACACAAAATTCATTGTTGCATTCGCTGTTAATAAGTTGGAATCCTTAGGACATAATGCCAGTTTTATTTTAAGAAGAGCTGATACAGTTTTAGATATTAAATCGAATTCACAATCGAAAAAACTAATTTGTAAATTTTAGGTCAATCAGTACTTTTTGAATTGGATTTTGCAATTTCAAAAATTATTCGATCGTTACGAGCTAACTGTTCCAGCGTGTTTTGAATTAAATTCTTTTTTCATTTCATTAAGTATATATTTTTGTAAACCAGCGTTTTTAGTGTGGAACCTTTGAATATCTTAACAACTTTTCGAATTTTCTTAATTATAGGAAGCAATTCTTCATATCCAAATAAGGTAGTTTCAGCAATTATTATTGCATTATTATTTTCTTCATTGTTACTCTCTTCGATATCAGAATCATAAGCGTATTTTTTTCATTATATAAATAGTAAAACCCAGCCGAAGTATTATCGGCAGATTCTTTTATGTTCTTTAAAGTCATTATTATTCATTATGGATAAATAATAAATCCGAAAACATATACGGTACAAATATAAATATTTTGAACAATAAGGTATAATACATAATGTGTACATATTTGTGGAAAAGGAACTCGCCAAGTTAACTTAAACCCTTTAAAGAAAATATTTACTATTTATAACTAATACCGAAAATACCGTTATTTTACCTTGTCAAATATCGGCTTCACAAAATTGCAAAATAGCATGAAATGCCGGTATTCAGTATACTGGTGTACCGGTATTGCAATCACTAGTTGAAATCTATAACAATGACCAATTCCCGATTTTTTCGACGTTAATCATAGTAAAATTAATGTAATGAAGTTACTGTAAATGAAAACTAATGAGTATTAAATCTCACTTTACATACAAATGTCGCCTAATGTGCTGCATTAATTTCTACATTTCGACACATAAGTTTGAATCGGTATCCAGAAACGCTACACGTCACGACGCCAACTTCTTGGTTGTTAAGCTAATGAAAAAATCGTGACATCTATCCCGGAATGTGTGGATGCACTTCGCTCTTATTGGAGCTTGTCAACATTCAATATCCTGGACAGACATGACCTTTCACTTCTGTACTCCGCGTATACAGATTGACTGAAGTAACGGTGGAAATTGCGGAGCGTATTACACACACTAGCACACGCATATTTACACGTACATGTGACTCAATGCCCGTGGGCGTAGTTTAGTTACAATAGTGGGGATATATTCGTCAGTATTTAATATGTGTTTAGTACGGCAGAATGAAAGTGTGGATGTACAGATTTGCTTTAAGGAATTGCAGCCACTATTATAATAATTGATGTATGTATGCGTTAACATTGAACTGAAACAAAACTCTTTAAAAATTGTAACTAAGATAAACTCATTAATGAAAAATAAATAAAATTCTTATAAAAAAACGAAACAAAATTCTAAATGAAATGTGCAAAAGTTATATTAGTTTTTCGCCAGAGATTGCTCAGACGCACGCTCTCCACATACCCCACTACATGAGTGAAAGCCATCGCTACCATTATTCTTGAAAATTGTTATACATATATGTATATGTGTGTGAATTTGAAGCTAAATACATATCTACTTTTAACTACGCCAATCTGTATATAGTTAGCATACTGGTACACATAATATGTGTTTTTAGATGTTTTCCCCTTCTTCTCTAAAGCATTTTCTTTGGGAAAAGAAGGTTTGGTTGTATATTTTCAGCCATATTTTGTTATTAATAAAAAATGAAATTAACGCGTATTAAGAAAACAAAAAAATTAATTCCAACCTAAAGAGACGTTGTTGGAGAACTTGTATATCAATCCGCCTTTGTATTTCCTATAAATGGGTGTTTGTTACCTGTAGGAAATAGATATTATTATCATAAAAACTTGTCTAAGGGCCAGTATTATAAACGATAAAAATCTGCAGACTTTATTTAGTAAGCAAGTAAATTTAATTTATTCTATAAATTTGGTATTATAAATAACGAATAAGGAAACTAGGCAAGTAGATCTACCAATTATTCCCTAGGAAGTCGTGATTTCAAATGTTATTCATTGGTTAAATACGATCAGCTGTTTGCTCCACTGTGCTTCAAATAAACATAACCTTATTTTTAAAAATTTATATTTCATGTGCGTGATAACTTGAATTATCATGTCAAATTTATCAGTTTATCGGTTTCATCAGTGTCTTCGGTATCATCAGTTTCAGGGGTATCTGAATTATAAGAGGATGAAAATCAACCGTATGAATCTCGTCAACATCTATGACATTTCCGTCTGCTAAGGGTGTTTCGCGAAAGGACCGATCCATTCGAAATGTATTCACATGATCAATTTAAAGCAAGATTTCGTTTAACAAAACAGACATTTTATAATGTTTTCCTGAACTATCTCTGTTAATGTGAATTTTTCTTTTTCGGTATAATTTTTGGAAGGTTCCCTTTTTGTATCTTCAGGCATTTTATAAATACAATAAAATATAATATGGGTAATAGCAAAATTAATCTAATATCACAGGCAAGTGGCAAACCACGGAGGAAACTTAAACACGACCTACTAGCCTACAAATACAAACAAAAAGAAAGCATAAAGAATGAGTTTTTCTTGTATTTTTTTCATTTTATTCAGTAGCTCCATCGTTTATCGGAACGCTAAACTATAAAATACATAGCTATTTAGTATAGTTATTTTACTACATTCATTTTTTATAATACCAGACTTCAATTTATTCGTTCAATAAATTTATTCGTCAAATTGTTATTCAGAGATTTATTCACTGTTTATGATAGGGGCCCTTATAGACATATGAACTCTAGTGTATAGAATTACCAGGAATTTTAATGCAATTAAATTGAAAAAATTACAATCGTTCGATGAAAATACTTCATAATATTTGAAATTCTCATTAATAAATTTGAAAGTATATTTAATAACTAAAAGAAAGCACAAATAAATCATTTATCTCCAAAAACTACTGAATCAACTTTAACAACAAAATTGATTATGTTAATTGTACTCTCTGTGATTATAAATACTTATTTACATATTTATAAAGCAAGTTATTAAATGTCTAGCTTATTTATTCATTTCGTTCATTACTTTGATTTACAATATTATAATTTATAAAGCAGTGCTTTAAAAGGCATCTTCATCAGATAAATGTTTTTCTATAATTAGGCAATAATTTTAAGCTTACCATTTAAGGAAAGCTAAGCAGTGGGATTTACTTCGCTTCGTATTTGAGGCAACATCTGTGTAATCCAATAGATATTCTCAGAGGAGCTAAACAATATCTTACCTTTTATCCTTGTCCTTAAAAGACATACGCTTTGTCACCGACAGATAAACAAATTTCTCCTTTCTCGTCATAATACCTACCGCCACCTCTGCATTGAAATTCTTCATCCGAGAACATTTCTCTTCACTCGTAGAAACCATTATAAATTCTAGTGTTCATAAAGTTTCTCATTTGTTAGAAAGGCTTTCTTGGCCAGGCCATCAGTAAGCCGTCGTCCATTTTCTCTTTATACTCTCCATCTTCGTAATTATTTTTTATCGTGCCACACGTAACCGTAAACCGAAGATAAAACGACATACGTTACAAATTACTCCTGTTACAACGGCATTATATGTCGGTTATATAAATAAATTAAGTAAAGAAAAGATTTTGATAACTTTCAACGGTGTACAAAGGTTACATTGTTCGATGTTGTTGGTCCGGTTGGGTAGTATCTGTTTCGTGTCATAAATCTAATTTGTTACATGTGACCGTTGTGTTTTATTAGTACTTCCATTAAAAGAGGCCACTGGCTTCTCGGATTAACAATGATATATAGGATTACCCGAATTTATTTTTATCGCTCGCTTCTACATACATGTATATGTGTGTAGTTTGAATAATGTTAATGCCACGAAGGAAGAATTTTCGTGTAATTAATTTTTTATATTCGAGCTAATCATAATTTGTACAGATTAAAACTACCATATCAGTTCTGTTAATTGTTACTATGTACGTTCTAGCTTTTTATTGTACTGTGCCCTACTTCACAATGATAACAATTCCTCGAATTAATTACGGTTAGAAGTTATGTGCATTTAACACTTGGAGTAAGTGAAAGTATGTAATTCGGTTAAGATATGACATCTATGTCTAATGTTTTATGATTTGACTTGCATTGAAGTTCGAGTTCATTAAATTAGCTTTACGAATAATAAACGACTTATTGAGTCAATGACTAATACAACAATTATTAATAATAGTTATTGGATGATATTAGAAGAGGCACTTTAAGTTATGCTTTATCATTGACAGACCAAGCAATAAATTTTGCCATGAAACTTTTAATTAAAGATGACACGTTATACATGTTTTACAATTAAAAATAAATTGTTATTAATTTACTGGGAATAACAAGTTAAATACCATGCTTTCAATTAAATTTCTATTTAGATTGGCCTACACTGTGGGACAACTGTGGAACAGTAAGGTTTCCCGAAAGACAAATTGTCTGACATATTACAATTTAGTTGTCTTACAACTTAATCTTATTTCTTGTGAAATGTTTTAAATAAAAGACATTTATTTACAAAAATCCGTTTATTATAAAAATACTACGTTAAATAAGATGCTCGAAATGTTGCCCTCTTGTCTCGATGCACATACGAACTCTACGTTTCATGTTTTCAACACTGTTTGACAAAAGAGAAATTATATTACCACTAAAGACCGGATTATATGAGCCGTTGAAAGCGAAAGTGGTGTAAGTCAAAAAAATAAAAATTATAAGTTTTCTTCACAAATGGGTACTATGTAGTACATAGTACCCATTTGTGAAGAAAACTTATAATTTTTATTTTTTTGACTTACACCACTTTCGCTTTCAACGGCTCATATGCCTTAATTGCCTTACTTTATTCAGAAAACATTAAATAAACCTAGAAAACTCATAATTTTGTTGTTGAACGGTATCTCAACTAAATTATGAGCTTCCTGGGTTTATCTGTTTTTTTTTTTTAATAAAATAAGGCAATTGCAAAAAGCATATTTTGCATATAATCCGGTCTTTAATTATCACAAACTTCTCTAATATTATTGCAAAGTTCTTCAATTGTATGTTGTGGCGTTCTAAAACTCGTGTTCTTCATGTGCGTAAAAATGAAGTAATCCGCAATTTTGAGATCTGGAGACCTTAGAGGAAATTTTTCCTCTATTCGATGAATGAATAGTGTCTTGTTTGAAGTCATTGCGGGGATTTTTTGTGTGTTCATTTCATGGGAATTGTGCCTACAAGCAACAATAACCAAAGTTTACGATAATGTCTTAAAAATCTAATTTTAACTAATAAATAACAAAATATCATTACTAATTAAGTATTAGTAGGTGTCATACACCTGAATATGTAGTTCCGGGTCGTCCATTCTTAGAGTAAGAAAATTTATTATACATATCTAAGAAAGGAGATCTTAACAATGAATATCCAAATTAAAGTCTTTGTTCACTATAACCCAAGGTAATAAGGTAAGCGGTCTGATGTACAAAGCAATAAATAAATTTGGAAAAACATGCCGATTACTAAATAACCATAGGTAATAAATAGTGAAATGTTATATATAATAAATATCTGTATTATAAAATTTTTAAACCTAAAGATGGTGAAACCGAAAGAGAATTCCGCTTTACTTAATATTAAAACTAAAATACTATTTAAAAAAGGATACTGCAAAGATAACAAAATTAAATTTTATTAAAGAAAGACCATCGTAATATAATAATTATAACTTCATTTAAATAAAATAATATCCATATCTACAACTGAAAGAAGAACAAACAGTTAAAAGCAAGGATGGTACCAAAATATACACTAACCACCCAATTAGCATAACAGCCGAACAGAGTTTATAGACATCGGAATACTGCCAACCAAGTGAAGGAAGATTTTCACCTAAAAGCAAATCAAATAAAACAATAAGAGGTTTAAATTACTAAATAATAATTACTCAATAAATAAAAACAAATAGAATAACAAAACATAAAAAGGATTTAGTTGAAATTTTTGAAAACATAATTAGAAATGTTAAAATTTGTAAAATAAAGCAAAATCAAATGAAATAACATTTACGAAACAACAATAATATAACATTAAATACAGCATTAATTCAGAAATAAACTAAAATTTTGTAAAATAAGAATTTTTTTAACAGGTATATAAAAATGTGTAATATACAAATATTAATTAAAATAATACATGAATAGTAATAGAAAAAATAGAGCTAATTTTTAATACTATTCACATCAAGATCCAAAAAGACATTAAAGAATTAAAGAAGAAGAGGTGATAAAATTTCGTTTGGTACTTCGTATTAGTTAACGTAAAAATCTACACATACATCGTACAGAGAAAATAAATAATGCCCTGTCAACCAAGAGTCGAATAGGTTAAGTAAATATCAACAGCCATTTACGAAGTTACGGAAATAACCACAAATATTAAATAATAAAAGGAAAACTACCATAAGAAGAGAGAGCCATCTATCTTCAAGAAAATTCAGGTCAGATAGATGCCAATAATCAAAACCCCTATTTCTTAAATATCACATTAATATGAAAATAAATTCTCAATAAATGAATTAAATTAAAAATTAAACTTCAATATAGAAAGAGTCACTACATTTCACAAAATTTTCGTTGATCGAGGATCCACGGATCTAATTTAAAAATACAATTTAGAAAACAAATTTTGTTAGCAAATGTAATAAATAATTCCCTGAGAAGAACGAGATCATGTGCCCACAACCCACAACGAAGAGCTAGTCGAGGAAGAACTTAAAGACCCACTGTTATTTATCTTAATTAAAATACCAATAAAATAGTAATTAATAAAGTAATATATTTTGTTAAAAATAAAGAAATTTGGAGAAAAAGTATTTAAGTTTTATTTATTTGTAGATTAGAAGTAAACTAGATTATTTAAAAAAAAATAACCATTCAAACATAATAATAGATTTGCAAATGTAAAGGATATCACTTTCTTAGAATTTAAAGAACGCTTTTATAATTTGAATGTGCTAATAAAAGTATGTTATACAGTGGTTTAAACTTGAAAATGCAAATATTTTATAAAATTGAAAACGTTAATGTTTGAATTCTATCTCATAGATTTACTTATATTGAACAATAAAAAATGTTTAAAATAAAGATATTACGAAAGGATATTAAATATATCCTCAACAAATACAGAAATATACTGAATGTAACTTGCAAATTATTATTACATGCTATTAAGAAGGCGGTAAATACAATTTTTGTTTATTATGATAAAAAGTGTATGATTTTTATTAAACTAAAATATGTACATTACAACAAATTATTAATTATTACGCATTAATCAAGTTTAATTCAATAAGTGACAGGACAGTTAGAATAGTGTCTTTAAATCGGCTGAACGAGTATATAGCATCATTGCAATAGTAATTACGAACTAGCATTAAATGATTGCATACTTTTTTTAAAGAGTGAAGCTCATTTAAATTCAAATTAAAAATACAGTTTTCTTAAAAGCTGTCTTTTATTATAGCGTACCTTGTATATTTTGCATACAATCTGTACATTTCACACAAAATAAACACATTCATAATTAATAAAATGATGATGTATTTATTCTCTTATATACTCGTACCCTCTTGCAAGAGCAATGAATGAAGTATGTATAAGGTAAAGCACGAATTCACGTTGAAATAACATAAACTCTCCATTTGTTCCAGGCTCACCCCGGGGCTGCAGCAAAGTCAGTTATCCCAACAGATTCCGCCCAGTGGTAACTCGTTGCAAGGGGTGCCCCAGCAGGCTCCCCTCGTCATGCCAGTGTTTCCCCTGAGACCTGCACCCTCGTCGCACGCACCACACTATTCACCCTACTCCCCGTCCAGATTTCACATAGATAAGAGATGCCAGCACCGTTGCTCGTGGAAGTGCCTCAGCATAGCACTCATACTACTAGCGGTGGCACTTACAGCCATGCTGACTTACTTCGCCGGTAAGAGCACTCCTTTTATCTCTTTTTTATATGCATGTCAGTACGTACATAAACTCGACAATAACAACGGAATGCATCAGTTGTAACCGGAGGATCCTTTTGTTCTTTATTTATGGCAGGAAAGAATAGATTTTGTGTTTGTAGGACACGATTAAGCTAATGCTCTTTCTTGAATTAGTAAGTTTATAGGTACTATTATGCAGGTATTACTTAATGTTATAATTTATTAGTCAGAAGTTTTCTGTTTGGTTGATGTACTAAGGCGGTATACAGCACATTACCATATGAATAGTGCTGAATAAATTTATGTACCATGTTGGAAACGTAGTGAATAAGTCTGGTCTTTTTTCAATTTAGTTTTTAGCAAAATGCAAAAGTATAATAAAATCATATTATTTACTAAACGTATTTAATATACACAGCGGCATTATATAGTCATTAGCAAAAGAAACCGGCCACCTCACCATATTTTATATTTCTTCTTGTATATTTATTGTAACGGTGTGATATCGTAATCATGCTTTATACTTTTTGTAGCGAATGGTCAGTGTTTATGTCTCTGTTTATACTCGGTATATGAAAATAACCGAAGATAACACTCTCTTGCAAAAAATGCATGTTCGTAGTTTTTGTTAAGTTTACCATTATACACAACGTCTTTTGAAAAAACGAAGTTTGTATGTGTCAGATAATTGTACTGTGTATATTTGAGAGTTGTGAATTAACCCTTAACGTCGGAGGTGCCGTCTGAGAGACGATGTTTAAACGTAATATCTTTAGTTTTCAAAAACGTTAACATCCTCAACGCTGTCACCTCATGTATTCCAAACGTGATTGGTGGTTGGCCATTATACAAAATATCAGATATTTAAGACTTGAAATAGGGCAGTTGTGTAGAGATCTTCCCGTGGAGCAGTCTAACAGACGACACGTCCGGGAATAGGTAACAAAATCAGTAGAAAAGTTTTCGCACATATATGGCCAGCCCGTCGAGTTCGTTTGGATGATTTAGATTATGAGGAAACACTTCACAAGTAGTATGACGAAGTAGATACTGATGCTACTGACACTGACAATGACTCCGAGGAGAACTGCGAGAACTCTGATCATGGTGGTGTCTAAGAATAATCAGCGGACAGTAGTGATGAAAGTGGAGAAGATGAACCGGCAATATAAAATATTTTTATGCCAAAAATTGATTTAGATTGAGTAAAACTGAAGTAAGTCCATCATCCCGTACACGTCAACACAATATAGTTATCAAAGTACCTGTTCTGAAAACCAAATCTTAAAGAATCGAAACACCAACAGATCCTTTACTAGTGTGGCAGACGTTATTTAGTGACAAAATTATGACAAATATGATATGCTGGACATGTAAAAGACTAGCTAAAATAAGATCTGAGTCCACTAATCAAAACAGGACCTAAAAGATATTGATATTATTGAGTTAAAAGCCTTTATTTCATGCCTCGTGTATACCCTCGACAATTCAAATCATGAAAATCTAGAAACATTATACGCAACTGATGGAACTGGGAGGGAAATATTTAGGGCTGTAATGAGTCGCAAAAGGTTTAGTGTCCTTTTGTCATCTCTACGATAATCCCGAAGATGGTGATCGACGCAAAAATGAAAATCCTGCAGCCGCAGTATTAGAAATATTTGAAGAATTTATTCGAAATTGTCAAGACTGTTATAAAATTGGATTATATACATGTATTGACGAAGTGCTTGTTAGTTTTCGGGGACGATGCCCATTCAAAGTTACATGCCTAACAAACCCGACAAATACGGAATAAAAATAATGTGTCTTACGGGTGCCAGAACAAACTACTTGTACAATGCATATATATATATATATATATATATATATATATATATATATATATATATATATATATATTGTGGAAGAGACACTGATGGTATTGGACTCTTCCACTCCAATTACAAGAAGTGTATCGCATTCCGTGTTCGTGTGGCAGTTTGTATATTGGCGAAACTAAGCGGCCAGTCAGCGTGCGTGTGTCTGAAAATGAACGTTGTGCTATACTGTTATATATATATATATATATATATATATATATATATATATCTGGTTCAGCGCTGGCAGAACACAAACTCAACTCCGGTCATCAAATTCTATTCAAAGATGTCAAGCTTCTGTCCCGTGAAACGCTTTACTTCCCTAGGAAAATCCGTGAATTTATTGATTAATTATCATTTTTTATTGAAACTATTTCAAACATTATATAACCATTCGCAATAATATTCATGGCGTTCAGGCAAATTTTAAAGAAAAAAAGACGATCGCAATGAGAATCCTTACATCAGGAGGTTACACGAAAAAACGAAAAACGTCGGAGTGAGAAGACGCGTTCGTTGACCCTACAAAAAGTAATTAAAATAGTGCTAAAATATTTTTGTGCGATTCAAAAAATAGTGTAGAAAGATAACCCTAATCTCACTACACATTTTAAAAGTTACAGTGCGGTTGTATCATATATTGGAACCGAAATATTTTATTTTATATAAAATCTACAACCGACGCCGACAGGCATACCGATTCAAAAACCGTATTACTTCATAAAATCGAGGAAATCGGTGAAAAGGTGCCCATATAGCGAAGTATTGTTCAGGGATAAAATACGTCCAATGAGACTCGCCAGGAGAGGCGATGCTTGTTGAAAATTTGGCCGTTTACAACTTTGGAGGGAAAACTTGAAGCATCAACAAAATCCCGCCAATTTAGAGCTGTATAGCCGCTCGTTTCTCAAGAATCAACCGAGAGACTTCTGTCAAGACCAATAGGATTGGAGCTTGAAAATAAGAAGCGCCAATCAGAACACAGCGAATTCATGGTCAGGTATTTTGAAAAAGAAATAGAAAATTCAAAGTAAATCTTCTCTGAAAGTATTTATAAAGTCACTTATTAATAAAATTTTCTTAATTTATTCCAACATTTATGATACTAAATCTATCATTTCTTAAGTATCACATTATTATACAAAGATTGCAGACTTACAATTTCTTAACCTCAAACGTCCGCATGTCGACGATTTTTACATAAACTCTGGTACTAATTTTCATGACATTACTTAGATTGCAGACTTACAATTTCTTAACCTCAAACGTCCGCATGTCGACGATTTTTACATAAACTCTGGTACTAATTTTCATTACATTACTTATATGTACCCATGTTTATGCATTTATCCAATAAATAATAACTAGTAAGATTGTGTGTAGTAATTTATTACATTTGACGGTAGTTATTTACGGTAGTATATTACTTGTGGATATATTTGATTTTTAGTTCCGTTCATTTAATTTTCTATAAGACTCATACGTGTATGCATTTATTTAGTGGTGATGTTGACAGCTGCTTTTATTATAAGCATAATTTAAAGTTTACCTGCATTTTTTTGCATTTCTTCCTGAACGACCTTCTGTTTGAAGCTATCTGAGTAAAATAAATACACTGTTCATAACACCTCGAACGACATTAAAAATCGGGTAAGTAATACGAAAGATTAATACTGTATTTGACATAACAAGGCAAGAAACCCCCTGTAGATAGGGTACTCTCGTGTTAGTCCGGAGCATCAAATAGAATAATAGTTTATGCACGAATCCAGCATAATTTTGTTTAAAGAACCCTAGAAACGTATAATTTCTACTGATTATATATAGCGCTGGCTGGTATAGACGTTAAACACTACATATACGCATCACGTATATATTTTTGATTCAGTGTATTATGATTATTATTTAATACGCTTCTGTATTTTTTACTATTATCTATTTAATTTTTATAATTAATATCAACACCCCCCTTTGTCTATAATAATGTTTATAACGCAGTCATTCCTTATTTATCACCAATTCAACATGGTTTCATTTCGAGAGGATCAAAAATGACAAATATTGTTGTCCTATGTCAGGAACTGTGTAAATCGCAGCAAGAGGGAGGACAGGTGGATATCATTTATAAAATTAATCGCATTAGATATGAGTAGTTCTATGCTTAAGCTTTTGGATTCGTACCTTCGCGATAGAGAAAATTATGGCTCATGGCTCTACCTTGATACCATCGCTTTTTAATATATTTATTATCTTTTTTTCTTCTTTCTTTATAAACTATCTTTCCTTTAAAGTGTTCTTCACTAGCTTATACCTATTATCTGAAGATATATTATCAAATTAACAAATTATCCGACAACAAGCTCTTGCAACACAAATTGGACGCTAGCGATAGTTGGTGCTTGGCTAACAATCAAACACTGAAAATTCCGTACTTTGGCGCAAAATAGGGAGTTTAAATGTTGGGCAGCATATCAATATTAATTTTTGTGTGAAAATCAACAATTACATTACAAAACTTTACATCTACATACGACATATTATGGAAATGCTATAAACAATGTGCTTGAAAGATTCTAAGATGGGCGATGAAGCGTGAATGATGACCCTAGAAGTGGACAGCCAAAAAGCTAATGACGTGCGTTAATATTACAGACTGATAATTAAGGGTTAGATTTATAACTGAGGAATAGCAATTTATTCGAAAAAGGTTAGATTATGTCTCTGGCAGGCAAACGGGAATAAGGTCGACTTGAAATTGCGGGTGATTTTACTTCAAATTCACACCCATTTCACGGGGGACAAATCTTAGTACATCCAGTACGACCAAAAACCTTCAGAATCGTCAGAATGTGCAATGAAATTCAACACAGTTTAAGGTGTGCTTCAAACGCAAGGAAAGAATACTTCAAGAATTTAGTGAGTAAGGAAAACGATTAAGAGGCAATTCCATTTAGAAATGCTGATGAAATTACATTTTATCCAAAGAAGAAAGGTGAAAGCTGACAACAAACTAATTCATGGTGACAATCGCCGAGTCACAGCGTGCGTTCAATGTGAGAGCCAAAAAATGATAACCAATTGCATCTTCATAAGTATTTAGCTACCTCCCATTTCCGACTATTTCCAAAATTAAAAGATGCTCTGAAAGGACGAATATTTTCTAGTACAACTGTTATCCATCATAATTTGGAAGAGCATATCTTCAATGGTTGTAACTTAGCCAAAGACGATATGTTTAACATTATTTTTCCTTTTCAGACAGTTCTACTGAAAATGGCAACTTAGCTGCCGAAATACGTATTTAGAGTATATTAATTTATATTGTGGTTAGGTCTTTTTCTTGTTTTTGTTTGTTTAATATTAAGTACAAATAACTATAAAAACTTAGTTCCTATTCTTGCCCAAAAAATAACAGTACGTCTATAATATCCGATAAATTTCTACCTTTTGGTGTAAATATCGATATGTAGTTTGAAAGCGAACATTCTACAGAAAAATAGGTAATATTCGCATATACATATTTCTGTAATTCACTAGTACTTCCATGACTTGGGCATTTATTATGGTTAGTAATACTATGACTTTTGTACAACACGTCTTGAAATTTACGAGCTACATGAATATCACTTTGACTTTATATCATAAACTGCTAAGAAATATGGTAGAGCCAAAAAAATGATAACCAACTGGATCATAGGTATTCAGCTCCCTCCCATTTCTGACTATCTCCAAAATAAAAGATGCTCTGAAAGGACGAATATTTTCTAGTACAACTGATACCCATCATAATTTGGACTAGCTGCTATATAATATTAGGAAAATGACTCAAAGTAAATTGTATTGGCGATTTGGTAAAGAAATATCTTCAAAGGTTGTGCCTTAGCCAAAGACGATATGTTTAACATTATTTTTCTTTTTTAGACAGTTCTACTGAAGATGGCAACTTAGTTATCGAAATACGTATTTAGAGTTTATTGATTTATATTATGGTTATTAACGGTTCTTCTATAATCATCGATCTTATTTGTTAGTATGGTGTAATTATTATGCATAATGAACAAATCTTGTCTAACTTGTACATTATTGAATTTTTGGTGGTTTTCTTTTATATGGGGACTCCCCTGTGCCCCTTCCATTGCTTCTTTCACTGCCGGTGTTTCGTCCACTCTTACAAGCGACATTCTCAGGGCTGCTACTGCTAATGTTGCTGCATTAAAACAGCATTGTACTTGATACTAATAGTGATACACTTTCTAATATTTTTAGCCATGTTATGGAAAGTGTAAAGTAAAAAAGTAGCATGTAGTAAATTCGCATGTATCGTTTTTAACTTTACACATGTCGTGTCAATTTGGTTACTTCCTTCCATAGAGATGGTGAATTTCTCCAAAATTCGTTTTTTACAATCACTTACTGGCAATCAAGTATAGGCCATATTATCCTATTGGATGTAAAATACGAATTAAGACATTAGCCATTGTTTTCTTCTTGACCCATATTTTTTTGTCAGGCACATCTTTCTCTATATTCTGCTCTATTTTTTCATAGTACGGAAAAACTGGGAAAATAAGGGAAAACGTATCTCGTCGGTAATGGACACTCACAACTATTATCTTTTCCAGACTAAACGAAAATGTTCATTTTCTAATGCTCATTGCGAAATACTACACTATTACTCACTTAGCATAAAAACGAAGCCAATAGTAAACATCTAGAACGGATACTTTAGTTTACTCTTTTGTATGCAAGGTACGGTAACAATATATTCCCTACAGTCATAAACACTCATGCAACCGTTTAAATATTGGTGGCTTAAATTATAATATATCGCTATTGGTGTATATTTTAACTCGGAAACGTCGGAAACAAATTTCTTAATATCAGATATTAAACGTAACGACCTTTGGGCTTATTCACTCGCATGGCCGTTTCTCTTATTTTATCGGTTTCCGCTAGCTATGCACTCCCACATGAAGAAAGAGCCGATATCAAACTAAATAGCGTGTAAATAGCGCGTATCGATTGTAACCTTGCCGACGCATCTGGAAATCCCTATTTTAACCAGCTTTAACAATTATAGTTATAGGCATACTGTAGTAAATTATGAAAGAATAACAAAGTCGTTAATTTGTTGAAAGTAAATAATATTCAATTTAGACAGTAAGTACTCTAGTAATTTGAATATTAGTTTCCACTAATAAAAATCCTGACATTACTAGGTTGACTAGACACATTACACAGTATATTTGAAAAAGTATATGCCATATGCTCTCGGTCTGCCAGGCTTTTCCATATTCAAACGTGCTTAAAGTGTCTTATGGCATAGTTGTATATGCGCTAAGCCTACGCTCTAAGTACTAAAGTTTTACGAGTAATAGTTATTAATACGGAATCACAAATATGCAAGTGGAAAACCCAAAAATATGCGCATAAAGGTGCAAATCATTTAGTCAAAATATACACAAAAATGTTGAAAATATGCAAATAAAAACAATCTTAATAATACATAAATTTATTGATTCACTTAAAAATAAACAGACATTTTAATTTTTCTGCATACTGAACTAAACCTAAATATGCATTTATTAGACAAAGTAGGTTGTCGTTAGTTGTAAAAACAGTAAACCACTAAATGTTTCTCGAAGTTCTCAATTAAAAAATTTTGTCTCCTGTTTGAATATAAAAATTTATAAATAGAAAAACTCGTTTCCACATCAACCGATGTAATAAGGACGTTTTTTAAATTGCTTAATATTACAGGATCCAAATCAATGAATTTGAGAAATTTGCCTATAAACTATTAGCATCTTGGCTAAGGAAACCGAAATCCACAATTTTTTTCCATCACATTTTCGAATTTTTGAAAAACTTTATCCCCCATTTTGCCTGTGACATTTTGAAAAGCTGCCTCAGATTGTTTTACTAGTTCTACACTTCGGATTACTGGCAAAATTAGATTTCTACATTTGTGATATTATTATATTATTATTATATTATAGAAGCAAAGCTATAATTGGTTTTTATAAACGACAATTGTTTTATTTCTTTGTTTTCGAATAATTGCTTAACATCAGCGAGGAAGTGGGAAGATTCGTCAGACAATTCTGAAATTAGATCTTTTTGTTGTCGCGTCTACAATCTAGGGCAAAAGTGATTTGCCGAATTGTAGAATAGAATGCAACAAATTATAGCGACAATCGCATGTAAAATGAGATTTAATAATTATTAATTCTCATACACATGAAGTTCATTACAGTTCGTATATATACACGTAGTATAGAAGTGAATATTATGTCTGTCTCGGATAATGTGCACTGATGATCTGTAAAAACAGTGAAATGTCGATATTTGCACATTCCGCGCGGATAAGTTTTTCACAAATTTTTCATTTGTACTGACAACTTGTACAGTTGACGTCGCGGCTTGTTGCGTCTACAATCTAGGGCAAAAGTGATTTGCCGAATTGTAGAATTGAATGCAACAAATTATAGCGACAATCGCATGTAAAATGAGATTTAATAATTATTAATTCTCATACACATGAAGTTCATTACAGTTCGTATATATACACGTAGTATAGAAGTGAATATCATGTCTGTCTCGGATAATGTGCACTGATGATCTGTAAAAACAGTGAAATGTCGATATTTGCACATTCCGCGCGGATAAGTTTTTCACAAATTTTTCATTTGTACTGACAACTTGTACAGTTGACGTCGCGGCTTGTTGCGTCTACAATCTAGGGCAAAAGTGATTTGCCGAATTGTAGAATTGAATGCAACAAATTATAGCGACAATCGCATGTAAAATGAGATTTAATAATTATTAATTCTCATACACATGAAGTTCATTACAGTTCGTATATATACACGTAGTATAGAAGTGAATATCATGTCTGTCTCGGATAATGTACACTGATGATCTGTAAAAACAGTGAAATGTCGATATTTGCACATTCCGCGCGGATAAGTTTTTCACAAATTTTTCATATATATATATATATATATATATATATATATATATATATATATATATATATATATATATTATATATATATATATATATATATATTATATATATATATATAATATTTTCGTGACCTTGGTATGATATGGTAAATTCAATCAATCGGCGATTAAAGGTCTGGTTTACTTCAAAGTATATATATTTAAAACAACCCTACATGTTTCGGCAATGATGCCTTTATCAAGGATATAAAATATAAATGACAGAATACAAATGTCAAATAATTGAGTAGCAACTCGCATTCACACTGATCTAAAAGATCAAAAAACAGAGCTTCAAACTAATTTACAATTAATACAAACAGAATTACAACAACAAAACGAAAGACATACACAAGAGTTACAAAACATTTTACAATTAACCAACACAAAATACCAAGAGTTACATACAGAAATTCAACAACAAAAAACACAATTATCAACAGAGATATATAATACTAATAATGTTCTGGCTGAAAAGATTGACCAAGATCTTAATAAAATAAATAATAAACTAAATACTGACATACATAAAAATCATGTTGATATAGGTACCATTAAGTAGGATGTTAATCTGTTACATGACCAGATGAACACTATAAATCGTGATATAAATGGAAAGGTACAGGGAATAGAAGGAGAAGTCTTAAAAAATAAAGAATTTATAACAGAAACCCTCAACAACAAGCAGCAAATGGAAAATATTTTATTCGAGGATTTGAGGAAGAAGATCGAGAATTTAAAAAGAACAGGATCATACAGACAAGGATCATACACGGCGAAGGGAATCAGTACAACCCAATTCTTAGACCAGAGATGTGGCCTAAATTTAGGGGATTCAGGGATAAAATACATCCTATGACCCATCTCAACAATATTGTCAGATTAACAGCAGACATGACGGATGCTAAACAAAGCATGACATTAATCAGGTTAATTCTTGAGAATAGAGCTATTGAATGGTTTGAGATGGTGTCTGAAAGGTGTCTTACCTTAGATCAATTTAGGGGAGAATTTCAGAAACAATACTGGAACAAGGACATACAAGATAGGATTAAGATCCATCTTCTGACTGGCAAATATAGGGAAGGTTATACTAACAGGCAGGATTATGCACGGGATATGTATAACCAATGTAAGTACATCGATGGCCTATCTGAGGAAGACATAGTCAAGCAAATCTTGAAACACATAGAAATAAAACTACGGTTCAAATCTTCACTTTTTAAAAAGTGAAGATTTGAACCGTATGTTGCTGTTATATAAATATATATCATATGATATTTAAATATCTGAACATTTGCTTATCATGCTGGCAGTTCCTCATCTAGCTATCTAGCTATCTATACATTAATATACTGTCATCTATATTTCAAATTTCTTTGAAAAAGGCATCATATCCCGAAACATGTAAGATTGTTTTAAATATATACATATAGAAGTAAAACCAGGCCTTAAATCGCCAACTAATTGAATCAAATACAAGATAGAGTTATTAGCCCCACCTTGGATCATTAAAAAATGTAACAAATAGCAACCAAAAGTTTGTTTAAAATGTTCCACGTTGCGGTGTCAAAATAATATAATAATTTTAAATATTGAAAAGTACTTATAAATGATTGAAATTATCTCAGGATCGTAACCTTATTTTCCGAAATTAAATTTCTTAATTCTATGAAATAATAAAAAATATGTGTTTTAAATGCATATACAATTTCTTCTATCTACTTTATTATTTTTTCTTTTAGTCTATAAGCAAATAAATAAGCATGAAACGCCTTAAATTTACAATTATACTAATCTAACACAACTTTTTTAAAACTACGAGAATCTCCTATCAAATCCTTTGTCATCCGTCAAATGTCCAACTGTTCCACAACAACCAAATACTTCTACGTCTAATTCTTCTTATTATGGTCCTCGTTATCAGCCTTTTCACTCTTCGTTTCTTTCTTCTTATACTAACGCATATTCTCAGGGCAGCATATATAATCTCTTCTTTACATATTAAATTCTTCAATCGTTTCTATATCAATGCAACAAATTTTCTAGTTTGTAGTTATATTTATACCGTGAGCTTTTCTTATCTCTGTACATAACCTATGTTCAGTTTCAAAAAGAACGCCTCGATGCATGGGAATGTTATGCAACCAACATCGCTCAATTATGTGTTTCAACAAATGTCAAAATCAATGTCAGTATTGTGCATAAACAAAATAACATTTTAAATATATTAGCATTTCACACCTAATTTAAAATATGTATATATATATATATGTATATATATATATATATATATAAAAAATGAAAAAGTAGAAATCTAGTTCAAAACAAGTTAAAGAATTATAAACAAAAACAAACTTTTTTCAATTTACCATAAATTAATTTTAATATTGTTTGTGTAAGTTAAATGTTAAATAAATTATTTTCACACTTTGTTGACACTGACAACTAGAATTCCTTATTACGACAAATGATAACAGTCGCATTGTTAGTTGCATAACGTTCCCATGCATTGAAACGTTTATTTTAAAACTGAACATAGGTGTATTCATGTGGTATGTTCGGTGATATAAAAAACTCACGGTATATTTTACTTCGCAATATTGGTTATCACATTTTAATTGAAAATAAGCATAATTTTTAATAAGCCTTACTTAAATGTTTCATTGTATAATACGTCTTAAATACTTTACCAATTTTTACGACTTTCTTCTTCAACATTTTCTATTGCCATCCTAAATCAATAATATTTTACCCTCTTTTTTTATTTTACTAAATTCTCGGGTACTTATTTCATAATAAAAAAATAAATCTCATTAAATACTTAACTACTAAAGTAAATTAAAAATTAAGTTTTAACATATTTTTCTTTTGACATTTAAACCAAACACATTTTTACCTTTTCTTATATCTCAGACACTTCATACTAAGGTATGTAAGTAATTTAAATTTAAACCCTTTTTCCAATAAAGATTGCATAACAATATATATATATATATATATATATATATATATATATATATATATATATATATATATATATTGAAGCAGTACTTAACAGCACCTACGTTGGGCTGCCAAATGAAATAAGACGTTGAAGCAGATTAAACTAACTAAGAATAATGTGAGCGTTAAAACTATTAAATGAAGAATATACGTTAAACATAGAAGATTTTGAATTTGAAAATTGGGCGCCAAGTTTTAACGTACTTAGTTGATCCAACGCTATCTGTTAAATACCCCACTAGTTTCGGAAGAGCTTGAGTACTTATGCTTTATTTTCTATCTCAGGGCTCAAAGTCGATTGTTTGTATCTCCCGTAAGTACAATGTAAATGGTATATTAATTAAACACAAACTCAACATTCAAACAATTCAAATAAAAGATCGAATCTAAATCAACGTAAAAAAAATTTATTAGAATAAAAAATAGATAACTGTAACAATTATTACGTGCGAATAAGAAATCTGTACATATGCTCGTATTATCTGAACTATACGGTAAAAAAACGGTATTATGCAATGGTGCACATGTGTTTAATAACTCTAGTTAAGGTTATGTATAATGCAACAGTGCAAATGGATATTAAAAGTTACTTAAAAATAGACAGACAAAGGTAAGTTACATATACAAGTTTTATAAAAGATTGAGAATGAATGAATAATTATATATATTTAAATAGATGTTTAGAAATGTTGAAATTCATGTATTATATTTTGATGCAAACAATGTTTGATATTGTGATGTGATATAAATTTAATATTAACTTTTAAATGATGTTCTAGGTTTTATGGGAAATAACTGGGAAGGAACCTGGTATTTCTCCTGTGTCTAGGCTTGGATATATTTTCTGGGCTCGCAATTGTAGGAATCGATCAGAGTTCGTCTGCTCCTATGGAAGTCCCTGCGTCGGAAGCGGTTCAATGTTGGCGTTGTCGGTACGATGTAGTTCCAGTTCCGAAAAGATGCTTCGTTCGATATTTATTATATTCGACGTGATGCGGGTCCAATTCTTTTCTCAAAAGTTCGGTCTGATTTCAAGGTATTAAATGTATACGGTTTTCGTAGGATTTACTTGATTTTTAAATAGTAATTTTAATTAAACTTTTTGTGATAGAGAAAATGCGGCCATTCGTTGTAAAATTTTAGTATCAGACGCTTTCTTCGGCTTTTGTTTTCCGAAGCCTGTGTTAAATATCGGCAAAAGCCTCTAAGTTTATGCTTTATTTGCATCTAATATAATATGAACTTTCATAATGTTATAATTTTAAAATAATAGAAAAATTAATTAAAGAATTTACAAAAGTTTATAATGTGGTTTTCAATGTTAGATTAGTTCAAAAATGCACCATAAAAATCGCATTCGCGGGGTTCGAGACAATTTTAAATTAGTGGGCGTGGTTAACTCGCTTCGATATAAATCTTGATGTGGATAAATTAAATACCTGTAATATGGCGCGTATGATTTGAATTTGAAATGGAAAAATGTAAATATAAAAAGTAAGTTAAAAAATCAAAATAAGTTAATTATCAATTTTAAAGTTATCGTCGTATTAATTTATACACATCTCGAAACTAATTTCACAAATTACGTCCACTAATTCAATATTTATACATGGGTTTATTGTAAGTTGTTATCTGTGTTTTTTATTGCAGTGCTGGAATAAGTGTGCTGGTTGAACCATAACAATATATATATATATATATATATATATATATATATATATATATATATATATATGTATATCTATATGTATATCTATATATATATACCGGTTGCGGCAATAGTGTGTCGGCGGAGCTTAGCATGAAAACTAATAAAGTTGTAACAATGAAATTTTACGTACACATGTAGTATGCTACAGTGCATTTTCTAATTTTATTTATATATTTACAGGGTGTTCCAAATTTCCGCAACCACTTTCAATTTTTTTTTTAAATAGATTGCTATACTTTCTTGTTATTATGATGATATCCACCCAAATTATCTTTGCAATGATATATGACAATGTGCACTTACAACTGTTAGTTTTGGTTTTATTGCAAATTTTGTTAAAATCTTGACAGTTGCAGCGTCTAACATTTTAAGTCTTAGCCTGAAAATGGATGCAGTGCCTCACGTAACTTTTTTGTTACCAATTTATGGACTAACACGTTATATGTTTTGAGGGTGAACAACGTGACAACATATACAGAGTGTTAAATATGTCGTGCCAAAGTTATCGAAGTTTAAAGGCTATTTTCTCTTTTTTTTTTAAATTGAACCTATAATTTTTTTATTAGTCCGCAAATTCCTTGTAAAATTGCCGTTAAAATGGTACCAATAACATAGTACTTATTTCTAGTATTTTCGAAGTTATAACCCTTTAGTGGGATATACCTATGTTTATAATATTCAATATGCGGTGCATCTAATAGTTGGTTGGCCATGAAATGATATCAAACAAAGTAACTTTTACAAACACCTGTTTCTTAATTCTTTATTATTAGTTTTAGAATTACATTTTGTAATTTTTCAATAATAAAACAAAATTAATTTGAAATGTGTTCAAATATATTTCCATTCTGCTCTACACATGCTCTTAATCGCCTCTGCATCGACAGACTTACATTTTGAGCCATGTTGTTTTCACTTACTTGAAGAAAAGCGTTTCTGATTCGTTGCTGCATGTTCTCTGCCGTTGTAGGAGGTGTTTCGTAAACTATATTTTTTACAGTAGGCTACAGAAAAAAATCACAAGGTGTTAGATCTGGTGACCGCGGTGGTCAGCTTATAAAGCTTCCTCTCCCAATCCACCTATTGGTGAATACCCTATCTAAATGTGTTCTTGCAGCAGCACCGTAATGTGCAGGTGCACCATCATGTTGGTACCACAATCTCCTTATGACGTTATCTGGTAGGTCTTCTAACAGCAATGGTAAATTATTTTGTAGGAAATTTGTGTAGATTTCACAATTTAAAGTATTATTAAAAAGGAATGGACCTACAATAGTGTTTCCTATGATGCCTCCCCAGGTGTTAACACTCCATTTTTGTTGGTATAAAATGGGTTGCACAAAATGAGGGTTTCTAGTGTAATAATAATGAGAATTTTTTCTGTTTGTTATTCCACAATTAGCAAATGTTGCTTCATCTGTGAAAAGCACATGATCCAGAAAAGTTAGATCTTGTCGTAATTGGAAAAGTAGCCATTCACAGTAAACAAGTCTCCTTTCAAAATCCGTTTGTAATAAGCCTTGATGATTTTGAATTTTGTAAGGGTGAAATTTATGTTTTTTTAAAATCTTTCTTACAGCAGTGACTTCTATTCCGTGTTCTTTCGAAATTATCCTTGTAGATACGCGCGGATTTTCCACAACGGACTGGACGACTGTCACTTCATTATCTTCTGTAACCATAGACTTAGTTCTTTCATGTTTGACATAATTCACTGAACCCGTCCGAAGAAACCTTGTCAACAAATTTTCAAACGTCTTAATATCTCGTGCTCTTCGGTGAGGATACTCCATAGCATATGTTCTTGATGCTAAAAGTGGATTTCTATTGCTAGCGCCAAGAACAAATACCATGTCTATTAGCTCCTCCTTCGAAAAATTCATTCGAAAGAATCACAACTATAAACTATTACGGCATGGAAATAAAAAATAATGACAACAAAACGATATAACTGACAACAAGATAACAACTAATAACGAACAAACGGAAATTGATAATTAACTAGCCGAACTTAAATTATAACAATTAAACGCGATTACAGTAAAAAGAAACTATTGAAAAACACTTTATATGGAAATTTTAAGTAGATATTTGACGTTTGGTTACACAGCAATTTTTGCTTAATATCATTTCATGGCCAACCACCCAACTATTAGATGCAGCACCGCATATTGAATATTATAAACATAGGTATATCCCATTAAATGGTTATAACTTCGAAAATACTAGAAATAAGTACTGTGTTACTGGTACCATTTTAACGGCAATTTTACAAGGAATTTGCTGACTAATAAAAAAATTATAGGTTTCATTTAAAAAAAAAGAGAAAATAGCCTTTAAACTTCGATAACTTTGGCACGACATATTTAGCACTCTGTATATGTTGTCACGTTGTTCACCCTCAAAACATATAACGTGTTAGTCCACAAATTGTTAAACTTTCACATTAAATATACGCATCTGCCTTAAAATTTAAATTCAAGGTCTGCAAGTATTTTTTATTTAAATTTTATAAAACGCCATAAATATGACATTATGCTTACCTTAACAGAAATACTTTGTGTATGTAATTTCATAATAAAACATCTTTTTTTCTTTGCTTTTAAAATATTATACCGCATTTGAATTTCCTGGATGTATATGATTTTATTTTCCTGTCAGTGGAAAACATTCTTCAAAGAAAGAAAAAAAAAGGTCAACGTTATTTTTTCCGATTCCATTTACTTTTGGTCGGATGTATCCTATCTCGTTCACTCAGCGCTTCGCAATTACCAGAAAGCGTGTCTATTTGGCAAACATTTTCTCTTTTTTTAATTAATAAAATTTAATTAGAATTGTCGACGAAATGCACGGAAAACTTTTTTTTTCGTTTCTCGATCCTCCCTCGCTTTCAGTCGCATTTCGGTCCGATTCCACCCTTATTTGTTCAGAGAACATTTAACTGCCGGGACATTTCCTTATTAGAACGCCGTGTGCCCTGTCATACTCGGGGACCACAATGAAACGGGCTCGGCGAACAGGGGTCGCGACGACCCCTACTGGCGCCATTATAAATGATTCTTTCAATAATTTCTAGGACACGTGTTGGTGAATAAAAACCAAAACGACAGTGGTCGAAACTCCGATTAAACCCGTTGTACACGATTTCCAACGTGATATCGATTGTTTTTTCCTTTTGTAGACAGCAACTTCGCGTAGAAGTTTTGTATTCCATTCTATAGATGTTGAATATAACGCTATGCTTTTCTTGCTAATAAATTATTTCCGGTATAAACTTTTAATAAAATATGCTGAAAGCATTAGAATCTAAATAAGTACTAAAATGTTAAATTTAATTATTTTTTAAATTTTTTTTGCTGTTTTTTCAGTCTAAATAAAACTATCAAAAATAATTATACAAATAAAAATCAAAGCTACAGTCAATTACGAGCATACGTTAAAGAATGAAACTTCAGAAACTACATGAAATAATATAGTAATAAAACAATAATGTATTCTAATGCTTTTTCTAAGTTATTTGAATTGAAATGAGGTTTTACAAAAAAAAAACCTCAAGAAAACTCTTGAAAACTGAAGATATCTACAATTCATTTATTATACAGGGCGATTCTAAATATATGCGTCAAATTTTATGGGCTGATTCCTAGGGTTATTACGATCTTAAAAGTTCATAGGAATGTATGTCTTAACCCTAGGACTACCGAGCGGGTCCAATGGACCCGAAACGATTTCTAACCATTGTTTTATCGTACTTATGTTTGGGCTAATTTACTGGTATTAATAGACTTTTTAAGTACGAGTTATAGTTTTAAAATTTTGACAAAAAAAATGATTTAAGAGAGAATGGTTTTGGCAGTATAAAAATACTTTCGCGATTTACCAACCGGGTCCGTTGAACCCATATGTCGTTTACTGTATAAATGTATGTAAAGCGAGTGTGTTTTACAATGATAGTGGTTCGATTATCAATTCCGGACTAACCCGCTGCTGATAAACCTTTCTTGGCATTCCCCGATGTATACAGAAAGGGAAAATCCCTTTGTCATGCGGATTTTGGGTACTTTACGTCTTTCAGCATATTTATAGCCGCACGTCGTGAACAATGCATTAGTGCTTGCCGAATCTGTGTAGTGTTACTTTGTTACTGTGAATAAGACAAAATTTGTATTTTGTTCAGTTGTGATGTGCGATTTGATATTTTAGCATATTTTTTTATCAATTGTCAGATAGTTATTTCTGAATCTTCTATTGCGGCTATTTTCTACTTTGCGTTTTACTCATTACGGAAAATGGATCGTAGAAATAAGGAATACCTTACACAACAACAGCTAGAGACGATAGTAGCCGAAATGAGTGACGTTGAACACAATAGCGGATATGAAGCTTCAGACGACGATGGAGAGGTAGATGCAGTCGAAAGCCTCATCGATGGAGGTGATACAAGCACAGATCAGAAGAATCAGATAGCGAAGAATCTGCTGAGAGCAGCGATGATGACCACAACAGAAATCCGGCTGGAGCTAATTCTTTTATATCAAAGAACAAACAAGTTGTTTGGTACGAAGATCCTATTTTACCTCATCACGGAAGACAACCACGACACAATCTTTTACGAGAACGTTCAGCCCAAACACATTTTGGAAATCGCTAGATCGATACACCTGCTTTCTCATTTTTGATTTATTTTCGTAAACCTCTTCTTGAAATTATCCTAAAGTGGACGAATGAAGAAGGAGACATTGTTTGCGGCAAAAATTGGATAAAAATGTATGTCCAAGAATTTGAAGAAATTTATTGGAGTTTTGATACTAATAGGTGTATACAAATCTTATAACGAGGAAGTAACACAACTTTGGACCAAAAACAATGGTTGAAAAATCTTTGGTACTATTATCGCTCGAAATAGATTTCAAAATATACTTCGTGTTCTTAGATTCGACGATGCAGCGGAAGGACGAAGAAAAAGGAGTAGCGACAAATTAGCGCCAATACGGGAATGCTTTGAGTTATGGAATACTTATTTGCGAGATGCGTATGTACCAAATTGGTGTATGATGGTTGATGAACAGCTTGTAACTTTCAGAGGCAAATGTCCCTTTAAACAATATATTCCATCAAAACCTGGACGATATGGAATAAAATTTTGGGCCACTTGTGATAGTGTAACAACCTATGCATGGAAACTGAAAATTTATTATGGAAAGCAGGGATAGGAAGGAGACAAGCCTGAATTGCCATATTAATTTGTTGATCCAAAAAAATCGAATTTTTATCGAATTATTAAAATCGAATAATTAATTTGTTTTAGCAAATACTTTCCTTTTATTTATTGGTGCTATAGAATATCTGATTTTACTGCGTAAACGTAAATGAAATGTTAAGCATGTGCGTCTAAATTTGAAAAAAGACTAGATTTGTATTAATTCTACAATAAAGGGTACATATATTTTTTTCTAAAAGTATCAATCCACTTACCAGTATTCGTATTCTAAATATGTATTGCGACAACTAAGTTGTCATCCTCAGTAGGTAAAAATAAATGCGGTATTGCCTTTACAAGGCGTCCACGTAAACACTTAAATGAATTTAATTTTAGGACACTTACCCCACTTCAGAAATGACATCAATGTGATTCATTACTACGGCCTCTTGTTATATTTATTCTAAGATGTTGTACAAGCAGCAGGGATTTGGACCCTTATCGGTGTTGTAAATGTTATTTTCGCTTTTGATTATGCAAATGCTTTCATATATGTTAAATTACCTCGGATTATTTATATTTTTATCCAGTTTTAAACAATCTGCGGTAATGTTATGATTGGTTGCGGACTATTGAATTTATATTTGTAATATTTGTTCTTTATAAAGGGTTATTATTGAGCGTTTTGTTTAACCATTATATTTCAGTTTACAATTAATTTCATATATACTCAATTTATTATTCACAGCTAATTTATCTTTTGTGTTTCCCAGAAAAGATTTAATTTAGTTTCTGGACCGAGCAACATTAGAGACGCCCTTCTTTAACAACTCTCTTTAGCTTTCTCGTAATTTGATGATATAAACAAACATGGTAACATACGAACTTCAATAAAATCGTAACAAAAAATTCATGTGTTTACCATACCATCGAATTACGAAAAATCTACGTATAGTCGTTAAAGAATGGTGTCTTCAAGTTGCTTTTCGATCCATAAACTCAATCAAATCTCTCCTTGGAAACACGAAGGATAAATTAGAAATGAATTAAATCGGTTATATATATTAAATTAATTTTCCCGATTATAAATTTAAATATATTGGTCAAATAAAACGATCAATAATAACGTGTCATAAAGAATGTTTATCGCATATTAAATTCAATGAACCAGGAAGATCGAGTGTTCCCTGTCGTGCGTTAGAAACCAATCATACCGCTGGGGAATATTGCTTAAAACTAATTCAAAATATAAATAATTCGAGGAAATTCGACATATATAAAAGCATTTGCATAATTAAAAACGAAAATAACATCTACAACACATACTGATAAGGGTCCAATTCCCTATACATGCTTGTACGACTTCTTGGAATAGAAATAAGAAGAGGCCGTGAGGATGAATACATACGTAAAGTTCCATTTCTGAAGAGGATGGGTGACCTAAATTTAAGTTTCTTATAACTCAACATTTACGCGGACGTCTTATAAAGCATTCTGCGATTTTTGTGTTAGCTTTACTGTAACCCATGTACAACACAATGATTATTATTTTTATCTACTGAGCGTATCTACTGGTTGTCGAAATACGTATTTAGGATACGAATATTAATGTAGTAGGGGCTCCATAGCTGCTTTAAGTTTTTACTTTAGCCACAGTCTCTGAAGAAAGTCTTTTCATTAAATTTATTGTCGAGTAGTCGAATTCTTTTCAATACATTTTACACTTTTATGTACATGTTCTTATAATTTTATTTAAATATATGTAACGTTGTCTTATTCACTGGGCATTAATTAAACATATATATTTAATATTAACTACTTATTGAACCAGTTGTTTAAAAATTAATATTTAAGCGAGTCATTCTTACTATTATCATAAGAATTATTACATTTCAGCTGTCAGTTCAATGAAACCGAACATGGATTCTTCCAATTGTATCTTCGTCCAAGACGAAAAGGACGTCACTCATGATCAAATGACCCAGGGATCAGTTTCAACGCAACAACCAACCGAAGGTATACTTAAAAGAGTACAAAAGAAATTGCCACAAAAATGTTTTTTCATTGTTTCAGAACGTTTTATATCCGAATCATTACCCACAAGTACAGCCGAACATTCAAGCGTTACAACACAACACGTCTCAATGCAACAACCTCAACAACAGAGTCAGTCTCAACCTCAATGGCCGCCGCTATTGGAAGTTAGAGAACTTAACACATTGAATACGGCGAATATTCCACCATATCAGTTCTGGAATTCCGAATTTAGAATTAAACAACCGGCCTTTATACGATTCAATTTCACATTGCCGTGGGGTGCGAATTTCGCCGTTTACGGCCGAAGGAACGTGGCCCCGAGCGTTACGCAATACGATTTCGTCGAGTTCGTGAAAGGTGGAAGGGTCGATCACAGATTACGTAAAAGGAGCGCCGAAGAAACGACCGAGAAAGAATTTAAATTTTTGTATACGAGAGCTCCGATGAAAAGTGACGTCCTGGACAGTATTGCCAATTCTTACGAAGGCACGAAAAAGATACTGGCGGATTCGGAACATAGGGGTCCCTTCTATTCACCGCACGATATAAAAATAAACTATCCCCAATTCGAGGTGGATTTCTCGACGGATTTACCCCATCCCACCTTAGATCTTGGTATAGACTTGGATGAGCACGTGATCTCGAAAAGGGATACCGAACACGAGCCCATGTTCGTAAATGTCAGTCTACTTCAGTATTTAGACACAGGACGATGGTTCCTCTCCGTTTATAACGATGAACTACAGCCGCACAGTGTTTCCTTGGTTATATCGGAGGCGGAAGGTGTGAGTACGACCTGTCCGAACGATTGTTCGGGAAGAGGTTCGTGCTACCTGGGAAAGTGCGATTGCATAGACGGCTTTCAGGGGATTGACTGTTCTAAAAGTAAGCATTTACCGTTCTAGCACACGTTCACGTTTTGTTTTCGCTTCCATTAGTAGATTCGAAAAGGAAATGGGTCAATCCTTTGTCCGGCATCAATAATACAGCGGACCACCAGCAGGGTCATTTTCCTTGTTTTCTCTTTTTTTGTTTGCGACTACATTGAACGTGAACACTGCGTACGCCATGGTACTTTATCTCTTCTTTTTCTGTGGATAGTTCTTATTTTTATTTGATCAAATCCCGACCCGATTTTAAATTACCGTGACCGGGACCTTCGTGCTTTATCGTGATTTTATCGCCCAGCAAAATGTAGGTCTTAAAATTTGCGATATTTTGTCAGTTCAAAATATAACAGTCATAAATAAGATATATTTGAAACAACACGCAAGTCTTAACTAAAAACAAAGACTTCGTAACATGATATATTTTATAGAAAAAAGAAAAATGTATCGACTTTATGACTAAAGCCGCGCACAATGAATTCTGTTCTAATAATAGGTCAAGTTAATTACTTAATTTTCTTAGAATATGTTAAATGACTTCAAATATATGATACTTGTTACACAGAAAGAACAATAATACATATAAGTAATAAATAATCACCTATTTAAGGTATATACAGGGTGTTTTCGATTAACTTGGCCAAACTCCAGGGGCGTATTCTACTTACCAAAATAATCATAAAAGTTCATATACAAAATTTACGGAAAACGCTCTCTTAACCCTTTCGTCCTGAATTCTAATGTTAAACGAAGAATACAAAAAGCATGCATACGTTAATGATTTGCTTTAAAATTTTTGGCTACTATCTTTAAAATTTTTTTTTCTTGTTGAGGGGAGGGAATATTTGGTGGTAAACCTTTGTACCAGCAGGATTTTTAGGTGGTACAATAGTGTACCATCAGGTATATACAACAACCTTGTAACTATTGAGAATTTATTCAAAAACATATTTTCAGAAGTACGATGAAAACATTAGTAATTACCTTGTATGGTACAACTTAAAACAATCCTTACACAACGGAATATTGCATTCCTGACATATTGTCTTTGTCCTTTTTTGAAGATTTTCCTCACTGCATCTAGAACATCTTCTTCTTGTTGGTCCTTCCACTGGAAGATGCAATGGTACTGAACCATAAATTTTCCTTTTCTTATTCGGAGGTCCTCGTTTTGGAAGAGGCAACGAAGTATTTTGTATGCCCTCAGCTATTAACTCTTCGGTAAGTGTTACAAAAAACGTCAGAAAAGACGTTTTTCTATTTTCACGTCTCAAATCACTATATAGTATCCAAGCGTTTACTGCACACATATTCAAGCACGTATAAATTACTTTTTTCTACGATTTATTTGACTTTCTGTCGTGATCATACAAGCCTACAAGTTGATCTGCCCTATCAATTCCTCCCATAATCTGACGATAAAATGATATGGCTTCTGGACATTCAATAGGTAATTTTTCGCCAGTTTTTGTTTTTTTTAGAAACTGTAGTCACATCCGGCTTAAGACAATTACTCATAACAATAACTTCTTTTGTGTCTTGCCATTTGGTACACAATAATCCACTGTCGGTACATCTAAATATAGACTCGCCCCGTTTCAATTTTTCCTTCATATTTGGAACATTTTTGCGATTAGACATACAAGTTCCCAGTGCTGAAAAATTCAATGTCTCCAATAAATGTAAACTAGTAAATAATCTGTCAAAGCATAGTACTACATCAGCATCTTGAATTGTAGCCGCTAGTGCTTTTACTACTCGCTCTCTAAGGGTAAGTGATTCGCTATTTTTAGTTGTAGAAGATTCTTTGCCACAATATACATTCAAATCGTAAGTATATCCAGAACGGGCATCACAACGTAGCCATAACTGTATTCCTCTTTTTGTTGGCTTGAGTGGCATAAATTGTTTCAACACGGAACGGCCCTTGAATTTTGTCATGCTTTCATCTATGCTTTGAAAAGCACTATCTTGACGACATTTTGAAAATGTATATTTCAAGTAAGATAATAGCTCATCAATATAGTAAGTCTTCGACGAATTAGGTGGTTTTTCGGGTGCAGCAAAATAGATCAGAATAATTGAAACATACATGAGTAGGTAAACCCCACCAGTTTTGTATAATACAAAGGTATTTTTAATAATATAAAATATTATTAAAAAGGGGCGTACCGATGAGCCTGTAGAAAGGTGAAATACGCATCTACGTCTCTGGGGAAAGATATTTCGGACACGTTCACAAAAATATTAATAGTGAACCTGTATTTGTGTTCTTCACACCAGGTTTTTAATAATATTTTATATTATTAAAAATACCTTTGTATTACAGCAAAATAGAACTTTGAAGCAAGAATCATGTATCTATCACGTGACATGGCTTTTTCAACTGCACGATTACCTAATGATTCTTTCCCACTCCAATAGTGCTTGATACCAGGAAGCTTATTGTAGGACATTATGAATATACATCCTAGCAATTTTTGTATTTCTCCTTTGTCTGTGAATTTATGCTTACTTCTCTTTGCCTTATTCAATATGTCCAATCGCTGGTTGGTATATTCTACTACTTTCATATAAAGTGAATGAGGAAACAGTTTATTATAAATTTAATTTTTTTATAATTAATATTTTCATTCATTTTGCAATTTCTATATTGTGTAAGTGTTTTCGCAGGAACAAAATTATCAGTGGGAAGAACCCAGTCTAAAATACGGTTTTTCTCACCTGAATTTTGTTGGCTTGATTGTGCTTCATTTAGAGGAATTTCTTCTGGCTCGCTTATATCAATGTCCGGTTCACTCTCGTATTCGTCATCCAATACGCCTTGGTCGGAAACATACTCTAACTCACTATTACTTTCAGGTACATAATCATCACTAGATCCAGCGGAATATGGCTCGTCCTCACAGCTACTAATGTCTGACAAATTCTCTATTGCATATTCAAGCTCTCTTTCCGTTAATTTTCTTTTTCGTGCCATGGCACCTCGAAATTTATGGTATTAGACCTGTTAGTTCATATCAGCACACCGACCGACTGTTCGAAAACAATGCCACTACTAACCTCCAAATAAAAATCAGCTGTCAACATATGGTGGACTATATGCAATACACATAAAATACCGGCGTGGTACACTTTTCATAAGCTAACAACGTATAATAGGACTTTCTGGAATTTTTAAGTCTTGATGGTACATATGTGTACCGATCGGGACGAAAGGGTTAAATATTTGTGATGGTTTTTCACTATTGTTAATAATTTCGCAAATTATGGAATATAACTTTATTATTGTAGTACTTATAACATTTTACTATTTTAGCGATTGCTCGAAGTGGCCACCTTGGGCAATAACACACGTCGCACAGCTTCTTATCATCGATTGTCTTGCACGGCGAAAGATTCCAGGAGTCTCGTTAATTGATTGAGAACCATGCTCGATACGTTGTTGGTGAACTTGCGCATTTACAATTGGTGTTTGATATATGATACTTTTTAAATGTCCCCATAAGAAGAAATCACAGGGATTGCAATCAGGTGAGCGTGGTGGACATGCAGTCGGTCCTTCCTTTCAAATCCAATGATTAGGAAACCTCGTATTCAGGAAGTCTCATACAGCAACGCTAAAATGTGCAGGAGCCCCATCTTGCATGAACCATAAATTTTGGCGTATTTGCTATGGAACTGCATCCAACAACGCTTCTAACTATTCTTCTAAAAACTGCCTATAATACTGACCATCAAGTCTTGGTGGTAAAGACACTGGTCCCAATATATAGTTGTCAACTATGCCGGCCCAAACTTTGTTGGAAAATCTTTGTTGATGTCGAGTATGTGCTATTTCATGCGGATTCACGTCCGACCAACGATGATTATTATGAGTATTAATTATTCCATAGCTTGAAAAACTGGACTCATCTAAAAAAAAAAACACTATTATGAAAATTAAGGCTATTGCATTGTTCTAAAAACCAACAGCAAAATTTCAATCGTGGAAGAAAATCGTCATCTGAAAGAGCTTGCACTGTCTGTACATGAAACGGATACAATAATTGGTCATGAGGAACATTCCAAACAGTCTTCGATGAAATACCAACATCAGCAGCAATTCGTTTAGTACTTGTACTTGGGTCAGCATCAACTATCTCAAGAATATCTTCTTCTATAGTAGCATTACGAACTGTTCGGTTAGTCCCACAGTCGAAAGAAACCCTCGCGAAGGATCCTGTCTCTCCAAGACGACGATGAATAGCAGCAAAAGTATCTTTAGCCGGACAATGTCGCGCTGGATATGTTTCACGATACAGCCAGACAGTTCCTTGGGAATTTCCATTCGCGCATCCATAAGTAAAATGGATATCTGTCTTTTCTGTGTTTGTGTATTTATACATGATAAGAAACTTATAAGTGTTACATTTCAATATGACATGCATGTATGAAATTTAATGTCAATATTGACATGCCAATGTTTGTCTTTGTCTTTTTGTGGACGACATTTCGGGAGGTGCACCATCCTTCGAATCTCAAGGCACCGATTGCTATGATCATAATAATGAACTTCATTCAAGCAATCATTAATAGTATATTACATACCGAGGCGGAAAGTAGTTCATTACCGTCGAGAGATAGTCTGGAGATGGGAATGAATCTTTCCGCCAAGGTTTGTATACTATTTTACTCACGATCGGTTAGTAATTAATTATTATTGAATCACAAAATTTCAAAAATTTAATAGTATTAAATTTCATGGCATTTTGATAAATGCTTTTAATAGCTACTGTTGCTAGGTAACGTAACAATTAATAGTGATATTTTCTGACAGATTACTAAATTATTATCGTACGATTTTAAACATGATCTTTCGCTAACATGGAAATTCTAATGCAGCAATTAATATTAATTCCAAAAGCGAATAAATTTTGAATTAAAACGTTGTCTTGTTATTTACTTAATAAAGATTTGTGAATAGTTTGATTATAATTTAATTTACTTATTTAAATGACACTGACATTTAATCAATTCTGAAGTGACATTACCTAGTCGAAAAAGTAACATAAGCTAACCGGTAAAGTGACATAAGTTAGCCGGTAATAGTATATTCTTCAACGAGCGTATAATGACAGCTATTATTCACGAGGGTGAAAATTACAACGCGAGCCGTAGACGAGCTACGGCTCTCTCTCTCTCTCTCTCTACGGCTACAGGATTAAACAAAAAAGAGAATACGTAGGTACATAACAGTTTAATTTATTTGTTTGCAAATATTATCTTAAAATTAGAACAATTACTAATATTTATTACTGATGGTGTTGAATTTTTATCAAAATTCACTTCATTCAAAGTATGAGTGTTCGAAAATGTTTGTTGTGTATTATCGCTTTCATTAGCGACAAAGCTCATTTTTTAGGAAGAAAATATGCGAATAAGATACTCAGAAAATGTATTTGACGTTTTAAATTTTGACTTGTTTAGCGGTTGCTAGGTAACGCACACTTTATACTGCATCAATGGTGTACTGCCCGTTGAATAATGAAAATACGAGTGATGTGATTGGTCAACTGGCCGTGTATAATGATTCATTACACACAGGGTGAAGAATTGATGCCATAATACAATTGAATAAATATGCAGAATGAATATATTATTCAATAGCCGTAGAGAAAATGTTATTACCTACCTAGGTATGTAATAGCGCATTTTCTATCCGGTTTAAAGGTTAGAAATATTCAGATTACTAACCGATCGTGAGTAAAATAAAATGTTATAAGAAGTACAATAATAAAATTATATTCCATAATTTGCGAAATTATTAACACCAACCAAAAACAACCATCACAACTATTTAAGAAAGCGTTTTCCGTAAATTTTGTCCGAAACTTTTATGATTATTTTAGTGTGTAGAATAGGCCCCTAGAGTTTGGACAAGTCAATCGGAAACAGCCTGTATAATAAAGTATATCATTATTTTGAAATCACTAATTTCCTTCTTTCTTTGGAAAATTTATTATAAACAAAGTTCTAAATCAATAAGTACATAAAATTAATCTTTTTACGACCGAAACAATGTATAATTGCATATTCTTCTGATAAACAATTCTTAGTGTAATTTACAATATATATCAATATATTATTTTCATTATTACAAAATTACCACCATTATCACATGTACTTCATAGATAGCTCGCAAGATTTGGACTGCGTGCATCTTGGAATCAATATCATCATATTGCTTCAATACAATATAAGTAGGGTTGATGTTAAAGAGCTTCAAATTATCGCTGGAAATTTGTACGAACTTCCAATGCTGTCAAATTTCTTGCACTCAAAAATCGAATTACAGATCGTATCTCACAGAAGAAATGCCCACAGTTTTGGCAACCTCCTCCAATTTCACGCTTCGGTTAGGTAACGTAACATCATAAATCATTTCTGGAATGGTACACCGTTTTGGTGGCCGAGGGCGCTCTTTGAGCTCTACACTCTAATATCGCCACGTTTACAGCGATCACCCAGCGATAAATTAAAGACTTCGTAGTAGTATCGTTGCTGCATATCCTCCAAAATCTCAGTTTCTTCATTTTCTCAAAGAACGAGTACTGAATTGCATCATGAATACCTATTTTATCTATTTTACAACTTTTACTGAAAGGTTTTTTTTAGGCAACTATATCTGTCAAAATAAACGCCAGACAATAATGAAACTTTAAAAAACCTCGTGTAAAAGCATTGCTTAGTCGAAAATATTACCAATTTTCTTTACAGACAAACACTGATATGTTTCCCTCAAATCATCCTAGTATTTAAATTTTATTAACAAAATTATTTTTTTTCTTCCGCTCTTTGTTTTTTCAAGCATCATAGCTCAGAGGACGACCCCTTCTGTTTCTCATCTCGTCCAGTCCTTATTAAGTACTTTTCCATTCATTTTCAGAATATTTTCCCCTTTTATTCCGTGTTTTTTCCACTCTCTCCGTCCAAGTTTTCTTGGGTCTGGCTTTTTTCTGCCTTATTCCTTCCCCTTCCTGCTCCGGATATCATCTTCACCATTTAAGTCGAATTTATCTTAATGATAACTCCATATCGTTGAAGTTGTTCTTTCTTTATTTTCTTAATTGTTTACTTGACTTAGTTGACATTGTCATCGCTGATTTTACTAAATTTGATTTTGTTCTTAATTCTTCTAAAAAAGTTCTTTTACCCTCATCACCTTATAATTGGATATTCTCTCAGCTCGTCATGTTTTCTGGTAGATTTCGCTTAACGATTGTAATCTTTTGTGTCTCTCCAATTGTATCACTTCATATTTTGTCTTCTCCTATGATTTTTTTCTAATTTGATTTTTCATATAACTTGCCACTTCTTGCATTTTATCTTTTAGTCAATCTACTTCCTCTACCTACGTCTTCAATATTTTCCTTAAATTATTAGATATTTTCTCCGAATTTCTAATATTTATTTTGTGTTAATCTTCAACTGACCATGACCACATCTGTTCGTTATTTTGCCGTGTTCTTGTCTTTTGTTTCTATTGCAAATTTTATCTTCATCACTTCGAAATTTTTTATTATTTTGATTTCCTAGTTACTTTTTGTCTTTTTCCCAAAATTCTTGCCTACACCTTTTCCTTTCTTCTTGAATTCTATATTTTACATTCGCCAAATACACTTCGTGTTTCTCGCGGATTCAGCTTGTTAAGTATATAACTTAGAGTCAAATTTTTAATAAATTTTTTTGTAAATATTATTTCAGCTCCTTATTTAGCAAGTTCATTGCCTTTCTTATTGCTTTCAATTCCATGATGTCCTAGCACCCAAATATATCTCATTCTGGTCCGCCAATTTTCGTAGTTTTTTGAGGCATTTCCATACCAATCTGGACATTGTCTTTTGGGCCGACAATACCTTGAGCACCGCCTGGCAGTTTGGATAAATACGGATTCGCATGTTAATAACCGGCCTTGAATAATATTTTCTCGCATACTCCAGTAAAACGGCACGTATCTGTGCCTGGAAGATGGATGTATATTTAACAAGGGTGTAGCTGTAGCTAACCCTTGGTTTTAAAGCTTATAGTTCTTTTAACGGGTTTCGACCTGCGGTCTGTCAGATTTGCCCTTACTGTTTGACAATGTGCGCTACGTAAATCGATTCACTTCCATTTACGAGGGTATATCAAATTTAAACGGGACTGATATTTTTTTCAAGTCAAAGAGAGCTTTATTCTACATTATTTTCAAAAACATATTTTTCCACATAATTTCCTGTCCTGGCAACGCATTTTCCCATCGGATTGGGAGTTTTTTAATTCCATCTTCGTAGAAAATTTTCACTTGCGGCCGTAGCCATTGGAGCACAAACTCCTCTACTGCTTGATTATTGTTAAAACACTAACCTCCAAGTGCTTCTTTCAAGGGTCCAAACAGATGAAAATCACAAGGCGACAAGCCTGGACTCTAAGGAGGATGATCCAATACTTCCCAGCCCAGGCTATCTAATTTTTGCCTTGTGACGTTTGCTGAATGAAGCCTGGCATTGTCATGAAGAAGAATCACACTTTTGACAGATTTCGTCTTCCTTTTTCGTCACAAGGACAGCTTTGCGGCATCCAGAAGTTCGCATTATTCCGCATGCGTCAATCATGGAGAAAATCCACGTGAACAGCACCAAGCCAATTAAAAAAAAGTCGCCAAAACTTTTCCAGCTGGCAACCTACTCTTCGCTTTCACCGAAGCACTTCACCCCTCTTTCTCCTCTCCATACTCGCCTACTTTGGCTCGGAAGTGTAATGATGCACCCAAGTTTCGTTGCACGTTATGATTCGATTCAAAAACGCCCCACCCTTCTGCCGGAATTAATTCAACACACGCTGACAAACCTCTAGCTGATACAGGTTTTGTTCATCCGACAGCAGCCGCAGAACCCATCTTGCAGACACCTTGTCCAATCCCAAGTCCAATGTCACGATGTGCTGAGCACTCCAGTAACTAATGCTAAATTCATCGGCAATATTCCAAAGCGTTATGCGCCTATTGTCCTTCATGAGTTGTCGAACCGCCTCGATATTGTCTTCCGTCGCATTTGTCCTCGGGCGACGATTGTAGTTCTGGTTCTCGACGTTTTCGCGCCCGTCAGAAAATTTCTTGTGCCATGCAAAAACACGAATTCGTGACAAGGTGTTGTTGCTGAATTGTGCTGGTAATCTCAGCAAAATTTTCGTTGGTTTTAAGCTCTCCTTGGCAAAAAACTTGATAATTATCCGTTACTCTACAGAAACAAACACTTGTTGCTCGCTCATTGCATCTATAGTACTACAGTGACCTGAGTGTCGCTACTATTCCCTCCTTAAACTCTCACCTTAGCTGAAAATCAATCTATCTCTCTGTTAGTGACCGTGTAGAATTAAAAAGAAATCAGTTCGGTTTAAATTTGATATACCCTCGTAGTATCAATATCTAAATTGAATTATTCAGTCAATGTCGTTTAGGCATGTGGACTGCTCGCATATCTATCCTCTCCTACTTGTCATATGACTTGACTTGCTGCCATCTTGGTTATTGTGTTCTATAACCATTCTGGCTCAAGTAGCACCAAGTCAAGTGGTGATACCCTCAAGAGTGTTTCTACTGCCACAGTAGCTGTAGTCCGCATCGCTTCTGTTACACCTAAATAAGCAAGTTTTTGCAACTCACTTAATTTGGAGCTACTCCAAATTATTATTTGTCGTAAGTATCGTAATAATGTAGATACTATCAAAGAGTTGTTAAAATTTTCGACAGAATTTCACTATTATGCTCCCTCCTTGTATTACAAAGTAGGAAATATAAGAAATATTCTAAGATTATTTGAAAAGAAAATCTTATAATATCAATTATTATTATATACAAGGTGTGTATAAATTGGCGGACCCACTACACGTGGCGACATTCTTGGTCAAATTTTGAGTTAAAAGTCCTAATCCTAAAACGATGTATCAGGCTTCCATTGTCTTCAGAATGAATTTGACAGTAGTAATGTATTTGACTAGAACAACATTAGGCTGCCTACTTATTGTTTTACAACGTTGTCAGATGTGTTTTTCGTCAAAATAAGTTAATAAACAAATATTAAAAACAAACTTTAAAATCAAAAAGAAAACTTTAACGAAAGGATAATAACAACAATTCTTCTTTCTTCTAAATTGTAGCTCTTTCTGTCAACAAATATCGAGTAATAATGCTTATTTCAAGACTGAAAGTCCGAACTTTAGGAACCTCGTGCAAAGATATGGAGCATGGTACAATATTTTCGTATTAGGATGTTGGACTCCGAATTTAACGAAGAACATCGCCGCGTGTAGTGGGTCCGCCAATTTATACACACCTTGTATATCCAAAATAGTATAATTTTATGTGATGTGTCCAAGAACGTAAAAATATAGAGATTTTGCTATTCTAAGTAAATATTTCCTGAATTATAGACTCATCTATAGTTTGCACTAATAAAAAATTCAATTCTTAACACTCAATTTAACATGGTTTCTTAATTGAGATATTTTTTTTCTCTCTAATTAATAAAAAAATGAATACATTTAAACTATATCATTTTACATATTCGTGTTACGTATTCGTTAAAGAAAATTCTCTAGGAAAAAGGAGAGATATAAGAACCATATGCTTTGACACTAACCCAAACATATGTAATTTTTTTTCAACTTCCATCATTCAAAAAAAACATTTTTATTCTGCCGTAAGGTATATGTCCTGTCCTCTGTTCCGGACATGGTCAATATGGTGGTGGTCTTTGTCACTGTGAAGAAGGTTGGAAAGGACCGGAGTGCGATATCCCGGAAACGGATTGTCGAGTGGCCGATTGCTCAGGACACGGTCAGTGCGTCAGAGGTTCTTGTAGATGCAAAGGCGGCTGGAAGGGGGAGGCCTGCGAAGAGGTGGATTGCGAAGATCCGACCTGTTCGGATCACGGCACTTGTGTGCAGGGTCAGTGCTATTGCAAAGCCGGCTGGCAAGGAGATAGATGTCACATTATCGACGAACAAGTACACAAATGTCTCCCCAGCTGTTCCGACCACGGCGTTTACGATTTGGAATCGGCCAAATGCATTTGCAATCGACACTGGACTGGAGCAGATTGTTCTCAAGGCTTGTATATTTTATTTTTATTCATAAACATGATGTATTTTGTCCTTTTTTAAAATATAATTAAAGAGAAATAATACCAAGGTAATTAATATAATTTTTAATAAAATACAATTAAACAGATAAAAGCACCTGCAATAAGATATTAATATTAATTTATATACTAAACACCCAGTTTAGATCAGGAGAACCCAGTAGTTTAGATCAATTTTAATCAAATTTATACATAATGTTTGCTTAATCAAACTTAAGAAATGATTACATTTTCAAACTAAAATATTAAAAAATAACAATTTTATTTAATAATAAGTGGATCCAATGCAATTTCTTATACATTAAATAACTCTTCGAGGCAAGTTTGAAATTAAATGATTTATGGTATTCTAGGCAGCGCCGGATTTAAACTTTTCTTTAGCCACTTCACATTTTGCTGCCCCTCCTTTGTTCCTATTTATCTTAATCACTCACTTTTATCTACACTCAAAATCACCAAGGATGGATCATCTTTGGTGATCACTTACGTCACTGCGGCACTTACGTATAATTCTACCAACGACATTCAAAGAATAATCTCCACATCTAAATAACAAACAGTACCTACTTGTATCACAAGGATAGCATGAACGAAAGTATGTATTTTGAAACTTCGCCTAGCATAGACATACGGCTCATGTAATTTACTTAAGTAAGACAAAGACGGAATTATTACCTACTCCGTGATAAATACACACTTTTCCGCTTAGTATTCGTCACTCATTGTCATTTGACAGTACATTTTTGTTGATATTTGATCGAATTGTTATTTATTTTCTTTTTATAAATACATACATACTTTTTTTAATTTGTTTTCTTAAAACATGTGTACAAGAGGTAGATAATGAATCATTTCACATAATATATGTAGTTTCTTTTTAACAAAAATTATACAACATTTTTTATAAAATAATGTTTATAAAACTGTCATAACAGTGAATATGTAATTGAAGGTTTTTTTACAAAAGCAACTTTAGTCCCAAAACGCCAGTTTTGAGGTTTACACAATCTCGTGTAACTCCGGTATCGGTATCCTTAAAAACAGCAATAGTCCGGAGATAAAGCAATGTGAAATAGAGGGATTTCTTTAAAACCGACCATAGTCCAATGATATTTCCAGCAAAAACGGTTAAATACGAAAATTGGGCTAAGGCTGTTTTTGAAAAAAAAAGCCGTTGAATTATAGTTATACAAAGTAAATACTCTGGTATGTTGTATGGTTTCAATTCCAATAATAATGATTTTACAACTAACTTGAGCTGTTTGGTTTTGCCATTCATTAATTCACTATGATAAATGATTAAAGAATTACATAATCTTATATGTTGAGATAAATGTTGTAAATTCTTGATAGTTCATTTTATTTTTCATGTGGTTTAATAGTTTAATTTGATTTATTGTTCAATTTATAGTAATTTTAAGGAAATATAACTAAGATGTAATTCGATTATATATGTTCACATAACCTACAAATTCGATCGACTGTCAACAAACTTATTTGGCGCGGAAACGAAGTCATAGCTTATTCATTTTGCAATTTACAATATTTAATATGACGCCGAAGTACTGATTTGAATCATACGATGGTATATTGATGACGCTGAGATCATCTTTCCTGACAACAAGTGTATTTACTTTGGCCTTAGGGTAATAAAAATTTTTATATATTTAAGTGGGTAAGTGTATTGAAAAGTGAAATGAATACATTCGCATTAAAATAAATGTAATGACAAAAGAATTACACTTTTTACGGGATTTCTTATTGGCGAAACCATCTATAACATCGTTATAATTTATGGTGTTCATTATCTATGCCTCTATACATAGAGGAGTCAAAGAATTTAGTTTTTCTTGAGATAAGAAAGTCCTCTGATAATTCTTTACTCGTTTTAAACAAGAAAAGCTCCTTTCTCTAAAACAATTTGTTGCCGGAGTGCAAAGCGCGATTCGAAGAGCTATATCCAAGTTTAGGTAAATGTTGCATAGACACTGGTGCGTAAAAAATGTAGAGAGATTGAGTAATGATGTTGGCTCAGATTTTTCTGCAATCTTGTTAAAGAAATGTACACATTCCTGAACCAAATCATCCTCTAAGTCATTGAAATAATGTTGCACGAGAGACTGAGCTTTTACTGTGACTCTGTGTTGAAAGTTCATCAATTTTAGTCAAAAATGAAAATTTTTCTCTAAGGTTTACATATGCGTTATGGCTTCTCTCTAATTCATCGCTCAATGAATACAAAAGTATATGCAACTCATGTACATTTCAACCCATTTTCTCTTAGTCTTAAAAATAAATACGAAGTCGAATCTATATTTAACTGACCGGTTTCAATGAAGAGATTACTGATTGTGAGAATGAGAAAGTTCCATAAATTTCTTTTCGCTTCTGGGTAATACTTGGTATTGCTATACTTATTGAATAATTATACATTTTTCGAAAAAAAAATTAATATAATTTCCGACTTTTTTAGCTTAAAAACGAATTGAAACCAGGGTGCAGAAAATCTCAAATCTGCTGTCACTAGACCGCTGCTACCCCTAGCCCAAGACCTATACGACCTATTGCCAAATCCAGGATTGATCCTGAGGAATATCATCTCAGGCTTCTTGAATTTGGTGACGAAGATCGAGTAGGTTATTTGGTGGTTGGGGCAAATTACCCAGTCGAGTACCAGTCATATCCCACACCTGTTTGATTGGTGACACTATATATAAAAAATTATAAAACCCATCGTTTCCTTTCACTTCAAAGTTACTCAAAGTGAAATAGTTTTCCTCATCTATAATAATGATTTTTTCACAAAGAAAATGCACTCGCCTCAGTTGACGGCAGCATCTTGGTATACGTAGCAATTGACCTTGGTTTATGAGGCACTTACGTCTTTTTCGAGATTTCAGACCATTTCTTTTCAATTACAACGATACCTTATGTTACAGCATTTAAAACTTCAATTTGTTAGATAGTTTAGTTGTGCGCTGTGCGCATGTGTCGCTTCACCCGAAAGGGAGAACATTATTACCATAATGGCGTTAAGTTGTATTACTTGTATTTAACTGTATCACTTGTTAATAAAACAAATTTAAAGTAACAAACTCGAGTGTGGTATTCTTTCAACGAAAACAATCTTAGAAAATACTGCAACACCGTACTCTTCGAACTGCCGTATCGACGAACCAGTCTCCTCACTGACATCCAAAATTGATTTTTTGCACTTCTCAACAGCCTCTCTGCCCTCTGTGCGGTAAATACCAGGGGTCTTCCACTTTTTGGCAGAGGAAGACATGGAATTCCCTGCCCTTACTCCGCTATTGTGCAATAAATTGTTCTGCGTGAAATATTTTTATTCGCTAAGATTCGGAATATTTCAGCATTGGACAACCGTTCAATTAAGTTATAGATACTTTTTCGGATTTCTAATTTAAACTACATTGTAAAGCAACAATTTCAAATTAACTAACTGTCAACTTACAGTAAACAATGTAGGCAAACTTTTGTTACCAAAGGCAACTTGATTTTATTTCATTTTTATTTAATTTTAATTTCATTGAATTCTGTGCCCAAACTTTTAGAACATATATTATATCTGTAAAGTATTTTACTGTTTCTGTATTTAGCGTCCACAAATGGAAAGAACACCAATTTTTCCAAAAAGTGAACATGACCTTAGAAAATCAATCCACCAGATTCAGTGTTTGAAGTCACCTCAAGTAATTCCTCAGCTTATCTACTAAATGTTTTACAACTAATAATGTTTAAAAAAAGTTGATATTTCAATTTCTGCTATTTGCATTTACTTAATACGAGCTTCCCAGCATCTTTGAACAATAAAATATGTATATTTATAACCCAATTTTCTACAAAATAATTGTAACATTACCCGCGCTGATATCCTTGGTAACGTTGGTTTCGATTATAATTTAAGTCAAATCTGCCAATACTGCGGATCGAAAACCATGTTTTCGATGTTACCAGCAACCAGAAGCCTGATTGCAACGACCGCTGTATAGCTAAATAAAATGAATCTTATTTTCTGGTAGCAATTTCTTCGAAAGCGTCATGGGTCGGGGTGCAAGGGAGATAGGCCAAATCAAACTCAATTAAAAACTCGTAACAAATTTTACTTAAATCTAAATGAAACAATTATATTTACAATCTGTTGATTCTTACTTAATACCTAAATCTGTATGCAATTTCTAGGTTGTTGATAATCAAAATCCAAAAAAAAAATCTTTCGACTCATCGGACTTGCAGGTTTAATCCTTTCCTTTTTTCTTTGAACAGAACTCACTAGTTCACCTTGTTTTACACACGACGATATTTCTCAAATGATTTTAACATAAAATTAAATTCTGAAGTTATATGAACACCACAATAAAATAAAATAATAATTAAGTTAAAACTCTACTTTTAATTCAGGATTAACGACGAAAATAATATATATGTATCCGAAGATAAATATATTGGAAGAGAAAACTCTCTTGTACAGCATTCTTGGCTGATTTTGTAGTACCGACTAATCTACTAACTTCCGACTATGACTCCCGTTCTCTATATTTCAAGACTTTTTATCATCTAGAATATCACAGAGCACGTCTTTTCAAAATTGTTGTTACCAAGCCAAATACAAGGATTGGTCCTTTGCATTTACATTCATACACCCAATGTAACCACACTTTTCGTGTTTTCGAATATATATTTTTTATTACTGACTGTTCAGTATGTCATTCTTTAAAAGTTCATTTCGCATATGTGTCAATTTATGATCCGTAACTAAACGATGGAATTTGGAATAGTCACGATCTCACAAAGACAATGAGTCTAAGAAACGATCTACTATAGTTGAAGAGCGTCTATATCATGTACTGCATGTCAACTCTGCAGTGATAAGTACGATGCACGTTCAAACGAAAGGGTTCTACCAACCTGTGTGTGGCCTTTGCGCACTAGATCAGCTCTCGAGACATTGAAATAATAATTTCTTTACGGACACTCGACCTCTATTTTGTTACGGTTTACACAATAGACCATATGCGACGGTCGACTTCCTGACGATTCTAAATGCTTGCATTTTTTGGGTGACAAGATTGAAATTTATTAGCTTTTCTATATGTTCAAAGTTGGTTACTGATATCCGGTTTGTCATACAAAATTTATCGGCAATAGTTCATTGTTGTATATTTCGACTCTTTATTGATCTGTCCACAAAAAAGGGCCTTGCATTTTGTTTATCTTTACCTCCCTCACGCCAATAGAAATTACATATTTTTAAAGTTATATTTACATAAATTTGAAAAAGGAGGAGTGAAATATTTCTATCACGCAATTTTAAATATAACCAAATTTTGAATGAAATTAAAAATAAAAGAAAAACAAGATCCATCTAAACTCTTAATAATACGAAAATTAAATAAATAGATTTACGTTTTATTACATAATATTTTCCACAAACACAATAATAAAATGATAAAGAAAATACATGTCGTAGCTTGTAGTTTAAACGACTGCTCAAATTAACAAATTACATTTTTATTTGGAAGTTTTTTATAAGCTTTAATGTTTGAAAAACTTTTTAAAATTATGCTTAGACAATACAAGCAAAAAAATTTCGTTTTATGCAATTTACAAAACGAGATTCCAAATTAAATTCTTTATGTATTTTCTTTTAAAACGTTTTATTTTTTCATGTGTTACTTGAAAATTGGTACAAAAAAAAACTGACACGATTTAAGTTTTTAAAATCCTTTATAACGTTTTCACTTGAACAAATAAGGTTCGACATAAAATACGATAAATTGATTTCTCTCGCTACAAACAAAAACTCTTCCAATCTATCTAAGAGATAAATGTCACAGAAAAAACTGAAAATCGATGTTCTCTTTGTTTTCTTACAGCGCTGTGTAATTTGGACTGCGGTCAGCACGGCCGGTGTGATGCAGGAAAGTGTCGTTGCGATCCTGGTTGGACCGGACCGAAGTGCGAACAACTGCCCTGCGACCCCAGATGCCAAGAACATGGCCAGTGCAGAAACGGCACGTGTGTATGCTCACAGGGATGGAACGGACGCCACTGCACGCTCCGTAAGTAACTTCTCAACTGAGAACAACTTTAACAACTTCCCCAGAAACTTCTCTAATTTCGAGACGCAACCCCAGCATATTGGAAATATATAGGATTACGACTTCCGTTTCTTACCATATATCTTCCATTCCGTTATGAACATATATCTAGATACATGAATCTTTTTCCTTATTTATTTCGTGTTTTTCCATCTCTCTCTCGTTTCAAGCGTTTAATATCCTGTATTTTATGTAGTGATACTGTCAGAGTTAATACATAACATTATCGTTTTCGAAGTTCTCGGTAATTTCGCTGATTTATTTATGCAAAATTGACGGCGAATCTAATATACAGTTGTAACGTGTTTACGCTTGTGTAGAGAGATTCCTGTCTTGTACGAACTGAAGAAGAGTGTTTGTAAATTTCGTACAGTCATGGAATTTGTATAACACGCTGTTATTCGAGTTTGAAGTTTGAATGTAGTTTCATTTTATTTTCAATTTTATGAGCGATAACAGATTAAAGGGAATTGTAGTCAGAAATAAATATTTTATATAGATTTTCAGAATAGGTTGGAAGTTTCGTGTTCTGAAAGTTAAAACTGTCTTAGGAGAAGTTCACAACCGATGTTTAAAATCTATAAATAGAAAACATTATAGTTTAGAGAACGTAAATGTTAATTTTTTTTTATAGTTTTCGACCTCGCGTACTTCTCCCTATGTAGATATACATGTAGTAAATTACCGCTGACAAGTTTGTAACATATAAACACGAACGATTTATTATGTTGTTGATTACATTGGAAGTAATTTATGTTTATTAACATTTTACTGTATCAAAACAATTTCCTTGGAGGAAAATATATGTGAAATAGGTTATTACTTTCTGGGATATTTAGTATTAATTACTATGAAGTACTCCATGGATATTTCAATATTATACATACACCTTCACAAAGAGGAACAATCTTTATTTCATAATTAAAGCTGGGACTATTAATTATATGCACACAGAAACCGTATTATATGCGAATATATTGTAATAAAACGGAAAAGCTGTCCCACGTTGTGGTGACAATTTTGTAATAATGCTGAGTTGCTATCATGAATAATTAATATATATAATGGATATTAATTATAGAAATATTAATGTATTGCTAGCTCAAGATATATAGAAAGAATAATAAAAATAGAGCAAAGACTTTATATCTCAGGATCTAAAGGCAGGTTCCGGATGTGTAGATATCAGGAGATTAAGTACATAAAATAAAACAAATATGTAAATGGTAATAATAAATATAATTCAGAATTAAATTGTTTTTTTCTATAAAATAATCAAGATACAATTTAGGTTTTTATGAGTATGTTATTATTATAACAAACAAGTGTAATGGGTTGTCTAGTCTAACCCAGTATATAAATGGCGAATGTAAACAAAGTACTAAAAATTTTTCTGATGCATAAATGAAATTTAAAAGGTAAAATGATTATTAATTTTGAGATACGTGAGTAATATTAAAAGTATTTAATACTTGAAAGAAATGGAATATCTTGCGTATTATTACAGGTGATTAAAACTATGGTAAATACCTGTACAGATAACATAAGTAGTGACTAAAACTGATCTAAAAGTAACCTTCTGGATGACATCTAGACTGTGGGGCAATCCGTCTGTTACAGATGTTGAAAAACTTGGAAGACAGGACCAATACGGATAGTAGACTATTCCTAATGTTAATTGGTTTAAAGTCTAGATGTTCGTAGAAAACTGCAAGGTTATGTATACTTATTAATATCAGGAAAAACGTGTAAATTATCCCAATATATCCAATAACAATACTGGTAACTCCTTTAATATCGCTGCATTATCATAAATAAGGATTAGTAACGAAGCTTTTTCATATAGATTGTATATAAGTATTCCAGGTTATTTTTCATACGAAGAAATCCTTTCAGCAAGGTAAATATACCAATTGATCATAAGTTAAATACCTCCTAGAGTAGATTATGTTAAGATATCACTATTAAATTACTATTCGAAGAGGAATCTTTTAATATATCTGTTTATACACCAATTTTCTGTGCAAAAATCTACTTATTTATTATTCTGTTTTTTGGTAGTCAAGACTCCCATAAGAAATATTAACATTCCATAAATCAGATTTTCTATGAAAATGTACACTGAATTCAAAAATTAAATCAAATGTCATTTTGACAAATAAAAAAGGAATAATTTTAAAATGTTACTTTAAAGAAAATCTTTCATAAACCAGAGATAAAAATAACTCTGACAGATTAATCAGAATATACATTAACATCACTCACGTAATCGCAATCACAGTTTTAGGAATTTAAGTAAATCAGGGTCATAATAAATAATACGATGATAGAAATATGATAACATATAATATAATCAAAATTAGATTTAGAAAACCAAGATCCTCACGCAAACATTTAATTTAAGAGCAAGAAATAAAAATAAAATGAATACAAATTACAATATTAATCGATATCAATATTTCTAAATCCAATTATAATTTTACATCGAAAATACATAAATTTGGCTATTCAATAATATATTTAAAAATCATTAAATTGCAGATATACCATTTCTATACAAGAAAACATAAAAATGAAAGAAATTAAAAGAACATCAGATGAACTACATCAATATGTTTCCAAAGTTCGATGAAAATATGCTAAACTTTAATTAAAATATGTAAAAGTATGTATAGTTTAAGTGATAAATGATAATTATACAACTAAATTATTGTTAAAATATTAAATAATGTCAATATACATTTAGAGATATCACAAATATGTACTACTACATAAATATTTTATTCAAAATTTTACATATTCATATTCATATTCATCTTTATTAATCCTCTCGACCACAATAGTGGTATGGGACAAATCCAATATTTACACAGCATAAAATAATACATGTATTAGTATATCAAGTATGTCAATAGAAAATAAAATAAAATAAAACAGACCATTGCTCAAAATCAATCACAAGAACAACAATATATAAAACATACAATACAAAATACAATAATAATAAATAATGAATTAGCTTAGTTGATCATTCAAAAACTCTGTTAGTGACTAGTAGCACTTCCGTAGTAAATATCGTTTGAGTTCAAATTTGAATCGATTGTGAGGTATTATATTTTTGAAGCTTTCTGGCAGCTTATTATAAGCTTTTATTGATAAATACCAAGGATTTCTTTCATAAAAAGATAATCTGTGTTTAGGTATTTCTAACACAGAACTATTTCTTGTCACATATGTGTGGTAACCGCTTATCCTTGGCATGCTTCTCAGGTTTACCTTTGCATACATTATCAGCAGCATTATGTAGACACATGGTAGTGGTAAAATTCCCATTGAGGTGAAGTATGGTCTACAACTAGTTCGACAACCCACGCCATTCATTATACGTATTGCGCGCTTTTGCATCACAAAAACCCTGTTCAAATCAGACGATGATCCCCATGCAATAGTCGCATACGAAAGCAACGAGTGAAAGCACCCAAAATAATACATCAGCAATACATCATAAGCAACCTCTGACTTGAGTCGGGCAAGTACATAACATATAGGGGCCAGTCTCTTACACAGACCATCAATATGCCCGTTCCATGCACACTTATAATCGATTGTAATTCCCAAAAACTCTGCATTGTCAACTTGGCAAATAGTACGACCATTCGACCTTATTAAACTTGACTCCTTCCTATCATATGAAACCGGCTTAAATTCAATGAACGCACTCTTTTTACTATTTAGCATTAAGTCATTATTTTGCAAGTATTTATTTATTGACACTAAACTATCTCTAGCTTGATTAATAGTACTTAATTTATTTCGGTCACCTACCAACACAGACGTGTCATCAGCAAATAAGACAGCCCTCTCAATAGGCATATCATTCACATATATTATATACAATAAAGGGCCAAGAACACTGCCCTGTGGTACATCTCTTTCCTATATCAATTTACTAGAGCAAAACTCATTTATTTTTACATAGTGTGTCCTCCCCTCGAGATAGCTCTCAAACCATTCCAATACATTACTCCTTATTCCATAATGATACAACTTCCCAAGCAGAATTTTATGATTGACAAGGTCGAAAGCTTTGCTTAAATCTAAGAATATACCCATGCATGTTTTGCCCTCATCAATATCGTTATATAGATACTTTAAAAATGAGACTATGGCACTTGAAGTACTGCGACCAGTGCGAAAGCCAAATTGGTTGCTATTTAAAATATTCTTCCTTTCTAGAAACCGTACTAATCTTATTGCCATTATTTTTTCAAATATTTTGGAAAACGAGCTCAATAAAGATATTGGTCGGTAATTTGCTAATGATTCCTTTGATCCGCTCTTAAACAGAGGTTTAATTTTCGAAATTTTTAATTCATTGGGAAATTTTCCCTGTACTACCGAATTGTTAATAATTTTTGTGAGTAGTGGAGACACAATCTCTCCAATGCACCGTTTCAATAAGCAAGTACTAATTTCGTCATATCCATACGAATACGTATTTTTAAGGTTATTTGCAGTATACATAATTTCAGTTTCATCAACCGGATAAAAAAAGAATGAAAGCATGAAGGTGAGGAACTATTAATTTGATAGGTAGACTCATCATCTGATCGCAATAGGTCATCCGCAATTTTATTATAATATTTATTGAAACATTCTGCAACTAAATTTTGATTACTGATGACTTCGTCATCTATACTTAGTGTAATATCTTTGCATGTCTGCGTAATACTAGTATTGTTATTTATAATAGACCAGGCCGCTTTAGTTTTATTTGACGAGACAGACATAAGACGATTATTATTCATTCAATTTCATTATTACCAATTAATGAGAGCTTATACATTTCTTTCAACCGCAACGACGCAATGTTTATATCGTCAGTGACCCAACTATTTCTACTACTTTTGCGATGCTTGCATGGGAAGGCAGTTTCAAAGGTCCGGGTTACCTTTGCTATGAAAATGTCATACTGTTGATCAATGCACGCACTCACATCAACATTCCAATCTTCTAAATCCAACAGTGCTCTAAATAAATCTATATTTTCTTTATTATTTAATTGCCTATAAGAAACTGTAGCACTTTCAGGAATAACGCCAGTGAACCCCAACGACATAATTCATGTATAAATAATAATAAGAATAAGTAAGCTAAACAATGTAACTCGTTGTATTTATATTTGCCTTTGTATATTATTGTGAGCATTTACAATCAAATTCTTTTCTAAATTCTCAACTAAAATGATCTTCTGCGATCCGTCAGTAATAGCTTGTATGCTGAAAAGCTTTACTCAACGTCAACTGATGTAATTGGCACATACTTATTTTGCCGATAACACTGGCCAACACGACACTGACTTCTAAACGAGACTTGTTTTTTTTACTAATTCGGGTGTGCTGAATCCGAAAATCACATTAATTTTTGCGGATCACATATGCTCTTTGAAGAATCACTAATGCGGCTAAGTAGTTACTTACATGAGATCTGTTACGATATAAAGAAAGCATAAAATTTAATAATTCATTTATTTATTTCAATATAATATTAATCAGGAGTATAGTACAAGTATTTGTGGAGCAATCAGGCAAAAACGGTTAATCCATTATAAACAGTTTCGAGATATGAATGAAAAACGTTTGTTTATGAAACTTATACATTTAAACAAAAAGTAACTTGTGTATTATATAGAGCTTTGTTACTATTAGAGAATACAATCCCGGGATCTCGAGATCCTGGCCGGGTTTTGATCCCGAAAATCCCGGGACTGTACTTGGCTAATCTTGGGATTTTCGGAATTGCCAGTTTGCATTCCGTAATCCGTTGCGCCTTGACAATGACCTTACCTAGATTATATTAAGGGCACTTATTACATAAAGACAAAAAATCAACCTTAGGCACGCCGTATGATAAAAGAACCACACAGGTACAGCCCAAATAATATGTAACTTAGAAGAGACTTCCCCGCCCGGCATACTTCAATACAATACTGTTAAAGTAATTGCCCAACGGGCCAACAGGGGAATCACCTCTTATGATAAATCATCATATTATTGCGAGGGATTCCCCGTCGGGTATTCCCTGTACGAAAGTATAAATACGCTTATTAGGATTTACTTTTTTCATTTATTATTAGATTACGCAGGTTACGTCATTTAAATTTAAAAGTCAATTATCCGAAAAAGTTATTTTAAATGACGAGAGACTTTGTTCAACATAAAAAAAAACAGTGATACGTCGTCAGCGTGGAGTTATTTTTTAGTTGCGAAAGACGGGAATAGTGCTAAATGTAAGCGATGCTCTGCCATTCTCAAGACTTTGGGTGGATCGACTAAGGGATTACATAGACATTTGTCATCAAAACATAACATTAAGATTTTAGCTGACGTTAATCGTTTAACAGCTTCAACAAGTCAAGATTCTGAAAATCTGAACACAGCACCGCCGCCAGTTAAACGAAAGTTAGAAGATTATTTTACTAAAAGTGCCAACGATAGCCTGGATGATGTTTTGGCAATAACGATTGCATTAGATGGATTTTCATTTAGTGTATTCATAACTTCAGACATTTTGAGAAAATTGCTCTTAGCGAAATACACGGATTTACCAAAATCAGCCGTCACAATTCGAAAGCGTGTTATGAATTACAGTGAAAAAATCAGAAAGCAAGTAACTGCAGAATTAAAACATTTGAAAAGTGCAGGCGAAAGATTCAGTCTATCTTTCGACGAGTGGACATCAACGTCCAATAAACGTTACATGTCTGTAAACGTTCATTCATACAAAAAAAATTGGAGCTTAACACTCGTTCCTATTCATCGCAGTATGACGGCTGAAAATTGTCTGCGTATATTGAAAGAGCGTCTAAGTAAATTTGATGTTTACCTGGAAACTGATACCGTGACTATTGTAACCGATGGATCGAACGTTATGATAAAAGTGGGACAGCTTGTTGGCATTGAACAATAATTGTGTCTCGCACACGGTAACAACTTGGCCATCTGTGATGTGCTTTATAAAATAAAGAATTATTTTCAAGACAGGCAAGACAGCCCTACCTCAGACCCAGATGATACTATAAATAAACCAGCTGTGACTGCTGATTATATGAACGATAGCGATGATGATGACAATTTGGAAGACTTAGACTGTCTAGAATCAGGTTTAATCTTAATGTCACAAAATGAACTTGCCCGAGAACACATACCAGAGTTAACGAAAGATGAAAACATTAATGAGCTGATAAAGAAAATCCGCAAAATTGTAGTTTATTTCAAAAGATCACCATTGAAAAATGAAATAGTACTTCAAGAATATGTGAACATTTAACATGAAAATGAGCTGTCACTTCTTTTGGACTGTAAAACCAGGTGGGATAGTCTTCTAACCATGTTGGAACAATTTTATCTTTTAAAAACCTGCATTCAAAAAGCTCTTCTAGATCTCAATCATCCAACCCGTTTAGAAAATGCTGATTTTGACTTGGTAAATAAAATTGTTGATGTGCTGACCCCAATTAAATTAACAATAGAAGCAATCTGTGGACGAGATACTAATTTATGCACAGCTGATGCCGCTTTGAAATTTCTTATAAAACAATTGTCTTGTAAAACACAGCACTCGCCAATAAAATGAAAACATCCTTAGTGGAATGTATAAAGCAACGACCAAATGATGATTTAACTGGTGTGATAAATTATTTACAAAATCCACGAAAAGATTATGAAAATCAGTTATTATCGGATTTGGAATGGCTTGACTTATTTCCAGTTCCTACACAGGCTTTAGTGAGGGAGCAAATAAAGAGTATTGTTAAAAGACTAAATAGTCGAAATGACACGAAAGAGAAAGAAAGGTCAGGATCACGAACAGATGATAAGCCAAGGTAACAAACCTCCCAACCCAATTGACACTAAAGTAAAACTTACAGCTGGAAATTAATAAGACCTTGGAATCCCCAGATCCTGAAGTACAAAATGAATCTGGGTTGGTAAATAGTATTAGACGCGAAATGAGCCTGTTCGAAAATAGAGGACTTCGTGGGTATCACTTAGAATTAGCATATAAATATTTATTGTCTATTCCTCCAACCAGTGTAGAACCTGAGCCAGCGTTTTCAGCTGCTGCTTATGTTGGCAATAAACTACGAAGCAGGCTTGGAAATCAAACATTGGATACTTTCATATTTCTGCGATTGTATTTTCGAAATTCTAAATAGTTGTTTGTATTGTCTTTTTTGTTACTTATTTTAGTATATTGTGTATTGTGTTGTGCAACAATATTAATAAATAATTTTTAAGAAATTCCTAAGTTTTTTTTCATTTGAACCCAATTAGAAACCACATAGTTTAATCCCGGGATCCCGGGATTACGCATCAAAAATCCCGTAATCCCAGAATTGAAAAACATGCTCGGGATTGTATTCTCTAGTTACTACACATCAAACTACAAATTTAAATATTTTTTTCCATTCACACCAGAGTAATTAACAAAAATAAAATGGATTTATCGTGTTCTGCTTGATTAGAAGTGAATATACCTAGTTTTGTTTAAAATAAGAACGAAAAATTGATATTTATTGGATACTACTACTTACTAGATGCAATTAAAAAATTATGAAAACGTTTCATAAATGTTTTTTAACATTCCAATGGAAAAATATAACAAAATAAAATTTTATTCTAAAACTTCAAAAAATTATTTTTCCGATATGAAATTTGATTTGATTTTAAATATGTACGCCAAGGTCATCTTCAAGACAGTCACATTCTTCGTTGTCATTGTCCTCGGGCTCATCACCAACTTCAGTCAGTATTCTTTTGTACCAGCCCAAATTTTTGTCCTCCCATTTAGAGCCAAATTGTTGTTCCATTAGGCGACGAATAGTTTTAATTTTTTTATGTGGAAAATTACGACCTAAGTCAATTTCTTCTAACACCATTGGAATCGCTTCTCCTTTCTTGAGTAATATCTGTGGTGTATCGTTCAAAGTAATGAATGAAACTGACAGACATTGGCTTTTTTCAGAGTACCATGTAGATGCCATCACCAGTTGGGACTCTATAACACTACAGTCATAGTTCTGTTTCAGATATCTTTAGAAACGGATTTATCCTGTTTCGGTTGAAATGTAAATTTAAAATTATTTTTATTGAATTTATCCAGTTTTGCTTAATTGCTCCTCATTTGCACAATAATCATTAAAAAAAACTGTAAAAGAAAAACAACAATAATAGAATAAATTTTCGTTTGTAGCACTTTCTGCAGTATATTTTGGTTTGGCAGTCCCTTTGGACACTCCAACCAGCCATCATATAAGGATCCTATCTTCCTTGGTACAGAGTTTCCATGATAAATCTTTATGGAATCTATCGCCTTGTTCATCGCTTATGGCACCTAAATTTTCGGGAAACATATAAAGATGACTTTGAAGGAAATGAAGCTTTATGCTCATTTTACAATCTAGGCGGTGAAATTTTTTAAACATTGATTGCACTAGATTTTTATAATTGTAGGCTTTTTTTTGTTTCCAAGAAAATTGTTCGGGACCATCATGAATGAAGTCCAGACTTCTTTCTCAGTTTTTTTCATAGAGTTGATAAAATTTGGATTTCTCATTGAAGTTCTAATTTGAGATCCATCAAATACCCCAGCTTTAATTTTTTCGTAACTTAGTCGTGGAAACTTTCCACATATGCACTGGAAGCAGTTAACTTGCAAATTTAGAGCTTTAACTTATTGCTTTATAAGACCCAATTTGATCTGAAGAGGTGGAAAAATTACTTTTTCTCTGTCGACTAAAGGTTGTGGGCTTATCTACAAGATCGAGTTTATTTAACAACTCCAGAAAATGTTGACATTTTAAGACAAAGAATTATTAACACTTGTCAAGAAGTACCTGCCGCTTGTCTTTTAAATGCGACCTTTGGAGTAATTAGGAGATGTGCGATATGTGTTGAACAAGGTGGCGGGCAATTTCAACATTTATTGTAAAGTGTTTTGTTTCTTATGATAATATTTATAATACTTACATTTCCAATGTTTCATGACACATTCGAATATTTATAAATAATGGAAGACAAAGATGAAATTTATAAAGTTTTTTTTTACAATAAACGTTTATCAAAAATAAACATGTTATACATCGTTGAATTCAAAAAAAAAAATCCAATCCGAATATAGCCAAAAATATATATGTTGCGATTTAAAATAAAAAACTTGACTGTCGTTTGACATTAATGAAAACAATTGAAAACAAATAAAACACTGCTATCTTATAGTATTTTTGATGCTATTAAATTTACTTTTTGTTTAAATAAAACCGGACAATAAATAACGGAATTATGAATGTTGGCGTTTTTTACGGGACAGCCTGTATATGTCGCAGCAGCCGATAGCATCAGTAATACTTTGTTACTTGGAATGGCATTTGGCAAAATAAAACTTCGTTAAACTATTGTTTAAAAATCTTGCTATAGTTAAGTTATTTGTTTTCTCCAATTCTGCTGTACCAATTAAAAAGGATTGGCCGACGCAATTTTCATTTAAAATGCCAATCAATAAGTTGGCAATATAATATCCACAACCGTCTGTTGTCTCATATACTACGAAAGAAATATAATTTCACTTATCGTTTCCTTTTTGATTTTATAATCATGTAAATATGCTGTTATAGTTTTATACTAAAAGTTGATGAAATATAGCATTTTAAATTATCATTTCAATTATGGTCGTCATACTTTCTTGGAAATTAAATTATGCTTTAAGTCTCTGAAGCAAAAATTCCCACGTAAATATTTAATAAATCGTTTATATTTGGTGTTAATATTAGTCATCTTATAACTATTTCCATCACCACCGCTCTATCAATTATTTTCCTCCATAATTTCCAACATAATCTGGAATTATATTCATATTAAATATACCTATAGGAGCGTCTTATGTACACTAAATGAGAATAAATGTTATTGTTATTTCGTGGTGCCTCACGCCTAAAGCAATCCGCACACACCAAGGCGTACATATTCAAATTATGTTCTGCGTTTTACATAGTTAGATGTTGTGTAACATATTAATTGAATAGAATTACTTAAAAACACATTTACATCCATTATGAGCGCCGAATATGGCGTAAAACATTTAACCCGTAAACGAATATGACTGCTAAGCTTAATTAAATTGCCTTTATTCCCCTCAGCTTACCGGCATTTGCTACAGATTTGCCTCGATGTTGCTTTTATATTACGTCCGCTATGACCGATTTCACATAAAATAAAGTGAAAATTTACGCGTACATGCATATTTACGGTTTTTAATTTTGTGTATTTTTTAAAGTTTAATTATTTTTAATTGTAGCAGAACATAATGTTTCTTTAACCCATCAGCGATGGTCCTGAATATAGAATATCGAAGAATATTCGTAAAAAATTCAGTAATATACAATTTTAGTCGATTAAATAAATGTATCAGAATGTGCTTTCAAATTGTATTTACAGGATCAGACAAAAAAGTCTTGAGTGGCATAGCAACACATGCTACGTTTTTACTAGTAATACATATTAATTAAGTCGCTAGATGGTAATTAATTTATTTATATCTCGCATACCCTAATGAAGTTAACCTATAAAAGCATACATTATGTTGGATTGGTATCATTTGAGTATTTCGTAACTTATGTTTCGCTATCGTCCCCATAATCAGCAGAAAGAAAATACCTAAATTCGTGTCGGTACGTGAAATTGAATGAATCGCCATCAAGATAAAATAAAAACCTGTATAATGAAAACAAGGAAAATAATAAGTTGGTCAAGGGAATATGTGTTACTTTATCAAATAATTTTGGCATTTACGTTCCCACGTTTTAAGTCTCGTTCCTATAACTGCGAAGTTTCGATTTAATTTCGAGTGGAAGACAGTTTGAGATCTCTCTACTAAATCTTTACTGATAGTAAAGTAGAAACATTTAGTTGAAACTATTTTTATTAGTGTAAATTGCTTTCGATAAAAATATGTAATTCTAACAAAGTTTTATAACAATAATATGTACTACCGGAAATTTTTAAAGGATTAAGGAACAGTTGCAACTAGATCTTCATCAAAATACTTCTTTTAGCATGTACGAGGTCACGTTTTGTTCCCGGACTAGGAATAAAAACAAAAGCCGTTTCAATAATATCTTTAATTCATCGTGCAAATATTTTTTTGTTTCTCTGCAAAATTTTTCTCTACAGCTTTATAAGTTCGTCATTGTTTCTAAGTTTTATCCCCCAAAATGTTTTTTTTGAAATTAGGAAACAAAAAGTAGCCATTAGGTGCTGAATCTGGACTATAAGCATGAATAAACGCATGAATTTTCCAGATTTAAACAGCTTCTCATTAGAGATGATATAACCTACTCCTTGAGCGGAGTAGGTGCACCTACCAGGATTCCAGTTCCGAACTAGGTGCGGCAAACTAGGTGCGCAAATCAGTTCCCACTCCGACCGATTGTGAGTCATATTTTGCGTCCGATCAGTCAGGGTAATCTTTATGTTTACTTAGGCGCACAGCTTGGATATACAAATAGCAGTTAAATTATTACATTTTAAATGAGGTGTCAGATTGCAATTTATAGATTTTTTTTTTTAATTAAAGTGCATACGATATACATACATAGGTTTAAAATAATTTTTGTATGCTTTTCAATGCAACACTAGAAAATTCCATGTCATTCTAATATGCAATGTGTTGAATGTATTTAATTTATTGACGGCGGCGGTTAGAAAGAATGTTTAAAGTTAGAAAAAAAGAAACATTCGTTAGACTAATCACAAAAATAATACCAATAATACCTCAATAGATAAAATGTTATCTAATGTTGAAGTCCCAGGGTCTGCAAATTCTCGCGCAATAATGGAAGTGCAACGATATTTAGAATGTGAAATGGCTGATCGAAATCAGGATCCACTTCAGTGGTGGAAGGACAGTGAATATTTATTCCCGAATCTAAGTATCGTTGTAAAGGAAATATGTTGTGCAATGGCTACTTCAGTTCCATGCGAGAGACTCTTTTCTAAAGCGGGGTATATTTTAAATGAAAGAAGAACACGGTTAAGTGCGAGTAAAGTAGAAAAACTAGTTTTCCTGAATATGAACGATGATTTCATTTAGATTTCAATACAAAAATTAAAACTATTTTTTATGTATTAGTTCTTATTATTTTTACTTTTTATTATATATTTTTTGTGTAGCTAAAAATTTAGTTTTTCTTATGACTAGAAATCATACTAATTATTTAAAAATAAATATACATATTTGGTTGCACAATTCTATATACAATTATTCGGAATCGCAGCAACTACAATTGCCAGTTGTATTTATTTATACATAGGTATAGGAGTAGTTGCGTCGTTTATTTCTCACATTTCGCTTCGCTTAGTCGGACTCATTCCAGGCGGACCTACTCTTTTACATAATACGATGCGAATGCGAATATGTAGGTGCAACTGCGAGATCAACTCTCGGGCGCTCCGACTTGAACGATCGGAATCAGAATTGTACGACTCGGAATCGTTTCAATCGGATCTACTCTTTTGGAAAATGCGAACTAGGTGCACCTGCTCCGGCACGCGAACTAGGTTCAAAGGAACAGGTTCGGTTCAGAGCAACCATCTCTACTTCTCATACCTTTTAGTTAGTGTTTCATCTAGACCTATGTACGAAATAAAGAAAAAAGTACGTGATAAGGAAATTGATGAATGTATATTAATATTCTTCTGTTTTGGATTGGACGCCAGCACGTCCAGGCAATTGAGCACACTGCTCTTTGTACTATCCCCAATAGATCTCTCAGTTCCACTCTGTTAGTCTTGTGTCCTCAATAAAAGGCACTATCCTCCTTAGGGGAAGTTTTAGTATCCTCGTAGGATCCAATAGATCTCCTCCGACATGTTTCTGTCTGAGTCCTTTCAGTTCCTCACACGTGCATATGAAATGAAGGCTAGTTTCCTCCCGTTTTTCACATCTCCTACACCAGGGCTCGCTAACCAAGCCCATGCTGTACAGATGCTTCCTTAAAGGACTATGTCCAGTTATTAAGCCGGTAATTATTTCAATTTATTTTTTATTACACGAATTAGGTTGACTGAAATCCTTGCGTCCAGCTCCCTTAGTAGTGTTTTAATATGGAGTTGGCCTTCCGTTAACGTCCATTTCTTTTCATGTTCTCTTTCTAGCCATATCCAGATCTCCCTTTTAACGGAATCCTTAGTGATTCCACATACAGGCTCTGGTCCTATGAAGTTCCTATCCTGCTAACGGGTGTTCATTTGAAAATCAATCTAGTAGCATGTGATTTACTGAGAACATTTTGAAGTATGTCGTAAATTAAAATTTACTACTTAACCTACGAAGTCGTATATTTTGACACTTTCATACATACAAATAAATAACAAATGTGATTGACATTATCAAATGTCATTTGGATTTACGTTTGCGGAACAACAAACACATACTAATATATATGCGTCTTATTCTATCAAAATTTCAAAGTAACCTAGATTGACTTTTCAAATGAACACACGTTATCTCATTGCCTTTAATTCTCCCATGTCCTGGCATCCATATCAGCGACACTGTATTGTCTTGTGCCAGTTTATTGAGGACCTGTTTGCAATATTTCACCAGTTTAGACATAGATTTATATCACATATATTATATGTGATTATTAGGACACCATACATCATTGGCCTTCAGCCTCAGAATCGCAGCTATGGCCTCCGCTTTTACAAATAGTTCCAGTGGAGAGAGACCCACGATCGCTTCCATGGAGGCGGTTCCCGCGCTGTTCATAGCTCCCGTGATTCTCTACAGAGCCCGTCGCTGGAGAGTCGTGAGGAGCTCCACCGACGATGTCAGCTCCGTCTTCCTCCACCAAACAACTACCCCATAGGTAATCGTTGGTGTTACTACTGCTGTGTACAATCAGTGTACTATATTTGGTTTTAGTCCCCAGGTCTTGCCAACAGCTCTTCTACATCTCCAGAAGAGCTGCGTCGCCCTGTCTGCCACTTTGACTAAGTGTCTGCTCCAATTCAGTTTCATATCAAGAGTTATACCTAGATACGTCACATCATTGATTAGTTCTAATTCTTGTCCAAACAGCCTTACGCTGCCCAAATCATTTAGTTTTCTCATGTAGGTAAAGACTACCAACTTGTTTTTTTTTTAGGATTGACAGTTAATCCTTCCTCAATACACCATCTTTCCACCATTCGCAGAGCATTTCGCATGATGCTCGCCACTATCCCCGGGAATTTTCCTTGGGACACAATGAAAATGTCATCGACGAATCCCTGCGTGCATACTCCCTGGTCATTTAATGTCCTGATGAGATTATCCACTACTAGACTCTATAGTAGCGGTGTTAGTATGCCTCCTTGAGGACGCCCTTTTGTTGTCTTCATGGAGATCGTTTTGTTTTGCATTAGGGTATGAACTATTCTGCTACGCAGCATGTTATATGTGATGCTCTTTATTTTTCGATCTCTTAAAGATCGAATAATGGAAGACGTCGAGGTGTTATCGGAACCTCTCTCTATGTCTGTAAGAAGACTGCAAGTGCAATTTCCTTGTAGTGTTGATTCCTTTCAAGCCTTCTTGCACACTTGCTTGTAATTGTATTCGTTTGCATTATATTGAAGTGCCCTTCCCAAAAAATTATTGGGTACTCTAAGGCATTGTAGGATCGACGTAGTTCAGCGACATATTGAATCGTAACATTCCGTTGAGAAGTAATAATATCGCGTGTATGAAACTCATCTCCCTTCATGACAATGGCCATTGACGTCTATCCCCGGCTAGTGTTTTTTTAGTTAATGAAACCTGCACGAATGATGACATTTAGGTCTTTTTTCGAAACTGTTTGGTTCATACTTTGAAAAGTTCAGCCTTCCGAATTACCTTAATCTTTTCTATGAATATTAAATCATTTATTATTAATATTATTATGAGCTCGTTCTGTCTCTTCATTACAATGTCGAAGCGCATTTATTAAATTGATACCCCGTTATGTAACTTCGAGGCAACGGTCCGCCGTGACATTTATTCAATTGACGAAAGCTCATTTTGTCACTTCGTGACAACGTCGAAACATATTTACACAATCGATTTTGGCTCAATGAAAAAATATTTCTTTTAGTTATACTTTTATTTTACAGAAACCGTTGCCGGCACGAAAACAACATTTACCAACAATTCATAACGGTATAGAAAGAACAGACACACATTGATTTTTATATATTAAAATTAAGTTATAAATCTTTATTTCCTTTATATTAATTTGTAATGAAAATAACATATTCTTTGTTAAAATGTCAATAACTTACTTGTAGTGATTTCTGTGCGAATTACTATTATTCCATAAGTTTCAAATCACGCACAAGTTTAAGAGCAAACCGTGAACTAATTAAAGAAAATCTTGAATCGAGAGAGAAGAAAAAGATTTGAGTAGATCACTTTGCTTTAGTACCTCAATCAATCTATAGCTTTTTGTTTTATTTCAGCTGGTTGTGAAAATGGATGTTCAGGACATGGTCAATGTACAATGGAGGACGGTGCATACCTGTGCGTCTGCATCGATGGCTGGGCGGGTTCAGATTGCAGCATTCCTTTAGAAATTAATTGCAATGATGATATGGATAACGATCACAGTAAGAAAAGCTTGTATTAAAGTAAAATTCCAATAGAAATCGCGGAATTCATTACCTAGAAGAGAAATTAAGTTTACGATATTTGTTTGACACTAATTTATAGTTCCATGACTGCATTTTTACAATAGGAAACTAAAAATGTTTATAGATGTTCCTTTTTTTGGAAAATTTATGAGAGATTATATAGATTTTATTGAGTAAAACGATCAAACATAATTTAATCCAACTCAATACCTTTCGCATTTATCTACTCTTAATCTCCGGGCTAAAATAACATCCTTACTAATCCCGTCACTTACATTATTATTTCCTTTTTTACCTCGATCGTTTTCAGAACTGGAAAGCATAATTAAATCCACGTAAAGTATCATCCCCAACTAGAGCTAACACCGCAGGCACTTCAAAATTAGAAAGAGTCTCTCTCCTATTTGAATTGACAATACTTTAATGAATGAGTAAACTGGTCGGAATTGAAAAGTCGAGTATATTTAACGTACCTAAAGGTGTTAAATTAAACTTACTTTGTTCGAATGTTATTTTCTTCCAAATGCTGTTCTAAATAAGTTATACTGGCAGTTTCTTTTTGTGATTAAGATTTATCAATCGATGAACCACTTTAAAAGATTCAGAAAAAAAATTAAAAGTTTGGCGTAAACACAGAAATTTCCAAATTCAAGAACTTATTTACTACAAACAATACTTCAGGATTCGAATCTTGGCTTAATTAAGTACAAAATAATACATTCAATTTTCTTCATTTTTAAACTAATTAATTATTAGTTACTAACTCTAAGTCCATTTATTTGATTGCCAGTATTTTCTAGCTCTATCAAGCTTCTGGTTCAAACATATGTATTCTGCCCGTAGTTCGTGAATCCGAACACTTCAAATATTTGTTATAGATCTATATGCAACGGGATTTATTCCAACAATAGCAGTAGCTCTTCTTCAAGAAAACGGCGGCATACTTCTCTATTTAACCTCATCGGCCAAAAATATCGACCTATCAAGTGATCTCCAGCAATTCCAACCCACACATTAACAGAGAATTGATGTTTATGACAGGTTTCCAATGTTTCGTGTGGATTTTCTTCGTCCCATGTGTAATTATTATGAAAATTAATAATAGCATGTCTGGAGGAAATCAGCCCCGTCGATGTAGAATACTTGAGCCAAGAACTGAGGATTTAGTGCGATTTTCTGTTGTATCCTTTGAGAAAAACCCAATCTTTGCTGGAAGTCGGCTAGCAAAAATGCGTGTACCCGTTGTATGTGATACAGATACATATTTTCCAAATGCTGTTCTAAATAAGTTATACTGGCAGTTTTTTTTTGTGATTAAGATTTATCAATCGATGAACCACTTTAAAAGATTCAGAAAAAAAATTAAAAGTTTGGCGTAAACACAGAAATTTCCAAATTCAAGAACTTATTTACTGCAAACAATACTTCAGGATTCGAATCTTGGCTTAATTAAGTACAAAATAATACATTCAATTTTCTTCATTTTTAAACTAATTAATTATTAGTTACTAACTCTAAGTCCATTTATTTGATTGCCAGTATTTTCTAGCTCTATCAAGCTTCTGGTTCAAACATATGTATTGTACCCGTAGTTCGTGAATCCGAACACTTCAAATATTTATTATAGATCTATAGATATTAATGGATTTTTACAATTTATGTTATCGGTAGATAAGCGCTTCGCAAAAAAATTTTGTTCTCTTTGATTTCATAAAATTCGCGTTGCCTCTATTTAATTACTTCGCCTTTAGAATGTTGATTTAACCTAGCTTGGTGTGAATCTTCCTATTTCACTGGCTGCATTCTCGACCTCTAGATCTCTGTAGATGTCACTATTTCGAGCGCACCAAAGAGCATTAACAATATTACGTAAGACTATTTTAAAATATTTTTATATTTTTGATATGGCACGATTTGGCACAACTCAAAAGTTTTATACCATTTATCCAGACTTGTTTCAAAACTGGATTTCGAACCGAAACTATATTATACAAGCTGATTCTAAATAGATGCGACAAATTTTATAGATTGATTCTTAGGTTTATTAGGATCTTAAAAGTTCATATGAATGTATGTCTTATTACAAACGGTCTGGGGGGCCACTTATTACAAACGGCGGCTTGGGCTAATAATAAGGAAATTATTTTGTAATACAATAATTAGCTGGTGCTGGTGATGAAGTTCCTTCAAAGGTCCAGGACGTGCGTGGTATTGGTTAATTAAAATAAATATACTACAACTCACTTACTAAATAAATAAAACACATGTTGTCCTTAAAGTTTGTATTTATATTCACCCAAGAAGGAAATGAAGTTGGTATATTTAAAAGTAATTAAGACAAAAGTAATATGTACACGAGGAGCGGTAATTAGGTAACTGAAAATTAACACAAAAAATACTCTGAAACGAACGTTTAATTGAGCAGTAAATTAAGGGTTAATTGATTAGGATTAATCTAATATAATCTCAGTATCGGATAATACAGAGTTACCTGTGAGTGGCGGCCACGTGGTCTGAAAATATACTCGGACAAGTATATGTAGAGCGATGTTCGGCCGGAGGAATAAGAAATTAATTAGTTTAAATTAATGTGAATTAATATGGATTCGCTTAAAAGAATAATATGTATAGAACAATACAGTTTACCTTAGAAGCGAAGAGACACCGGACGGCGTGTCATCGTGAACTTGGACAGTACGATGAGCGATGTGTAACCTTCGAAGGTACTAACGAGAAGATCGACTGATAGTTTGTATCGAAAAGAAAAGGTCTAGAAAACGGTCTGTTTTATGACCTGTCGAAGAGAGGGGTCGATATCTTGAATTATAATTAATAAGAAGCGCGACCTGAAGACGTGGTCTATCGATGTCATAAATATTATTAGAATAACCCTTGTGACATAAGCTTTCTAATAATATGAAACACCATATATAAAGGAAGATATATAATTAAATTAAACAATCTAACAAACTTGAAATGTAAATAGAAATAAATTCCACAGTAACGTTAGATCAGGTAGAAACTAAGGGTTTCGCTTCGGAATATGACGAAAGAAATGCTTTCTCTTTGTACGAATATGTACAGTTGTACAAATGTAAAAATGTCTTACGTTAAATATATTTTAAAACGATATATTTTAAAGAAAAAATAGGATTAAAAATAGCTTAAAAATTTTCTATATGCTAAGCGTAACAGTCTTAAACGGCTTGCTTTTAAAGTTAAAGGCTGTTTAATAGTAAATTAAAAGTTTATACAATAAAACGTTCTAATACAACAAAATTAACTTATAAAAATTGTTGTAAATGGTAGTCTTCAACTGCAATGCAAGCTTTTATCCTTCGTTGCGTTGATTGGTGACCGCGTTCAAGAATACCGGTGGAGTTTCGATTTGTCCGAAATCCTGCAAGAATACAATTTCTCAGTCCATCAACATTTTCAATGAGAGTCGTATAAACTAGTAATTTAAGTTGACCCCAGAGAAAAAAAAAATCGATAGTTTAAGTTTGGAGATCGCGGAGGCCACGATGTGGACCTGCTCGCCCTATCCATCGATTTGGATACGCACCGTCCAAAAATCATCGTGCATAAAATACGTTTGTAATCTTAATTGCAACGGGATTTATTCCAACAATAGCAGTAGCTCTTCTTCAAGAAAACGGCGGCATACTTCTCTATTTAACCTCATCGGCCAAAAATATCGACCTATCAAGTGATCTCCAGCAATTCCAACCCACACATTAACAGAGAATTGATGTTTATGACAGGTTTCCAATGTTTCGTGTGGATTTTCTTCGTCCCATGTGTAATTATTATGAAAATTAATAATAGCATGTCTGGAGGAAATCAGCCCCGTCGATGTAGAATACTTGAGCCAAGAACTGAGGATTTAGTGCGATTTTCTGTTGTATCCTTTGAGAAAAACCCAATCTTTGCTGGAAGTCTGCTAGCAAAAATGCTTGTACACGTTGTATGTGATACAAATAAATATTTTCCCTTCAAAAGAATGTTTTTACAGAGACAGGTGTGATATTAAATCTTGTTGTATTGTCGCAGCATTTCAGACAATTCGAAATACCTCCGGTATTCTTGAACGCACTCCCAACTAATGCAAAGGAGGATAAAAGTCTTGCATTACAGTTATAGGCGGTCATTTCCAACATAATCTTTATAAGTTAATTTTGTTGTATTAGTACGTTTTATTGTATAAACTTTTAATTTACTATTTATTGAACATCCCGTAACTTTAAAACTAATCCATTTAGGACGTACATTCATATGAACTTTTATGATCATAATAACCCTAGGAATCAGCTCATAAAGTTTTTCGCATATATTTAGAATCAGCCTGTATATTGAAAGTTGAGAATTACATCACGATATTTCACAATATAACAGATTTCTATATTTTAGATCCAACTCGGCTCTTTTTTTCCTAATGCATTTTTTTTTCATTTTAGTCTAACATCGAGCGTCATGTCAAGGAAACTTGGCTGTATTCTCGTAGAGGGCAATACCATTTATACTGATGGGTTTCATATCATATCATGAAACTTAATGAGCTAAAATCAATAAAAATTGATTTTAGCTCATTAAATTTCATTTTTCAATTCTTAGTTCGGCTGCTAATTCTATCATAAGCTTTTAGCAGTTTATTTTTTCTCTCTTCTGTGTCATTACAATCGTCAACAAACATAGCTGTAGTCCCATTCTCAAAATATAATAGATTAGTTGTAAAAAGCAAAGATGAAGATTGTCCCAATGACACTCCCTAGACGAACGCCAGCTCTTATTTTCCTTATCCTTGAATACGCTTTTTCTACTTTGGTTTTAAGAATCTACTAGAGATATGAGACATTATAGGTTCTACAAACGACTTCGGGATTCGGAGATTTTCAAGACTTTTGTGTCATACACTATCAAGAATTTGAGCGACATCCAAGAAAATAATTGAATATAGTATATACGTTTGTTTTCTAATGTTCTTTCTAAAACTTCAGTGTTTCGTTGCACATTTTTAGAATCTCTTTGTCTGAATTCGATATTTTTTTCTTTTGAGCTTGTCGACTCTCTGCTGTCGTTATTTTACATTTTCTAGAATGCATTTGACTATTTTTTTAAATTTTCAGAATATTAGTCAGCATATTTTGTAAGCAACGAACCATAGTTTTCTATCTGTTGTCCTTGAATTGTGTGTATTAATTTCACTTTCTCTTGAATATTATAATTTAATTTGGTGATGTGTGGTTTATTATTTTTGCGATAAACTGAGATACTTCGTTTTGTGTTCAAATACCGGTTTGTTAAATTTTTTAAAGGTCAACGCTGTTTTCAGTCACAATGAACTTAAAATGGCTATAATTCGTTAATTTAACACGATAACCTTATGAAGTGGTACATTGTTGTAACGGGAAAAATCAACTCTTTTTAATAAAGTCATGGCCAACAATTAGTTTCATTTAAGAAAACAAAAGTTTGTGTCATAACTCTAAAATAGCAAGTCCGATAAAAATTATTTAATGCAGGTTGATAGAGGATATAGCTACCTTATTTTTCCTTTTCAACTTTTCTCAAAATTTAATGATAACGCAATTTGACGAAATTAAAGAAAATGGTGAAATTTAATTTTTTGCGAATATCTAGTAAGCTGTGAACTTTTGCTGAAATACAACAGCAGCACTAAGTCAAGTTCGTAAAACTGCACTTCTTTCCCTATTTAACCAAATCTCTATCTATTGTAGTTTCCTAGATCCCCATACAAAAAATTTAAAAAAAACTCACCCGGTATAATGGTTATCTAAAGTTAATATTCATTTAATTTTTATTAAAACAGTTACTTTCCATAGAATTTTTAAGGAAGTGTATAAAATATTCTCCGAAAATAAGCTTAAATTGTATTTTATCTAATAGCAGTTTCTCACCAATAGATACCTGTACTACTGCTTATAATTTAGAAGACAATATCTATATTTCTTTAACATTCCCAATTCCCTTTAATTCTTATATCCATGTTTCGCTATATAGTCCCTTTTACACTACCTATTACATGTACCTACTTCTTGTCAATTTCGATGTAGAATTCTTTCGGGAAATGAAATACGAAGAAGAAAATCAAGAAGTAGTCAAGCTTTGTGAGTTTATTTTAACTTACTTTAAAGTTCCACAACTATTTTTTTTGATTGGATTTCAATCTATTTCTGCCTATGAAACAATACTAACATTGTCAACATTTATATGAAAATTTGGTTTAAATACATTAACGCAGATTATAGGAACATGATGAACTATTTTGGAGATTCTTTGCGACCAAATAAGAACTGTTATTAAGCTAAAAATTTACCTCAATCATAAGGGTGATATGGACACAAAATCACAATTTATAAGATTTTAATGCAGATGATTTTCTCAAACAACAACTACGCTATACCGAGTGTCCTTGAAATAAAAAGACAACATATAAAAAATGCTGAGATGTAATTATATAGAATATGAATCCAAAATATTTTCCCTCTCATAAGCAAGAAAAAAATTACAAAAACATTTAAAAAAAATTTGACACGTCAATGTGCGATCGAATAATCAAAGACGAAATCTTAAATCTGACACAATAACAAAAAAATAGTTTTGTTATTGTCTATCTCGCTTTAAGTTTCGTCTAGTTGTCAATCGTTACCTTCGATACGATACTTCTTCGCTTAAAGAGAGATATTACTCATAGGACGTTAAATGCCCGTTCTTTTAATACATCGTCTTTAAAACTTACACCAATTTTTAACAGCTGACTTTCGTACCAGGTTATCGGACTCTTACCAAAACCAAACTTATACACAATGTTATTTTCTAGCGTTTTTATCAACATAAACATTGCAATGTGTAAATTCAATAGCGGCATTCTGTATCCTTATATTTCTTACTTCTGGTAACAAAAAGAAACATTCAGTAGATACACATGAAATGATGTCGGTTCTAGGAGTTCACAAATTATCTCTAGTATGATTTTTAAAATGAATTTGTAAATTAATGTAACACACATCTCTATAAACAGTTTGATTTTGTATGAGGTTATTGACCTTAGTATACAGTTTTTATAATATGGACAGCTGTTGCCTATGTAAACATACGTTATAGCATATAAGTATGTGTATTTATTTTGAATTCATAGGCGGAACATGATACAATTTTTAGAGGATTTTTAGTTTTGGGATTCGCGATATAATTGACTCACAATACTTTGGATTTATATACTATATATAACTGCATTTTTCCAAATTTTCTTACGTCGTCTTTTTATTTCGAAGACACCCTGTACAATATTATCCATATTCATTATTCCTATAAATTGTTATAAATAAAAACAGATACAAAATACATATCCATGATTTTTCTAAAATTTACAATTAACGTAATTTATGTTAATTCTAGAAATATATCACAGTACTCATGCTAAGGGGTGGGGCAAGCAACTATAATTTTCTTGTCGTTCCTAGGTACATAATGCTCTGGTGATATAGCTTCGATTAAGAGTTACACTATTCTGCTTTTACCTATTGTTAATTTAATTAGTTTATTAAGAAAATATTTTATAACGGTTTCTTTAGCCTTCTTCGTTTATTTTGAATCTTGGACATTTTCACCAATATGAAAGGAATACATAAGTACAATAAAAAGATTTTGTAATTCAATCGAAAACATTTATTATATAAATTTGAATTAAAACGAACATTATAGCTAGAAAATAAATAATTGGCTTTGGAAATTGGCCTTTATTCTCAGGAGACAATAAAATTTATTATAGTTACCAGAAACTATTTGAAAACGTGCCTGAAAGTCATGTCTATCCCGAAACGTGCGTATCCTAGAATTTCATTCTCATTAGAAATCATCAGTAACGACATTCGGAGATAGACATGACTTTCTCTGACACTCAAACAAGTTCAATAGAAACTCTTTGTGTAAGTCGTTTGCCTCATGAGTATAATCACTGACCGACAAATATGACTTTAAATAATACATTTTTCAACATTCTTCAAATTATGCCATATCCTGTTTGATTAAACTATAAATATAAGATAGATTTACAAAATTATTTTCCAAATTTAAAAGAATGAATTTTCAACATAATCTTTAAAATAATAATTATTTCACGCAGATGGTATGACGGACTGTACGGATAGTGAATGCTGCTCCCATGTAAGTTGCGCAGATCACATCATGTGCTTAGCGAGCAACGACCCAGTGGAAGTTCTCCTGAGAAAGCAACCACCGTCGGTGACGGCATCCTTCTATCAACGGGTCAAATTCCTCATAGAAGAAAACTCGGTACAGTCATACGCCCACATGGACGAATACACAGAAAGGTAAGTGCATTGACGTGCAGAGCGGGAAACGTAGAGCTTATTAAATAAAGAGGCGGGCCGTCGAGAGCCCTTAGAACACGCAGACTGTACTGGCTTCACCGGAGCAGCTCTGCACGTTTGAACGGAGTTACCCGGATTCGAATCCGGTCGCTTTGCTCGGGCACCGCACACCCCTTACATTATTTTGCGGAGCCCCATCCAATACACCCACCCACTAAAAAAAAAGATGAAATGATGTCCACATCAACCAGTCCTCCACATACACGATCCCCTCCGAAAGCGCTATGGTCCTCTTATCTGTATCGAATGAATATTTTTTATTTATGATTTTTTCCGGTAGCGCAAATTCAATTTATTGCGCTACTAATTTTAAAAAAGGGAGCACACGCTTCTGGTACTGTTTGAAACCACAGCGCTTTTGGAAAATCTCTGTGTCTCGTCTCAATAACCTCTGTGTGCGTCTACCTTTCTCATTAAACCCGAGTCTGTCGCTCGTGACGACGCAGACCAAGTCTGTTCTGCGACTACAGGAATGGCTAAATAGAGAATGGATACGTAAAAATAAAAAAAAATTAACTATTAAATAAATTAAAGAATATTTTAATTTCAAAATATGATCGAATACTGTATATCGATTGCTATATATGCAAAATGTAGTTACTTACAGGATGTTTCAAAATATAAAAGTTTTCTCAATATACTATCAGAGGCCTAATTTGGAATAAATCAAATCCAATCAAATTAATTTGAAATTCTAAGATTTGACATTGCAATATTACTTCTTACGTCCCTTTTTGTTTCTAGATTTACCATTTACCCTTCTATTTCTACAATTCCTTAACATATTTTTTAATCTTTCTACATTTATTATTTATTTTCGAAAAATATTTTTAGAATTAGATTTTTATCCTACTTAATGTATATAATTTCATGCTATACACAGAATTGGATCTGTTCCGCTTTGTTAAACACAAATAAATGTAGTTTTTCTCATCTTAAACGCAATTAGAATTTTATAAAAATTAGATTACCAACTACTTTGCCAGCTCTTTAGTGCTCTGTTTTTATTTAATTTGCTTCCTATTTCCTATTTGAAGTTATTAGTTGCACTTATGTTGAAGATTACATGGTTTCACCAACCCACATGTGGGTTGATAAATTCCTGTGGTATATATTTACCAAGAAGAATTTTTTGGCCAAATTCTTTTTTATTTTTCTAAATAATTTCTTACGTGGATACAATTAATATAGTTTTTTTCCAAATTTTCTCTAATTTTTACATAATATAATTTCAGAGACCTAGTTTCTGAATTTTCAAATTCAATGATTCCGAGCTGTTTCTCTGTAAATAGATAATATTTACTCTGGTAGATACATTATACATTCAATTATTTTATAAAGTACTTTATGAAATTTTTCAACTACAGTGTTCTTGATTAAATGACTTCTACTATTTTTTTAACATTTTTCAAGCGAGTCGATTGATTATTTCTTATACCGTAACCCAGGCTTAAATTCTGCTAATATTTCGATATTTTTTTTAGTTTGATACAAAGTAAAATAGGTAATTCCAAAATTATGATTGAAATCAATATCTTTGCTCTCTGAGTTTGTTATTATTAACACTTGGAAATTATTAACACGTCGTTAAATAACGCTCCTAAAAATCAGGAAATTTGATGATGACCTGGCCTTATGCACCCAAACCAAGAATTTAGAGAATGGAGAATTACAACTTGCTGAAGATCTGCAAGCTTTAGACGAATACTGTACGAAATGGCGCTTACAAAAAACAAACCCTTCAAAATTCAAATAATCACCAATCCATTTACGTAACAAAGAAGTCATCAGTGAGCTGCATGATGAATTTGGTGGTAGTCGGATCAACCACAATCCCCACCCTAAATATCTGGGTGTAACTTTAAACCGGTCCCTGACATTCAAGCAGCACCTCCAGAAAACTAGTCAAAATAATATATTACATAAACTTATGGGAAGCGAATGAGGAGTTTACTCACCTGCTGAATACTGTACTTCTGTCTAGTATGCAGGCTGTCACACCAAGTTAATAGATATTCAACTTAATAATACAATTAGGATCGCCACTGGTACTGTTAGATCCACTCCTAGTCTCTGGTTAGCGATTTTTTCTAACATTGCACCATTGGATATCAAACATCTCGCTGCACCACAGAATTAATGGATTATATATTAATGGATTAATGGATTAAGATTACCAACAACATTGATCTTTCCATACACGATGATTTGGAGAGTGTCCCCAGGACCCGACTGAAATTTAGGAGACCGATTTGGTTGGATAGTTGGAAAATCCTCCTCGAACAACACCCCAAATACAGGAATAGAGATTTAATTTATAATCCTTCAAAACTTCTACCAGACGTAACCCTCCCACGTAGGCATTTAAGTGGTATTTAATTGGTTGCAATTAAATATGGTCGGCATAGGTCACGGACGCTGTATAAATTTATTTTTATGTTTTATTTACTTATTTATTTACCCAACAAAATTATAATTCCATTTACAGAATAAAATAAAAGTCAAATTCTAAATCATATACATACATAACAACTACTACTAGCAACAAAAAAAGTATTATTATAAATATTAGCTTCCTCTAAATATAAAAAAAATATATTAAAAATATAAAGAAGCATAAAACAATAACCGAGATTGAATCTAATAAGATATATGACTATAAACAAAAGTCTGTACGTGTCAACAAAATATAAACAAAAAACAAGATCATTCAGCAATGAATTAAATCGAGATTAATACTAGAACGAATATTTATCGCCGTTTGATGATCAACAAACTATGGAAATGTATATCTATATCCGAAGAAACATGATTGAAGTTGCTGCTCATACCATAGATAGGAGACCTAATCAACACCAATGTGTTGATACCAATGTTCGAGAAAAAGGAAGACAGAAAGTACGAGAAGGACGTGTGAACTATGGTGGGACAAGCAAATTAAAGTAAGATAATAGCGTTGTGCAATCAACTTTGTTGTGAAGAAACCTATTAAGGAAGTTGAGGCTGGCTAAAAAACCTCTAAAGGAGAGAGAAGGCACGTTGAAGCGAGAAAGGAGTTGAGTGTGATCAATGGGGATGGGGATAGACGCCGACCACCTTAAACCACAGGTATTTCAAAAATCATCGCTGAACATGCTCAGGTAGATGTTTTTGTGCTTGATAAAATTGATACCACATCAAGCTGGCATATTCCAAAGGTGATCCCACTAATGAGTTAAATAAGGAAGTCAATACGCTAACGTTAGAAAATTCACCACAGTTACAGACAATAAATCCAAGAGTTTGTGTGGCATGCTTAGACACATTGCTAATATGCTCTTTGAAGGTCAGCTTCATATCGAAGGTAACGCCCAAGTCTTTAATTGATTTCACACGTGATATACTCATATCCCCAAATTGGCAATTAAAGTGTATAACATTAAGTCTTTTGGTGAAAGATTAAATCTTAAAAAAATAAATGGAAGCTAACAGATACTAGCCTCTGCGGACTGCGGAAATGTGGAGCAAACTATGACCCGACTGCCCTAGAAAATTTTTCCCTGGTGGCATCCACGAACTGAGCAAGGCATAACTGGATTGGTTGAAAAATTTAAATGTTAATGTATAACGTAATTTTATGACACTTTTTTTTGCCATAAAAGTGATTTATATACTAATATCTAATTTTTGCGATTTCGCTTCATATACGAAATAAATAAATAAATCCACGTTTTGGAATGAGATTGTGCTAGCTTAATTTTCAATAGACATTCTTAAAAACGAGATGAACGAAATAATATTGTCTCAATTTTCTTTATAGTAAGTAAATATTATATCTTGGAAAAACATAAGTTGTAATGAAACAATCTGATCCTATGTTACAGTATTGAAAAAAATGAACAGGTGTCAAGTCAGTGAAGCTGTCTGGTGCAAGTCCACCGAACCGAATTCATTAAATTGATGGTCGTTTTTTTTACACACGTAATCGATTCATATATTATCCACAGTTACGAAACAAAGGTTCTTACATTACGTGTAGACACTTCTAAACTATTCATCGCAATGTTCATTCGTAAGCCTTTTTGATCGATTGTCTATAATCATCTTGAAGATACCATTTTTGCTTGCATTTATATAATATACGAAGGCAAGTTGGCTTATTCGCATGATCGCTTAGAGTAGGCCGTGAATTAAAAAAAAATACACATCATGTTTTGACAACCGATACCTTGTCAGTCTACTGTTGGTCTTTAATAAATTTGTGACAACGCGTGTTTCGTAGGCAATTTTTTAAATTTTACTCTGCTCTTAATTAAATGTAAATGAACATCGGGCAGTGATTAAGTATCTCTTAAAGAAAGGCATGTCCTTTACCCAAATCCATGATAATATGCAAGATACACCGCCTGAGGGTTGTCCTCCGTATACAACCATCAGAAAATGGAGAAATAATTTTAGCGTCGCAGGAGCAACTTAAAAGATGATCCCTGCAGTGGACGGCTGGAAATGCCTACAAATCCAGATATGGTTGATAAAGTCTATGACTTTTTGCTAGGTGACCGACGATTGAAAGCATTAGAAATAGCAGAGGCAGTGGACGTTTCAAAGGAAGGGATGCTTCATATTTTACACGAAGAACTTGATATGAGAAAGCTTTCGTCAAGGTAGGTGCCGCGTTTACTAACGATTGAACGAAGACGTGTTCGCTGTCAAATATCGATGATCAATAATTTAGAAACTTTTAAACGCAACACAACAGATTTTGTTCGACAATTTGTTACTTGTGACAAAACATGTGTTCATTATTATACATCCGAATCTAAACAACAGTCGATGATATGGACCAAACGTGGAAAACCAGCTCCTAAGGAAGCCAAGACAGTTTTATCGGCGGGAACGATGATGGCTGCAATATTTCGAATGCAAAGGCAATATCGTTGATGACTATCTTCAAAAGAACAAGATCGTAAATGGCGAATGTTACGCAAATCTTCTAAATCGTTTGAAGACAGCTATCGCCGCTGCTGAAGCTGAAGCGTCCAGGAATGATTAAGAATAAAGTGCTCTTTCGCCATGATAATGCACCTGTCCATTCTAGTACGGTTGCTGCAAAAAAGAATTAAGGTTCGAATTAGAACTGCACCCTCGATATTTCCAGATCTAGCACAATCTGACTTTCATCAATTCCCTAAATTAAAGGATTTTCTTGGAGGAAAAAAATTCTACACAAATGAAGAGCTAACTTCAACAGTGGACGATTATTTCTCAGGGTTAGAAGAAAATCACTTTCGAGGCTAACTAAAGAAGCTAGAACACAGATGGATAAAATGTATCGAATTAAGAGGAGATTATGTAGGAAAATATTGTTTTTAAATTTTTCTTTTGTTGCTGTACGATCGCCCGAATTAATCAAACCGCTCTCTTATTGTAAATAGCTTCAATGTGAACCCTATCATGTGCAGGCACACACCTAGATTCCTAAAGTCACATCAACTGTTTTAAGGCACAATCGTTTATTCGTTCTTTACATAAAATAGAGTCAAATACATTAGAATGGAGTAGTTAAAGAAACGTGTCGAAACACTACACTTGTTACAGTTTCTAAATTGTTCGGCTAACTACAATATTGATAAGCTGACGTTCTCGACAAAGAAAAATCAGTCTAAATTATCTGAATAAAATAAAAACAGGAATCAAAATTTTTAGCAGATATCAAAAAGTTAAGTTAAATAACTAAATTCCAACTTTTAAAATAACGTCTGTAAAATGTGTTCCGTTTGTACATTCACTCATATATCGAACGCTTGGTAATTCTACACCTGTAATAAGCCAACATTACGGTAAAATACAGAACTTAGAGAACCCGTATGAACGAATAAAAGAACGCACTTTTAGATGTTCGTCGTAAACTCGGTAGTGAAATGATTAGACGAATATACGATAGAGAGCGTCTAACTTTTTCTAACTTCCTCTCAGGTTCTCTTAACAAACTGATATCGAATATAGTCGGGAAAATTTTACGATAAATTCAATTTCATTCGTAACTCATCATTGTATTTCTTATTTGATCTGGCCTTAAATGTTGTTCTCAATATATTCAATCTTGCTGCCCGTGGCTTTTCTTTTATCCTCTATATGTGGAGTCTAGCATCGATTTTTATTTAGAAAATTTTTAAAACCGAACATAGAATAATTTCTATATGCAATATTTAATTCATAATATTTTTATGCAATAATGTTTAAGCATATCAACATTTCATCAGCAAAGCAAAGTTATCAATATCAGTAAGGGGTAAAAACATGTTTTACATCAGGACTAAGACACGAAAAAGAGAAATAACTTATATCAGTTTTACCTAATTTAACGTAGGAAAATAAACATCGAAAAAATTATTCTATAAGCAGACAGATATAATGAGTCAATATACAATGCTGATATTAGTGTTGCAAAAATAAATTAACATTCCTCACTAAGTACCTGCTTATGTAAATTATCACACAATTTGTTGCAGCAATCTGAAAATGCATATCTATTTTGTAATCTATGGTTAACTATGGTTAACAACTATGGGTTAATGATACTTTATACAATAATTAACAATATGGTGAGATACATAGAGTTCAAATTCCATTTTAACAAAATTTATTTGAACTCCGAAGCTAAAATTACAACGATATCTCTTAAAATGACAATAGCTCATAATCACTCTATTATATCTTGCCTTATAGGAGAAGATTATTCATAATGCTTAAATTTCTTGGATAATATACGACGGCGAATTGATATACGAGGGTATATCAAAATATAACGAGACTGGTGCTATAACTTCTTTCACAACTAGAATTTTATAACACAAAGAATATAACATAAAACTCCTTATCCTCAAATAGGGTTTGATTTAACTTTTGACATTAATTACAAATTAATTACTGAATTGTCAGTGTTTGACGACGCATCGAAAAAATGATTGGAGCAAAGACATGCGAAAAAACTTTCTTAGTTTGGGTAAAACTCCAAATGAAACTTACGAAATGATTATAACTGCATACCCAGATGATACTTTATCATGATGTAGAGTGATAATGGCATAAGAAATTCAAAGACGGTAGTGAATCAGTGAAAGATGATTCAGTGGTATCTCGACGCGGGTGACCACCAACTGCATGGATTGATTCAAAATTTGCAAAAATTAATGACTTGATCCAAAATCATCGTCGGATTGGCATATATCGAATTTCTGACATTGTCAGTTTGTCTTATGGTTGAACTCAAAAAATTATTCATAAAGATTTAGGGTACCGAAAATTCGCGGCAAAATGGATTCCAGAAGTGATGGCCGATGAACAAAAAGCCAATCGAGTGACAATTTGTCGGCAGTGAAAAAGGCAACTGCAACATAATCCACAGTTTTCATACAATATCGACAAGAATTGATTTATTCATTACGACTCTGAATGAAGGTCTCAAAGTATGCAGTGGAAGCACAAAGGCAATCCAAGACCGCAGAAGGTGAAAACTGAAAAGCGTCGAAAAAGTGATAAAAGGGGCATTATTTATCATCACATTATACCTAGAGAACATACAGTATCTGGAGACTACTATTCTAATGTACTTAGAGGGACTCTAAAGGCAAAATTAAAGAAAAAGCGGCCGCTTTATCAAGACATCGGTTGGATCCTGCATCATGACAATGCTCCGGTCCACAGGTCAGCGATTTCTCAACGAACGAAGAATTAGTGGTGGAAATTATGGTTCACCCTGCCTACTCACCTAACCTTGCTGCATGTAACTTCTATTTGTTTTCTGAAGTCAAAAAAGAATTGAGCAACTTTAAGCAACGCTTAACACTTAAACGAAATAAAATGTCATGGTAAAGAAGAATTAGAAAAGATTGGATGCAACTGCTTCGAGAACTAGTTATAAAGAGCTACTGGCATGCAACCAAATAGAAAATAATTCGCCTATTTACTATTTGTTTCCCACCGAAAACATAAAAAGCCTATTAAGGAAAAATAATATGCAAATAGTTCAATCATGTCATTACAACATAACCAAAAACGGATTCGGTTATCTACCATACGTTTCTGATGTTACCAAAAATATAAAAAGCCTATTAAGGCAAAGATAAGAATATGCAAATGAGATTTAAGACAATTATGTCAATGCAATGTATCAAAGAACAAATTTTGGACGAAAAGAGAAGAAGTCTGCAAACTAATTCGCGATTAGGACAAGAGCTACATTGGCCAAACAAAAAGAACTATTGAACAGAAAACAAAAAATACAAAAGTTATACACGAAAGAAAATAATCGAGCAATCGACGGCTGCAAAATACATATACAGGAACGGACATAAAGTAGACTTCGAAGATGTTTAAATATTGACTAATAAAGAGAATTACTCTGATAGCAGATACTGAATTATATTATTTGCGATGCCGGTTATGAAAGGCTACAAAATGCTATTCGTAAAATAAGTTCTGAAAGTGATATATTAATAAATATGAAGAAGTCCGACGCATCTTATATTTTTTATGAGCCTCGTAATGTTATTGCATTTAATTGCGGAATTTTTAATTTTGCCATGCCTAGGAAGAGCGCAGTCACGGTCTTAGAAACTACATCGAAACCCAATTTAAACATTTTTCAAATTTTTGCTGTCATCTCTACTGTTGCTTTAAATCAATGGATTCTGTTATTTTAAGTTGGAGGAGTTCTGATAATACAGATACTGCAAAATCTGGAAACATATTTTTCAGTAGAAGTTAAAATATGAATCAGTGGGCAAATATTCGAGCTATACCGTTCTTGATTTTGTACTAGAGCTTCAAGAAAAGCTTTCCCAATAACAGTCGTTCAAGGCCTATGATGTACTGATGTATATAACACTACCCACCAACTAACCATTATTACTTAAGAATTAGATATTAATTTTCGTCGGCCTTGGGACTGAAAAATTGCGTCGATGTTGGAGACAGTATTAGAGATCAGATCCGATACATAAGGTCCTTAATTTTGTTTTCAAGCGCCATATCATTCAGTCTGACGACAAAGAAATGTAGCTATATGGGAATACAATCACGATTTTGACATAAAAGTCCACTACCTAAGCGTAGTTATATGAAATACTTAAGCAGAATTTAAAATATCCTATCAAAAATAACCATACGAGGAATGCCTCTTATATTTCAAGAATGGGCGATCCTAGTGCTGCCATCCGACAATCGATATCTCTATCGCAAAGTTCGAAATTTTTGACAGAATACTTACTCAGAACGTCTTGACGTATAGGGCTATTTGTGTTGTTTACGGTGACTTAAAAAATGCATCTCGGCCTAAAAATGGAATTAACTCGTGAACATTTCCGTGCGACTATTTTTTACAACTTTCGACGTAGATTATCACAACAACAATACATCGATGAACCTAATTCGACTTTTGACAATGAATCGCCATCAGAGACCAACGTATATCGGTGGTATACTGAATTTAATCGTAGACGTGCTTCGCTCACGAATTTCGTGAAGGTCGTCCAAAATTGGTTGTTGTTCCGAAAAACATTGCTGCTGCACGTGAACTGATATTGTCAGATCGTCATGTGACTTATCGTGAGGTAGAGGTATCCTTGGGCATTAGTGGGACCAGCATAGATTTAATTTTGCATGAACATTTGGTCGTTAAAAAAATTTGTCCACATTGGATCCCACATAATTTGACAATCGCTCAAAAAAGGCTCGTGTCGATTAGTAGAAGGAAATGCTAAAAAAATACGATCCGGATGCTTCAAAACAGGTCTATCTTATCGTAATAGGTGCCGAATCATAGATCTTCGCGTATGAGTCCCAGATTAAATAGCAGCCAACAGTATGAGTCTTTCAAGATGACCCAAAACCAATAGAAGTTGTTGCGCGCGCAAAGCACTTCAAAGCAAATGGTTGCTTGCTTCTTCGGAAAAACCAGACTGTACCATCAGTGCAACGTCAGATGGTCAATTTTGACTAGTATACAAACATGTGCTTGTCAAAAGTATTCGGAAAAATAAGGAAAACCAACTGCCGAAAACGGTTCCTCCGCCAGGACAATGCGAGCTCTCACACATCGGCCCAAACAAGAGAATTTTTGACGACTGAAAAAGTGGAATTGATGGATCAGCTACCGAACAGTCCTGATTTGGCACTCAATGACTTCTTTCTATTCACGAAAATAAATGAGTTATACGAAGTCAACGTTTTTCGATGCCTGAAAAACCAGTTGATACTTTCAAAATTCATGTTTTGGAGGTACCTCAATCAGAGTGGAAAAAGTTTCTTCTATCAAGTATTATTATTTAATAAGTTACTTTATTGCACAATTCAAAAAATAATTGTGTCTATTAACTATTATTATTACTCTTATTACTACTATTACTATCGATTATTGTATCGCGTACTGTATGAATTGTTATACCTATTCTGCAGTTGACGTACTATATGTACTATCTATATGAGAGTTCGAATAGGAATTGAAATTAGAATTAGTAAGTTATCTGTGTTCATCCGTCCAGATCGATATACCGGGAATGTGCAGACTAACTAAACAAACTGTTTTCAATAACTTCGGGGCGTAACAAGGTCAAAATACCGTGAGAAAAAAGTTAGATATGTGTGAGAACTACACAAAATAATATAATATAGTATACAGTGCGTAAACTAATAATTCGAAATACAATGTAATATAATATCCAGCGAGCCACAAAATTTGTATCCTACGTAGGCCGTGAACGACTGAGATAGACATATAAGTCACGTCTGAGCTTAGAGAATTGGCGAAGTGTCATTTGTAAATAATCATAAGTCAAATTGACAAGTTACGATTAGTTACCTATTACTAATAGTACGAAATGTAGGTTAGATCAATCTATCTAAATCAATCTAAGACATAACTGATTTAATCTATGGCATACTCTGAAAACTTTTTTTGTGTCTCACTCCTTATAATGTATACGCGGCTTGTCAAAGGCTTTCGACTGCATTCAACGCGATGTGCTACTGGACAAGTTAGAACGTTATGGTGGGCGGGGATAAGCTCTGACCTTTCTTACCTCTGACCTTTCTTAAATCGTACTTCGAAAACAGCCAGCAGGGCTGTTTATTCCATCGGTGTGTGGAGTACGTTGCAACGCACTGATCACGGGGAGGCACAGGTATCACTGCTAGGCCGTCTCCTGTTTTGTGTGTACATGATTGATCTACATATGAGTGTCTCCAACCATGTGGTAATGTATGCTGATGATACGACATTACCGATGAGCAGTTGAAACGTGCTGGTAATGCCGCCACAGTAGAGGCTGAAGCTTGGTTTACAACAAACAAACTTACCCTTAATGTAGCAAAAACCACAAGATTGTATTTTACATCTGCCCGAATTAAGAGACCGGATAACGCGGGTTCCGCCAAAATGCTGGATATAACCTTGGACACACGGCTTACATGTCGGGCCCATGTCGATGTGCTGACGGGCAAGCTCTCTTCTGCAATATACCCCATACGACGAATAATTATGTCCTTTTCCATTCCCTTACGAGCTTTGGTATAGAGCTGTGGGGTGAATCAGCGCATGCAGAGGCATATTTGTTCTACAAAAAAGGCATTGCGAGCAATTGCTCAAGTGAGCCAAAGCACACATGGTAGACTGCTTTTCTTACAAAATATGATAATGTCCTTACCATGAACCTACATCCTCAAACAAGTAATGCGAGCGAAATCGGGACTTGACCCACATTGATGAGGAAATGAGATCTTAGCAAGCCAAAACTTAGATCCGGCAACCAAATTGGCATTCCGGCTCATATACTCCCGACCACTATGGCTCGACATAGGCATCTACAGTTATTTCACGTGCGTGGATGGAGAAGCCTTATCTGAAGCTCAAGATGTTCCTAAAAACCCATCTCGAAGGCAATGGCTTCTACACAGTTGCTGATTTTTTGGAGAACATTAAAAACGTTGAAACTAAGAGTGTAACCTGACACACTTTTAAGCAGACACACACTAGCACATACACTCACACATTACACAATACTGTATTTATTGACCTTACCGCTGTATATTTTGTGTATATATTTTGTTTATACAATAAAGTTCTGTTCTATTCTATAATAAACAGGTAAGGTACATTACACCATGTACGATAATTAATTTTAATTTCTGTTTCTATTCCCGAAATATGAAAGGCATCCCTCGTATAAATAGAAAAACACAATTTACTACGATTTTTTTAAAGCATGTCGTATTTCATTTGCCACGTATAAAATATTTTTTTCTTTAACCAATATAATATCTTTAATTGCATCAGATAAATCAGTCAATAATCAATGAATCAACAGTTAAATATAAAATATTATTTAATGAACATGATCTTCAAGTTAATGTAACACAAAGACTGGTAAATAATTTTGAAACATTCTGTAAATAACTAAAATAATAATGTACTTTTCGATATCAAAAAGACATTCTCAGGAACAACCATAAGTTCTTTTAGAAATAGTTAACATTATTGAGTTGCATTTCAACATTTTCAATTATAAATAAATCAAAAATGAAAAAAAAGTTACTAATACTGAATTTTAAGTAATTAATAGTTAGATTTAACAATTACTGATCCATTGTGATATAAAAAAACCATTTCCTATTACACCATCTCAGTACTCGCAAAAGAAAATACTACCTGAACGTTACGACAACTTCGGCGAAACAATAGATTCGATAAAAAAAAAGAACCAAAAAAAAAATTTATTGGAGAATACTGTTCTCACCGTTTTATTTTTTCTAGATTTATAGGTATGTATTGCGATGGTGGACACAAGTTGAGCAGCCAATGTTGTTTCACTACATTTTTACCACGCTTCTATATTTTTATATTATTATTCTTATTATTGTTATCATTATTATTATTATTATTATTATTATTATTATTATTATTATTATTATTATTATTACATGACCTAGGTTTTATGCCGTTTGCGGACTTCTTTTTTGTGTTTTGTCTTTGTGCTACATAGTAGACCTGTGCTAACTTGTGTCTGTCATTGCCTGTAGCTAAGAGTACAATGTTTGTGTGTCCGTGTCATATAATTATAATTATTATGTGAACCGACTATTTTTATTTGTATTTTGTTTTATTTTGAATGAATGGAAACAGTATGAAAGGTTGTTTGTCTAATTTGTTATTGTTCGAGCCAAAAAAAAAAAACAAACAGATTGCTTTGTAGGGAACGTGGAATCTTTACGGGCACCACGTTCCTTCCACAAGCAGTTAAATTAAACCGCATCCACATGCATCGGTCCTATGTTAATTCTGGTGACCGTTGTGTTGTATGCGTCAAGTGTTGCCGTGTGATTAGTAATTGTCCTTGTCTTCTGTGTCCCCTGTGTCGCTGCTGCAACCTTCACTTGTAGCGAATTCTGGAATTCCTTTACACCGCGGTAAGTGGCAGCATCTCCCCATGTATTTGTCTATCTGTTCGTCTGTCCATGTGCTGCCTGTTTTTTTTAGCCTGTGCGTTACTTACTATACAAACTACAGAAAAAAAAATGAAACTTACCTACTGTGCGCCTTTCCTTTTTTTATCTGTTTGTTCATCCCATCTATCTCTATATCTGTTGTATGTTACTCTTAAGCTTCTTTGAACCATTTACTTTCTCGATCACTGGCAAAACAAGTAATTAGATCAACTGAATACTGAAATAAATAATGTGTTACTGCAATATGGAGTTTTTGTAGCGCAATTGCTATTATAGTTCAATAAATCATTAAATTGACGCCAATATTTTAAAACTTCTTACCTAGTTAAATTAAGCCAAATTTTTGCCATTGGGCTCACTAATTTTCATATTATTGAAACTCAATAAATACCGAGTTTAAAGAAATTGCTTAGCAATATAATAAACATATAACGTGCCTTCGAAACTTTCCTCGTTAGAGATGGTCATGCTTTTTGATAATGGTTGGTGCCAGTGCACATAATCTGTCACAGCGTAAAATTTTGAATGAGCATGTCGGTCTTTAATGAGTAAAGTATTTGAAGGCACGTTAAATTAATATTTACAAATATACTACTAGCTTTTGCTCATAGATGTCAGAGATTTATTTTGTACATCTGTAAAAGCTATATTCTTTTACGCTTAAATTATATATATTTCCAAATATAGATCTCGGTTTCCGGGTTGGAACCGCGTCGAGTTAGCCATAATTGCCAGCGTTTCGTCCACTGTTACAAAAGACATCTTCAGAGCTGTACATAAATGTTAGTCGATTCGCAGTAGCTTAATGAATGCTAGGACAGAGACCGTCACAACTTATGTAGGGGGACCGGATCAGATGGTGGCCTGCTATTGGCTGGAGACAATGAGCCAATGGCATGCGTCATATGGGCGTGAGATTTCGTAGTTGAATTCAATAAAGCTTGCCACGTTGGATGTAAAGTATAGCCATCATCTCTATTAAGATTGCGGGGATGCTTGTGAATTTCATTTTATTCACGGATTTTCATGCGATTCACGGGACAGAAGCTTCACATCTTTAATAAAATTTGATGACCGGAGTTAAGTTTATGTTCTGCTAGCGCTGCAACTCAACTCCTGTCATCAAATTCTATTCAAAGATGCCAAACTTCTGTTCCGCGAATCGCATTACTTCTCTAGGAAAGTCCGCGAATCAACTGAAATTCACAAACATCCCCGTAATCTTAATAGAGACGATGGCTATACGTTACATCCAACGCGGCAATCTCTATTGAATTCAACTACGAAATCCCATACGCATTCGACGCTTGCGATTGGCTCATTGTCTCCAGTCAAATAGCAGGCCACCATCTGACCCGGCCTCACCCCTATATAAGTTATGCCATGCCGGTCACTGTTCTAGCATTCTTCAAGCTACTGTGAATCGACGAACATCTACGTACAACCCTGAAGATGTCGCTTGTAACAGTGGGTGTAACAGTTGGCAATACGCCTAACTCGACGTGGTTCCAACCCGGAAACCGAGATCTACATCTAGAAAACGACCGTGGAAACCTACACGTACGTTTATACTACTAGCTTCTACTCATAGATGTCAGAGGTTTATTTTGTGTATCTGTAAAAGCTATATTCTTTTACGAAGCAAAGACAACAATATCAGCACACTGCGCAACGCCATTCAACAAAAATATAAACATATATTTTGGTTAGAGGCGATCAAGTTAATATATATACAACTTATACTCAAATTGTAGATATCAGACATTTACTTGGAAATTTGGAAAAGCTGCATTCTTTTCAAAATAAAGACAGATCCAATATTAGCACACTTCGAAATATGATTCAACAAAATATGGATATATCGTTTGATTAGATGCGATCAACTTAAAGGGAAACCAATAATTAAATTGAGAATTATAGGTACAATTGCTGAAGACAACTATGATTTTGGTAATCGGGCAGTAACGAAAAACGTTTTAAATTGTATATATTTCCTTATAAACTGCTTAATGGTATTCCTTGTTAAGGTTATTATAATCTATATTTACTTAATAGATATTTTATGCTCAATATTTATTTGATTTTATTCATTTACTTTCCTGAAAAAAGCATTACCAAGCGATTTTATTTGGAAGTGTATAACACGCTAGTCAAGGTTTAATATCATATAAATATGGCATACTATATCAAATGCTCTCCACTAAGTAATATATATAATTCAACGAAATTACTGTTTATAGTATCGTTTGCAGGGAACACTTTTGTGACTTAAATTAAGTATTAGCAAACTATACAATCTCATTTTGCCAATAATTATAACTTAGTGGGAATATATTTATTCGGCAAAATTTTCGAAGTCATAGTGTAACTTGTAGAAATCAGGTAACTGAAGTAGAAATATATTTATTCGACAAAACCTTTGAAGTCGTAGTATAACCTGTAAAGACCAGATAACTAAACGCCGGTACGGTGCAGTTTCAGTTTCCCATCACAGTGTATACTCCCATTACGTCTTATTGGACAGTTGGCGCACTGCATACCATAAATGTGTTAATAACCAACCAGACATAAAGTTAAAATATGATTATAGCAGATGCGTAATAGAAGTAAAATGGCAATTTAATTTAATTCACCAATCATTGAATAACACTCTGCTTACAAGAAGAGAACAAACTAAAGGTAGGCCACCTCCTATATTGTTCAGTTTATTTGCTTCAAGGGTGTAGATCTAGGTCAGCTACTACTACGAAAACTCTATGCGTACAGACTACTTAGACAAAGCTTAACGTAAAAATTAAAAATACTCAGAGAGTAAATAGGGATGAGGCACACGAAAGAAAATGTTACTAAATAATAAGTATAGTAATATTTACTTAAACAGGCGACAGAATTGGGAAATAATAAAAATTAGGAAATTTGGAAATAAGTGGCTGTAATATACCTGGTCTAGAACTTCTTTCGAAGATTATTAAAGAGGAGGAATTATCAAAATGAGAAGAAAAAACTATGCTGATATAATTGATTGGCGAAGGTGATATGTGCTGAAATTCTATTTAAATGTAGATTAAAAAACTAGTTTTAAAAGTTTCAAATAATTCTTAATGAACTACAATTGTTCCACCAAACATTAGCTCTATTAAGTGGTTAACAAATACATACAATGTACGCATATTTCAACCACCTGATGAAGCTAATGTTTGGTGCAACAATTGTAGTGCATTCAAAATAATTTGAAACTACATTTTAAAACAAGATTATTTTTAATAATAATAATAACCCCGCAACTAGCCTTGCCGGGCCTTGGGTAGTAACATGGTAGGCTTACTACAACTTGAGCCATTTGGCATACTAAGTTGATAATGTGGCTAGCATTGCGCATCGACCGTCTATTATAAGCCCAGAGTTTTACCTCCAAGTATTCATTTTTGTCAGCCTTAGTCAATCTGTGACCGAAAAAACGCCATCGATATTATTGGCTACACCAGAGTTTGAACCCGATTCATCAGATTCATAGTCTAGTCACCTAGCCACTAGACTAACACTGTCTTGAATATTTTTAATAATATCAAAATATTAAAAATCTTATGTGGGAAAACACAATACAAGTTCATGTTTGTGTGAGAATTGCTATCTAGACATGCAGACACATGTTTGGTTATGCTATCGACTCTTCAATCCGTAATGCTGGGGTAGACAAAATTCACCATAACAACTCCCTAAAAGCATACAGTCAAGTCGCAAAGGACAGCATGGAAGAACATTCAGTGCTACTCATTGACTAATGTCAAGATGACAAACGCCAAATCAACCATCGCTGTCTTTCTGACAAGTGTAAGACTAGCCAGTGGTTTTAATCTGAAGATTACGACCGTAGCAGACGGAAACTCTATTAATGTGTCTCCACTTTAAGTCGAACAGCTCTGATAGCGCACATAACAAAAACAATTTGAAACGTACTTGAGTGGGTAAAACCTCACCATTGTTTTGTATAAGACAAAAAATTATTTGAAAATATCAAAATATTATTCTCCACACCCGATTTTTTAATAATGTTCTGATATTATTAAAAATATTTTTGCTTTGTAAAGTAAATATTGAGGTTTTATCGACTCAAGTATATTCCAAACTCTTTTTGATGCAATTTAATCTAGAAAAATGTGTCTTGAAAAAAATCGTAAAGGATTTAAACAGCCATTGTGCTTCCCCGTCCAATGTAGTTTATTAATTGGACAGCATTTCAAAATGGTATTGTAATTAAAACTCCATTTCATGCACTAAATTTCATTTTTTTATTTAATCTTTGACAAAAAATTGGGAGCTATTCGTTTGACGCCATTTGAAATAAAAACTAGGTATAAATCTTTTTATGTAATATTCAATATTGGCACAATTTAATTGAACAGATAATAGAATTCCGTAATTAAAAGCGAGTATTATTTAACAAGATTTTAATGTTATTATTCCAACATGTTCCAGGAATTATATGAAAATAAGCTTTCACATTCAAACATAATTGGATTAAATTGCAAAGTACAAAAATTAATTTTCTCCTTTAATTTTATTTATTTTTCCGCGCAATATGTGAAAAGCACTAGATACCCTCTGTATAGATATTACATTTAAATTTACGCAGGTACTCCAACACGTATATCTAGATACCTGTATTTTATGTACTTGAATGCGAACGTTTGTATCGATCCAATATATTCACCAAGAGTAGTACACATCAATTAGTTCATTTAAATTAATCTATAATATCATTAGTGTCGGTCCAGTTGGTCTAATGATGTTTCATGTATTGCCATTGGTCGATTTATATATCATTTGCAATGAATGTATACCCGCAGCTATGTTCTAAGCTATGCCATTGTGACATGTTTACAATGTACGAATCATAATCATGAATCTTATATCATTTATCCTACATTTATGTACGCGTTTTACACATTCCAATCATTACTAATGCATCTAAAAAAAAGGAACGATGACTTTCGCAAACGAAAGATTTGTCATTAATTTTATTCTATCGTTCCTTTTTTTTTAATTTTTGGACCACACACATATCTTACAATAAGTAAACACTCGCAATTCTTACATTTATATATAATTAATCGAAATTACATATGTAACCAAAAAAAAAAAAAGAAGAAACAACATTGTACACGTTCAAACCTGCGATAAAAACGCAAGAGAAGTTTTCTTAATGACGGCTCGGCCGATATTCCTTCCTTTGTCTTCGTGTCACTGTCAATCTACCTGTATGACCTTTGTGAAACCTTTCCTGGACTCACCCATCTAACCACCTCTGACAAATCCACAAATTTGCATCGTTGCATTTTTGACCAACCACCATATACACTTAATTAGGTTAAGCTCACAAAGATATAAGCATTGAATTATCACTTTTAACAAGAGAAAGCACACTGATGTATGTGCATATTATGTTGCTAGTTTTAGTATATTTTTGTAGGACTGCTAAAAATAATAGTAATAATTGTTAATAGGAAAATGATAGAATCAAATGAACTAAATTAAAATTGTATGTCTTCTAATCTTTAGAATTTAATATTTTTCCAGATATGTGCAACTGAAAATGGAATAAAAAAGTCTTCCTTTGGAGACTATAGTTAAGTAACTCAAGAAAAGGCTTAAAACCACTTACCACAATTAATAATCGAATCGTAAATACGTATTTCGACAACTAAATTGTCGTCATCACGTGTATCACTGTGTATACGTGAACGCCGTGTAAACTTGTGTGCGATTCAGTATGTTAGCTTCATTGTGTCCTATGTGCAACACATGTGTGGTTAGTAGTTTTACCTATTGATGATGACAACTTAGTTGTCGAAATACGTATTTAGGATACGATTATTAATTGTAGTAAGGGGTTTTATACCTTTTTAAAGTTTGAAATGGAATGTAAAAAAGCATTTGCAACAGCCTAATTAAAAAATATATTGAACCTACATAGTTTTAAATTTAAAACTATTAAATTTAGCTTTTAACTTGAAAATATTTAATAAAATGCACAAAGCACTTGAAATAAAACACGTGTTAAAATTGCCAAAAACTATATTAATAAAAATACGTCAATGTAAATACGCTTTTTACATTTTACGACTCTAATTTATTCGAATTTATTATTGAAAAAATTCGCCCTTAAGTAGGATTCGAACCCACGTCCATGGCTTGCCGGACCATTGCTTTAACTACTAAGCTATTAAAGGCCGTGGTTTTGAATCTTTGTGAGAATGCCTAGAGTCACATCAAGGAAACAGATGATGTATATCTTGTCCGTAGTGGGCAGTTGTGGAAATTTATTGCATTTTTGCGAAGTAAAGTAAATGTAATAAATATGCTTGCTATATTTTACGACGCTAATTTATTCGAATTAAAAAAAAAAAAAAATTCGCCCTGAAGTAGGATTCAAACCCACGTCCATGGCTTGCCGGACCAGCCATGGACGTGGGTTCGATCCTACTTCAGGGCGATTTTTTTTCTCTACAATGTAAATATGTTTTTTACATTTTACGACTCTAATTTATTCGAATTTTTTATAGAAAAATTAGCCCTTAAGTAGGATTCGAACCCACGTCCATGGCTTGCCGGACCATCGATTTAACTAAGCTATTAAAGGTCGTGATTTCGAATCTTTGTGGGAATGCCTAGAATCACATCAAGGAAACAGATGATGTATATCTTGTCCGTAGTGGGCAGTTGTGCAAATTTATTGCATTTTCGCGAAGTAAAGTAAGTGTAATAAATATGCTTTCTACATTTTACGACACTAATTTATTCGAATTTTATATAAAAAAAAAAATTCGCTCTGAAGTAGGATTCGAACTCACGTCCATGGCTTGCCGGACCAGCCATGGACGTGGGTTCAAATCCTAGTTCAGGGTGAATTTTTTTCTATAAAAAATTCGAATAAATTGGCGTCGTAAATGTAAAAAAAAAATATTTACATTTATTTTACTTCGCGAAAATGCAATAAATACGACAATATTGAATATATTTCTGATTATAAATAAATATAACATACTCAATCCTCTGAGGAAGTTTTCAATGAAATGCAAAAGTTAAAGAATATAGAAGAATTTTACTCTTAGTAATAAAGTCGGGAATAAAAAATATCAATTCCATTATTTTAAAGAGGCAATGAAAACGATACATCTAACAATTGTCTAACGATTGTCTACATTGCCTTGATGTCATTTTATGGTATTTCCTACGTGTGATATCATTTTTAAAGACAATTTTAAATAAAGGCATAAAAATTAATGAAATTTTTCAAACACCGCTTCTTTTATTAAATACTGAAACCACTATTAAAGCGAATTTCACCTGTTTATAAATCTCTAACATATCACAATAGAAAGTTGAGTCTTATGATGGCTGCATTATAATGATATTGATTTGTGGCACATAAAAATAAAATAACCTAATTCGTCTTTGCGGTCTGGGTATATTAGACAGCAAAAATAAGTACCCTTTTCAAAAAGTCAAGCTATTGAGCTTCAATTCTATGGTAGAAAATGAAACTAAAATGATGATGACAACGTTTTTATCGACAAATCATCACAACTTTTTCTTGTTTGCCTATAAACACCAAGAAGCCTTTATTTTTAATAATAGTGTCACAGAGAGTTCTATTACACAACATGTTTTTAAATAATTATCCTCAAAAGTAAGCGATTTTTCTGTCTGGCTAACTTCCTTTCGCGTTAGCATAACCGCTGACTATTGAGGATATTAACCGATTTTAACCTTTTTTATTTGAAAATATGTTTTGTAATGAAATTTTCCGTGACGCTATGGTGAAGGCGCCGGACAACGATTGCAGGTAAATCTTACTACCGTAAAAAAGGAAGTTAGACAGACAACAAACCCACATGCTGTTGGGGTATTAACCGATAACTTCCCTGTTATATAAAAATACGTTTCGTAATGAAACTTTCCGTGACACTATGGTGGAGGCGCCGGACACCGATTACAAGTACATTTCGTTAACGCAGAAAGAAGTTCGGCAGACAGAAACGACGCTGATTATTGGTGATATTTACCGATGACTTACTTTTTAGTTAAAAACATGTTCCGTGATAACAGTAATTACGCATCTAATTACAGTGTAGTATTATTTTAAAGGTCAAACGTAAATGTATTTAATTTTGTAAATAATTTAAATATTTATTTATTTACCAATCTAAGCCAAATACTATGTTTAAAAGTAATTTTTCTATTTTACGTTTGTAATGAACTCATTATGACACCCAAAACAGTTTCGACATGAGCTTCATTTCGATGCGCGTTTTTTCATTTTTCAATGTTAATGAATATACGTAAAAAAGAAAAATGCTACATAAACAACGTATATTGAATACAATTGACAACAGGATATATTAGTTTCTGTCACTCATGTTTATATTTTTAAATAATATATCAAGTAATGTTTACGAAAATTAATAAATAATATTTCGTGGATAGCAATTCGAATATGTCAAGTATCAATGTGACCAACTGCATACTTTATATAAAAATAAAACTGAACTTTCTGAATCTCTGCAATACAAAAATTCAATTTATTAATGTAAAAAATACAAAATAGAAAAAATAGTATAAAAAACTCGTTTCGTAATGTCACAAAATGGTGCCTTACGAAACTTCTGTTTTAATATATTATTTTGTCGCATTCTTATCGCTACAAGTTTGAAGATATGTATTATTTTAAATCAAACAAGTCGAAATTGTTTTCGTATGTATGACTAACATACACAGTTTAACAAAATTCTTATGAAATATAAACATATTTTGTTCACGGCAAATTTACATTTTGCTTTCATTTATAGCGATTGTAGAATGTAGCATATGTAATGTCACATTCTTAAAATTGTGCCTAGATATTACTAGAAATGATTTATTTTGCAGACACACAGTTGCGAAATAGGCAAGCATCGGACCGTATGATGTTATTTATTCTAAAGTGTGTATCGTTTGTTCAACCAACCGTAAACTAATCAGTGAAAACGTTACGTAAACAAAGACACAAGTCACAGGCAATACTTTAAATTAATAAATACATCATTTAATATACCGTGGAGATTACGTAAAATGGAATCCTCGCAATGTAAACTTAATGGTTTACAAAGAACGAGCATGTAACAACACGTGCAAAAGCGAGGCACAGAGAAAATGTAAAAAATTAAACATCGTTCCGCACATTCTTGACACAATTTATATTCTAGTTTATTTATTCTTTTTCATATTCCACAGAATAGGTAGATACGCTCCTTACATTTTGGGAAAAATATTTTCTGGCTTAGAAATTACTGAGCAGATACCAACTGCACACACATACAGCAAGCAAGGCAAGCGAATTGATTCAGATATACGAGTATTACACAGCTTACCGAACTTGTACCAGACACACCACAGTGGCCCGGCGAAATCAACCATCTCAAGTTACCAAAAATATGTTTATATTTTATATACGGGGTGCTATCCAGAAATTGCCCATGGAAGCAGTGCTCGAAGTTTTTGCGTGTTCAGCATTGCCTGCGTTTCGGCCTGGATCTTCTCGGTCGTCTCAAAACGGCGTCCCTAGCGCTTCAGTTTAAACTCCGGAAACAGCAACAAGTCACAAGGGGCAAGATCTAGTGAGTAGGGAGAGTGTGGTAGTTCTGCTAAAAAAAAGTTGAGGCTAAAAACTGACGCACAATAAGTGACGTCCACGAATTGTTACGTCACTTCGCAGACCGTTTGCATCGAGTGATTTTTCTTAATCGCCGAAGAACATCGCAATAAAACCATCCATTAACTGAAATTCTTTGTGCACGATGCCATCAACGTCAAAGTAGCAGATCAACATCGACTTGACGTCGCTTCGAACTTACCGTGCTTTCCACTGCGATGACTCCTGCTGTGTTTCGGAATTATACCCATACACCCATGATTTCGCAGTTTCGTTCAGCTCTGTGTACACATGAACACCGTGCCATTTTTGTTCAATGCTGAGTATCCTTGACACAAACTTCGCGCAGAAATATACCACATGTTGAGATCGCCACACAACATACGCTGACAAATGCCGTATAACAAGCCGACAATGTTAGAAATATCATGTTCTCCTTCGGTTTTGTAGGATAGCATCACGCGCTTTTGTCATATTTCGTGGCGTGTTTTCTGTCAATGGATGGCCGGAACGCTTATCATCAAGAGAGAGCGGGCTCGAGCGATTGATGATTCATAGCCCATAGGCATCTGCCTTGTATTAGCAATAAGTTTGTTTCTGTAAGCGATCCGTGAGTTTCGAACAATTTTTTTATACGTGTGGCCACAGCATAAGTGGCACATACCTACATATGCAGTTAATATGTATCTGCTAATGCACAACAGAGCGAATATAATAAACGGTTTGGTAACTGGCAGCTACTACTGCTGAAACAAAAGTAATGCTGACAAGCGAATTGCGTATCGAATTTTGAATAAAAATAATTTATAAAGAACAAAACTCAAAACTATGTATTTTCTGTGAAGCATTGAAAGTGTAAAGCATTACTATGAACAACTAAAATTTTTTCAAAGTGTTCCTGTTTTAAATTAGTACTGTTAAATTAGTACTGTTGATGGTATATATGGGAGTGAAAGCTGGACCATTACCAAAGCGAATGAAAGAAGAATCCAAACATCGGAGATGAGGTTCCTAAGAAGAGCAGCAGGCTACACAAGAATGGATAGGAAGAGGAACACAGAAATAAGACAAGAACTTGGAGTTGAAGATGTGAACGAGATGATAAGAGAATACAGACGTAAATGGAGAGAACACGTAGAAAGGATGGAAGATGATAGGATACCCAAAAGAATATGGAAATATAAGAAGAGCGACGGGACGCCCACGGAAAAGATGGGCAGACCAAAAATAAAGGTCGTAACAGGCTCAAAGCCTAATACGTGAAGTAAGAAGAAGAAGAAGAAGATGTTAAAACGTCTTTAAAAATAGAGAATGTCCGTTCCACATCACAACTGGTGATGCGTGCGTGCTTTTTGTCTCGGCTTTGAGAAATATCTTTTTAAATGATAAAACTAACTTATCAACATTTGGAAAATGACCCCTGATGTATTCACATACTCTGTGCAGTGCATGTGCTGCACAGGTAACGTGTAACATATTGTGATAAGATTGTCTTAATAACTTCCCTGTTCTTAACATATAAGCTGCCGCATCAGTCAAAAATAATAGCATCTTGTCTTTATAGTTGTTATCCGATGACAGAATATTATGAATAGATTGATTAGTTACTTCTGCAACTGTTTCATCATTTACGACTGGCAATATTTTAGTTGCAATTGAGTATGGTTGGTATGAAGTTGTCAGATGAAGAATACCAACAACTACATTTAACACATATCGTCACATTACACCCGTTGTTTCGTCTGCACTTACCCAAAGATAATGACAAGATAGGTTGGTTCGTATTTGTCATGATGACTGGATCGTTAAGCCTTTTGAGTGGGATATTGACCGTCGTGAAATCTTCACACAGTCCTGCGTTAAAATCGTCAGGTGCAGATGGTCATATGCTGTCTAGATGAGTTTTCGAAGAAACATGTCTCTGCACATTACACTTTTGTGGACGCCTTAAACTTAATGAACAGCCACTGCAATATACCTCGGTATCATTACGAATATGCAACCAATCTGTATGGCCTCGAATCCATCCTAGCATGGTTGCCCTACGAGAATTTTCCATAGTTAGTGAAAATAAAGAGAAATACTAAGAACAGAAAGAAATTGACTAAAAAGAAGAAACGAAAACTACTCCAAAAAAAGGTAGTAAATTAAACTTAATATTTATAAAAAATTATAGGATAAATATACAATATTACAATATAAAACGGATTTTATTAAATACTAAAGGTCGTAACCTAAATAACACTTAAGGAAACGAAACCAGAAACAATCCCTTATAGAAGAGAATAGAAAATATACTATCTCAAGAACAATAAATACATATATGTATGTGTATGTATAACAGCATGTAAACACGAGAATACACTTTCGAAATTAGCGGACATAATTTTTTAAGCGATTATTACATTTAAACGAAATCATCGAAATAATATATAAATGTATATTCCGTCTTACACGCCACAGTTGAATTAAATTTATGAAGGAATATACACAATGTATTATGCATAGCGACAGAAATAAAAACATCTGTTCGACGAATACAATCGAGCAAGCAAATAGTGGGACTGTTATAACATGCTCACTATACCTGATACCACCACAACGTTTTATCGGGGCAATTGATCATTCAATCGCTTCAGTCCGCTTTTTGATCATCACCAACCGACACACGTCCATTTTAAAACGGTTGCATCAGTCATAAGTATGCGTCAGGCCTAAAGCATCCTCACCAAACGCTTGATTAAGCATTTTCAGAATTTCCGCTGCCGTTTTGCCAAGGTTGAAGTAGAATTTGATTCATGTTCTTTGCTTTTTCACATCAGACATTGCAGTATTGCAGAATAATTCAAACACACTCCAGCAAATATAAACACAAAAACTGTTTGTCACCACCTAGCAAAATATCGATTGACAGACTGACAGTATAGTATAGTTCACACCATCTAGCGCTATGGAGTTGTACTACCATGCCTTCGTGTATCACATTTAAATTAGAGTTTATTAGAAAAAATAATTATTAGTTTCCAAACGAGCCAAAGATCAAACGTTGCTAACTGCATTGCCATAATTATTTTGTAATTAACTTATTTCGAATTGATTGGATATTAACCACCTATTTCTCTATTTATAAAAGCAGCGTATCGTTAAATATTACATCTGAAATATCTAATAATTTACCATAAAGAAAAACAATTAGATACACATATATAATTCGATTCAATAATAACCTTTTTAATACACCTTTTATGAAATTTATAACTTATTATTATTGCCTCAATGTGTACCAAGTATCACAATGTTTAAGTATTAAAGAACGCCTATTTCATGGAATTTGCACTCTAGAACGGAAACAGGTAAAACACATAAAGACTAACTTGCATATAAATATTTATTTCATGTTTTTTTGGTCTTAAATTTCATGAACTTTAGATAAACTAGATACAAAATTCAAGCCATCGTGATCTAATTAGAATACCACTAAGAGCATTCTAACGTCTTGTGATAATTGTACGCCTGGGGATTTCTGTTGAATCTAAACATCTCGCTTCCTTACAACATGAACCAGCATCGATCGGTTACATTAGTTAATTTATTTACTCGGATGAAAGAAATATTTTACCACACCATACATAATTTGTAAATATTTCCTTTTTAAATGAGGAATGTTGGCAATCAGAATTTTTAAAATCTAGATGTATACACCTGGGTTTAAATTCATTTTCCTGTGACATAATCTCTACAGACAGTTGGGCAAATACTGTATCTGTTTTATTTTTATCCAATTAGTAATTAGTTCTAAAAATATACTTTGAATTGCTGGTCAAATAATTACTTTTTAATTATACCAACATGTCTTGTTTCTGGAAGAAACATAAAAACATTTACAAAGTACAAAAATAGATTGAATACTTGTTGCTAATTACAAGATTTTTCGTCGGATACCTTAATAAATTTATGATAATTATTTCAATATTATACGTTGATTGTAAATAATTTCCTGGAAAGTCATCTATGGCTTTAATATTTATTTCTATCACCGCTTATTGTCTGCAATACTCAATTGAATTGGGTTACGCGAATTTATTAGGACTACATATTAAGATATACCAATACGTCAGTCTAATTAATTTAGTCAATCTAATTCAATTCTTATTACTAACTTTTCCGTTTATGTTTTTGTTGTTTTCATTTGTACTTGTTTCTAAATCTAATCTAAAACATTTTAAGCAATCAAATACAATAAATGGTTAAATTTGTTTTAGATTCGGTATCGCAGTCTTATTTTTTAAAGTTTAAGTAATTTATGTTTCTTATAATAAAGTTTCTAGGAAGTCATTCATTTTTTTATTTATTCAAGAGTTTTAATAGAAATATTAATTACTTTCAAGAAAACTATGATACAACTTATATAGATAATACAAAGGAAAGAATATAATTATTTCAATAGTATTTGATGATGCTATTGTTTAGTTAATGAATAAAAAATTAATTATTAATTATGCGCACCTAAAAATATTTCAAACGTCGCTTAGTGTAATGACCTTTGCAAAATATAGATATTTCCATGGGTGGGCATCAACGGCGATGGTATTACCTGCATCCCTTAATAAGCTTCTCGGGCTACGGATTATAGTTTCTGAAAAATACATGAACTGCGCCAAACCACAGATTAGTACTATTTAATGGATATATAATGGAGGTTTGGTGTATTTATTGGGTGTTTATATCAGAAGACTCCAGGTTCGAATCCTGACAGGATCGCCATGTGAGATCAGAAGTGGTTTGGAGAATCGCCATGTGAAGTCAGTTCAGCTAGCTAGACGCAGGATCGCCATGTTATGTCCCCTGGTCCTAGTTATAGCTTCGTTTCCAAGGCGGACTCATTACAGGCCTGTTTTATAGGTGGAATACGCATTTGGGAACAATATAAAATACCGCTTAATATATACATAACAATTACATTACAAGTTACGATGTTCACTTGTATGACAATGTTAAAATCAGATACACCAGACTGACAAGCTTCCTCAGTCTTTAGTATATATATCATCTCTACTTCCTATTAATCTACTTAATGTGACCTGGTTACATATTTAAACTAAAATGTCGAAAGATGCAGTAACTAAAGAGGACGTGTTGCGTTAAATAAGTATTACATTGAATGTGTGGAAATAGGTATCCTACTTTAGTTATCACAAAATGTACAGAAAATGTTATTCCATTCTTATGCAACTGTCAATTAGTAACTAATACTCAACTATGGAAGTGAAAAGACTTTTAAGTCACCGCGGTGCAAATTTACTAATAATGGAGAGCTTCAAATTTCGACAAATCTACAAATTATCCGTAGGTGAAGTTGTGTGACGCTACGCAAACGAACAATGTAAAGCGAAATTATTTACTCTTTGTGATGAACATTTAATTTCAAAAAGTGAATTAGTGCATAATCATTATTTGAACTCTACTACACTTAGCAGAAAAATAATTACGTGCTCTGCCAAAAGGAAAGCAACTAAAAGCCTCGCAGAAAAACCGAGCAAGATTATAAGTTCTGTTGTAAAGAAGACAATTCGAAATTTGGTAACCCGAGTATTAAAGGTTGTATATTAACACATTAAAATAGAAGAAAATTTTAGCCCCGACGAGGTAAAACCATCGCAATTCATGCGCCGGGTCTGATAGGTGCTGCCGCATGTGTCCATTTCATATAGTCGACTAACTCCCCTTAAAGTATTAAATTCGTCGCAGTTCATCTACGCCCATTTCCAGCATTCATTGTAGACAAAACTGCAAACTACAATACATACGAGGGTATATCAAAATATCACGAGACTGGTGCTATAACTTCTTCCACAACTAGAATTTTATACCACACAGAATAGAACATAAAACCTCCATCTCTATGTACTTATCTTCAAGTAGGCTTTGATTTAACTTCTAACGTTTATTAGAGATTAATTACAGAATTGTTAGTGTTTGACGTACCCATCGAAAAAATGAGTCTAGCAAAAATATGTGACAAAATCTAGTGTTCGCTTGGATGAAACTCCAAAAAAAAAAATTTGAAATGATTAAAACTGCCTACCCAGATGATAGTTTAGCACGATGTAGAGTGTAAGAAATTCAAAGACGGTTGTGATTGTGAATCAGTGGAAGATAAACCTCGACGTGGGCGACCACCCTTTGCACGGATTGATTTAAAAATTGCAGAAATTAATAACTTGATCCAAAATGATCGTCGGATTGGCATATATCGAATTTCTGACATTTCTTATGGGTCCACCCAAAATATTATTCATGAAAATTTAGGGTACCGAAACGTCGTGGCAAAATGCATTCCTAAAGTGACGACCGATGAATAAAAAGCCAATCGAGTGACTATTTGTCGGCAGTGGGAAAGGCAACTGCGACATAATCCACAGTTTTTTAAACAATGTTACATGTGAAGAGAGTTTATTTTATCATTACGGCCCTGACTTAAAATCTCAAAGTACGCAATGGAAGCACAAAAGCAGTCCAAGACCGCAGAAGGCGAAAACTGTGAAAAGCGTCGGTAAAGTGATGCACTTAATTTTTTTGATAAATGGGTGGTTATTTATGATCACATTGTACTTAGAGAACATACAGTAACTCGGGTGTACTATTCTAATGTACTTCGAGGCACCCTAAAGGCAAAATTAAAGAAAAAAGCTGCCGCTTTATCAAGACATCGGTTGGTTGCTGAATCATGTCAATGCTCCGGCCCATAGATCAGCGATTTGTCAACGAACACGTGAATTGTGGGTGGAAATTATGGTTCAGCCTACCTACTCACCTGTCCTTGCCCCGTATAACTTCCACTTGCTTCCTGAAGTCAAAAAAGAATTAAGAAGTTGAAAATTGGAATGGAATTTAGATCACGGTGATGGGTATACTAAATAGACTCTCAGAATGCTCTCAGATGTTTATGACAACTGGACAAGGCAGATGTGTTGCACAGAATGGAAAGTACTTTGAAGGATAGTTATGGAAGTTGTCTAAATAAATATTTCATTTTTGTACTACAGAACCAGTTTCGTTATTTTCTGATATTTCCTCGTATTTATCATGCTTTAAAAACTCGTTTATCAAATCTTTAGAAGGAACTTGCTTTTAAATATCTGACAGTTTATTTTCTTTATGTTAAATATATATAAGGGTGAATATTATTTAGTCCATAAAGCTAAATATATATCTTATGATATGTTTATTACTCTCCAGAACCTGGTATTGAATAAACTCAAGTGAAATATTAAAGATCAATAAGTTGTCTCGTAAATGTTCTAATTTAAAATTCTTTATGAACATATATGAATTTAAATGCTCCTTTTGATGTCTAAAGAATTTCCCGTATTTATTTTTCACGGTTGTTTTCCTTACTTCCGCTCTTATTCTTATATTCTTCTGTTAATATATTCTATTCTTATATTCTTCATTTTATATTTTTCTATATTCACAGTAATATCTATAATATATACCGGGTGTTTCAAATTCGACTCTCACCATTGGGATCTCGGTAACGGTAAGAGATACAAGGTGGCTTAAATTAGGGCAAAGTTGCGTATCGGCGAGTCCAATAATTTTACGTTTTAAAATTAAAGTTATCTTGGCTACTTCCGTAAATTTGGCGGAAAAACTGAATATTCCGGTTTTCGTTTTTATTTTTGTACGACTTTATTTCAAAAGTTAGCCAAAATCTATAATTAGATCCTCATTATAACTTTTTGGGCTTCATCTTTTGGCCAGGTCAAAAATCCCTTACGACGTTTCGTTTTTCTCAAACCATCATCAACTTTATTTTTTCTTATAGGCGCCATATTGGGTTTTTGCAGTTATGAATAGCCCGTTTTATTACTTTTTTAATGATGTATCACAAGTTACGCTTGTATTTCCCCAAATCCAAAATATTGAAGAAAAACTTATACCAAAGTAAGCTTTGATTTTTTTCAATTTGTCACATGTAAATGACATTTTGATACATTGTGAATCTCTGTGTCGTTAAAAATGGAGACATCGGTAATGTATTTGAACATGTAAAAATATGGAGACAGAATGGATGAGGAAACTAAGGACAATTTAGTCAATGATGTAAAATTAACGTTAAATTATCGTATAATTTTCAATAAAAGTAGATAGATGAGAGGAGAGACCTCAAAATACATTGAAAAAACTAACCATAATAATAATGACTAAATAAAAATAATAATTACAACAGATGCTCAAAATGTCCTCCGTGATTCTCCAAGCAGAACTCTACTCTTCTCTCTATGTTGTGCACTGCGCGATGTATTTCCCGTCTCCGTAATCTACCAAACTCCCTAATGATGTTGATTCGGAGCTCCTCGATATTTTGGTACTCACCCGCCCGTAAATTCTATTTTTAAGTGTACCTCATAAAAATGTGTCGAGGACACTAAGATCTGGAGACCTGGCTGGCCATCTTACTGGTCCATTATTCCCATCCATCCCGATCCATCTGTCACCAAACCTTTCGGTAAGATAATCAGATACCAGTCTTGAGTTGTGAGGTGGAGCACCATCGTGTTGAAACCAGATGCTGTTGTAGTGGATCAAAGGTAAGTTATCTAAATAGTCTTCGAGAGTTGTCGCCAAAAACTGATGATAAGTTTCTCCATTCAGAGTGCCGTTAAAGAAATGAGGACCCAAAATTTTGTCTTTATAAATACCGGCCCACACGTTAAGACTGAATCGAACTTGCGGCCGAATTTCTCGAAATTGCCTAGGGTTGTTTACGCTCCAGATGTGTTCATTGTTCCGACTGAATATTCCACAATTCGTAAAAGTGCTTTCATCTGTCCAAACCACATTTTCTAGGAAAGCTGGAAAATCGGGTCTCCTTTGTACCCAACCACAAAATTGTAATCGCCTTTCGGAATCACCTGAATGTAATTTTTGTGATATGTGAATTTTGTAGCATTTGAAACCACTTTTTTTTAGGTGTCTCCAAGCACTCGTATGAGAAGAAGCATCTACATCGGAGGAAACTTGTCGTGTGGATTTGCCCGGGTTCATATTTATCTGCAAGATATCTACTTTTATTGAAAAGTATACGATAATTTAACGTAAATTTTACCTCATTGACTAAATTGTCCTTAGTTTCCTCATCCATTCTGTCTCCATATTTTTGTCTTGGTTTTTCAAACGAACCAAACTCAGAGAGATTTCTATCCAATAATTTAAACAAAGTTCGATGAGGTTGTCGTCTTTCGGGATACATGTTCAAATACATTGCCGATGTCTTGACACCGTTTCTATCGTTTTTGTAATAAATTTTCACCATATCTCGTTTTTCTTCATTGGTAAACTCCATTTTGAACTACACAGAGATTCACAATGTATCAAAATGTCATTTACATGTGACAGATCGAAAAAAAACAAAGCTTACTTTGGTATAAAAGTTTTTCTTCAATATTTTGGATTTGGGGAAATAGAAGCGTAACTTGTGATACATCATTAAAAAAGTAATAAAACGGGCTATTCATAACTGCAAAAACCCAATATGGCGCCTATAAGAAAAAATAAAGTTGATGATGGTTTGAGAAAAACGAAACGTCGTAAGGGATTTTTGACCTGGCCAAAAGATGAAGCCCAAAAAGTTCCAATGAGGATCTATTTATAGATTTTGGCTAACTTTTGAAATAAAGTCGTACAAAAATAAAAACAAAAACCGGAATATTCAGTTTTTCCGCCAAATTTCCGGAAGTAGCCAAGATAACTTTAATTTTAAAACATAAAATTATTGGACTCGCCGATACGCAACTTTGCCCTAATTTAAGCAACCCTGTATCTCTTACCGTTACCGAGATCCCAATGGTGAGAGTCGAATTTGAAACGCCCGGTATATATCGATAATATATCGATAATATCTAGTAATATATTTAATTGCAAAATTCTAAATAAATTTCCATAACCGCCATTATAAAGAAATTTCTGTAAGTTAAAAGTTTATACACGTGTAAACATTCACATATTACATTAACAATGTTTTTCGATAAAACTTTACTTATACGACAACCTGCTAGTTTATCAGTTTTTCGCTGAATTGAATATGCGGAGGCTGCTTCCTTTCCACTGAGCTTATGTAACAGGTGACTAAATGGTTGTAATTTTTTGTCTTAGGGCAATAATTACGCAACTTTACATTGACATGCCTCATTTTTAAATTTAAATTTGACAAATTTTAAAGGAATTTTCCGCCCTTCACTATATTAAGAAAACATAACTGAGTTACTATCGAAGACATAACCTTAGTTATAACGACCTATGGGAATCAAATTCATTACATCCCCTTGCTGAACAATGACAGAAAGATACAAAATTTCATTACATAGAGAAGGAAAAACAATAAAGACCGTTGTTGTGTATATTGTGTTGCATATTTGACGACGCTATTATGAATAGATTCATCACGACCGCTTACATTAAATTTGACAGTTGACAACATCAGTAAATGTCAAAAAATTAAAAAGTTGTGAGTTCGTCTCTTTTCTTAATCTGTACAATGAGTGATAGTGAAAGCAAAAATGGATATTATGTTCGAGAATAATCCACCAGATTGTAAACAAACCGCTACCTCCACAACAAAGCAGTTACTCCCAGAAAAATCCAAGTTGCGATATAACAGAATGTATTCACTATTTAGATTGCGGTTGAAATCAAAGTACACCTGGAATAAGTAACTGTATTCTGTTCTGCTTAATAAAGCATTCTACATTTTGCAACTATTTAATTTCACTAAATACTTTTATGTTATTTTTTTGAGTAAATATTATGGTGCGGGCGAAAAAATGTTGTACGCAACACGGGAGCAAGGTGATATTACAGTCTCGACATGGTTAAGCTCTCGGCTTCGCCCAAAGTGCAATACCCATGTTTCGACTGCAAAATATTACTTCAGTCTCTCGATACGTAAATAACTATTGTTTTGAAATAATGTTTACTGTCGAGCAAAATACTTTGTTGTAATAGCATATTTTGGAAGCTACTTATAAAATTAAGATGGGGATTGGATATATTCCAAGCAGTTAGCTTAGAAGCAATTTATCGAAGTATATCCAGAAAAACAAATTGAATTGAACACTTTTCACAATACAGTGTTAGAAAAATCCAACCACTGGTAATGTGGCTAAAGGTAAATCCACTAGTCATCCCACTGTTGTTACACTCGATATTTTGGAAAATATGAATCAAAATGTTGAAGAAAATCCTCATATTTCTATATATCGTCTGCTCCAACTAATAGGTAAACTCTAATTAACAATTAATCTCTTCTTTTAATCTTTCCTACATCTATTCTAGAATTATCCTATGAATTGTCTATCAAATTCGCCCACCTAATTTTTGACAACAAATCTAATTTTGTCTGATATAATGATCATTGCATAATAACATTGACCAGCAAGATATTACTTTCTATTCTGGGGAAGCGTGGTTTCACCTGTCCATTAATAGTTATAGAACTGTGCCGGCAGACAACAATAAGTTAAAATTGTGATTTGGGCGACCTAGATTCTTTAAAAAAAGCAATAGACGCACAAAGATACGAAACCATTATTTTGGAGTTATTTATAAATCAGTTATATAACATAACCATTAACTAATGGCTAGTTCCAACAGGATCCTGCCACACCAAACACTCCACATATAACTATAAATTATTTACAGCATTTTTTTCGAGACCGATTTATAAGTGTAGGTTTATGGGCAAGGAGATTCGTAGCTAGATTACTTTTTATTGTCTTATTCAGAAAACGTAATATTTCGGAATCCCATAAACAATTTGCAAGGACTACAGTATGCAGTTCAAGAGGAAATTGCAAATGGGCCATTTATCTCTATTAATTCAATGTTACTTACAAGTAGAAGGCCAACATTTTGAGCGTTTTCTTTGAATAATGTACATACATAATTTTAGTATTTGCCTCAAACATTTATGGTCACTCGGTAGCAGGCCATCATATTTTCCTACATATTTTGTTCGACTTAGTTATTTACAAGCTTAATAATAGTGATATTTGAAAAATTATGTACTGAAGTATTTTTTTTATCAACAAAAAGTTTAAAATAATTATTTGTGCAAGAAATCATGCAATTGAACAAAAAGCATTATCGAACTACATTTTTTTGCAATTGCAAATATGGCTTAAACCGTAAGAAATGTTTTGAAGAAGTCAATCGGATATTTGGCGACAATTCTTTAGCTACCGTTAACGGTGGCACAATGAATTTTATAGAAATTGACTTTCCCTAAATGACAACTTTCGGGGTTCTAAACCAAAATCGTCTGTTACTGAAAAGAAATTATGGTTTTGCTTGGAACATGATTGAAGAAGACCGACATAATACCGCAAATAGTGCCCAATCAATCCCAAAAAATTGGTATGAAAGCCACTAACAACACAACGTTTCACAAACATTTGAAGGTACATAAGCTTTTTTCCCATAGGACCACACACAATTTGATCCCAGTTTAAAACGAAGGTCGCGTGAGATGGAGCAGATCTATACACTATATTGCTTTGCCAATGGATCGTCTCATCTAATTAACAACATAATTACACATGACGAAGCTTGGGTATATTGCTATGATCCCAAAAAAAAAAATCAGAAATTTGGATCTTCAACAACAATTGTTCTAGAAAAAAGCCGAAACAAAAATATAATTTCCACATTCTTTCTTAATTAATATTTCCACTGTGACACTACAAGACCGACGTACTGTAATTCAAATTAATACACTACGATTTGTCAGTTTGTTTACCTCAACTTCACCGGCGGGAACCGTTCAAGGATCATCTTGCATCGCGATAATACTCAAAGTCATACTGTTGCCCAAACTATTATTGGAATGCCCAGAACGTTAGCGTATTGCCTAAGTAGAGATACTATGGTATTTAAAGCGGCCACATTGCATAATTTTGTTGGAGAAATTAATAGACACGGTGGAACAAATCACACCGTGGCCATCTTCTCCATTAGCCAAGCAATGTTAAGCGTACTAGATTCATTAGACTAGTATGGAATTGTGTGTGAATTGAATGAGCTTAGCAATCGCAAGAAAGCGAGGTTAGCATGGGTGCCAGGACACGAATAGGTCTAATGAAAAGGCGTATAAATTGGCTAGGCAAGCCTTATCCTAAGCCTTATAAGACGGGAGCCTTCTTCTGACATTGCAGTAAGAATGATTGAAATAGCCATGAAAAAGAGGACTGAAAATATATATATAGGAAAAGGTGAAAGAACTCCCTAGATCACAAACTAGCAAAACAGTTCTTAAGGAAACATTCGCCTAAGTCTACAACGGATGTACTGAATAGATGCTAAGATAATACCCAATTCAGCTAAGAGGAAATCGCGATTCATGTATTATGCCAATGCAAAGGTTTAACAAGAACGCGGTTCCTACAAATAGGAAATCAATATCCTAATGCGGAACTATATCTAAAAGGACCGCTTTCGAACTCGCTAAACTTAATTAAAAGAACAGAGCTAGAAGAAATATTCTAGCGAGGCATGAGGACCACAATAGATCTATAAAGGTCGTTCTGGAAGAGGTTTTACGGCCACCTCAAGTAATCTAATTTAATCTAATCTAATCAGACTTAACACCCAATGATTTCTTGATGTTTCCACGTGGAAAAGACAAGTTACAGTTTTTACTCTTAACGTTTGCTGAAGAAGCAGGTGACGCATTTTAAAATGAAATAAACATCCTAATACGGTAGAATTGGAGAAAATATTTGGAAGATTTATTTTCAAGAAAAAAAAACACTAACTTCGGAAAATTTTAAATCAATGTTCTTCGTCAAAACATTTTAGAGTACTTTACTAGGCTCACCAGTATATATATATATATATATATATATATATATATATATATACCGGGTGCGGCAATAGTGTGTCGGCGGAGCTTAGCATGAAAACTAATAAAGTTGTAACAATGAAATTTTACGTACACATGTAGTATGCTACAGTGCATTTTCTAATTTTATTTATATATTTACAGGGTGTTCCAAATTTCCGCAACCACTTTCAATTTTTTTTTTTTTATAGATTGCTATACTTTCTTGTTATTATGATGATAGCCACCCAAATTATCTTTGCAATGATATATGACAATGTGCACTTACAACTGTTAGTTTTGGTTTTATTGCAAATTTTGTTAAAATCTTGACAGTTGCAGCGTCTAACATTTTAAGTCTTAGCCTGAAAATGGGTGCAGTGCCTCACGTAACTTTTTTGTTACCAATTTATGGACTAACACGTTATATGTTTTGAGGGTGAACAACGTGACAACATATACAGAGTGTTAAATATGTCGTGCCAAAGTTATCGAAGTTTAAAGGCTATTTTCTCTTTTTTTTTAATTGAACCTATAATTTTTTTATTAGTCAGCAAATTCCTTGTAAAATTGCCGTTAAAATGGTACCAATAACACAGTACTTATTTCTAGTATTTTCGAAGTTATAACCCTTTAATGGGATATACCTATGTTTATAATATTCAATATGCGGTGCTGCATCTAATAGTTTGGTGGTTGGCCATGAAATGATTTCAAACAAAGTAACTTTTACAAACACCTGTTTCTTAATTCTTTATTATTAGTTTTAGAATTACATTTTGTAATTTTTCAATAATAAAACAAAATTAATTTGAAATGTGTTCAAATATATTTCCATTCTGCTCTACACATGCTCTTAATCGCCTCTGCATCGACAGACTTACATTTTGAGCCATGTTGTTTTCACTTACTTGAAGAAAAGCGTTTCTGATTCGTTGCTGCATGTTCTCTGCCGTTGTAGGAGGTGTTTCGTAAACTATATTTTTTAGATCTGGTGACCGCGGTTGCCAGCTTATAAAGCTTCCTCTCCCAATCCACCTATTGGTGAATACCCTATCTAAATGTGTTCTTGCAGCAGCACCGTAATGTGCAGGTGCACCATCATGTTGGTACCACAATCTCCTTATGACGTTATCTGGTAGGTCTTCTAACAGCAATGATAAATTATTTTGTAGGAAATTTGTGTAATTTCACAATTTAAAGTATTATTAAAAAAGAATGGACCTACAATAGTGTTTCCTATTATGCCTCCCCAGGTGTTAACACTCCATTTTTGTTGGTATAAAATGGGTTGCACAAAATGAGGGTTTCTAGTGTCATAATAATGAGAATTTTTTCTGTTTGTTATTCCACAATTAGCAAATGTTGCTTCATCTGTGAAAAGCACATGATCAAGAAAAGTTAGATCTTGTCGTAATTGGAAAAGTAGCCATTCACAGTAAACAAGTCTCCTTTCAAAATCCGTTTGTAATAAGCCTTGATGATTTTGAATTTTGTAAGGGTGAAATTTATGTTTTTTTAAAATCCTTCTTACAGCAGTGACTTCTATCCCGTGTTCTTTCGAAATTATCCTTGTAGATACGCGCGGATTTTCCACAACGGACTGGACGACTGTCACTTCATTATCTTCTGTAACCATAGACTTAGTTCTTTCATGTTTGACATAATTCACTGAACCCGTCCGAAGAAACCTTGTCAACAAATTTTCAAACGTCTTAATATCTGGTGCTCTTCAGTGAGGATACTCCATAGCATATGTTCTTGATGCTAAAAGTGGATTTCTATTGCTAGCGCCAAGAACAAATACCATGTCTATTAGCTCCTCCTTCGAAAAATTCATTCTAAAGAAACACAACTATAAACTATTACGGCATAGACATAAAAAATAATGACAACAAAACGATATAACTGACAACAATATAACAACTAATAACGAACAAACGGAAATTGATAATTAACTAGCCGAACTTAAATTATAACAATTAAACGCGATTACAGTAAAGAGAAACTATTGAAAAACACTTTATATGGAAATTTTAAGTAGATATTTGACGTTTGGTTACACAGCAATTTTTGCTTAATATCATTTCATGGCCAACCACCCAACTATTAGATGCAGCACCGCATATTGAATATTATAAACATAGGTATATCCCATTAAAGGGTTATAACTTCGAAAATACTAGAAATAAGTACTGGGTTATTGGTACCATTTTAACGGCAATTTTACAAGGAATTTGCTGACTAATAAAAAAATTATAGGTTCAATTTAAAAAAAAAAGAGAAAATAGCCTTTAAACTTCGATAACTTTGGGACGACATATTTAGCACTCTGTATATGTTGTCACGTTGTTCACCCTCAAAGCATATAACGTGTTAGTCCATAAATTGGTAACAAAAAAGTTACGTGAGGCACTGCACCCATTTTCAGGCTAAGACTTAAAATGTTAGACGCTGCAACTGTCAAGATTTTAACAAAATTTGCAATAAAACCAAAACTAACAGTTGTAAGTGCACATTGTCATATATCATTGCAAAGATAATTTGGATGGCTTTCATCATAATAACAAGAAAGTATAGCAATCTATTAAAAAAAAAAAAATTGAAAGTGGTTGCGGAAATTTGGAACAGCCTGTAAATATATAAATAAAATTAGAAAATGCACTGTAGCATACTACATGTGTACGTAAAATTTCATTGTTACAACTTTATTAGTTTTCATGCTAAGCTCCGCCGACACACTATTGCCGCACCCGGTATATATATATATATATATATATATATATATATATGTGTGTGTGTGTGTGTGTATATGAGGGTAACCCTCATATACACAACTAGAAAGCATAAATATGTATATAAAACTCAATGAAAATAAATTATACCTACATTATTTAGGCAATACTTATAATAGTATTCGAAATTAATTAACTTATCAATTTTTGCGTTCATATTTTATGAACAAATAGCGTAATTGCAGATATATTATGGAGAAATGTGTCATTTGTTTATCTCCATAATGAATTAAAGGATCAAATTTTAAATTCCCCTCGAAGACATAGGATGTTGCAGTTGAAATAAGTTCAATTAATTAATAATCTATAAACATAATAATTTATTTTAATATATTGCCATACTTATGCAAAATTTTAAATTCTGTCAGACAAGAACTTCCATACTATTAAATGTTAAATTCTTAGTTGCCGTTTGAACATTTTTTATAGTTCATAAGACGGCATTCTGTAAGTATTTCATCTGAAAACACAATTGAGTTTAACATTTTAATTTTAATGTTATGCACTCCTTTAGAATATTTTTCTATATTTATTTATTTTATATTCATAGAGCGCTGCGTAATCAATAACTTTTTGATTAATAGCAGATATTAAGTTTTATGTTCTATCAAGTATTGAAAAATAAAATACTTCGTGAACATGTCAAGCTATTATTTAATCATTTATTCTACATAACAGTATACATGGTCACAATGCATTTGTATATTTTCTGCCAAGTATATTAATTCCTTCAAACCAGGTGAAATTTTCCATGGTCCTTCGAGCCGGATTCAAAGAACTATTTAACAATGGTTCTTTGTAATCGCATTTGTTGGGGAATTAACCTTGGTCCTTCGATAGATTTAATCCACTACCATTATTATTCTTCGTAGCTGAAGTTATATAATAATTTTATCCTGATAATATACTATACTTGTATTCATGTATACCGAGTTAACAAAAAAAGGTTGTCAGACATTTAACCCAATTATAGTACTAGTAGAAACAAACAACAAAATTTTAGTCAACATGGATCCGCAACTAAACTGTTTCTGACATTAGTCAATTTAAAATTATTTTATTAGGATAAAAATAACAAATAAATCCTGATCACAATGTACACGAAGCAAAATATAATTTAAAGTAAAACTAAAGAAACTGTTCTACATGTTCACCGTTCATTGCTAAGTACGCTTAACACCTCCCTATGAAAGCTCGGCGCATCCCTTCGAAAATTTCTGCTGAATTGACCCAAAACAATGTACGATTCGTTGCCTGAGTTCTACCAAATTTTTTACAGGCTGGCGTACAGTAATTGTTTCAGATGTCCCGAAACACAGAAGTCGAAAGGTGTCAGGTTAGTGGACCTAGGAGGCTATTCAGTTGGAGTACCACATCCTACGCATCTTCCATTGTAATCTTGATTTTTTTAAATTGCAACTGTTATGGAAAAATATGCGTAAGCTCCATCGTGTGTAAACCATGTGTTGTAATCTGTTAAAAACTGGCACATCTTTTTTTAAATCCAACTGTACTTGCCCCATTAAACAATCTGGAGCAACTAAAGTTTCCAAAATAGCAAGCCAAACATTTAGCGAAAAATTATTTTGATGAGGCAATTCAAGAATAACATTGGAATTTTCATCTACCCACACGTGATTGTTATGAAAACTGAATATCTGGCCTCTTGTAAACCTAGCCTCGTCACTAAATAAAATCTGAGACGTAAAAGTAAACTTTCTGCCAGAGTTTGGAAAAGCAATTGGTCAAAATTCCTACGTGCATCATAATGGAGAAGACCAAGAACTTGCACACACTGAATTTAGTACGGGAATAGCTGCTGTTTACGCGGAATTTCCCAAATCAGAGGCTGACTGACGTTCAGCCTCGAGGCAAGTTTTCCAGTGCTAATATATTGGTTGTCTTCTACTCGTCTCAAATTTTCTATGAACTGATCAAGGTCTGCCAGAACCTCCATAAATTTAAAATCAGTTTCGGACAGCCGATTATGAAGTCTTGAGCATACATACGCCTTGCTTCAGCAACTTTACCATCCACACGACCGTACATACAATGCATGTCGGCCGTTTCTGCATTTACGTGCTCAGGTATAATTTAAAAGATAAAAATTGATGCAAATGTAGAAAAAATTGACGCAACTGATTAGTAATCTAGTAATAGATGTTTGGCGGAACTAATTTTAAGGTACCACAAATTTATTTTACAAATGCGATAGCCCTCAAAACCCAAAATTTAAAATTTTGATTTTAAAACAGAAAATCGACAATATGTCAGAAACAATTAAGTTGCAGACATCTTGATTAAGCCTTTCTTGCTTTTCACCATTACTGTAATTGGGTGAAATATTCGATAACCACAATAATTTGAATGTTGTGATCCAAAATTAGTAAAGCTGTTAATACACCATCTTAGAAGTACAGTTCTGTGCAATAAATTGGCATACACGTCTTACTGCTCATTCTGACATTATTTTATCACTGTGAAAACGGCTTATTTTTCCCATATTTAAAAGGTTATGATAACGTCTTCATTATTGACATTAGTTGTCAAAGTGCTTGATTCTATTCATCTTCTATACAACTATCAAGGTTAGCAATACTTGGTATGATCTTATGTAGGTATGCGTATAAAGAAAATTTACTACAATACATAATTGTTTAATATTTAACACGAAAAATAAAATACAAGTAAAAATAAATATAAAACCATCACAAGAAAACATTAATATTTCGTCATACTACAATTTACTTCAATGACTCTATCCAATCGATGGGGCATTGAGTTTGCTAATTGGTGCATGTAATTTTCATCCGCCGCTAATTCTTCCCAAGCATTTTCTGTAGAGTCCCAAAGGTGATTCATATTAAGAAAATTAATATTTTGAGAATATAATTTTAGTTAATAAACCCCACATATTCTCAATGCGGTTCAAATCTGGGCTGTTAATGGGCCACGGTAACATTTCAATGTTATTGTTATTTGGCCATGTTCTAACAACATTAGCCGTATGTACAGAACAATTATCATGTTTCTAAATAAAATTTTCCGGATATAATTGTCGAACAGTCGGTAGCATTACATTTTCTAATATATGGCTATAGTTGTCAGCATTGAACCGCCCGTCTACAACCGTAACAAACTCCTAGCCCCTTGATAACTGCACCAACCCCATACATTTACGTTGAACCATCTACTCCTTTTTACTGGATATATATATATATATACTGTTCATTAATTCGTGTATGCGACGGTCTATACACACGTATACGACCATTATACGTAGATTGAAATAGCTTTTCATGAGTGAATATGACATTTTGCCAAAAAGGCAATTCCCTATAAACATGATTTCTGTCAGCGATAATTTTTTAACTGCCACACTATTTTTCAAGTCTGATTCTTGAATTCTCCGATTAACTGTGGATCGTGATCCAGGAAAATTTACTGCAGTTTTAACATTATTAACGGTATTAAAAGGGTTTTCCCGCAAATGCCGCAAAAGCTAAGAAGACACTCTTTCTTCGTATGCCGATATTCGTGGACGAGCAGAACCACGTCTCCTCGATACTGTTCCTTCCTCCTCCCACCGTTTCTTAATTTTTAGCACAGTAGCTTTATTGATGCCAAATTGCTGTGCTACTGCTCTAATTGACCAGTTATCTTCAAATTTCCCTATAATGCGCGCCTTATTTAACAAATCTGAATGCGCGGGTATATTTCGATCTATATCTGTCAGTCAAGTATGACAAATTGATTTGACGGGATATGACAAATGGAAGTGTCAAAGCCTGTATACATTTATATTTAATCCAGTAATTATGGAAACCAAAAGCCTGATTTAAATTACCGTATATTAAGTGTACGCTAATTTATTGCACAGAACTGTACATGTAAAAGTATATGTAAAGTAACGAGCCATCGAAAAAATTCATAATTGGAGTAGACTGTGAAATTGGGTTGGTACTTTAACCACTTCCACATAATAACACATTACTTGATGTTTGACAGTTTCATTTGGTTTCATTGTAAAAAAAAGGTTATGGCATTGAAATGATACTACAACAAAAAATAATACAAATAATTTATTTAATATCGAAATCATAATCAAAATTTACATATAGCTACAGAAGTTATTGAAAATGTCCATTTACATCTAAACACAAACAATTTTCTTAATAAGAGTTTTGAAAAATTTGACACAAACTTATAGTTTCAATGTCAAATAATAAATGTCATTATGTGGAAGTGGTTAAAGTATCAACCCAATTTCACAGTCTACTCCAATTATGAATTTTTTCGATGGCTCGTTACATGTAAAAATTGAAACGCTTGTTGCCACAATACACGTTAATATTTCGAATCAAGAATGACAAAGGAAAATAACATTTTGTTTTTGGTAAATAATAAAAAAATATCGGCAGTACCTGGAATAACTTGAAATAACTTCTTTTGTGTTGTCTCTGAAATTTATTGTGAGCTTCTGAGAGACGGATATTAAAAAAAAATGAATCTGATGCAGTGGCTTCTACTACTATAGTAAACAATGCCATTAACCTAACATCTTTTTGAAAAAGAAACTCGTGACAAAAACAAAAACCGAAACCATGTGATATATGCTAATGTCATATTGCCAACACTTACGTTTGCAACCAACTTTAAAAGCTATAATCCCCAGAATTCACTAGAAATACACATAAATAACCTTGAAATTTAACGTAAAATTTTCTGTAAAACACATTTCAAGAGACGTTGTTCAATAAATATGTGTATAAATACATGTAATTTATGGTGGTGTATGACTAACTGAAAAGAAATCGGATGTAGGGGAGAATGTTGGACCGATTGTACCTTGGTCCAGTTTAAAAATTTCTGCTTTATAGCGATCTATATGGGCATGACTATCATAAACATAAACGTTACGTTCCTAGATAGCACCACACGTAATGTCGATAATACGCATTAATTTGTTGCTGAACAGATCGTTGAATTTTAAGCGTGTTGAAAGTAAATTCTTATCGGGTTACTATTGTTACATTTTCCTAGGAATAATATTAGCTAAATTGGTGAGTAGAATCATGTTTTAGCTATTTCCTATTAGTATAGGAATAAATTAAAACATAAGTGTTAAGACGTATAGGTTCATGAATCTCTCGCATGCCAAAATTTACCTTGGACCAACAGTAAGAATGTAATGTATCAGGATAATTGAAACATACATGAGTAGGTAAACCCCACCAGTTTTGTATAATACAAAGGTATTTTTAATAATATAAAATATTATTAAAAATCTGGTGTGAAGAACACAAATGCAGGTTCACTATTAATATTTTCTGTGAACGTGTCCGAATATATCCTATCCCCAGAGACGTAGATACGTATTTCACCTTTCTACAGGCTCATCGGTACGCCCCTGCTGGAGAAAGGATATTCCCAGACATATTCACAGAAAAGAACCACATCGCCCTATCACCGTAATTATTCAGACCGGGCGCAGAAGTAAATTCGGCGCTGCCTGTTGTCAGACAGCCGTTACTTCAGGACGTCGTTACTTCACATTAATTATGTGGACGGTATGCGAGGTACTTCGGCTGTCTGACAACAGGCAGCGCCGAATTTACTTCTGCGCCCGGTCTGAATAATTACGGTGATAGGGCGATGTGGTTCTTTTCTGTGAATGTGTCTGGGAATATCCTTTCTCCAGCAGGGCGTACCGATGAGCCTGTAGAAAGGTGAAATACGTATCTACGTCTCTGGGGATAGGATATATTCGGACACGTTCACAGAAAATATTAATAGTGAACCTGCATTTGTGTTCTTCACACCAGATTTTTAATAATATTTTATATTATTAAAAATACCTTTGTATTATACAAAACTGGTGGGGTTTACCTACTCATGTATGTTTCAATTATTCTGATACATTACACATGCGGTTAAGCCGTAGTATGAGTGAAGACACAAATAAAATGCAGTTTTCTAGAGAGTTTGGCTGTGCCAACGTTTGGAAGGACGTCGTTACTTCACATTAATTATGTGGACGGTATGCGAGGTCCTTCGGCTGTCTGACAACAGGCGCCGAATTTACTTCTGCGCCCGGTCTGAATAATTACGGTGATAGGGCGATGTGGTTCTTTTCTGTGAATGTGTCTGGGAATATCCTTTCTCCAGCAGGGACGTACCGATGAGCCTGTAGAAAGGTGAAATACGTATCTACGTCTCTGGAGATAGGATATATTCGGACACGTTCACAGAAAATATTAATAGTGAACCTGCATTTGTGTTCTTCACACCAGATTTTTAATAATATTTTATATTATTAAAAATACCTTTGTAGTAAGAATGTACCTTGAACCGGTCCAAAGTACAATTTACTTTTCTGTGTTTTATTGAAAATTTAAAATATTAATATTTTTTTTTAGAAAATTATGCCTAGAAGTAAACAATGTGAGAAACGTCCTCCGGTAAATATCGAGTGTTTAAAAACTACAATTGATGATGTTCTAAAAAGAAACTTTTCAGTTGGAAAAGCTGCCAAAAATAATTCAATTTCAAAATCAAAAACAACTTTACTTCGGCATTTAAAAGTTCATAAATTATCATATAATGAACGATTTTGCTATACATCTAATATTAAATATTCGTTAAAGTATTCGTCGAACAAGAGGAAAATATGTTAGCAGATTATGTATTAACGGTATCAAAACTACATTATGGGTTTTCAAAGGACGCGTTGGCTAAGTTATCTAAGTTGATCCAAAGTACATTAATCTATGGTCCATGGTACAACAGCATATTGTACCTTAGACCAAATGACATTGTTTCTATAACTTCCATTATCATACATTATTTCCATTAATCATAAATAAAGACGGCAGACTATGTGCCCCAGCAGTGGCGTTGCGTGGAGAGTTTAGCAGAATAACAGTGCGCTTACTTAAAAATAAATATATCGAATCCCTATACAAAACGTTAAGAAAAAACATAAATAACTTACCCAACATGTTTACATTGTTGCAAAAAAATGCGGATGTGCGCGATGAAAAAACTGCACCATAATATATGTTTCTGTATTAGTCTCGGAAAGGTTCGTACGTAGCGACGTATATATATATATATATATGTTTATATACAGAGAAGGATAGTTCGACGTTGAGAGATGTTATATTTGCATAGTTAAAGCGCTCTTTGTATCTGTACAACGGATCTTCAGTATTGGTAAAAAGTTGCCCTAATTTTGTAAAATCTACATTTTTATCTAATACACTGTTAAATTTTTCACGGACACAATCACTTTTTTCATCTTCAAGGATATGCAGCACAAGTTTTACATGGTCAATAATTGCTTATGAGTCGGATAAGGACAGCGCAGTGTTCTGTAAGTTTTTTATTGCGTCCAGTATTGGAACGTAACTGTCGTAAATAATTTTTAAATTTGCTGCAACTTGAGGATTGTTAAATTGAACCTGGCTGAGCCGTATTGCAGCTGCTTCTTTGGCATCTAGTTGTAAAATCACTGATTTAATTTTTTCAAAATGTTTATAATAATAAAATGCTGCTTCTAACCAAGTACCCCATCGTATAAGAATTGGTTGCGGCGGTTCGGGTATATCAGGACACAGCGAATGAAATAGCCGAATCCGTTTCGGAGATTTAAGAAAAACCGCTTTCGTCTGTCCTATCAATTGATCCACATCAGTGATGTGGATCAACTGATAGGACTGATCCACATCAGTGATGTGGATCAACTGATAGGACAAACGAAAGCGGTTTTCTCTCAACGTCGAACAACCCTTCTCTGTATATAAACATATATGTATATACGTCGCTACGTACGAACCTTTCCGAGACTAATACAGAAACATATATTATGGTGCAGTTTTTTCATCGCGCACATCCGCATTTTTTTGCAACAATGTAAACATGTTGGGTAAGTTATTTATGTTTTTTCTTAACGTTTTGTATAGGGATTCGATATATTTATTTTTAAGTAAGCGCACTGTTATTCTGCTAAACTCTCCACGCAACGCCACTGCTGGGGCACATAGTCTGCCGTCTTTAATCATAAATAAAAAACAAGCTTACTATGTGTAGAAAAGTCTACAGAAAATAAGACCATTCAATTAAAATTTGCTTATCTTTTCTCTATTTTCAATAGAGTGTATTTTTGTAAAATTGGTCCAAGGTACAACAGTCTCCCCTACATATCAATATTACATGATTAATAAATATGCTTTACTTTAAATATGTTAACGACATGTAGTAATTAATTCGAACGAAACATTTGGAAACAAATCCTAAATAAATATTTTTCCGGAACTTAGCATTAAAGGCTGTTATACACAATCATAGAAATACATGTGAAAATCTATGTAGAAATACATGTAAAATACATGTAAAAATTGAAGCGCTTGCCACAATACGCGATAATATTTAGAATCAAGGATGACAAAGTAGAATGACATTTTGTTGTTGGTGGATAGTAAATATTGGCACTCCTTGACGTAACTTGACATCATTTCTCTTATGTTCTCTTTTTTAATTTATTTTAAGTTTCCGAAAGACTTGTATTTAAGAAAAAAGGTGAACCTAATGCAGTAGCTGTAATTACTATAATAAATAATAACAAAATCAATGTGATAAATGGTAATGTCATAATGCCAACATCCACGTCTTCAACCAATTTCAAAACCTATAATCACTAGAATTCACTAGAAATACTTGTGAATGACCTTGAAAAATAGGATAGGACTTATTCTATCAAGTTTGTACATGTAGGAATTTGAGTTAAAATTAGCTGTAATACACGTATTTATTGAACAATTCCTTGTTCAATAAATACATGTAATTTATGATCGTGTGTAACAACCTTAAGGAATATTAAATATCGACAACTATTCACTAAATATTCAACGAAATGCTTCTAGAATTGAAACACGAGTAAAGTAACTTTGACACAAGTATTTTAATCATAATATTACAAATGTAACAACAATAAAATTGCATACATCTTAAAACTCCCCTGGGCAAACAATTTTTTTTTTCAATCTCGCTACTAGTGCGATAGATAGTATGGAAAATTAATTTCTTGCTGAGCAATCGAGCATAAAGTTTAGTAAATAACATTTATTCAAGTACAATATTATTAAAATATCTTTAAGTTTTTTAATTAGCAGTCGAAAATAATAAATAAGCATTTTGTTTTAAAAGTTCCAGAATTTGTGCCGGGAAATACACTACTGGGTGCCCTCTCTGACACTCTGAATTCATATACGGCACATAATATAATTTTCAGCGAGATTTCAATTTTTCATACGTTATTTTTTCTTTCAAGGACAGGCTGTATAAGTTAAACTGAACGCTTCTGATTTAATAACAGGATATTGTTGTCTATTAATTGTCTAGCATGATAATAATAATAATATGAAAATAGTAAACTATCAATTAACAACGCTTTTGGTCACAATAGCAGACTGAATTTGTAATAAACAGAAATAACATTTAATTTATCTCATTACAGCAGTAATTTCTTTGTTTAAGATATGGCGTGATAATTCAATGTGTAATTCTTTTGTGGCTTAAAGATTGCGGTATTTTATTTTATTTAAGATTTTATTAAAATAAAATAAAAGACAACGGGAGTCCACTGCCTAGTATGATTTAATATTATACTTTATTACATATATTTTTTCAATTTCTATGTTATCGATTCAATACTCCCTCCATAATTATGTAGTGGTGGTTTACAATGCCTGCATACATAGACATGACTGCTACAACAGCGACAAAACATCAGAAGGCATTAATAATACCTATAATACCGTATTTTACGCAAATATTCTTAGACTATAATTAACTCTCGTACTTTGATTCCTTGTTGTACAGCATTATAAATAGGAATTAATGTCTATAGCAGAATCATATAAATATAACATTAATAAGATTATTATTTGTAGGATTACAACAAAAAAAATTATAGATTTTTTTATGTTAAAAATAAAACGACAAAAACCGGTAATAAATAATTGAAATGTTATACCTAGCATATTATTGCATCGTTAATTTGTTATATACTAAAAGCCATTTAAAAATCTAATATTTAACTTACAGACGTAATTTTATTTAAGCAATCACAATATTAATTTAATTTTGTTGATAATATGATAAATACAGTATTTGATAGAAGTTTAACAATAAACAAGAATTTATTTTGATTTATACATACAGGGTTTTTCGGGTAACTTATCCGTATGACTGCCCATTCTCGATTAAAATTCAGTGGCGTAACTTCCGGCCCGTTGGATAAAGTAGTAAAACATTATGGCAAGCAATCACTAATCAGATTTTGGCAGCGAAATATCAGTTATTCTATCATTCGCGATTGATTCAATATGTAGACAGTAGTATCTTTTTGCACTACATGAAATATAAATTCTTAACTGAAATGTAATTGCGTCCTTAATAAATCGGCGTTTATGGAATGTAATCAAAGTGGACATCCTTATTTATCCGTTGAAAGTCTTCTTTTTTAATATATTGTACAGTCTTGTAAATATGTGAGAAATATTGATAATATTCAATATACCAAAAAAATATATATAGTTGTGGACAAAAGATACAATATAGATATGAGTACAATATATGTACTGATATCTATGGTTTAACTCTTTCAGTGGCAGAGCGTGCACTACAAAATTTGCCTTACCTGGGCAGGAATTGAAAAAAATTAAAATTATAAAAAACAAATGTTGAATATATTGTAGAAATGCTATTAGATTTTAGTGAAACACACAAATTAGAGAAAACAATTTTTATTAAAAAAATACATAGGCGGTACAAATTTTGAACCACCGCACATATTAAACACAATTATTGGTATTACAGTAGATACCATTTTTTTGGTTTTGTTAAGCACTACGGTACATTGCATACTGTACATTGCCAGTTAGTTCTAATTTGCTTTATTTTTGTGCTACAAAATGCACATCTCCTCCTGATACCATGGACGGGTTTATGTGCTGCTTCGCGAGACCTTACTTCCTTAGGTACATATGGCTTGTTTTTTTTATTGTTACAGGAATCTCCGAGAGGCTTCTTTTTCTTGAAGGCCATTGAATAAGTGCCTCAATTACAGAGAGCCTGAAATCTTTCATTAGCATTGGAGGTCCATCTAGCGACTTATAAATGCAAAATGCGTTTACGATAGATGCATCCAGTAGATAAAAAAATATTCTATGCCATCATTTGTGGCTCTTCCTATTTATTTCATACGTTGACTTTATTTGGCCAAATTTGTCAACTGCATTCATATGTTGATTGTAATCAATTAAGATTTGAGGACAGGGAACATCTTCAACAATTCCATTTTTATTTTTCCTTTTGACTACACCAGTCTCTTGGGAACGGTGATAATTAGAAAGTAAATGGACACTTCTTTTGTCTTTCCATTTGGCAGCAAGTACACCACTTTCACTAATCCAATAATCGAATTCACCACATTTCATTTGTTTGTCAGTCACGAAGGTTGGCATATTTTGTCTAGTAATATTTACCGTTCCACAGGCATAAATGCCCTTTTGCTTTAGGTCTTCCATAAGATAAACACCATTAAAATAATTGTCAAAATACACATGGTGACCTTTATGCTCCAAGCCTGCACATAGATCTTTGACAACACGTGCTGCTAAGTTCCTTTCAGTACCATCACCACTTTTTCCAGTATATATATCAAATTTGAGACACTTTGGTCGGCCATCATCCATACTTTATACCCACGTTTTACTGTTTTTTTTGGTAGATATTGTTTCATTGAGGACCTACCTTTAAATCGAATCATAGACTCATCAATTGCCACATGTTTAGATGGAAAAAAACATTGCAAAAAATTGTTTTGCAATTCACTAATCAGTGGACGAATTTTATATAATTTGTCAAAAGACGGGTTACCGCGCGATGGCAGCAAAGAATTGTCATTCACATGTAAATGTGACAGCAACCAACTGAATCTTTTTACCGGCATCAAGGAACTTATAAATGGATCATGTAAATATTTATTAGTAGACCAGTAATCACGGTAATTGGGAACTGTTTTTATCCCAATCATTAAATTAATACCTAGAAATGCCTTCATTTCATCGACATTAGTAGGCTTATATGGTTTACATTCTTGCTGGGCATACAAGTTTGTTTGAAATACCAAACTTTCTATTACACGATCAGTGAAAAACAAATGAAAGAGGGTACGTGGAGTTTTTTCTTCTAATTCTTGTATAAAGTCTGGTGGCCCGTAGGAATCTTGAAATTGCAAAAGGTTTTCTGGTGGACTGTCGTTTTTGCTCCAAACAACTTTCCTGTCTTTCGATGATAATGCTTGCATATTTGTTGCTAAAATTCTATTTTTTAGCATATTCAAAGGTAGATTTGATTCGCTATCTGTATCAGAATATTCTGCAACCATAATATCCTCTTCATCTACAATACAGTCTACATTGTTTTCTAAATCATTAACTATCGACTCCTGATCAAAAGGAATACTCTCACATTCATCATCTGCATTCAGTTCAGCCAGTAAGTCGTCCACTGTCATGCCGTTCAATACTACTTCATCAATATCTATGTTATTTCTAGTGAACATTTTGAAAAATTTCCTGAAAGAATAAGATGAATGAGGGCGGTGGTACAATATCAGAACAGATATGTTTACAATCAATATTACTACAAAAGTTTAAAATTTTAAATGTTTATTGTGCGAAATGTATACTTACAGTATTGAACTTTAATGCTGGTGGCACAAACTCTTCTCAGTTTATAAATAAATATTGTTATAAATCACTAACAGTCTCCACATAAAATCTAACCTCCAACACAGGGCAAGAATCACAAGAATGTAATAAAAACAAAATTCCAAAACGAAACCGCCAGCGTCCTCTGTGATTGAGAGAGTTCATTATATAAAGAAGCTTTCTACTTGGTGGTTTCAATATTGCACCAACGGCGAGAATAGGAGAAACTTATCAAATATGTGGTACGAATGCAGTATCACCGCGCACATTGTCCAAAATTTTGGGTGGTTTATTTTTTGTACCACGGCTCCTGAAAGAGTTAACAATGTATCAACGCGATAATTAAATAACAATTAGGGTGGTATTTAGAATATTACTGGACAAATATATTCATACTGTCACTTTTAGACTTCATAGGCTATAGATACATTGCTAATACCTGTAAAACTTAAGTCAAATTTGACAAGTCATATAAGACATTAAATTTGATAAGTCTGGCTTACGTTGATAATATTTTAGTGTACGGGTTTTATATGTCGGGCAATGTACATTTTGTGTCTTTGGCATGCAGTGTTTGTTAATGGTCAAGTTGGTCGAAACTTGAGTCACAAAATTAATTATATTATAGTGATATAACAAAGTAATACGTATTTTATTTAGTTTTCGATTGCATTTACTAATAGTTCTCTTTGTTAAAGTATTCATGGGCGATTAGCAATTATTTAACAAGAAAGTACAAGATTAGAAAAATTCACTACTCAAGCTAATTTTGAATTTAAGTTTATCGTTTAGAAATACATTGTCTAAAACTATATTCAAGTGCATTCTTTAAAGGATTCTTAGCTTTTAAATTCCAAAGCGTTAAAATTTCAAAATAAATGAATCTTGGAGTAAAATGTGTAGATTCAATACTCTAAATCATTTAACAAGTTTTTTACTAAAGATAAAAATAATCAAAAAATACAGGATGCAATTACGATATATTGCTTAAAATCCAAAAATTACTATATTTACTCAAATATGCTTAACTGTTAATTTGACAGTTATTCGACAAAACTATTTCAAGTACGTACTATGACTGGTCATAAAAACCTGACGAAACAGTTAATTATCATTATCAACTAAGAAAATTAATTCTTTGACCTACAGAATGCAAGCTATTTTGAAAAATAAAAGTTATACCATCTTTTGAAAAACAAAAATACAAAAAAATCCCCAATTAAAATTATTTGTTTTCTTTAAAATTATGTCAATATAGTAAATTTTTCATCAATGCTATCAAAAATATACTATATTCACTTAATTTGTGGTTGTACAATTAATTAATTTGTAGGGTGTTATACCGCGTTGAAAGACAGTTTTTGAACAGGACTTGTGCGTTGACGTTTCCATGAACCTCCGCAGAAGATGAAGAAGAGTTCGTCAAAACGTCATATATATATATATATATATATATATAAGGTAAACTTAATTAGTCGGCGATTAAAGGTCTGGTTATTATTTCAAAGTGTATATATTTAAAATAATCCTACATGTTTCGGCAAAGATGCCTTTGTCAAGGATATAAAAAATATAAATGACAGAATATTCTGTCATTATATATATATATATATATATATATATATATATATATATAGTAGATTATAGTAAATTAGTTAGTAGTAGTCATGGATAAAATTAAAATATTCAACGATACATTCATGTTTAAGAATAATAATTCATGGATCAGATCAATTATATTGGTATTGGTAAGCCATAAGTTATTATTATGTCTGCGCCCGTGGAGCGACTTAAAATGTTAAGCCGTCGGCATTCGCCTTGACTGAGAAGAAAAAACATGAAAACCTGCTCGGACAGTCCCTAGTCAGGGATCTAAGCACGGAACTGCCAGCATGATAAGCCTATTACAGATACTTAAATAACTTATGATAGATACTTATATAATAACAACATATATTCATTATGGTAAATTGCAGATCGTTACATTATTAGGTTATAGTATATACTGCTAAGATTTTTTATATCACTTCCGTTTTTTTCTTGTTTAATATTAATCATTTCTTTAATTTCCCTTTTCATTGTGTGGTTATCTGTGTGTTTTCAAAATCGAAATTGGTATCGCGTTGTAGTTTGTTGTTAATATTAAACAAGAAAAAAAATCAATTATGAACAAAAGTGATAAAAAAATCTAAGCAGTATATACTATAACCTAATAATGTAACGATCTGCAATTTACCATCATGAATGTATGTTGTTATAATATAAATATCTTCATATGTTATTTAAATATCTATACACTGGCTTATAATGCTGGCAGTTCCGTGATTAGATCCCTGACTAGGCTGTCCGATTAGTTTTTCGTGGTTTTCTTTCTCGTTCAAGGCGAATGCCGACAGCTTAACATCTTGAGTCGCTCCACGGGCGCAGACATAATAGTAACTCATGGCTTGCCAATCCCCCGTAATTGACTTCTTGCTGGCTATAGTTCAGAGGCATGAATTATTATTATTAAATTTGAATGTATTTAATTTTATCCTTGACAACTACAGATATATAAATCTGACATTAATATACTGTCATTTGTATCTTAAATTTCTTGAAAAAAGACACTATATGCTGAAACATGTAATAATATTTTAAATATACACATATCAAAGTAAAACAGATCTTAAATCGCCAACTAATTTGCTATAATCTGCTTTGCTTAATCTGCTATAACATACAAAGGTCAAGAAATAATTATCTATATATGTATGTATGTATATATATATATATATATATATATATATATATATATATTAAATAATAGACTTTTTTATTGGTTTAGCGACCTTTAATGAATTTCAATTTTCTCTACGACGTTTCGACTTATGAAGTCTTTTTCAAGTGACGATTTATTCTGTTTTAATCGTCGAATATATTGTGTGACACACAATATATTCGAAGTGAAGCGGTCATCCCGGGAAAGGTCTCGGTGCAAGTTCCGAACCACACATGTAATAAAAAAAACGTGTTTTAAAACAGAATAAATCGTCACTTGAAAAAGACTTAATAATTAAAAGAGTCGAAACGTCGTAGAGAAAATTGAAATTCATTAAAGGTCGCTAAACCAATAAAAAAGTCTATTATTTTAATATTAAGACACGGCCTATAAAATAAATAAGAAATCTAATTCTTATTAACACTAAATATATATATATATATATATATATATATATATATATATGTATATATATATATATTTGAATTAATAGTGTAACAATAAAATTTAATTAATAAAATATTGCTAATGAAGTATACAAACAAACAAATATTTAACATAGATATTTCAAACTTTATTTCATAAAATAACAGTGTTAAAAATAAGTTATTAAATCTAGTAACAAGATCTAAAATATAGAGCAAATTTTTGATACTTTCTTAATATTCTATACGCATGCTTCGACAACTAACTTGTTATCGTCAATAAAAAGTGATATTTAAAATTGTCAGTATTTCTAAGAAAGTTAACAGTATCTGCTTGCTTTCTGTAATGTATATATAATGAATTACGAATATACCACTATCTTAATATTAACATTGCAACATTTTTTCTAGTGATAATATGTGATTGTTTCGATAAAATTAATTTTTAAATGGCGTTTATTGCAACCTTCGATAAGGTTGAACAATTTAATGTTGAAGTTATTATAGTTACGAAGATCTGTGGGAGATATAAAATTGTGTACTATCAACCCAAAAGTAAAAATTCAAAGCTAGATATATCATTTCAAAAAAAATTAACGAAATTACTATATACTAAATAATAAAAAGTTTCAACCTATTACAAGGCAATTCATAGAAAAATAATGTAAAGATGACCACATATGGAAATATTGATGTAGAAGAGAACATATTTTACCTGAAAGATACTCAATTACCTACAACTTTGAGTCTATTTTAAATTGTTCTCTTCCATATTCTTAATTTTATATAATGCGTTCGACTTATTGCATAATTATCTTTTTTTTTATGAAAGAAATACATTTCATTTTGCAAATAACCAGTTCAATTCTGAACCTTGAGAATTTCAATCTAAAGATACGGTTAAATGTACAAAGGTAATAACTACTGGATTATTTCCTACAAGTCAACAGTGATTTCTCTTTTTAAAACATTTACTTATTATTTTATTCTAAAATAGATGATAAAATGTTTAAAAAATTTACAGCCTGTAAGTTATTTCGTTATATTTTATATATTTACAATGTTCAACAAGGAATCATGTATATAAATCTGACTTTCAATATCGAAAGCTTTTCCGTGTATATGTTTTTTATAATGTTGCTACTTTGATATTTTGCGAATATATTGAAAATCCATATCATAAACAGGGAATGTTCTGATATATAAAGGCTGGAATGCTGAGATGCTAATCCAGCGTTTTTATTGGACCATTAATTTTGAACAATGTCGTTGTTGTAGCAAATGCTTTCATTTTATATACACACACGTATATATTATATATATATATATATATAACTTATATGTGTGTACTTATATGTATATATATAAGTATATACATATAGGAGCTTATACGATCGAAGCTGAACGAAAAATTGCATGGAAAATCAGTCGAACGAGAGCGTAGTTCGCCTTTGAAAAAGGCGTTACTTGTAAATACAACAGCTGAAAAGTATTAAATTTGATGACAAAAACCCGTTGATTTCATACACTTCGTATCGACTGAGTTTCATCATAAATACTTTATTTATTGCGAAACAATGCCATAGGCGACAATGAGGAATTTCTGACAATGAACGATTTTCAAACTAATTAAGTATTTCTTTTTGTATCTTGTCGAAACAAGATAAAAGATTGCGATTCGCATTTTGTTCATAACTACCACAGAAATAGTATGTAACAATAATAAATACCATAACCCTTTGATCGAATTTTAACTGTACAATTTAAAAAAATTTAAAAAAAATGAATATACACATAAAACATATGAATTATATAGCAAGTTGTACTAATAGACTACGAGAATATTGTGTTAACCAAAGTCGGAACAAGTTATGTCACTATATGACATTATAATTTTACATTTTCAATGTATTTAACATAATAGTATTAAAGATAAAATTTGACTTAATCTAGAAAGAAGAGTTAGTTTCGAAATCTTATAAATCTAAAGCGGACTAGAACTAAAGCATGATTCTAAATTGACTAAAATTTGTTACAAAATTATTTGAAACCATATTTTATATATAAAAAAACATAGTTAATAATATTAATATCTAGTGTGAACACAATACAAGCTCATGTTTATGTGAAAAGATCTCTCCAGACATACAGACACGTATTGTTTAATTTTACTATAGAATCATCAGTACGTGCTGCTGGAGAGATACTTTCACCATAAATAGCACCCTTACCACAAAAGTTATTAAGACACAGCGTAAAACATTCAATGAACGACGCTAAATGTTCTTCTACGCTGTGCCTTAAGCCTGAGTTACATTATACTTTTTTCGTCTAGCAACTTAGACAAGTTTTCAAACTAGATGGACTTGTCGAAACTCTGATATTGTAATTCAGAAGAAACTCACCAAAGTTTCTAAACTACAAAACTAGATCGGTCCTACTTTTCATACAAATTTCATACTAGACTTTCGCATTAAACACCACTTCGTTTATGCCAACTGGGCTTCTTATATTTACACAAATCATATAGTCGTAATATTTTGAATAAATGTTTTAGTTTATATTGTCTGGTTTTCAACTCCATTTTTTAAATATTTTTGTATCTATAAACCCAATAAATAACCACAACCCGTCTAAGTGTCAAATATACAATAACAAACACAGAAATTTTTATTTTATGTTGGTAACGCACTCGAAGTTTGGTGTCCTCTATTCGACATAGAGGACATAATTTAAGCTTGTATGAAATCTAGTATGAAAACTTGTTCAAGTATCTAATACCAAAAAAAGTGTAATGTAACTCACGCTTAAGGGTCCTATTTATGGTGAAAGTATCTCCCCAGCAGCAGGTACTCATGATTCTATAGTGAGATGAAACTTGTGTCTGTATGCTTGGAAAGATATTTTCACACAAATATGAAATTGTATTGTGTTCTTCACATCTGATTTTACAAGCATTTTTGTATTACTAAAAATGTGTTTGCTTTATATAAAATTTGTAATATAATAAAGATAAAATTTAATTAAACCAGGGAGAAGAGTTAGCTTCGAACTCTTGTAAATTTAAAAACTGAAAAATATAACTAATATGCTAATTTATACAGAATTGAATTAGCAGAACGCAAACATTTTATTTAACGATAAAATTTGGACAAAATGCACATATATGTATATATATATATATATATATATATATATAGTAAATTCAATCAGTCGGCGATTTAAGGTCTGGCTTTACTTTAAAGTATATATATTTAAAACAAGCATTGCCGAAACATGTAGGGTTGTTTTAAATATATATACTTTAAAGTAAAGCCAGACCTTAAATCGCCGACTGATTGAATTTGCTATATATATATATATATATATATATATATATATATATATATATATATATATATATATTTATATATATATGTATATATATATATATATATATAAAAGGTGTCCCAACAGGAACTTGGGGATTTAAATTTCACATTATTTTCAAATAAGGTAACTTAGCAACCTAATATTTGGTATATGTCATCTATAAACTTGTAAAAGTCATCATGCAACGTTTCACGACTGAAGAACGTATTTAAATTGTTCAAATTTATTATGAAAATGGTCGTTCCATTACGAACACAATTCGTCGACTACGCGTTGTTTTTCATCAGAATCATATTCCCAGCAATACGGCAATTAGAAATTTAATGGCAAAATTTGAGCGAACTGGTTCTGTTCTCGATGTAAAGACACCACTACGTCCTCGTAACGTTCGGTCAGTTGAAAATATCGCTATGGCGAATGAAAGTGTTACCGAAAGTCCAAAGACTTCAATTCGTCATCGGTCACAGCAATTGGCCATCTCAAGATCATCTCTGCAACGAATTTTAACAAAAGACCTTCGGCTACAGGCATACAAAATCCAGTTAACACAAGAATTGAAGCCCAGGGACCATCACCACCGCCGCATCTTTGCCAATTGGATTTTGGAGCAAACTGATTTTGATGACGAATTCTGTAAGCGATTCATATTCAGTGACGAAGCCCATTTTCACATAGGGGGTTACGTAAATAAACAAAACTGCCGCATTTGGGGGCGTGAAAATCCTCGAGAGATTATTGAAAAACCCATGCACCCACTACGTGTCACTGTATGGTGCGGTTTCTCGGCCAATGGTGTTCTTGGACCTTACTTTTTTGAAAATGAGAATGGAGAAGCAGAAACTGTAAATGGGGAGCGGTATCGACAGATGTTGAATAACTTTCTATGGCCTCGTTTGGAAGATATGGACCTCAACAATCTTTACTTTCAACAAGATGGGGCCACTTGTCACACTGCCAGGGAAACTCCAAATTTACTGCAGGAGAAATTCCCTCGCCGTGTGATTTCTCGTAATGGTGACGTGGATTGGCCTGCAAGATCCTGCGACATAACACCGCTGGACTTTTTCCTTTGGGGTTTCCTTAAGGATCAAGTCTACACAAATAATCCACAGACAATTGATGAATTAAAAAATAACATTCGTGCGGCTATTGGCGAGATTAACTTGCACATGTGTGATAAAGTCATTGAAAATTTTAAAAAAAGAATCGCTGTGTGCAATAGAAGTCACGGTGGACATTTATCCGATATCTTGTTCCACATATAATTTTAGGGTTTCTATTTTATGTTTACGTTAATAAATCGTTGAATTTCTAAATGCTACGCATGTTATTTGGAATTTAAATCGCCAAGTTCCTGTTGGGACACCTTATATATATACATATATGTGCATTTTATCCAAATTTTATCGTTGAATAAAATGTTTGCGTATATATATATATATATATATATATATATATATATATATATATATATATATATATATATATATGTATGTATGTATGTATTTGCTTCAATATATATTTTAAGTCATTCACATCTTGTAGTAGATTTTCGGCTAAGAATCGTCACACTTTTCGATTCTCATAGAAAATAGATTTACGTTTTTACATTGAAAAATTTTTGGAAACGCTTAGTTAAATTGGTACAATTATTTAAAATCTAACCAAAGTGAACTAAAACGTCATGGATTTTCTCTTAAAATGGCAAATATTTAATGAAGACTCAAAGAATTTTATTGAAGTTCAAACATTCAACTTCGAATGGTTGAATCATCACATTAAATGCTCTCCATCTTTTTTCCCACCCAAGAGTATTCATAGATAAAACATTTTGATGCTGGCGATTTCTTAATTGCTTCTAGGTAAATTCTGGCTGCAGAATTCAAAATAGCCGTCAGTTTTAGTCTGTCATATCTAGCTTGCATTCAAGAAAATCATGGGAAAACGACGAACGCAACTTTTTTGCTCCGCTGTGATTGTCTTCGGAACGAGTTTGGCACACAAGAGATACCCTTCGTACCCTATTTTTTAAAATAATAATATTATTTTTCAATTAAGGTACATTTCACGTTATTACTATTACTATTTACTCCTACTGACAGTTAAAAATTGACAAAATAAGTAAGGTATTTATTTTGTAAAGTAGATAAATGTACATTCATTACTTAAAAATTTTCTTTTACATGAGTTTATAGCATGAAGTTTACCAAGACAATCGCTGAGAACGCCAACAGTATTAGGCCCTCATGTGATTATACCATCATCTCTGATATCGATCTTCCGCAGTTTGAATGTCCGAATCGAGTCTTCCCCCCCTGTTCTTCACTAAAATCACCTAGGTTTTCTAGAAACCAATCTAGGTAGTCGTTGAAGTACGGAATCTTTATGCTAATGTTACAGGGGAGAACATTAAAGTTGGAAAACTTGTTTTGAACTAGTTCGATATAATTCTTCGCCTCTTATGATTTTCAAGAAAATTTTGTGGTTCTTCAACAAATGAAATGAAAAACAAAATATTAAATTAAGTGTTCAATGGTGCGGTAAATTGTGATTCTTTAATAAGCACACTTATCTGTGGATCAACAAAAATTCCAAAAATCAGTTTTTCAGTGCTAAACCAAGGAAATTAATTGAATTTAATTGGAGTGAGAAATAGCAATTATTCAAATCTCCTCTCACATGCAATTGTCGCTAAACTTGTTGCGTTTAATTCTAAAATTTGACAAGGTATCTCCTGCCGAAGAACGTAGACGCAAACACGTCGCGACGTCAGCTATCCAAATGTACGGATAATTAACATTTGTATGAAAAAAAAACCACATCCGTCCAGAAACGTGCATATGTCGATATTTCACTGTCGTTACAGATCATCAGTACACGATATTCTGACCTAGACATGATTTTATTATTATACTTTCGTGTATATGTACGAATTATATTGAATTTAATTGGAGTGAGAAATAGCAATTATTCAAATCTCCTCTCACATGCAATTGTCGCTAAACGTGTTGCGTTTAATTCTACAATTTGACAAGGTATCTCCTGCCGAAGAACGTAGACGCAAACACGTCGCGATGTCAGCTATCCAACTGTACGGATAATTAACATTTGTATGAAAAAAAGTTTAAACAAGTTTAGCGACAATTGCATGTGAGAGGAGATTTGAATAATTGCTATTTCTCACTCCAATTAAATTCAATATAATTCGTACATATACACGAAAGTATAATAATAAAATCATGTCTAGGTCAGAATATCGTGTACTGATGATCTGTAACGACAGTGAAATATCGATATATGCACGTTTCTGGACGGATGTGGTTTTTTTTTTTCATACAAATGTCAAGGAAATTAACTTGTCAAGTAGCTAAAACAAAGACTATCTCGAATTAAAGGTTTCAAAAATTGATTTATACGCCTCAACTTGATATGTAGGAGTGGTAACATGATTTTCTTTCCTGCAAACAATGGTTTGTTGATTACGTTTTGTTTTCCTTGAACCATCACATTTCTTAAAGGCCAATTCCTCTTAATCTAATGTCTATTACTAACTAGACTGTACCAAAGGCATAGAAATCATGTGAGGAAGTTTAATATTTTTAGATCTACACAAACCAGCCACTAGTGCTTTTTTAGGAGAAGTAACAATGTTTCATACCCCCTTTCAGTCTAGTTAATTAGATTATAATTTTAGATAGGAAGGTTTATAAGGCAAAAATTCTAGCCATAAAAAAACAGGTATTTTTGGAATTATTACATCAAAAATATCTAAAACTAGTTTTTATCTTTTCGGCCTCAAGTCAAAAACTGCATCTTCTTGGGTTGCGTAATAGTCTGCACAATATTTTTAGTTCTTCGGTATATCCATAATTCAAACGCCTCCAGATTTCTAACATATAATTTGTTTATGTCCAAGTCGTCCACTTGGTACTCTTTTCATTGTCATAAAAGTTGATCTTGCTTTTTCTTATTTCTTGTAAGCAGGAATTATTTATATGACTTTCCAGAGAGTTATACTTATATACTTTTCCAAAAGGTTCATTTGGTATGTAAAGGTTTTTCCTGTTCTGTGTTCTTTTGGTCACTACCATGTACCTAGTTTTCTTCACATTTAAAGACAATATAATTTGTATACCTCGCTTGCTTCTGTGTCTTTATTTACTATTGTTCCTCTAAGCTAGCTGGTTTTAGTGCTGTATGATCTGCACATCTTATATTATTTATTGGTATTCGATCCACTTTAACTCATTTTATTTCTTTTTCTAATATAGGTGACTAAATACAGCCTCGTCTAACTCTTTTTATTTCAATTTCCCGCGTAGTGTTGCTTTCCAGTTGTACAATTGCTCTTTGTTCATACTATAAATTGGAAATGATTCTCGTCTCTCATATCTAGGTATTTGTTTCTAAGTAGCTGCATGAGGTGATCCTCTCGCACTTTGTCAAAGGCTTTAGTATAGTCAATAAAGCATATACGAGGATTGTTCGGAAACTACGTGGCCTAAGACAGAGATGGCGCGAATTCGCAGGAATCTTCTTTACCATTTCATATAATCATCCTTTAATATGTTAAATGTGACAATACAGAGCGATCTGTCAATTAGTCAGTAGTTTTTGACAGTACGCTAAAGTGAACGTTTTGTGCGATGAAGGCATTACTAATTCGGAATATCGTTAGAATAAGTGTGTTAAGCGACCAGGAGACCACCCTCGTATAAGTCGTGATTCGTGTCCAGATAGCGTTGTGAAAGAATATTTAGTCCAAAAAAGTATGTCTCTCGTTCCAAGACCATTACTAAATCCAAATTGTGTCTCGCTGATATATTGTACCAGCTTCTTCTATATTCTACGTTGTATGATATTTAAGAACATTTACAGGGTATGAGTTGTCACTTAAAAATCAATCTATTCTGAAAACTGCAACACATATTGCAGTTACTAGTCAATGAACTAGAAACTTAGATTCTCATTCCTAAAAACTAAATAACCTTTCAGGTAATAAAATAAACACATTAAATATTACATCTACTAATTATATTTACTTAAAAAATGTGCAAATAAAAAATGTTTGCAGCACATCTTTTAATTCAGCATGAAATAGATTCCGCTGTTTCTCCAGATACACCATTCCTAAGTCATTAGATTGCAGCAACGGGATGTCACTTGAACTTTTTACAAACTTTGTCTCTAACATTAGCGACTAAATGTCACCATAAAACTTAGTATTCTTCAAAAAATATATAGAAAAATTATAAGCGGTTAAAATAAAACAAAAAAAATATTTTTCCTTTCTTCAATTGGGTAATTTCAGTTGCTACATTTAGTAGAGTTAAATTTTTTTTTTTTTATTTGTCGCCTACATTTCAAATTTGATTCAAAAGGACAGCGTCGTTTTTGTATATTTTTTAATTGGAGCATGCCATACCGTTGTTTCCCCCTGCATAAAAATTATATAAAGCATTATTACCTATGCAAAAAATGGTTTTGATAATTTTGCTACTACTAAAACTATATAAAAGAATTGTAAAAATTCAGCAACCTTTGCAATTTTTGTTAGTTGGACTCATCTGTTTCCAATATGTTTGTAATCATCTGTTCACTAACGTTTTTTTTTTGTACGATCCGGAATAAAATAAAATTTTATTAAAAAAAATTCAAACAATATCAATTCTTAAATGTACACACAATGTTGTATTAGATTTACACTTTATTGTAAAGTGTAAATCTAATACAACATTGTGTGTTTTTATCATTTGATATGGATTTACATCAAGTAAAGGCAGAATCGATTCAATTCTTAAATGTACCCTACAAGCTTGTATTTTGATGTATTACATACACGAGAAAATATCTAAATACCAATCAATTATAAAAATAAACACAAGATTTTGCACCCAGTTAACTGACTCTACTTAGATTACATATGAGTTGATACTGGGCGTCAGATAATGATTGCTTAAAAATATTTTTAATAGATTAATCAAGTCATGCCTAAAAAGTTCATAAATTTATTAAAATTTATTGACTGTTTTTCATTAATAACACAGGCCTGCATTTTTCAACTCTTTGAATGTTGATTTAAAAATGTTAACTGTTTTCTAGTAATTGAGTAGCGCTGATTTCAAATCTGCTTTTATTTTTTTTTTGTATCACGTAGGGTTATTTTTCAAACCAGTAAAATCAAAAAATATAGACACGTAAACACGATTTATTTCATTTATAAGCTAGTTTTATATTATATTAAAAAAAATACAAAAATATACACATAGAAACTATTAGAAATTGTTATTTATTCATTATGCTTCTTAAAAAAACGTTTTCGTTTTTCAAAAAAGCCTCGTTTAGTTGTTTTTCTGTCATATTCAGCTAAAGGAAGATCTGAAGGTAGTTTCTGGGGCAAACAATTTTTTTTGTTTCAACCTAGACCCCAGTACTTCAGAAAGATCTTTTGAAAGTCCCAAATCTCTTACTAAATCATTCAGTTCGGCTTGTGAAAATAGCTGAGGTTGGTTTTGACCTGAGGTTGATGGTTTAAAATCACTATCCATCTGTACGGAGCCGGAAGTTGAAGAGGTTTCAATATCTTCTTGTAGTACTTTGGGGGGTATAGGTATAGGTACATGATCACTGTGAGGAACTGGTCTGATAGCTGATTTAATATTGTTTGGGTACAAAATATGTTTCAAAGTTTTTCTATTATGCCCCTTAATATCACAAAGCCAAAAGTAGCAATCTTCATGATGATTTTGCGGTTCTCTCCAAACCATCGGTATTCCAAAAGGAAGGCTTTTTCTATTCCCTTTGGTCCAATGTCTTAAGCCTTCTTCACATACCTTACAAACAACGTGCGGTGCCCAATCTTTATCTTGATCTCCTAATTTGATTTTGAAATAAGCATAATATGCATTTCTCAAAAATTCACCAATTGGTCTCTTAAACTTTTTCAAGACGAAATATCCACAAATATAACAGAAATCATCTGGTTTGCTTTTGCAACACCGGCTAAACATATTTTTAAGCAATGTTTATTTATCAAATACCACGCACAACACTAAAGACAAATTAATTTTACTTGTTTACTAATCGACACTCAGAGCTACAATGAAGTAAATGACATTAAAATATACATTTTGTTTGGAGTGATAAACTTGAAATCCTTCTTCGCAGTACTAATTAAGTGAAAGCATAATAAATAGGATTTAGCAGGTAAAAATTCCCGGAAATCTTGTCCAAAATTAATGCATGTAATAAAAGATTTACATCAGGTAATGAGAGCCTATTTAACAAATTTCTTTAAAACCACAACTGAAAATCATTTTTGGGTTAATTCCTAGAATTTGAAGTAGTACATTCATTTTAAAATGTATTAAAACGCCTATTATAAGATTTTTTTATATTTTTTTCTTTTTCTTTTGTGCAAAAAAAAATCTGTGGGTGGTAGAGACCAACTGTATTTTAATTAGTTATTGCTATATAAAAACTGAGCTTAACAAACAAAAATCACGTCATCACAAATTTTATGCAGGCCTGTGTAATTAATCTGATTTTGCATAGGATTTGGAAAGTTTCAAATTCAGTGAATACTTGCTGTAGAACTAGAAATTTTCATTAATTGCTCTTGAAACATAGACTATTTGCGAACTGATTTCTTTTTACTCAAGGGCTGGAACGCCGTGCTTAGGGCTGCCACTTCTCGCTACTTTACCGATCTATCGTCTACTCTTGCACTGAACATTCTCAGCGTTGCTACCGCTGTTGACGTCGCTGCATTGAAATTGTTAGTTGTGACCTGTTTCCATTTTTATTTGTCTTTAGATATGAACATAAACTCGAGATTAGCATGTTCATTATTACCTGTATAGTTCTTGTCCACGCTTAATTAGGTTTTTCTGGTTTCCTTCTCGCAGCGGATTTTGTCGAAATGCTCTCTTGTGAGTTTAACTATTATTCTTTTTGTTTTGGCTTACAACTTAACGCTTCTAGTTTCCTTCTTCTTATTTGTGCCTAAATTGGCTCTTATTCTGTTCGTAGCCACAAGTCTTGAAGATTTGTAATGATGTTAAGCCATTGAATTTCTAGAGAGGTATCTATTTATAAATATCAGTAGCGTTTTTGTGCGCATACTTTTAGATCAGATTAGAATAGATTTCTTAAAGTGTCCGTAAAGTCTATTCAACTGCGGTCTTTCTAGATCTATTGTGGTCCTCATGCCTTCTTAGAGAACTTCTTTTAATTAAACTTAACAGTTTCGAGAGCAGTTCTTTTGACCACAGTTCTTCTGTAAGATATTGATCTCCCATTTGTAGACACCACGCTTTTATTAAGCCTTCGCATTGGTATAGTACATGAAACGCCAATTACTCTTCCTCTTGGCAGAATCTACATATCTTTTCTTCTGCTAAACCCATATTATTCATATGTTTGTTGAGCTTACAATGCCCCAGTACTGGTTAAGATCCGATCCTTATAATAAAATTGATTTCACTATTTACTTACACCATATCCTACTCCGACTAGCAAATGTACATTTAGCCGTGTTGATTCTTCCGTCTTCCTTTGCTATATATGTGAACTCATCTACTTCTGTTATCTTTTCTTTTCTAATCTTCTTGGATTTATTTCTTTCTGTATTCCAATGCATCAATTTAGTTTTGCTTTATCGATTTCTAAGCCCATTAAGATTGTTTTTTTTTCACAATTTCTAGCTTTTCTTGCATGTCTTATCGCTATGTTATAGCAACAAGCATACATCCATCGTTCGCAAAGTCGAAGTTCTCCAGCTTGCATACTTCATTTTATTTCTCTTTACGCATTCTTCATATTTTTTCTCATTTGTTCATCTAATAATATCAGCAAGAATATTGATAAAACTGTACATACCTATTTAAAACCAGTATATGCATTTAATTTTTCTCTGCATGTCTAACTATGTAAATTAAGGAAATAACTTTTATAGCCTTCCTTTATTAAATTGATTAATGTTGGGCTACACCACTAGGTTTGTTCGCTGTTTATGTTTTCTCTGTTCACATAAAAGCATTTCCAAAATTTATGAGTACAAAATAAAGAGGAGACCAAGACATCACATATATATTGTCAAAGTGTTTATCACATGTATACATGATCGCCCACTTCTAAAACCATTTTCTTTCCTTAGTCCTTTGCTTAGAGTCTCGATGGTTTTGTTAAGAATTATTCTCCTAATATTTGGATGCGAGCGAGTATTTTTTCAGCATTAAGCAAGCTCGGCACACATCTCACGGATATCTTTTTCATATTCAAATGTTAATCCAAAACATTACATTCCCGTTCCATTTGTTTACTTCATTGGCTATTCAGGTACTTTTAATCGACGATCGTTACTTACAAGGGCATGGAGTTTATTAAACTATTTCTGGAGAAAACCACTTACAAATCATTCCATGGGGCGAAGCATATTCACAATAATATTTACGTAACTTCTCCTCGGTTACCTTAATTGTTTTCCCCACGTCAAAAATAATGTTTAATTAACACTTGGAATTATTTTATCTTCATAGTTACACAATAACGTAAACAGTTTTCTTTAAATGAGTATACACAACCTATTCGTCAGAATTGTTTGAAATTTTCACAGTCGACATCAGAAATATGGCGAAAGTCAGCAACAAAATCGTTATAGCGAAAGTGTTACCAACCTTTGGAAAGTTACTCCTCCGTCAAACTGCCCTTACATGTACGCATATACTTAGATACCTAGAATACGAGTATACTCATAGATCATGAAATAGCTTCATTTACTATAAAAGCCCAATTTATTTCTCTTTCTTAAATCTGAGTTTCTTTCATATTCAAAATAGAGGAAATCTCTTTTCCTTTTTGATAAACGTATTAATTTCAATTTTAACCCAATGTTTAATTCTTTTTTAAAATAGTGGATGGTGAATTAATAAAATTTAAAAACCTAGCGATATCGAATTGATTTTGAATTTTTTATTCAAAGTATATTTTCTCGCACTGAAGATTAGTGATTAGTTCAACGAAATCATGCGTCTTTTGTCTTATAAATAAATTAACAAAAAAGCAGACAGAAACAAGAAAAAAATATCTTCCCACAATCTAAATCAATAAACTCTAAATACGTATTTCGCCAACTAAGTTTCCTTCTTCAGTAGAATAATCTGTAAAAAAAATAATGTTAAATGTAGCGTCTTTAGTTAGGATACAACCTTTGAAGATATGCTCTTCACCAAGTCGCCAGTGGGATAACACAGTTCTCACACTGGCGATTTGGTGAAATTTGAGACAGAGAGAAACAATCAAAATCCCTAACCACAATATAAACCAATAAATTCTGAAGGCGAAGATGGCAACTTAGTTGCCGAAATAAGTATTTAGAGTTTATTGATTTATAGTTGGGGATTCTTCTGGCTTCTGTTTGAGATTTTTGGCCACAGTCTCCACCAATTCGGAACCGAAGTAGGTCGATTTTCAGATTTCCATAATATAAATTATACATAAAGGACTCGCCGTTCCATTCTATGCAGTATCCGTAACGTGTACGAAACTTGCTAAGCAGGTTTGTAAAAATAAACTGCTGCATTCTTCTGAGCTTTCAATGGGTTTTCTCGAAAAAGGAATTCTTTCAGCATACCCCAAACTAGGAGGAATTAGAACCAGTGAATCAGCACCCAGTACGATACCAGACACTACAGACCAAATTATTACATTCTCTTTTTAAAGTGATTTCTCAAGTGTTCAAATCCATTCAAATAGATATGATATTTGTCAGAATACTATATATTCAAAAAGATTATTATTATTATTACGATCATAGGATCATCATAAGCTATTGTTAACATTGAAGCTCAATAGACAACTCTCACAAACTTCCAAACATTATCTGATCTGTATTATAAGGAGAAATCCTCTCCTTTCTTGAACGATCTTCTGGTAAACATTCGACTAAAATTCATATTAAAAAACATATTGTACCAGTAATTTCTATTTGGAAGTTGTAAGACTTATTCAAGAGCCTTCCTTGATTTACATTAGTTGTCACGGTAATTAGACGACCAGGGCAGCTTTACATTTTGTTAAAATACTATTCCAGAGCGCCTAAATATTTCAATGACTTAAAAAATCCTTGTTAGTTAAAACTGGATTCTGAAACGTATATCTAAATTAATTGGGAAACACTAACAAACTAAGTGCATTCGGCTGCTTAGTTTTGTACGACCGAAAATATTGCTCGACTATTAAAAATTTTTCTTGCCTAATTAACACTATTTCGAATCTTTTCATACTTTTCATACGTCCGAATAAATACGTTGTTGAGTTACCTAGACAACCGATGATTCGTTTTCATTTAATAGGTTTCCATGTTTCGTTGTCCCTTGTTTTAGCACGTAGCGTAGGTACATGAATTAAACTTAACGTTTCAGTTAAGCTAAATGAGCATTTAAGGCAAAAATAATAGTATCTTTAATTGATGTTGCAGACACTTCTTTGTGAAACATTTTAATAATTTTAAAAATAATATTTATTATTAATTTTATTTATTATATTAATTTTAATAAAAATATAATATTAATAAATATTGAGAATAAAACACTTGGCTATATTTCACTAGTTTTATTAGAATAACTCTTAACACATGCTTCGGCTGTTATTACCATTTTCAAATAGATATCTTTATACCTAACTTAATGTATGTAAGTGTAAGAAGAAATTGACATGAATAACTTTGAACAAAAATTATTTCAGATTAACATTATCCTAACTAAACACGTACATCATTGAGTGAGGTATGTGGATGATATATTGTGTATTTGTACAGGTACAGAAAAGCAAATAACAGAATTTGTAAAACTAATTATTCCCTAAATCACAAAATACAGTTCACGATAGAAAAGGAAGAATATAACAATTTAAACTTTCTAGAAATTACGATATACAAAAATAAGAATTGGTTGTCATACAAAATTTATAGTAAACTTACATTTACACACGCGAAAGCAAAAAACAGTTATTTCAAATAAAAATGTCAACGTTCCATAGTTACATACATATAGCAACACACATAGCATTAAATACTGAGGACTTTAAAGAAGAAATAAACACTATTCAAATGATAGCAGAAAATAATGGATATAATCCCAAAGTCATTGATAATATGCTAGAACACAAAGAAAGAAATAATATCAAAATAATTTGTATACCCAGAAATAAAATAAATAGACAAAACTATATGACATTCGATTATATATACGCCCCAATCTCAGATAAATTAAATAAAATATGTATTTAGAAAATTAGACCTTAAAACTAATATGGTTAAACTAATATGGATAAAATAAAGTTAGGTACAATGTTAAACAACAAAGATAAAATGATCAATTAGATAAGTCAGAAGTATATACCATTAAATGTAAAGATTGTGAAGCCATATATATATATACAGGGTGAGTCGTGAGGAATCTACCAAACTCAAGGAGTGTATTCTACTGGTGAAAGTAATGTAAAAAAACTCAAATGTTGTTATACGATTTTTATTTGTTTTCGAGTTATAGCGTAATTAAAAATGTAGATTTAGTATACCATGTTTATGTATGTATTCGTAAAACAGTGAAACCCCGGTAGCAATTCATTATAGGGAAGTCTTCATAGCTGAAGCGCTACCTTTTCGTGGTTTTCCGAACTAGCGGTAGTGACATTGAAAGCAGTCGAGAAATAGTGTAGAGTGGTTTGTATGCCTAATGCGTCTAATGTCACTACCTCTAGTTCATCGTTGATATAGTGAGGGCGCTGCCATCATAAAAAATGTTCCCTATACCTTGGAGTAAATTATAACCTGTGTTCGGGTATTGTGACATTGACTTGACGTTTGCATGACTATAGCGTAACAAACTAAAATGCCACACACTTATTCTAATTTAGAATATGCTAATATGGTGTTTGTTTATGGATTTTGTGATGGGAATGCTACAGCTGCTGCTAATGAATATCGTCAACGGTTTCCAGATCACAGACATCCTAATAAAACTGTATTTATTAGTGTATTCAACACATTGTGCGCGACCGGAAAACTTCCCAGTGTAAACATAATATCTGAACGAGGCAGTCGACAACAATTACAAGAAGTAGAAGATATTCTGGATGTAGTAGAAGAAGACGCAACTACCAGCTCACGGAGAATTAGTATTCAATTGGGCATTCCACAAACAAGGGTGATAAAAGCACTCCACGAGCATGGCTTACGTCCGTACCATGTACAAAGAGTACAGCACCTACAACGAGATGATAATCGTAGACGTATGGAATTTTGTCGATGGATAAATGATAATCCTGAAGCGACATTCACCCGTGACGGTATTAATAATTGTCATAACCAGCATGTATGGTCAGACGAAAATCCACACGCAACAGTCGAAAGTAACTTTCAACATAAATTTTCGGTAAACGTGTGGTGTGGTATGATCGATGGTGTTTTAATTTGTCCTTACATTTTTGAGAATCGCCTCACGGGAGACACCTATTTACATTTTTTAGAAAATGAACTGCACGGACTGCTAGAGGATGTTCCCATAAACATCAGAATCCAAATCTTCTACCAGCACGATGGAGCGCCTGCACATTACGCTCGTGCAGTCAGGCAACATTTGGCTGAAAGGTTTCCAGGGAGTTGGATTGGACGTGGTAGTCACATTGGTTGGCCTCCTAGGTCTCCAGACCTCACGCCACTCGATTATTGTTTATGGGGCTGGTTAAAAAATTAAGTGTATCAAGTAAAAGTGGACACTCGTGATGCACTACTTCAACGGATTATGAATGCTGCTGACAATATCAAACATCAACCTGACGCAATCAGGAACGCAACCGCGCCATTGGTAGACGATTTAAAAAATGTTTTGAAATGAATGGCGTTATTTTTGAAAATATATTATAAAGAACGATAATACCAATAAAATACAAAAACTTCAATGTATGAAATTTTGTTTATTTTTAATTACGCTATAACTCGAAAACAAATAAAAATCCGATAGCAACATTTGAGTTTTTTTTACATTACTTTCACCTGTAGAATACACTCCTACAGTTTTGTCGATTCCTCACGACTCACCCTGTACATATATATATATATTATTTCTTGACCTTTGTAAGTTATAGTAGATTAAATTAGTCGGCGATTTAAGGTCTGGTTTACTATGATATATATATATATATATATATATATATATATATTCAAATTCAACCAACATTCTAAATCTGACATATCTAGGTATACTTGACGTAAATGACGTTTGCAAATTTCGCGTAACTTAAACACTTAGTTATTTTAATAAATATATACATATCACAGTAAACCAAACCTTAAATCGCAGACTAATTTAATCTACTATATATATATAGTATATTTAATTAGTTGGCGATTTAAGGTCTGGTTTTACTTAAATATATGCATTTTTAAGTAAAACCAGACCTTAAATCGCCAACTAATAAAATCTACCATAACATACAAAGGTCACGAAATAATTATCTTTATATATATATATATATATATATATATACATGTATATATAAATGTTTAGATAATTTCTTAGCCATTCATTAAATATATCAGTTGATAAATTCTTGGAGTTTTTCGGCTTTTATATGAAATATTTACAAATATCAAATTTGTATGTAATTGCAAAGTAAATGAGGATGTAAACATTGCTGTCTACAAATTACAAAGCAAATCATACGAAATGTTTAATTGAAAAATATTGTCTACGTTGGGACTTGAACCCAAGTCTACGGTTTGCCGGACCGTTGCTTTACCACTTAAGCCACGTTAGACCGTGATTCAAGCTATTTATTGTAGTGTACATAAAATTTATTTAATATCAAAAACACAGGTGTCTCTGAACATTGTATAGACCATAACCAGATATAGCCAGAGATAGCCAGATATTAATGCTGTAACTTAATACATAATGTAGTAAAAAGCAAGAGGTTGGATTTGTTAGGAATTTTAGAAATCAAGAAAGCACAGAAACATAATATATTAGCTACTAATACACAGGTAGATTTCTCTGGTACCCTCTTCATAGACACCATAGTAAATATCAATTAATCACCCACCCACCCATAAAAGCGTTAAGTATATAAGTCTTACACTTACATCCATTAAGTTAGATTTAAAGATATCTCTTTGATAATTACCTAACAGCCGAAGCATATATTAGTTATTCTAATAAAATTGGTGAAATATAGCCAAGTGTTTTATTCTCAATATTTAATCTAAGTCAAAAATAATAGTGTTTACCTCTGGAGGTGTAATAAATAAGATATATTTATTACACAGCAAATTTTAAATTGTTAGAACCTTAAAACTTAAAATTCGGCATTTTTACAAATAATACAATATGTCTCGGAATAAATTCTTAATAGAATATACAATATTTACAAATATTTATACTCAAAATATATGATATAATTTTTTAACGAAGGAAATTATACTTATTTGCATATACAAAAAACAATGGTTCTAACGTGGAGCCTTGAAGAACATAAATATTAATTTAAAGGCAAGGGTATATGTAATAATATGCACACGTGCATATGTTGCGTTAATTATATCTCGTGTACTGGTAACATAAATACTAATTCAAAGATGTTTGTGATTGATAGGGTATTAGAATATTACTATAAAATTTAAACATTATTATTATGCAAAATTTTACATACTTGCCTCAAAATTTTTGAACAAGCAATATGAAATAATCAAATTTTAAATTAATTAAACATTTCTAATTCTAATAATTCTCCGATTACTTCCAATAAAGATAATATAGCTTTTTTAAATTATAAATCATTAAACATGTTCTTTGTTCATGTCAGAAATTATCTGTCGTCTATATGATCTTTTTCTTTAATATATCGCACAAAATAGCTTTTCTTTTCATTCTCAAATAATAATCGCGCATATACCAATTTTATATTTACTGATTTCTATTGACAGTCGTGTCGCCGTAATGCGTGGACAAGTGGTAACTCCTCAAGGATTGGGCATCGTGGGCATTAGAGTGGCTGTCGATAGGGAATCGAAATTCGGCTTCACGCTGACACGTCAAGGTGGATGGTGAGTTTTGTTATAGATTTTTCTTTAGTTTTGTTACACTATGAGTAAAAAGGGAAAGAGGAATAAAACATATTTAAAAGTAGAGTTCGTATAGCTCCAACTATCTAACTAATTTAAAAAGTAAAAGTTCTGTGGTGTTTCGAGAATGTATTTTCTCTTCTTTGAAACTAGAGCAAACAATATAATACAAATTTGGTTAACGTTTAGGTTACCTACTGCTACTAGGTTTAGGGATAAAGTTTTAACAATATTAATTAGAAAGCAAGAATAGCAGTTTTAAAGTATATTACCACAAAAACAAAACATAGACATAGAAGTTAAAATCAGCTCACACCCCCGCTGATTCAAATTATGAAATTCTTATTATATAATATACATTATTAATGAACTCAACTATTGTAAATTAAAAATTCATACCTGTTACAAATATAATTTAGTCTATTTATAAAAGGCCATCTTTTATACGAGGGCCACTGCTAAAATTCACAGAAAATTGTGAAATAAAACAAATTTCGCTATGTAAATCGCTTTACTGTTTCTCAAAATACCCCACTTTAAGATGTATACACTTTTGTATCCTATAAAACCAATCTTCAAAACACTTTTTCCATTCTGAGCGAGGTATCTCCAAAACCAGTGATTTGAATTCTTGAACAGCCTCTTCAGGCGATGAAAATCGCTTCCCACGCATTTTATTTTTGATATGTTTTGGAATAAGAAGAAGTCATTAGGCGCTAAATCGGGCGAATATGGGCAATCAGTCATTAATTCAATGTTCCTGTTGGTCAAAAACTCGACAGTTTCTCGTGCTATGTGAGCGCTTGCATTGTCATGATGAACAATAATTTGTCGGTTTATGTTGTTTTTTCTGACTTCATCGATAACTTCCGGCAAACAAATTGACGTATACCAGTCAGCATTAACTGTTCGTCGATCCTCTAATGCAACAATTGCAACATGGCCCGTTTTGCCGAAGAAACAAGCAGTCATTCTTTTGAAACGCCTCGTAACCGCACCACTTTTTTACTTATTTCCACGTATTTACTTATTTCACCGCCTTAGGACGCCTCTATCTCACCGTATATCACATGTCGATCTGATAAAATCATTTCACGCACAACTTCGATATTTTTCGCATAGTTAACAGAGGTGCATGGACGCTCTTCACGAAGATCATCACCAAACGTTGGTCTTCCACGCTTGAATTCTGCAAACCAGTTGTAAACCATACCAAATACCGAACTAAGCTTTTCCGCACATTGCTTTGGTGTCAAACCGTATCGAAAATCGTAAAAAAATCATCACTCGAAAATCACGATTCATAATTACCATTTATTACTACTATTACTTTGCTAAATTCTGTTGAGACAAAACTGTTCGGTTTTAAATCGTACTGTCAACTGAATTATAGGTTAAAAATTCTTTCAATGGAGACTGTGGTTAAATAAAAATTTAAAAAAAAAACATACCTCCTTGAATAGCGATAAATCTCCAATACCGTTCAGCTGTCTATTCACATTTTTATAAGTGGGTGGTGGGGTAACAGCAGAAATATAGACATGTGGGAATCCATACACGTGAAAGAATGCAAAAATTACCTCCTTAACAATGGTTTGCTGAATGAAGCACTTGGTGTGTTTGTTTCACGAAATATAAAATGTTTCGCGTTTTGTGGAGCAAGTGTACCGGGTGTTTTGTTTAGTAAATTATTAATCATGTTTCACCTAGAGCCAACCGTGAATTCTATACATTATATTAAAGTGCTTAACTCCTTAACAATGACATGTCACCTATTTATAATTAACTTTTAAATTATTTACCTACAATATCTAATAATTCATAGATCCTTTTCACGTTAATTGATTCTTAGTTAATATAACACAACACAGTCAGATGTCTTGTTTTTTCACATGTAACGCCCCTTCCCAATTTTGTCTTTCTCAGAATTAATAGAGTTCGGTTTTTACAATATACGACCATACTTTTAACCATTTGTAATGGAAAATTTTTACACCCCTACCCAATATAGATATTGTTACTATACATGTACTCGAAATAATACGTTTAAATAATAACTACTGATGTGTGCAATGCACAAGAAATATACATATAGTTAAATATACTAGTGTTTTGTGAAAATATAAGGTGTTTCATTTAAGTTTAATAGTAGGTCATCGTAGTTTTTAAAAATCGTTTTTAGTTGGCGCCTCTTTTAGAGAGGAATTTCTGCCGTTCCTTTGTTCGACAATTTAACACATGTTTAAACCTTTTCCTTAAGAGGCAAGTGTTTGTCTCGTAGTTTTGAGATTGGCATGTTAAATTTAGTCTTTACAGGGTTGCAGTGTATAGTAGTTGTGCGGAAGCGTTTTTTTTACTTTACTGTGCCCCATGTGCGACTTTTAATTAGTAGTTTTTACCTACTGATGATGACAACTTAGTTGTCGAAATACGTATTTAGGATACGACTAATAATTGTGGTAAGGGGTTATATACCTTTTTTAAATAGGTTAAAAATGTCAAACTTTACGAATATGATCATTGTGGAATGCTGGCAATTCAAGAAGTACTTGATTCCGCGAATTTTAGCAGTATCCCTCGTATCATAATAGAAATAATTAAGTTGTCACTTTATATAAAACGCTTTAAAATGAAATTTTGTTAATAAAAATGTATGTCTGTGTAGCTTAACTGAGCAGAATACATCAACAGTCTCTCTTTCAATTGTTTTTGTATTACATAAAGGCCATTCTCTTCACATTAGAAGTGTTTACGAATGTGAAACAGGAACCGTAAGGCTGCACCCCAAAAGATAGAATTGATATTTAACTGTGACTAGGGAAAGTGATTAATTTGTAGACGAACTGCACACTGATGTTACATGGATTCACTCATCCAATTTTATTAATGTACACAGAACTACCCGTTCTGCATGGGCAATAGATTTATGGCAATTTCACGGACGCCGTAATAATGCAATTTGTTCAGCAAATATCCAGATCAATGAGTGAAATATTAACAATTCATAAATACATACGTACATACATTTTATTACGAATAATGTAATGAACTTGCATCAAATTTGAATTAATCTCCTTCAAAGTACTCTCTTCGACTAGCGATACACTTATCCTAACTTCAATTACATGATTCGAAGCATTTCTGGAAGGCTTCTTTTAGAAGGACCTTCAGCTGCTCTATCGTGGCCCTCTCAATATCGGTAATGGTCCAAAACGTTGTTCTTTTAGCATGGTTACTATTTTTTGCGAAGAGTCAACAGTTGCATGGTGCTTAATCCGAAGAATAAGGTGGATGTGGACAAACAGGAACCTTTTTTCGCGATGAAGGACGAAATCATTGGTCCAGTTTTCCGGTCTCTTTCTCCGTAGATAAGTTTCACAAACGTTGCAGTATGCCTTTGTAATATTCGGAGTTTAGAGTTGTTTCCTTTGAAACGAACTCTGAACGCACAATGAGTATAACTTTGGCTGACGAGCCTTCGTAGGGCGAGGAGGCTAGGAAAGGCACTCGTTTTCCATTGGGAACTCTGAATTTTTGTCTCAGGGTCATAACCATACACGCAACTTATCTCCAGTTATAATTTTTGCCATGAAATCCAGATCTGCATCAAAACGTCTGGGAACAAATTTCGCACTCACTCGTTTCATTTGCAAATTAAAATGCTTTGCACGGAGCCATACGAGATGTTCAGTTCTTTGTAAAGCTCTTGAATAGACAATCGCCTGTTTGAACAAATAATTTTTGCCACTTTTTGCACATTTTCGTCTGTTTTTGAGATTGAAGTTGGCAAAGCAACAAGCCCTGATCTTTCCTCGTCTTCAACCGACTCATTTCCGTTTTTAAATCGCTCATACGACTTATAAACAGTCTCCAGAGTCTCCGCATTACCGCCATTCACTGATTTTAAATTTCATGGGCTTATTTGGCACTTTTTTGCAACTTAAAACAAAAATTTATTGTTAACGTGTTGTTCGAAACCCATAATGCGCAACAGACCTCGCTCGAACACGACCTCGCTTTTCTGGCTCTGAAAACCGACTGACAAATCACGACTTGATCTAACGTTCGACTGACTGTCTCAATGAATTAGGCTACCGAATTTATTATTTCAAATTAATGTAGCGTCAGCAGTTGCTGTAAAAATTCATTCACCGTATTTTTGATCACACCTCGTACTTAACGCTCATTCAAGGCCACTACAACTGTATTTGGAATATATTGCATTCCCTCTTCATTTTACACCCATACTGGGAAGAATTAATAAAGCTATTGTTTTCGAACAAATCAATTAGCCTGTTTGCTATTCCTCGTTCAAATATCTTCGACGTTGCAGGTAAAATTTAAATTAACCTATAATTACTTGCTACATTTACATCTCCTATCTGTACATCAGCACCACCCTAGTAAGCTTAAGGACAATTGGGAATACCCCTCTAAAAAGTAGCAATTTATAATGCATGTTATTGGTTCCTTAATGATATCTATAATTTTAACTCATGATGAGAAATTGTTGACGATGGATTATTTAATAGTTGTTTGGGCTATTGCAATCGTTTGTTGAATTTATGTAATCCGACGTTTCGGCAGTTAATCTACTGCTGTCTTCAGGGTAGCCCTGAGAAGGCTATTCCTTGCTAAACTCATAATCTGACACATATGTCATCTCCAAATTTTTAGTGAAATGTACTCGTGCGAGATTAGAATCAGTCTATAAATTTAAACTTTTTCTAAGTACTGAGCTATCAGCGGAGCAGAAAATTGTTTCTTGAAACTTCAATTTAACCTACATGTACCTGCGCAGAATATAATGCGCAATAGGATCATATGTTTCTGCACGGTGTCGTATGCGCAATGTGGTTATCCCGTTTATTCTGTCTGCGTTTCCGAGGTTATTGTACTTCTGTGTATATTTTATGGAATCAAAAGTAGCCAGACGTTCTTGATTTCCAGGTTTGGTGTAGGTGTTGTAACCATATATACTGTCTCCTTCAGCTTTCTATTTGTTTGATGGTCTTCTTTTTTGCCAGGATTGTTGCATCAGTCCATATAACCTTGTGACCTTCTTCCCATGCATATTGAGCTAGGCGCGACTTGTTCGTTTCCCCTAGTTGGCCCAATTTTTGATGTTCTTTGATCCTGGCGTAGGGGTCTGTCTGTTTCTCCGATATAAGTTCTTCCATATTCATGATACTTCATATATACAGTTCTTTGTTCTTTAATTTTTGTTGTCTGGTTTAGTTCTGGTCAGAAACAATCTGATGGTGTTTGCTGTCCTTTAGTTTTTCTGATATTATAGTTATTGCCTATTCTTCTCATCTTTTCCGATAGGCCGATAATTTTCTTTAATAATTTTGTCGGCATATCATAACAATTCATGCTGTTTTTGAGCTTAAATTCGCTCGTTATAGGCAGCAGCACTTTGCTCACAGAGGCGGGAGCAAAATATCACGAGCCAGTGTTACTCACGCAAAGATGGTTTAAGAGAGCTACTATTATGCGTCAAGAAAAGCTTACCAATGATTGAAGAAATCCGATTCATTGGTCCTTCATACATGCATAAATATTTCATTGTAAAATTTCATCTTCGTTGCAAAAATATATTCCTAAAACTATAAATCGAAATATCTCAGAAATAAATTAGATGAAATATTACAAAAGAAATCATTCTGACAGATTTCAAGTATATAACTTTTGGATATATTTCATTTTGGTTTCATGTGACACGTTGCAGAAATACTCGTATATTTGAGATTTACGTACTGTATGGGTAGATGCTATTAATGTTCCGAATAAGCTAATAAATATACACAAAATATTACCCAATTAGGCAGCACTAGAAATTACAATTAGCCTGTCCCACTACGTCAGTAGAATCTTCGTTGTGCAATAAGTTATAAATGTTTTCCTTATTTCGTATAATATAAATAGAAAACCTACTGCTAATGTGAAGAGTTACAATTTTACGTAAAGCTAATATACCTAAACAGTTTTAGCATTTATCTGGGGTTATATAAATCTCCTGCAATTACCTAATTTCTTATTCGATCTGCTAATGTCTTTGTTGGTGTGCGGTAGTTTTCACCCTTAACTCGGTTAATCCGAGAAATATTTGATACGTCGTAATTAATTCGTAGTTAGTTAAGACTCGCTGGCAGAGAAAGGAGAAAGAGAATGTGCACAAATTAGTCTGTCGTGAGTTGTACAGGTGTAGTGCAATATTTAGACGTCTCACTGATCAGCACTTTCCCCCTTGTTTAGTAGGGAAGATTAATATGTCCGTGTGGGTTGATATACTGTTCCTGTTACAAACCAAAATTTCATTATTATGTATCTGTCTGTCGGGCTGGATGTGAATAATTATATCATTTCGTACGACTAGGATCATGTTTCGAGTAATATATCCTAACTACACTTTCTTGCGGCTTTGATGTAATTATTTACTAAAAATAAATAAGTACTCCATACAGTTTCCAGAAAACTGAACATGAAATTAATATGTTTCTTATTATATATTCTACAATCGATATTAGAAATAAGTTGCGTAATTTTGGGAAACTTAAACAAAACCTGAAATTTGTATTAATCACCTCATCCAATATCTTTACCTTTATGCAGGCTGAGTCAATATGCACTCCCTAGACCTGGGATATTCGAGGGATGTTTCGAAAGTCCTGCGAATTGTGCTCTAATTAAATTACGCAGAACTTATAGGCAATGCTATTGGCGATAGACAAGTCTTGACATATTTATTCAGCTATCCAGTACAATACCGTTCAGTCTGATTCAGGTATTCGACCGATATAGACTCGGCTAAATCTCAAAGAACAATAATTGTCTTTTTGTGGAAAAAGATTGTGAAAACTTCAGAAATTACTAAACGTCTGCTAGGCGTGTTTGGTGAGTTTCCAGAATATAAATATACTGTATATCGGTAGATCGATCGTTTTAAAAGTTGTAGAACATCATTACAAGACGATCTACGTCGTGGTCGCCCGAGCACGTCGGTAAATGAAAGAAACATTACTGCTATAGAGAACCTACTGAAAGAGGACAAACGAATGACTATTTCTCAAATTAGTATATGCCTAGGAATAGGTACACGATAAGTTCATGAGATCTTACGTGATTGTTTGGGCGTAAGCAAGGTTTCAGCACGTTAGATGTCAAGACTTTTGGAACCGGAATAGAACCTCAATAGGTCTGACACTTGTCGGCAACTTCAAGAGCTGTTAGCCTGTTACGGTGATGAATTTTGGCAACGGATAATAACCACTGACGAAACGTGGATATCTTATTTCAATTCTGAGACCAAAAATCAATCCAGAATGGCGTACCCGAAGTGGAGTTCCGTCTGTTGGAAACGTGATGCTTACTGTATTCTGAGATTTAGAAGGGATTATTTTTATGGATTATCTGGTGAAAAGTACTACAATTAACGCAGAATATTATTCCAACTTATTATCCGGACTACTGCGGCAGGCTCTGAATCAGAAAACGGCCTGGGAAGTTGCATAGTAGTAGCTAGACCCATTAGTCCCTTTTGGGACATAGTCAAGAAATCGTTTGTCTCCATTCTTGTCTATTTCCGACTATATATCCCAATCTTGCCACTGACATATTAGTCGGTTCTTGTAATGTTCTTCTCCATGTTATCTTCGGGCGTCCTGCTTTCCTCCGTCCTTGGGGCTGCCATTCTAATGCTCTTCTACAAATTTACGTTCTGGGTTTTCTTAAATTATTACCAAGACATCCAAACTATCTTCTTTTAATTTGTACTTCGACCCCTTCTTCTCCTGTACGATCCCATAATTCTTCATTGTAATTCGGACGGGCCACTATATTTTCAGTATATTTCTGATATATACAGCCTTCGATATCATTGAATTGATGTCTTCCGTTACACCGTCGTATTCGGCCATCACACTCCCCAGGTATAAAGATTGATCTACTCGCTCTATTTTTTCTCCCATCAATTCTATGTCTTTTCTATTTTGGGTCTTGATGCTTATCATTTTCGTTTTCTTTGTGTTAAACTTTAAACCTACTTTACTAAATTCTTTTACTAAGTCATCAATTTTCTCATGCATATGCGTTGCACCATGAGAGAATAAACAAATGTTGTCAGCGAAATCCAGGTCTTCTAGATATTCCGTCAGATTCCATTTTATACCTCTGTTTCCTTTTTCAATAAGTCTGTTCATAATTTCATCCAACATTATTGAAAATAGCCATGGTGAGAGAATACAATCTTGTTTAATCCGATACTCTCCCCTCATGTAATATTTTGGACTTCTATCCATTATATCTATCCATTATATCCCTCCTTTATTAGGTTGGTCATTTTCTTAGACATTCCAATATTTTTAAGTGCTATCCACATACAGTCCCTGTCCAATGAGTCAAATACTTTTTCATAATCTACAAATGTTAAATACAATGGTGATTGATATTCCAAGGATTCTTTTATAATAATTCTCACAGTATTGATCATATCTATGCGTGATCTTCTTTTCCTAAAACCCTGTTGTTCTCTCCGTAACTTCTTGTCTATACAGGTTAATATTCTATTTATTATTATTTTATTAAACAGTTTGCGGCCAGTACTCGACAGCGTTATGCCTCTCCAGTTTTCACATCTTCTTTTATCACCTTTTTTGGAAAGTTGCATAAGCGACCGTTATTGCAACAGGATAATGCAATACCACACACCGCAAAAAGAAACGAAAGATGTTTTGAACAATTTACGAGGAGAATTGTTTCTACATCCACCTTATTCACCGGATCTCGCATCGAGTGATTTTCACTTGTTCCCAGATTTGGTGTTCGTTTTGAGAATTTAACTCACGTAAAAAGTGCCATAACTAGTTAAATTGAGGAGACACCGAAAAAGTTCTTAACGGACGGCTTAAAAAAATTGATTTATTAATAATAAGAATACCAAAATTGAAATTGAATTAAGAAATTTATATTTTTTAACTGTTTGTTTACTCTTAACAAATCAAAAATAAAGTGGTAATATTATAGAAATAAAAACTTAATGGGACGAGCTAAGCGAAACGGATACAGATTCCTTAACAAACCTTCAAAACGAATACCATTTTCGTTAAACCTATGGCTAAAGTTTGTCGAAAGAGAATTGAATTTATTCTCATTTATATCTGCTATTGCTTCGTGAATCCGGGCAATAACTTCACCTGCTCCAGCAGGCACAGTAAAACCTTTTCGTTTAAGTACCCAATACCCTAAAATCTTTACGCCGGGAGACCGCAGTGGCACGCTATTGGTACACTCTGACCAATCCATTTATTAGCAAAACGGTGATTCAAAATTTCTTGCATCTACAGACGCTCCGCCTTGTTGAAAAAACATTATTGCACGTTCTAGTGGAGGAATATCCTCTAGCTGACCTGATAAAGTGTTCCCGCAAAAATTATTGTAATTTTCACCATTCAGTATTGTTGGCAGAAAATATGAACCCATGATTCTTTTTCTTAAAATATCTTTCCAAACATTCGCAAACCAACGTCTTTGCTGATTCCACCGACATTCAATATGAGGATTCTTATAGTTCCAATAATGAAGATTGGTGTGGTTAAAACTTCATCGGTAAAAAAAAATATTATGTAAAAAGTCAGGATTGCTCTGGAGTTCGTGTCATGACTACGTGCAAAAATTTACTCTCAATAGATCATCTCCGGGATGCAGCATTTGAACAGGTTGTAGATGATATGAATAAAAGTTGTATCTTCGAAGATATCTATGAACAGAGATTGAGTATGCCTACCCAAACCTTAACTTTTTTTGGGCGTTTGCTGTGATTTTTGCGTATCCAGTGAAGATTCATGGCAGCTCAATATCTACAATTCTGGCGGTTCAATTTTCCATTTAGGATAATCGTAGATTTGTCAGAAAACCTTATGTTATCTAAAGAAATTTAATTTCTATCCAACAAGTCCATTATTTGCTCACAAAATTGAAAACGGCGGCCCAGATCATCTTTCCTTAACCCTTGAACGTATTGCAGTTTACAGGGATTAAAACTTCTCTTTTAAATTAAAACACTTTATTACGGTTGTATGGCTGATGTCATTTTGTCAAGTTTCTTGCCATAACGTAGATGTTGGATTTTCTGCAATACTAAGGAGAACGTTGATTTTCTTGTCGTCATAAACAAAAGTAAGCTGTCTTTGCAATGGTTTCACATGACCAAGTTTTCGAAGCTGTGCCTCAATTTTGGATACAGTTGCTTGTGAAATGGGGAGTTGTTCGGAGTGCCTCCCTTGGAGTAGTTGCACTACCTCGAAATGCTTCCTACATCCGTCTCCGTATTAGGTCATTATCAAAATTTCAATTCTAAAAGATTGCGTTAAATATTTAATTTTTGTAACAAACTTTCAATAAAAAATATCGATTTTAATTCAATGACGAATTGTCACTGATGACAGAAAGTGATTTAACTAATAACGCGCTTAAACGTATCGCAACAAAAATATTTAAAAAGAAAAAGTCAACACGAAGAACTGTATGACAAAATTGATAACACTTGACGATAGTAGAATACAAGAAAAATAGTAATTTGGCTTTGATAAAAAAACAATGACGTTTTTATAATTATTACAAATAAATAAAACACACATAAGATGTTTTAGATTTACACTTTATTAATAAAATAATGACAGCTGTTTCGCTAACACAGTAGCTTCTTCAAATTCAACTTAAGACTAAAGATACATACAATATACAGCGTTAAATCAGGTAGTTGCCCAAGTTAAAATTCTAGGAACTATTACATTTATATTTTGCTTTTTGGAAACTATACCATGTCCTACTTGTGTGAGGTTTAAGTTTAATAATATAACATAAGCAACTAAGAAACAATATTTCAATGGGTGAACAGATTTAACAGTGGGGATGAATTCAAGTCTAATTTATCGTTTAGTAACATTTCTGAGTTTTTGAGTTTATTAATTTCTAAAGATTCTAAACAATTTAGTTTTCTACCTTTATTTTCTACATGTATGATATCGAATTGTAAATTAAATTCGTGTTCATTCTCTATTAAATGATTAGAGTAGGTTGAGTCAGTTTTCTTATTGATATAAGAATGATAGTGGTCTTGGATTCGTTTTTTAAACGTTCTACCTGTCTGTCCAATATGTATTTTGGTACATGATCCGCATGATAACTTATAGACTCCTGATTTATTGTCTTTGGTAGTTTTTTCTTTATTATTTTTAATATATTTGGCTAGATTATTATTAGTTTTAGAAGCAATATTAATGTTTTCTTTTTTAAGGAATTTTGATAATTTAAGTTGCTGTTGACCTATGTAAGTAAATGATTTAAATTGCTTGTCTGGCTCCACTTTAATGATCGGGTACACCTCCCTTAATAATTTATTGACAGATTTTTTAAAAATTAATTTATCTATTAGATTTGGGTCATAGCCGTTGTTGTGAGCGATTTGTTTTGTAATATTATATTCTTTATTATAGTCTTCATTGGACATCGGGATGTTAATAAGTCTATGTGTCATGCTGTGAAAAGCCGCTACCTTGTGTTGGATCGGGTGGTTAGATTTACTATGTATCGTAGTATCTGTATGAGACATAGACACATAACAACACATAGACTTATTAACATCCCGATGTCCAATGAAGACTATAATAAAGAATATAATATTATAAAACAAATCGCTCACAATAGTGGATATGACCCAAATCTAATAGATAAATTAATTTTTAAAAAATCTGTCAATAATTATTAAGGGAGGTGTACCCGATCATTAAAGTGGAGCCAGACAAGCAGTTTAAATCATTTACTTACGTAGGTCAACAGCAACTTAAATTATCAAAATTCCTTAAAAAAGAAAACATTAATATTGCTTATAAAACTAATAATAATCTAGCCAAATATATTAAAAATAATAAAGAAAAAACTACCAAAGACAATAAATCAGGAGTCTATAAGTTATCATGCGGATCATGTACCAAAACATATATTGGACAGACAGGTAGAACGTTTAAAAAACGAATCCAAGACCACTATCATTCTTATATCAATAAGAAAACTGACTCAACCTACTCTAATCATTTAATAGAGAATGAACACGAATTTAATTTACAATTCGATATCATACATGTAGAAAATAAAGGTAGAAAACTAAATTGTTTAGAGTCTTTAGAAATTAATATACTCAAAACCTCAGAAATGTTACTAAACGATAAATTAGACTTGAATTCATCCGCACTGTTAAATCTGTTCACCCATTGAAATATTGTTTCTTAGTTGCTTATGTTATATTATTAAACTTAAACCTCACACAAGTAGGACATGGTATAGTTTTCAAAAAGCAAAATATAAATGTAATAGTTTCTAGAATTTTAACTTGGGTCAACTACCTGATTTAACGCTGTATATTGTATGTATCTTTTGTCTTAAGTTGAATTTGAAGAAGCTACTGTGTTAGCGAAACAGCTGTCATTATTTTATTAATAAAGTGTAAATCTAAAACATCTTATTTGTGTTTTATTTATTTGTGATATGGATTTACATCAAGCAAAGGTCGAAACAATGAAAGAATTTATAATTATTGTTTTTATTGTTATAGTTGAAACGAAACAATGTAAAAGTCTCAAGAACTGTTGAAAATAGAATTAACTAGTGTGGGTTCATTAAAAATGTTTTTAATAGTACTATCATATAATTTATAAAAAAAATATAGCATTCGCTTAAAAAAATGCGTATGACGTCACTGCTCTGAAGAAGATGATGTCACTAATAGGTGCAGTAATTTGAAACCAGGCACTTTAGAATAAAATATTACTGATTTTGCAATTACCGAATTTATTCGATAAATAGTTTCTACGCAGTTTAGCAGCAGCATATGGCAATTGGTACGTATATCGTCGACACAATTAACCGCCCTCCATTTTAAATTACAAATATCTAATATTTTCTTATTATTTTTTAATAGTCTTCGTTATTAAATGTGGAAATAAGTAAAATCTAGTCAATTAAGCACATATGGATAAATTAACTCATTTATTTTTTTTATTTTTTTGTAACGGTTGTGAAAATATAGGTTCCAACTGCATACTAATATGTCTCAACTGTGAGTCAACTGTATACTTAAGAATTAGTAACTAATCAATTTTAATAATGTGTATTGCCTCCTCTTGCTCTTATAACTTCAATTAATCATCTTGGAAGTCCGTTGATAGTATTTTTAATCTAATTCTGAGGTATGAGTTCCCAATCTTCTCTTAGGGCATCTTTAAGCTCCGCCAAGGTTTGAGGTGTAGATAATCGAGCCCTCATCCTCCTTTTTAATTTAAACATTTTCTATGGAATTGAGATCATTCCATTGTCTCAATCCCAACATCATTGTGTATTCAGTAACGCACCTAGGTATGTGCGGACGGGAATTGTCATGCATGAATTAAACCATCTCCGATATGAGGCGCAAATGGTATCACGTGATCTACTATGACATCTTCCAAGTGTCTGTCAGCCATTAAACTACCTCTATCAAGAACAATTAGATCTGTACGCGCATCGTAACAAATACCGCCCCAAACCATAATCGATCCTCTACTAAAATGAGCTGCCTGCACAATGTTACACATTGCCAATCGCTCTCTGGAACCTCGATACACTTACTTTCTTCCATCTGGTACTCTTAACCAGATTCTCGATTCATCTGTGACACTTGCTTCCATTGTTCAATATTCCAAACAGAATGATTTCGAGCATACAGAAGGCGAGAGACTCGGTGCCGTGGGAGCAATTGTGGACATTGGACAGATCTTCTGGCTTCCAGTTGTTGTTCACTAAGTCTTCTTCTAATTGTACGCTCACTAACATTAACTAATCTCACCTCATGAAGGCGGTTACGAACTTACGAGCATAGTGCTGACAATAAACCTGTCATCAGATGTACAGCGTTTACAGCCTTGCCCAGGCCTTCTCGTGTAGAAACCAGTGTCGTGGAATCCATGATTGTATCCATTGCAATTTTAATTGTAAGATTTTTTTAAACTTCTAACCAAAAAAATACAAATAAAACGAATATCAACACTAAAAATGACAACAAAATGAACATAAAAGCAGAAAGTCTAATCCGAACTATGTGCAATCGCGGACACGGAATAGTTTCCAGACATATTAATCCAACTAGTGCATTTTTAAAAATTTGGCATTGTAACTCAGGCTCCAATTAAAATTACTTTCAATGGCAGTGGTGAACACTCGTACAAATATCGCATTTAATTAAATCTACTAGAAATGGTAAAATAATTGTTTTTTAATTTATTATATAACATCACTTAGAAAAATATTATTAGTAGTACAAGAACAAAAATAAAACAATGAAATTTATTAATTTTTAATAGCATTTCCGTTACCATCTATTATGCATTATAGACGTTTATTCATGGAAAAAATTAGGTTTTCAAAATTATGGTGGCCTAGATTTTGCCATGTCTGTATTGCTTCTCATAGTTCTTCTCTATTTCTTGGTCTAAAGTCTTCAGAACAAATTTCTTTTACCATGTGTCCCCATATATTCTCAATGGGAATTAGATCTGGACTTCTAGCAGGAAAAGGAAGCTCATTAATATTGGTATCTGCTAACCATTCCCTTACACTTCTAGAAGTGTGCACCGGACAATTGTCATGTTGATAAATGAAATTATTTTGCGGAAATCTATTTATAACAGACGGAAGCTTTACGTTTTCAAGTAGATTTCTATAAATGGGTCCTGTAAAACGACCATCTAATCGAACTAAAACTCCTTTGCCATCAGCTGAAATCCAAGACCACACAATTATCGAAAATCTTCCACTCTTTGCTTCTGAATTTGTATATCTTCCTACATATCTTATGTTTCGCGGTCGATAAATTCGTATTCTGCCATTATTACATGGCTGAAAACTTTTTTCATGGGTAAAGATCACATTTCTCCAGCAAGCATTGTCCCTGTTTAAGAAATTATTGGCAAATTCGATCCGGCTTTGTTTGGACGCTTCTGTTAAAAACGGTTTTCTGGCAGCAGCTTTTTAAATTTTTTTTCGAGCTGTTCGAACACTTCCTGGAAAGTTAGTTCTTTCCCGAGCTGCTACAGCTGTCGCAAATGGATTGTCTCTAATATAGTGAATCAAAGCCTCATCCTGTTCAAGATTTGAGACAACATGACCTCCAGATCCTTCTAAACGTTCCACTGTTTGCGTCTCTAACCACCTCCGTCTTATTTTTAGAATACATGTATGACTGCTACTTGTCTACTTGACTGACCATTTTCTAACTATGACAATATTGTTCCCTTTTGAAAATCAGTAACAAAATTTCTTGGTATTTTACTGACGTTATTTTGACACAAGAATGACAATTAATAAATGTTATTAAGCATTTAAGCAGTTTATGTACTTAAACTAAATTTACAATAATTTTAAATAGCTGGAAACTATTCAGTGTCCGCGATTGTACGTCAAGAATACAATAACGTAGTTTCTTATTTTTTTATAAAAATTACAGTAGTGACACTGTTTATGATTAGCTGTCATGAAACACACAAAAAACTATACAGGGTGCTTCAGGATTATATTAAAAAAATTAAAATTTGGATTCAGGGCACCAAAATAAAAAAAAAACTTTCTATAAAACTGTATCCGAAAACGCTTCGTTTAAATAGCTACAGTCCTTCAAAGATAAGGGTCTAAATCCAGCTTTTATAATTTTTCTCAAATTTTGAAACAGATACAAAACTCATATTTGGGAATTGTGACCAGCTAAGGAAATAACTTCTTACAAGTAATTTGTCGATCATCCCCTATTATTACGAAGTGGTAGAGTCAGTCACCCTTACTGTATTTCGCATTGAAACTTTTTTCGTGTGGAATTTTGTAGAATAAAAATTAAAATAGTTAAGCGAGATTCATTTAGAAACTTTTTTGTCTCTTTAATTTTTTTCAGAAAATGTTTGGTTTTATTGCAAAAAATTTAAATAGATTACGCTGCATAATCTGTAATTTCCCGTTATAATAAAAATACGTAGGAGGCTACTTTCACACAAATCTTTATATCAAATTGAATAACTCGATGGCGTTTGTATCATTTTAAATATTTACCAAACATGAGTTTTGTATCTGTTTCAACAAAATTTGAGAAAAATTATAAAAACTTGATTTAGACCCTTATCTTTGAAGGACTGTACCTAACTATTTAACGAAGCTTTTTCGGATACAGCTTCATAGGAAGTTTTTCTCTTATTTTGGTGCCCTGAACCCAAATTTAATTTTTTTTCAGATAAACCTGAAACACCCTGTATATACATGCATTTTTATAGCAAGGAACTAGTGAGCGGTTAATTGTGTCGATGAGTGTAGTTCTCCACGTACGCTGACGATATCTAAGATGAGATTAAGACACGTGGCTGTACGTAGAAGCTTCCTAATATATGTGTTGTGTATGTCTATGTATACATATACAGATATGTTTTTTAGAATTTCTTGTATTAGGTACTGTATTTACAATCGATGCTAGTTAAACATGGCTAGGTTACCTTTTACATTATGTAGTGTTACTTTATTTTTAAAAAAATTTGTTAGCAATATGTAAATTAACTTGTATTAAAAATTTTAGATTAGTTAATTTTCGAATTACAATCGACTAAATTAAATTATCTCATTGTTTCAACAATTAATCATGTAATTTAAATGTAAACATAAAAAAAAACGAGAACGAAGACAGTAAAATCTTACTGTCTTCATTATTCTTCTCATAATTGCTTTATTATTCAATTACCTAACAGAAAATATAAACTACAAGTATGAAGTTATTGGACTTTCTAAAAAAAAATAATAATAAAACACAATCAACAATTAAATTATACTCGACGTAAATTGAAACCAAAGACAAACACAGCAGACAACAGCACAAACTTTAATTGAAACACATTCCCATGCATAAGGATTATTTTCTTAATTTAAATTGCACATAAACTAACGAGGGGGTAACTTAAGAAGCCAGTGTACGTTGTTGTTGTTTTATTCCTTTCCTCTCTTCTCGTTAATTAAGGACACGAAACAAACTACTACATAGTTATTATTCTTTAGCTTTAGCGTCTGGAAAACAGGGGAGACCCGGTGAAAAATAACTGCATTTGTAACTTGATCACACCAGATATCGTAAATTTCTTTGTTTAAATTTTATTTCTTTTTTTATATAGGTTCGACGTGTTAGTAAACGGCGGAGGAGCCGTGACCTTACAGTTTCAGAGGTCCCCCTTCAAACCTCTAACTAGAACTGTTTTCGTTCCGTGGAATCAAATTGTTGTATTGCCACCAGTTCATATGGAACTTATGGATAAAGACGATTCGTCAAATATTCACGCAAGGTATAGTTTCTGTTTTATTAGCAGCACAATTGTTCTAAATGACGAAATAATTTTGGACATGTGGCGCGTAAGGTCCGCATAAAATACCATTGTGTTTATATAATTAATTTAAGAAATTTGTATACCTACGAATAACAATTAGAAGATACGGCAAAAACTGTTCTATCAGGTAACCAAATAAGTTCATGCCGTATTTGATGGTAAAATATAAATATTTATTAAGAAACAATAATAGACTATTATTCATCGAAATAATTACCATCACACTCAATGATCTTTTGGCAACGTGACGCCAATTTTTGTATGCCGGTACTGTAGAACTCTATAGATTTTAAATCAAAAAATTTACGGAATGCATATATTACATTAACTCGAGTTTTGAACTGTCTATGCTTCATACAGTTGTCAAGACACAAAAAAAATGTGCTAATCACTAGGAGAAATGTTAGGAGAATATGGAGGGTGTAGTAACGATTCTTAGACAAGTTCAGAAATTTTGTCCCGGGTCACTTTGCGGTATGCAGTCTAACGTTATCCTGTAAGAATACCACTTTTTTAGATTGATCAAAGAGTGGTACTTGGCCTACTTGTACTCGCTGAAGCTGTTCACAATACAAATTAACAGTAATGGTTTGACTCGTTTCCAAAAACCCATAATGGACAATTCCGTTGTCCATTAAACATAAAATGAAATCTTATTTGGATGCAAGGAAATCTTGGAAGTGCATGGTATTGAATCAGTAGGCGATAACCAATGATACGAACGCTTAGAATTTGAGTGCGATACCCACTTTTCGTCGCAGGTTAACAACCGATTAAGAAATGGTTCATTATCGTTGCGTCGAATGTTTGCCGAACAAATGGTAAGACAACCTAATGTGTTATCATTTAACAATTCATGTGGGACCCATTTGCTTGACTTCCACGTCTTTCCTAGATGATGAAGGTGCAAGCAAATGGTTTGATCAGTCACATTGAACCTTTCTGCAAGCTCTAGGCACGTTGTCCTGGAATTGTCCGAGAATACAGTTTGGAAATTAGCGGATATAACGAAATAATATATAAATGTATATTCCGTCTTACACGCTACTGTAAAATAAAATTTATGAATGAATAGGCACATTTACAACAGAAATAACAACATCTGCCCGACTAATGCTATCGAGCAAGCAAATAGTGGGGCTGTTATAAGTTATAACATAACAAACTATACCTGATACCGCCACAGCGTTTTATCGGGGCAATTGGTCATTCACTCGCTTCAGTCCGCTCTCTGATCATAACTATTATCTATGTTGCATTTTATATGTGACAGTGCAAGTGCATAGTAGTTTTGTACCTAGGGTTTCTACATTAATATATTGCAAGTTATATGAAATTCTCTTTATAATTTCTGATTTGTTCCTTTTTACTTTTTGGAAATAAATTATTATTTTCCCAGTGTTGCTTTCTAAGGCATCAACTGAATTTAAACAGAAAACTGTTAATCCAATGCTGCTTCTCTACTTTAATCAAGCATTCTATTCTACTCTCGTTGCAGACCCGTTTCACTTAATAATTATTTTTAGTTTTAACAAATAAAGGTTATTGTTTTTAAGTAACTCACAACTTGTCAACTAACATAACACATCGTATTCATCTATAAAATGTGCAATTGAAAACACTTAAAATATAATTTAAACTAAACTACGCTGTGGTTTCACTTTAAAATTCTATCCTCTTCGATTCGTCTAAATATTCAGCATCCAGTACTGTATGTAAAATTTGTGAAGGAGTTAAAATTATAAAACATAGATCTTTACTTTAATTTCTTATTTAGTAATTTTATCCTACATCAAAGTCAAATAGTTGAAGACGTTATATATCAACTATGTTTTAATCATAAATTTCACGCACCTAAATCTCTTGAAGAAGCCTATAAAAGCGTTTAAAAAATGCACAGAATAATTTCATAGAGAGTAAAGCAAGCATTCAACGTTGATGCGTCTATGTGTATATAAGAAATTTAACACCGCCATATACTTACCGACGTCTCTCTTGATGCACGAGGGTCTTGAAAAGAAATTAAAAACTTGATAAAAGGGGTTGTAAAGAAAAACCAGTGAATCTCGTTCCCCCAATTATTAACGCTGCGGTTTCATTAGATCAACCCTCAGTGTGTAAAGCGACACCTATCTCCGGCTAAGATTACGACGTAATTAACTCTCTATCATCCCCTACGGTATTGAAGAAATATTTCATATTTATTTAATTAAAATGTTGATCAAATAATTTGAAACATACATGAGTAGGTAAAATCTTACCAATTTTGTATAATACAAAAGTATTTTTAATATTTTATATTATTAAAAAAACTTTTGTAAAATGTTGATTATTATATAACAAGTGTTCATTTGAAAAGTCAATCTAGTAGCATGTGATTTACTGAGAACATTTCGAAGTATGTCGTAAATTAAAATTTACTACTTAACCTACGAAGTCGTATATTTTGACAGTTTCATACATACAAATAAATAACAAATAATAGGTATTTATTGAAAACTATAACAAATGTTGAAAATGTTGTCCTTCAAGATCAATGCACTTTAAAATCCTCCGTTCAAAATTTCTGATGATATTCTGCAACATTACTGGATTGTTATTAATTTCCATGCATTTCTGTTCGATTCTCTGTTACATATCATTCAAATTCAATATAGGTGTTCGAAATATGTTATTTTTTAGCCACAAAAAGAAGTCGCAAGGTGTTAAATCGAATGAACGTGTAGGCCAGGCAATTTCAGTATTTCGACTAATTATACGCTCATCAAAAAATTCTCTTAAATAATCCAAAGATTCTGCAGTACAGTGACACTGCAGTGGTACTGCAGTGCAGTACCGTCTTGTTGGAAATATGCATTTTGTAGTTCATCATCATGCAACTGATTGACAAATGCTTGTAAAATTTCCGTACGGTACCTTTGAGCTGTTAACGTTCCCTGAAAAAATATTGGTCCAATGATTCGCTTTGGCTTATCGCTGCCCAAAGACCAATTTTCTCTGGATGTAGCGATTCTTCATTAATTACATGTGGATTTTCACTACTCCAAATTTTTGTATTTTGTGAATTTAGGTATCCCGTTTTATAAAACCATGCTTCATCAGTAAAGCTGACTCTTTGCGAAAGTTCTCCATTATTGTTCATATTTACAAACCAATTACAAAACTGTAGTCTACGTGGGTAATATTTCTAACAATTCTTGTACTGCTGTGACACGGTATGGAAAAATTTGCATATCTTTTTTTAATAACTTGTGAGTTGTACCAACAGAAAGGTTTATTTGTTGACTCAAATGTCGAACAGATGTTTGTGATTCATTTTCCATTATTTCTTGAACACGATTGACAACTTGAGGTATACGTTTCTTAACTGCTCTGCTGCCTGATTTTCTTAAGAGACTACCAGTTTCAGAAAAAAGTTTTAAAGTTCTATCCAAAGTATTCTTAAATTGTATATAATCTATTACAAAATGTGGAAACTCAACTTGAAATTCTACCATGCAATCTTGAACTGAATAAACCCATAAACCATCAATTTTATTACCACTTCGAAAATAAGCCTGGACTAAAAAAATTTTATGTTCTAAAGTGAAAGCCATTTTAAAACTGAGAAGCAATTTATTTAAACAAGAATCGACGCACGATTATTTTATGCACTAACTGATATTTGTGATTGACATTATCAAATGTCATATCGGATTTACGTTTACGGAAGAACAAACACATACTAATATATATGCGTCTTATTCTATCAAAATTTCAAAGTAACCTAGATTGACTTTTCAAATGAACACACGTTATGTACCTACGACATTTACAATTTGGTTTTATATGTATCCCATTTTCATAGTTTTTTTAATGGTATTATAACAAATGGAGAAGTTGCTCCATTTAACCCATGAAGATATATAACCCCTACAATATAATATTTTTGGTTGCCATGTAAATTTAATAACAGTAGAACTAATAAAAAATTAGTCCTATTAATTCCTTATTATATAGCGTAGAAAGAAAGTAGCGAATAATTCGTTAATATTAATTTTTTGGAATTACAAAGGGGTTTAGCCATTTTGATTACAGTTTAATTCAGCATAGATCACTAATATATAGTTCTATCAAAAAATTATGTCGACATCCAAATAAGAAATACCACGTGAACAAAAAATTGCGGGCAGTGAAGTAAATGTCTGCTATCATAATTAAATTTCCTTTTTTTTACACAAAATTTTATCTGTAAAATTAGAATTGGAAATTAAAGAAGATACAAAACATTTAATTAATCAAAACAGCCAAAAGAAAAACAAAAATAATGACGAACCCAAAAAATACCACCCAAAAACTTCTTGGTGTGCTCTTTATTCAGCTTTTATCTGATGCATCTAAAGGTCATTCGAACTATCAGTACTGACACTTCTTAGTTGACAAAATGCAAGCAGAAAATATAGCCCGAGCAGTAGCTTTGAACGAAGATGGACGCCGTATTCGATACATCGCTGCTATCTTGAATATTCCCAGGAGTACCGTCCCAGACGTAATACGGCGACGTCGTCAAACTGGGGAATACACAGGCAAGCCAGGATTAGGCAGACCTCGTACCACAAACCGGCGGGAAGACGGTTTGATGGTGTTATCTCCACTACGCGATTGTGGTTTACCATCAACAATTGTGTCTCGCTAAGTCGAAGATGTTTACGGTACTGCAGTTTCTGCACGAACTGTTAGTCGAAGATTGAAGAAATACAGATTGATGTCAAGGAAACCTGCTGCTGGTCCACTTTTGCTCCCAGCTCATCGTTTTCAGCGACTACGATTTGGCCGTGAACATAGACATTGGACAATGGATCATTGGAGCTCCATATTGTTCACAGATCAGTTTCGTTTTTGTCTACTTTCACCAGATGGACGAGAACGTGTGTGGAGAAGGCCTGGTGAACTATTTTCAGTGTGTTGTGTATTCTTTCAATGGAGACTGTGGTTAAATAAAAATTTAAAAAAGTTATATAACCCCTTACCACAATTATTAATCGTATCCTAAATACGTATTTCGACAACTAAGTTGTCACCATCAGTAGGTAAAAACTACTAATTAAAAGTCGCACATGGGGCACAGTAAAGCAAGAGAAACGCTTACGCACAACTACTATACACCGCGTCCCCGTATACACTCCGGATACACTGTTGTGTATCGCTAAGAATGGCATTTGGGTGAGGCGGTATAATGTTTTGGGCTTGCATTTCAATGTAACACGAAAACTGAGAATGTGCTCATTGAAAATGGTACCATGACGACTGTTAAGTACATCAACTAGTGCTTAGCTGACCACGTCGTACCGTTTGCTCCATTGGTGGGTGAGAACTTTACTCTAAACCACGATAACGCGCGACCACACCGCACGGGTGGTTGACTAATATTTGGATACGGTTAACTTTCGCCGTTTGCAATAGCCAGCTCGAAGCCCGTACTTGAATCCTATCGAAAATCTCTGGGGTTCATTAGAGTAACGTGTTCAGCAACGATAACCCATGCCGGTAACTATTCGAGATCTTCGAATAGCTCTTCGCGAAGATTGGGAAAACATTACACAAGAAGAGGTCGTCAAATGCATTCAAAGTTTGCCACACCATATGGCAGAAGTTATTAGAGAATGTATTAATCGCTTAAGTTGTGTGAAATAGTAGATGTAAAACCTAGCTGATAAGACCAATAAATTTGTTAATTTTGCCCAATTAACTGTTTCATTAAAGTTTTGTAATTGAAGATATGCTTAAAATATTTACTCTAGGTTAAAATCGCTATACCCCTTTGAGATTTTTACAACAAAAAAAATAATAGCGAAAAAATAATTCATTAATTTATTTCCATACTGTATAAAGTTATCATAAAGTAAAGGATGTATTTCAACTTATTACACAACCTCAACAAATTAAGCCATAATAAAAATCAATTGAAACTAAGTTTCTTATATCCAACACTGTTTATTGAAATTGTTCAATATAACCTCCATTTTGGTGGTATAAAAGCACCAACTTTCGGTCAAAGTTACACGCCGCATTATATAACATTTCAGATTGAATTCTAGCAATTTGCATCCCAATACTTTCTTTCAATTCTTCCAGCGCTTGTGGTCGCATTCTTAAAAGTTATTTTTTTTAAATAAGCTCAAATCCAAAAATGTGCTAGGTTCAGATAAGTCGATTTTGGTGGCCATAAATTTTCAAAACGCCTCTTTATAACACGATCTTGATAAACAGCAATTAACAAATCTTTAACTGATCAATAAATATGCGGGGATAACCCGTCCTAAGTAAATGTTTATATTTTCAATTACATCCATGTTTTACAACTTCAAAATTGAATAATATCTAAAGCTTTGCAAGTTTTCATGTACCATTCATCAGTAACAGTTATAATTACGACATCCTCGTTCTGCATTTCCTCGAAAAATATGGACCAATTATGAAATAAGCTGTGAAACCGTACCACGCAGTCATGTCATAAAGACCTTTGTGATTGATTGCCCGTAGATCTTCTGTTGACAATATCTGACAGTTTTGAATATTGACCCCACCATTAAGAGAAGGAGTCTCATATGTCTATAAAATAACGGATAACCAGTCGGGTTCAATTTCAATCTGAGCCATTATTCGTAAAGAAAAATCATACCTGATTGCCAAATTTATATCCAGCAAAATAGTCATTGCAGTTTACAAGGACACATTTTTAGAATCTTTCGTAAAATTTTCCAAATCGTTGTATATAACATTTGCAATCGTTTTGATATTGGATTAACACTGTTGATTTCTAGTGGATTAGTATTAGGTATGTTTTTATTTTCCTGGAGAACTTAATATCTTAACCTCTGCAGGTTTGTAGGCATCGTTCACCATTAATAGTTATAGTTACGACACCATCATTCTGTATTTTCTCGAAAAAATATGGGCCAATTATAAAATTGGCTCTGAAACTGGATCAACCAGTAACTTTCATGTCATAAAGACCTTTTTGATTGATTGTCTGTAGATTTTCTATTGACCATGTTTGACAGCTTTGAGTATTGATTCCACAATTAAGAGGGAAATGGGCGTCATCCGTCCATAAAATACGGAATAACCATACGGTTTCGAGCAATTATTCGTGAAAATAAATCATACCTGATTGCCAAATCTGCTTCCTTCAAAACAAAAAGTTCAGGATTTTTCGTAAAATTTTCCAAACCGTTGTATATATTATTTGCAGTCGTTTTGATATTAAATTAGCACTACTGATTTCTAGCGGATTGGTATTGGCTATATTTTGATTTTCCTGAAGAACTTCCGCAACTTGGACATCACTAATCCTTGGTCTTCCTAATCTCCGAAGGTCAATTACAGGGACCTACTCTCAAACCTATTGTACAAAATCGTAAACCAACAGTAAAGTTTCTACCACATTTATAATATTATATTAAACTTATTCCTATTTACAGATCTATTGTCTCAAGTTCAACTCATTTCAATTTACGTTAAGATCAGTTTTACTTTGGGTATAAATCACTAAATTATAATCGCTTTGTTTGGCACATTCTTATATTGCATAAATACCTACACTAAAATCCAATTATTGTAGCAACTAGGATCCAATTCCTACTTGCAATTATTTAATAAACTGCATAATAACTTAGTACATCCCTTATTGTAGACAACCCAGTAAGTATATTAAAAATTTCTGAATATATGAAATCGCAAAATTCCATTTTTCAAAATTTCATCTTCGTTTCGTAGTTCTAATACAGGTATTCGAATTATAATTATTAACATTATTGTTACTACAATCAGCATAAATTGACACCTTTTTCATTCCACAGCTTTCTAAATAGAAATCCAGCAATCAATTTTCCTGGAGTATCAAGATCTCTCTTTAATCCAAGCGGAGAAATTCCTGAAACATGCGACAGTCATGATCCTGAACTATTAACTCCTATAATTACTGGTTCTTGGATACCCGAAGCTTTGGGTGGACTTTCTGGACAAAGCGTTATATTTGCCGAATCTCAAATAGTCCAAGAATCTATTCCCATTCCTGGATCAGATCTACATTTAATGTACCAAAGCTCCCAAGCCACGGGTTACTTAAGTACAGTTCACATGAAACTAACGGGACCAATAATACCCAAAACTTTAACACACGTTCACGTCAGAGTCGAAGTGGAAGGATCTTTGCATGTGAAAACATACGAAGCAGATCCGAATTTGCAACATACTTTTGCGTGGAACAAAAGAAATGTCTACAAACAAAAAGTGTACGGTATAGCACAAGCAAAAGTTTCAATCGGTTATCAACACTCGACGTGTTCGGAGCCTACTTGGGAAACGCAGACAGCTAACTTGAAAGGTTTTGAAGTGGATATATCAGATATCGGTGGTTGGGGACTAGATATACACCATCACTATAATTTTCATGAAGGTATCTTACAAAAAGGAGATGGCTCAACCTTGCATTTAAAGCAATATCCAAGAACTGTACATGTCGTCATGGGAACTGGTCTTCAACGGTCACTGGATTGTCCCGGCCAATGCGGTGGACCAGCAAAAGATGCTAAGCTGTTAACACCTGGCTCATTGGCTAGTGGACCTGATGGTAGTATATACGTTGGAGATTTCAATTTAGTCAGACGAATAACACCGGAAGGAACTGTTTATACCGTATTGCAGCTAAGGTAATTTCTTTCAAATATTAAACTTTATAATGAATGACTATGTAAATATTTTTCAGGGCTACACAAGTTGCTTACCAATACTATCTAACGGTATCACCTGCAGATGGGCATTTATACGTCTCTGATCCTGAGAAACATCAAATACTAAAAGTAATATCTTTGGAACCTGTTCAAGATCCCAGCATCAATAGCGAACCTGTAAGTCATCATCTGCCAAATTATGTACATTTCTAAAAATCTTTAATAACTTAGGTTGTTGGCAACGGTGAAAGGTGTATCCCAGGAGATGACAGTAATTGTGGCGATGAAGGTTTGGCTAAGCATGCGCGTTTAGCACATCCCAAGGGTATCGCAATTGCAGCAGATAAAACAATGTATATAGCCGATGGCACCAATATAAGAGCCGTTGACTCTAGAGGTTTTATACACACATTAGTTGGAAGTCACGGCCATCATAACCATTGGTCACCAATTCCCTGCCGAGGGGCAATTGCTGCGTCTAAAGTAAATAACTGCTTAAAATCCACCTGTAATTTATTAAATTTATTAATTATTCCTTCAGGCACAACTTCAGTGGCCGACTGGAATATCTCTTAGTCCTCTCGATGGATCACTTCATTTCATAGACGATCGCTTAGTATTGAAATTAACAGCCGATATGAAAATAAAGGTAGTAGCCGGGACACCACTCCACTGTCACTCAAAAGATGACAATTCAACATATCTACATAGTGATGATATACTTGGAACAGTGTTGGCGCTAGCCTTCTCACCAAATGGAGATCTCTACATAGCCGAATCCGATACCAGACGTGTTAATTATATAAGATTAATCGATTCATCTGGAAAAATTACTCATTTTGCCGGAAAAACTCAAGAGAGAATGAAGAACAACTGTGACTGCAATACCAGCATTACCACTGCCAATCCTCGTAAGAATCAAGAACTGCCAACCGCTTGCATATGTGGAGCGACGGATGTTACCACGAGCAATGCCGAAACCCTTCTGTCTTCCAATGCCAAATTTCAAGCTATATCCGCATTAACAGTATCACCAGGAGGAATTTTACACGTTGCTGATCAAGGATCTTTACATATTCTCGCATTAGAACACTATTTACCATCACACGATGAGAACGGCGAGTTTCATATACCATATCCTGCAACTGGGGAAATTTACGTTTTTAATCGATATGGGCAGCATGTAGCCACAAAAGATTTAGCGTCGGGAAAAACAAGATATTCCTTCCTTTATTCAAAGAACACCAGTTTTGGAAAGTTGTCGACAGTAACCGATAGTTCCGGAAACAAAATACAATTTTTAAGAGATTACAGTAATGCAGTAAGTTCTATCGAAAATACCCAAGACCACAAATCGGAACTGAAGATATCTGGAGTTGGATATTTAGTTAAATTAACCGAAAAAGGTCGATCCGAAATTGAATTAGATTACGACATGAATAGCGGCCTATTAACGAGCAGATCAGGGGTAAGAATTTCAAGTTTATTACTATGGTCTATTTTTAAACTAAGAGGAGTAAATGGAAAAGCCACATTTACACTGTAAAAGTTACCAAATCAATGACATTCTGAATGTTTTTTTAAATTTTCGTATTTTATTAGTTTTTCTTTATTCATTGAGCTCAAAGGCAACATTTAATTTAGCGTTATTTCCCGCTTAATTTTGAATATAAACTCTACATCAATAAAGTCACAACGTAATTAAACATTTATTAAAAATTATTTACATTAAACACAAAAATAACATAAATAAAGGATTTAAAGAAATCAAAGGCTCCGTTAACTACTTGTTACTTGCAAAAATTAAACAAAATAATCTATTCTAAATCTGAACTGTCTGAGAAAGTATCACTGTCACTATCAGCACCAATAGAAATAATAAACGGTTCGATTAGATCATCTACGATGCCATCTAGTGTGGCCATTTTTATTTCTTCCTTAATTATATGCTCAACACAACTTTTCCAATTAACATTTTGAACATTTTCGATAGCTTGCAATAACAGCCCCCTCACTTCTGTCAATTTAAATGTGATGTTCTTCGTACTTGAAGTTAATTTACCAACGTAGGTAATTCGTTTTTATAAAAGAAAGCATGCACTATTTGCCGCACAGACTGTTTAACTACTTCATCGTATGCAGCAACATTACCAGGTCGTCCTCCATAGTGTTTAGATGCAGTAACTGTACCAGTCTCATTATACTCTTTTATGGTGCGATATACTGTCGATTGTGCAACGCCTAAAAGCAGAACATTATCAAATTGGTTACATTATTCAATCCATAAAAACTTACCCACGGTGTTACTAATTTTAGAAACAATAACAGTTTTTTTAAGATTCGGTTCATCAGTTCGCAGCTGTTTATACATATTTAAAACACATTGCTTTTCAGCAACAGATAAATGCCCTATATCTAAACGTTTGCGTTTTTTCGGAGGTGAAAATGATGCTGAACTTGTTGCAACAGTATCCATATTTATATGAATATTGAATAATTATCGATAACTACAGAAGGGTATCTTAAAGGTTTCGCAAATTCTAAAAAGAACGGATTTATTTACGTTAATACAACAATACAACTGAATAGAACAACGGGAACACAACAGAAAACGAAATTTGACAAGCGTTTGACATCGATAGGTCAACACGCAATTTTTGCATAACGTAATCCTACCTCTGAAGCAACCAATCACGCATAGTAATTTTGGCGCGATTAATTTAAAACGCTCCTCTTAGTTTAAAAATAGACCATAGATACAAAAACGAATTTATTTAACGAAATCTAGTCAAAGCACCGCATCCATCGATCGTAGTAGTGATAATAGAAGTCACTTACTCCTAATGAAAATGATTCAATCTTGCACACACCGCTTTCGATATCACTTCCCAAACCATCCAATTCATGATTTTTAGAAATACTAATACATAATACTATTTTTTTTACAGGGTGGCGAAACTTTCATGTATCAATACGATTGGCTGGGAAGGGTTACCACTGTTATTTTACCAAGCGGTGAAATACTTAACTTAAACTCCCATCTAAGCGAAACTGAAGGATTAGTCGTATCACTGACCAAACCACCTACTAACGTGCATGTTAGAGGAAGAACAGACAAGAAGGCAATCATAGAAGATGGTAAGCAGTATCTTTATTTTAATAATTAAAACTTATGCAAATTCTTATTAAGCACTCTTAATGATCTGCCTTAACTATCCTTGACCTATTTTCTCTCGGAAAAAAAAATAATGCTAACCCCTATCTAAATGTAGTTTTTTATTTATTGCTAAATTTTGGCGCTATAGTTTTGTTTTTTGCCAATACAATCTCCACCAAACTTGTTATTATACCAGCTGTCATTGAAAGAAAAAGACGATGTATGAAAAATTGAAAAACGTAATTATATAGAATAGGAATCTAAAATATTTTCCCCAAATTCTCTCCCAGACGCGAGAAAAAAATCACCAAGATATTTATAAAATTGACCCACCACTGACCACTAGATTTCAAGAAGTGCGACCGACTATAAATCGTAGGGGTAGCGTTAAGTAGCGAAACAATTGTTCACCGGTTCAGTCACTTTCGATCGTTACATGTGTACATGCGTACGTTCGATGTGTTTTATTAACGTGTTCCGATTAAGGGAAACGGATAGATTGTTTCCAAATTAAGAAAGTTACAGACATGAAATTCCCCGTGGAGCACACATCTTAATTTTTAATCGTTCATTTGAAAACAAAATGACAGTATAAACAGCTGATTTCGTACTTTAATATATTGAGGTTATTGAACCTTAGCACACACGCAATTTTATCTTGTGTTATCGTGTTGTTTTTATAACATCGACAGCTGTTACATATTGCTGTGTACTTTGATTTCTAAATGGGCTCTAATTATCAAACGTCACACACATATTTATAGTTTAGACTCTTATAAAATGTTCTCAGGGTTTTTGTTTTCAAAAGGGATTCTTTGCAACTAGGCCTAGCATCCAATGTAAAAAGGAGAGAAATAATACGATAGTATATCAAATTTAATAAATTTATTGTTCAAAACTTGCAAAAAAATTACATTAATTTTTAACGTAATAATTAAATTTTCCTTTCAAAGTGAAACATAGCATGTAAATCTTTATGTCTAATCAAAATATACACATATCTAGAAATCTAAATATATGACTGTAAAGGTCTTTGTTTGATTTTAATAAATCTTCTAAATACATCTGTGTATCACCTTAAACTAGTGAGTATGATACTCTACAAAATACCAAAGTATGACACAGTGTTTTTATTTAAAATTAATAAAACAACAAAGCTTATGGGATTTATAAGTTTCCAAAATGGTATATGTTTGAGGAGAAATGTGTTATTTCATATTCATGTGACGAAAATATACCCTACCATATGATATACTTAATATTACACAGTTTGTTCTATTTGAAATCTCAATTACTTAATGAGGATTTCTAATTATGAGTCCGAAAGCCAGATATCTTTAAATACTCGTGAGACCTTTCTCTACTTGCGATTTAAAAGATGTCTGTGTTATTTCTTCCGTTTTTAACAGAAATTAGAATTAATTCGCGATCAATCAAACATCCATATAAATATCCAAAATAAATTAATCTTAAAATTTTAGTTTATGAGCTTCAAAGCCTTAAACACATTATATATATATATATATATATATATATATATATATATATATATATATATATATAGTTTGTATAACAAACTCATCATACCAAAACTTGTAGTAAACATAATTTTCTATTTTTTGATAATTCTTAAATTAAAAATTAATAAAGGGTGGGGCAAAAGTCCCGCTACCATTTTGATTGCGCGCCATCTTGGTTATGTGACGTTTACTTCGGTTTAGCTTTAACCATTGTGTTGTGTAGACGTCCAAATTTTATTATGGATAAATATACGCCACAAGAACGAGCAGAAATAGTGACAATATTTATTGAAAATAATCGTTCCATTATTGCCACTCAGCGGAAATTGCGTCAAAAATATCCTAATCGTCCAGTGCCTCACAAAACCACAATTTATCGTTTACATGCGAATTTTCGACAGTACGGTATGACAGCAGACAGGCCTCGTTCTGGACCACAACGGACGTCTCGTAACGCTTAAAATGTGGCTCTGGTGTGCGATAGTGTTGCAGAGTCTCCAGAAACATCAATTCGGAGACGTGGTTCCCAGTTACACATGTCTGCACGCAGTTTAAGGCGAATTTTGAAAACTGATTTGAAAATGTTCCCATACAAAATTCAATTAGTCCATAAATTGCTACCGAGAGATCATGTCATCAACGAGTTGAGTACTGTAATGCAATCCTAAGGCTGTATGTTGAAATTGAAGATTTTTCGTCTAAATTAATAATGAGCGATGAACCCATTTTCTTCTCAGTGGCCACGTCAATAAACAGAACAGTCGGTTTTGGGGGACACAGAATCCTCAATTAATTTATGAAACGTCATTGCATCCACCAAAAACAACTGTATGGTGTGGTATTCATGCTGGAAACATCATTGGTCCCTATTTTTTTGAAACTGACGAAGGTGTTGGAGTTACTGTTACTGCTGAATGGTACCAAGACATGATTCGAAATTTTCTTGTGCCTGAAATGGAAGAGCAAGGACTAGAGGAAATGTGGTTTCAGCAGGATGGGGCCACAGCACACACAGCTCGTTCAACAATTCAATTATTGAATGACGTTTTTCCACGAAGACTAATTTCGCGAAATGACGATTTAGCATGGCCAGCCAGATCTCCGGATTTAGCTGCACCTGACTTTTTCTTATGGGGTTTTTTAAAATCAAAAGTTTATGAATAAAGTGAATAAGCCCCAAACGATTCAACATCTTAAAGAGAATATTCGTCAAGAAATTGAAGAAATTCAGCCTGAGATGTTGCAGAATGTCTTGAAAAATGCCTTAAAGAGAGCCGAAAGTTGCATAGCGAATCGCGGTCACCATTTAGCCGATATAATTTTCCAATCATAACGAAAAAAAATGTAAAGAGCAAATAAACTTTTTATGAAAACCAAACTTACTTATCTTTTCTTTCAACAAAGTTATAGGCAATCAAAATGGTAGCGGGACTTTTGCCCCACACGTTATATGTTCATTGAATCAACGAGTATTTCTTTACTTATTTCTTTCTTCTAAAATAATTAAATACGCAGTTTCTACACTAAATAATTTTAGTAAATATTCTATTCTACGTACATAGATGTTGACACATCTATATTTATTTAATATTTAGGCATACTAGAATAATTTCATGTATTCTAAAATTATTAATTTTAAATAATGTAATTTTGTAACAAAATAATGCTTTCTCCAGAGTAGTAAAATTGTTACTCGATTTGCTTTCAAAAAAATAATAAAAGTGACGTACACGTGTCACTTTTATTATTTTTTTTTTTTTGAACTCTACATTTTTATCTCCTGAAGAAGCAACAAAGTTGTTGCGAAATATGGAGATAATTAATAAATGAGTTTTTAATTGACAGACCGCTTGCCCGCTTTTAATTTATTTTATCCAATATAGCACGATCGATAATTTCTTTTAAATTCATACCGAAATACCTAACCATTGCTTTCAATGGATTCCTTTTTTGAAATCATTTTCTATATATATGGTTGATAACGTCAATTCTTTTTCAAATTTAAAAATAACGCCTCTTAGTCCTTCTTCTAAATTATATTCTATATTTAAAAACTCTTGTTATTACATTCATTTAAATTTCTTATTATTTTCTATAAATAGTTTTTTAAATCCATTCTTTAAAAACTTGATCTTATTTCGATTTTTAGTGTTTTCTTAACATGATAAAAATTTTGTTAGGATGTATTTTAATTTTTACTTATTCTATCCTTCTCTTATGTCCAGTTCTATGCCTTCTTTATCTTTCACGTTAAGTGTCCCATGTTCACGGCCCGTATCTTTTTTCTCTTACTAACTAATTGACTATCTTCTATCTTTCATCTGACATGTCATCATGTGCCGCAATTTGAATATAACCTCAAATTTCAAACATAGTTTGACAACTGCATTGTTTATTATGTATAAACAAATATATATCTATCTTTAATGGATAACATACCATATTAAGCTCTGTTTTGTATATTATAGAATCTTTCGGGTTATTATCACTGGCATTAATCCTTCTTTTGGCTAATTATACATATTTTTAAACGGATGCCGTACTGTTCTTATAAATAGGTATTACAAAATGTCAATTTCAAAACACATACTATACCATCTAACTAACAAATCGGAGACTGTGGCTTATAAGTGAATAAAATAAAATTAAAAAACCCTTGCCACAATAGAGTTTAATGATTCTAAATACGTAATTCTACAACCACGTTGTCATCTTCAGTAGAAAAAACAGTGTAACACTTGAACTCACAAAAACACAGTGTTAAACTAGAAGACGTTCAGAACAATCCTTCTGTAAGTGTTTTTGTGCGTTCAAGTGTTACACTGTTTTTTCTACTGAAGATGACAACGTGGTTGTAGAAATACGTATTTAGAATCATTAAATTCTATTGTGGTAAGGCTTTTTTAATTTTATTTTATATACTATACCATGTTTTGTTTTATTACAAAGTTCTTATAGTCTTTTTAGGCTGTCCTAATTTGATATGTATATATTATGCAGTAATATATACCTGATATTCTAAAATTTCAATGGATATCTTTTATTAAAAATTTTACGTATACCATGACGGTCACAACAATGTTTATTTATTGAAGAAATCTGCAAGATTTAAATGTTGATTATGAAATTTGCTACTATTATAATATTTTAAGTTTTGGTACGTATTGCATTATCTTACATTCTAGATTTTAATATTTATAAACTGAATCGTAAAGAAATAATAATCTATGTGGCATTGAACATTGAATACAAATTTACTAAGTATGCACAGATGTGTTTTTCTAACACGATCTGTTTTGTTACATCTTAAACCTATTACAGAAAATAATTAAAAAAAAATATATAGTAAACATTAAGTTTGTTACATCGATGCTCATATAGGGTGCTTTCAAAATTGACCCCCATTTCAAATTTTTCAACTGCCGTTTCAGCTCTATTATATTTTTCAATTTGTCTCGTTTAGAAGAATCACAGCAATATGTAACACACACATACGCTGTACCGTACGTGTGTGTGTGTGTGGGTAAGTTCAATGGAGTTATTGCCATTCTGAATCCATAGCTGGCACATAATACAATTTTCAAAGAGTTTTTAATTTTGCGGTTCGCATCCTAATTAACTCACATTTTTTTGGATTTATATTCTATAAAATTGCATTTTTCCATTTTCCATACGTAGTTTTTTTCTTTCAAGATCACCCTGTGTAGTAAATTCCACTTCGTACCTAAATTATCAAATTTATGAAAATGATTGATTATATTCCAGGATCAGAAATTACGGAAGTTTATACATTTGCAAATTCGACAATTGCTGTGAACGCAGCATGTGGTGGAAGAATGGAAGTCACAGCAATTGCTAGGCATCCACTTTTAGAAGCTGCCTTACCTGTTGAAGCCGAAATGTTGCCTGTATGGTCTGAACAAACAACTACGTTTGGCGAGGAACTCGAGAACACAATGTCGACCAGTTTTAGTTTAGTCGGAGATGTAAGAAATCCCCAACAAACATTAAACAGAGAGATTCTAGTAAACAGTACGAAGATACTAGGCATAGAATTTGATCAGTTTACTAGTAAAGAGACATTTTATGATAAGGATAAGTTGCCTTTATTAACGATAACCTACGACCCTGCTGGTTTACCCCAACTATATTTGCCAGCGAATGGAGCTGAACCACTAAATATATCGTATGACGGATTCAACAGAATCGATGGTTGGAAATGGGGAGTTTCAGAATTAAAATATAGCTACGACAGACATGGCCTACTATCAGAAATAACAAGTTCCCAGGATGGAACTCAAATGTTCTTTTACAACGATTGGAATATGATATCGAAAATAACGCTGGCAAGTCAAAGAAATTTTTTGTTAACATATGACGACGATGGTGGATTGAGACATATTACTTTACCAAGCGGTACCAAGCATTCTTTCAGTTTGCAACCTTCCATCGGTTTCATACGGGCAACTTATACACCACCCGGAAGCACTAAAGCGTATTTGCAACATTTCTCGCATTCCGGACAATTATTACAATCAGCTTTCCCGGGAGAAGGCGCCAGGGTAGTTTACAGATACACCCACAACAATCGACTAAAGGAAATAGTTCATGGCGATGGTAAAACTATATACCACTTTTCGGAAACAACTGGTCTACCAAGCCAAGTACTCCATACAGAACCAGACTTAGAATATCGATGGGACTATCAATATACTGGAGGTTTACTAATGGAGGAACGCATTGATTTTGGCGCGAAAACTGGTCTCAGCAATGCAAAGTTTACATATGATTATGATAACAATTATAGATTAGTTGCTGTACAAGGAAGGATTGGAGGTCAAAATTTGCCACTATATAATTTAGGTTACAATACTAAAACTGGTTTGTTAGAAATGATTTGGACATTTAAGATAAATAAACCGAAACCAAACGAGACACATGTCTACGATGGTACGGCACTCTTTTCAAGGTCAATAGACACACGATTTTTGGAAACACAGGTGTCGTTAACTATACACGGTATGGAAGTGTTTAGAATGGAATTTAGTCATGAAATGCATGGGTAAGTGTTATATATTAAGACTACCCACATATTTGATTATTAATTCTATATAACTTGGTCACGACGGTCTAATATGGTAGTAATTGGACTAGCAAAGGTCCCGAGCTCGAGTCTCGAACATCGAACACTTTTTTTTCGGTCTAAGCTGAAGCTATTAAGCTAGTGTAAAATATATATCATTATTTTTGTCGGTCACGTCTCTATTCATAACGGATAACGAATTGTTTTAAAGTTTATACTTAAGTTCTTCTCTTTGTTTTTATTTGTAAATTGAACAATCTAACAATACATCTTAAATAATCCATCTCCTCTAATTTCAACGATTTCATAAGAAGCACATTGTCCAACTATAATTCGCTGCCGTCAACGTTAAGAAATAATAATAAATAAATTCAAATATTTATTGCAACTGTAGGTGTAGGTTTCCGCGGTCGTTTTCTTAATGTAGATCTGGGTTTCCGGGTTGGAACCGCGTCGAGTTAGGCGCAATTGCCAACGTTTCGTCCACTGATAGAAGGGACATCTTCAGAGCTGTACGTAGATGTTCGCCGATTCGCAGTAGCTAGGAGAATGCTAGGACAGAGACCGGGTTACTAGAAAAGAATAATCGGGTTTGAGAAAGCTATGAAAGTATCATAGATCGAATAGTAAATGACATGTCTATAGTCAGCGACAACCCTCAACTTTAGAACGTGCGCCTACGTACATCGCTTGACATGCGCACACCGAAGCCAGCACGCAGTATGCAAAATGGCGACGATGTAACAAAAAGCGTTTTGCGTGTTCGAGTACGCGCGATGTTTCTCGCTGAACCGCCATAACATTCAGATATGCAGTATGGAACCACCTCATGTCATTGTGCAACATGAAAGGGATTCTCCAAAATTGAATGTCTTCTGTGCTGTATCCAACACAAAAGTGTACGGACCGTTTTTCTTCCGTGAAAAAACTGACCGGTATATCCTACCTCGATATGTTGCCATTGTGGTTACTTCCGCAACTGACAGACGATTCAAACAACTTTATATTCCAACAAGGTGGTGCTCCGCCGTGCGTCGGTATTTAAACGAGGTGCTACTTCAACGTTGGATAGGCCGTTGTGCTGAAACAGATGTGGCATTGTACGTGTGGTCTCCCAATTCTCCCGATCTTACCCCGTGCGATTATTTCCTTTGGGGGTATACTAAATAGAGGGTTTACGTACCACAATTTCTTACAACACTTGAGGAACTCAGAAGACGCCTTACTGCTGCTGTTAACAGTATCGACCGTGACACCTTGCAGCGTGTATGGACTGAACTGGACTATCGTTTGGACGTTTGTCGTGTGACTCGAGGGGCCCACATTGAACATTTGTAATGATATGCTCACAAACTTGATTATTTTCTCTCTATATAGGCACGTCATTTACTATTCGATCTGTAATAATTTCTGAAATATAGCTTTCTCAAACCCGATGACTCTTTTGTAGTAACCCGGTAGATTGGGGACCGGATCAGATGGTGGCCTGCTATTGGCTGGAGTTAATGAGCCAATCGCATGCGTCATATGGGCGTGGGATTTTGTAGTTGAATTCGTAGTTGTATTATACTTATTACAAACTCAATTTTAAATCTTTTCATTTCAAGAACCAGGTAATCCTAATCTCTTTATTATGTTTATAAAATCTTCATCTATTTTAAATGCATTCTTGACATGCATTAATCCTTTTATAATGGTTCCAGCTAAAATAAAAAGTAAGAGAGTGTAAACATAAAATTAGTAAGACAGGCTTCTTTACCGAGGCCCTTCAATTTTTGCGGAGTATAGGCACAATTCAATTCAACAACGCAGTAAATATTATCTAATGCGCATTCATCTTTTTCGCCTTCATAAAACGAACCGACTGAACATACCTACATTAGAAAGAATTTATAAATCACCATAACATTTTTCCGAAGCTCTGTGCCTATTTAATTCCTTCATTATGTTATCTATTATAGGTTTGACGTTCATTTTTTTTTAGTAATGAATAAATACCTTTCCTCGCCCGGAAATATCGTGTTTCCAAAGAAATAGTTTATTATGAACTTACCCAAATATATTTATAGTATTTATTTACTTTGTGTTCGTTTTCAGACGTATATCTCAAACAAGAACGTATACCAAAAACGTTGGCGTAAACACTTATACTAACATAAAGAACTACACATGGGATTGCGATGGACAACTATTAGGAGTTGAAGCTCAAGAACCTTGGGGCTTCCGCTACGACGACAACGGTAACATGTTAGCCCTCACCTATAGGGGCAATATTATACCAATGGAATATAATGCAATGGATCGAATCATTAAATTTGCGGAAGGACAATATAAATATGACAGTAGAGGAATGGTCATACAAAATGCGCGTGAGGAAAAGTTTCATTATAATGCCAAGGGTCTTCTAGTAAGAGCAACAAAAAGAGGTCGTTTTGATATACGATACTACTATGACCATTTGGACAGGTAAGGTTGATTTTAAATAAATTTTAATTAATTTAAGCATTTACAGTATACTTGTCATTACTTATGCTGTTAAAGATTAATATGATACGTATTACAATAAAAAAATGATAATTTAAACAAAAAATGTAAGAATTTCAATAAAATAATCTAATACGTTTAAAATATTTGCAATTATCATCTAATTTTGTCAGCTCATAAATACAGAAATACGAAAAGTTTGCGTTCAGGTTAAATTACAATCCACTTCCAGCGACAGTACTTGTATATGTAGCAACGCGATATTCTGTCAGAATATATGATGGCTTTTTTTTCTTCAAGCTCCAAGCTCCACAACAGTTACACGTAAGTCTGAGCTATTTCTCAATGTAATCACCACCGACGTTAAGGCATTTATCGTAACGGGGGATCAGTTTCTGCCTGGGTTCTCTGCTAATCTTGCACAGAGGTTTTCAGCTCCTCCTTAGTACTAAACCACTGTTTTTCTAACCACACCTTCATTCTGACGAACAAATGGAAGTCAATTGGTGCCAAGTCCAGGCTGTAGGGCAGGTAGTCAAACAACTTCCATCTAAAATTTTTGAGCAGTTTCTTTGTTTAAACTGCTACGTGAGAGCGTGTGCTATCATGAAAAAAGACAATTAGTGATGACAACGTGTTTTGCCTATTCTGTATTGCTCCCTAGACGTGTAAGGGTCTCACGGTATATCACAGTATATCGCTGTGGTTCAATTGTGGTTCCAACTTCCATGAACTCCACCAGCAAAATTCCTTTATAGTCCCCAAAACACAGTAGCCATAAACTTTCTGTTGAACAGGGTTTGTTCGGACTTCTTCTACGTCATAAATTGGGACAGAGATTTGCGCGCTACCTATACGGGTGGAGTAAGAACTATTATAACGGCGCGAAATTTAAATGCAATTATATTATTATCAAACTTGAATCCTTCAAGATGCGGACCAAACTTTGGCGTTGATATATACCAGTCGAAGTGTGATCATCTAACTGTTACACATTACCGCCAAAGTCTGGTCCACTTCCCGAGGCATTTAAACTTGTATAGTAAATAAATTGAAGTATTTGTAACTTTTCAATTAATTATTCACTCTTGCAAAACCACTATTTCATCTATTTTGATAATATACCTAAAAATGTGTAAAGTATTAGCCTGTAAACTGTAGTCTATACCAAATTATAAGTATTATTTGCTTGTTTGCTAAATAAAAGATGTTGTCTAGTATAGGATATGTATTTTACTTAAAGAGCACTAAAAATACAACAACACTAGTAAAACGTTAAACGACGAAAGAAAATGCTTTGGTACTGATGCGCGTATATTAGTCAATTCGAATTTTCAGTATCACCAACATTTCTAATTTAAGGTAAAAGTCCTTTTAGTTAAGAAGCATTGGCAATATGATTATGAGACGGTCGTCTTTTAATACAGCATTTAAGAGAGCTTTTAAGCTAAATGGCCTTTTAGATAAAATCCCTATTAAGAAAATATTATGAAACCGGCCGTTACATAAATTTCATATACATATGGAACAGTGGCGGCTCTTTAATGAAAGCAAGTGAGCAATTGCACCCCCTGGAATTATGAAACAAAACAAACCAAGCGGCGACTAACTGAAAGTATTTATTTATTATGTATATTATGTATTCATAGTTATTGACGAGGAACGTGGCACGCTAACAACGTACATACACCGAGCGTCATCGCAGATATACTGAGCAAAGCTCTGTTGCTCTGTTAGGGAATTAACATTACATTGATTATGGGGAGAACTGTATTTTGCCGTACTTCAATGTCGTATAATACATAACGTTGGAGCAACTAAACCAGACTGCTCTCGGGCGTTATTGCGATGAACTCCGTGTCTTTTTTAGAAAACAACGCGTTTTCGCGTTTAACGTATAATGAAAAAATCGCAGTAAAAAATCTTAAACGGCCGATGCCTCAATTATGTTTAGAAAATAAACAATCTGTTAAAGGTAAAGACGTTATAAGAAAATTCAAAATGAATATTTATCAGAAAAATGACTGGATTTGTGGGTGTGAAATTAAAAATACTTTGTTTTGTTTTCCGTGTCTTTTGTTTGGTGGTGAACCGTCTTGGTCAAAGAACGGAATAAGAGACTTAATTCATCTTAGAGCTAAAATTAGTAAACATGAAAATTCCGAAGGGCATTTGAAAAATATATTTAGTCTAAGAATGTTAGGAAAAAATAACATTCAGAATGTTTTAGATTCATCATATAGAAAAGCAATTCAACAACACAATGAAAAGGTAACAAAAAATAGGCATGTGTTAAATTTAATAATAAATTGCATTAGATTTTGTGGCGCGTTTGAACTAGCACTTCGGGGTCATGATGAACAGCAAACGTCGAATAACAAGGGCATTTTTCGGGAATTGATAAATTTGACGGCAGAATTGGATAAATCGCATCGAAGCAGCACCGGTTTTTAAGGGATTATCAATAACGATACAGAATGAGCTGCTTGATGCAATGTTGAACGTGTATCATGAACAAGTTGCCAGTGAAATTAAAGCAACCGACTTCATATATGTGATAGCTGATGAAACCACAGGTGTGTCCAATCAGTTTCAGTTAGTGGTTGTTTTAAGATATATTGTGAACGCGAGACCGGTCGAAAGATTTTGGAAATTTCTTCTGCCTAGTGGACATGATGCTAATTCTTTATCTGCCTCCATCCTTAACGAAATTAGTTTGCTTGTTGATGACCCAGAAAAACTGATTGCACAGAGCTATGATGGGGCAGCAGTCATGAGTGGTGCTATTAACGGCGTGCAAAGACATGTCCAAGACCAGTATCCAAGGGCTAATTTTGTACATTGTTATGCACATCAGACAAATCTAATTATGTCACATGCTACATCGAGCAGTAGTAATTGCAGAATTTGTTTGCCAATCTGACGGGATTATGTACATTTTTCTCCACTTCACCACAACGAGCTGCAAGATTGGAAGAATTCCTTCAGAGAAAAAGCTTATCTCGTTCTTCAAAAATAAGTTGGAACTTCAATTCTAGGACAGGGAATACAATATATGAGCACCGAGAAGAAATAATTGAAGCTCTAAAACAAATCGAGGGAGAAGCTAGTTTACAAACTACCATTCATCAAGCTAGTGCTCATTTGCGAATTTTAGAGGAGGAAAATTTTATCTATTGGTTAACTTTCTTTCATAAAATTATGCCACATGTGGACATATTGTTTAATCAATTACAAAATGTCAATACAGATGCATTAAAAATCAAGAATAATTTAGATAATTTTGAACGTGCTATTGGAAAAATTCGAACCGAAATCGCTGACACAGATAATCAGTTGGTTAAACAAAATGACCCAGAACTGACTCAAAGCGGCGAAGAGTAACTGATGGTAGCCAAAGAAGGAGGGAAACTATTGAAGTGTGCGATATTATTTTGCTAGAAATAAAAACTAGATTTCGGTATACAGGGCACTTAATATTAGCAAACTTAATTTCTTTTAAATATTTCTCCTCTTTTCAAAAAAAATTTCCAAAAGATTGCCTTAAAGAAGCAGTAAAATTTTATCCATGCCTCAATGAAAGCAGACTACGAACTGAATTAAGCGTTCTATATTCTAGAGAAGAATTTAGGCAAAATATAGAAGTCGGTGCTGTAGGTCTGCTAGGTCTTCTGCTGGATGGATTAAGCGACACCTTTAATGAAGATGTTACGCTTTTAAAAATTGTCATTACAATCCCAATGACAACGTCCGAAGCGGAACGCCAGTTTTCACGGTTGAAGAGAATAAAAACTTTCCTGAGAAATACAATGAAAGAAGAGAGATTGAATGCCCTTACTATGTTATCTTGTGAAAAAGAATGTATAAATGATTTCCCAAACTTTAATGAAAAAGTGATAGAACTGTTCTGCAAGTCAAAGACACGTAAAATGGACTTCGTTTATCGTCAGATGTAATTAAACTGTGTAGCGTAATATTTACTATTCCCTCAAAACAAACTCTACAATGAACAGTACCTGTCTGGAACAGTACGTCGGTGAAATTTATAAGGATTGGGTAAGCGTTTTTGTATTACACTTTTTAATTTTGAAATTATGCACTCCCTATGTGAACCACCCCGAGCCGCCACTGATATGCAAATACAAATATTTATATATAAACATGTTTGTTTTATAATTGAAGATATCGTATAAGTTGTTTCACCTTTTCCACTTGTATTCGTTTCTTTCTATGCAACGTAGATAACAAAAATATATTAACATACCTGAATTGGTAAAAATATCGCAATATAATTATGTTTTTTGTAGCCAAAATGGGCGTACATAAACTTTTATTGTATGTGATAGAACAGGAGGGTTGGAGGTTTTAACGAGATTAAGGTCGGGAGGTGAATTACTACCACAGAGAAAACCCAAGAAAATAAAAAAAATCTAAACACCAAATAACTTCGATCTTAAAATAAAATTAATAAAACTAAGAACACTACAAAACAAAAGAAATAAAAAAATTATTATCTAATAAATTAATACCAACGAACGCTTGATGTTTTAATTAAATTAATAAAACTAGAAAATGTAACTGTCTCTAACCTAAACCACTACAACCTAAACAACTACTATACTACTAATGAAACTACCAAAAACAACAAACCTTATACAATACTACTAATATGCTATGTTAAATAATAATACAATCTACAATACAGGAAAATATGGATAGATGGAACAGCAAAAGAAGAATACTTTCATGCTAACAAGATAAACATGCGATGAATTGTGGGTACTGAGTTTGCGCGTTAGAATATTGACGATTGCGGCGACCTTTTAGCGGGTGGAGTAAGAATTAAAACAATATCTGACCTTGACCATTTAAGATAAATAGGCATGGATTACTCTTTTGTCGCGATATTCATAAACTGAAACCACGTTTCGTCTGCTGTTACAATCTTTCCTAAAACAGGTTTCTTACTATAATGCTGCAAGAACGTTAACGCAGAAAGCATTTGCTGAAGTTTGTGAGCGTCTCTGACATGTTTGGGAATTCACCGTGCACAAAATTAGTGGTAGCCAAGTCGTACTGTCATAAATGTCACAAAAAGCTACCCAGGAAATTTGAGAAAAATCAGCAGACGACTCAGAAATTGTGAACCAGCGGCTCTCAGGAATTACATTCTTCACTTCATCGACAATGTCATCTGTTCCTACTGACTTTCTTTCCTGGCCTCCTTCATCATAGTCATCGGTTCGTCATTCTCGAAAAATTTTATAACATTTATGCACTGCACTCATTTCACTCATAATGTTTTAGGATATTTTACGACTTGGATACGATCTTTCTACATTTTCGATAGATCTCTGTTGGTTCTACTTTTTTATTAAATTAAAAATCGTTACTTTGAATAGAATTGATATTTTATGTGTCGTGGACTTTTGCTTGACTGGTCAAACTATACTCTACTATAGATAAAGTTAAGGAAAACGCACGAAGCAATCCACTGTCGTCATCAACTAAAAACAGTGACGTCTGTATTGCCAGTCCCGAAACAACGAAAATAATAGTCTTATATACATATTACTAAATTTATAATTTTATTAATCTGGAATATGTTTCATGTACATAACAGTAATTGTAGAATTATTTCAATGAATAATAATTTTTTAATTATTCGTATTAATTAAAAATTAAATTATGGCATCATTTCAACTAGTTTTATTAAGGATATTAACATTATAATAACGGGTGTTCATTTGAAAAGTCATCTAGTAGCATGTGATTTACTGAGAACATTTTGAAGTATGTCGTAAATTAAAATTTACTACTTAACCTACGAAGTCGCATATTTTGACAGTTTCATACTGTTACGCTCGAAAATTACCTATAGACCATTCGGGAATTTTTAATGAATTTATTTCATTATTCACTTACGTAAAGACATCTTAGGCTTTTATAATTCAACATTTTCGTTTATTTCAATTTGATTTATTTTTGTTATTAATTATCAATCTATCTGGGCATCTTCAAACTTTGTTTTTTTCATAAAATTGATTTATGTTCTAATATTTTGGTTGTCACTATATACTCGATATTTTTCCCGGTCTTTTTTTATACCTCGACGCAGGCCGACATTTTTCGAAGTAATATGCTTGGTCACGTTATGTTTTAACTTTTACTTTTAATTCAATTTTTGTTACTCTGTAATCAATTCTTATATTGTGGAAATTTTTATTAGAATTTTGTGAACCTATTTAGGAGCTTAGTTTGTCTGATTTAGCAAATTTTAACGTAATTCTTGCGTACATTTTCTCTTTCGCTTGTGGCGCCATCTTTACAACTTTTGGTGTATCTTCCAATTACAGTTCTCTTGACTTTTGTTTAGTTAATTAATTTGTCTTTTAACCTTAACGGTGTTTTAATTACCGTATTTTCGCTCGTTAGCTTCGTTGTTCACTCTTACACCTTGTTAGGGTTTTTGATAAATTAACTCCGTTTCTATCAAATCTATCGAACTACGCTCTTGTGTATGACGTATATCGGTTCCTCGACCGATATCCGGTACATCTCGTTGGACCGCACTTCGTTTGTCTTCTTCAACAGTGTTAGTCGTGTTTATTTTAGTGAGTGTACTTAGTCTTGCGGTAAGCAATATCATTTTCTTTCGAATTTTTGCTTATGCGTATCATTTATCTTCTTTAGGATATAATTTTGGAGCTACCTCCCAACTTTTAAGTATTTAAACCTATTTTAACTTCGAAATCTCTTCGAGGACCACTCCACGTGGTAGGCTGATTTAGCTTACGCATTTTATCCACGCAGTGGAGCATCTTTAACCATCGTACTCCTTTTGGAGAAGATCCGTGCATAAACCACTATCCACTTTCGTGGGTGAAATTGGTAACGGCGAGGTTACCCTTTCAATTTAAATATTAAATTTTAATTTAAATACAAATAAATAACAAATAATAGATATTTATTGAAAACAATAACAAATGTTGAAAATGTTGTTCTTCAAGATCAATGCACTTTAAAATCCTCCGTTCAAAATTTCAATTTATTTAAACCAGAATCGACGCACGATTATTTTATGCACTAACTGATATTTGTGATTGACATTATCAAATGTCATTTGGATTTACGTTTACGGAACAACAAACACATACTAATATATATGCGTCTTATTCTATCAAAATTTCAAAGTAACCTAGATTGACTTTTCAAATGAACACACGTTATAATGTTGGTCATCATGAAGAAACATTTACATGATACTGTTGGATTCCAGTTATTTGGATTTTAATGACGAAAGTAGATTGCTTTGTGCGTTTTCCTAGACGGCATTTTATCGCCCAACTTTAACCAACGTTCTCCTACGACAGTAGAAAATACTAAAATATATAGGTGGAGTATCGACACCTCGCGCGTCGTTCAGTTTGCTCGCTTCCAAGGTGTAATATCTTAAATACAACTCAGTTTTAATATTTACTTTAGGTTTCTAAATGCAAAGAGCATTTTTCAAAGTTACTCTAATAATAACGAGTTAGTTTAAAGTCTAGCGTCATTTTGAATGTAAAACACAGTATCTTCTGACAAATGATTTATGACTTAATACATGCCTGACAAAATGATACGTAAATAAATATTTGTTTGCGTTCAATATTAAATAAATTACAGCCTAAAAATTCTGAAAGCCTGACAAACTGAACTTCAATACGCCCACATTGCTATTCTACAACAATAGTTTCAAATTTAAGTTCCAAATTTAAATTGAAAATATTCTGAAATGGCGATATCCCTAAACACTAACTATATGAAATTAATCACTCAACATTCATTAATATTTACAGGCTCTCCACTAGAAAAGATAATTATGGAAACGTTACCCAATTCTTTTACAATAACCAAGAAAGAACCAGAGAGGTCAGCCAAATCTACTCTCCTAGAGACGCCAAACTTATGTCTCTCGTTTACGATGATAGAGGTCACTTAATTTACGCACAAGTCTACAGGCACAAATACTACGTAGCGACGGATCAATGCGGCACTCCAGTCATGATATTCAACCAGTATGGTGAAGGAATTAGAGAAATTATGAGATCGCCGTATGGACATATTGTTTACGATTCTAATCCTTATTTATATTTGCCTATTGATTTTTGTGGTGGTATTTTGGATCAGGTACGTTGAAAATATTTTTTTTGAATTGCTATGTGTAACATCGAATCGAACTCCAGGTTACTTCATTAGTGCATATGCCGAATGGGAAAGTTTACGACTCTCTTACTGGTCAATGGATGTCACCGCTGTGGGAGAATGTTCTTGAACGCGTTGCTACGCCGACGCATCTTCATCTATATCGATTAAACGGAAATGACCCAATTAATGTTGAAATTAATCGTGGCCGACCACTAGGTATTTTATTTTTTGATAATTCAATATATTTATATGATAACTGAATTTATTAATATTTTAGATCATTTGGATTGGTTGGCAAGAATGGGTTATAATCTTAAAAGTTTGGCTCCTCAATTATTCCCTGACGACTTACCTGGTGGAAAGATGCCTCCGGTACTCACTCATCCTCCAACATTTTGGAATCCTTCCAAAGAAACATTGAGCACTCATTTGTCGTATTCCACCCCAACAGGAATCCAGTCCGGCTTCTTAGCTCATGTTTTATCACGAAGAACCACGGACGCCAGAGGACTATCGGCACCATCGAAATCGGCATTGAAAACAGATGTAATGGATCTGATTCCTAAAAAGATTGGCGCAGCATCCGATCCTCCCTTCGGAAAGGGTATCCTTGTCTCGAGAAGTCAACAGGGACGAGCTATTGTATCCAGCGTGCCTGCTGCCAACGCCATCTATCGCGACGTCTATACTTCCGTCTTCAACAGATCTTATCTTCTTCCATTTACTTTTGTAATACATAACGCACAACAAGACGCTTTCTACTTTGTTAAAGAAGAAACTTGGAAAGCAAACGACGATAAAGGACAACTGAAAAGATTACAGGGTCAAGTTAATACGACATTCCACGAAATCGCGAGAGAGAACGGAAGCGGCAACAATTATTTCGATGTGAAAATTCATGGAATGAATGCTGTAATAAATTTGAGGTTAGTATAGTTGAATGAAATAGAATAATGCATCAAGAAAAGCTGAAAACTATCTTAGATTAATATTGAAATTGATTAAGAGTTAATTTGATTATTAATATTTTATTAGCTATATTTTCTAGACCATTTCTGAAGCAGTTAAATTTCTAAATTTTTGACAAAGACAAACTCCAAATAATATGATATAGCAGGTCTTTCAATAGGGACGCTCGAAGTTTGTTAGGCTATAACACCAATGTTGTTAAAGCAACCTTATCAACCTGTTGCGAATTGTTCAGTTCTGTATGGCGAATCACCATGAAAAGTTATAGTGTTGAAGAACGTGTGCATATCATTAAATGACATTTTCAAAATCAGTGCTCCGTTCGAGAAACGCTCCGTGCATTACGTAATTTTTATCCTCGCCACTACCATCCAGCCGAGTCGACTATTAGACGTTTGGTGGCCAAATTCAAATCAACTGGTTCAAAAACAAAACAGCCAACACCCTTACGTCACCGAAACGAAAGGTCTGCTGAACACATCGCTGCTGTGCGTGAGAGTGTACGGCAAAACCCGAAGCAGTCAATTTCTCGTCGTTCACAAGAACTTTGCCTTTCTGCAACTTCAACTTGACGATTTTTTCGTCGGAACTTAGGTCTGCACCAGCATAGAATCTATTTGACCCTGAAACTTAAGGTAACCGACTATAGACAACGCCGTGTTGGCTCTGGAGCGATTGAAATTTGACCGAAATTTCTCAAAAAAAGTCATCTTCAGCGACGAGGCCCATTTTTCGATGAATGAATGTGTGAACAAGCAAAATTGTAGGATTTGGGACGATAATGTAATAATTTTGTCTTTCTGGCTGTAAAATGTTTGTCTTTCTGCATGTTTCTTAAATCAAACTCACGGTAATTTAAGCACACACTACACTATATTAGCAATAAAAACTGAATACATTAAATAATAATCTTAAAACCTATAATCATAATAACATTTATTTGTATTCGCGTTTATGTTTATTTATTTCACACTATTTAACTAGGCCGCGATTACTCGTTGAATGATTCCTAACCACTTCCTTCGACGGCTTATATATCGTCCGTTGCATATTCTAGTACTATTCCCTTACTTCTGTCGTGTTCTCGATCTTTCCGCTTCGATATCTTTCTAGACTGTGCGCGAAGTCTGATATCGTTGGATGACTCATCACAATAATAATCAACATGAAATACACTAATGACAAATGCATCTCGAGAAAGTCACTGTTTGAAGGGGATTATGGTCTGGCAGAATCATCGGTTCATACTTTTTCCAAAACGAAACTGGCATTGCCAGGCTCGCCACGGCGAGCGCTACAGATCGATGATAAGCAAGTTATTGTGGCCTATACTTAATGATATGGATACCGACGACGTGTAGTTCCAACAGGACGGTGCTACCTGATACATAGCGCATGCTTCGATGGACATTCTGCACGGGCGATTTGAGCACATGGTTCTCTCGCGTGGCGGCGACGTGGACTCCTTTTGGGCTATACTAAATCGCAGGTCTATGCGAATAAACCGTAAGTAGTTGATGCCCTCAACGTCAACATAACGAACGCCATCCAGCAAATTCAGCCAGATTTATACGACAAAGTCATCGAAAATTGGACATCCCTCATACGTGCCACTTAGTAAAGCGCCGCGGCAGACATTTGAATGACATTATATTTCGTCCTTAACACCATAAAATGTTCTTTCAAATAAAAAAAAAAATTTAGTGGATATCTCACACACAACTTTTATTTGCACTTAAAAATCGAACTTCCTTATTGAAAGACCCTTAATAAAGCGATTAAATAATACACAAAGGTGAATTGATATACCAGGTGTCCAGAAAGGCAGAGGGTATTTGTATCTGCGCCGCCCATGTAACGACGCGGGTTGGACGGGGCGGTAAGGATAGGTTGTTGCACTGCTGTTTGGAGATATTAGATTTGTTCGAACGCTTAAAAGTGCAGTTACCATGCGCATTGGTTCTAGAACTACTAGAACTGCAGATTCGAACAAACATAATATCTCCAAAGAGCAGTGCAACAACCTATCCCTAGGTTGTTGCACTGCTCTTTGGAGATATTAGGTTTGTTCGAATCTGCAGTTCTAGTAGTTCTAGATAACCTACCCTTAGGTTGTTACACTGCTCTTTGAACATATTAGGTTTGTTCGAACCTGCAGTTCTAGTAGTGCTAGAACTAATGCGCATGGCCACTGCACTTTTAAGCGTTCGAACCAGATAGTTCTGGAATTACAAATTCCGCGAACTATTAGTATTCTGTTCGAACTTCCAACGATTTAAAATTCTAGAACCGATCTCACAGTTCTCGGAAGAGACCAAATATATGAAATTCTAGACTGTCTTGAGCATACGTGAATTGGTTCGCGCTATTTTAATCACATTTAACTCTTAGATGAAACTATTATTGCAGAATTTTGGTTATATTTTGCTGCTGGATTTTATTTTGTGTGTTTTTGTTCATTTACCTTTAGCATATAATTTAGCATTAATTTAGCATACAATTTAATCATTTTGTTTGTTTTTAATTTCTTTTATTTTAAAACTTATTTCACTACAAATTTTACTTCGAATTGATTCTTCGTTCTCAAAGGTACGTTGCATTTTAAATTATTAGTTATCCAGTCAGTAAAACAAATTAATTTATTGCAGTTTGTTAAAATAGACATGTTCGGCATTAAATACAGAGGTACTAACATAAACACCATACGTGACCATCATGTGACCATACGAACAAAGGTTTCACAATTGAGAAGGTAGCGTTGCGCTTTTACTTTACCACCAACATAATAATGCTAATTTAGTTTTTTTTTATTTTTAATGTTGTCAGAATTCCACTAAATTTGAGCGTTCGAACGTTTTTAACAAAAACAGAATTTGAACCATTCTGAACTTGCGGCCATGCGCAGTACGATGCGAATTTCAAATTCTGGAACAGTTCAGAACTACTCGGAACTGATAGGTTCAAACAAACCTATAGTAGTCATGGAAATGTACCTGGAAGGCCATCGTGCTTTTTGCGTGCGTGCCTATTACCGCAATGGTGATTCGATAGTCACAGCTCAACGTTTATATCATGCAGAATTTAACGTACGGAATGTACCGAAGGACGATACTATCAGAAAATGGATTCGAATGTTTGAAAATACCGGTTCGACTGTAAAAATTGTGAACCAAGGTCGCCTGCGCTCTGTTCGAAGCCAGGTTGAAGAAGTTAGAGTATCAGTGCGTGAAAATCCGTCTCAATCACCTCACAATCGCAGTTAAGAATATTAAATAATCGTCGTTGCATAAAATTCTGAAGCAAGATTCACAACTTACAGCTTACAAAATTCAGTTTGTTAAAAACCTGAACGTTACCGACTATCCTCTGCGACTGAATTTTGCAAATGAATTGGTTCAACGTTTCCCAACGTTTGAAAACATTCCGTTTCGTGACTAAGCGAACTTTCACTAAAATGGTCACGTTAATAAACACAACTGCCACTACTGGGCCAACGAAAATCTAAGACAGAAACATGAACGACCACTACGTAGTCCAAAAGTGATTGTGTGGGTTGCCATGTCCTATGAAGGCATACTTGGGCTTTATTATTTTGAATACCAGCGAGGGCGAGCACTTACGGTAAACGGTGACCGGTATTGCGACATTTTAAAAAACTTTTTGGTTCCACAACTGCAGGAATTTGAAGGATTTAATGTGGAAACATGATTTCAACAAGATGGAGCCTCTTGACATACCTCAATCCAATCACTTGAGGTTGTCAATCAACTTCTCCCGGAAAAACTGATCTCTCGTTGAGGCATCATCAATTGCCTCCCTCCCCCACCCCCGAGAAGCCTAAATCTTACATCCCTTGATTATTTCTTATGTAAATACCTGAAACAGAACAAACCACGAACTCTACTGCAATTGAAGTACAATATCCGCACTGAAATGTACGCTATTTCCACAGAGATGTATAGACTCGTGGCGGCTAATTTCCGTGTTCGATTAGAGAAGTTCCAACAGGCCGAAAGTCAACATTTGGACAACATAATCTTTGATGAAAATAAGGGATGAGCGATTAATTCAATAAGATACTGCAAAACTATACGATCACTATCCGTAATCAAGGCGTTTGCCAAAAAACGATCAGAACGACCAGTATTAGTGACGCATGAGAAGAATCAAAGACAAATGAAACACTGATTCAAGAAAATCGCCGAATTATTCAAAAGCAAATTGCATTAGTTAAGAAAGAGACCAGTACATTATTCAGATGTGGAATTACAGAAGAAATTGCGTCAGACGGGTCCCGCGACAATGAATGAACATCACGAAATAACAAAGAAAAAACATTTGTCAAGAATCTCTTAACCAGTATCAACGCAAAGGAATCGATTTTCTCATGATCACCGGAGGGTCAATAAATATCGTCGTTTTTATGCTCCACTTGTACAAAAATTCAAAGAAAGCCATTTTCTGGGATGCAAAGGAAATAATTCATACCGAATATTTGCCGAAATGATTAACGATTTTTTCAATAAAATACTGCAAAACTTTATGATCACCAAAGAATCGTATCTACAGAGTAAGGCCGGAAAGAATGATTTTTTTCTTGCACCACGACAACGCCAGACCGCATTGTAGTAACGAAACGACGAAGATAGTGACGCCTGAAATTCGCGGTTGTCTGTATAGTTCTGATTTGGCACCTTCAGGTTTCTGGTTGTTCCCAAAGTTGAAGAAGGTATTGTAGGTCAATATTTTTCATCAGAAACTGATCAACAGTAAACAACAAAGTTTTTTCATAAATGGAATGGTGAAAAGGTTTCAGCGTTTGGAGAAATGTGTCGCACTAAATAATGGTTATGTGGAAAAATAATGATGTACATTGATATTATAAGAAACTTGCTTCATTTTGAGACTGGTTTCATTATTTTGTCTTTTCTTATTCTTATTTTATAGAGTTGGAAACCTGGTACATCAATCCTCCCTAGTAAATATTTAAGAAAGTAATTGAAATAAATATCAGAAAGTTTTCATGGAATGAAACATAGTTACTAACGACTTGCGAATTATGTTCGTTCTCGCTATTGTTTATTTAAAAACCGTAGTGGCAACAATTAAAGAAAAACAGTGGCGTACAACTAAATCAAAGATAACTTTAGTTATTTGGATGATTTAAAACAATTACTCTACAACACAAACGGATCATTTGCTGACATATGTATATTAAACGAAATTTTTTTGTTTTGATGTCGCCTATCACCCCTTGAAGTTTGTCAGTATGTTTTTGGGATATATTTTATAAAGATTCATCTATATGTGCTTATACATTATTCAAAATAAATCTAATAAACGAAGAAAACGGATAAAATAAAATGTTAACTTGTTCAATTAAACGGCCTATTCTCATTTCAAAGATAAGCATTCTACAATCCAAGAGCATAATAAGATCATTAATAAAAATACTAAAGAATGAGGGTCCTAGAGTGGATACCTAGAGAACACCTGACGATGAAATATACTGCCTGGATTGAAAACCATTGTAGTAGACATAATTATATCTGTGACACAAGAAAGAAGAGATTAGTTGAAGTAAATCATTCGAGAAACAAAAGCAACTTGGTTAACCGTATAGAACGGTTGATAGAATCAAATGCTTTGGTAAAGTCAATATAAATTATTCCAAAAGCAGTATGGTTTTCACCGAATAACTTATACAAGGAGCATTTCAATAAATATGGAGTCGAAATTATTAAACTTAATCAGGTCTTTCTCGTTTCTATCATTATTCCGTGAAAAGCATGCAATAACAATATTGCTCTTCTGTTTCTTTCTTTTCGTCTTAAGTTTACACCTAATTTATGAATGTGTTTAATTTTACTTTCAATGATAGTAAACTGATTGTTTGGTATAAAAGCTGTCCCAATTCAGAGAGCCTATTTTAAAATTAAAAAAAAAAAACGGAGCATTTATTTGAAAAGGTTTGTGGCTTTTATTGTAATAAAGCGTGTAAACATCGACGTTACGTATAAAACACAATATCCGATAAATGGCCACCTCGTGACTGATGGCACTCGTTGGTCGTTTTGACGAAATTTTCGATGACATTTTAGCATAGTGTCGGCTAAACCTTGGTAGCCAATTCAGATCGCCGCGGCACGAGATAACTTTCCCTTCAAATTTTGTCTTAAAGAATTCCATTGTTTCGTTCGCTGTATGGCAGGTTGCGCCGTCCTGTTGAAACCACATGTCTACACGATCCATTTCAGCGATTTGAGACCAGAAAAAGTTGTTTATCATCTCACGGTAACGAACGCCGTAGACGGTAACCGCTTTGCCAACCGTATTCTCGCAGAACAGTTCAATCACTTCTCCAGTCCAAAATATGCACCAAACAATAGCTTCTTGGGACATTGAACGATCACTCTTGGATTCTCAGCTCCCCAAGTGCGACAATTCTGTTTGTTGACATAGCCACCAAGTTCGAAATGCGTCTGATCAGAGAAGATGATTTTCTTCGAAAAATCATTATTGCTGTAAGCCATCTTACAGCAATAATGATTCTGTGGACGTTCGGCGCTGCACTTGGTCTTCTGGTCTTAAATGTTGTGTCAACTGAATCTTGTAAGCATGCAACGCAGATCTTTAGTAAAAAATTCGCTGTAAACTGCTTCGTGAAACTCTAAATTTCTGATAATGATGGCGAATCGAGGTGGAAGGATTGTGGTCAACACTCTCACTAACTGCTGCAATATTTTCATTAGACCGATCTGCACGAAGAGGGATAGGTCTCTTCTGGGCGTGAGCTGACCCAATCGCCTCAAATTTCTCTGTTAATCGGACCACTATACGGCGAGAAGGTGCGTTATGGTGACCGAAAAATCCACATCTTCGAACCGTCTCCGCAAAACTTTCACCATTTCGGTAGTGGAATTTCATAATTTCTATGCATTTTGTGAGTCCGTGTAATTCTCCGTGACTGAATCTTAACTTTCACACATGGCAGCTGTCGAACAACAAGGCCCTACGACCGACACAAAAAAAATTGGCGCTAAATTCAAAATAATGGAACACTTATTAATAGAGATTTTATATCGGTCTTTCACGATAACAGACGAGACACGTGATAAATAGTTACAAAACAGGGTTGGCAAATCTACATTACTTTGAGTCAGCTGTTGTTAGTAAATAATCTTTGGGGTTAGGTTTATATAATTTTAAAATATTAACAACTCCTACTAATATGCTTTATGTTGATATTATATATACTATATTATATATAGGCATGACTTTGTTGTGAAAATAACTGATCTTATATATAATTTCGTTTTATAAATAAAATAGGGAGGAGCTTGTAAATATGAACTCATTGTAAACAACTTATTCGAATGACATTTGACAGAATCCAAGCTGGCAACCATGCCCAGTTCTGATAACATAATATATTTACTTAATAGAGAGAAATACTAGGATTGTTAGGTATTATTGTAATTTAAATGTTACTTGTTCCGAAGTAACTGTTTATCACATGTCTCGTCTGTTATTGTGAAAGACCTATATGTTAGAATTGATTTAAATTATAACTAATTTATAACTAATAAATTACTATTTCATTTTGTTATTTTATTATTATTATGTTTATTTTAGTTTGTTATGTAGATTTGAAATGCTTATTCTAACACATTTGTTTATGTACAGATATGGTACTACAATGGAAAAAGAAAAACAAAGACTGCTACATCATGCCAAACTTTCGGCTATTAGAAAAGCATGGCACAAAGAAAAAGAATATTTGAAGAATGGTTTCTCAGGTAACGTGGAATGGACAACGAGCGAAATAGACGAAATAATAAAAGTCGGTTATGTTTCTACCTACGAATGCGATTATATTCACGATGTTCAACAGTATCCCGAATTGGCCGAAGATCCCTATAACATACGCTTCCAGAAAAAACAGGTCGAATCGACGAAGAGGAAACGCAAGAAACGAGAATCGAAAAGGAGTTGCATAGAACGCTGGTGGTTTACATGGACTGTTATCTGCTAGTGAAAATGTGCAACAGAACGGTATAAATATTGTAAAAACACAACCAAAAAATAAAATACAGGAACAGTGAAAAAACTCCGATAAGTCATTCTCAAAATAAAATATCAAAAAAAAACACGAAAAAATAACCAAACTGAAGAAAAAATAAAAAAGGTGAAACTATATTTCAATTAACTAAGTGTGATGTACCAAGAATTAATAAGCTTAATTTATAATGTGAGACGTTTTATACCAAATACCAAAGTCTATTTGTGTATGTATTTCAAAGATGCCAAAATGTATATTATTTATTTACAATATGTTACCTATATATGTATGTGATTCTGTGTCCCGTACAGGTCCGTTCTACCATTTACTTTTATATATATATGTGTATAATTTTGAACTCTTGACTGATAAACAAAAAGAAAATCATGGCATGAACGACCTCTACCGGACTCCCCTTGTAAATATTTGCAGAAAATAAAATTACTATAAGAGTGTAGAGGTGATGATGATGATGATGACATGAGGGCGGTGTATAGAGACAACGATTTTACAAGTCGTGATGCTAAAAAATGATAATGATGACGATGATAATGAATCAAATTTGCCGTCGTAATAGACAATGTGGGGAAATTATTTAAGAAACCAAAATATATATATATATACGAGAACATCAAACAGTATTAAAAATAAATTGATTACTTTGCATTCCCAAACTATCTTGAAAAACACTTAAAAGAAAATTTATTTAATTTGTACAGATTTTCTATTTTCACATGTACGCATCAATATACAATAGTTCTAGAATAATGGTGGAGGTGCCAGAAAAGAATCGTTATGTTTGTATACATTGTGTAGAAAAAAGAGAAAGAAAACAAAATAATTATGAATAATATATGAATAATAAATATGTGTGCTATATATTCATGCTATAATATAAATATTTATGATTTTCTTTAAAAGTAAATAAAAGATTTTTAATTGAAGTAAAGTGTATGTAAATATTGTGATAATCAAAAAGATATATTATTGCTTTCTTTCAAGCTTCCTACGCTCTCGTAAAAAATAAAACATGACATATACGGCCTTTAATAGGATTCTAAGTCAAGAGAGATATTAATTACACCCATTTCCTCAGCTGCAGGTATCTGTAATTATACTCTTCGTTTACCTAAATCTCATTTACAGATACCAGTATAGCAAGCAACCAACTCTCAATATTTAGTGAACTATTAAGTAATTAAATTTGAGTATAGATTTAATATTGTTATTTATTGCTTGATTATTCAAATTCACTTTAGACATTTGTCAAAGAATTAAATAAATTCACTATTAATTTTAAAAATGAATGAAACGTATGCGTAAAGACTCAATTCTACTCTTGATGTACGAGTTATTTGTATAATCGGTGTGGAGAATAGCGGTTAATATAACAACTATCTCGGGAAAAATCAGCTTCTTAATAGGTAATGAAAAACGCATAGGTCGTTTATTAGCTTTTAAATAAAAGTACATATTAAAAAAAAAATTTTGCATATAGAACATCTTAATACAATAAACTTGTGTAAAATCAAATTCACATATCTACTAAAAAATGTCAAAATATAATTATCAGAATGTACAGTTAGGCTCACATAAATCTATGGTGCGTCTCAGAATAAGGAGTGACTCAAATATGCCGCGAAAACTCGGTCCACACCGCTTAAAATTTGACCTACCGTACGTGTACACGCCTGAGTGTAGGTGTTTGTTGTAATGTCATTTGTTTTTATTACATACTTAACATAACCTATTTCTGACGATCCGAAAAACACAAGCACAAATATTTAATGCATATTATTATGTTGCCCATATTTCTACAAAATATTGCTAATTTAAAGTAAAATAAAAACGACATTTAGAATTTATTACAAAACTACCTCAAAAATACAACTTAAAATTATAAAAAAAAATAAAAACAAGCACAAGTATTTCATGTATATATCATTATGTTATCGATATTCATACAAAATATTGCTAATTTAAAGTAAGACAAAAACTACATTTATATTTATATTTTATATCCTTGATAAAGGCATCATTGCCGAAACATGTAGGGTTGTTTTAAATATATATACTTTAAAGTAAAGCCAGACCTTAAATCGCCAACTGATTGAATTAACCATATCATACCACGGTCACTAAATAATTATATATATATATATATATATATATATATATATATATATATATATATATATATATATATATATATATATATATATATAATATAATATAAATTCCCTTCTACCATATAATGGTGTCGGGACGAAACTATTTTTATTCTAGGCGTCCCCTTTTCTGAATCCACTTTGCGCCTCATTTAATGAGCTCTCCACTATATTTCTAATTCTTCCATCTAGAATTTTCTAGAATATCTTCTCCGTTTGCTCAGTCAGAAGTTCTTGAAAATATTCTTTCCATCTGTTGATTGTATCTTTAGGTTCTGTCAACATATTTCCGTTTTTGCTTTTGATGTACCTTGTTTCTTGTATTTTTTCTTCTCTTATAGATTTTAGTGATCCATAAAATAGTTTTTGATTTTCCTTTCTATTTTTTTCTATTTCTTGCCCAAACTGTCTCCGACTGGTGTCAGGACGAAACTGTATTTTTATTCTAGGCGTCCCCTTTTCTGAATCCACTTTACGCCTCATTTAATGAGCTCTCCACTATATTTCTAATTCTTCCATATAGAATTTTCTCGAATATCTTCTCCGTTTGCTCAGTCAGAAGTTCTTGAAAATATTCTTTCAATCTGGTGATTATATCTTTAGGTTCTGTCAAACATATTTCCGTTTTTGCTTTTGATGTACCTTGTTTCTTGTATTTTTTCTTCTCTTATCGATTTTAGTGATCCATAAAATAGTTTTTGATTTTCCTTTCTATTTTTTTCTATTTCTTGCCCAAACTGTCTCCGACTGGTGTCGGGACGAAACTGTATTTTTATTCTAGGCGTCCCCTTTTCTGAATCCACTTTGCGCCTCATTTAATGAGCTCTCCACTATATTTCTAATTCTTCCATCTAGAATTTTCTCGAATATCTTCTCCGTTTGCTCAGTCAGAAGTTCTTGAAAATATTCTTTCCATCTGTTGATTATATCTTTAGGTTCTGTCAACATATTTCCGTTTTTGCTTTTGATATACCTTGTTTCTTGTATTTTTTCTTGTCTTATCGATTTTAGTGCTCCATAAAATAGTTTTTGATTTTCCTTTTTTTTTCTATTTCTTGCCCAAACTGTCTCCGACTGGTGTCGGGACGAAACTGTATTTTTATTCTAGGCGTCCCCTTTTCTGAATCCACTTTGCGCCTCATTTAATGAGCTCTCCACTATATTTCTAATTCTTCCATCTAGAATTTTCTCGAATATCTTCTCCGTTTGCTCAGTCAGAAGTTCTTGAAAATATTCTTTCCATCTGTTGATTATATCTTTAGGTTCTGTCAACATATTTCCGTTTTTGCTTTTGATATACCTTGTTTCTTGTATTTTTTCTTGTCTTATCGATTTTAGTGCTCCATAAAATAGTTTTTGATTTTCCTTTTTTTTTCTATTTCTTGCCCAAACTGTCTCCAACTGGTGTCGGGACGAAACTGTATTTTTATTCTAGGCGTCCCCTTTTCTGAATCCACTTTGCGCCTCATTTAATGAGCTCTCCACTATATTTCTAATTCTTCCATATAGAATTTTCTCGAATATCTTCTCCGTTTGCTCAGTCAGAAGTTCTTGAAAATATTCTTTCCATCTGTTGATTACATCTTTAGGTTCTGTCAAACATATTTCCGTTTTTGCTTTTGATGTACCTTGTTTCTTGTATTTTTTCTTCTCTTATCGATTTTAGTGCTCCATAAAGTAGTTTTTGAATTTCCTTTCTATTTTTTTTCTATTTCTTGCCCAAACTGTCACTTATTAACATGAATAATAAATGGTTCCAAGATATCGTCCATTAATCCATCTAGATTTCACATTCTACTTTAATTACATCGTCAATACAATTTTTCCATTTATTCGCTGTAACATTTGTAAGTGCTTCCATTAAAAGTTCTTGCACATGTGATATTTTAAACGTTTTATTTTTTGAAGCAACTTCATTTGCAGCTTTTCTCCAGGAAGAAGTTGGTAGCTTTTCAACTCTACATGAATGATATGTTGCATTGTCCATCACTATCACAACATTAACCGGTAATAACTTGGCAATATCTTTGCAAACCAATCTTCAAAAACAGTGCTATTCATTTCGTGATAGTCAGACGAAATAAAAGTTACATATAATAATACTAACAACAGTTTTTCACAAACATTTACTTGAAATTAGTAATTTTTAAGAATCTGTGTAAGGTAGCTCTACTTATTTTTGGTTCCGGTGCATCTCTAGTACTTATTCTGCCCTGATTTTATTAAGAGTCGAAAGATTTGATTTAGTACAGTGGTAGGTAACGATAACAATGACAGAAAAATGCAAAAAAAGCCTTAACAGGTTATATTTGTGTATAAAACATAACCTGTCAACCGCCTATATTTCTAGATTATTACCACTGTTGAACTAGGCTGCAGAAGAGCCAATGAAAGTCTTGAAAAATAAGTAGCTTTTGGCGGGATATTTGAATCGCTCCTTATTCTGAGACACACCATAGTTCAAACCATTATTGAATTTTTGTTTTGTTGTAATTGATATCCAAAATGGCAAGAAAACTGACTCCGGCAGACAAAGTACAAGTTTTGTTAAATTTGGAAAGTTGCACCATTAAACAAGTCACAGAAGAATTTCATTTGAACAAATCTACAATACTACAAATTAAAAACACATCGGAAAATGAAGACAGTATATGTCGCAAACGAGAAACTGTTCTTAAAAGAATATCAACTGATATAGATCACAATTTGTTTGAATATTTGAGAAAATTTAAAAAATAAAAGCAAATTCATATATGGCGTATAAGATTTACTAATAGGGAACAATTATGGGAATCTATTGAAAAATACCTGGGAAAACGTTGAAAAACTTAATTTTTTAAAAAGTCTCATTGATTCTGTACCTAGAAGGTTAAGGGCAGTAATTGATGCGAATGGCGGATCAATTAATTATTAGTTTATTTGTGTTTTCTAAATTGTATTAAAAAATTACTTGACATTTGACTTGTCTTTCAAAAAAAGTTTAGTACACACTAAGCAATATTAGAAAATTTTGACAATTTTGATTAGATTATACTAGATTTATGTGAGCTTAACTGTACTTTATTTAGATTATTTAGTTACATTGTCGTTCTTCTTAGTCTTTGGAGTGGAGACCCATAGTCCAGAAACTTGAGTACGATGCTCCTTGTGCCACTCCAAATAAATTTCTCAATTCCATTCTATTTATTTTGCACTCTCGATAAAAGCCACTAGCCTTCTCTGTGGAAATTTGATTAGCCTCGTAAGATCCAATAGATCCATACCAAAATATTTCTTCCTGAGTCCTTTTAAATTCTTAGGGGTACATGAAGACTACCTCCCTTCTGGTTTTCAGATCTCCTACACCAGTGCTCGCTAAACAAGACTATAATGCTGTGTAGATGCTTCCTCAAAGGACAATGTCTGATTATCGAGCCGGTTACAGTCTTCATCCTACTTTTCACATCTCTTACACCAGGGATCGCTAACAGACCAGCCGCTATGTATAAATGCACAAAGGATAATGTGAGGTTATCAAGCTAGTGACAGTCTTAATTACTCTTTTGTTGCTTCTAATTAGGTTGGCTTAAAAGCTAGCATGCAGCTCTCCTGGTATTCCACAAACAAGTTCTAGTCCTGTAAAGTTCCCTTTCGAGCAGCTTTTCATTGTCTTTATTACAGATGCATGGCTAGAATACAATTTTATTTAAATTTGAAAGCTAAACTTAAATAATACACCTTACATTTTCACAAAACAATTGCTTTGTTATTGTTTTGTGAAAATATAAGGTGTATTATTTAAGTTTAATAGTGTAATAATTTCACAAGTGCTCAACATATACTACTATTGAAAGCTAAAGCCTCATGGTAAGAGAAAACTAATGAGATTTGCATTTTCCAAAGGTTCCTCCATAGCTACTAGTTATCATTTTTTTCTATTCACTCATTTGGTGGGTTACAAGTTTATTAAGATTTTAGCAACTGGAGTTATGCCTATATTATCTAAGGCGCTAAATTATTCAAATCTCTCTGTCAATAAGTAATCCTTTCCATATCAAAAATGGGTTGCAAACTCTTTAACACCCATTAAAATTATGCAATTTAAGAAATAACAATTTGCGAAATGTTTAATAGTATCATTTAGCAAAGAAATTAAGTCATGCAGTGATCTAATTAAAATATTAATTTGTTACCGCTTGAAATTTCAATATTATTTTGAGACTATAAAGTATAAGGATCTTTTCAATTTAACACTGGGTAAGTTAAACAAGCCCCTAACTAGTAGACTAGTAGACAATCCTGTAAATCGATGCTATAGCTTAGCGTTAATGTTTTAATAACATCTTCCTTCGTTCCTGCATTGTGATCAAATTGTGATGGTAGGATCGCTGTATCATAGACATTATACATACATTATACAGAACAGATATATACAAAAAATAGAACACGGAACTGAAAGTGTTTCGCTGAGGCATACTTAACTTTATTGGAGCTTCGATTTTTCACATATTTCTTGGATAATGATACAGCCTTTGGTACTAATTATAGGACGAAAGAGTTTTAATTTTCAGCTTATTCAAAGACCTAGAAAGCCTCCAAAAAAGCCAGTGAAAAATACCCTCTTGCTTCCAGATCGAATTTAATTTTTCTAGTCACTCGATGTGTATATGTGTCGTCATCGAATGCATTTGTCTGAACTCAAATTATTGTTCAGAAATAACTTTTATATTGATTTTTTTAATTCCTGTCTTCTATTAAGTACTTGATATCTACAAACGGTTAATGAAGTTCTCGTTTGAATTTTGATACACTGACACCTATTTCTTCCGCGATGTAGCTCAAGTCTCAGTAAGGCCCACATTTGATAATATTCATTTAATTAATCTTGGTTTCTACATAGTAATTTTTATAATTCACCAGTACATGATAAAACAATGCTTTTTGCTAATATTTCTTCAGTTAGGTCTATTGATATTGTTCTTAAACTAATCTTATTTAGCTTTACTTTAATAAATATGACTTTTTCTGTATGTCTTTCTTTGACAAATTTTAAATTTAATTTCGTAAATGGCATTGTCCCTCTAAGCCATAAGTTCTAACTAGAAATATCTGCTAGAAATGTACATGTTTCATAAACTTGATTCAATTTAATTGGTTGGGATTTTTTTATATAAAAGGCGGGTAAATTTTCTGTCGCTCTATTAATCTGACATCCCAAGTAAATATATATATTCTTTCATCAGCTTCTTTTTTAATTGTTTTTAATAAAATTTTCTAGACACATTGTTTTAGTTGCTGAAACATTCATTTTTTAAACATTCCAATATCTCAGTTGACATTTCTGGAATAACACCTCGACAAGCACGTCTATAATTCGAGTTTGGTTGCTAATTTATCACTAATTGTTGCTCGTATTGTAGAGCAGTCCTATAGAGCAAATTAAATACATCTACATAATGAAAATAATTAGCTTAATTTCTGCACATTCAATACAAACGCGAGTTCATACTTGCATTCGTATTACATATCGGCATACTAAAACCATTCAAGCCAGGTAACTAACCTCAAACCTATCATCCGATTCCATTGTTGAGTTGAATCTATAAATTGCTATAGAGCGTCTCGTACATAGCAGAACTAGCGGGTGAATATTTGAAATGGTACCTGTCGAACAGGCAGGTTTCAGACCTCACAACGTTCAGTGCTAGCAGTAAAACTTGGTTTTAGATGTGACTGTGGCTGCATACTATAAAGGCAGTCTTCAAAATGAAACTAAAAACATTCGGTCGCATTGAGTTGATTTAGTGTTTTTGAATGATTTTGAATGAACGCTGTATTGAAGTCTGTGACGGCAAAATATATTAAGATTGTATGGTTTCAATAAATATCAAATAAGAGAACTCAGATAGTTGTTTATAAGTATCATCCACTTTCCAGGAGCCCATTTTTTCAACCATTTAATAGAAATAAAATTAATGTTAATCACTTTATAATAATGTGGTGAACTCGTCTTTCTAGGCCTTTTAATTCTAGATTACCCGTCATCCGTCTCGGATGACGCGTAACGTCATTGCCTGACTCACATCACAATAATCTTAACCAACTATTTATAAAAGTATTGCAGCAACCTAATTGAAGTATAATTTTCATAACCATTTTTAGTATTTCAATAAATTTAATCTACTGGCGGTTACGCCCTTCATTTATGTACAATTAAATCATTAGGCTAGCTCTCTAAAACTGTCTTCCAGTGTGTGCTCTTCTGCGCAATCTTTTGTGCTTCCATCCACGCTTTTCGCATCCTCTTAAATATTTTTGCAAGTATGTTTCCCATCTCTCTTTAGGTTTTCCTCTACTTTTTCCTAGATGTTTCCCAAATCCTCTTAACGGGTATTATGTTACCCATCCTCTGTAGGTGTCCCCATCATCAATGTTACCTTTGTCCTATAAATTCTTCAATAGAGTTAATTCCGAGATCGTGTCCTATTTGTTGATTTCTAATTCTCTTTACTCTCCTTGAAAATTTAATTTTGACCGCTCAAATATTGCTCGTTTCTCTCTCAGACAACACCCATTTCCACATCCATATGTAAGGATAGATTTGTTTATTGTTTTATAAAACTTCATATTTGTCTGTTTCGTTATTTATAAGAACTTCATTCAATGCATGATAAACATTCTTTGGCCTTTATACTCTGCTATTCTATTCAACCTCTGCTTTACATTTAACTTAATGGTAATTCTAGTTTTTCTATATCGATTCCGAATATTTTTAATAAAGTTGTTCCCAAACTTCTATATTATTAATATTTTTTTGAGTTAAAGATTTAGGTAAATTAAATAAAACATGTACCTATTTGAGATAACAAAATTATACTTTGGAAACCAGTGACTTAACACCCAATATTTAGAGTATGGAAGAGGTCTTTTATTAATAATGAGCACAGCTTCAGTGTTCGCCATGTTAGCGTCTAAATTGCTACTGCTAACTACTATTACGCGATAGAATTACCTAATTGTAAGGTTTAATGCACCTATTCTTATTTTCAAAACGAGTAAATGAGTTAATTTACTCGAATTATCCCAAAGTATATGTGAATTTGACACTCAAGAAGTTATTCTTGTTATTGTTATTGTTATTCGTAATACATAATAATAAAGTCAACTGTTTCTTTATTTCTTCAGTTTTCATAATTTTCATTGTAAACAGTATTATTTTCTACGAAACTTTTGCACGAACGAAAATATAATACTGATATATGTAATTATTCCGAAAAGAAAATTAAATTTCTAACCATTTTTAAAGACACTTTTTGCGATCTTGTTTGCAAATTGTCCAAGTAAGTGCATAAAGCTGAAATTCGGACGTTTCTGTAACCGTATTTGACGTAATAACTTCTATTCGATTCTACTCGAGAGTTTTTTGAAATTTGTATTTGTCTAGGATTTTTTAAGGTGTGAGTATATTTTTGGTTTAAACAATTACGTATCTATTAAAGAAATTGTATTAATTCATCACTATTACATATGTATGTGTGATTTTTTTAATACGAATATATATGTACATGGACCAAAAATAAATTATTTTTAGTACGAAAATAAATTTAAGACAATACTACGATACTTGCTTAATAATAACACTATTAAAAAGTATTGAAAACTATAAACAAAATATTTCCCTACATTGAATTGCTCGCAGTGACTTGAGAATTAGAGAGTATCAAAAAAATTGTAAATATAGTCCAGTTATTAACTTTTTAACAATTTTAATTGAAAGAAAAAAAAACGAATTTATCTTAGATAGGCGAAAAAGAAATGAGAAATAAATCATTGAAAAGTGTATGTTGTGTTGCTTTACTTATAATATCATTGTGACTGATCTATGTTCATAATAGATATAATTATAAACATTACATTATCAGCCGTGTACCTTGCAGATGCCATATTTGCCACAATACTATTATAATTATTAACTACTTCTTACAGACTGTTCTGATTTTCACGTAAAATAGAATTGAAAAAAAATTTCATAATATATATTTTTAACCGCCTGCCATGTAGTATGTTTTGTGAGCTGTTGTTAAAATTTTGAAAAAAAAATGAGAAAATGAAAACAAAAAACGGATATGTTATAACACAAAATGTACTAATTTAATGTTGATATATGTTGTCCAGAAACTCATATTTAACTAATAACTTGCTGGTGATTGTTTACCCAAAATAAAAAAAAACGTATGCTGTTTATTATTATAATGGATCATCAAATGTTAATGGAAACAAAAATGAAAACTCTATAAGTATATTTATTTGTACAGTAGCTTTATTTGTCCATCGCTGAATTTTATAACAGTTTATTATGTTTTAATTTAAATAAAAAATCATGAGTATTATAAATGTTTTGAAATAAAGAATTTGTTTTATAAATGCATTGTTTATTTTAAAATTGATTATAATTCTTGTGCAAAATTAAAAGATATATTACTTAATAAGACATAGATATAGTAAGATTCAAAATATTTTAAAATGACTGCAATCAACGCTAAGCGGATTATAAGGAGCACCTGCTGTGAGTTTCCCTGTAGGGCATGAAACATTTAGAAATAGTATTTGTCTATCAGGCAGGCGCGGCTCGTGATGACGTATTTTGGTTTGCAGTACAATGATCCGAGTGCTTCGTGTATTCTCGTGTACTAAATGTAACGTTTGCTTAGTAAACACCGAAAACACACGAGGCACTCGTATCATTGTACTGCAAACCAAAATACGTCATCACGAGCCGCGCCTGCTATCAGGAGTGTATTCCGAAAAATTATAAAGCTTCTTTAAATAATCAATACTGAAAATGTTAATCATCGAAGTTTATGGTATATATGAACATTTTATTGGGAGAGTTATGATACAAGTATATCTTCCGTAAAAGATTAAAAATCCACTTCACTCACACTTGCTTCACAAGCCCATGGCCGCCACATTATCATCGGCACTATGTATTATAGCGTGTGTTCATTTGAAAAGTCAATCTAGGTTACTTTGAAATTTTGATAGAATAAGACGCAAATATACTAACTAGTATGTGTTTGTTGTTCCGTAAACGTAAATCCAAATAACATTTGATAATGTCAATCACAAATATCAGTTAGTGCATAAAATAAACTTGCGGCGATTCTGGTTTAAATAAATTGCTTCTCAGTTTTAAAATGGCTTTCACTTTAGAACATAATTTTTTTTTAGTCCAGGCTTATTTTCGAAGTGGTAATAAAATTGATGGTTTATGGGTTTATTCAGTTCAAGATTGCATGGTAGAATTTCAAGTTTAGTTTCCACATTTTGTAATAGATTATATACAATTTAAGAATACTTTGGATAGAACTTTAAAACTTTTTTCTGAAACTGGTAGTCTCTTAAGAAAATCAGGCAGCGAAGCAGTTAAGAAATGTACACCTCAAGTTGTCAATCGTGTTGAAGAATTAATGGAAAATGAACCACAAACATCTGTTCGACATTTGAGTCAACAAATAAACCTTTCTGTTGGTACAACTCACAAGTTATTAACAAAAGATATGCAACTTTATCCATACCGTGTGACAGCAGTACAAGAATTGTTAGAAATTGATTGCCCACGTAGACTACAGTTTTGTAATTGGTTTATAAATATGAACAATAATGGAGAACTTTCGCAAAAAGTCATCTTTACTGATGAAGCATGGTTTTATAAAACGGGATACCTAAATTCACAAAATACAAGAATTTGGAGTAGTGAAAATACATGTAATTAATGAAGAATCGCTACATCCAGAGAAAATTGGTATTTTGGCAGCGATAAGCCAAAGGCGAATCATTGGACCAATATTTTTTCAGGGAACGTTAACTGCTCAAAGGTACCGTACGGAAATTTTACAACCATTTGTCAATCAGTTGCATCACGATGAACTTCAAAATGCATATTTCCAACAAGACGGAGCACCTTGTCACTGTACTGCAGAATCTTTGGATTATTTAAGAGAATTTTTTGATGAGCGTATAATCATTCGAAATACTGAAATTGCCTGGCCTGCACGTTCATGCGATTTAACACCTTGCGACTTCTTTTTGTGGCCTTATCTAAAAAATAACATATTTCGAACACCTATATTGAATTTGAATGATATGCTACAGAGAATCGAACAGAAATGCATGGAAATTAATAACAATCCAGTAGGTAATGTTGCAGAATATCATCAGAAATTTTGAACAGGGGATTTTAAAGTGCATTGATCTTGAAGGACAACATTTTCAACATTTGTTATAGTTTTCAATAAATACCTATTATTTGTTATTTATTTGTATGTATGAAACTGTCAAAATATACGACTTCGTAGGTTAAGTATAGCAAACGCCAATTAAGTTGGCGCGAAGAGAGGTAAGTTCGCGCAGGATTAAAAGTAGTGGGGAGATTTGTATTTGGTTTTACATCAAATGTCAGATAATTCTAACCTCTGAGCGTGTATCACTTTATGATCCCCTAGCAAAGACGTTATGTTCCGTCAAACGTCAATGACAAATGTATTCTGACAATTACTTGAGTAGTGGGGGTGGACGTTTTTAAAAACGGCTTCTGCGCACCCCCTCCTCGCACAAACTTAATTGGCGCTTGCTATAGTAAATTTTAATTTACGACATACTTCAAAATGTTCTCAGTAAATCACATGCTACTAGATTGACTTTTCAAATGAACACTTGTTATATTAATATGCCTTACACCAGCTATCTATAATAAGTAGTGTATAGGTAGGTACTACTGCTGACAAAATAATATTAAAACATTTAATACTAACAAGTAATTAAAATCTCATCCACAAATACCTACGAAAGCTTTTCAATTAACTATTTGGAAAAGTAAACGCCAACTTCATAATAAAAGTAAACAATACATTTGGAACAACATATTTAACAATTGGTGAGCTCCATAATAAAATCAATTACGGGATCATTGCTTGATACACATTTCTATACATTCCCGTCCTTTTTTTGCCCGGAAACTAATTAATTAATTAGCTTATTAAATGTACAGGACAATATTGTAAAATCGGGCTTAAGAATATTCCACCTTAATGCGATCTTGCTGTATTTACTACTGCTATTTACTACGGCTGGACGAAGTATCGATACATCGTCCAATACCCGGTACCATAACTGGTATCGATTCCCCGATACCTCAGATAACGAAGGTATCGATTCTAAGGTATCGATACCTAGGAATCGATACATGGGTATCGATATCAAGGAACCGATGCCAACGAACCGATGCTAAGGTATAGATACCAAGAAATCGATTCCAACTATAGAAATGACTGGAATCGATCTCAATGTATACCGAAGTATTAATTCCAAGGTATAGACTCCAAGAAAGGAGTCCAAAACATCGATACTAAGATAGTATGTCGGTATTGCTTTATTTTGGAATCGGTGTTTAAACTTATACAGCCCTCTAGCCTATATATTGGTATTTGTAGCAATTTCCTTTCCTTTATTTAATAGGGTCTTTTTATTTCTTGCATTTCTGTTGCAAGTGTATGATTCATACAAATGGAGATTAATAAGGGAAAAGAAAGTTGGTGTCGAAAATTCTTATAAAGCTATTGTAGGTATAAAATGTGCTTGGTTTGTTTCTATTTTGAAATAGAATATTTTAGAGTTTTTGTATAATTTGGTAATAGCACGCATATCTGTATATACTATCTTACCTTTGAGCATTTTTGAGTGTATAGAAAGGATGCAATAACTTTTTAAGTAAAGAATTTTTAAATATCATATCATATTACGACATAATAAATATAATTATTATAAAAAAAAAACAAAATATCAATATATTTCAAATTTCATACCGTAGATATGGTAGAATCGGTAAATTAGTTTTATATCTCTTGAAACCGGTACCAAACAATCGATACCAAGAAAACAGGTTATGAATACTGATTCCTAGGTATCGAATCAAGGTATAGATTACAAGGTATCGATTCCAAAGTACCGATTCCAAAGCATCGCTACTTTACCGATTCCAGTACTAATAATCGATACCGTGCATAGACCCGATACATCGCTAAGTATCGATATATCGGGTAGCTTACCTTTGTGCATTTTTTAAATGTATGTAAAGGACGCAATAACTTTTAAGTAAAGAATTTTTAAGTATGTATGCATTATACCGCGAGGTTTTTATAAAACCGTACATAGCCCCTATGTTTGATTTTATTTGTCCCATGTCAACGCATGGGCAGTTATGCAACTAACATTACTCCTATTGCAAGCATGCGGCGTATACATACTATACTAATCTCGATGATACTACTATAAGCATAACCTCGTAAATAAATCACCTTTTATTTGTCAAATAAAATTAAAAGATCTCATCAAATAGTGAATAAAAAAGCAACATTATATCTAAGGAAGAGTATCAACGTTTTAACAAATGTTCGAAATGTCCACCTTCGCATTCCATACAATATGCAAGTCTATTATGAAATTCTTGCAAACAGTTTGATAAAAAAAGAGGTTTGGTTTGCAATTCCTGAAATGCTGTAAGTATGCGAGTTTTTAAGTCTTCAGTATTCGTTATATTTATATTGTTATAAATTTTTGATTTCAGGTATCCCCAAAGAAAATAATCGTTAGGCGATAAATCTGGTGAACGGGCTGGCCAAATTATCGGACCAAACCTGCCTATCCATTTATCAGGAAAAGTTATATTCAAAAAGTGTGAAATAGCTGCAGTAGAATGTGCTGGGGCCCCAACCATCTGGAACCAGTGATTTTCAATATTGAAATATTGAATTCGAGGAACAATTCGTGTTCTCAGCAATTCTAAGAATTTGGTTGAATTGAGATTTCCGTCAATGAAGTATGGTCCTACAAGTGCAGTCCCAATGATACCTGCCCAAACATTGACCCGTGCATTATATTGCGTATGTGTTAAATTTTGACGATGATCATTAGTCCGTGACCAATACCTAAAAGTGCAATAGAAACGAATTAATTAGATTTTATTGAAAAAAATACTTTTTATACATACCGAAAATTTTGAGAGTTTACTGAACCATTTAAAGAAAAAGACGCCTCATCGGTAAACAATATTTTTGTTAAAATGGTGTAATTTTCATTAATTATATTAAATAAGGTTTCACAAAAATCTATGCGTTTGATTTTATCTTCAGGGAAGAGTTCTTGGTGATTACTAAATTTGTAAGCTTTGTATTTATACATTTTAAAAATTCTACGTACAGACGTTTTTGAAATGTTAAAGTGCTGTGCAATCTTATTTGTTGCGGTTAATGGGCTTTCTTCGATGAAACATAAAACATTTAATTTTAGTTCTTCGGTAAGTACATGGGAAGGATTATTTTTCTTTTTGTGTGTGTTTCTTATACAACCATCCCTATTAAATGTTTTAGGATGGTTGATAGAGCCGGTATTGGTCTGTCGGGATACTTTGCAGCAAACAGATCTCGTATACTTCTAATACTGTTTCCAGCTTGATACAAATTTATAAATTCAATTTTTTCGTCTTTAGAATACATTGTATGAATTATTCTATCTTGTCACGACTTTGACAGTTATCGATAAAATTGTTTATGCAGAAATCTAATAGGAGTAATGTTAGTTGCATAACTGCCCATGCGTTGACATGGGACAAATAAAATCGAACATAGGGACAATGTACGGTGTTATAAAAACCTCACGGTATACATTATATAATATATTTTAAAAGCTTGTTGAATTTTACATTATGCGTAGCAAATATCCATATTATGACATTGTGACAAAAAAAATATATCACATATTGTAAATTTCATACCGTAGATATGGTAGAATCGGCAAATTAATTGTATGTCTCTTGAAACCGATATCAAACAATCGACACCTAGAAAACGGGTTATGAATACTGATTCCTAGGTATCGAATCAAAGTATCGATTCCAAGGTATCGATACCTATCGATACTTTACCGATTCCAGTTCTCAGAATCGATACTCTGCACAGACCCGATACATCGCTAAGTATCGATACCTCGATTGGTATCGATACCCGATACCGAAAACGTCGGTATCGCCCAGCCCTACTATTCGGGTAATATTTAAAATCTCATTACCTTCATACAAGTCATTTTAAATTTTCTTGACGAGAACTACATTAACTCATAACAAATTATAGAAATTTCCAAATTATTTCCACCCAACGCTAAATACTAATTCGGAAATAGTCACGTCAAGAAATTCACATGTTATCAGGCTAGGGAAACCTTTGGCTTTACAAATAAAATTATGAGCTTAATGCATAGGGCAAGATCGGCTCAGAGTACCTACGCACTTAATATTGCAAGACGAAATACTAAAATATTTATTACAAAAGAAAATATAATTTAACTCGTGAATAGTTTTTAGTTAGAAACTGTGTCAAAACTTTCCTCATTATAATAGGCTGTGTTTAAGCAATTAAGTAATCAAAGATTGATGCACATGCGAAGCTTTCGAAAACTTCAAATTCTGAGTTGTTATAAATAAATTCAAATTATAAACGCTTACATTTTTTAAATTATTTGATTATAATTCTAGAGTAAACATAAAATGTTAATTATTCAAAGTTACTATAGAAATGATCAAAAATTAGAAAATGGAGATTGGATTTATTCCATTAATTAGTGCTTACAGTATCCGAATCTGCCAGTCACTACGCACAACTGCTAAAATATATTCAAGCTTGTTTTATTAAATTTGGCGAAACAGGCGCAATAACTCGTAAACCTGGCGGTGGAGCACCTAGAAAACGAACAGCAAATTACATAGATGACATGGACAACTCACCAAAAAATCAATCGCAAAACTATTACAAGTTCATTTGTCAGTGGGACCTATTTTTAAAAAGGACTTAGTTGTCTCCATATAAAATTCAAGCAGTTTCGGAACTCAACCAGGTAGATTTTGTTACGAGAACACAGTATTGTCTATGGTTTTTTAATAACATAAATAATAAGGTATTCTCGACAAATGCTTCTGTTCAGATGAGGCTTGGTTCCATTTTTCAGGATATTTGAAACAGCAAATTATGAAAATTTGGTCTAGAGAAAACCCTCATAAATTTTTAGAACTGCTACATCCATAAAAAGTAGGCGTCTGACTAGCAGTTTCAAGGAGACGAATTATTGGGCAAACCATAACTTCTGAAAGATATTGAAATGAATTATTAAAGCCGTTTATTAATGAACCTCATTGTGATGAACTTACGGAAGGATATTTACTGCAAGATAATGCACCAGCGCACAAATCTCGAGAAGCAAAAGCTTTTTTGCAAGAATTTGTCGATACAAGAATTCCTAATAAATGGCTTTAAAAGCATGAAATTCAAAGAGTTCAACTTTGTCTTCAAAATATTGGTCAACATTTGCAATATCTGCTCTAGTATTATTTTCTTTTAATTTTGACTATTGTAATAAACATTTTTTGAAAAACTAAATTATTAATTAATTATTACACACATTTACATGACAGAACTAAACTATCAAAATTATACGTTTGTGACAGAATACGTGACCAACCATTAAAAAAAGCAATAGCCGCCTCTAATGAGAAAAATTTTGAAGGCACGTTATTCGTATCCTGTATGCGGTTTTCTGTTGAATATAGACACATTAAAGTTAATACTAATCTACCCTATGATCAACTTCATACGTTCAATAAAATGCTTTGCCATCTTTGTGTGTGAACTTTGTTGGGTCCCACATTCAATATTGTTATCACTTCGCACTGAAGATGACAGCTTAGTTGTCAAAATACATACATAGGATACCTATATTCATATGGTAAGGAGTTTTACACCTTTCCTAAATTATTTAAATCTTCTGTTCTATAAATAATATGAAAAATTGCTGGAAATATCTTTTCAATCTATTGTAAATATATGACTTATTCTAAAATTTCAAAGTTAAAATTGGTAAAGAACATTATTACTGTACCCGGTAAATGCAACGTTAGTAAACTTCCTAATTTTATCAGCTTACTATTTGACACAGTATAGAAGTCAGGAAGAATTTGTCACAAATTGTATATGTATTTGCAGTTAGTTTGGGATCCATATATAGTAACGCTGGAATTGCTATTTTTTATATCCAGCTATTGTAAAACTTAAACAATTAGAATTAAAAAGTGATCAAGTATTAAAAGCAAGGAAGACATAACCATTTCTTCATATATTGGCAAAGCCTGTTTAGTCACTATTCTTGCAAGAGGGTACCTACCGCGCAATAGAAAATCAAGACTTATTTGAGATTGTATATACATAATAAGTAAGTGCTATTATTAAGACTACTACTAATTCAAACTATTCAAACACATGCCTGTTTATTGTATTATCTCTGTAAAATTGAGGTGTTAAAAAATGTTTTTAACATTGTTGTATTTAATAGTTTCTAATTAGCATTTGCGGATGGATCACGCTATTTTTGCATAATGTTAAAACAGGTTCATCAGACCTATCCACTAAACCAACACGATCCTTAATTTATTATTGCAATAATAATAAAAACGATTAGTAATATTATTAAACTGAGTTATGTAAATAATTGAGTAATTTAAACATGCTCATAAAAGAAAAAAAATTATACAAAAATATTTATTAATAATTAAATAGATTATATCAAGTAATAGGAGGCTCTACATTAAAGGAATTGAAAAAGTTTTCTCTATCTTCTCTGTATCGTGCTTTCAGTAAGTATTCAGTTGCCAATTCGTTCCTTGTGAACACATAATTGGACGCAGCTCTTTGAAACTTCGCCAACGAATCGACTCCTTCTCTAAGCCTTTTATATCTATTATCTTCATGACAGTTCAACGGTTTATAATAATCAGTCAGACCTCTACCCCTTTTAGCATTTAAATCTTGGGTGCCATCATCGCCTCTGCCTGCATTAACATTTCCCTGATCGATCGTCCATAATTTTAAAGTTGCCATGAATTTTTTGAATAAGCTGGGAACGTTTTCTGGATTTTCGATTTTATTTTTCAGACACACCTGTGATTGTGTCACTTTACCTGATTTACCTGCAATATGTTAAATGTGTTTATTAGCTTAAAACTTAAACGTAAGCTAAAAGGAACTTTTGAAAATACAGGATTCTATTAAATTCGCAAATTTGATAAGATTAATTTTATTATCACTAACAGAGCAGTTAACCACACAAATATTCGATGTAAGGGCCATAAACTTAGCCAACATAGGTACAGACCACAATCTCTTACTATGCAAGCTTTTAATGGAACAACTCCGTAGAATTAGGAAACAACCAGTATACATTGAAAAATATAATGTAGAATTATTAGAAACAGAAACCACACGCAAATTATACAAGAAAAGATTAGCGGATAAAATAAACGGGTCAAGAGCTCTCCAACTCAGGAAAAACATACCGAATACATTCAAACCAGAAACAGAATCAATGCGATAAAGAGAGACTATTGGGCTAAGTTCACAAGCGACATGCATCTGGAAGATGCTTAAAAAAAAAAACCCGTAAACGAGTATGTATGGATTAAAGGCGTCACTATGAGAAGAATACTTCAGAAAATTGGACGATTCCGAAGAAACATAGGAACCGGCAGAATATCAGACAGCATCCAACGCGACAATTTCAGTAATGGAAACAGTAGCAAACTAAAAATCTTAAAGAACAGAAAAGCCCCTGGAACTGACGACCAAACGAACTTCTAAAATACGGTGGCCCAGAACTTGCAGCAAAACTGACAGTATTATTTAACAAAATTTTGACCACAGCAGTAGGAAAGAATGGGGAAAGGAAACACATAGAAAACTACATAGGAATAACACTATTGTGCTCAATAATGAATCTGTTTACAAGTTTGCTCAAGAACAAATTAGCGGAGCAAATATTAAACAGAATGGAACAACTAGAGTTAAAAAAAATCGTTTGACAACTGGCGCCATATTCATTATAAACATATTCATCGATAAAACGAAAAGCATGAACGTCGCAAGGGAACCACTCAGATGCAAGCTGCTAATAGAGAACAAACCGGTAGAGCAAAGGACTCTGCTCGGCACTTACGCATTGACCGGGCAAAAGACTTAAGGAGCCAGATTAACTAATAAGCTATAATATTGGACTGCCTAAGGAAAACTGTCTGGGCCAACCCTTATATGCGAAGGGAGAGTAAGATTAAAATATACAAGACATGCGTAAGGCCGATAATGACGTATACAATACAGTAAGAGAGGATACCAACAAATACAGAGTATACTGTTCGTCGCAGAAATGTGAGTACTAAGAAGGATAGTCGGGAAAACAAGAAGAGATTGCGTAAGAAATATTGATGTTAGAGAGCAGTGTGGTGTACAAGATATAGCGAGATGGGTAAAGCGGAGGAGAAGAGAGTGGTATAACCACGCAAAAAGCATAACCGATGACAGACTACAACCCATCGTACTAGAAGGTAGACCAGCAGGCAAACGTCTACCTGGAAGACCAGCAAAGAGATAGAAAGCAGCAGGCAATCCACATCTCCGGAAATTTTACAGAGGCAGAACTAACAGATCAACTAGATCTTAAATAAGTAGAAGAAGAAAAAGAACAAATTTTAGATGACAAATTATGTACTTGAGTCCATTTTGACCTTCCTATTTATATACTATTTGCCTCAATTTTAGAGAAACTATAAAATTCTTTATATTGAAATAAATCAACCTTAGGGACTGTAAGAATTGTTTGTTACATATGCGTTAAAATTCGATACATTATAAATACCGGAGCCGCAATTACACATCGCCAATTCTGCATTAATATCGGTAAGAATGACAGCGAATGATTTTTTTTTATTCGTGAAGTTGTTTTATTTAAAGAACAATATATACAGCGATTGCGTTGGGTATTTAGTGGCAGTTCAGGGAATTTAGCAGAGTGTGAGGTTTATTAAATTATAACAAGTATGCAGAAAGGGCTTCTACTGTTTGCTCAAGAGTGCACTTCCAGCCTGTGTTGGTAAATGATACAACCGACGACCAGTGCAACTGCCAAATGATAAAATCTACTCTTGATATTGGCTCCACAGTAATATATATACATATATATATATATATATATATAATATTTTCGTGACCTTGGTATGATATGGTAAGCTTAATAAGTCGGCGATTAAAGGTCTGATTTATTACTTCAAAGTATATATATTTAAAACAACCCTACATGTTTCGGCAATGATGCCTTTGTCAAGGATATAAAAAATATAAATGACAGAATATAAATGTCAAATAATTGAGTTGCTATTGTTTAAATTATTCAAAGATACATTCCAATAATAATAATAAATCATGCCTTAGTATTCCAAAAAATAGATAGCAAGGTGTGAACATATGTGTTGTTCGCTGCTAGCAGCTTGTTTCTCTTTCTAGGTATGAACTTGTGTGTTGGTTGCTGTTGGCAGCTTACGTCTCTCTCTGGGTGTGTGGTTTTGTATTCGTGCTCTAAATTTACGCGACCGGTCACTAAACACACGCACGAGCGCACCAACATACAAAACCCTACACTTACGCGCTCACACAAATACAAAACCACACACCCAGAGAGAGACGCAAGCTGCCAAAAGCAACCAACACACAAGTTCATACCCAGAAAGAGACACAAGCTGCTAGCAGCGAACAACACATATGTTCACACCTTGCTATCTATTTTTTTGAATACTAAGGCATGATTTATTATTATTATTTGAATGTATCTTTGAATAATTTAAACCATAGCAACTCAATTATTTGACATTTATATTCTGTCATTTATATTTTTTATATCCTTGACAAAGGCATCATTGCCGAAACATGTAGGGTTGTTTTAAATATATATACTTTGAAGTAATAAACCAGACCTTTAATCGCCGACTTATTAAGCTTACCATATATATATATATATATATATATATATATATATATATACACATAAGACCAGCTCTCAACGGGCCATACCCGGCAATAAGTGGCAACAGCGTATCCCCTCTACGCGCGGTAGCTTACATTACCATACATTGCAGAGTTATGAATTTAGTAAGACTTAAACCGCGCAAGGATATAGTCGTTTGCATATTCGTTCTGTATACGTAATTTGCCCATTTGTTTCAGATGTAATAAGGTCGTTATATCTCCAAGTTATTATTATTGTATTCTTAGCTTCTACGGAAAAGTAATTTTAAGTAATAAAAAAACAATAACGTTTTCTAAAAGATAAAAGTAAAAAAATCAATAATTCTGCAAAATAAATTTTAATTCTAAGAAAGTCACTAAATATAGGATTCGAAAATACCGCCCTCTCTCCCCAAACAATAGCCGAGCCTATTGTAAAACTCCCGCCTCACTCCCTCGAGATTTCTAGGGGTTATTGTCTCGAAAATTCCAAACAGTTGAACTTGCAACTGTTGCAACCTTTACATTTGCACAGCTAGATACGAATGACGGGCAATCTATTGCTCTCGATCATCGGACTTATGTATGCGCACGCGGAGTGGCATCGTACATACTTTGCCACATCGCATTACGTTCCATACGTATATTGTTGCGTATGTCCAGTAGCGGGTTGGACCTATCGGTATATATATAAGGTAAACTTAATAAGTCGGCGATTAAAGGTCTGGTTCATTACTTCAAAGTATATATATTTAAAACAACCCTACATGTTTCGGCAATGATGCCTTTGTCAAGGGAATAAAAAAATATAAATGACAGAATATATTTTTTATTCCCTTGACAAAGGCATCATTGCCGAAACATGTAGGGTTGTTTTAAATATATATACTTTGAAGTAATGAACCAGACCTTTAATCGCCGACTTATTAAGTTTACCTTATCATACCAAGGTCACGAAAATATTATATTTATATATTTATATAATCCTCGGAAAGCTGGACAAAAAATGTTTAGTGTTAGATTGACGAGACAACAGAAATATTAGCGCTTGAGAACGAGTGAAATTACTTACTGATAATGGTCTTTATATAACGAAATCTATATTCTTTTTTAAGATGTATTAACAGGTCAAGAAAGTCGAGTCTGAGTATATAAAGGTAACGAAGCGATTACCTTGAAAAAACCAATGTACGCAATTTTCTTCAGTAGCACAAAATTGGTGAAAGCTATTAAGCCAAAAAGACGAAATAGTCTCACGTTATTCTGGTGCATGCATGTTTGAATGTATCCAAGACCTGGGAATGTTATGCTTATGCCTCTTCCCACACTACTGTAGTAACTTTAAGCTTTTCAACACTCACTACTCTCACTTGATTTGGCAGTGTTTGACTTTTGCTCGAAAAGAAAAGATCAATGGCTTTAGAAAAGAATATGATAACTAAATTTAGGAGGACGAGTTGCAGGCAGCCTGTCCACCCAAATGCTGTGAATTCGAACGGAACTACTTCGAAAATCCGTGAACTTATGTACCTAGCTATATAGTTTCTCGTGCCTCAATAATTTCCAAACTGACAATTTTTTTCATACTTACTAATTGTATTAATCAAAACATTATCACCATATTCAGGTATACGGTCGAGCAATTTAGTAATTATATCACCAATATATGGTAGGTACTGATTAGTTTGACAAGATCTGTGGAACGCCTTTTGATATGCCGGCAATCTGGGATCACGATATAGACGGCACAGTTTCTCGAAGACCCTTAAAATACTACAAATTAGCATTCACCCTAGGAAGAAATGCCAAAACACTTACTGATACTTGGTTGCGTGTTTTTTTCGAACATACATCCACGTGGAATATAGTCTATAAATTGGTGGACTTTGCAGACCACACAGGACGCTCCTACAGGATTGATAGTTTGATATTTTATTGCATTTTTCCGCTGTGTTTATAAAACGCGCTACTAATCTAGCACGAATCTAAAATAAATAATATACAAATGTATGTAAGTACTGAATTTACGGTTACGATCATCCAAAAGTACACGCTAATTTTGTTTTGTAACGTTGCTTTTCAATCATAGGTGTAGTAAAAAATTACAATTTTTTTAAATGCCACAGTCATCATTTTATATTTTATAAAAATTTAACTTCAAAGATGAATCGACAATTACAATTAGAACAAAGATCTAAAGCAATAACCAAATTAGAAGAAGGATGGTCTTTACGGTAAGCTGTTTTATTTAAACGTTAGTAAGAGCTGCATTTTTAAAATTAAAAACACCTTGGTGGAACAGCAGAGACTGTGAAGCGTTCTCCAAGACGAAATGTTGGAAAGTTATCACTTTCTGCACATGATGAGGCTCTTGTAAATTATTTACGGGAAAATCCTTTCGATGTGGCAATAAGAACTAAAGTGGAATCAAATTTTCCTGGTTCCGTGACCACTGCTCGTCGTGGGTTAGAGGATCAGATCTAGGAAATTATTCTGCAGCAAGAAAACCTTTTCTAACTAATGAAAACAAACAGCTGGATAAAATATGCAAATTTAATGTTAATTCAAAACGACGAATATCGGGAATCTTTTGTTTTTATCGGACGAAAAGACTAATAATGGTAGGTTACGAGTACATCGACCAAAAAGTCAACGATTTTCCGAAAACTATTGTTACATTTTGCATAATAAGAATGTTTTTATTTAATTTTAAGTTATAATTTATTCAAATATATTTCGAATTGAAATATGAATTCAAACATAGCCATTTTCTGTGAATATTTCGAATTTGCAAAGAGAAAACATTTCTTGTGTTACCCCACTGGTCAGTTGACCCTTCTAAGAAATCTACCTAATTGAACGTTCAGAACGCTCAAGTATCTAACATTCGATTACAATTGCTACTTATATTTTACATTTCTTTTTTAAAAATTAAGTTATTTAATTAATTACGTACAGTTCTGTGCAATAAAATTGACTACAATAAATTTGTTACATGTACATTAAAGTGGACTGTCAAAGATAAATTAATTTAGACTGCGTTTTATCAAAATGCCGCTTCATTTAAATAAGCATGAAAAGAAGAAAATAAATTGTAAAATAGAAGAGCGTAGGCCTATTAGACAAGTAGCTTTAGAAATGAACGTAAGTTTTAAAACAGTCTTCTGCAAAATTCAGAGACTTTATGGGATATAATTCAAAAAACAGTTCACCTTTGGATGATCACAATAGTAATATACATATTTTGTATTATACTTTACCTTTTCAGAATCATCTCTCAACACTTCAGTAGCGACCAAACAACTAATTCTATGTGAAAACGCAATTAAAGCACCTATATTTGGGGCATTTTTCGAAGATTGTTGCCATATTAAAACGCCTAATTCGTTAGGAGGAATTTTTAGAAACAAATCCCTGTCGATTAAAGTTAACTGGTATGCTAGAGTACTAGAATCAAAATCCCAAGCGGTTAAGCAGAGTTCCAGCCTTAAGATGCGTTTTAAAAACTGTAAAGACGTTTCTTCAGGTGCCTTGTCGTTATCTATACAAGGATAAAAACAAAAGAACGGCAGAACTATTAGGAATTAAATTTGTTATATAATTTTGTCAGTACCTTTTAAAATATTTTGTGTTCTGTTGAAAAAAGTATTCTTGGTTGTTCGTCTACGTTTCGATCTCGTCGAATTAGTATTCATACTTTCTTCTGAATCTGAAAACATCGTCTCTCTTTCCTTTTTCTTCTTTTTGCGAAATAATCTCTTGGCTGATCTGGGACCTAGTAAATAATATAGTTATATAAAATTAATGAACCAGGCAACTACTCTAATATCATAATTACTTTTTTTGGAACTATGAACTTGATGATAGTGTCTTATTTTACATAGGTGTGTCTGTAACTCTAAATAAGCATCTCTTGCTGACCTTGGTCTATACCAATATTCAGGTGTCCAGAAAAAGATTACAGGAGACTTGTTAGAAGACCTAAATTACAGAACTTTCAATGATTTAATAAATTTTATAAAGCTGAAGCTCTGATTTCAAGATTCAAAGTCAAAACAATCAATGTATTCAACTTGCTGCTGATATTTTTACTATTACGAAATTTCGGAACAGATTAGCAAATTCAAAGCAATGAAATATGTACACCAAACATTAGCTTCGTCAGGTGATGAAGCCAATATTTGGTGAAACAATTATATTTAGTTACGAGGGCAGATTGATATATAAGGTCTCCAACAACGCCATTGTGTGAGCAGTGGGGATAGAAATAAGTTCTAACCTGCAAACGGTAATATCGTGTAATTATCCTGTATTCTATCGTTAAACAACAGTGTCAACTATCATGAGTTCGATTTCTGAGATGCGTACAGGCAAGGATCCGTGTTGTGGCTCGTAGACCGAAATGATGCGGTTCGAAGACCAAAATGTTTGCGATGAATCCGGTTTCTGGCAGTGATACTGCAACCCCAGTCACTAGAATCACGACCTCGATGTCGGTTCACGGTGAACATCTTGTAAGGCTGTATAAATAAACTTTATCTTTGAAATCTTCGGTGACTGTTAAATGAAGAAATGTACTTTCATCTAAATATATTTATTTAGACTATACTTACTTATACTAGCATAAAACTGCTGTGGAGACTGGTGCTCTTTGTTAAAGTATTATTGTTATGATGTTTATGTATGACGGTTCTCTTCTGCTGTCGAGTCGATACTATTATTTTGTACTCTTGCTTGTTATGATGTTATGAATGAGACTGTTGTGTTAAGACTGTGTTGCAAGTAGGTAAGAATATACCACTACCCACAAACTATTACATAATTAAAAACGTGTATTGGTTGTACAGTGTATTGATTGAAGTCACAACTGGGAAATTTTCTAAGATAAATTCGTCCAAATAGTAACTATGGTCAACAATACCAAAGTTTACGATAGGGTCTTAAAAATCTAATCTTCACTCATAAATACATAATAATATATCATTATTAATTAAGTATTAGTCGGTATTGTAAATCTAGTATAATAGTATATAGTTCCGGGTAGTCCCTTGTTAAAGTAATAATACCATATGAGCAAAAATTGTTTAGATAAGGGATGGCCATCGTTGGGAGTATCACTGTCTTTGATAGGATCAGCCTATTGTTGGTTCTACATGTTGGTTGGATGTCAGTTTTGATTTGAATTTTTATTTGACATCAATTAAATGCCAGTTTCGATTTGAAGTCTTATTCGACATGATTTAAGTGTCAGTTTTTTTTAGTTAACATAACCAATATAATTACAACTACTTCAAATCAAAACCGACATTTAATTGGCAACAGGCTGAACCTATCAAAGACAGTGATCCTCCCAACCATGGCCATCCCTTATCTAAATAATTTTTGCTCATATGGTAGTTATTATACATATTTAGGGAACGTAATCTTAAGAATGAATATACAGATTAACCCCCTTGTTCACTATCCCAAGGTAATAAAACAAGCGGTCTAATATATAAAGTAATAAAAATAAATCTACAAATATAAAGGATGCCACTTCTTATCTAAAGAAAGTTTTACAATTTGAATGAGATAATAAAAACCTTGTTAATAAAGCGCTTTAAATTCGAAAATGACCGTTAAATATTTATGAAATTGAAAACGTTATGTTTAAATTCTATACACATCTACTTGTATTTAACAATAAAACATGTTTGAAATCATATTACAAAAGGATAATAAATGTATCCTCAACAATCCGTGATAGAATTTTTAACGCTGGAAGGTTGCACACCCATCGAAATTTACAGGCGTTTGGAAGCTGTTTATGGGAACGATTCGCCAAAGGGCTCGACGTGCAAAACTCCGTCATAGTAAAGAAATAAAGGTGTTTGAGGAAAAGCGACCAGTATCAGTGATGAGAGTAAGAAGAGTCAAAGACTCACTGCACTGATTCAACTAAATCGCTGAATTACACAAAAGCACATCGCTCGGCGATTAAGTATTAGTCAAGAAAGAGTCCACTACATTGTCCAGATGTTGAATCACAGAGAGATTTACACTTTATGGATCACGTAACAACTAAGGGTGTCATGAAAGAACAATGACGAAAAACATTTGGCAAGAACTTCTTAACAAGTCACGACGTGAAGAAGATGATTTTCTCATGAGCAGCACCGCTTGGCACGAATCTTGGATTCACCATTATAATCCCGAAAATAAGCGACAGACAATTAAATATCGTCGCCTTGATTCTCCGCGTATACGAAAATACAAAATAGCTCCAGCAGCAGAAAGTAATGCTTGCCATTTTCTGGGATGCAAAGTGAGTCATCATGCCAAATATCTGCAAAATAATCAACGACTAATTCAATAAGATATAGCAAAACTTTACGATTACTAAAAAATCGTATCGGTACAGTAAGGTCGGAAGGAACAAATTCTTTCTTGCGATACGACAATGCCAGACCGAATTGCAGCACCGAAACAATGAAGACAATGGCGAACCTAAAATTCATGTTTTTTTCGCACCCCCCGCACAGTCCTGATTTGGCACCTTCTTATTTCTTGTTCCCAAAGTTGAAAAAAGGTCAATATTTTTCACTAGAAACTGAAGTTTGGGCTGCTGTTAGCAATCAACAGTAAACAAGAAAGTTTTTTCATGGACCAAATGAAGAAATAGAATCAGCGTTTAGAGAAATGACGACTATAATCACTGAACCAGTGTTAGCGATGTACATAACTCTATCTCACTCTTAAATTACATATTTCTCTCGCCGAGCTATTCTGACCATACCAGTATTATTAATCAGTGTTAGGTTCTTCAATGATGGATTTTGCTCTTTGAGAACTCGGTAATTGAAAGGTCCGAGCTTTTGCGCTGGTTGAAAGGTGAACGTTAGTGCGGATTCATTGTCCGAGCAGGATTTTTATTTCTGACAGATACGATTTCCGGGAATTCTGTTTGTTTCGTTTTTGTTTTGTTTTTGGTTGGAGTATTTTATTTGACCATAGCAGATCGAAATAGAATCAAGCAATAGTGAATATGTGTAAAAATAATTATACCGTGAGTTTTTTATATCACTGATAATAACTAGATAACGGACACGCTTACCACATGACGCAAAGCCCAGTGCAGTACTGGCGAAAGGCTGTATTTCTAAAATATTTAATTTTATTTATATAATTGGAAAACGAACGGGTGGTGATCTATAAAATTACGAAATACATATTTATTTGTTGAAAAGTTGTATTTATAAAGTTTTTAATTTTATATATATAATTGGAAAACATACGGGTGGTGATCTATCTATCTAAAATTACGAAATACATATTTATTAATTAATTTTATTTATATAATTGGAAAACAAACGGGTGGTGATCTATAAAATTACGAAATACATATGTATTTGTTGAAAAGTTGTATTTTTAAAGTTTTTAATTTTATTTCTATAATTGGAATATTTTTATTTGTTCATTTTGTCGTTCAAGTTGAGTAAAGGAGTATTAATATTGACTAGCAATAGTTTCTCAAGGTTTTCTTCTGTTAATTTTGTTCTCTTTGAATTAAGTAGATCCTTATAAATAGAAAACGTCCTTTCTACATCGCAACTGGTTATAGGTGCATACTGGAAATATTCTTTTATTTCTTCATATTTAGCCGTTAGATTTTGTGGAATTGTCTCCATACATAATTGCTGCAATATAATTAAATCTGGATTTCTATTAAGAATTGCTTCAAACTTTTGCCGAAGGCCACATCCGAAGTCACTTGGAATACTTTTCAAATTATTAACGGCCACATCTAATGTGGTTAATCCGTCATTTAATTTGAGATTTCGATTTTTAAAATAAGTGATTAGTTTTAGCAATTTTCCAAAGTGTTCGTGAAAAAAGTACAACTGATTTTTTAAATTTGGGAGTTGTGTGAGCTCCTTGCACTCACCAATACTTCTAGCATCCTCTTTTAGCAGTGTTACGAAATGTTTTAGACTATCGAAATTCTCAGCATAATAACTAGTAGCTTCCAGCCATGTTCCCCATCTAGTTATTACTGGAGTGGGAGGCAGTGACAGAGATGGAAATTTTTCCCTGAAAAGTGCTACTCTCAATGGTGCTTTTCTGAAAACTTTTTTAAAAGCTGATACAAGTCTATCAACTTCCGGAAAAGTGTCTCTGATATATTCACAGATTCTGTGGAGAGCATGTGCTACACAAGTAATATGCATATTAGGATATGTTTTCTTCAATAGTCTGCCTGTTTTTAACATATACGCAGCACTATCACTGACAAATAAAAGTATTTTTTCTTTGTACGTGGCGTCCGAATGAAGCATTTTTTGCATACTCTCCTTAATGGTTTCAGCAACTGTTTCCGCATCAACTCTATTTATAACACTTGTTGCTATTAGATATGAGTTATAGGGAATAGTTGGATGTAGTACACCAGCTACAACATTTACCACACGGCGTCCTAACATATCCACCGTTTCGTCGGCGCTTATCCATATGTATTGATTTAAAAGATGGCTTCTAATGCGTTCTACTGTTCTGGTATAGCACCTAGAAACATAATATTTGCGTAAAGTTGATTCATCAGGAACATTTCGACCAGTATATTTTTGAATAAATATTTTTAAAGTGGGATTGCTAAGTTTATTTAATGGAATATTAGCCGCCATAAAAGTTTTACAGAGTTCAGATGTGTTTGAGATCCTAAGTGACGAATTTTTGACGATATCTTACGGATTTTGTAATAAATTTCGGAATCACTGACAATGGACATACAATCAGTATGACCGTCAATCCAACTCGCCATTGTTTTACAATGCCGTTCTCGACATTCTTCCATATCATGTCTGAAAAAGTAACTTAAACAATGCTCTAGATCTAAATAAATGAAAACTAAAAATGTGTGCCTAAGTTATTGAAACTGAACGAAATTCAATGCACACTTACGTCGAAATAATTGGTAGAAATAGATTCAATCAAACGATATTAAACAGGATCTATCACAAAAATTACGATGTAATTAACAGTTAAAACTATGAAAACAAGAAACTTACTCACAGCACTTTATTAATCTTACGAAATATAAACTAATAAATAAAATATATTATAAAAACCCCGCTTCTATCTACGCTCATGAAAACACTTTAAAAAACACTATATTCTCCTAATACATTAGCGGAGTTGTCCATTGTTATCGTGCGAGACCAGGTGGCCGAGTAAGTCAAACAAATACTTCATTGAATTACGCCGGGATGTACTGTGCGACGTTATACACAATTCCAATTGCCGATTGCGTTTTATGGAAATTGCATCCGTTCTCTAATCATAACACATGAATACACCATCTATGTTCAGTTTTGAAATAAATGGTTCAATGCATGGGAACGTTATGCAACCAACAATGCTAGTGTCATCACTTGTCGTAATAAGGAATTTTAGTTGCCAGTGTTAACAAAGTGTGAAAATAATTTATTTAATATTTAACTTACACAAACTTACTTACACAAAATTGAAAAAAAAGTTTGTTTTTGTTTATAATTCTTTAACTTTTTCATAAATGTTCGAAATATCTACCTTCACACTCCATACAATATGCGAATCGATTACGAAATTCCTGCAAAGAGTGTGTTAAAAAATCCGGTTTGGTTTGTAATTCGTCAAAGGCTGTACTTATGCGTGCTTTTAAATCTTCAATGTTAGTGAAAATGACGTTATCATAAATTTTAGCTTTAAGGTATCCCCAAAGAAAAGTTATTTGGCTATAATATGGCGAACGGGCCAAACTTTCCTATCCATCGATCAGAAAGACTTTGCATTTAGAAAATTTGTAATTGCTGCAGTTGAATCAATTGGGGCTCAATTCTTATTCTATCTTCATGAAATAATTGTTGGTAATTGGAAAACTTGTAAGATTTGTATTTGTACTGTTAAGTACAGACGTTTTCAAAATAATAAAGTGGTTGTGCTATTTTACTTAATGGTGTTATGGGGTATTCTTCAATGTAACATAACACATTTAATTTTAGTGTCTTCTGAAAGAATGTGGGGGTTTTAGTTGTCTTTCTATGTGTATTTATTGTGCAGCCATCAGAATCAAATTTCCTAGTAATCGCCTGAATTTTTCCAATAGATGGTATTGTCAAGATATTTGATAGAAAACAGATACCACACTTTCCTTAAACTGTTTCCAGCTTTATACCAGTTCAAAATTTCTTTTTTTTTCATCTTTTATATACATATTTTTTTAAATTAGGGGAATAGAAATGTCAAATGCTAAAATATTTAAAATGTTATTTCGCTTATGCACATTACTGACATTGATTTTGATATTTGTCGAATCACATAATCGAGCGATGTTGGTTGCATAACATTCCCATGCATTGAGGCGTTTTTTCTTAAACTGAACATAAACTATGTACATACATATAGAGATAAGAAAAACTCACGGTATATATTGGTAGAGCAATAAATTTACCTCATTTTGAGACTGGTTTCATTATTTTGTCTTTTCTTTTACTTATTTTATAGAGTTGGAGACCTTAAACATATATAAATGCGCCCTTATATAGCAGTATCATTTGAAACCTTTTTCTAATGACAGACCACGATGCAAAGGCATCATTTAGCAAAGAAAATATGTAATTTCATTCTTTCAAATGTAGTTTTGTTTATTCTCCAAAGATTCTGGCTTTGTTTTTTCTATTATAATTATATCAATTTACACTTATACGTACTTCAATATGTTATTACTTGGGAAAAGTCTATCGTCGAGTCGAAGGTCTTCATAAGATACTGAGGCTATTAATTGCCTTTTAGACACCGGTAATCGCAATTCTGGTTCAGCTGGTTGTCTTCTTATATTTACTAAAGAAACTGCCCTCTTCAACTATAAATTACAAATATAAAAATGAAAAGTGTTTACAACAATATTACTTACGAACCTGTACAGAGTATCTTGCCCCTGGTGTTAAATTCCAAGGACCCAAACCATTCAAGAAGTAAGGTTGAGGTAGGAAAGCATATCGTCTCCTATGTTTTCCCTTAAATTTTATTTCGGGTTGAGCAGCTCTATAATATTCCCATAGTTTGACGCTAGTTTCCGCAAATTTCGGATAATTTATGGAGTTATCCGTTATTGTTTTATACATCGTGAAGACATCTATGGACTGCTAAATGTGTTTTTATTAATTTACTGTATATCGCTCTTACAGGATATACCTGTGTAGATAGCTCACTAAATTTGTTCGCAACGATGTAATTCTCTGCCGGTAAGAACAAGCCGGAATTGCAATTTTCTGGAATTCCTAGACCAAATCTGTTCACCTGACTTACTGTTTTGTACGGACCGTTGTAGGACTGCTTCAGTTGAAGTTCTAATCTGTTTAATTAATATACTGTAGAATATTGACTTAAACACTTAACTAGATAATAACAGTATTTCAGCGATAGAGAAATTGCAAGACTTAGTACGGATGGACTTTTTGGCTAATGTTGTAATATTAAAATACAGCAACTGATTAGAATTTCGAGACCATATATATCAAGTAACTGATATAGTTAACCTCCTACGACACACAAAAATGAGTTTAAAGGTATGTAAGTTATATTGAATAAGCCAGGTCCTAGAAGACACGGTACCCGTATAAATTTGAATGATTCAGATTTTGAGAATAAGATACACGAGATGTCGTTGGCTGACGGAACGAGTTTAGTATCGAACGCAGAAGTAATAGATGATTCAGACCAAAATCACAATTATCGTTTAGAGGATAGTAACAGAATTTAGAATTTAACTTTATACATACAGTAAACTTAAATAGTGATGAAATGTTGATATCCTTGGATTTCGTTATACACAAATGTACCTCCTGGTTCATCCAAGTTCAACTCTACAAGCATTTTTAGAAGCTATAGAATTAACATTAACAAAAATATATTTTCAATACAAAAATATTTTTTTCTACGACCCTTTATAAAAAGACATTTATCGTCACCGGAATATTGGAGCGAAAACTTAATTTCCGTCACTAGCGAGAGAAAATTCCATAACGTTAACTTTCGTCCCTAGTGACGAAAGTTACTAAATTTCACCTGCGTCTAGTTGCCTACTGTCGCTGTATCCCGTCATTTTTAAATCACGTCAGTTTGTGCTGTTTGAAACTTTATCATGATTTCTTATTTAGAAGGTGATTTAGATATTCCCAATACGCCACAAAAAATAGTACATCAAGCTGAAAAAACTTACGCGGGCTTATTACGAGAAAAATCGAGAAAGAGGTATGAAGAAGTCTATGTAAAATTCATTGAATAGAGGGCTGATAATAGTTCGGAAATTGTGCTGCTTGCATATTTTCCAAAATTGTGGGAAAATTTGAAGCCATCGATCTAATGGTCTACATATTCTATGTATCAATGTTTAAATCATAACTAATTTAAATATGATCTATAGTTTTTAATTGAAAATAAAGTATTTGTTCACAAGTTTGTTATAATGCCATAGGCGAGGTCGTAGAAAAAGTATAGTGTTTAACTCGTCGAATTAATTTTTTAAGCTCGCGAATATTGCCAAACACGGCGTCGCCTCGTTTGGCAAAGTGTTCTCTCGCTTAAAAAAACGAAAGTAACAACTTTCGTCACTCGTTAAACAATATACTATTATACGCCGCTCGCGATTTGAAGACGTATACGTCATCAACAGAATTTTCGGAATCACCAACACAAAAACAATATTACAAATGAAACAGACATGCAATATACACGTCTGTAACTGTACACATGGACATACACCTCGAATTTTCCAGAATTTACTTCTGCTTAAGACACGTGTTTCTGCCATCTACTATTAGGCGTCATCGGCTAAGCTAGTGAAGTAATTAAACAAATCGCCTAATAAGGTATAGCAAATTTTGTCCAATCAGCTGGCACCATAAAATCTAGTAACATCTCACGGACGAAAGAGACTATGCCGAAAGTGGCAACCTTCCCTTGACCTGCTATGCCGGTACAGAAAAGTCCATTAACACGATGCCAGACGGCAGCAAATATACAAAAAAAGGTTTAAGTTTATCAATACGTTAAGCACGTATTACGCATTTATTACAAATGCGTATTTTTTTCTCTTCTGTACCGGCATAACCGGTCAAGGGAAGGGTGCCACTTTGGGCATAGTCTCTTTCGTTCATCAGATGTCACTAGATTATATGGTGCCACCTGATAGGACAAAATTTGCTAAATTTGCTATATCTTATGAGGCGATTTAAGCTTCACTTACTTCAGTAGCTTAACTGATGACGCCTAATAGTAGATGGCAGAAACACGTATCTTAAGCAGAAGTAAATGCTGGAAAATACGAGGTGTATGTCCATGTATACAGTTACCGACGTGTATATTGCATGCAATCAATACGTGCTTAACGTATTGATATACTTTAACCTTTTTTTGTACAAAAACAATAAACAAAGTATAATGTTTATATCAACATCACTGCGAATGCATATTAGTGTTGGCGCGAATGTTCAGTGTTGACACATATCGTCATATTTTGCATCTCTTTGTTTACTCTTACTTTGCAATGCCGAAAGCGTTTTGTAGCCAATGTAAGCTATTTGTTGCATTCACGATTGCAAACTGTGAAACAGAACGCGATAATTAACCATTGCTGCCTTTATCAGCTGTGAGAGAAGTAAAATCGTATTTGCATTTTGTTATAATTTCATATTACATATTGTACTTATAACCTAAATACTGCAAGTTTGACATAAGGATTAACTACCCTAAATTAAAATGTAAACAAATCAATATGCCCAATAGATTTTGCAAATAATTTCGCGACATTGTTTTGACATCATCGATGAAATGCACGTCTTCTAATCGTGAACGCCGTATATAAACAAATGTATGGATGTGGTATAAGCGGTGTGGTAGCACAATTAGTTCTAGAAGATCTTGAAGAAACTGTTAAATTTCAAACTACCATTTTATAGAAGATATGTTGACGACTGCATCTTGGCTATCCCCATCAAAAAATCAAATTACATATTAGAATGATTTAACAATTACCATACAAAATTACAATGCACAATAGAAACAGAATATGAATAACAAAATAAACTTCTTAGATATGACTTTACTAAAAAATAATAATAAAATCTATACTACCTGATATGCTAAACCTACATAATCAGAAAAATACGTGAATTATTAGTGCCTAGGCGTTTTCAATAAAAAAAAGTGTTATTATAAATCATGTAGATAGAGGCCATGACATTGACCAGCCCTCAATACAGAGAAGACACATTAAGCAAAATAAAAACCATTTTATCGGACTATAATTATCCATCCACACTATATAATTGAATAATAAAACAAAGGATACACAAAATGTTTAATCACCAATAATACAGATTTAATGAACAAGTAAACGCACCAAAAATATCTATCAATACCGTATGTTCCTCAACGATCCGAAAATTTAAACAATTTTTTTACAACAACACGAATACGACATCCACATTTTTCATAAAAATTACAATAATTTAAGTTTCAGTAAAACAAAATTAAAAGCAGCCATTCCAACTGAAACAAGAACGCACGTAGTTTATAGCATACCATCTAATGATTGCGGTCGCGTTTATATAGGTCAAACAGAACAACTTTTAAAAGACAGAATCAAATATGCAAAAAACGTAACAGCTTTAAAAAATCACGAAAACAAAAAATAGTCACACATTCAATTACAAAGAAGTTAAAATACTACAAACGGGAAGAAATTACAAAGCAAGGTCAATATTAAAACTAGTTCAAATTAAATTTATCAAAATTATATTTTCCTATAATTCCTGTCACAGTAAATTAAAATATATAAATTGTAGAAATGATGAATAAAAAACCACTTTTCTCAGAATAAGATCAACGTTCACAGTATTTCAAAATGCAGGGTATTTTTAAGAATTAGAAATACGAGAAAAAATAACATACAAAAAAGGAAGGCACTTTTCATCCTGCTCTAAGTAAAAATATGCCCAGGTGTGTTCGAAGTTCTGGAAAACTGATAAATTCTTTATTTGTCTAATTTTTATTTATATTTGTAATTTATTTTTTCTTAATTTTTTGAAAATAATTTCTGTTCAACTGTATTCCAGAGACAGATAATAACTGATTAATACTAATCGTGAATAAAATGAATTTTGAAGTAATTCCCAGCACAGTTAGCCTAATGTTTCATTAGAGTAGTGTTCAAAATCCTGATAAATCCTTATGGCAATAGACATGATATCCAAAAGCTTCAAAGGGAACAACAATTACAAAACAGTATAAGAATTTAGAGACTTAGAAACCTCTCTGATATGATATGTCTCTTAATTGCGAGAATATTTACCTGTCTTGGTTATCACTTGGAATAAAATCACCTATAGCAGGTGATCGTTTACACGGAGTATAATTTAAAGGATTTTCTTCTTTACTTCCAAGGAAAAGATACCTATCGGTCCACCGTATATCGTTATTCTACAATTTCACATCGTTATTAATTAAGAAAATAAATTCAAACAGATAACTCCATCACCGTATAGTCACCTGCTCCAAATTTACACCAAAGTTGAGGAGTTCCAGTTTCACTAATTAGTTGTCTACTAGACACCAAGTAAAGGGTGCTGTTAGTGTTCGACGTGGCCGCTGAACTTTCCGAATTCGACGAACCAAATTCTTCCGGATTTAAGAATTTCACTTTTTCGCACCATAAGTTCCAGAACATCTGACCAATACATAAGAAATACATAGAAATTGTTTGGATATTTAATTTTACACGTACATGACGCTTTTCGAAGCCTCCTAGTTCGAAATATAAAATCTTATTATTACAGAAATGCGCTTTTAAGGATTGACGACTTTTTCTATGAAAAATACTAATATTGACGCACTCTAATGGATATACGGCTACAAGTTCAAAGGTTTCTATTTCGGGATCTAAGCCAGGAATATATGTAACTGCAGCCTGATCAGCTGAATACAATATGTCCGTTGCTAAGACTAATTTAGAAGGAGTTAAACCTGAAAATCAATAGTTGTAAATTTTCTATAATTTATCAAATAATTTCTATAGCCAAATGTATTCCCAAAAAAGTTCTGAATAACTTTATTGTAAAATGCCCCGATAGGATAGAAAAAAGGAAATTATACTTCATGTGTTTAAGTCTTTAAGAAAATAAAAGTGGTGGATAAGGTGAAAATTTGATTAAAATTGTGGATTGCAAACCTCAAAAAAAATCTTATAAATGATGCCAAAACAAGTATATTTCACAGATGAGCTGAGCAGCAACATAAATTCAGCATACTAGTAAATAAATAAATAGCTGTAATTAAAATCAACACAATTTGTCAATTTCATGTACAATTGCGGCATTGAAAAACGCGAAGAACTCTTTGGGCTACATTTCGCAATATTTTAATAATGTAAATCAGTCTGTCAGTTTTGACTTTTTTAGAACGTTAAGCCAAAATTCATATAAATTACCATAATTTATATTTCTAATAAAAGTATATAATTAATTATATGCATGAACGAATATTTGCCGTAGAAAGTTCGCTCCAAATTTCTTCAATCTTTTCTGCTAACTCCGGGGCATTTGCAGTTATTATTGTACATCAGCTTAAACTGGGTTTAAATCCGCACTCCGCCGTCATTTTCCCGAAACCAGTTTCAAACTGCCACATGTCCACATATCTATAGATATGTGGACAGGGCAATTGTCATTTTGGTATATGAAATTTCTATCAGGAAATAAAATTTCTGCAGATGGCAGGAAAACGTCTTGTAAGATTGTAATATACGTATCGGAAGTAAATCTGTTCTCAATTCTCCAGCAGCCTCCTGGGCCTTGCACACAAATCCACGCCCAAACATTTACTGAGAGTCTTCCGCTGTTCTAAGTTTTTTGGATGTAATTTTGTTCGGTGATCTGTATACTCGAATGCTTCCATTGTATGTGGATTGAAAAACCTTCTCATCAGAGAAAATTACATCTCCCAAAACATTAAGTTTAAGTTATAGGGAAGAAATACCAAGGCAAATTCAACCCTTTGCTCATTATTCTGCTCCGTTAGAAATACTTTCTTAGCAGCCGCTCGATTTCTTAAATCTGAATTTGCAGTACGCACACGCCCAGGGAAATTAGTTATATCGCACTTACCGCGGTCTCAAATTGATGGTTTTTTATTACTAGAGACTTTATTAGATATTTTCATCTTGTTCAGTAGTTGATATTTTCTTTCAGCCAGATCCTATGTGTCTGTTAAGAGTTCGCTTAAAAGTCCACTTGGTTTTTACTCTTTGAATGGTGTTTTCATTAACCGTGAATGTTACAATTAATCTTCTGACTGATTATTCTTCTCCTATTAAAGTAATTATTTGTTTTTTTTGACACACTTAATTGCGGCATGTCAATATGGCTTTTATATCGCGATTAAATTGCAATATAAAATAAGGTTGGCTTTTGAAAAAAAATCACAATTACACAGACAAATTTCAAGTGTATGAGTTTTTTAATGCCGCAATTGTAATTTGTATGATTTGCAGTGAGCTACATAATCAGTCCACAGTCTTACTTTATGGCATTTGGTGACGTCTTTGAGTATCATATAGAGATCTTTAGGTGATATATATATATATATATATATATATATATATATATATATATATATACATATATATATATATATATGTATCTAAAAGATTTATAAATCATTGCTGCAACCCATTAACTAGCGAAGCTCAGCTGTGAAATATACTTTTTTTTGGCATCATTTATAAGATTTTTTGGGACTTTTTTTGTAGTTTGGAATCCACTACATTTATCAGCTTCTAAGCGCTCTACTGAATTTCTAGGATGTATATGTGCATTATTGTATCTTTGTTGGGCAGCATTGAATGTTTCTGCAAAAGGGGTTAGTGAATAAGGTTTGCAAACATAGCCACTATCTCCCGAGAAATATTTATGCCTGAAGCTGCCATTTTCAGAACAAGCTAGCACTAATGAATTATTGAAAATTGTGCTATCGTGTATATATGTATATAATATATATATATACATATATATATATATATATATATATATATATATATATATATATATATATACATCGATACTTGTATGAGATTATGAATAAAGAAAGTGTAGAAAAAATTGTATAAATATTCTTGGTTATGATAAAACGTCAGTTAATCACTAGCCTCCCGATTTTGCTCGGCTAACTAACAGAGAGATTAACAGGTGGCTGTACCAAATTACAAATGGTGAATACTAGTTAGTGGCGTAACAGTTGCAATGGTGAATACAGCCGTAAGAGAGATAAAAACCGATTACGTTAAAACGCTAATTCCCCTTAAATTATTAAAAAACGCCACACCGGACATTTCGAAACGACTTTATAGTTCATATTCCTTTTTACTAAACTTTAGGAAGTAATAATATGGAAATATTTTGCTGATTATAAATTCTATACAGATTTCTTTCATTATTATTTCAAATAATTCTTTAGGAAAAAATGTAGAACGCCTTTATATTAAACTTCCTATATATTATACTAACAAAATTTTACAATTTCAAACAATTATCTAGTCAAATGGATCTTTGATTTTTCCAATTATAAAATTTCTAGCTTATGAAGATAAAACATACCTAATTGTACTTGACGCAATCCTTTACCTTCCCTAGTAGTTTGGGCGAAAGGACTCTCGACTAATACCATATCCTCAAAGTCACAGTATTCAGAAAACAGCAGTTTCTGTATACGATTAATAGACATGACTTAAATTTCGAACAGTTCAACATCATGATCAAATTTCTCTATGCTATGTTTTGACTTTTATCACATAGTATGATAATTCGAAAAAGATACTTATGACATTGAAGTTGACGGATTGAAAATTACAGTCTAGATTGTGATCATTTTAATTTTTACTTCATTCCTTGACTTTTAAAATTAGCTTTTAAGAATTTATAAATTTATCGAAGATCCCTTTCGAAACACGTAATTATTTATACTTAATAATAATAAGTTTTATTATCCAACAGAACAAGTTCCAATTACAAGACTAAGTAAAAGATTAATAGTAATAGGTAGTGAAGAATATAGGAAGAGAAGCCCTACGCCCAGGGCAAAACTTCTTCGGAGGGCTTCTTTGCTTCATGCGTTCAGAAACGCTAACAGCATTCATAATGATATTTTTATGGGTTGGATAATGATTATTAATTTATAATTCTTTCATTTAAATTGTTATTTTTATTTATTTTTACTTATTTTCTTTTTTTCAACATGGTCATTCTTACTTTTAATAAATATTTTGTTATTTTTTAAATTTTACTATTATTATTGACTTTATTAATTATAAGTTAGTTAAGTTTGTTGAGTAATATTTATAATTTATTCTTGGGGACCTCTCTTGTATGTGCTATGTATTATATATTTTTGCTCTGTGATTGGGTTTGCTTGTTGGGCAATAAAAGATATTATTATTTTTATAACTGCTTGGAGGGACGAAAAGTTAATATAACAATCTGAGGACATGCCATTAAAATTCTGACTCATAACATAAAGTGGTAACTTTAATAAAATGTTTGTACGAGGATTGGGTAGGTAAATAAAATGTAATCGACACATCAATTTGTTGAAGAAGATCCGACAAGTCTATAATACCCCGGAACACTTTAAAGGCAAACACAATGCTGCAGGAAACATGTATTTGTTGAATTCATTTTATTAAACTATAATAAATTATACTGCCTATACTAGTACAATTTCGATATTAACACATACAAAAGGGCAGTGACCAATATGCTACTCGTATTAGTTTCTTTAATCTGTTGCAACCATTGATAATATTATCCTATTGTATATAAGTTAGAGTTGTATTTACCTGCGAAGCAAATGTTATTTCTTTTCTAGTCTTTATTTTTATACGTTCATGGAATATTAAGGTACGGTCTTCGGTCTATCTACAACGTTTAATCGACGCGTTTAGACGCCACGTCTAAACGTTCATATCAGACATATTGCCTTCCTTGAAGTTTAGGTTAGTTTTATATTTCTGTGTTAACGTTTAACTTATGATTCGAAGCAGTTTATACTTTTATAAATGGATTGTGAAAAACCATCTTGAATATACCTCCCGCAATACAGTCCTATATTTCTGGTAGCCTATTTATATTCAGTGAACTGTTACAAAAAAATCGTTTTGAAGTATCACTTTTTAAAATTATTATTTTTACCTTTTTTAACGATTTTCTTTAACAATATTTACATATTGCAATTCTAACAAATATTATAAAACTCAAATTAGGCGGGTCGGCTAAAATATTTTTTTTTAACTGCATGGGATGCTGAATCCCAAAATTGTTCAAATAAAATTTAAGTATAGCAAACGCCAATTAAGTTGGCGCGTTCGCGCAGGATTAAAAGTTGTGGGGAGATTTGTATTTGGTTTTACATCAAATGTCAGATAATTCTAACCTCTGAGCGTGTGTCACTTTATGATCCCCTAGTCTTGTCCCCTAGCAAAGACATTATGTTCTGTCAAACGTTAATGACAAATGTATTCTGACAATTACTTGAGTAGTAGGGGTGGACGTTTTTAAAAACGGCTTCTGCGCACCCCCTCCTCGCGCCAACTTAATTGGCGCTTGCTATATTAAGTTTTAAAGTTGGTTGTGATCTGGTTGTGATTAGTACCTATAGTTTATTTTTAAACTAAGAGGAGCGTTTTAAATTAACCGCGCCAAAATTACTATGCGTGATTGGTTGCTTCAGAGGTAGGATTACGTTATGCAAAAATTGCGGTCACCCATCCACGTACCGACCCCGGCCGATGGTGTTTGACTTCGGTGATCGGACGAGAACCGGTCTTTTCAGCGTGCTATGGCCGTTGCCAAATAGTTTTATTTCTACTGGTAATATTAACTAAACTTTCAAACAATTTTATATAATTAACATTTGGAACTTACTGCAAGTGAGAATTAATGAATATTAAATGTAAATAGTAAATGTCGATTATATAAATTTGTTATATAAATTTACAGTGTAAATGTGGCTTTTCCATTTACTCCTCTTAGTTTAAAAATATAGACTATAGTAACTTTTAATATATGTAAGTTGGCAAAAAAAGAATAATACATGTAAGAATCTGGTATAAAATGGTAGTTCATGTTCGTTATTCGATTCTTTTATTAATTATACAAGTGTATAAAACTGAAAAGCTTTTTATTTCTACGATAAAATAGTAACGTAACACTTATAGCCAACAGGTTATGGGCCCAGTTCTGCAATAGTAAAATAGTGTTACATAAAACAGTAAAAGAAAGCTTAAGAAATAACGATTTAAAAAAAGAGCTTGCGCGCTAACTAAAAAAAAAATTGTTACAGCTTCTATAATGGAAGAATCAGTGCAAATAGAAAAACTAGTGGATAGTAGTACCTTTCAAATATGGAAATTCGAAATAAATATTTTTCAAGGCCCAGGACTTATTTGAAGTAGTAAATGGTGAGAAATTACTAGAAGAATTTACAAAAGACGAGGATAAAGAAAACTGGTTGAAAAATGATGCAAAAGCCCAAAAAATTCTGATAACAACAATTGACAGAAAGCTCTTGCTGCATATAATAAATTGCACATCAAAAGAAATGTTTAAGAAAATATGTAGTTTGAGAAAGATACAGAACAACAAAAATGTGCATTACTACAAGAATTTTGTAATTTTAGATATGAAAATGGATCAGATATTTCATTGCAAATTAGAACACCTGGCTTACAGATTAAAGGCACTAAATCAAACAAACAATGATGAAATGCTCATTTCAAAAATATTAACATTGCCAGAACGCTATAAGTTTTTCACCACAGCATGGGAATCTACACCAAAAGATGAAAGAACATTAACTAATTTAACATCTCAGTTAATGGCAGAAGAAACAAGACAAAAAGAAACCTTAAGTGAGGATGTAGGACATGTAACATTTAAAACAGAAAGCAAATATAAATATAAAGGAAAAAATGACAAGAAAAGTTTCAAATACAGAGAAAAAATGTTATACTTGTGAAAATGCTGGACATATAGCTAAGGTATGTACAAAAAAACTATTTTGAGGAATTTGTAAGAAGAATAATTATGCAGAAGTTGTTATTTTAGCAAAAAGCTATTTTACTAGCCTTTCTAACTGAAAGCAATAACTTAAGCACTCAAGACTTTGTTACTGATTTTGGTAGCTCATCTCATATGGCAAATTCAAAAGATCTTTTTTCTACATTAAATGATGCCAATGCAAGTATGTATATAAGCTGCTAAAAAGAAACGGTAAGTTGAAAAGTGGCACAGAAAATTGGGACATATAGGGAAATAATTGATTTGACAAACGGAATGACTATAGACAAAAAAGAATGTAATGAATTCAAGGACATTTGTGAAATTTGTTTAAAAGCAAAGCAGATATGACTGCCTTTCAAAAGTGTGAGACAAAGAGCAAGAAGGTCTTTGGAATTATTGCACACAGATACTTGTGGCCTAATCGAACCTGCAACTTGGGATGAAAGACGATATACTGACTGTACTTGATGACTACTCTAATTATTGTAGAATTTATTTGTTAAAGTATAAATCTGAAGCATCAGAATATCTGAAAGATTTTATCAAGGAAGCTGAAGCATACAAAAATGTAAAAGTAGCTCAAATTCGTTGTGACAATGCAAACATGGACTTTAAGCACTGCTGTAAAAACAAAGGTATTGTTTTACACCTTAGTATACCACACACTCCCCAATTAAAAGTCAAAGCAAAGAGATTGAATAGAGTCTTACTGGAAAAAGCACGAGCCTTAATATTTGATGCAAATCTAAATAAGGAATTTTGGAGTAAAGTAGCTTATGTAGCTTCCTACTTACTTAATCGAAGTCCTACAGATACAACAGATAAAACTACAGAATGTTGGGCAGGAATAAAACCAAATTTATCCAAACTACAAATTTTTGGATCAACAGCTTATGCAAAAACATTAGGTTACTATCAGAAGCTTGATTCAAGAAGCAAAAAATATGTGTTTGTAGGGTATGCACTAAATGGTTATCGTTTATGGGATGAAACATCAAGAAAAATTGCTGTACATAGACATGTGGTGTTCAGAGATCCAGACAGAAATATACAAATAAATAAAGTTTTTGAAAAAACTTGGGATAAAACTGATGAACTAGAAGAAGATGAAGTATCTCATAAATCCCCAGGTTCAAGTGACATGTTTGCTGATGAGAAATTGGAATTAAGTAAACAAAAACAGGGAGAAGCTGAAGAAATGAAAAAAATTGAAGAATTAGGAGAAGAAAAGAATCATAGTGAAATAAGAAGTGGAAGAAAAGTCAAAATTTCAGAAAGACTAAAAGACTACGTATTGGATACTGATGGAGAAGCTATGCTGACTTATAAAGAAGCAATTACTGGTTCAGAAAAGGAGAACTGGATGCCATTAGTGAAGAAAAGGAATCACTAGATAAAAACTTGGACATACGTCGAAAAGGATAAAGCCAAAAATACAAAATACTAAGTAAATTGGTTTTCAGAATAAAAGACAATGAACAACATAAAGCAAGATTGGTTATTAAAGGATGCCAACAAAGGAAAGATATGGGATTATTGTGAAACTTTCAGCCCAGTTGTAAACAGTACTTCATTAAGAATTTTATTTGCTCATTTCTTTATGTAGACTTGTCTGAAAATATTTATGTATATTTCAGAAGGATATGAGCATAAGAACTTTAGGAATAAAGTCTGTCAATTCAACAAAGCGTTATATGGACTAAAACAAGCACCATTAAAATGGAACGAAAAATTCAGTAAGTTTTTAAAAGCAAATGACCTAATTTTATTAAATAGTGACCAGTGTATGTTTAGAAATAAGAAAAGAACATTGCATCTTGCAATTTACATAGATGATTATATAATATTTAGTAAATGTCCAGAAGAACTGAACCAACTAATAAGTTTGGAAAAATAATTCCAAATAACTATTTCAGAAAATCCAAATAATTTTTTAAGGATTGAGATTGCAAAGCAGCATGGAAGACTGGAATTAAACCAAGAAAATTAAACTGAATCAATGTTGGAAAATTTTAATATGCAAAATGCAAAACCTGTTTATACACCTATTGTTTCAAACAACATGAATCAAGAAAAGAACTACAAAAAAATAAATTATCCTTATAGGGAAACAGTTGGTAGCTTACTGTATTTAACATGACCTGACATTACATATCCAGTTAATTTTTGCAGGAGAAAGATGGAGTACTCAACAGATGAGGACGTTACAAATATGAAACGTATTTTTCATTATTTAGTGTCTACAAAAAGTGAAGGGATAAAATATGAAAACAACAACTCTGAAAAGCTGATAGTATATTGTGATTCACATTTTGCAGGAGATTCTGAAACACGAAAAGTACCACTGGATATATAATATTCTTTTGTGGAGGACCTATTTCGTGAGGATCTAGAAAACAACCAAAGTCTCGCTTTCTAGAACCGAATCTGAGTATATAGCAGCAGCAAAATGTGTGAAAGAACTTCTATATCATTGATGAACTTACTGGAGGCGATATTAAAATATATTTGAATGTAGACAATCAAAGTGCAATTACTATAATAAAGAATGGACAATTTAACACATGTAGTAAACATATAGACGTAAAATTTCATTTTAAGTGAAAAAGTGCATGAGAAAATAGTGAGTCTTAAAGATTGTGCCAGTGATGATCAAGTCGCACACATATTAACTAAACCGCTTCGAAGAGTTAAATTTCAACGTTTCAAAAATCAGATAATGAATAAAATGTAGACTATTTTTGTTTTGTCATTCAACCTTAAAAATTGGAGAAGGTGTTAAAATAAAATTTAAGTATTCATTTTTAAGGTTGGTTATGATTAGTACCTAGTAACTTTTAATATATGTATGTTGGTAAAAAAGAAGAATGCATGTCGGAATCTGGTAAAATGTTAGTTCATGTTCGTTATTCGATTCTTTTATTAATTACAAGTGTATAAAACTGAAAGGCTTTTTATTTCTACGACAAAATAGTGAAGTATCACTTATTTCCAACAAAAATTATCTCAATTTTCCTCCATTACGTACAGTTTTCTTGCAAAATACAACACTTTGGAGAAAAATTTATAGAATTCTCTCACTGCCTGTACCACGAAAATGAGGTTCTGGGTGACAACAGGTTTTTATTTTTTTTTCTTGACCCCAGTAATTTCGCAGCATCTTTCGAAAGGCCTAAATCTCTAACCAGGTCATTGAGTCTGCTCTAAGAAAAAACTTGGGGTTTTATCATCAACAAACAGCGAGCCCTGGTGTAAGAAATGTGAAAAACAGGAGGAAACTAGCCTTCATGTAATATGCACGTGTGAGGAACTGAAGGAAATCAGTCGGAAATATTTCGGCAGAGATCTATTGGATCCTTCGAGTGTACTCAATCTTCCCCTGAGGAGAATAGTGGCTTTTATCGTTGACACAAGACTAACAGAGTGGAACTGAGAGATCTATTGGGGATAGTATAAAGAGCAGTATGCTCAAGTGCCTGGACGTTCTGGCGTCCAACCCAAAACAGAAGAAGAAGGTTTAGCACCTTTTTGTTCAACAACGACAAAGATATTTAATTAAAAACGAAGTTTTCAAATCATATTTATGTTTAGTAAACCGTGGAATTAAAATTTAGTACTTGACTTAAACTGTCTGAATGAACTTTGTAGACGTCAAAATATTAATAATGGTTCAATTAACTGAAAAAGAACGTATTTAAATTCTGATGATTATTGGTTTTGGTGACCGCGTCAGAACTCGTGAAGAAGTATGCGATTTATTTAACAGTTTGCATCAAGATCGGCATTAAATATCACGATTTACGAACTGTAGGTGGTAAAACTTTGAAAACTTGAGAAAGTATAACTTGACCGGAAATGTTAGAAATTTACCGAAAAACGGACGACCAAAAGTCGCTACTAATTTATTTATTTATGTGTTGCCGAAGAGATGTAGGGGAAGGTCGGAAAAAGTGAAATTATTGTTTAAATTACGAACTATTTCACGGGCTCAGATCCTAATGACATTATTCACTATCATTTTAACAGTTGGTAATGTCATATGTATCATGGCTGCCGTTAGTGCCATTCAGAGTATAGTTGTGGTCAGTTTATGTTTTCACATCAAACTTTGTAATATTTAAGAGAGGCTTTGAAAGAAATAGGTGAGAGATTGGTTGGTTTTTTCTGCATGCTGCTTATTTAGATATTTATTTAGGCAATGTAGCACATTTTTCCTGAAAATATATCAACTTCTTTCCGTTGGATGGAAATGGTTAATTTTTGTTTAGTCCTGGAACTATGCGGACAAAGTGAAATATTTCACTTTGCCCGCAATGGCGGAAGAAGTAAAATTCAAAAGTCATTGCCTTTTGTCATTCGTATTTCGGTCCGTTTCAGGAATAAATGGTTCATAAATATATCAGAAAAACAACCCAGCAGTCTTGGGAAGAGGCAGCTATGGAATCTGCTCTGGCTGCTCACCAGAGGGGATTGTCAATAAATGCTACAGCTCGCCAACACTCTTTCGCCGTCTCAAAAAGCCTGACGAGGAAGAAACCCTGAAAAAGTTGAGAAGGTACCGTTGTGTGTTTGCCAAGGAACAGGAGCAGCTTCTCGTAAAACACATACAATAGAGGCAAGACTATTTGGGATAACTGCATCAGATCTCAAGTCACTCGCATACCAATATGCTGAAAGAAATAATATCAGTAATAACTTCAATAGAATCAAACAGGAAGCTGGAAAAGATTGGCTGCAGCTTTTCCTTAAAAGAAACCCTCAACTCTCACTTAGGCTACCTGAAGAACATCGGCAGCCAGGGCTTCGGCCTTTAATTCGGTAAATTTTAATCGCTTCTTCGACTTGCTTGATGGTTTGTATGCAAGACACAACTACCCCCCCAACCGCACATATAACTACGATGAAACCAGTATATCTACAACCCCAAACAAGCCCTCAAAAATTATTTCCAAGAAAGGTAAGAAACAGGTGAGTATCTTATCCTCAGCCGAAAGGGGGGCATTGGTAACAGCCGAAATATGTTTCAATGCCGCAGGCGAATACACACCACCAGCTTTAGAGTTTCCCAGGGAGCGGCACAACAATAGATTTGAAAAAGGCGTTCCACCCAATACTAAAATTTTTACACATCTCAGTGGATGGATGTGTCATTTATGGGCCCGTTTTCGACTTACTACGAACAAACTGCGTGTATAGCTTCGAGAACACCTCGGGAAAAATGTGACAATCCACGATAGACCGCTTTCCTGTTGCAGAAGCTGAATAGCTACCTTCAACTTCAACAAATAGAGGTGACCTGGGCTCTCAAGAAATCACCTTGTCCCCGCAGCTTCATGAAGGCATGGTTGTTTCTCCACAGGACATCCTGCCCATTCCTCAAGTTGGTCGCATCAGTGGTGAAACCACACCAATGAAACGCCGCCGGGGCTGCACAGCAATTGCGATATCAACACCTTTCATTGAAGAGGCTTAAACAACCAAAGACTCCTCGGTCAAATCAAAGGCCAATCAATACAAAAAAAGCCCGAAAGCAATTAGTTTCTGAAAGTGACCGCGACAGTGAGAGCTCGGCCGACGAGATCAGTCTTCATAGTGATATTGACAGTGGCTCTGAGTTTGAAGAGACACCAGAACCTGCTGTCCCAGTTCAGATAGAAAGCCTCAAAGAAGGAAACTGGATTGCAGTAAGCTACAATGGCGCTCTTTTTCTCGGTAAAATAGTTCGACGTGAGTCTACTGGTTTCTTGATAAGTTTAGAAAAAACAATAAAAATTTTCGGTGGCCAAAGAAGACGATTTGATGCTTTTTGTAAACAAGGACATAAAAATGTTATTAAAAGAACCAAAACAAATGAGAAAAGGCTTTTTGTATGTCTCAGAATTGTCAAGCTATTCCTTTTAACATATATTAACATATAAATTGTATTTTTGATAATATCTTTTTTTTATTTCACTTTGCCCCCAAGAAAATTCCACCTTATCCGCAGTACGCCGGCAAAGTGAAATTTAGGACCTCTGTGAATTTTAATTTTTTGAAGACAGACCTAATTATTTATGCAACCTGCACCTATACCACGTCAAATAGAAAGACATACCTCAACCAGTGTTGCCAGGTCTGGTGAAATTTCACCATATCTGGTGATTTTAGGGTCGAACTGGTGATTTGGTGAAAACTTTTACAAAAACCGGCAAATCTGGTGAATTTCTGATTTTTTTTCCGAATTTAAAGTACACTACACACAAACATTAGCATTAAGATTTTTATTTCAATGTTATAATAAAAATTACCCATCAGTTTTTTTTATATCTCATTGGTATTTACGTTCTAAAAAGTTTCCCATACTAGAATCCTCTTTACGACAGATTATAAAATTTTGCGGGGATTTTTTAAAATTATTCATTCAGAGAAGTGTGAGTCCCTAAAATTACTTGTTCGAAATTATGTGAATACCCGACATTTGTTGGCGGCTCGAGACTATAAATATGCCTCAAGCAATTTCCCAAGCGGTTTTCATTCATATTCGTCGAAAAAAAAGATTGTGATCAACTTAAAAAAAAATTCAAGTGCAGAGTTCTTTTTGTGGAGAAGTAAAACGTAAGTAGGAATATTACAATATTTCAAAACAATATTTAATGAAGACATTTTTTTGTTAAATTTACATGATTTAGTTAACCATATCAGAAGTTTTGATTTAAAAATAGTGTTATTTTTTTTCTTCTCTAGTTCGTCATTCGAGATGAAGAAGTTTCTCATTCCATTGAAAAAAAACGAGATGAACCAGAGTCAAGCTCATCTGAACCTAAAGCAACAAGCTCCGTTACAGTTCCTGTTACGTCTGAACTGGAGCCAGGGACATCTTCATCTTGGCGAGAAGACATGGAGCGAAGACCCTCAACAAAAATGGATAGTGGTTCTTCGGAATCACCAGACACTGAGGAAGAAAAACGTAAATCTGGAAAACGCCGTTCAAAATCCTACCTCCATAAGTACAACCCTTCTTGGGAAAAGGACGCATATTTTAGAAAATGGATAGGGCCAAGTAAGCAAGGAATAAATCATTTTACATGTAATGTTTGTTTCAAAGATTATATTGGGGGTATAGCTGCTGTTAAAAAGCATAATTTATCAAGCAAACACATTAAAAAAATGAATGCCATTGTACTTCAACCTAGTGTAACGCAAAATACGTTTAATATTTTTTCTAGACGTAATATAATAAAACAGAACGAAATTAAAATTTCCGCTTTTATTGCGGAACATAATCTACCAATAAATGTGTCAGACCATTTGACGGAATTGGTAAAATCTATTATTTCTTCGGGAATTGAATCAAACGAGGCTTCTCAAATATCCTGTGATAGAACAAAGTGTACCGCTATTATAAATAACGTCATAGGCAATTTCAGTTTTGAAAATTTGGTTGAAATATTGAAGATTAAGAAAATTTCATTGTTAGTGGACGAGTCTACTGATAATTCAGGAGAAAAAAATTTGGCCTTGGTCGTTCGCTTTATTGATAACAATGATTTTAAAACAAAGGATGAATTGTTAGGACTGATTCCCGTTAGTGATGCTAGTGCCCAAAATCTTTATAATGTAATTGTAAATTTTTTTAGTATCAAATTCCATATAAAACAAATTTAATTGGACTTGGGGCTGACGGTGTGAATGCTATGATGGGTAATAAACATTCATTAAAAACTTTATTAGAAAAAGATGTAAATGATTTATTTGTATTAATGCGTTTGCCACTCTTTAGCGTTATGCGCTTCATATTCATGTGAGAAAATACCCGATAACGTGGAAAAATAGATCCGAGACCTATTTTCACACATGCAGAACAGTTTTAAAAGACAAACTGAGTTTCGATCATTTCAGACATTTTTTAATATAAAAATTAACAAACTGCTACATCCTTCACAAACAAGATGGCTATCATTAAGTGCAGCGGTCAATAGAGTTTTGGAACAGTTTGATGCTCTAGTGCATTATTTTAGAGCAGAAGTGTTCGATAATAAAACACCAGGTGCGAAATCTATAGTCAGTTAACAAATCCAGCTACTAAATTATATCTGCAATTTCTTGAATATATTTTGCCAACATTTAATGATTGGAATTTAGAGTTTCAATCAGAAAATCCCAAAATCCACCGTTTGTACACAAGAATGGCGTCTTGTTATAGATTATTATTGAGTTACTATATTAACCCGATTATTTAAAAAATACAGACGATTCGAAACTACAATACAGAAATCCCATCCATTTTTTACCATTTGATAAAATTTATTTAGGGCCAAAGGTGGCAGCTGCAGTAGGTAATAAAATTTTATCGGAATTGGAAGAGGATACTTTCAGTAAAAACTGCTTAAGTTTTTATATAGAAGCCGCTAACCAAATATACAAAAGGTTTCCTTTTAATTCCCGAGTAATTTTAAAAATGTTATCTTTCCTGAATCCATCTGAAATTCAATCAACAGAAAGTCTTGGTCCAATTGGGGCCAAGTTTCCAAGCATTATACAAAATTTAAACGAATTAGACCGAGAATTTCGACTGCTGAAAAATTCACAACTAAATTTTGAGTTAGATGATATTTCTTTTTGGAAGGAAGTCTCTAAATTAAAGAAAGGAGATGGCACTCTAGCGTTTCCTGAGCTAATTAAAGTAGTATCGATGTTCTTAACGTTACCACGTAGCAGTGCTTGTGTCGAAAGAGAATTTAGTACCATAAATTTAAATAAAACCTAACTACGGAATAGGCTAGGTGCAAACACGTTAAGTGGTCTGTTACATACTAAGCGTTGCATTAAAATAGGCGGTAAAGAATGTTACAATTTTGAAATACCTCTCCAAATGATTTCGAAACATAATAATGATATGTACAAATTACCTTAGGAATACTATGTACATGTTTGTTGTGATATTTTTTAGTTATACTTTTCATTTTTGTCTAACGTATTCGTTGCTACACTTGTAAATGTCTTTAGATTTTGTTAGAATGTACACTGAATTTATTTATTATAGAACGTTGATTTTTTTATGTTTTGTGAATAAATTTTTTAATTTTCTGTTGTTGTTTTTACTATTATTACCATTATTCTACTCTGCATCGATAAAAAAGCCTTAATAGGTCAGTGATAAAAAAAATTGTGTCTGGTGAAAAATGGTGCAAATCCGGCAACTTTTTAAGGTCAGATCTGGTGATTTTAATTTTTTTGACCTGGCAAAACACATGTGAGGTGATCGAATTTGTAGCTGTGCTCTGAATGCTTTGAGAAGTGATCAAAGGTTAACTATTCCACTTTGCCCCACCCTCCCCTACATATATCCATTTGCAAGACAAAAAATATATAATATGTAAATATGTAGAATTATCTACATTTTCTACATAATATAAACTTTAATTAACTTACACAAAATAAACAATAATTCTAACAAAATATTCTCAAGAGTATATAGAAAATAAGCAAATGATAATAGTAAAAAAGATAATTCTGAAAAAAAAGACAAAATAAATATAACAGCTATGCGATATATACATATACTCGTAATACAACAGAAAGATTTGTCTAGTTAATATCACATTCACTATGTGCGACAACCAAACTATTAAATGTATGACACACAGACTTCGTTATGATATTGGTCCTTACCATGGAATCATAAAATTTGCTGCATAATCGGCTATTATATTGTGGAACTAGAGCGTTAATGTTGTGCAGCAATGATGGTGCATCTATGCCATTGAGGAGCAGATTATAGAAAAATTTAATGTCATTTTGACGCTTACGGTTCTCCAAGAAATCGAACCGATAGGTATTCAATAATGCGGTATGGTTATACCCTGAGGTAAATAATATCCAGTAGGCTTAAAACGTAAATATTTCAAAAATTTTGGCTGAACAGATTTCAACAAATTAACGTATGTCGTATAGATCGGTGACCAATTAATAATGCATACTCAAATTTGGGGCGAACAAAAGTAAAATAGAACAGGACAATAGCATCCATAGAACAAAATTTTTCGAGTTCCGTATACTAAAACCCAAGGTCTTAAGTGAAGAAGAAACAATATGTAAGATATGCTCAGAGAAAGGGATAATCTAGTATCAAAGGTGATACCTAGGTCTTTAATAGAGGTGTAAGGGCTTAAATGAGAGTCGTTATAACGATAGTTAAATATATACGGATTATTCTAATGAAATTATTGCTCAAGATATTACTATAGTATTAAAATAATTACCACAAACTTCTACTACATCCCTCTCATTAAACTATAATATAAGTTACCAATCAGTAGACAGAATATTGAACCACGAAAAATTTCATCCGTATAAACCACATTTCGTGCATGAATGATTGGACGGAGATTATGATCGTAGAATTGAATTTTACAAAAGAGTGACGGAGATTTGCAAAAATAACCAATATTTTGCGTACAATTTTCTGTTTTCCGACGAGGCTTCGTTTTGCTCGAATGGTACCATTAATCGCCACAATTATCGATATTGGTCAATAGGTCATTGGATGCTAGAAACGCATACATAACATCCGCAGAAATTAAATGTTTGGGCTGGTATTTTCAGGAACTGTACTACTGGCCCTTTTTTCATTTCTGGTACACTAACTGGTGAGAGACATTTAGATCTTTTACGGGATCAGGTTGTTCCTAACATCGAGGAAGATGGGGAATTACCTGTAAGTGTTTGGGTCCAATAAGATGGAGCACCTCCTCACTATGCCCTCAATGTTAGAAGTTTTTTAGACGAAACATTCAAAAATTGGTTAATTGGTCGTAGAGGGTGGCCCGCACGGTCTGCAGATTTCAATCCCCTATATTTTTTCCATGGGGTCATTTAAGATCTGTGGTTTATCCTAGACGGCCACATAATCTGGACAAGTTTCGGTAGAGAATAATTGAGGAAGTGCAATTAATTCGTGAAGAGGCTTTAGCAAATGTCATTTAAGAGTCTGTCCACTGACTTGGTTATTGTCAAGAAGTGAATGGTCATAATTTCGAAAACATTCTTAACTGATATTGAGTTTGTTTATATTCTTTGGGTTCATTTTTCTTTTTTTTGAGATAATTAAATATCTCTGTCATTGTTGAACAAACCTTATTATTGTTGAACTCCCACAGTAGAGATCTATTGAAATTCATAAAAATATACAGGTGTTTTATTTAAAAAAAAAACTTAACATAATTTCCGTCTAAACCGGAAGTCTGGTTTGAAAATAAATATACTCATCGAATTCCCGATTTATATTATCTTAAATGTAGAAATTTTTATTAAAATTTAAGTAGCCGTATTAAAGATATTCGAATGGATCCATACATTTGCCTAGCCCTGTATATATAATTTGATAATTGTTGTTTATAGTTCCACTGAACTACAGGAAGGTAAGAATGCATTTTTTGCATAGTTACGATTTATTCATATTTAGTTTATTTCTTGTAAGGAAAAATAATTATTAATTTTTATTTGTAAAAATGTATTTCTGGACTTGAATTTATTCGACAACTTTTTGCAGTAATTCATAAGCAAGTATTTTTCTCAATTCACAGAAAAAAGATTGAATCTGTTTTTAATGTACGTTGAGATCATGCGTTTACTTTTTTTTTTGTTTGTAGATTCCTTTCTTTACATTTGCCTATACATATACGAGTTTTTATAATTCGTCAAGTGAATTTTATTTCGGACTTTAGATATGGTACGTGCTATGGTCCTAGTGATATCGTCCCGGACTCTTGCTCGAGATATACAAGGTATTTTATAAATTTCTTTAATATTATAAAGACGTTTAATTTAAAAATTACACTATTAATGAGTTTAATGTTTTTTTAATGTTTAACTCATTTTTTTTAAATAAAAAGCTATTACTTTGTTATTAAATTACTTCTATGTTTGTGTTTAAATAACATGATTAATAATATATTTTTGTAGAGTTTAAATTTAATATTTTTAATCAATATTTATAATTTTTTTTTAACATTTAATTTTATTAATGAGGTTTAATATTTTTATAATTTTTTTTTACAGATACAAACTGGGAAATTAATTTTGTGTCCGCCGTTTTAAGAATTGTTACGTGTATCTACAATACTAATCAAACTATATCGCATACTGTTGCAAAATGTAGTGAAGTGGTAATTAAATATACGATGCGTCGCGTAAAATACTGTCAAAATAGTGAATAGTGAATAATATATTCGTTTCGTGTCCAGTTATTAAACAAAAGTGATGTGTTATTGGGCCACCATAAAGATGATCTTTGTCCCAGGATTCCTCGGTGAAGGTATGAAATTTTTGTATTGCGTTTTTCATATTTCAGCCTTCTTCTGCTCTTCCCAGTTCTTTCAAATAAATTGGTAACAATTAGGGAAAGAATTCTTATACTAGGTAATTAGTAAATTTATAATTTAAGTAGATGGGTAGGGTTTGAACGTACGATTTTACTACGACCATGTTGCTATAATTAAAATAACGAGTATGCACATTTGAGTTTTCAATTGATATTTATAATTAATTTATTATTTTCAGGCTTAAAAATATATACAGTGTGTTGCCGGATAGGTGTCCCAAAAGGAAAAACATTTTTATTGTAGATTTATGAAAAAAAAAACATTCTTTATTAAAGTTTTTGCTTGATCGAAAATACACAAACAACACTAGACTTTTAAAATAAATTTCATAGTAATGCGTAAAATAGTTGTTTTCTACAAATTTTTGAGTAACATTTTTCTAAGTCTTTAGTTGTGCTAATATCTAGTTGCATTGAACGTAATGCATTTCACATGTTAGGCATGTGCTATGGTCGAGGCAAGATAAATATCAATGCACGTAATTGATCGTTAATGACGTAATATATTGCACGGTTGCCAAGGTAATTTGATTTCTGGTGTATTATTGATTTCTTCAATCTTGTTTATATTGGTTGCCATTTGTTTTAAATCGCCCAGATCAACAACGAGTGTTTCAAAAATCGAATTCCTTAAATATAGCAATAAAAAGAAATCTCTTAGTGCTAAGTCACAAGATTGTGGTGGCCAGATAGTATCTGTATTCAGGCTAATGATGCGATCTCCAAAAAATTCCCGGATGAAAGCAATGTTTGCATTGCATCTTGCTAAAAAAGCCTTCCTGTAGCTCATCATCCTGTAATATATTAACAAATGGAGCTAAAATTTCTAACTGGTACCGTTAAGCATTTATTGTTCCTAAAAAGTTCAAAAAATTACATTAAATTGCCATCACAATGTATCAAATGTTTTTCAAAACTATTTTTAATATATAGCAAACGCCAATTAAGTTGGCGCGAGAAGGGGTAAGTTCGCGCAGGATTAGAAGTAGTGGGGAGATTTGTATTTGGTTTTATATCAAATGTCAGATAATTCTAACCTCTGAGCGTGTATGATCCCCTAGCAAAGACATTACAAAATATGTTCTGTCAAACGTCAATGACAAATGTATTCTGACAATTACTTGAGTAGTGGGGGTGGACGTTTTTAAAAACGGCTTCTGCGCACCCCCTCCTCGCGCCAACTTAATTGGCGTTTGCTATACCTACCTTTAAAAAAATATATGTCTGGTAATCTTTCGCTATCTAATATCCGCCCAATTCCATTCTTTTCCGAATATAATGGAATGCAAAAAAAGTGTGGATTATCTACAATATTTTGAGAGGTGACATACCCAGAGTGGTGGAACCACGCATAACTTTCGACAATGCTTCATCGTTGTTATTGAATTGTTCAATAAACCGTTGGCAAAATTCTTGCCTTCGGAGCTTATCAACAGGAAATATCTCATGTGCTACTTGTATGCGGTATGGATGCATATTGCTATGCATTGCATTGCTATGGATTTTTATTTAAGAATAATTTAATTTAAAAATGTACATTTGTTTTTGACTAGAACTGTATTTTGAAAATGTTTATGAATTTTCGAAGGTTAACTCGAAGAAAAACTTGTTATCCGAGGTTTTCATGTACAAAATTGAGGAAACGTAAATTATCTATTGAAAGAGAAGGTTGCTTGTTTTGTGAATTATATTAAATATATTTAATTAATTCGGGTCGATTGTTTGAAAGTGTTGTATTGTTGATATATTTGGGATTTATATTTCTCGATATTTAAAGATATTTATTCCCGTTATTTTGATGTTTAAATTAATCAAGCACCTTTGTTCGTAAGTGTCTCCATTAAAAATTGTAAGTAGAATTAAAATTATATGACGCCATCATAATATATAAAAGTATATTTCTATTGTATCCAAGCTTGTAGTTAAGAGAATTAATTATTAGAAATACAGATAATACAGTTTATTATTAACATTTCTTTGTTAAAATAATAATTGAAAAGTTTGTTCGATTGGAATTAGGGTTTTTTGTGCGTGTCTATTGCACATGCGTAAGTTTTGTTCGTGTATCAGTATCTGATTATACAGTGTGGTTCTCTGGGGAGAAATTAATATTAAACTTGATTATTTTTAGATAAGTTTTGATCGGTGTCATTTAGAGGATGTTTTCCATTCATTTAGCTGTCAATTTTCAATGAATGCTTTTACCTCAAGTATTTTTGTATGATACAGGATCTTTATACTTTGTAAAGATATAATTTTTTATTTTTTTAATTTTTGTATTAAATATTTATTTCATGTTTTAAACTGCGTTTGTTTTACTTACTCACTCCATTTTTGTTAAATATTAATTATATATAAAATAAGTAAATAAATTTTTGTGAACATTTCACTGGCGCTCAACTTACATTATAGACACGTATTTCCTAAGTGGAACCCGAGAAGTTAGAGGTCTCACATTTGAAAATTCATCGGCTGAGAAACCTAGTTGGGAAAACTAGTTGTGGAAAGTGGTGTAACAAATCTTCAACCCACTATTCATAGCAATATGTAGATCATTTTTAAAAATACGTCGACAGGTACCATAAGAAAGATTTAATTCTTGCTGTAAATGTCGTACAGAAGTTTGTGGACGTTCTTCGACTACTTATGATAGGATGATATGGTAAACACATGTACTTTTTCTCCTGGTTACATTTGAGATATCAAACTTGTGGATTCGCGGATTTTTTAATTTAGTTTTTCTAATCAATTTATTGATTATTTGTACGTCAAAGCCATTATACTTTGCGATGTTTTTAATGAAATGTAGTTTTATTTCATATTTCTCTCTTCTGTTAACGGAAAATTTAGTAACCGATTGACTATGAAATTAAAAGAAGCTGTCATATGTTGAAATCTATGATTTGAATCCGTGATGATGAATGTATTGACATTGGTTTCTTTCCGGAAAATGTCGATTTCTATTTTATGTTTATTTCTAATTGCTAATGTATCTAAAAATGGTATACTATCATTGTTTTCCTTTTCCACCGTGAATTTAATAGTCGGAAATTTCAAATTCAACTGATTAACGAACATGTCTAATTCGCATTTCCGTGTATCAAAAATCACGAGAATGTTATGTACGTACCTGATCCAGACCCTTGGGAAATATTTAGCGTTATTTTTAAATTATACTTCAAATTGACTTATGAATAAATTAGCTATGAAAGGAGATAGGCAGTTACTCATTGTTGTGCCTTGTTTCTGTACACAGAATTTTTCTCCTACTTGGAAACAATTTTGCGTCATGCACAGAGTTGTCCATCTCATGTATTCTTTTACTTTTGAAGGCTCCATGTTATTCTTATGGAGCAAGTCTATAACAATATCTTAAGTAATAACTTCATTAGTTGCAACTTTTTTTGGTCGTCCGGTTTTCGGTAAATGTCTAACATTTCCGGTTAATGATATCGCGTCCGCGATTCTGACATCGCCAGAATTGTGGACACTGAAAACAACAAAAAAAAAATTTCTTTTTAGAAATGGTTCACATTAACGGAAACAAAAATAGGGTAAATTATAAGTCAGATACGAATGGACTAAGTATAATATATTGTAATATACTCGGTGTTGGCGGTTAGTTGACCTGCCAAGTTTTGTTAACTAGTCCTCGTATTGTTTAATGTATAATTTATATTTTTGGTTTCGGTATTTTTATGACAGTTTTTTGCTGTTTTATATTTTTACGCTTATATTTTAACACATATGTGTATATGTTTTTAAAAGGTTGACGTGGAACCAATAGCTAGCCAATTTAATGTATAACAATCGATTTTAACATGTTTAATTAGGTTCATTGCTAATTTTTAACTCTGTTTTTAGTTTTTTAGTATTAGCATATTCATTCATTTTCATATTGTGGGTCTTGTTAATCTTATAGCTTCTCCTGAAGAAGTAGCCAATGACTAAGAAATATAGAGGTTGAAATAAATGAGTTTTTAGTTGACTGACCGCTTACCCGATTGAATTAATTATTCATTATTATAGTACGGTCGATAATTCTTACAAGTATATACAAGCTGTCCCGTATCGTTATGTTCAAATTTTAGGAGTGTAAGTAGACTTCATTTTAAGTAACAATACGCAAAACTTGTATATCCATTTTTATTTGTTTCAAAGTTACAGATCTATGAATGTGATTGTCAGATCATGAAAAAAAAATCCTAAGGTCAATACAAACTGATTTTATTTAAAAAAACTTATACGATTCAATAACAGGCCTGTGATTGTTAACGTTGCATAATAAAATGTTATTCTAAAATAAATAAACACGTGTCGTAATGCATACAGTAATTTCTTGGAGATCTACAAAAAAGAGTACTGGAAATTGATTTATGATGAAGAAGGTTCTTACTTATTTCGTAACCATGAATATCATACAATAAACAAATGTTAAGATGACTGTTAACGTTGCATTTTTTTAATAAAATATTATTACATCACGGTTCAGTTCATACAACAGCTTATTAGTGAGTGGATATGTTTTCTTTATTCAAAATGCCTTACTGATTTTCTTCTCAAGAGTATGCGGACATGAATTTTGTGTATGGCTACTGTAACGGCAGTGCACGTCAAGCAGTTATTGAATACCGACATCGGTTTTCCGATAGGCGCATTCCTCATTACAGAACGTTTCTGGAAGTACACAGACAATTTGGGGAATGCGTGATTATCTTTTCGACCGAGGAGTAAATTTTCCAGCAGACTTAGAGGAAGAAGCAGTAGCTATTGTTACAAGGGGAACTCTCAGTGTACGTCGAATCGCTAAATAACTAGGAGTGCCACGAACGACAGTTTGGCGAATTTTAAAACGTGAGGGCTTATATCCATATCACTATCGCAGGGGACACGGTTTGCTTGAGGCAGACCACTATGCTCGTCTAGTTTATTCTACCTGGATATTAAGACAGTCACGGCTTCATTTTAATTTCTGCAGAACAGTCCTCTGGACAGATGAATCTACGTTCACGAGAAGTTGTGTTACAAATCTGAGAAACCTGCACAGCTGGTCATCAGAAAATCCCAAAGCTATACGCTCATCTAAATTTCAACAAGAATTTTCTATTAACGTTTGGGCGGCCCTAATCGATAACTTGTTGATTGGTCCTGTCGTTCTTCCTGGGAGGTTAAATGCGGACAATTACCTTCAATTTCTTATTGACGAACTGCCAGGTCTTTTTGAGGATGTCCCACTGAATGTTCGACGAGACATGTGGTTTCACATGGATGGGGCACCACCACATTTCGGAATTGCTATCCGAAATTGGGTTAATGTCAATTATCCAAGATAGATTGGTCGAGGTGGTCCTGTTACATGGCCACCCAGATCACCCGATCTTAATCCCCTTAACTTTTATTTATGGGAGTACATGAAAAATTTAGTCTACGCGCAAGTTTCGAACACAAGAGAAGAGTTGTTGGATCGTATTCACCTGGCTGCCGAGCAAATCCGACAAAACAAGTATGGAATTCGGATAAGTACTTCTTCTGTTGGCTTATGGGCACAAGCCTGCATTCAACAAGGAGGTGGACATTTTTCTAAAATATTATTAATTGAACTTTTTTAAATAAAGTCAGTTTTTATTGACTTTAGGATTACATTTTTTTCATGATCTGACAATCACATTCATAGATCTGTAACTTTGAAATAAATAAAAATGGATATACAAGTTTTGCGTTTTTGTTACTTGAAATTAGGTCTACTTTACACTCCTAAAATTTGAACATAACGATACGGGACACTTTGTATATAATTATAGTCTATACCTATAGTACTTTGATATGTATATATTTAAAATAATCTTACGTGTTTCGGCACATAATGCCTTTTTCAAAGAAATTTAAATTATAGCATTTATAATTTAAATTTCTTTTAAAAAGACATTATGTGCCATATCCTTCAATAGAAATAGCAGCCTATGTAAAAATGGTATCAGATGGCTGAAGATTGAAAGGAAAGAGAAAACTGATCAGAAATGAAAGATTATTGAGGTAAATAAAAGAGAAGTTTATCTATGAATAGGATTGCACGTACCCTGCAATAGAAATGGCAGCCAAGGTACAAATGGTATCTGTTTAATCACGGATTAAACAACTTTATTTCAATCTATTTAATCTAGTTGAGCTTCATATATAAGTAATCTATTGTTCGGTAAATAGTTCATGTGATTATTCTGTTTATTCATATTAATAGTTAGTAAGTCAACAGAGTGTGTCACAGATATCAGCATAAATATTATAAAATCCTAAACCTACTATAAGGTCAAAATGCATTATTAGCCTTCGGTTGAGCCCTTTAATGAAACGAGGTGATACACCAGTGACTACCTGCAACAAATATTATATGTCCTAGATTTTAACTACATTTACTTGAGGTACATTAGAACAACCTTTTGAGAACCAATAGAATTAAGCTGTAAATAGATGGCTGAAGATTGAAAGAATAGAGAAAAATGATCAGAAATGAAAGACTGTTGAGGTAAAGAAAACAGAAGTTCATTTATGAATAGGATATTCTATAAAATAATAAAAACAATTTCTTTTTTTTTGCATTCTGTATATTAACATTCTTACAACTTCTTATAACATTAAAAACACTCTTAAGACATCGAAAAAAATCCAAAAACTTTATAATTATTATTTTTATCATTAAGTGTCATTTATATCAATACATATACATATAATATTTAATATACATCACAATAAAGAGAAATATAAATCGCGATACGCTACTGGATGATGATAAAGTAAAAACCGATACTGAAATTACACACAACACAAAACATGTATTGCATCTCTCGCCGGTTTAAATATGATTAATTGATGACGATCCGCACCTTCTCGGCACCATAATAAATTAATAACCATCCGTAAGGATGTATCTACGAGCTTAAATGTTGGCAACTGTCGCTTGGCGTGTCCTCAGATACCCACTAATCACGTCACGTGCAAAGGTTTGTCGTTAATCACCGTTGGTCTGAAACAGGCACAAATAATATATAGGTTTAATCTATGCAAGTTAAAAAATATTCAATACAACAGGGTTAAATTTAAATGATGCAACAAACAAAAATAAATAATTATGCTTTCTTTTATTAATGAAAAGCGAATTTATATTTCCAACTATGTAATGGGCGTTCAAAAGGTCCTTCAGTACCGCACAGCCATGGACTGCAAAATGCATTTCTGTACTACAATATATTCATGTTGCCTTAAATAAAACATCAGTCAAAATCGCACAGAAAATTAACATTTTTTATAGTAGGTACAATTAATCTGTTGAATAAATCTTAAGCGTAAGAATATTAAATATACAAGGACAATATGTTTTATTAAATGTATCACAGCAGGTGCTGAAAATGTTGACCGTTAACACGTAAACATAAATTAATACATTTCTTCATTATTATTATCTCTTAATATTATTCCGTAAATCGTCCATATTACAAATTGGAATTATAAAAATTGAATTTTTTAAATCAGGGAGTTCCGCGACTCGACCGACAAATTTATACCATATACTCTGGCAGTCATTACTAAAGACGGCAGACTATGTGCCCGAACAGTAGCTTGATGTGGAGGGATCGAGTAGAGGCGTACGACGATCAATTCAGTTGCCGTTGAGACGTTGTAAGCGATACATTGTTAACACAATCGTGTTGAAAATGTCGAGAGTGCGTAGAAACAATGCATCGACTCGGTTGCATGCTAACGTAGTAAAGAAATTTTTACATCGGTTTCCCGATTTAATATATGACGGTACCGTAGTGAAATGTTTAGTTTGTGGAACAACTTTATTAACTTGGAAAGCAAGTCAGTGCCAAAGACATATAAATAGTGACAAACATAAATCGAATAATAGTGGACGCAGATCATATAATAAATTTGTGTGTGATTTAACAATGATGTTAATTGCGATCAATATACCAATGCAGAAAGTGGAACACCCAATGTTTCGTCAGTTTTGGAAGAAATACAATCCTACGTGGAAATTACCAGCAAGAAGTACGCTACGGAATTACGTACCGTCAGTGCGTGAGAGAATTGTAAATTGTACGAAAAATACGGTAAAAAAAAATTCCTGTGGTTAACAATAGACGAAACTACAGATATTAAAAAACAGTCCATCCTAGCCATTCTAGTACGGACGCTGACTCCGCAAGGACCTTCTCCTCCTTATTTACTAACCTGTAAACGAATGCAAGGGTGTACTGCCAGAGCGACATATGATGTATTAATAGAAATACTACACAAATTTGAGATTTTACCGAAGCAAGTGTTAATGTTAGTTACCGATGCTGCCAAGGTTATGTGTTCCACGGCAAACTTACTCAAAACGATTCAACCAAACCTGCTGCATGTCATGTTTGCTTCACGCTTTACACCTTGTAACAAACACTATACGTACAACTTATCCTGATGTGGATCAACTGATAGGACAAACGAAAGAGGTTTTTCTTAAATCTCCGAAACGGATTCGGCTATTTCGTTCGCTGTGTCCTGATATACTCGAGTCGCCCCAACCAATTCTTATACGATGGGGTACTTGGTTAGAAGCAGCATTTTATTATTATAAACATTTTGAAAAAATTAAATCAGTGATTTTACAACTAGATGCCAAAGAAGCAGCTGTAATACGGCTCAGCCAGGTTCAATTTAACAATCCTCAAGTTGCAGCAAATTTAAAAATTATTTACGACAGATACGTTCCAATACTGGACGCAATAAAAAATTTACAGAACACTGCGCTGTCCTTATCGGACTCATTAGCAATTATTGACCACGTAAAACTAGTGCTGCATATCCTTGAAGATGAAAAAAGTGATTGTGTCCGTGAAAAATTTAACAGTGTATAAGATAAAAATGTAGATTTTACAAAATTAGGGCAACTTTTTACCAATACTGAAGATCCGTTGTACAGATACAAAGAGCGCTTTAACTATGCAAATATAACATCTCTCAACGTCGAACAATCCTTCTCTGTATATAAACATATATATACGTCGCTACGTACGAACCTTTCCGAGACTAATACAGAAACATATATTATGGTGCAGTTTTTTCATCGCGCACATCCGCATTTTTTTGCAACAATGTAAACATGTTGGGTAAGTTATTTATATTTTTTCTTAACGTTTTGTATAGGGATTCGATATATTTATTTTTAAGTAGACGCACTGTTATTCTGCTAAACTCTCCACGCAACGCCACTGCTGGGGCACATAGTCTGCCGTCTTTAGTCATTACGATTAAAAAAATATTATATGACCTATAGGTGAATTCCTCTAATTTAGTAAGCCTTGACGTATTATCGTATGATTGACAAATTAATAACTTTTGTGCTGCACATTATGCTGTGTTTTACTAATGCAGAATATGCTGATATGGTTTTCTTATATGGCTTTGCAATGGAAGTGGACGTGCTGCAGCTGCGAAGTACATCAGGCGATGCCCAGATCGCATTGTTCCTCACCACACAACATTTTCAAACGTTTTTTGCTGTTTAAGAGAGACAGGATCTCTCCCAAATCGTTTTGTAGAAAAAGATGGATTTGAAAACGCTGAAGTAGTTTTAAATGAAGTTGAACGGAGTCCTTCTACCAGTATTCGTAGAAAATCTCATACATCAGGAATTCCTTAAACCAACTTAATGGGCTTTATCCCTATCGTTTGCAAAAGTCCAGCATTTACTTCCTGGAGATTTAGAAAATCGAGTACAGTATTGCCAGTAGTTACAAAATAATTTGGAGGTTATTCCACACATACTTTTTACGGATGAGGCCCAATTTACAAGGAATGATATAAACAACACACGTAATTCTCATATCTAGGCGGATCAAAACCCACACGAAACAATCGTAGTTAACCATCAACATCGTTTTTCCGTCAACGTGTTGACTTGTTAAATAATCATCTAATTGGGCCTCATTTTATTGAAGAACGTGTTAACGCCTTCACTTTTTGGAAGAAGAATTGCCGAATTCCTTGGAAGATATTCTTTTGGAAGCTCGTCGTAGTATGTGGTTTCAGCAAGATGTGGCACCACCACATTTTGGGAGAAAACTTTCCGGAAAGGTGGATAGGACGAGGTGGTTCTGTACATTGGCCAGCTCGGTCACCTGATTTGTCGCCTTTAGATTTAGATTTTGTGGGGTAGCCTCCAATCTCGTGTGTATAGTAATGGCAAACCAGATACTCACGAAGAGTTAACTGACCGTATTGTCGAAGCTACTAATTCTCTAAAGAATGAATTGGCATGAATTAACTGGCAACATTATATGACACGAAGAATAGCTGCTTGTTTAGAAAATGGCGGTTCTCATTTTGAACAGTTACTGTAATTTTGTGTTAATTATCTATCAATTTATGAAAAAAATTCCTTTCCCATTTTTTTAAATTTAAATTCCATCGATATCTATGAAAGAAAGAGGAATTCACTTATAGGTCATTTAACATTTTTTGATCGTAATGACCGCCAGAGTATATGGTATAAATTTGTCGGTCGAGTCGCGAAACACCCTGTATAAATAAACATAAAATCTAAAGTATTAAATCGCACTATCTTGGAGGAAATAAATTATTTCTAATTAAGGCCGTTATCGAAAAATTATCCCAGATATTCCAGAGTAGCTTGTACAAGATATGGCCTAGTAGAATCTTGTTGAAAATGGCCAGTCTGAAGTTCGTCATCATGATGTTTGCTTACAGTCGGTTCAAGCATATTGTTGCGATAGTTTTCTTCGTTAATATTTCTCTTACAAAATGTGGGACAAATGATTCTTCTTCTGAACATAAATTAAGTAATGAAGTTAGCATATGTTCGATATGGCAACATTTTGGACGCGGGACTTGGAAGGGTAGCAGGTGAATACGTGATACGCTTTCATTACGAGTGTTCTAAAAATGAGTGACATCAATTTTGAACAACGATTTGCTATCAGGTTTTGCTAGAGATTTGGGCACAGAGGAACAAAAATTTTTGCAAAACCACAGTAACCCAAGCACTGAGTACAAAAAATTTCAAAATGTATTGTCCATGTAATTTTTTTCCATAGTGATCTTTGTAACACGAAAGTGAAAAAGAATGTCAGTCATTGTCATTTGACGATTTTGCAGTCATCCAAATCATTGGTATTCTCCTACAGCTTCTTTGAATACGAATGGTGTTGTAATAAATGGAAATGAAAACTGACCCATCAATATTAATTTTTACCGGTGTAATCATCGGTAAGTTGAGTTTTATAGTATTTGTTAGAATTGCAATATACAGGCCAATCCAAATTAAGTGTTCACCATTGGTAACTTAGTTATTACTAAAGATACAAGATTGTTTAAATTAGCAAACTAGTAGTACTTTTAACGCTCTTTAAGTTGGAAGAATTAAAAAAAAAAAGAGCAGCGCGTTTTCGAGTTTTCCCGAAAAATATGTTTTTTTCAAATGGAAACCCCTGTATATTATATCATTTTCTGTTAGAAATTCAATTTTTAAACAAAAAATCTTATAAGAAATTTTTTACTGGGATTAAAAATACTTGAGTTATAGTGAATAAACAAAAACAGCTAAGTCAAGTGCATTTCTATGTTTCTATGATAACGACGTTAATTCTTTCTAGTAAACGTCAAATATTAGTACAGTTTTATTAGTCTTTCACTCATAAATTTCATTTTGCTAGTTATTAATTTGACAAAAAAATGATTTTTACCCATGCAGAAAAGTGTGATATGTTAGAATCTTATTTAGTGTGCAGAAAATCCTCTAGGAGGGCAAAAGAACACTACGCTGAATTATATCCACTCCGAACACAACCAAATGAGCAATTTTTTCTGAGACTGTTACCGAAAATTTAGAGGCAATGAGAGTGTTTTTGCCAAAACAAGAACAAGAAGGACTTTTATAATAAGCGAGGCCACGGAAATTCTAGTTCTTGCATATTTTGAGGCCAACCGTGAGAATTCCATACTAGATATTATCAAGGAATCTGATTTGAGTCACGGTACTGTGCATAGGATTCTGAAGAAACACAAATTCATTCCTTATAAGTACAAACCAGTTCAAGTTTTCTTGCCAGGGGATCCAGAGAGAAGAATGTTTTTTTGCCACTGGTTTCTTAACTTTTGTCGCCAAAATGTAAACAACTTTCGTTATATTTTATGGATCGATGAATCAAATTTCTCAAATTCTGGAATGTACAATACAAAAAATCATCATTACTGGTCAAAGGAAAATCTTCTTTTGGTACATCCAAGACGCCCGCAAGTCCGTTACAGTTTTAATGTTTGGTGCGGTTTAATTGGTTCAAAGATTGTTGGTCCTTTCTTTTATGAGGGCACTCTAACTGGTGAAAGGTACATAGAATTTTTGACTGAAATTTTGAATAATTTCTTAGACGATATTGATCTCATAAGTAGACAGAATCTGCATTTTCAGCAGGATGGCGCACCTGCGCACAACTACAGAGGTACTCATCAAATTTTAAATACTATTTTTAACAATTCATGGATAGGAACAAATGGTCCTATTCAGTGGCCTCCCCGATCGCCAGATTTAACACCGCTTGATTTTTTTTTATGGGGTTATTTAAAGACAGAGATTTATAAGCAAAGGTATGAAAACGTAAACGCCCTAAAAATTGCAGTTAGTGAAAAGATAAACCAAATAGATGGTAGGACCATACTAAAAGCAGTTCGACAAGTTCAGAAACGTGTTCAAAAATGTATTGAACAACAAGGTGGTATTTTTGAACATCTTCTATGAAAAAATCAGTGATTTTTATTTTCTTTTAATGATATGTTTATGTATAAAATAAAGTTTATAAAAATTATTTAGCTGTTTTTGTTTATACATTATAACTCAAATGTTTTTAATCCCAGTAAAAAAGTTCTTATAAGATTTTTTGTTTAAAAATTGAATTTATAACAGAAAATGATATAATATACAGGGGTTTCCATTTGAAAAAAAACATATTTTTCGGGAAAACTCGAAAACGAATTCTTCCATCTTAAAGAGCGTTAAAAGTACTACTAGTTTGCTAATTTAAACAATCTTGTATCTTTAATAATAACAAAGTTACCAATGGTGAACACTTAATTTGGATTGCCCTGTATAAATAAAATCATTAAAAAAGGTAAAAATATTGAAAAAAAACAATTTTTTTACAAAAAGAAATCCGAATTATTTAATCACTATGCAAAGAAATATGAACAAACATTGAAACTTAGGATAAAGATGTGAATATTGCACTGCACGCTAGGAATTATGTATTTCGGAAGCTCAGTAAACTGTCTCGATTGTTAGGAATAATTTGATCGCTGACTTGTACGGATTGTTGTCCATTGTATGTAATAATGTCGCAGTTACGTAATTCGAGAAAACGACCATTGTCAGACACAATGTATAAGTTTATTAAATGTTTACCGGATTTAATTTACGATGGCGTAAAAATTGTTTTACACAAAGATTTTGAATTACCACATTGAGACAAATTTATGAAGGTGTATCTAGAGATTCGATAATTAATTTCAAAGATTATTTCAATTACGCAACTATTACATCAGTAGATGTCGCTTTCTGCATATAAGTTTTTCCCCACGGCGTACTCGGTTTGCTGAAGTAACTGTAAAAACATATCTCATGCTTCAAATGTTTAACAGATGCCATCGACTTTGTGACATTACGTTTTATAAATTACAACTTACTATTTCTGTTTTATATGTACCTACTACCAACCTCACGTCTCTGCCGGGCAGCTCAATTTTACCTTATTACTTATGACGCTTAATAAAATATAGTATGAATTCATTACAAACACGTATTTCCCAATCTATAGCTATTCGAAACGTAAGGACTTTTTGCACACGTGTTATTAATACATAGTTGGAGATACAGCTGATAGAAACGGCACCCTCATAAAGTGGGACATTCGTTTGTCGCAAATCTTAAATTAATTACTCAAACTAATCTTCAGATTACATCTTTTTCAAATTCTTGATGACAAATTTGTTTCGATGTAAAAAAAAAATATGCCATGAGTTGTTGTACCAACATACACGAGTCTCAAAGGTAGACAATAAATTAATATATATGAATTGCATAGTTGTCAAATTTAAAATGGAATTAAACAAACATTGAAACATTCAAGGAAATTTAAATTAAAAGAGAAAATTAATTTTAACAGAATAATGTTAAATATACTTGAGTGGGCAAAAATCTCACAAATTTTGTATAATACAAAAAGTATTTTTAATAATATAAAATATTATTAAAAATCTGGTGTGAAGAACACAATGCAAGTTCATTATTAATATTTTTGTGAACGTATCCTTCTCCAGAGACGAAGATACTTATTTAATCTTTCGACAGATTCGTCAGTACGCCCGTTCGACACGATAAAACAGTTTCCAGAGATACGGCGGTGCCATCTGATGGAAACACTTTTTTTGTTCTACATTTTTTATGTAGACAGAGCTGGTTGCTTCGGGTGTTTGCTAATATGCTGAATGTACTTCTACGATCGGTCTTAATAATTTCTGTGAGATAGCGAAGCTTTTTTTTTGTGAATGTATCCTTCTCCAGCAGGGGCGTACTGAAGAATCTGTAGAAAGATGAAATACGTATCTGCGTCTCTGGAGAAGAATAAGTTTACAAACATATTTATAATGAACTTGTATTGTGTTCTTCACGCCAGATTTTTAATAATATTTTACATTATTGAAAATACTTTTATATTACAAAATTAGTCAGTCCATTTTAACAATTTAAACCTCATTTTTCCAATTAAATTACTTTTGAATGTTGCATATTACTTTTTAAAATAAATACTACAAGAAATAATCGAAAAAAAACTATAAAGATAACAAGCGATAGGAAGAAATGCATGCCGTTAGCGTTAAATTGGAAGAAAACAAACAATCAAAAATAACAAATGATTATATTCGGGTTAGATTTTCTTTTGAATATGTTTTATCTCTTACATCTCTCCGAAGGTTATACTTTTTTGATGAAGGACAGATCTGTGTGATGGCAAATTATGATTTCCACTGTTATGTTTCAGTATACCGCTGGGCGTTTCGGATTTTTTGTCGTTCGACGGTATACTAATGGTGACACGGTTCGACATTGTTTTACTGAAACTGTCCAGTGACGACAGATCATTTGTAGATTTCGCTAAATACTTGCTCAGGTTACTGTTCACCGATATTCTAACTGAACCGTTACTGTTGGCTTTGATCTGAGGATGATTCAGAAGATTTTCCTAGAATTTGAAAATATTGTTGATTTGGTTGCAATTTTTATAAGCGTTAGAAATCTTGTGAAGAAGAAAGATTTTAAAAATAGAATTCAGAAAGAAATGGAGAATTTTTTGTTAATTATGTTTATACTGTTATGCCTATTAGTTATATTTTTCATAAATAAAATAAATAAAAGTATTAGGAAATTGTTCAGGTTTACACGAAATGAAAGTATAACAAAGAAAGTATTGAAGAACAATTGAAAGGAATGTTACAAATCTGTTTGTTGTATTAATAAACATTCATTGATAATATATGTACATTCTAAATAGAAGGATAATATCATAAAAAATATTTTAGATTTAATGGTATTATAACAATAGAGATATTTCCTCTTGTTAGTAAGTCTATTAATGTGTCTGTAATATATGTAATAATAAAAAAATTATTACTTCAAGGCAACACTTAGGTCTCTGGCAGTTGGCCTAAAGTTGAGCAATTTTAACAAATTTACCTTATTTTCATAATCAAGGTAAATTAGTACCTATCTAGTGCTGGAAACGACACATCTAACAGAATTTAACGATTGTTTTTTTTCAAATCTCAAATATCTTTAACATGATCTGAAAGAAAATGATGGCTTATGATGGCAAACGGAATCATGGGTTTATACAGCGTATCCTTGAAATAAAGATGTAGCGCATGAAAAATGGAAAGATGCAATTATATAGACTATAGAATCCAAAATATTTTCCCAAAGTTCCTGCTCATAAGCGAGAAAAAAAAATATTAAAAAAAAATTGTCACGCCACTGTGCGACCGACGATATCTAAACTGATCGATAATAACAAAAAGAGTAGTTTTGGTGTTGATTTTGCTTTAAGTATCGTCTCCGATTCAGTCAGTTATCGATCGAACCTACGTTCGATATGATTTACATTTGTGTCTTCGATTAAAGATAGATTGTTACCAAATACGACGCTAAATGTCAGTAGAGTCTTACATGCTCTTTTAATACATCTTAAAAATTGACAAGCCAGAATAAACAGCTGACTTTTCCATACCAGGTTGTCGAAACCTTAGCATACAAGGCTGATTATTCAATGTTACCTTCTAGAGTTTTTATAAATATAAACGTTGCAGTGTGCGTATTCAATAGCGGCATTCTAAATCGATATTAATACTTTATATTTGTTACTTCTCGAAACAAAAAAAAATATTTACGTAATACACAAAGGAAACGAAGGTGATTTAGGTCAGTACTAAAAGTTCTCGTCCACAAATAATTCACAGCGGATACATTCCTACGTAATCGTATTGAGGTTACTGAACCATAAGTAAACAAAGCTGCTCCATTGAAGGGTTTTTATAACGTCGACAGGCGTAAACAATGTTATCTGTTACAGTTTCTATTAACATAAACGTTACAGCGCATATGTAAATTCAAAGCAGGTATTTCTAATAAACATTCTGATACATAGGCAATTGAATTTTAATTTTTTTAAATTTTAGTGTTAGCGTCATAATTGACTAACATTTTTTAGGATATATGTATATTCTACATTATTACATCTTTCCATTTTTCATATATTGTCTCCTTATTTCATGAACACTATGTATGTATATCGCATGCGATGATTCTAGTCTACAGCTAAATAAATGAGCTGGAATTTACTTTAAAAGTTTACGTTATCTCTTGGTTCACTATTAAATGTAAGTCTACAGTCACTCATGCATCCAAACATGTTTTTGAAGTGGTACAGTGCAGCAAGTACTTGGACGCTGATTTAAAGCGAATTGCTCATTCAACACTGCAAAGAAACATACTCATTGGTCATCCGGAACATCCTCTTCTAGAGGATCCAAAGAGCTCGTCAAAGTAAGAAGAAAGGATTGAGGCTCTTTGTAGATTTTGATTTAGAAGATTATATTGATTTGATTGGCAATCCACAACTGTGACAAAGTTACCTCTCCTTATCGAGATCAGCAATCAAAAGCTAGAATTAATTGCAAAAACTGGCGTTATGATCCCGAAAGCAAGCGGCAATCAATGGAAAATCGTCGTCGAGTTTTATCAGCGCAGAAAATCATGCCCACTATTTGGATGCAAAGGGAGTCATTCATACCAAATATCTGCCGAAGGTATCAACGATTAATTCAATACGATGCGAAACTTTACGATCACTAAGGAATCGTATCCGTAGACTAAGACTGGAAAGAACATTTTTTTTCTTTCACCACTACAACGCCAAGCTGCATTGCAGCAACGAAACGATGAATATATTGATGACCCTGAAATTCACGGTTGTTTCGCACCCTCTGTAGGGTCCTGATTTGGCATCTTCATATTTGTGGTTGTTCCCAAAGTTGAAGGAGGTATTGAAAGGCAATATTTGTCATCAGAGACTGATGTTCAGGCTGTTCGCAATTGGATCAACAGTAAACGAGAATGTTTTTTCAGGAACAGAGTAATTAAATGGATTCAGCGTTTGGAGAAATGTGTTGCACTAGCGTGTTGCATTAACGTGTTGCACTAACGTGTTGCACTAACGTGTTGCACTAACGTGTTGCACTAACGTGTTACACTAACGTGGAAATGTGGAAAAATAATTATATACATTGGTAGTACAATAAATTTACTTCATTTCGAGACTGCTTTCAATATTCTTTGTTCTTGGTTCATAGAGTTGGAGACTTTATATATCAATCCGCCTTCGTATATTCACTTTCCATGCTTTTAAATAACTTTCAAGTTCTAACTAACTATGAAAGAACAATGACATGAATATATGTATTATATATATAAGATAAAATAAATTAAAAGCGGGCAAGCGGTCTGTCTATTAAAAAATCATTTATTAATATCTCTATATTTCGCAACAACTTTGTTGTTTCTTCCGGAGATACTACAAGATTAATGAAAAATAACATTAAATACATAAGTGTATAAAGTAGTAGTAAAATACTTACAAAATGTCTAGTTTAAAAAAATAATAAAAATGACGTACAACGGACAATGAAATTGATTAGATTTAAAACATTAAAGTAACTATAGATATAAGCCTTTAAAACCTTTAAAAATCATGTAGATGTAAAAGTTAAAACATGAAAAATAAAAAATATAAAACGAAAGATATAGCAAAAAACTAAAGTCACAAGAATATGAAAAAACTGCATTATAAATTTAACAATATAAGGACCAAATAACAAAACAATTTTTAGATGGTCAAGTAACCGCCAAACCGAATATATTGAAATAAATTATACTTAGTCCGTTAGTATCAGATCTATAATTCACGTTATTTATGTCTCTGTTAATGTGGACCATTTCTAAAAAGGTTCTTTTTTTATGGTTATTTTCAACGTCTAAGATCTTAACGTCAACAAAATTGAATGTATGGTCACGATCAAGTGCATGGTCCACCATCTCTCCAAGATCTCTTTCCTATACGGACATCACTTTTATGCTGTGTGATGTGCTGTTTTAGCCATTGCATTGTCTGACCTATATAAACGCTACAACGATCCGAACATGCTATCCTATAGACAACATGATTATTTAAAAAGAAAGGCGTTATGTCTTTGATCTTACTATACAACTTCTTCAAAGATTAGGTGTTGTATTTAGCTATTGTAATGTTATTAAATTGTTTGAAATGTGATACAATTGTATGAGTAAGACCATCAATGTATGGGATTTTTTTATAAATCACACTGTCTGCAGGAACGTCCTCAGTAGGGCCATCATAAAAGTTTGAGCTATATATCAATTTATTAAGTATGTGTTTAGGATAGCCATTGTTGACAAAGATGTTGAAAATATCTCAGCAAAATTTTAACGATCGCGTTTGAAACAGACAATACATGCAATATCAAAGACACGTTTTCATTTGTTAATCAGATACAAGGTCTCACACTTCCTAACAATTTCTTTTTAAATAGTCATGTTGTCTACAGGATAGCATGTTCGGATTGTTGTGGCGTTTATATAGATCAGACATCGCTAGCCATTGCGCAACAGCGCATCACACAGGATAAAAGTGATGTCCGTATTGGAAATAGATCTTGTGCATTGGTGGACCATGCACCATGCACCATCTAAAAATTTGTTATTGGCTATTGGTTATTTAGTCCTCATATTGTTTAATTTAATATTGCATTGTTTTTTGATATTATTGTGACTTTAGTTTTTTGCTATATGTTTCGTTTTATATTTTTTATTTTTCATGTTTTAACTTTTACATATATGTACATGTTTTTTAAAGGTTTTAAAGGCTTATATCTATAGTTACTTTAATGTTTTAAATCTAATCAATTTTATTGTCCGCTGTACGTCACTTTTATTATTTTTTTGAACTCTACATTTTGTAAGTATTTTACTACTACTCTATACACTTATTTATTTAATGTTATTTTTAATTAATCTTTTAGTATCTCCGGAAGAAGCAACAAAGTTGTTGCGAAATATAGAGATAATTAATAAATGAGTTTTTATTTAATTGACAGACCGCTTGTCCGCTTTTAATTTATTTTAGTACGGTCGATAATTTCTTTTAAATTATATATATATGTATATATATATATATATATATATATATATATATATATATATTATTCTTTCACTTCTATATGAAAATAACCAAAACTCCCCCTTTCAAAATGAGCCATCACAACTGTCTATACTTCATTGTTATGCTAAAAACATTTCTCGCGAAGCTCTTCTTTTTATTTGATTAAGCAGAAAGTAATTACTCAGAATCATGTCTAAATTATAAGGGTAAGAGTCTAATTGTTAAAACCCACTATAGCGAATAGCAACTGGAGGAGCAGGTGCATTGTTATGGAATAGCCGAATACCTTCCATTAGGTTTTCCCAAGGTATCTCACAATTGAATTCGACGATATGTATAGTAGGAGATATATAGTATATGTATAGTTGTGTTTCGTTCAATTCTCAATAAGGGATCCACAGAAGAGATAATGTTTACATTTGAAACCTTTTCGCTCAGTATTTTACCGTATAATATCAAAGAAAATTATTTATATACACCCAATACAAACATTCGACAAGATAAAAACTTTCTATACTTTTTCAGTCTCAGACTTCTATTAAACTATTTGACTATAGGGAACAACTTTTAAGTATATTTCATATTGCATTTTTTATTTTACTATCATCTATAAAGTATTTTATACATTCGATCGGCAAATTTTTACTCTATTAGTATTTAGTTTATGACCAATATTTCTTAAAATATGTTGAAAATGAGATGTTGAGGGTTCGTTTAACCCCTTATACAAACTTCTTTGTCATAAAATAAAGTAGGAACAGCTTGCTATTTACTCTGCTATATAATTCAAATATCGTCTCATAATCAACGACAATTCTTTTGAAAACATTATCAATTGTTGCCCAAAAGTAAGTAACAATACTATTGAATATTTTTTTCTTTGATTATTATCAGTGAAAAGCTAAAATAAAATAAAACTTGCACATTTTTGTACAACCAATTGTCAAAGATAGTCGTCGAATTAAGCAAAAATTTCGTGGAAGATAAAAACAGAAATATTGGTACCTTTTAACAAGAGGATTCTATATTTAGATGAACATTTAATTAAAGTAATAACATACATAACAGTTACAAACAAATAAAGAAAAGAATAGAGGAAATTGATAGTTCATTGGCGTGCCCTTATGAACAATAGAACATGAGTGAAAGCGATTTTGAAGGCAAAGTGAAAATAATATTACATTTGTGCTTTATTCAATGAATTAAAAATTCACACTAATTACAATTGATGAAATAACAACAAATTTCTATTAGAAGTAACTAGACAGCGGATAACTGCTGATTAAAATGAAAGCAACACAGAACTTGGTACTTCTTTTAGTACTTCCAAAAGAACTTCTTGCGTTAATTCTCCTTTTAGGTCTTCAGGGCAACTAAAAGACAAATTTTTAGTATAAAATAGTCTCTCGGGTAAAAGATAACCGATTAGAACTATGTAGAATATGCTCCACAATAGAAAAACGCAACAGAATACAATAGGCAGGTAGCCCTCGGTTTACGTGGGTTCGATCTGCGCAATCCACCATGTAATTCCCCGAGTTTCCTAGTCTGCCTGGGAATATACCGCAACTACTGATTTTCGATTCAGTGATAACGTATTTACTGAGCTGCGGAACACCTTGAAGAAGAAGAACACCTTGACACAGAAATTGAAGTAATTTGAAGATGAAGGCAAATGGCAGGTAATGGAACATTAGTGTCTGTAAATCTTTGAACTTACCACCATGGACTCTTTACCATTCATTATAAAAAATGCTGATAGAATTAAATATTGTATTGGGTTGCATATCGAAAAAGAAAAATAATTTTCTATTTTTATTTTCTCTTTTTTCTCCCATTCCACGAGCTTAAAATCGCCCCATCGTATGTATAGAATTTCATTTCAGTTCATTATGCATACAGCTCGTACGTGAAACCATCTACAGCTGCGAGCAATAAATTTTGGTCGTCAATTTAATTTCTTTCTTTAATTCTTTGACAAAATGTAAGTTGCTATATTGTGAAACGATCGTAATGGTAATAACCTATAATTTAATCTATCTCATCAGTGGCGGCTGGCGCATAAGCGCTGTAGTGCTGCAGAGCTCCCAAAAAATTGGGCGGGCGAACCTGTATTAGTTATAACTAGTTTTCTTTTACATAATTTTTCCGACATTTCTGATGTTTATAAAAGCGTAACATATTGTTGTGAAAATTCTCCCCTTGTATATCAAAAAATTTGCATATTTTTCTACATCATCCTGTAGAGGACATCAAACCCTACAATTTGACACCTTAATCATCAAAATCCGATCAGTGGAAGCCGAGATATTCGCTTCCGAAATTCCAACACTATCGCCGGTTATACAAAGAATTCAAATAAATTTTACCTCAAAGTAGCCCTTGGAAATTATGATTATGTCTTAGCTTGTTACTAATTTTAATAGGAATTTTGTTGGTTATGAGATGAGATATTTGATTGAAATTCTTCTAAACAATCTTGAAGAGAATACTGCCATAAGCCATTGTCCGTCAATCTTACGTCCGTTTCGAAAATAAGATTCTAGCATGAATGATTTGTGTTGTATAGTAAAAACCATGTTAAATCAATTTTAAATTACAAAGCAATTTTTGTCAACTATGCATCTGTCTAATTGACAACTAATGCAAATTTAAATTATTAATAATCATACGTTTTTAAAGGAATGGCCTACTAGAGGCAAAGCTTATTTGAACGCTTTTTATATAGTATATTATCAAATAATATACAATAGACGACCAGTGGAATAACCAACCTAATTCGCGCGATCGCTCACTTGTTCCTTATCTGGTCCACACGTACGTGCTCTCAGAGCTCCTTAAAACACCCGCGCGCACCCCGCTACCCCCGCGACTGTCTAAAACCAATGTGTGATTTTACCAGGCATGTTCGCTGCATTCACTCCAGCGCGGTCATATGATTCGGTATAGGTATTTAATATTTTCTTTTGGCGTGTTGTTTACTGTGCGGCGAGTGTAACGTAAAAACAATAATATTAGAGTGCGCGTGCTTGCTTGTTTTTGTGTATTGTTGACAATTTATATAAACTCTGTGTATTATGGAGGTGGTCTTTAATTTAATTAATGTGAAGAGATTCTTTAAATATTCATTCGAAGAAAAGATAAAATTAAAAGCAAATGATAGGCCATTAGTAGATATCACTATTGAAAAAACTGGTGTAAGTAGAGGGAAAAATTATACACGTAAATTTAGTAGCGATATTTATTCAAAAACGAATGGATTTGCGGATGCAACAAAAAAAATGCTTTATATTGTTTTCCCTGTTTACTGTTCACGGATCTAGAGCACTTGAGTTTCAAAATAAAAAGACATGAGAATTCTAAAAGCCATCTTCATAATTGTATGGAATTTGCGTTACTAGGGTCAACTAATATTATGGCTCAACTAGATTCTGCTTATTGGGTAAATATACAGAGACATAATGAAAATGTGTCAAAGAATCGTTATATTTTATCAAAAATTATTAATTGTATAAAATTTTGTGGAGCTTTTGAATTGGCCCTTCGGGGACATGATGAGAGCGATACTTCCGAGAATCCGGGGATATTTCGTGGACTTATTAATTTTTCGGCTGAATTAGATGCAACTCTAAGTGAGCACCTAAAAAATTGTTCGGTATTTAAAGGCACTTCCAAAGAAATACAGAATGATCTGTTACAGTGCATACTTGAAGTCTGCCAAGAACAAATAATTGAGGAAATTAATAATTCTCCGTTTTTGGCGATCATGGCGGACGAAACAACGGATGTTGCTGCAAAAACTCAAATGGTAGTTATTTTTAGATATGTTCGTGATGGTGAGCCAATTGAACGTTTTTGGAACTACGTCATTCCTGAAAAATGTGTTGCAGAAACACTTAGCAAAACAATTTTAAGTGTCATAGATGCTTTAATTGAAAATTCACCTAACAAACTGATTGCACAGAGTTACGATGGAGCAGCGGTGATGAGCGGACAACACGCAGGCGTTCAAGCATTGATTAAAAAAAGTACCCTTTTGCGCACTATGTACAATGTTATGCCCATCAATTAAATTTAATTATATCTAAAGCTGCTTCTGCAAATTCGCAAGTACGTGTATTTTTTGGAAATCTACAAGACATTCCCGGCTTTTTTAATAATTCACCCCAACGAGTAGAAGTGTTAAACAAGATTGTAAACAGAAGGATCCCCACGGCGCTACAACCCGTTGGAATTTTAATATCAGGACCATTAATGTTGTGTACGAAAATAGGGCCTCTCTCATTGAGTGTATGGAAGAAATAGAAGAACAATTCTCCAACAACACAGTCTGTAGTGCAGCCGCCTCTATTCGACGTACATTAAATGATCCGATCTTCAATTTTTGGCTGACTTTTTTCCATTATGTAATGCCCCATGTAGATATCCTGTTTAATCAATTGCAGCAAAGAAAAATTGAACCCACTCTAGTAAAAGACGCTATCGAAAATTTTGAACGCAGTATTGGCCAAGTTCGAAATAATATTGACAACATCATAAGTGAAGCATCAGATTTAATAAGCGATGAGCCACCACCAGAAAAACGCAAACGTCCAAATAACAGCAGATTTAATAATCGAATTTCGGCTTTAGAGGTGTGTGATGTTATTCTAAATTGTGCAAAAGATCGATTTCATTTTAAAGAGCATCTAGTAGTGGCATCACTTTTTTTTCGGAATGCTTTGGAGAGTATTGCACTAAATTTCCTGAGGACAAACTCACTTCCGCATGCTCCTATTATCCCACCCTTGATAAAGAAAGATTACGAACTGAATTGTCTGTTATTTACTCAAGAACTGATTGTAGATCTTTAAAAGGCGTACTACCTCTTCTAAAATTTTTAATAAAAAACAATCTGGGAGATACGTTGAAGGAGACTAGAAAATTATTAGAAATTGTAATAACAACTCCCATGACAACATCAGAGGCCGAACGATGCTTTTCAACACTAAATCGAAGTAAGACGTTTCTCAGAAATTCAATGACCGAAGATCGTTTAACATCTCTTTCCATGCTATCTATTGAAAAAAAGTTTATTTCCGAAATAGACAATTTTAATGACAAAGTGATAACAAAATTTGCAAATCGAAAAGAACGTAGAATAGATTTAATTTATAAGAAATAATTTGTTAGTAAAGTAGTGCTTAGTGACTCTTATTTTTTTGTGTGACAATTGACAATCATTCCAGAAATCCATTACTTCAGTGCGGAAGGCGAAGAAAGCACGATAAGATCGATGGGAGACAACCTCTTACTGCCCGTGCAAGGTAAATTTTTTTGTAAAACTTGCAGAACACCTTAAAATTTTTAGCACGAGCCGCCACTGTATCTCATGTTAATAAAATATACGGAACGTTTTGCAAGTCCTAGACGAGATGCTACCGTAGCTTTCGAGAGTCCAGTTTCTATTAAGGAAATCATCCTTACTTTGTTAAAATAGGATATTGAGACCATATTAAAAATAATTGAAAAACAAATTGCAAATTTACATTGACAAAGGATATAATAAATCATGCAAAAATCTACATTGTGATAATTTCCTCAAATTTTACAATGACATTGACGACCAAAATTTATTGCTAGCAGCTGCACGAGTTTTAAAAAAATTCTTATACATTTCTGAATAGATTTATTGTTCTCCAAACACACAAACAGAAAAAGAATTGAATATAAGTACTTTAGTTTTGAAACGCAGTGTATATTACACTTAAACAAATTGTATTCTTTAACGAATGTATTTTTAATATTGATAATGCCTTTGTAATATTAAATATGTATTTGGAACATGACCATAACATATATTTATTATAGCCTATTCCATAAAACCCTTGATTCTTCGATACATTCATATGTACATAATATTTGTATAACTACAACTAGCTAATCTTTGTTACGATGTTTGCTCTGATTTAGATTAGTAAATGTTTAAAAAATTTACGATCCACATACATTGTTTGAATAAAATATATGTACTTATGACGTACATACATTATTACTTAACTCGATAATTTTAGATATTAATACCCAAATATTAATAACATTTCTAAGTTGAGTTATGTTAGTCACTCACCATAGATTCTGTTTTCTTACGCAGATTTGATCTATTCAATGTCTGAGCCAGTTCAGACGCAAACTGATTCACAATGGAATCGCTATTGGGACTGCGATGATTCTCGCGACTATTATTCAAGAAATCCAATTTTTTCGGTTGCTTCCTGCTCGTTCCCGACGGATATTCACCGATTATCACACTTACTGGTCTCTGCTTTGTCAAAGTCGAATTCGAAACTGTCATACCATTTTGTATTGGCGTTGCAGAACCGTTAGCTTTAGACTTAAAATAGTTACTCGATGGCTTCGGTTTGACATCGTTCTGTTGGTTTACTTTATAAGATTCGAGAGATTCGATTTCCCCGCTGTGACTTAGGGACTGTTTAAGGTCCTTCTTAATGTAACCGTTAATAGGTGACTTTCTGGGTAATGTCGATGCTGTTGAACTGATACTAAGTGTGTCATAATCGGGTGGTGGGCAAGGCGGCGGCTGATTCGAGGAATTTGACGTTTTTTGAGGAACTGGCGGTGGAGGTGCTTTTACTTTTTGAGGTTTGGTAGAAGTAGGCGATACTATATGGTCAACTTCGTCCATTTCTTCTGGTGGTAACTAAATAAAAAACATTACATGTTAAAACTATTGTATACTCAACAGAATAATTGAAACATACATGAATGGGTAAAACCCCACCAGTTTTCTAAAATACAAAGGTATTTTTAATAATATAAAATATTATTAAAAATCTGGTGAGAAGAACAAAAAACAGGTTCACTATTAATATTTTTTGTGAACGTGTCCGAACATATCCCTCCCCAGAGACACAGGTACGTATTTCACCTTTCTACAGCATCATCGATACGCCCCTGCTGGAGAAAGGATACCTTCAGAAACCCTCACAAAAAAAACAACATCGTTATATCACAGAAATTATCTAGACCGAGCGTAGAAGTTAATTTAGCGCTGCCTGTTGTCAGACGGCCGAAGTACCTCGCTCTGTCCACATAACCAATGCGCACAACGACGACCTTCTAAAGATGGCACAGCCTTCTCTCTAGAAACTGTATTTTGTTTGTGTCTTCACTCATACTACGGACTAACCGCATGTGTAATGTAACAGAATAATTGAAACATACATGAGTGGGTAAGACCCCACCAGTTTTGTATAATACAAAGGTATTTTAATAATATAAAATATTAAAAATCTGGTGTGAAGAACAAAAAAAAGGTTCACTATTAATATTTTTTGTGAACGTGTCCGAACATATCCCTCCCCAGAGACACAGGTACGTATTTCACCTTTCTACAGCATCATCGATACGCCCCTGCTGGAGAAAGGATACCTTCAGAAACACTCACAAAAAAAAAACAACATCGTTATATCACAGAAATTATCTAGACCGAGCGTAGAAGTTAATTTAGCGCTGCCTATTGTCAGACGGCCGAAGTACCTCGCTCTGTCCACATAACCAATGCGAACAACGACGCCCTTCCAAAGATGGCACAGCCTTCTCTCTATAAACTGTATTTTGTTTGCGTCTACTAAGGACTAACCGCAAATAATTTGAATATAAGTAAAACTTGAAGACCTTACGAAAAAAGAAATTAAATGATTTTTCAAAAGCAAGTATTGACAAATTTTGAAATCAAAATGCATGGATCTATGAACAAGTAGAATGTTTTTTTTCTTTTTCCACTCACAAAGCAATTGGTATTTCTTTTCGTGTTGATTTCGTGAGTTATGTTGCGTCTAAAATTCTCATGTTTTATTAATTCAATTTAAACATTAACGTGTACATGTAACTGCTACCCGGGAATTGCCGGAATTTGAATTAAATGCGCGAAGAGATGGTAGTACAGCTCTTTAGCACTAGATGGTGTAAGCTAAGTTTTATATTAAGTCAGACTGTTTTTGTGTTTATATTTGTTCAGTTGTGTTTGATTTAACACTATGATGAGAAACAGCAAAGAACTTACATCGAATTCTGCTTTAAATTTGATAAAGTGACAGCGGAAACTCGGAAATGCTTAAACAAGCGCTTGGTGAGGATGCTTTAGGTCAGATGCAAACTTGAGTGATACAACCGTTAATGATGATGAGCACTTCGGTCGTCCATCAAAGAACGCCACAAATGTGGCAAAAGTGGGGCGATGCTATACTGCAAGGCCGAAGGAGAATAATACATTACATTTGTAACATTGCCGGCTTATCATACGGCGTATTCTATCCAGGGAACTCAACATGTGGCGTATTGCTGCGAAGTTTGTGCCAATATTACTCAGCATTAAACAAAAACGGTACCGTCTTCATGTGTACACAGAGCTGAAACTCTTAGTACCAGAATCATTACTGGCGACGAATCATGGATGTACGGGTATGATCCCGAAACAAAGCAGTAGTCATTGTGGTGGAAGATGCCATCGTTTACCACGACCGAAGAAAGCACAACAAGTTAAAAGTAACGTCAAGGCGATGTTTATTTGCTTCTTGACGCTGATGGCATCGTGCACAAAGAATTTCTCCCACCAAATGAAATAGTTAATGAAGGATTTTATTATGATGTTCTTCGGAGAGTAAGAAAGAACATTCGTCGCAAGCGGCCTGTCAAGTGACGCAAAAATTCGTGGATCCTACACTACGACAATGCACCAACCTACACATCAGTTCTTGTGCGTCAATTTCTAACCTCAAGGAAGACGGCAGTACTACCCCACCCTCCCTACTGTCCAGATCTTTACCCCTTGTGACTCCTTCCTGTTTTTTAATTCGAAACTGGAGATGAAGAGGTGCCGTTTTGAGAGATTGAGGAGATCCGGATCGAAACGCAGGCAGTGTCAAACACGTTAATACGCGAAGACTTTCAGCACTGCCAGTGCTACCAGGTCTACCGTTTTTGTGGTAGATCTACAATTTTAGTCATATTTCTACCGTTCTACCGTTTTCGCTTAAAATCGACCACAAAATTGCATTGATACAAATTACATAAAAATTAAATATTTCCTAAATGGAAACATTTGCTATTGACTCAATTAAATTTAATTTATACAGTATTCCCCCGTTTTACGAAGGCTCGCTTTACGGAATTTCGAAGTTACGAGCATTATTATTAAATTATAAAATTCGTTATACGAATGAAAAATTTGCTATTACGAACGTGTACAAGTCGTGGTGAAATTACTACAAGGTGGCAGCACAACACCAAGTGCTGCCACCTTATAGTAATTTCACCATAGTGCAAGTTGTGTATTGTACAATTTTAATTTAATTTGGGAACTCCCCAAAAGCAATAAGTTAGGTTCTATCATTCATTGAATTTCTTTAGTGCAAGTTTTGTATTGTTTAAGTGGAGTCAAATAATTTTTTGTTGGAGGTATATCAGTAAAGTATATTATTGCTTGTGTTATATTAAGTCGAAATAAATTTTGCTATAAAAATGCCAGGTAAACGAACAGAAACTACGGTTCACGCCACTAGTGGAAAAAAAGATCCGTAAAGCGATCACATTGGATGTAAAGCTTGATGTTTTAAGACGGCTCGAAGCAGGTCAGAAAAATAATGAAATAGGAAAAGCTTTAGGTCTCGCTGCTTCAACTGTTTGTACAATTAAGAACAATCAAGATAAAATAAGAAATAGTTTACAAAGAGTAACATCTTTAACCGCAAAAAATGTTTCAAAACAAAGAAGTGCGGTAATGGAAGATATGGAATGAATGCTAAGTGTATGGATAGACCACCAATCCCAACAAAATATTGCGATATGCACCACTATTATACAAGAAAAAGCCAGAAACCTTCACCAGTATTTAATAACGAAAAATGGGGAAGGATCTAAGACAGAGCAGTTTTTAGCTAGCAAAGGATGGTTTGATAGATTTAAAAAACGTCATTCCTTACATAATATAAATATGTCTGGTGAAGCGGCAAATGCAGATGTTGAGGCGGCAAAAAATGATCCTGGTACATTTAAAAAATTTATAGAAGACGGTGGCTATACCCCACAGCAAGTATACAATGTAGACGAAACAGGTCTGTTTTGGAAAAGAATGCCATCTAGAACATTCATTTCTAAACAAGAAAAATCTGCGTCAGGGTTTAAGGCAGCTAAAGACCGTATTAAGATTTTATTTGGAGGGAATGCTGCAGGAGATAATAAGTTAAAGCCCATGCTTATTTATCATGCTGAAAATCCACGAGCCTTCAAAGGTTGTAACAAATCAGAACTTGGTGTTATCTGGCGATCAAATAAAAAAGGGTGGATGACAGCAAGTCTGGTTGAATAATTTTTTTGCAAGTTCTGTGAGAAAAGGCATTGCTAATTATTGACAATGCACCTAGCCATAAGCTAACTCTCATACCTGACAACATCAAAGTCGTATTCCTACCACCAAATACTACTCCTATACTTCAACCAATGGATCAGGGTGTAATTGCTAACTTTAAGGCTTATTATTTGCGCCGCGTTTTCAAGAATCTTATCAAATATGTTGATGGTCCAAACCGGACAACTATTACAGAATTTTGGAAGCAATTTAATATATTTAATGCTATTGATAACATTATAAAATCTTGGGATGAAGTTAAGGAAACAGCCATGAATGGAGTATGGAAAAAATTATGGCCCGAATGCACTAATGATTTCGGTAGTTCATTACAAAACATTCAAGAAATTCAAAATGAAATTGTTGCTATGGCACACGAAGTCGGTATGGATGAAGTGGGCAATGGAGATGTGGCAGAAGTTCTTGGATCGGGACAGGAAGATGTTTCAAATGAAGAATTAATAGCGATGCTTGAAGGAAGCACGGATGCAGAAAATGCGGGGAGTCTTACGCATTGCGAAAGTCCTCGTATTTTGACATCGCAAAAAATGTCAAAAGCGTTTTCTCTTATCCAGGAAGCTATCGATATATTTTCGGAAAACGATCCTTCTGCAGAAAGAAGTCTTAAGGTTTCCAGAGAAATAGAAAACTCAATTCTTTGCTATAGACAATTATACAAAGATAAAAATAAATGTGCGAAGCAAATCTCATTAGTTTCTTATTTTTCTAAAAAAAGTGTTGCAGCTCCTAATATTCAAGAATCTGTAGAATCTATTTCCGATGCCAGTTTAGATGAAGGATCATCTACTAGCTTAGGCGAGGGCTCATACAACACATCAGAATAGATATAACATTTATAATTAATAATTTTTTAATATGTAATGTTAAGTTATTATTTTAATTTTAAAATTAAATGTTCTTTTTTTAATGTAAAATTTGCTTTTTTAATGAATGTCTTATGTATTTTATTTTTAAAACGAATAAATTTCTTTTCATATCACTTTGTTATAAATGTTTTTAAAAAAAGGGTTTCGCATAACGAACATTTTGGGTACACATCTATGGATTTTTAATACAAACTTATACTAATATGGATCTCGCTTTACGAATATTTTTTATCCCTGGAACGTATCTATTTATTTTCAGTAGAATGGCATACTACTCGCTATACGAATATTCGATATACGTCTACTTTCACAGAACGTATCCTATTCGTAAATCGGGGGATTACTGTACTTCATATATTATTGTGTATATTAGTATTTGTATTTAATCAGCAGATTTTTTTAAAGTTAATCTGTATGCATTAGCATATTACATGCCGATGTTTACGAGCGCAAAAATTCTTAAGGATAATATAAACACCAACTGCAATATCAATAAATTAGTAGAAATAATTTTATCTAAGTGAGTTTCATATTTCAGTGATACCGATACCTTAAAAAGTGCCGGTGGTTACCCTATAGAGTGATAGACAAATTTTTGGAACCATGTAAATATCTGTTAAATTTAAAAAAATATTGAAATAAAATTTCAGAAACGAAAATCAGCGATGAAGAGTCATATTATATGATGTTAATTATATATCTTACATGTTGTATAATACTCTTATAGAACAAATATTGTTTATTCTTTATGTAAAATGTCTTCTTATCTTCTGTGTAAAATTCTTCTTAAATAAATATTTTTTATGTGTTCTCTTTTGTACAAAACTCTTACAAAGATCATGTAAACTTGTTTTATATCTAAGGAAGCTTTAAAATAAATCTACCGCTTTTTGTACTGCCCATCTAGCTCTTTTTCATTTTTAGACCTGGCAGCATGGACAAATCGCTGGGATCGGTGTATTCACACGGAAGGAGAGTACTTTGAAGAGTATGGTAGTGAATAAGTTGTAAGAACAATACTGTGTTCTTTCTTCACATCCTGGTAATTTCTGGCTAACCTCATACATTGCTTGACTAGTAATGATAAATCGCGTTTATAACGTGTGCAAAATGTTTGATTTAAATATGGTATACGACGACTTCATCATATTTCACATTGTTCACCCAATTAGTACGCGTGAGAGGGCTAATTGGAAGAACATTTCCGCATAATTTTGCAAGCGCTGAAAAAAGGCTGGTATCGATTGGTGCAAATATATACTCAAAAAATACAATTGTGGTGCCCAAAAACTCGTGTATAACAGTTACACATGTGATGAATCTTGGATTTATGTGTACGAAGGCTCTTCGACGGAAGAGTGATTTTCAAAGGTTGGCAACACTTCCGCTACGGTAATTATGTTGCTGATTTACGACACATTTCTCATGTCTACTGCCAAAATTTAAAAGAAATCTGACAGATAAGTTGTGTTTGACACTCATTTAAAGAAAGCAGTTTTCGTTGTTGTGTAAATATGGAGAAAAAAGAATTCCGAGTGTTAATTAAACATTGTTTTTTTACGTAGAAAAATAATTAAAGAAACCAAGGAAAAGTTACGTAAATATTTTCGTGAATGTGCTTCGTCTCATAGAATGATTAGTAAGTGGCTTTCTGATTTTAAAAGTGGCCATATGAACACCGATGATCTAGAATATCCCGGACCGTCTACTGTAACTATAAATAGTTAATAAAGCCTGAATAAAGCGATCGTTGATTGAAAGTACGTGAGATAGTTAATTAAATAAACATTACAACCAAACGGGTATGCAAGATTTTGCATGAACATTATAATATGAACAAGCTATCCGCGAGATGGATGTCGCGTTTGCTTAATGCTTATCAAATGCGCGCTCGCAGTTCTTCTGATCTTCAAACATAATCCAAGGGAATTTTTCCGTCGATATGTCACAGTAGATGAAACTTGAATACAATATTATACATCAGAAGCGAAAATATAGTTGAAAAAATGGATTTCTCCTGGGGAGCGTGCCCCCAACAAAGCAAAACTCGGCCGATAAGGGCATGGCCACAATTTTTTTAAATTCTAAGGGTGTTTTCTTCATTAATTGTTTAATATAGTAAAAAACGATAACTGGCCAATATAAAGCTGATTTGCTAACACGTTCTGATGCAAAACCAAAGAAAAAAATGCCCACATTTGTTGAAAAAAAAAGTATTGCACGAAAATGCGCCTTCTCATTCGTCCGCTGTTGCTGCATTAAAATTTGTCGTATTGTTGCCTCATCCGAGTGTTGTTCCATCATGATAATGCGCCTTCTCATTCGTCTACTGTTGCTACACCAAATTTGTCGAACGCAAATTGCTACCTTATCTGATATATTCGTCAGAGGTTGCGTCCAGTTATTTCTTTGGATTTCCAAATTTTAAAAAAATGGTGTATGGAAAGAGATTTCAGACAAATGAAGAGGCGATATCCTAGACAATTGTGAGTTTTTCAGAACTGCCAAGAGATTATTTTTCGGTTAGTTTGAAAAAATTGTAAACTCGCAGGGCTAAGTGTGTAGACTTGTAAAGGCATTATCTCTAAAAATAAAACATATTTTTTTAACCTAAAATAAGTTTTCACTGAAAAGTAACTCTCCCGTCAAAAATCCCTCGTACAAGCCCAAACGCAAAAAGCAGCTGACGATGTGAGTTTCCAATATAAGTCAAACCCAAAGTTGGTCGCGTAAGAAATACATCACAAGCAAGAAGCAAATGATAGCCTGTTTTTTGGTGAAAAAAAATGGACATGTGGCTATACTACCATTAGAAGATCGTAGGAAGGCCAATTTGGAATGGCATGCAACCAACCATTTGCTTGCCAGAAGTCTTTGAATAAAGAAAATACAACCAGCAATTCAGGATTGTTCTTCACCACGACAGTACGAGCTCTAACAGATTGGCACAAACAACTCAATATCTGACCGGTCACAACATCATTGATGGGTCACAGCCGTGATTTTGCATGAAATGATTTCTTCTTATTCACGTATTTGAAGAATAAACTACCTGGTCAACGATTTTCGACGCCAGAAGAAGTAGCTGATGCGTTCAAAATGCATGTTTTGAAGATACCCCCAATCGAAAAATCAAATACCAATCAAATTAGTTCGGGGCACAATAATCTAAAAATTCCTGAATAAAGTAAGAAATTTATAAACAATTATCATAAGAACTGACTTCGAGATAGCTGTAAATAAGGTCGACATGTAACACACCTTTGAATTCGTCTCAGAATCATGGCGGATATTAAATTTGTAGTCGCAAAATACATTTTTTATAATTACAAGGCTTCATTTTTAGTAGTTTTCTTATAATTTAAATAACTAGAAATATAACTTACATTCTTAATCAATATTAATGCATTAGAACCTCATATGGGTGCTACTTTTATCAAAATTTTCGGAAGTACAGAATCCTAAAATGCCTGGCATGCAGTCAGATACATTTTAAGGTCACTTTAGCTTTTCCACAACCAACTTCCATTAAAAGAAACATTGACAAAGCCTCGGTAAGAATTATTAGCAAATATTGGGGCGGTGACTCTTTTGATAATTAAGAAAATGTTCGTAGTGATAACACGCTCCTTTCGGAAATAAGAAATAATTAAAGTGCCAATGTTATATAAAAGAAAGAAACTAGAATACATTTAACTATTAATCATAACCAATGAAATAATAACAAAGGCTTAGTGCTTATTCTTCCATACTATTACAGTTATGTGTTAAAATAAACCTTTATTCGCATAAATAAAAGTAATACTTACTGGCGGTGGAGGTGGGGGTGATAATACGCTAACATTGCTACCTCGTCTACTTGTAGGGGTCGACGACTTTTCCTGTGGGGTTTCCTTGTGATTGAGACTCGAAAGCCGTTCACTGACTATCGTCGTCGTTTGGCCGACGTCTTTTGCTGAATTTCTGTCCTGTAACATAAGAATTTTAAAATAGTTTTCGGTTTCAAACGCCGGTAATGACATTTCACGCTCTTATGCAACTCTTTTTCCTATTCGCCACAATCATTACGGCTACAATAATAGTGTTGCTTGCCACTGAAGCTTGACTTTGATTTCGGTTTCGTTCTACCAGACAGCAATTAGTCAACAAGGAAAAAAATAATCTGAAAGTAGCGCTAAAAATCCGTGTAGGTTTTTAGAATGAAAAAAAATTGTATAATTAGCAACTTGGTTTCTTTCTTCTCGGCGTAATTACACTATTTATAAGAATTACTGTGCTTGGAAATATTTAATGAGTTTTAATCTTGAATGGTATGAGATCATATTTTTAAGAACTCTATCAGATTTTTTATTAGGTATAATTCACAGGTATCGTACGATTTATTAAACTAATAATCTAAAAAAGCGTTTGCGTAATATTCGATAAAATCAATGAACATACATTTCCTATGTTTGCTTGATCGAAATCGAAGCCACCTGAATGATAAGAGATGGATTTGATATCACACAAGCATAAACATTTAAGTATTTATAGAAGATCCTAATTAAAGGAAAATTTCTAAATATTCAAAAATAATTTGAAACATATCTGCTGAGTGGGTAAAACATTACCATTTGTATCAAACTAATGTATTTAACTAATATCAAAAATGATTTTGTTTTATACAAATGGTGAAATTTTACCCGCTCAAATATGTTTCAAATGGTTTTTGCTCTATGTACCATTGTTTGCATGAAAATCTGGGACAATTCTTATGAGCTCATTTTGACGTTTTTTGAATCTTGTGGCATAGATTTTTAAAAATGAGAGCGATTTGTCTTTAACTTAAAATTTGTTTTCGTATCTTATGGTTAAAAATAGTATTTCGGAAGTTAAATTTTAATAAACATTTTTAATGATAACGTTTGTAACTTTACAAATGTTTCTAATATTTTATTGAAGCACCGTCATTTGAAATCACTTTTTTAGCCTTTTTGGCATTGATAAAATGTAATTGTGAATAAAATTTTCATGTCATGACTTATTTCTTGCCATAAATTTTCAATGTCATGCCACAACTCCTCAGATGTTTGAGGACGGAGTTTTTCTTATAAAGCTTTTTAACAATTAGTCTCCAAATATTTTCCAAAGGGTTCAAATCTGGACTAATAGCGAGCCATGGCAGAACTTCAATATTTCGGTTTTGAAACCAATCTGCAACTAAATTGGTTGTGTGCATTGGACAGTTACCTTGTTTATATATAAAGTTATCAGGGTATAGATGAGTTACGGAAGAAAACATTGTATTTCCTAGAATATTAATGTAATTCTGAGAATTAAATTTACCCTCAATTCTCTGGCACACACCCAACGCCTCGATAACTAATCCAAGCCCACACGTTCACTGAGAAACGGCCTGAAGTTTATTTGTGTACCTTTCACTAAATTTAGTGTTATTTGATCTATATACTCCAAGTTTTGAATTCTTTGTCGATTGGAATACTTTCTCGTCAGTAAAAATAACCGTTTACCAATAATCTAGGCCCTTGTATATATAATTTAAGGCAACTAATAAAATCTGGCTTGTTTTTGTTGTGCACTGAGGGATGGTTTAATAGCTGCTGCCCCTTATTTCATTTCTGAATGCTTAATCCTTCTGCTAAATGTTTACAGAGATCCAGGAATGTTTGATAATATTCTTACCCACTTTGTAGTTGTAATCGATTTTTCTCTTAAAATATCTGAATAGCAAATATTGTATTTTTATTCAGACTAAAATATTGTGCAGTTGTTTATGTGGATCACCCATCTTAAATTTTAGCTAGGATTTGGGCTTTTAAAACGATATTACATTAACGGGGCATTATTAATATATACTTCAATAATTAACTATTGCACAACGCTTGTCAATTTACGATAAACACTTACTGAAAATTTGATGTTACATTCCACAGTTGACATATTTTACAAAAGACATATTTACAATGGGTAACCTCAAAACAGTAGCGCTTTTTTTCAGATTTTGATGCAAGCAATGGTACGTTATCGGAGTTGCTCGATTTATAGTGGAGATACGTTAATAATGTTTCCCATCTGTTACGACTGCGATCCTCTTGTCATGAGGATGGCGCTTGTTGGTTTGGCGTTCGTAATGTTGACATTAGTCAACGAGCGGCTTTGAGCTGTTTTCCATGCTGTCTTTTATGAATTGATTGTATGCAGTAAGGGAGCTGTTGTGAATTTTGTCTCTCACAACATCATGCACTGACGAGTCCATAGTAGGACGAAATATGTATCTGCACGCCTGAATAACAATTTTCACATAGATATTGTACTGGTTTTGTGTGTTCTCCACACTCGATTTTTCATAATATGTTTTATACACTGCCGAGCAAAAAAATTAGGTCACTTAAAGTAACTTAAGAAATTGCAAATAATTTTAAAAATAAAACTAATCCGGGAGTCATAGGTCTAGTAAGCGGTGAAGGTTATATTGTTGGATGGATACTATCTGTCATATTTGGCGTCTGTCACATTCTGTCACTGTATTCGCAACGTTTGTTAAACAAAAAAAGATAGTCCTAATTAAACATTCATATTTCGTTGCTTATTTTTCAGTTGTGTTAATTTTTTTTCCCTAAAACCTATTCGTTATATGGTTTATTGCGGATAGTGACGGTTTACTGTTCTTAGTGTTTATTTACCAGGCTGAAATGCGTCTAGATCCTATTATTGTGGCAAAAATTGTAGCGTTGATACAAGATGGTAGAGGACAACGTGAAACCCCCAGAATTGTTTGTAGGAGCCTATGTGCTGTACAAAATGTGTACCAGCGCTATCAGGAGAATGGTCTTATAACCAGACGCTCCGGATCTGGGGGTTTTTATTAATGTCAAGCTTGTGGAATAAAACATTTTCTGCGGTTTTGTTGCAAAATCAGCTTCAAGAGGTTAGAGGTGTTAATGTTAGTGAATGGACAGTTAGTGGAAGGCTTCGTGCTAATGGACTGTTTTGCTGAAGGATGGCTACAGGGCCAACATTGAACCGCCAGCATCGAATGGCAAGATTGGATTTTGCTCTAAATCATTTGGAATGGAACAATGATTACTAGAGCAAGGTACTCTTTACAGATGAGTCGCGTTTTTGCATCAATGGACCAGACGGACGTCGACGAGTATGGAGAAGACCCGGAGAAAGATTCGCCTCCGTTTGTATTGAAGAGAGACGTAAATTTGGTGGTGGGTCTGTTATGGTTTGGGCAAGTGTCACTTCAGAAGGACACACAGAGATGGTTTTCATAGAGAAAGGCTCACTAACAGCTCACAGATACATAACGGAAGTCCTGGAAGATTATGTTATGCCTTCCATGGTCACTATGGGCGAGCAAGGCATTTTCATGCATGATAATGCAAGACCACATGCTTCCAGGATTGTCAGTGAATATATCTAGATGAAGTAGGAATTACACGGTTTGATTGGCCAGCATGCAGTCCAGATATGAATCCCATCGAGCATGTCTAGGATGAGTTAGGACGACGTATCCGAAGGCATACACCAGCTCCAAGAACTGCCCAGGCTATGAGAGAGTTTTTATTGCAGGAGTGGAATAACATGGATCAGAATATAATCCATAATTTAATTCAGAGTATGCCTCGTCGAATGCAATCAGTCGTTAATGCAAGAGGGTGTTATTAATTATCATCAATTTTTCAATAATGTTAAGTTTTATTCCTTCATTTTTTCTAATCTGCAAATAATGTCAACAATCGTTAAACTTGTTTTAAAATGTACAGTTACGGTTTTTCTAGAATAAATCATAAAAAAAATAAATTGTGTTGTCCGATTCCATATTTAAAAGCTTCGCAAATGCAGTAGGTAAATTTACAATATGCAAACATAAGCTTATTTGGAATTTCTTAAGTTATTTAAAATTACCTAAATTTTTGGCTCGGAAGTGTATTAGTAAAAATCTTTTTGCTCTAAATATACAGTGAAACAGAAGGAAGCAAGAAAAATCTCTAACCACAATATAAATCGATAAACTTTAAATACGCATTTCGGCAACTAAGTGGCCATCCTCAGTCGAATAATCTGAAAAAGAAAGATAGTGTTAAATGTAGCGTCTATGGTTAAGGTATAACCCTTGAAAATATGCTCTTCACCAAATCGCCATTAACATTATTTTCTTTTTCAGATTCTTCTACTGAAGATGACAACTTTGATGCCGAAATGTGTATGTAGAGTTTATTGATTTACATTGTGGTTAGGGACTTTTCTTGTTTCTTTTTGTTTCAGATTTCAAAGTCAGTCACCACCTATTTGAAACTAAGAATTGGGAATTAAAATTACTTTTGACTTTTAAGAAAAACCCTGCTATTTTTTCGATATTAAACAAGATTTAACTGAGACTGTTTTATCATGTGTTTATCTTAGATTACTGTACATTCAAAATTCCATAAAATTCTTTGTCTTTAATTTAAGCAAAGATGGATTTAATTTCAAAATTACATTTTTGACGCAAAATGCTATTTTTTAGGATAAATACTTTTCAATGTTAAGTAGTATCTACTTAAATGACTTCTAAAAACTCTAATAAACTTCTAATTTTACATGTTGTACAAGTTAGCTAAGTTAAAATAATATAAGTTCATTATATATTGAGTATGGTAACTCAAATTATTATTTAGTTATTTTCATGTATGACAGTTCGTTTTTTAATTGTTTAGATAGTTATATCTTTCTGTTACCATTTTTTTTAAATTTAATTTGTTCCATTAAAATTTAATCCAAGTGAATCGTTTAACCAAAGAAGACAAAATAGAAATTGTTTTAATTCTTGGTGAAAATTATAAAATACAGGAAAGCGGCAACAATTTTTAACGAACGATATCACAAGAAACTTCTCAGTCAATCACTACATGAGGATTTTAAAGATGAGAATGACTATAAGGAGAATATGAGGATTTTAAACAAAATTGCATACAGTTGATAATAAGTTTATGGTTTCTCAAAATCCTTGATTTAGTTTTGATGAACAACAGCTTGAAATAATAGAGACTATCTTCGAAATGCCATGAGCTTCTCTCTGAAAAATTCACCAATTCAACGGACTACTCAACACAACGAATTTTGAAAACGAATAAATTAAGGCCTTCCAAGGCGAAATTCATTCACACATTCAAGACCAGAATTCTTCTATAACTTAGGTTTTGAATTCGGCTAGAAAAGGACAGATTGTTTATTAGACATCTACTTTTCAGCGATGATTGTATACTTTTGTCAAATAGTACTGTTGATTCTCAACATTTTGGTGGGTTGACAAAAATCTACATTTTGTCATAGTACGTCATCAACAATACTTCTGATGTGGAATTTTTATTTCGACAAAACATTAATTCTAAAAGGTATTTTTTCAGAATAACTCTTTTCATATAATAGAGGATATTCTATTAGATCAGCGCCTACTTTCAAAAGATGGTACTCCAACACACACCACAACTGAACAGATCTCTTTCCCAATAGATGGATCAAAAAATTTTCGGAAAACTTCTGGTCTCGGGCTTTCGGGATCTAACACTTAGGATACCCTAGAAATAAAGTTTACAAGAAGACAGACCTTTCAGGGACATTCACCATCTGGAAAATTACGCAGACTAAATTCTATTCTATGTCTGAGCCAATTCAGATGTAAATTGACTCACAATGGAATCACTATTCGGACTACGATACTTCTTACGACTATTATTCAAGAAATCCAATTTTTTCGGTTACTTCCTGCTCGTTCCCGTCAGATATTCACCAATTATCATACTTACTGGTCTGTGCTTTATCAAAGTCGAATTCTAAACCGTCATATCAAGCGAGACACAAAATTTGTATCCTAGGTAAGCCATGAACGACAGAGATAGACATTTAAGTCACGTCTGAGCTTAGAGAATTGACGAAATGTCATTTGTAAATAATCATAAGTCAAATTGACAAGTTACGATTTAACCTATTACTAATAGTACGACATGTAGGGTAGATCACTTAATCAATCTAAGACATAACTAATTTAATCCATGGCATACTCTGAAAACTTTTTTATGGCTCACTCAATATCATTTTGTATTGGCGTTATAAAACCGTTAGATTTAGACTTAAAATAGGTATTCGATGGCTTCCGTTTGATACCGTTCTGTTGGTTTAATTTATAAGATTCGAGAGATTCAATTTCCCCGCTATGACTTAGAGACTGTTTAAGTTCCTTCTTGATGTAACCGTTAATAGGTGACTTTCTGGGCAACGTCGATGCTGTTGAGCTGATACTGATTGTATCATAGTCAGATGATGGGCAAGGCGGCGGCGGAATCGAGGAATTTGGCGTTTCCTGAGGAACTGGCGGTAGAGACGCTTTTACTTTTTGGTGTTTGGTTCAAGTCGGAGATACTATATATTCAACTTTGTTCATTTATTCTGCCATGTTGGTTACAGATATTCAAACGCATTCGTTTACGTGCGGTTTGTTTACAGTGAATGGATTTATACATAAGTAAGTTATGAATATACGATATCTACGTCGAAATATACGTGATACTATCGATACAACATCTGAGTATTTCGTGTGTTTCTAAAAAAATCATTTAAAAATAAAAATAAAATTGCATAGCGGACTTTTTAGATATTTTTTTTTTATTAAATATTTATTAAGATGTTTAATAATTAAATTCTCTTAAGTTATTCAGAATAACATTGTATACACGCGTGCTTTAGAATTAGTATTAAATGATCTTTTTTAGGCAAATTATTTTCAAAGCTATTAAAATTCCAATGAGCTCATTATCTTAAGCAAGTTTCTAAGAGAAATAGAAAAAATGGTCAAATGACTAGATGGCATTTACGAGTACATATATATTTGTGTAGGCAATTTGTTACAAATGGATATATTTTACATATAACGTCCTGTTACTTAAAACAAACAAAATATCATATATACAATGTCGTAAATAAAGAAAAAAAGATTTTATTCTATTTTTTGAATTTAACATGTGTATACAATCAGTCGACGTACAAACTCAATGTAATGTTGTATGTAGTCCAACCTATAAAGACTGACTTTTATAGGCATTACATTTTATAAAATACATTTAAATTCCGGTCTTTCATTATTAAAAACACTTAAACTGTATAATAATAATTACTATTTAGTATGAAAATACATATATTATTTATCACAAGATCTATTACGGTATATCACATATCTAACTAGGTTAATTTTATTGTTATAAATAAAAACACAAGTTAACAAGCACATGTACATATTTACATTAATTTTCATATAACTGTTATTCAAGGTATAAATATATATATATATATATATATATATATATATATATATATATATATATATATATACTGCTTTTCGTCCTAGTTGGTACAAAGTTACTTCAATGAAAATAATGAATATGTTACTCCTAACATAACATATTTATAAGTAGTGCTCACACAATTACATAATTAAAAATGTGGAATGATCTATACTTCTGACTATATGCGGTTAAAAATATTATTTTTGTAATCTAAAAAATTTTTTAGTAAATTTGAAATTTGACTTTATGTTCTATTTTTATAAAGTATTATCGCGTTTACTAAATGTTCTTTATCTATCTATTTAATAATTTACTATTAACTAGGAATAACTGTCATTTGTTTATATACACTACAGTTGCTATATTGGTCAGTTAGTTAAAATAGTAAAAAACAGTAGAAAATGTAAAAATAATGCGCTCAAAGTAAATCCTCTAACCACCTATTATTGTAGTCAATATTTTTCCTAATTAAGATAATAAATAACGAAACGTTAAAATGAGTACGTTTATTTGAAGAATAATTTACGAGAGGAATTTTTTATGTTATCTACCTTGATAGATGAATAGTTGTCATGAGTAGTTATCAAACCGAATTCCAAGAAATAATTAATAAATTATAATTAAGAGAGCGGCTAAGAAAAGTAGAAGTTATTATGGCCAAGGATGAACATTTGGCATCCACCAAGATACTGGATTTTTATATGCAGATTAAATTCAAAAATATAGAAAAACTACACCCAAAAGCAAACAACATCAAAAATAGAAGATTGTTTCTTTTACAATGAAAACATCCAGTAATTGTAATCAAATTTATCTGATGAAGACAAAATTAAAGTCGAAACGATAAAATGAGTATTTTTATTTAATGTATATATATATATCAATTGATAAATTATTGGAGTTTTTCGGCTTTAATATGAAATATTTACAAATATCGAATTAGTATGTAATTGCATAGTAAGTGGGGATGTAAACATTGCTGTCTACAAATTACAAAGCAAATCATACGAAATTTTTTTATTTGAAAAATATTGTCTACGTTGGGACGTGAACCCAAGTCTACAGTTTGCCGGACTGTCGCTTTTACCACTTAAGCCACGATAGACCTTGGTTCAAGCTATTTAGTATTTAGTAACAGTGTCAATGAGTCAGATGTCAGTTATTGAATGTAGACGTCAAGTTGAAAGCAGAAGTCAGTTTTGAAAGCTGATGTCAGTTTTGATAGCAGATGTCAGTTATTGAAAGCAAATGTCAGTTATTGAAAGCAGATGTCTGTTTCGAAAGTAGATGTCTGTTATGAAAGCAAACGTCAGAAACGTCGTCCAGAAACCAGCACCGGTCTTTACGAAGACCAAACAGTGGAAACGCGGAAGAAACCCCGGAATCCAGTTAAAACACATACATACATATACATATATATATATATATATATATATATATATATATATATAGTAAATTCAATTTGTTGGCGATTTAAGGTCTGTTTTATTTCAAAATGTATATATTTAAAACAATCCTACGTGTTTCGGCAAATGATGCCTTTTTCAAGAAATATAAAACATAAATGACAGTATGCTAATGACATATTTATACATTTGTAGTTGCTATGGATAAAATTATTCAAAGATACATTCCAATATAATAATAATAAATAATGCCTTAGTATTCTAAAATAGATGGACAACAAAAACAGGGAAACGCAAGACATGAGTTATTATTACGTATGCGCCCGGGGAGCGACTTGTTATTATTACGTATGCGCCCGGGGAGCGACTTAAGATGTTAAGCTGTCGGCATTCGCCTTAAAGAGAGGGAAAACCACGAAAACCTACTCGGACAACCAGACAGGGATCAAAATACGGAACTGTCAGCATGATAAGCAAATGTATAGATATTTAAATAACATAAGATATATAATTATATAACAGCAACATATATTATTATGGTAAATTGCAGATCGTTACATAATTAAGTTGTAGTATATACTGCTTAAATTTTTTATATCACTTCTGTTAATTTAATTCTTTTCCTGTTTAATACTAATCATTTCTTTAATTTCCCTTTTCATTGTGTGTTGTTCTTTATCAATTATCTGTGTGTTTTCAAAATCGAAATGGTGATCGCGTTATAGTTTGTGTGTAGATAAAGCAGTTTCGTCTGTTTGAGAGTATTTGTGGGCTTGTATTCTTTTATATAAATATTGTTTAGTTTGGCCTATGTAGTAACTCTCGCCTAACTATACCTTAAATCGCCAACAAATTGAATTTACCATAACATACAAAGGTCACGAAATAATTATCTATATATATATATATATATATATATATATAACATTTGATAAAATGTTATATTTAATGAACGGCTAAGAAATTATCTAATCACTTATATATATATATATATATATATATATATATATATAAATATACTTGGTTAGTATTTATGAATGACAATGTTTCTAATCATAAACCAAAATCCATTAAGAAATATTTGAACAGCGTAAACTTGCCATTGTTTGGTTGGACTAAGAATTCCTCAGTCCTGAATTTAGTAAAAAATTCTTGGAACACATTAAAGAATGTTGCATTAAGAGTGTAAAATATCAACTAACAAAACTATGCGAAAAATTTATGAAGTCTCGAAAAACCTTGAAAAAATAAAAAACACCATAATAAAGTCTGTTAAAAACAATCCAATAAAAATAACTACTGGTACAAAAACAAAATCATAGAGGATATTTACTTCGTTTAAGGAAGTCGCACTAAAAAAATTACTTTTAATTTGAATTTTATACTAATCTAAAATGTCGCATCGATATTTTTTTTTCGAGAACGAAGTCACATAGATTTCAAGGTTTCGAATGCATTGCAATGCAATCGTTTGTTCTATAGGTTGTGATGGAAAGTTATTATCTGTTAATATCGTCTTAATTTTCTTGATGTTATCTTTTCTCTACTGAGCATGCGATAGTTTTATTGTTCTATCACATTATAATCATTTTTTTGATTACTGTAGGTAAAATCAAATCATTTGTGTGGTAATTCATATATCGAAAAGAAGCTGTGGGTTTGTTGTACCAATTTGTATAAATAGTACCCCGTATATCATAGGTTAATGAAAATTAACACTGTTATTAATTTCTTCTTTAATTGTAAATTTTAATTTGTTGTGAAAGTTGTCAATTTTTTTCAAAGGATATTCCATTTTATTTATCGGTATACACTAGGATTTCTACGTGCACTCTTGCTTTCTGCAAAGCAATTCTTACCACGGGTGAACGGCGCAGTGGTAAGAGTATCGGACAACGAAAGTGAGAATGTCGTTGATCGAGGGTTCGCATCTCGGGACCGGCAGGGGTCGATTTTTTCGACATTGGGATTCTACTCAGTTTACCCTTAGATGCCGAGGAAGTGAAGGTCAAATCAACATTTCTATCCTCTTATGGCGAGGAAGTATAATAACAAAGCCATGGAAGAACACTTTACATACACCATATGTACTTCAGCGGTTCTGGGGTCTTGACTGGGGATTTCGACTGATGACATTGGCTCGCTATATACACATTACAAAAAAAAAAAAATATTGGCATTTGATGGTGTTTTCTCCCCAACAAATAAGATAAAATCCGTCGATGCATTGTTGTTGAGTTAACCCACACAAAACATTGTTCAAAATTATTTACGGGAAAATTCAATTTTCATCGAGTAGTATTGGTTTCTAACAGCACCCACGCAAAACAACTTCAATATTTTATTAAATTTTTCTGAAAATTTGATATCTTTTCGTTATGGACTGTATAGATAATTCAAAATCTAAAACAAAAACGCCATTCTATTCGAAATAAGGAATATTGTTTTTAATTAAACAGGCGCCAAAATAAAGCATGACCATACATCGTGATATATTCTAAGAAAATATATTGTTATCACTGTATTATACGTAAATACTTTGAAAAAAAGTTTGTAATTTATTTATGAGGTTCATAATTTATTAGATCTATGTGATGGCCTGATCTTAATTTATAATTCTGAGATTACAGGTATCATATAATGTTTATTGAGTATATTACGATAGCATAATAATTCAAAATATTATTAAGACGTAAAAAGAGTTTAATATATACAAAAGAGAAAGTTTGTATTTTATATGAATTGCATTATATTTGCTAATAATTACTACAACATCAAATGAACAATATTTCGAAAAGTAATATTATAATTGTAAAGTGTATTTGAGCACCTGTAAATGCAATGGCAATCTAGTCACTACTGATGGTACGTGCACTGCACATGAAATGATTATTTAAATAAATAAATTTCAAAATAATTTGAAACATACTTGAGTAGGTAAAACCTCACAAATTTTGTATAATGCAAAAGTATTTTTATTAATATAAAATATTATTAAAAATCAGGTGTGAATAACACACAAGTTCGGATATTTGAATGTATCCTGTGAGATAGACGAAGTTGTTATTTTTGTGAATGTGTCTCTTATTCAACAGAGGCGTACCGATGATCCTGTAGAAAGGTGAAATACGTTTCTACGTCTCGGAAGAGGATACATTCACAAATATATGAACTTGTATTGTGTTCTTCACACCCGATTTTTAAAAATATTTTATTTTATTAAAAATACTTTTGTAAATTTCGTTTGTGAAAGCTAAGGTATGATTTTATTTCCACAAACATAAAATTTGGAAGCCAAAATAATATTTTATTTTCAATCTACATCATTCTGTCATAAAAATAATAACAGTTTTACAAATTCGGGTAAACATTTTGACTAGAGACGACAAGTATATTTATTAATGCGTTCCGATGTTCGGATGATATTTTTTTGCAGCGGTATAAAATACCTGGTTTAGTTAGGTTATCTAGAACTTCAAACGCTTGTAATTGAGTTACGAAAGAGTGTTGGACATACGTTTATTAGACAGGTTTAACTTTAAATTTCTTCAGTAACACATCCTTAAGCTGCGGCAGTCATGTCATGGGACTCGCAGTATATAATACATTCCTATAAGATGAACATTTTAAAGCAACGCGTCATATTTTAATACAAATAACTTCATTAAGAAAACCCCGCGACGTCAGTAACTCGTTATGTTTATAAAATTAGTAAAAAAGAAGTGTATAATCGCTTACCTGAAATTTTAGACATATGTACGTGCACATCTTACTCACATAGGCAAACATGAGTATCTACTACAAACTGAAATTTCTTATGCATCTTCATGTAATAGGATTACTATATCAATTATATGGAATTACATACATTTGTTCATGACCTAATTTTCCATTTATATACATAAATTTACGGTATATAGTAATTTAATTAGTGCAGGTCTACTTTATGAAGAGACTTTGCTTTATTTTACTATAAATATAAAAGTTCGTGGGCTTTCAAGACTATTACAGTTATATATTAAATAAGCAATTCGTTTCTAATTGTCTGTTTTATTTGCACTATTACCTTTCCCATATTGAGTTAAAAAAGTTAGGTTAAGACCGAAGTGGGACACAAATATGTATATCACAAGATGTTTCATAGTATTCAGCTTGTTCTAAGTATTCAAACTATGAATATATGTAACATCGTGTAATATTTCTCCCGTAATTATAAAAAATTGAAATCTAAAAATAATATATTAGGTAGAAGAATAGTATATTCTTCAACGAGCTATGACGGCTATTATTCACGAGGGTGAAAATTACAACGCGAGCCGTAGGCGGGCGTTGTAATCACCCGAGTTAATAATAGCCTATTATACGCGAGTTAAAGACAATACTTTCTCTACGGCTACAGGATTAAATAAAAAAGAGAATACGTAGGTAAATAACAGTTTAATTTATTTGTTTGTTTGTATTATTGAAAAAGCTGATTCCAGGTTTTCTATGTGTTGCACCTGCATACAATGCATTTCATTATTGCGACAAGCACCCATTATTCCCATTATCAACACAATCTTAAAAAATTAAATGTTCATTTAGCAACATTTTAATGAAGTTTATAAAGTACGCAAATCTTTTACTTTAGTTGCAAGATATAGATCATACGGAGCTTCTGTAATGAATTAATTTATTTCTTCGGGAGTGAATGTTATACAAAATTAACTAAATTTACATAGTTCTATAATTTTGGTAAATGTAAGAAAGTCATATACTTTTGAAATTTAATTATAGATTTGACACTCTAAATTAAGAAAACAATACAAATATAATAGACTTCCACCTTCTAAGAAATCCCAATAACAGAAATGTAACAAATTAAAACTAGTGTTTTCAATAAGTTTATTAACATTTTTATTATATTTACCTTCTCTCCCTCATAAAAAAATAATTTGTGGAAGGAATTGTAATAAATTATTTTTGAATTAATTGTTATAGTTAATCCTCTGTTTATTTTATTTTGTTTATTTATTTTTTTTTTAAGAAAAATAAAAGTATATTATAAGCCTATAGAATATTTATGTAACATGTGTTGCCTAATCATTATAATATATGTAACGGTTTAAATATTTAAATTTGCTTTATAGTGTATCATTGTAGTATATTAACATTATTTATATTATTTTGTTTAAGATGAATCTTCTATTTTGTCTTATATTATGTATCAAAGTTTAAAAACATTTGTATTATTTTGTTATCATTTGAATCAGAACGATCTAGGTAATAAGTATTATTGTAATCAATTATATATATATATAAACCATTTAATAAAATAAAATTTGCAACGCCACGTGCATAGCGCAAGACATAAAGATAGAGACACTGGTGCCGATACAAAATACGCCTCTGCTTTCGCTCCGAATTGGTCCACTCTAATAATGATTCATTACACACAGGGTGAAGAATTGATGCCATTATACAATTGAATAAATATGCAGAATGAATATATTATTCAATAGCCGTAGAGAAATAAACTTACCTACTTACAAAGGTATTTTTAATAATATAAAATATTATTAAAAATCTGGTGTGAAGAACACAAATACAGGTTCACTATTAATATTTTTTGTGAACGTGTCCGAACATATCCCTCCCCAGAGACGTAAATACGTATTTCGCCTTTCTAGACGAAATACGTATCTATAGATAATTCGCATAGCTCAATTGCAGTCCATTACTTCCTAGTTACTTTAATTTTGCAAATCTGCTCTCTCGCAGGTCGTAGTCAGTGACGAATCATAACATAGAATGGCAATGAAAAATACAGAATTTATAAGGAAGGAAAGAATGTAAGAGCAATTTAATGAAAAATGCATGGGAAGAAGTATTAAATACTCTCCTCCTGTGACAACATGATCTTGCATAATGTCAGTAAAAACAAGATCATTATACTTCGCCAAATCAACAATGAAATAAAATCAATAAAAAAAAAATTGTGCTCCGGTAAAAGGAAAGGTTTGTACTCAAAATAAGGTAATCAGGAAACTGGCCAGCACAAAATGGGGTGCGCACCAACTCTACTCTTAGGACGTCTGTTCTTAGCCTGTGCTTCGCAGCAGTAAAATGTACATCCAGCCAGTATGGTGCTCATTTCCTACAAAAAATGCCGATACAGCCCTCAATGAGGCTGTCTCTAATATTACTAGATGCCCCAGGCGCACGCCAATCGAAAAACTATACTCTATTCTCAGGATCGTCCCTGACCACACCGGGATAGAGGTGGCTTCAGCTAACGAAGAAATCAAACAAGAATCCCCCACTATATGGCTACCAACCTGGCGGAAAAAGGCTGAAATATAGCTATAACGAGGGCCCTAAACTAACTCCCTAAAATCTAATCGCCATAGAAGATGGGAAACGGAAATACCTGAGCAAATTGTCAACCTATAAGATCTAGCAGTTGTATATGATCTCCCATGTGGTGAATAGAAAACATTGAGCCGACTAAGAACGGGTGTAACGAGATGTAAAACTTATTTACAGAGTTGTGGAATTCTGAACGATGGCGCGGACACCTCTTATGGTTGCGGTGCGTTTCAGGACATAGCTCATCTTTTACAATGCCCCAATATCGAATAAATGTGTACGCGAGCAGATTTTGTTCTGGCCAATGATAATGCAACCACAATCGCTAATTTGTAGAAATTTATAATTTGATACGGTGAATAAATAAACAATACAAACAAATAATCGAAACAATATTTAATTTGTTAATTGCTGAGAACCAGAAGCTAGTCTTTCAACTCTATGCAGGATGATTCAACCGGATATACACAGCTAAGTCATCCTCAGAGTGTAACTACACAAAATTAATATTATTTTACCACATAATTAATGCAATCGAAATGAAGCGCTGTTAAAAAAATACTATATTAGTTATTAGTAATTCTAGAAAGAAACCATTCAAAAAATTTGGCAAGAAAATAGGAAATAATAATTTAGCGCAAAAGTTTACTTGCTACAAAGAAGTGATGTGGTTATTAAAACTAACTAATGTCTTTTTTTAATGATCAATATACTTTAACACATTACTTGTTTCTACTATTTATTTTGCTAGAATTTACTGTATATTTAAGTATAAGTTAATTTATATGCAGGATATAAATAACGAATAGAATAATGTTTTTTTTCATATTCCGGAAATCATGTAACCAAATTAATAAGATTTACTCATGGTTCTAAAATAAAAGGTGTGGGTTGAAAATTATGAGCGTTTTGGTCGACCTGTGACATCAACAATTGATGAAAACATTCAGAAAATTAACGAAGTTGTGCGAAAAGATCGACGTTTGAGTATTCCAATGACGAACAGGGACATAAAAGAAAAATTTTACATGAAAATTTGCAAATGACGAAAATTTGTACAAAAATGAAACAAAAACGCTCACACGTAAGCAAAAAGGAAACACGAAAATATCTGCTTTGACATCATGAAGCGATTCACAGCAGAACCTGAACTGATAGAAAGTCATCACATGTCACGAAACGTTGATTTTCCATTACGTCCTTGAAGCAAAATCTCAATCTGTGCATTTTAAGACCACCACTTCGTCAAGGAGCAAAAAAGCTGGAATAAGCGAGTTGAAAGTCATGCTTATGGTTCCTTTCGATATTAATGGTGTCATCATGACTGAGTGGATACCTCAGTCGTAAACGGCAAACCAGATGTAATGCATTGAGGTTGGTCAAGCTGAGAGAACAACAACTAATAAATGCTGCACCAGAAAGCGCGCCGGCGCAGAATGTACTATCTCTGAATTAGTTTTTAGCGGCGAAGGGAATTCTACAGTATTCACCAGATTTTGCTTCGTGCAACTTTTACCTGCGAAAAGTACATTAAAGGGTACATATTTCTTGTGTGTAACAGAGGTCAAAGCAGAAGCAGTAGACTGGCTGAAGAGCGTAACACTATAAGACCTGCAGAACTGTTTCGCATAATGGAAAAGACGTATGAAGCGGTGTATAGATTGGCAAGGGCTGTATATTGAAAGGAATTAACACTTACTTGTAGGAAGTTTTCAATAAAACATATTTTTCAAACCAGTCCTGTTATTTAATTGTCTCAGCTGGTATATATTTAACATAACGAAAACGGAGCTTCTAAGATGTTTCTTGGAAAGGTACATGCCGGGCAGATAATGGCAAACGAGATTCTCAAATAGTTACAATACTGGTAACTGGAAAAAAATATACCAAATCGCAAAAAACTCGTTATGTTTATAAATTCTCTAAATACCAGATCAGACAATTATTAACGAAGGTCTTCAAGAGACTCATAACAAATATTTTTGTGAAAGTTTTTGTTCATAGACATTTAAGTAATAAAGACTTCCCATTCCTTCAACTATCCAAACATGTGTTTGTTACGGTATATTTATGTAAGGAAATGTTATGTTTATAAGTTAGTTATATGTCTGACGAAGCTCCTGTGTGAGTGAAATGATCGTTACTTTGTGAAGTTAAAAATAGTGAAATTCATTAAAATTTGTTTTATTTTATCCCGATAATATTCGAGATTTTTGGTTGTTGTGGATGTGATGAACTTCTTTGTCTGATTATGATGAGGAACATGGAACATATGGGCAAATACGTTATTGTAACATTGCGACAAACAAAAAAATGAACAACTAGAAGATAACCATAACCGATGATGGCTGCAGTTTCGAGCCCTGTATGTTGTACAGAAAATCTGTAAATCTTCGGCCTCCTAGAACAGAAATCCTACGTTTTTTTTTAGCATACAGGAATGGAAAATGCATTTACCTTAATGCTGATAAGCATATTATTGGCACCGTCCCAAAAAACAAATTGCAAAATATTTAGATTTAAAAGAACCAGAGTTATATTTCAGTCATTCTTTTCACCAAACTGGAGCAACTACGGTTGTGGATGCGGGTGAAGATATTTTAGCACTAAAACGTGCAGGAGAATGCAAATTCAGTGAAATATACACGAGTTCTGTCGATGATTCCATAAATAACAAAATCGAAATGTCAAGAAAATTATTTCATAGTAGTAATAAGTCTACGTTGTCGTTTACTTAAGCATTCGCTGCACCAGCAGATGTTTCAATTTCGACTAATTCATCATTTAAATTTTGTATTAACGGAAATAACAATTGTACTGTGATTTTCAACATCCATGATACAATTAAAACAGAATTATCTAATGTTAATAATGGTATATTAGTTTGTAATACTGACAGGTGCCTTGTAAAAAGTTTACGAGCCAGTAACTCGTAAAAATAAACTTTCATAATTAATACGGTCTTTTGATAAATTAATGTTTACAAATGAATCACAAATAAATTCAATATTGGTCAGGTTAAACCAAGTAAAAAACATGACGATACCGGAAGGAAAATTGGTTTAATACGAGGGATGCCTTTTATATTTCGGGAATAGGCGATCCTGGTGCTGCCATCTGACAACCGATGTCCCTATCGTAAAGTTCGACATTTTTAACAGAATACTTACTCAGAACGTTTTGACGTACATGTACTATTTGTGTTGTTTACAGTAACTTAAAAAATTCATCTGTGACTAAAAATGGAATTAACTCGTGAACATTTCCGTGCGACTATGTTTTACAACTTTCGACGTGGATTATCACAGCAACTGTGCATCGATTAACTTAATTCAACTTTTGGCTATGAATTACCATAAAAAACCAACGTATGTCGATGGTATATGGAATTCAATTGTGGCTTCAGACGAATTTCGTGGAGGTCGTCCAAAATCGGTTGTTGTTCCGAAAAACATTGCTGCTGTGCGTGAACCGATATTTCAAGATCGTCATGTGACTGCGAAAGAGGTATCCTTGAGCATTAGTGGGACCAGCATACATTCAATTTTGGCCGTCAAAAAAATTTATTTGCATTGGATCCCACATAATTTGACAATCGCTCAAAAACGGCTCGGGCCGGTTGATCGAAAGAAATGCTAAAAAATACGATCAAGGTGCTTCAAAACACGTCTATGACATCATAACAGGTAACGAATCATGAATCTTCATGTCTGAGCTAGAATGTAAACGGCAGTTAACTGTGTGGGTCTTTCAGGATGAGCCAAATCTAACAAAAGTTATTCGCACACGAAGCAGTTCGAAGAAAATGGTCGCTTGTTTCTTTGGAAAAACCGAATATGTGACAACTGTGTACCATTAGTGCAATGTCAGAAAGTCAATTCTGAAAGGTACACAACCACCTGCTTGCCAGAAATATTCGTAAAAATAAGGGAAATAAACTGCTGAAGATAGATCATTCTGCACAAGAACAATGCGAGCTCTCACACAACGGTTTAAACCAGAGCGTTTTGACGACGAAAATGTGGAATTGATGGGTGATCCGCCGTACCGCCTTTTTCGACGCCTGAAGAAGCGGTCGATGCTTTGAAACTGCTTATTTTTCAGGTATCTCAATCGGAGTGGAAAAAGTGGTTCGAAAATTTGTTCAAGCGCATGCAAAAGTGTATTGATCACTCGTACCTACACCAGTTTCTAATAATAATTTTAAGAATTATTTATTGCAAATATTAATTATTAAGAGTACCTACTAATAAAAAATTCGTAAAATGTCACATCTATCCCGGAATGTGTGGATGCATTTCACACTTATTGGAGCTTGTCAACATACAGTATCCTGGAGACATGACTTCCACTTCTATACTTCGCATAATATATCGAACTTACCGCAGGATAATGAAAAATTCGTGAAAAGTCACATCTATCTATTTAGATAGATCTAGATAGATAGACGTATTTTTCATTATTCGAACAACAAGGAAGGTGTGACGTCGCGACGTGTAGCATTCTGCATTCTGGTACAAACTTAGTTTGTCAAATTGTAGTCATTAACGCATCACATTTACATGTAGAATGAGATTTAATACTCATTAGTTCTCATTTGCAGTTCAATATATTAAGAGTACTCGAAGTTTCAATAAAATAAAGTATATACAGCGCTAAAAAGTACTACATATTTCTAATTAATGAAATTAAATGTCTCTTTATTCAGATTGAATTACTGATTTTCGAAATAATGAATTTACCAAACTTTCATAATACAGTAAAATTTACTAATCCAATTATAGTGGATGTATATTCTTCTTTAAGATTTTGAAAGAGCTATTATTTAAGTTTTATTGCGAACCGTTTTTAATCGCAAAATAGCTTAAGAAATATATATTTGGAAACAAAATAGAGTGAATAAAAGCATTCTCACATTCTTGTGCGCTTATAAAGAACTAGACAATATATCTATGAGAATATTACTTCGAAATAAGATTTTTCATGTTGCTGGTAAAACGTTATTAAATAAAATTAAAAATAGTTTGTTTGTTCGAGACGTGTTTACGCGATAAGCACTTTTTTTAATGCAACAACTGCTATTGTTTCCAAAGCAATAACGGAGGCTATCATTAAAAAAGCAGTCATTTTCAAAAACAAACACAGTTACGTAATAAGGTAACGTGATTGTTTCCAATCGTCGATCTTTATTACAGGTCTGACGATTAAAGAAGCACGTTTGCTTGTTTAATGATATGCGAAAATAAATATTACCTCGTAAGCCTGTATGATGACTAGCGGCTTGGATCTGGCTTTATTCATTGTATTAATGAAAATGCAAATACAAAACAGTATAATAAATTAATTCAATTAACAGTCAACCGGTGAAAATGCAGCACATCATTCACTCTGCACAACAACAAACTGATGGAACTTGTTTTCATTCAAGAGATTACAGAGTATCTAAGCTGGCATTTCACAACTATCACGACGCTTAAATTACGACAAATAGTAAACACCGCAATCCACCTGAGAGCGGTGAACAACACCGCTTTGTAATACGTTCACTGAACAACTGTGTTCTGATAGAGCAACAAAATGAATATGACTCCGCTCGTTCTATCGATAAAATATAATTACGCTACCTCGTTTTTTTTTTTCTCGCGTTCTAAGTATTCGGAATTATAAATATATATATATAAGGAAATTAACGAAGATTACCTATTCCAATAAGACACGTTTAATTAATGTTATCTTTTGAACGTTAGTATGCCACGTGGAAGCCAATAAGCATACGGGCATTCTATTCACAATATTTATTGTTTATCATACTAAAAATTATATAGGGTGTTACAAAATTCACGACCACGGACTATAATCATCCAAAGCTAAAGCGAATGTTCCTTTACCATTTCTTAATCTGAGTGATATTTTCTGACTTTTAGCAATTGTAGTGTTCCAGCGTTGATGGGAAATAACAATACACTTGCTTTCTTTTACTTATTTCTTTCACTTATTCATTACACTAATTTATTACACAATTCTTAATATAATATATATATATATATATATATATATATATATATATATATATATAAATTCACTACTATTTGGGCTTTCGGTCTGTTTTAATTAAAACTCAATTATTTAATAAGACCACCAACGCCCAACACTAGCTGTAAGGTTTCTTTTGTAAATATATTAGTGTAAGAGTAAAGTGTATTTTGCAATGTTATAGCTATTCCTGATGAAGTCAAAAAATATATTTACGAAATATTGAGTTTAGAACAATTGAGTTTTAATTAAACCGATAACCCAAATAGTAGTGAATAGTAGTGAAGTAGTGTCGCTGGTTAGAGCTGGAGATCGTCTGACGATCTCCAGCTCTAATCAGCGACAGACCGACTAGCTCCTGAAGATGACGAATGCGATCTCGTTGAAACGTAGAGTAAATAGTCCTTTTCAGGACAAAACTCACACGCGGCCAAGAACCCGAGAAACTACACCTACATATATATATATATATATATATATATGTATATATATATATATATATATAAAGATAATTATTTCGTGACCTTTGTATGTTATGGTAAATTCAATTTGTTGGCGATTTAAGGTCTGGTTTTACTTCAAAATATATATATTTAAAAAAAACTATCACATACTCAATACAGAAAAGATAACATCATGAAAATTAAAACAATCTTAACAGATAATAATTATCCACCACAACTTATAGACCAAACAATTAAAAAAAGAAAACACCAAATATACAACACTGCAGACACCAATAACAATTTAAACAATGACACAACATATATCACGATTCCACATGTTCCACAACTATCAGAAAAAATTAAATACACTTTAAAAAAATATGATATAGCTACAACATGTCATCTATAAAATACCATGTTGCGATTGCGATAGTTACTACATAGGCCAAACTAAACAATATTTATACAAAAGAATACAAGCCCACAAATACTCTAAAACAGACAAAACTGCTTTATCTACACACAAACTACAATGCGATCATCATTTCGATTTTGAAAACACGCAGATAATTAATAAAGAACAACACAATGAAAAGGAACATTAAAGAAATGATTACTATTAAACGGGAAAAAATTCTATTAACAACAGAAGTGATATAAAAAATTTAAGCAGTATATACTATAACTTAATTATGTAACGATCTGCAATTTACCATTATAATATACCATATATTTTACCATATTTACCATATATATATATATATATATATATATATATAATTCATTTATTAATTATCTCTATATTTCGCAACGAGTTTGTTGCTTCTTCAGGACATAAAAATGTAGAATTTAAAAAATAAAACTTTTTTTGGAACAAAAGAAGTTTCAGTTTTTGATGATTGTCATCCTATAATTTCGTCTAAATTATATATATATATATATATAATTATATATAATATATATATATACATACATACTTATAAGGGTGGCTCAATTTTTTTCCTGATAAAGCGTATGGCAAAAAAGTAATCTATAGAGGAATAAATTGCTGAAGAGACCATAGTTGTCGGATTGGAGCCGCCAAAATTTCGGTGTAAATATCAGTTATTAATACTAAAAAAAGAATGGATTCTTAACAAATAAAGCATCATTTTTCTATTATTTTTTTATGCAAACATATTTTTTCGTTCCAGAGCGTCACATAAAAAAAGAGAAAAACAAGGATTTGAAATTTGAAATTTCAAAATTATTATTGATGTGAAGGAATCATCTACATCGTCTGCAGCATCTTCGCAAATGGAAAGAAAACCATCAGAAATTCTGAATCTAGATTATCACATATATTAACGCCATAACGCTGTTATTTATAATTTAAAATTGTTTGAAAAAGGCAGTAATTGCCGAAACATGTAAGAGATTATTTTAAATATAAAGTAAAGTAAAACAGACCTTAAATCGCTGACTATCTAAATTTACTTTAATATACAAAGATCAAGAAATAATTATCTATGTATATATATATATATATATATATATATATATATATATATATACCTATCTATAGGATAAAATAAATTAAAACGGGCAAGCGCTCTGTCAATTAAAAACTCATTTATTAATTATCTCTATATTTCGCAACGAGTTTGTTGTTTCTTCAGGACATAAAAATGTAGAATTTATAAAATAAAACTTTTCTTTTAACAAAAGAAGTTTCAGTTTTTGATGATTGTCATCCTATAGTCCGTGTGCGCGAATTTTGCAACACTCTGTATTGTATTATATTTACAATTATACAGAGTGTCTTTGAAAAAGATAATATCACTCCTCTGTCGATCTGCGATCTGAAGACTATAAATAAATTCATTTTGATAGGATAACTGTAAAACACTAAAACAAAATTCGTACAAAAAAAATTTATTATGCATCTAAAAAGAAATAGACTCGATTATTATAGCGACTACCTAAACATTGGTCATAAAACTAGTTACAATTTAATTATTCCGTTATTTTAAACACACATTGTTTCAAGGAAATACAAGGATTACATATACTTCTGTAAATTTGTATCTAAAGAATATCTCATGTCAACTTCATACAGCTACAGCAATTTGGATTTATTCTGCAACTAAACTTCTTCTGGTATACGCCACGGCTTAGATTGACCTTGTATTTCTGGGTTAAAGAAAAATATCCATATTTTACCAAAACTGCCAAGGTACCCAATGTCATCAAACATTACTCACTCCCAAATGATGGTGCAGAATGTCATTACGTTATCATGTATCGGTGCCCAACCTAACTACTGCTAATTTGTCTATCATTCTCCAACTGGTTCTTCGCGGCAGCGACGTTATTGTTCTTTATTGTAGCGTTTGGCAATCCACTTGGGAATCACCTTCTAGGGATATTCGTTAAATCAATTGACTTACTTTTCGATGCTGCAAGCTGAATTACTCAAATACTCTACGGAATCGTAGAACGATTTCGGATGTTTTAGCACTCTCTTTCCATAGAAATAAAAGGACGACTTTTTGAGAATTTGCCGCGTCCATAGTGGCTAAATTAACACTTGAAAATGCGCGTGAAAATGGGAAAGAAGAAACTTGGTCCTGCATTATTCAACAGAGTCGCAATTCCCAGAATTTTGAAAATATCCTTCATATACTAGAACGTTTCACTATAACGATGTCTTTTCGTTTACCTGATCAGCTATGGTAAAATTCAACGAATCAATATTATGATGAAGAACTAATTTTTACTTTTCGAAAAACACAAATTTTGACTATTTTACTAAATCAAAATGCTACTTGCGTTGTTCCACTGTTTCAAGATTAATTTAACTAATTTTGATCATTTCTTTTCTCCACGTCTTACATAAATTATTAAGTTCGCTAGTATTCTGCTCGTTATAATCGTAGGAGTTACCATATTCTGATAAAATATTAACATCATGCATTTTCTAGAGAAAGATATTTTTTCGTAGTGAAGTGCGACCAGTTTCAAACAAAAGGAGATTAAAAATATTGAATTAAGTTGTAACTGCAATACAATATTTAAATATCATGTGTAACTATGTAGGTATTTTATAATGGGTTTATATCTTCTAATTTTATTCCAACTTCTGGTGTGACACAGGGCTCTAATCTGGGGCCACTGCTTTTTGTACTGTATATTAATCACCTACTTGCTTCCCTATCGTGCTCAGTTTTGGCTTATGTAGATGATTTAAAAAACTACACTAGTGTCCATTCACTGGACTATATACTTCAACTACAACGCGATTTAGTAACCAGATTTACGCTAGATATAAGCAAATGTTGCCATGTTACATATTGTAGAAAAGTGAATTCAGTTGAGTCGGCATATATATTACGTAGTAGGGATTTGCAGAAAGTTGAAATAGTGAAGGATGTCGGGGTGTATTTTGAAGTCGCTGCTTTTTTTCTTATCACATCCTCAATTTATGTGACTGCTTCTCGTAGTCTGGGTTTTGTTCTGCGATCCTGTAAATTCTCCAATGATGTCAGTGTTTTTAAGAGTCCTTTCTATATACTAGTCCTAAGTAAATTGGAGTACGCGTCACAAGTATGATCGCCAAACTATGTTTAATCTCCAGCTTTCGGTAGAGAAGATTCAGCGATGTTTCCTCAAGTTCTTATCCTTTAGGAATGATGACGTTTATTCCCTTCGCGGCATTAATTATACGGCTCTTCTAATCGAGCATGACATGGATGCCTTAAGTTATCGCCGGGAAAGACTCGTTTTGTATGGAAAGTGGTTAATGGTGTCATTGAATTGTCCTTTTCTCCTATCTTCCCTTAATTTCATGGTTCGTAGATTATGTTCCCGTTATTCATGTACTTTTTCCATCCCATTTTCGTGAATCAACATGCTGCAGTCATCTCATCACCATTAACAAAGATGTGTAGAGCTGCTATCTTGCATTATAATGATATATTTCTTTACTCTATTAATCAAATCATGTAACTTCCTTCTTTTTCTCTTTTATACATGTATGTATGTAACTTATAATTTTGTCCTGTAATTAGTCTTTGTTGCTGTTGGACAATAAAAGCCTATTATTATTATTATTATTATTATTATTAGTATTATTATTAGTAAACATTAGAAAAAATTCAAAGTATGTCAGTTTATGTATATCATTGAGGATAACAAACATAAAATAGATTATAATTACAGTCTTATTAAAACAATATAAAAGTGATTTAAAACAATTAAAAAAATTGCAAAATAGATTCAATAATATAATATGTAATAATTACTGCCACCGAAAATAATATTTGTAAATCAAATATGATAACAATCACAATATTTTTTCAAAATTGATCTCTTATCTAATGAATAATTAAGCGGCGCCAGACGCATAATTACAATGAAAATTAAGTTCAATTACGCTTAGGAAAAAAACCATCCGACTTTTTCATCTTACCGAAACTTTTAAATTTACTTGGATATTCAATATAGCGATGGCAATCTTGATGGCAATATAGTATAGATTTCATACTTAACAAACGCTTTATAAAATCGAAAAACAATAATCTCATAATAAAAGAATAATGAGTTTTCGATTAAAAACCGGTAGCAAGTAATTGTAAATACGATTTTATATACTGATAAAGTATATATTTGACAATATGTGAGTCGTTGTTATCAAGTGGAAAATAAGTGGCAATACACACCGGAAACTGACAAACGGGAAACATGTATTAAAGTTTCGCATACTAAAAATAAAAGTTTTAATCGAAGCTACAACAAGAATTTGATTGGAACTCAAGTTTTTGAAAAAAAATCTAAAATAACTTCCAGGACAGACGCATTTCATAAAGCAGAAAAAAAATATTACGTATTAAATCTCACGATAAAAACTAATCAAAACTAACATAATTTTCATATTCCCATATATGTAAAAGTACAGTTACACAGTAAATGTTCATATCCTCAAAATTATTCAAATGAGTTGAACGAATTGAATTATCAGGCAGTCACTCTCTTCTTCTCCGCGTCCAAATTTGTGAATATAAATTAATGAAATTTGTAGCATTCCAATAATTAGGCAAAGAATACGAATTTAAAAGAATAGTATGTAGTGTAATGATTTTTAAGCTAGAGAACAGTTTACCAAACGAGGCGATGCTGAGTTTGGTAACGTTTGCGAGCTTAAAAAAATATTTCGACGAGTTAAACACTATATTTTTTCTATGACCTCGCCTTTGGCATTATAACAAACTTAAAAAAATTATGTAAACAAATACCTTATTTTCAATTAAAAATTACAAAACTGTAGATCATATTTAAATTAGTTATGATTTAAACATTAATACATAGAATATGTAGACCATAAGGTCGATGGCTTCAAATTTTCTCACAATTTTGCAAAATATGCAAGCAGTTCAATTTCCGAATATGCATTTACGATATTATCAGCCCTCTATTCAATGAATTTTACATAGACTTCTTCATACCTCTTTCTCGATTTTTCTCGTAATAAGCTCGCATAGGTCTTAAAAATTACAAAACTGTAGATAATATTTAAATTAGTTATGATTTAAACATTAATACATAGAATATGTAGACCATAAGGTCGATGGCTTCAAATTTTCTCACAATTTTGCAAATTATGCAAGCAGACAATTTCCGAATATGAATTTACGATATTATCCGCCCTCTATTCAATGAATTTTGCATAGACTTCTTCATACCTCTTTCTCGATTTTTCTCGTAATAAGCTCGCATAGGTCTTAAAAATTACAAAACTGTAGATCATATTTAAATTAGTTATGATTTAAACATTAATACATAGAATATGTAGACCATAAGGTCGATGGCTTCAAATTTTCTCACAATTTTGCAAAATATGCAAGCAGTACAATTTCCGAATATGTATTTACGATATTATCAGCCCTCTATTCAATGAATTTTACATAGACTTCTTCATACCTCTTTCTCGATTTTTGTCGTAATGAGCCCACATAGGTCTTCTCAGATTGATTTACTACTTCTGTTGGAGTATTGGGAATATCTAAATCACTTTCTGTATCAGAAATCATGATAAACCTACAAATTGCACAAACTTACGTGATTTAAAAATGACGCGATATAGCAACAGCAAGCAACTAGACGCAGGTGAGAATTAGTAGGTAATTTTGGTGACTAGGGATGAAAGTTAACGTTATGGGATTTTCTCTCACTAATGACGGAAATCAAATTTTCGCTGCAGTATTCGGTGACGAAAAATGTCTTTTTATAAAGGGTCGTCGAAAAAATAATAAACTCTACTACTTTATCTCTAAAATTATTTCAATTACTTCAATTACCTCTGGTGTAATAAATAAAAATTGCACTAAAACAGTATATAGCTTTGATGAAAAAATAAATGCCCTATCAATAGACAATTAAATATCACATTTAAGACAACCAGTGATAAATTTAAAAGATTTGGCTGTATTAATATGGAAAAACGAAGTTGAGAACCGTGAACATGTCGAAATAAATAAGTTAACGTAATTGTGGTAATACAGTATGAGCTAAAAGAAATAACACAAAAGCTAGAAGGCTCTCAAATATAAACATATCAATCATAATACATAGATAACATTTTAACTAAAATAGTACCCTATGAGAAAAATTATTTAGACAAGAGATGGCCATGGTTGGGAGGATCACTGTCTTTGATAAGTTCAGTTTGTTGTTGGAAATTAAATGTCGGTTTTGATTTGATGTAGCTTGGTTATGTTAGCTAAAGAAACTGACAATTGAATCATGTCGAATAAAACTTTAAATCGAAACTGACATTTAATTCATGTCAAATAATAATTCAAATCTAAACTGACGTTCAACCAACATGTAGAACCAACAACAGCCTGAACCTATCAAAGACAGTGATCCTTCCAACCATGGCCATCACTTATCTAAATAATTTTTGCTCATATGGTATATTACATACCGAGGCTGAAAGTGGTTCATAGATTAGCAAGTTGCGAGAGTCGCGCAGCGTCGAGGAGAACTTAATCTCAAGACGGGAATGAATCTTTCCGCCGAGGTTTGTATACTATTTTACTCACGATCGGTTAGTAATTAATTATTATATAAACTATTAAATCACTAAATTTAAAAAATATAATAGTATTAAATTTCATGACATATTGATAAATGCTTTTCATAGGTATTGTTGCTAGGTAACCTAACAATTAATAGTGATATTTCTGAGGCATTACTAAATTATTATTATATTATTAAACGATTTTAAACATGGTCTTTCTCTAACAGTAAACACTCATGCAAATTCTAATGTAACAATTAATATTAATTCCAAAAGCGAATAAATTTTATACTAAACCGTTGCCTTGTTATTTACTTAATAAAGATTTCTGAATTGTTTTATTATAATTTGATTTACTTATTTAATTGACACTGACGTTACTACACTGAAATACTGAAATGACATTACCTAGGCGGTAAAGTGCTATTACCTACCTCGGTATGTAATAACGGATTTTCTAACCGGTTTGATGGTTAGAAATGTTCAGTTTACCAACCAATCGTGAGTAAAACTCTTTACAAAAGCCATATCACAAGTATACCCTATATTGAATAATAATAACTAGAGAACGGACACGCTTACCACCCAGTGTAGTACTGGCGAAAGGCTGTATTTCTAAAATATTTAATTTTATTTATATAATTGGGAAACGAACGGGTGGTGATCTATAAAATTACGAAATACATATTTATTTGTTGAAAAGTGGTATTTATAAAGTTTTTAATTTTATTTATATAATTGGAAAACAAACGGGTGGTGATCTATAAAGTTACGAAATACATATGTATTTGTTGAAAAGTTGTATTTTTAAAGTTTTAATTTTATTTCTATAATTGGAACATTTTTATTTGTTCATTTTGTCGTTCAAGTTGAGTAAAGGAGTATTAATATTGACTAGCAATAGTTTCTCAAGGTTTTCTTCTGTCAATTTTGTTCTCTTTGAATTAAGTACATCCTTATAAATAGAAAACGTCCTTTCTACATCGCAACTGGTTATAGGTGCATACTGGAAATATTCTTTTATTTCTTCATATTTAGCCGTTAGATTTTGTGGAATTGTCTCCATACATAATTGCTGCAATGTAATTAAATCTGGATTTCTATTAAGAATTGCTTCAAACTTTTGCCGAAGGCCACATCCGAAGTCACTTGGAATACTTTTCAAATTATTAACAGCCACATCTAATGTGGTTAATCCGTCATTTAATTTGAGATTTCGATTTTCAAAATAAGTGATTAGTTTTGGCAATTTTCCAAAGTGTTCGTGAAGAAAGTACAACTGATTTTTTAAATTTGGGATTTGTGTGAGCTCCTTGCACTCACCAATACTTCTAGCATCCTCCTTTAGCAGTGTTACGAAATGTTTTAGACTATCGAAATTCTCAGCATAATAAGTAGTAGCTTCCAGCCATGTTCCCCATCTAGTTATTACTGGAGTGGGAGGCAGTGACAGAGATGGAAATTTTTCCCTGAAAAGAGCTACTCTCAATGGTGCTTTTCTGAAAACTTTTTTAAAAGCTGATACAAGTCTATCAACTTCCGGAAAAGTGTCTCTGATATATTCACAGATTCTGTGGAGATCATGTGCTACACAAGTAATATGCAGAATATTAGGATATGTTTTCTTCAATAGTCTGCCTGTTTTTAACATATACGCAGCGCTATCACTGACAAATAAAAGTATTTTTTCTTTGTACGTGGTGTCCGAATGAAGCATTTTTTGCATATTCTCCTTAATGGTTTCAGCAACTGTTTCCGCATCAACTCTATTTATAACACTTGTTGCTATTACATATGAGTTACAGGGAATAGTTGGATGTAGTACACCAGCTACAACATTTACCACACAGCGTCCTAACATATCCACCGTTTCGTCGGCGCTTATCCATATGTATTGATTTAAAAGATGGCTTCTAATGCGTTCTACTGTTCTCGTATAGCACCTAGAAACATAATATTTGCGTAAAGTTGATTCATCAGGAACATTTCGACCAGTATATTTTTTCTGAAATATTTTTAAAGTGGGATTGCTAAGTTTATTTAATGGAATATTAGCCGCCATAAAAGTTTTACAGAGTTCAGATGTGTTTGCGATCCTAAGTGACGAATTATTGACGATATTTTACGGATTTTGTAATAAATTTCGGAATCACTGACAATGGACATACAATCAGTATGACCGTCAATCCAACTCGCCATTGTTTTACAATGCCGTTCTCGACATTCTTCCATATCATGTCTGAAAAAGTAACTTAAACAATGCTCTAGATCTAAATAAATGAAAACTAAAAATATGTGCGTAAGTTATTGAAACTGAACGAAATTCAATGCACACTCTTACGTCGAAATAATTGGTAGAAATAGATTCAATCAAACGATATTAAACAAGATCTATCACAAAAATTACGATGTTATTAACAGTTAAAACTATGAAAACAAGAAACTTACTCACAGCACTTTATTTATCTTACGAAATATAAACTAATAAAATTAATAACATCAATTTAAAATAATTTTGGCAAGCTTCCAAAGGATTATTCTTCAAATGGTTTAAAAAATTGTAGATTCGCTGGTATAAGTGTAGAATTGAATGGGAATTATGTTGGAAAATAAAATAGATTTTTTATCCTAAAATAAGTACTTCATTGAAAAGTCGCTCTCCAGTCAAATCACCCAAGTATTTATACTTTTTGGCAATCGTATTATTTAACGTTAAATAAGAATTTAATGTTATCTGCCTGCCATTGTAAATCGCGCTATTGACGGATGTAATATTAACTTCATGTTACTATACAACAATATTTAAAAAATTAAAAAGTTAGGCGCGTCTTATCATAACCACATAAATCTATCGTTAAAGATAACTTAACGTTTCTACCACATTTCACTCTAAGATTAATAATATCACTATACTTTGCAAATAATTAGCAATGTTTTTCCTTATCGTTAAAATAACCGCAAGTATAATTAACTCTTTACTAAAACCGATTTATTTCACCTATTAGAAAACAACTTTCTTATGTTAAACGATTTGCGAATTGGATAAATTATTACTAAATAGGGAAAGCGATAAACAACAATAAGTTAAGAAATTATTATATTCTTACTTGAAACTATTTACATAAAGGAAAATTGAAAATGCTTCAGTAAATATGTAAATCCCAAATAGGAAATGAAATTAATTTGCACATAGATTTTATAAATACGTAATGAATACAAACTAGCTTGTTAATTGAGCATTACGTTGTAAATTCAACACATAAATATACAAAGAAATGTTTTTTTAATCCACCCAATGATTTTAAAGTCCACTACCAAAAATATTTTTTAACAACTATAAAGTATAAAGCAGCAAAATAATATTTTATTAAAACGCGTTTAAAGATCAGAAGGCGTAAAATTTTTTTTTACAATAAATTTCAATAACGAACAAGAAAATTCTTAATATTTTTATTTTTTAATTAATTTGATTGTTCTATATTTTCTGGCCTGATTTTGTGTCCAGTCCTCGTATTCAATTTCATCTCAAACTGTTACGTATATAATTATTTATATATTTTTTGCCACATCTAGTTTTAGTTTTTTTATCCCTTATCGCTTCACTAGTCCTTTTTCGGAAGTATGCATTTTCGTTTCTAACCTATCGTGTCCAGACTGTCCAGAGTGCTCTGATATTGAACCATTGCGTTTTAAACTTTGTTTATTTTAAATTCCTATTAAACATGTTTTGCACTTTTCGCAATAGTTGGTTTGTCAAATGTAAATATGTATAACTAAAATGAATTTTAATTAGTATTTTCATTCTATAAAATCGCTTAGGAATTGTTAATTTCTAATGTAAGTGCATTTTCGTATTTTACTGTGTATGGCTAATCTATAAATATTTTTACTCGCGATCGGTTAGTAAACTAAACATTTCTAACCTTCAAACCGGTTAGAAAACGCTCTATTCTATACCGAGGTAGGTAATAGCACTTTACCGGCCAACTTATGTCACTTTACCGGCTAGCTTATATCAGTTTCCCGGCTAAGTAATGCCATTTCAGTATTTATGAAACGTCAGTGTCATTTAAATCAGTAAATCAAATTATAATAATACTATTCACAAATCTTTATTACAAGACGTTTTAATACAAAACTTATTCGCTTTTGGAATTAATACTGTTACATTAAAATTTCCATGACTGTTTACTGTTAGAGAAAGACCATTTTTAAAATCGTAGGATAATAATTTAGTAATTTGTCAGAAAATATCACTATTAATCGTTACGTTACCTAGCAACAGTACCTATCAAAAGCATTTGCCAAAATTCCATGAAATTTAATATTATTATATTTTTGAAATTTAGTGATTTAGTAGTTTATATAATAATTAATTCCTAACCTATCGTAAGGAAAATAGTATACAAACCTCGCCGAAAAGATACATTCTCGTCTCGAGATTAAGTTCTTTCTAATCTCTTGATGGCATTACCATCAACCACTTTCCACTTTGGTATGTGATATACTATATCAGGTCTGATAAAACAAATACAGTTTCGAGACGTTATGTAGCAATAAATCGTTTTATTTGATAGGTTGACCCAAATTCTGTTTTTATTAACAGATGGACAAAAATTTTTAAATTTTATTTTAAGATTTTAAAATTTAGACCTGCTTGATTTGAAGAAAATCTTAAGAATAGTTTAAGTTTTTTAAAAACAATTTGGCCTTGACAGAGAAGCAAAAACAATTTTTTTAAGTACCCATTTTGTCGATAATACGGCAAAATTTTATTAATAAAAGTTGTTCAGGATGATAAATTAACAAAATTTCAGGAAGATCTACATACTTTGATTAAACCGTCATGTTTAATGACTAAAAAAAATAAATTTTATTTATTAAACATTTTCATTACAGAATATTGAACGAAGCAAATAATATTTACGAAAAATTTAACTTGCAAAACGTAATAATAATGATTTAGAATAAATAATTTATTCAACGTAACTCCCAGAAGGCCCACGGGAAAACAATCGTTCAATAATCTTAAGTACTGTCAGATTATACTCTGTAGTTAAGATTATCTAGCAATATTTAAAATTTGAACTAAGGGATACTACAAATTAAAATCTGACAGTACTTCAGATTAGTAAACGATTGCTTTGTCATGGCGTCCCAGCGGTTATGTTGAATAAATAATTTATTGTAGATCAATGTTATCATTACGTTTTGTAAGTTAAATTTGTTGTAAATACTATTTGCTTTTTATAAAGAAAATGTTTAATAAATAAAATTAATTTCGTTGAATCTTAAAAAATTCACGGCTTAATCAAAATAGGTAGATTTTGCTGAAATGTAGTTTAGGGCCATAATTTATTATTCTGATTGTTTTTCAAAACTTATGCCGAGATATCAAAACGTCTGTTTTAATTTATATTATCCTTTTGAAAAAATTCGGAAAAAAATTTCAAGTTAGTATCATATGTTACCAAAGGCGCGCAGGCACAGCGATGGCGTCTGAAGATGGTCACAAACAAAACGAAATCCGTAGTCGTATCGCACAATAGTCTGGGAGCTTCTATTTATTGTGCATGCCCTTAGTCAGTGGAAACAGGTGTGGGTTACTACAATCAAAGATGGTACTGTTTGGTTACGGAAGCTCAGTCTGAAAATGGAGAAAAGGGATTGCGCAATCTTAGGCGCATGCGCATACAGACTTAACAATACAAACGCTAAATCGAAAACGAAACGACAAAACGCTGCACAGGATTCCGCAACCTGAAAGTAAATGTTCAAACTCAAACTTGCTATAGATTGAAAAAACAAAGGTAAAGAAAAGGCTTGACAATAGTTAACTCGTATATTAACAATTTAAATTTTGTTCATAATAAAAACAAACAAAAGATATAACTCTGTTCAAAATTACATATCTAAAATATACACCCTGTATGAAAATCACACTGTTTATATGATATTAAGACTTTTTGCAATGTTGAACATATGAAAAGAAAATAAAAGGGTGATTAATAAATAAACTAAAACTAAGCTAATAAATAAATTAAATTAATAAAGAAAAATAAATAATAAGATAAATTACAAAGTGAATCGGAATATCAAGCTAGTCAAAAAAGTAGGAGGCATCAATAGTCCATATTACAGATATAATTGAATAAATTAGTCTTCACCTTCATCTTTCTTTTTTGTTTATACTCGTGTGAAGCAGATGTTTACAATTACAGAAGAGATTCCCACTATAAAAACAAATTTAGAATATCTTCAAGAGTATAAAAAGCAGTAAATGGTTAGAAAATATTACGTTAACAATTAATTTATATAAAAATATATATGAAAATAGAATAGAAATAACTACAAATATTTAATATATATCCAAATGTAGTACTAATTTACGAAACGCTGCTTAAATTTTAAATTTGAACAGTTTTAGGAAAAATTCAAAAGTTTAAAAATTTACGATTTATGGAACTACAAACCCGTAATTCATGGAAAAAGTATAATATACCAAAACAAATCATACGAGTTCCACGTGTTGTCCTTAGGGCACGAAGATGCCAGGGGATGTTGGTGATTGATGTCGGTAATTGATTCGTCGGCCAAGAATTTCGTGGTTGATATAAAGGAGTCGAAGCCTTGATTACAAATTCAAACAAAAAAAGGGTTTCTTTCCTTTTTCGCTTCTAATTCTCAAACGGAACGGTGTCGGCAATTTCCATATGTATACGCTCTACGTTCTTATCCGCAATATGCGACTTCCAAAATACGTAGAATTACGTAAAACTTAATTCTCTCCAGAATGTAAAAAAACACTTAGAACAACTGATCTTCCTCACGGCACGTGAGCAAATTCCTTATATCGAGACGACCATCGTTACCAACGTTAAATAAATATAAAGAAATTTAAAACGTAAGACATACTGACATTAAGATTAATATATTGACAAATTTTAACGTCAGCATGACACTGAAAATTTTATCAGCACTTTCTCAAAAGGACGATATAAATTAAGACAGACGTTTTTCACTCCATGGCCAACGTTAATCAATATAATTTTTGATAGTATCTCAGTAATATTCTTAAAATTCTTTTCAAATCAAGCAAGTCTTAATTCCAAAATCTTAAAATAAAATTCAAAAATTTTTAGTCCATCACACCTGTTGTAACATCAATTCTGGGACAGCCTATATATATAGTTTTATTCGTAAAGAAGTTACTAACGGTTACCGACTGTCTATTACTATATAATATCAAACACTAAAAATGGCATAGTATTTCTTACTAGGAAACTAGTCAAATATGTTAAACGACCAATAAATTCAGGGCAGTATATATTTTTCAGTAAAGCTGTCAAAACATGTCTTTTGTAATATAACCGAAAGCTATAAATAAAGAAAATAAAGACATACGTGTGATTATACGATTACCGATAGAAAGAAATATAAGTATTTAATATTACAGTAGAATCTCACAAATTAGAACCACTTTTTGAAAAGTTCGAATTTCTGGACATTTTTTTTTTTCAGAAAATGATAAAATTATAATAAAACTAGTTATGTAAGCTTATTTTAACACAAAACAGTTTTTATTTATTAACATTTAATTAATTGAACATATTAAATTCATAGAAAAACTTTTAAAAAGGTTGTTAATTATTAGGTATTTAATTGGTTTTTAACATAAAATCAGTAATACTTGTTTGTTTTTTTTGATTTATTTAAACTGGATACAACGATATCGTTACGGACGCCCTAAAGGTTAGACATGTGTTTACTGGAAAATATATCACTGGTTTTCCACCATTTTATAACATTATTGATGCCTTCAAGGACTTTTAAATGAGGAATAGTTGGCGTTATGTCGATAATATCGACGTCGCTGCTATCTGAAGCCTCCTCATCGCTATTCTCTGCATCAGATCCGTCAGTAAACACATCTTCATTCCATTCCTCGATTTCATTTACATTTACGGAATTGTTTGGCATAATTTCATTCAAAAGATCAAGATTTATTTGAAGAACTTCAATGCAATCCTGATTTCGTTGAGCCAATTGTGCTAGTGGCAAATCATCATCGCTGTCGTAATCGCCTGAGTCCCAATTTAATAATTTGGACCAAGAATTTTTTAACACTGTCTGTTGTACCTCATCCCATACTTATTTCAACAATATTATTGCATCTCGGACTGAATGCCGTTTCAAAAGCTTATCAATATCACCACCATCACCAATTAATTGAGATAGCAACTTACCTCTGTAAATAAGTTTTGTCATTTTAATAGGATTTTGATCCATTGGCTGCACAGCTACTATTACATTTGGCGGCAAGAAATATGCAATTATATTACCATCCTCACATTGAAGTTTATCAATTGGTGCATGAGCGGAACAGTTACCTACAAGCAGAAGAGCTTTTGGGGCCAAATTACTGTCTTCAAAAAATCGGATGACCTGTAGAACAAAAAAAAAAAAATTAAAAAATATGGAACTTAAAATATGCATTGGTTAAACATACTTCTTTGATAAATATCTTGTGAAACCAATCATGAAAAATTCGGGAAGTCATCAACGCATTTTTCGAAAAGTCATAATGAAGTGGGTTATCAAATCCTCTGAAGCTTCTTGGCTTTTTAGCTTTTCCAATAACCAATGGTTTTAATTTGTGTGAGCCATCAGAATTTGCGCCTAGTAAAATTGAAGCGCGTTCTTTTTGAATTTTAAATCCTTGGGCACTTTTTTCACAAGCAGCGACAAATGTTTTATCTGGAAGGCAACGGAAAAATAATCCGCTTTCATCAGCATTATAGATTTGTGTTTCCAATAACCCCATTTCCGCGACTTTTGCAAGAAATCTGTCTAGAAATGGAGTGACCTCACCAACATCACTCGAAAGTATTTCACCACCAATTTTTAAAAATCGTATTCCATGACGGGTTTTAAATTTGGAAAACCATCCATCACTTGCAGTAAATGCGTTTTCATCTTTATCGGGGTACACTTCAATAAAAATTGACTTAGCTTTTGCTTTTAATACGGGTCCTGTCACTGTGTTCTTCTTTTCACGTTGATTTAAAAACCACATATAAAGGCGCTTTTCCATTTCCTCATATTCTGCCTTATGTAAAGATTTTTTTTTTGCTTCCTGATAGGTGCTGGTAACTGCATCCATTATTTCTGTTTTTTTTGATTTTATGTAGCTGATGGAAGATTTTGTCACATTAATATCTTGAGCTAAACGATTTCCACTCACGCCTTCATTAAGTCTTTTTAATATTTTAACCTTAGTATCCAAAGATAAGGTATTTTTTTTACGTTTGTTTGGCACTTTTTTTAACTTTCACACGTATGAACACTTCACTTTGACCTTCAGTCATCAACTGACCCAAATTTCTACAAGCATATCAAATTTCACACGCATATGACCGAATTGTACACACCACGAATAACTCGGTGATTCCCCGTTTTATTTTTACTTTAATGAGCGAAAAAAAATCATTTGTAGTGAAAATACAAAAAAAATAAAAAAACTTCCAGAAATTAGAACCCCCTGTTCTAATTTTAGAGCGTTTAACTTGGTTTTTCGCCTATTTAGTTCAAAATCATAGAAACAAAATAATATTTTCTAGTGGAAATAAAAACAAAAAAAAACACTTCCAGAATTTAGAACCACAGGTTCTAATTTCAGAGCGTCCAATATATTGAAATGGCCGGTTCTAATTTCTGGACGGTTCGAATTTGTGACGGTTCGAATTTGTGAGATTCTACTGTATTAAGAAACTGAAAAATCTGATAAATTTGTATAGAAAATATTAATATTTGATTTTATTATTAAACCATATTTCGATTGTGCAATCTTCATAACTTAACTGCCCTTAATTTTTCAGAATTAAATTGAAAATAAAATGTTCCGGCTTTTTGTAAAATTAGATAAGGAAATGTCTCTGACAGGTTGCTCTCAATCATTAACGACAACAGGCGCTGAATGATTCACAAATAGAGCGAATTTGCTTATCAGGAAAATGTTTCAGATAAAACTATTTGTTTTTTGATGAGTCAATGCGTAATTAGAAAAAGATATTAATAGAGTGGGTAGGAACAAATTTTTATAATTTAGTAAAAATCAAAGTGCATTGTTTAAGGTGTTATTTCTTTGAAACTAATAAAGGCCTTTATTTATATATTAAACTCGAATTCGTGAATGGCGTTTAATTCATCACATGCATTAATTAATTCAGTTTCTTCTGTTTATAATTAATAAGATGTTATTAAAACGGACGTCTTAGAATTTAATGTATGCTGCACAATTATATCTGAATTTTATTGCAGCACGAAAAGTAAGCATAATGTAACTTAATAAAAACGCAGAAAGATTATTAATTTAATTATTGATGTAGGTAAAACCTCACCAATTTTGTATAATATAAAATATTATTAAAAATCAGGTGTGAAGAACACAATACAAATTCATATATTTGTGAATGTATCCTCTCCAGAGACGTAGATACGTATTTCACCTTTCTACAGGATCATCGGTACGCTCCTGCTGGAGAAGATATACATTCAACAAAAAATAACTACCCTGCTATCTCACAGAAATTATTAAGACAAAGCATGAAAGAATGTTCAGCGCTGTCTACATAATATTATTATTTTTTGTTGAATGTGTCTCTTCTCCAGCAGGGGCGTACCGATGATCCTGTAGAATGGTGAAATACGTATCTACGTCTCTGGAGAGGATACATTCACAAATATATGAACTTGTATTGTGTATAATATTTTATATTATTAAAAATACTTTTGTAAATAATTATTTCTATATGCACATCAGTTGTATAACCTTTCTTGTGTATAGGTCAAACACCAGTATTTTTACAAATAACTGGCACAACTAGAATAAAATTAGGTATGGAATCATGTCCAGAAGGAGTACATACAATCATTTTCCGTAGATTGCTCAAAACTTCATCCTTTTGGATTCTGAGTCTAGTTAGAGGCAGTAAGTTAATATGATCGCATGGTACAAGAAAGTTGTTATCTTCCGACCGAAAAGGTAGAGCCACAGCCAGTGACTTTATTTATGTTGAGAATCAGAAAACTTTGTATCACCAACATGAACTTTTCCTGGGATTCTCGAGTATTTACGTTTATGTTTTACAAAATGCCAAAACAATCATCTACCATAGTATCCATCTACCAAAGTATCACATGTTAGATGTGATCACCGTCAACTCATGACTACTTAACAGGAGAATCAAAGTGCAGCCAGGACAGAGAGACAAAATTTTTCCTCTGCTCATCTTCAAAACCGACTTGCCAGAACAATTGTGTAATCGCGAAATTGTCTATTCCGCTAAAAAGGGTAGGCCCAGCACTGGAACTCCAGAACCAACAAAAAAAAAAGGGAAATGTCAAGAAACTCGACTTAACGACGATATCGTAAAAGACCAATTTTCTCATTGGGCTGAATTCACAGAAGCAAGAGAGCGCTGCAAGAAACTGGGATGTAAAAGAAAATCTAGGGTAAAGCAGAAGTGCAAAATACATCTGTGTTTTCATTCCAAAAGCAATTGTTTCGCTACATATCATCAAAAACCAAATTAAAGTTTATTTTGTTACAAAATTGTTAGTATGCGTATTGTTCCTATTTGGGCACAAATAAAACAAAAAATACTCATTTTGTTAATTTTTTCAAAATTCCACTTTATACCAACATACATATGAGTAAATAGTTTTTCTACGACTGCTAGCGTAAATAACGAAAATAGCACTAACAACCCCTCTAGTAAATGCTTCATTACGCACGTGTGCTTTAAATACCCCCCCCCCCCACAAACACATTTAACTGTCAATTGTCAATTTTTAAAAATAATAAAGTAATGAAACAGACCCTTTTCGTGTGGTTAACGCCCAATCATGAAATTTAAATGCAATTTATTTTAGCATTTGTAATTGTTTAAACTGATTTTCTTAGTTCTGAGAAAACTTGCTGATGCATTTTTTGGTTCTTAAAGATCTTATGTTGACATTTCAAATTTGTATCTTCACAACCTTGTCTTCAACAAAAGGTAAAATTTTGTCGCGATCATGGCGGTCGTAGAACAAGTATGGTACAAAAATCGAGTTGTAAAGCGATTACGCCCTCGTGGAATTACACACTCGTGCGTAATATGCGTAATTTACAGCTCTAATTACGTAATATACTATTATGTCACAAGGGATATAAGTGCAATTTTGCGGTCTACAATATATCCGAGACCGCAAAAGCACTTACATCCCGAGTTTAATACTATATTTTTGCTACTACGGGCTCTATAGAGAGATGCTAGAAAATAACTATAATCTGCAAAAATGTTTAAGGTTTGCTTATGTACTATCGAATGCCAAAAAGTGATACAGTAGTGAAGTTACATGTAAAGTCAATTTTTAAACATTTTAGTATTGTGACGTTGCTAAGGTACTTAAGATCGTAGTAACGTGCAAAAGTCATTTTTGACACTTACACCTATCTGTATATCAACGTATATATTATTTGACACTTATAGGTTATTTGAATATTTAAATTTGACGCCTACATTTAATATATATCTACATTCACGCAGCCTAATTTAAACCGATTAAAATATGACTGTACCACCTTTTTCTGCATTCGATAGTACGTCAATAATTGTCAAACTAGTAGATGAGTAAGATGCTATGTACAGGGTGCGGCAGGGAAGCTTGCTGATTTGAATTGGACGCCAATGAGCGAGGCGTGGTCAGAAAGGGGTGGGGAGGGTCTCATTAGAAAGAGGGGGTTCTGAAGTTTTGTTACCCCATAAGCCAGTTGTCGTCATGCGTTGGATTAAGGAACAGCGTGCGTTCGTCGTCGAGGCCTACTTTTCCAACGGTCATTCGGTGGTCGCCACCCGCCCTCCGAACTCGGTTCAATATTCATCCCGCGGGTCCCGTTCCTGGCCGGCAATCGATTGTTTCGTGGGTGGACACATTCAGGGAAAGTGGGAGTGTTGCAAAAAAAGGCGCAGGAGGTCAACGGACATTCAGAACTCCAGAAAACGTCGAAAGGGTGAGGGAGTCGTTTTTGCGCTCTCCCCGGCGTTCGGCGCGTAAGCACGCTGCTGCTCTGGGGATTTCTGATCGCACAGTGAGACGAATTCTTCACAACGAACTCCAGTTTCATCCATACAAACTTGCTGTGGTCCAACAGTTGAGTGAACGCGATTTCGCTTCTCGCCAAACTGCATGTGAAGCGCTCAGTAACTTGCCAGACGACGCTCTCGTGTTTTTTAGTGATGAGGCCCATTTTCACCTTTCCAGCTGTGTTAACAAACAAAACATGCGGTATTGGAGTGATGTCAATCCCCACGAACTTCATGAGATGCCACTTCATTGTGAACGTGTTACTGTGTGGTGTGCATTGTCGAGAGTTGCAATAATTGGGCCTCATTTTTTCGAGGAAGATGAACGCGCTGTTACTGTGAATGCAGTTCGCTACAGAGAAATGATTGGGATATTTTTTCTTCCACAACTTGAAGAAATGGAACTTGGGGACGTATGGTTCCAGCAGGACGGAGCCACGGCGCACACAGCGAGAACTTCGATGGAGCTTTTGAGGGAACACTTCCACGAGCGCCTTATATCCTTGAGGGGTGACGTACCGTGGCCGCCGCGCTCCCCCGATTTGGCACCCAGCGATTTTTTTTTATGGAGATATCTTACATCCATCTCGTTTACAACGACAAACCCCGGACCCTGTAACACCTGAAGGACAACATCCGCCAAGCCATCGCCAACATTCCCGTCGATATGCTCGAAAGAGTGGAGCGCAACTTCAAATCAAGGGTAGATCAGTGTATCACTAATGAGGGCCGCCATTTTCCCGATGCCATTTTTAAAACTACTTAAAACAAAAATTCAGAATGTGTACTATACGATACAAAAAGAATTAAATCGATATATGAAGTCCTTTTTCTTTTATTGACTTTTCAAATCAGCAAGTTTCCCTGCCGCACCCTGTACATATGTTCTTATGTATAACCCGCGTCGTATAACTATCGGTATGGGAGCAAAGCACATAATATAAATAAATTCATAAACAAATCACATGTTAAACATTAAAATTAATGTTCAGCGACGTCAACAGGCATAGACCATGTGGGAATATGCAAGTAGTTGCGAAGTCAAAGAGGCAGCTGATGTTGCTTGTAGGTCTTTGTTACCAGTTATACTGAAATTATCGGATGCATAAAAACTTCAAACGTGTCTTACTCTGTCATCTGTCACTGCCAAATCTAATGTCAAACTACTTGCCTCCCTAGGGAGGCAAGTGAAATATTAAACCCCGCTGTCAAGGGTTACAAACGTACATAAGTCGTAAATAGCTGTTAGTTCCCTCCAAACAGAGCAATAAGAGCTAACTTACTAAGTCAGTAGTAGGAAAACTATATTACCAAAATTTTTCAACAAAATTTCAAGAAAAAGAGATAATAATCACACCTTATTTATAATTTCACAGACAGCATACATTAATCAACACAGATAAAGATACTTATCATCATAAACAACGCAAATAAATAAAGAATGAACTTAAATTGCATTTCGGAATTCTAATTAGAAACGAAATTTATAAAAAAAATAAAAGGCAATTGTTCCAATTAATCAGAACAAAGCAAGGTCTTAATCTTAATTAAATTTGTACTCACAACATTATTATAAAAACGATCTATGTATTTCGTTCTTATACTCATATGTTACAAACCATAATTACTTGCAGCTCAACACAGATATTTTATTTTTAAAATAAATTCATATCAAAATACGCAAACTATATAAATAACATGTCTAATCTCTATTTACAATCGCATTAACACAATCTCGCTATGTTTACAAAGAACAATGGTTTGACTTTCTAGCACAAGAAGATGTTACAAAGCAACAGAATGATGATCAAGATACGTGTCTACGTTATGAAATCGTAATTTCTTGTTTCCCTCTGTATCGTATATTACTCTACCTTGCATCACAATAGTAGACATAAACAAGACAACATCAGAAGCCTGTATCTCATCATATCAGTGTGAAATTTATAATAAACTTAACGTGAGAGCGCAAAGCTAGATGTAGTATTTGATAAATACAAATTGGATACGTCTTTCTATAAAATTTGGAAAATGATCCCAGATACATTTTTATTGCGTAATTTTTAAACTACATATGCTTAAAGATATTTTTCGGCGTTTTTATCCAGTTTTGATTTATTTATTACTCATAAATAGTCATCAATCACAACTAAAGCATTTCCATACATCTACACAAATATAATAATGATAAATGATGTGTTTCAATAACGTTATTTTTAAAAATTCCGCCATTTTGTCTATGGTAAAGATCAAGCGGCCATATTTGTTAAATGTCATGTTAAAGCATTGCCATTTACAAAATGATGCGCTATTCTCTCAATCAACGTTTATTAATTTATTAAAACGCATTATCAAAATGGAGGAAATTGTTCGATTACAAATCGTAAATTACATTCTCATTTCGATAGATATGATCGTCCTACTGTCAAGTGTATTCGCGTAAAAAAATATCGTTTTCTTTTAAAGACGATACATCACTTCTGCGTCGTCGTGCTGGTCGTTTACAAAAAAAAAACATAGCCGTAGTTAGGGAAAGTGTGTTACAGAAACTAAACACCTCCACACGGCATCGTTCGCAATAATTAGCCGTGCTACTACTCGTAACAAACCTTCATTGAATTTTGCATAAAGATCTTCACATCAAGGCCTAGAAGATTCAATTGACGCAAGAATTGAAGCCGTTTGGCAATGTTACGCAGAAACAGTTCTTTGAATGGCTGTTTGAAATGAAATGACGTGGCACTGATTTTTATCACAAAATAATCTTGACCTATGAAGCTCATTTCCACTTGAGTGGCTACATTAATAAGCAAAACTAGCGGATTTGGGGAGAAGAATCACATCCCATTCATGAACTACCAGTGCATCCTTGAAAAGTGACAGTTTGATGTGTGAATTTTGGTTCCGAGGCGTAGTTCAATGACCATATTTTTTTTTCAAAATGATGCTGGTGAAAGAGTCTTGATTAATGGTGTTCGTTATTATGAAATGATAACAAACTTTTTGGCAGCATTTGAAAAATGGATGTTTACTTCCAGTAAGAAGGTGCGACCTGCCATACAGCGAGAGGGATGCAAAGTAAATTTCTTGGTCGGATTATTTCTCGGTTTGGAGGCAATTGGCCGGCAAGATCGTGCGACTTTATACCTTTTAGATTTTTTTCGTTTAGAATATTTGAAGAGTAAGGTCTACAAGGATAATCCTGGAACAATTTCAGACATAAAGAATGAAATCTAACATCACTGAAATGGAGCTGACCTTATGCCTAAATGTGTTGAAAAATTTTTTAAAAGAGTTATAATCTTCCAGCGCAATTGTGGAGGCCACGTGGCCTATATACTCTTTCAGCAGACTTTGTACTTTAAAAATCAACAAAAACTTCCTAATGTATTACGAAGACGGGTTAACTAATTCACGCGATCGCCTAGAGTAGGCCGTGATATAAACAAAATACATTTTGATAACGGATACCTTGTCAGTTTATTGTTAGTCTTTTATAAATTTACGACGTAAGCGTGTTTTGTACGCAATTTTTTAAATTTTATCCTGCTACTAATTCAGTGGAAATGGATAATTTTGGACGTTGTGCTGTGATTAAGGGCCGGTTGTATAATGAAAACATTTAGAGAATAGCACATACGTCATAATGCGCTATGAACATTTACGGTTGGTCGAGTTCATTATATCCTATCTGATCCAGTTTAGGGGTGTTTATATAACAGTTGCGTGCCTCTTACGATTAAGTTATATTGGTGTTTATGTTTTTTTAACTTCAAATTTAAGAAATAGAACAATGTGTTACTTTTTTATACCATATATATATATACTGGTATTAACATACATGTATTACACTGTTATTGTTTTTATTGCATATGTATTGTAATATTACTTGGTAAAAATAAAATTTTCTAAATAATTTCATCTTACAGATGTTAACTTGTATTAATTGTCACAATATACTCTCTACACAACATGAAATATTTATATGTATCTTTATTGTAGCTTGGAATAAGCCAATATCTATTTCAAATTATAATAATTCTGATTTGATAACTGTAAAATAAACTTTAGCTGCTACGCTGAGTTCAAAATAATTTTCTAAAATAAGAAAGTTTATGAAGCGAACAATTTATTGTATATAATTGTTTCAGCCTTTATTTGATGAAATTCCATTATAACTATTATCAGAATAAAATAATACAAATTTTAATGATTTCACTTTTTAATTGACACTGCAACGATCGTTTCGCTCCACCTGAGCTTCATCAGACATATAACTAACTTATTTACAAATTTTTTAACACAAGTATACGGTAACAAACACATGTTTTATTTTAAATATTTGAAGGAATGGGTACTTTTTATTACTAAAATGTCTATTCACAAACTTTCACTTCGGTTTATACAATACTGTTATTAAGTAATAAAAACTAGGGGTTTACATTATATTACAGGGAGGTAAAGAAATTCTATGGAAAAATACAATATCTGACTGTCTGAGTATCAAATAAATAAATTAAGTAAGGGTGAATTATTTGTTTCTAATTGATCATTTAATATCTTGTCGGTTTTCTTTAATTTATTGATTTCAAGTGACTCTAATAAATTAAGTTTTTTGCCCTTATTTTCTACGTGTAATATTTTAAATTCTCTGTTAAAATTGTGGTTCGTTGAATTAATATGAGACGCATATGAAGAGTCACTTTTATTATTTCTAAATGAAGAAAAATGCTCTTTGATGCGTATTTCAAACAATCTACCTATCTGTCCGATATACGTCATAGGGCAACTACCGCAGGTTAACTCGTAGACTCCTGACTTTTTATTGTTGTTTGTCAAATCTTTATTGTTTTTTATAAATTTGGATAAATTGTTGTTAGTTCTATACGCTGTATTAATGTCAAACTTTCTTAAATATTTACAAATTTTTGTGCTTGAAGAGCCTATAAACGTGATCATTTTAAATTTTTGGTTGTTATTATTTAATATTGGGTAAACTTGTGATATGGCTTTTGTGAGGAGTTTTTTATTTAAAATGTTATCTATTATATTACTTTTACATTACTTTTACTTTGACATTAATACAGCGTATAGAACTAACAATAATTTATCCAAATTTATAAAAAACAATAAAGATTTAACAAACAACAATAAAAAGTCAGGAGTCTATGAGTTAACCTGCGGTAGTTGCCCTATGACGTATATCGGACAGACAGGTAGATCGTTTGAAATACGCATCAAAGAGCATTTTTCTTCATTTAGAAATAATAAAAGTGACTCTTCATATGCGTCTCATATTAATTCAACGAACCACAATTTTAACAGAGAATTTAAAATATTACACGTAGAAAATAAGAGCATAAAACTTAATTTATTAGAGTCACTTGAAATCAATAAATTAAAGAAAACCGACAAGATATTAAATGATCAATTAGAAACAAATAATTCACCCTTACTTAATTTATTTATTTGATACTCAGACAGTCACATATTGTATTTTTCCATAGAATTTCTTTACCTCCCTGTAATATAATGTAAACCTATAGTTTTTATTACTTAAGAACAGTATTGTATAAACCGAAGTGAAAGTTTGTGAATAGACATTTTAGTAATAAAAAGTACCCATGCCTTCAAATATTTAAAATAAAACATGTGTTTGTTACCGTATACTTGTGTTAAAAAATTTGTAAATAAGTTAATTATATGTCTGATGATGCTCAGGTTGGAGCGAAACGATCGTTGCAGTGTCAATTAAAAAGTGAAATTCATTAAAATTTGTATTATTTTATCCTGATAATAGTAACAATTTATTGAGTTAATTTTAATTAACTTATACTAGCAGCAATATTCATAACGAGGTAGATTTCAAGATTCACATTAATACTTCTTAAATAGTAATTTGCTTCCCCAATATCAATTAAATTCATTAGAATTATTGTAGTTTTATGAAAAACATAATTTTCGCAATTATAAAGTTTTTCGAAAATCACCCCTAATACCTCTGCTCTCTAAATCACCTACGCTTCTGGCACTTTTTGTCCCGATAAACTTTCCGATAGCGTTATCCTCTCGACAACTCTGTTTTTATCGTATTACAATATACAGATATCTTTATTGGTCAGATTATCGTGGGCATAATTTGCCGGGTACTCACAATTGCCGATATGTTAGTTATCCGGGCGATAATCACGTAAATACAAAACATTACCTGCAACGCGTTTCACTCACGCTGTTTATTCGAAGTCATTACTAGAGCTGAGGATGTTTGCGGTACGGCAGGACCGTATGTAGTGCATCCCCACAAGCGTATAAACACGATGCAGCGAAACACTTTAGTTAGTCGTGAACTGGCAACGTGATCGTGTGTTGCCTTGAGCTCTATTTAATAAGTATGACGGACGTGCCCAAGCCAAGAAAGCGCCCATTGTATAACGACGTGAAGAAATTTATCCGAGACTTTCCCGATTTGTATTATAATGGAGCAAAAGTGGTTTGTAAATTATGCGATAAACAGTTACTTTGCTGGGACAAATACGACTGTAAAAGACATGTTGAAAGTGTACACCACAAAGACAAAAAAAATAATGTGCTGTCTAAAACGCAATTCATTTTCGATTTATTGACAATGCTACTCGTCTGCGATGTGCCAGTTCACCTGCTAGATAAAAAAGCCTTTCACGACTTTTGGAATAAATACAATTCCAACATAAAGCTACCGTCACGGAGAACGTTACTCACCTATTTACCAATTGTGCGTGAGGAAATTGAAAACAGAATGAAAGCAGTAGTAAATGATAAACAGTTATGGGTATGTGTCGACGAAACGACAGATCGAAAAAAACATTCTATTGTGAATATTATAGTGCGTGTACTAGATCCTGTCAAATCAACATTTCCCATTTCATTAGCCAGCAAAAGATTGGAAAAGTGCACTAGCGAAGTAATTACGAAGGTAGTGCTCGATACGCTACAAAAATTTCAAGTTTCAACTAATCAACTCCTGATGTTTATGAGCGATGGTGCTGGGACAATGCGTTCTGTAGGCCGTTCTCTTAAAGCAGATTGTGAGAGACTTTTGCATGTGACATGTAAAGTTCATGCTTTACACCTTGTGGCACAAACTATTCGCCAATGTTATCCAGAGGTGGATGCATTAATAGCAACCACAAAAAAAGTGTTTCTAAAATCTCCCAAACGAATTCGAGAGTTTCACAGTCGGTGCCCTGGTATTCCCGAACCACCAGAGCCAATCCTTACACGTAGGGGAAGTTGGTTAAAGGCGGCATTTTATTATGCCAAGTATTTCCAACAAATAAAATCTGTGGTTCTACAATTCAATCCTGCCGAAGCTGTAGCCATTAAGGAAAGCCAGAGACTCTTTCAAAACCCTTCCCTTGATGCAGATTTACAAACTATTTATAACAATCATATAGGATTGTTTAACGCAATCGAGAAATTTCAAACTACTGCATTATCGTTAGCGGAGTCACTGCAAATACTGGACGATGTACACGCCCAGCTATGCGCAGTAAATGACAACAAAAATGTTAATGTAATAGAAAAGTTCGAGAGTGTGATAAACAATGATTTTGATTTTACCAGATTAAAACAAATTAGTAATGGTGCAAGTGTAGATTCGGTTTCTATCTATAAAGATTATTTTAATTGTGCGTGTGTTACATCCGTAGATGTCGAGCGGTCTTTCTCAAAATATAAAAAAATTTATTCATCACGGCGTACATCGCTCACCGCTACAAATATGGAAACGTATCTAATGCTACAAACTTACTGCAAGTCTTATTCACTTGGCGCTATGCTATAATAATCGTAAATAAGGTAAGTGTGTTATTTATATACAGTACACATAACTGACATACCTAAGTGATATAAATAGCGAATGCATGTAAAGCAATAAAATCACGCATGCATCACCGATTGAAATAAGGTCATTATATTCGTACGTTTAACTGAATACTATCCTGGCACACCGCAAACATCCCCAGCTCTAGTCATTACTCATTACTAGAGTAGACCAATTTCCATGAGCGCCGGTATGGGAGTGTAATTCGTAATATATTAGAATATGCGATAGAATAGGGACGCAACATGAGCTTGTTACCGATATAAGTATAGAAGTAGAGACATTTATTCTATCAGAAATAATTAAATATACATTTGGTTTTCTGCTATTAAAGTAATATGCATAAACACACGAAAAATAAGAATAGTACATCGGCGCACATGGCGCGCACGGAAATTGGTCTGCTCTACTCATTACTGCTATTTTAGCGCCGTTTTACTTCTATTTGTAATGGAAGATTTAAAAATAAATAAACGCACAACCAATTATGCAAAAGAAGAATGTTGGCGACTAAAAATTGCGGAATATTATGCACACATAATTGAAAGCAGCAGCAGTTGCAATTAAACAATCAAGAAATTGAATATAATAAATTAACTATTCAGAAATTCAAATTATAAAATCAAAAACTAGAAGAGCAATAATATATTTGTAAGTATGCTTTCTACACATATTACGACGCTAATTTAATCGATTTTTTTACACAACACATATATCATCTGTTTCCTTGATGTAACTCAATGCATCCCCACAAAGATTCAAAATCACTGCCTTTGATAGCTTAGTGGTTAAAGCGATGGCCCGACAAGCCATACACGTGGGTTCTAATCCTACTCCGGGCGAAATTTTTTCTATAAAAAATTCGAATAAATTAGGGTCGTAGTATGTGGAAAGCATATTTACATTTACATTACTTCGCGAAAAATGCAACAAATTTGAGCAATAATGTATTGTTTTGAACATTTTTGTGATGTACATATTTACGTTTACCTATATATTTAAATAAAAGAATTACTTTCGAACTGCTGCTACTAGCCTCAAGTTAAGCATTCTTTTAAAATTAACAAAAAAAAATTAACTTAAATTATAATTATAATTTGAAGCGCGGTTCTGTTACTGTCAAAATAATGCGTGATAATGCACTACAGTTACACAATTTATAACTAATATATGGAAAAAGTATACCAACTCCTTTTTATTCTTTGGAGAGCAATCCTGCCGAGAACTACAACTTGTAATACAGTTCATAACCTTATCCTTTGGATAAATATATCGGCCGGAATGTTATCGGGTAGATATATCTGAACATTGTACAACCGGCTTAAGTACCTTTTAAAGAAAGACATGTCTTTACTATGATGATGTACGAGATACATTGGGTGAGGGTTGTCCTCCGTATACAACCGTCCAAAAATGTGGAAATGCATTTAAGCATGGCAGGAGCCAGGAGCAGCTTCGAAAATGATCACCGTAATTCATTTGTAAGTCCAGAAATGGTGGATAAAGTCGATGATTTGTTTCCAAGTGACCGACGATTCAAAGCGCTGGAAATAGAGGCAGTGGGCGTTTGAAAGAAATGGGTGCTTTATATTTTGCACGAAGAACTTGATATGAGAAAGCTTTCGGCGAGACGGGTGCCGCTTTTGCTGATGGCGGAACAAGGACGTGTTCGCTACCATTTATCGATGAATAATTCAGAAATTTTTAAACGCACCACAACTGATTAGTGGCGCCGATTTGTTCCTTGTGACCAAACATGGGTACATTATTATACACCCGAATCTAAACAGCAGTCAAAGATGTGGACCAAACGTGGAGAACCAACTCTAAAGAAAAGCCAAGACAGCTTTATCGGCGGGAAAGTTGATGGCATCGGTATTTTACAACGTAAAAGGAATATTATTAATATAGACTATTTTCAAAACGGCAAGACCGTAAACGGCGAATATTACGCAAATCGTCTAGATCGTTTGAAGAGAGCTAAAAAGCTGAGCTGAAAAGCGTCCAGAAATTACTAAGAAGAAAGAGCTTTCACCATAATAATCACCTGTGTATTCTAGTACGGTAGCTACAAAAAAAAATTAAAAATTAAGGTTCGAATTAGTCCCCCCTCCCCCTCTATATTCACGTAGAACCAGCTGACTTTCATCTATTCCCTAAATTAAAAGATTTCCTCAGAGGCAGAGATTCGGTACAAATGAAAAGCTAACTTTAACAGTGGACGATTATTTTGTAGGGTTAGAAGAAAGTCACTTTCGAGACGGAATAAAGAAGCTTGAACAGAGATAGACCAAATGGATCGAAATAAAGTTTGTTTATTTAAATTATTCCTTTGTTTCTATACGACCTCGCAAATTAATCTACCCGCCCTCGTAAATAGAGGGTTTATTGTTTAATCAAAAATAAATTTGTTGTTGGAACACTTTTATATAAAAAATAATTACTGTAAATATGGAAATTGTTAAAATTTTCACTTATGTTATTTCTTTAATAATATAGTTTCGTCACACAGCAGCTCCTTTGAAATATTGTGTTATTTGAAGTAAGTTAAATCACTAAATTAGTCAGCATGTAGTTTATAATTTTTACTTGGTTCGAATAAAATTATTATAATATATTCAAGGTCTTGTTTAATTTAATATTTATAAGACTTGAATTTGTTGCTGGTATTATAATTCGTTCCGTTTTTTTACCATTAATAATAACACTATAAAATAGTAAATTCACTCAACAATAGTTTAACATATTTTCTAATATATGAATTCTTGGATTGCAATTGATAATGAAATAGTAGGTAATGTTAACGAACCCAAAAGAAACATGTATAAAATTGCAGTCGGAAATGCAATAATAGATCCAGCAAATTTCAAATAAACCTAGCTCAATTCCTTGAAGTTAATTTCTTAACAAACACCAATAGTTCTAATATTTTATAAAACGGAAGAGTTTCGATAATTTGTAAGTCTATACTATAAAATACAAACTTCTTGGAAAAAAATATTTTATTTTTCAACGTATTCTTCTTGTAACTCATTACTAATGAGTTACAAGAAGAATTTGTTGAAAAATAAAATATTTTTTTCCAACAAATTTGTATTTGAAAAGAATTGAATATTGGTGGACTATATGTACTTAATGAGTCATTAGTGGAGCAGACCACTTTCCGTGCATGCCATGTGCGCCGATGTGAGGATGATTGTATTACATCAAAACTAATAAAAAGCATTCAGTATGTGTTTGGTACTTGCTTAGTCTGAGTATACGTAATAAAATGTCTCGACACATAAATCAAGAAAACGACCGTTGTCAGACGAAGTGAATAAGTTTATTATGGATTTCACGGACTTAATATACGATAGCTCAAAAATTAAATGTTTAGTGTGCAATACATATCTAATGTGTTGGTCAGAAACACATTGTAAAGAACACGTAAGCAGTTCGTAGCACAAAAAAAATAACAAAATTAATCGACAACAGTTTATACATGAACTATGTGTAACTATGATTGTGTGTACACTGCCGTTTACCTTGTTAAGTAATGATTCATTTATTTCATTTTGGAATAAATACACGAATCAAACATTACCGAGCACGACAACGTTACGAAGGAATTTGCCATCGGTGCGTAAACAGGTTGAAAATAAAATCAAAGCCGAACTGAAAAATAAAAATTGTGGTTATGTGTGGACGAAACAACTGACAGCGAAAAACAATCTATAGTTAATGTGATGGCGCGTAATATGGAACCACATCAACCAACGTCTTCAATTTTATTAGCATCCAGACGACTAGAACAATGTAATGCCGAACAAATTTCAGAGGTGCTATTAGATACTTTGGAAAAATTTAAACTTTCGAAAGACCAAGTATTAATTTTTATGACCGATGGTGCCGCAACCATGTGTTCTGTAGCCCGGTCTCTTAGAAAATATTGTCCTAACTTGTTACATATTACTTGTAAACTCCATGCTCTACACCTTGTGGCAGACTAGGTTCGTAGATGTTATCCAGAGGTAGATGCTTTAATGTCGAGTACAAAGGCAGTATTCCTGAAATCTCCAAAACGTATTCGGTAATTTCACGAATTGTGTCCCCATACCCCTGAGCCACCACAGCCATTCTGACACGTTGGGGTACATGGTTACGGGCGGGGTTTTACTATCATGAACATTTTGAAAAAATTAAGGACCTGGTTTTATTATTCGATCCGAAAGAAAGTGCAGCTATCAATACAAGCCAGAAAAATTTCAAGATGCAGGACTGCGGAATCCTGTAGGAAAAGGAAGACGACTTATAATTTTACACATAGGTTCTGAAGCTGGATTTGTAGAGAATGGTCTTTTACTTTTTAAAGGAACAAAAACTGCAGATTACCATGAAGAAATGAATGCTAATGTGTTTAAAGAGTGGTTTAGTCAAATATTAACAGTACTACCGGACAATGCTGTTATGATCATGGATAATGCTACATATCACAGCCGTCAAATTGAGAAAATCCCCACAACAACATCAAAGAAACAAGATATGCAAGCTTGGCTGACATCCAAAAATATTCATTATGATCCAACAATGGTTCGACCTGAATTACTTAATTTGATCCGTATTAACAAAGATAAATATAATGCATAAGTCACAGATGAGATGGCTAAAAGTCAACATAAAACTGTGTTAAGGTTACCTCCTTATCACTGAGAACTAAACCCTATTTAGTTAGTGTGGGCTCAAATAAAAAACGAGGTGGCAGTAAAAAATACCACGTTTAAACTGGGACATGTAAAAGAACTTTTATTGCAAGCCATTCAAAATATTACCGCAGACAAATGGAAGAAGTGTGTAGAACATGTTGTAAAGGAAGAAGTAAGAATGAGTGAATTGGATGGTCTAATCGATAATATAATTGAACCTTTTATTAAATCCGTTGGTAATGATAGCAGCGAAAATGAAAATCTGTCGTCCAGTGATACAGAATAAAGTTCTGCTTGTCATTTATATTATTTTATATATACTTTGAACTATAATGTATTCTGTTTATAAATAAAGCAATAAAATTAAATAATAGCTGCATAATGTATTAATTTCTCTAATATCGATCAGAAAAGAATTACGTAGTAATGCAAAAATCTGTTTCTTGTTTATAATTTCATAAAACAATAAAAAAATAATCAAAACTCACTTTTGATTATTGTAGATTTTAAAATAAAGTAAATAGTAATTTTAATAACAATATTATATTTTAATAAACATCATTAACCTATATTTCAATTCTACTGTCAAAATAAGCAACTACAAATTAGCAAAAAATAGATTGCATTGTCGATGCGATAATTCACATCAAGCTTTGATACAAAATAATACAAATCTGTATAAAAACAAATTTGTATCTGTATATGCATGGACACACAGTACGTATTTACCAGCTTTTGCTTCAACTACCAGACGCATGCGTTTCTGTGTAACCACTTTGTCAATGATAGATTTACGAAGCAAAAGACTGTGTAGTACACTTGCGGTCATCTAGTAAGTTTTGTCCTATCCGAAGACAACAGATAACCTGCACAGGCGTGGTCGGTTTTGTCCGTCAGATGGCAAGAGGTTATCTGTTGTCTTCGGATAGGACAAAACTTACTACATGACCGCAAGTGTACTACACAGTCTTTTGCTTCGTAAATCTATCATTGCCAAAGTGGTTACACAGAAACGCATGCGTCTGGTAGTTGAAGCAAAAGCTGGTAAATACGTACTGTGTGTCCATGCATATAAAGATACAAATTTGTTTTTATACAGATTTGTATTATTTTGTAACTACAAATTACATGGTGTAAAATCGTCTTTTCAATTTACTCCTCCAAATTAAAAAAGAGAGTATAGATCAACGCGATCTCTATTTGCATCTATCATTTTTCTACCTGAATTACAAGATCGATAAAAAATGATTTAGGTAATTTAATTAATACATATACTCATACGATGAGGACTCGTGGGTTGCAACAAATTTGTTCAAATTTCATCGGTTTGTTTTTTGCAAAAATTCTCGAGTACTTGGTTTTTTATTTTTGACTGCAATTTTTCTGATGGTAAAACCATGTGCACAGGTTGCCCAACAATAAGTTACGACCATCAACTTCATTTTTTAAAATGAAGACACCTATTTTTTATTTCATTATTATCGAATTCTAAGTATGTTTCATGTTGCATATCCTATACCCAAATTTAACAGTAATCGAGAAATTTACGATTGAACATATTAATAACTGAGACCGTATCCTACAAATTAAATTAAATGCTCAAACTGTTGACGTTAACGAAATTCAATTTCCCGTAAAACTTCAATTAACGTTTGGATTTGTTGTATTTCGGCTATAATTCTATTCATCAATATTTTGGCGTTTATTGAAGTAGACTTTGGATTTCAGACAACCCCATAGATAAAAATCTAATGAGTAGATCTGAAGACCTAGTAGCCATTCGACAAAACCTTTTTTTCCAAAAAACAAACCCATGGATTTTAAATGAATTTGCTGCAACCAACTCGTCCTCACTGTATACTTTCTCTTTCTATTAAATCGAATTTAGAATGGACTATTAAACAATTAACCATTTCGTTTCATAACAACTGATTAAAAGATATATTTTTTAAACAGAGCTTATCTATTTCAGCGCATTACTAAATAATCCAAACAAAAACTTAAGTTAGTTTAAAATTGTTAGTAAATATTCAATAAAATCTATTAATTTCGTGCACATTTTTGTCCATACGGTTCTTACTGCATATGGCAAATTTCTGCAGTTATACTTGTTTATTATATCACAAGTATAACGTTATAATTTGTTTACTCCTTTATTTATATTTTAATTTTTATACATAATAGCAACAAGAGATTCAATAGGGCACAATAAAGTAACTGGAGCAACCATTGAACTAGCATATTTCTACTTGACGTGTTGAAAAAAAATGTTTCATTAAATTATGCGGTTGATGGAAGTTTTAAGACTAGATATTCAATTGTTATCCAAATAATACTAGTTTACTTAACCGAACTTTTGGCATTAAAAGATAACGTTGAAAACAAAGTATAAATAATATCAAAATATCGACATCAGTTGGCTGTGTTCAAATGCAAATATCTTGTCACCGTCTCCTCAAATAATTGACACTTAAATAGAATTAATGAGTTAATGATGGATTAACTTTTAAGCCCTTTTTAAACTTAATTTCTAGATAAAAATGTACACTTTTACAAACAATAAAATAAATTTTAATAGCTGCATTAATGCGGGGAATCTGTTTTTATAGAAAATTATCGTTTGCTATTATTTACAATGGCGACCCACATGTATAGCATGTTTTACTAACAATAAGTATACTGCTTGAATGTATATTAGTAATGGTTAATTAAGCAGAATCTTAAATGACAATGAGATCTGTATAAAGCAATTATAGGTGTTTTGAAATTTCGCTTTATTCATAATATTTCCACCAATTTATTAATTTCATACTTTAAAACCATTAAATATTTCAGATTTCCAAATATTTTTCTTACCATAACTACGTTTATCTAGTTTTGTAATACTTAAATGTTTTCTGTTTCACCAATAAAATTTTGCACCAAATATTTTTATAAATCAAAAAACGTACGCGTTTCATAAACCTAACTAAGAGAAAGAGAGGACCGCTAACAGGGAAATATATTACTGATGTAGCTTTTATGAGTGGTGTATGTAATTGATTTATTCATTGCTTCATAATTGCTTAACAATGCGAGTTTATGGACTATAGCTTAATCAAAAATATTATACGCTTTCGTTGTTTGAATTAATAGTTGTGAAATTTTCTTTTCAATTTATCCAAACAAATTATTAACATTAGAAGACTTCGTCTTAGAGTACAATTATATAACTTTATTACAGATGAAGAAAAAAAAATGATTAAGGCAACAATTGCTGATATTACATGTAATGGTACTACACTATTTTGTACACTAAGAATTTGTTTCACTAACATCGAACAAGTAAAAAGGCATTCTTAAAAAGAATTGTGTTCGCATTTGCTAAATCTTAGACATAAAATAATTCCAGGTTCTAACTTTAAGAATTGAGTTCACCATCTTTACTTTATTTTAGCAGCGAAATCTAAAATTGACTCTTAATAAAGTATCTTAATTAAGTATTATCACGTCTAATAATAATTGCTGATAATAAACCTCGTGTCATCGGTAACGGTTAGTTATTGAGCTTAAAATAAAATTATTCCTTCAAGGATGGTAATATACATATATATATATATATATATATATATATATATATATATATATATATATATATGGTAAATTCAATTTGTCATACTTATACATTTGTAGTTGCCATGGATAAAATTATTCAAAGATACATTCTAGGTTAATAATAATAAATCATGCCTTAGTATCCTAAAATAGATAGACAACAAAAACAGGGAACATGAGAAGTAATATAGTTTGTTGAAATCGTGTTATCCAGATGAATCACAAAATATAAAAAAAATTAAAAAATTAAAATATTAATCTATTAAATCAATTAAAAAAAGTATAACGTTAATACGTTACATTTATTTTGAACACTCTGTATATTTAAAAAATTCTTTAGATTATGGCTCTTCATCCTTTATTTTCGTGTCTAAATTTTTATTGCAATATATTTTTTTAATTTAACAGATATGTACATGGTACCACACATTTGACCATCACTGTATATACGCCTATCTATTATACAAGTAAAAATAATTACTATATAGCAAAAATATCCATTTTTCTTATAATTCAAATAATACTTTATGAAAATCACTCCCATTCGGTAAAAGTTAAGATTAGTTTGCGATTATTTCTCGCGAGAGACTTTTCATTTAAAATTTTAAACGGAGCACAAAGAAGAGTTTCAAGAGAAAGTTTCTCTGGCACTTGTGCGAATATTTGAAAGAATTATTTCTGGAATTCCAATGTTTCACGAGATTCATTAAAATATTCGAGATACAATAAATTCCTTTGGATTGTTATCACATTCCGATAATTGTTATTGTCTCATTGTGTTTGAAATATTTCACGGAATAAATATGAATTATAGATTTGATAAAATCAGAATTCAATATAGACATTGTAATTCTCTCTAAAAATACTAGTATCTAAAGTATATACCTACGATTAAAGAGACTATAAAAAATGTGTATACTAAATGCGAGAAAAAGAAATATATTTCCTTATACAGGATGTACTTATGCAATAAAATTCCAGAAAGAGGGAACGTGTAAAGAACAAAGCGAGCCAGAACATGCTATATGACAAAACATAAGATAAAGAATGTCAAGGAGTTTAATTAGGATAAATTTAAACAAGCCGTTATAAACCTATATAAAATTCTTGGATTATGTTGCTGATCCAATTTGAAAACGAGATATTAAACTAACTTTTTTTTTAATTTTGCTTGTTCAACACGACACTGCCGACATACGAAAATATTACCTAATCAATTTATTATCGCATTTGTACGAACTGCATAAAAAGCAATAAAGCCAGATTTTACAAATTGAACAGATGCGATTCCGAAATAAAATAAATAAATTAATGTTCAATTTCAAGTTATTTACTTAATTCCACTGAAACAAAACGTTGACATTTCAGAGTATATCTCAAGAAGAACACAATTTTGTGTGAAAGACAAATATCCACAAAAATGTTCAAAAAATATCTCTGAATACAAATAATCATCTGGATTACCAAAACATCACAAATGTAGAAGAGCAGCAAGTGTACAGTTCATTTCAATGAAATCCAGTACACATTAAAATCAATATTTCCATTTTTTAGAATTTTTAAGTCATATAAATTTGACTTTCTTGAAGTTTAAATATCTAATTCTTCAAAGAGACAAAGAAACATGACAATCAAAATGTCATTATTATCACTTACAAAATACTTAATTAAAATATTACTTTTGATAAGTATCTAATATTAACTAATAGTAACTATTATTTTAAATATACAATGAATAATAAAGAAATAAACACTTTATAATATGAAAATTAATTTTTTCTTCAAAAAGATTGTGTAACCTTCGGGGCATCGAAGAAATGACATTCTGCCACAGATTTGCATCTTGAGTTAATTCCTCCCAGCCATCTTCTATTGCGGTCCAAAGATCATTTGGTTTTAAGGCCTAGAATTTCTCTTATATATTTTCTTGATAAGTAAGCCCAAAATGTGGGTTCAAATCGGCAGCGTGTGTTGACCAGGGCAGCAATTCTACGTTATTGTTTGCAAATTACTGTGTCACAATGTCTGCCGTATGCACGGGACAATTATCATGTTGAAAGATAAAATTATTCCCGTATAACTGCGATACTCCGGGAAGCGTAACATTCTCCGGGATATACATATATTCATAGGCGTTAAAACTGCCTTCGATGCGCCATACTGTACCTGAGCCCTGTGCACAAGACCAGGGTCATACGTTGACGGAAAATCGTCCTGATATCTTGACGGAATTAAAATATCTTTCCTGAAATCGTGAATTTATTGGACGATAGATTCTTATGCGGTCAGAATGTGTGTGTAGATTGAAAATTTTTTTCGTCACAAAAAATAAAATTTTCCCAAAAATTTGGTGGACGATATACGAAGTGTGGCAATTAAATAACGGGACTGGTGTTAGAAATGAGATTTATTGTAAAAAAATTCACAGCAAACGTTTATCCCTTTCAACGTACTCCCTTCCCCTACCTATTCACCGCTACATTCGTGCCTTCCATTGTTCAAAGCAATGCTGTAGTTCACCCTGTCCAGAAGTTCTGCCGTTTTTGCTTTTACCTCTTCTACAGACTGAGAATGTGTTCCCTTCAATGCACTTTTCACTTTTGGGAAGAGATAGAAGTCACAGGGGGGGCAGACCTGGGCAATACGGAGGAGGATCAAGCACAGTAATGCGCTTGTTCGCTAAAAACTGCTTCATAGACAGCGCATTGTGTGCTGGCACGTTGTCCTGATGCAGAATCCATGCGTTGTTCTTCCACAAATCTGGTCTTTTCTTCCTTACTCTGTCTCTCAGCTTGATTAGAACTTGTTTGTAATATTCCTCATTAACGGTTTGACCCTCAGACACCCATTAAGTCATGATAACACACCTGATATCGAAACCGATCAACATTGCCTTCAATTTTGAGTTTCTCATTCCTGCTTTTTTTATTCTAGGCGATGTGGGGGTCTTCCAGTGCATCGATTGGCGTTTGGTTTCAGGGTCGTACTGGAAGATCCATGTTTCACATGTGATGACACATGTAAGCAGGTGTGGTTCTTCTGTGAGGCGTTCCATGTCTGAGCAAATGTTCCTGTGGGAGGTTTTTCGGGACCATTTTTGCACAAACCATGTTTAATTCATTGTGCAAAATTTGCCTTACTGTCTCTTTATTAATGTTTATCATGTCTGCTATCATCCGAATGCTTAAACGTCGGTCTTTATGCACAATTTCATTAATTTTCTGCACGTTTCACTTCTTGAACTCACAGATCGACCGGGACGTTCCTCATCTTTAACCTCTTCCCGGCCTTCTGAAAACTGTTTGTGCCATTCAATAACTCGCATACGTGACATGGTATTATCACCAACCACCTCCTTGAACAATTGACAACATTCCTTTGGTGATTTTTTAAATTTCACAAGGAATTTGAGATTAATGCGCTGCTCGATTTGTAAGTTCACCATGATCGCAGCACTACGACTACAACTAAAACTCGAAAGCAAACTAAGGCAGACAGAACGATGGAACGAACGGTGGGTGCACCTAAAAGTTTAAGGTCAACTACATTCCAATGCCAACCTTCCCCACTACGACTGCGTTATATGAGGTGCGCAATCCCGATATATAATTGCCATACCTCGTATATAATTTAAACAAAAAAAGATACTAGCCTGCTTTTGATCAAATAGTTTTTTAGTACTAGTCGAGTTTCTTAATTCGGAATTTTTAATTCTTCGGCATATGGTCGACGATGAGCCAGAGAAATTTGTTAAAAAAGCAGCTTGCCTCGCTAATTCAAATGGGTTTTGTCTCGAATGGTTAAAAAGAGCTTCGTCTTCTTCGGCAGTGGATATTTTCGAACGCTCCGATCCTTCCTTTCTGGTTATTGTTCCTTCTTGATCCCATCTTTTTTGTACCCTCTTCACACTGCTTTTAGAAATATTATAATGCCGAGCTATTGTTAGCATCGACCAATCGTCTTCTAATTTGAAGAGAATAAAAACTTTATCATTTCCACATAATTTCGACATCTTGTCACATCACTGACAGGTAAGTTAATCAAAAGTGATTAATAAGCATGACTTAAACCATACAAAATTAGGTGTGCTCGATTTCATTGAAATTAACTGTACATATTTAAAATCAGAACGTACTTATAAATTGGAAAATTTTATACAAATGAAACCGTTTTTTTTAAGCGCCGATGGTACATAGACTAAAATTTTCCAAAAAAAGCTTAAGTATATCAATACGTTAAGCACGTATTACGCATTTGATACAAATGGATCAGACATGCAATATACACGTCTGTAACTGTACACATGGACATACACCTCGTATTTTCCAGCATTTACTTCCGCTTAAGAAGGGCATAGTCTCCTTTGTCCGTCAGATGTCACTAGATTATATGGTGCCACCTGATAGGACAAAATTTTCTATACCTTATGAGGCGATTTGTTTAAGCTTTACTTACTTAACTAGCCTAACTGATGACGCCTGATAGTAAATTGCAGAAACACGTGTCTTAGGCAGAAGTAAATGCTGGAAAATACGAGGCGTATGTTCATGTGTACAGTTACAGACGTGTATATTGCATGTATGTTTCATTTGTATCAAATGCGTAATACGTGCTTAACGTATTGATATACTTAAACTTTTTATGGAAAATTTTAGTCTATGTACCATTGGCGCTTAAAAAAACGGGTGTTTTTTTTAACACAGATGAACTGACGTAAATTTCCAAAAATTGTATAGTGTGGTTTGGCTTTTATGTCAAGCCATATCAAGAGATGTGTAAAGGTTATATATCGGGTGTCCCAAGAAGAATGCACAATTTAATTTGTGAATAAAACGCATAAGTTACTTGAAAATTTGAAACATTTTTATTTGCAACTTATCAGTATTACATGTGGAAAACAATATCGGCCAAATATCCGCCCAAACTCCGTTGGCAAACTCTTACTCTCTTTTTACAAAATTATTTACGACATTTACGCACATTTCTGGATCGATTTCCATAATAACACACTCAATTTGATTCTTTAACTCATCGATTGTCCTCGGATTATTCATGTATTGTGATTTCAGGTATCCCCAGAGAAAAAAATCACACGGTGTCATGTCGCATGATCTTGGCGGCCAATTCTTATCTCCTATACCTGGCGTGAAATGACACGCTCCGGAAATCTCTCCTGCAATAACGCACAAGTCTCGCGCGCAGTATGACAAGTGACGCCATCTTGTTGGAACCACTTATGTTGGATGTCTACGCCGTCCAATTCGGGCCAAAGAAACTCACGTAACATGTTCCGATAACGTTCGCCATTCACCGTAACTGCATTACCTGCAGCATTTTGAAAAAAGTAGGACCAAATCACACCACCTGCATAAAAGCCACGCCATACAGTTGCTCCTTGTGAATGCATCGGCTGTTGAACTGTTATGCGAGGATTCTCGTCGTCCCATATTCGACAGTTATGCCTGTTGACAAAGCCGTCCAGGTGAAAATGCGCCTCATCAGTAAAGATAACTTTTGTGCGAAATCCTCATCCAGATTTAGATTTTTCAACACCCAATTAGCGAAGTCACGTCGTTGTAAATGATCGCCTGGCAATAGCTGTTGCGTCAGTTGGTCCCTGTAGGGGTGAAGATAACGGTCCGCTGTCAGAATTCGTTGAATGGTGCTCTTCGAAACATCCAATTGCCGTGATCGACGGCGAATCGAAGTTCGGGGATTTCGGGTTACTGCAGCAATATTTTCAGCAGATCGGCCGGTACGATTTGTTCTTGGTGTCTTTACATCACTAACTGAACCACTTTGTTGAAATTTTTGAATTACTCGACGAATTGTCGATGAATCTGGTACGTTTCGTCGACCGTATATTGCACGCAATCTTCGAAGTATTTCTAAGGAGCTTTCACCATTCCTGAAGTAAGTTGCGACAATGACAACGCGTTGTACGACAGTAAGACGATTCATTTTCACTAACCGCAATATGTCTAGTTGACAGCTAACCAAAAACACGAGTTGCCAACCGACCAGTACGAAAATGGCGCCCTTTTTAAATCGTGCATCTTATTGGGACACCAATAGAATGACAGTTGGCATATCTTTATGTACTCCTTTAATCAACGCAGTAATATAATAAAAATCATGTACGCTTTATCTTTTAATACTTTAGAATTTTAAGTACAATTTTAGTATTTGGTCACTGCTCCATTACAGTCAATTAGATTTTGTAAACATTTTGACAGCACCAAATCCCGAGTAAATTCCGGTGTGATATTTTGCCATGCTTCCATAATGTCCGCAATGATTATTATGTCTAAAATAGCGGTGTGTATAATTTTCGTCAATCTTCCCCAAACATTTTCAATAGGGTGTAAGTCCGGACTTTTTGAGGACCACGGTAAAATACTTACATTATGTAAATTTAAAGTCTTCGACTATTCGTGATCGGTGGACTGCACAGTTATCCTAAAACTATAAAGTTGCATTATTGCTGAAATATTCAAGCTTTGTGTTATATTACATGCTGATACGTAAAATTTTCGCAAAAAACCGCCGTTACCGATGGTAGCATAGCTTGTTCTAAAATTTTCCTATACAGTTCACCACATAATTTTTCCTCTAATATAATACATACACCTGTACCTCTGGCACTAATCCATGCCCTGACGTTCACAGAAAAATGACGATTTCGATTGACGGATGATACATATTTTGGATCATAACGCATTTTTGGCGGTTGATAAACACCAATATGATCATTATGAAAGGACTAGAAAGTTTCTGAGAAAACTATATTATTCCAAATATCATGTTGGTTAACATATTGCTGAGCAAATGCCAATCTGATTTGCTTATTATCTTCCGTCAAAAATATCTTATTTGCGCTACAGGAATATTTTAATTCCGTTTCAGAAATTCGTTTTTGGGCAGCAGGAAAATTAGTTACTTCTTTTGCTCTTGTAGATGTATCAAAGGGGGGTGTTCTCTAATCAAATTTAGCAGTTCTTCATCTTGCTCCCGAGATTATATTTTTCGCCATCCTGAACCCTTTTTTCGGAGAAAGACTCCATTTTGCAAACGTTTTTTACCTCGTTGCACTGTATTTTTACTTATGTTTAGTTGGCCCGCAATTCTTCTACCAGTTCAGCTCTCCTGAAGTCGCGTTATCAAAAAAGACTTCTTAAGCTGGTTCAAATTTGACATTGTAAATTACTTTGTTTAACTGTTATGTTAGTTGTCAGGAGTTGTCAGATGTGTTCAGATTTACACCACACAAAAAGCGGGTACACGAGTACACGTCTTCTTTAGTCACTCCTCTCAGTCTTGCACTGTATTTTTACTTATGTTTAGTTCGCCCGCAATTCTTCAACAGTTCAGCCCTCCTGAAGTAGCGTTATCAAAAAAGACTTCTTAAGCTGGTTCAAATTTGACATTTTAAATTACTTTGTTTAACTGTCATGTTAGTTGTCAGGAGTTGTCAGATGCGTTCAGATTTACACCATACAAAAATGGGGTACACGAGTGCACGTCATTTCGGACGCACCGATCATTCTCTTTTCCCGCTTAGATAACAAATTATAACACAGGCCTACAAAAAAAAAATTTTTTTTGGTGCATCTCTGTTTGTTTGAATTGTCGATAAAGTAGGTAATGTACAGTATATTGACATACGTCATTTTAACTCATCAGCTCTAGTTTACCTACTACCCTCATTGTGAATTGTTGTCGGTCTTGTTATGGTCTTGTTCGTAACTAGTCATTATTACAATATCATCGATAAAGTTTGTGTTACTATTTCATTATGGCTAGTACGCCCAGACGTTGTGTTAACGAACCTGCTATATTTTGTTATGTTTGTGGTGAATACATACTGAAAAAGCAGCGTAAATCGATTACAAACACAGTGCGTCGTTTGTATTTTGCTTACTTCGGTATTGAAATTCTATACCAAGATAAAGTGTGGGTGCCTCATAGTGTTTGTAAAATATGCGTTGAACATTTGCGACAATGGGAGAGAGGGAAACGTAAGTCTTTGAAGTTTGGAGTGCCTATGATATGGCGAGAACAAAAAAATCATTATGACGACTGTTACTTTTGTATGATTAATATAGTGGGGATCAACATAAACAATCGCCATAAATGGAAATACCCCAATATTTCTTCAGTCATAGACCTGTTCCTCATTCAGAAAATGTTCCTATACCAACTTTTCACCAGGTAGTGCAGCAATCTCAGGAGGATGAAGCTGAAATACCTATTTCTTCCCAAGTAGATGATGACTTTCAATACTGCGGAAAAACATCAGATCCTAAGCCATTTTCGCAGAATGAGCTTAGTGACCTCATCAGAGACTTAGATCTTTCGAAGGAACGTGCTGAGTTACTAGCGTCAAGATTAAAAGAAAAAAATTGTCTTTCCTCAGATGTTCGAGTGTCTACATATCGCACGAGAGAGGGAAAGTTATTGAAGTTTTTTTCATCTGATGAAAATTTTGTGCATTGCTGTAATGTGAGTGGTTTGCTGGCTTTCATGGGTTTAACGATCTATCAGCCCAATGAATGGCGTCTCTTTATTGACAGTAGTAAACGAAGTCTAAAAGCAGTTCTTCTACATAATGGAAATAAATATGCTCCCGTTCCAATTGCTCACTCAACATGTGTAAAAGAAGAGTATGAGGTAATTTCAAATCTTTTACAAAAAATAAAATATATTGAGCATAACTTGGTGATCTGCGTCGACTTGAAGATGGTTAATTTTTTATTGGGTCAACAGAGTGGTTATACTAAATACCCATGTTTTATTTGTCTCTGGCACAGTCGAGCTAAATCACGTCATTGGACTGCAAAAAATTGGCCTGTGAGAGATGCTCTTGTTGTTGGGGAAAGAAATGTTATAAATGAACCCTTAGTTTCAAGAGAAAAAAATCATTCTTCCGCCATTGCATATAAAATTAGGGCTAATGAAGCAATTTGTTAAGGCTCTCGATAGAAATGGTCAATGTTTCCAGTTTATTTCTCACAAATTTCCTGGTTTAATTACTGAAAAACTAAAAGCAGGTATCTTTGATGGACCTCAAATACGTAAATTGATGAAAGACACAACTAATTTTGAGACTTGTATGAATGATGTGGAGAGGCTTGCCTGGCAATCTTTTGTAGCAGTTGCACAAAATTTCCTCGGAAATCATCAGGCTGACAACTATGTAGAACTAGTAGAGGAAATGCTGGTACGATTCAAAGATTTAGGCTGTAATATGAGTATAAAATTACACTATCTCAATAGTCATCTACATCATTTCCAACACAATTTAGGAGATCTAAGCGAAGAACAAGGGGAACGTTTCCACCAAGACCTAAAAACAATGGAGAATAGATACCAAGGAAGGTGGGACAGTCTTGTGATGGCTGACTATTGCTGGGGAATCATGTGAGATTGCCCGAGTCAGTTTCATTCTAGAAAATCACTCAAAAGACAATTTCTTGATGTTTAATGTCAATAAAATATACATTTTTTCGTGAATTGTGTGTTTTTTTTTCTCGGGAACTAGAGCTGACAGAAGAATACGGGTAACATTTTTGATATCGCCATGTAAGACATACTTAAAATCGGGTCTAAAATTTCCAGCACCAAAATGGTTGTAGGCCAGTGTAATTATTACTTAATAATAAATATTTTAAAATAAATCTCGGAGACCTTCAAAATACCTCCGACAGAAACAAGCAAAATTCTTAAACACAATATAAATAAACTCTGTATACGTACTTCGGCAACTAAGTTGCCATCTTCAGAAGAACAATATGACAAAGAAAAATAGTTTAAGGGTAGCATCTTTGGCTACAAGCTTTGTGCCGGTTTCTTCACTAATTCGGATCACCATGACTTCCCTGTGAAAGGAGTATAACAGATGCGAGTAAAATTAGTAACGAGTAAAATTAATTTGTTAAAAGCTGATATTGATTTCTTCAAGCAGTGCAAACGAAATAAAGTTTTTCCTAAATTTATGAAAGTTAATGTTTCATCAGTGCTATCCCACTGCCGATTTGGCGAAGAGAATACCTTCGAAGGTTGTTCCTTAGACAAAGACGCTACGGTTAACACTATTTTTTCTTTTTCAGATTCTTCTACTGAAGATGACGACTTAATTGCCGAAATACGTACTTAGAGTTTGTTAATTTAACGATTTTCTTGTTTCTGTTTATTTCAGATATAAGCCACAGTCTCTATCAATTTGGATCGGAATGTACCTCCAAAGTACAGTATTAGAGAAAATTTAGTTTGATATTTATTAAATTCTAAAATACTGTAATTAAACTGAAAGACATAACTGTGTATTCAAATAAAAAATTACGGTTTAAGTGTTTAGTTTCAATTTATAAAAGAATAACCAATTTAATATTTTCAACTAATGGCTTTGATATAAGTGAAATAATTGAATGATTGATTTCTTTTTAATTAAAAAATTTAAATTGATTGATGGATTGGATTTTATTTAATGATTGGAATGTAAATATTTTGATTTGTTTAAGTATCCGCATTTGTATAAATTAAAACTACCTCTTAAACAGGTTTTACGATAAAATTTAAAAGTCGCGCATATCAAAATAAATGTTTCTGTAAATAGTGGTTTCGTTAAATTAATTTTATTTTAATTAATCGACTAGCGCTAGATAGCACCACAGGTATTACCGATAAGAAACCTAGACGCCATTGTAATGGAAGCTTTGCTCATGACGTCTTTAGTATTGTGCAGTGCACGGCTTCGCAAACATGTTGTTTTCCCAACACCAATATGTTTTCATTATTCAATATTTTTCCAGTCGTTAATATTAACGTATTACAGACGAATTTTGTGAGAAATATCTAGATGCCGCAGTGCCAAACCAGCAGACCGGCCGTTTTGACTGACGCTGAAACTGGTTGAGATTAAAAATTCACGTTCAAATACCTACACACACTCAGATTTCATATGGTAGCGATGAAGAACTTAATATTTCGTGCATATCATGTTCGTAGCGTTCAGGAATTGAAAGAGTTGGATAAACAAAAGCACCTGGTGTACTGTAGATGATTTCGGACTTCGTTAACAACCATGAAATTGAAGAGGTTGACCGTGTTTTCTTCACTCATGAGACCTGGCTTCACCTTAGTGGATACGTAAATAGTCAAAACACAAGAATTTGGTCAACCGAGATTCCTCATGTCTTTCATAAAAACCCCTTGCACTGTCAGACAATTGGAGTGTGGTGTGCCATATTGCTTTGCTTTGCTTAGTGCTTTCAACCTACAGTGAACAGCGTTGTGTACTAAGACGTCATTTCGCAGTTTATTTCCTTGCTTGAAATCGATGAACATGATTTTTGGTTGCAGCAGGACGGGGCCACGTGTCACATACCGTAAAACGAGGTGATTTGGGACACTTTTCATGACATTCTTTGCAATAATTTTCTGTGCGTAAAACACTACAACTTGCCTTTAAGAATATATATGAAGGACATCGAAATAAAGGCTCCTTCAAAAGTCCAATACAAAATCTTGCCAAGGTTCCAACATTTTTAAAAACAGAGTTGGTGTCCCAAGTCACCTCGAGGAATAATTTGACTTGGGACACTTTAGATTAAATTCAATTCCACGTGATTCTTAATAGTTCGACATGTATAAACGGTAGAGGTGGCTTCGGACACCTCCAAAGTTAAAGAAAAACGCAGTTTTTTTTTTCAAAAGTAATACAAAAACAACAATGGTTCATATAAATCTTAAATTGAAGCTTGTTATAATCTAAAAATAATTGTTTGGCATCATTAATAGATGTACTAACATAAACATATTCCAAGGAGAAAAATAAAACAACAAAAATTCGTAAGTCGATGAAAAAAATATATAATTCAGTCCAGGAACTTTCCAATGAAACAAAATGTGTATCTGCCCCTTTTAATTGTAGGTTCAGGTAAAACTTCTTGGATTTGCTGTTTTCGTATTACAGTAATATCCTCTACATTAGGAAATACATAACAGTGATACAAGTCACTATATCGCATACACGATACTTGGTACTTTTCGTCGTCCTTAAAATCCAACACTTTTACCACGAAATTTTTTATCTTTTCTTTTTTAGTGTTTTTATTGTAAACAAAGGTACACAATAAAAAACTATTTAATAGGACGACATGTGGATAGAGATTTCTGACTTGTTCAATTAATTTTGTTTCAGACTCAATTTCATTTGATTCCTCAACATTTTCCGTATCAGATACAAACAGTAGCTCTTGACTTTGAAGATCATCAACATTCATAGGTTCCTCGGCCTCATCAGCAAGAGCTTTTGTTGTAATGGGTCGACCTGCAGGGACATTATTTTTTGTATTTCGTTGTGTTCTTACTGGTTGAGCTTCTCGTACTACTCGTAGGGTCTCTTCAAATGTAGTAGACCACACTGCTTTATTATCTTCTGTCTTTAAATCTGGCATTCGTTTGAGGACTTGGTTTCGATCTAAAGGTATGATGCCACATGCCCTAAACCCAGAGATTGCATTTATTTTTGAATTTGTTAAGCTGTTCAATGTTTTATTCAATAAAGCAGGAAACAATGATTTAGGCAATGTGCCGCGGTTTCTTTTTTCCAGTCTAACAAATTCTTTCGCCACGCCTGCTTCAGGGGACGAAAATAGGCAATGTCAAGTGGCTGCGTGAGGTGGGTGCTGTTGGGAGGCAACAACACAAACTTTATATTATTTTTCTCACATTGCTTAATGACCGAAATTGATAGGTGGCTGGCAAGGTTATCACCAATTATAATCTTTTCACCATCACGTCGTCGTAAATGCTCTAAAGCAACCTTTGTGAACCATCTTTCAAATAGAAATCCATCAAACCATCCACTTTTACTGCTATCATATATGGCCCCCTCTGGCCCATTATCAGTCCATGCATCGTGAACATGTTTTGATTTGTAGACAATGTGTAAAGGTAATAATGTTCCATCGCCAGCAATAGAAAACATGACTGATGTACTACTCTTAGTTGCATCAATAATTCTTTCTGAATGCTTTGCCCCCTTTCTGACTATGACAGTTTGTTGTCCAGGATCATCGGACATATTGGTTTCATCAAAGTTAATGATGTTATCTGGAGGCACGTTTGCTAATGTGACCTCCATATTATTGAAATATGAATTAATGGTTTCAGCAGATACCATGGCACGAGCTCTTTTTATATTTTCTGACAAACGATTAGATAACAGTCCCTTGCGTCGATTAAGAAAGCTCTTTAGCCATATACGACCAGGCAAATTATTATTAAAAATTTTTATATTCACACCTTTTCGATCTAGAAATCGTTTTACAATATGTCGCAAGTCCATATGTGTGAAAGGGAAACCCCATTCAGCAGCTAGTAAGAGGCCGTTTGCTATGTGTATTTCGTCTTTTGCGGAAAATACTGTTTGTCCCTCATACTTCCTACTATTTTCACCATGATATTTTCTGTGTATTGTAGATTTTGACACGGAATATATTTCTGCCGCTGCGCGTATGGTCAGCTTTCCATCTGCAACATCTGCGATGGCCTTTTCTAAGTTCTCCTGCTGAAAAGCAGCATATTTGCGAGGATTACGGGGTCTAATATACTTATTTTGCATCGTTTCTTAGTTGTCCCAAGTCACCTTCAAAATGTAGTCTTATGAAATATATTAAAACAATATTTTAAGATTAGGAAAAAAGCGAAATACAACAATGTGTATCTCTAGAAAACATGCCGATTTTATAGTAAATCAAATAGGAACTTACCATGTAATATTTCAAACAAGTTGTATGGAGTTATACAGTCTTTATAAAAACGAACAAAAACACGTGCAGCCAAACCAATTTGTATTTACAATACTTGTATACTTATAGTTGAGTGAACACCTCTACTGTGATGCGGAGACCTACTTTAAGCTTATCTGTATTTTTATTTAGGTCTGCCATAGACAAATAGATGGCAGTTCTATAAAATATTGGAAATCTACTATATGTCCCAAGTTATATTCATGGTGGGTTCATACAGACTTCCTTAACTTAGTATTAGTATTAGTATTAGTCCTAACTTTAGAATTAATCTTAAGAAATATATGACCGTTCACACATAAATTAGTATTAGTCCTACGCTTGCGCATTGCATCCAAAGAAAAGCTCTCGCAAATGTGAAATTTACGTAAACATAACCATACTTTGCGTATTGTCGTTCGTTGTGTTACAATATCAATACGAATTCAACATGTCCAAATTAAAAAACGCAGCCTTACTATTTTCCTGTGCTACTTTATTGAGCGCATCAATAATATTGTTAAGCAAATTAAAAAGGAAGAGGCGTTTTAAGACTCGCCCCCTGAATAGAGGAAGAAAAACGGAAGGACATTTTGCAACGTTATTTAAAGACATGCAGAATATAGAGCCAGATTTTCAGCAGTTTATAAAATACACGAGAATGTCTCCAGATACATCAATTTATTAAATTATTACCTGAAACATTAAACATCTCGCTAATTGTTTGCCATGCATTTTGTACGGCCAATTTATTTTTAAAATTTATATTACGTTTGTCATATAAATAACTAAATTCCCGTACTAACTCTATTAAACGTCCGTCATCAAATTTATCAGTCATTTTCTTTTTGTTCTTTATTTTCAGAATCAATTAATTATAAAAATGCGCTTATAACGATATTTAATTCTCAAGAACAAAAACAAATATGGAGGCAATTTCATTAGATTTTAAAACGTTTCAATCAACGCCTGCGCACTATTTTGGTCTTAGTACTAAGAGTTAAAAGTTTAGGAACTTTCAAGGTTACGTCTTAACGCTGTTAAGACTAATACTAATACTAATTCCTGTGTGAACGAGTACTAGGGTAACCAATAGTTTTACTTCTTAAGACTAATACTAATACTAAGTTAGGACTAAGAAAGTCTGTATGAACCCACCATCAATGTCCCAAGTCACCTCGTTTTACGGTATCTAATGAAACAATCCATTTCTTACGTTTACGTTTTGGGGCGAGCGTACCATCTGTAAACGTTTATTGTCTCCACGTTCTCCCTATTTAACATTAACCAGATTATTTCCTTTAAGGTTACCTTAAAAGAAGGTTTTACAAAAATAGACCGCACAAAATATTAACAACATCAGTGTAAACGTACTGCATGGAATGGCCTCAGACAAGATAAAACCAATTCCTGAACGAGGTAGCCATTTTGAGCATATGATGTAAAACATACAAAATGTTAGTAATAAGCGTATACGATATAAGGTCATAAAAGTTAATACAATTATAAAAATTTATAAAATACACGTGTACATTTATTTTGACACGCTTTTCAATCGCACTGTACAAATTTCACATTATCACAGTAGACTAAAGTTTTCTTCTGCATCAAATAGCCTGTTAATAACATTTTTCTAATTCTTCTTATTTCTCAAATTTCAATATATCATACTAAACACTAAATAATTCAATAGAAACCATAAAATAGGCATAGTGATCCTTTATTTAATGTACAAAAATTTAATTAAGCAAATGGATAGCGTCGCATAATTGCAAAAATGCAGTTCCAGGCATGAATTCCAGAAACAATCATAATTGGATAATATTAGACGCATACCGGGTGGCCGCCGACGTATCCGAGATACTTCGTATATGTATTCAATGATTAAGCAAAAATGATTCTATTCACTTTTCCCGAATTCCTAATGGCTCTTGAAATATCGGATTTTGAAGTTGGAAGTCGCAAAAAAAATGTTGATTGTCAATTCGTTAATTGACATCATTGACAGTTGTTTTTCTTTAATTGCGTCATTTGTGTTAAAATCGTGCATGTAATTTATTCAAATAAAGAATATGCGGACATGATTCTCCTGTATGAATGTCACAACGGTAGTATCACCGCCTCAGTTGGGGAATATCAACGACGATATCCAAACCGCCGTCTTCCAGACAAGCAAACGTTCAGTAGAACAATTCTTCGATTAACAGGTGAGTTCCTTAAACCGACTTGCGAAAAACAACTTATGCGAAAAATGCTGCAGAAGTGCTTTACGTTGTTGAATACGATCCTGGTATTAGTACGAGAAGAATTTATGTACTTACTGGACAAACTAGGACGGCTGTGCAAGATACTTTGCGAGGAAATTGACTGCATCAGTATCGTTACCAACCTGTACAAGAACTTCTCCCCATGGATCTTACCCAAAGAGTTCGTCTTCGTGAATGGTGGAGTAATCATCTGGATACTCTTTCAAGAACCCTTTTCCGCGATGAAGCTACATTTACAAGAGATGTAATCAACAAATTCCACAACGAACATGTGCGAGCAATCGAAAACCCTCATGCTGTTCGAAAAACCCACTTCCAGAGAAGATTCTCCGTAAACGTTTGGGCTGGAATGATTAATAATGAAGTTATCGGACCACACATCTTCGACCGAAATTTGAACAGCGTAATGTACCGGATTTTTTCTTAAGAACGATCTAAGTCTACTACTTGAGGACATTACCCTTTAAATCAGAAAGACGATGTTGTTTTTTGCATAATGGTGCGCCGGCCCATTATGGAAGAGGCGCCACTAATTTCCTCAATGAACAGTATCCAAATCGTGAATAGGTCGTGGTGGTCCCATTGCTTGGTCACCGCGATCTCCGGATCTCAACCCAATAAATTTTTTCATATGGGGACATGTGAAGACACTTACCTATTCAACGGAAAGCCTAATAATAGGGACCAACTCCTTCAGAAGATTCATGCAGCATCTTATGAGGCGAAAAACAATATGGTAAACTACAACTAGGAACGAGAGCTCCGACGGAGGATTGAGTTATACATTGCACAAGGCGATGGTCACATTGAGCAGCTTTAATAATTACACTGTCATTACGCATTTCTTAAAATAAACCACAGTTTCTCCTAAGCCCTCTAGTAATTTACTTCAGCTTAAAACCACGATATTTCAAGAATCGTTAGGAATTCAGGAAAAGTTAAGAGAATCATTTTTGCTTAAAATTAGACATTGAATTCAAATACGAAGTACTTCGTATACGTCAATAATAAAATGAATTTAAAATGAATATGAAATGAATATGAAATGAATATGAAATGAATATGAAATGAATATGAAATGAATATGAAATGAATATGATATGAATATGAAATGAATATGAAATGAATATGAAATGAATATGAAATGAATATGAAATGAATATGAAATGAATATGAAATGAATATGAAATGAATATGAAATGAATATGAAATGAATATGAAATGAATATGAAATGAATATGAAATGAATATGAAATGAATATGAAATGAATATGAAATGAATATGAATTGAATATGAAATGAATATGAAACAAAAACATTTTAATAATATTAATATAATATTAATAAAAATATGTTAGTAATAACATTATTAAAAATCTGGCGTGAAGAGCACAATACATACACAGTACATATTTGCAGAAATGTTATATCATCCTATAATAGACTAGAGGTTTAAGAAAGAAATATAAAATTAATGACCAGCGAAGCGTGCTTCCTCGCGAAATTAGTAGGAATAGACGGAAGAAAGGAAGACGTTACCAATCATAAACTAAGCAAAAAGTCAAAGTCGAGAACAATATAGACATACAGCGAATTTCGAAACAGGATTCGTAGCAGGTCATATGAGTTGTCGATTCCAATTATGCAAGAAAAGAATACTTAGTATATATGTATCTATGGTTCTGTTTGTTTCTAAAAGTAGAAGGCAAAAGTTCATAATCCATTTCCTTATACAGAATTGACATATTTCATTTTTTAATTAGGCGCATCTCGTAAATTTTACATATTTTAATTAATAAATTCGGGAAGTAATAAAAATATCGTATGATTTATAGTTTCTCTTTCCTTATTTCATTAATTTTACTAAAGCAATTTAACAACGTAAGCGTCCATTTCTAGCTGCAACGGCATCTTGAAAGCAAAATTATGAAAGTGAAACTTATCGTGATGTTAAACTAATAACGCTTTTCTTTAAACTTGTTCCATTGTTAATCTCCAAATTGTGCATATTAGTTTCTGTCGCTTTTATTCCTCATGTGAGAACAATTCACTATCTAATAACACGACATAGTAATTAATTACGGCAACACCGTTAGGTTAGTTTTACTTTTTAAATTGCAAATGTTTTTGGTTCCTTTTGTGTTCAGAAGTCAAGGTCGGTGAATTTTTGGACTATGTACTTACATGCTCAAAAGATGATATAATCAAATTCATTTCTATTTTTGTGATGCTTTCCGTCAGAGATAAATATTTAATCGTTGTAATTACACCAATCCCTAGCTAAGTATGCGTTTGCATACATGGTAAAAGTGTATAATGCTATTTAATTCTGTTTCGTGGTATATATTTTTTCTCATTGTATAATAGCTTTAAGTATATTTAAAATAATTTTTGATGTTATATTTACCAAGTATAATTCTGAACCATTTCTGAGAAAAGTAAATTTAAATAAATTTAAAATAGGATATATACTATTTTGACATAACATATAGTAGATATGGTAATTACTACATATTACAAATAAGTGATAATAATTTTGCTATAATATTTTTAGAGATTCCAAACCCTAGTAAAATGCAAATATGGGAGTACAAACTTCTATAATCTAAAAATATAGGCTTTACCTACTACATTATCTACAAAAGATATTGTACAAAAAGGTTTAAGTATATCAATACGTTATGCACGTATTACGCATTTGTTGCAAATGAAACAGACATGCAATATACATATCTGTAACTGTAGACATGGACAATACATATATATGCATGTATATTGCATGTCTGTATACATGCATATATATGTATTGTCTACAGTTACAGATATGTATATTGCATGTCTGTTTCATTTGTAACAAATGCGTAATACTTGCATAACGTATTGATATACTTAAACCTTTTTGTATATTTACCGCGATCTGGCTCGTGTTAATGGACTATACCTATACGTATTTTTTCGCGTATGTACCAGCATAGCTGGTCAAGCGAAAGGTCGCCTTTTTCAGCATAGTCTCTTTCGTCCGTCAGATGTCACTTATTAAATAGTGCCACCTTATAGGACTAAATTTGCTATATCTTGTAGACGATTTCAGCGTAAATGTATATACAGATACAAATCTGTTCTTAAAATTTGTGTCTTTTGTATTACATTGCTTCACTAGCTTGACTGATGACGCATATAGATGGCAGAAACACGTGTCTTAAGCAGAAGTAAATGCTGAAAATACGAGGTGTATTGTCCATGTCTACAGTTACAGATATGTATATTGCATGTCTGTTTCATTTGTAAAAGATATTGACTAATGTTAGAATATAAAACGATATTCTCAATATAAGCAATATAGAAATAATTAGACTGTATATTTATAATAATAATATTCTTTATCGTCCAACAGAAATATTCCAATTACAGTACAAAACATAACCTAAATAAATAAATACAGTGTATCATAATATAATTACATGTATAAATGCACTGTTAAAAAATAATAGTAAATAATAAAAATACAATCCAAGTACAAAACAAATAATAAATGACAATTCCTAGACACATGTGAAGTAGTCAAAATTACTCCAAGTCACCGCGAGAAGGGATCAGGGTAGAAGTTGTGAAGGTTGTGTACTATATGCAGCAAAGGGGCTTTGAGCAACACATTGGATTTGGCGATGGGAACGGTGAAAGTGTAAGACGATGAAGTTAAATGTCCTGGAACCAAGAAATTCTATTGTGACAGAAGAGATGGACAATCAATCCTTCCATTTATTAAATTAAGGAGAAATTTGGCGCTTCTGTCACTCAGGAAATTCAAAGAATGGCGTTCCAGGAGAGACGTATATTCAGTGCCTCTTTCTGGATATAAACCGTCACACTTGAAAGACAGATACTTCAAAAATTGAACACTCTCTACAGCCAGACGCAAATGCAGGTAATGAGGATACCATATAGGTGAACCGTATTCCAACTTCGTACATGGGCGTAATACAGAGATTTTAATGTTAAGGGATTACGAAACTGCCTACAAGATCTTATAATGAATCCCAAAAATTTAATAGCTGCGGTACACATATTGTGAATATGATTATTGAATCGTAATGCATAATCAAATAACACACCCAGATCCCTAACCTCATCGATTCTGAGAATGGGAATATTATCGAGAGCATACGAGAACAAAACTGGGCTCATAACACGGACATACGAGCCAATAACACATTTGTCAGTATTCAAATGATTCATTCATTCATTCATTATGATTAACCAAATGGAGATTGCGTAACGGTTCCCTACAATCGCTCAGCGACGAGACCCTAGAAAATATTTTAAGATCATCCGCGTAAGCTAGCCCTTTACAATTGCCGCTTATAAAATATATTAAATAATAGGGGACCTGGAGTAGATCCTTGGGGAACGTCAATAAGAACTTGCTATGTTATGATCCTTACTCAAAATATCTAGGAGTAACAATGGATCGCACATGCTCATATAAATAACATATACAGAACACCGCAGCTAAAATAAACACTAGAAATAACATAATCCACAAACTGTGCAGTACTGCTTAGGGCGCAAACGCATCCACTCTTAAAATTTCAGCTCATAGCCTTGTATACTGGGTAGCTGAATACTGTGCCCCAGTCTGGCTAAACAGCTACCACGCAAAGATGATCGACATAAATTTCAATGAGAATAATTAGCGGTTGTTTAAAAAGTACACCTTTACCCTGGGTCCCCGTTCTAAGCCATATTACGCCTCCTACCATCCGGAGACAGGAACGCCCAGTATACAATGATCTGTTTGAAGCCGGCCTGGCGAGACTAAAGTATAGATCTCCACCACTACTACTAGCGGAACAACTTATAACAGAAAATTTCAACCTAAATGATGGAGAGAGTATTGGGAAGTCTTGAAATCCGCTCAAGCGGCCCATATCTCCGATTCTACCGAACCCTTACCAGAAATGGAGCTGCCTCACCACTAATGGAAGACAGTCAATAGAATAAGATCGACTTGCGAATGCGGGGAACCTCACCAGACTATTCACCATATTACAGCCCCCTACAGCATATGGAGACAACGCAGCATTTATTTGCATTCAGTAGAATAATAAAACACCAGTTGTTAATAATATTTAAACCTCCCTATAGAGAACACGTGTTAGAGATGAGATTAAGGAAAATTTACAGTTCTACATATTACCAGCCGTTTCTTAGTAAATTTCATATTAATAACTTACGTGGATATAGCTTATGGGTTGTTAGGAATATTACTTTCCTAAGGTAATTAATAAAAATTATCAAGCCAAACTTCGAAGTAAAGAAAATCTTCGAAATAAATGCTAAATCACTTGAATATTCCTCAGGTTTAGTTGATGCAAATTCCTCAAGATATACGCTCGAAATACATAGTTGATGTTACTCACGGAACCATAACTTAAAACTTTGTAATGCTAGGCGCACAAACCTAAGGATATATGACAAGATGCGATACATATGAAGTATCAAAGCACCTGACATCGATTATGGAAAATTTTCTTGTTAACGAAACTTTGCGAAATTGGAGAAAATGACAGCGCCATCTGTTGGATCTTTTTTCGTTCAAAGCGACAACATTCATATAAATGAGTGTGGCTACAGCTGTTAGTGCCACTAATTACATTATTTTGTAATGCTAAGACTGATTTGATTACATTACATGTTTTAACAAAACGGCTTTCAAACACTTACGATTCACTTTTATGTTCAATTAGGTTAAAATTTTAATAAAATGCGAAGTATTTAGAAGGCTCTCAGGATAATGAATGTTTATCATGCGCTCAAATTTACGAATTGTTTAAACAATTTCAAAACACAGAGACCTATGAGTCACGATATTTTGCTATCCAAAAAAACTTGAACTGAGCGAAGTCAACACCCAAAAGATGCGTGAATTCATCAAGATCAACTCAAAATCGTTTGTAAAATTCATTAAAAATGAATTGCGCACAACACACGAGAGTTTGGGCATAACGACCACAGTATATCGAACTGAACACTGCTAGAACATAGTTAAAATTCCTCGTAAGGATACAAACTCTCTTAAACACATCATTGTTTGTAACAAAACGTGATATTTTTAGGTTAAGTTGCCAGAGTAGGTACTGAATCAAGGCTTAAAGAGGAATATCTGAGAAAAAGTCACTTGGAAAAGTCAAAGTCAATAGTAATGTTGATTTGTTTCTACAATTCTAAGGATATTATTTAGAAGGAATTAGTTCTGCTTGGCCAAACGATCAATCGCTGGCTTTATCTCAAGATTTTGAAGCGATTGATAGCCAGTGGGTATTGCCGAGAAAAAAAACGTCAATATTCTTCTATTTTTGAAAAGTTCCGTTTACAAGTTGTGTGTGACAAATACTACAAAGTTTAAAGTTCTACTTTTGCGAATAACATCAACTCTGTATTTTAAACATATATCTTATGAAACTTGGATCAACAAAAGTATTCTACGGAGTATCATCATACCAGTACACAATATTACTCCAAATCAAGCAATTGGTTTGGTTTGCCTTTTTTCCATTTTCCCTGAGATTGTATACGACAAATATTACGAAGTTTAAATTTATGCTTCCAGGAATAATATTAATGGCAGCACAATAACACGCCTCTTCGTTGTTTGGCCATTGTAATAAAGTTTCAGACCAAATCTTATTTTGTGTATTGATCCACTCATTATATTCACTTGACTTAGTATCCTGTAACTTGTTTCTCACCCCATCCCCGACTTTATATGCTAATAAAACACACATTGAAAACATGCAAGAGACAGTAATAATGATCCTCAACAGCATGCGTTTAAAATATGTAAACGATAATATTATTGAATTAAATATTACTTTCTACATTTTAGGACGCTAATTATTCGAATTCTTCTATTGCAAAAATTTGCCCTTAAGCAGTATTCGAATGCAATGGTCCGGCATGGTTTGCCGGACCATTGCTCTAACACTTGCGAAAAATTCAATTAATTTGCAAAATGCGCCGACTACAGGCAAAAATATTAACATCTGTTTCCTTAATTTAACTTAAGCTTTCCCGTTGTATTCGGAACCACAGTCCTTAATAGCTTAGTGGCAGAGCAATAGTCCGGCAAACCATGGACGTGGTTTCGAATCCTGTTTAAAGGCGAATTTCTTCAATAGAAAAATTCGAATAGAAAATAATATTTAATTAATTCACAAATGCAATTAATTTACGATAACATTATTACTTATTTCTTATCTAACTTTTAATTTAACATCAATACCACGTATATGCAGCACGCATAATGGTATACATAAATGCTTGCACAAATATTTATTTATTTAACTCAAAATACATACGGGATAAAACCAAATTACCATGTATCTATATTATAGTCCGTCTAGATAGTATCCGGAATTTATTATTTTTCTTAATTTTAATATATTTCTTTTTTGTTACATCTTAATACAAAAATAATGCATAAAGTAGGTTGTAGCGACAGTAGGCCATGGCCAAAATCATATAACAACGTCAGCTTTCAAATATTGTTGATTGTTAACAGGCTTAATATTTGTGAAATAATGTCGCAAGTAGAAAAAAGAAAGTTGGTGGAACATTTGTATAGAAGAGGTGTTCAAAACGTTAAAAAATTAGTGCAATTGACTGAACTCGGAAAAAGTACAGTATATAAGACAATAAAGAGGATAATAAATGGGAGAGATATGAGCCATGGACCAGATTATTGGAAACAATCTGAACGCTTTAGTGACTTTAGGATGACAAAATCCAAGCTTAGGGTTTCAAAACCTGGTTAACAGATTTGGAAATCAACGTCAAATAAGAATTTGTTTAGAAACCGTCCGCATTTCACTGAAAAGACAAGGTTACTTAACAGAAAAACCAAAAAAAAATCCCTGTAAAGTTTTTATATCTTACGTAAGTTGTTTTCAGCTTGGTGCAAATCATCTAAAAATCCTATCAAGAGAAAAAGTTACCGTTCAAATTTCCAAATTTTCCACTAAAGTAATGGTTTGGGGAGCAACCTCTCAACATGGCGCTACACCTCTCTGTATAATTGATGGCACCGTTAATAGTGCAAAGAATTATGAAATTCTTAATGGTTTTCTTCTTGAAACCGCTCATGCTTTATATCCAGAAGGGTGGCGTTTTCAACAGGATAATGCAAGATGCCATACTTTTGCCTACACTACAGCTTGGATGCAAGAACAAAACTTGGCAACAATTCCATGGCCAGCAGCTTCCCCAGATCTTAATCCCACAGAAAACATATGGGGATTAATGAAAATTGAAGTAGAACGAGCCAGCGCCACGAAATAAAGAAGATTTGATTCGGTCAGTTTTACAAGCCTGGACCACCATCACCGAAAAGTATAGCAGTTTCAGCAGTACCTCAACGTTTAGTTAAGTGTTTAGAGTTAAATGGAGGTTGTATTAGTAAAATGAGATGAATTATTTGTTGTGATTTTATTTTCAAGTAATAAAAATATATACCGTAAAATTATAACTGTGCTTCTTGTTTTCCGGATACTTTCTAGACGGACTATATAATTACATCATAACTGTAACAAAGAGAAATAAACAAGAGGGATAAGCAATACCAATAATTAAGATTTGAAGACCGATCTAGCAAATTTTGGAAAACATTGAAACTTTTTACCAAATACTAGATAAAAAGTATTAAAAGTTTAGAGTTTTATTAACTAATGACAAAAAATTCCAGTGCGAACACGACCGTGTTATTTATAAATGTTATAGTAGGGAACATACAACTAAATAATGATACTGTCCGCGTCAAAAAAAACGGGACATGTCTTATAACGATTTTGACATTAATTTAGTTTTATAAGTCAGACTTTTATCAATATTTTAGTAGCCATGAATATAAGGTTATGCATCTGTCATTATTAAGTTAGTATGATGCAACAAAGATCTGTCACAATAGATAAAAAAAAGTGTCCCGTTTTTTATGTCGCGAACGGTAACACTAAGCATTATCCAAGTAGTTATTAAAATCTCTAAATAGTATGCAAATCATAGTCAAATCCCGTTATCATAACGGGGGTAAAAAACTCTCTTCTAATATAGAAATCTTTTATTTGAGACTACGGTCAAGTAAAAATTAAAAAAAAAGATATAAAATCATTTACTACATTGATATGAGTATCTTAAATACATATCTCGTCAACTTAGTTGTCATCCTCAGTAACGAAATAATACTTAGAGCACAATAAAGCTAACGCAAAATTGTCGAAACACTTTACAATGTTTGTGTATACGTGGATGTCTTATAAAGTGTTTTGTTAACTTCACTGTTCCTCCTTGCTTAACAGTATTATTTTTTCCTACTCAGAATAACAAATTAGTAATCGAAATACGTATTTGGGACGCGGATATCAATGTGGTAAGGGTTTAAATTTTTTTAAGCCTCGTGTAATATGTTTACACGATTCAAAAAGTATATTTATACTTTTTATAATATAAATACTATAATAAGAATAGGTTTTACAATTTCTCAATTAAGTTCATGTCTTTTCTAATAATATGCGCCCAAACTGAAGAAGCAATTTCCAGCCTAGGTCTAACATTATAATAATAAAATGAAATGATTTTTTTTATGTTTTTAATCTTTGCGTATTGCACTTTATAAAACCAAGACCCTTGAAAGGTACACCGATAGTACATATTACTACAGTTGAACTTGCCTATTTAAAAAGAGTTATTTTTAGAAAAGTAAAATATAACAAAACTTAACTGCTTACCGGACTATCATTCTCGGCTGTTGTCTTTTCGATAATCTCATCGTTTTTGGAGTCACTAGATTTAAACATTTTTCTGTGTGCTTTTCGAAACTCGTTCATTAATTGGGTATGTTGTTGTTGTTTTTCGGAATCGACGCCCTTCAAAATTTTCTTCATTTGCAGTTGTTCGTCTATTGAGGGCGTTTCCGTCCTTTTACTTCTCTGCAAATAACGAAAAGTTCGTAAGTACTTGTAAAAGCCTTCCGAATTACATTCGTACGTTTCCTTCTTAATGTTCTTTTATTCATTTATTTTTATTATATTGTTATGAGTATTGGAGATTTCAACCCTTGAAAATGCTGGGAGAAAAGTTTAATCTAATGCAAATTATGCAGTGGGTTAAATATAGAAATAATCGTATACTTAAGGTAAATGGATACCATAACGCCAATATTGGATTTTTACGGTTACTTGTTACTACGAGGCAACTAAATTCCGATCTTGGAAATGTGTTAAGAGGATGGTGCTAAGGAGACGAATCTGCTCAAAATAACTTCATTACAATATCAATATATATATATATATATATATATATATATATATATATATATATATATATATATATATTAAAAAATAATAGATTTTTATTGGTTTTTGCGACCTTTTATTGAATTTAGAAGAACACAAAAGCTAGAGAGGTCTTAGAAATGATACACATTTTCAAAAATAGCAAAACAATCAACGACAGGAACGAAATCGATGGGCTTTCAAAACTTTATTACCCTCTCATAAAACAATAGAAAAATTAAAAAAAAAAAAAAAGAACCCCTGCACGCACAAGACAAAAACGGGAAAAAAATATCTCCCATTAGAAATAACAATGTTAACTTATACCCCTAAATACGGTCCTGACTACCATGCTCATTCCAAAAAACAGAAATTAAACCCCCGCAAACTAAAGCATTAGTTCACTTACAAAATCCGCACAAGCATGTTCGTTCTAAGAAAATTGGTCCTGGGTGTCGAAACACATGTGGCACATGAATGCGTACCCGTGTAGAAAAAACAACAATGTGAGTTTCATTTGACTTTTCTTTGTTCCCTTTTATGTATTGTATTGTAATTCAACTTTCCTGTTCATTTTAGCCATTATTATTTTTTATTTTATGTAAGTTTCAACGTTAAATGTTAACTCAATTTGTAATCATCTTTAATCTAATTTTAAAGTTAAAAATTGTTAATATTTGTTAAGTCTCCAATTAATTCATACAGATATTAATCACATAAATGTCCCCCTACCATTCTAAGCTATTTTAATTTAATGTTATTTAATTTTCAACGTAAAACACTAACCTAATCCGTAATTCATTTCTTAATATAATGTTAAATTTAAAATGGTTATATCACACAAAACAAACACAGTTCTCATGTTCATTGTAATGATTCTTGTTTCCAGATGCTTGAAAAAGACTGAATTGATAAAAGTCGAAACGTCGCAAACAAACATCTAAATTCAATAAAAGGTCGCAAAAACCAATAAAAATCTATTATTTTTTAATATTAAAACACGGCCAATAAAATAAAAAAGAAAAACAAAATTCTTTAAACACTAAATATATATATATATATATATATATATATATATATATATATATATAATAAGGCTGTGAACGCCAAATTATGTCGTTGACGTTTAACTTAAGATGTTCTGTTAAAATGAATAATCTAAACTAACAAAATCCCACCAACTATGAGATACGGTTAGTGAATAAATTTTGAAATGTAAGAAATGTTCGGTCTGCAAAAAGTTTTTCACGAATTTATGAAGTTTATTGTGAAAATATAATGGGTGAAAGGATGATGAGACGGCGTAGATAACCGAATAACTTGAAACATACTAGAGTGGGCAAAAGCCTCACCAATTTTGTATAATACAAAAGTATTTTTAATAATACAGCATGTTCACGAACAACCCCTAAAGAATGAAAGGAGTGATTGTACATACAGAAGTATGAAAAAAAGTTTCTATCAACTTGGGTCCGGAAATGCTTCTTAAGGGAGGTACCGCACTTTAGAGATGGCGTCACAAAAGTGTTTTTTTGTTATTTAGTCTTGAACTACATTTAATTTACGATTAAAATTTGATACATGATTTACAAATGATAATTTATATTTTTTATGTTTATTGGTCAGTGACTATCGTATACTGTTTTGGAGAGGTGTTAGGGGCCTTGTACATTCTTGACACTAACTTTTTATAAGTATTGAATTCTAATGATGACCGTTGATTTGAGAGCATAATGTAATTCTTTTGTTTAGAGAATTTCTGGGTATGCATATCGCTATCTGCGTTTAAGTTTGGTAACTGTATCACCTTCCCCCTATCGTTTTCTATGCAGCGGGTGATTGGGGATTCGACCTCCGACTTTCGTGGTAGTAAGTTGAAGCTTTTAAATAGTGAAAATCTTCAAAACAAAAGCTATTTTCACAGTTCTTCGACGTTTAGTTATATCGCATTAAGCGGATAAAGTCGCAGAAGTGATTATATTTATTGGAACAGCCAATTTCGTTTGGAGCAAATTTAGTAGTTTTGAGAGAGTTAATTAAACCATGCTATAATTATAACGGCGTTATATAAGCTTTCTGGTGAAGACATCTTCTAGACACTACCTGCACCCCTATATCATCTGGGACTACCACATGGTAAATTATCTGGTTACCACCGAGCCAGACAAAAACCGTAACGTAGCGAGATTTCCTCTCAAGGGTGAAAATATAAATCATCACCAAAGGACATGTCGTACCGTATGGAAACAAGTAATTCGTTCTTTAATATCATTTTGTACTAGTCTAATTTCATCTGATATTTTGCTTCAGTTTTCTACTTTCTTTCTTAACTAATTAACGTAATATTTTAGAGCTTGATTCATTGTAAATTCAACCTATCTTTATATATTTCAAATTACAATCAGTTTAGTAGATTCATCTATTTTATAACATTTAAACGTAAAATTGATTTTTCCTATATTGCATTAAATTTTAAATTTTGGGTCATATTTGTACATATATCTTTTCTGTAACACATTTCTTTTGCTGACAACTTTTTATTGCCGTATGTGAAACTAAATGGTTTTTGGCGTGTCCAGCTGCATATAGTACGCACAATAAAAACACGGCTGTACGATTTCTGTTTATAATAAATAGAGTGAACCAATCCGGAGCGAAAGCAGAGGCGTGACTAACGAATTGGTTCCCGCGTGCCCCATCGCACATACGATTACTTAGTATGTTGTTCACGGTCATCGTGTGTACCCGTATAATAGCAGCAGGAAAGTGTATTCTGTGTATTTAATATTCTGTGTATTTAATAATGTTGAAGGAGCGTACAGTAAAAAAACCGCTATCATCAAAGTTAGTCAATAGGTTTATTGAGAACCATCCTAGTTTATCTTACAATGGGGTAAATGTAAAATGTTTAGTGTGCAATATATAAGGTGTGTATAAATTGGCGGACCCACTACACGTGGCGACATTCTTGGTCAAATTTTGAGTTAAAAGTCCTAATCCTAAAACGATGTATCAGGCTTCCTTTGTCTTCAGAATGAATTTGACAGTAGTAATGTATTTGACTAGAACAACATTAGGCTGCCTACTTATTGTTTTACAACGTTGTCAGATGTGTTTTTCGTCAAAATAAGTTAATAAACAAATATTAAAAACAAACTTTAAAATCAAAAAGAAAACTTTAACGAAAGGATAATAACAACAATTCTTCTTTATTCTAAATTGCAGCTCTTTCTGTCAACAAATATCGAGTAATAATGCTTATTTCAAGACTGAAAGTCCGAACTTTAGGAACCTCGTGCAAAGATATGGAGCATGGTACAACATTTTCGTATTAGGATTTTGGACTCCGAATTTAACGAAGAACATCGCCGCGTGTAGTGGGTCCGCCAATTTATACACACCCTGTATATATAAACCATTTAACAAAATCAAATTTGCAACGCCACGTGCATAGCGCAAGACATAAAGATAGAGACACTGGTGCCGATACAAAATACGAAGAGTTCTTATTTGATTTGTGTACAATGATGGTTGTGTGTAATTTGCCGTTTACTTTGTTACGCAATGATTCGTTTATTTCATTTCTTGAAAAATATGGCAATGTAGAATTACCGAGCTGCACCCACTTACGACGTTATTTAAAATCTGTTCGTGTACATTTAGAAAATAAAATTAAGCCTGATCTGAAAAATAAAAAAGTGTGGTTGAGTGTGGATGAAACAACTGATAGCAAAAAGATCTGTACTTGATGTTATGGCGCGTAAAATGGAACCAAATCAATCGCCATCCTCAATTTTATTAGCTAGCAGACAAATAGAAGAATGTACTGCGCGGGTAATTTCAAAAGTGGTGTTAAGTACATTGGAAAAATTTGAAATTTCCAGAGATCAAATCCTAATGTTTGTGACAGATGGTGCCGCAACCATGCTTTCTGTAGGTGGGTCTCCTAAGGAACAGTGTGGTAACTTTTTACATATTACATGTCAAATTCATGCCCTACATATTGTAGCAGAACGGATCCGTAAATGTTACCCAAATGTAGATGCGTTAATATCGAGTGCAAAGGCACTATTCCTGAAATCTCCAAAACGTATTCTGAAATTTCACAAATTGTGTCCCCATACCCCTGAGCCACCACAGCCGATTCTGACACGATGGGGAACATGGCTACGAGCGGCATTTTACTATCATAAATATTTTGAGGATGTAAAAAAAGTGGTTTTATTATTAAATCCGAAAGATAGTGCCGCTATCGAAGAAAGTCGGAAAAAAATTCAAAATAGTCAGGTTAAAAGTGATTTACAAACTATTCACAACAATTACTTCGGAATAGTGCAAGCATCAGAAAACCTACAAAATTCTTCGCTATCGTTACAGGAATCAGTGCTAGTTGTGAAAGATACACACGCACAGCTATGTTCGATAGAAGACGCAAGAAATGAGTGTATTTTAAGTAAGTTTGAAAGTGTTTTAGATAAAGATTTAGATTTTGCCAGACAAATTTGTGAAGGTTCGTCTACAGATGTGTTAAGTTGTTTCAAAGATTATTTTAATTATGCAAACATCACATCACTAGATGTGGAGCGATCGTTTTCTTTATACAAGCACATATTTTACTCACGGCGGACGCGTTTTCGAGAAATAACTTTGGAGACGCACCTTATGTTAACAATATTTCATCGCGCTTCTCCAGATTTTCAAGTCACGGAAAACGCATAAGACGGTAAGTTTTTTTTAATCATCTAATTACATACATTTTAAATTTGATTTTTTATACATATCATCGAGAACGTTTCATAATCTAGAAAAACCGTCTTACATTTTTTTTGTATCTAACATAATAACAGCACCGTTCGTGATAGTATATCTCTAGATATTAATAATGTTTCGCACGCGGGAACCAATTCGTTAGTCACGCCTCTGCTTTCGCTCTGAATTGGTCCACTCTAATAATAAATTGTGAGGTTGTTTCGGAGGTATCACAGAAAAAGGTATTTTACTTTAAAAATTGTTAATTAGATTTATTTATATACCGGATTTATTTTTTATAACTGGATGAAAATTCAATATTATCCATAGTAGTTTTCATGTAATTTTGCAATATTCTATGGTTTTTCGTATTGTAGTAATTTTCTTCATATACAGTAAGAATATATGCACAGAGTGTAATTCAATATTTTTTTATCTGGTCAAGAATTTTAGTTAAAGTGTATACCGTGTGTTTTTTAAACCCCGAACTTTTATTTTAGTTTGCTTTTTTTGTATAAATATTTTTGACGTGAATATACGAATTAATTGTTTCTAAGCTTTTTGCTTGCCTTCGGTTTTCCCCTTTAGAAATTTCTTTTCATGTATCATGTGTAGCATTTTAGTATTAGTATTTTGTAAGTATTTAGCGTTTGTTTTGTGTCTGTATGCGCATGCGCCTAAGAACGCGCAATCCCTTTTCTCAGTTTTCAGACTGAGCTTCTGCAAGGAAAAATGAGTGGCGCATTCTATCATTTATTTTAGTCACCCACACCCGTCTCCACCTAAGGGCGTACACAATAAATAGAAGCTCCCAGACATTGTGCGATACGACTACGGGTTTTGTTTAGAGTTCGACTATTTTCTGACGCCATAGCTGTGCCTGCTTCTCGCGTAGTAGCAATTTACAATTTTCAAACGATACTATTCTGCATTGTTTTTTGTGTTTACATTTGTACTAAATATGAAATAAGGAGAAAACAAAACCACTCCACATCGGACGTATTTTCTTGAAAACGGTTGGTTTTTCCGATGTTTAGCAAAAGAACCTTTTAGAAGAAGACTATAATTAATCACATAAGGAAAAAGGTTAGCGTCAAGAATGAATGCCCCCTGACACCTCTTCAAAACTGTATGTGATACTCAACATAGAAAGTATAATTTATCTTTGTAAATCATATACCAAATTTGAATCGTAAATTAAATGTAGTTTAAGACTAATTGACCACAAACCAGTTTTGTGACGTCATCTCTAAAGTGCGGTAGCCCCTTAAGAAGCATTGCCGAACACGCTGGACACGCTGAACATACAAGTTCTTTATTAATATTTTTGTGAACGTACCATTCTCCAAAGACGTAGATACGTATTTCATATTTCTACAAATTCGTCAGCAGGGGTCGGCGTAGATAGTTTAACGAAGGCCGGACAAGCGTGCGCGATGATGGGCGAAGATAGGAGTCATTAATCACTGAGTTTTTGCGAACTTTGAGAATTTGCTTGAGAAATTGAATGACAAAATTTGTGAAAAGAGAAGATTATATCTGAATTGGTCATTTCACAATCTCTGTTGCCCGAAATTGTAACAGAACAATTGCAAATTGTACCCCCAAAATGGGGACAGAAAAGAAATGGATTACCGAAACAAAATATTCAAGAAAACACTTTCCACATATGTCGCGTTTTGGAACAGATATGGCATTTTATTCGAGAATTTCATGAAGCAAGGAACCACAACCAACGCAGTTACATACTGTGCTACACTACAACTACTAACAATTATAAAGAATAAAAAGCTAGATACTTTCAATTCGTAAATAGTTTCGCTGCATGACAATACGCGATCACACTGTAAGACCGGGTCTGTAGGATGGACGATCAAACATTTTCATTTAAAATTGTTCAAAAGTGCTCGTGTGGAAGTGATTGGACTTCCACACGAGCACTTTTGAACAATTTTAAATGAAAATATTTGATCGTCCAACCTACAGACCCGGTCTTACACATCTCTTTCTCTACTTTAAGATATTCTTAGCAGAGCTTGTGCCACGTTATAGCAAATGTTCACATGTAAATGAAGATTCTATTGAAAAATAGTTTTAAGATACGAAGGCAGATTGACATATAAGGTTCCCAACAAAGAAGTACGGATAGAAACAAGAAACAAGTTCTAACTTGCTAACGGTAATTTCGAGTTCCATTTTCATGTGTACCGTCATTGAGTAATAGCGGCATTTATCATGAGTTCGATTTCTGCGATATACGGTTGCACGCCCATCGAAATTTACAGGCGTTTGAGAGCTGTTTATGGCAGCGATTGTATGAATGAAAGAAAAGATGAAGAATGTCAGTCTGTGGGCTAACATTCTTCACATCTTTTTGTGGGTTCCAATATATTGAAATATTACAATTAAATAAAACATTGATCGATGGAGAGGGAAGTAATTCATGACAAAATAGATTTTTAATTATTGTTTGGGCACTATATTCGTTGTATCCATTTTCACCTCGTTCCTTTATAGAGTATTTCTGCCAGAATTATGCAATAATAATGTACTTATCTAACCGATCTTGTCTTCCAGATGAAATGATTAAATGCAAGTTTTGCTGGGTTTGCATTACTGTTTAAGGGAATTATTTTGAAGGCTGTACTGGCACGATGTACTAAATATTCTTAGTCAATTTAGAACATTTACCAATCTAGCTTTGTATTTAAGATGCCCGAATCTACCAAAAATGAATGACAAGTAAAAATTTCACACAGTAATGTCATCAATGAAGACGAGAAGAAGAGACGATGAAATAAAGGAGTTATAGAGCATTACACACACACCATTTACACAAACTTTTTAAAATGAAGTTAGATTATACATCACAATGAAATAACAAAAGAAATTTACCGCTGCTCTTCTGTGTATTTCTTCACATATTGCACTCGATAAGGTACTAGAAGTGTTACTACTCCTGCTGGTCATACTATTAAAACTGCTGATGGACGGACTTTTAGCCAAAATAGTCTTTTCCTTTTCATCACTTCTATGGACCTCAACAACAACTGTTTTTGTCTCATGTTGATGGGATACCAAGCAAATATCTGCTATTTTACTAGATTTGTTTCTTCCCAATGTGTTCGTTTTAATTTCTTCGTTTTGGCACTCTTCGGAACTGACTTTAATGGTTGACGTGTTATCGGATAAATTTATAATGGTCGGTTTGAATTGATTATATGGCTTCTCCTCCCTGTCATCGTCCCATTCTATCTTCTCCCATTTTTTCGCCTTGAATCTATCCAAATGAGACAATCTGTCTTCCAGATCGAGGGATTCTTCTTTGACTATAGATAACCGTTTAGATTCCGACCAGGAGGGACTCTGATCACCGGTTACTGAACTGGCCGAACTATTATAACCGCTTGATTCGCCAGGGAATAGTTCAGAACCGGCACCTTTTCTTACGATTAAATCCAATTGCCGTGCACTTTTCATCAAATTCACTGCCTAGAAACAGAAAAAAAAAACATTTTTAGAAATCATATAAATTAAATGAAACAAATAAAGGGTTTTTCATTAAGGGCGCTCTAACTTTAAATTTAAATAAAATAGGTTATGTATGTGATATTATTTATTTTAGATTTTTACTTGAAAGGGTATTTGATTACATTATGTATGGAATATAATATCGTCCAAATGGCCGCCACGGCTTTGCTGGACGGCGCGTATCCGAGAGGTCCAATTTTCGATGACTCGACCGCATAAATCTGGCTCGATATCATTGATGGCATTGGTTATGTTCACTTTTAAGGCATAAATCGTCTGCGACTTATTCGCATAGCCCCGTGATTTAACGTAACCCCACAAAAAAAAAGTCTAATGGCGTTAAATCACACGATGGCGGTGGCAACTTAACGTCGTCGAAGCGAGAGATAACCATGCTGTCGAATTTGTCGTGCAGAAGATCCATCGTTGCATGCGCTGTGTAGCAAGTAGCGCCGTTTTGTTGGAACCACATATTGTTGAGATCCATATCTTCCAATTTAGGCAACAAAAAAAATGGATATCATCTACCTGTACCTTTCGCCGTTCAAAAATTCACACAAAACAGTAACTTTTTCTGGATGCATTTGCAACTGATGGATCTCATATGGATTGTTATATTCCCAAATGCGACAATTTTGTTTATCGACATAGCCGTTCATTCAAAAATGAGTCTCGTCGCTGAATATGATTTTCCGTCCAAAATTGGGGTCCCCTTCTAACAGCTCTAGAGCCCAGTCAGTGAATGCTCGACTCCTGGGTCAATTGAATTTTGTACAGGTGCAGGCCTAAGTCTCGACGCAAAATTCGCCAAGTTGCGGTCTGCGAAAGACCAAGTGTTTGGCCTTTCGTGATCGTACGGATGTTGTTTGACTGTTTATTGAACCAGTTGATTCGAATACGTTCACCAAACGACGAATAGTCGACTCAACAGGAGAATTTTGTGCACCGAAAAAATCACGCAGCGCACAGAACGTAGCTCGAACTGAGTATTCATTTTGATAGTAAAGTTTAATGATTTGCACGCGTTGCTCAACACTGTGTATTTCCATGGTGATTTGCCCAATATACTATAACCTCCAAACTTGACAGCTGTATCTTCACCAACATGGCTACTATACACTGTTAAAGTTCGAGCGCTCCTATTGAAAAACTCTATATTACCTAGTGTAGTATGATTAATTGTTTAAATAGAATAAAATTATAAGGGAAACCAAAACAAAAAAGTTTTCATTGGGTGGAAGTTTTTAAAATAAGCAACACATCGTCGGGGAATTAACGGTAAGTTTAGCAACGTGCCGTTTCATAAATACTTGAATATAGAAAAAAAATACAAAAGCGATCGTTTATTTTACACTCAAGTTAAGGAGCTCGGTTAGTATTCGTATTCAATAAAATATTGATATGATCCTTCCAGTAAAGAAAAGAAGTTTTCAGCGGCCAATATGCATTTGCTTCTTGTAATAATTCCTGTTACGTCCTTATAAGTTGAAAACAGGGCAATAATTAATTAAACATGTCCAGTTTTTTTTTAGTTTTGTAACACGTGCTTGTAAATATCCACATAGACTTTCTGGACACAGATCCTCATGAAGGAAATATTTCGCTGCTATGTCAATTTTCAATACCATTCGAATTAAAATCCCCATTGCCTCTTTCCGGCCTTTATGATTTACAGAAGTAATACCCGTTTCTGGCATTATAAATCTCTTCCAAGTGGAATTCGAAAATAGCAAAATTTTCACTGGTGATACTGTATATCATGAAACAATTTTCTGAAATTTCATTGTGTAGTTTAGGTGTAAAATATAAAACGAAACATACCATAGTATAGCAAACGCCAATTAAGTTGGCGCGGGGAGGGGTAAGTTCGCGCAGGATTAGAAGTAGTGGGGAGATTTGTATTTGTTTTACATCAAATCTCAGATAATTCTAACCTCTGAGCGTGTATCACTTTATGATCCCCTAGCAAAGACATTATGTTCCGTCAAACTGTCAATGACAAATGTATTCTGACAATTACTTGAGTAGTGGGGGGTGTACGTTTTTAAAAACGGCTTCTGCGCACCCCCTACTCGCGCCAACTTAATTGGCGTTTGCTATACATGCTTATTATCGCGCGTCCAATGGAACGTTGTAAATATTGGGTTTATGCATAAGTTCATAGCGTTCTTATTGAATTTAATATATTATTTTTTTAAGAAACAAAATACATGAACTAATCATGAATAATTCTTCTCCATTATTTATGATTGCCTACCAACAATTTGGCAATTTTTAGATACCATGCTTGGCGAAATCCAGTGGTGTAAAGAAGTAGTCTAGCTATTTTGGAGCGCGACATAGTTTGTTATGTGCTCGTATCTACGTCCTCATTTTGGTTGCGAATTAGCGTCTTCTTTTATTTTATTCCGTTATGTTTATTTTGAACCGAACTGTAGTACTTTCGCTCGCGTGCGTATATCTTCACATACAATAATTACGTATTAGTTTTTCTTCGTGATCTTCCTCCCCTCTCGAATCTCGAGGGCGATAACTTCTAGACGGAAGAGACTGAGATCGCTATCGATAGAGAGAAGGTCGATGGTTGCCATTTCGTCATTGTTTTGTAACGGCTTAATGTAGGGCTTGATTGCTTTAAGTAGTACATATTCTGTTTTTTTTTGGCAGCCCTCTCGCTTGAGAGAGGTTATAATTTAGTCGCTACAATTTTTAATTGTAACTACAATTACCCGGCAGGGGATTTCTTGATGTCGATTAGAGCCGATTGACTCCTTCTCTACGATACACTATATTGCGTTGTTAATCATCAGACATTATCCTTGTGTCTTTTCCTCTACCGACGCAAACGTCGTTCACAGGAAGGAAACCGACGACGCTCACGAACCTCCCGCTTGCTGGAAAGAGACGGACACAGCTAAGACTTTAAAATATTCCTTTATTAATTTAAACTGTATTATCTTTGTTGAAATTTTTTAGATTCAATTTTTCTTTGTTTAGTTATTTAACTTAGTTATTGTGTCGTTACAGACATCATTTTTCAATTTTTATTTAGTCAATTCAATTGCCTTTCTAATTAGTTTATCTCATTTAAAATTGCAATACGTATCTTTTTTTTTGTTTGTTAAATTTATTTTGACAGTTTATTTAAATTACACATCTGGTCCTCACTGGGACAAGAACTTATTTTTGCTTCGAAAATATCGAAAGAGTTGTTTTTTTTGCTTCGTTTTCTTTAGCGTAGAAAACGTGGGTATTATTTTGTGTGAATTAAACTTGTTTTCTAGATTTGTAAATCTGTACATTAAAATTTTAGTATTGCATATTCCTTCATTTTAATTTTAAGCTTTCATTAATATTTTTTTTTCCTCTAATTATATCTAACCGTTAACTTTAATTAATTATATTCTCAGACCACAACTTTGCGAATTTACACAAATTTATTACTTATCAATATTTGCGTGTAACAAAATCTCTCTATATGTACCGGTCCTGTTCAAAAGATCGGACTTTCCATTTTTAGTTTTAAATCATCTGTGAACCAACGGAATAGTATTTTGCTGGGGTGTGAACTTCTGTGCACAAACGTAACATACAAACGTAACATACTCGTTAACATACTTAATTTGTTTTTTTTTTGTAACTAGCAAATTTAATTCTCTTTTATTATTACTTTAAGTTGGTGTCATAAATAAAGTCTAATTACATCTAGCTGAAATCCGTCTTTTTCTTTCTTTTTTTTACGTTTCGGACGGCCTGGTTGCGTCCCCTACCCGCTGTGCGTCTTGCCTACTTTTGTTGATCACCATTTCCGAATTTTGTGACGTCTAGCGGTTCTAAATTCGATGGCGCCCTACACCACTTTTATTCGTGTCCTGAAGTACCTTTGGGTCTCCCCACCCTTGGGCTGAGGCGGTCTCTAAAGCCAGGTGGGCCATTAGACGTGGGCAGGGGCGAGTAGGTGAGGCAATCCTCGTCGCCCGAAACTTGAGTTCCTCTCTTTTCTATTGTCTCGATATACAGAGCGTAGCAAGTTATTAAAGGAAATCCCTTGAAGGTTGTTTGATGGAAATCGATAGAGATCTGATGAAGCGAGATTAAGAAACGTGGGTGGATACGGAATGACCTCTCAGCCAAGTTTTGGAGGGTTGGAGCTCTTGAATTTGAACAAAATATGTTGGAAATGCTTTGTTTGACATTCGATTTTATTTTCTCAATAATTAACACAATATCTGCACAAATTCAAAAGCTGTTCAACTAAACAATAATACGACATCAAAATAACTTTGACATAAGTCTAGCCATTTTTTCAAGGCACTCTTATCCTAGAAACCAAACGCTACAAGCTTATGCATCACCTGATAGTTTTTTAAAAAATATTTCGCCAAAACAATTTAAAACTTTCTACTCGTAAATAATAATAATAATCGATGTTATATGTTACGTAACAGTATCGATTGTCATTATAAAGATTTTCCATGTGCTACGTAAGGGACGTCTATCTTTGCAATTAAAGTTGTTAATTAATAGAGATCGTGAAACGTAGTTACAGTAAAATTGAGTTTAATTCTGTGTGTGCTTTTCAACATATATTCAGCAAGTGCCGATATGCTGTCCTCGAGTGCTGACCGTATACTTCGTTCCTTCAATATTGACACTACCGCATGAACGTGGAATCCTATAAACACCAGTGGCTTCTAAAGGATTACTCTCTTTATATTGAAAAACGATCGGCATCCATCTCGTAAATTGGTGTCGCACTAGGTAAAATTTATTAGTTCAATTAAGAGACGACCGATGCCTTTACGTTTTTCACTAAATTTCATGTAAAATCGAGTTTGGCAATTTGTCTTGTCTCATATATATTTGTGAATAAGTATTATTTCTTTAAGAGCTCCTACTTTTATAATATGTTTTGTAATTGAATTATATTAAAAATAATCGATGAAAATAATGACAGATACATCCTCATTGTTCGTTATCTATTATAGTTTATACGAGGTGAATTGACGAGCGAGTCACTCTTTTACTCTTTACTTGTTTTAGGATAAAATAATATTTTTTTCCACGTAATTCACATCCAATTCTATATACTTAATCCGACGACTTTTCAATTTTTCTAAGCTGTCTAAGTGATCTTTCGGATGCTCGCCAAAATAAGCATTCGTTGCCACTGTCACCTTCTCATTTGTCCCGAATCTCTTTCCAGCAAGCCATTTTTCAAGTTTGGGAACAAGAAAAAATCACTCGAAACAAGATCTAGTGAATATGTGGATGTGGCAACAATTAGTATCTAATTCGACAAATTTAGCGGTTGTCATAGCAAATAATCCACCGGAGAGATGATGATAACCCGAACCCCATTCAGCCGTCACTTTTGCCTAAAGATATCGAGAGACATTACGATTTTAAAAATAAGCGACTGCTTAATGTATAATCATCTAGAGAAGCTGTGTATGACTGTGTAAATAAAAGCTATGTGGATAAAATGTTTATAGCACGTAATTCTAAATTTAGATATAAGTTAATTCGTCAATTTCCAAATCACACTGTATATATATATATATATATATATATATATATATATATATATTATGTTTAACGATGTGGTCGACAAAATGTAATTGTCCACTGCGAGAATTTCTTTGTTCGTTCTAATTAGACGCGTTTTTTCTTTTAAATGTGTTGTCCTTTATATTTTAAACTATAACTTCGCAATCAATCAAGATATTGCTAATTGTTATCAGTCAGATTATTGATTGTTATATTGGTAATTTCTCCTCAAGAAAAATAGTTCACATTTTGACCCTGACGAAGCATAAAGTTTATATGCGAAATATTGGAGAAAAAATAAAGAACAGACTTGAATAATAGATTTTAATTTTGCTGGATTCTCCAACAATCCCTCCCACACTTGTTCAAACAGCAAAGACTCCTGGTCTAATTATATATATATATATATATATACGAGGGAAGATCAGTAAGTACCCGTGTTTGAAGACAGGTGGCGCTGCTGAGGGAAGTTGGCATTACCGTCGTGTACTACCATCTGTCAGACAACACCATAATAAATTTCAGACTGATTCATAGGTTAGTTTTTATTTGGCAGCCAGTTGTATCACACGTGTTTCGTGTTTCTCGATAAAATGGAAAAAGAGCAATATCTGTCCGTAATTCGCTTTTTATTTTTGGATGGAAAAACATGCGAAGAAATAAAAGCGAAGTTGGATGCTGTCTATGGGGACCCTTCACCATCTATGACCACCGTAAGATATTGGTTCAACGAATTTAAACGTGGTCGTACATCTCTTTTTGATGAGGAGCGCCCAGGCCGCCCGGCAGACGTGGTTACCGAGGAAATCGTTGAAAAGGTCCACGACATGATTCTCGCTGATCGCCGAACGAAAGTGCGGGAAGTAGATAAGTTATCGGTGAGAAAGGTGTCGGCCCGATGGGTGCCGCGAGTGCTTACGGTGGACAACAAGCGGATACGGTTGTCAATGTCGAAGCAGTGTTTTTATATTTTGTATTCTCTTGATAAAGGCGTACTGCCGAAACATGTAGAGTTTTTTAAATACATATATTTTGAAGTAATATACAGACCTTTAATCGCCTACTGATTAGGTTTACCATATATATATATATATATATATATATATATATATATATATATATATATATTACAAGCGGGCAAGCGGCCTGTCAATTAAAAACTCATTTATTATTTATCTCTATATTTCGCAACAACTTTGTTGCTTCGTCAGAAGATAAAAATGTAGAGTTCAAAAACAAATAATAAAAGTGACGTACACGGACAATAAAATTGATTAGATTTTTTTTCAATTTTATTGTCCGTGTATTAATGTATGTCCGTGTATTTTATTATTTTTTTTCTCTACATCATTATCTCCTGAATAAGCAACAAAGTTGCTGCGAAATATAGAGATAATTAATAAATGAGTTTTTAATTGAGAGACCGTTTGCCCGCTTTTAATTTATTTTATCCTATATATATATATATATATATATATATATATATATATATATATATATATATATATGCTTTATCTTTAATTATTGCTGGAAACTTACTTCATTGAATGGTATGTCACTGAAATCTACGTTATTGCAGTAGAGAATTTGATCCCCAGGCCTAAGTCCTGCTTCCCTAGCAATACCACCTTCTTTCGTAAATTGCACAAATATTCCCGGCTTCCATTCTGGCCCTTTACATATTCTATTCAGGGAAAAATAGAAATTATTAATGTCTGTTGAGATCTTAATTGTACCTAGTTTACTTACCCGCAGCCTAGCTTTGTCCTCGGCGCCACCATTATGCTTATCCTAACATCGTGAATTTTTTCACCCAGTTGAGGAGAAGATCGCGTCGATGAGTTGTAATCTGTTATGATCTGCCAACTCAGAGGATCTGTCTTTTTGCTTAAACAAAAATACGTAAAAATTACACTTAATGTAATTATTAATCATCACAATGATTTAGTAAATAACACCTGTTACATAAGTTTTGGGAAAATATTTTAACTTTTATTAAACTCAAAAAAACAAAGGATAATATTATAACACCAATTAATGAACCTTAGACACTTAAATATTATATTGCCGTTAGGGACCCCGTATCTATATATACAAAGTTTTCTTCTTACATCTCGCATTAATGTTTGGACGGCTTCTAAATCAAATTCTCTAAGTTTTTGGAATATCCCCTGTCGTAATTGTTATTACTTTCGAACTTCCCAACCTTTTTAGCGAATAAGGCTCAAAAAGTTTCAATTGGCTTTGCCTGCGGGACATGTGGAGGATTGTCTATTCTAGGAACATATGGTATTCCTTGAGGTTTTAACCAGTTTAGTGTTCTTCTAGCATAATGGGCCGATGCCAGGTCAGGTCGAAACATGTAATTTCCATTTATGTGATGTACATTAATGAAATTCATTAGTTTTGTCAGACAGTTGTGGATACACGATATAATTCAGTGTCCACTGCTTGTCATCTTACACGGTCGTAAGGTTTAGATATTCCCAATTCAGATATAGCACGCCAAACCAAAACATTTTCAGAAAATTTTGCCTTTTCTTTAAATTCTATATTGTCACTTTTTACCTGACTATCTTGAAACATTTTCTTACTTTTCTTGATAGCTTCGGCGTGTCTCGTATCGTATTGTAAAACTATCTTATTTACATCATCAAAATCTTCGCAGTAGTAAAACGCAGCCTCTAACCATGTTCCCAACGCGTAGTAATCGGCTGTGGTGGTTAAGGCACTTTGGGACACAGTTCGTGAAATTTTTTTGTACGTTTTGGGGACTTTAAAAACATTGCCTTCGCATGAGCTATTAAAGCATTTACTCGTGGATAACATTTAGGTATCAATTTCGCCACAAGGTTTAAAGCATGGATTTTACATGTTACATGTAACAGATTGCCACTCTCTTCTTTAAGAGATCGGCCTAAGGAAAGCATGTTAGCGCCACTGTCACTCACAAACATTAAAAGTTGGCTTGTTGAAACATGAAATTTGTTCAATGCGCTCAACACCTCTTTTAAAATTTCATTGCTAGTACATTTTGCAACTCATTTGGAAGCAAGTAAGATAGAGGATGACGGTTCAAATTCTTCCATTGTACATACCATCACATTCACCACAGAATTTGTTTGCCGATCGGTTGTTTCGTCCAGACATAATCACAATTTTTTATCTTTCAATTCTGCTTTAATTCTTCTTTCAACATAGTCACGAGCAGATGGCATAACGTTTCTTATCGATGTCCGACTTGGTAATGTATAATCCGAATACTTGCTCCAGAAGGAGACAAATGCTTTTTGGTCTAGAGATTACATATAATAAAACAAGCACCTATATCAAATTTTACTGTTTGCTGTATCGTTTGCCACGGATTGCAGAACAGCGTTTTATATTTTTTAGGTGGCGTTCACACTTCTACCTGCTTGGACACGTCAAATAGTCGTCGCACTTTACACATTTAATTCTATCGCCTTCGTATTCTGAAGCCAGCATACTCGCTATTACGTTTTCTAGTTTCTTCGAAATACGTCGTTTCCGAAACGTACCCAAGTGCGGCATCTTCTAAGTATGTGTCTACTGACATGCACTCATAACAACCAGTGGAATAATACTAAACAAGTGTGCTTTGATACGGATGCTTGAGTTTAAGTGCCTGGCGCTTCTCCCCTCTACGTTACTCTCGGCACTGCACTGGAAATTGACACTTTTTTCCGAGTCTAAATATATTCCAAGCAACTTAAATTCACTGATAATTTTACGGTGCGTAACACTGCCTCACACTGTTTGAGAAATCTTTTTCGTATGCAGGTCCGACTAATATAATGCCATTGCGGAAGGCCTCAAGTTATGTCCTAATATAAATGTTTTTAAAAGTAAACTGAAAAAACAATTATTGCTAGAACAGAGGGCCTCATATAGTGATTGTATATTTTCGTAATTATTAGTATATATCCTTTTCTCCCATTTCCTTCCTTCTTCCCCCCTGGTCTTGTCTCTTCTCAATTTATTTTTTATATTTATTTCAAGCGTGTGTTACTATACAAGGGTTGTTCGGAAACTATGTGGCCTAACAAATAAAACGCAAGTTGTCGCTCAACACACTTATTCCAACGATATTCAAAATATCTAATACTATTATTGTAGGACGATGAATCCAAGTTCACGAAATAGCTGTTTACAACAGCGACTACCTCGGAATTAGACGAAAATATCTTACCACCGAGTTATTTTCAGGTTTCGAAAGAGACGATAATCGGTGAGAACTAAATCTGGAGAATAGGACGAATGAAGCACTAATTCAAATCGAAATTCATAAATTTTTACCATTGGGATCGCAGACTTGTGGACAGGTGCGCTATCTTGATGGAAAAGCACTTTCAACAGTAAAGAGAACTTCACCTCATTGCTGAAGAGTCTAATTCGCCTAGGTAAGAATTATGTTACTGTAGCAGGTCTTCGTAAAGTAGGACCACTTTCCTCATGTCTTCGCTTAATTGTCCTTTCACTTATTTCAATTCTTCACACTGTTTGCAAGCGATGTTGAAGTTGAACTGTTGTTATTCTGCGATCCCTTAATGCATTCAACACAATAAAACGATCAACTGCATTTGTTGCTGCTTGCTTTCCAGATCCTGCGCATCTTTTGAATGTGCCAGTCTCAAGAAACCAATTTCAAGCATCCTGAATGATAGCGCGGGGTATTCCTAATGCATGGAACACATACCGCTGACTACGACCATCTACAATTAATTCAATAATTAGTCGAACGTTTCTACTTGTTAGCGGCGATGTCAACGCGTGAAAATTGTTGTTTACTATCAAACTGGCTTAAATAAACAACGGAGTATTAAACCTACCTGGATTTTTCGTAAATAAAAACTAAGAAACGCCGACTTGTTTATTAATGTGGATTTCAAATGTAGGTATGTAGGTGGCTTTTATAGAAAAGGTAAATACGTTAAAATTAAAATGTGGGGCATATTTTGCATTAAACTAATCAATATGAAAATTTAACAATAAAAATACGGGGGACAAGCTGGAATTATTCAGAATAAAAACACTGTTGATATTTTCGAGAATTTTATTTTAAATATGTTCAAAGTAATTCCCTTCAGCATTCATACACTTGACCGTTCTTTGTTTTTACTGTTTAAAAGCTCCCAACCAATCTTCTTTTGAAATACCTTCAAAATAAGCGTGAACTTGCATTATTATGGTGGACCATAATTCCCTTGTCTGGAACTCTACTGACCACTTCAGCCAAATATTTTTCAGTGTACCACTTAGCTGTAACTGTTTTTTATCCATCTAGCTATTTAAGAAATTTTAAGTAAGTTTCATGACAAAATCTTACAGCCTCTGCTTTTTGGAAGCCAGAAAGGTGATGCGGCATAAAACGACTACCACTTTTTTTAAATGCAGGTGATCATATAATCATATAATTGTTTTAACAGCTGAGGATTAAATTTCGAGTTGATGGTCTATTACCGCATAAGTGGCTTTGTTGTCCTCTTCAATTATTTTTTTAGTAATAGCAATGTTCTTGTCGATAACAGCCGTTAGAAGATGCCCTCCTCCTTTTTGATGCTGAACAGCATTCCTTTCGCTTTAAAATTTCTTATACGAAGGACACCTTTTATATTTTTACAATCGACCATTAGATGGTACTTTTGACGTATTGCCATGGATTTTTCCCCGAAGAAAGAAAGTAAAGAAACTATAAAAGACTATATATTTATGTACATTTTATTACAGAGAGATAATTATAAAGATTTGATATTTTATATAAAAATTTATTATAATGTGTATTTTTGTCCACAACTGTAGAATGTACGGGTCTGTGGGATATTTGCAGTTCCCGCCAATTTGGAAATTATGATAATATATATATATATATATATATATATATATATATATATATATATATATATTGTCGCTGTTTTGATTTACTTTTATGTTAGGTAGGGGTATCATGCTGTTTCGAGGTCCCTCATGCTTTTAGAGATTTATAGTTCTTGAGCAGATAGGTCGTGTTTTTTTATTACTATTGAATAGAACTTAATTTTATTCATATAAACTTTGGATAATTACGGTGTGTGTTTTTATTAGTGATCTGATGTGTTAAATTAATTCTCGAGTGATTACGAGTCTTTAAACTTGTAATTTTTTTTAATTTATAAGACCTATCTGAAAAAAATCTCTCAATTTAGTGAATTGGCTACATTAATTAATGTATGTATATTTCTCTTAGTATAATTTAAGTATATAGAAGAGCTCAGTAATTCAGTAATTTTAGATTTGTAAAACTGTTGTAATCACATGAATATTAGGAAGGTTATCAGATTGGGTTTTTTGAGTGATTTTTTTTTATATAAATGTGTTAGAAGATTGCGTGCGAAAATAGATAATTTTCTATTTTGACGTTTGATTTAGGGGTTAACGTAATTGTTGATATCTGATAATTTTGTTTATATTTAATTAATATTTTGCTCGCGGTCACTAGTGAGGTTTTTTGTCTAATGTAGCAGTAATTTTTACATTTTACAGTTTTCCTCACATTTCTGTCACATATTAGATGTTTCAGTGCGGCTTTATATTTGATAAAGTCTAATTTTTTTTTTTTTTTTCATTAAATATTTGGGGGGAAAAAGTTTGTTTCTGTTCCTAATACCTGTTGTTTCACTTATATGTCACGTACCAATGAGAGTAAACTCTGAAGATTGAAGAGTTTCTAGAAGGCGACCCGATTGAGCTGGACCGGCAAAGCTACAGTGCATAGTGAATAAAAATTAAATAAGCTACATACATCACATTCGATTGCAATATGTAATCACTATATTCTTACGGTTTGACATTTGTCAATGAGAAATTCGCGTTAGATTAGAAATTGAGTCAGTAGTTTGTTGATAGTGACAGTTTTAAGGCAGTGAGTTTGTAAAATAATGGAGATTACTCGTGAAGGTTTCCGTTGGATGATTTTTTACGATTATAAAAAAGGCCTAACTCCACAAGAATGCATTATATCGCTTCTGTCAACTTTTGGTAATGAAGCACCATCAGAGAAGACAGTAATTTACAATGGGTTTGCAGAATTTCGTCATGGTTGTGCCTCAGTGAGTGATGAATCAGGTAAAGGTCGACCAAAAACTGTTGTGATTCCAAAAAACATCATGCTGTGCCGAAAATGATAGAACATGATCGACATGTGACTTACAGTGAGGTAGAGGCATCTCCTGGCATATCGCAGACTGCAATTCATTCGATTTTACATGAACATTTATTTGTAGAAAAAATGTGTTCCAGATGGATTCCACATAACTTGACCGAAGCACAGAAAGAAGCTCGTGTCAATTGGTATAAATAGACGCGCAAAAAATTCGGCGTAGGAACCGCAAAATCTATATACAACACCATCACAGATGACGAAACATGAATATATGCGTATCAGCCGGAAACCCAGCAACAATCTACTGTATGAGTATTCCAAGACGAACCGAACACCGCAAAAGTTCTTCGTGCAAGCAGCACTTCCAAGAAAATGATCGCTTGTTTCTTCGGCTGTAGAGGATACATCACAACAATATCTTTAGAGGATCGAAAAACTGTTAACGCTGAATGGTTTACATCACGACAATGCGATTTCCCATACAGCACGTCTAACAGTTGACTATTTGAAGGAGAAAAGTGTTGAAATAATGTCTCATTGTCCATATTCACCAGACTTGTCGCCTTTTTGTTCCCAACTGTGAAACAAAAAATGCGTGGACAGCGATTTACAACACCTCAAGAAGCAGTCGAAGCCTTACAAAAACCATGTTTCTGAGATACACCCTTCAGAGTGGAAAGAATGTTCTGAGAACTGGTTCGTAGGCATGCAAAAGTGTATATATAGACCATAAAGGCGATAAAATAGTTTGTTCCCAAAAATTTTGTTTTCTTCCCAGATTTTGTAAAAATATAAAAGGTGACCCTCGGTACTATCGGTAAATTGTAGCCAAGGAAGGTGCTTGTTACTAAAAACTGAATCTAAACTCCTTTTGCACTCATAAGCGCTTAAACCTCTTTTAAAGCCATAACAAATTACGATTCGAAAGTGCTCTCTGGTTAATTCCATTTTCTTTTACTTTTAAAAAATAAGTAGCCGAGTTATAACGAACGTCAAATGACAGTTAAAGAGTGGCTCTAAATAAACACTGTAGGATTGTTTTTCACTGCCTATTAGATTTTCTTATTCTCAATAAATTCAGCTTATCCCTCGTATAACAGTTTAAATCCGTGTTTAGACAAGAAAAAAATGAAATTTGTGAATATCTCAGAGTGGTCGGTGTTTTTGCTGGCCAGTGTAGTTACAATAACTTTAAATTAAACAACATCCGTTGTTAATACGTAATTTAGCAAAATTTTTTCAATCAATAGAACGACACACAATTAGAACGGAAAATCATGAGATTAAAACATCTTCATGCTAGAAATCATTTCTATCTTCGCAAAGAATGTTAATATAGTAAAACGACATATTTATACCTATACTAAAGTTGTATAAGTGCATTAAATTAGTCGTAAAGGCTATTAATTTTAACGTTGTAAGCTTTATGGACAAAACCGGTGTAGATAAGTTAATATAATTTAAAAATGAGGTAATGGAGGAAATGAATATCTACTTACTCTTTAACTGGGATCATGCCGACACCTGCAAGTACAAGAAAATAATACATTAAAACTATGACATATATAATAATTATATTCATTATATTAAATTGTGAACAGTAAAAGCAAAACGCTGAAGCAACATAGATTTTGCACCAAGTACATGTGTATATTTCTAACAGATGAGATCCATTTGTATGCAAGCATCAAATAAATAAATAACACGTACATATAATGTAGGTACATAAATGTACACGTGTAAGTAAACATTTTCTCGTATTACGTGGAATCTGCATACCTCTCAGATTTATGTGTGTGAACAATGTTGGAACACACTAAGTTTTCGAAAACACTGTTAGGGCTCTGTGCATATTTACATACCATTAATTTAAAATAAATACATCTAAATATTCCTGGAAATTTCTACATAAATTATTAGGATCGGCAACGTGTATTCATGTTATGGCAAAATTCACCTCAAATAAAATTAGATAATTAGAATTTGTCTGTGTTTAACGTAGTTAAAGTAAGTAAGTTTCAGAAATTTGATTTGCAAAAATTTTATATTTTCAGCTTCTAGAAGTTTACTTTGATGGGATATGCCGTCAAGCTCTTTTAAATAAAAATAGTTCCTTTGGTTTTCCTCCATCTGTAGTAATTGGTCTTTGAAGGTTATACGAGGGATGCCTTTTATATTTCGGGAATAGAGAACAGAAACTAAAATTAATAATCGTAGATGGCAATATGAAACAAACATGTAAATAATTTACATATCTGTAACTATGCACATGGACAATACACCTCGTATTTTCAGCATTTACTTCTGCTTAATACATATGTTTCTGCCATCTAGGCGTCCTCAGTTAAGCTAGTGAAGCAATGTATACAAATTAATACAAACCTGTTATAAACAACTGGTTTGTATCTGTATTTAAATTTACTGAAATAGCCCGCATAGATCAAGCAAGTTCCGTCCTATAAGAAGACAACTATTTAATAATTGATATCTTACGGGCGAAAGAGACTTTGTCTGGAGGGCTACCTATCGTTCGAACAGCTAAGCTGCTACGGGAAACGATAAAATACGTATGTAGATGTAGTCCATTAACAACCAGCCAGATGGCTGTTCGAACGATAGGTAGCCCTCCAGACAAAGTCTCTTTCGCCCGTAAGATGTCAATTATTAAATAGTTGCCTTCTTATAGGACGGAACTTGCTTGATCTAAGCGGGCTATTTCAGTAAATTTAAATACAGATACAAACCAGTTGTTTATAACAGGTTTGTATTAATTTGTATACATAGCTTCACTAGCTTAACTGAGGACGCCTAGATGGCAGAAACATATGTATTAAGCAGAAGTAAATGCTGAAAATACGAGGTGTATTGTCCATGCGTATAGTTACAGATATGTAAATTATTTACATGTTTGTTTCATATTGTACAAACGCTTTATACGTGCTTAACGTATTGTCATACTTAAACAAAACCTTTTGTTTATTTACCGCCATCTGGCTGGTTGTTAATGGACTACATCTACATACGTATTTTATCGTTTCCCGTAGCAGCTTAGCTGTTCGAACGATAGGTAGCCCTCCAGACAAAGTCTCTTTCGCCCGTAAGATGTCAATTATTAAATAGTTGTCTTCTTATAGGACGGAACTTGCTTGATCTAAGCGGGCTATTTCAGTAAATTTAAATACAGATACAAACCAATTGTTTATAACAGGTTTGTATTAATTTGTATACATTGCTTCACTAGCTTAACTGAGGACGCCTAGATGGCAGAAACATATGTATTAAGCAGAAGTAAATGCTGAAAATACGAGGTGTATTGTCCATGTGCATAGTTACAGATATGTAAATTATTTACATGTTTGTTTCATATTGTACAAACGCTTTATACGTGCTTAACGTATTGTCATACTTAAACAAAACCTTTTGTTTATTTACCGCCATCTGGCTGGTTGTTAATGGACTACATCTACATACGTATTTTATCGTTTCCCGTAGCAGCTTAGCTGTTCGAACGATAGGTAGCCCTCCAGACAAAGTCTCTTTCGCCCGTAAGATGTCAATTATTAAATAGTTGTCTTCTTATATGACGGAACTTGCTTGATCTAAGCGGGCTATTTCAGTAAATTTAAATGCAGATACAAACCAGTTGTTTATAACAGGTTTGTATTAATTTGTATACATTGCTTCACTAGCTTAACTGAGGACGCCTAGATGGCAGAAACATATGTATTAAGCAGAAGTAAATGCTGAAAATACGAGGTGTATTGTACATGTGCATAGTTACAGATATGTAAATTATTTACATGTTTGTTTCATATTGTACAAACGCTTTATACGTGCTCAACGTATTGTCATACTTAAACAAAACCTTTTGTTTAATCGTAGATGGTTTTATTGTTTTTAAAAATATTCTCCACTAAGATAAATACACTCCTGCACACGCTCAAACCAATTGTCGAAGCTCTTCCTAACCTCCGATTGAGGTAAATTTGGGCTTTTCAAATTTAACGGTTTATATATGTCTTTCAACTAGTCCTTGAAAACGTTAGAAATTTGTTATGTTCCTTATAGCTGTGCTTTGAAAAGCTGTGCGTTGAAATGTTCTCCGAAGCCAGCAGATACAAATTACAAACTGAGTCCACCATTTCGCCCTATTCCGTATAACTTGGAATAACATTCTACAATAAACGCTTTTACTATTTCACTAAAGGCCATGGTTATTGAATTTTATATTCGTTTTGTACAGCATTAACTGTTGTCACTTTGACATAAATGTACTTTTAAATTAAATCAAGGATGCCGAGACGGGAGATCATTTAATTTCGGTATACTTTATTGTGTGTCATATTGTAAATGTAGCTAGCATAAGCGAAAAATTATACCTTTAATAGAAAAGTTATATTTTCACTATTTTGGCTTAACAATTGAACATCAAGGCAATTCATGAGCTCCCAGCGTAAGAAAAGTGCTATGCCATTTGCAAGACCTATTATTCGACATGGACGAACAGACCATTTGACTGGTTGCTACTTTTGCTGCACGAAAACTTTCGGATTTTCCAACAAAAATAAGAAAAACATTAGTTATCGTCTGCCCTCTACTACTCGTCCAGTACCTCATTCGGAAGCCTTGGTTGTCAGTACCAAAACCCATAGATGTTTCGAGTAAAGAATATGTTGTTACTGTGGAACAGTGTAATGCTTGCTAATTATTGTTGGACATTAATATCAGAAAGTGCTGAAGATCAGTATAAAACAAAGGTAAAACGAAAAGCATTTTAAACAGTACGATATAATGTACAGCTTCATATAATGTACTATCGTGAGCATTAGAAAGTAAACGCACTATTATAGCTGCGTAAATTTTACCAAATTGTGAAGCTAATGTCATTTATGTTATGATTAAATGCTGACACTGACACTTCAAAAGTACTGTATACATTAGATAAATTTTGAAATTTCGACATGCCAACATAATAAAGTGTGCACCTTCATTTGCTCACGATAGTACATACCTAATTAATATTATTTCATTTACTTTTCAATATTTGTTTCCTAAACCTACCAGAATAAATTATTTGTAATTATTATTGTTAGAACGATAAAAGAAATGGAAATAGTACATAGTTTCTAAAGAAAAATAAAAAGAATGAAAATTTGTTGACTAGTGTTATTATTGTTACCTACTAAGGATGACAAATAAATTGCCGAAACACTTATTTAGGATATAAGTATTAAGGTGGTAAGAGATTTACGCCTTCTTTTAAAGCTTTCGAAAGGCCATTTCATATTCCTCCAAAACAGGAGGAATTAAAACGTATTAATAAATTTATTAATACAAAAGTATTTTTAATAATATAAAAAATATTATTAAAAATGGGGTGTGAAGAACACAATACAAGTTCATTTATGTATTTTTGAATGTATCTTCTCCAAAGACGTAGATACGTATTTCACATTTCTACATGTTCGTCGGTACGCCCCTGTTGGAGAAGAGACACATTCAAAACAAACATAACTACGTTACTATCTAGCCGAAATTATTCAGACAGAGCGTGAAGGAATATTCAGCGCTGTCTATATAATAACAGCCGAACTAGACGTGTTTTTTATAGTCGGTAACCACCGTATCTATAAAAAACTGTATTCTCGTGTCTTCACTACTTGTCGGCGTGAGCCGAATGTGTATATGACAACATAATTTGAAACATACTTGAGTGGGTAAAACCTCACTAAATTTGAATAATACAAAAGTATTTTTAATAATATAAATAATCAATATATAATCAAGTATGTTTCAAATTATGTTGTCATATACACATTCGGCTCACGCCGACAAGTAGTGAAGACACGAGAATACAGTTTTTTATAGATACGGTGGTTACCAACTATAAAAAACACGTCTAGTTCGGCTGTTATTATATAGACAGCGCTGAATATTCCTTCACGCTCTGTCTGAATAATTTCGGCTAGATAGTAACGTAGTTATGTTTGTTTTGAATGTGTCTCTTCTCCAACAGGGGCGTACCGACGAACATGTAGAAATGTGAAATACGTATCTACGTCTTTGGAGAAGATTCATTCAAAAATACATAAATGAACTTGTATTGTGTTCTTCACACCCCATTTTTAATAATATTTTTTATATTATTAAAAATACTTTTGTATTATACAAATTTAGTGAGGTTTTACCCACTCAAGTATGTTTCAAATTATGTTGTAATAAATTTATTATTTATTGTCTCAGAAAAAATTGTATGAAAATTCTTGTAATTATTTTCGTCTCAAAATATATTGGGTTACAGATTACAAAATATTTTTAACTGGCAAAAGAGGTTTAAAAAATAATTATTAACGTATTTAATCAATATTTGGGTACCTTCGTCAAATGATGTATATTAATATATCAGCAAATGCAACATAATATATGCTGCTAAAAGCTTCAACATTTTTTGAGGCTTTGTATATAATTGCAGTATTCTTAATCACTTTGTAAGATTATATGTTACTAGTTCTTAATTAAAAACATCATTCATTAATAAAGATATAAACAATCTATATGCGTCCGCTTCAAACGTTTCATCTTCATTTCCCGTACTTAGCATCCGTCCAGAATCATTATTTGCATTATAAGGATTCGTGTAAGCGCAAATTGTGTCATTTAGGTGCGACACCAAAGCGGATTCCCGTTTAAAAGGGAAGTACAATTAAATTTTAATTAAATAATAATATACACGGTTGTAAGCGAAACCTTCCGCAATTCGCTAATTCTTCGTATTTTATGAAGACGCTGAGTGTTGTCGTCGTGTTCAAGATAAGATTACGACGAATAGAAGGATTTAATTTCTTCCTTCTAAAATGAGAAAACATTAATACCCTATGAGACCTGCTGTACTAGAGGATGAGTCGGCGTAAATGCTATACACGCTTCCATTTACGATGTCGTATGCATAGGGACAACTGCATATAATTTTGCATAGAATCGTCTATTTAATCAAATAGTCAATGCGAACAATCTCCATTATCATACTATACTAACTGAATCCGGCATTGCTTTGCTATTGCTAAATTTGACTGCATATGAGTATATATAGATTAAATGAACACAATTGAAAGTTTGATATCAATTATTGAATTTAGTTAAAAGTGGATATTTACATATACATTATTATTTTTGTGTTTCGAATTACTTAAATTGTAATTACTGTTGTAATCAATTTTAAATTCATTGCAATTCTCTTGGATATGCAATGCGTTTGATGATTTAATTTGTCGTATATACAAACAAAGCCCTTGGTTTGCCTACACGAGAGCATGAAACTAATAATCACAGGCCTGCGTTTTTTAACTTTCTAAAAATTGTTTTAAATTTGATAGCTGATTCTTATGTGTTTTTGGGCGCTGAATCCAAATATGAACTCTATTTTTCTCCATCACGTAAGGATTTTTCACAAAAAGTCTTCAAATTATATTTTTTAAAAATTAAAAATAATTTTTAGTTACATTTTGAATTTATTTACAAAGGATATAAAAAACAAAATTACTTACAATATCATTAAATCTAATAAAAAGAAACAGTAAAATACTATTTATGTCTTTACAAGTCCTTATAATATCTTTTTCCTTGTCTTTCCATACTCCTTTTTGTGCTTTTTCTTCTGTAATCTCGTAGTGGACCATCCCTTTTTAACATCCAACAATAATCAGCTATCATGCTTATATTCCATCTTCCTTGGTATCTTCTCTCCATCTCTTTTAGGTCTTGGTGGAACCTTTCCCCCTGCTCCTCACTTACTGCACCAAGATTTTCAGGGAAGTAGTCGAGATGCGAATCTAGAAAATGCATCTTCAAACTCATGTTACAGCCTAAGGTTTTAAGTTGTTCTAACATATTTTGCATAATAGTTTTATAATCTTCATGTTTTTTGTTGCCAAGAAAATTTGTAACCACATTTTTGAAGGCTATCCATGCTTGTTTTTCTGCTTCCCCCATTTTAGATTCAAAATTTTCATCTTTCATAAGCTTTCTTATATCCGGCCCAACAAAAACACCCTCCTTTATCTTTGCTTCTGACAAGCGAGGAAACTGGCTGCAAAGATACTTGAAGCACTCTCCATCTTTTTTTAATGTCTTCACAAATTGTTTCATTAACCCTAGTTTTATATGTAATGGAGGAAGCAAAACTTTGCTCGGGTCTACTAAACTTTTTCTTTCAATGTTTTTCATTCCAGGTTGTAAGGTTTGTCTTGGTGGCCACATCTTTTTACAATAGTGCTGCTTTCTATCACGACTATCCCACTCACACAAAAAACAAGGATATTTAGTATAACCGCTTTGTTGTCCAAGTAACAAACAAAGAACTTTCAAATCACCACAAATTGTCCAGCCTTGATCCTTGTAACGAATTTTAATTAAAAGTAGCTCAAGATTTTCATAACACTCTTTTAAATGAACCGAATGTCCCACAGGTACAGAAGCATATTTACTTCCATTGTGTAGAAGAACGGCCTTAAGGCTCCTTTTTGAAGAGTCAATAAAGAGTCTCCATTCAGAAACATTATATTCTACGTGGAATTGTTCCATGAGCCCGGGTACATTACAGAAAACTAGTGCATCTTCTTGGGAATAATATAGAGCAAACTCTTTCTCTGTTCTTAAACCAGTAAAATGTTGTGCTAGGTGCTAACAATTTTTTTTTCTTTCAACCTTGAGCCTAAAAACTCAACTGAGTCCTTAGGAAGGTTTAAGTCCCTCACCAAATCATTTAATTCAGATTGGTCAAACAGTTTTGGCTCATCATTTCCAGTATCATAGTAATCACTTCCCTCATCCAGTTCACTTGCGCATGTACGTGAAACCATTTCGTCATCAGACACATCATCTAATGTATCTGGTAGTGAAGGAACAAGTACTTCTGGTCCATGAGGTATAGGACGTGTTGCGGATCGAAGGTTTGGGTAAACGATGTCCTTTTTGTTTTTTAAATTGAATCCGTGTACTACACACGAACAAAAATAAGAATCATCGCTATGATTGATCGGTTCTCTCCAAACCATAGGCACTTCAAAGCGAAAAGACTGTTTTTTTCCTTGTGACCACTGGCGAAGCTCTTCAACACACACTGAACAAACCTTATGAGGAGCCCAAGGTTTGTCTTGGTCTCCTAATTTCACACCAAAATATGCAAAATATACTTTTTTTACAAAATCTGTAATGTTTCTTTGTAGTTTTTTTACTGTAAACTTTCCACAAATATAGCAGAAGGAGTTGGGTACATTGACTTAGCCTCTTGCTGCCATTGGAATTTAATTTTAAAAAACTCGTAAAATAAAAATTAAATTAACTCATCAACTAATCACAAATGTCAACTAATTACACAAATTCACACCACAGTTGTAAAGAAGATATTGAATGAACTAACTGTTTTGTCTAGAATAGCAATATGTTTGTAGTGGAGGTGGGGAGGTAGACATGCAGTAACAGGAAGATGATGAGTCATGTCTTGCGACATGCTCAATTATTTCTACTTGTAACTTCTTTATCATAAATCTAGTGTATGTTTATTCAGAATATCAACTTCTTGCATCATCATAAGTAAAAAAATTATAATATGTAGTTTATTTAAACAACGGTTTAACAAAATTATCCTTTTCAAAAAGACTAATACATGCAGATAGGTCAAAAAACCCCAGATTGTAAAAAAACCTTACGTGATGGAATTTTTTAAATAATTTTCCCATTTTCAGCACCAAAAAATCTATTGAAGTCACTGTATAAAATCCAGACAATTTTACCATCGCAGGCCTGTGTAATTGTCCACGTGAACTTCAATGTGAGAAGTAATGTCTCGTAGCGCCATGTACATTTAAATAATAATACTGCTACTTGAGTAGTTGTCTGGGCTATTTCCATCGTTTGTAGGATTCGAATAATCCGACGTTTCGGCAGTCAATCTACTGTCGTACTCAGGGTAGCCCTGAGAAGTGCCAGTTCTTGCCAAACTCATGTCTTCTTTAAAAGTACTGCTACTATTGATATTATATTATTAGGTCCCTAACCTTCTTTCTACTAGTCAGATCGAGGATTTCAATAGCTTTAAACCTTCTTCAGACAACGCTGATCATTTTGCAAAAATCCTCGCGTAAATCGGTCTAGTTTTTTAGTCTATAACGGACACATATACGAACATTATATACATAAATGGTATCAACTAAAATTTCCTATACGAAGCCGCATTATCGTAAGAAACAACACTTTCATTCTGGCCAGATGTGGAACTTAGCCTGAAGAGCACCTTTAAATTGGTTCTGTAGTGAAGTATGATGGTGCTGCTCTGTTGACCACCACACCTCAATAACCCTTGAAAGCAACGGAACCGTTTCCGATATTTTTGAGGCACTTTCATCTATTCCCACCCACTGTTTGGACTGCTGTTTTGTCTGATGTATAATGATGAATCATTGCCGAATAAACTCAAAGGAATCACGTCGAAGTCTAAACACTCTTGAGAAGTTTTGACTCGAATATATTTATTGTCGACTATTAACAAATACAGTATCGACCGAACAAAAGACTTTTTCATACAAGGAGGATCGTGTAAAATGTAGTTGACTAGTCTATTTGAGATCTTTGCAATGTAAGAAAGATCACGTGACGTCAATCCGCTGCTATTTTGTAGGGCATTGTGGATTTCTGTGACGATCTCGTCGATCGCAGCGATTTTTAGGCTTCCCAAGCGTTCATAATTTGCAGTGGATATTGGACCATGATCAAATAGCGTAACCCAAATTTTTACCGTCGAAAACGAAAGAAAAGAATCCTTCAAACAGCAATTTAGCTTTTGTTTATGTCTGTCAGTGTTAAACCATTTAAAATAAAATACTTTATAACAGCTTGAACTTTGATTTTATCCATTTTTCATAAGATGTCAAAGCAAATATGCTTTTCTTAATAGCCACAAATTGGAAGTTGGAAATTTCATTGTAGTAATTTTGAAGTATTATTTAAATTTAATTAAATTGAAGATATATTAATAAGGATGTGTATGCAGCCTTGTTTACATCATAATTTGGATTTAGTACCGTTAATATGCTTTGCTGTAAAATAAAATAAAAATAATTACCGGGTTAATAACCGGACATTGTCCTTTAAGGAAGCATTTGTACACCATGGGCTTGGTTAGCGAGCCCTGGTGTAGGAGATGTGAAAAACAGGAGGAAACTAGCCTTCATGTAATATGCACGTGTGAGGAACTGAAGGAACTCAGACAGAAATATTTCGGGAGAGATCTATTGGATCCTTCGAGTGTACTCAAACTTCCCCTGAGGAGGATAGTGGCTTTTATCGAGGGCACAAGATTAACAGAGTGGAATTGAGAGATCTATTGGGGATAGTACAAAGTGCAGTGTGCTCAAGTGCCTGGACGTGGTGGCGTCCACCCCAAAACAGAGAAGAAGAGAAGAAGAAGATGCTTTGCTGTAGATGGCGTTTGAATTTTCGATAAAGATGGCAGAGTTTGTATTGTAAACGGTTTGGTTAAATTGTAACAGTTCTTGTGCGAATCTTTATTTAACGTTAATTAGAGTGGTCTATAGCTTTATCTTTTACGAACTTCCTTAGAATTATCGTATGGCTTCTGCTTTTAATTTTCCTTCAGTCGTTGTAATTGAGTAGTGACATCTTGTGTCTATTTTTTAGACAATTGTCTTTTATTAAAATTCTTTAAATAAATGTTTATTAATTAAAATTCTTTATCAGTTGTGTTCCGTATTTTATTGCCTTAATTTTGATGTAGCAAAAGGTTTTTTCCAAATACATAATTCATTTGAACTTCTTCTGAGACGACTCATCTGTCGGTTCGTTTAAGAACTATGAATCCTATCTATATAAGCATTGAGTTACTTAGATCTACCTCTTTTACTGTCGAAATTGTCATCTACTAACAAGGCTTATTGAAGACGTATTATTTGTCAATGGAGAATTTTATAATGGCTTTTTAAATAGCACATGGTTACTACGCTTTATGCGGTTTTATAGCCACTATAATTTATACAATCGGCATAAATGGTATATTTAAGTTACTGGAGGTGCCGTTTTCGCTTTTTTTTTGCTTTTAGCGGATATAGTTTCCATTGAAAGTACGTGGCGTAAATCTTGGTTAGGATGCAAGATTTCTTTTCGATTATACTTGCGCTATCTCTGTATTAAGTCAATAAAATTCCGAACTCCTCTCATAACTACAGTCTTGGTGGAGAGTATTTGATTTAAATAGTTACGAAATATTTTAAATACAGCTAACATTAATTAGTATTAATTTCGTAGTAAATAGCTATAGATTTTTTAACAAAACAAGGGTAGTGTGTTATTATGGCAAAAAAAGTTTAAGTATATCAATACGTTAAGCATGTATTACGCATTTGTTACAAATAAAACACACATGCAATATACACGTCTGTAACTATACACATGGACATACACCTCGTATTTTCCAACATTTACTTCGGATTAAGACACGTGTTTCAGCCATCTACTATCAGACTTCATCAGTTAGGCTTGTGAAGTAAAGCTTAAAGAATCGAGATGAGTTTGGTAAGAACTAGCCTTTGTCAGGGCTGCCCTGAAGACGACAGTAGATTGACTGCCGAAACGTCGGATTATTCAAATCCTACGAGCGACGAAAAGCCCAAATAACCACTATGCTTATCGGTTGTGTCCAATGTAAAATGGAGTGGAAAACAGTTTCCGCAAGATGCGGTTGTATCCGTCAGATGGAAACACCTGTTATGAAGACAGCGACGGTTGTTTTGGCGTTCATGATGTTGACATTAGAAAATGAGCGGCTCTGCATATTCTTCTTTTAATAACTTTTATAATGCAGTAAAAGTGTTATTTATGATGAAAGTATCTCTCCACCAGCATGTACTGATGATTCTATAGAAACATGAAACACGTGTCTGCATGTCTGGAAATATACTTTCTCACACATATGAACTTGTATTGTGTTCTCCACGCCCGATTTTTAATAATATTTTTATATTAATATTAAAAAATACTTTTGTTTTATACAAGATTTGGTGATATTTTATCTGCTCAAATATGTTTTAAATACTTAGTTATTTATTCTTTCATAGATATTCTTTATGTAACCACTTCATGGTTATAAAAATAATAGCTAACGTTATTCTTAATTTTTAATTAAAATAAATTATTTATCTACTAATTAATGTAATAAATTGCATTTTATAACCATAAATATTTTCTGAGACTAAAAGCATTTTCTTCGTGCTAATCTAATTTGATTATCGTCGGATAAATTCATCAAAAAAGGAATAGAAATCGCGTTGAATTTCGTCTTAAATCATCTTTTCCTGCAATCAAGGTAACTCTAGGACAAATGTTCGACGAACCATAGCGAAAATTATCTAACCTGCGCCCACATTTCTCCTTCCATGTCGACATTCCTGACAATGATTTTTGCTGGTCGCCTTTGTTTGAAGTGCGGCAGATAGAGAGATGATGGAAGTTAATCTGTCGCAACGAACGAATAACCATTAAAATTATCTCTCGCCGGTTCCCATAACACTTCATTATCGACAGTTGATGGCAAACAGATCGTTGAATATTTTCGTTTTTTTTTCCGTTGTTGTTGAAAGCAGCGAAGAATTTAATTAATTAATCAGTAAATAGCATGAAATTATAGCATGTCTTATATGTTATGAGATAATATTAGTCTGCGAATAAATATGGTTTAATGGCTGATCAAGGTGCGCTTTTTCCCTTATGCATTAATAGATGTATCTTATGAAGTTTCTTATCTTGACTTCCACCACTTCAGAATTTCGAGATATTTGCTTAAATAATTGTTTTCCTACAAGTATGTTCAATTTTAAAATATTTAATATTATTGATGAAATAAAAATGAAAAAAAACTATTTCACGTAATTTCCACTTCATTTATAAAATACCATGACAATTGTTTCGACACACAGTGTCTTCTTCAGATGGAGTTAGTTGACTAAATCTAAAGGAAGTTAACATATTTAAACTTAAACGAATTACTATAACTAAGAAAGGTTAATGGGTACTTCATGTTCAAGATTTAAAGCTTAATCAAACAAAGCGATTAAATTTACCTGAGTACAAACATAATAAAGGAAAAACCAATATGCTTGTACCACAAATTTGTAGCGTATTCGGCGCTACCTGTTGCCGAATTTACTTCTGCGCTCGGTCTGGATAATTACGGTGATAGGGCGAGGTGGTTCTTTTCTGTGAATGTGTCTGGAAATATCCTTTCTCCAGCAGGGGCGTACCGATGAGCTTGTAGAAAAGCGAAATACGTATCTACGTCTCTGGGGATAGGATATATTCGGACACGTTCACAGAAAATATTAATAGTGAACCTGCATTTGTGTTCTTCACACCAGATTTTTAGTAATATTTTATATTATTAAAAATACCTTTGTATTATACAAAACTGGTGGGGTTTACCTACTCATGTATGTTTCAATTATTCTGAAGTATACAATTGTATCAGTATTTTATTGAAGCACCATTATAATCTAATACCAATTGTAGTCGTCTCCTCATTGTTTGAATTAAGCTTCTTGTGTTACTATTTTCAGTATCATCTGGCCAAGCACCTTGAACAGTTTGCCAAAGGTCGTTTCTATTCATCGGTCTAAGATTTCTATATAGCTTTTTGACGATGTATTCCCAAACATTCTCAATTGGGTTCAAGTTTGGACTCTTCGCAGGCCACCGTAAAACTTGAATAATTTGTGTAGCCAACCATTCCCTAATGGTTATGGCGGTATGACATGGGCAATTATCATGTTGAAATATAAAGTTACCATCTGGAAAAGAAGGTAGGATTACATTTTACAATAAATTTCTATATACAAGTCCCGTTAATCGTTCTCCAATTTGATGGCAAATCCCTAATCTTTCAGAAGTTATCCATGCCCACACGTTAACGGAGAATCTGACGCTCGATCGATCTTGCTGAACATATCTTTCTTGATATCGAAAATTTGGAGGCCTGTAAGCACGTAATTTTCCCATTATAACTAGAGCTAAAAACTTTTTCTATCACTGAAAACAACAGCACTCCAAAAATCTTCGTCACGATTTAAATAGAAATTAGCGAACTATAAATGTGCCTTTTTATTTATGCCACTCAAAAATGGTTTCTTGGCGGCAATTTTACATCACCTTTATTCTTCTCCAAGCAGTCCACTTAGATCCAGGAAATTGTGTTAGGGATTTCGCTTCAACAACTGTCTGAAAAGGATGTTCTCTCATACGGTTAACCACCAGAACCTGGAGAATTTTGAACCTTGTGGCAATGCTCCCAGCGTGTTCCATACAAGACTTACTGACACTAAGGTGCGCTGCAACAGCTCTTAAAGTCCATTCTTCCTCAAGTTTTGCTATTGCTCTTGATTTTTACTCTTCATTAAGAAAAACTCTAGACATATTTTTAAATGTTAACGAAATATTAATAAATGTCTAATGTCAATAAAACTCTATATGAAAGATATATTTACAGTGGCCAATTATTTGTTTCTGGAAGTCCATTCTGTATCTAAAAAGCGTATATAGGTATTCAAAGTGGTCAGTCTGTAGAGTTTCAAAAAGCCTCTAACTCAACACCATAAAATTCAACAAATAAACTTGGAATCGTAGCAATAAACCCAGTATTCTTCACAATATATTTGCAATTTACAAAACCACTTATCTAGTTACTCTAAGGTCTTAACACTCGTTCTTTTGACTGACTCCTATTCTTTCGCGACTGACTCAAGCATGGACGTGGAAATCTTAATGATAACCTTTTGATTTCAATATCACAATTGGCGATAAATCTTGGATTTATTTCTACCATCTCAAAATTAAACGTCAGTAAGCTGCTTGAATGTTTCCAGATGAGCTCTAAAACCATCAAAATTTTGTAATTTTCTCAATTCTTCAAAAAATATAGACATCGCTGCAATTGTCCCAATTACTGGTCAAACGGCTACTATCGCTTTACTTGATCGAAACACTGTTAATAGTAATTGATATACAACAATTTGTTTACCAGAAGTTATTGAAAAATTGTATAGAATAAATGAAATGGCGATATAATTTTTCCTCATCTTCATCTTCACCATAACAACGGAAGTTCTCGCATAGCTTATCTAATAATTGTAATAATATCTTTCTGTTCCCGTTTGGCAACAATTAAAAGCATAATGAGCGTTCTTCAATACCTGAAGAATTGACGCTTTTATACAGCACCTTTTTAAGTGGAAGAAATGCCAGAATTGGTTCGACCACATATAAAAGTGTATAGATCTTAACGATAATTACCCTTAAACACAATTATGACATTTATACCAACTAATTTATGTTTTTTCACACGTTTTCTGAAAGCTTTCATAGCAAATCTCGTGTAACAAAAATATGCAGAAATAATAAATAGTCAAATAACATTTTCTTTTGCTTGTATTTTTATTTTACGACCAATCAGCTCTTCATTTCTAGTTTAACTAATTTATTTTGTAAACAGATAGTGACGACTCTGTTTTGAATTTTGTTTTTCATAAATATTGGAAAAATTTAGAGATGTTTTAGTATAGTCTATGTACCTAATTAGAACTTCGAAGGACTTCCGTTTCATTTACGTACATACACATATACAAAAGTATTTCTCCGGGGCAAATGGCTTTTGGCAACTTTTCCCATTAAATTATTATAATTATCGAGTCTGTATTTACATATTATTTCACGCCTACAACATACATATATAAGCGTGTTATTCACCACAGGCCACATACATACAATCTGTTAAAAAGAGATTATCGAATATTTTACCAAATTATAGTATTGTTGTGTTTTGTATCTATGTAACACAACATGCAAAATACTAACAGGAATAATACGAAACCCTATAACCAAGTACACAGACAGGAAACTAAAGCAAAACCAACAAGGGTTTAGGAAGGAAAGATCAGTGATTAATGCAATACATACCCCGACACAAGTTATAAGAAAAATGTTGCGAGCATGATATAGAGCTACATATCCTTTTCATTGACTTCGAGTAAGCTTTCGATACGGTAAATATACGTCAACTAATGAATGAAACAAAGCACGTGAATATACCAGCAAAACTGATCAAATCGACGGTGATAACAATCCCAACTGCGAAAGAAAGACTTGAGATACAGAATATTAATAAAGTAGGTGGCGTTGATAGCAAGAGACAAACGAATTCTGAGAAAACTACTACTACAATTAGCTAGAAAAGCTAAAATTATAGAGTTAAGAATTAACCAGAAGAAAACGAAATATCTCATAGGTTCAAGAATAACAGACAGTATAACAAATTGGGAAATAGGCAAATACAGCTTCGACAAAATAAAATACTTTAAATATCTTGGAGTATAAGTGGGAGTATAAGTGGGAAAAATTACAGAGTAAGCCAGAGAATCAGAGCAGAGAGATACCACAAACTATAAAATACAAAAGCCCCAGCAAAGCAACAAGAACAAAAATCTATAAAGTAGCGATACGACCAGTGCGACGGAAATTATGTGTCTCACAAACAAAACCGAAGAGTAGTAGTGGGAGTTTTGGAAAGAAAAATCCTGGGAGCATAGAAGATGGAAGGGGAGGTTAGGACACTCATGAACTTCGAAGTTGTATGGTTTAATGGACGGCAAAGACAGTAAGATACATGAAACTCAGAAGCTGAAATGGTTTAGACACATTCAAAGGAGACCGCATGATGAAGTCATAAGCAAAATAACAAACTGGCGTTCCGCCGAAACCAGACCAAGAAGACGACCAAAAACTAGATGGCAGGACCTGATAATGTAAGACTTGCGAAAGATGGAAATATAAACCTGGAAAAGTTAAGGATAGGAAAGAATGGAAGAAAATAATCAGCGCACGAAAAGCTGATGCACCAAATCTACCATTTCGTCAGTTGTCACAGTTTTAGGACGACCGGAACGTTACTCATGCTCGTACGACCATGTTTGTACTCGGCCATCCAATGTTTTACCGTTGTAAATGAAAGGGAGGCTTCGCCGTATAAAAACTCTAACTCATATTTTATTTCCTGTCTTTTTGTCTTTTTCCCTTTCAAATGAAAGGATTGTATCACTACGCGATACTCAAGTTTCTCTATTGTTGAACGACAATGTGAACTGACAAGTTTAGAAGCGTGCCATAGACAAACTAATAATCAGTATGACTTGCAATTCTGACAGTTCAAATGGAAGGTTTTGCTTTATGTCAGCAATTTCAAATATCCCTCGTATGTCAGAAACAGTTGGGTTGCGGACCCATGTTGTCTAAGACTTTTTTGTTTGTTTCTACCAGTACCATAACTAGATAAAATATTGGATAATATTTTTTAATACCTGGTATACATAGTTTTCTTTAAATTAATTTTAATTAATTTTCTTTAAACTAAATAAAATTATATTTATTTAAATATTATGAATATCTAGCAAGGAATAAATTTAATATTTCAAACCTAACATTTATAGGAAAGGACGCTTGAACGAGTGAGTTAGTTCAAATTATTGTCTCAATTTTAGAACAAGTAAAATTTTCCCGACGTTAGTGCTAAAGAGCCTGAACATCATCGATTATTTTTAAATTGCAAAACTCTATTATCAGACAATATGCTTACATTTTCGAAGGGTTATTTATTATAATTTATTAATAATAAAAGACAAGGATGTAATAGAAGAATCTAAAGAAACTCATTTAAAAAGTTGAAATAAATTGTTAAAGACGAGAATTTACAAATTGTTTTCCTATTAAATGAACACTAATAGGAGACCAATTCAAATTTTACCTGCATATTATTTGTTCTGAACGTAATTAAAGAGATACTGCAAAGCGGTTTTATATTAATCGAAGTAGGCATGTTAAATTTCTTTTCAATGAAGGTGTAAAAGGGATTGATACTCACCAGTAGAGCTGGTGAATCTGCGTCACCAGCGAGTAGCGGCCGCATAAAGTTTACACATAAAATAAAAAGTAAGAAGTACATTATAAAACTTACGCCTTTAAGAGTCTTCCGTGAAATTACGGAATAACTTGCCCTACATAAATCAATAATTAGATATGTTCCAACAATTGTTTTAGCCAAGTTAGTACAACGCGCGGAATAAATGTTTTTTACTAGTACATATTAAAAATAATTTTTGAAGCAACTAATAAATCTTTAGACGTACCTTCACAAATTTGTCTTAATATGAGAAAATCAGTATCTTTGTCTAATACATTTCCAAAATTTTCTATTACACACTCATTTTTTTCGCCTTCTACAGCGTATAGCTGTGCGTGAACATCATCAACAATTTGAAATGACTCCTCTAACGACATTTTGTTATCTTTCCAACAATCCCTTTTAGACCAACACATTAAAAGGATACCTATTACAAAGTAGACAATGAATTTTGGAGTCGACATGATATAAGTCCTGTATTTCCGCTATAAAGCTTTTAACAGTGTCCTACATTGGTCGTTTTCGCGACGTATGTAATTGCGACATTTTTAAAGCAAACGTATAACTACGAAATAGTACTTACAGCAGCTTACATGTATATACAACGGATCTCATACAGAGTCGAAGTAGGTAATACTGAAAGTTTTATCGCCACTGCCTACCCCACTACATATTTTCGAACCTACACCACTATTGACGATACTAGTCAGCTCTTCTCATTAGAGACTTAATAAAGAGTTTGGAGAAGAACATTTGTCACTCAAAATAGTCTTTGAGTGGTGTAAATCATTTCAGGATGGTCATGCATACGTGCCGAACTTGTGCCGCATGCTGCCCGTCCATGACTGCTATAAATCTTGGGAATGTTCAAAATTTTAACCAGCTAATTCAGAGCAATAGGCGAATATCTGTGAAGGAAATTGCTAGGATTGTAAACACTAATGCTGGTAGTGTCCAAACTATTGTCCACGACAAGTTTAAATTTATTAAGCTTAGCGCTAGGTGGGTTCCAAAACAACATTCCGCGGAACAACTGCAGAAACGACTTCAAATTTACTGAGAAGTCTGTCTTCGTTGCGAGTATGAAGGCGATTACTTTTTCTCATATATTATAACAACCGGTTAGACTTGGGTACACCATTATATCCCAGAAAGCAAGAATGTTAGCATAGAATGTCGTCCCTCTAGCTCACCTCCGTCCAAGAAATTTAAAACACAGCCATCAGCTGACAAAGTGACGGTGACTGTATTCTGAGATGTTATTGGACCAACTTACACCAACTTTCTTGAAAAAAGATAAAGGAATTAATCCAGTTTATTACAGTGAACTTCTTGCCATGCGAACAGAAAGACGCGGTCTCTTAAGCAAGAGCATTATTTTCCTACACAATAACGCTCGGCCAAATGCAGCCCATCTAACGAACAATATGTTGGCTAGATAGAGTTAGGATGTACTGCCTCACCCCCATATTGGTTGGACTTGGCTCCGAGTAACTAATCATCTCTTTGGGCCACTCAAGAAGTTGTTGAAAGGCAAGCAATATGCTTCTAATGAGAATGTGAAGGATGCGGCGCAAAATTGGCTGAAAGAATTTTTTCCGACAGGAATACAGAAGCTATAGGAGCTATGGGGTAAGTGTATTTTAAAGGGGGATTGTTACTTCGAAATATGATATATATATATATATATTAAACATTATTATATATATATATATATATATATATATATATATATATATATTATTAAACATTCATAGGATATCCCGCGTTAGTTTAACAGCAGAATATACTCGATTTATATACCATCGAAATCGACTTTATTAGAAGCATAGGAAAAGTAACTAACTACCTCAAATATTATTATTGAAATTACAATTGCATTTGCATTTATAATCAAATATCACATGCTATCCACGTGTACACAAGATACTTCAAGGAAAGCACCATATATTAGTAAGAAGAATAGACATAAATACTGGTTTCAGAAGAAGATATATAGGCTTTCCCATATTAGATTGAATAAAATAAACATAAACGGCAAATAGACATTGAGAAGATTACGTCTTGAGATTAGATTGATATAAGCTGTCAGTAAGGATAATGTTAATGTTCCCAACAAATAAATCACTTGAATAATTGAATAAAATTAATACGTTAAGCCCCATAGTTATTAATATTTCCATAATAGAGATGACCTTAAAAAGGAATTTGAAACAATCTTGAAAAGAAAACTTTATTGTTCCAGCTGAGCGTCTATATTCGATGAACTTCTAATGGGTTGGAAACAAGCAAACATACCATATTTGATATTAATTACTGCTGTTCAGTCCATTGACACTTCAGCAAGGAATACATCTACGCCAATCACGCAACTAACATCGCAAAAAGAAGATCTCGGAGAAGTTGTTTTTTCCAGAAATGGTTCTGTTTTCTTTCGCCATGCAATATAAACAAGAAATCGTTCCTAATAGCTCGCATATTATCTGTAAGTATGCACTAATGGTGCATTTACATATACGAGTAGGAAGTGATCTTATTTATATCATTAGTAATTTCCTGTATTAGTCAACACAGATAAAAATCGGTTTTGCTATTAGTAAACCTAATCTAATCTTAACAAATTACTTGTTAAGTTTGGAATTGCAATTGCAAACTTATGAAGAAGACTAGAAATGACTAGAAATATTTAATCTGTTTTTTAGATTTTAGATTGCTTCAATTGAATTAAGAAAAAATAAAAATTATTTACGTTTTTATAAATACACTCGTGGACAAAAAATGACGGACACTGAAGTAAATGTCTGTTAGTACCACAGGGAGCATGGAAAATTGAACGACTCCTACACAAATCTTACAAGTTATTTTGTTTTTTCTGCATAATCATAAGATGCACCATTTTTTGACTTGCAAATTTTAGAAGGTGTTACGCCTTTATTTCCCTTCTAAAATTTTCTTAATAGTTTTCATTATTTATTGACGAGTCTCGGTATCTTATATTGCTTGCGTATATTAAATACGTTATTCGTTGCTTGTTCCGCTATCTGTTAGTAGAATTTGAAAACTACATCTCCGCGAGATTCTAGAATTAGCAGACAGACCTTGATAGTGAAAAGACGTATAAAAATTACGACTGTGCATCTTCTTATGAATGTTTAATTCACAAATCTTTGACTTTTAGTAATTTCTTCTTCTTCTTACTTCACGTATTAGGCTTTGAGCCTGTTACGACCTTTATTTTTGGTCTGCCCATCTTTTCCGTGGACGTCCCGTCGCTCTTCTTCCTTTCGTCTTATATTTCCATATTCTTTTGGGTATCCTATCATCTTCCATCCTTTCTACGTGTTCACTCCATTTACGTCTGTATTCTCTTATCATCTCGTTCACATCTTCAACTCCAAGTTCTTGTCTTATTTCTGTGTTCCTCTTCCTATCCATTCTTGTGTAGCCTGCTGCTCTTCTTAGGAACCTCATCTCCGTTGTTTGGATTCTTCTTTCATTCGCTTTGGTAATGGTCCAGCTTTCACTCCCATATATACCAGCATTTTAGTAATTTAAGCGTTAATAAACGGATGAGGTCAAAAGAGTGAAGTCTAACTTTTGGAATAGCCAATTGCCGTTTGCGACTTACGTAGGTTTGGGGAGAATTTACCCATGAACCCAAGCTTGGTTTCTATAAGGTGTTCCAATTCATTTTCAAAGACGACAAAAAATAGCCTGTACCTGAGACCTTATTTATCACCTTCGATGGACAAGAGCACAAGTAAATCGTATTAGTAGAGTTTTTCGTAATTTATATTTCGTCTTATAATTTTTTTATAAAAATATTGCTTATATATTTTGTCGTAATCAATTTAAATTCTTTTAGCATAACTTAAATTCATTTTCGCAATATTAATGTAGTTTTTAGCATTTTCAACGTCATATTAATCAATTTGCGTAGCGGCTTAGAGCCCAACTCATATAAAATTTAATTTATCTTGTAGAGTATAACTTAACAGAATTCATTCTTGAGAATTTAAGTATTTATTTTCTTACTTGCATTTAATTCTTTAATTATTAATTATTCTTTCGTATATTGGAAATTATAAATCTATATTTTGTAACATATTCCGATATCGATATATTTTATAGTAATTTCTTCTGCGGTCACTGTTGTTTTTGCCGTGTCGTACGAGACCACAGATGTTTTTTTTTAACATGCAGGTGTCGATAATATGACGACGCATTTTTGGTAACTTCATAATTTCGAATTCGAATTTAAATCATTTGTATTTGTGATTAGGATATTTAGACTATCGCTATTTTTGTTTATAAAATTATTGTGAATTTATCTCTAAACGTACTTTTAGAAAAAAATCTGCGGGAGTAGAATATGTATTAACTTAAGAAGATATTTTCCATTTATTATTTAACAGTATTTTTACGTTCAACTTTTGAGACATTATGTTTACCGTACTGTGTTCGCCTTTTTGCGATATCTAGTTTTCAATTTTGTTTAGAGTTATATATATTTCTTTATCTTAATATACAGTCGGTATAATTAAACAGGGTGAAGATTGCAATTGATTAATTTTTTTTTATTTAGTCTATGCATACCGATTGGTTCAGCCCGCTACGGGCCATACGCAACAATATACGTATGGAACGTAATGCGATGTGGCAACGTGTGTACGATGCCACTCCGCGTGCGCATACATAAGTCCGATGATCGAGAGCAATAGATTGCCCGTCATTCGTATTTAGCTGTGCAAACGTAAAGGTAGTTATCATGTCAGTGTATACAACCGCAGAGAAGGTACAAATAGTTTCGTGGTATCTTGCCGGCAATTCCTTTCGAACAACCGCTGATTTATTTGCTGTAGAGTACGTAAATCGGCCTATTCCTTCGCATTCGACGATTAAAAGGATGGTAAATGCGTTTAGGAAATATGGCTGTGTCGTCGGAAATTGCCGCAAATGCCAACAAATTGACGAACAGCCTCATATCCCTCTAATACCTGCCGATCGGGAGGAGAGAGACGTGAGGGTTTGTTCGTTAGTTGAAATGGGCGACCTTAAGTGTACACGGCAAATTGCAGACAAAATCGGTGTTAGTAGAAGTACAGTAAAGCGGATTCTAAAACGCAACAAATATAAAAGTTACAAAGTTCAAAAGTGCCAGGAGATTTTTCCCGAGGACAATTTTGCAAGAATGGAGTTTTGTGAGTCCGTGATGGAAAAGGCTAACGGGGACGAATATTTTATAAAAAAATATTCTGTTTACCGACAAGTCTTCTTTTCCACGTCATGGTAAGCATAATCCCTCAGTCGTGCGATATTGGTCTCGAGAAAATAAACATCTAGCTCGTAATGTTAAAACTCAATACCCCGAAAAACTTAACGTTTGGGCGGGTATCTTGGGTGATAACATTATAGGGCCATTTGTTATCGACGGCAATTTGAATGCAGTAAAATATTTAGATTTGCTGCGAACACGAATTATTCCTGCTGTCCGTCAACTAAACGTCGATTTTGATGCAATTTGGTTTATGCAAGATTGTTGTCCCGCGCATAACAGCAGATTAGCAAGAGAGTTTTTACAAAACACTTTTCCTAATCGTGTTATTTCCGGGAGGGGTACGATAATATGGCCACCTCGATCCCCCGACCTCAATCCCTGCGATTTTTTTCTGTGGGGTCATGTCAAAGAAAATCTTTACGGTCTTCTAACAATACCGAACTTGCAACAGTTGCAAGTTCAACTGTTTAGAATTTTCGAGACAATAACCCCTAGAAATCTCGAGGGAGTGAGGCGGGAGTTTTACAATAGGCTCGGCTATTGTTTGGGGAGAGAGGGCGGTTTTTTTCGAATCCTATATTTAGTGACTTTCTTAAAATTCAAATTTATTTTGTAGAATTATTGATTTTTTTACTTTTATCTTTTAGAAAACGTTATTGTTTTTTTTATTACTTAAAATTACTTTACCGTAGCAGCTAAGAATACAATAATAATAATAACTTTTAGATATAACGACCTTATTATGTCTGAAACAAATGGGAAAATTACGTATACAGAACGAATATGCAAACGACTATATCCTTGCGCGGTTTAAGTCTTGTGTATGGCAATTTAAGCTACTGCGCGTGGAGGGGATTCGCTGTTGCCACTTATTGCTGGTTATGGCCCGTTCAGAGCTGGTCCTATCGTGCATTAGAGTAACGTTCTCACCTGCGAATGGAGCAAATAGTACGACGTTACCAGTTAAACAATCATTGATGTACTTAACAGTCGTCATGGTATCATTTTCAATGAGAACAATATCAATTTTCGCCTACAGTAAAATGCCAGCCCACACCAATATACCGCCTCACCTGTTCTTGGCGATCTGGTGAAGGCAGACTAAAACAAGATTCATCCGTGAACAATACGGAACTCCATTGTCCCATTGTGCAATGTCTATGTTCACTTGCAAATCGTAGTCGCTGATCACGATGACCTGGGAGCAAAAGTGGACAAGTAGCATGTTTTTTTACATCAATCTGTATTCCTTCAATCTTCGGCTAATGGTTCGTGCAGAAACTGCAGACACAATTGTTGGTGGTAAAACAACGATCGCGTAGTGTATATAACACCATAAACGGTCTTCTCGCCGGTTTGTGGTGCGAGGTTTGCTTGATCATGGCCTTCTTGTGTATTCCCCAGTTTGACGATGTCGTCCTGGGAATATTCAAGACAGCAGCGATGTATCGAAAATACTGCGTCCATCTCCATTCAAAGCTACGGCTTGGACTACATTTCCTGATTCTTTGGGTTGGGCTGGATTTTTTGGGTTCGTCATTTTTTGGTTTTCTTTTGGCTGTTTTGATAAATTAAATGTTTCGTATCTTCTTTAATTTCCAATTCTTATTTCATAGATAATATTTCAAAAAATAATTTAAATAACAGCCGTTACTTCAGTGTCCGGAACTTTTTGTCCACGAGCGTATTAGCCTTTTTATTGTTAAGATGTTGAACAGTATTCACTCTCTAAACGATACCTGAAAATGCAAAACTTACCAATTTTTTACTTTACAATTACCGCAATAATGAAGCACAAAACATTGAATCAATTCAATAGATAACACTAGTTTACAAAATGAAATTTTTTTCATGTACATTTGATGAGAGATAGATTTCCTTATGTATTTTCTTCCGCTGAATTCGAAAATCAAGGTTAAATTTTTTTTTTATGGAACAGTTTTTGAGATATTGTAATTTTTTCATTTTTTCGACCTTTTTTCACTTGACAAATCATATCTCGAGCTAGAAATGTCCGATTGGGTCGTTCTTGGTATCCAAATGCATGGTATTGAGATGACGAACAAATATGTATAATCGGATCTTTGATTGGTAAAGCGGTTCAAAATATATCGATGAAAATAGGGCACATTTTCAAAAAAATCATATTTTACAGTGATTCTGTGCCGACAGAAAAGTACAAATCGTTAAAAAAAACGTCTGGTTTCTGTTCATGTACGTAAAGATGATACTTTTACGTAAGAACTAAGACCAACCAGAAGAAAATCGACCGAAAAATGACAAAGTTATAAGCAATTTAGTGAATATCCAAATCCCATATTTTCCGAATATTTTATTTTTTTCGACAATTACGCACAATACGCACAACATTTTTAGAAGGAAAACGACATATGCTAGTGCAACGATATTCCTGCATTGTTTGAGCAACTCGGAGAGCCTTATGATCCAAATGAGTGGCGCTTGTTCATTGACTGTAGTAAGGAGAGTTTGAAAGCAGTCCCACTGCATATTGGAAATGAAAAACCTTCTATCCCCAATCGCTCATGCCATCAACACTAAAGAATCATACGCCACAATGGCCAGTTTGCTAAAATACATTCAATATGAGCATCACAACTGGAAAATATGTTCTGATCTCAAAGTCGTCGGCATGTTGTGTGGAATGCAGGGTGGATATACAAAATATTGCTGCTTTCTTTGCCTCCGGGATAGTCGTGCTCGTGAACATCATTATAGAAGAAAAGACTGGTCAGAAAGGGAGAACGTCACAGTGGGCAAAGACAATATTAAATACGTGCCTCTTGTCAAAAAAGAAAATATAATCCTTCCAGCGTTGCACATTAAACTTGGCCTCATTAAAAATTTTGTGAAGGCCTTAGACAAGGAAGGCCAAGTATTTTCCTATTTGAAAACCCTTTTCCCGCAGCTTTCTTTAGCAAAAATCAAGGAAGGCGTCTTCGATGGTCCACACATAAAGAAATTGGTAAAAAGTACAGATTTTCCAAAATATTTAACACCCGTTGAAAACGAGGCCTGGAATTCATTTCAGCGGGTTGTTACCAATTTTCTTGGGAACAATAAAAGCCCTAACTACGAGGGAATTATTACCGATTTGCTGGAGAACTACAACAAGATGGGTACGGAATGCCATTATTTAATTTCATTCCTGGTTGTTTTCTATTGTATTGTTTTTACCATTTTATTTATTTCTTACAGGTGTAAATATGTCTCTAAAAATCCATTTCTTGCATTCGCATTTGAATTTCTTTCCGGACAATCTTGGTGACGTAAGTGACGAACACGGCGAGAGATTTCACCAACAAATTAAGACCATTGAGCGGCGCTATCAAGGATTTTGGGATGAAGCAATGTTGGGAGACTATGTATGGTTTCTCAATAGAGAAACGGATCGCAAAAGCAACCGAAGACAAAGCAAGAGCCACAACTATTTCTAACACACAAAAGTGTCAAGAATGTATTGCAAGCGTTTAAACACAATAAATTGTCGAAAAAAATAAAATATTCGGAAAATATGGGATTTGGATTTATTCACTCAATTGCTTATAACTTTGTCATTTTTCGGTCGATTTTCTTCTGGTTGGTCTTAGTTCTTACGTAAAAGTATCATCTTTACGTACATGAACAGAAACCAGACGTTTTTTTAACGATTTGTACTTTTCTGTCGGCACAGAATCACTGTAAAATATGATTTTTTTTGAAAATGTGCCCTATTTTCATCGATATATTTTGAACCGCTTTACCAATCAAAGATCCGATTATACATATTTGTTCGTCATCTCAATACCTTGCATTTGGGTACCAAGAACGACCCAATCGGACATTTCTAGCTCGAGATATGATTTGTCAAGTGAAAAAAGGTCGAAAAAATGAAAAAATTACAATATCTCAAAAGCCGTTCCACAAAAAAAAAATTTAACCTTGATTTTCGAATTCAGCGGAAGAAAGTACATAAGGAAATCTATCTCTCATCAAATGTACATTTTCGGTGTAAACTAGTGTAATTAATAGTCCTAGACAAGAAAACACAAACTGTTTAGCAAAAGGTTATTTTACTTCTCAACGTATTCTTCTTGTATCTCATTACATTTAATATTCAAGTCTTTTTATTCTTAAAAAAATAAGCTTTAGGCAACTGTTAGGAATGCGTATTAGATTCAGTCATTACCACCTAAATCTTTTGCCGTCAAGTAAGTTTTCATATTGGGAAAAAGGAAAAAATCTGTGGGGGCCAAATCTGGTGAATAAGCTGGATGAGGAAGCAGTTCAAAATATAATTCAAGAGTTTTTGTCATTGAGACAGTCGAAGCGTAACATATGCATTATCCTTAAGAAAAAAAAACTCGTTTCTTCTTTAAGTGGGGCCTTTTGCGTTGTATTGTATCTTACAGTTTATCTAAAAAATAAATGCATGTGTTGTCATTTCACCTTTTTGAAGATAATCCATAATAGAAATTGCACTGCAGTCCCAAAAGACAGTAAGTATAACCTTTTCTTACGAGTTTCTGACCTTTTGCTTTCTTAACAGAACTTTTACCAGCCTCAGTTCATTGTTTGGATTATTACTTCATTTCAGTTGTATAATGGGGTTTCATCAACCGTTATCATTCGATTATATCTTAACATTGTTTCTGATTCACGATCAACAAATGCAGCACCCAACTTGCACATTATTTTTCATGCGCAATTATGCAAAATTGAAAAAACATCAATCTAGATGAGATATGTAGAACCTCTACTATTTTGTTCGACAGTCATCTAGCCCTATATAATTGTACTTTTTTAATAAATCTGGAGAACACGCGTCTTTTTTGCATGCACTGCACTGTTCAGCAATAAACTATACGACCATGTTTAAATCCTGCTATCAATTTATGGCTGCAGTCCATGGAGGTTGGTCCCCTTAAACAGACTGCAAACTTATACTTTGATTTCGTAATTTGCTTTGTTCTTTAGAAATTAGAACTTAGTCACTGATCAAGCTAAAAACAATTCGCTTTCTACCCAAATAATAGGCGTCCTTGAACTCTAATTTTGACCGTTATGTCAAGGATTACCTACTTAGAAAACAAATAAGATTTTTTTGTGTTGCTCCCTTTCGCACTTATTATTGATCTGCCCTCGAATATACGCAATAATTTATACATTAATAATAAACTTGGATTATAGTTTTTAAGTATTATTTAGTGGTTGTAATTTAATGTTCGGTGAGTGTAAATCCCTGACTTGGATGAATTTATTAACATAATTTATAACAAATATGCATAATAAAATCTTAGATAACAAGCAATTATTTAAATCTATACTTAAATTTAATTCATTTCATGTCACGCAAGCAATTCGATTAATTTTCTTATTTTATCGAACAACGCAACCTTCCCACGCTTGCCAATACAAATTTAATCACTGAATTTGAATTTTAAATTTTCATTTGTTTTCCATTTGCGCTCTTAAATAACAATTTTTATCAGCATCCCTAAAAGTTGTAACATGGACCTATCTATATACTGACTAAATTGGAAGTGTCTCGTATTTCAAAATTCTGTGTGACCCGATTGTAAAATGTTTGATTCAAGAGCGGGACGTGTTATGATACGACCATGTAATTAATTAACTAAATAAATTGGTTTTGTCATGAAATACGTTATTTAAAATATACCACTAGCTTGATTTTGAAAATTTAATTGGTAACAAATTAAATTGTAAGCAAATTAAATGTTCCCAATTATGTTATGAAATATTTGAACATATTTTGTACGCAGATACGACCGTGTAACATGAATGTAATAATTTGTCATATTGACATTAGTTAAGAAAAGGAATTGACCATTAGTTAGTGGTCACCTTCAAGTAAAAAGTTAAATATTTGTACGTACTATGCAAACGACATTATAAATAAGAATAGTAATATTAGCTTTTGTTGTCCAAACGCAAAGCCACTTATAGGATAAATCAAAGAACGTGCGTACGTGCGTATATAAAAAATATTAAATTAAAAAAATTACTAATTGAACTAAAATAAAATTACCTGCACGGGTTCTTGGACTAAGAGTATAGGCAAAAAGTAACTCAAAGTATACGTCGAACATTAATGAAAAATTGATACAGTTCCGCTTTAACATATAAGCCGCTACATAAGCGACAAAGGAGCTAGGCGACAAACTTCGAAACTACAAAGATAGAATGCCGTTACAGGATCAAGAGTATATGAAATCCCATTCAGTGATTGTAAAAACTCATACAATTCGAAAAATCAATATAAGAAGAGATGGGCTTTAAATAACGGTAGGTACAGAAAGAGAAAAGGAAGCCACTTTGTCATTAGCAAAACATTTCATGACGACATGACACAAAATAGATTTTAATAACACCAGAACACTCCCTAGAAATACCCACTTACACCCAAGTATCGTTGAGGGAGACCATTTAAACAGAAAAGCGTACTAATAGCCTCAATAAGCGGGATGGCGGATGGCGTCTTCCGCTAACATTGCGAACACTTCTGAGAATAAAGAAAGTAAATCGTATCGATAGGTTCAACCAAAAGAAAATATAGACCGAACACGAAGCACTCCTGAGAATAAGGAAAGTAAATCGTATCGATACGTTCAACCAAAAGAAAATATGAACCAAACACGAAATTACCACAAGAGAGCGATACCCGCCTCATTCCACCGTACCGGCTAGACTAGCATATAAAAGGACCACACAAATCAGCGCAATGCAATCCACATGCTCTAGAAGAAGCCGCCAGCAAAAACATTGAAATGTTGAGTATTTAACTGTTCTTCGTCTGAGGACAAAGAACCTCTACCACGTGAAACAAAACCGAAAACAAGAATATCTCTTCAACATGCATAAGATTAAATATACCTGCAAGTGTGCTTTCGAAGAACCAAATGTATAATTTATATCCGGCGCTCGCAGAACCAAACCACTGCTCACGGGGCGTAACTCTCATATAAGCTGGTTATTTATTTTGGTTGGTGGCAGTTATATTGAAATTCAGGTGTGTTTTCTGGGTATTTTATTTATTTAACAAAAATCATTTAAACCTAATTTATTAAGATAACTCTCGCTAACGTAGAACTTGATGTAAACTTAAAACTTTAAATTATTTACTCTTATATGAGACTGTATGCCTCTTGTTGATAATATGATATTGTTTTGTTTTGTACTGTTAAGACTGCCTGTCCTGTGCTGTGGTTGAGTTTATACGACTGCTGGTATGAGACACTGATTGACACTGTTTTACAAATAGGTAAAAATATACCACTACCCCTAACTATATTATTACATAATTAAAAATATGCGTATTCGTTGAACATTATTTTTCTGTGTTATGAATTCATTCTTAGAAATGGTACCAACAGGCAACAATATACCCAAGGTTTACAATAAGGTCTTAAAGATCTTACTAATAAATAAATAAAATAACATTACTAATTAAGTATTAATGGGTGTCGTAAACTTAAGTATGTAGTTCCGATTAATTTCTTTGTACAGTAGATCCCTCATTTAGATATTTAGTTAACAATGGGTGGTCAGATTAAATATCGTCTCTTGAATGCGTTCACTAATAACCCTAGGCAATACAAGAAGTGATCTAATGTATATGGTAATAAAAATTGCTACACTTCGTGTATATATATATAACAATTGATAAATTATTGGAGATTTTCGGCTTTTATATGAAATATTTACAAATATCAAATTATAATGTATGTAATTGCAGAGTAAGTGGGGATGTAAACATTGCTGTCTACAAATTACAAAGAAAATCATAGGAAATTTTATTATTTGAAAAATATGGTCTACGTTGGGACATATATATATATATATATATATATATATATATATATATATATATATAAATGTTTAAATTAATTTTAAATTATATTTTTATAAATATTTCGAATTTAATATATTAATTCAACTTAGCCATTTTCAGTATATATTCGTTTGCAAATAGAAAGTCTTTCTTGTGTTATCCTAGTACGACGGACCTTTCGAAAGCTACCTGACAGAACGGTCAACCCAAGTATCTAACGTTCGATTACAATTCTCACAAATACATTTTATTTAACTTAAGTTATTTAATTAATTACGTACATCTCTTATAATTATATCGTGTCGCATATCATTTTAAAATATACAATATAACAAATTTCGTTTTATGACGAAACAATGCCCTAGAAAATCAATATTTTAAATGTGTTTATACTAGCGTTGAAGAAAACAGAAAATATATTCATAGCACACGTCAACAATGCAGCAAATCGAGCAAAGCGCCAAGCAGCAGGCTAGTTCTGGGGTAAGGTAAGACAAAAGTAGAAGAGAAACAAGAGGATTTATGAGGCATGTGAAAGTTAACAGAGAAAAGTAGAAGGGGACAACAATCTTCCATACAAATCTCATTCCCAAGGTATCTTAAAGATATCTTAAAAATTGCACACCATGTCTTCTTAGTAGCGAATCGTAGTCAATACTACGCATTGGATAGACGGCATCAATTTCGAATAATAAGTACTTTAAAAAACAACTTTGGCGTAATATGTTTTATGGACGGCTGAGGATAAGTATAATAAGGTCACCAAACAGAAGAAGCATACTCTAATTTGCTAAGGACCAAACTATAATACATAGTGCTTTTGAACGGAGACAAAGAACAAATGAATTTGCAGGTCTTAAAAAAAAAACAAGTGTTTTTAAAGCAGCGACAAAACTGTTGTTGACGTGAGATGCAAAAGTTAAAAAACGGAAATTGAAGAAACACCAAACTCTTTTATACTATCGACTTTATTGAAAATGAAATCATTTATAAAATAACTAGAGTTAATAAAATTAACTTTTTATGTAAGAGACATATCGACATTTGTTGATATTCAATCTTAATTTATAATTAGAACACTATTGGTAGAGAATGTTTAAATTCCTAAGTTCTAATGGTGCAAATAAATTTTTAAAACATCTGTAGGGAACTAGTGGACAAGACAAAGACGTTAACAGACCATTGAGAAACGAGATAAATAGGAGAGGACTTAAATGTGAAGCATGTGGAACTTCAGATAGTACAATATTGATATAAGTTGGCCGTTATCAACATGAGAATTATCATCTTTTTTTTAATACCAAATTTATCATAGCTGGCTTTAATGTGGTCGAAAAAATAGCAGTTCGAATTTCATATTAAGAATAAATATCGACGGCTTTACAAGGGCATATCTTGCAACATTTCAAATCAACACCTAAATTGCATTTCATACGGTGGAATTTTGCCATTATATTGCTAACATTAACCGCTACTCGGTCGAGCGCGTTAACAATAAGGCGAAAGATTTAAAGTGTAAAATAATATGATGATGAACCAAAGATCCAAGATATATGTTGTACGCTGAAATAAACGTTTATTAACTGCAACATATAGAAAGAAGAAAATCCAACAACGTTATCTTTAAAGTTTCATATAATATTTACATGAAATAAATTGCACTTTGAAATATATTAAAATAATTAAATGAAAGCTGTATATGCAGGTAACGACGGATAAGTATATACAAGCCGAGAGGTAAGTTAGTTATTTTGGAAGTTAATAGCTCACTTGAAATTAATAAATTAAAGAAAACCGACAAGATCCTCAATGATCAATTAGAAACTAATAATTCACCCTTACTCAATTTATTTATTTGATATTCAGACAGTCATATATTGTATTTTTCCATAGAACTTCTTTACCTCCCTTTAACATAATTTAGACCCTCAGTTTTATCACTTAAGAACAGTATTGTACAAACCGTAGTGAAAGTTTTGGGCATAGATACTTTAGTAATAAAAAGTACCCATTCCTTCAACTATTCAAAACAAAATATGTGTTTGTTACGGTACATTTGTGTAAAAATTTGTCCATCAATTAGAGTTATATTACGGTGTATTGTAAAAAGTGAAATTCATTAAAATTTGTTTTATTTTACCCCGATAATAGTTAATAGCTTGGTCAATGTAATTCAAATAATATCTGTATCGAACGATACCGAGGTTACTTTTGAATGATATTGCGATCGGACATGTGGTAGAAAACACAAGAAATGTCGGACAGTGTTTCACTATGTATGCTTGAACAAGCACTTGTAGCGAGAGGTGTTTACCTCCGGTTGAAAGCTAGAAAACTGAGAAAGAGTTTTGTCTAAAAGAAACTCCGTGATAAAAAAGGGTCGTTCTGTGATAAGGATAACCAATTATATTGCAAATAGCGATGTCTTCGAATTAAAAATTAATTCAAGACGCGAGCTAAAGGGTTGTGATGTCAATGAAATTAATATGTATCATTAAAGTATTCCTTGTGGAAAATACTTCAAAATGATACCTCCCATGATATGTTTTAGATGATCTTTACAATAGTGTATTAAATGTGGTTACTAAAATTATGTCAATTTTAAAACGGGACAGGTATAACATTGACATGTCGCAACAATAGCTCAATAATAAATGGAATTACTAATTAAGAAATAATTAGAACAGAAGTTGTAAGTAATTAATTGATAACCAAAGTAAAATGATATAATAGAAATTCGAAACGAAAGTTCCAGAATATTCAAAATATGAGTTGACCGATCGGTCGCTGGTTTTTCAAAATAAAGTTGTGGTTTATGACCAGTGCGTTTCAAAAGAAAGGTTTTCTCTTGAAAATACAAATTATATATGGCACAAAATGTTTAAGAGATTTTTTTATATTTTAATTTCGATATATTTGTAAATAGTATAATTTAGAAATGGGATTATAAAAATTATTAATGTATGCTGTTAAATAAAAGGAATATAATAAAGCTACCATTATATAACAATATTTTAGTAAGATATAAAAATAATTATACAACATAAAAAAATCGAAATAACTTTTCAATTATAATAAACGTTTAAAGTAAACGAAAGGTAATGAAAAATTAAAAAAAACCATTCACAGTTAATTAAAACTTTCAATCACTCTCCTGCTGTTTTCAAACAGCGAGGCGTCATTTCCATACAAAGAGGAATCCTACAGGGAAATGGACAAGTTAAGTACACAATCTAATTATGAACAAGTCGATTACCTCAACGAAAGGATTAAGAGGAAAGAGAGTGGGAAAGTACAATTTCAATATTACAAGTTAGGCAGATGGTACAGTATTAATCGCAAATGATGAAGACGATCCGCAAAGGGAACTTCATTAATACCTCTAACAAGTAAAAGTTCCTAGGAAACAAATTCAGATTTCAATTAAATTCGATAGAAATATGAAGCATATTGAGACAGGCAAATAAATAAAAGCAAAATTTACGTTGGGTCGACATTCATTAAACAAAATTTATGAATTTTTGATTTTATTAATAGAAATCAAGATCGCAACAGGAAAATTTAAGTGTCTTGGGTGTCCGTTATTGTTTGAAGCTGACAGCGTATGTCCAATTTTGTTTAAGTTTGTACCACTGCATTTGATGTCGACCACCATAATTAACACGCGGTAATCATTTTTGACGTAAATATAAAAATAGCTTGATAAAATTAAACATATTACATAAACACATCTTACTTTTCCAAATATTTATTGCCAATATTTGCTAATTACAACATTTATTTTAAAAAATAGGATAAGTTGTGTCGCATTCCAAACAAAAAAATGTGCTGAGTTAGTTAATGTGTAGTCAAATTTCAACGTATTTTATTCCTTAAACAATACCGTTTTTTTTAAGGTGAGTATATTTATGTTTGAATACAGATGTAAACAACTTGTGACTAAAACAAATTTTAGATGCGGAAACAGCTTTGTATTTAAAAGCTAAACCTAAATATAATGAGGTTATGTATACTTTTCCATTTTGTTCGAAATGGTTTCATAATAATAATCGAAGAACTAACAAAATATCCGTCGCATTTCATTCACCACCGTTTTGCCGATAATATTGTTTGTGTATTAACGTGTTTCTACTAATTTTAACAGGTCGATTATGGGTGTAACAAAGCTACTAAAGTTTAGCCTTCTTAAATTTTTCTTCTGAAACTGACGAAAGAAAATTAATAGGCAGACGCATGGTATTTTTAAACATAACCTGGAATTTAATGTCTAATGTTACTTATGCACATATGAAAATAGCATGTTAAAACCCAAGTTTCATAAGGCACCATTTTATGGCACGGGTTCAGTTTAGAAAACGAGCCGCGATAGCAGCGAGTTTTCTAAAGAACGAGTGCGACAAAAGGCCTTATGAAACGAGTTTTTTTTCCAATTTTTTTCTATTTTTTCTTTTTTACATTAATAAATTGAAATTATTGTTTGACAAAGGAGATACTTGTTAAAACTTATTGTCACGATAAGAAATAAGTACTAAACTTCTAGTTTCAAAAATTCTATTGTAAATTCACTTCAATATTGTTTCGCCATACAATGGCTTCATCAGGTAGATAAACCACCAACGACAAAGGCAGATTTCATCTCTAATCAACAGATACCTGCGTTGCGCGCTGCAATATAAGTTCTTTTACTTCAAATGATTTTACTTCAACTTCAGCCTCAACTGCGACTTTACAAAATTCCAACAAGTTGTCCCCAATTAATATTTGCAATAATTAAAATTATTCAATTGCAATACATAATAATAACACTCTGAGGTCATGCTTTTGTTAAGTGACTTATTGCATGCTAAATTCAGAACAATGTGCAATTTTGCTCGATTACGTCAAGCCTTCATTCTATCGTAAAAAAATAGTATTAATTTATTAATAACAGAAATGAAACGAAATTTCTCAATTTACTGCCAATGCCGCGCGAACAGTGTGCTATGAGCTATGAGCTATTGTTTTTATTCTCTCGGTGCACACAAAGCGGCCTCAGTCGTTCTTAAGCTAATCGAGCAGTAGTACGTGTATTTTGATTTGAGTGCGAAAGTAAGTATTTTCATAGAAAATGTTAATATAACCCAGATAGGTTTTGTTATATACACTGTTGGAAAAAAGTGACGAGCACACCCTGTATAATCTGAAGAAGTGGTTCTAACGCAATGAAATTTGGTATGGAAGTAGTGCTAACGCAGCATAACTTACCATCACCTGGAGAGCGGCGCAGCCCTGCTGGGAAGGGATGCATTAATAGCGGGAGTATCTTCCGCGAGCCATGTGTAATAGCACCCCATACGCGTGGTTGGATGCACTCCTCGAGGTGACGCTCAATTCAAATCTTGATTCGTCGGAAAACAAAATGTGCCTCCACTGATGTCTAGCCTCCACCTACTGGCGCCGTGTACGGCGGTGCTCGCGAGTCAGTGGAATCCGCTGCACCGCACAGCGCGCTCGCAGTCCACTTTCTAGCAAACGCCCCCGTACAGTTCGCGTGGTGAGTACGTCTTCCCTTCCTGCTGGCCAAACGTTTCCAAGTTGCCTTGAGGAAGACGTACGCGACGCTAAAGCGCTTTGCACTAGGGCGCGATCCTCGCGTGCTATGCTCACGCGGGGCTGTCCCGCTCGTGGCTGAAGGCGCGTACGTCCTTGCTCCATCCATTCTTGCCATGCCCGATGCACTGCCGATAATGATCGCTCGATATCACGGAAAGATACTCCTGTCACGTGCATCCCCACGGCGGCACTCAGTAAAAAATGCAGCTATAGAAAAAGTCAAAACTCGCTGCGCAAACTCGTCTAGAGGAAACTTTAATGCTCCGCTAAATCTACGCATTTATCTTGACACGTTCAGATTATACAAAGTGTACTGTCACTTTTTTCCAACAGTGTATATGGACAAATCACTTTAGCTAATCGTATATCAAGCATCACGAATTTTATGAAAAAAATGTACCTAGCCCACTTTGGAATCAAACTCAGTAATCAAGAGAAGTCATTCGCACCTCACATATGTTGCAAAATATGCGTTAAAGGTTTGCGACGTTGGAGCATCAAGAAACAAAGAATCCTATCTTTTAGTATACCGATGATTTGGCGGGAAGGGACAGAATATATTACTGATTATTATTTTTGTATGACTAATCTACTAGGTAAGAATTTATAAAATTTCCAAACATCAGTGACGCCAAATTTTTGACGGTCCTCAAATCCTAGAACTGCTGAAGGACCAGAAATGGAATATGGAAGGTAACGAAAAAAAATCAGTGTTAGCATTTAAATCCATTGTTCAAAACTTTTTGGGAAATTACCGAAGTCAAGAGTATCAACGAGTGATCGAAGACCTGTTACAAAGCTTTCAGTCTCTTGGTGCACGCATGTCTGTAAAAATGCATAATTTCGCATTTGTATTAATTTCCAGAAAATTGTGAGGATTTTAACGAAGAACAAGGCGAAGGCTTTCATCAGGACATTCGTCTAATCGAAGAGAGATATCAGGGCCGGTGGGACGTAAATATGCTGGCAGACTGCTGTTGGCGCCTAAAAAGGGATGTTCGAGACGTCAAGCACGCACGAAAATCTTTGGAAAAACCTTTGTACAGCATTGTTATATGATTTACTCACTTAAATTAAATAAATACATTTTTAATTTGTGTTTGTTAAACTAAATTTGTACGAAATATTTAGTGTCATCTAGTTCAGCTTGTACTGTTTTCAAAATATACGTATACCAAAAAAACTTGATATGATAGAAAAAATGTGAAATTTTTGAAATCAGCACATAGCATTTACCCACAAACAGTTACATAAACTTTGACCTCAGACAAAAAAAAATTAAAACGCAGACCAGTGCAATGTACAGTGGCGTGTCGTGGGGTTTGAGTTTGGAGGGGCGCACCAGAAATCAAATACCAAATGACATGTAGGCAAATTGCGCGAAAAAGTAACCATTTATAACATTTATTTAAGTTGAATAAATACATAGGAATTAAAAAATATTAATACCTACAATAACGACAAAAACAATAATAATTGTAAATCAAAACGGAAAAAATTCAAAATAAGGGGCGGGGCTCATTTTAAACAAAAATCCACCTACCTTAAAATTCAAGTTTGCAAAAACGAAGAGCTGGAACAGCGGAATAGTTTTTATAATGTCATAAAAGTCACTTCACAGAGTAGGTAGCCACGGTTTATAAGTAGGAAAAAGAAAGAACAACATATTTGCACAGATTAAACTAAACAAAATGGGTGGGTAAGTCATTTTTTAAAAATGAAATCCGCTCTGCGGTCCTTCATGGAAATGAATTTATCCATGACGTTATCATCAAATTTTTTATGTCGTGCACTAAATTTCGATTTATGGACATCATAGCTAAAGAATTTAGTCTGTCATTAAGCATGGTATTTCGCAAAAATGTTTTTATGTGTTTAAGCGTCGAAAAAGTGCGTTCTGCTTCGGCTGTTGTCATTGGAGTCATCACGATAATTTTTAATATTTTCGATGTTTCGATAAATGTTTCACTAAGGTTATTTTCCATAATAAATAAAAGAAGATTCATTGCTCCAACAATTTCTTTTAAATCTTCTCTCGAGTAAATTACCTCCAACTCAGTTCTTAATCTTGATTTGCTCATCATCGGATAAAATGAACATACATCGTTTAAAACAGTCACAGGGAATTTTTTTGAAAACTCTGAATATTTATCTTTGTTAAAAAGATAAGCCGCTTGTAAATGACCCCGGTAAGGGAAGCGTTCCTTCATTTGTACTGTAATTATATCACAAACTTCTTTGGCAATAACACGATATAATAACGGTACGATAGTCCCGTAGACGGCACTGAAAAATTGGCCGCTAAATATCTGCGCCGTAAAATATCCAAAATGTTTTTATGGAATCGTGTACTATCGGCCAATATCGGGTCACATTCACCAGGAATCTATAATGATTAAAGACGGCAGACTATGTGCCCCAGCAGTGGCGTTGCGTGGAGAGTTTAGCAGAATAACAGTGCGATTACTTAAAAATAAATATATCGAATCCCTATACAAAACGTTAAGAAAAAACATAAATAACTTACCCAACATGTTTACATTGTTGCAAAAAAATGCAGATGTGCGCGATGAAAAAACTGCACCATAATATATGTTTCTGTATTAGTCTCGGAAAGGTTCGTACGTAGTGACGTATATATATGTTTATATACAGAGAAGGATTGTTCGACGTTGAGAGATGTTATATTTGCATAGTTAAAACGCTCTTTGTATCTGTACAACGGATCTTCAGTATTGGTAAAAAGTTGCCCTAATTTTGTAAAATCTACATTTTTATCTAATACACTGTTAAATTTTTCACGGACACAATCACTTTTTTCATCTTCAAGGATATGCAGCACTAGTTTTACGTGGTCAATAATTGCTAATGAGTCCGATAAGGACAGCGCAGTGTTCTGTAAATTTTTTATTGCGTCCAGTATTGGAACGTAACTGTCGTAAATAATTTTTAAATTTGCTGCAACTTGAGGATTTTTAAATTGAACCTGGCTGAGCCGTATTGCAGCTGCTTCTTTGGCATCTAGTTGTAAAATCACTGATTTAATTTTTTCAAAATGTTTATAATAATAAAATGCTGCTTCTAACCAAGTACCCCATCGTATAAGAATTGGTTGCGGCGGCTCGGGTATATCAGGACACAGCGAATGAAATAGCCGAATCCGTTTCGGAGATTTAAGAAAAACCGCTTTCGTTTGTCCTATCAGTTGATCCACATCAGGATAAGTTGTACGTATAGTGTTTGTTACAAGGTGTAAAGCGTGAAGCAAACATGTGACATGCAGCAGGTTTGGTTGAATCGTTTTGAGTAAGTCTACCGTGGAACACATAACCTTGGCAGCATCGGTAACTAACATTAACACTTGCTTCGGTAAAATCTCAAATTTGTGTAGTGTTTCTATTAATACATCATATATCGCTCTGGCAGTACACCCTTGCATTCGTTTACAGGTTAGCAAATAAGGAGGAGAAGGTCCTTGCGGAGTCAGCGTCCGTACTAGAATGGCTAGGATGGACTGTTTTTTAATATCTGTAGTTTCGTCTATTGTTAACCACAGGAATTTTTTTTTACCGTATTTTTCATACAATTTACAATTGTCTCACGCACTGACGGTACGTAATTCCGTAGCGTACTTCTTGCTGGTAATTTCACGTAGGATTGTATTTCTTCCAAAACTGACGAAACATTGGGTGTTCCACTTTCTGCATTGGTATATTGGTCGCAATTAACATCTTTGTTAAATCACACACAAATTTATTACATGATCTGCGTCCACTATTATTCGATTTATGTTTGTCACTATTTATATGTCTTTGGCACTGACTTGCTTTGCAAGTTAATAAAGTTGTTTCACAAACTAAACATTTCACTACGGTACCGTCATATATTAAATCGGGAAACCGATGTAAAAATTTCTTTACTACGTTAGCATGCAACCGAGTCGATGCATTGTTTCTACGCACTCCCGACATTTTCAACACGATTGTGTTAACAATGTATCGCTTACAACGTCTCAACGGCAACTGAATTGATCGTCGTACGCCTCTACTCGATCCCTCCACATCACGCTACTGTTCGGGCACATAGTCTGCCGTCTTTAATAATGATTTATTCAGGCCGCGGCGTATTTGCGCCTTAATATAATTCTGTGGGCTCTAACAACGTTAGACAACGAAAACAGAGTTCAGTTTTTTGAAATTTAGAAATATTAACTACTTATATGAATAATAATAATAAAATGAATAGTAATAATAAATATTTAAATAAACATTTAAATTGTGTTATATTAAAAATTCTAGGAGGGGCGCGCGGCTTTGCGGCCTTATACATCTACCGCCACTGGGCCAATGTATTAAATAAATAATATGTTTTCATGTAATGACCTAAAAATCTAATCGTCAAAAGTTTAAGATTTCCTTGGATTTCGGCAAAAATCTAATATGCACCTCAGCACTAAAGTTATTTTTCATTACTCATATATTTCACACATGAAAAATGAAACTTTGCTGCCTTGATTCACAAATAACTATTACTTTTAACACTAGTTTATATCGTTTGCCACTGATTTGTTATACAGACATATTTATTGGTAACGATAATTACAAAAACTTAAGTTAAAAACTATTTCGTATTGTTGCTTCCATTTAGAAGAGCTTGTTTAGCAGCTTCATTAATATCTTCTGGAAGTGATTCCATTTCTACTTCGAAAACATTGTTCATATTTGAATCTTTAATATTAGAATTATTCGTCTTGCAATCTTTGTCACAAGCATGACGTGTCAAACAATATACAAACTTGGCAAAAAGTCAAGATTTTCGTGATTTAAAAAGCTTTTAAATAATGTATATAACCCCTCACCACATTAATATTTATATCCTAAGCACGTGTTTCGACAAGCAAGTTGTTATCTTCAGTACAAAGAAATAACAGTGAATAACATGGGACACAGTTAAGCTAACGCGAAAGATATAATTTTCTCAAGTTTATCTTTTGCGTTTCCTAGAAGACAGTTCATTGAATTTCTCTGAAAGTTTACATCCATTTTTAATAACTTTAAATAGAATTGTTAAAGAGCAGAATCTGTACGATGCCTTTCGATCGGGAAACTCAATCAAATCCCTTCTAGGAAACGCCAATGATAAAATTGAAGCTAATCAAAAATCCAGTCGTAAAATTAATTGTCGCGATTGTAAATTTAAACATGTTAATCAACATATATTTCACCGTACAATACATTTCTACGCAATATTTAACGGCTATCATATTTCCTTCTAATTTTTATTTATTAAGACTCAGAACGTCTTTTCATATACTAGGGCACATCAAAGTTTCATTCTTATTAAGTATGAACTGTAAATTTTTTTTAGTATTAATTTTCACTAAATCACCTATATTATTTTATAAAATGAAAAAGATAAATAAAGAATCTAAAATTTTGTAACAGTATTAATAGAAAGTTGTTTTAAAATTATCAAATGGCAATTTTAGCATTTAGAATTCTACCATGTTTGTGATTGTTGTATATCACGTGTACATTCACATATCCTATCAGACTGTTATCTGACCTGAGGCAGGAAAATCATTACGATCAATAATTACATGATTTGGTAACCAGATTCGTACGTCCATCGCTAGAGAAACTCATCTCGCCGAGGTAAACTGTTTCCTTTGATTTACTCGTCAGATACGTCGAAGAAAAGAAATTAATTACGACTGTTAAACATGCTTGACATTAATCTACAGTGCGATTTTAGTTATTATTGTACACAAATAGCCATACAGGAAATGCTTTTCAAGATTTTTTTAGTAATTTACAATCGTCGTAATAACATTTTGAAATATTATATCTACACTGAGTAGTTTAATACACAACATTCTTTTTTAAGTTAGTTGCTTTATAAAAAAAAAACATTGAAAATATAATTTATCAATAAAGGTTAGATTATAATTATTTATGTGCAAAATGCATATTTGTTATTAAAAGGTATATCGTCAGAATTATTAGTTTTCTGGGTTTATTTAATTGTTTATGAGTAAAGCAAGGCAATTAAAAAAAGCATATTTTCCATATTTCACGTAATACTGCATATTTGTGCATATTTTCTTCAAATTACAAATTTCCTAAAAAAAATCCAGTAGGCGACAAGTTTAAAAATAACAATTCAAAAATAACTGGACATGGGAAATACCAGATTTCCAAATAGTCTGGGAAAGCCAGTTAAAACACTGCGACATTTTGTGACCTATAAAATTAAAATAAATAGCAACGCTTCAACATAAAATACAGTGTTTTTGCAATACTTATATGATTTATATCAGTAAGGTTGTACTCAGAACTTAATACAAAACAGTATTAAAAGGAATAAAGTGACTGTAAGAAGGTTACATTAGGATTTCCAGAACGTGGTAGTCCTATTAGTTGGCCTCCAAGATCTCCAGACCTTACAGTGTTGTTTTTTAAGGCAATACATCAAACTCACCAATCATACTTTCAATTTCTACAAAACCTCAATAATTACATCAGAAAAAAATAACAAAGCAAGAAACATATTAGAAAGCATACACATTAAAAAAAACAGATTCTATAAACAACAGAACAGACATAAATAACTTGTCTACAATATATCTACCCATTTTATAACACTCCCCCTCGTATAATAACAATATAAACATTACAAAAACAAAATTAAAAAAAAGCACATGTCCGAGAAAAGTTTAAACTAACGCTCCCCATATGGTGAGTGATACTACAAACATTTTCACACGTTAAAACGATAATAAACATATGCCCGATAGAAAGAAAAGGTCTAAACTGACAAGACACACGTAATTTAGTTTTATTTAGAAATGGTAACCAAAAACGAATACAGTACCAGAGAGCGGACTCGAGCGGTTGATGATTCATAGCCCATAGGCGTCTGCCTTGTATTCGCAATAGGTTTGTTTCTGTAAGCGATCCGTGAATTTTTTTTTAATGTTAACATTCAATTACATATAATTCTAAAAAATGACAGTATATTTTGTCATATTGTCACGTTATCATGTTTTTTATATAATTATTTAAAATTGCATGAAGATTTTTTCCTATAGAAATTCATGTAGTTTCACATATTGTTAATTTGTTTATATTAATCGATAAAATTTGGAAAAAAAATATGATAACAACCTTCCACACACCATAAGGAACGCACACACAAAATATTATCAAAATCGATTATGTAGTTTGTGAGCCTATAAATAACAAACGAAATGTTATATATATATATATACGAGGGAAAGTCATTAAATAAGTCACAAACTACTGTAGGAAAGCTGAAAATAGGAGTGAGTTGTTTCCCTATTTGTCAATAGGTGTCACCACAATCCAGCTTTATAATTCTCAAGTGACAGTTGGTGTGCGCGAACACAGGCAGTGTTAAAATGGCGACCGTGCTCGAAGATTGTACTGTGGAAGAGCAACGTGCTATTGTGCGTCTTTTCTGGGCAAAAGGACTTTCTGCAAAATATATTCATAAGGAAATGTCTCCTGTTTATGGTGAAAAGTGTTTGTCGCGTAAAGCCGTATATAACCGGGTCGGGAAATTCTCTCAAGGACGCTCAAAAGTTGTTGACGATCAGCGAAGTGGCCGCCCCGTTCAGATTTCGACAGATGCAACACTTCGACAGTTGGAAGAGATGATTCGAACTGACAGGCGGGTAATAATAGACAGTATAGCAACTGCAATAGGGTGTTCTCATGGTTTAGCCTACGAACTGATGCACGATAGTTTGAATTTCCGAAAAGTTTGCGCACTGTGGGTACCTAGACAACTGACCGAGGAGCACAGAAGAATTCGAATAGGCTTGTCCTTGCAACAGCTCTCTCGATACACAGTGGAAGGGGAGAACATGCTTAACAGGATTGTTACTGGTGATGAGTCATGGGTGCACCACTACCAACCCGAAACAAAGCGTGCTTCAATACAATGGAAACATCCATCTTCGCCGTCAACAACGAAATTTAAGGTTGTGCCCTCAGCTGGTAAGGTTATGCTTACCGTATTCTGGGATTCTCAGGAAGTGCTCCTAGCCCATTTCTAGAACAAAAAAGAGAACGTGACTGCTGAATCATACTGTAGAGTTTTGTTGTTGCTTCGGGATGCAATTCGACAAAAACGTCCAGGCCTACTGACGAGAGGAACATTGCTGCATCACGATAATGCCAGGCCCCATTCGACCCACTTGACACAGGCGAGATTTGCGCAATTAGGGTGGGAACTTCTTGAACATCCAGCTTACAGTCCCGACCTGGCCCCAAGCGACTATCATCTGTTCGGTCCACTCAAAAAGCATCTTGGCGGCAAACATTTCGAGGGTGACAACGATGTTCAACAAGAGGTACGCACGTGGTTCAGACGCCAGCCCAAACACTTTTATGCAGCAGGCATTGGGGCATTGATAAAGCGATGGGATAAGTGTATTAATGTAGATGGAGACTTTGTTGAAAAATAAAACTTGTTTTTGGCTAACCATTTCTCTAATTATTTTTATAATACCTTTTTGTGACCTAATTACTGACTTTCCCTCGTTTTCCTCGTATATAAAATATGTAGATACTTTAGAATCATCTTCTAATGTATTTCATGCACTTACTTACGTTTATCACAAAAGCAATGTACAGCAACTTTTAAAAAAGACTTTTTGCTAGATATTAAGCAAGTATACTGAGAAAGAATAAAATAATAGGAATACAGAATCGAAATTGTCAAAATTTAGTTTACATAGTTAGTTTACATAGGACGTGAAAGTGACGTATTTCTCGTGCGCTGTTGCTACTGGATCTCTTGGGCGATTCTAGTATAGATTAATGTTCATGGGGTTGAATGAAATGTACAAAGTAAAAGTGGATACTCAGGATGCACTAATTCAACGTATTAGAAACGCTGCAACCGATCTTAAATGAAGACATGTCTCAATCAAGAGAGTAACAGTCGCCCTACGAAGACGAAGCAGAAAATGATTAGAGTTTAATTATGGTATTTTTTAACATTTATTAAAAGAACGCTATCATCAAACCATTAATGTATGAAATTTTGTTTATTTTTATTACGCTATAACTTGAAAACAAATAAAATTCGAATAAAAATATTTACGTTTTTTTACATTATTTTCACGTGTGCAATACACTCTTGGAATTTGGTCCGTTTCCCCGATTCACCCAGTATAAGTGTTGTTAAAAGTAAGAAAGTGTTTACAATGCATATATATATTTCTGTATTTCATAATCATAACTTACTAATCATATGTAATATGATTAGGATAAAAAGAAATGTTTGGTGTCAGCAAGGTGAATGTTTTGCTATCAATAACAATGTAACTACTTATGCTTTCAAGAAATATATTTAAATAGTGAACAATTTTTTCTCATGGCAGCGCATTTGAGCGACTTTTCACGTCTCCTGATCTAATCTCAACTGTTTATTGGGGCACTTTAAGCTTTAGATCTACTACTTCAGTAACCACGATAATTAAAGTAATATATTGTTAGATAAATAGAAAGGAAAAAAAATAAATTCACTTGAAATGGTAAATTTTAAACAATTTAATAAGAAAAACGGAATTTAAACAAACGAAGTCTTTTTTTCTATCATTGAAAAGGGTTATTAAGCAAATGATACCTTAATTTTTTAGAAAAACCTTTCATATAGTAACTACCGCTTTTTAATATTTAAATATTGTTTTTTCTTTTACAATAAATCTTTGATTAGTTGCTCAGTAGTCAGTAGTTTTCCTATTGCTTAATATTCAATCTACAGCTCTTATATAACTGATTACATTTAATATAACTCCTTAAAGTACGCATACTTCTTTTTGAACTACTAGGAACTTTTTCAGTAGGAGTGATATGTCTTAAAATTGACATAGCAGCTATATTTGAAATGCCAAAATTGTCTGTCGTTGTCAGTGTCTTCAGCAAACTCTGTAATTTCATGCAAAAATATATTATTCAGTAACGGTTGGTAATTATCCGATTTTTTTGAAACCAAAACAATCCTTTTATTACAAGTTAGTAATTTGTGCTAACATAATGCCCACGTTTCGGTAAGACAGAGAAATATTCTAAATACTGAGAATATTGTTGCAGTTCAAGACAGTGTCGATACTGTCGATTATAACTTAATTTATTCATTCCACGAAGTTCACAATAATTCCGGCTGTCTGGAACATCGACTTGGCGTGTTTTACGTAAGGATTTGGCCTTAGATCCTGTTACGTGTTTGTAGACACTTCATTATTTCGTTGTCAATTAGCGATACCTTAGTGATACCTTAGTGATACCTTATTTTATGCTGCTCTATTTATTGTGAACCTACCTGCATATTCATCCGCTTACGTTCCTATATCTGCAAAAATGATTACGTATTAGTCTTTTCGTTGCTTTTCCCCACTCTGTCTGCCGATCACGAAGATTCGATCGAGCAAGGAGTTGTACCGATATCGAGAAGTCGTTATCTCGCTCTCGTTCAACACGTGTTTACTAATTTGTAGGGCTTAATTATTCCTTTATGTAGAGTATCGCTGACAGTCTGCTATCTTTAGGGATTTTTTTAGCAACACGTTATTTTAATTGAAAGCATCAATTACCCACCGGGATTCTGAATGAGAAGCGAATCGTTTCTCACTAACAAGATATAGTTGTGTTATAAAAAACCATCCAAACTAATCTGATGGTTTTTTAGCCTATGCGGTCGTCGTACTCCAAGTCGTTTTAATATCCACGTTACTTTTCCCGGCCTACCATAGGATTTTTTACCGTGATTTGGACAATGTAAGCGATCAAAGTTAATTCTTCCCCTGTGGAGACGGACACACAAGCTAAGATTTTCTATTGTTTTTGAATTGATTCAGCATTCTCTTATTTAACTTTATCACCGTCGGTTCATTTAAGGTCTTTTTTTGTTACACGCTACACACGTAATTTACACGAGCAAAATAATAATTTAGTTAGTAAATCATCTTAAATTTAGTTCTATGTGTTAAAATATTAAGATTTAGTTTATCTCTAAACATATCCAATTTTTCTTTATTTTTGTAGTAATTCTAAGCAACACATCAATTTTATTTAATTAACGTAATAACATCATTGATTGGTTTTTTTATTTGATTTGCTATATTTTAAACGATTAAAATTTATTTCAAGAGTACAACGTAATTTCACACATGTTACTCTTTAACAAAAAAAACTTTTGCTTTAAATGTATAAAGATCTGTCCGTCGAGTTTTTCTTGGTTGCTTTTGTGCAAAATAGCAAAATCGTGTGTACGATATGTGTTTCCTATAGCTACACGTTAAAAATACGATTTAGTTTTCTAGTTTTTTTTTAAATTTGTTATTTAAAATTTAAGATTTACATTTTCTCACTTATTTGTCAATTTAATTACTTATAATCATTCATCCCTTTTTTCTTAATATTATAGAACTTATATTAAAAAAATTATTTAGACTTCACTACAATATACCTATATTAAATATTTCCTTTTGCTATTTTATTATTTTATTTTTGTCGTTTAGCTTTTATTGTTATTTTAATCTAAATAAAGCGTAGACTAGTTGAATCCGAAAACTCTATTTCTTTTTATTTCTTTTTGGACGGCTTGGTTACGCCATCTATCCGCTGCGTGGCTTGCCTGTATTTTGTAATCTCATTTTTCGAATTTGCGGCGTCTAGCGGTACCAAATTCGGTGATGCGCTTTTCAACATCATTTTGGCTTTTTAGTACCTATGGGTCTCCCATCCCTGGGCTGAGGATGTCTTTGTAACCGGATGGGCTACTAGACGTTGGCAGGAGCGGGCAGGTGGGGCAATCCACGTCGCTCAAAACTTTGTTTTTTTTCTCTTCCTTTTTTTAATATTTTTTTATCGTTACGGTATTACCACCGTAGCAATCCTTACAACATTGTTCTGACATAAAAACTGAATGCTTTAAACCATTGTAAACGACGCCCAATTGCTGAGTTTTCCTTGAATCAACATGAAAATGATTGTGATTTTGGTTTGAAAATCATATTCTCAGATGAAACTCAGTTTCACCTCTTTGGAACGATGAACAAGCAAAATTATCGTTACTGAAATGAAAATAATCCACAAGGCATTCACGAGAGACTTTTACATTCTGCAAAAGTGACCGTTTGGTGTAGTTTATGGCACTATTTCTATGTCTATATTTCTTCCAAAATTAGAATGCAGATTTCATTACAGTCAACGGTGAGCGGTACAGACAGATTGATTTAACTAACATCTGGTTCCATCAAGGCAGCGTTAAGTATCTCACGGCCCGTCAAACCATTGCTTTATTGCGTCAAAACTTTGATGCATTGATTATTTCTTGAAATGAACCCAAGGACTGCCCTTCAATAAGCTGCGATTTAATATCTTCAGATTTCTTCTTGTGAAGCTATTTAAAGTCTATTGCTTATGAGAGTAGACTAGAGATAACTGACGCAATTAAACTAAATATTCAACGCGCCGCGGCATTCGTGACATAAGGCCTAATTTATTAACTATAGTTCTTGAAAATTGGATTAATAGAATTTGGTCTTACACAGCTGGTCATTTAATTCATGTCCTTTTCAGAACTTAATTGAATCGATGATACTTCAAAATGAAAAAAAAAATTATAAAATTTCTATTTGCTGTTGTTTCATTTCATTTTAATAACATATCGCTTTTATCGTAAAAATATTTATTTGGTAATCCATAATTGACCACAGTAATCACCCTTCATTTCATCGGTCCTTTAAAGAAACATGATTTTATGATTAAAACAGTCGGTTAGGAACAATTTGTCAGAATCAAACAGTCTAAGGTTGACAATTACTAATCCGAGAACAATCAATGAATAGCACTGTTCAGCTGTTCCGCGTATTGTGTCCGTGATAGATAGCACTCTATCCATTGGTACAGATGATGTCTTTAGCTGAATTACTTTATTGCTTGAACATATATTTTCCAATTTATTATTTTAAATTTTTAAAAAACTTTAATTTCGTTTATTTTATTTAAAATTTTAAGGACAATCTCGTTTTTCCTTTGCTATTATTTGCTGTTATCCTTCTACATGTCTCAGACTGTTGGTGTTCGTCGTGAATGAATCATAACCAAACAATACAATCTACCATCTTGTAAGAACATAAAAGCTAAAAATCTGAGATAGATATTAGAGAATAAATAATAGAATTTTATTTTAAGGAAAGCTACATATAAACGTTTTAGCACCTGCAACAAATTTAGATGAACGCAAATTAATTAAATTACCATCCATATCTTTCTTCTGTAATAAAACTAGATTGTATGGACGTTTCACAGTAAATAAGCGATAATCTTTTTTTCTGAAAATAAATATCTTAAGTTATATATGTATCAGTAACATAAACCGAACATTTCAAAAACTGATCATTTATAACAACCCAAACGGTGAAAACTTATACGAAAGACGAAGCTTTGCAATAAAGAGTGAATAAAAGGAATTCTGTTTATATAAGATATTGCACGGAAACGGGAATTTAGAAGATTGGCTTATATATGATACGAAAGTAAGGCCCGAAGCGATATCCTCCAAAGAGAAACTGATGTTATTAAATTTAAATGCAAATTTAGATACAATAATCTTAAAAGGAAATATTTAGGAGTTCTTGCTTCTCCTACGAAATGCGGAGAGAATTAATGGAAACAAAACAAACCCTAATAGTTTGCGTCTAGATTTTTTATAATAGATTTTATAATATCTAATTATATTACTTCAACAGTAGCATGTCAAAACAATCTGTGTGTAGAATTATACCCGTATCATATTAATAAATAATAATTACATTGCCTTAGATTTCCTCAGGCATCTAACAAACGCACGGTAAATCCTTTATAATCATCTCTGACCAGAATGTAACACGAATTATCTCCTATACATAAATGTATCTACTTAATTTAAGATATATTATTTTCTGAAAAGTCGTCAGCATTAATCACAAAATATAAAGCATCTCGGTTACTGCTATACCGAGTAACGTAAAATTTATGTTTCACACGATAATTGCTTTCGGAGTGGTTTTAGATACTTACTTTATAGTTTCGTCTATAATGATTCGGATAATTTATATTCAAAGATCTTAGACGTAATCAACGTCCCTTTATGATTAAACAACGAAATATATATGATTGATTCGATAAGTTTTGAGAACTACAAACTTTCTACTGAGTAATGTGTTACGTAAACGAACGATGAATACCCCCGAGTTAAGTGATTGAATAACTAGTTACTAGATAGGAAACGTAAATATTAAATGATACTCTTATATAAATAATAAATATTACGATACAATTCAAACTAATACAAATCTTAATCTTTCTTCTTTAGAAAAGTCTTTCTTACGAGACTGTAATTAATTAAAAACTCAAAAAAGGTAAAAAAACCCTTACCACAATTTTTAATCGTATCCTAAATACGTATTTCGACAACTAGGTTGTCATCATCAATAGGTAAAAACCACTATAGTCTATTTTTAAAGTAGAGAGACGAATTTCTGAACGTACGCCTGGCCCAAAGTACATGCACGAAAATCTTGAAAACAATTTGTACGCGGCAAAATTCAAATAATTTTTGCATTTGTGACACGCATATATTAAGTATAGACCTATGCAGAAATAAACAACAGGAATTTATCTAGGATGATAGAAGAGGAAAGAAATTAAGTAAATATTAGAAAGTGTAAATGGAGAATAGATAAGATACATAACATTTATTTATTATAATACAAAATATACATTAATAATACATTTATTGTAAACTTACTGGTTCAGCAAAAATTACATTCAAATATTTATTTACAGAAATGCAAATGTAATAAAAATATTTATCATAAACTTATGAGCTGCTCATAACTATTAGAAGTAAATTAATATATCTCTAAATTATGATGATGATATCGAACTACAATCAAAATCTTCACTGTCACTATCCTCTTCAACTCTAATGATGAATGGTTCTACTACTTCGTCAATTATTGCATCAAGATCTTTCATACGGGATTCTTCTTTTATAACATGGTTTATGCATTTTAGCCAAGTAGTAGCTGTTACATTTCCCAAGGCGTCAAGTAATAATTGTCTCACTTCAGATAATTTAAAGGTTTTGTTTTTGGCAGCCACTTCATTCTTTATTTGGGCCCAAACAAGCTCGATAGGGTTCAGTTCGCAGTGGTAAGGAGGTAATCGTAACACAGTTTTATTTTGTGATTTTGCTAGTTCATCAATAACATAGGAATTATAAATATTCTTACGAATTTTAACCAAGCTTAACAGTTCAGCTCTGACCATATCCTCATCATATTGTATTTCCTTACTTGTTAGCCAATTTTGAATATCCACCTTTCTCCATGATGATGATGGTGGCTTTTCTATTTTACGACTATGATATGTTGCATTATCTATAACTATAACAGCATTGTCAGGTAAATAGTTTAATATTCGAGAGAACCATTCTTCAAAAACAGTGGCATTCATTTCATCGTGGTAATCAGTGGTTTTCTTTCCTTCAAACAAAGCCATTACAACTTCCAATGTGCAACAAAATAAGACGACGACCCTTTCCTGCTGGATTTTTTAATCCAGTTGTAAGCCCTTCGATAAAGGCTTGTCTACGACTGTGAATACTTGTGTCAGTCCACACTTTCTGTACTGTATGACCCTCATTCACCCAAGTTTCATCCAAATAGAAAATTGATCTGTCCTGAGCTCTATATTGTGAAATATCTCTGAGATATTGTCGCCTCCAACTTACAATGTCATCTCTTTCGGTCAAAATACTATTTCTGCTCCTTTTTAAGTATCTAGAGGACATAGCACAATTATATACATGTATTTCTATATAATAAATATTTCTTACTTAAAATTCATTTGCTTTATTAGCAAATACAATGTTGATCGACTCATGTGTTTGGCAAATCTTCGTCATTTCTTACTTGCACCAGCACCTTATCTAATGTCGGAGGTTCATTTTGTCGAAACATATTGTGAACTATTTGGCGTATAGCAGTTTTCACAGTCTCATCAAAGGATTTCAGTAAAGAAGGCCTACCACTAATCTTTTTAGGATCTGCACATTTTCCAGAGGCTTTATACTCCTTAACCACCCGATACACTGTTGCTCTTGAAATTCCTGTAAGCATACTCTGTAAAATATAGATCATATGTAATAAATTGTATTCACTTGCCTACTACGTCTGAAATTTGTTTTATCATGTCAAGTTTCTTGATATTGGGTGTATCGGCTATAATTTTCTTGTAAGCATTGATCAGGGTCTGCTTTTCGGTACTACGCAAATGATTCGTATTTTCACGCTTTTTCGGAGGAGAACAAGCATCTTCACGGCCAGCGGCACTTGTACTTGGTTGTGCATCCATCTTGAAGACCAACTATAAAACTCTTTTAATTGTATTTATTTCTATATTGCTTATAAATTACTTACGAGTGTATCTGATAACTATTACTGTCGAACTCCGAAAAGAACTGGTAAAGTATATAATGAAATAACGGAGAAATAATAGAAACAAAGCTTAATTATAAACAATGTCAATTGATCAGAATCTGAGCAAGATTTGTACGGTGTCATTTGGCCTTGCTTTCAACCAATGAGATTTCACTGTCAAAGTGGTCTGTTCAGAAATTCGTCTCTCTACTTTAAAAATAGAGTATAATCAAAGTGTCGAACAAGGGGCACAGTAATGCTAACACATAAAAAAAACGTACAACTTTACAACGGCGTCCACGTATACAGACTTTAAAAAATTTAAAAATACACAAACTAAAATTACGTCGACCTACCCTTCTTAAGAAAACTGCAACACCATGTGTTTATTTTCACGCCCTCGACTTTTTCTACCTACTTTTCTAAGAACGAAAAAAGACAACTATACGGGATAGGACCGTCGCCCGAGTTAAACGTTAATTAATTAATTTTGTTTTTAACGATATAAATGCTTTCGTATGCATCGAGATCTATGGAGTTGATATTTTTTATAAGTTTTAACCCTTTTACCGACAAATTATGATTCGTGTTTAATGCATGGCATGCCACGCTCGATTTTTCTGGTTAAGCTTGTTGATCGACATTGATCGATACCTGCCAGAATGATTCATACACTTGGCGAATACAGAAATATTTGAAGTGTTAGTTTAGACACTGTGGAAGTCACTATAAATTTTCAGAGTTGCTATTTTCGTTTCTCTGAAACGAGAGTGTTACGTGTCCGTAACGCTCATCGCATCGTAACGCTTATTTTGTTGTAAATTAGCATTCTCTTTATTATATTTTGCTCCGTTTCCAGCGAACCTACCTGTATATGTATCGCAAGTTCGCAGGTTCGCTGGAAACGGAGCAAAATATAATAAAGAGAATGCTAATTTACAACAAAATAAGCGTTACGATGCGATGAGTGTTACGGATACGTAACAAGGGTTTTAAAACATTTGAAATCCTTTAGCGATTACATGGAGTATTTGTCCAGTCTGCAGAACCAAAAAGTACTGTCGATCGTTGGTTCAGTAGATTTAAAGCTTCTAAAATAGGTCTAGAACGTGATTTCCGCAGTGAGCTACCATACACTGCAGTAAATAAGACCTAACATCGTTGCCATGAAGCCTAATAATTATTCATGAGGTTAATACAACTGCATGTCTTGGTACAGAAATTTCGTGACATTCTTCACGATAATTTGGGTATGCTACTTGGCTACCTCCACTCTTGGAACTGGTCTGATCCTTATCATCAACTGTAACAATATTTAAGTCATTATGGCGACTTATTTTGGCAACGAATAATAACTAATGAAACATGGATTACCTACTAGCTCGGAAACAAAAAAGCCAATCGAAGAGATGGCAGAAACCAAAACAAGAATCCCTTATTAAAGCCAATTTAATTCGATCCGTCGATATGATAATGATTATTGTGTTTTGGTATTACAATAATTTAGTTTTGATAAACTTCTTATTAAAGGAAAGCATAATCAAGAGGGAGACCAAGAAGAACGGGGAGAGAAGAGGTGCCTACAGTAGCCGAAAACGGAGGAGTAAAGTAGGAAGATATAAAAGGGTTCGCCTGAAAAAAAAAGTGAAAGGAAATATGGAAGAAAATACTTGAAGACTCAACTCCAATACAACTTGGCACCGACAGGAGTTTACTTAATCCTGGAAACTCCTGTACCTGTCGGTGTCGAGTTGTGTTGGAGTTGGGTCTTCAGATATTTTTCTTCCATATTTCCTTCCAATTTTTTTACTTTACTCACTTATGTAAGTAAGTAATTCGTAAAATGAAGAAGTACTAAAACTTTGGTGAATTTCGTAGAATAATTACAGTACACTCGCAATAGTGTGAACATAAAAATACATTGGGTCGTTCATACTAATTAGGATGTTCATAGAAAAGACGGTGTAATTAAATAAATTAACTTTATTACTTAAACCTAAATCAATTATACATGAACATTCTTAAAACTTGAAAAAACTACACTCAGCGGCAAAATTAACCGCCATGTTTTGTTATTTTGTTGGTTGATTTTCGCCAATTTTCGATATTAATTGACATTACATGACACTTTGACAGTAAATAATTAAGTTTAACTGTTATTGTATGTGTATTACTGTCATTCGTACGGTTATTAGTAATTTGGTTCAAATTTGACTTGTTTAGTGTTAGTTTATTTACGATTTCTTTTTTATTAAACTTAATTAGACTTGTTCAAAAAGTTAAGTTCAAAAACATTTTTAATTCGAAACAATGCCATTTAACGCAAACTCCGTAGACAACGCTGTGGTTCTATTCGATGAAGGTTACAGTCAACGTAGTATTGCTGGAATACTTGGTGCTGCTCGTGAGACAGTCAGAGATGCCATCAGGCGGGAGACGGGTTCTTACACCAGAAGGCCTGGTCAGGGCTCCATCGCTGCATTTCCGTAAGGGAAGATCGTTTTGTTGTAAGCACGATTTTTAGAGATCGGTTTTGTATCACCACTGAAGCCCGCAATCGTCTTGCTGCCATTAGAAATGTAGACGTGAGCGAGCAAACTGTAAGAAGAAGGTTGGCAGAAAATAATCTTTCAGCGAGATGCCCTTACCGAGCCCCACAGCTTCGCCGGCATCACAACACAGCTAGACTTCGCTTCGCGCGGGAATACAATATGTGGAATATGATTCAGTGGAAGAATGATTTATTCTCCGCCTAGAGCAGAATTGCTTTAAGAAATCCCGATGGCAGCCAGCGTCTATACAAACGCCCAAACAAGCGGTTTGCTCCTTGTTTTCTTATTCAAACCGTGGGTTACCAAGGAGGCTCAATAATGGCATGGGGAGGAATTTCTTACGAGGCTCGTACGGACCTGGTGATTTTTGATAGAGGCGGTGTAGATACTCACAGATATGTACAAGAAGTTCGTCAAGATCATGTTAATCCGTATGCGCCATTTATTGGAGATAACTTTGTTTTAATGCAAGAGAACGCACGCTGTTACATCGCTCGAGTGGTTTTGCAATACCTTAGTGAAGTTGACATTAGAAGTTTATCATGGCCAGAAAATAGACCAGACATCAATCCAATAGAACACATCTGGGATAACCTGAAACGTCGGATTCGAGCAAGGAGATGAGCTCCAACCACCATTAGAGAGCTGAAAACTGCTGCGTTGGAAGAATGGGAAAACAGCCACAAGTTGACATTCAGAACGTCATGTAGGCTCTTTGATGTGATTAGGGCACGAGGGAGTAACACTCATTATAAATTTCATGCATTGCTAATCTTGTTCAAAATGTTCGAAATTTTCAAACACCGTTCTTTCTGTAATTTTTTAAGAGTAAACAAAAAATTTCAATTAATTGGTGTTTGTTTCCTTTTCCAAGATGTACTTTGATATTAAAAACTTGAAAAAAAAAATCAGAATTACAAAAATCTCCGAAATAATGACAAAACACAGGGTGGGCAGTTAATTCTGCCGCTGATGTATAATTCTTTTCTGAATATTTTTTTGAGCAATTTTGGCCATAATTGCTTTTCCTTGAATTGCTTTCAAGGTAATAAATTCACTTATATTTATGGAATTTTTATTTGACCATTATACAGCTACATTAAATGCTTTATTTGCATCGGAATAGCATTTTCTTTAAATGCACTCATTTTCATCCTCATCTAAAGAAGACATTTCCACAACATCTACTGCCTCATCTTTATCCAAATCCTCCACATCTGCAGCAGTGTACTCAGCCTAAAATGCAGTTTATGATTATGCTATCGACTTCTAAAACCACTTATGCATTAACTTACTGGAGCCACTCCTGTAATAAATTTATTGTATCCCTAACAACATCAGCGACCAAAGTTTTTCACATCTTAATTTTTCCCTTAATGCATTTAGTGGAATGTTCTCGTCTGCATCCTCATTATGCTCATTAAAATCTGACAGGATGTTTCTCCATTACTGTTCAGCTAAGTTTCTTCCACGCCGCAGAAAAATGTATGGTTGCATCTTTTACTGAAATCTTACTGAGTGCTGCAGCTATTCCTTCTTCCGTTGACAGAACTGAACAAACTGTTCCTATAGTACAGTTTGGTGAACCTTAAAATATTTTGGTCCATGAGTTGGATTAAAGACGTAACATTAGGAGGTAAGAATTTTACAAAGATCATCTCATCTTTAGTCCTCAGTTATGTTACTGGTGGATGTGACGGCGCGTTATTCACAAGGAGAATTGCTTTCTGAGGTAACTCATGAGCACGTAGAAAACATCTCACCTACGAATTATGAAATATAATTTTGAAGTATGTATGTATAATCAGCCGTATGAAACAAATGGTAGATAATTCCTTATAGTTCCCCAGTCATTCACGCATTCTTAGTGTTTTTGTACAGCACTGGTTGTTAAAATTCTTAAAACACCTTGGATTTTTTGATTTCCCTATTACTAGGGGTTTCAGCTTATATAAGCCTGAAGTATTTACACAACCCATAAACGTCAGTCGTTGCTTAGAAATTTTTAATCCAGGAGCAGTTTTTTCAGCTAATGAGACATAAGTTTGGTCAGGCAATAAGTGCCAATACAATCCTGTCTCATCAGCATTATAAATCTGATGCCACTTTAGGCCATGCTCTTGGATAATACATTTTAGATCCTCGTTAAAAGGGTCTACTACATCTGGGTTGGCTGATAATTTCTCCCCTGTGATTTTCAAAAACCTTATGCCATGACGGTGTTTAAATTTTTGTAGTCAACCATCACTGGCTGTGAAAATGTGCCTCCGTATCAATATCAATTGTTTTGATAGTGACAATGCCTTCTGTTTCAGCATATTCCCCGAAACTGGTAAATTCTTGTTTCTTTGTTTAAGAAAACAATTGTACCATTTCTATTCCAAAAGCGGAAACGGTGGGTTTTTCAAAGTGCTTCTGAAGGTTTTAGCGTGTCAGTTACCGTATCGACAATAAGTTTTTAATTTTTTTTTTTATACCAGAAATTGTTAATTTTGAAACTACATATTTTTTAGATAACGCCGTGACTGACATTCCTTTTTTTCGTTCTTCGATTATATTGGGTTTTTCTTTTAAACTCAAAAATTTCTTTAATTTCCCCATCTTGCTCTAAGCATTCACAGCACAATGTATTTACATCGGAGGCACATTTACAACTGCCTTTATACACGTGATATGTAGAATTATGTACTTCAAAGTACAAAATAAGGGACTTCCCCGAGCGGTAAATATGTAAAAACACTGATAGAAACGCATTATGCACTTGTTCGCACCATTGAAGGTCCACGCTGTTCACACTATACGGCGATGTAAATAATTTCGTGTTTACACCACCGAGAGGTTCCCATTACCGAATGTTCACACCATCGCGATTGTACTGTATTATAAAAATAACGATCGCATTAACAGAAAATTATTCATGTGCCAGAACTTAGAAGTTATCGGTAGTTATAGCGTAATATATTGAACAGAATTGAATTATCCGTGTAGAATGCTTGTCTAAAGATAAACGTTAAAACTACTACTTATGTAACAGAATAAATAAAGGAGTTTTAAGAAGAACACATACTAGTCAAATTGTGGCACTAATGTCAAAATAAAACTAATCCAATAACTACTCGGTGTTTTTTTAAATCTAACAATAATAATTTGGCCAAGATAAAACTATACAGTTTTCAAATTGAACATACAATTCCATATTGTCTCTCTCAAATAGTTGCGGGTTTATTCAGTCCTCATAGCAGCAAATCAGTATACGATTCTTCTTTGATTTGGTGATTCTAGCTTTTCTTTTTCTCGTCGCGGTGAGGTTGAGTGTGCCATTCTTGCTTCTGGTACTTTGTTTCCAGGTTATAGTCAAAATTCTAACAGCTGTCGTTAGCAATGACATGAAAACTTACAAAAAAAATCGATACATGTTTCCATCGTGTTGTCATTTTGATTCTTAACCATATTCGTGCAGATTTTCTTAAATACCCAATTCATTACTCGAAATCGGATGAACGGTTATATGACTCAAATTCAACTCGTCTCTGATCATTCTGACCGTCAACCGATGGTCAGAATGAACTCAACCCATTCCAACAGTGTTGCCAGACTAAACACCACGTTATTAAACTCATTTTCACACCTAAACCTTCTCATGAAAGCCACGGGATCAACGTAACTTGTTCATAAATAGTGAATATAATAAAAAATTAATATGTCGGAATTGATAGGGTTGCTAGTTTTGCGCATTCTAAAAATGTGTAGACTTATACAGAATGTTTCGTAAATCGTTGTCACAAAAAAGACACATTTTTTAAATTGAATGGCCTATACATAAGTATAATTTTTGATTATACGTTAAATTTGGAATATTTTTATTAAGCATACATAACAGCTAGAGTAAATAGTTTTCGAGATATTTACAATTAAAGCGAAAAAGTGATATTTCTATGTGCATCTTTAAGTGCCAATAATTCCAGAGTGTCATGGTATAAAATAAAATAACTTGCGTTGGCGTTTGCACAAGGTTTGCCATGAGATACTTTTGTACGAAAATTGTTCTAACGTATACACGGTGTTCGCGAAGGTTCGATAAAGTGAAGGAAATTTACACTAAATCTATTTTAAATGGAATGCCATATTAAGTGCTTTCGCGCCATCTTTTTTGTTAAGTATGTCCTATAATCGTCTATCTTCAATAATTTGGCAGATATTTAATATTCTTTTAAAAATCCGTTTTGTTATTTTTCATATTCACATTCCAAACATTATTAAAAAAAAACAAAAATCTTCTGTCGAAATTAAATGAAAATAATTATAATTTATACAAGCAATAGTAATCCATTCGTTAAAGTTTGAAAGAATACACGCTAAACTCTAATTTATTGTTACTTAACAAATTCAAATACTATAATTCGATATGCTCGTAAAATATATTTTTTGTATTATATTATTTCTATATACGAGAAATATCCGGGCCACGCCTTTCAAAGAATTTCAACATTTAAAATCTTAAATACATCGCATCTAATTGAAAGCATTGTTGAGTTGTGAAGAGAAATACATCATTTGTAATAGTAACCTCTCCTTCAACCTTCACTTTTCACAAGAACGCTCCGAGATCAACAGGTGCAGTAATAACAAATTATACACGTTGATGCATTACTATTTATTTGCTTTTAAAAACAATTAATTCAGAACAGTGTCTATTGAGGTTTGCACCATTTCCTCACGCAAACTGGACCTTTACAGGTCTGTAAATGGCTTTTCAAAGGTTTTGCTAAAGCACGGCGCAGTAAATGCGTGATCTTTTAACGGCAAAAAAACCGCGCTATAATTTATACCAATCGTATTTGCAGTATATTCGTAAGTTAAAGATTTAAAAATCTAACTTTTTGTGAATATATGTATCGTGTTTCCTATAATATAGTAATATTTATAAGAAATAATATACATGACTATAACACGTGTAAGCTGTTTATCCTTCTTGAAATACCAGACGCTACACATACGTTAAAACATCTTTATTAAGTTTGAGACTATATACACTTAGTATTTGGTGGAGTTCCGTGGTACATCCGTGATAGGAATATCTATCGTGACTTAGGAGTAGCGGATGCTGATGAAGTAAAGGGTTACGCTGAAAAGCATACCACGATATTTTAAAATCGTCTCAACATCGACGCTTCAAAGCTTCTTGATAATCACGGCACCAATCAAAGACTGAAGAGGTGCAAACCGTTCAAATTTGTAATAAGTGCGTGATTAACAAAAGCAGAGTATTGGCGATCCAAATTAATATTTTCCGCCCATAAAAAGTCAATTATAGATGCGTTTCTATTCATCACATTATTGTGCTATCGCGGCCATTAAATTTCAAGTTACTTTGCTTTTTGAATATTACCTACTGCAAATCTGACTTTTTGTGTCAATCTTGACATTCATAATATTCTGACAGAATAACAGAACTTAATATAAACTTGAAAAAATTGCTTTATTGTAAATAGAAAAACAATTAGAAAAGTCACTGTTTTTAATATTTTGTGGAGCCCTCATGGTTATTTAAAACATTTCGTGATCTTTTGGGCATAGAAGTGATTAATGGTTTGGCATTATCTAGTTGAAATGCAAATATTACGGTGTCTATACGGTGTCAGATATTGCACTGACAGTAATGACAGTCATGACAAATTATAAACATTGAGTAAGCCACTGGATAAAGTCATATCAATACAGGAAAAGTTAACCGTGCCAAACTTAACGGCCGCGATAGTACATTACACGAGAAACCAGATATTTTTTTAAATTCAAAATTTGTTGGAATTTATTAAAAAAATCAGATATCATAAGCTGGAATCGGATGAAATTTTAGTATCTTTCGATGTTAGTTCACTGTACCTATTTCTGAAATATTGATATATCTAGACAGTTTGTTTATCAAGATTAATATTGAACGCGAGAAAATAAATGAATACTTGAACTTGAGGTTGACAACTTTGTGCAGGCAAGTGTTTGTCCTATGGCGAATTTGTTTATGAGTAGAGCTGAGGATGTTTGCGGTATAACCATGGTTATATCATGTAACCATAGTAAATTACTATGGTTACATGATATAACCATGGTTATACCGCAAACATCCTCAGCTCTATTTATGAGTCACTTTGAGATGGAATTTAAGGGAAATGCTAAATATTTTCCTAAAGTATGGATTAGGTAGGTCAATGATATTTTCGCGGTCTTTAATACAAAGTTGTGCAATTTAGACTTTAGAACTTTTTAATGCAATTAAATTTGAAATGACCAACAATTAAATTCACAATAGAAAAAGAAAACAATGAACAAATTCCATTTTTAGATGTTTTAGTAATTAAGAGTAATAAATTGATACTTTCCGAAAAGACACCAATTATAACAAGTTTGTGACCGCACATTAAAATCATAGTTACCAAGAAAGATACTTATACATCGGTTGTTAAGTTTTCCGCTTACAAAAGATAGATATGAGAAAGAACTCAGTTTAATCAAAAACATCGCAGATGGTTTAGACTCGAAAATAGTAACTAACCTAATTAAGAAACATGACTTCATGACAGACTTGAAAAACTAATTCATGATACCACGGGTTTACTACCTTAAAAATATCAGAGTGATAAGTATGTTTCTTTACCATCTCACCCAGCTTTCAGAAATTTGAACGCTATCTTCAAAAACCATTCTCTTCAAATCGCGTTCAAATCAATAAAATCGCTTTTAGGTGACACCAAGGATAAAATTGAAGTAGGACAAAAACTCTGGTATCTATGAAATAAAATCTAAATATTGTAACCAAAAATAACTAAACTTTCATGTTCAACTTGTTACAAGGAACATACTTCCTATTTTAGATTTAATAGATCCGAAAAAATCTAGCGTTGCCGGGCATATTTGGGACACAGGCCACTCTCGGCCACACAGGCTCTAAACCCATTTGAGATAGTCGAAAATGTAAGAGATTTGCCAAAGTTAAATGTCTTTTATAGACTTGTACAGTTCTACTCAAGTGTATTGTGCATTTTGTTACATTGAGAAAACTGTATCCGTGATTACTTATCTGAATATATTAGAAAATTATCTCATGCCACAATTGCAAGAAGACATGAACATACAGTTTATTTCCAACAGGATGGTGTATCTTTGTATTCCCATCACGAGGTTGCATCTTACCTCAATCGCACCGTAACCTGGATTGGACGTAATGGAAAGATAACTTGGCCACCGAAATCCCCTGATATGACGGTATTGGATTTCCTATTTTAGATTTAATAGACCCGAAAAAATCTAGCGTTGCCCGGCATATTTGGGACACAGGCCACTCTAGGCCAAACAGGCTCTAATGCCATTTGAGACAGTCGAAAATGTAAGAGATTTGCCAAAGTTAAATGTCTTTTATAGACTTGTACAGTTCTACTCAAGTGTATTGTGCATTCTGTTTCATTAAGAAAATTGTAACCGGGATTACTTATCTTGATATGTTAGAAAATTACCTTATGCCACAATTGCAAGAAGACAGAAAGTACAGTTTATTTTCAACAGGATTGTGTATCTTCGCATTTCCATAACGAGGTTGCATCTTACCTCAATCGCACAGTAACCTGGATTGGACGTAGTGGAACGATAGCTTGTCCACCGAGATCCCCTGCTATGACGGTATCGGATTTCTGTGTGTGGGGTTACGTTAAAGACAAAGCTTATGTTCCACCTCATGTCCAAATGAATTCCGATTTCGGACAACAGAAGCAGTTGGAACCATTGACCGTGATATGATACGTAAAATTTGCGACGCATTCACTTACAGATTATATGCCGTGTACAAGCGGAAGCTATATTGAACATTTGCAAATGAAACTTGAAGTTTTGCCGAATTGTTCGCTTTATTATTCAGTTCAACGAAATTTATATTTTCTTCACAATTAAATGTTATTTCTGTATAACTTATTTAAGAAGACCCTATAAATTAGCATTGGATCTTAATCACATATTGCTATGAACTTTTCCCCACTAATATTTTGAAAAGTTATTTAATTATTTATGAGTGAATTATTATTTTGAATATTTTTATTTGACTAGCGCAGTTGGTGCAAGCCGTTTGCATTGCTGTGTACGATTCTGATAACTGTATTTTTTATACGAAGCCTACGTGCTTCATGTGGACTAACCAGGCACAAGTGTACTCTGGGTTTAGAAAGACGTGTTTATTATAAGATAAATCTTTATCTTTGTTAAGTAACTTCGTGATTTTTGATTAATTAGTGGTTGGTATTTGTATTCATTACCGATTTTTTACGAGTTGGTTGATCTCGTTTTTGTTAATTTTGTACGCTCTCTAACTCATGTGTCTCGAGAAAATATATGAATATATTTTTTATTTTTACGTAAGTAAATTATATTCAAGATATCTTATTATTATTAATATTATTTTTATTTTGAATTTTGTATTTTTCCATTGTGTTAATTTTGATATAGGTATATATTTTATTCTTAGTTATTTGATTTAAATGACAAAGAACGTTTTTTAAAATTTCTAATATAAAAAATTTCTGTAACTGAGAATTTTGTACGCTTGGGATATAAAGGGCATATTTTTTCATGGGGTTGCACATGTGTTAGAGATTGCTTCGAGCTGTCAATATTGTTTATTTTGATTTTGTTTCTTGTGGGAGGAATTAAAAAGCATCTTTGTAATTTATTAGTTTTAATTTTGATCGGCTGTCATAAAGGAATTTTTTTTATCGTATGCTGCGGTCATTTCCATACGATATTTTTACCTTAATAATATTGTTTAAAGAGGCAATATTAATCTTTATACTTTATAAAGATTTTTTTTTTAATTTTTTTTTATTTTTGTATTAAAGATTCATATAAAGTTTACTGTGTGTATTTTTTACATTTGACCTTTTTTTTTCGTTTGTGCTCATAAGTAACTTAATAACATTATCATAACTTTTCTCAAACTAGTTTTGAGTGGAGTCCAATAAAAAACTATTGTACTAATTCAATTGTGTTTTCCACTTTTCCGATTGGAACCCTGAGGGAAAAGCAGTCTCATTGAAAATTAACCGACAGAATATCCAAGCTGGACAGATTGGTTGTGAATAGTGGTATTATCAAATTCAAAACCACTATTCATAGCAATATGTATAAATATGGAAATATTTCGTTTAAAAATATTTATCATATTCCAATTGCATTTGTACCTAATATATTTATACAATTTCAATATTCTAAAGCTCGATTTAAAAGAATTCAAAAGAAATTCCTGCATCTGATCTTGATTCTATAAATACGAGTATATCAGGGAAATGCTGATGATACCCGTATGAAATAACTATGAAAATAAACAATATCTAATTACAAGCAATTTCTATTTTAATGTTATAGGGAAGCACAGTAATTCCTTCAACATCGTTAAGAACACCAAAACATTGAAGCAAATTGTTATAATATTTAATAAAAATCTTAAATTTTTGTTTCATTTATTACCTTGTAATGCAATAAAATGATCGCATTTATAATTTTCAATCTTAACACTTATTTACAATATTTTTGCCTATAGTCGGCACTACAGGCAAAAATATTAACATCTGTTTCCTTAATGTAACTTAAGGCTTCCTGATGTATTCGGAACCACAGACACAACCACAAGCAATGGTCTGCAAACCAGGGACGTGGGTTCGAATCCTGCTTAAGGCCGAATTTTTTCAATAAAAATATTCGAATAATTAGCGTCGTAAAATGTAGAAAGCAATACTTAATTCAATCAAATTACTTCGCAAAAAATGCAATCAATTTGCAACTATAATTGTTTGTTGTTATTTATTATTGATATTAATTCAGCCAATTTGCCTCGTATTTTTTTTAATTATGTATTGTTAACTTAATAGCAATAATAATATTAATAAGCAGATGTATAATATTGTAGAGTATTTTATTAGTATTTTGTAAGTGATGCGTTATTCTATTTCTATTGTAAAATATATCTACCAATAAAAAACGTCTATATTAATAATTCCTGTAAGATTTCTTGTAAATTTTTGTTAAACTAGTTTCTGGTTATAAATTTAAACTTTAAATTTAAATTTAAAAATCTTTTTATAATCAACGTCAAACAATTTGTTGTTAATTTGTGTATCAAAACTTTTTGTATTTGATTGTATTATATAATATATAAAAATTGAAAGTAATTAATAAAAAAAAGCAGAGTTTTTATAAATAAATTCAGAACAAATTGTTTGATGTTAACCATTCAAGAAAGAACATTTGAAAGAAAATTAAAATTAATTTAAATCTACGACTAGCGCCCTTGGCCACCCGAATAAAAGTATTTTGTAAATTTTACTGCACTTAATGGACTTTCCTATCTATAGTGGTATCTGTTGGAGATTGATGAATCAATGTTATGATGGTTGATGTTACTTTGTGGACCAACTGTCTGCAATGACTCCGGTCTCTGGCGGTGATACTTCAACATCAGTTACTAGAATCACGACCCCGATGTTGCTGTACTGTTTTTCAAGTAGGTAAAAATATACCAATACCCATACACTATTACACTATAACATACGCGGATTTATAGTGTATTGTTTGACGTCATAGCGGGGAATTTTGTGTTATTACTTCGTAAAAATTGTACCTATAGGCAATAATATCCAAGGTTTACGATAGTGTCTTAAAAATCTTACTAATAAAGAAATAAGATATCATTACTAATTAAGTATTAGTAAGGTGTCGTAAACCTAACTTCCGGTTAATCCCTTTGTACAGTAACGGAACTATATTACACATATTTAGTTAACAAATGGTGGTCATATTAAATATCGTCTCTCGAATGAGTTCACTGATAACCTTAGGCAATAAAACATATAAAGCAATAAATAAATTTTGAAAAACATGCCGAATATTAATACCATAGATAATAAAACGAGTGGTCTAAATGATAAAGTAGGTAATAAATAAATTTTTAAATTTAAACGTTATCGCGTTCGTCAAATTTAAAGATAGTTTTACAATTTGAATGTGCTAATAAAAGCATGTTATATAGTGGTTTGAACTCGAAAATTAACGTTAAACATTTACAAAATTGGAAATTTTAAGTTTTAATTCTATATCCTAGATTTACTTATATTTAACAATAAAAAATGTTTGGAATTAAAATATTACAAGAGGATATTAAATGTACCCTCAACGAATTAAATCTATGGTTATTCCTTAACACTAATTCTAATATTACGATGCTATTCATCTTAAAAAGGGTTTTGTGGTATTTTCAAATTATTTTGTATGACTCATAATGACATTGGTTTTTCATTAGGTCTAAGCAGTTCCAACACAGCCCTATTTGTAGAATTGTGAAAGTGAAAGCGAAATAATTATTCTCAATTCATAAATAATTCTAATCTAATATTATATACACATAATTATTAAATATGTCTAGATATTTGTTAACCCTTCAAGGATAAGAAAATACATGTTCTTTAAAATAATCATAAAATAACAAAGAATAATATTACATTAAATTAAGATAAGAACTATTGAAACACATGTATTTAGCAATCATTATAATAGTAATCTGCACACAGAATTGCCAGAACCAGTCTTTTTTTAAATTTTTATCTGACATCGAAAACACAGACAAATAAAATAGAAGAAAATATAACTTACTTCGAACTTTCAGGGTCAAATGCGTATGGTTGGAGATCAATTGTAGAACTTCTTTGTGGACGGCATCCTCAACTGTAAAGCCATTTACCCTTATGATTTGGTCTCCGATCTGCAAAAGACGCAATTTCCTACATTTATTCGTACGTAAAAGCAAGTTACAATTATTAGTGCTTTGAATACTACCTAATTAAAGGTTCTTACTATTTGTGTTTCAACTTTTTTTAATTAAATCTTCTTTTTTGAATAAACAACAAACCATTCATGTTTCATTGAACTTCTTATGGTAAATACGATCATTCAAGGTTGAGGTTGTACTGGTGTTTGTTATTTTTGTTAGTTTACGTGTTCCCGCCGACACAACTTAAGTTTTCTTGTATGTATACCCATATATGCAACATTTACGTTTGTACCTATGTGTAGGTTATTTTTCTTGTAACATACAGGTTTAGAAAATTAAAGTAAAAAAAATTAAAAAATATTTAATATATATAAGTAAGCAATATTAATAATAGACTAAATGACAAAAAAAAAACGGCGACTTAGAAATATTTTTTGAAGATTCTGTCTGCGTATTTCACAATTTCACATCTAAATAAGGAAAGAAATCAACGCTTTAAAATGTTTATTTCAATTTAAAATATCTGAAATTTTTATTTTGGTACACGAATTTCTTTCTTCACGCTTCAGGGCATTAGCATGTTCACATAAATCACAAGAATAATCTATTACATTACTAGGAGTAGAAAGCTGTCATTTTTGCTTCGAGCCCAGAAGTTTGTTGTTGAGGCGAAAGCCGAGACTGTGCAAACTGGGCGAGACACAATAGTACATTGTGTATCTAGTAGTAAAAGCGATATATTCCCGGATGACAATGTAAATTGTTGGCCGAGGAGTTAAGCCGACGCCAACAAACATTGAAGTCCGGGAATATGCTTTTACTACGAGGTACACATACTTTTTTTCTGAAATCGAAATCAACATTATTATAGATTAAAGAATTTTTATAAATACATAACATTTTGCTCAATTCTTGGGGGGTTTCGGCGTTTATATGAAATATGTATAAATATTATCAAATTAGTATATAATTGCTAAGTAAATGTGAATGTAAGCATTGCTGTCTACAAATTACAACGCAAGTTATACGAAATTTAATTGAAAAATTTTTGTTCATGTTGGGACTTGAACCCAAGTCTACGATTTTCCGGACCGTTGCTTTAACCAAGGTCTATCGTGGCTTAATTGGTTAAAGTGACGGTCCGGAAAACCGTAGACTTGGGTTCAAGTCCCAACGTAGACAAAATTTTTCAATTAAATTTCGTATGACTTGCGTTGTAAATTGTAAACAGCAATGTTTACATTCACATTTACTTCACAATTACATACTAATTTGATAAAATTTATAAATATTTCATATAAAAGCCGAAAAACTCCAAGAATTGATCAATTAATATATTAAAAGAACGGCTAAGAAATTATATAAATATACATACATCTACGGAGTAATACTTAGTAATTTCAAACCTTCAAAACTAACATCTGCTTCCAAAACTGACATCTGCTTTCAAATACTGACATATGCTATCAATAACTGAAATCTGCTTGCAGAACTGACATCTGCTTTCAAAACTGACATCTGCTTTCAAAACTGACATCTGGTTTCAAAACTGACATCTGCTTTCGAAACTGACATCTGCTTTCAATAACTGACATTTGCTTTCAATAACTGATATCTGCTTTCAAAACTGACATCTGCTTTCAAAACTGACATCTACTTTCAATAATTGACATCTGAATCATTAACATTCTCACCTTATAATGAGTTTCTAATTAGCTTGAACTAAAGTCTATCGTGGCTTAATTGGTTAAAGCGACGGTCAGGAAAACCGTAAACTTGGGTTCAAATCCCAACGTAGACGAAATTTTTCAATTAAATTTCGTATGACTTGGGTTGTAATTTGTAGACACCAATGTTTACATTCACATTTACTTCGCAATTACATACTAATTTGATAATATTTATAAATATTTCATATAAAAGCCGAAAAACTCCAAGAATTCATCAATTAATATATTAAAAGAACGGCTAAGAAATTATATATAGAGCTGGGGATGTTTGCGGTGTGCCAGGATAGTATTCAGTTAAACGCACGAATATAATGACCTTGTTTCGATCGGTGATGCATGCGTGATTTTATTGCTTTACATGCATTCGCTATTTATATCACTTAGGTATGTCAGTTATGTGTACTGTATATAAATAACACACTTACCTTATTTACGATTATTATAGCATAGCGCCAAGTGGATAAGACTTGCAGTAAGTTTGTAGCATTAGATACGTTTCCATATTTGTAGCCGTGAGCGATGTACGCCGTGATGAATAAATTTTTTTATATTTTGAGAAAGACCGCTCGACATCTACGGATGTAACACACGCACAATTAAAATAATCTTTATAGATAGAAACCGAATCTACACTTGCACCATTACTAATTTGTTTTAATCTGGTAAAATCAAAATCATTGATTGTTATAAATAGTTTGTAAATCTGCATCAAGGGAAGGGTTTTGAAAGAGTCTCTGGCTTTCCTTAATGGCTACAGCTTCGGCAGGATTGAATTGTAGAACCACAGATTTTATTTGTTGGAAATACTTGGCATAATAAAATGCCGCCTTTAACCAACTTCCCCAACGTGTAAGGTTTGGCTCTGGTGGTTCGGGAATACCAGGGCACCGACTGTGAAACTCTCGAATTCGTTTGGGAGGTTTTAGAAACACTTTTTTTGTGGTTGCTATTAATGCATCCACCTCTGGATAACATTGCCGAATAGTTTGTGCCACAAGGTGTAAAGCATGAACTTTACATGTCACATGCAAAAGTCTCTCACAATCTGCTTTAAGAGAACGGCCTACAGAACGCATTGTCGGGGCACCATCGCTCATAAACATCAGGAGTTGATTAGTTGAAACTTGAAATTTTTGTAGCGTATCGAGCACTACCTTCGTAATTACTTCGCTAGTGCACTTTTCCAATCTTTTGCTGGCTAATAAAATGGGAAATGTTGATTTGACAGGATCTAGTACACGCACTATAATATTCACAATAGAATGTTTTTTTCGATCTGTCGTTTCGTCGACACATACCCATAACTGTTTATCATTTACTACTGCTTTCATTCTGTTTTCAATGTCCTCACGCACAATTGGTAAATAGGTGAGTAACGTTCTCCGTGACGGTAGCTTTATGTTGGAATTGTATTTATTCCAAAAGTCATGAAAGGCTTTTTTATCTAGCAGGTGAACTGGCACATCGCAGACGAGTAGCATTGTCAATAAATCGAAAATGAATTGCGTTTTAGACAGCACATTATTTTTTTTGTCTTTGTGGTGTACACTTTCAACATGTCTTTTACAGTCGTATTTGTCCCAGCAAAGTAACTGTTTATCGCATAATTTACAAACCACTTTTGATCCATTATAATACAAATCGGGAAAGTCTCGGATAAATTTCTTCACGTCGTTATACAATGGGCGCTTTCTTGGCTTGGGCACGTCCGTCATACTTATTAAATAGAGCTCAAGACAACACACGATCACATTGCCAGTTCACGACTAACTAAAGTGTTTCGCTGCATCGTGTTTATACGCTGGTGGGGATGCACTACATACGGTCCTGCCGTACCGCAAACATCCTCAGCTCTAATTATATACATATACATACAGCTATGGAGTAATACTTAGTAATTTCAAACCTTCAAAACTAACATCTGCTTCCAAAACTGACATCTGCTTTCAAATACTGACATATGCTATCAATAACTGAAATCTGCTTGCAGAACTGACATCTGCTTCCAAAACTGACATCTGCTTTCAATAACTGACATTTGCTTTCAATAACTGATATCTGCTTTCAACACTGACATCTGCTTTCAAAACTGAAATCTACTTTCAATAACTGACATCTGAATCATTAACATTCTCACCTTATAATGTTTCTAATTAGCTTGAACCAAGGTCTATCGTGGCTTAATTGGTTAAAGCGACGGTCAGGAAAACCGTAGACTTGGGTTCAAATCCCAACGTAGACGAAATTTTTCAATTAAATTTCGTATGACTTGGGTTGTAATTTGTAGACACCAATGTTTACATTCACATTTACTTCGCAATTTCATACTAATTTGATAATATTTATAAATATTTCATATAAAAGCCGAAAAACTCCAAGAATTTATCAATTGATATATTACATGAACGGCTAAGAAATTATCTATATATATCTATATATATCTATATATATATATATATATATATATATATATATATATATATATATATATATCTATATATATATATATATATATATATATATATATATATATATATATATAAATATAATATTTTCGTGACCTTGGTATGATAACTGACATCTGAATCATTAACATTCTCACCTTATAATGTTTCTAATTAGCTTGAACCAAGGTCTATCGTGGCTTAATTAGTTAAAGCGACGGTCAGGAAAACCGTAGACTACGTTGGTGTCTACAAATTACAACCCAAGTCATACGAAATTTAATTGAAAAATTTCGTCTACGTTGGGATTTGAACCCAAGTCTACCGGTTTTAATCGCCGACTTATTAAGTTTACCTTATATATATATATATATATATATATATATATATATATATATATATATATAGTTTATATTTTTTAATATATATACTACTTTCTGATAATATATATCCAAAATTGTGCATGTGTCTTTAAGGGTTATCGTCATTTCTTTTAATTTGAAATTAAACTGCTGAATCAGCAAAAATTGTTACTTTTGTTTTTATTTTTCCCTATTTTCTACAAAATATAAAATTGACGCATGAAACGGGAATTCAAAAGCACATTCATTTCCCGTCAATAAACCGAACGCCCGAAAGGGGAAATTTTATTCACAAATCGAAGATAGATATCTCATTTGGTAGAAATTATTTCTCGTCATGTGTATTAAATATGTAGCACACTTTTCTTTCAATACTACAGCCGCATCGGGAGAATTTTAAATCCATAAGCTTCGTCGTTTGTAAATAAATTAATCACGTCGTGTCATACCTTAGTAATTGGAGAGTATACACTCGCAGAGCCGAGATGATACACAAGCGTGATTAGAAAATTTATAAATATCTGGATAAGACCCTCAAAGTTGTTTATATGTACATTTTTGATCGTATACAAAGATTTATATTTCCTTTTAAAAATAAATAAATAATTAATCATATTAATTATATCCAGTATTTATATGTGTATTACAAGGTGTGCAAAAAAATCCCTTTTATAAACAATAGAACAATTCATACAAGAGTCAAACAATATATTTGGGTTGTGTAACGATTTACGTTTGATACAATTAGCTAAATTACTTTATGAAGTGGCAAATTAAATATTCGAATAATAGAATAATGGTATTTCTTCAAGAAGAATCAAAGATTGCGCAAAATAAGACAGGATACGTAATCAAAATACCCGGGAAGAGTTAAATATAATAAAGCGATAAAATAGAAGAATTTGCACGAACTGAACTGAAAATAACACTTCTACAGGATGGATACAAACACATTACGAAAAAAATTAAACTGTACACGCCCAGAAGGAAATGAGATGTGGTAAGATCTTATTTTTATATTATGGGATATAAAGAAATTCGGATATGAAGACAAATAACAAGTACACCGGAATCACAAAGTGGAGACGAAAAGTCTGAGTCTGAACATCAATGTGTATATATTATCATAAATCTAATTAATATATTCAATAAAATCTGGTAATATGTATCTTCAGGAAATGACGTAAAATTTCGTAGCTATTAATTGTTTATACATAGTATTAACTGTAATAAATAACTAAAATTCTTGTCGTAATTATTGGAAGAAATGAATCTGTATATTATGTGAATTTGTTATTAAATTTATGCAAGAAATTTATTTTTATAAGAAATCAAAATTAAACTTAATGGTTGTTTATACTTAAACATATAAAAAAAATTCATGCTAGAATGATTACATACTACAAATTAATAAACCAGGATATCTATCAAACCATATATCCTTAATTATGTTTGTATGTGTTCTTATAAATATTTATGAATTATTTAAGAAATTCTTCACGATAAAAAAATTAATTTGAAAAATGTAATGGAGAAGCGAAACGTTTGGTAATATTTATAAAAAAACAAGTCCGAATAATACAAATACCGCATTAATGTAAATATAAGACAAGTTTTTGTTTATCAAAATAATAATAATACATGATTTATGTATATATTCCTCAAGGGTGTAATACGTAGATAAACGGTTCTGATACAATAATAATAATAAATTTAAATCCAAAAAATCTAGCAAGAGCAACTAACACTTTCGCAATATCTACTTTAACATAATCATTTGTAATAATTGGATGGACACAGGCAGACCTTAATAATATTAAATCCACAACACGCACACTTATGCAAAAATACAAAATACTACACCCAAACTCTTGCGATAAAAGAATAATACTAAGTACAAAATAAGAAGGAAGAATAATATCTAATTTGCCTACACTCCATCCGAAACAAACGCACAGCCTTCGACAATACTTTCACGACAAGCACAATAACCTACACATCACAATAACAAATGCAAACCAAAAGTACACACCATTAAACCTCAGTGGCGGCTGGTACTAAAGGGCACAAAGGGCACGTACCCACCCAACAACCAAGATAAACACAAAAGGAAATTCGCATGTAATTCAGTGCATTATCTTATTTTATTATATTTTATTATATATAAGGATGGTATCAAAATTTCCTTCCGCACCACCGACACAATGCCAACACTCAAAACTATGGGGCAGGATTTCAGCTGTACCTATTCCAAGCATGAATCGGCCGGCTCCGCTTATTTTCGCCATATGCGCTTATCCCGTCGGTTTGGGGCACAAAATAGCTCGACTCCAGTTGCATCCATTGTGACTGTTTTCGGCGCGTACCGCACCTGTATGATTTCAAAGGCTTGAAGTGACGTTTATTATTAATGATGGAAGTTAATTGTGTGCAATAAATTTAAAAAAACCCGCTATCATTTTAGGAAATTCTTTTAATTAAGAAGAAAGGACGGCCTATCCTGATCTTCAAATAAACTACACTTCCACAAGTAAAACTCTAATTTACAATAGAGTATTCAATAAAAATATATATGAAAAATATTAGTGGATTTGCGGATGTTCACTAACAAATAAACTATTTTGTTTTATCTGCTTAATTTTTAAGAAAGAGGTTAGTGCGTGGAATAAACAAGGGTTGAATGATTTAAAGCATATCGCAGACAGGGCAAAGAAACACGAAAATTCCGTTTCTCACATGAATGCATGCGTGAATTTTAGTGTTCTAGGCAAAATGGACATACGTGCACAGTATTTGCGACATAAAATTAAGTACAACGAAGATGTGGAAGAAAATCGTCATATTTTGCGCCGATTAATTATGTGTATAAAATTTTGCGGAGCTTTGAAATTGCCGTTACGAGGCCATGATGAGACATTGACGTCGGAAAATCCAGGTATTTATCTAGGCTTAATAAATTTTGCAGCTGAATTAGACGTCATTTGCGGCATGAAAAATAGGAGAATGGATTATATGTACAGAAAATAGGTAAGTTTTTTTGTGCCCACCCTCTTTCATAACTCACGAGCCGCCACTGTTAAATCTAACACTAAAGGAGCCACATATAATTCACATAACGACTTAACGTACATCCAATTGAAGAAAAAGATATGGGAAGAGAGAAAACTTTATGGTGACATTGCTCCAATATGGCAAAAGAAAATATACAACACATCCCATACTTAGACTCGCGACGAACCTGATTTCAGGAAAGTAGTATGTATTGTTTTCTGCTGAGGCATGTTTCACGCCCGATGGTTTTTTATATAGTAGAAACAGTCACATTTGGTATTATGAAAATCCTCAAGCTATGATCTCTAGAAGACACCAGCAACAATTTAGTGTTTACATGTGGGCTCGTTTTGTAGGAGAGAATCTAATAGTTCACTTGATGCCTGTTTGTTTGAACGTAGACATTTATCTAAACTTTCCGCAAAATGCTTTACCACTATTATTGGAAAATTTTCCTTTAAAAATTACAAATAACTTGTGGTTTCAACATGATGGGGCACCTCCGAAAAAGAGGCCCCGTTGCCTGACCCGCGCGTTCTCCCGATCTCAAGCCCCTGGATTTTTCCTTTGAGGTTATCTGAAGTCTTTGAGTTTACGAAACGAATTATTCAAAGATTCAAACGTATTTATCTTTTATTGGTGTCAGTGCCAGTGAGACAGAGGAATGCCAGAAGTGAAGCCAACATTGCTGCCGTTGAGCAGAATGTTCGCGATTATCCAAATTCGTCGAATCGACGGCGTTCTCAAGAATTAGGCCACTCTGTCACCACAACTTGCCGAATTTTAAGCAAAGATTAGGGTTTACACCAGTATAAGATCCAATTGATTCAAGAACTGAAACCAAATGATCATCGTTTACGCCGTGAGTTTACGGATTGGGCTCTTGAAGTGTTGGAATCTGATCAGCATTTTTATCGAAATATTGTGTTTTCTGACGAACCGAAATTGTTGGATTTAGAGTGAAAATAACCAACTCGAATATCTAAAGACTCCACTTCATCCACATAAATTGACTGTTTGGTGTGGATTAGATGTTGGTTGAATCATCGGACCTTTTTCTGGAGCACACTACAGAGCAATGATCAACAAACATTTGTTTCCAAACATGCGTGACATTGATCTAGACGAGTTTTGTTTCCAACAAGATGGCGCTACGTGGCATACTGCAGCAGAAACAATCAATATATTGCGATCCAAATTCAATCAAATTAAATCATTTCTCGAAACAGTCCTATCAATTGGCCATCAAGATCTTGTGATGTGACGTCTTTGGATTATTTTTTTGTGGAGATATATTAAGTCGCAATGTCAACAAACCAGCCACGGACAACAATATAGGGCCACCAATGTTAGAAAAATTGACCAAAAATTGAGTTCATCGGATGTAGTGTTTGAAGCGAGGTCGTGGAACGCATATGGATGAAATCATATACCATTATTAATGCCATGGACCAAGCTTTTAACAAAATAAAAATTAACCCTCTATCTTAACATTTTGTTGTTTTTATTTCAGTTTAAACATAAGAGACGCAAATAAATTGGTATAAATTAAATTTCATTGCTATTGGAAACTGATAAACTAGGATATTTTATAATTAATTTGTATTTAATGTAATTTCCATCGTTGAAAACATAAATATACCTCAATATAATAACTATATGGAAGCATTTCGTATCAACAATATGTTATTAAACACACTGAAATATAACTTATCTGTATTTTGAGAAATATGTATATGCAATACGAGTCTTAGTTAAACAAGACCAAAGGAATTCGGCTGTTTAAATACTTCGAGGATGTTGAGAAGATGCCCGGTAACTTTTGTATTAAAGGCGGATTCTATTTACAATGGGTTAGTCACTGGTATCCAATATTGACACAAGAAACTTTAGAATGTAAATATTCGATATTGCAGCTATTCACTAGAAATTCCATGTAAGCATAATGAAACTACGTGATATACTGTAACTTTATGGCTGTACACATTAAATGTTATAAATATTGCACATAAAATGTATGTACATAAAATAAAATAAAAAGATTTACTAACTTAATTAATGAAGTAGTAACCCGGCAAAACGATTTTAAAGTTTGCAATAAAACTCCATCCGAGGAGGACACTGTGTGTCGAAACAATTGTAATGGGATTTTACCTCAATAAAGTGGAAATTAAGTAATATTGCCTTTTTCATTTTTATTTCATTGAAACGATTTTTTTATTGATTTTTATATTTAATACAAACGTCAAAATAATTTAGGGAACAAGCAAGGAAATACATTTCTGCTCCACATTAGTGCATAATTGTTTATTATATGTGAAGGTATAAGTCGACAATTATTAGTTGTTTACTTTGAGAAACAGTTAACAATACTTGAGAAATGTCTGTTTAGAAATAATTTTCAAAATTAATAAATTTTTACAAAACTTATTTAAAGAAAACAATAACAATCAACAACATATGGGTATGAGTGCAATGTCAGTACCCTGTGGAACCACCACCAGTGCTGGCTGCCTTTCTACACCTGTTTGGCATACTCATAATCAAGGGGTCTAGCTCTTGTTGATCGATGCCATTCCACTGTTCTACAAGACACTGATACAATTGTTGTTTTGTTTCAAAGACTAGATTTTGACGCAGTATGCTTCTTTGCAATAAATCCCATGCGTGTTCTATGGGATTTAAATCATGTGATTGCGCTGACCATGGGAAAACATTAATTTCGTGGTATTGAGGAAATGCACGAATGATAACTGCGGCATGCGGACGCGCATTGTCGTACATGAGTTGAATATTTTTACCAATTCTTGCAGCATATGGTAGCACAACATTTTCAAGGATAATGTCCCGATAGTCAATGGCGTTTAAATGCCGATCTAAGAGAACGAGATCAGTTCTTCCACCAAGAGATATTGCACCTCCTACCATTACCCTACCTCCTTGGAAGCTGTGAACAGTTTGTGATGTAGCTAATCGTTTTGCATTCCCGGGACGTCTCCACACTCTCGTTCTTCTTGTATCTGGCCGCAAGCCAAATCGGAATTCGTCAGAAAATAAAACAGATGCTCAGTTTTGTTGATCCTAATTGAAATGTTGCTGCGCCCATTGTAATTTTCTTCTGCGATTTCCTCTCGACAAGGCAGGCACTCTCAGAGGACTATGGACATTAAGACTAACTGTATGGGGTCAATTCCTCACTGTTTGATCGCTTATTAACACATCATGAGTGATCGAGTTACGATGTTCATGCACGTTATTGATTTCCTGATATCTCAACCACAAACGATTGATAACACTTTTTGTCGTGTTGAGAGCTTCTGCAACGTCCCTTTAAGTTAAACCACTTTCAAGCATTTCAGTAGCTTTTAATTGCGTATCACGATCTAAATGATATCTCTCCATCCTCAATTAATGCTAAGGAAACAGGAAAAGAAAATCGATCGCAAAATATTCACAAAAATCTAAGCATGACAAATCATCAAATTTTACATTTTTTAAAAATATTCCCACTTATTTTTCAATTAACAAGTCCTTATTGTCATTTAAACTGTCGAAACACCAGCAGCAAACTCTATTGACGTTTAAAATAACATTACAAATCATTTGTTATATATGCTCGCAAAATACTAGCAAATAAAGGCCCTAGATTATTTTGATGTGTGTATATAAAAGTCAAGTAAAACAGTTCATCGGAAATGTTAAACGTCATTTCCTTAAAAAAACATTAATTTCGGTTATAACGCTTAATTTTTTTTCTTATATATAATAAAAAATATATATTGAAATTAACTTCCTGTTTTATTTCATTCTTCAAATACGTATAGCTATTTTCCTTCTCTGCATATTTCCTAGTCTTAAAATCCATAAATTAATTTCTAATGGAAATAAAAATAAAACTTAAATCTTCACTTTATCATTAATACGAGAGATAAGCTACAATTATTGAGAATAGAAAAATCTAGTTACCTATAAAAAAAATATTGTTGTTTATTAAATAGTATATTATTTTATCTGTCAAATGCAGTTTAGTTTGTGCAATTCGGTTGAATAGTGTCTGAGAAATAACCTATAGAATACGCTTCTGTTATCGAAAAAATAGAATTATCACGAGAGAACTTTCGGATAACGATTTACTATGATTTCAAGAAAGACTTGAGCGCGTATGTGTGAGGAAAGTTTAAAATCGGCATTTGGAGATCTCGCACCATCATTGGCTATTGTTTATAGATGGCATAAAGAATTTTAACGAGGTTGTAACTCGGTTGTACACAGAAAAGGTTCAACTATTATTAATCCCAAAAATATTGCTGCAGTGAAGATGGTGGAAGAGGACAACCGCATTATCTATGCAATGATAGAGTCCAAACTGAAGATTGGATCCTCGTAAGTGAGATCAATATTGGACGAACATTTACAATTGAAAAAGATTGTAGCTCGGTTTGTACCCCATCATCTGACAGATTTACAAAAAGCAGTACGTGTCAGAATTTGTCAACAAACTTTAGATATGTTTAATGCTGGAGGCCATCAAATTATTGGTATAATTGCAACTAGGCATGAAACGTACATACCGTTTTTTGATGTTTCTACTCGCCAAGAAAGCCGAATCTGGATACATGAAGATGAGGAAACCCCTACGATGTTGAAAAAACAGCCAGCAATGAAAAAAGTAATGTACGCAGTATTTTTATGAAGTACGGTTTGGTGGCCGCAATTAAATTAGAAGATCAGAATACAGTTTCCGCTAAATGGTATGTTTAAAATTGAATACCTACTGTGTTCAGTAAAGTGCCAAGAAAGGGAATTATGTTATATCATGATAATGCGTCGTCCCGTACAGCAGGGATAACTGTTCAGTATTTAGCCGTAAACGAAATCAAAGTTATAGAACATCCTCCTTACTAACCGGATTTGGGGATGTGTGACTTCTGGCTATTTTTTGAGCTCAAAAAACATTTGAGAGGGAAAAGGTTCCAGTCAGAAGAATAGATTGATATCGCCGTTAAGGGTTTTTTTTATAGTACCCGTAAAAACAGCTGGCTGAACGCTTTTGAACTATGGAAGGAAAGAATGGTAAAGTGTATTATTGTTTATGGCAATTACTTTGAACATATTTAAAATAAAAATTCAGAAAACTTGTATCAATCTTTCTATTCTCAATAATTGTAGCTTGCCTCTCGTATACTTGGATAACGAAAAATTTTGTTTCATTCTAGATCTCAGCAACTAATAAAGTTTTTCAATGCAGTGTTTTTTTTAAACAATCCTCATATATACATTATAACTGAAATCTGTCAGCGTTTTTCACGAAAATGCACTAGTGCTCGACTGGGGCACGTCCCATAGTATAAGTGGTATAAGACACCAAGCTTTGGAACCTCCTAAGTCAGTCAATTTTGAAACTAGAGCTTCGCGGATGGTATTCCTTTCGGCGAGACACATATAGGTATGTCTTGACTATGGATAATTACAAACCTGTCGAAAAGATGTTTCAAAAAAAGTGCAGAAGGAAACCATTGCCCCCCAACTATTTTTCAGGGAAATGGATATTGCTCGACAGCGGTTTGATTTTCAGAATTTCCATAGTCGATAGCGTTGGATATATTTTTTTTGGAAGGTAAATTTCAACCGAATGAAGAACCCTGGCTATTTTAAATAAATGGCTGAAAATTTGTGAAAGCAATCTACATTATGTGCTGCAGATGACACTTTTTCCCGTTTTTAGAAAAAATTTGAAATTGTGTGCGATCTAGTAATTATCAAGTTTGACTGTGGACTACATGAAGTTCGAGGCCAAGCATGGTTTTCTCATGAACATCATAACCGAATGCATCAATATGACCCCGAAAACAAGTGGCAGTCACTGGAATATCGTCGTCCTTATTCAATGCATGTACGAAAATTCATGAGTTCCATCAGCGCAGCAAATCATGTTTATGCACACTACTTTCTGGGATGTAAAAGGAGTCATTCATACCGAATATCTGCCTAAGACATCAAAGATTAATTCAATAAAATACTGCAAAACTTTACGATCACCAGAGAATCGCATGCGTAGAGTAAGGCCGGAAAGAACGATTCTCTTCTTGCATCACAGCGCCACACCGTATTGCAGCAATGAAACGATGAAGACGGTGACGAGCCTGAAATTCACGGTTGTCCTGATTTGGCGCCTTCCGATTCTCATTGTTCTCAAGATTGAAGGAGTATTGAAAGGTCAACATTTTTCAGCAGACACTGAAAGTCGGGTTGCTGTTCCCAATTGGAAGTAAACAAGAAAGTTTTTTCATGGACGGAATGAATAAATGGATTCAGCGTTTGTAGAACCGCAAAACATTTAGGTGGCAACATCTAATAAAATTGTAACGTCAGAAATTTTCTTAGTCACTGCTTTCATTTATGATTTATATGTTGATACATAGCACTGCATATCATCCACAAACTTATCGAAGGACGGTTCATAATTATAGAGTGTCAACCGCAGGCATACTAAGAGATGTTTGTCATTAGTCAATTGGGATATTTCGTTTTAACAGTTTTCATTTCTGAAAATGCAGACTCGCATATGTATGTTGAAACGAAGAATCCTGTTAACAGAAGAGCTATTTGCTTCAAACAGGGAAATTTGTTGTCGGATATTAAAGACCAAAATTTGGCTTCAGTTGCTCTGGGTTTTAGATGTGTATCTGAAATTATCTGCAATGCCTCATTTTTGTACTGAAGAGATCTCCATATTGAAAATGTTTGATATTTCAGTAGCAAATTTTTTCAACGTCTTCACCAAAAAATGGATAAGCCATGAAGTTACAATATCCGTCAGTTGCTTAAAATCAGAGAAGCGTCATTCAAATTCACTCTGAATGTTTCTTAGTTGTGTCATAATTTGAGTGAGAACTTGCCCTTCTTTTCAAAGCTAGAAAATTTGTATAGTCCTTTTTGTTTAGCTGATTAAGCAACAGCTTCAATTTATTTATAAAAGCATTCGTTACGCCAACCATATCGATAATGGTTTTTTTTCCCCTGTAGTTCCAAATTAATGATATTCAAATGGTTTATCACATCCGATACGAAAACTAAATCACGGAGCCATTTTTCATTTTTAAGTATGTCAGTGTCGTCACCTCGTTCGTGAAGAAAAGAAATGATTTCAGGTAATAGTTCTTGATATCTCTGTAAAACTTTCCGCGGCTCAACCATCTTACGTCTGTATAAAGAAATAAATCAATGTACTCGAAAAAGTCGCTAGATTCCAATTGCACCTGGCGTCGTTGCAAGCTTCGCGCCCGGATTGAATTCACGATCTTTGTGGCAATTTCCACGACATCATTCATATTTAGAATTTTTGAACATAGAACTTGCTGCTGAATGATGCAATGGAATGCGAAAAATTATGGGACATTAATAATGCAACAAACCCAATTTGATTGCCTGTTATATATGGTGCTCCATCAGTTGTAGTGGACACGAGTTTGTAAATCGGTAGCTCATATTGAATTACAAAATTTAGGAAAGCCTTGTAAATATATTCTCCGCGAGTTCTTACCTTCAGAGGCAGCAACGTTAACAATTCTTCTTTAGCCGACATATCATAAAATACCAGCCGAATAAAAATACATAATTGAGCAGTGTCAGTCATATCGGTGGACTCATCAAACAGCAAAGAATAGTATGTACATTCCATAATATCATTCTTTAGTTTGGATTCCAAATCGGTGTTCATTATTTCGATACGCCTAGTAACAGTTTGGTGAGATAATTGAACATCCTTGATAGCAGTTTTATTTTTGAAACGAAATAATAAATTCGCTACTTCAACAAATGATTCTTTTACTACCGTTCCATCTTCGAAAGGTTTCTTGTGTTGCGCCAGTATGTAGGAATTTTTGAAAGACGCAATTGTTTCGCTGGTCTAGTAAACATTGATTGCGTTCCCTTTAAACTATTTTTCGGATCTTCCACCTTTCGTTTTCTTAACACACTTTTTTGCGGAAAAACATTTTCAGTTTTTATGCATAGTTTGATAATGCCCTTCTAAGTTTCCGCGTTTGGGCAAAGCCACTAACGATCCACAAACGACACAAATACAAGTACTTAGCTTTGACCATAAAAAACAAAAATTCTTCCTCCCAATCGTTATTAAAATGCTACGTTTTACTTTTTTTCGCCGCACTCATTTTGCCTTTTAAATATTACGCGTCGCTCAGATACTCAGTTATGGCGTAATGTCGCGCCGTCGCGGATTCTTATATGAATCTGACTAATTCGAGATGAATCGGGTAGGGTCGCCGAACGTTGCGCAGTCGTATTACCTCGGGAGTCTCGCAAATTCCAATGAGAGACAAAGACGGCCTAGAGTTGCCGTTCGAAAAAAACTCGAATTTATGGAGTTATTATTTTTTATATTTTCGTGATCGACTCCAAAAGTTGTCGCGATCAATCGGTCGATCGCAATTGACCGTTTGGGCACTCCTGCACTAGATGGAAATTGTGTGGAAAAGTAATTGTGTATGTTAGTACTATAATAAATTTATCTTATTTTGAGACTGTAATCATTATTTTGTCTTTCCACATTCTTATTTTATAGAGTCGGAGAACTTATATATCAATCAGCTCTCATTTTAGTATTTTATCAGTTCATTTGTTTTAACATAAATCTTTAATTTTTATACTGACTGTACGAAATGGAATGTAATATACATTTAAATGTATATGTTTAAACATAGCGCAATCTTTAAAGTCTCGATTTATTTATGAAGGTCTATGAATATTTCATAAAAAAACTGTCAAGTTCGGATATGTGTGAATAATTTCTAGAATTCCTAAGGCTTTTTAATCTAACGGTCTCCCATAATATTACTACATTTTTAGCAATATATACGACATTTAATTATAGTGTTAATGTTTTTTAAGAAAATGTCATGTGCCTTGAATCAAGAAGATAGAGTCTTTAATCTGTTAAAAGCGACCATAAACGCAAGAGTAATTATCGGCAAAATTAAAAAGAAAAAATACATATACATACTTCAGTTATCATTACAAACGCCATTACACAACGTTCAATCGTCATATAAATTAATATATCACGTACATGGATCTAAAGTATGTAACTGTCTCGGTCAACATCAAAATATTTAATTTTTACATTTACTGTTACTTTCGCACCAAGATTGTAGTGTATGGAATTTTAATTTTATACACGATGGTCATTCGTCTCCATTTACGAATTTAACGGTATTTATATCAGTGATACATTTATGCTAACTTTTATTAACTTGATACATAAAATTGTGTAACTCTTTCCGTATCATAAATTCCTTTAAACGTTACGATAATTTACAAGTAATTGTCAGTTTTCGCATGTCAAAATAAAAGTACAGTCGATTTCAGAAAAATCGAGTACACCTTCGATATCAGAACTTGACTTTTCTTTTTTTTGCATTGTCAACGTTTATTTTTTCAATAGAAGAAGAGAAGGAGAAAATCACTACACACCACAAATACGTTTACTTTGATTAGAAATAAAAACATAAAAAACACCAAATTGTAACTACTCAAACATGTAAAAATATTGTACTCATAATAAAGCTTTTTGGCAACCACTTATTTAACTCGAGCTGTTAAATATGCGACATTCAATTGTTTTGAATTTGAAGAATTCTTTAGCACAAATTGCTAAATAAAACTTATATACTGTTTCATGCTCTTGTGAATAGCTTTGTATACAATAAATTGCTATTGCATATTATTTAATAATCTCCAACACATCATGAGCAATTTTAAAATTGAAAAGTAGTTCAAATTTTCGTTTAATCTTTATTTGTACATATTACATGCACCATTTTATTTACATAGTTGTTTCTTAAAGTTGTAATTATACGAATATACTTTATCAAAAGGCACTGTAATATTGATGTAAAGAAGTCGCACTCGTTTAAATTTAATATGGCCATTCCTAACTGAATTTGGGCGTAATATGAATGATTTTTCTTTAGGACTGTTATTTTCTTCCGATATCAGATAATTACATTAATCGATACAATTTACAGCACTTTTGTCTTTTCGACTGTATGGATATTTTATTTATAACTAGCTGTACCCTGCGCGCGTTGCTACGCCACCAACTAAAATAAATTTGAAAGAAAGACATTACACAAATATTCAATTCATTTTGAGTCATTTTATAGATTTTGTTCATTTTGAAAAAATTGTGACATTGCAGCGTTTCGTTTCAATTCGATATTTATTGAAGTGCTGTGGGATACACAATATTTCTTGTTTTTCCATCTGGTGCGTAAACGAATAAATCAGAAGGTTTTCCGACGCGTGAGCAGGCCACATAGAGCTGCCCATGTGAGAAGCATGGATTCTCCAAATTTAATCCGCACTTGCAACGATTGTCCTTGTGCTTTGTTGATAGTCATTGCGAAAGCGAGTCGCACCGGGAACTGCAAACGTTTGAATTCGAATGGCATATCTGTCGGGATCATTGGGATACGTGGCAACAGTACGTCTTCACCTTTGAATTTTCCAGTCAAAATTGTTGCCTCGATAACATTGTTCATCATTTTCTTGATTGAGAGTCTGGTTCCGTTGCAAAGTCGTGGTGGATTTATGTTTCGAAGAAGAATGATGGGTACGCCAATTTTCAATGTAAGAACGTGCGGTGGCATGCCTGGCAAATCAAGCGAATTCAATAATTCAGTTGGATAGTTGACAACTTCGTCTTGATTCACCACAGTATCGATGGACTTATATGTTGTCGTTTCGCCGGGTATTCCATTCTGAATGGTGAAGTTGATGGTATTGACATCGATGTTTTTGGCCGCTAATATAGCACGCGTACTGAGCCACTGATGATTTTTGTAGTTCTGTGCAATGTTTCACATTTATGTAAATTTCACAATTTACATAAATTTTTATGTCACCCACAACTCGAAACGTCATCATTCGTTCGCTGTTTTCGTTTCAATTCAAATCAGCATGAACTGTCACGGCAATATATGAAATTCATTGGAATGACAGTGGCGCCATCTGTCGAAAATTGGTCGTACCAACTTAGAAACCTTCGTGGGCTCATGCACAACAACTTTGCTAAAGATCATCACATGATCAAATGCATAGTTTACGATTCTATAAAAGACATACAGACAAACATTAATTTTTATATATATAGATAATTTCTTCGGTGTATTATTTTCGAAGATAATACCATCTGGAGAATATGCTAACCATGGATGATGTTTAGAAAGACAAATTTGTCGTAAAACAGTAGCAAATATATAAAACACCAAGAAAAAGATGAAAACACAATACAGTTTTACACATGATAGAACCCAATAAAGAATACAAGTATACCTCCTACTCTAGTTCCAAAATTTACCGCATGGTGGCGTGTCAGTTAATGTAAATTTCCAATTGTCGGCAAGTTTTACATTCAATTATACAGAGAGTATGCAATGTTGCGTCCAAAGAATATGACAAAATATATCAATATCACAAAATATCCTCTCCTCCAAAAGAAGTTGCTTCCTATTTAAAACTACCAAATTGCTCAACTAAAACTGGTTTGCTAAAACTACCGAATACTGCTCATACTCTTCGAAAAACATCGGCCACCTTGATAATGAGGACCAATTAAATCATTTAAAAAGACATGGTGCATGAAAATCCAGCACAATTGCACAAGGTTATATAAATAATTCAATGGAAAATAAAGGAAAAAACTGCACTCAGAATTTTGCAAGTGGACAAAAAATTCCAAACACCGAAGTAAATGTCTGTTAGTACAAGTCGCCTTAATGAATCCCAGATATTATCGTTAGGATTCAAGTCCGGCCTTCGAGCTGGCCATTACAAACGGCGAAAGTTAACCGCATCCAAATATTGCTCAACTATCCGTGCGGTGTGAGATCGTGCGTTATCGTGCATTAGAGAAAAGTTCGCACCTACAAATGGAGCAAATAGTACGACGCGATCGTGATCAGCTAAACACTCGTCGATGTACCTAACAGCCAGTTCACTCACTACATCACTAACAACCATCTAAATAAGAACAAGCCCAGTTTCCGCTCACAGTGAAATGCCAGCCCAAACCATTATATCGCGTCCCCCAAATGCTATTCTTGGAGATATACAACACGCTGAAAATCGTTCATCAGGCCTTCTCTACACACGTTCTAATCCATCTGGTGAACGCAGACAAAAACGAGACTAATCCGTGAACAATACGGAGCTCCATTGATCCATTATCCAATGGCTATGTTCACGGGCAAATCGTAGTCGCTGAACGTGATGACCAGGGAGCAAAAGTGGATCAGCAGATTTCCTTGACAACAATCCCTATTCCTTCAATCTTCGGCGAACTGTTTGTGCAGAAACTGCAGTACCGCAAACGTCTTCGACTTGGCGAGACATAATTGTTGATGGTAAACCACGATGGTGTAGTGTAGATAATACCATAAAACGGTCTTCTCACCTGTTTGTGGTGCGATGTCTTCCTGATCTTGACCATCTTATGTATTCACTAGTTTGACGATGTCGTTGTATTGCGTTGTGGAAGGTACTCCTGGGAATATTCAAGATAGCAGCGATGTATCGAATACTGCGTCCATCTTCGTTCAAAGCTATTGCTCGGGCTAAATTTTCTGCTCGCATTTTGTCAAGTAATAAGTGTCAGTTCTGACAGTTCAAATGACTTTTCAACACAACAGATAAAAGCTGAATAAAGAGGACACCAATATTTTTGAATGGGGTTGGGTTCGTCATTATTTCTGTTTTTCTTTTGGCTATTTTAATAAATTAAATGTTTGGTATCTTCTTTAATTTCCAATTGTTATTTCATAGATAATACTGTATATATATATAAAAAGAAAGAAATTTTAATTATGCCGACAAATTGTCACTCGATTGGCTTTTTGTTCATCGGTCATCACTTTTCGAATCCATTTTGCCGCCGCGATATTTCGATACCCTAAATCTTCATGAATAATTTTTTGAGTAAAACCTTAAGACAAATTAACAATGTCAGAAATTTGATATATGCCAATCTGACGATCATGTTCGATCAAGTCGTTAATTTACTGCAATTTTTGAATCAATCCGTGCAGTTGGTGGTCGCCCGCTTCGATGTTCATCTTCCACTGATTCGCAACCGTCTTTAAATTTCTTATGCCACTCAAACACTCTACATCGTGATAAACTATCATCTGAATATTCAGTTTTAATCATTTCAAAAGTTTCAGTTGGAGCTTTTCCCAACCGAACACACAATTTGATCGGATATCTTAACTCCACTCTCATTTTTTCGATGGGTACATCAAACACCTGACAATTCAGCAATTAATTTGTAATAAACGTCCAAAGTTAAATCAAAGCCTACTTGAGGATAAGTACATTAGAGATAGCTATTCTTTGTGTTATAAAATTTTAAAAGTGAACGAAGTTATAGCACCAGTCTCGTTATATTTTGATATACCGTCGTATATTAAAACGATAACATTATATAGAAAATATAATTTTCTTTTATTGACATTTCATTCCAATTGCTGTTGCTGTATATAAAAAAGACAGGTCTAATCTATACTTCCCTCTCACTCAAGCCCAACAGCGGAAAACGAAAACGACTTACTGAGATAATGGTTCGAATTCAATAAAACATGTCAAAAATATAACGCGTGAATAACAAAAGTAAATAGAATGATGTACGATGCATGAATAACTTGTTACGAGAAAATGAATATTTCACTTGAACAAAACTAGAATATACTTTGATGTACGAGAGCGGATTGATATATGAGTTATAACTTATAAGGTCCCCGACGCGATAAAATAAGAATAACAAACATTCCCTTAGCTTTCGAAATGAAAAAGTATTTCTGTAGACTTTAATAATTTATTTTTCGATTAGAAAAATCTAACGTGCAATAGAAATGTTGACTTCGCCCAATAGGAGACTATTCTTAGAAGTAATCCGTCAAAAATTATATACAAAATGGAAGTAATCTAAAATACTTTTATAATTAGCGTTGCTAAGAGACCTATTAAAGCACTCAAATTGAGTGCTTTTATAAATAATTAAAGCATGGAACATTTAGATCAGTTTTAAGTTGACCACACTACATCTATAAGTCAGTAGTCACAGTGATAATTTAAGGTTATGATTAAACTGACAATTAATAAACATTTTATTATACGGTAATTATATTTACAATGCAATAACAAATATTTTATTATGAAGAAAAACTAACGTTCTTTGATTTTAGTTAATTTAAGTCAGCCATAGATAACTAAATTCAAAAATTTGAATTTTATTCTAAACATACGTGGACTTGACCAACGGCCCTAAAATTTCCCTAAATTAACAAATTATTTCTCATTTTCTCTTAAAAAATAAATAGAAAAGACGTTTCATAAGACATGAAAGCACCCATGCATTAAATTTAAACTTGAATTCGTACTGTAATTGTGTCTTATGAAACTTGTTCTTTAATATACTATTAATGTATCTTCAACACATTTATATTTCGAAAACTACATACGATATATCTCTTTTATTGATCCTGCAGGTTTGTAATAAAATTGGTCTGCAGATGTACATATTGTTATGTATCTTTCTAAACAAGATAAATTGAAAATAAGCTAGAACTGAAACAGCAGTGAAAGATTTGAAACGGGTCAATTTTGAATGCACCCTGTATGAGCATCGATACAACAAATCTAATGTTTACTATATATAGAAATTTTTTATTATTTTCTGTAATAGGTTTAAGATGTAACAAGACGGATCATGTTAGAAAACCACATATATCTACTTGTCTACTTGTTAAAATTCATTTTCAATGTTCAATGCCATATATATTATTATTTCTTTACGATTCGGTTTAAATATATTAAAATCTAGAATTTAAGAACATGCAATACGTACCAAAGTATCGGATGTTTTTTTAAGAGCTTGAGAACTTAAAATGATAATACAAGACAGAAATATTGTTGGAATTTTTTTATTATAATCTGGTAAATAATTTCATGGCATTTATTTTTTAAATATGATTTCCGGCATATGTCCGCCGCGGCTACGAGTGACATGGTCCATTCGATCAGTCCAATTTTTGACTACTTTTTCCAATAAATCTGGCCGTATGGCGTCAATGGTGGCTTGAATATTGGCTTCCAATGCTTCAAGAGTTGCTGGTTTGTCGGCATAAACCAATGACTTAACATAGCCCCATGAAAAGTAATCCAGAGGCGTTAAATCGCACGAACGAGGGGACCAGCGAACAGGACCACTTCTGGCAAGAAAGAAATAAGGACCGATGATGCCGCCATCGTGTAAACCGTACCAAACAGTCAATTTTAATGGATGTAATGGTGATTCGTTAACGGCTTGAGGATTGTCTTCGCTCGAAATACGGCAATTTTGCTTATTGACGTAGCCATTTAACCAGAAATGAGCTTCATCTCTAAACACAATTCATTGATAAAAATGCTCATCTTCGGCCAGTTTCAAATGAGCCCAATCAGCAAAAATGCGACGCAAACGATGGTCATTTGGCTTCAATTCTTGCACGAGCTGTATTTTATAGGCACGTAAGCTAATATCCTTACGTACAATTTTCCACGTAGTCGAAGGACAAAGGCCAACAAGTTGAGAACGTCGACGAATCGACATTTCGAAAAGAGTAAAATTAGTGCGAAAACGATCAATAACTGCACGAATTGCTTGCTCACTAGGCCGATTATGTTGACCGTAAAATGGACGAAGTGCTCTATGAACTTCGCGAACAGATTTTTTCAAAGTAAATTTCCATAATTTGGAAGCGGCGTTAAACGATTCATGATGACTTGCCAAACCTTACTGAACAGAAATGTCAACACAGTTTGACATTCTCAGCTGTCAAACCATCGATAGTTCTCATGCAGCTAAAAAAACACACATTATAAAAGGATATTTAGAACATTATAATAGTAGAAAATTTTTTTAATCAACATTTGAATCTTGCATATTTTCTTCGATAAATAAATATTGTTTGTTTTAACAGTCAATGAGTACGCTAAATCTTAGATAAAATATATCCATTACAATCTTAGAAAATTAGGTATATATTACTACATAATATATACACAACAAATTGTAAGGGTCTAAAAAGACAATAAGAACTTTGCAATAAAACAGAACCTGAACATATGTGTTTTCAAATTGACATTTTGTAATACCTACTTATAAGAAGTAGTACAGCATTCATTAAAAAATAGGTGCAATTAACCAAAAGGAGGATGAATGATATATTTAATTAGGGACCGGACACGAGAGGCCGATGATTCATCGCCCACGGGCGTACTATTGAAAATTTGTATTTTTATTCTTCTTCTTCTTTTTGTGCCCTCTCCGTCATCGGAGGTTAGCGATCACATCAGCAAAGGTGTCTCGATTTGCAGCAGCTCTAATGAGTTGTTCAAAGTTTAATCCGGTCCAGTTCCTAATATTTCGCATCCACGATAGTTTCTTTCTGCCAAGTCCACGTTTACCCTCTATCTTTCCTTCAATTATGAGCTGCAGTAGGTAATATTTTTCATTTCTCAAAACGTGACCAAGGTAAGCCGTCTTTCGCATCTTTACTATGTGGAGCAGTTCTCGACCTTTGTGTACCCCTTTCAAAGTTTCCTCATTAGTTGTATGTGATGTCCATGGAATTCTTAGCATTCTTCGGTATGTCCACATTTCAAATGCTTCTATACGGTTCATACTGACAGTTTTCAAGGTCCATGTTTCCACTCCGTATAATAGCGTTGACCAGACGTAACACTTTGTAAACCGTACGCGTAAATTTACATTTAGCTGTTTATCGCACAGTATGTTTTTGAGTTTGAAGAAGTTTTGCCTTGCTTGTTCAATTCTGGACCTTATTTCGATGTCATGGTCCAGTCTTGAGTCAATCCAGCAACCCAGGTACTTAAAGCGATCAACCCTGGTCAATATTTCCCCGTCAACCCGTAGAGGTATGGGTACGTTTGAATTACGAGAAATTAACATTACTTTCGTTTTGCTGATGTTTATGGCCATATTAAAATCTTTGCATGTCATATTTAATCTGTTGATTATGTTTTGTAATCCTATATCGGTATCCGCAATCAACACAGTATCGTCTGCATAACGGATAGTCGATATATTGACACCGTTTATTTTTATTCCGTCGTTACAACCCCTAAGCGCCTTCGCAAACAGATACTCTGAGTATATATTAAATAGTGTGGGGGACAACACGCACCCCTGTCTCACTCCTCTACAAATGTCAATGTTTCTTGAAGACAAGTTAGTCTCGACTCTTATTCTTGCGGACTGGTGCCAATACAAGTTTCTGAGAAGTCTCAAATCCCCATCATCCAGCCCGATTTCCTCCAGGAACTCGAAAGTTTATCATGGTTTACTCGGTCAAACGCTTTCTCAAAATCGACGAAACAAATATGTATGTCTCTTTGATGGTCGTGGCACTTCTGTGCAAGGACTTGTAGGCTGAATAAAGCTTCTCTCGTACCTAACCCATTTCGGAATCCGAATTGTTCCGAGCCGATGTTAGATTCGCATTTGTTATATATCCTCTTGTGTATAATTTTTAATAGGATTTTAAGAACATGACTCATCAGGCTTATGAGTCTGTAGTCGTTACATTTCCTTGCACTATACTTTTTTGGTAAGGGTATAAAAGTTGATTCAAACCAATCCTGGGGAATTTTGCCTGACTTATATATGTTGTTAAACAGAAGTAGAAGTAGATCTATGTTTTCCTCATTTATGAGTTTAAGTATCTCTGAGTTTATTTGATCAGGGCCCGGACTTTTATTATTTTTCAGCTGGTTAATAGCATATACAATCTCACTCTTTAGAATATGAGGTCCTCCTATATGTTCAGCGTTGATGTCTAGCTGCTGTCTTTCGTTTGCGAACATTTCGTGAATGTACTTTTCCCATTGTTGTAGCTTCTCTTCTTCATCAATTATTATTCTGCCATCTGAGTCTTCTAGCATATTATGTATTCTTTTGTTATTGTGTGTTATCTTTTTTATTTCCTTATGTAAGTTGTACATGTCGTTTTTGTACTGGAGTTCCTCAATTTTCTCACATGTCTGTCTCATCCAGTTCTCTTTTGCATTTCTTATTTTGTTTCTTATTTCCTTATTTACTTTCTTATAGTCTGCTTCATTATTCTTAACTCCTCGGCTTTTCCCCATTAGATTTAGAATTTCTTCAGTCATCCATTCTGTTTTCTTTTCTACATAGATTGACTTTAAATTGTTATTTGTTACTTCTAAAACTATATCTTTGAAGTTGTTCCAAATGTTATCCATGTCGGTTATACTATTACTGTCTATTCTAGTTCTTACGGTTTTCGAGTTGTATGTTTAGTTGTTCAGATGTGTTTGTTTTAACCGTTTCTTCCTTTAGAACTCCCATGTCATTCTATTTTTAATCCTTCTTTTTTCCATCATTTTCAGAGAGTATTTTTATTAAGTAATCTATTTTTTTTAACTGATATTGATTTTGTTTATATTTTTTGTGTTCATATTTCCTGTTCTCAATAAAATTTTCATTATTAGATTTAATTAAATATCTCTGTCATTGTTGAACAAAAGGGTGCCAAAGCTTATTATTGCTGAACTCCTAGAGCAGAGCTCTATTGAAATTTTTAAAAATATACAGTGTGTTTCATTTAAAATAAAAAAGTTAATATCGTTTTCGGCTAAACCGGAAGTCTGATTCGGATATAAATATACTCATCGAATCCCCGATTTGCATTTAATTAATTGCGGGAAATCTTATTATAATCTAGGTAGCCATATCAAAGATATTCGAATGGATCCATACATTTTCCTAACCCTGTATATCAATCCACCCTCCTAGTTAAATGCATATAAACATCTGCGACCCTAAAGAAATTTATATTCATCTAATATCTTACACAACGGAACACATTATTTTCTTCTTAATGCAAGCACTAATAATTAATTTAAACTTAAAATAACTCGTATTGATCACGCTATGATATTTTAGATGTTGCTTTACATTTTATTCATACGAAAATCTACTTAAATGTATTGGAAAAGGAAATACCAATCCATAAAAATTTTAAATGCTTTCATTTTAATGTTAGGGTGGTGGTACCTTAAGAACAATTTACATAAAATTTTATTGCTACCCATTTATGAACCGATATACATCTGTGTTCCACTAAAATAACTCGAACGCTGTAATTACCAGAAAAAATAACGTATATATAATAGTTTGATAGATATTGCAGCGCTAATAAGAAAGCTAAAGCAATGGTACACAATAGTATATTAAAATAGGTTTCATAAGAAGACATGATTTTTGCGCACGAGTGCAAGTTTAAAAAATGACTCGCTTGCGGGAATTTTCTAAAGAACGAGTGCACCAAATATCTTATGAAATGTGTATTTTTTAATATTCCAATATATTTTGTACTTCTCTACTTTAATTAGAAGCTCATTTAAAAGTTCAGCTTTACTTTTATATGAAATATTTAGCCACATTATCACATGACAAATTTAATATTCAATCCGCAAATTACACAGGCCTGCATTTTTCAACTCTTTGAATGTTGATTTAAAAATTTTAACTGTTTTCTAGTAATTGGGTAGCGCTGATTTCAAATCTGCTTTTATTTTTTTTTGTATCACGTAAGGTTATTTTTCAAACCAGTAAAATCAAAAAATATAGAAAAAACACGATTTATTATTCCTTTATAAGCTAGTTTTATATTATATTTAATAAAATACAAAAATATACACATTGAAACTATTAGAAATAGTTATTTATTCTTTATGCTTCTTAAAAAAACGTTTTCGTTTTTCAAAAAAAGCTTCGTTTGGTTGTTTTTTTGTAATATTTAGCTAAAGGAAGATCTGAAGGTAGTTTCTGGGGCAAGCAAATTTTTTTGTTTCAACCTAGACCCCAGTACTTCAGAAAGATCTATTGAAAGTCCCAAATCTCTTACTAAATCATTCATTTCGGCTTGTGAAAATAGCTGAGGTTGGTTTTGACCTGAGGTTGATGGTTCAAAATCACTATCCATCTGTACGGAGCCGGAAGTTGAAAAGGTTTCAATATCTTCTTGTAGTACTTTGGGGGGTATAGGTATAGGTACATGATCACTGTGAGGGACTGGGTCTGATAGCTGATTTAATATTGTTTGGGTACAAAATATGTTTCAAAGTTTTTCTATTATGCCCCTTAATATCACAAAGACAAAAGTAGCAATCTTCATGATGATTTTGCGGTTCTCTCCAAACCATCGGTATTCCAAAAGGAAGGCTTTTTCTATTCTCTTTGTTCCAATGTCTTAAACCTTCTTCACATACCTTACAAACAACGTGCGGTGCCCAATCTTTATCTTGATCTCCTAATTTGATTTTTAAAGCATAATAAGCATTTTTCACAAATTCACCAATTGGTCTCTTAAACTTTTTCAGGACGAAATATCCACAAATATAACAGAAATCATCTGGTTTGTTTTTGCAACACCGGCTAGACATATTTTTAAGCAATGTTTATTTATCAAATACCACGCACAACACTAAATACAAATAAATTTTACTTGTTTACTGATCGACACTCAGAGCTATAATGAAGTAAATGACATTAAAATATACATTTTGTTTGGAGTGAACTTGAAATCCTTCTTCGCAGTACTAATAAAGTGAAAGCATAATAAATAGGATTTAGCAGGTAAAAATTCCCGGAAATCTTGTCCAAAATTAATACATGTAATAAAAGATTTACATCAGGTAATGAGAGCCTATTTAACAAATTTCTTTAAGCCCACAACAGAAAATCATTTTTGGGTTAATACCTAGAATTTGAAGTAGTACATTCATTTTAAAATGTATTAAAACGCCTATTATAAGATTTTTTTTATATTTTTTTCTTTTTCTTTTGTGAAAAAAAAAATCTGTGGGTGGTAGAGACCAACTGCATTTTAATTAGTTATTGCTATATAAAAACTGAGCTTAACAAACAAAAATCACGTCATCACAAATTTTATGCAGGCCTGTGTTATTACTGATTTTCTATTACTATAATTTATATATGTTTTTCTACTCACATATTACATATAATTAATTTCTTAGGCATTAACTATCTGTACTCTAATGAGATTCATTACGATACAGGTCACGACCTTGTCGCCATATTGTTCTACTATTACATTATTGCATGCTAATGCATCCACCGGCATACACACGTAAGCCACACAATAAATGTCATATATCGCAAAAGAATAACATACTATATCATTTCAAATTTTGAAAAATTGTTCAGTTGAGGATTATTTAAAGAGCTGAAAGGAATAAAGTTCATTTCTTTAGATTTCCGTTGATCTGGGCTTGTCACTGGAGCGTAAAAAAAGTAAGAACAATATTCGGTCAATATCAACTAAGACCCCACTTTCCATTCAAATTCAAAATTATACTTACCTAAATAATGTAAGTATTAATGCCTTTATCAAAGATGGTGGGTTAGATCATTTTAAAATTTTCAAATATTTCCTAATACATATTTATTTTACGATTATACTATTTAATACATTTATTTTAATATTTATTTTTGTTAATTTACCTCAAATATCTAAAATAATACAAGAGTCATCTAGTGGCCACTAAGTGAAAGATCGCTTTTCGGGAAAGGTCACGAAATATCGAGACGTGCCGAGAGACAAGTGTCTCTTCTTGTATATTTCTCTTCGCTGGAGAAATCAAAAGCCATCAAGAAGAATCTACATTTTCCTGTAGTCAAGAAACGTATATAACAAATTGCGTGCGCAACTATTTGCTGTTAAATAAATAACTAAATTGAATGTAGCACGTTTTACATCTTTTACCGTATTCCAATTTGGAGATACTAACTAGCATTAAATTTTTATCATCACATTCCTAGCTCGGTACCGGCACGATAAGCCAGTGACTTACCACTAGAAAAGCGGCCCCCAGGTAACAAAGTTCACAGAAAAATAAAATAATTGATTGACAATCTAAAGGACCTAGTTAATAAAAAATCTTTATTCCTGATTAAAAGACTTTTATGCAAAATTACCCAATTAGGCTATCTCATTAAGCTCATTAAGCATTATTATGGTCGGTTTTTGATGAAAAGATTGCTATCGGATATAGATAATTGTGAATCAACGACGGACTTCGAAATTCACTTGTTAATGCATTAATCTGGATCACGGCAGCATGGAGTAAAGTGACAATTAGAAATTGTTTTTTTTTTAAATCAGGCTTTCGTCAAGGAGTGCAGGAAGTAGAAGAAGATGATGATGAGGTGAATTAGAGATAAAACATTAATTAGCGAAGCTGCTTTCGATAAAATTGACTTCGCCTTATTAACTGAAGACCATGCTCCAGTAAGCATTAGTGATTGCGGCATTCAAATTGTTCAACCAACGAAGAAGGCAAGGGAGAAGAAGACGAAGAGCCACAACCTATAAGTACAATTAAAAATGAAAAAGAAGGAATCACTACATTAAAAGACTTGGAGAACTTTTTTACCACGAAAGAGCAATAAGTATATTTTTGAAATAATAAACCTCAGTTGAGACTAAATTATTAAACAATAAATTTGCTTCCAAACAAAGCAAAATCACAGATGATTTCTAAGACTAATATTTTTATGTACGAGGTGCATTCAAGTTCTAAGGCCTCCGATTTTATTTCTCCAGACTGGAAAGAGATAGAAGCATGTGCATTATTTTAAAATGAGCGTGCGTTCGTTGTCAATACGTCACAGAGATGACAGCACTGTACGGCAGATGGAATTGTAGCGGCAGCGTCGAGAATGAGAACTGTTTTAGATACTTAAATTGGCTACGTTTTCCTTACTTGAACAGCGTGCAATCATTCGTTTTCTGAATTTGCGTGGTGTGACACCAATTGAAATTCATCGACAGTTGAGGTGATGGAGCTATGGATGTGGCGAAAGTGCGTTCGTGGGTGCGACAGTTTAATGAAGGCAGAACATCGTGTGACAACAAACCGAAACAACCTCGGGCTCGCACAAGCCGGTCTGACGACATGATCGAGAAAGTGGAGAGACTTGTTTTGGGGGATCGCCGAATGACAGTTGAACAAATCGCCTCCAGTGTTAGCATTTCCGTGGGTTCTGTGCACACAATCCTGCATGACGACCTGAAAATGCGAAAAGTGTCCTCCAGGTGGGTACTACGAATGCTGACGAACGACCACAAGGCTGCTCGTGTGGCATGTTGCCAAGCAATGTTGACGCGCAACCAAGGCATGAATGGGACTTTCTTTTCGTCGATTGTGACAACGGATGAGACGTGGATGCCATTTTTCAATCCAGAAACAAAGCGCCAGTCAGCTCAATGGAAGCAAACAGATTCACCGCCACCAAAAAAAAATTGGGTAACCGCCAGTGCTGAAAAAATGATGGTGTCCATGTTCTGGGACAGTGAGGGCGTAATCCTTACCCATTGTGTTCCAAAGGGCACTACGGTGACAGGTGCATCCTACGAAAATGTTTTGAAGAACAAGTTCCTTCCTGCACTGCAACAAAAACGTCCGGTAAAAGCTGCGCGTGTGCTGTTTCACCAAGACAACGCACCCGCACATCGGGCTAACGTTACGCAACAGTTTCTTCGTGAAAAGACTTTGAAGTGATTTCTCATGCGCCCTACTCATCTGACCTGGCTCCTAGTGACTTTTGGCTGTTTCCAACAATGAAAGACACTGTCCGTGGCCGCACATTCACCAGCCGTGCTGCTATTGCTTCAGCGATTTTCCAGTGGTCGAAACAGACTACTAAAGAAGCCTTCGCCGCGGCCATGGAATCATGGCGTCGACGTTGTGAAAAATGTGTACGTCTGCAGGGAGATTACGTCGAGAAGTAACACCAGTTTCATAGTTTTCGGGTGAGTAGTTAGTTAGAAAAAAAATCGGAGGCCTTAGAACTTGAATGCACCTCGTATATATAATATAAATCTTGTAATTTATGAATAAATTCTTTACTTGGCTTTCATAGTTCTATTACACGGACTTCTTTATTTGTATTTACGTCCAATACATATTTAATTAGTACTTAAGTATTTAAATTATATAAGTTGTACTGCAATGTACCACTTAAAAAATTAATTTAATATCGTAAACGATTTAAATTCCATTTTCGATTTGCGTTTTATGTGTTTAGTGGAGACTGGGCTATGATGACATACTTTTTTTAGCTGCTTGTAGTCTCGTTAACAAGTAAAGTAGCAGTTAAATAAGAACTTCATTTGATTAAGGGTTTTCCTATTTACAGTTTAAAAATACTTTATATTTTTCAATTATCTTAAACAATTAGGCGTTTATGACATTTTTTAAAATAAAAACCAAATTGGCCATCACGCCAATATATATTGATATGAGAGCATAATGATAATGAAGGCAAACTCATGATATAGGAAGTTAAACGATTGTAAATATTAAACATGAATTTTATTTTTCACAAAATAACATGCAAGTTCAATTTGGGAAGGAACAAGCTATAACTGGTATAACAAAAATAACATAATAACTAGAGACTGGACGCATCAGGCCGAAATTACGATGGACCATATAAATAGTCTGTAACATCGTTAAGTATAACACGCAGTTATTGAATAGCACTATTCATTCGGTTAACCGCACATCTGTTTTTTGTCGTTGAATTGTGACGCAATTACTTCAATGTTACAGTTACATTCCTTTCTTCATGGGCGTAGATAGAAGCGGGAGGAGTTTTTATAATTTATTTTATTTATTAGTTTATATTTCGTAAGGTAAATAAAGTACGGTGAGTTAGTTTCTTTTTATTCATTGTTGTAACTGTTAATTACATACTTCGTAATTTTTGTAATAGATCCTTCTTCTTCTTGTTGTTTAGGGTTGGACGCCAGCACGTCCAAGCACTTGAGCACACTGCTCTTTGTACTATCCCCAATAGATCTCTCAGTTCAACTCTGTTAGTCTTGTGTCCTCGATAAAAGCCACTATCCTCCTCAGGGGAAGTTTGAGTACACTCATAAGATCCAATAGATCTCTCCCGAAATATTTCTGTCTGAGTTCCTTCAGTTCCTTACACGTGCAAATTACATGAAAGCTAGTTTCCTCTTGTTTTTCACATCTCCTACACCAGGGCTCGCTAACCAAGCCCATGCTGTAGATGCTTAAAGGGCAATGTTCGGTTATTAACCCGGTAATTATTTTAATTTCTTTTTTGTTACTACGAATTAGGTTGGCTGAAAACTTTCCGTCCAGCTCCCTTAGTAGTGTTTTGCTATGGAGTTGACCTGCCGTTAACCTCCATTTCTTTTTATATTCTCTTTCTGGCCATAACCAGATCTCAATTTTAGCGGAATTCTTAGCGATTCCACATACAGGTTCTGGCCCTATGAAGTTCCTATTAGTACCTTCTTTGGCAGTTCGTCGGCTATCTCCTTTAATTCCCTCGTGCCCCGACACCCATATCAGCGACACAGTATTGTCTTGTGCCAGTTTATTGAGCACCTGTTTACAATATTTCACCAGCTGAGACCTGGTAGATGGATTCATAATGGCTTTAATAGCTGCCTGACTATGAGTCATTATGTTAAGATAAATAAAGTACGGTGAGTTTTGTTTTAACTGGTAATTACATACTTCGTAATTTTTGTAATAGATTCTGTTTAATATCGTTTTATCGAATCTACTTCTCCCAATTATTTTGACATAAGTATCCAGTGAATTGCGTTAAGTTTCAATAACTTACGCATACATTTTTAATTTTAATTTATTTAGATCTAGAACATTGTATAAGTTACTTTTTCAGATGTGATATGGAACTTCGTCGAGAATGGCATCGTGAAAGAATGGCGAGTTGGATTAAGGGTCATACTGATTGTAAGTCCATTGCCAGTGATTCCGAAATTTATTGCAAAGTCTGTAAAATATCGTTAAAAAACTCGAACAAATCGTACATAAAATTCCATTAAATAAACTTAACAATCCCACCTTCAAGACATTTCTCCTAAAATATACTGGTCGAAATGTTCCCGATGAATCTACCTTACGCAAATAAAGTGTGTTTTTTATAAAAGTATAGAACTTTGAAATGGAATAAAACAAAGATAATTTTTTTTAATTGACATGAAATTTACTTTATTCGAAAGATAATCTTCTGGCATTATAATTTAAATATGACTTCTGGCATATGACCGCCACGGCTGGCTCGGACGTAGTCTAATCTGGAGGTCCAATTTTCGATGACTTTTTCCAACATTTGTGGCCGTATATCGGCAATAACGCGGCGAATGTTGTCCTCCAAGTGGTCAATCGTTTCGGGCTTATCGGCGTAGACTAGCGACTTCACATATCCCCACAGAAAATAGTCTAGCGGCGTTAAATCGCACGATCTTGGAGGCCAATTCACGGGTCCGAAACGTGAAACTATGCGGTTACCAAACGTTTCCTTCAATAAATCAATTGTGGCACGAGCTGTGTGACATGTTGCGCCGTCTTGTTGAAACCACAGCTCCTGCATCATGGTTGTTCAATTTGTAATAACTCGATAGATACACAGTCATGTGTATGCGTAACACTTTGGCAAGGCGACAGCCTCGCCTTTAATACAAAACATTAACGTGTTATCCAAACACGACCTTACTCCGTATTTGTTGCATACACAAGGCTATGCATCAGGGTTGTACATTTGTTCTAGAAACAACTTGTAAGTGAGACAAGGATCTTCTCTGATATATATAAAGGCGATAGTTTAAGTCATAGAGATAGTAACAACCAGTCAGTGGTATGAACTGTGGGTACATCTCAATAACCACGTTCTACCCTGTCTTAGTTGAACTAATTATAATGTGTATATCTTGTAAATAGTATTGTTATCCTTTTTATAAGCGTTGATTAATTATAGTATGTATACCGAACTTCGAATGTTTATCATTTGATTCTTCGCTCAGCCTCGAACCTGCACAACAATGTGGCTGCTCAAACGGCCCACATTACATGCCGATCCTCCAGTCACATAGGACCTTCACAAATTGATGAACGAAAAAGTCAGTAATCATGGCTGTATAGCGGTCACCATTGACTGTAACTTTCTGACCAGCATCGTTTTTAAAGAAGTATGGACCAATGATTCCACCAGCTCATAAAGCACACCAAACAGTCAGTTTTTCTGGATGTAACGGTGTCTCAACATACACTTGAGGATTACCATCACTCCAAATACGGCAGTTTTGTTTATTGACGTATCCATTCAAACAAAAGTGAGCTTCATCGCTAAACAAAATTCACTTATGAAAATCGGGATCAACGGCAATCTTGTTTTGGGCCCATTCACCGAATCTACGCCTTGCTAGGTGATCGTGTGGCTTCAATTCTTGCACGAGTTGGATTTTGTAAGCACGCAAACCAAGATCTTTCCGCAAAATCTTCCATAAAATGGATGGACACATATCCAATTCCTGGGCACGATGGCGGATAGACTGATTCGGGTCTTCCTCTACGCTACGCTCTACAGCAACAATGACTTCTTCTGTACGCACTGTACGACGTCTCTGTGGATGCGTATTATCATTTAGAGTAAACGTGGTGCGAAAATGTTCCATAGTTAATCGAATTAATTGCTCAGATGGACGATTATGTTGACCGTAAAATGGACGTAGTGCGCGATACGTATTTCGAACAGAACTATGATTTTCAAAATAAATTTGCACAATTTGGAAGCGTTGTTCAGGCGTTAGTCTATTCATGTTGAAATGCCAAACCAAACTAAACATAAATCACTTGACGGCTGACAAAATGGACGCCAGTTAAAACATTTTTGCCAACTTAAAGTTTTATACCTCTATAAAAAACACTCGTTATTATGTTTCTATAGCTTATATCAACCTTATAAAAAAGTACGGGCCATATGGGAAACAGGTGCGCTGTTGCCTATTCTCTCATTTGAATTTCTAAATATCAAACAAGAATATCATATACGTTTTTATTTCCTAGGAAAAAAGGTTAAGTATTTAATAGAATAATGATGTTCAATTACGGAGTAATCCTACAAAGTAATAATCATATTATTGTTCACGTAAAACGTTTAAACGTGATCAAAAATAACGGTTTGGAATATTTACAATATTGCACGATTTGCCATTATAACATGCAAGACAAGAGTATTAAATAGCCGCTAGATTGAAAGTGGCCAATAAACATGATAACGCAATAGAAATAATTAGTCTGGATCACTATATGAACGTAATTGTGGTACTGTATTAATTAAGCATATATGACATATATGAAGTTTATTTATTTGTAACAAAAGTAAAGGCATTTATATGATGATTATACATCAATATATTTTTATAAAAATAAATATACGACTCAAAATATGTCTTTCAAATATTGTTGGCATGAGGAAATGGGAATTCCAGATATTTCATAGAAGTGGATAATTTCCGCCGTCCTAAATATACAGAAACTACTACCCTGAGAGTAAATTTAGGTAGGTCTACTAGCTGTTTTTAATAATAATATATTTACTGTTTCATACAGTACATGTAGAATACGAGGTGTGGCTACAAAATAACGAGACTGGTGCCGTAAATAAAACTTTTTATTCTATGTTTATACATATTTTATACCATTCAGTATACATCTATCGCTACACAGCTCCTTTCGAATTTTCCATTGTTAAAAACAGTGATGGAAGCCTTCTTCTGTGAGTTCATTCATGGCGCGTACCGGTTTTTCTTTGACAGCTTCAAACGCCTGAAATCTTGTTCTTTTTAATGCAGACTTGAACTTGAGGAACGAATGAAACTCACATGGTGCCAAGTCAAGCGAATAAGGCGGATGATCTAACAACACTGGGATGTTATACTTGGTTAGAAACAAGATTCTTTTTGTTCGATTCTGAGAATTTTTGGCACACACTTTTTACATGTTTAAATTGAAGGCCCTGCTTCAAAAAGGATGTATGTGTAATTGTTAAAATTTTTCAAGATGCAATAAGAACTGAATAACTTTATATGGCATTACGATAGAATCATAAAATAAAAGTTAGGTATTTTGAGCGTTATAGAAGAAAAGTTTTTCTTTGGAGACTGTGGTTAAGTAAAAACTTAAAAAGGTATAAAACTCCTTACCACAATTAATAATCGTATCCTAAATACGTATTTCGACAACTAAGTTGTCATCATTAGTTGCCATCATCAGTAGGTAAAACCACTAATCAAAATGTCGCACACGGGGCACAATAAAGCTAACACATAAACGAGCTAACACAAAAACGCGCAACTACTTTACACGGCGTCCACGTATACACTAACTTTAAATTAAAACTCACCGACTAAAAATTACGACAAACTTTACCTCAGCCTTTTCAAGAATCTGGATCAGGCATGTAGATGACATTTTCGCGATTTTTGATGCACAGAAATGTGAATTGGATATGTTCGTTAAACAATTAAATTTGAAACAATATAAAAAATAATTACTAATAGTAACCACATTTATGTATTTATATTTATGTAACTTCACTTGGTGATAATTCGGTATCGAATGAATTAAAATCCCTTCCTCGACGGCTTATATATCGGCCGCCGAGCCTCTCGTGTCTTCTTAGCCTCGATCTTTCCGTTTCTAGATCTGTCGAGAAGGCGCCAGGGCGCGATACGTGACGTACCGTTGGATGAGTCATCGCAATATGTAGTTGCTTTTACTTCTTGTAGTTGCTTGTTCTTTAGAGTAATATTTAGTTTCAGCTTTGCTTTTGTATTTGTAAATATCATATAGTTTGTTTTTGTATCATTAATGGTAAGAAGGTTATCGAGGCACCATTCCTCTAGTACTTTAGCGTCTTCCAGTATCATTCTCTCTACATCTTTTAGATTTGGTGACGTATACTATATACATATAGTATACGAACGCACGCTGATTTTAAAACAATGCACATGCTTCTATCTCTTTCCAGTCTTGAGAAAAAAAATCGGAGGCCTTAGAACTTGAATGCACCTCGTAGTAACATCTATCTCGTTATTTCATAACCACACCTTGTACATTAAAATATAAAAAAATATATAATATGATTAAAAATGAGAATAATTTTAAGAGTTTAAGAAGAGCCCTTCTGCCATTTATAAATATAGATGGCTATGATCGAAAAGCGTTAAATTTTGTAAAATGATAAATAAAGAAACTATTTCGATAAACTAGGAATTGATTCCAAAAACAAGTTAGCATATCGATACGAGAGCTCGCATCAAACTTTGCTACAAAATAATACAAATCTGTATAAAAACAAATCTGTATCTGCATACATGGACACACAGTACGTATTTACCAGCGTTCGCTTCAACCACCAGACGCATGCGTTTCTGTTTAACGACTTTGCCAATGGCGGGTTTACGAAGACAAACGACTGTAGTACACTTTCGGTCAAGTAGCATATTTTGTTCTATCAGATGATGCCAGATAACTTCATGACATCTGACGGACAAAACAGTCTGCACCGTTGAAAGTGATATCTTTTCGAATGGCTAAGCTATTACAGGAAAAGAAAAAATATGCATATTACTGTGAGTCCATTAACTCGTCGCCAGGTGGCGTAATATACCAAACAACAAATTAGCATATCGATGCGAGAGCTCGCATCAAGCTTTGCTACAAAATAATACGAATCTGTATAATCTGTAAAATAGCTTAGCTATTCGAGAAGAAATCACTTTCATTGGCGTAGACTTTTTTGTCTGATAGAACAAAATTTGCTACTTGACCGAAAGTGTACTACAGTCGTTTGTCTTCGTAAACCCTCCATTGACAAAGTCGTTAGACAGAAACGCATGCGTCTGGTGGTTGAAACAAATGCTGGTAAATATGTACTATTGCGGCATTTAAAATCCGGACGATTAGATATTTATTTTCTGTAGTAATACCATAAGAGCTTTGAATTTATCGATAATTTCATGAATGCTTGTTGCATAGCGACGAAGACGAGTGTCAGTTTGACAAGCATTTAAATCACGACAGCCCGTAGGGCTGGAGTGGTTTAATTGTCAAATTGACACGAGTCGAAGTCGTTATGCAGGAAGTATGAGTGAAATTATCGATTTTTAATTCAAAGCTCGTATGGTATTTGATTAGATTATTTTACGTAATACAAAATGAAATTTATCTAAACTCTTTATTTATTAATTCATGTATAAATTAGTACACTGAAAGGTACAATTGTTATATACATTCTGTTTTTTATTGGATGTGCTTGAATCAATATTTGCACTGTTGTAACTATTTCCTCGCATTTGATTAATAATAGTTTCATGGTGTTCTTTATCTAGTTGTAGATACGGCTTAATAGAATGCGAACTACTATGGCCAGAAATTTTAATTAATTGTTGCTCATTTACACCAGCTTTTGCTAAATTTGAGACAGCTGTCGCGCGACTGTAATGGTTACTTATTTTTTGTTTTTTTTGTGTTGAAACCAGCGAGTTCAGCACTTTTCTTAAACCATTTCAAAATTTCATTTCTTCCAATAGGCATATTTTTATACCAGCTACCTTTTTTCTTATTCCACGCTGGATTGACAGTTAAAAAGAGTCTATCACTTTTTATACGAGCGTTTTCTGTCCTCTGAAATGAGTTTTTTAAAAAGTCTGACTGGGCAATTACTTGGTTTTACTTTGTTGGGAATCAACCATTTACTGTCAGCACATTTTTGTGCTCCACCTTGGGTAGTTTTCGTGAATATGGGATTGTACTCTATTCTTCCAGTCGGTGTATTGTATACGTTCATGCCTTCTCCTCCTCGCCATGCCAATTCAATCGACACTATCAGGTAAAATTTCTTTTGTAGTCCATCTGGATTTTCTTCATCCCAAACATTTATCATTTTTTCATATTCGTTTTTCTGTAAAGCTGCAGAACTCATTTTCCGTTTACCAGGTATCGCTTGAAGAATTCTCCTTTTGGAGTTCCTTGCATCGCGGGCTGCTTTAAATATGATGCTCTGAAAAGGATCCATTTTTCTGTTATATTCGTTATTAAACTTCTCTTGTAGCAATTTTGCCGTGACATTCCACATCGTTTTAACAACACCTTCTTTATATTCTTCCTCATTCACCTTCCTCATATTGAAAGCCCAGTCTTTCAGAATATCTGCAAGTTCCTCTTCTGTAACATTTTGTTCGATGCTGTAGTTTTTCGCATCACAAAACTCACAAAATTGTCGCCAAATTGACGCTTTACTCTTTTTCGTATTAGCCGGTTCAGCTTGTTTTACTATTTGATCAATGTTTACAACTGATTCTTCCCCAAATCTCAGCATTGTTTTGTGACAATGAAATCAGTTTTTTGACAGAACTTTAAAAATGTCTATCGTTATTAACCGCATTTCCATAACAACGCCAAATTATTCTACTATGAAAATTATCGATAAATTACCGCTGCAATTTCGAGTTGCTTCAGTAATACGCGAATCTGATTGGTTTATATTTGTATGTGTAAAATAATCACCATAATTAAGCATTGTAATTCGGTTTTTGTATAATTGAATTGTTGGGTAGATGACAGCATACTGACATTTATCTGTAACCTCTCACGCAAAATTATATTATACATTTTGTTATAAAATTATGTTACTCAGTGAATAAATGAAAGACAAGAATTTATTAATCAGAATACTATAATTATTTGGTTTTAATTTTGAATACTTTATTTCAGCACCATTTCTGTCTAACACCTCTTGTAAACGTCTAGGAATAGATGTAATGACATTATGTATAAATTCTAGTGACAGATCATTCCAAATATCATGTTTCTTTCGTGTGTGGACACACCCGGGGAAATGTGTTGCGGTCACTGCATTTATTATTGTTTCGAACAGATCATTTCTTATACAATTAATAAAATTTTTATCCTGTTCGGGAGTTAGGATACCACCGGAGCCTCGTTTTCTATTAATAGCTGACAATTCTTCTTCTAGAAACAAATAGATATAAAAAAAAGCCATATTCAAACCAAACAAATTAAGTGTCCGATTTTTAAATGCCGCAATAGTACTGTGTGTCCATGTATACAGATACAGATTTGTTTTTATACAGATTCGTATTATTTTGTAGGAATTGATTTATTAATTCAATAAAGAACACTCTCTATACGCGTATTCGTATTTATAACAAATTGTGGAATATAAATTGAAGATAATTGTAGAGTGGAAATTAGAAAGGGCCTAAATGCCATTTTTCACGAAATTCAGTTAACAACATAGAAAGGTTCTAAATATCATACTTTATGTCCTGTGAAAAGCTGTCAGTGACAAAGTTAAAATTAAATTGTCAGGAGGTAATAATAGATGTCGCTTGGCGTATGTGAGCAAGCGTTTTCATTTGATAGGTCCTAAGTCCATCACAGAATATTGCCAGTTTGTTTTAAAATCAGCAGGTGTTAGTTATGTGTTTTGTGTGTCTGTATATTAAAATGGAAGGATATCAAAGAATAAGAAAAGGTAAAGGTAGTGGCTCATATCATACTGAACAGAAGCATTTAAAATGGAATGGAAAGTCGTACAAAACGTATAAAAACAAAATGGTACCTGAAAAAACCATTCCCAAAGAGCAGGTTAGGTATACAAACATAATGTTTCCCTTTCTGGTTCTAATCTTGAAAATATGTTATATGTAGGTATCATGTAAATGCAAGCTGGGATGTAAAGATGTTACATACGAAAGGCGACGTTCCCTTTGGGAAAAGTTTTATTGTCAAGATGCTAAAACACAAGGGACGTTTTTAATGGGTTTAATGAGTATTTGTGCTGTGCAAAGAAGGCGGCACGGTACAAATGGGGATCCGCAAAGCAGTCGACGTCAGGCCACTATAGCTTATTCCGTTCCTGATGGTACAGGAAAATTTGTTCGTGTATGTAAAAAACTTTTCCAAGACACCTTCGCTGTTAATGATAAAAGAATTCGCGTACTTATTGAGAAAAAAAAATGGGTGAAGCCTGATATCATGATAAACGTACCAGACATGCTGCGCCAAAATATTCTGAATTTGACCGGTCGTTAGTCAAGGCTCATATTAACAGGATCCCAAGGGAAGTTGGCCATTACTCAAGATCTAAATCGAAAAAGGAGTACATTAGCCCCGACTTAAATATTCACAGACTGTTTAAAGCATTTCTGCAATTGCACCCTGATTCAATAGTCACCTATAAATTTTACAGGTCTGCTTTCATAAAGAATTTTCCCAATCTGTGTTTTCACAGACCACGTGTTGATACGTGCAGCACATGTGATAAACTTGACTGTCAAATCAAGGCCAACATTGAGTCAAGTCAATCTGCTAAAACTCAGCTGGAACTTCATCACCGCAAGGCCGAGAGAGCAAAAGAAGTGCTAAAAGAAGATATGATTGAGTCTCAAGAACCCGAAAGCATCAAGTGTTGTGTATCCATGGACCTGCAACAGGTCATGTTCGTTCCATCACTGACCCACAGCGATATGTTTTACCTCTCACAGCTATCGTGCTACAACTTAGGTGTTCATATTGGCGATACGAATGAATCCTACATGTGTATGTGGCACGAGGGGGTAGTGTCTCGCGGAGCTAACGAAATTGCGTCACGCCTCCTCCATCTTGCTAATCAAGGACTGATTTTTAAGAACCATTTAGTAATATGGTGTGATAATAGCGGGGGCCAGAACAAGAATAGAATTTTATTATTTACCTTGATGTTTTTAGTAGCTAATGGTGTTTTTGAGACTATCGAGCAGAAATTTCTTATCAGCGGCCATAGTTTCATACCCTGCGATAGGGACTTTGCTTTGATAGAAAAGCGTAAGAAGGTAGCTAAAGCATATGTACCCTCGGACCTACACGCAATAGTTAAATCAGCAAGGTACTCTTCTCCATTCAATATTGTTGACATGACAATTTCTGGTTTTTGGGACCTAAAAAAAGCTGCGGATGCATATATTAACACCACAAAGTGAAATATAAGTAAAGCTTCAGTGATAACCATTGATGAGGCTAATCTTCCATTTATTAAAATGAAGACCACTTTCTCTGATATTGAGGAAGGAGTGAAAGTCAATGTTTTAAAGAAAAATAAAACTTTAGCTGACCTTAGACGGGCTAACATAATCAAGCTGCCGCCAGAAAGTAAAGTGTCTGAAAATAAAAAGGTTTCTCTTCGAAGCATGATTCCCTATCTTAAGAATCCGGCACACCAACGTTTCTATAAAGAGCTACTTCACATTGACGAAAATGTTTCAGAAAATCTAGAAATCGCCTGAAATTAACAATTTTTTACTAAAAAATGTCGATGACACTTACGCCCTTTCCAAATTTTGCACTTCTGTTTTTGTTTATATTGGTTATAGAACGTTATTTTGATAATAATTTTTGCTAATAAGTATGTTTTAAGTTTTGTACTACTTGCATATATTTAATAAACGTTTATCAAAAAATTTTCTATGTCTACACTTAATTTTGAACTTGCCCGTTTTGTTTTTCGCGATTATTTCTGAATTTTGTTTTTGACACCTACGCCCTTTCTAATTTCCACTCTTCAATTGAAGAACTACCACAAATTTATTTTAATAAAAACGTACTTTAATTAATCCAAAAATGATCAAAAAATAACGCAAATATTAAGCTTAATTCATCACATATACACCATCCGTAGCAATATTTAGGATAAAGTCATCATTACACATAAGTAAATCTTAATTAAATCGCAGAATAAACGATGTGTAAACAGATTTCACTTCATCTAGGCACATACACACATACATTCATACATAAATTGTTCACGACTTCGGTATTCTAACTCACACAACCTTGCGATAACGGCAAAGATATTCGTTGTTGGCTTATTCATACCAACATTTCTGCTAAAAGCGACTACGTAATTATTAGAAATATTTGCTGTTTAAATAAGTGCAATAACAGGATAATACTGGAAAAGATTTCTGTGGAATTGAACGTAACAATAATTAACGTATTTCAAACATAAATGAGGTGTTTTGTTTCGAATGGAAAAATTTTTCTATTTGTGGTTTATTTGAAATATCAGCTTGCGAAACAATATTCAATTTTCTTCTTGAGAAATTATTATTGGTAAATATTTAATGTAATTAGGAATTACTAAATCCGAGTCTAATTACTGATTTGATTTAACCTGGAATATTATTGCGATTCTAGAAACAAGTAATTTCAATTCGTGCCATAAAAATACAAAGCAATTTTATTATTCGAAGTCGTTATTTACCTTCGGGTTTGCACGTAACCATTTTTAAAAAAATTAGATTCACCGCAATTGTATACTTTCAAAGCGTAATATTAAATGAAGACGAAACACTTAATCAAAGCTAATCGGCTAAGAAGTTGTAATATACGCACCTATAATATTATACTATTTGTATTTAAAAGTATTTAAGTATTATAAGAGGGGGTATTAATATAGTCGTAGCATACTAATGCAACAATTTAAAGTTGTCACAGAATATTTTATTATTTAGCATAGTCTCCTCTTAAATTAGTACACTTAATACAGCGATCCTGTAAGGCCTTTAACCCATCTAAAAAAAAGATTTTTCTTCGTCTGCAAACCAACCCTCCACAGCTTCTATTACCTCTTCGTTGCACAAAAATTCACGCCCTTTTAAACTATATTTCAATCGAGGGAACAGATAATAGTCTGAGAGGTCTAGGCCTGGGGAACAGGGCGAGTGTTCCAGTAATTCGAACCCTAGATCCCGAATTGTATTCATGGTAATACGCGATTTGTGTGCTGGGGCATTGCCCTGCAAAAACAACACATCTTTCGCTAACATGCCGCATCTTGTTTCCTTAATTTTCTCTCTCAGGGTGGTTAGTAATTTAGAATAAGAATCTCTAGTGATGGTCTGACCTTGTTTTAGGTAATCGATCATAATTATTCCACGGACATCTAAAAAAACTGAAGCAAGAACTTTTAGAGATTTTGGAACTCGAAACTTGTTAGGCCTTGGAGAACCATGATGCTTCCACTCCATCGATTTTTGTTTTGTTTCTGAGTCGTGAAAATGGACTTATGTTTCATCCATAGTCACAAGACTGTTCAAAAAATCTGGGTCGCCTGCAAAACGGGCACAGATTGACTCCGGTGCTTTCACTATTGCTCGTTCGTGTTCGGCGTTCAAGCATTTGAGAATCCATTTTGCAGAATTTTTTTTCATATCTAAATCGACGTGAACTATATGATAAATGCCTTCATATGAAATAACGGATTATATTCACTAAAACCAGTGGTATTTAAGGGTTTTTGATAATACTTCATCGCCAAAAGCCGAAACGAGTATCAACTCGCTTCGGCTTTTGGATCATCACAACAACAGTGTATCGATCACGATACACTGTTGTTGAGATGAGCCAACTCGAAAGTCATGGTAAATCATAGCACGAAAATGTTCACAAGTTAATTTTATTTTTTTATCAAAATTAACAAGTCACCGTAAACAACACAAATAGTATCCATATGACAAAATGTTCCGAGAACGTATACCTGTCACACTTTACGACGGATATAGAAATGGGGCTTAGCAACAGTTGTTGGCAGTTCCGGATATACGAGGGCGGGTTGATTAATTCGCGCAATCGTTCAGACACAAAGGCATAATTTAAATAAATAAACATGATTTTTCTAATAATCTCCGCTTAAATCGATACACAAACAAAACTATTTACAATAACTTCGCGACTTAACAAAGTCAAGACACTGTGAGAAAGAACCGATAAGAGATATACAGGGTGTCCAGAAACTCTCCTGACAAACGAAGACCGGAGTTTCCTCAGATAATTTTAAGACAATTAAACCCAAATTCACCTAGTCCGAAAATGCTTCCTAAGGGAGCTAGAGTTCTTTGAAGATGGCGCCTTGTATTTATTTTTTTTTAAATTCCTCCAGAATGCTTCTATTTAGAAAAACAAAAACTGGTATGCTTATTTATCCTCCAGAGATGAATCGATTCCATCAATTGCGAATTTCTAGTACCGGTCATAGGCGTCCGTTTTGGGTAGGTCAACGGTTATTTTAAGGCATAACTTTTTGTCTTTAACTTTTAAGCATTTGTGACACTAGATTATTAAATTTTCAGGTATTCCAGTACTAAAATGTACTCTTACTTTAAGTCGGTAGGATACACCGTTTTCTAGAAAAATCGATTTGTAAATTTTTCGTTTTTTCTTCATTAAAGTTCAATTTTTTATTTTTTGCAATAGTTAGCTCTGAACTGCCAACAGAAGTAAAACCTACGTTTTTCATTGTCAAATTGTTGTCAGTTCGCGAAGTTTATCTTTTCATTTTTTACTTTGTGTTATTCAAACACAACGATTTCAATTTAAAAAAAAATGGTTTTTACTAATGAGGAACACGCCGATATGCATTTAGTTTATGGCGAAATGAGGTGTAACGCTCGAGCGGCGCAACGTAGATACGCTGAAAAATTTCCCAATCGTCAGCATCCCACTCACTCAACATTTACAGTTCTTCATCAACGATTAAGAGAAACAGGTTCAGTGGTCCCAAAAAATAATGAAACAGGGAGACATAATGATGTAACAGCAGAACATGAAGATGTTATTTTAATGGAAGTTGAGGAAAATCCAGAAATTAGCGTTCGAAGACTATCTGCCATGTACCCCACAATTTCAAAATTTTCCGTAGGAAATATCTTACACAAATAAAATTTATATCCTTTTCATTTTACAAAGGTGCAAGCACTGCTAGAAGGAGATTTTCCTGCTCGCGTAGAATTTGCTAGATGGTTACAAAATCAGAAAAATCAAGATGAAGATTTCTTCAGGAACATTTTGTTTGGTGACGAAGCTACATTCTCAAAAAATGGAATTTTTAATGTACATTATGCACATTATTATTCGTACGTTGGTGACAACCCCCACGTTGTTCAAGAATTTAAGCATAGGTTTAGCATAAACGTCTGGATAGGAGTAGTTGACGATTATCTACTTGGAATTACCTGCTCGTTTAAATGGTGCTGATTACTTACATTTCCTGCAAAATATTTTACCTGATTTGTTCGATGAGGTGCGTTTAAATATTCGGCAAAACTTATGGTTTCTACAGGACGGCTGTCCGGCCCACTTTAGCAGGAATGTACGAGACTTTCTAGATAATAACTACGAAGACCATTGGATTGGAAGAGGCGGTCCAGTTGCTTGGCCAGCAAGGTGCCGGATTTGAATCCTTGCGATTATGGTGTTTGAGGATACATAAAAGCATTTGTTTATTCCGTTCCGATACAAAATCGCGCACAACTCTGGCTAAGGATACAAGATGCTTGCAACGAATTTAGAAATAACTTTGGAATTTTTGCAAGAATTCGCCGTTCTCTAATCAAAAGGGTAAACTTATGCATAGAGACTAATGGTCATCACATCGAGCAACTTTTGTAACAATCTACCTTTGATACTTGTTCTTTTTTTGTTAGTTTCGTTCCTTTGTAATAAATAATTTGTTTTTAATTTATTAAATTAATTTTCATCCATGCCTTGATAGTCCAAGCCAACTTCGTCGCTAAAAATAAGTAGGTACATAATAAATTGAACTTTAATGAAGAAAAAACGAAAAATTTACAAATCGATTTTTCTAGAAAACGGTGTATCCTACCGACTTAAAGTAAGAGTACATTTTAGTACTGGAATACCTGAAAATTTAATAATCTAGTGTCACAAATGCTTAAAAGTTAAAGACAAAAAAGTTATGCCTTAAAATAACCGTTGACCTACCCAAAACGGACGCCAATGACCGGTACTAGAAATTCGCAATTGATGGAATCGATTCATCTCTGGAGGATAAATAAGCATACCAGTTTTTGTTTTTCTAAATAGAAGCGTTCTGGAGGAATTTAAAAAAAAATAAATACAAGGCGCCATCTTCAAAGAACTCTAGCTCCCTTAGGAAGCATTTTCGGACTAGGTGAATTTGGGTTTAATTGTCTTAAAATTATCAGAGGAATCTCCGGTCTTCGTTTGTCAGGAGAGTTTCTGGACACCCTGTATATTAGAACTATTCAAGAATAATATAATATAATATAATATATTATGCAGCACCAATTCGAACCTTAATTCTTTAATTTTTTTGGCAGCAACTATACTGGAATGCGAAAACTTTCTCATATCAAGTTCTTCGCGCCAAATACAAAGTACCTGTTCCTTTGAAATGTCCACTGTCTCTGCGATTTGTAACGCTTTGAATCGTTGGTCACTGCGCAACAAATCATGGACTTTATCAACCGTTTCTAAACCTGCAGTTGTTTTCGGCGGTCCACTCCGAGGATCACCTTCTAAGTTGCTCCTGCCACGCGTGGACAAACAATTTTTTTTCACCAAGTATTATTATTTAATATTTTATTTCATTAAACAATTCACCAAGCATCTGCAGCAATTATCTGATATTTATTACATCTAGTATTATTACTATCACTACTGAAAGTTAGAATTAACATTGATTGTTGCTCTTATTGTGTAGCTGACGTACTATCATACTATGAATATAAAACTTAGAACATGAATACCAGAATGACGATTGTCCTGATCCTACACCACTTTCCGCTAATCACGTGTCAATATTTACTTCCATTTTGACGGGCGGTTGTGCATCGGAATGTTTTTATATTTTGTCATAAATACGGACAGTTAGTCAACCTACTAGACACTTTCGCGATGAATGTGATCAAATAACTGAATTTAGAATTATAGGTTACACTATTTTACTTTACCACACTAGCAAATGATGTTTCCCTATAAATCATGCAGATATGTGAATCCTCATGGGGTAAATTTGCTTTTCATGAAATGTATAATTAAATTAAGGATTTATTCTATTTTATTTTGTTACAATATGTAAATACAGGGCAGCATATACATAAAAAATGTTCAAATTTTAATAAAATTGATACAAACATAATTGCAACAATCTGTACCTACTGTATCGTACATCCAATTATAGTAAGATATGGAATATATTGTTCACTACATAATTATTAGCCTATTAGAACATTTTACACCAAACATTATGATTTTTTAAGGTAGAAGCATTTAACAAAGCACAGGCAACCATCACGCGCTTCAGAGTTCTTGTTCGAAATGAGTTTTATTGTTATTTAAACAAGCATCCACTCTTCTTTTCATATTATCGAACACATTCATAAATTGTTCAATGACTACATTATCCCCTGCTGCTCTTATTGCTTCCTTCAATTCCTCCAGTGTATGCTATGAATTGCGATATATAATATTTCTTAAGTAACCAAATAAAAAGTAATCCAGTGGAGTTAAATCCGGTGATCTAGCAAGCCATCTACCTAAACTAATCACATGATTTCCTTATTTCGTAAGCTGTGTGAGCACTAGCATTGTCATTTTGAAAATACCCTGCTGTCAATCATACTGCAGTAACAGTTTCTTCAAAGAAATAGGGCCAATAATTTTATAGGATGCAATTGTGTTTCATGAAATAGATATGGGTTCTCAGTCGACTGTAAATTTACATAACCACTTAAAGAGAACCACGCTTCATCTGAAAATAAGGTTATATTCAATATATCATCGTGTCTTAAATTTCAATTAAACCATTGACAGTACTCAATACGTTTCTTAAAATCGGGCGGGAGTACAAAGGACACCTTCTACGCTTTCAGTTGATCGAAAGCGGGTCATAATCCTTGGAATGTGCCGCATTAATTTGTCATAGTCGATTCCTAAATCGGGGTATCGTTCGACAAATTAATTTGCACAATGGGTCACTGAATACATCCAATGTCCGTCAGCTCCATGTTCACCGTTTCTAAAGTAAGCCTCCAAAATAAATTGGTCGTGTTCTAGCGTAAACGGCATTTTTTCAAATTTTGCGCAAAAATAATAAATATTAATCGATAGAAACACACCTAACCTACGACTATGAACAGAAAATTATATTATTTAGCGAAATCCACTAGAAATAACTAAGACGCGAATTTCAGATGGAAAAATAGATGAAAGTATTGATATATGCGCCGAGGAAAATAGTGTAGGATCAGGACAATCATTTTTGCTCTCTCGATATTAGTCCCTTCCAATAGATATCAGTTGGAATTTGTAGACCAAACAAAACTATTTACAATAACTTCTCGACTTAACAAGGTCAAGACACTGTGAGAAAGAACCGATAAGAGATATATAGCGAGGTTCAAACTCGATTAAGCAATGTTTTTTGTCGGTAAATAAAAAAATACGCAATAAATTTAAGTATGACCGGTTTTATTATAAAGTTGGGCTCAATACAATTTGTTTACATCATCAGTGGAATATGATATCGCGCAAATATTTGCCTTTTTCTTTGATGCAAAGTTGGGCTCGTTTTTTGGAATTTTCCATGACTTTTTTCAATGTTTCGGTCAATATGGCAGCGATTTCTCGTCGAATATTACGTTTGAGCGCTTCGAGAGTCTTTGGCTGGTCAGCATTCACCTTTCCCTTCAAATATCCCCACAAAAAAAGTCCAGTGGCGTCAGGTCAGGTGAACGCGGCGGCCAGAAGAAATCACCGTTTTTTGACACTAAACGGCCTGGGAACATTTTGTTCAACAATTCGATGGTTAGACGAGATGTATGAGCCGTAGCACCATCCTGCTGGAACCAGTGGTCTTCCAGGCCGTTGTTCTCGATCTCTGGAGGCAACAAATCGTTCACCATAGCTCGATAACGGGCAGCATTCACCGAAATTGCTTCGCCATCGTCATCTTCGAAAAAGAACGGCCCGATGATGCAATCCGAGCACATTCCGCACCAAACTGTCACTCGTTTGTCATGGAGAGGCTGCTCACGATATTGTTCTGGATTTGTGTCGCCCCAAATACGACAATTCTGTTTGTTTACGTTGCCATTCAAGTCAAAATGTGCTTCGTCGCTCATGATGATTTTGTTCCAAAAATCATCTTCACTTCTCTCCAAATTTCGCATCGTTTTAGCGTATTCCAATCGTCTGGGGTAGTCTCCCGGCTTCAGTTCGTGCACCATTTGTATTTTGTACGGGAACAACTTTAAATCATACCGTAAGATGCGTCGCATTGACGATTTACTGATGCCCAAAGTCTGAACATGGCGCGAAGTCGACACATTTCGGCTCTTAGCTAAAAGATCCTGTGCGATGGCGATGTTTGTGTTCGACCGTGCTCTGCGCTGTATAGTGCCACGCAACACATTACTTAGCACACCACTGGACTTGAATTTTGAATATAATGCTCGAATTGTATTCGGATTAGGTGCTTTTTTTCCAGGAAATTTTACACGAAATTAAAAAATTGCCTACGAAACACGCTTAGGTACAAGGTTATGAAACACTAATAGTAAATTGACAAGACACCGGCTATCAATATTTTTTTTTATTTCACGGCCTACTCTAGGCAATCGCACAAATAAGTCAATCTACCCTCGTATAAATAGCTACTCTCGTAACACAATATTAAAGATGCCATATATTCCATATAACAATATCACAATTTCACAATTTTGGTGTCGATTGAGTCGATAAGAATTAACCAGTAGAAATCCTTGGAGGAATATGGAAAGATATGCTAATTTATTATTTAGTGGTCGGAAAACAGGCTCATCAGCGCTTGACTTAAGCAGTAAAATTTAACACCTTTTTAATATTCTAAACAGTATCTGCTTTTAAAAATAAAAAGTAACTGAAACTACTGTGCAATCTGATAACATTTCTGCGACCTGTGATAATTAAATGAATACAATAACCATAAACATATTTCTTAGCAGTCGTATTCGCCCAAGAATTATATACTTTCTATATACACGTTACGTTACTCATTTATATGAAACATTTTCCCTTAATTAATTCAATATTTTAAATTTCATGAAACAAAATTCGGAGCATTCTGGCATACAAAATCAATTTACTTCTTCTCTTAATAACAAGGAATATCTCAGATATTCATCACTTTCAAGCCGCGGTATTCAAGCAACAGTTTTCGTGTTCTCTTACTAAGTCGATCGCAAATGAATCATGAAAGAGTAATAAATTAGAGCGTATATTTACCTTCAATCCTTGCCTTTGGGCCTCTGAAGCGGGTTCAACATGGGACACGAAGAAACCGGTGCCATGTTCACGACCTCCACGCACGCTAAATCCAAGACTCGGACCGTGACGGCAAGTCAGTCCGGGTGGTGGTAACGTACCGTGACTGGGACGTATCATCCTTATAGTTCTTACGCGGGGTGGTCTGTTACTGCCCATGCTACCGGAAAGTGTATCGGAACCGAAAGTAGATCCCGCATACTGGGAACTGTAATCCATCATCATCATCTTTTTTCTTGTGCTAAAAAGAAAAAGAAAAACACATACAGTAAGGAAAGAAATGTGTATTTTGATAACAAATTACTGCGTCAAGATCTTAATTATTAGAACAAAAGTTCGATAATTTTTTTCATTATGTTTCATAAGACATATTGCAGTGAATTTTTCCCCGAAGAAAAATTTTAAAGAAACTATAAAAGACTATATATTTATGTGTATTTTATTCCAGAAAAATATTTAAGAATATTTAATATTTCTCGAAAAATTTATTATAATGTGTATTTTTATCCACGACTGTAGATTGTTCGAACAATTGTATTGATGTATGCAGTCCAGGTCTTGCGGAAGTATATTGCAATTGCAGGTCTTTTGATTTATGTTAGTCATGCGGATATTTTTCCTTTTCCGAGAGGGGAAGAGGCAGACTAACCAGCCATCGTACAGATAGGTCCATGTTCTTGTCGCTGAATAGAAACTTCTTTTTTATTCAGAAATTTTAGTTAAAATCGGTTTGCGTTTTAGTTGTGCTTTTATTTGATGTGTTAAAATTAATTTGCGATTATTACAAGTCTGTAAACTTGTAATTTTGATTTATGTGACCTATCTGAAATCTATAATTTTTTTGTGAAGTGACGTATACATAACGGATAACGTAATTTGATAAGTCTGACAGTTTTTCTAAATATTTAATTTATAATTTGCTCGGGGTTCATTAGTGAGGTTTTTCCCCTTGAATCAGTCATATTTATTCAAGTTTTCCTCACGATTGAGGCACAATAGGTGTTTCAACACTACCTTATACTTGATAAGGTAGAATTTCTTTTTTTTTTTGTTAAGTACATGTTTGTGTTGTTAATGCTAGTTTTATTTCTTTTCTAATACCTTTTGTTTTACTACTGACCCTTTGAGGGTAACCTTGAAGATCCAAGAGCTCCTGGAAGGCGAACCCGATTTGAGCTAGTCCGGCAAGCTACTGTATATTGTGAGCCAATTAAATAAGTAATCAACTTCACAATTCACTGCAATATGTTTTATTTCTTTGTCCAAAAAGGAAACAATCTCCAGGGACATTTTAATCAACTTTCTTGATAAGAATTATTTGTAATACTTGTAACAAAGTAGACTATACTTAGTACTAAATACTAGTAATATTGTAGGAACTAATTATTCGCATTTGAAAAGGAAATAAATATCGCAAAGGAAAATTTAAAATAATACGAGTGGCCGTTTTTATCTTTCCGAACCAGGCAGTTTAAAACTTTAGTGCAATTTCCAATTATGCTTTTTTAAAATCGCAACTAGTGCGTCAATTTACAAAACATTTGCAATATTATTAATTTTATTATCTGTCAGTGTGTGTTGTTGTACACTTATTTTAGTAATTGAATTGATTCGGCATTTACTTGATGAAGATCCATAATTAAGCCACAGTACAGCATAAAAAATTCATACGAATTAAAAATTCTTTCAATGGAGACTGTGGTTAAATAAAAATTTAAAAAAAGGTATATAACCCCTTACCACAATTATTAGTCGTATCCTAAATACGTATTTCGACAACTAAGTTGTCATCATCAGTAGGTAAAAACTACTAATTAAAAGTCGCACATGGGGCACAGTTAAACAAGAGAAACGCTTCCGCACAACTATTATACACTGCAACCCTGTATAGACTCCAGTCGACAATAATTCATAGATTCCTTTAAAAATATTTTAAATACCATCCTTCTTGATTTTATAGATATATTATTTATTTTTTATTTAGTTTAACGTACTGTTTAGAGGTAAACACCTGAGGAAGCCACTGTGTTGGCGAAACAATTGTCGTTTTACGAGTAATGATTAAAAGTGAAGATTAAAACCGTAGTTTTATTTCTACACTTATTTTAGATCGAAATGTACCAAATCGAATATAGAGCCGTTATAAAGTTCCAAAACAAGGGAAAGCCCCAAAAATTATTGATCGCGGACGAACTTAATTAATAAACTAATGCTTAGACCATTTTGTCTACCTAAACCGTATGAGCGTAAATAGTGCTCAACTAACCACCAAAACTTACCAAAACCAAACGTCAATGTTTAGGTCAAGTAACAGTGTGAATTGTTAGAGGTTTAACCACTAGAAGGCCTACTGTTTCAGTACTGTAAATTAATAGTCATATTGTACATTGTGATTAGATGATTAGGATGTCTCCGATGTGGAAACCGTTGACAATATTCTTCAACAGCAGCTCTAGCATTCCCATTACAAAAACCATAAACAAACACTATGCATATTCCAAATTTGAATAAGTGTGCGGCATTTTGTAATAATTTAATTGTACAAACTCAAAAATCAAAATCACTGTTACAATACACCGACATATAATCAGAACAACAAAGTTATCAAATGTTTTTGGGCCTTTAATATGGCATACTTAGAACAATTTTAATTTAATTTTTCATTTCTTATTACGCTATAATTTGAAAGAAAATAAAAATCGAATAAAAATATTTGATTTTTTTTACATTATTTTCACACTTCTGTTTGATATGTTCCTACCGACTTACACAGTATAAAAATAATTATCTAGACAGTACGCATTTCAAATCCTAAAAAATTAAAATAAAACCGCTGCTTTTTAATTATTTTAATATTTGAGGGGATGTATTGATTATGCGTCATATATCCTGGTACGAAACAGAAGCCAGAATAGGTCTAGTAAATTAACATAAATAAATAGCATAGAGGAGCATAATAGCTTGTTCCGTTTGTTTCTCATTCAATATGGAAACGACGATTTGTATATACAGAAGCAATTTCACTCGCCAAGCGGCCTTCTCTTTATAGGTGGAATTCATAATTAGTGTGTCTATTGGCAAATAGATAAGTAAATATTATGTAAATTTCCATCCAGCTACTCCCTTCTACCAAATTTCCCTTTCATTTTAATATTATTAGAGGATTTTTTCAGGCAGTTAAATCTGATAGAAATGAACACATGCCTCTTAGTATTATTATTATTATTTATTATTATTGTCAGATAATTTATGAAAGATTTGAAAAATATGATTGTTTAAACATACTATTTTATTGAACTAAAATAATAGTTATAATTAGAGCGCGAAATTCTAGTTATTATGCTATTTTTATGACAGCTATTGATTGTACGAGGTTGGTTCGAAAACTACGTGTGTTAACAAAGAAAACACAAATTTTTTTGACAAAAAACATTTTATTTTTCAATATATCTCCTGCTCGCCCAACACACTTATCCCAACGATATTCCAAATTAGTAATGCCTTCATTGTAGGTCGATGAATCCAAGTCCTCGAAATAGCTATTTACAGCAGCGATTACCTCAGTATTAGACGAAAATCTCTTACTGCCGAGCCATTTTTTCAGGTTTGGAAAGAGATGATAATTTCTGGTAGCCAAATCTGGAGAATACAGTGAATGAGGCACTAATTCAAATCCCAATTCATGAATTTTGGCCATTGCAATTGCAAACTTTTGGGCAAATGCGTTATCCTGATGGAAAAGCACTTTCTTCTAAGTGAAGCCGTTTCTCTTTGATATTGTCGCTTAATTATTGCAACAAATTGGCATAAACTTAGAAAAGGGAAATAATAAATGGGGATTGTTTCCCCTTTTTTAAGTAGTCGGCCAAGATAATTCCATGAGAATCCCAAAAAACAGTTGCCATAACCTATCCTGTTGAAAAAAACATTTTTTGTCTCCTTTGGTGGCGGAGAACTTTTTTTGTTCATTGTTTGGATTGTTCTTTGGTTTCGGGAGTGTAATGGTGGACCCAGGTTTCATCGACGGTAACGGCGTACAACGTGCTTCTGATTGCGGCGAAAACTTGCCAAAAGGTCGCGAGAATCACTCAAACGATTCAGTTTTTACTCCGGTATGAGTAACCGCGGCACTCAAATTTTTTTCATTTCCAATTCTTCGGTTAAAATTCTGTGCGCACTGTCATTTGAGATACCAACTATGTCTGCTTTCTTACGCACTTTTACTAAACGATCATCCAAGACGATACACGGTGGGCTTTTTCAATTGGGCGTCCACTACAGAATTCATCATTTGTGCTCATACTACCACGCTTAAATTAGCCAAGCCAGTTTTTAACCATTGAAAACGAAGGGGCGGATTCTAATAGCTGTTAGTAAAATTAAATATACTTTACAATTATCACGCGGTATACTCTTTTTGCCTTAAATTTTATTATTTTTATATTTTCACAAGTTATATCTAATATTTCCTTTTATATTTCTCTCGAGTCGTCGTTGACCATCTGCGTTTTTTTTTTTGGGGGGGGGTATTGCCATCCCTCTCCGCGATTGCCTCGTCTAGGTTTCGGGGGAGAGAGTCATCCATTGAAAGACGATCACAAGTTAGTTGTGTGATAAGCTATTTTCGATTGCACCTAAGGGGATTAAGTTAAAGGGCGTCAGTCTACGTATTCTGAGAATTAACGCTACGGTGGATCGAGACGCAGTACGTTGAACTAATTAAGGAGTTTGCTAGTATCGTTTCCTTATGTAGAGAAAATTTACGACAGAAAAGGCTAGAGAGTTTCTTCATGCCAAGTTCTGAAGTACCAACGCCGCGGTGTTGTAAAACTTTTCAAAATATGAATACCCCCTCCTGGGGTAATGTTGGAATTCCAAGCAACTCCGTCTCCCTCAACGAATCACATACAGGCAAGGGAAAAATCCGACAACGTTAGGCTTTGTAACTCACCTCGGTCAGCGAACGTATGAGCATGAGCTTTCAAAACTGACTTCTGCTTTCAACTTGACATCTACATTCAATAACTGACATCTGATTCATTAACAATGTTACTTTATAATGCATTTCTAAATAGCTTGAACCTAGGTCTATTGTGGCTAAGTGGTAAAAGCGACAGTCCGGCAAACTGTAGACTTGGGTTCGAGTCCCAACGTAGACCATATTTTTAAATTAAAAATTTCGTATGATTTGCTTTGTAATTTGTATACAGCAATGTTTACATCCCCACTTACTCTGCAATTACATACATTCTAATTTGATATTTGTAAATATTTCATATAAAAGCCGAAAAACTCCAACAATTTATCAATTGTTATATTTAATAAACGGCTAAGAAATTATCTAAACACTCATATACAGTGTGGTCATAAAGTTTGGAACCAAGCTTATAACCGCATTATTTTACATTTTTTGGAAAAACGCTCGGACAGGTAAATTTTCTTTTTTAAAACGCCATCTTTTGACATACAATTTTTTCTATGACGTCATTGGTTTTCGAGTGATGACGTTATCAACACTTTCTTTAAATGGCAACCATATTATTTTTTTCTCGTTTTTGGTAGATCTTTATATCCACCAAATAGTGATATAAAACAATTGGTATGTTGCATCACAATTTTTTTGAAAAAATGATATAAATTTCGAAAAAAATACGAAAATTTTATTTTTGTACAAAATTAAAATTAAATTAAAAAAAAAATCTGAACTTAAATTTATTGTAACAGTTAACGTAAATTTTCAAAATGGACCCCACCAACCAATTGACACTGTCCCAGCCGAGTGTAAATGCTTTGCGATCAATAGTAATCTGCGTTATTCGCTCCAGGTCAATAGAAATTCGTCTTCCCAATCAGCCAATTACTTATTAAAAAATCTTATTTAACATTAAATAGTTTCACAAAAAAGGGCCAAAGAAGTTCAATTTATTTAAAAAATTGACATGATGTGGCAGACCATTTCTTAATTAAAATTATCGCCCAAAAATTGAAGATTTCAAAAACTAATTAAGCTTACAAAATTTACTGAAATATGTAAGTAAGTTTTTTTCACACTTCTGTCTTGTCTGAGGACTTAAATATTCTTCTTGAACAAACCGGATCGTCAAAAGCACATGTACTCATGTTACTATGCAAAAAATTTACAAAAACAAAAACACGCACTTTATGACATTCTTGCTTCTTTTTATACAATTTATGTACAAAAATTTTAGTTTGAAATTGTTTCTATGGCGACAACATTATTGAATTATTTACTTCTATTTTTGACGTTAAATTTTTGAGATATTGCGTAAAAATTGTTCATTTTCGCTAATATAAAAAATGGCACATTTATCTGAGCGAGAAAGAATCGAGATTTTAATTTTGGTTGGGTATGGGGACAGACAATGAACGCATGCAGAAGCATGCGATTTGTTTAACCATGAACACCCTGATAGATCTCCAATTACCAGGTCTACGGTGACAAAACTAGTTGGAAAGTTTACCGAAACTGGATCCGTAAAAGATCGACCACGGCAAGGTAGACCTCAAGTAGGAGAAGATGTGAACTTAAATGTGCTTCTAGAAGCAGAAGAAAGGCATCATGTTTCTACCAGACAACTTGCGTTAGCCAATCAGGTGGCTCACTCATTTGTCGTCAACTTATTTAAAAAAGAACACTATCGTCCTTACAAAGTTCAACTTGTACAGGAATTACATGAGGTTGACGAAGATCGTCGACTGCAGTTCTGTGAGGACGTAATGTTACGTTGTGACCAAAATCCAAATTTCTTGGAAAACATCGTCTTCTCAGATGAAGCTACGTTCTGCCTAAACGGATCTGTTCACCGCCATAATTGCAGATATTGGTCGCAGAACAATCCGCATTGGACTCAAGCGTGTCATACTCAGCGCAGAGGAAAAGTTAACGTATGGGTTGGAATGATTGGACGACGCATTTTAGGACCATATATTTTTGAAGGAAATTTGACTGCTGTGCAATATTTAGAATTTTTAAGATTTGAACTGGTTCCAGCGCTCGCTGTTATTTTCCCAAATCACGAGGATGGTGATGTACCCCATCCAAATATTTGGTTTCAACAAGATGGGGCGCCTCCCCATTATGGTGTAGAGGTTCGCCACTATCTTGACGAAATATTTCCCAATAAATGGATTGGACGGAGAGGCGCCATAGAATGGCCACCTCGTTCTCCTGACCTGACTCCGTTAGACTTTTTTTTGTGGGGTTATTTGATATCATTTCATGGCCAACCAACTATTAGATGCACCGCATATTGAATAATATAAACATAGGTATATCCCATTAAAGGGTTATAACTTCGAAAATACTAGAAATAAGTACTATGTTATTGGTATCATTTTAACGGCAATTTTAAAAGGAATTTGCTGACTAATAAAAAAATTATAGGTTCAATTTAAAAAAAAAGAGAAAATAGCCTTTAAACTTCGATAACTTTGGCACGACATATTTAGCACTCTGTATATGTTGTCACGTTGTTCACCCTCAAAACATATAACGTGTTAGTCCATAAATTGGTAAAATAAATAAAAAAGGATTCTAAAAATTATACAAGAGGTTCGAAAATTCCTCCTTGCACAGCAATACATTGTCCTAGGCGGCCGTAGAAATTAGCTCTTACATTTGCTAACATGTCAGCAGTTAATGAATTCTCTCAAGGCAACCAGATTTCCTGTTCTAGCTTCATGAGTATAAACAATATTTTTTCGATATCCCCACAAAAAGAAATCATTTGGAGATAGATCAGGAGATCGCGGGGAGCATTTAATGTTTCCTGTTCCAGTAATAAGACGGTCAGGAAAAGTATTTCCTAGAAATTCCTTTACCCTCACTGCATTATGTGCTGGACAGCCATCATGTTGAAACCAAAGATTTCCTGATTTATTCCAATGGTTGGAATGGCGGGAAGTATTTGATTTTTCAGCAATTCGAGATACTTGCCGGCATTTAATATACCATCAATAAAATAGGGGCCTATAGAATGGTCACCTAAAATACCTGCCCAAACGTTTAGTTTTTGAGGATACTGAGTGCGATTTGCAAAATGCCGGTGTTGATTTTCCGAAACCCAATATCGAAGAACAGAGGGATTGCGCTTTCCGTATAATGGAAAAGTTGATTCATCGGTGGAGAGAATATCTTTAACAAAATTTTAATCTCGATGTATCTTTTCCATAACGTCTTGACAAAACTCTATTCTCCGGAAATTGTCCTCGGGAAATATTTCTTGAGTTTACGAATATTTGAAACATTTTAAACCATTACGTTTCCAAATACGTGAAATAGTTGTGTTACTTGTACCCAATTCCTCGGCAGCACTTCTAGTACATCTCGTGTTATCAATTTCCACAATACTACAAATTAATACATCCCGCCCTTCTCTTTCCTCAATTTTTTGTGGTGATACCTCTCTTGGTTTGCATTTTGTACAGTTATTGAGACAGAAACAAGTTTCAAATTTATTTATAATATTATAAATTGTTTGTCAGCAAGGTACAGAACGGTCTGCAAAAGTCAGCGCAAACAAATTCATGCACTCCATTGCAGCCTTGCCAGCATAAAACCATTTTACTAACTGAAGCTTTTCAGTGGGTGTATAAAGAGCCATTATGCATTAATTTTATTGTACGCTTTCAACTGTAATGGCCGCAGCTAGACTGAATGCAAAATTTCAAGTCAATCGGTATCGGAGACAATCGCAGTCATCGCGGTCTTCGCTGGCATTGGACTGGCTTTCTCATGTACGTATACATTGTATGTACTCATACGTTGATTCTCTATGCCTAATGATATTTAACACATACGGTATACACCGTGTCCGGAAATTATGAAATATAGCAAGCGAAACTGAAACACGTCGATCTCGTTCTTTAAAAATGCACATTTTCATGCCATAATTATACCTCTACACAAATTTATCTCCATGGGATGACGTCATCTTTTATTTCTCAAATGACAACCCCTGATTTTTTTCGCGATCTTGAGAGACCCCTTGCCGCTCAAACGCATAAAATATTTGATATCTTACATAAGAAAATTTTTGAGAAATAATTCATTAAATATTTAAAAAAGGTATATAACCTCTTACCACAATTATTAGTCGTATCCTAAATACGTATTTCGACAACTAAGTTGTCATCATCAGTAGGTAAAAACCACTAATTAAAAGTCGCACATGGGGCACAGTAAAGTAAGAAAAACGCTTCCGCACAACTACTATACACTGCATCCCCGTAAAGACTAAATTTTAACATGCCAATCTAAAACTACGAGACAAACACTTGCCTCTTAAGGAAAAGGTCTACACATGTGTTAAATTGTCGAACAAAGGAACGGCAGACATTCATCTCTAAGGGAGGCGCCACTAAATTCGATTTTTAGAAACTACGATGACTCACTATTAAACTTAAATGAAACACCTTATATTTTCACAAAAACAATAGTATATTTAACTATATGTATATTTCATGTGCATTGCACACATCAGTAGTTATTATTTAAGCGTATTATCTCGAGCACATGCATAGTAAAAACATCTATTTTGGGTAGGGGTGTAAAAATTTTTCAATTACAAATGGTTAAAAAGTATGGTCGTATATTGCAAAAACTAAACTCTATAGAAATTCCGAAAAGGACAAAATTGGGAAGGGCCGTTACATACGAAAAGACTAGACATCTGACTGTGTTGTGTTATATTAAATAACAATCAAGTAACGTGAAAAGGATCTATGAATTATTAGACATTGCAGGTATACAATTTAAAAGCCAATTATAAATAGGTGACATTTCATATTCAAACGCGATTATGCTGTCACTCAGACAATCGAAGGGACTCTCAAAATCTCGGAAAAAACTAGGCGCTGCCTCCCAAAAAAACAAAAGATGACATTATCGCTCAAAAACAAATGAATATATAAAAATGATTATGGCATGAAAATGTGCATTTTTAAAAAACAAAATCGAAGCGTTTCAGGATTTTTTCATAAAATCATTTGTTTCAGTCCCATTCGCCATATTCCATACTTTCCGGACACGGTGTATGTCTATCGAGAGGAAAACGTAATACAATATAGTAAAAGTATTCTGAGCACTGAGACAAATTATTAAAGCTTAAACAAATCGCCTCATAAGGTATAGCAAATTTTGTCCTATCAGGTGGCACCATATAATCTAGCGACATCTAACGGACAAAGGAGATCAAATGCGTAATACGTGCTTAACGTATTGATATACTTAAACTTTTTTTGGAAAATTTTATTCTATGTACCATCGGTGCCTGAAAAAACGGTTTCATTTGTATAAAATTTTCCAATTTATAAGTACATTCTAATTTCTAATATGTACAGTTAATTTCAATGAAATCGAGCACACCTAATTTTGTATGGTTTAAGTCATGCTTATTAATCACTTTTGTTTAACTTACCTGTCAGTGATGTGACAAGATGTCGAAATTATGTGGAAATGATAAAGTTTTTATTCTCTTCAAATTAGAAGACGATTTGTCGATGCTGACAATAGCTCGGCATTATAATATTGCTAAAAGCAGTGTGAAGAGGGTACAAAAAAGATGGGATCAAGAAGGAGCAATCACTAGAAAGGAAGGATCGGGGCGTACGAAAATATCCACTGCCGAAGCTCTTTTTAACCATTTGAGACAAAACCCATTTGAATTAGCGAGGCAAGCTGCTTTTTTAACAAATTTCTCTGCCTCATCGTCGACCATATGCCGAAGAATTAAAAATTCCGAATTAAGAAACTCGGCTAGTACTAAAAAATATTTTTAATAGAAGATCAAATGCAAGCTGGTATCTTTTTTTGTTTAAATTATATACGTGGTAAGTCAATTATATATCGGGTTTGCGCATATAACGCAGTCGTAGTAGGGAAGGTTGGTATTGGAATGTAGTTGACCCTAAACTTTTAGGTGCATCCACCGTTCGTTCCATCATTCTGTCTGCCTTAGTTTGCTTTTGAGTTTTAGTTTTAGTCGTAGTGCCGCGATCATGGTGAACTTACAAATGCAAGCTGGTATCTTTTTTTGTTTAAATTATATACGTGGTAAGGCAATTATATATCGGGTTTGCGCATATAACGCAGTCGTAGTAGGGAAGGTTGGTATTGGAATGTAGTTGACCTTAAACTTTTAGGTGCATCCACCGTTCGTTCCATCATTCTGTCTGCCTTAGTTTGCTTTTGAGTTTTAGTTGTAGTCGTAGTGCCGCGATCATGGTGAACTTACAAATCGAGCAGCGCATTAATCTCGAATTCCTTGTGAAATTAAAAAAATCACCAAAGGAATGTTGTCAATTGTTCAAGGAGGTGTTTGGTGATAATACCATGTCACGTACGCGAGTTATTGAATGACACAAACATTTTTCAGAAGGCCGGGAAGAGGTTGAAGATGAGGAACGTCCTGGTCGATCTGTGAGTTCAAGAAGTGAAGAAAACGTGCAGAAATTTAATGAAATTGTGCGTAAAGACCAACGTTTAAGCATTCGGATGATAGCAGACATGATAAACATTAATAAAGAGACAGTAAGACAAATTTTTCATTATGAACTAAACATGGTTTGTGCAAAAATAAAAATGGTCCCGAAAAACCTCCCACAGGAACATTTGCTCTGACATGGAACGCCTCACAGAAGAACCCCACCTGCTTACATGTGTTATCACATGTGAAACATGGATCTTCCAGTACGACCCTGAAACTAATCGCCAATCGATGCACTGGAAGACCCCCACATCGCCCAGAATAAAAAAAGCACGAATGAGAAATTCAAAATTGAAGGCAATGTTGATCGGTTTCTTCGATATCAAGCGTGTTATCATGACTTAATGGGTGTCTGAGGCTCAAACCGTTAATGAGGAATATTACAAACAAGTTCTAATCAAGCTGAGAGACAGAGTAAGGAAGAAAAGACCAGATTTGTGGAAGAACAACGCATGGATTCTGCATCAGGACAACGTGACAGCACACAATGCGCTATCTATGGAGCAGTTTTTAGCGAACAAGCGCATTACTGTGCTTGATCCTTGTCCGTATTGCCCAGGTCTGCCCCCCTGTGACTTCTATCTCTTTCCAAAAGTGAAAAGTGCATTGAAGGGAACACATTCTCAGTCTGTAGAAGAGGTAAAAGCAAAAACGGCAGAACTTCTGGACAGGGTGATCTACAGCATTGCTTTAGGCTACTTTAGGGCATTTCTTTAGGGCTACTTTAAAGATAGAGTTTATCTAAATAGGCCGAGAGAAAGCTTAAAAGATCGCATTCGAATAGAAATAAGGGCTATCACACCAGAAATGACAGCAAATGCTATTAGCTAATTTTAACGACGAATTTATCATTGCCAAACTGTCAATGGAGCACAGTTTGAACAACTGCTGTAATTTTCGCGCCAAAATTTTGATGTACTTGCTTATTTATTCATTAATTAATGGTTTAATGTTAATTTAGTTCCAATTTAAGTTTCTTTCATGCTCCTCCTAAAATTCCTTCTAAACTTTGAATGAATTATTTTTCGATAATTCCCCTATGCAAGATATCAAACTCAAACGCGATTATGCTGTCACTCAGACAATCGAAGGGACTCTCAAAATCGCGGAAAACAACTAGGCGCTGCCTCCCAAAAAACAAAAGATGATGTTATCGCTCAAAAACAAATGAATATATAAAAATGATTATGGCATGAAAATGTGCATTTAAAAAAAAAAAATTGACGCGTTTCAGGATTTTTTCATAAAATCATTTGTTTCAGTCCCATTCGCCATATTCCATACTTTCCGGACACGGTGTATGTCTATCGAGAGGAAAACGTAAAACACTATAGTAAAAGTATTCTGAGCACTGAGACAAACTATTTAATAATACCCATTATTATGAGAAACTAAAGAAATTAAAAGTGTGGCGTGCAAGATTTAAAAAGCCACCGTTTCATACGGATAATAACAAAATTCTCATGCTTGTTCTTCGAAAGAGACGACTATTGCATTTTAATGAATTAGATTATGCTCACAAATGTTTTGAAACTTTTAATGATACACATTGTTTTCATACTACGACGAAGAGAGCGAACAAGGTACTCGCGGGGATTGGGTAAACTTAATAGGTCGTTTTAATTCACCGTTTCGGAATGAAAAGTCATCGCACAGAGCAGGTAGAGTATTGTTATGTTATAATTAATTAGCATGAAATGTTTGAAGCAATTCGAATGAAAAAATAATGAAACGACAGTATTGTTTTATATACAATATTTAAACGACACGCGTATTATTTCTTCAGATGTCTATGCCCCGGACTCGGTCAAGGTGCAAGCAATTAATGCTTGTTATATGTTACATGAAGTTCAATAACGCGAATACCTACGAAATATTTGCAACGACAAAATACACACAACTTACGTAAATATTGCTGTCCACATTTTACAATGCTAATTATTCGATTTCTTTAATTGAAAAAAATCGCCCTTAAGCAGCATTCAAACCCGCGTCCATGGTTTACCGTTAGACAATCGCTCTGCCACTTGAGCTATTAAGGACTGTAGTTCCGAATACATCGGGAAGCCCTAAGTTACACCTAAGTGGCAGAGTAATGGTCCAGCAAACCATGGACGTAGGTTCGAATCCTGCTTAAGAGCGATGTTTTTCAATTAAGAAATTCGAATAGCGTCGTAAAATATAGAAACCAATATTTACAATCACATTTCTTCGCGAAAATACATTAATTTGCTACATAAAACTTATTTAACTGAAATAATTATTCATTACATTATAATAGATATTTTCTCCCGACCGAGAATAAAGTGTCATCTTATACATCTGACAATTGACATATATTAGACTACTTTATTCTCTAGGGAATAAAATATTCGATTTTCCCTAGGGAATAAAGTGAATACTGTAGTGAATGACTTTTGGTTCGTTTATTTAAGTCAAAATTAATTTAACTGTCAGATTGACGAAGCATTTAAATATATCAATCAATTTTATTTTGTAATCGTAATAGTAACATTAGATGAGTTTACAATATTTATATATGGACAATCATCTGATATCTTAACTTGGCGGTTGCTTACAGTAATGCTTGTGCAAAAATCATCTCCTTCACTGCCATTAATATTCATTTTTGCACAATAACTTAAACGGACTGCGTTTTTTGGGAAAAAAATAAGACACAAGCAAACTCGTTTTATCTTAGTAACCAGAAACTATGCACATTTTCATGACAAACCAACTTAATTGAATGACATCAGATCAATCTATCAATCAACTGTCAAACTAATAATGAAATAAATTATTACATTTAAGGTCGGGAGAAAAGTTTTGTATGTAATTCGGGAATACACGTCTATAATCCCTCAACAAAAAATACTTACTGTCTCGAGATTAAAACTGTCGTTTATTCCCTTAATACATAAATATCTATTATACTCATCTGAGTATGTATAAAGTGACTCATTTTCAATTTACACGCTAATCCTTTTCATCCTATAACACACAAATTATCAGCATACCAATCAATGGTATATAGATTAATTCATGTACCTATGAGTAAAAGTAATTTCGACCTTGAACTAAATAGAATATACACAATAGCATTAAACAATGGTTACTCTATAAATATTGTCAATAACATCCTAAATAGCCAACAAAAATCTAAAACCCTTTCCTTAGTTTATCCAAAATTAAAATACAAGATAATTAATTCCTATAATTCAATCACTTACTTAGGAAAAATTTCGGAAAAAAATTGGTACTTTCATTAAAAAACTTAATAACGAACATATATCATTTAAAACAGACAATACTATACAGAACATTATTAAAAACAACAAAGATAAAATAGACAAAGAATCAAACTCTGGTGTATATAAGTTAACATGCGAAGATTGTAATAAGGTAATACATTGGACAAACGGGGAGGACATTCAAAATTAGGATGAAAGAACACGAGAGAAGCCATAAAGAAAAGAAAACAGATTCAACTTTCGCAAGTCATTGTATAGATATCAATCATAGATTTAATATAGATTTCAAATTTTACACATTCAAGAAAAAAGTAAAAAAATTAACCTGTTAGAAAACTTAGAATCTAATAAGATACAATAGTTTAGGATTAGCTTTAAATGACCAACTAGATTTAAACAACTCCCCTCTACTAAATTTAAGATTGTAAAAATTTTTCCAACACCATTTCCCCAATAATTTTCACATAAATATTCAAACTTGTATTGTACATATTCAGTATTTCATCCACCTGATGAAGCCATTGTATGGCGAAACAATATTGTAGTGGTATTTACAGTAAAAGAATTTTTGAAACTAGAAGTTTAATTACTAGTTTCAACAAGTATCTCCTTCGTCAATTACCTATTGAAATGTTTATAATGAATGATTTCTCCTCACAAAATAATTTTTCATTATTGTTTAGACTATTTCGCAAGCCCCTTGGCGATCGCGACCTTCAGTTTGAGAAATGATGCTTTATAGTAACAATAATACGTTCATTGAACACTATAATTATACAGAAGACAGTTATTTATCTTAATACGTGACCCAAATTCGAAAACAACATATTGTATCTGACAACCTTTATTATCTAGAAAACGCGTTTACAATACAATAACTGCAGAAAAACATGCAAGGATGTTTGAAAAAACAAATTATTGTAGAGTTTAGTGATCTTCCCATTGAAAATACAAATGAGTGAATAAAAAATGGTACAAAAAAAAATAAAAACCAGTTATTATCAAGATCTATCTAAACATTCATTTCACAATAAAATTAAGGAAATATACCTCTTCCGCTTCGATCTGCAATCATTACTTATAATTTATATTTTTCTGATAAAACAACTTTCATAAAATACACAGCCTTTCGAACCATCTATTTTCCGTTCAAAATTCCTATTAATTTTACTCCCGAACGATCGTATTTTAAACGCGGCATATTTCGTGAACATTATTATTTCCGTTTTCCTGCATTTTTTGATGAAAGAATGACATTCGGTCACAGCAAATAGGAAGAGAAAGTGTTTGATCGCCAATTACGATGTTCGTAATTGTGCAAACCAGCTAAACAGGAGATTTCTCAAATGCAAACAGCGCTTAAATTTGTACGCCGCTGACCATAAAGAAAGCGATTACACGAATTAATTTTAAAAGAAACAGTTACGAATCATTACACGTTCAATGATTTTAATCTTTAAATTGTGTGTGTATATGTGTCAAGTAATGAATTAAGTTGGTAATCTCTTATTTTAACCATTTCAAATTATGCGTATAATTAACAGGCTTAAAGTTAAGTATGCCTTGTTGTTCATAATTAATACTAACAATCAATGTAAATTTAAACTCGGTTCGAACTTCTCTAATGACTTATTAATCAAAAAAAAGAAAAAAAGAAAGATATAAAGTAGGTTAATAAATTCCTATGTTAATTTGAATTGTTCAACACAGAAAAATTGTAATTTCTAGGAATAATCTTACTATGATAAATTTCTGAAATAAAGAGAAATTAACCTCGAAAGAAAGTAATTAGAAATGGAAATTAATAACATATAGAGTCGACACATTTATACGATACATACCCATTTAGAATTGTGGGTTAATATAAAAAGAATCCACTGACATACATAGATTGAAATATACGTGTCTTTTAAAAGAAGCGATAATTATTTCAAGAAATTAAACTGTAATTTAAATAAATTAAATTAAGACAAGTCTTTATAAATAATATAGTAGAATTATAAACGTACTTTTATTAAAAATATTTGTTGATTTTATTTGTCATGTTCATATTTCTAATTTCTGTACAAGCTAGTAGTCAATGGGTTAACGGAAGATGAATAACCAAAATACTGGAGACGGAATGAGAAAGAAGAGAACAGTATTTCAATTTACTGTGACTCAGTGGTGGCTTACGAGGTGGTAACCAAAAAATTGCAGAATACCTGTATTTCATTCATGTCCGTTACTTTCAATGTAGTCCTCTTGCGAGTAAAAACACCGATTCCAGCTGTCACGAAAGAAATGCATTCTGCAAGTCTTGTTTTTTTAACGTTTGCAAAACCGCCTGTGATTCAGCTTCAATCTCCTCTCTTGTGTCAAAACTTTGCCCTTTCAATTATATTTTCATCATTAGAAATTAATTTATACAGACTTTTCGCTTGCATTTAACACTACAAGTCACAAAGCCTTACTTTCTAAACTTTGCTCCTTTGGCTTTGCGTCACCTTCTTTAAATTTTATGCATTCGTACTTAAAAAATCGAAATTGCAACGGTTTTCGTTAATTTCAGTAGTCTAAAATTCAATCGTATCTGTTCAATTCTTCCAATATAATCCGCTGACATTTGCTGTAAAATATTCCCACAACGTTACAAATGTCTTGGATGGTCTGTTTACGATCATTCACAACTGTATTCCGAACAACATCGACATATTTTGGTGTAATGTCGGTTGATGGTCATTCGAAACATTCATTGTTATCAACTGATATTAGGCATTTGTGTTTGACCAAAACCTGGTCCCTAAATGCTTCCTTTAATCCTCTGTCTATTGAATGGCTCCAATTTACCCAAAAGTGATTTTATTTTGTGTTTATTTAAAGATTTCGCGCTTGAAAACTTTGTGATTACATGACTTTATTGCGTATGATGTACTTTGTTGATTTTTAGTTGATATTAATGTTTTCATTAATTATTTGTTTCATTATAAATTTTCTACCGAGAACTACCGTTTGGGTCCATCGGACCCATGGAGATTTCGTATATAAATGAACGATAATTAGGGACTTCCCTAGTACATGTATATTATGCAAAGGCAGGCACTTCCCCAAATCAGTTCTTAAGCTGTTCATTGTTCAGTAAGGTTTCAGTTATTGTGAAGGGTGCTTGTATACATATTGTATCTCGTGAAAAATTTGTGGAGTCATTGATTTTGTTTAGTTACTGCCTTCTGTTGTTGAATCTCTAAAAATATAAAGGAAATGGATAACCGACGACCTTTGAAACATGAAGAATTGGAAGCAATTATAAATGAAATGAGGGACATTGAATATCACAGTGATATCGACATAATAAGGTATGACATACAATGAAGCAATTTAAAAGTCAGATGATAAAGACAATTCAGAATCAGAAAACAACTCTGGCGATTGGCCGAGGCCAATAATGTAGATTCTGATGATCAACCAAACGCTGAGACAAACTTTTGTTTCAAAAAATATATAAAGTCTGGCATGGAACTTTCTCAATTTGCCACAAGGTCGATTAGGGCGGCAAATTTTTTTACGCGAAATGTCAGGATCTATAAGATATGCTAACCGAGAAGTTGATAGTATATCCTCTGCGTTTTTGATTTACCTCATGGCAGTTATTATGAAATGGACTAATGTAGAAAGAAATATTGTATTTGGAAATAGGTGGAAACAAATAGATGAAAACGGACGTCCTAATACTAATAGGAGTATATAAATCAAAAAACGAAAAAATATATCAGTTATGGAGTAAGAAGAGTGGACGTCACATTTTTAACGATATTATGAGCCGCACCAGGTTTCAAAATATACTTCGAGTAATAAGATTTGATAATGCAGCTAAAAGAAGAAAAAAAGGTCTTCTGACGAACTTCAACCAATTCGTGAGAGTTTCGAACTCTGGAATGACTATCTACAAGATGGATATATTCCAAGCTGGTGCATGATGTGTAGATGAGCAATTGGTAACCTTTAAATGAAAATGTCCTTTTCGCCAATATATACCGTCAAAGCCAGGTATATGTGATATCAAATTTTGGGCAATTTGTGACAGCATCACATCCTATGCATGGAAATTAGAAGTCTGTACCCGAAAGATAGGCGAAACAAGGGATAAAAATCAAGGTGAGAATGTAATGAAAAGGTTAGTATAGAAGGATCTGGGAGAAATATAACATGCGACAATTTTCTTCTATTATCTACTGTCAAAAACACTGACCATTATTGGAAACATTCGTAAAAATAAGCTAGATTTGCCCACCTGCTTCACAAATCCCAAGAATCGAGAAATCTTGTCTACCTTATTTGGCTTTAAAAATAATAAAATGATTCTTTCATACTGTTCAAATAAGGGAAAAGTAGTTACACTACTTAGTAGAGTACAAAATGACACCAAAGCTAGTGGTACAAAAAGAAAGCCAGAAGTAATCCTAGATTATAACAAAACTAAAGGCGGTGTAGACACTATGGATAATATGACTAGAAATTACAATGTGAAACGAATGATAAGCAGATGGCCATTAACTATTTTTTATAATGTCATAGACATTAGCGTTATGAATGCATTCATAGTGTGTCTGTCTCTCAAGCAAAAAGTTACGAGAAGAAATTTTATTATAGAGTTGGGTAAACAACTGGCTCAGTACCATGAAAATCTAGAACAAGCTGAAGAATATACTAGTAGGGAAACTGAATCACCAAGGAGAAAAGGTCGACTCTGCATCTGCACAACTAAAAGAGACAGAAAAACTAGAACTACTTGTAATAAGTGTAAAAGGCATTTATGCGGAACATTCCATAATATTATGTACTAAGTGTGTTGAATAAAATTCCTTTGTAATCATTATGCAAATTACTGATGTAAGTGTTTATTTATAAATAACAAAAGAATAGCAAAAATACTTTCGAACATAAAGAAAACCACCGTAGTTTATATATGGGTCCAATGGACCCTGACGGTAGTTATAGCTAGTTCTCTTTTTAGTAGACAAAGGGTTAACATTGTGCGTTGTTTCTACGGCAGTCTTACCGAGGTTTTGAACTGTGTATCTGTATCAAGTTCTGTTCTAACAGAACTTTAATTTGGGGGGTATGGAATGTGTTAACGAATGTTGTACAATTATATCTGTACGGGATTCTTTATGGTAAATGTCAATCTCGAATTTGTAGCTGATTTTTTGAATAGTTACATTAAAAAAATTAAAGCTATTGTTTACTTCAGATTCCATGGTAAATTCGAATAGAATTGACGAATTCCAGTAGCAAGTTTAAGTGTTTTTCCATCCCAGTAAAACAAAGCACAATATCATCTACGTACTATTACTTATTTCTATTTTAAATTATGGATCTTCATCAAGTAAAAACCGTATTAATCCAATTTCATAAAATTATTGAAAAAAGGGTTCTACCAAGTATCGTGGTAGTAAGATAAAGTAAGGTAAGGTACCGTTCGATAGTAAGTTGACCTTGCGAACACCTATTCAAACATTACTAGATCTGCTGTTAAAGCTCTGGGTTTTATCATTAGATTGTCCTGGAATTTCACAAATATTGGTACCATTAAATCTCTTTATTTCACATATGTCGTTAACAATTTGGAAAATACATCTTTAGGTATCCAGTTTATGATACACAAGTTGACATAAAATTGAACGAATATTTGAACTACTTAAGTTACAGATTGAACAGTGTATATCCAGAAGAAAATATAGACTAAGGAAATTCGATTTTAAGGCATGGATTGGAAATGATAACGGTACAAAGACAAAGAAAGTGCGCATTACTAGTGGCGAATCTTCTAAATAACAGGATCGACTAAAGATCGTTATTAACGCGAATAAATTTTTCAATTTTAATGGAATTAACTCAATTCTTTACTTGTGTATTATTATGGAGAATGTAAATCTTGTTGTTCTGTTTGAATTGTATCTGTTGGACAAAAAATAAATTGCTATTATTATATACATTTTTTAAATTTCTCCAAGCATTAAATAATGCTGAACACATACAAAATTATAGAAGTAACAGGGTTATATTAAAATAATTCACCAACTTTGCTTGCACTATAAAACGAGGACAATTCAAATTTGATCTACTTTTTATTTTTTCTGAAAATAACTGAAGAGATATTGCAACAAAGATACTTCGTATTAATCGAAATAGGCATGCTAGCTGACGCCATAAGCAATTGAATTTTGATTGTGTTAATACTGTCAGTTTTATTAACAATGTTGTACAATAAATGTGTTGAATTCTGTTGCGAAACATATAATTATTAAATTTCTTTTTCTTTCAATGGAGACTGTGGTTAAATAATAATTTAAAAAAGGTATATAACCCCTTACCACAATTATTAGTCGTATCCTAAATACGTATTTCGACAACTAAGTTGTCATCATCAGTAGGTAAAAACTACTAATTAAAGTCACACGGGGCACAATAAAGTAAAGTAAGATAAACGCTTCCGCACAACTACTATACACTGCAACCCTGTAAAGACTGTACTGTCAGTGACTTTAATTAGTAGTTTTTACCTACTGATGATGACAACTTAGTTGTCGAAATACGTATTTAGGATACGACTAATAATTGTGGTAAGGGGTTATATACCTTTTTTAAATTAAATTTCTTTTTATGAAAATATAAAAGCGACACTAGAGACTTTATAAACAGTTTGAAGAAAAGTATATATCACTCAGAAATGTCTTTGACTGGTGTAAATCCTTCCAGAATGGCCGTTAACGCGTGTCTAATTTTCCGCACGCTTCCCGTCCAGCGTCTGGTGAGTCTTGGAAACATCTAAAAGGCTAACCAGCTGACCCGAACTAATAGGTGATTATCTTTGAAGAATATTTACTAGAATTATAAACACTAATGTCGGTAGTGTTCACACTATTGTCTACGACAAGGATATTTTGAAACATACTTGAGTAGGCAACAACCTCACCAATTTTGTATAATACAAAACGAGGATACAGACGATGAAAATGAGGTAGTGCCAGATCATTTCATAGAAACGCAGTTACGTGCAGAAGCTGAGGTTGGACGAATTACCGACCAGAACAATGATTGTGGGTCCACTAGCGAGGATCACAATATTCAAGATGCAGATCAAAGAGACACCTGTACTGACAAAGACCTTACCTACGACTTCTTTGATAATAATAATATTCAGTGGCTAAAGGATGATATAGTCGAATCACAAAAAAAGATTCCTGTTGGAGATTACCGTGCTTATAAAGATAAATCTGCTTCAGAACTGTTCGAATTATTTTTTACTGAATCCGTGGTTTTATTATTAGAAGATGAAACAAGAAGATATGTATTGGCTCAAAATTTTCCTAACCCTAACATCACCAAGGGAGAATTGAAATGCTTTCTGGCAATACTAGTGATAAGTGAATACAATGAGTGTCCAGGTAAAAGGTATTATGGGGACTCGGAGGGCGATATGCGAAATAATGCTATTTATATTTGCATTTCCACGACAATAATAAAATCAACCCTGCTGATAAACTTTGGAAATTACGACCACTGATTAATAAAATTCAATCTGCATTTTGCAGTCATTTCGTGCCAGAGGAGCATATCGATTATGATGAGTCGATGATCAGATATTACGGGCATCACGGATGCAAACAGTTTATTAGGGGAAAACCAATTCGTTTTGAATATAAGGTGTGGAGTATGAACACAAAAAAGGATATCTTGTGTCTTTCGAAGTTTGCCAAGGAAAACGTGTTGCTGACAAGCCTGAAAAAGAACGACACTTTGGAAAAGCAACTGCCCCTTTCGTTACAATGATTGAAGGTTTACCGCAACGGCAGCTTCCATATAAATTTTATATTGATAATTTGTTTTCCAGAATTACTCTCTATGACTTTCTCCAGCAAAATGGCTACGGTGTCACAGGCACATTTCGGGACAATAGGATCCCCAAGAACTGTCCTCTGAAGTCGAAAGTACAAATGAAAAAGTTTCCAAGAGGAACCTACGATACTTGTATTGGAAAAGACGTGGGCATCTTGTTTGTCCGGTGGGTGGACAATAACATAGTCACTGTTGCTTCCACTAACTTTGGTATTCAGCCTTTATCAAACGTAAAATACTAGTTCCTAGACCACATCGTCTATGACAATACAATAACTTCATGGGTGGGACAGACCAAATGGACCAGAATATTGGCAGATATCGAATTTCTATCAGGGCAAGAAGTGGTATTGGTGTATTTCTACATGGCTTGTAGATGCTTGGATTTTGAGAAGAAAATCTATGGGAGTACATTCTGATCAATTGTCTTTCCGGTGATAAGTGGTCAATTTTTATGTGCATAAATATGGCATGGAACCCTACGCAGCTGGCAGAACTTCAATTTCCAAAAACAGTGTTTCTTGTAACCGAGTAGATGGTCTTGTTCGATATGATGGACAGAATCATCTGCCCCGAAGTGTTCCTGGGAGAGAGCTGTGCAGGAGAAGGTTGTACCTCTGTAGTACGTACATTGTGTAATAACTGTGAAGTCGGGATGTGTATAGATTGTAATGTTATATTCCATACTAAGACATACTAAATATTTTATAATAATTCAATAAATTGATATTATTTTATGTCAGAAGAGGAAGTCCTAGCGTTATATGCTAACAGCAGTTTTTTGTTGCTTTCAGTAAAAATATGAGTAAACTTTCATTTTTTATACCGATTATATAATTTTCTCATCATAATTATTCAATTTCACATGGATTTTCAACCGAAAAAAATTGCGGTTCTCAAGGGCTAAATCAGATTCAAAATCAGCATGAAAAAAGACATAAACAACACGTATTAGTGTACAAGAAATCCAAACTCTGTTAACCTGTGTAATTAGTTACCTTAGTGGAATCCATACGATAAATATTTAATAATATAAAATATTATTAAAAATATGGTGTGAAGAACACAATAGAAGTTCATTATTAATATCTTTGTAAAGGCATCCTTGTCCAGAGACTCAGATACGTATTTCATCATTCTACAGATTCGACAGTACGGCCCTGCTGAAGAAGGATACATTCACAAAAAACAAATTCGCTATCTCTCAGAAATTATAAAGACCAAGCGTAGAGGTACATTCAGCGCTGCATATTAGCAACCAGCCGAGGCAACTAACTCTGTCTACATAACAACTGTAGAACTAACTAAGTGTTTCCATCAGATGGCACCGCCGTATCTCTAGAAACTGTATTATCATGTCTTCACTACTCTTTACTGATCAACCGCATGCGTATATAACAAACAGAATAAGTTGAAACATACTTGAGTAAGCAAAAACCTCACCAATTTTGTATAATATCCTTCTCTAACAGGGGTGTACTGACGCATATGTAGAAATATGAAATACGTATCTGTATCTCTGGCGAAGGATGCGTTAAAAAATATTAATAATGAACTTGTATTGTGTTCTTCACACTAGATTTTTAATAATATTTTATATTATTAAAAAATACTTTTGTAGTCTACGATAAGCTTAAATTTAGTAAAGTAGCGCTGGGTGGGTTCCAAAACAAAGCACTTCAAGTTTGCAGAGAACTCCGACTTCGCTTCGAGTATGAAGGCGATGACTTTTTGTCACGTATCATAACTAATGATACCTGGCTACACCATTATAACTGGACTGCGGAACAGACGCTATCCTTTAATGAGATATGCAGGCGCGGAGACAGAGACGGTTTAGCTTAAATAATAAAATTGATGCAATATTCGCTCATAGCCCCAATTATAATGTCCTGAAAGACTTTTGTAGTAATGTTCAAAATACGGAAATCGGTAGATATATGAAATTTAAAGATTATTATTTCTATACGCACTCACTAGTTCTGATATTGAGCGAAGTTTTTCTATATTTAAATACATACTATCCAATAAAAGAACGCACTTTACAGAACAAAGTTTAGAATATATTGTAATAATTAATGTGAATGAAAAATGTTTACTGTGGTGACAAAGCATTCACTTTAATTATAGGTAATATAATTAATTTCTAGTTTAAACTTTATCAATATTTTGAATTTTTTCACTGTATAAAGTAAATGCATTTTGTATATATACGAGGGCTATTTTTTTTTCAAGGTCCGATCGGTCGTGAAATTAAAACCACAGTGAAATTCAAATATGTTTTATTTGTAACATTTAGGTACACCTCCCATCTACTTCTCTACATAGTCGCCGTTCCGATTTAGGAATTTTTCGTAGCGCGGTATCAACTTTTCAATCCCCTCTTCATAGAAGGTAGCCGCCTGTGCTTTCAGCCAAGTTTATACGCTGGTCTGCAGCTCATTGTCTGTAGCAAAATGGTGTCCTCCTAAGCTCTTTTTCATACGAGGAAAAAGATGGAAATCGGAAGGAGCTAAGTCCGGGCTGTATGGAGGGTGATCGAATACTTCCCATCTAAAACGCTGCAGGAGGTTCTTTGTTGCATTTGCAGTATGGGGCCGAGCGTTGTCATGAAGAAGAACAAAGCCTGATGACAACATTCCTCATCGCTTGTTCTGAATTGCCCTTCGTAGATTTTGAAGAGTCACGCCGTATGAGGCTGCTGTGATGGTCGTACCACGTTCCATGAATTCCACCAAGAGAACTTTCGGTCCCAGAACACAGTAGCCATACACTTTCTGTTGGAAAATGTTCGCTTAAACTTCTTTGGTTTTGATGGGGAAGAATAATGCATCCACTGTTTGGATTGCTCCTTTGTTTCTTCCGTTTCGTAAAGAACCCATGTTTCGTTGCCTGTGACAATTTTGCTCAAAAAATCTTCTCCTTCATCATGGTAGCGCTGAAGAAACGTTAAGGCGGCACCCATTCGCTGTGTTTTGTGATGGTCGGACAGCATCTTGGGAACCCATCTCGCACACAATTTGCGGTACTGAAGTGTCCCACCCATGATGGTGTACAGAGCTGACCTTGACATTTCGGGAAACGACTCATGCAACACAGAAATTGTGAACCGACGATTTTCTCTAATCGCCTGATCCACTCACTGAACGAGATCTTCATTGGTTGACATTCGCTGCCTTCCCTGACCGCCTGCATCATGAACGTCTGTACGCCCTGCTTCAAAGTTCCTGCACCATTGCCGCACTTTACTATCACTCATGAATGTTTCACCATACACATTACACATTCATTGGTAAACTGTAGCTGCGTTGCACCCCTCCGCATGAAGAAATCGAATTACTGCACGCAATTCATATTTGGCGGGTGACGCTATTGTTCTCGGCATGTTTACGTGTACACTGCCCGCTTGTAACTGACATGTACAACGTGACGCGATCTGCTGTTATACTAGAGACACTGCGCAATACATCTGCGCAAAGCTTCATCTGATTGTCATTGTGGTTTTAATTTCACGACCGATCGGACCTTGAAAAAAAAATAGCCCTCGTATATATCTGGAATTAATTTCAATTCAAGTTAGTTTAAATTCATTTAACTTCAGTGTTTTATTTATTTTCGTAAAAATAAATTTCCGTATATACATTTCATTGCCTTTATTACGACCCTGGCAAAATATATTTCACAACTCCGTCTGTTTGCATTAAAAGACATACAAATAGAGAACTTTTATCAATACCATCGTGCTATAACATTCATATATACATGTTAAGTTGATCGATTGTACATTGTCGGCACCGATGAATCACACCCGATACGGGATAGCGCCGTCTCCGCAGTCTAATTATAACCCAGAAAGTGAAAATGTTGTCATGTAATGACGTCATTCAACCACACCTCTGGGACGCTATTGGACCAATCTGCGTTAATTTTCTCGAAAAAAATGATTAATTCAACTTATAACAATGAGCTTCTTGAAAAGAAGATTGGCTAAATTGGGCCCCTCGAAATGTTCCTGAGAGATTTGCCTCTAATGGGGAAATGCGGTGAACAATTTTGACATATTTTGATAACTTTTCCATAATACAGTAACTAGGATATTCGACATTTAATAGCTCAAAATTGGTTTAAGATACGGATATCATATGATATATTTATGAAATCAGAAAAAAAAAGTTCATTATGAAAATTTAATAAAATATTATTCATACAAAAGTATTTTTAATAATATAAAATATTATTAAAAATGGGGTGTGAAGAACACAATACAAGTTATATATTTGTGAATGTATCTCCTCTCCAGAGACGCAGATACGTATTTCACCTTTCTACAGGATCGTCGGTACGCCCCTGCTGGAGAAGAGATACATTCAACCAAACATAACTACCTTGCTATCAACCAGCAATTATTAAGACAGAGCGTGAAAGAATATTCAGCGCTGTCTACATAATAACTGCCGAACTAAGCAACGTGTTTCTATAGACGGTAACAACCATATCTATAAAAAACTGTATTATCGTGTCTTCACTACTCGTCGGGCGAACCGAATGCGTATATAACAAAATAATTTGAAACATACATGAGTGGGTAAAAACAACACCAATTTGTATAATACAAAAGTATTTTTAATAATATAAGATATTATTAAAAATGGGGTGTGGAGAACACAATACAAGTTATATATTTGTGAATGTATCTCCTCTCCAGAGACGCAGGGGCGTACCGACGATCCTGTAGAAAGGTGAAATACGCATCTGCGTCTCTGGAGAGGAGATACATTCACAAATATACAACTTGTATTGTGTTCTTCACACCCCATTTTTAATAATATTTTATATTATTAAAAATACTTTTGTATTATACAAATTGGTGTGGTTTTTACCCACTCATGTATGTTTCAAATTATTTTGTATTTTAATTATCAATTAAAATAAATGTTATTTTTTCTGTATCCCATTGAATCTGCACGCCACTTTATTTATGATGCCATGTAAAGAAAACTCAGTCACAGCCATACAACTTTTATTTGAAACATTTTTTTGTACGTGCAATAATGAGAATGATATAGGTGGGTAATTTATAATGAATAACCCTGCACATACAACGCATACACTTTCATCTTGCAGCTTGCACTTAGGTGAAATTCCTTTAAAGATAGAAACTAAAACACGCCCGCTATATTATTAAAAGGAACATTCTCACACCAATCATAAATTGCTTATTCCAACATGGAAGTTTCACATATTTATATTCTAATACCATTACTCTACTCGTGCGTTGTTGTAAAAACTCTATGCCCATTAATACGAGCCATTACAAGTTAATATTTGTACGCTCATTAATATATTTGTGTAAATTTACACCTCCATGTTTATGGAGCAAATAGAGAATTTAGGTCGTCTATAAAACGAACAATAGCATCCTAATAAACAAATATTTACGTAACTGTGGCAATCCACATTAAACTTTATTTTATTAAATAAGCTAAGACGGTCGGCGAGTTTCCTATGTATAGTACATTCACATCTATACTAAATGCGAAAACAAATTGTTGTTATTTATACTATTATCGCGAAGTATTTAGAAAAGTAATTAGAATTAATTTCAATCGAAACTGGAATATAGGTCACGTGTTCACGTGCGTACTGCAACGCGACCCGAACGTATGTGTAAATATTTACAATTATTGACATATTTTACTTGCATATAAACAAAAAATAAAATTATACCGGAAATTTTATTTTATTGCGTGACATGAAAACTACTTTCTATTACTTGTGTTCAATACTTTTTAGTAAAATTATTTGTTTTCTCGTGTGTAGAAATAAATGAATATTTCCTTTTCTAAATATTATAAAATGAAAACGTTAAAATGTATTAAGAATAAACACCTTCTTCTTATGCTTATGTTAGGTCATGGCTTGTTATTACAGTGCATTTTCTTGGGACGTCCTTCCACTTTATTGGAGGTATTCCTACTGGTCGTCTTCCTAGTGGTTTTTCATCTCTGGCGATTTTTGCTAATCTTTCTCCGTTCATTCTCTTTACTTGTTGGTTTCATTCTCTTCTTCTTTGCTGAGACCACCGAACAGCATCTCCTACTGTGCATGTTTCTCTGGTTTCATTGTTTCGTATTCTGTCTCTTAGCGTATTACCTGTGATAGATCGTAATGTTCTCATTCCTGTTGATATCAGAATTCTTTTAGTTTCTGCAGTATCTACCCTTGCTTCGACTGCATACGTTAAAAGCGGTCTTACGCACGTTTTATAGATGCGGACCTTACTTTCTAAACTGGCGTTTTTGTTTCTTCACCACATCCTTCAAGCATCCTGAAACTTTGGCCGTCGCTAGGGGCTAGGTCCGGTGAATATGGAGGATAACAGACTAATTCGTAGCGCAACTCATTCAATTTGGACACGACGAAGCGGGATGAATGATCCAGTGCATTGTCGTGGTGGAAACTTTTTTCCACAGCAAATGAGGCCGTTTCTCCTTCAATACTGCATCAAATCGGGCCAATAAATCGCTGAAGTATTGCACCGAAATCGTCTTTCCCTTCTGCAAATAGTCGATGAGGATCACACCTTGGGAATCCCAAAAAATGGTCGCTATAACCCTTCCGGCCGATAGAACGGTCTTTGCTTTCTTCGGAGGCGATTTGCCTTGAAAAATCCACTGCTTCGACTGTTCTTGGTCTCCGGTATGTAGTGGTGGATCCAAGTCTCATCTATGGTTACGAAAGGCATGAAGCAATCCCTTGGATTGCTTTGGATCCTGGCCAGACACTCCTCCGAAACGGTTTCCCAATTTCGTTTTTGCTCCGGTGTGAGTAAACGCGGTACCCTTCACGCCGAAAGCTTTTGCATACCCAAAATTTCGTGTAGGATATGGCCAACGCGTTCTTCTGAGATGCCTGTTGTCTCTGCCATCTCTTTCAGCTTCAATCGGCGATCGGCTAACACGACATCATGAATCTTGTCGACCATTTCATCGTTGGTAGCGGTTTTTTGGCGTCCACTGCGTGATTCGTTACTTGAGCTTGTGCGGCCTCGTTTGAACTCGCTCACCCAGAAGCTGATGGTCGAAAATGATGGAGTAGATCCGCCATGAACCTCTAGCCAAATATTTCGAATTTCCGTGGCCGTTTTCCCAGCCATCCAGAAGTGTTTTACCACTGCACGAAATTCGATTTTATCCATTTTTGCCAAACCACCAGACTTGCTACACAAAGCACACTCTTAAACAACAACTATTGACAGTAGACGTCTGAAATTTTGACAGTTGCCATAAAAAAGGTTGCCCTTGCTGGCCAATGAATCTACTTCAACCTTCGTGCGCCATCTCTTGCCGATTCCGGAAACATTTCATGTCGCCCTCGTTTAAGATTGATTACATTATATTGACATTTCCTAACCTATTTACTTACGTAATGTTATATTAACCTAGTTACTCTATTAAATAAGAATGTGAAATATGCAACAATTAATGAGGACGTGTTTCGTCAAATAAGTGTTACATTGAATATGTAGAAATGGGTATCCTACTTTAGTTATTACAAGACATCTCTCATACTGTACCATTTCAATAACATCTTTAATCCATCATAAAATATTGTTTTCGTCTCTCTGCAAAATAGTTCTCTACAGCTGCTTTAAGTTCATCATCCCTGAATTTTGTCCCCTAAGTGTTTTTTTTTTAGATTAAAAAACAAAAATAGTCACTGGGTGCTAAATCTGGACTATAAGGTGGGTGTTTAATTTCTTCAAAATCCCAATCAACAAGAACAGCTTTTGAAAGCCTCGACTTGTACACTGATGCATTATCGTGGAGCAACAAGTTACCTCGTGTGAGTTTTACGCGTCTTTTCCCTTTAATAGAATGTCTGAGAGCTTATCAAGCTTATAATACCCTCAATTTATCGTACTAGCTTTATTCAGATAATCAACCACTTTAAACTTTTTGGGGGTGATCCGAGCCCTTAATATGCGACTGTATCGATTCTTGAGTCGATTCTCGATCAAAAGCCAGATTATGGAGTAATGTTTAAGCTCTAGTGACAAGTCGGTCGATTATTTACACGTCTCTAGCCGAAATCTTGGCTCCAAACTCCTCCACAATAGTAATTTTGATCATGTCTTGTAATTATAATCAATTGTTTCTCTGGAATTACTTTCACAATTTTATAATACACAAACTCTAGTGAGGTTTTAATGAATATCTGCTTGTTATGGGAGTTTCACGCATATACGAGGGGCCATTTTTATCTTTTCCTTTAAATTTTAATGCAATTTCCAATTATGTATTTTCTTAAAATCACATATGCTTTGGTAACTTGTGCGCCGATTTACAAAAGATTTTCCGTATTATTAAATTTATTATCTGTTATGTTATAAATGAACAAAATCGAATACAGAACCGTTATACAGTTCCTTACAAAACAAGAAAAAGCTCCAAAATAGTTATTTATGCATCAAGGGCGTTATGGCTATTATATTGCGCTGAGGTCGACCTTAAATCAGTCCGAGGGCTTCTGGCTTGTGGATGAATGTCGACCGAGGGAAATATAATTGCCATAACGCCAGTGGTTCATACAAAATTTTATTTAGCACGAAAAATAAATTTCTTAAGCGGAAAATTCAAATTCCATTGGAAAAGTTTCGAGATTTCTGTCAACTGTCATTTCTTTGACAGTCGTTACGCATCTAATATAACTCCTTGATTCAATGATTTATCCTACGTATAAATATATTTCTCTTTGAAGTATGCCATGGATTAATGAAAGTTATATCATTTTAAATGACAGTTGTTTACACTTTGATGTTTTCAAGTTGTCAATGTTAAGATACTCTTAATTTGATTCAAGAATGCTAAAGTTTTCCTTCTTTCTTTAGACTTTCTTAAAAACTAAATTTATTATATATAAAAAATGTATATCCTTTCTTCTCAGCCCTTATTTAGACACAACATTAAAAACTGTAAATAAATTACCAGGCGTTATGGGCCATAATGCCCGGTTATTGTGTCCACGAGCGTTATCACCGTGTTTACGGTAACCATATAATGAACAAATAATACTTAAATGAAAAATAAATTATTTTTAAAGAAATGTTGGCTGTGTATGGGAATGATTGTCCTTGCAAGTCAATCATTTGCGCGTAGCCAAAATTGTTTAAGCATAGGCGCGATCATTGAATGATCATTCCGTCTTGATGCCGTTAATAATGTGATCGCTTCAGATGTTGAAAAAAAGCAAGTGTGTGATAATGGAAGAGAAAGGATTAAATAAACGATAATTAGCATGTTTACTAGATGTTTCAGGAAGAACGGTCTGACAAAAAAATTAGAAAAGTTAGTGCAAGAGGAGTTCCACGAATGGTTTCGCCTTTGCAAATGCGTGACTGTGTAGAGACGTGTGAATTCTTAGCTCTTTGTGGGAACGAGCCAGATTTAAGTATCAACAGACTCGTTGCTGGAGATGAATCCCGGATCATCATTATGATCCAGAATCGAAATAAGAGTCGAAGCAGTTAAGGGCTCGAACCCTCCAAGAAGTTTAAAGTCATCCGTTTTGCGGAAATATAACGTTTTTTGGGGCTGTCAAGGAATTTTACTGATTGATTCTTTGAATAAGAGTAGTACCGTAAACAGAGAATATTATTTAAACTTGATGCGTCCCATCGTCTCAGAGATTCTGCTAAAGTAAAAAGACGCAGAAAACGTCTTGTTGTTTCACAGCAAGGCACTAGTACACAGGTCAAGACTTTCCAAAACCGCTCTTGCTGATTGTGGCTTTGAAGAAATTGAACACCCACCATCTTATTGTCCAGATTTAGCAACTAGAGACTACTTTTTGTTTACAAATCTCAAAAATTCACTTAAGGGTACACAACTTAGAATGACATCACCGTAAAAATTATTTGTATAACATTGATTACAAATCGTATTCGGTGGACTATTAATGTCCTTCAAGCCTGTTTTACGCAAATTAAATAATTTATGAATCGAGCCATTCATGATTGCATTACTGTAACAATAACTAAAAATATTCGATAAGTGCCACAAGTGTCATAAGTGTCAAAAAGCGTCCCACACAAATTTCTCTCCATAAGTTTGTTAAAACTGTTAGAAATCGTTTTAAGTTACGATAAAAAGTAAGCTGAGAAGATTTGACGAGAAAGATGATGAGGAAATTGATGCAGATCACAAAAAATGTACCCAAAAACAAAAAGATCTCATGACTCAGTTTGATGGCAATTTTCACAACTTTTAGAAGAGATAGGTTATAAACTTGAATGAGAAATCTACGTCACCTGTTGAGTTAAATACTATTTTAAAAAGCTGGGAGTCGTGAAACATATGTGGAATTCAACAGCAAAAATGATTACAAAACTGTCCCAATGTCAGTTTTTCAAATTCTACATTTCAATTTGTTATAAAATAATATTTCTGCTGTAAATAAAAATTTTCATTTGTTTAAAATATTCACTTCCATAACTAGTACAATATTCGATGCAATTTTTACCAGTCCAATAACCGCTGCAATATTTTTTATTAATGCTCTGTTAACGCTAATGTCTTTTGTTTTCATGCCTAGTCAACCAAGATAAAAACGTCGCCTCGTACATAGATAAAGTTTTATTAGCCGACATCATTACACTCAAGGGTAAAAAAATATTCAATTTAAACGGTGACTTACATGCAAATGAAAACATGATTTTGCATTCATAAATCTTCATTTACAAACATGTAAAATGGGGGTCCATTTTTTTCTAAACTTGTCGCTGTATTGAGGAGCACGGCATATTCTTTTACTCTTTAGTTACTAGCAAATCTACAAATTATGACATATTATATAATGTTCCAACTTATATGAATGGTAGTATATATAAAAGAGACAAATTAATTTTGGCATGTACCTGTTAAATAATTATTTAACTGTATAATTTTGTTATGCATTTAGTAAGATTATCAATATGCTGTTTTTACTGTTTCTAGAAATAAAGGTATTATATAGATAAAATATTGTGTTGTCCTTAATCTAGTATTATTGTATTTTCAATATTGCTGTCTGTTTCATCGAAAATTGTATAATTCTGTATGGTTTTAATATGTTATATTTAGAATATAATTATATCCTATTTATCAATGTATCAATTCAACATGGTTTCATTTGTAAAAGGTCTACAGCGACAAATGCTAAGCTATTATTTATGCCGATTTCCCCCACCATTCTGACAATATTGGACATATAATTTTGCCTGAAAATCATGCATATTTGGTATGAATACTTATATACTTAAGCTTTTAGATACGCGCGCACTCAATCGAGAGAATTACGGTTTTTTTTTTGTTAAATTATATTGCCATGCCATATACTATATTTAAACTACTATATTTAAATTACTATTGTGCTTCTTAGGGCTGTTTTAAGTATTAGACTTTGCAATATTTATTTGACATTGTGGTAGCCTTTCATTTGTTCAGCGTATTTTTGCTGTATCTGGAGTTATCTGTTGGGCAATAACTAAATAATGGTTATTTTTTATACAAGACGATAAAATTGTATTTTATTGACGAGCGGAAACTGTTAATTAACGAGTGAATTAATTTTCGCGAGTCGATAATGAAATTTTATCCTCGTGTGTAAAATTCTATTTTTTTTTATAACAGATATTACAGAAAAAAAAAAGAATTTTTATACATCAAAAATTTATATATTTGTTTATTGTTTGAAAAAATATTTGTTTCGTTCAAACTATACAAGCATTTACTCTAAACCACTGGTTCCCAAAGTGGGCGATAACGCCCCCTTGTGGGCGCTGCAGGTCTAAATGGGGGCGGGGAGGAGACTCTTAGACACCGACTGAGCTCTCGACTCTCGACGCGTCGAATGAGATAAACGAGTTTATGCATGTTTGTCTTATTCCTGTCGGTGCGTGCTGCTTATGCAATCCTATATAAACAACGTAATATTTATTTTATTTTCATTTGCGGTTTCGCGCGTAATAGATAAGCAGTACTTAAGTTCAACACTTACTTACGTATTTCTCAAAACAAAACAATGTCGGAAGTAAAAAAGAAGAGACGGCAATACTGTGCGGAATATATTAAATTCGGATTCATTGAAAATCCTAAAAACCCATCGTCGTCTTTGTGCCTTCTATGTCTAAAAACATTTTCGAATGAAGCTATGAAGCCTTCAAGACTGCAAGATCATTTGAATAAAATGCATCCAGATAAGAAAGACAAGAATGTAGCATATTTTCAAGACCTAGAGAAGAAGCATAATACTCAGCCAAGTATAGCAAAACTCTTTTCGGCGGCTGCTAAGCAAGATGACGACGGACTTCGAGCTTCGTACAATATCTCTTTGTTAATTGCTCAAAAAGGCAAACCACACAACATCGGAGAAGAGTTAATTTTGCCAGCAATAAAGGTAGTAATAACTACTGTGCTTCATAAACCGGCCGCAGATATTATCCGAAAAATTCCTTTGAGTAATAATTCTGTGCAAAGACGAATTGATGAAATGGCTGGAAACATTGAAGAATCATTGTGCAATCATCTGAGGACTAGTCAATTCTCAATTCAGCTCGATGAGTCCACTTTACCAACTAATGAAGCATTGTTACTGTGTTACGTGAGGTTTATTAAAGATGAGAAAATATGTGAATATAAAATATATGAATTGTTTGCTAGAAATTTAGAGACCGATACAAAAGGCGAAACCATTTTCAATACATTGGGAAAGTTTTGTGATGAGAATGAGATTCCCTTGAAAAATATATCAGTTGCTACGGATGGCGCTCCGGTTATGACAGGGTGCCATAGAGGCTTCAGAGCGTACGTAAAAAATAAAATTCCAGATGTCCTTGCTGTACATTGCGTTATTCATAGACAACATTTGGTTGCTAGAAATTTAAGTGAACGACTATTTCAATCACTGCAATATGTCATCAAAGCAGTGAATAAAATCCGTAACTGCTCTTTGAATGATAGATTATTTCATCAGCTTTGTGTTACTAATGACGAAGATTTCAACCGTTTGTTGTTTCATACCGAAGTTCGTTGGCTATCAAGGGCAATTGTCTGACTCGATTTTACAACCTGTTTGACTCTGTGATAGAGTTTTTGGAAACTAAAGATACAGAATTGCGCAACAAGCTCATTACATCAAAAAATGATATAGCTTACATGACAGACCTGTATAAATTGTTGAACAACATGAATCTCCAACTGCAAGGCGATGAACTAAATTTAATTAAAACAAAAAATGTCGTTGCTGCTTTCGCAGCCAAACTGCTTCTACACAAAAAGAATATGGGCAGACGTGAGTTTCACAATTTTCCGAATTTAACAGTATCCTGCAGTAACGACGACTTGTTTGCCTACTGCCAACATTTGGAAAACCTCCACATTGACTTCACCGAACGATACCAGGATATTTTGAACTTGGAAATACCAGACTGGGTGTTGGATCCGTTTTCAAATGTCAACACAGCAATATCACCACATCTGGAAGAAGAACTTATAGAATTGACAACGAACGAGAAAATAAAAATCAAGTTCAAAAATGGCTACCAAGAATTTTGGCTACAAAAACCGATCCCGCAATTGTACCCTGGATTGTGGTCAATCGTTCAACGATTCTTGATAGCATTCCCATCGTCATATTTCTGTGAACGTGGATTTAGTGCTGTGGCAACGCTGCTTACTAAAAAGAGAAATCGTTTGCATGTTACCGAACGTGGTGACTTGCGGCTGTTCTTGAGTAAATTGGAACCTGATATCAACAAACTTATTAAACAGCATCAGATTCATCCTTCACATTAGTTTTTATATTAGAATCGATTATGTTTGTTTTATTTTGAATTTTGAATAAAAGATACTTTGTCTGAATACTATAAAGTTGCGTTTCAATAATCATTCTCATTGGCAGGTGTAGCCCGTAAAAGTTAACTTGAGACCTGAGCGCCGTTGTGTACTACCTACTACGCTCAGGTCTCAAGTTAACTCATTCATTCTAAACGAGACTTTTACTATAACAGTATAACACTATAACCAATAGTAAAAGTCTCGTTTAGAATTAATGTTTAATCTCCGCTAATATAGCTCACAATAATTAATTTAATTTGAAGTTATAGTGGTTTTTAAGTAGGTGAAAAAATGGGGGCGCTAAAAAATAATTTATTCTCGAAGTGGGCAGTAGACAAAATAAGTTTGGGAACCACTGCTCTAAACGAAATACACAGTAAATGGATGAAAAAATTAGTGACTTTGAAATGCTAGACGTAGAAGAAAAGGCGTTGAAATTATTGCCCTAAAAGTCGCGAATTTTGTTCCCAGAAGTGGAGAAGTTTTCATAAATACAAATCGCGAAACCATGTAATTCTTTTAATTTAAATAAAAGTATGAAAAACTAAAGTATTTTATCTACCTTTGCTGTTAAAATGCTACTTTATCTACCCTTGCGTTTAAAATACTACTTTATCGATTCAAAATAATATATCAAATGACATTTTAACACCTGCTATAAAAAAAATAATATTATTTCGCACTTGGATTGGTAGCAACTTCACCTTTCTACTTTTTCTAAAGTTCGGTTTTTATTTTCTTTTATTTTTAATTAGCTGCCCGGAGCCCAGCGTTGCTCAGACACATTCTATAGAAAAACTAAAACTTCCTTTGTGTTAACTGCCATTATCCGAAATAATATTTTTGTTTATTCTCTAGCTAAACAGCGAATCAATCATATTTTATTATAATCAATCACTCCAATGCCTTTGGATCCACAATATTCTTCGTTATTCCATCTGGTGATAAACAAACAGAGCAGATGGTTTCCCAATTAGCGAACATGCTACATATTGCTGTGTTCTCTTCTAACCAAGATAAATTGAATAATTAAATAAAGTTGAAAACAGTAATAAAAATTTTAAAACAAAAAAATTTTAAATATCAACATCGTCATATAACAAATTTAAGGTTTATTTTTACGTAAAGTTTCTTGTTATTTTCTGTAATAAGTTTTTATATGCAACGGTGCAGTTCGTGTTAAAAAAAACACATCTGTGTATATTTAGTAAAGTTATATTGTATGTGAAATGTCATGTAAATTAGTATATTTCTTTACATTCTGGTTAATAATTGTTAATAACTTAGAATTTAAATCATGCTTTATATACCAATTTATAAAAGAATATTTTTAACTTATAGTAAGCTTCATAACCACTAGAGTGGACCAATCCGGAGCGAAAGCAGAGGCGTGACTAACGAATTGGTTCCCGCGTGCCCCATCGTACATACGATTACTTAGTATGTTGTTCACGGTCATCGTGTGTACACGTATAATAGCAGCAGGAAAGTGTATTCTGTGTATTTAATAATGTTGAAGGAGCGTACAGTAAAAAAACCGCTATCATCAAAGTTAGTCAATAGGTTTATTGAGAACCATCCTAGTTTATCTTACAATGGGGTAAATGTAAAATGTTTAGTGTGCAATATATATATAAACCATTTAACAAAATCAAATTTGCAACGCCACGTGCATAGCGCATGACATAAAGATAGAGACACTGGTGCCGATACAAAATACGAAGTGTTCTTATTTGATTTGTGTACAATGATGGTTGTGTGTAATTTTCCGTTTACTTTGTTACGCAATGATTCGTTTATTTCATTTCTTGAAAAATATGGCAATGTAGAATTACCGAGCTGCACCCACTTACGACGTTATTTAAAATCTGTTCGTGTACATTTAGAAAATAAAATTAAGGCTGATCTGAAAAATAAAAAAAGTGTGGTTGAGTGTGGATGAAACTGATAGCAAAAAAAGATCTGTACTTAATGTTATGGTGCGTAAAATGGAACCAAATCAATCGCCATCCTCAATTTTATAAGCTAGCAGACAAATAGAAGAATGTATTGCGCGGGTAATTTCAAAAGTGATGTTATTTCCAGAGATCAAATCCCAATGTTTGTGACAGATGGTGCCGCAACCATGCTTTCTGTAGGTCGGTCTCTTAAGGAACAGTGTGGTAACTTTTTACATATTACATGTAAAATCCATGCCCAACATCTTGCAGCAGAACGGATCCGTAAATGTTACCCAAATGTAGATGCGTTAATATCGAGTACAAAGGCAGTATTCCTGAAATCTCCAAAACGTATTCGCAAATTTCACGAATTGTGTCCCCATACCCCTGAGCCACCACAGCCGATTCTGACACGATGGGGAACATGGCTACGAGCGGCATTTTACTATCATAAATATTTTGAGGATGTAAAAAAAGTGGTTTTATTATTAAATCCGAAAGATAGTGCCGCTATCGAAGAAAGTCGGAAAAAATTTCAAAATAGTCAGGTTAAAAGTGATTTACAAACTATTCACAACAATTACTTCGGAATAGTGCAAGCATTAGAAAACCTACAAAATTATTCGTTATCGTTACAGGAATCAGTGCTAGTTGTGAAAGATACACACGCACAACTATGTTCGATAGAAGACGCAAGAAATGAGTGTATTTTAAGTAAGTTTGAAAGTGTTTTAGATAAAGATTTAGATTTTGCCAGACTTAGACAAATTTGTGAAGGTTCGTCTACAGATGTGTTAAGTTGTTTCAAAGATTATTTTAATTATGCAAACATCACATCACTAGATGTGGAGCGATCGTTTTCTTTATATAAGCACATATTTTCCTCACGGCGGACGCGTTTTCGAGAAATAACTTTGGAGACGCACCTTATGTTAACAATATTTCATCGCGCTTCTCCAGATTTTCGAGTCACGGAAAACGCATAAGACGGTAAGTTTTTTTTTAATCATCTAATTACATACATTTTAGATTTTATTTTTTATACGTATTATCGAGAACGTTTCATAATCTAGAAAAAACGTCTTACATTTTTTTTGTATCTAACATAATACCAGCTCCGTTCGTGATAGTATATCCCTAGATATTAATAATGTTTCGCATGCGGGAACCAATTCGTTAGTCACGCCTCTGCTTTCGCTCCGAATTGGTCCACTCTAATAATCACTACTTGAATTTTACAAAATCTCTTAAATACATAAATATTGTTTTTGTAACAGTTACGATGTACGTAAAATTTCAAACAAGATAACGTGAATTGTAAAGAAAACACGGCGTCGGACGGTAAAAAAGGAACACTTAAAAATAAGAAAGCATTTAAAATATTAAACATTATTGGAAAGAAATATTAAAGAAAGCATAGATCGGTACAAGAACGAAAGTTTTGAAATATGGAATATTATTTGCAAGAGTATTTTACTTAAAATGTATTTGATAATGAATTGACTTCACGGGGCATATATAAAGAAAATTTCTCAAGGAGAGAGACACTTATCGAAATTTCGTTTCAAAGCGGTGGTCTAAAAATTAAATTTTTGTTTTTGATTAAGTCTTTAGGATTTTGATATTTAGTTATATAGAAAACAGTTTCATTTAATTTCAATTTATTAATAAATAATAATAATATATCCGTCATTTAGTTTATTTTATTTTATTTTTGTAAGAAAGCTAAGAATGGATTAATATCACGAGGAATTTTATCAGATGCACAGTAATGAATTCGACAGGTAAACTATGTAACAAAGAAACGCAAGACTTTGAAGTACTAAAATTAAATTTATATTGTAAGTAGGGAAAAAATCTCACGAACATTTAAAGATATCTGGGTTTAGAACTCGAAATTTTAAACTCTCGTTAAATATATGAGATACTAATTAAAATATAAAGTGTGTTATTGACGATTTTATGTAGCAGGGTAAAGTCTCGCCACGTAAATATGAAATAACACTTTTTCTTTTGTAATATTATCAACTTTTAATACTATTAAATCCACAAACTTTACAATTTATTCATGTTTAAATAAAAACACTGTTTCATGGTAGGGTATAAAAACTCACTCGTCTAAACTAATACACAGGTATGTTTTGAAATATTAACTTTGGAATCTAAACTTTCAAAATTTTATTTATATATCTATATAAATGTGAATATTATCTGACTAGATATAAGATTGGCGTTCTATGTTTTACTAATAATTGACGATATTTAATATAATTGAATATTAATGTATGTTTTGACAAAGTGTGTATAATAAATGTATTAAACTTAACATGCTATCGTATTATTTCTCTCCTTATTACATTAGATGCTAGGCCTGGTTGCAAGGAACCCTTTTTGTAAAACAAAAACCCTGAAAGCATTTAAGAGTCTAAAACAAAATATGTGTGTATGATGATTCATGTTTAATAATTGACGATTCATATTTAATATATTGGCGCCCATTTTGAAAATCAATGTACACAGCAATATGTAGATGAGGATTGATAATTTCCAGTAGTTGTAATCACATTTAGCAATTCGATAACTGTGCTCGCAGACAAAAATGCATTGCTCACCGTAATGTCAAGTTAGTTGCCATTTTGTCGAGACAATTGCTAAAGCGACAACTTGAAAATAGTAAGTTGCGGCCCTTGAAAACCCAGACACCTAAAGTCAAAAACATTTTAAGCGGTGTAAACTTTTTCAAACGCTACTCAAACCAATTATTGGCGTAGAATGCAAAATGTTTTGCAAAAACAGTAAATTTAAAAAATGATTAATAAAACTGCAAATAGTGTCCTGCTTTACTTAAATTTCAAAAATACCATTTCGAACATCAGAATAGAAAACTTTACTTCAAAATTTTAGTATTTGGTTTTGATAATAGATTTTTGTAATTCTGATAAATGCGGCATTTTAAAAAATAAACTGACTATGGATTTATCAAATGTGACATTGTCATTTTGATTACAGCTTTCAAGGGCCACAACCGTACATATATGCATAGGAGATTTCCTTTATTTGGCGATTTAAGATCTGTTTTAATTGAATATTTGTTTATTGCACTTATGGCATTTTTCAAAGAGTTTTTTTTTTAATATAAGCATTCAATTACATCTAACTATAAAAAGTGACCCTATACTCGTATTATATTTTGTACTGCCATATTTTATATGTCACGTTGTCATGTCATTTAGAAAAATTAATGTTCCACATATTATTAATTCGTTAATATTTGCCGATAAAATTTGGAAAAAAAATATTAGAACATCCCTCCCCGCAACAAAGGAACATACACCCCAAATTTTATCTTTATTTTTTATATATATATATATAAATCTAATCAATTTTATTGTCCTTGTACGTCACTTTTATTATTTTTTCAGCTCTACATTTTTATCTCCGGAAGAAGCAACAAAGTTGTTGCGAAATATAAGGATAATTAATAAATGAGTTTTTTAATTGACAGACCGCTTGCCCGCTTTTAATTTATTTTATTCTATATATATATATACCGATAGGTCCAACTCGGAACGGGCCATAGTCAGCAATGAGTGGCAACAGCGAATCCCCTCTACGCGCAGCAGCTTCAAATGCAGCACATTGCAGTTAAGAATTTAGTAAGACTTAAACCGCGCAAGGATATAGTCGTTTGCATATTCGTTCTGTATACGTAATTTGCCCATTTGTTTCAGACATAATAAGGTCCAATTTATTATTATTATTGTATTCTTAGCTGCTACGGAAAAGTAATTTTAAGTAATAAAAAAACAATAACGTTTTATAAAAGATAAAAGTAAAAAAATCAATAATTCTGCAAAATAAATTTAAATTTTAAGAAAGTCACTCAATATAGGATTCGAAAATGCCGCCCTCTCTTCCCAAACAATAGCCGAGCCTATTGTAAAACTCCCGCCTCACTCACTCGATTTCTAGAGATTTCTAGGGGTTATTGTCTCGAAAATTCTAAACAGTTTAACTTGCAACTGTTGCAAGTTCGGTATTGTTAGAAGACCGTAAAGATTTACCGCTTTACTGTACTTCTACTAACACCGATTTCGTCTGCAATTTGCCGTGTACACTTAAGGTCGCCCATTTCAACTAACGAATAAACCCTCACGTCTCTCTCCTCCCGATCGGCAGGTATTAGAGGGATATGAGGCTGTTCGTCAATTTGTTGGCATTTGCGGCAATTTCCGACTACACAGCCATATTTCTTAAACGCATTTACGATCCTTTCAATCGTCGAATGCGAAGGAATAGGCCGATTTACGTTCTCTACAGCAAATAAATCAGCGGTTGTTCGACAGGAATTGCCGGCAGGATACCACGAAACTATGTGTACTTTCTCTGCGGTTGTATGCACTGACATGATAACTACCTTTACGTATGCACAGCTAAATACGAATGACGGGCAATCTGTTGCGCTCGACCATCGGACTTATGTTGCGCACGCGGAGTGGCATCGTACACACGTTGCCACATCGCATTACGTTCCATACGTATATTGTTGCCTATGGCCCGTAGCGGGCTGGACCTATCGGTATATATATATACAACGTGTCCAGGAAAGTATGCAACAAAGGGAAAACTTTTTTATTATCTATTTCTCAGGAAATTTTATTCTTTATAAAAGTTTTTGCTTTACTTGAAACCCATTTACCCGTTAAAACAAATAAAATATCGCTTTAAATAATGAAAATATTCTTTAATAACTTGAAAATACAAAAAATGTTATTTTTATGTTTTAAACAAACGTCACTCGATACGATGCCCCTCTCGCTCAATACATAAATTTGTACGTCTACTTAAGTCCTGACGGCATTTTGAAGGAAATTGGCATTATTATTTAAATGCGTTACCGCTTCCTTAATCCTGTTCTGCAAATCTTCTTGGTTATCAAATGGCCTTTCTGAATACACCCGATTTTTCAACCAACCCCATAAAAAATAATCCAAAGGATTTAAATCCGGCATGGAAGCCATGGAAATGTTGAATATCTTCCTATTCATTATTCTTGAAATTCTTGGTTTAAATACTGCACGGCTCGACGAGAACTATGTGCAGGTGCACCATCCCGCATAAACCACAAAGAACGTCTTCTTTGAAAGGTAAGTTGTCAAATTCATCTTCTAATTCAGTAGTCAGAAATGCTAAATACCTTTCAGCATTTAGAGTTTGTTGAAAAAAATACGGCCCGACCACTCTTCTCTCCAAAATTCTGCACCAAACATTTATCTTTCGTGGATATTGGTTTTTACACTCCATTTGGAAATGTGGATTCTCTTGAGACCACCAACGGCAGTTTTGCGAACAAACTACACCATTTTTGGTGAATGTCGCTTCATCGGTAAATAATAATTTTCTGGGAAATGTTATGTCTGTTTCTATTTCACCTTGTATCATAAAGGAAAAATCTAAACGCTGGTCATAATCTCGTTCTTGCAACGTTTGGACATATCTTGGTTTAAATGGAGTAAACTTGTATGTTTTCAATATTTGATGTACTGATGATTTACGTAATCCTAAATTAGTTGCACATTTTCTCACAGATAATTTAGGATTCCCGATTACACTCTGTAAAACATTTAAAGAATTATCCAAATTTCTTGCTGATCTAATGTTCCTTTTTAAAATTAAATTCCAAAGAGCCTGTTTGTTTAAGTTGTCGCAAAATTCGGGATACCGTAGACCAACTAACGTTTTTATTGGGATGCCTTTCGTTAAATGTTGCAGCTACGTCTCTACATGTCTTATAATTATCGCCACATATAAGCATTAACTCTGCTCTTTCTTGCAAAGTTAAACGTTCTGCCATAGTAATGTATTTTGTAGGATGTCAAAGTTACTGTCAAATACCATGCATACGTGATTAAAAGTAAAAAGTAATGACTGCACACACGATATTAAGTAGGCACGGAAATTTTGAACAATTAATAAAATAATTGTATTTTTACTATCTAATATGATAACTTATTTATTTTAACGGATAAATAGGTTTTAAGTAAAGCAAAAACCTTTATAAAGAATAAAATTTCCTGAGAAATAGACAATAAAAAAGTTTTCCCTTTGTTGCATACTTTCTTGGACACGTTGTATATATATATATATATATATATATATATATATATATATATATATATTATTACTATTAATGTTTGTAAATCAGTTTTTCTCCAAATCCGTATTCAAAATATTATACACTGCAATTATGTCACATATGCCTTCACAACCATTAAATATTATTTCATGTATTCCTTTGAATTTAAACACACGTGCGCTGCTTAAACTTTCAACGCTTGGAAAGGCCATAACACTACAGATTATTTATCAAAACTAGTGTAAAAAATAAATATGTACTTTTCGTATCGACTATCGTTATGTTTTTAATATACTAGAATTACAGAAATGTACATATTTAAACTGTTTAATTTATAAATATCTCGAACATATTTTTAGGTAGTAACTCAATATTACATAACGGCATCGATATCTCGTATTTTCAGAAATAAATTAATAAAAATCATCAAATTACTTCGAAGTAAATTAAGCGTAACGCAAAAATGCAGCCAACTGTTAATTCATCAATGAAGAAATAAATCTCTCCGTGAAGCCCCTCGCAACGTTCGTAATTGATTTATTATCCAGGACATCGGCGGCATCGAAATTATATTTACTTTCTGTTTGTATTGTACCAATTACATCGACAAAAAGTTTCCAATAACATTTGCAATTGTTAACGGCTCAACGAATTGATTCGTAATCATACAAACAAATACAAATAATATACTTCTATTCTAGGCGTAAATGCTGGTAATAGATATGAGTTTAATCTAACGTGATGTACGTGAACTGTTCTGGAAAATATCAGAATTTCAGTTCTTGTAATCTCCTACAAATACTAATGTAATAAACTCTAATAAATGAGTCAGAACAATAACCAATAAGTTTTGTGTGTACTTATTCATATTTATATATTGTAGTCTTATATCTCTCTTCACAAATTTTTGGTGTATTATTATTTACGCACACATCGTACAGACGGCATTTACTAAATAGTTATCATAAATTAGAACACATAGAAAACATGCATTTTCCATTTAACGCATCTGTTATTTCTCTCCTTTCAATATTCCATATTCCCACAAATTTATTGCAAAGAAATACCCTTGTCTGTAACGTACCACTTCACTAATACATATCTTTTAAATTCTTTCTCACAGTATCTTGCGTTACCGTGTTACGCCCCCGATGTTATTTTAAAACGTCTGTGTTTTAGTTCACAAATATCTATCTGAAGGGACTAATACAGAGAGGTTACGATTACTAACATTCATATTCGAACTCTCATATACATAGCACGTATAGTAAACCTGCTTCACAATAAGTGTAACAATTCATATCAATTCTAACGCTATGCAGTAATAAGTTCATTATACAAAACGAACAGTTAGATTTAGTCCATCACTTAGAAGTAAGCAATTATTGTAAAATAAATGTAAAAGTTGTTATACAATAAACTACATTGTAAAAGTTGAAGAGTGATTTTTAATAAACATAGTGGTACATTACACTAAACTGATGTGCAAAATTAAACGGACACTTAATTTTAATTGAATTGATTCGATTTTTACTTGATGAAGATTCATAATTTAAAACAGAAAACTTAATTTTTTTCATATTTTTAAACCAACAAGATAAAAATCATATGTTTGGTGAGTAAATGCTTTATTAACACTTTACAAATAAAATACATTATAAAAGAGCGAAATCCAAGCTAAAAGAAAAAATAAATAAACAACTTTGGAAACGAAGAGTAAAACTGCTATAATTTGAAATTAAAAAAAATGTTAATTTAATGTCTAAATAATTAAAAAATGCTCAACAGTTTGTATTCATTCCACCGGCCCTAATTACAGCTGCTATTCGATCAGACATGCTACTGATCAAAGCGGCAAATTCCTCTTGAGGAATTTGGTTCCATTCCGCAGTTAAGACTTCTTCTAACCTATCCAATGTCGAATTTTTGCGACGTCGTTGCGATGAACACATCGTCTCAATATGTCCCATACATGTTCCATTGGATCCAAGTCAGGTCTTCGTGGTGGCTATAATGCCAATTTCTTCTAGGTAAGCTTGCGTGACCCTTGCAATGTGTGGACGGGCACTATCTTGCATTAAACGCCAACAAATGGCAAAGGCCATAGCATGTTCCTTTAAACATTGTTAAATGTAGCAGTATTTGTCCCACCCCAGATTCTCACAAGCTCTGTATTAGCAGTCAACATTACACCATCTCCACCGAATGGCACTCTTGGTGACAAGCAGACTTCAGCGAAATGCTCGCCTGTCCTTCTACACACCTATCGCGACCATCTGTGAATCTGGACTCATGAGTAAGGAACACAGCGGACCATTATTCAAGACCCCAATCAGCATGTTCATGTGCAAATCTCAAACGCTGTTGCAGGTTTTTGGCGTTTAAGCGTCTGAGAACAGTATACACTGACACCATGTTGTTATGGACGTCATTCAATATTTGCAGAAGAGCAGATGCTGTCACCGCGTGATCACGCAAAGCCTGCATTTGAAGAAACCGCCTTGGACCCGATATTTTTCACTCTTCGTCAAACTTGCCCCGACCTTCTTGTGTCCTCTCCTGTTCCTGAAACTTTTGCAGGGCATCTGAGACGATACTTCGGGGAATTTCTAGGACATCATTTTTTAAAGCAACAACTTGAGCAACTTGTTCTAGACCCATGTGTCTCTCTTGTTTTCACTATAACAATAATTACTCAACAAATTGAACTACGCGAAAAAACGAAATAATGCAGTTCTCTCTCTCAGCTCTGCTACACACTTCTTGCAGCAGTACTGGCCCAACTCTTTCGTATGAGGTGCGAGCGCGGATTTCACTCTAAACAAGTTGTAATACGTTTAAACCTAATCACCTGAAATGCAACACAATTACATGCACACAGTCCATGCGCAACATTGAAATATTTCTAAGAATGCAAGTGTCCGGTTAATTTTGCATTTCAATTTATTAGTTTAAGATACATTTTAATATAACGGCTGTATTTTTTAACTTGGTACTTTAAAATATCTCGAAAAATAAGCAGTTCGCGAAAAAATGTCCAAATTTAGAATATAATAATTCAATAGAAGAAATACATTAGTGCTAGAATTAGTCCCCTCTCTTCCTCCATGTAGATGGGGCGGGGGTAACATTGAAATATTAAATAGGAACCCATATATTTTATTACAAATTCGAATTCTACTGAAACAAGTACGTAGGATTTGTCTGAAACATTTTTTTCAATTCATGATAGATGGCGCTGTAATCGCTGTAATTTCTCACACTGATAACCTATGCATACGATTCTGCAATTCGTTTTCAATAAAAAGAATACCACGAAGAATTACTTATCAAGAAGGTACTGTCATCATAACCTAGGAAAGGAGGTCCTTCTTCACATACTTGGGCAACGCGATTTCCTTCGCTCATAACAGTCATAACTTATCGGAGCGCTTTCAAATAAAAACTAAAATTATATTTTTCTTTTAATATAATTTCTTATGTTGAAAATATTTTTTTTTAACTGTTTTTGTTTGTACAATGTAAGTTATTGACGTTTGTGTTATTTGTTCAATTCGTATTTTTTCTAATTCCAAAAACAAAAAATAAACGTACAAAAGAAAGAAATACTTTAAGAAACAATTTATTTTACTCAGTTCAGAGTATTTGAAAAGTAAAAGACCTGTTTCTGTTATGCTGTTAATATTACCTACTACTGGAATGGAGTATTTAACTGTACAAGAGAAAATTGAAATGGTTCTGGTGTATAGAGCAGCTGACAGAAGTCTTGATAATGCTGTCAATCTCTACGCTCAGTGTTTTCCGGATAGGATTCGGTCAGCTGCTTCATTTTCCGTACTATCAAACAATTCACTACTGATAGAAGTGTTCAACAGAAAAAAGGGACCCGTTGAGCAACAATCATCGGGAAAAACAATGAAGTCGCTCTATTAGCTGCAGTGGCTGTTAATCCTCATGTTAGCACAAGAGAAATAGCTGGCGATTCTGGATTGTCCCACACCAGTACCTCAAAAATTTTAAAACGTCATAAATATCATCCATATCAAATTATCTATACATTGCAGATCTTCATGGCGTTGATTGCCAAAACTTTTTGTCAATGGGCATGTGAACAATTACGACAAATCCCAAATTTTTTTCGTGTTGTTCTCCGACGAGGCGTCTTTCAAAAACTACGAAACGGTTAATCGACGCAATACACATTACTGGACTGTTGAAAATCCGCACTTGCTTCGCCAAGGTGAGCGCCAGCACCCTTGTACTGTTAACGTGTGGTGCGGAATAATTGAGAACAAAGTCATGGGTCCCCACATTATTGAAGGCCACTTGAATGGTGAAATGTAACGAGACATTTTGGAAAACGAACTGTCAGCACTACCTGAAGACGCTAGCTTAGAAGCGCGACAGAACATGTGGTTTCCATTATGGTTATCCAGCACATTATTCGGTGGTAGCACGGGAAATACTTAACTGTAATTTCAATGGTCGTTGAATCGGTAGAGCTTGTTCAGTAAAAAGGCAGACCGACCAATAAGTGCATTTAAGTCGAAGGCCATGATTTTGAGCACTTACTTTAATTGAAAGATGATTAGGTGAGGGGAAATCTAACACTCTGATAAGTGAGAGGCGAAGCGACTTACATAAATAAATCACGCTGATAAGTGAGAGGCTAATCGAGACTAGGTTAATCGACCACCCCAATGGTACTACATACACGTCGGTGTTGTTGGGTTACGCTAAAAGTAATTTATTCACCAGCGATTTACATTTCTACAGGTGACATTATCCCAGTTATTCGAAATTTGTAGAATGAATAAAGTTTTTCTAAGACTTATTTCGATTATTTATAAAGTAAACGTATTTTTTATTGCGCACGTATATTGCAGAATGGTATGCATAGGTTGTCAGTGCGAGAAATTGAAAAAAATGAATTTCATCGATTACAGCGCCATATATTATTAACTTAAAAAAAATTTCAGAGAAATCCTACGTACTTTTTCTAGCAGAATTCGAATCTGTAATAAAACGTACAGATTCCTAATTAAGATTTCAAAGTTACCCCCGCCCCGCCTACATGGAAGGAGAGAGGGACTTATTCTAGCACTAATGTATTTCCTGCATTGAATTATTAAATTTGAACTGCTTATTTTTGGAGATATTTGAAAATTTCAAGTTAAAAAATACCCCCGGTCTATTCGCCGTGAAAGTTCGAAGTATAAGATTTAATGTCAACTTGACCTAAAACTATTCTTATATTAAATAATAAATTGGTACATATAAAATTTCGGTTTCTATTTCTTGCACAAATGTGCGCAATATCGCGCAACATTTGCTTCTTAATGCTAATTAGTAGGTTAATCTCTTACACTACGCGTAATGAACACCCGTTTAGATGCAGGTAAAATTTACCTGCACACATTTCCTTTTCGAATGACACAAAATGTAATTAGAATTGTAATTTGATGCAAATTTAAACTTGAAAATTCGTAAAAGAATGTTAGAACATAAAGCAAAGTAAATATTACGGAAACTATAATTTCTCTCTTCTTTTCAATTTCAGTAGATATATTGTACATACATATTGTAAGTATACACATATACTTTCTCGAATTAAACCTACTTTTCTACAAAATAAATTTAAATATTCGTCATTCATATTTAAGACCTGACCGTATCTGACTCGAGTAAATATTTTAGAAGCCGAAACACGTGCTATCATTACATCTGAACGAAAACTCCTTACAAAGAGCAATATAATTAATGGTTAAAATATTACAAGTTGAGTTCTGAAAAGAAATTAATATTCACTTAAACGAGCTATTATTTTCTCATAATTTTCCTAATTTTGTATGTAGAAACGTACATTGAATTACAAACAAGAAAATCTTCGTAATTAAAACAAAGAGAGTTTAAAAACGTTATTGATGATCATTGAATCACTAGAATGAGAGCTTTAACTACGAGGGTTGTCTTTTATATTTTGCATATCGAACTGGAATTAGACAGTAAATAACTTCTAAAAGACTTTATTGTTTTCGAAGTATTCTCCACGAAGATTAATGCATGTTTGCATGCGCTCGAACATGCGCTGGAAGCAGTTATTCCACTCGTTTGTTGGTACAGTCAAAATTGCGCTTTTTTGAAGGCATCGACTGCTCTTTCTGACGACTGAAACTTTTGACCACGAAGTCCGTCCTTGATATTCTGGAAGGTAAAGAAGTCGGTTGGACTTAAGTCGGGACTGTACGGAGGATGGTTCAACAATTCGACGTTTTTTTGCGTTAAAAATTAAATTGTCTTGCGAGCTGTGTGCGAACTTGCACTGTCTTGGTGGAGGATGATGCGTCGTTCTGGGTTGTTTCTCGGAGGTCAGCGATGACTTGCCGGAAACGAATGGTTGTATACAAATTGGCAGTAACAGTTCTTTAATCTTGTAGAGAAATTGTTGCTACATGACCTGCTTTCGAGACAAATGTCGCGACCATCTTTTTGAAGACACTTCGAGAATGGATGACTTTTGTCGGATTTTCTTCGCCTTGGAACACCCAAACAGACAACTGGCGTTTATTTTCTGGCTCGTATGAGTAAATCCAAGATTCATCACCACTCACGATGTTGTACACGTTTTTAGACTTTCCTGCGTTGAAGCGGTATAGAGTTTTTTGACACCAATTCACTCTAGCTGTTTTTTGTTCTTCGGTCAACAGATCCGGTATCCAACGGGAAACTAATTTTTGACACAAAATTCTTCATGCAAAATTGTTTGAATTGTTTGAATCCCCAATGACGCCTCAATTTCGTGATATGTCACATGTCGATCTGCGTTGATAAGCTTGCGCGCAGCATCGACGTTTTTCTGAGTGTCTGCCATTTTTGGTGCACATAAATTGTCCATAAACGGAAAATTGTTGATTGATGTGGTGCGTCATTACCGAAAACAGTAACAAACTCGCCGATGCCTTCTTGTTGAGATAATTGTCTTCTAAAATTATAAAAAATTATTGCGCAAAAATTTTCACGGTTTAACCCTTTATAGGTTAGCGGCATTTATATATACCACTTCCAATACAGTCCATTTATAACTGTTAGCAATACGGAAAGTCGTCCTAATGTGTTTGTTAGTGTTGGTGAATAGTTAGGTAGTCATTCTGACCACGTTTCAAATAATATAGGAGTTATGCTACAAGTAGCATATATCTATATATGCTACCTACTGCTTAGCGTTCGTCTCCAATGGTCTTGCGAGTGCATCTTTCTACAAATAAGCAAGTGTATTTTATAATGTGTATATTGTTTATAGAATGTAAGTATAGCATTGTATACTAAAATGATCTGTCTTTACACCACAGTAACAGACATTTTAAAAATATTTGCCGTTAAGAAAATATTAAGTTACTAATTATACTTATTCGTTCCTATCCTCAATACCAATGCATTTCTCTATAATAAATTGCAAATTATAAAGGTAATAATGAATAAATAAATGTTCGATATCAAGCAAATGAAAGCAAAACATCAAAATAAATACATTTTCTTTAGAATATGGCTAATGGAAATTATAATACAAATCAGAAAACTACAATAAAATTAGGAAAAAACAAATTGAAAAAAATTGGTGACCAAGCAATCACTGTGGAAACCGTACAATGAAAAACAAATGCTGGAATTCATTTACCTATTGAAGGAAAGCCTCGTTGGTGTGTTTTTGTAGCACCAAAGCATCAGTCAAACGTTCTAAAATAATATATGAAGGATGTGATATAGGTTTTTATGTCCAAACTGTTTCGCGCGCTTACATAAAAATAAGTACATAGCTGTAATGTTGTAATAAATAAACGTAATAGTTTTAATAAATTTTATTTGTTAGTTGCATATACATGTCTTTTTATTACTTGTGGCACTTATATATGCCACTACAAAGAGATATTTCAAAACATTTAACGATCGGTGGCACATATAAATGCCACCCAAAATCACTAAAATACCACGAAATATCAAAATATTGCATAGCAAGTTTATATAGCCATACACCTAAATCAACCAAATTACGTAATAGCTAATTAATATTTTAAACAAAATAGTGTGCCCTATAAAGGGATAATTCCATTTTTCGACTAACTTGTCAACTTTGACAGTTTGTTGTAACTACGACACTAAACGAATCGCACTGAAACTTTGGATTTAGGCTATCTAAAGTTGGAAGTTAATTTTTAGTGCTGACATTTGATTAGTGGCGCCCTCTATGTCTCAGTATGCAAACAAAAGACATTCGTCGTATTAGAGGAACAAAAATTTTCGTGAAATACTCTTGTTACTTCTGACTCTAAAGAATCATAGTTATTTAAATTGGTTCAAATAAATAATAAAAGCGTCTACACCACGTTTTGCACTCAAATAAACTGTTCAGTTAGGATTGGACAAAGTCATACACGAAATGAAATAAAGAGGCAAAAAAAATTGCCAAATGTACATAATATCACAATACAATCGTCGCCAACATAATATATGATCTAAAAGTCTTTGGATCGCGATAGCCATGAAGTGTAAAAACCATCTATAGAATTATTTACTTCTGTACTTTGAAGTACACATAAGTCACAAATAAAATAGATTTTAGGTTATGGTAATTAGCTGCATTTTATGTCTATTTTATAACCAGCCAACTTGAAAGTTGTCAAATAAATGTCAAAACTAATTGAAATAAATAATTTCATAGATATGTCGTAAATTTCACGGCAATAGCGATCCAAAGACTTTTTGATCATACAATACAAGGGGACGTTTTATAGGCTAGACTGGAGCAGTGTTTCTCAAACTTTTTGATCCGCGATCACTTAAAAATTTGAAAGAACCCCCAGAACAATGGGTATGTCTAGAAAACCATTCTGGAAGAGGCAGGGAGGGAGGAGTTAATTTAAATTCAGAAAGAGTTACTTTCTTTTGTTTAACTGCATTGAAATACTCGTAATTTTTATTAATAGCCGGTTTATTTTTAGTATCAATAAAAATTAATAACTTATTTTTGGTATATCTTTGAACAAAATATTCTATGTACATTCTATTCTATGTACGCCAGTAACAAAAAAAAATAGTTTCGTTATTTTCCATCTCGCTTTAAATTTCGTTCAGTTGTCGATCGTTACATACGTTCAATACAATTCTTCGATTAAAGATAGACTGTTACCAAATAGGACGTTCAATGCTCGTAGAGCACACATCCAACATCTTCTTTTAATATATCACCTTCCGAAATTCACAAATATAGATTTTTAATAGGTTATCGTACCTTTACCACAACAAAGCTTAGACACAATGTTATTTTCTAGCATTTTTATAAACATAAACATTGCCACCTTTAAATTCAATAGCGTCATTCTATTTCTTATTTCTCCTGAAACAAACATTCTCGGAATACAGATGAAATGATGTTCTAAAAGTCCGCAAATTATTTTTAGAATGATTTTTAAATTAATGTTAACACACATCCTAATTTTTAATAATTTACTTAGCATACAGGATGCTAAAAATTATCGGAAGGTGAAGCCGTTGCCTTTGACGATTATCTTGCGTATTTGCGTAAAATAATAGACACGGTAGTGATAAACATTTTACAAGTGACTTTTTAACAGATTTTTTAATAAATAAGAATCCACATTCTCTCATCGGATTTCTTGGACTTGGAGGAAAATATTTGTTTGACGATAAATTCGGACAAATGTGACCAATACCCAAAAAATAAATAAATACGACAAAACAACAGGAGAATTGACAAGAGGACAACGTCGGTACGCTGATCGACAACGATAACTTGGACGTGATTATCAATTGGCTTGTCAAAGAGTATTTACGGGAAATTGACATGATTGGTTACGTTCACAAGGCAATATAACTTCAGGAGTACCACTAATTGAACCTGTTACTTCGAATCGTCCAACTTGGGCGATTCGAAGTAACAGGTTCAATTAGTGGTACTCCTGAAGTTATATTGCTATATATATATATTTGTTTCAGGAGAAATAAGGTCTTCACCTTCAGTAGCTGGAACTTCAAGAGACGATTTTGGACATTTCTAAGGAGAAGGAGTGTCCCGCGAAGATCCTTCTGCAGATATATTACAAGATATAGGAAATATTTTTTGTGAAAGCATGCATATGGATGAAGATGTTAGTGTGCCAAACCCTAGTACTTCCGATTCTAGTGGTGGTGGGGGTATTAGTAATGCTATCGGAAACTACTACTAAATATTTAACAATTCCAAGGTCAATAGATATGAAAGATGTTACTATGCGTTTTACAAAATCAAAAATTTTCTATACTTATGGTTACGCATTTCAACAATTGTAGCATAAACAAGTTGTTAATTCCGTTGATCATGGTGATCGTCTCGAATTATGTACACCTTTTAACTGTCTGCCTGCAGATATGTTAGGCTTCTACGTAGACTTATCTGAATTTAAAAATTTTTATAATATCGACAGCTGTTATGTACATAATCATACGGTGTGTATGTAGCTCCAATAGAGGTACATGAATTCCGAATATTTCGAATTCATAGGCGGAACATGATACAATTTTCAGCGGGTTTTTAATTTTGTGGTTAGCGTCATAGTTGATTCACAATATTTCATACTCTATATAATTACATCTTTTCATTTTTCATACGTCGTATTTATGTTTCAAGAACATTCTGTATAATTATAACATAATATTAAGTAAGGGTTTAAAATATTCAGTAAATACAATATATACATTAAAACATTTTAATCAACAATACCTTTTACTTCAAATTCCATATGACTCCCTTGCAAATTTTACCAGGATTCGCCACTGGATTTCAGCACAAGTCTAATTCATTATTTAGCAGCTTAAAATTTCATATCGTTTATATGCTAAAAAGGGACATAGGCGCAAGAAATATTAAATTTCAAAATAATTATTATACACTATAGAAAGGAGTTTCCATTTAGGTGTTTTTTAATTCTACTAAAAATTAATCTAAAGGCCAACGTTTTGTAAATTGAATAAAGAAATCCCTCAAAACAACAATGGCAGTTTAGACGTTTGAATCTCGTTTAAACTCGATTCACAATGTGCCATTCTAAAACCCTCAATGTGGCTTTGTCGGATTAAAATGAGCAATCCCTGATTCAGCAGCGCATACAAAAGAAATGAATGGTTTAAATTAATTCAAACAAAAACAGTTTTATACAGAGTTTAATCTCGCATAGAATATTAAATATGGAAAATTAAGGGTTTATACTGTAACGTAATAAATTAGAACAATTGTCGAATTGTTTGGCAAAAATAGAATTGTTTGTATTCGATTTAAATTTATTAACTAAAATTACTAAAATTGTATATGAAGACATATGTGTAAACTGTGACTTTAGAATACCTAATAGTTGGCAATTGTATTGTTGATGTAGTTGTACGATGTTACATTATCAACCAACCTAACTCATCAACTGTAGCTTGGAATCGCGCGTAATTCTAGCAGTCCAAACTAAATAAAATTTTTAAGTTTGTCATCTCCTATATATATATATATATATATATATATATATATATGGTAAACCTAATCAGTAGGCGATTAAAGGTCTGTATATTACTTCAAAATATATGTATTTAAAAAAACTCTACATGTTTCGGCTGTGTACGCCTTTATCAAGAGAATACAAAATATGAATGACAGGATATAAATGTCAAGTAATTAAGTTGCTATGGTTTAAATTATTCAAAGATACATTCTTATATTTATATATATATATATATATATATATATATATATATATATGTGTGTGTGTGTTACACGAGGTGCATTCAAGTTCTAAGCCCTCCGAACTATGAAACTGGTGTTACTTTTCGACGTAATCTTCCTGCAGACGTACACATTTTTCACAACGTCGACGCCATGATTCCATGGCCGCGGCGAAGGCTTCTTTAGGAGTCTGTTTCGACCACTGGAAAATCGCTGAAGCAATAGCAGCACGGCTGGTGAATGTGCGGCCACGGACAGTGTCTTTCATTGTTGCAAACAGCCAAAAGTCACTAGGAGCCAGGTCAGGTGAGTAGGGAGCATGAGAAATCACTTCAAAGTTGTTTTCACGAAGAAACTGTTGCGTAACGTTAGCCCGATGTGCGGGTGCGTTGTCTTGGTGAAACAGCACACGCGCAGCCTTTCCCGGACGTTTTTGTTGCAGTGCAGGAAGGAACTTGTTCTTCAAAACATTTTCGTAGGATGCACCTGTCACCATAGTGCCCTTTGGAACACAATGGGTAAGGATTACGCCCTCACTGTCCCAGAACATGGACACCATCATTTTTTCAGCACTGGCGGTTACCCTAAATTTTTTTGGTGGCGGTGAATCTGTGTGCTTCCATTGAGCTGACTGGCGCTTTGTTTCTGGATTGAAAAATGGCATCCACGTCTTATGCATTGTCACAATCGACGAAAAGAAAGTCCCATTCATGCCTTGGTTGCGGGTCAACATTGCTTGGCAACATGCCACACGAGCAGCCTTGTGGTCGTCCGTCAGCATTCGTGGCACCCACCTGGAGGACACTTTTCGCATTTTCAGGTCGTCATGAAGGATTGTGTGCACAGAATACACGGAAATGCTAACACTGGAGGCGATCTGTTCAACTGTCATTCGGCGATCCCCCAAAACAAGTCTCTCCACTTTCTCGATCATGTCGTCAGACCGGCTTGTGCGTGCCCGAGGTTGTTTCGGTTTGTTGTCACACGATGTTCTGCCTTTATTAAACTGTCGCACCAACGAACACACTTTCGACACATCCATAACTCCATCACCACATGTCTCCTTCAACTGTCGATGAATTTCAATTGGTGTCACAACACGCAAATTCAGAAAACGAATGATTGCACGCTGTTCAAGTAAGGAAAACGTAGCCATTTTAAGTATCTAAAACAGTTCTCATTCTCGACGCTGCCGCTACAATTCCATCTTCCGTACAGTGCTGCCATCTCTGTGACGTATTGACAACGAACGCACGCTCATTTTAAAACAATGCACATGCTTCTATCTCTTTCCAGTCTGGAGAAAAAAAATCGGAGGCCTTAGAACTTGAATGCACCTCGTACAGTCACGAAGTTACTTATTTTGCATTCGGTAATTTTGTGCCTGTTAATGCAAGTACCTCGAGTAAAGGCGACTGAGGAGAATAACAATTTTCACAAGTACTAAACTTGTCCTCAATAATCAATCTGAAGCACATATACCTATACATATATATATATATATATATATATATATATATATATATATATATATATATATATATATAGTATATTCGTGACCTTGGTATGATAAGGTAAACTTAATTTATCGGCGATTAAAGGTCTGGTTATTACTTCAAAGTGTATATATTTAAAATAATCTTACATGTTTCGGCAATGATGCCTTTGTCAAGGATATAAAAAATATAAATATATATTTATATTTTTTATATCCTTGACAAAGGCATCATTGCCGAAACATGTAGGATTATTTTAAATATATACACTTTGAAGTAATAACCAGACCTTTAATCGCCGATATATATATATATAATATAAATATATATTTATATTTTTTATATCCTTGACAAAGGCATCATTGCCGAAACATGTAGGATTATTTTAAATATATACACTTTGAAGTAATAACCAGACCTTTAATCGCCGACAAATTAAGTTTACCTTATATATATATATATATATATATATATATATATATATATATATATTATATATAGTAAATAATTAATTGAACGGGTAAGAGGTCTGTCAAATAAATAAAACTCATTTGTTATATTTATTAACAGAGTTAAAATTTTTGTAATTTAACTCCTCAAGAAGTAACGAATGGTTAATGAAATATAGAGAGTGAAATAAATGAGTTTTCTTTATTTGACAAACCGTTTACATGTTCAATTAATTATTTAATAATATAGTACGGTTGATATTATTTTACAAGTCTAGATACATATATATACAGCGTCCACCATATTGTTCGCACCATATGGGAAAAACTTTTAAGGTAGAGTTTTTTAAAAATCGATTTCGACCAGTTGTTTGTGCATGTTTGAAACCCTAAAATGGGATACATGAAAAGTTTTTTTCTTGTACAGTGCCTAATCCATTGCCTAATCCATATGAGAAACTTTTTGATTAATTGATTTATTGAAAAATTAATAACACAATTAATAGATGTCATGAAAGAACAAGGGAAAACATTTGTCAAAAACTTCTTAACCCTAGAATAACAACGCACGAAAGTTTCACGTATCCATTCTGTAAAAATGACTAGTACATTTGCTGAATTTTATGTAGAAACCTATTGTACCGGCAGTGCTTTCTCCCACTCTTTTACTACGATGACGAAGTAGGGTTACCTGGTTTTAAGGTTATTCTAGGTTTTGCTTTTGACTAAACTAAAGTGCTACACGTAAAATTTATATGTACTTAATAAAATCGTTATAAAATTTGTAGGTCAATTTAACGGGTGTTATTACTTAACGAGTTATTACTCGTTAAGTAATATCACATAAATGTCCAAGAATGCAAAAGTAGATATGAAACACGACCTTACGGAAAAAGAACTAGAAGATATTATAAATACAAGTGATTTTAGTGACAAAAGTGACAATGAAAGAGTCATAGTAGAACAAAATCCGTTCGATAGCGATGCTGATAGTGACTATGTTCCTGACGAACTTGATGAAGATGCGTATATAACTCAACTGGAGGACGTATGGAGAATTAAAAGAAAAGTTTTGAGAGAATTGAATGAATAACCACCTAAGAAAGGAATGAAGGCTTCAACATCTCATGACAGCTTTAGTGAACTACAAAAACCTGAAAACGCTGTCATAAGTTCAAATAAACGAGCATATTTAGGAAAGAATGGTCACATATGGCAAACTACTCCCGTGCAAAACGCAGGCGGAAAGTCTCCAACGAAAAATATTGTCTACATTCGACCAGGAACCAACGCACTTAGCCAAAAACGCACAGAACCAATTGATGCCTTCATTTTTTTGACTGATGAAATTTTAAGTGAAATACTACTACGTACAAACCAGAAAATTGCGGAACTACGAGAAAGGTACAAAATGAAGAGCGCTACTGTTTCAGATGTGGCACTAAGTGAACTCAAAGCATTACTGGAGTTATTATTTTTGTCTGCTGCTCTAAAGAATAATCACTAGAGAACGGACATTCTTACCACATGACTCGGCGTAATTCAATGAATTATTTGTTAGTCTTACCCGGCCATCTGGTCCGCTGCGATTACAATGACAACACAGCTATTGTACTCGGAGGATAAATATCCATTAAACGCAATCGGCAATTCGAAATGTTTATAAACTTCGCTGAGTACATCCCGGCGTAATACAATAAAGTATTTGTGTTTGACTTTCTCGGCCACCTGATTTTCGCAGCGTTAACAATGGACAACGGCTATTGTATTCGGAGAACTTAGTCATGTGGTAAGAATGTCCGTTCTCTAATAATCACTCTTCAACAAAAATTTTGTTCGATATTAGCTATTCGGGAGAGAGATATAAGGCAACTATGAGCAAAGAAAGATTTAACTTTTTGATAAATTCATTAAGATTTGCGCAAAGACTAAAGCACTTTTGCCCCAATTTACAACGTTTGGAATATATTTATTCATAACTGTGTTAACAGTTACAAAACCGGTTCATACGTCACAATCGATGAACAACTTGTTGGCTTTCAAGGCAAATGTCCGTTTCGCATATATATATGCCGAATAAACCTAATAAATACAGCATCAAAATTGTAATAAATAAATAAATATGTAATTAATGCAAGCCCCTATCTGGAAAAGTCGACGAAGACAAAAGGTGTACCGTTAGCAGATTATTTCGTTACAAATTTGACTAAGCCACTCTATAGTGCAATCGTAATATTACCGTGGATAATCGGTTTACCAGCATTCCTTTATCCACGATGTTACTTGATCGTCCTTATAATTTTACAATAGTTTGGGCACTCCGCAAAAACAAATCCGAAATACCCTTAGACTTATTGGAACATAAATCACGCAGTTGTGGAACATCTACATTTGCATTCGATGATAAAATGGCTTTAGTATCTTACAAACCCAAACAAAATAAATTCTTTTTTTTTTACTTTCGACAATGCATTTTACCGATACTGTAAATCAGCAAACATCAAAGCCAGAAATGATCCATACGTACAATTGTACAAAAGGGGCTGTTGATACGTTCGATCAAATGTCTCAAAATATGTGTGCTAATAGAAAAACTAGAAGGTGACCGCTATGTTTCTTTTACAATACGCTAAATATTGTATCTGTTAATGCATATGTAATATATCACCACAATGCAATAGAAAGGGGTTCAAAGGCATTATCAAGGCAATAGTTTCTATTTAGACTTCAAGAACAATTAACAAGACCATAGCAACGGGAGCGACTGCAAAGTATTGCATCGCTTTCTAGAAAGTTAAAATAATGTATAACCAACAGTTTAGAGCAAGAAAACCCCACAAGAGAAAATCCAGGAAACATCCAGGAAAAAGGAAAAAGGACATACTGCAGTTTATGCCCTTCCGTAAAGAAAAGAATGACAACCACATACTGTTATAAATGTTTTCGCGCCCTATGTGGTGAAGACCAGGTAAAAATATGTATAGACGGTAGTAATGACAAAAAGGATTAAAATTTGTTTATATTTTATTATGTGTTGTAACTTTGTTTATTTTTATTCTATGTACTTTTATTCGCTCTTTAAATTTCTCTTATTGAAATAAAGTACAATATTTACTAAACAGGTTTACTTAGTTCATCATTTAGTGTTTACCTTTTTCCTTTAATAAACGTTTTCTAAAGATTTATAAACATATACAATGGAACTTCTCTAACTCGAACCTCCAAGGGACAGGGAATAAAAGTCGAGTTAGGGAAATGTCCAGTTACGGAAAATTACGTAAAATTTGAATCTTAAAGTTTATTTATATGTATTATACATTTAATACTACATATTAGTAGCTTAGAAAATTCGTTAAAACGTCAAAAAAGCTGCATCAAATTTTTATTGAAAAAATCAGTAATTTTTCTTTGAGTTACACTGGTCCATTTTTCATTCGTTATAAAATCTTCTAGTAAATTTAAGGAACCATGCAATGCATATGGCACATTCTCCCTAGATGAAACAAATCTTCTTTCGATGGTAGAAAACGCTTCGTTGAGTGTAGGTATGCCAGTTGTATCAGTCTGGTTTTCATTAGTATCTTCGTCTTCATCTGTATCTAAGACAATAATAAAATCTGGCATCTTGGAACATAGAAAACATGGATGGGTAAACTTACCTAATTCATTAGGAGCAAGGTGCTGTATTACACTTTCTAAAATGTCTTCATCACTTGGGAAATCCATTGTTGACACATCATGATCAACATCAACATACTCCTCAAATTCAACATCATTTGTGTTTATTGCAGTTCGGTATAAGACCCACCAATTTTTTAATTCAAACAGTGGAAGGATATCATCTTCATCCCAGTGGTTAGCATCCTGCAATTGTTTATTGCAATTGCAAATTTGCAATTGTTTGCGTCTTTACGTCGTTATTCCATGCTTTGTTTAGATCTTTAATTGCATCAAGTAAAGAAACATTTGAAGTAAATGTTGGCTCTTCCAAATGAGCCAAAATTTTCATAATAATCCGTTTTCTGTAATGTTGCTTTAGATTTTTTATAATTCCCTGGTCCATCGGTTGTAAGATTGAGGTTAGATTAGGAGGAAAATACTCCAATTTAATATTCTTCAGCTTTCCTGCTACGGTTTTGGGGTGCGCCGGACAGTTGTTAACGAACAGCAAAACTTTTCTCTTCTGGACTGCAAACTGCTTATCAAGCTTTAATAACCACTTTTCATAAATCTCACTTGTCATCCACGCTTTTCTGTTATATTCGTAATCCACTTCCTTGCTGTTTTTACCACCAAAGCATTTTTGTCCTTTAAATGCAAGGGTTTTGTTGGGCAAGCATTTGAAGAAAAGCCCCGTCTCATCAGCATTGAAAATATTATTTTTGTCAAACTGGCTGACTAAAGTCGGTAAAACATTTTTCTGCCATTCTTCACCACATTGAAAATCTGCAGAACCACTTTCACCGCACAGTGACATTTGGACGATATTATGTCGACTCTTGAACTTATCCAACCAGCCTATACTAGCTGAAAATTCCTCCCGTCCCAAGGCAGCGGCAAATTCTTTCGCTTTTTCTCTAATTAAACTCCCCGAAAGAGGAATATTTTTAGCACGTGCGGTAGTAACCCACTTGAACATTGCTTCGTCAATATCATCGTTAACACAAGCTTTAAGCCTTTTTCGTTTATTGTTAAACGTATCATTTTTTCTTTCCAAAAGTTTGTCCTTATTTTTTAAAATTGTCGATAGCGTATTATGAGGGATCCCAAATTGTTCCGCAATGTCTTTCTTCTTCTTTTCCCCTTTTTCCACCTCTGCTATTAATTTTATTTTTTCATTCAATGTTAAACACTTTAAATTTCGCTTCGACATATTTACCGTACACTTTGTCACGCGTACTACGCAACTGCACTTCCGAAAGCACCCAGCACACGTTTCTGCCTGTTCATATTGCTGAATCCAAGAGATAATTCCGTAATTCCCCGAAAATTTCGAGTTAGGTGTACCTACGTGTTCGCATATTATGTCGAGTAATAGAAAAAATATTCGACTTACGGAATAAGTCGAGTTTTAGAAGTTCGAGTTACAGAAGTTCCACTGTAGTTTTATTTCCATAGAAAATATTTATGTATACATATAGCACGTAAATTTGACGTGTCCTTAGTAATAATTAGAGAACGGACATTCTTACCACATGACTCGGCGTAATTCAATGAAGTATTTGTTAGACCATCTGGCCATCTGGTCGACAGCGATTACAATGGACAACACACCTATTGTATTCGGGAGATATATTCCATTAAACGCAATTCGCAATTGGAAATGTTTATAAACATCGCTGAGTACATTCCGGCGTAATACAATGAAGTATTTGTGTTTGATTTTCTCGGCCACCTGATTTCGCCAGCGTTAACAATGGACAACGGCTATTGTATTGGGAGAACTTAGTCATGTGGTAAGAATGTCCGTTCTCTAGTAATAACGTATGGACAACATAGCGTTATTATTCTAGGGTTAACTAGCATCGATGTGAGGAAGATGATTTTCTTATGAACATCAGCAAAAATATTTTCAAAATTAAAAATTCATTTGATTGTTAAACCGCCCTCGTAAATCAGTGGAAATATCTTAACATAGAAGAAAGAACTGAAAACGACAAATAATTATTAAAAAACAAAAGTTAAATATTTGTTGGATAAAATAACCGAGAACGACATTAATAATAGAGTAGAGTGAGACGGTCATCTTGTGCAAATAAGAATTTAGAAGTTGAAAGCTAATGTTTTGATTATTAGGCTTCCCTCATAAGACGGTGGAAACGTATGAAAAAGAATAAAAAGAGAATAAGTAATTATTTAAAAAAGGAAGAAATCTGAATGTCTACAAGGGAAAATAATTTGAAACAACAATAATGACGAAGGCAAAATAAGGAATGTAACAAGGTCACTAAACAAAACAAAGCATTGACAACGAAATTATATGCCTCCCCCCCTACATCATTACGGTACAAAGGTATGAGTTTATATACGAATTTATATTTTAGTAATTGAACATTAAACAAGTTTTAATACTTTAAATTATAATCCTATTTATATAATTATTACTAGAGAACGGACACGCTTACCACCCAGTGCAGTACTGGCGAAAGGCTGTATTTCTAAAATATTTAATTTTATTTATATACATAATTGGAAAACGAACGGGTGGTGATCTATAAAATTACGAAATACATATTTATTTGTTGAAAAGTTGTATTTATAAAGTTTTTAATTTTATTTATATAATTGGAAAACAAACGGGTGGTGATCTATAAAATTACGAAATACATATGTATTTGTTGAAAAGTTGTATTTTTAATGTTTTTAATTTTATTTCTATAATTGGAACATTTTTATTTGTTCATTTTGTCGTTCAAGTTGAGTAAAGGAGTATTAATATTGACTAGCAATAGTTTCTCAAGGTTTTCTTCTGTCAATTTTGTTCTCTTTGAATTAAGTACATCCTTATAAATAGAAAACGTCCTTTCTACATCGCAACTGGTTATAGGTGCATACTGGAAATATTCTTTTATTTCTTCATATTTAGCCGTTAGATTTTGTGGAATTGTCTCCATACATAATTGCTGCAATGTAATTAAATCTGGATTTCTATTAAGAATTGCTTCAAACTTTTGCCGAAGGCCACATCCGAAGTCACTTGGAATACTTTTCAAATTATTAACAGCCCCATTTAATGTGCTTAATCCGTCATTTAATTTGAGATTTCGATTTTCAAAATAAGTGATTAGTTTTGGCAATTTTCCAAAATGTTCGTGAAGAAAGTACAACGGATTTTTTAAATTTGGGATTTGTGTGAGCTCCTTGCACTCACCAATACTTCTAGCATCCTCCTTTAGCAGTGTTACGAAATGTTTTAGACTATCGAAATTCTCAGCATAATAACTAGTAGCTTCCAGCCATGTTCCCCATCTAATTATTACTGGAGTGGGAGGCAGTGACAGAGATGGAAATTTTTCCCTGAAAAGAGCTACTCTCAATCGTGCTTTTCTGAAAACTTTTTTAAAAGCTGATACAAGTCTATCAACTTCCGGAAAAGTGTCTCTGATATATTCACATATTCTGTGGAGAGCATGTGCTACACAAGTAATATGCAGCATATTAGGATATGTTTTCTTCAATAGTCTGCCTGTTTTTAACATATACGCAGCACTATCACTGACAAATAAAAGTATTTTTTCTTTGTACGTGGCGTCCGAATGAAGCATTTTTTGCATATTCTCCTTAATGGTTTCAGCAACTGTTTCCGCATCAACTCTATTTATAACACTTGTTGCTATTACATATGTAGTACACCAGCTACAACATTTACCACACAGCGTCCTAACATATCCACCGTTTCGTCGGCGCTTATCCATATGTATTGATTTAAAAGATGGCTTCTAATGCGTTCTACTGTTCTCGTATAGCACCTAGAAACATAATATTTGCGTAAGTTGATTCATCAGGAACATTTCGACCAGTATATTTTAGAAGAAATATTTTTAAAGTGGGGTTGCTAAGTTTATTTAATGGAATATTAGCCGCCATAAAAGTTTTACAGAGTTCAGATGTGATTGCGATCCTAAGTTACGAATTTTTGACGATATTTTACGGATTTTGTAATAAATTTCGGAATCACTGACAATGGACATACAATCAGTATGACCGTCAATCCAACTCGCCATTGTTTTACAATGCCGTTCTCGACATTCTTCCATATCATGTCTGAAAAAGTAACTTAAACAATGCTCTAGATCTAAATAAATGAAAACTAAAAATGTGTTCCTAAGTTATTGAAACTGAACGAAATTCAATGCACACTCTTACGTCGAAATAATTGGTAGAAATAGATTCAATCAAACGATATTAAACAGGATCTATCACAAAAATTACGATGTAATTAACAGTTAAAACTATGAAAACAAGAAACTTACTCACAGCACTTTATTTATCTTACGAAATATAAACTAATAAATAAAATACATACATTATAAAAACCCCACTTCTATCTACGCTCATGAAAACACTTTAAAAAGCACTATATTCTCGGAATACAATAGCTGGCTTGCCCATTGTTATCGCGGCGAGACCAGGTGTCCGAGTAAGTCAAACAAATACTTCATTGAATTACACCGGGATGTACTGAGCGACGTTAGACACAATTCCAATTGCCGATTGCGTTTTATGGAAATTGCGTCCGTTCTCTAATTATTACAATTACATATTTATTTCTCATTAATTTACTATAATAATAATAAAAATAAAAATAATTTATAGTGCTCCAACTGTAACAACATTGATTACCTCATTTAATACTTATACATCTAAACTTAGTTAAACAATAAAATAAGCCATACATTATAATGTTTACAATAAGTTAAATACGTTAAAACGTGTAATAAATAGTTTAAAATTGAATTCGGATATCGACATTAATACTAAACAATGCATCCAAAGTTTTTCTGCATTAGATATCTTCGGAATACACTTTAAATTGTCTTGAATTTATATTTTAACGCTTTCAAGTAGGTGAAAATAAATTTTAATACAGTGATAGATGCTGAAATTTTGAATTCTTGTTAAAAAATTATTTTATGAGGGACACACTTGTTGAAACTTGATAACGAAATATAAATTAAATACACTGATTTAAAAGTTTCAAAGTTTTATTGTAGATTTCCACTACAACGTTGTTTCACCACACTGCGACTTCATCAGGTGGCTAAATAATGGTAAATTTACAATAGTATACTTAACCTAATGGACTACAAGTTTAATGAGAATATTGGAGTGTTACGTAATTCCGTTTGATCACTTAAAGCCAACCCTAATTTTGTATATCTAGAAGTTTCTAACGATTCTAACAGATGAAGCTTTTTACTTTTATCTTGGATATGAAGTATTCTAAAGTTAGTATTGAAATTGTAGTTATGTTCTATACAAAGTAGAATCTAATTTTAAATAACACGCTGGGCAAAGGTACTTCCAGTTTGGCCAATATAAGACATATTGCACTAGCAGGTTAACCTATAGACACCTAAGTTCGATTTTTTGTCCGCTTTGTCCTTCTTGTTTTCTAAAAATCATTCTATAGTGTAATTAGTTTTGTAAGCAATGGTAGGTACCGTTAGTAGCATTTTTGATTAAATTGATATTTTTTTCTTAATATAAGTTTTTGGGGATGATGTACCAATGTTATGGATGATGTTGACTCGTGATCTAAACGTTTGCAATGACTCCGGTTTCTGGCTGTGGTTTTCGATGCTTCAGCGTCAGTTACTAGAATCACGACCACCATGTTGCTTCACCCTCCACAGGTTGTAAGGCTGTATACACTTTCTAAGTTTTCGGTGACTGTTTGTTAAATGAATAAAATGTACTTTCATCTAAATATATTTATTTACACTAAATACATTTATTTTCGATCTACAATAACTTATACTAACATAAAACTGCTGTTGAGACTGGTATCTCTTGTTAAAATATTATTGTTATGCTGAAGTTTAAAGTAAGACTGTGTGTCTTGTGCTGTTGTTGAGTTGATACTGATGAGTCTCTTGTTTCTGGTATGAGGCTCTGATTGATACTGATCTATTCTTTGTTATTTTACAAGTAGGTAAAAATATATCACTACCCCTAACTATTACATATTAAAATCGTATTCGTTGAATAGTATATTGTTTGACGTCATAACGGGAAAATGTTGTTGTAATTTAATTCTCGGAAATTATACCTATAAGCAACAATACTCAAGGTTTACAATAATATCTTAAAGATCTAATCTTAACTAATAAATACATAATAAAATATATAAAATATCAGTACTAATTAAGTAATAATGGTGTCATAAACCTAAGTATGTAGTTACAGGTTGTCCTTTGAGTAATAGTAATGTGTTAGTAGTGTTAGAGTAATAAAATGTATTATACATATCTAAGAAATGATATCTTTAACAATGAATATCCAAAGTAAAATCTTTGTCCAATAGAATTTCATCGTACATACATATTTAGGAATCGTAAGCCCATTAAACATACGAGGGACACCTTTTATATTTTTACAATCGACCACTAGATGGTGCTTTTGACATATTTAATCACTATATTCTATTTGTCAATGAGAAATCCGCGATAGCTTAGAAATTTAGTCAGTAGTTTGTTGTCAGTGACAGTTTTAAGACAGTGAGTTTGTAAAATAATGGAGATTTCTCGTGAAGGTTTTCGTTGAATGGTTTTTACGATTATAAAAAAGGCCTAACTTCACAAGAATACAGTATATCGCTTCGGTCAACTTTTGGTAATGAAGCACCATCAGAGAAGACAATTTACAATTGGTTTGCAGAATTTCGTCATGGTCGTGCCTCAGTGAGTGATGAATCACGTAATGGTCGACCAAAAACTGTGATTCCAAAAAACATCGATGCTGTGCGGAAAATGATAGAACACGATCGACATGTGACCTACAGCAAGGTAGAGGCAACTCTTGGCATATCGCAGACTGCAATTCATCGATTTTAAATGAACATTTATTTGTAAAAAAATATGTTCTAGATGGATTACGCATAACTTGACCAAAGCACTGAAAGCAACTCGTATCAATTGGTGTAAGGAGATGCGACAAAAATTCCATGTAGGACCCGCAAAATCCGTAAACAACATCATCACAGGTGACGAAACATGGATATATGCGTATGAGCCGGAACCAAGACGAACCGAACCCCATAAAAGTTGTTCGTGCAAGGAGCACTTCCAAGAAAATGATCGCTTGTTTCTTCGGCTGTACAGGACACATCGCAACAATTCCTTTAGAGGCTTGAAAAACTGTTAACGCTGAATGGTATTCAGTAACTTGTTTGCCAAAAGTTATAGACGGAAGAACAGGAAGAACAACCGAAAACTTCGCATTAGTCTTCATCACGACAATGCGAGTTCCCATACAGCACGTCTAACAGTTGACTATTTGAAGGAGAAAAATCTTGAAATAATGTCTCATTGTCCATATTCACCTGACTTGTCGCCGAATGATTTCTTTTTGCTCCCAACTGTGAAACAAAAATGCGTGGACAGCGATTTTCAACACCTCAAGAAGTAGTCGAAGCCTTTGAAAACTATGTTTCTGAGATACAACCTTCAGACTGGAAAAAATGTTTTGAGAACTGGTTCGTACGCATGCAAAAGTATATAAACCATAAAGGCGAATATTTTGAAGAACAATAAAATAGTTTATTCCCAAAAATTTTTTTTTCTTCCCAGATTTTGTAAAAATATAAACAATGACCCTCGTATTTAATTAACACTGGGAGGTATATTAAGGGTCGTCTTTAAATACGTTCACCGATAACCCTAAGTAATAGACAAGCGGTCCGATGTATAAAGTGATAAATACATTTGGCAAAAGATGACGATTATTAAATCCTAGGTAATAAATAGATTTGCAAGTGTACAGAATTCTTAGAACTTAAAGAAAATTTTACAGCTTGCATGTACTAATAAAAATATATTATACAGTGGTCCAAACTCAAAAATGAACGTTAAATATTTATAAAATTGGAAATGATTATCTTTTAATTCTATACCCTAGATTTAACTACATTTAACAATAGAAAATGTTTGAAATTAAAATATTATGAAAGGATATTAAATGTATCCTCAACATATGTTAAGAAAGAATACTGTACCGAATCCTACATTGATATCTTAAGATATATCAAAGACCGGCTATGTGCTTTTTGCTTGTGTCAGAGGATATTGTTGATAATATTATATGAATAGCTGTTATTTTGCATCATACCTAGTTTTATTAAGAGGTGTATTCACTAGTCTATGCACATGTATTGTTGTGTCTGTATGCGCGGGCTTATGACAAATATAAGAAGCATGTTTTGATTAACATTCTGTGAAATAAGTAAGTCTACAAAGTTAATTGAAGCATTCTTCTCTGTTTCTAGGGTAAATTTTATATTCTGATCAACATTATTTCTATAATCAAAAAACATTTTTAATTGTGTCAGTACCATTAAAGTAAACTCATATGTCGTCTACTTATCTAAAGAGAGTTAACGGTTTCTTCGAAATTATCCATGAAAAGTCCCGCTAATAAGGGGCTTAAAGGATTTCCCATTGTCAGACCTGTGGTTTATGTGTAAAATTCGTAATTGAATTGGAAATAATTTTGTTAAATGCAAATATTAAGTAAATATAAAATATCTTTGTTGCATTTTTCGCGAAATAATGTATATATAAAAATGCTTTCTACATATTACGACACTAATTTATTCGAATTTTTTATAGAAAAAAATCGCCCTTAAGTAGGATTCGAACCCACGCGCATGGCTTGCCGGACCATCGCTCTAACCACTAAGCTATCAAGTAGTAATAACTGCTTATTTTTCGAGATATTTGAAAGTTTCAAGTTAAAAAAATACACCCGGTATATAGATTTATGTCTGTCAGTCGCAGGAACTGTTATTAAACATAGATTAATAGATTTTATTCTGTACCGCCTATTAACAATCAAATTGCCTATCATTAGAGGAAACAAGTTTAAAACCTTTAAAACCTCTATCATTCGCTTTATCTAATTGCACACATTCAAAGATTTATTTTTCGTTCTATTCATTTCCATTATCTTTAAATCAAATTCTTAATTAATTGTACATAATTTATTTAGCCGGAGGTGTGTGCATTTCACTTCCTGCAGTTGCAAAACGTTATCAACAAATAATAGACTTACAACAAAATATTGAACATTTTCAGATATAATAAAAAGATATTTATTTGATTTATTGACTTAATTGGTAGAAATCTTAAAAATTTACATCGAACAGACAGTGATTGATAATTATCGTATAAATATTCATGGCAATTTATTTGAACAAGTTAAATACCTCTCATTCTATCTTTATTTCTTTCATCGTCGCTATAGTCTGTAACAATTGGGTAAGTATTCCTTGGCTGTACCGCATGCGCTACTAATTTTTGCCGTAAACATCGAAAATACTACAAGGAAGTGTATAATATTAGTGCTGTTCATGTCCGATGAAGTAATTATGTTCGGTTTAAAACACCCGCTTACATGAAATTTGTGTGTATATATACATACATAAGAGGAATGTAAATGAAATATTGTGTAGGTCAGCGGCACGGTTAAATAAATTTATGGGTTTCTCTGTAAAAGAATTTGAATTGAAATTGAATTGAAAGTTGCCACTATAACATGAAGAATGAACGAAACGTGAGCGCATATACTGACACAATAAATATAATGCATGAAAGGAATTGATTTATAACTGCGATTTTTCAGAGTATGTATATTTTAAAATACTTAGGGCTTAAGAAATTATGATGCTCTATCAGAATATTATTTAATGTCGTTCTTGGAAAAGCTACAGAAGAGGAGCAAGAGAGTATATCACTTTGCATAAGCAAATCGATATCAATGTATTGCGGTGACATATATTTCATTTTAAAAAATTTTTTTTTTATTTTGTGTTCGTCACGAACTCATTATGAAACCCAAAACAGTATCAAAATGCGCTTCATTTGGATACGCTTTTTTTGTTGTTCAATATTGACTTCAGTTGGCATTGTTCGAACACAGAAATAAAAGTCTTTTAATTTTAAGAATTTAAGTACATCACCCGGTATAAATTTTTTTGGTAATAACTTCTTAAATGTTTTGTCAGCTACTTCACGTAACTGGGGTGGAGTACAAGATATATTAATTTCTACGTCACTCATGTTTATATTTTTAAATAAAATATCAAGTAATATCTAAGGAAAATTAAGAAATAATATTTCACCGATAGCAATATTTAAATTTAATAGTGTCAAGTGTCAATTTGACCAACTGCATACTTTATATAAAAATAAAACTCTGAACTTTCAAATTAAATAATTTAACATTATTCATGTAAAAAATGCAAAATAGCAAATAGTAGTAGGCCTTTTGTAGCATTCGTTCTTTAAAAAACTCGTGCGACAAAATGGTGCCTTGAATCTTATGTTTGAATATACTATTAAAGTAAATAAATACATAGAATGAGAAATAGCTGCAGGTATTTTTCTATTTTCTAGATATAGAAATAGCATTTAATAATACTGCAAACTCTTTAATTGAGACCCTAGATAGGAAAACACATGTCGTAAGCAGATGGATGAAGACGCTCTTAGAAAAAAGATTATAATCTTCTTCATAGGTGAAGCCACCATTCAGATTAGGGTGGGTTGGGTTGGGTATTTTCTGATATTTCCTCGAATATAGTCTGCCTCTGGGTAAACATTACATAATAAGGGAACAAAACATGTAGGTAAGGTGATTGTTATGTATGTATTTTATTTAAAATGGGAGAGAAATTTAGGTAAATGTGTAAAATTTAATCAATATTGTTGATATCCAAGTTGTCTAAATGTGTTTATTTTATTAATTGTTCGCCGTATTAAATATAATTAATATTATAAAAATAGTAAGAAGCAATAAGAATATTTTACAGACAACAATTCACGGCTTTCAATTAGACATTTTAGGAGAAAAAAAAACAATTTATTAGAAGGTTGCCCACAGAACGGTGTATGCTATCACCTCTCTTATGGGTAATCTTAGTAGATTATCTCCTTAAGAGACCCAGCAGTTGTCGTCCGTTATCTCAAAATACGCCCAAACTGCTTTAAATATAATAGACGACTGATTTAAAAAAGAACGGCTATCAATAAATGCTCAGAAAGCATAAATACGAGGGGGTATTGATATTTAGTTAGCCTTGACCGGTTCCGTGGATAAAAAAATATTGCGATACCATAGCAACGAAAACTAACACATTAGTGCCAGTGTAAAGTATCGCGTCAAAAAGTCAAACCAAAGTTGCGCAACAAAATTTGAAAGAAAGGATGTCGACCGAAATTGTGAAAATCTAAAAATTGAAGTATCGAGCCATCAAGTACCTATATTTGAAAGAGTTAAGAGGTAAGCAGATTTACGAAGATATGCTTAATACCCTAGCCGATCAACGTTCTTCGTATGCGACCGTGAAAAATTGGATTGCAAGCTTCAAAAGGGGTAAATTTTCCATTGAAGATGAACATCGATTGGGAAGGCCAAACGAATATTTGGGGCACTATATGTTTCATCCATCATATAGTTCACGTCGATTTGGACATGAGAAAAATTTCTTCAAAATGGATCCCCAGATGTCTGAATGTTGACCGGAAACGTGCGAGAGTGGAAGCATCGCTTTCAATCTGTGCTCGGTTTGAAAGTGATGCAGACTGCTTAAGCCGTATTGCTACTATGGATGAAACTTGGGCACATGTCTACGATCCACAAACAAAGCTACAATCGATGGAATGGAGACGCTCTGGTTCTCCAAGGCCTCTCCAAGTTTCGCGTTGAAAAATATGCTGGAAAAGTTCCTGCTTCAGTTTTTTGGGATTGCCATGGAGTAATCATGATTGATTTTCTGGATAAGGGTAGAACAATAACTGGGAATTATTATTTGACGTTACTCTATGAGAATAAATTTTGAAGAGAAGACGCGGAAAGTTATCCAAAGGTGTTTTATTTTGGCAGGACAATGCCCCTGCACACAAATCGCATGTTGCCATGCAAACAATTCGTGGTTTAAGGTTCGAATTACTCGAACACCCGCCTTATTCACCAGATCTGGCTCCGTCCGACTATCATCTTTTCCTCAGCTGAAAAAAAGTTTTAAAAGTCGAAAATTTACTTCCTACGAAGAGGTGATAGAAGCGGCGGAGGCCTGGTTTGCAGAGCAAGATAAAAATTTCTTTTTGAAAGGTCTAGAGGTGTTGCAAGATCGCTGTATTAAGTGTATTAATTTAGGAGGAGAGTGATTTAATAAATAATAATAATATAATATATATATATATATATATATATATATATATATATATATATATATATATATAATAATATAATAATAATAAAATAATGATAATAAAATATTTTGACTTTCGAATTTTGTTTGCTTCTATAGTAGGCTAAGAATTTTTCAATATATCCTCGTAGTCACAAAAAGGGACAGCTACAAAGCTTACAGCTACCAATGCTTACAAATACATTCTATTTATCAAGGTAGCCAATATTTAGAGGTACTGTTTGACCAAAGGTATTGGTTTAATCTTCACATTGTAAAAACCATTAATAAACCAACCATAGCGTTGGTAGATGTAGACGAATATGTGGGGAAAATTGGGGAGTTACTTCTAAGGTGACTTGATCTTTTTACACTAGAGTAACAATAGAATTGAGCACTTTCTTCTTCTTCTTCTGAATCTTTGGGTTGGACGCCAGTAAGTCCAGGCACTTGAACACGCTGTCCTTTGTACCACCTCCAATAGATCTCTCAGTTCCACTCTGTTAGTCTTGTGTCTTCAATGAAAGTCACAATCCTAGTTACTTCAGTTCTTTACAAGTACATTCTATATGAAGGCTAGTTTCCTCCTGTTTTCCCCATCTTTTACACCAGGGCTCGCTAACCAAGCCCATGCTGTACAGGTGCTTCTTTAAAGGACAATGTCCGATTATTGAGCCAGTAATAATATTTTGAGGACTTCATCCAGAATCCAGGGATATATTGTATTGTGGGATAGCTAACCGAACTCAATAACAGCCGTGAATTACTGTCTGACTTGATGTATTCAAGAGTGCAGACGAATGTATTACGCAGCTTACTAATTCCGAACGAACAACAGTGTAGAAAGCGGCCATTGGCCGACGAATAAACAACATCATCGGGAAGTAACCTAAACTAAAATATAATGGTGCTAAAATAGTACAGTTTGTAAATGTCTATTACTTAATGTACAACAGTATACGGGCCTCGTAATATAACTTTAATAATTATCTGTGGAATGTACATGCACGTAATATTATAGCTCGGCCCTAACTACTCTCACTGCTGCTATTCACATCGGGAGACTGATTCAACAATACGTCCCTGCATTCCGGACATAATGAGTTAGTAGTTAGACTATAGATCAGTCGCATGGTGGTCAAAAACTAAGCAAAAAAGGAGTTAATAGATGGCTAGGTATGTTTAAATATCATAAGGGCTACGAAAACCGGCCCTGCCGTTGCGCTAGTGATGATTGAATTTACTACCTATCCACGTACAAGGCGAAACAAGGTCAGTAGCACACAGACTAATACTATTTCAAACACCTATAAGAAAAGCGGGAATATTTAAACAGCTTACATGGGCGGCAAGCGAAGTTCGGATGTTTTATACATCGTGAGACATACGAAAGGTGTAGAATGAATATCGCAATATGAGTAAATAGTAATAAGCAATACATTTTATGTTATTATTTAAGAAATGTCGCTCACCCCTTATGCATGCTGTCTAAATATCATCACTTTACCTATAAGACAAGTCTACGGCATGAGTTAGATAAAAGGTATACGCCATTATAAAGAAGTCGAGTGATGCGATCGCGATGTTTCAGAAATGTAACGTTGACAAGAAATATAAAAAAATTCATACCAAATAGCGCGCACGGAATGTAGTTCTACCCGTCCATCTGGTGTACTGATGGTTCCAAAACAGAGTAGGTGTTGAGGCTGGAACATATAGACTCAAAAAAGGACGATGATCCAAGTGAGTCTAAATAGAAATACTACAGTACTTCCAACGGAAGTTGATGCGTTGCATACAACGCAGCAACTTATTGCGTTGGAGAAATTAATAGAGGAAGCGGAACCAATCGCACCGTTACTATTTTCTCCGGCAGCCAAGCATGTTAAAGGCACTGGATTCAGTGTAAGTTGTAAACTTGTATCGGATTGTGTGTTTGACCTAAATGAGCTCAGTAGTGACAAGAAAGTGACATTGGCCTGAGCCCCAAAACACGAAGGCTATAGGTCTGGAGCGTTCCCGTGACATTGCAAAAACAAAAATCAAAACAATCATGAAGAAGTGACTCGTACCAAATAGGGCGACACGGAAAGAAAGTAGTCCTACCCATCCTTCTGGTGTACAGATGGTTCTAAAACAGAGTAGTGTGTGGAAGCCGGAATATATGGACTCAAAAAAAGGACGATGGTCCAAATGAGTTTAAGTAGAAATACTACGGTGCTTCCAACGGAAGATCCTGGGTCGCATACAACGCGGCAACTTATTGCGTTGGAGAAATTGATAGAGAAAGAGGAACGAATCGCCCGTAACCAATTTCTCCGGCACCCAACCAGATTAAAGGCACTGGTTTCAGTGTAACTTGTAAACTTGTATCGGATTGTGTGTTTGCTCCAAAATGCGCAGTAGTTACAAGAAATTGACATTGCCCTGAGCCCTAAAACAAGAAGGCTATAAGTTTGGCGCCTTCCCATGATATAGCAAAAACAAATATCAAAACAATCGTGACGAAGTGGGCTGAAAATAGATCTAAGAAAAAGTGGGAGAAAAAATGCTATTTTAATTTATGAAAGAGATAATAATCACCGGGTGCCAAATCCGTACTGCAGGATGGATGTACCATCTCTATAAAACCACGTTGATTATTTTTCAGACAAGGCGAGGCTTGTGAAGTCTACAATTGTCATAGAACAGCATAATCTTTTTAGTAAAGTCCTGGAGTCTTTTTTGCTGTATGGCAATGTTCAAATTATGGATTATTTTTCAATATACTTCTACTGTAATTGTAGAACTTTTCTTCATGGATTCAATTAACAAGATATCTATGGTATCCCATAATATCGTAATCAGTTTTATAGTTTAATTTTGCGTCCTTGCCTTGTGGACGTACTGCATGAATTCTTATTTTATCGGTGGGTCCCAGTAATACACCCACGTCCCATCACCTATTATAATTTTCGAAAAGAGATATTTATCGTCAGCTAAAATCCTCAAGATTTCCTCGCAAATTTGTTGCTGACGCAGTTTTTGTTTTGGAGTAACCGATCTGGGAATCCATCGTATTGACACTTCATTCCTTCTGATGTCTCCACGATCTGCTAAGACGTATTTCTCGACTTTCTTTGTGTTTTTCTTAGACCATTCGCATCCTTGGATCGACTTGAATTGATTCCCTACGCCAGCGCCCGATGAATATTCTTGGGTCCATTTCCTTCTTTTGTCAAGAATTTTATCACGGTTCTATGTTCTAACTGAATTTCACTAATCTTTTGTTAAATAAAACTCTGTAAAAACAGCAAAGCCCTCTGGATTTGGACTGAAGTTAGTCAGTATAAATCCAAATATAATAACCATTGACAGCAAAGGCTCTCTATTATCACTAGACTGCGGAACTGGCGGTATCCCATATCGGGTGTGATTCATCGGTGCCGACAATGTACAATCGACCAACTTAACATGTATGTATGAATGTTATAGGGCGGTGATATTGTCTGTTTGTACGTCTTTCAATGCAAACAGATGGAGTTGTGAAATATATTTCGCCTGAGTCGTAATAAAGGCAATGAAATATATATACGGAAATTTATTTTGTATATATTTTTACGAAAATAAATAAACACCGAAATTAAATTTAAATTAACTTGAATTGAAATTAATTCAAGATATATATATATATATATATATATATATATATATATATATTTATATATACAAAATGTATTTACTTTATACAGTGCAAAAATTCAAAATATTGAAAAAGTATAAACTTGAAATTAATTATATCACCTATAATTAAAGTGAATGCTTTGTCACACCACAGTAAACATTTTTTATTCACATTAATTATTACAATATATTCTAAACTTTGTTCTGTAAAGTGCGTTCTTTTATTGGACAGTATGTCTTTAAATATAGAAAAACTTCGCTCAATATCAGAGCTAGTAAGTGGCGCATAGAAATAATAATCTTTAAATTTAATATATCTACCGATTTCCGTATTTTGAACATTACTACAAAAGTCTTTCAGGACATTAAAATCAGGGCTACGAGCGAATATTGCATCAATCTTATTATTAAGCGAAACCGACTCTGTCTCTGCGCCTGCATGATTCATTAGACGATAGCGTCTGTTCCGCAGTCTAATTATCACTTAATTTTTTCATGACTTGGTAGTTAATGTAAAAATCTGCCCTCGTATAAAAGAAGGATAATAAAAAGAATCAGATCTCCTAATAAATTTTTGAAGAACGCAAACGATGATGACTGTAATAATAAACATATGGTAAAGCACGAAAGAAAATTGTATTGTAAACTAACAAATTTCATTTAATCAGTCAAGATCGAGGTGCAGTTCCAGGTCTAGAGAAGAAAATAAAAATGTAAAAGTTTTCAGCTCGATATATAATTAGAAATGTATGCCATGGCAACCTTAAAAGTAAAATTTATAGTTCAAATATCTTAACGAGTTAGTTAATATTTTACGTGATTGTACATACATATTTATTCAACGTAACATCAAAAGAAAATGAGGAGAAAAGTAAAATGAAAAGGTAAAATGTATTCTGCTTCACGTTTTGTGTACTACAAGTTAGCACATAACAATGACAGAAAAGAAACTGTAATCAGAAACTTACTAACAACTAAACTGCAAAAGTTCATTATACTTTACAATCTCTACAGTACATTTTAATATTTGCTTCGTTAAACAAACTACAAGGTGTTTTGTTGTATAAATTCAAGTTTATATGCACAGCAACGAACTTTTTCATGTTAAGGTAAATTATTGGCTTGTTAGCAGTTGTGAATATTAAATATCACTATTACATGCCCATTTAACTTTATTGCCAATAAGTGCTATCATGCAGTTTGCTATACGACGTGTAAATACTTGTTGTGTATGCAAATGCGATGACACGAACCAACTGTTCTTCTTCATTCACACACACATATTAATAGGTGTACAGGTGAAAATAGAATTTGTGTATGTTCATCATGTGGCAGAGATTTAATTCATGAAGTACAAAGTCGAACACGTGTAATAATGCAATATTAATATTTCTGAGAGTAAACATACGTACATCCGCAGACCAATTTTATTACCAACCTGTAGGAGCATATCTAGTTTTCTATAAATATGTAGTAGGGTAATTAAAATATTTTTTTTTTGCAATTAGAGTCGCTAAGAGACCTATTAAAGTACTCAAAATGAGTGCTTTAATAAGTCTAAGAAATAAGTAATTAAACTTTTAGTTTCAAAAAATTCTATTTATTATAAATATCACTACAATATTGTTTCGCCATACATGGCTTCATCAGGTGGATGAATACTGAATATGTACAATGCAAGTTAGAATATTTGTGAAACTTATTGGGGAATGGTGGTGGAAAAATTTTTACAATCTTAAATTTAGTAGAGGGGAGTTGTTTAAATCCAGTTGGTCATTTAAAGCTAATCCTAAACTATTGTATCTATTAATTTCTAAGTTTTCTAACAGGTTAAGTTTTTTACTTTTTCCTTGAACGTGTAAAATTTTGAACTCTATATTAAATCTATGATTAATTTCTAAACAATGATTTGCGAAAGTTGAATCTGATTTCTTTTCGTTATGGCTTCTCTCGTGTTCTTTCATCCTAATTTTGAATGTCCTCCCCGTTTGTCCTATGTATACCTTATTGCAATCTTCGCATGTTAACTTATACACACCAGAGTTTGATTCTTTGTCTATTTTATCTTTGTTATTTTTAATAAAGTTCTGTATAGTATTATCTGTTTTAAATGATATATGTTCGTTATTAACTTTTTTAATGAAAGTACCAATTTTTTCTGAAATTTTTCCTAAGTAAGTGATTGAATTGTAGGAATTAATTATCTTGTGTTTTATTTTTGGGTAAACTAGGGAAAGGGTTTTAGATTTTTGTTGGCTATTCAAGATGTTATTGATAATATTTATAGAGTAACCATTGTTTAAAGCTATTGTATATATTCTATTTAGTTCAAGGTCGAAATTACTATTACTCATAGGTACATGAATTAATCTATATACCATTGATTGGTATGCTGACAATTTGTGTGCTATAGGATGAAAAGAATTAGCGTGTATTGTGGTATCTGTATGTGTTGGTTTATGGTATATAGCGAACTCGTGTTTATTAGTTTTGTGTGATATGGTTAAGTCTAGAAAATTAATGCTTTTGTTTATTTCTGTTTCTATAGTAAAATTTATTTTGGGGTGAATAGTGTTGATATAATTATGTAAAGTTTTTAATTGTCTATCTGAACCGTTAAAGCAAATTAATATGTCATCAACATACCTAAACCAATATAAACAATTACCAAACAGGGGATGTGTACTATTCACCCCAAAATAAATTTTACTATAGAAACAGAAATAAACAAAAGCATTAATTTTCTAGACTTAACCATATCACACAAAACTAATAAACGCGAGTTCGCTATATACCATAAACCAACACATACAGATACCACAATACACGCTAATTCTTTTCATCCTATAGCACACAAATTGTCAGCATACCAATCAATGGTATATAGATTAATTCATGTACCTATGAGTAATAGTATTTTCGACCTTGAACTAAATAGAATATATACCAGGGGTGGCCAAACTTTTGACCTCTGAGGTCTACTTGTGTTCAAAAGTGTTTCTTGCGGGCGACTCTAAGGTAGAGTTTACAAGAGAGAAATAAAACATTTTAGCGATAAGTTAGTAAGTATTTTTCTATTATATACGTTGAAAACAAAATACTTAATGTTCATTCTGAATTAGGTTTTTGGGTGGATATTTGGCAATGCATATTCTCCACAAGTTTATTATATTGAGGAGTGTAAGAAGTAACTGCGATGCGCAAACAGGAAGTTAAGTGGGCATCTGTTAAACGAGAACGATGTTTGGTTTTTATTGTATTCATAGTAGAAAATGTCGATTCGCAAAGATAGGTGGAAGCGAAAAACGAAGTCAAATATAAGGCAACCTTTCTTAGGCATGGGAACTTTTCTTTGCAAATCAGTTTCCAAAAATCAGTATTACTGCCAAATGCTCTTGCTTTCAGAAATATGTAGCATCTCATTTTAATTATTTCTTCTTCCACCACAACAGATTCAGAATCAGTTAAATTGCCGATTTTTGCAGTCAAGCTGTGAAGGTAATTGCTTTCATTAAAAGGGAATGTCATGAAACTTAGCACTTCTTCGAGAGCGAAGAAATCCAAAAACCTTCTTTCGAACTCCAGGTGCAAGTTCTCCAGCTGTCTGGCGAAAGTTTCAAAGTCCCGATTTGAGTTGTGCGTGCATTCTTCTTCCATGTTTTTATAGTTTCTTGTTCACCTCGTCTTAATTGAGATGCATGCACTTGAATTTGACTTTTAAATGTTTTAATCAAAGTTGTCATATCAATCACATTCCTGTCTTTTCCTTGAAGATTTAAGTTCAACTGATTGAGTTTCTCCGTGATGTCACAAAGAAAGGCGAGCTTCATGAGCCATTTTTCATCTTCAAGCTCAGGTACATTTTCTTCTTTCGAATGGATGAATGTTTTGATTTCTGGCAGTAATTGGCGAAACCTCTTCAAAAAAGCACCAGGGCTAAGCCACCTAACATCTGTATGTAGCAAAAGATCCGAGTGTTCGGCTTCAGTCTCTTCAAGTAAAGCTCGAAATTGACGACTTTGCAAACTTCTGGCTCGAACAGAATTAACTATTTTAAAGGTAATTTTCATGATAATATCCGAGTCAAGAATTTTAGAGCACAAAACTTGCTGGTGTATGATGCAGTGATAGTTGGTGAAACTTGGAATGTTGTCATCATTTTTACACAATGAAATAAAACCAACTCTTTGTCCCAGCATAGCGGGTGCTCCATCTATCGTAATAGCAACTATTTTGTGAATCGGAAACTCAGTTGTTTCTACAAAATCTTTAAAAGATCTGTAGATATCCTCACCTCTTGTTTGCCCCTTCAATGGAATCATCGTCAATAATTCTTCTTTTGACGTCATATCTTCAAAAACTAGACGCACGAAAATGCACAATTCAGCAGTGTCCGTCACATTGGTGGATTCATCGAATTGTAGTGACAAAAAACTACATTTTTGCAAGTCTTCCTTAAGCAATTGTTCCAAATTTCCACTTAAGGCTTCACTTCGTCGCATCACAGTGTTTCGTGACAGAGAAATGGCATTTATGGCTGAAATAATTTCTTTCTTATTTTTAAAGTCATTAAACAGTACTTCTCCAGCTCTCTGCATGGCTTCCTTGATCATTTCTCCATCTTCAAAAGGTTTCTTTCGTTTTATCAATATTTCCGTAACAGCAAATGACGCCAGTGTAGCAGCTTTTGATTTCAAGTCTGGTTTCGTAAAAAAAGATTGTTGCACACTTAAGCTGCTTTTTAATTCTCGTACTTTTACCTTCCGAATTTCACTGCCAAATGGAAAATCTGTGGCGTATTTGGAATGTGTAGTTTTAAAGTGCCTCTCCACATTTGCTCTTTTCGGTAATGCTACACTTGAATTACAAATTAGGCACACAAATTTGTCGTTGGCCATAACGAAAAAAAATTCCTCTTCCCACTCACTGTGATAATGGTAAGTCTTACTTTTTTTTGCACTTGAACCAGATGGCACACTCATTTTGATTAAATAAATGTCACAAACTCACAAAGGTCCCTACGTTACTTAGTATTGTTACGCCGCTGCCTGACGAATTTCACGTGAGGAACGAACGAACGAACGATGTCGACCGAGAGTTCGGTATTCACAGTCACAACGCATACGTCTGTCCAAACGCACTCAGTCCAGGACTCTTCACGCACTTTTTATCGTTTCGTATCGCTTCTGAATTCAAACTGCCTGGCTGTGGCTTCCGCCAGCTATTTATATTATATGATGGGATTAGCGACATCTAGAAATTTCGAGAAACAACTCGCGAACCCACACAGCGTTCGCTCGCGCGTCTTCACGAATTTTCCATCGCCGCCGTCGGTATTGTTCTAGGCAAGTTAGTACTACCTAGTGAAACTAGATGGCGTAACTTGCACTGCGCTACGACCAAAGCGCGTGGGTAGTTATTGGCGCGAATACACTTGATTTTTTTGTCTTCTTTTTCAGTTTATTTATTTATCTCTTGGGGGGCTACCTAAATCGCCTTCGCGGTCGACCGGTAGACCGCGGTCGACCTCTTGGCCACCCCTGATATATACAATAGCTTTAAACAATGGTTACTCTATAAATATTATCAATAACATCTTGAATAGCCAACAAAAATCTAAAACCCTTTCCCTAGTTTACCCAAAAATAAAACACAAGATAATTAATTCCTACAATTCAATCACTTACTTAGGAAAAATTTCAGAAAAAATTGGTACTTTCATTAAAAAAGTTAATAACGAACATATATCATTTAAAACAGATAATACTATACAGAACTTTATTAAAAATAACAAAGATAAAATAGACAAAGAATCAAACTCTGGTGTGTATAAGTTAACATGCGAAGATTGCAATAAGGTATACATAGGACAAACGGGGAGGACATTCAAAATTAGGATGAAAGAACACGAGAGAAGCCATAAGGAAAAGAAAACAGATTCAACTTTCGCAAATCATTGTTTAGAAATTAATCTTAGATTTAATATAGAGTTCAAAATTTTACACGTTCAAGGAAAAAGTAAAAAACTTAACCTGTTAGAAAACTTAGAAATTAATAGATACAATAGTTTAGGATTAGCTTTAAATGACCAACTAGATTTAAACAACTCCCCTCTACTAAATTTAAGATTGTAAAAATTTTTCCACCACCATTCCCCAATAATTTTCACATAAATATTCTAACTTGCATTGTACATATTCAGTATTCATCCACCTGATGAAGCCATTGTATGGCGAAACAATATTCTAGTGATATTTATAATAAATAGAATTTTTTGAAACTAAAAGTTTAATTACTTATTTCTTAGCGTTATAATGCAGTTTCAACATGTATCTCCTTCGTCAATTAACTAGCTTTAATAAGTCATTAAAGCATGGAACATTTAGCGGATTTAGTTTTAAGTTGGCCACACTACATCTATAAATCATTAGTCATAGTGATAATTTGTTATAATAATTAATAATTAAACTGACAATTAATAAAGATTTTATTATACGGTAATTATATTTTTTACGACCGCTACTGTAAATAGCGAAAATTGCACCAGCAACCCCTCTAGTATTAACTCCGTCCACAAACACATTTAACTGTCAATTGTTAATTTAAAAAAATTAATAAAAGTAGTGTGGCTAACGCTCAATCGTAAAATTTAAATGCAATTTATTTTAGGATTTGTAATTTTTTCACTGCCGACTTAAACTACAATTTCCAACAAACACGGTTCCGTTCAATTTTCTAGTCTACCAGTTGCTACATTTTCCGTTAGCAAAAGAGAAATACGAAAAAGAATACATTTTATTAAAAATATTGCGAGAAGTAATGGTATTGACACAGAAATAATTAATAAATTAATTTGAAAGACTGAAAAGACAATCCGCGATTGCATTTGTTTATTACCTCAACAAAATCGTAACGAAAAGTTCATGTGTTTACCAAATCATCAAATTCATATTAATTTAGCAGACCATAACTTTAACAAAGAATCTAAAATTCTGCGCATAGAAAATAAGGGCAAAGATTAAATTATTCGAATCACTTGAAATTAATAAATTAAAGAACTGATAATTTCCTCAATAATCAATAATAATTAAAAAATTAATAATTCACCTCTACTTAATTTATTTATCTGATTATCAAAGAACGGACTGAAGCGATTAAATGACCAATTGCCCCGATAAAACGTTGTGGCGGTATCATGTATAGTATGCATGTTATAACAGTCCCACTATTTGCTTGCTCGATTGCATTCGTCGAGCAGATGTTATTTCCGTCGTTATTGTATCTATTCAATCATAAATTTTATTCTACAGTGGCGTGTTTCTGGTTTCGGTTCTTTCAGTGTTATTTGGTTACAACTTTTAGTATTTTAAAAAATCCGTTTTATATTGTTATACTGTATATTTATCCTATAATTTTTTATAAATATTAAGTTTAATTTACTACCTCATTTTTTGGAGTAGTCTTCGTTTCTTCCTTTTAGTCCATTTCTTTCTGCTCTTAGTATTTCTCTTTATTTTCATTAACTATGGAGAATTCTCGTAGAGCAACCATGGTAGGATGGGTTAGAGGCCATAGAGATTGGTTGCATATTCGCAATGATACCGAAATATATTGCAGTGCCTGTTCATTAAGTTTAGGGCGTCCACAAAAGTGTACTGTGCAGAGACATGTTTCTTCGAAAACACATCTAGATAACATATTGCAGTGAATTGTGATGTTGATTGCTTATTTTAATTGGCTCACAATACACAGTAGCTTGGCCGGACTAGCTCAAATCGGGTACGCCTTCCAGGAGCTCTTATATCTTCAAGGTTACCCTCATAGGGTCGGTAGTAAAACAAAAGGTATTAGAAAAGAAATAAAACTAGCATTAACACCACAAACATATACTTTACAAAAAAAAAAAATCTACCTTATCAAGTATAAAGTAGTGTTGAAACACCTAATGTGCCTCAATTGTGAGGAAAACTTGGATAAAAATGACTGATTCAAGATTGAAAACCTCACTAATGAACCCCGAACAAAATTATTAAATAAATATTTAGAAAAACTATCAGACTTATCAAATTACGTTATCCCAATTTTAAACGTCAAACAGTAAAACTATCTGTAAGCGCACGCAACAAAATTTTAATTCATGCGCACATTTAAAATGATACAAATAAGATTTTCCCACCAATTCCTGACCTTCTAGAATATTTTACTCATAAAAAAACTTCAAAAGAAATCTGAAAATTTTCCTTAATATTCCTCTGATTACAAAATATTTTATAAACTAAAAGTTATTGACTTTATTGAGCTCAACTATCTTACTAAATTATTTCTAAATACATAAATATAATTGCAAAAATATACATACATTAATTAATGTATACGTCACTTCACAAAAAATTTAGAGATTTCAGATAGGTCCCATAAATCAAAATTACAAGTTTACAGACTCGTAATTATCGCAAATTAATTTTAACACAACAAATATCACAAAGCTAACCGAATTTAACTTAAATATCTGAATAAAAAAGAAGTTTCTATTCAGCGACAAGAACTTGGACCTATCTCTTTGATAGCTGGTAAATCTCTGCCTATTCCCCTCCCGGAAGAGGAAAATATCAGCATACCTAACATAAATCAAAAGACTTGCAATTGCAATAGACTTCCGAAGTGGCGGGAACTGCAAACATCAATCTGTCATCGAACAATATACAGTCGTGGACAAAAATACATATTATAATAAAATTTACATAAAATATAAAATATTTTCAAATATTTTTCTGGAATAAAATACACATAAATATATAGTCTTTTATAGTTTCTTTTAATTTTTTCTTCTGGGAAAAATTCACTGCAATATGTCTATCTACACCTGATACTTTTAACGAAGAACTGTGTGAAGTTTTCATGACGGCCAATATCCCATTCAAAAAGCTTAACAATCCAGTCCTCAAGAGGTTTCTTACAAAAAATACTGATAGTCATATATCAGATGAATCTACTTTACGTAAATACCACTTACCAAAATGTTATTTGAGAACCATTGAAAAAATTCGAACCAATCTATCTGATCATTATCTTTGGGTAAGTGCAGACGAAACAACAGATGTAATGGGACGATATGTGTTAAATGTAGTTGTTGGCATTCTTCATCCGACAACTTCATACCAACCATACTTAATTGCAACTAAAATATTGCCAGTCGCAAATGGTGAAACAGTTGCAGAAGTAATTGATCAATGTATTCATAATATTCTGTCATCGGATAACAACTATAAAGACAAGACGCTATTATTTTTGACTGATGCGACACCTTATATGTTAAAAACAGGGAAGTTATTAAAGCAATCTTATCCCAATATGCTACACGTTACCTGTGCAACACCTGCACTACACAGAGTATGTGAATACATCAAGGATCATTTTCCAAATGTTGATAAGTTAGTTTTATAATTTAAAAGATATTTCTCAAAGCTGAGGCAAAAACTTAATGCCATATTTAGCAGAAATCCAGATTTGAATATATTATATCAATTCTGCACAGAGCCGATTGAAAAATCTATACATTCGAAGTATGGTGCATTTTGCAACATTTTAATCACGCACCTATCACCGGTTGTGATGTGGAACGGACATTTTCTATTTTTAAAGACGTTTTAATATCTACAAGAACTAATTTCACACGGGAACACCTTGAACAAATTTTAGTTGTTCATAGTAATGTTTTACACTTTCAATATTTCACAGAAAATGCACAGTTTTAAGTTTTGTTCTAAAAAAATATTTTTATTCAAAATTCGATACATAATTCGCGTAATTACTTTTGTTTCAGCAGTAGTTACTGCCGGTTACCAAACCGTTTATTACGTTCGCTCTGTTGTGCATTGACAGGTACATATTAACTGCATATGTAGATATGTGCCACTTATGCAGCTAGCTACACGTATCAAATTGTTCGAAACTCACGCATCGCTTACAGAAACAAACCTAATGTGAATACAAGGCAGACGCTTATGGGCTATGAATCATCAATCACTCGAGTCCGCTCTCTGCTGATCAGATGATTCATATATTGTATTTCTCCAAAGTACTACTCTACCTCTCTTTAACATAATGTAGGCTCTTAGTTTGATCACTTTATGAACTGTATTGTATACACCGTAGTTCAATATTTATGTGAAAGTTTTTGTTCATTGACATTTACGTAATAAAGACTACCCATCCCTTCTAACTATCCAAAACGTGTTTGTTACGGTATATTTATGTAAATAAATGTTATGTTCACAAGTTAGTTATATATCTGACGATGCTCCTGTGTGAGCCAAACGATCGTTACTTTGTGAAATAAAAAGTAAATAAATTAATTAAAATTTGCTTTATTTTATGGAATTTCATTACTTAAGGGCTGAAACAATCCTATGAAAAAATAATAGTTTTCTTTCGTGTATCAATATGATTAACTGCCACGAAGTAACGACTTCCATAATTAATTTATTGAAATGATAAAGTATGGAGGACAGACATTTTCTGTACACATTCAAATTCTCTTCAATAAAATTATTGTGAAAATGAAGTTCTCTGATAGTGGAATAACAGCAACAGGAATGACACAAAAAAAAAGATTGTAATGAGAAGCAAGCTTGAGAAAAATTTTTACTTTGCTATTGTATAATATGTTATTGTCGATTCTTTTTATTGACATAGATCTACTAAATTTTGAGTCTAAGTAAAGTATGTAATGTAATTATTATGGGCCTTTAACAGGCGACAATACTTTATGCACTTTAATAGGATTACTAATTAAATATAATGATATTCAAATATTATTCGATTACTTTACAAATTCCTGCGGAGACGGTTTTTTCCAGCGGTTCATCGAACCTCTGGTATTTAAATTCCTTAATTTAATATCGGAAAAATAAATTAATTCTTCGTTAAAAATCGAGTAACTTTGCAAAGCACCGAACGTTGTCGCTAACGCATAAGAAACGAACATTAGGCTCTCAGTCTATCACTGTCAAATTCGAGAGGAAAAATATAAAAGGTAGACTTGATAAGTATTCCTAATTACTAAATATTTATAATATTAATCAAAATTTAAAAGTATGTAGTAGCGATTCAATTACATTGCAAATCGATTTCATTCCAGATATGAACCAATCAAAATTGATATCAGAACAGGAAAGAGCTGCCTTCTAAGAATTTTGTTTTTAAATAACCGAGGTCAATGCCTTTCTGAGATCAGCATCAACTGTCATAAATAATTAGGCGAGTTTAAAAATAAACATACGAAATTTCAAGTTCTAACACTCCTTAGATATATAAGATTAGAAATAAACGACGATTTGAAATCTAAATCCGTGCAAAAATAAAATGGTAATGAACATAAATCACAGCTGGCGATCCAGAGGTAAATGTGTAAGTCCACTTATTTATTGTAGAGGCTAGGGTATTAGTATCGTAATTCTCTCTTTCGCGAAATGATACTGCGCTTATTATACTCATTGTTGTGTAAAGTACCTCTTTTTCCCTCTTCGTGTAGTAATATATCTCGGCCGCAAACATCTCCGGTTTTATTATTTAATTAAAAAAAGGAAGCTAATCTCAGCGTAATAAAAATCCAAATAACTACAGAATCGTACTGCGCTATAATACAATACTGGCTTGTTTATTATCCCGAAGTTAGAACACGTTGGAGAGAAACATTTTTGCGAAATGTAATAATACCTTTTATATTTATTATAGTCACATAGAGCGCGATGATAAATGTTTCGGTAACGGTGAGTGTAATATATATTTGTATTGTGTATTGGAACATTATAAATTACTATATACATCGTTAATACGTAATTGAACAGAAACTGTTAAATTTTATAAGGAAAGTGTATAAAGTGTATGTTCTAACACCTTATAAATAGAGCAGACCAATTTCCGTGCGCGTCATGTGCGCCGATGTGAGGATGATTGTATTGCATCAGAACTAATAAAAAGCATTCAGTATGTGTTTGGCACTTGCTTAGACTGCATGCAAGTGTAAGCATATGTAATAAAATGTCGTCGACACATAAATCGAGAAAACGACCGTTGTCAGACGAAGTGAATAAGTTTATTATGGATTTCCCAGACTTAATATACGATGGCTCAAAAATTAAATGCTTAGTGTGCAATACATAGTCAAAAAGACATTGGAAAGAACACGTAAGCAGTTCGAAGCACAATAATAACAAAATTCATCGACAACAGTTTATACATGAACTATGTGTAACTATGATTGTGTGTACACTGCCGTTTACCTTGTTAAGTAATGATTCATTTATTTCGTTTTGGAATAAATACGCCAATCAAACATTACCGCGCACGACAACGTTACGAAGGGATTTACCATCGGTGCGTAAACAGGTTGAAAATAAAATCAAAGCCGAACTGAAAAATAAAAAACTGTGGTTATGTGTGGACGAAACAACTGACAGCAAAAAACAATATGTAGTTAATGTGATGGCGCGTAATATGGAACCACATCAACCAACGTCTTCAATTTTATTAGCATCCATGTGTTCTGTAGGCCGGTCTCTTAGAAAATATTGTCCTAACATGTTACATATTACTTGTAAACTCCATGCTCTACACCTTGTGGAGAACAGGTTCCTAGATGTTATCCAGAGGTAGATGCTTTAATATCGAGTACAAAGGCAGTATTCCTGAAATCTCTAAAACGTATTCGGAAATTTCACGAATTGTGTCCCCATACCCCTGAGCCACCACAGCCGATTCCCACACGTTGAGGTACATGGTTACGGGCGGGGTTTTACTATCATGAACATTTTAAAAAAAGTAAGGAAACTGCAGCTATCAATACGAGCCAGAAAAAATTTCAAGATGCCCAGATTAAAATGGATTTACAAAGTATTCGTGAGAATTACTTTGGACTAGAAGAAGCAATAGCAAAATTAGAAAATTTGTCGTTGTCGTTAGAGGAATCACTGCAAATCGTTAAAGATGTTCACGCACAACTGTGTGCTATAGAAGACGCAAAAAGTGGAAGTGTTCTAATTAAATTTGATAGTGTTTTAGACAGAAATACAGATTTTGACACCTTAACACATATTTGTGAGGGCACGTCTACAGATGCGTTAAGTTGCTTAAACAAGTATTTTGACTATGCGAATACAACATCACTAGATGCAGAACGCTCGTTTTCCGAATATAAACATATTTTTTCCTCACGGCGGACATGTTTTTCAGAAATAACCTTAGAAACGCACCTGATGTTGAAAATATACAATCGGGTTTCTCCAGTTTCTCAATCCTCGGAAGACGCTTAAAACGGTAAGTGTTTTTTTAAATCCTCTGTCATGCACACAATCACTGATTTCATACATTTTCCATTTTATTTATAGGTACATACAACGCTGCTATAATATGTACTATTCTTATTTTTCGTGTGTTTATGCATATTAAATAGCAGAAAACCAAATGTATATTTAATTATTTCTGATAGAATAAATGTCTCTACTTCTATACTTATATCGGTAACAAGCTCATGATGCGTCCCTATTCTATCGCATATTCTAATATATTACGAATTACACTCCCATACCGGCGCTCATGGCGCGCACGGAAATTGGTCTCCTCTACTTATAAATCAACAACGCATAAAATTTCTGTAATCAGAGTTAGCACTTTAGTGCGTTACAATAATATACTTGGCATAATCAAAAAAATTTGTAATCATCCTAATCTCAGTAACCAATAAAGCTTTTTTGTGAGATCTTATGTCACTTATAATGGAGAACTTCCTTTGTATCAACCATCCATAAAAAACGTTCAAAAGACTATCCCAAGAATTACCAGGGTACAGCTGTCATCCCAACAATAGGAAGAATATACTCCCGGATTCTTAGAAACCTAATTGAAGAAAAGAAGATCAGCAACCGAAAGAACAAGCGAAATTCCGGGCGGTAAGGTCTATAACGGACAACCTTTTTACTTTGAAAATAACATTAGAAAAGCGAACTTAGCGAAATAGAGAAGCACATATAGCTTTCATTGATCTCGAAAAAGCTTATGACAGTGTTCCAGTATCACAGTTATGAAAAACAATGGAAAAGCTCGATATTAGACCAACATTAATTAGGGCCGTCCAGCAATATTACAAACAAAATTATACAGCAGTCAACTGTGTTTTCCTTTTCAACAACGGAGGTTTGCCATTTTTAGATACCTTAGTAATTAGGAATGACAAAAACTTAGAGTTTGATATTTACCGAAAAGAAACCAACGTCAACAGATTTATAACCGCAGATTCAAACCATACTTTTCAGCACAAGAGTGCCTCTTTCAATTTTCTTGTCAATCGTTTGTTAAGCATGCCATTGACAAAGGATAGATATGAAAAGGAATTAACTTTAGTTAAGAAAATCGCGAGTTACAACGGTTTCGATTCAGAAATAATAAACAAAGTAGTTAGAAAACCTAAAGTAAGAAAAACAGTTCAGGATTCCACATGTTTGCTACCTCAAATTGATTCTGCAAAAAATTTATTAGTTTACCGTCTCACGAAACTACGAAAAATTTAAGTAAAACCTTTAAACAGTATAATGTTCAAGTAGCATTTCGGTCGAATAACTCCCTAAAATCTCTCTTAGGCAACACGAAAGACAAAGTTGAGGTAAACAACAAATCTTGAATCTATGAAATAAATTGTATGGATTGTGATAAAAAATATGTCGGCCAAACAAAACGTTCGATTCTAACTCGTTATAAAGAACATGTTTCGCATATTAGATTCAATAGACCGGAAAAATCAAGTGTTGCCCGACATATTCTTGAATCAGATCACAACGTAACATCTGACTGTCTGAGATTAATAAAAAAACGGCACACACCCCCGCGAATTAGATAGTTTTGAGAGCATTTTTATCTTTAAAAATAGGAATAACGTAATTAACGCAGATTTGGGTCCTATACCAGGTTCTTCTTTATTTGAGTTAATTGACAGTTAGATGTTATTAAAGCAAGAAAAATAGGAAAATCATTAAAAAATATTCGAATTCATGGAACTTATTTTTAAATTCGTTTCATTACAATATTTGCCATTAAAATATTCTGACTCAACATTAATTTCCAAATTTATATTTCAACATAATTTAAGGATTAGTTTCATAATTGGATTCTTAATGTATGTTAAATTACGGCTTTTATAATATTTTTAAACGGTCTTTCTATAGAATTTACAAATAATGGGTTAATGCTCTTGCATGAATAGGTGGGGTTTACCAAAATGTAGGTAATTTTTGTATCATTTAAGATTGAAGAATTTAGTGTTAAACTAGAAGACGTTCAGAACAATCCTTCTGTGAGTGTTTTTGTGCGTTCAAGTGTTACACTGTTTTTTCTACTGAAGATGACAACGTGGTTGTAGAAATACGTATTTAGAATCATTAAATTCTATTGTGGTAAGGGTTTTTCAATTTTATTTTATTTAGAGATTTCGGTTCATTACATTTTTCCTGTATTCTTCGAATACAGTACGTTATCTCTAGCCACTTTCTGTTTATTGTAATTTACGTACTTGATATATTGCCTTTAAATACCTGTAACAATTCTATTTTGTATTTAGTATTTATTTTATTTCCCCATAATTAAGGTTTCTTGTCCTTATTGTTTATTAATCCATTTATGACGTTGGTAAATTACAGCACATACTTTTCTTTGAAAAAGAGTCAAATATTTGCATGGCAATTTCAGTATAATCAATTTAGTTGTTTACTCCCTCCCTTGTACTGGCGGGGACAAAACTTTCTTTGTAAAAATAAGTTAAAACAAAATTTAGTTCCAACCCAGATCTCAGCGATCTCACTACAAGAAAATATTATGTATTAGCTAGTTTCTCAGTCTTTACTATTGAAACCAGATTCATGCATTTATATTAAGTTTAAAGGAGCTCCAAGATTCAATTTATTAATTATCTTGTAAATAAATTAGTATTATTCATACTATTGCATTGTTTCAACTCATATATTTCGGTCGATACACACCGAAAATTCCTTCAAACCAGGAGGAATAAACAGATTGTGATTATTTATAACTACACTAGTAATAAATCCGCTTTGTTTTTAAATTTGAAAAGAAAATAACCCCCATTTTTCAACATTATTAACCTCTCAAGAATACTTGATTTTGCATTAAGAACATCTTTGAAGTTCCTAAAAAACTGTAATCGAAATCTGAATCTCGTTTTTCGTTGTAAATGTATAACGGATCGAGGAGTAGCAATATAAAACAGCAATGTACCCGCCAATTATTTGCCATAGTAATAAGAGGAAAGATTGAATTTGTTAACAATCACAAAACAATTTCTACAAAAAAAGTACATCAACAACGGCTCTCTTTTATTTAATCAACTTTTATACTCAGGTAAACTTCTCTTCGTCTGGAAGATATATGGTCTTATAAAGTAGATTAACGGACAGTTAATTTCTTAAATTACACTTCGCAAGTTATAAATATGGATCATAAATTTCAAAGATGCGTTTATGTGTAAATGTGTAAGAACCTTACTATTATGGTTTATTAATTTTTAGATTTTTTATGCCTCGGGATCGTAGCCCATACGCTTCCGTAAACGCCTTAATTTAGTGCTTTCCTTTCGAGTACATGAAACCCTGGTGTTTTATGCGCGGGAGCTACTCACCATCGTTTGAAAGGAACATGTAAATAATCGGTACACTATACACAGCCACAAACGTGGTTATGTTATTAAAGGGACGCTTTCGCAGATTAAGGAAACTTGATAATATCGATATATCCCTTTCTACAAAATTAATTATGTCTGCTTGTGTTTTACATAATATATGTATTAATGAAAATGATTTCATCGAGACAGAAACAAATGATTTCAACCAGCCACCCTAAACTTCCCTTCAATGAATAGCATAACTTAATTTGTTCCAAGTATATAAATAATGTACAAATAAATACAAGAACAATATTGGTATTTTTATTTATTAAAGATAAATTCAAAACTACATAGAAAACTATGAAATTATTGCTTATTCTTTAAATATTCTTCTAAGAGAATTAATTTTCTTTCTTCCATTTCAAGCTTCTTCTTTTCTAACAACACTTTTTCTTCATGCCTATGTTGTCGTTGTTCATATTCATGTTTCTTTATCTGCATCCACTCAAGTTTTAATTTTCTTTTGTTTCTTATATTTACTTGTTTTTTGTTAATAATTTCATCTGTACAATTACCATCTTTACTGCTGCCTACCTCAGAGTCAATATTCATATCACATGAAGTATATGTTGATTCTGAAGTATTTTCTCTACTACTTGATAATGAATCTAAGCTATTCGTAGAAATATTTGTTGGTTTTGAGCCTAAAAGCTCATCTAATAAGTCAAAAAACATAAATCTGGTAGGGCCTTGACCTGTGCGACTTTTAGTGTCCTTCGCTTATTATAACTGCGTGTTAAACTTTTTGACTGCTCTTCTGTTTGAAAGTTTATTATGTCCTTGTTGCACTTGCCATGAAAAAGTAATGAGGTAGCATACCGTTCATCTGTAAAAAATATTTTTATTATATATGTTATAATTATATTTTACTAATTTTAACCAACCTGTTTGAGCCCTGCGAACATCTTCTTTATTTAGTAAAAGACGATATATATGTCTCCATTTTCTGGATCTGTAATATCTAAATATTCTTCCGCCATATTCAAATCAAACAACCAGATAATTTAATATTTCAATTTACAAAATAAATAAAATCGGTAACATAACCTTAAAAATTCTTTGGTACTTCAAGCACTCGCTCAAAGGCTGGTGTTCGAGGGGTGAAGGAAAGGAGAATCTGGGCGCTTCTGTGTTTCGGACACTTTTCAAAGGAACACGGGTAAGAAAGCTCTGAGTAGCTCTGTGTTGTTCCTCGCCGTGAAAGGAAAGCAATAATTATTGACAATTGAATTATTAGCCTAGAGGGGCCTAGACATATACTTACGCACAGCACAGTGCAGAAAGGTTCAGGACAGGATGGACAAATCCGACACAATTAATGGGCGTATTTTCAGTCGATGTCAAGTCAACGCACATATATATTAGATTATTTGTTATTTATTTCAGGCAGGACAACTGAATATGATGCAAATTCGGTTTTAGAAATTGAAAATTTAATATTACTTTTTGATCTATCCAAACGCCACAAGCAAAAAACTTGCTTCACACGAATTTCACTACATAATTGTTTCGTCTTATAAACGAAATCAATTTGTATTATATATTAAATATAAGTATTATTCATTTTGTATATATTAAATATAAGGAATCGTAGAATATAGTATTTGAACCTAAGGGTCAGGTACAAAATTGAAATCTTTGTATAACTATATTTTATTATCGTATTAAAATGCAAACGTTTCCCTGAATTTAAGATGCGGCATCGTTCATATTTATCAACCTTTATTCAATTCGGCACTTATTTTATTGCTAGTCTCTTTAGACATTTTTCAATTTACCTTATTTTACGAGTGAACGTGCCATGTACACAGTTTGTAGTTTTCAAATGCTTTATCAAACGCACGTTCACTAAATTTTGTACCATAAAACATCAGAATGAAGAATGCAAGCATCATAAAATGGGAATTTTAGTTATAGTTAATATAGAATTAAAAACCATCTGTAATGTTTGCTATTTTAGTAGGCAGAGTTTACAAACAAGGCGGTTCTTTGGAATTTTGCCGACCTTTGTTCGTCATTCATCTATTTTGTTAATTGTTCCAGAGTTTACTGAAGTTAGGGGTAAATTTTGCCTAGCATTCTTAACCAGTCTCAATAGATCAGCGTACGCGACAACAGACAACAGTCTACATTTAATATTAAGAGACACCAGTCTCATTTTTATCAATAAGTCTTGCCTTATCATCAAATCAACAATTCTTATGTATCAAATAGTGTAAATTTTGTAAATAAAGGTGTTATATTGGAGTGCCGCGTTTTATTAAAAACTGTCACCGACGAGTAACTTATTAGTGCGTATACGGCCTTACAACCCGTGCGCGGTGAAACAATATACAGGAGCATCAAGTCCACGTAACAATTACAGTTGCCCCAACAATAATTAAGAAATAAATTTAGAATGAAGGGTGTAATTGTCGAAATGCTATACAAAAATTAGCAAAACTACTGCCATTACGACATGCAAGATGTAAATCTTTTTTTAATCTGTTTGTTTAACATCCAAATAGAGAGACATTCGAAGAGAGTCTTGAATGGCAACAAGAAAGCGCTTTTTATTCAATATTATCACAAGATTTTATATATGCATAAATATTATAAATTACTATAAAGAACTCAGATTTAATCTATGTACAGGGTTACAAATGAAACAGACATCCAATATACACGTCTGTAACTGTACACATGGACATACACCTCGTATTTTCTAACATTTACTTCTGCCTAAGACACGTGTCCATGTGTACAGTTACAGACATGTATATTGCATGTCTTTTTCATTTATAACAAATGCGTAATACGTGCTTAACGTATTGATATACTTAAACTTTTTTGGTATATACAGGGTCATTGAAAAAGGTGTCCGGGATTTTGCGAAATAAAAATCTTAATATAAATGGTAGAATATTTATTTGTACATCAAAAGACGCAGCAAATCTTAAATTTTTTTATCCCATCTAATCCCATCGTCGTACGGCAAACATCTAGCCGATAGTCAACCTCCCGCCAGGTGTTCTGAAGCATTTCAGAAGTCACAGTTGAAATTGCTACGTTGATTCTACGTGATTTCTTTCCTGGCCATTCTTTCGAATGGCCAGGAAATCTGTTAAGCTTCTTGGACGATTAGGCTGTAGTGACATGAAGCTCCATCATGCTGGAAAATTACATTAATGCCCTTTTCCCATTCAATTTCTTCAACCTGAGGGAGCACATACATTTCTAACATGACCAAATAAATAATGCCTGTAATCGTGTTCTCTACAAACATGAAAGGCCCGATAACACGATCCTGCATAAGTCCACGCCAAACGTTAACTTTTGGTGAATAAAAATCTGTCTAGTACAATTTTATCTAAAGAACATTCTATAATATGTGGGTCAAATCCGTTTCTACATAGAGATTGTGTTGATTCCACATTCTCAATTTTATAGAAGTACACCGGAAATTTTCCATGACCAAATTTAGTCCGGGCATAAAATACAGAGATTTTGCTATCTATTAAACTTATATATAAGTTCATAACGTTTTTATTGAAACCAAAATTTAATAATATTTTATCAAACAAAATTCATAAACTAATCAACTAATTTTTCGAGCCAACGCACAGTGCGAAATTTCTTGAGTTTACCGGAACTTAATTATTCAAAACAGTAAAACAGTTCTATTTGTTGGTTTTTTAAATTTCTAATAAAAATTAATATGTTTTATTTAAAGTTTTTGAGTTCATTTGTGTTTTTTATTATAGAACAATTAAAAAAACATACATTTTATAACAACATTTTGAACACCTATTCAGAACTAGACTCATGGCAATCGTCTGAAGACTCGCAATCATTACACGGGCCTGCAAATCTTTCTAACAACACTAAAACTTCTGGCGTAACTTCACTATGCTTGGTTTTGGGTGCTTTACGAAGACTAGCGATGTACGGATCCGACGAAATAAGCAGTCGATAAAATAAATCCGTATTTGTGTCAATTCTTGACGTTTTTCTAGTAAAAAGTTCTGCAGTCTTTGTTTCTTGCCTCCTGAGCTTCTTCTGAAAATTGTCCGATCGGAAGAATGCAGGAGGCTATAATATCCTTTCCATGACAAAGGACTTTATGCACACTTACGGGCATTGAGTACCAGAAATATTCTTTCAAATACAATTCCAAAGTTTCTCTTGCATATTCGCCGAACTTTTCTGAATCAATTTTAAGACCACAATTTAGGCACTCTAACAGCACATGAAAACGTTTGATCAATTCTAAGTTAACGCCAGTTATTTCGGAAGACTTTTCGGCATTTCTAAAGAATTTCCTCGCGGTATTACCATCGTTTGTGTTTCCGGTCTGCTGTTTTGGCATATATAGATATGCCAAAGTAGGTAACTTACTTGATAAAGAGCAAAACAGATAGAAATCTGACCAAGCCAGATCACGAGAATTGTGGCCTCGAGTTGATGGAATTGTTGACAGTAAATTAAAGTATAGATGGTTTCATTCCTCGAAAGCAAGTCATGGTAGACGACGCCATCTCTGCCTCACCAGATGCGCAACGTCAGCTTATGCGGATGAGTAGCAGATTTTGCTAGAGAAGTTGCTTTTTTGTTAGAACTAATGTTATTTTCCAATGGCAAGTTCTAACTCTAATCGTTATACACGCCTACTTACACACCGTTAAACCTATATGATTTAATAACTTACCCCCAACACACGATTAACCCGGATATATTCGGCTGAGAGACCAGCTCAGTTAAGAGGCGAGCGAGTGAGGTTCTTTTTTTTATAAAATAGGCGCTACCGTGTTTATGCTTTCAAGCCGGTACAATGAACACAGACACCGTCGATAGTAAGTTCTAAATCAGAGGTATATACGTGGGCAATTGTCACTATAAGAACAAAACACCCAAAATATATCAATAACAAGAAATAGTTTATTAACAAAAACAAGACAATGAACAAGAAAAGAATCAATAATTGATCAAAGCTGTAGAAAAGTAATCAATAATATAAAGTATGAAAAATCTAAGTAAGCCTCACAATCCACAAGTAATAATGAATTAAAAATTAATTAATTAAAATTAATATCAATGACCAACCTTCTCAAAAAATACGAATTTTATAGAAATAAGTTGCAATAAATATTTAAAATGCTATTGAGTTAGTGACTGACCAGAATTTCTCAACTCGCCCTTATATACGAAACGGTATGTAGTTCTTACAAAAATCAATCTACCTAAAAATTGAAACAATATTCGGAAGCTATCTGACAAAAAATACTAATTAAATTACGTACTAATTAAAAAATTATAAATGGAAAATTAAAAGAACCACTGGGAGATGCCTATACTAAGGGCAATTCTCACTGAATTTACTATAAGGGCTTGTTTATAGTAAATTCAGTGAGAATTGTCCTTAGTACTAAAATATTCTTCTAAATTTTAACATAAAAATTCGCATTAAACCTGTACAAATTAACCCAATCAACGAATTAACTGTCCAATATTGACTAACTCAATTATTTTATTGGAAACTTCAACGCCCTCTACGCGAGTAAAATATGATCCAACCCATACTAGGTTGCCTAATTAATTAAATTTTAAATCAACTAGGAAAGTTACTGTAATAAAATTTCAATTTTAACTAACTCTAGGATAATTATCCACACAAGAAAATATTAATAAAAATTTTAAACATCGAAAATTGCAAAAATATACTCGAAAATACTAAAAATGGACCAGGGGCGATTTGACCACTTTACACTAAGCCATTCTTTTCTGTTCTTGATGACAACATAAAAGCACCATTTTTCATCACCAGTAACAATGTAAGATAAAAACTATCAATGTTGTTAACGAGTTAAACAATGACGAGTTACCTAAAAGGTACAAACTTAGACACGCTGTTTCATGTTGGTTTCGTTCGCTCATAACATGTGACAATCAATCACTCGGTTTTTCAACTATGCCCATGTAATACAAATATCGTATTATAGTCGATTGATGACAAATCATTATAATCGCCAATTCCCGAGTTGACTGGCGTGTATGATCACTTCGTCAAAGTCATGGTCTTCCTTAACGTTGACGCCTTGCTTATGTTAAAATGTCAAAATTTCTCTTTAAGTTAAGAAACTAATTTTTGGCATAAACTCTCCCCAATTACGTTTTATCTGTAAACGGCGCAAATGGTTCACAGTGGTCTACGATGCATTAACTCCTCTGTTGATTTCGAACAAAAGAATATGTCGGAAATCGTCGTTTTTTCTACTTGGGGTTCCATTTTGTCAACAATTAACACATCTTTGCACTCATTCATAACTTCAAAAACTGATAAACATTTTTTTTTAAACGTAATCTCTACAGATGGGCGAAATCGTTCCTTTCGTGGACTCGTTTCTTCTCGTTCCATTCTGCAGATGGAACGAGTCCAGAGGATTCGTTCCTTGGAACGATTATAACAACCTCGATGTTAAATGTCGATCGGAGTGGTAAAGTCCGACAAATGACACATTCATTTCGATCTAGCTTTATTGGATCAAAATGTTTTATTTATTTATTTAAATGTTGCATGAGTTTGTATATGTACAATATTTATGTAGGAAAAGAATTTATAAGTACTTATTTCACTCCGGTTTGTATTTTTCTTTTCAATTAAAGCGGCTATTTTTTGTATGATTGTTTGATAGGTATTATTATATGCTGACTCTTTACTGAAACCTGAAATTGTGAACTCGCTGTAAATTTGATTATCTTCTGTATATTCAAATCTTTTAAGTAATTCAGCTAATACAATTTCGCACATCTTATCTGCCTCACCTGCTTCGACCGTAATCAACTGCGTTTTCATTTTGGATATATAATTCACTAACATTTTACGAAACACTATAGTTTTTGAAATTGTCCCCACTATTTCACCATTTAGTTCTTCTGTTACATCTTTTAAAGATTTTAAGATTTTTCAGCACATAGAAAAAACTTCGAAATCGTGATCAAACAAATTAATATTGCAGTTTGAAATAGCTAATGCTGATTGCAAAGGATCTTTCATTTTAATAATTCTATCAAACATATCGTAAGTAGAATTCCACCTTGTGCATACATCTTGTTTTAACTTAAGTTGAGGAAAATCAATTTCAAATATATATATATATATATATATATATATATATATATATATATATATATATATATATATATACTACTGAAACAAGCGACAATTGATGGAGTAGATAAAAGCCAAAAGTTAAAATAAACGTAAATAGAGTTGTATTAATGTATTAATGATTTGTTTACATTACGAAAAAATACATTGACAATATATACATTTATAATTTATATCTTAGTAAGCAAGTATGTGAAAAGACCAACAAATGCTTGACGACGTGCCGTTCTATCGTGGTTATAGATTGAACAATCTCGATGGAACGAAATAGAGGAACGACATACAATTACAATTTCGGATTCGTTCCAATTCGTTCCAAGGATGGATTCGTTCCTTTGGAACGAATCCATCCGGATCGACACATCACTAGTAGTCTCATCTTAGAAGCCAAAAACACTACAAACTTTTGCGTCAATCTGACGCATTATACCAAAATTTATATTACTTACATAGGAATGAATATAGGCGTATTGTGTTTTCTTCGTTTTATAGAATGTTGGCCAATAGTTTTCGCAATCGCTGTGTAATATATACCGTTTGGTTATCCTTACACTGTCTTTACTGCGAGTATGCTATTGATTCATGCTCAGGTGCCTTTACCGACTAATATAAGAATATTGTTACCTTATAACAGCAAACCTTCTTGTGCGACTTAAAAATGTTTATGATTGGGAGAATCGAAGTTTAAATTTCAAAGTTGTTAGTATATCCTTCCATTACTGTCTGATTGTTCATCCTGTTATTCAGTGCCTGAATTAATTTAATTATTCCGTCTTTCCCAAATCCATTTCGATGGGCCTCGAAATGTAAAGAATTTTGTCCTAATATCACTCCTTTCATTTAAAATACACATATAATTCCTAAAATACGTAAATCTATGAAATAACGGTCATTCTGGCATGTGTATCAATTAATAGGTCGTTCTGTAATCCGCTGTTTCATATACCACTCCTTATAACTATACGTTTTATATATAATTTTTTTGTAACACTTAATCAAGCATAATGGACCTCAATGTACTGTTAACATTATATATCATACAACTACTGTGGCATTTGGGCGTTGATCCCAAAGGCTAGACAAGGCAAAATTAAGTAACGCAACAATATGCAAATCATTTTACAGAAGCAAAACGTGGATAAACCTGAAAAAACTTACATAAACTATAAATAATGTTATAATAATATATAATATCTATAATGCATATAATAATAATGTCTAGAATGTTCGAATTTTATTATTAAATATATAAAATCAACATCTAAAAAGATTGTTTTCTAATAATAAACATAAAAATATCAAGATTTCTCAGTCAATTAGAACATGACTGTACTTTCAAGAACATTTTAAAATGTGATACAAGTTCGCTGCATTTATAATAGAAGGAACTAACTTTCATTTTACTTTACACAACTGAATTTATGATTAAGATCCGAAAAGATAGAAATTTATTAATTTATGAACAATACTAAAAATTCGATGGTAGTTTTTTATTGATTAAATTTTCATATCCTGAAATACATTTAAACTAAATGGAAATTTAAGTTTAAATATACTTCTTCCGGGTTTGGCTGTATAGTCGACGATATTTACTGTTCATATACCAGTTTGTTCTAAATCTGATAATTAGATTGATTCTCTTCATAATTTTTTGTTTAAATACGAGGATGATTCGTAAAGTAGGTTCTGTTTCCGCCTAGTAAGCAGAGGAGTGGGGTTATCAGCGCGATCACAGCGTTGCGATGTAGTCTGGTTTAGTGTGAGTCTGGCCGTTCTAGTGACAGAATCGATTAGACAATCTTTCGTGCTATTTTAGTCGTTTAAAATGGCTGTTGTAATTGTAAATCAAGCCGACTGTAAATTTCGTGCCGTTATCCGATTTCTGTATGAAAGGAACATGAAGGCTGCTAGGATTCATCGTGAACTTTGTTCTGTTTATGGGCAAAATGGCATGAGTGACAGTATGGTTAGAAGATTGGTGCCGTATCCTTCGAGAAAGATGAACTAATTTCCATGATGAAGAACGGAGTGGAAGACCAACTGTTGTGACGAACAAACTTGTGGGTAATGTCTAAGAAAATATCTAAAATCGGCGATTCACAATGACATAATTGAATGCCTTTTTCCTTCAAATTTCACGTACAGTTTTGTACAAGGTTGTTCCTGAACATTTAGGTTACCACAAATTTTATTCACGATGGGCGCCAAAACATCTTACCGAAGACCATAAAACAAAGAAAATGGGATCGGTACTAATTATTCTGACACGCTTCGATGTTGAAGGTGAAGATTTCCTCAGCTATACCGTAACAGTTGATAAGACTTGGGTCGGATATGTCAACGTTGAGACGAAAAGATCGTCAATGTAGTGGGGTCGCTCGAACTCGCCGCGGGGAAACCTTTAAAGTACCGTCAAACTTTTTCTGTGAGATAAGTATTGGTCACTGTATTTTGGAACAAGAAAAGCGTCCTTTTTGTAAACTTTACGGAACGAGGGACCACAATAACCACTGAACATAGTGTTACACCATGGCTTAATTCACAGGAGTTCTATGAAGAGGGCGTTAAAAAGTTGGTTCTGTTGTCTGCTGTTGTCGTTCTGGATATAATTGTAGATATCTTGTACTCGCTACTGTTGAATTTCGGTTCGAAGAATAAAAAATACTCATCATATCTCGTTTCTCTTCGTTAGTGTATGACATTTTTGTATTATTAATGAACAATAAATGAAATGTTTGACAGATTGAAATTCCATGGCTACCTTATTTAATCTTATAATTTATTCTTTCAAATAAAACCTAATGTCAAAAACTATAGTCAGCATGTGGTACATGGTTGAAATCACAAAAAAAACTCTTTCTGAAGATGTCTAAGTCCAATATAGCGCCTATAAGAAATTAGATAGTTGATGAATTCCAGAAAGTAACGAAACGTCGTATAAAAATTTAGAGTACACCACTGGATAGAGGTTTAGAAATGGCCACAAGGATGTGTTTTTATTTTTTCTCTACAAGGCCAAATGTCGGTGCTACAGGTAAAAGTAGAAAATGGGGTTTTCGCGTTTTTTTTTTTAAATAACAAAGGTCATTTGTCACAGGTCTATTTTCTTTACGGATTTATAACAAACACAAACTTTAACAACTTTGCGAAATTTAAACCTATACTCTATCTCCAATAATAAGAGAGATCCCCATGGTGAGGGCCGAAATTGAATCAGCCTGTTTATATACCACATGTGTCAAATATCATTAGGCATAGGGAATACGTATGAGTACATACGATGTATATGTATATGGAAAAGCCGATCCAATGCCGGCAAAGACCGCGACGGCAGGCAACGATTGTCTCCGATTGTTTCGCAAATACAAGTTAGTAGTAATCATTTGACCATAGGTACTTGTAATGCGTTTTAAAATAACATTTACGAATTGCAAGGGATTTGCTTTTCTTGTTTCTTTCAGTAGATGCAGGAAATTTTTAAGCTGCGGTGCGTCTTATAAACAAAAGCGTAATTCTAATAAAATTAAAGAATAATCCTAATAAAATAAATAAAAAAGGAATCTAAAAATTATACAATTATACAAGAAGTTCAAAAATTCATCCTTGCACAGCAAGACATTGTCCTAGGCCGTCGTAGAAATTAGCCTTACATTTGCTAACATGTCGGCAGTTAATGAATTCGCAGCCTCAGTTATTTTTTCTCTCAAGGCAACTAGATTTTCTGCTCTATCAGCTTCATGAGTATATACTTGTCGGCATTTAATATACCATCAATAAAATAGGGGCCTATAGAATGATCACCTAAAATACCTGACCAAGCGTTTAGTTTTTGAGGATACTGAGTGCGATTTGCAAAATGCCGTGCTTTCCGTGTAATGGAAAAGTTGATTCATCGGTGAAGAGAATATTTTTAACGAAAGTTTTATTTCGATGTATCTTTTCCATAACGTCTTGACAAAACTCCATTCTCCGAAAATTGTCTTCGGGAAATATTTCTTGAGTTTTCGAATATTTGAAACATTTTAAACCATTACGTTTCCAAATACGTGAAATAGTTGTGTTACTTGTACCCAATTCCTCGGCAGCACTTCTAGTAGATCTCGCGTTATCAATTTCCACAATACTACAAATTAATACAACCCGTCGTTCTCTTTCTTCAATTTTTTGTGGTGATACCTCTATTGGTTTGCATTTCGTACAGTTATTGAGACAGAAACAAGTTTCAAATTTATTTATAATATTATAAATCGTTTGTCTGGAAGGTACAGAACGGTCTGCAAAAGTCAGCGCAAACAAATTCATGCACTCCATTGCAGACTTGCCAGCATAAAACCATTTTACTAACTGAAGCTTTTCAGTGGGTGTATAAAGAGCCATTATACATTAATTTTATTGTACGCTTTCAAACTGTAACGACCGCAGCTAGACTAAATGCAAAATTTCCAGTCAATCGGTATCGGAGACAATCGTCAGTCGTCGCGGTCTTCGCTGGCATTGGACTGGCTTTCTTATGTACATATACATAGTATATTCTCATACGTTGATTCTCTATGCCTAATGATATTTAACACATACGGTATATATATATATATATATATATATATATATATATATATATATATATCTAATATAGGCTTGTGAGTATTATCGACCGTACTATATTAAAGAATAATTAATTGAACGGGTTTAGCGATCTGTCAAATAAAAAAGCTGTCTATATTTCGTATCCTACACGATTAACAAAACCCACAATATATTAATGAATATACCGATAATAAAATATTTACAATTAGAGAGTTAAAATTTAAAAAAGACGCAACTAAACATGTTAAAATTGTTGTCTACATTAAAACATTAAATTAACTAGCTATTGACATCACGTCAACCTTTTAAAAACAAATATATATACATACACGTTAAAATATAAAAATAAAAATATAAAATATATAGCAACTGATGTCATAAAAATATCGGAACCAAAAACAAACTATACAATACGAGGACTTGTTAACAAAACTTGACATGTCAACTAACCGCCAACACCGAGTATATTGCAATAGATTATACTTAGTCCATTCGTATCCGACTTATAATTTACGCTCTTAGGTCTCCGTTGATGTGAACCATTTCTAAAAAGCATCTTTTTTGTGGTTGTTTTCAGTGTCCACAATTCTGACATCACCAAAATTGAATGTATGGCCCAGATCAAGTGCATGATCCGCCAGTGCACAAGATCTCTTACCAATACGGACATCACTTTTGTGTTGTGTTATACGCTGTTTTAGTCATTGTGACGTTTGGCGTATGTACACGCCACAACAATCCGACCATGGTACCCTGACTGTTTAAAACTAAAGGTCTTACTATATAGTTTTTTCAAAGTAAATGTGTTATATTTGGCTTTTTTAATGTTACTAAATTGTTTAAAGTGTGATATAATTGAACTCATTCAATTATATCACACCACCAAATTCTAACTATTTTAATTTTAACTATTACGTTTGAGGCAGACAATACGTACAATGTTAAGGACACCTTTTCATTTGTAAATCAGACACTCCCCAACAATTATGTGTTGATTTCGTTGGATGCCATATCACTTCTTACCAACATAATCGATTGGCACATACGGATTGATCAAAATCAAATTTTTTGTTACTTCAACAGTCAGATATTTGGAACACCTATGGGATCGCCCATCAGTGCCATTTAGCGACTTAAGATGTTCATGTCGACAACTAAACACCTTACGTCGCTCCACAGGCGCAGAGATAACTTTAACTCATGGCTTGCCAATATCCTCAGTAATTGGCGTCAAGCTGTCGAGAAAAGCTAAGGCATAAATTTTTATTATTAAACTTCAATATATTGAATAATATAATTTTATCCATGACAACTTCACATATATAAATATGAGATTAATATACGTAGTCATTTATAATGTAAAATTCTTTGAAAAAGGCAGTAATTGCCGAAACATGTAAGATTTTATTTATTTTAAATATATACATATTAAAGTAAAACAGATCTTAAATCGCCGACTAACTAAATCTACTATATATATATATATATATATATATATATATATATATATATATAATCTTATCAATGCGTACTGACATCTACTTTCAAAATAGGCATCTGCTTTCAAATCTGACGTTTGCTTGCATAACTGACACCTGTTTTCAAAACTGACATCAGCTTTCAAAACTGACTTCTGCTTTCAACTTGACATCTACATTCAATAACTGACATCTGATTCATTAACACTGTTACTTTATAATGCATTTCTAAATAGCTTGAACCTAGGTCTATTATGGCTAAGTGGTAAAAGCGACAGTCCGGCAAACTGTAGACTTGGGTTCGAATCCCAACATAGACAATATTTTTCAATTAAAAATTTCCTATGATTTGCTTTGTAATTTGTAGACAGCAATATTTACATCCCCACTTACTTTGCAATTACATACATACTAATTTGATATTTGTAAATATTTCATATAAAAGCCGAAAAACTCCAAAAATTTGTCAATTGTTATATATATATATATATATATATATATATATATATATATATATATATATATTAAAAATAATAGATTTTTATTGGTTTTAGCGACCTTTTATTGAATTTTGATGTTTGTTTACGACGTTTCGACTTTTATCAATTCAGTCTTTTTCAAGCATCTGGAAACAAGAATCATTACAATGAACATGAGAACTGTGCTTGTTTCGTGTGATATAACAATTAAATTAACAATTTTAAATTTAAAATTATATTAAGAAATGAATTACGAATTAGGTTAGCATTTTACGTAGAAAATTAAATAACATTAAATTAAAATAGCTTAGAATGGTAGGGGGACATTTAAGTGATTAATATCTGTATGAATTAATTGGAGACTTAACAATTATTAACAATTATAAGTTTAAAATTAGATTAAAAAATGATTACAAATTGAGTTAACATTTAACATTGAAAATTACATAAAATTAACATAAAAAAATAGCTAAAATGAATAGGTATTGAGACATTAAGGTGACTAACAACTGTATGAATGAATTGGAGAGTTGAATTACACTACAATAAGTAAAGAGAACAAAGAAAAGATAAATAAACTCACATTTGTTGTTCGTTATGTTTTATAAGGGTACGCATTTATGTGACACATGTGTTTGACATCCGAGACCAATTTTCAAACACATGTGTCACATAAATGCGTACCCTTATAAAACAAAAGGAACAACAAATGTGAGTTTATTTATCTTTTCTTTGTTCTCTTTACTTATTGTAGTGTAATTCAACTTTCCAATTCATTCATACAGTTGTTAGTCACCTTAATGTCTCCCTACCTATTCATTTTAGCAATTTTTTTATGTTAATTTTATGTAATTTTCAATGTTAAATGTTAACTCAATTTGTAATCATTTTTTAATCTAATTTTAAACTTATAATTGTTAATAATTGTTAAGTCTCCAATTAATTCATACAGATATTAATCACTTAAATGTCCCCCTACCGTTCTAAGCTATTTTAATTTAATGTTATTTAATTTTCTACGTAAAATGCTAACCTAATTCGTAATTCATTTCTTAATATAATTTTAAATTTAAAATTGTTAATTTAATTGTTATATCACACAAAACAAACACAGTTCTCATGTTCATTGTAATGATTCTTGTTTCCAGATGCTTGAAAAAGACTGAATTGATAAAAGTCGAAACGTCGTAAACAAACATCAAAATTCAATAAAAGGTCGCTAAAACCAATAAAAATCTATTATTTTTAATATTAAGACACGGCCAATCAAATAAAAAAGAAAAACAAAATTCTTTAAACACTATATATATATATATATATATATATATATATATATATATATATATATATATATATATATATATATATAGTATTTTCGTGACCTTGGTATGATAAGGTAATCTTAATTAGTCGGCGATTAAAGGTCTGGTTATTACTTCAAAGTGTATATATTTAAAATAATCCTACATGTTTCGGCAATGATTATATTTTTTATATCCTTAGATTAGATTTATATTTTTTATATCCTTGACAAAGGCATCATTGCCGAAACATGTAGGATTATTTTAAATATATACACTTTGAAGTAATAACCAGACCTTTAATCGCCGACTAATTAAGTTTACCTTATATATATATATATATATATATATATATATATATATATATATATTAAAATAATAGACTTTTTTATTGGTTTAGCGACCTATAATGAATTTCAATGATTTTCTCTACGACGTTTCGACTCTTTTTAGTATTAAGTCCTTTTCAAGTGACTAGAAACAAAAATTAATACAACGAAAGGTAAGAAAATATGTTTACATTTGTATGAATGAATTAAAAATTAAAATTAAAATAATAACAAAGTAAGTAATAAGTAAAATTAAATGATATAAAACTCACCGATTTATTCCGTTTCAAAACACATATTTGTGTACATGTGTGATCGGAACATGCCCGAGACCTTTCCAGGGATCGACCGCGTCACTCAGAATATTTTGTGTGACTAAATGTCTTTGTTGGAGAAATGAAATTTCCTATTTCGTTTTTAAAATTAGCATGGTCAAGCCATGTGTTAGGTAAACATAGTATATGTATTTACAAATGGGAAACAATAAAAAAAATTTTTTGGTGTTTGTACCTGGTTGTCTTCTATTGTTTAATGAGTGGATAATAGAGTTTAGAAAGTCCATCAATCTCGTTACGGTCGTTGATTGTTCTGCTGTTCTTGAAAATATGGATCATTTCTAAGACCTCCCTAGCCTTTGTATTTTTTTGCTTTGTTATTATTTTGGGATTTTCAAAATCAAAATTATGTTTTAGTGTCATTTGGTGTTTTTTTAAAGCAGTCTGATTTTTTGCGAAACGTCGAACGTCGTAGAGAAAAACATTGAAATTCATTGAAGGTCGCTAAACCAATAAAAAAGTCTATTATTTTAATATTAAGACACGGCCAATAAAATAAATAAGAAATCTAATTCTTATTAACACCATATATATATATATATATATATATATATATATATATATATATAATATACATGAATATATGTGCGGTCATATAATTAGCCCATCCATATATAAACTTCATTGAAGGAAATTATGTATGAACCCAACTTTGAATATATAATACATATATTAATTCACAAGTTATATTATTATTTGGTAGGATATCCGTCTTTCATACCAAAAGTTTTTTCCTAACTGATCGTCCAATTCACTGAATTGTCTCAATTGCTCTTACATATATTTCTGCGATTCCGTCGATGTTCACCGCAATCTTTTTTATGTTCAAAAAGATGGCAATGCATATCAACGGCCGTAATGCTTTGGATATATTCTGATGCCGTTGGTTATTAGTTGGTGCATTGTATACCGTCTTTCTCCATTTTAGAGCTCTCGGTTTATATAAAATACAATAGATCTGAGGTGGATATGTTATACTTTAGTGTATAACACTTAAAATGCAAATAAATAATGTTTACTTTATTTTATTTTGTTATATGTTCTGCGTGACCAATGCAAGTGCACTTCTAAAAATGTTTTTATCGCTGCAATTGTCTTGAGAAAGTATCGTATTAGATGTTCACAAGATTCACACAAATAATACTGATTGTGTGCTAATTATATGTGCGTGACTGTATAAGTATGAAGACCTGCTTATTTCAAATTTTCATAAATTTCGTTTTCATTTTATCTCAGAATAAGTTATATAATCTAAGATCGTTAGTGTAGCTGTAAAAAGGCAATGAAGTTACATTGAATAAAACCAAAGCTTTCCCGCTCTCCAGTCCATTTCGTTTAATTTTTTTAATTAATTTTAACCTGATCGATTAAACTGATGCACACGACTTTGATATACGATACATGCTATAGGACTAATATAATTGATTTTAAAATTACTTACGAAAATTATTAATATTAGGCAACTCAAACCACGATTTATTTTGAAGTTTGAATTCGAGAATAGTAGATTTTGTAATTTTAGATGAAAATAAACTTTCGACTTTTATATATTTTAATACGTTAATAATTAAGTTTTAATTGTGCTCCTTTGCTTAGTTAGAAACGCGTGTATTATCTATTGATGATAATTAATTGCTGAAATTTTCATTACATACAACAAAACGATGTGAAATTTCTTAAACATATGTTTTTAACTAATGTTATTTAAAAATACATAAAAACTTTAAGAAAGGTTATTTCCAAGAATGACTGGAACAAACGAATAATAGTAATAATTAGAGAAACCCAAATATGCAAGTGGAAAATCCAAAAATATGCGCATAAATTTGCAAATCATATAGTCAAAATATGCACACAAATGTTGGAAATATACCGAATTAAACCTAAATATACATTTATTACACAAAACAGGTCGTCGTTAATTGTAAAAACAGTAAACTTCTAAATATTTCTCGGAGTTTCCAATTAACAAATTTTGTCTTCTGTCTGTATATAAAAATTTATAAATAGAAAAACTCCTTTCCACATCGACCAATGTAATATGGGCGTTTATAAAATTGCTTAATATTACAGGATCCAAATCAATGGATTCAGTAAATTTTCCCTCTAAAATATTACTTGGCTAAGAAACCGAAATCCACAATTTTTATCCATCACATTTTCAAATTTTTGAAAAATTTTGTTCCCCATTTTTACCTACGACATTTTGAACACCTGTCCCAGATTGTTTTACTAGTTCTATACTTCGGGTTAATTTGTGTTATTGTTTTAGAAACAAAGCTATAATTGGTTTTTACAAACGAAAGTTGTTGTTTTATTTCTTTCTTTTCGAATAATTGCTTAACATCAGTTAGGGATTGGGAAGATTCATCGAACATATTAGTTGACAGAAATCCTCGTAATAAAAAAAAAGCTTTCAACTAAGTGCCCCATCTTGTAATAACAGGTTGAGGTGGTAAAGGAGTGTTTGGTAGTTTTTCTTTATAGAACCGAACCGTTATAGGCGCTTTAACGAAGATTTTTTTCATGTTGGAAATTAAACTATTTACAAGAGGAAAATGTTTCCTAATATCTTCAGCAATCCTATTTAAAGCATGAGCAAGACATGTTCCATATATCAAGTTCCGATAAAAGATTTTCAAATTTCGCACCTAGGACATTGAATTTGCAGTACTTCTGGAAAAAAGAAGTGAAGTCAGTACTTGACGTCATCATTGCATGACATAGGTCTCGGTTAAAGATGTCTTGTTCGTTTAGCTTTTTGGACAATGGTTGGAAACATCGCGTTAATATGAATTGTGACACATCTCCAGATTTCATCTTATGCAATTGAGTAATATGAACAGAAGTTTTCACGTGTTGGTCAATTTGATATTGTTTATCGCATGGTATATGCAATGAAAAAAATACAAAAATTTAAATATCAAATTTAAAAGCAATAATATCAATACTTAGATGGAAATCCCTAACAAATAAGTTCAAAATATTAAACGAAAGTGCTCCTAGTGTCCAGTTGGTGCGAAATCTGTCGATGTACCTAGGGTTCCGTATAACAAATTAAGCTAACCGGGCAAAACTAAAACACTCTGTACATTTCTCTGTATGTCATTGTGTATGTCTCAAAAAGAATGCTTGCTTTTACCTCCTTTTTGTATCTCAAAAAATAATAGATATCGACCGATTTCACACCACCCTCTATATTGAATATTCAAAAATTATACTTACAATTTTAACGCACGCAGAACAGTAGACTTTTCCCATATCTATGTATGGCTTAACCCACACTGACGCTCTACTGACTTTGGGTATTTTACTAATAAAAATAAATAAAATACCATACTACAAAACACAAATCGATGTTATCGCTTCAAAAGCACAATCAGAAATAAAATTAAGAAATCGACTTATTATTTGCATACTTATGTAAATATAGGTACAATAAAACCCCTGTTCACGGTTTAAAACGACCTATTTTTAATTCTCGGAAATTCAGATTGGGAATACACACCTCATAAATTTTTTTTTCTTGATAACTGCAAACCTAATAAAATACATTACTTCCTAATGGAAGATTTATAAAATTGTTTATCTTGAACCCTTGAATCGCCTGCCAAGGATCTATATTATTCAATATTCTTTCAATTATGCACAATATGCTATTTAACTTTAAAAAGGTAAATAATCCCTTACCACAATAATTAATCGTATCCTAAATACGTATTTCGACAACTAAGTTGTCATCATAGGTAAAACCACTAATTAAAATGTCGCACATTAGTGGTTTTACCTACTGATTAAGACAACTTAGATGTCGAAATACGTATTTAAGATACGATTAATAATTGTGGTAAGGGGTTATATACCTTTTTTAAGTTTTTACTTAACCACAGTCTCCAAAGAAAGACTTTTAATATGCTATTTATTAAGGATACATGCAAATATTTTTAGAAAATGCGCTGTACTGACTTTGGGAATTTTACTAATAAAAATAAATAAAATAACACATACTACAAAACACAAATCGATGTTATCTCTTCCAAAGCACAATCAGAAATAAAATTAAGAAATCGACTTATTATTTGCATACTTATGTAAATATAGGCACAATAAAACCCCTGTTCACGGTTTAAAACGACCTATTTTGAATTCTCGGAAATTCATATTGGGAATACACACCTCATAAATTTTTTTTCTTGATAACTGCAAACCTAATAAAATACATTACTTTCTAATGGAAGATTTATAAAATTGTTTATCTTGAACCCTTGAAACGCCTGTCAAGGATCTACATTATTCAATATTCTTTCAATTATGCACAATATGCTATTTAACTTTAAAAAGGTAAATAACCCCTTACCACAATTATTAATCGTATCCTAAATACGTATTTCGACAATAAGTTGTCATCATCAGTAGGTAAAACCACTAATTAAAATGTCGCACATTAGTGGTTTTACCTACTGATGATGACAACTTAGTTGTCGAAATACGTATTTAGAATAAGATTAGTAATTGTGGTAAGGGATTATATACCTTTTTTAAGTTTTTACTTAACCACAGTCTCCAAAGAAAGACTTTTAATATGATATTTATTAAGGATACATGCAAATATTTTTAGAAAATGCAATATATGCAAAATATGCCCTTTGCATATTTGGGTTACAATTAGTAATAATGTATCTTGAAATCGAATCAGATTTGAAAGTAACAATGTTTTGAGGCAAATTATTGCCATGCATTTTGTCGTATTTTATTTCCTTCAGAACGTGTTTCTATTTTATAAGATAATATTCTTGGGCTTCTGTTAATTTAACCACTTTCAAGACTATTCTACAAATCTAGTTTTATACTCGTAGGTATATATTTTTATACATACATATATATATATATATATATATATATATATATATATATATACATATATATATATATATATATATATATACATATATATATATGGTAAACCTAATCAGTAGGCGATTAAAGGTCTGTATATTATTTCAAAATATATGTATTTAAAAAACTCTACATGTTTCGGCTGTATACGCCTTTTTCAAGAGAATATTCTCTTGAAAAAGGCGTATACAGCCGAAACATGTAGAGTTTTTTAAATACATATATTTTGAAATAATATACAGACCTTTAATCGCCTACTGATTAGGTTTACCATATCATACCAAGGTCACGAAGTTATTATACATATATATATATATATATATATATATATATATATATATATATATATATATATATAGTAAACCTAATCAGTAGGCGATTAAAGGTCTGTATATTACTTCAAAATATATGTATTTAAAAAACTCTACATGTTTCGGCTATATACGCCTTTTTCAAGAGAATACAAAATATGAATGACAGGATATAAATGTCAAGTAATTAAGTTGCTATGGTTTAAATTATTCAAAGATACATTCTAGTAATAATAATAAATCATGCCTTAGTATTCCAAAAAATAGATAACAAGGTGTGAAAATATGTGTTGTTCGCTGCTAGCAATTTGTGTCTCCTTCTGGGTATGAACTTGTGTGTTGGTTGCTGCTGGCAGCTTGCGTCTCTCTATGGGTGTGTGGTTTTGTGTGAGAGCGTAAGTGTAGGGTTTTGTATGTCGGTGCGTTCGTGCGTGTGTTTAGTGATCGGTCGCATGAATTTAGAGAGGTCGGATAACCAGCCGTTGCGTAGGGCCGCCAACCCTTTCCCGACAACTTCTTTACAATTCCGTGCAGTACTTCGACGGTCTGACCCCCGCCCCAACGAGGCAAGGCGCAGACAGGCGAAGCGCACCCTGTACGGGGTTGCTCATCGCAACTAAGGGAACACTCTTAGTGGCTACCTCGGTCGACTAAACACACGCACGAACGCACCGACATACAAAACCCTACACTTACGCTCTCACACAAAACCACACACCCATAGAGAGACGCAAGCTGCCAGCAGCAACCAACACACAAGTTCATACCCAGAAGGAGACACAAATTGCTAGCAGCGAACAACACATATTTTCACACCTTGTTATCTATTTTTTGGAATACTAAGGCATGATTTATTATTATTACTAGAATGTATCTTTGAATAATTTAAACCATAGCAACTTAATTACTTGACATTTATATCCTGTCATTCATATTTTGTATTCTCTTGAAAAAGGCGTATATAGCCGAAACATGTAGAGTTTTTTAAATACATATATTTTGAAGTAATATACAGACCTTTAATCGCCTACTGATTAGGTTTACCATATCATACCAAGGTCACGAAGTTATTATATATATATATATATATATATATATACATATATATATATATGTATATATATATATATATATATCGTGCCCGCCATATTGTTCGCACCATATGGGAAAAATTTTTATCTTTGATTTATTTAAAACCTAAGTCCGCCAAAAGTTTGTGCATATTAAAAACCCCAAAATGGACTATGTACTCGGATTCTGCAAGCGTTTTAGAGAAAATTGCATTTATCGAAAATTTTAAAAAATTTTAATTTTAAAATGAAAAGTACTTTTGACGAAATTTGGGTAACATTGGTTAGATATTCAGTAAATGTGACGCCAATTAAGAAACCAGATGAGTTTCTTCAACAGATGTCCAAAAAATTGATATTTCTAAAATTTCAACTTTCTCTTACAATTTCCACGCATAATTTCGAATTTTAATTACATATTTCAAATCTAAGCATAGTTAGTTTGTTTATATTTGTCTTAAAAAATGAACTAAACTAGTACAATCTAATATTACAATAGAAATTTTTTATTAGAGAGGAAATTTTGTGACGTTATTTCACATTTTTGGTGCAAAGCCTTTTTATCATGAAAAACCTCATTTTAAGTGTCAGCTTGTTTTATAATTTACGCTAAATAAACGTAACTTAACAGTTAATGTGAATAAATGCAACAAAAAGTGTATTTTTCCGTTAAACGCACCAGAAAGTTATAATAATATCATCGTCATATTTTACACAAATTCGTAGGCAGCCATGGATATTGCTTTGTTAGCCAAATAGCTGCCAATAAAAATCCACATTTTCAAATAGAAGCACGTAATAAAATACTATTTTAAAAACGAATGTGTGGCGTGGAATCTTTAATAACCAAATATTTAGACCATACTTTTTTAGAAATAATTTAAATTCAGGAAGATATTTGTAATTTTTACAAAATAAATTTTCAACGAAATTGAAAATTGTCCTTTGGAATTAAGAAGAAAAATGTATTTCCAACAAAATGGTTGTCCAGCTCATAGTAGCATCGAAGTTAATAATTACCTAAATGAGTTTTTTTCGGCAAAATGGATAGGTCGCTTTTCTGAGAATCCGTGGCCAGCACGGTCCCCGGATCTGATATCTTGTGATTTTTTCTTCGGCAATATTTAAAAGATAAAGTATACAAATATGGCCCATTTAGAAATATTTACCACCTAGAAGAGACCATTAGATACTGTGTTGTTCAGATTCCACCTGTATGCCTAAGAACTGTGTCAATGACAGTACAACAGAACTATTATGTGCATAGAAAACGAGGGAAGAGATGTGGAAATATGAGACATTTTTGTTAACAAAATTTACATTTTTAATTTTCCATTTCAATTTTTTATTTACTTAGCTTATAAATAGTGTTTAAATATTATTCTTCGAGCTTAATGGGTCAATTAAACATCAAAATATACTAAATTATTTTTAATTTTCCCTATGGTTTTTCTCACTTTGATAAATAAAGCCATTTTAGCCTATTTTAAAATTTCAAACGTCGTTTTAATGGTGCTATGTAAATTACTTTTTACTTTTTGGTGGTTGGTGGTGAAGCAGAAGCTAACGCCGAAAACAATTTTTCAATAAATCAATTAATCAAATAGTTTCCCATGTAGATTAGGCTTGTTTGCGGACACTACAAGGAAAAAACTTTTCATGTATCCCATTTTAGGTATTCAAACATGCACAAACAACTGGTCGAAAACCATTTTTAAAAAACTCTACAATAAAAATTTTTCCCATATGGCGGACGCTGTATATTAATTACGAAATAACAATCTCTGGTTCAGCCTAGTATTGAAACTAATATATTCCAACAGAAATGTTTAATCATTTAAAAAATCTAGAATTGAATAAAGTACACTTTCCTCACTGTAAATAAAATTTGTGGACTCTATCCAATTGTTTAAACTGCATTTATCTAACAAATTCTTTGAAATAGTTTTCTTAAAACTCGTATGTAACTTATATTGAAATTTCACTTTTTCCAAGAATTTTCTAGTCCAGATAATTAAATAATCGGTGTAACCTAAGTGATGTAAACACTTTAAAACAAGTTTATTAATCAGAATCTACATGAACTTAATGGTATCCTTGGCGCAGGTCAAGGTCATTGGACACTTTAATGTACTCGTGTCCGAATTGGTAGTTTCTACAATACCGTCAGAAAGTTCGAATATCAAGATAAATATACGGGTTTTCTCAAAGAAATCTTCTAATTATAGTTTAATTTTTCTTAAAATATGAATTAAAGGTATTTTTTAAGTGTTTAGTTCTACTGTTATAGTTTTATTAGACTATTTCTTCGTCATAAAAAGTATAATCATTCTTTATTTCTCACAGATAAACACTAGGTGAATCAATTTCGCGTACATGCTTAGTGAAAGGTGCGAATCACACATAATTTCTCACTTTATATGGTCACTACTTCTACTATTAATAAATATTTGAACAACATCTTATTTAATCTAAATTTTTAATATAAAGGTATTTTTAATAATATAAAATATTATCAAAAACCTGGTGTGAAGAACACAAATACAGGTTCACTATTAATATCTTTGTGAACGTGTCCGAAAATTTGTGTTCTTCACACCAGGTTTTTGATAATATTTTATATTATTAAAAATACCTTTGCATTATACAAAACTGGTGTGGTTTACCTACTCATGTATGTTTCAATTATTCTGCTAAATTTTTAATTTATGAATTCTCTTATAATGTGATGAATATAACTTAAAAAAGTTAGCAGCGCAACAAAATAAGAAAAAAACACGAATAACAGAAATAAAAAATCGAACCATAAAATCTCAACTCATGAAAAAAATTTAAAACTACTAAATAAACTAAATAAAGTACAAATAATCCCAGAAGAAGATTCATACTAGATGGCGCAAAAGTCGTCACTCTATCGGAAGATGCTATAATTTTTGCAAATGGCGGCAAATGTCAATTCTGCTTTGACATTTGTGAAATAGACATATACAAAATAAAAGTCAACGGGACATGGATCGCTATACTCCTCAAGAACGCGGAATAATTGTTACGAGTTTTTTGCGGAATAATTCGTCGGTGGTGTTGGCGCAACGTGAATTTCGTCGCAGATTTCCCGATCGTCCGACACCAACTGGGCAAACACTACGGCGTTTAGCCGCTCGCCTTGAAAAGTGCGGAACACGAGATGCTGCCAGGTCTGACCGGCCCCGGAGCAGCCGTTCTGCTAAGAACATTGTGGCTGTGACTGAAGATGTCGCAGACGACCCCGGAATATCGACCAGACAACGTGCCACGCAATTGGGCATCAATTGGCGGCCTTTACAGAGAATTTTTTTGAAAAACTTAAAGATGTTCCCTTACAAAGCATCAGTTGTTAGCTGTTGACCGCTAATCGCGTGTAACCTACGCTCAAGCCGTCCTGGATCTCGACTACGAGGAAGACAACTTTTCATCGAAAATCATCATGAGCGACGAGGCCCATTTTCATCTTTGTGGATATGTGAATAAGCAAAATTATCGCTTCTTGGGCACCGAAAATCTGCGTATAAAGCACGAAGAGCCATTACACCCGCTCAAAGTTATGGCATAGTATGCTGTTTACGCTGTAGGCGTCATCGGGCCTTATTTTTTCGAACGACTGCTGTGGACGGCGAGCGCTACAGAGCCATGTTCAACGACTTTCTCCTTCCTCAATTGGATGAATTGGGACTGGAGAACATGTGGTTCCAACAGAATGGAGCAACGGCGCATACTGCACGAGCCACAACCGAAATTCTGAGGGCTGTATTTCCGAGTCGCATATCATAGCGATTTGCACTGGCCGGCAAGAGCGCCCGACTTAACCGTTCCAGACTTCTTCTTTGGGGGTTTTTTGAAATTACGAGTCTATGTCAACAAACCTCAGACTTTTGAAGCCCTCAAAGAGAATAACTGTCAAAATTGCGAGAACCTATCGCCGTTCTGGCAAGTTCTGGCAAGAGTGATAGAAAATGCCATAAATCGGGCCTGTATGGTCATCAATTCTGGCGGTGGCCACTTGGTCGATATCATTTTCTGGACTTAATGAAAAAAAATTAATCCAAAAACAGAGCCTAAGTTTTTCATTCATAAAAAAATTACAACCAAAGAACATCGGGTGACAATTTTTACGCCACCTGATATAAGAAATGTGAAACCTTAAAAACATGATGCCTATAAGTTCCAAAGACGCAAGCAACGCAAAGAAATCGCGCATGACGGAAGAACTTTTGAAATTAATGGAAGATAGCAGACTTTGCAGAAATAGGTACAATAATAAACATAAATATACACGTAAGAACAAAAAACTAAGACAAGAGTGGCCAACGAGAGCCTTAAACAAGTATATTTTCAGAAATAAATAAATAATTAATTGACTTGGCAGATACATGTTGAAACTCCATTATAAATTATAATAAAACACGTTTATACGTTTGTTTCAAATACGTTTTAATAACACTACAATTGTTTCGCCAAACATTGGCTTCATCAGGTGTTGATAGTCTGATTATACAATAAAACAACAACTTAATATATATAGTCTCACACTCATGTATGTAACACATTAACAGTGGGGATGTATTGTAGATATTAGAATTGTAGGAGGGGTGAAAAATTAAATTCAGTTTGTTCATTTAACGCTACGCCTAATTTGTTGTATCTATTGATTTCTAAAGTCTCCAATAAATTATGTTTTTTGCCTTTATCCTGTACATGTAAAATTTTATAATCTATAATAAATGTATGATTTAAGTCTAAGCAGTGGTTTGCGAAAGTGGAGTCTGTTTTTTGGTTTCTATAACATTGTTCGTGTTCCCTTGTCCTCTGTTGGAAGGTACGCCCCGTCTGACCCACATATACCTTATTGCACTCGCAAGTCAACACATAGACCCCCGATTTTGACCCTTTATCCGTTTTATCTTTGTCATTCCTAATATATTTTTGGACTGAGTTATTAGTCTTGTAAGAAATAAACCCATTGCTAACTTTTTTGATTAGTTTACCTGTTTTAATAGATGTATTTCCTATATATGTAATGGTGTTGTACTGTTTTTTTTATATTAGACGGTATTTTAGGGTAGATTAGAGAGAGAGCAAGTTTTTTCTGTTTTTGTTCGAGAATTTTATTAACTAAATTTACTGTATATCCATTATTGATTGCTATAGTGTATATTCTATTTAATTCAATGTCAAAATTGATTTTGTTCATAGGTACGTGAATTAGCCTATGTATCATAGATTCGTATGCTGCTAATTTATGTGAAGTTGGGTGAAAAGAGCTCGCGTGTATTGTTGTGTCTGTATGTGTAGGTTTGTGGTATATTGCAAAATCGTGTCTACCTGTTTTGTTTGAAATGGTTAAATCGAGAAAATTAATAGATTTGTCTTTTTATATTTCTGTAGTAAATTTTATATTAGGATGAATCGTGTTAATGTGTTCTTGGAACATTTTTATTTGCCTCTCTGTGCTCTTGAATTATTGTCTAATTATTGTCGATTCAACCATCAATATTACACTCAGACATCGGGATTAGCGATGGGAAACCCATTAAGTCCCCTAATGGCTGAGATATTTATGGATTCTATTGAAAATGAGACTTGTAAATCCCCGCTATTTAACAAATGCATTTATTGGTACAGGTACGTAGATGACGTTTTGGTTTGTTTCAAGGGCACAGAGAGGCAAATAAAAATGTTAAAAATTAGTGGCCATTTTGCAGTCCATGTATTGTGAAAAAATGTTTGTTTCACATGTAAACACAACAATATTATTTTCTATGTCGTTAATAAACAAAAAATGTTCATTTTTATTAGTTAATAGCATTTCACTGTATGCACTTCTTCTCTGTTCTTAGGCACTAGACCTGGTAGTATCTTTCAGCGACAGTTATAAATGTTTCGTCTAATGTAACCAACATCAATAGTTGTGAGAGATGGTGGTAAATGGGATGCTAGTGCTTTGCTAATAATTTTTGAAGGCCTTTCGGATATGTCTTCTTCAGCTTTTCTCTTGCAAGTATTTGAAACTACTTTTCTTATTACCTTTTGTTCGTCTGCTTCATGGTTGTGAGCATCGAGCTAAATTTTGGCTTTACAATGCAGTCGTTTTTGGAAACATCTCCACGACGTTTCACCACTTTTTAACACTTTGTCCTTTGAAAATGTGATATTTTCCTATAATAGCAAATCTTTTCCAGGTTCACTTTTATCACTGACACGGACATTTTCGTAGTGTATTTCGATGTTTTTGATATTTCCATATTCCTTAAGCCAGGCGCCGACTTGCAATTTTCGATTGCACAACTGTTTGGTCGCGATTGCATCAAACCCCGCACACATACGCAACTGAACTGATTGGATAAATGGGACCGCGCACACATGCAACTGAACCGTTTAGTTTCAAAATGAACTTCGATGAGATGGCAGTGGTATGTGCGCTTGAATTAAGAAGAAGGAAGAGAAATCAACGAAAGCAGAGGTTCTGGCTGCATCCAATGACTGCTCAACGATCAACCAAAGGGCAATTTCAAAAATTATATGACGACTTGCGAGTTCATCCGAAAAAATTTTTCAAATACTACCGAATGAGTGTGGCCAGTTTTGACGAACTTTTAGAGCAGATACAACCTCATATTACCTACAAAAATACCAAGTTTCGGAAAGCCATTACTCCAGCTGAACGACTTACAGTGACTATAAGGTAAGGTAAAAAAGAATACGAAAAAGTATTTATTTATCTCCAATGAAAAATATGTATTTTACATAGGTGCCTAAAAACCTTTGTTTTCTAATTTTAAATATAATAAACTGAAACGTACACATTCACTTGTTATAAACACAAAACTCCATTTCAAGGGAAATCTGAGAACTCTTTGGGGGACAGAGGATTCAAACTCATGCTTCCACTTTCTCGTGAACTTCCACTTGTATGTGGGGGTGGTATTGTCATTGTTGGTTGCCAATTTTGATAATTATAATTATTGTAATTCTGTTGCCTGTAGTTAGGATAACCTACAGTCACAGGCATGTGATAAAAAGAGTTTGATGGTTGTGGTTCGCTTGGTTGGGTCAAACGTTTTAATGTTGCCAAAAATTCCATTTTTGCGTCAAGTTTTTGAGAATCGTTCAATTTTTTAAACGTTGGCACTAAAGAGAGTAGAAAAGCTTTGTCTTCATCAAATGGTTCTTCCTTCTTTTCTCTCAAAATATTTAATAAAGATTGTTCATAAGTTTCTGTTTTCATTGCTTGCTTTTTAGTTGCCCCTTTATCCGGTTGTTGAGTTTGATTATTTGTAGGTTGCCGAGTTTCAATAAGAATCTGAGATGCACCAATATCACTTTGCTGCGATCGATCCATTATTTCTGAATCTTCATCATTATCACTACCAGCGCTAGCATTTCCTGCCTGAGATGGGCTACATTCACTGGTCGTGGGTCGATCATCCAATGTGGGTAACAAAAATAAAAGCTGGTCAAAAAATACGTATTTCCTACGTTTTCGTGCAGCTTGGCCGGATGAACCATATTTTTGTTTTTGAAGTTCTCTTCGGAAACATGTTCTCAAATTCCTCCATTTACCTTGCAATTCCTTTTCTGTAAAAGAAAAAGTACAATTAGTAAGACAGTGGCATATGAAGATAAATAAACATATAAGGAGTTGGAAAAAACATATTAGATGTGCAAAAAAATTTTAAATTTAATTATAAAATGCATTTACTCCTACATTTATTATCCTTCTTTTCAGGTATCTGGCAACTGGAAATAGTTTTCGAAGTCTATACTTTGAGTTTCTTATTGGAGAGACAACACTGAGAACAATTGTAAAAGATACCTGTGAAAAACTATGGATGTGCCTGAAAAGAAAGTGTATGCCACAACATACTGAAGAAACATGGCGCAGAATTGCTGATAAGTTTGCAGCCACTACTCAGTTTCCAAATTGTCTAGGGGCCATAGATGGCAAGCACATAAGAGTGAAAAAGCCCAATCTAACCGGTTCCGAGTTCATGAATTACAAACACTTCTTTTCCATTGTGCTTATGGCTGTTGTAGATGCAAATTATTGCTTTACTTCAGTTGATATTGGATCGTTTGGTAGTGCTAGTGATTCACATGTATTCCAGAAGTGCAACTTCGGTCAAAAACTTAGTGCAGGTCAACTAAACATTCCACCAAATCAGAGACTGCCAAATGATGACAACGGACCGTCTATGCCCTTTGTTTTTGTCGCTGATGAAGCTTTTGCTTTAACAGAACACGTCCAACGACCATTTGGAAGGAAGAACTTGACCATTGAAAAACGAATATATAACTACCGCCTGACTAGAGCTCGCAGAATGGTTGAATGTGCGTTTGGTATAATGGCTAACAAATGGCGAATACTACACAGGGCACTGGATGTGGGGCTTTCCTTTTGCGATTCCATTGTCAAGACTTGCTGCATTCTCCATAACTTTGTCCGTGAACGAGATGGCGTGAGATTTGAAGATACACTATACAAATGCCCTTTAATGGACATGAATGCCACAAATATGCGTGGGGCACATATTGGAGCCACGACAAGAGAATATTTTGCAACCTATTTCACTTCCCCACAGGGATCCATTTCTTGGCAGTATGACAAAATATAGATAGGTGGATATACAACAATTTTAAATTATTTCCCAAAATAATAAAATTTTTATATATTTTACCTGCTTTGGATTTTTCAATAGAACTTACGATTTCCCAAGAAGGTACCATCGCTGCACATAAATCATGCCAAAGACGGGTAATGATTTGCCGATCCGAGTGTTCTGGAAGACGGTTATTGTATATAGCAGGTCTCTTTTGGATTTCTTGTATGAACCTCTCGGTCCAGTCGCCATCATATTCAATTTCTACTAAAAATATACCTTTGTTAGAAATTAATTACGTGTATGTACGGGCTGTCCCACATAAGATACACCACTACATTACCTTAGAAACTATAGCAGTTAAAAAGTTAACTAAAAAGTTTTTTGGTTTATTCTACATTTTTTAATTATTATAGTTTCTTAGATAGTATAATGGTGTATCTTATGTGGGACATCCCGTACTTACTTTGTGCGCATGGTCTACAATAATATCTATGTATAACCTATTCTTAACTATGCATTACTTCAATATATTACTAGTTACTACTGTGTTTCATTTAATTTTTCATTACAATTTACTTAAAAAATCATTGCTTACCTCGCTGCTCTTGTGAGGTCATTGCGCGTTCACTAGAGTTGCAACCACAAGTGAGCGGAGCCGCATTGAATTTAATGCGACACAGCGCAGTTGCGCGGGCCAGTGCAATCATTCGATTTGAGCAAAAACACAAACTAAACAGTTGCAGTGACTTTCAATTGCAAATCAGCGCGCTTCCGTTTAACTTTGTGGTAGTCACTAATGCAACCAAACAGTTGCGCAATCGAAAATTGCAAGTCGGCGCCTGGCCTTATTCTATATATTTCTATCAAAAAGAGACAGTAGTGTATTCCGATCATTTCGTTATCAAGAAAAGAAATAAATTAAACTAGGAAAACATAGAACCAAGCTAATTTTGGTTTTGTACGAGGTGCATTCAAGTTCTAAGGCCTCCAATTTTTTTTCTCCAGGCTGGAAACAGATAGAAGCATGTGCATTGTTTTAAAATGAGCGTGCGTTCGTTGTCAATACGTCACAGAGATGGCAGCAGCACTGTACGACAGATGGAATTGTAGCGGCAGCGTCGAGAATGAGAACTGTTTTAGATACTTAAAATGGCTACGTTTTCCTTACTTGAACAGCGTGCAATCATTCGTTTTCTGAATTTGCGTGGTGTGACACCAATTGAAATTCATCGACAGTTGAAGGAGACATGTGTTGATGGAGTTATGGATGCGTCGAAAGTGCGTTCGTGGGTGCGACAGTTTAATGAAGGCAGAACATCGTGTGACAACAAACCGAAACAACCTCGGGCTCGCACAAGCCGGTCTGACGACATGATCGAGAAAGTGGAGAGACTTGTTTTGGGGGATCGCCGAATGACAGTTGAACAGATCGCCTTCAGTGTTAGCATTTCCGTGGTTCTGTGCACACAATCCTGCATGACGACCTGAAAATGCGGAAAGTGTCCTCCAGGTGGGTGCCACGAATGCTGACGGACGACCACAAGGCTGCTCGTGTGGCATGTTGCCAAGCAATGTTGACGCGCAACCAAGGCATGAATGGGACTTTCTTTTCGTCGATTGTGACAATGGATGAGACGTGGATGCCATTTTTCAATCCAGCGCACTTAGTTTTGTTTAGGCGTTACTCTAAACATTTTGTAATATTGCTTTCTATAACCATCTATCATTTCTAACGTTAACTTTTCTTGCGACTACTGTTATTATTGTTGTATTTTACATTTTGAGCCTACTTTGACTTGACATTAAAACTTGTTATTGTTGACAACTTGTGTTTATTTGTTACCTTTCCCACAAGTGTTTGTGTGAAGCAAAGATTTGATTTTATCGGTAAAGTATCGGCAAGTAATAAAGGGGCTTTCTCTTTGGATTTCTTTAAAACTACCAGAGTCCCACCAGCTTCCGTGTTCGGGGGTACTTTGCAGGTTGAATACGGTGGCGTCTTATCCACCAACTAGCGACCTAGGAACGCGCGACACTCTCTAATACGATAGAGCTAGCCGGCAGAGTATATCCTCGGGGCGACCATTATCAGGTAGGTTCGGGCCAGAGGGGGAGATCCTGCAGAACATCTCGCAACCCCGTTATTGCTTGCTATATTTTGTTTTGGTCGCAAAAGCGTAGCACCAGCGTATCGCCGAATGAACATAAATATAAATACATGAATGTGCTTATTGTTAGTAATTAGTTTTTAAATTGTTATTAGTTTTTATTATTAATATAGTGTGTGTCTACGTTACTGTTAGTTTTATTTAAGAACCCGAAAAGACAAACTTTACAATATTTATAATATATATAATATGTCACTGTAATAGTATGTTTATGCATATTTCGAAATGTGTTTTTTTTTTAAATAAACTACAAAATGTAAATAATAATAATAATAATAATAATATTTATTTATTTGCCCAACAGGTAATCCCAATTACAGAGCAATAAGTACACAAATTAGATGTATGAATACACATACTATGTTAAATTATTACATAACTAAAATAATTTTGATATATAACAAATAAGTAATACCGATAATTATGATGTCAAGATTCACATATCCTTAGTGTCCATCTCTCCAATGAATATGTCACTATAATATGCCTCAGCATTCCTCATCATGTGGAATATCAGTGCTCTCATCAGTAGATTCGTCCTTGCAGTCGGCAGCAAGAAAGTAACAGGGTTACGGGTACTAACACTAGGCACATTGAATCTGACCCTAGACAACAGCGCGGCACAATCAACTTTATTGTGGAGAAGATTATGAAGAAACCTTGCGCTGTAGTTAACTCGACGAACAGTCAAAGACTGAACCCCATAGAGTCGAAGCAGTTCTTCATAGGAAGTGTTCCAGTCAGGATATACACGATTAGATTTGAAGAAGAGGTATTTTACAAATCGGCGCTGTATACGTTCAACTGGAAACTGTTGCGAGATGTAGAAGGGATACCAAACAATAGACGCATACTCGAGTTTCGGAACTATAAGAGTGAAATACAAAGATTTTAGCAAGGATATGCTGTTGAAGCACCCCGAGGCTCGAATGAGGAAGCCCAATGCTCTCGAAGACGAGTGGCAGATGCCCACAATGTGATCATTAAAAGATAGCTCCGGATCAAACGTCACTCCCAGGTCCCTTACTGAGTTTGTGTTATTCAACAGCTGATTATTTATAAAATAACGTGATAAGACTGGTGCGTTCTTCCTGGAGAATGACATCACCACACATTTGTCGATATTCAAAGACAATCCATTCCTCTGAGACCACTCCACAAGAATGTTAACATCATGCTGCAAGCCAATGGCATCATCTGGTTTGGCGATATCAGAAAATAGTTTGATGTCGTCTGCGTAAGCTAGCGCCTGACATCTTAACAGTGGAAAAAGGTCATTCATATATAATGAGAACAGCAAAGGTCCCAAGTTAGAACCCTGCGGTACTCCAAAAGCCACTGCAAAGGTGTACGATTTATAACCATTATAAAACACATAATTATATCGATTAGATAAATAAGACCCCAACAACATGTATAAATTCGGAGATAAGCCAAAGCTATCAAGTTTTTGAAGTAGCAACATATGGTTGATGCTATCAAAAGCATGTGAATAATCCATATAAACAACATCCACTTGACCCCTACTGTCCAAGATTTCATTCGTATATTGCGTGAAGCAAGCTAAATTTGTAGTAGTAGACCGACCTTTCATAAAACCATGCTGGTGCTGTGTGATATACGAATGGGTATTTAAGTAAATAGCATCAAACAAAACTTTTGCAAAGTTTGATAAGAGCGAAATCGGTCTGTAGTTTGAAATATGTCTGCTATCACCCTTCTTGAATACAGGAACAATACGGCCGCACTTCCATCTATCGGGGAAGGATGATGTCTGCAGTGCTAGGTTTATAATTTTGGTTAGTGGTGCTGATAGAACAAATTTGGTGTCCCTGATCAGGAAGCTGGGAATGCCATCATCACCAGAGGTAAACCTATCAGGAAAAGTAGCCATTATGCTGGAAATAGTATGTTCAGTAATGCAACAGAGAGAAAACGGCTGACATTGAGATTTTAGAGTGGAAGAGTCAACAAGTATACAATGTGTTTTTTTTTACATTCAGGCTCTATTAAACAAACAATTTTCATTTGCGCACAGTTTACCTATAGGATTAAAGGACCCGTAAATACTTGCACTCAGTTTACTTGTTCATGTTATGGACCAGGTAAGCTTCGCACCCAAATTACCATCGCCGGTCTGAGTTATGATAGATCGACAAGTTAATATGTTTCCTAACCCTCCAATGAATTTGCAACGGCTACATGATGCTCTAAAAGTTGCTTGGAATGAAGCTCATTCCAAGCAACCACCAGAGTTAGGAATGTATTCGTCTTGATGACTCATTATTAATTTTTTTCTATAAAAGGTACAAATTTTTCAATGAAAAGTTAGTCACTTATTATTTTCAACGCAGCAAACATTTGTACAAAATTCGGTTTATACTTTTACAGGGTTATTTGTTTTTTTATTACATTGCAAATTTACCCAGAGTTACCTCAAATTACTCAATTTTAACGCACCCTAAATAACAGAGCTTTCTTACGTACACTATTTGTTTAAATATTCGTTTAGACTGACGATTGTTCGTGCTAATCCGCATTTATCAGTAATTCTTGGCGAGCTTGGAATTGATTTACATACTAACGTGAGTATAAGCTGGAAGGCAAATATCTCATAATCTAGTTCATGTATTAAACGCCGTATTCTCCATAATCTAGTCAAGTATGATATTAAATTATCGAGGAGAAAGTAGGCATATTTGTTTCATTCCATAAAGAATACATGCAAGCTTGGTTTTTAAATTTCGAAGTAGTCACATAAAAGTATTTTTAAAATAAAGAATGAACCCGCATTTATAAATAATAATGAACCGGTCATAAATCAATCATTCAGTATTATTAAAAACAATAGCTAGTAAATGCCTTTTCATTGTATTTTTAATTTTTATAACATTCGGCACATTGTTATATAAATCAAATTAAGTAAGACTTGAAAATTCTTTCAATGGAGACTGTGGTTAAATAAAAATTTAAAAAAGGTATATAACCCCTTACCACAATTATTAGTCGTATCCTAAATACGTATTTCGACAACTAAGTTGTCATCATCAGTAGGTAAAAACTACTAATTAAAAGTCGCACATGGGGCACAGTAAAGTAAGAAAAACGCTTCCGCACAACTACTATACACTGCATCCCCGTAAAGACACTGCATCCCCGTAAAGACTGTGTCTTTACGGGGATGCAGTGTATAGTAGTTGTGCGGAAGCGTTTTTCTTACTTTACTGTGCCCCATGTGCGACTTTTAATTAGTAGTTTTTACCTACTGATGATGACAACTTAGTTGTCGAAATACGTATTTAGGATACGACTAATAATTGTGGTAAGGGGTTATATACCTTTTTTAAATTATTAAGTAAGACTTCTTTATATCCCGCTGAAAATTCAATTTATTCACCTGTCTAGTTTCAGTAATATTCAGGATAATTGCAGTTTCAAGAAGGGGGATATCAACAATTGCTTTTGAGATTCAAAGCCGGAACAGCGTCCTTGGCACTGCTTTCTTCATGGCTGACGTTTCGTCCACTGTTGTAAGAGACATATTCAGGACTGCTACTACTCTTGGTGCACTTAAACTGCAGTTTTATTGCCCCACAGACATCCATTCAGAACCACCAGATACTTAATTTACGTACTCAGATTCAGTAGCCACTTCTGAAAGCTATAATACTAAATACAACCCTTATAGGACGACAATTCTTACAACTGATAAATTGCTGTAAACTTGCCACAGCCTATTCGTACTATGCTGAAACGGAAACGTACTCTGTGGGCCAACGAAATCAAATGATCATAGGACTTGTAATACAATAGATTTGTTCCAACTCCCTAAAATAAACCGTACAGTGACAGTCCGCTACATTCGTACTGCAGAAAAAGCGTTCCAACTTCGTTTCTGACCGTACATTGAACGATGCCAAAAGTGTTCCAACAAAATCTTGACCATACACAAACCAGTCACAGGACGGTCAAAACAGTTCGCGGACGAAAGTATGTACCGTCTGTATTGACATGCGCATTACATGTGTAATGAAATGCGCATTACACTACTGTGAGAACTAGAGTTGGCAATGGCAATATCATACAATATCATGAGACAGAAGAAAGTTGATTATTACAATTATTACTCTTGGTAATACTACACAATAGATTGATAACCAAACGATCAGAAATACGTTCCAACTTCTTTATAATTGTTACTGGTTCAAGCAGTGCAAAATTAATACTTGCGCACAAAATAATCACCAAACGATACACGTACCGTAACAAATCCGGTACTTGGAACAAATCTTATAAATACCGTTCCATGATGAATCCTAATATCGCAAAACGAACCGCGTCAGCTCACACTCATAGATATGTGGGTTGAGTGAAATTCTTGCCGGCGATAGACTGTGAATGTACGATAAAAATCAGCGATGATAATAAGATAATAATAATACATGCATTAACATCCTCCAGCAACTTAACACTAAAAACACTATATTATTACGCTCTCATCTGTAGGGCGATTAACTACCGGCATTGCCTTAAATGAAAAGGGAAAACACGACAACCTTCCCGGACAACAGTCACACATTCGATCCCGAGACCCGATGGCGAAATTTAACTTTTCCCCACAAGTAGTATTTATCGTTACTTTGACGATTATACCGCTGTTTACTATTTTTTCGAAAATTAATTGACATTGACATTTGTCATGGAATATGTGTTCCCTCTCCCTGCAAAATATCAAGATAAAATAGAAAATGAAGATGTTATAACTAATTGTACCCCACAAGACGTGCAACGGGCTGCTAAACTTACAACACTTAACCTCTTGCCACAAAAGTTGCGATTCGAATTAAATTGGAAAACCTTCATGATAAGTCAGACACTATCAGCCTGCTGGACAAGGAAAGTAAAATTTTGCCACTGCTACTGTCTTTGACAGCTTACATATTTTATTTCTGTCAATGTATACACAATAACTAAAATCTAGGTCTTTGCTATAATAAATAAAATAATAAATAGGCTTTAGTTTACATATTGCAAAATCAAACGTGCATTTTAATATTTATAATTTTGACGAAAACGAAACTGACAGACTTTCGGCAACAGTAGTAACATCCCTGAGGATGTCCCTTCCAACAACAAACGAAATACCGGTCAAGAAGGAAGTAATTTCAAAGCGTGGCAATCGTGGACGACGACCGAAGAAGCTTATAAACCAGATTCATAATTTCATTTTGTTTTAATTTTTAATTACGAGGTGCTACCCCGAAAGTCCCGGTCTGAATCTCCGCAATGGTCTCAAAACGACGCCCCCTTGAGCTTCATTTTCATGAAGGTGAGGTAGTAACGAGCCATCGAAAAAATTAATAATTGGAGTAGACTGTGAAATTGGGTTGGTACTTTAGCCACTTCCACATAATGACATTTATTATTTGTCATTGAAACTATAAGTTTGTGTCAAATTTTTCAAAACTCTTATTAAGAAAATTAAATTTGTTTAGATGTAAATGGACAACATTTTCAACAACTTCTGTAGCTATATGTAAATTTTGATTATGATTTCGATATTAAATAAATTATTTGTTTTCTTTTTTGTTGTAGTATCATTTCAATGCCATAACCTTTTTTTACAATGAAACCAAATGAAACTGTCAAGCATCAAGTAATGTGTCATTATGTGGAAGTGGCTAAAGTACCAACCCAATTTCACAGTCTACTCCAATTATGAATTTTTTCGATGGCTCGTTACTACCGTATGATCCACAAATTGTTGTGCAGGCCACTTACGTCGAATATTTTCTCTTAGTCGCCGAAGAACATCGCAATAAAATCGTCTATTAACTGTTTCACCTTGTGGGAGAAATTCCTTGTGTATGATGATTAACAGTAAAGAAGCAAATCAACATCGACATGACGTTGCTTCGAAGTTGCCGTGCTCTTTTCGGTCGTGGTAACGACAGCGTTTTCAACTGCGACGACGGGTGCTCTGTTTCGGTATCATATCCATAGACCCATGATTCATCGCCACCAATGATTCTGGTACTGAAGTTCACATCCCTTTCGGCAGTTTCTTTTCAGCTCTGTGCACATATGAAAAGCACAAACTTCGCAGCAATACGCCGCATGTTACAACTGTCATGGATTATTATCCTTCGGTCTTGCAGGTTAGCATCATGAACTTTTGTCACATTTTGTGACGTGTCATCCGTCGATGGACGACCGGAACGCTCACATTTAAGTTCCAGGAACTTCTAGGTAGCTCCTCGTATTATAAACAACATGTTAAAGTAAGTTATGCGGAATTTTAAGAGTAGATGTTATAGATGGTCAACATTTCTATAATAATAAACACGTTACGTTACGAATTATCTTGTCTATTACAGCCTAAAGGTATATATTTTGCATTTAATGTACCAGATCGCAACCTACCCTGAAAATTAGCAAAAACGTACGGTACCTTTCCGAATCTGATTATCAATGACGTTCAGCTATTATTAAATGTGGCATATACACTAGGGTGGTCTTTAGATGTATGGAAGAAAATTTTTTTAAAGTTGTAGATCGTAACTCCCTCTAGAAATGTTTAGTTTTGTGTAAAAATACGGTATACCAAAAATTATGCGTATCGAACAAAGGGAAGGCGTGGCGCACCGCCTCTCAAGGGGACCCCTGTTGGTAAAATGAACAGAAATATAATTTTTTTTATGTATTTATATTTTTTAGTATACAATATACCTATAACTTAATTAAATTTATGGTAACTGCCACGATTTGTAACAAGAATTTGATTATAAAAATTTAATTGGAATCAAATTTAAAAAATTGCGGCTGCAACTAAATTATTTACATATCCTGATAATAGTTTACAAGCATAGATATTTGTTTAAGCCAACGAGTTCTAAATATAGCTTTTTATCCCTTTTTTCGAATACTCTTACGCGTTTTTGTTAAGAAAAGTTGGCATCACTGTGGTGCAGCATTTAAGAAAATTAAAAAGGGACTTCCCCTATAAAATGACAATTGATTAAAATTCACTAGGGTGGTAAAATTTTGCCATCGTTAATAGGAAAAGAATCTATTGATCGGATTCCAGTAGTTATATCATACAATGGCAAGAAACAATTACTTGGAATCCCAGCAGTATCATCTGGAACGGGAAAGCAACAAGCGGAAGTAGTGTATGACCTATTGCAAGAATGGAACCTAATTAAAAAAGTAGAAGCTTTATGTTGCAATATCACAGCTTCTAACTTAGGCCGACTTCAAGGCTCTTGTGTTCTGTTAGAGCAAGCGATCGGAAAAGATCTTTTATATTTACCATGCCGTCATCACATCTATGAAATAATTTTAAGAAGTGTTTTCAATTAAAAAATGCAAAAATCATCAGGCCCTAACGTACAAATATTTAGCAGATTTAGAGACGCTTGGATCAAAATTGACAAAATTAACTTTATGAGTGGTGTTGAAGATCAGATTGTGAAGGATGCAGTTGGGAGTGTATCCGAGATTACAAAATTTGCATCTCAAAATCTTGAAGTAAAGCAACCACGTGATGATTATAAAGAGCTTCTTCAATTAAGTATAGTTTTTCTTGGTGGTACAGTTCCGGAATTTACCTTCAAAAAGCCTGGAGTATTTCATCACGCCCGTTGTATGTCGAAAGCTATTTATTGCCTTCAATTATATTTATTTCGAAAAGAATTTAAAATGACACAATTGGAGATAACTAGTATTCGTGACATTTGCATCTTTGTTCCAAGGGTGTACTTAAAAAATAGGATACAAGCACTAGTTGCAGCAGAAGCCACTATGCAGGACATTTGTGGTATTTAACCCTAGAAACAGCAGTGTTGTCTTTTTATGATCCAAATGTTACATATGAGTCGAAGAATCTTATGGTGCAAGCTCTGGATAACCCTACTGATTGCGAATTAAAAAAAATTGATCGTAACTCCTCATACTATAAGCCAATATCTTAATAAGAACATCGAATATTCTATAACCCAAAAATCACGTAATTTTTTTAAAAGGTTTGATATTCCAACGGACTTTTTAACAAAAGATCCAAAGGAGTGGGTAAATGAACCTAGTTTTAACATTGGCCTTAATATCGTTGGAAATATGAATGTTGTTAATGACTAGGCAGAATGAGCAGTTAAGCTAATGGAAGATTTTAATTTAGTATTATTCAAAGATGAAGAAGAAAAGCAATTCATAGTGAAAATTGTTGCGGTTTATCGGAAACTCTACCCCAGTGTGAACAAATATTCTCTTTTGAAATAAAATAACATATAAATAACTAAAAACAAAGCATTTTTATTTATTCCTTGTCAGACAGAGATCTTGTAACATTATAAAATTTGCGGCCACAAGGAATAAGTGAATGTTTTAGGTTTTTCCTATTTATTAACTCTGTTTTCCAAAAGTAAACCATTCTTCTATCTTTTTATTAATTTTCATTTATTTTCTTAAGAAAATATGTCACCATATATGTATATAAATACATATATAGATTTTACTTTGTATTCTAGTCCTTAAAAATTTGGTTTTAAATGAAAACCAGAGAAGCTTTAAGACGACATCGTCTCAAGGAAATTTAAAACATGTTAAAATTAAAGTCAAATATATATTTTAAATATATTTTTTAGTATAAATAAATATATTTTTTACAACCAAGAAAATTTTATTTTTAATATTTTTGAACCAAATTTCAAGAGCGATGCGCCACGTCTTAACCTCGCCCAATCGTGATAATTTTTTGCACACCGTATTTTTATACTATAACGAACATTTTGACGTGTAGTTACGGTCGAAACAACAAAGTTGAAAAATAAGGACCACCCTAATATACACAGAGTAGCGCTTATCTATCTTTATGAAAAATCAATAAATACAACTCGAAATCCATTAGTATCTGATCAAAATAGCACGGAATGGAGCGATTACATCGAATTCATTTCCCGTTAAATTTAATTGAGAAATCCGTTAATATAAATTAATTAAATTCAAGAAAACAAGCATATATGCACACGTGACGTATATAACAATAATAATCACGAATTAAAGCACAGATCAATAATAACGAGTGATCATTAAAATTTTCGCTCAAGTAAGCCATGTACACAAAAAGTATGTCCTAACTTAAGTTATTAGAGGAGATCTGTCATTATAATTTCAATCGTCATGATTGTTAAAAAATAATTTGAAATGCTGACTTTTATATTAAATATATTTATAATTTTTATACAAAGTAATAGAATATTATAAAAAATGTGTAAAATGTTGACCATTCTCCCACCAAGCATAATCGCACTCTATTTCGTAGAGCATTGAAAACATTGATCAGTATTTGCGGTGAGTTTTTGATGTGTTCACATTTTTCTATGATTTTATGTCTTAACTCTTGTAGATTATTAATTGGTGTTTCATAAATAATATTCTTTATATATGGCCCCACAAAAAAATCCATGACTGTTAAATCACACGATCGTGGTGAATATGGAATCGCTGTATTTCTACTTATTACCCTATCGCCATAAAATTGTTGAAAAAACTGAATATTTTCAAGTGTAGCGTGAGATGTAGCCCCATCCTGTTGAAAATATCCGACCTGGAGTTCATCATTAATCAATTGATTAGTAAAAGCACTGAGAATTTCGTTACGATATTTCTCCGATGTTATCGTACCCTCAAAGAATATTGGTCCTATTAATCGGTGACGACTCATACCTACCCATACGCCTATTTTTTCTGGATGTAGAGGAACTTCTCTGTAGAAATGAGGATTTTCACTGGACCACATACGCATATTTTGCGAATTAACATAACCTTTCAAATAAAACCAAGCTTCATCGGTGAAAAAAGTATGATTTAAAATATTGTCTGTCATTGTTTGAATAAACCATTGGCAAAATTGTGTTCTTTTTTCATAATCCGTAGGTAATAGATTTTGTACAGAAGTTAATTTATATGGATACATGTGCAAGTCCTTTTTTAAAATTTTTTGACATGTTCCATACGAAAGTCCTACTTGTTGCGAAACTCTGCGAATAGATGTTTGAGGAGATTCGTTAATAATTTGTCTGACATTTTCAATTACGCCGCGACTTCTCTTGAGAGGAGGACCGCTTCCTTTTTTCCTTAAAATACTGCCTGTTTGACGAAAAAGATTTACACAATGCATTAGCGTATCACGGAACCTTTTATAGCTGGGAACAGTATTTGAATATCTCTCTTCAAACTCCGCAAGGCAATTTTCTATTGAATGCTGCTAAATACCATCAATTTTTTGAGATGTCAGGAAGTAACATTCTACCATAAACGCTTTATGCATATCATTAAAGGTCATTACTTTTTCTTTTGATGAAACTTTAAAATATATATTTGACACTGACAGATGTTTGAAATAACATCTTAATGACTAAAGCTACGACATAATTTTTATATACACGGCCAGCTACGAGTGAAAATTTTAATGATCGCTCGTTACTAAACACATGTAGTATAATCCGTAAATTTTTACAAATTCTTACAAATTTTTAATTTTTATCTTGAAAATGTAAACATTTCTTAAGGTTGATTAAACAAACATTATATATAAATTTTATTAAAATTGATGAACTCCTACTGGGTGTTCGGATTTTTCTGAAAGGCAGTATACAAAATAAATTATTAGAAAAATACAAGAGAAACAATTAATCACATATTTAGTCAATCATCTACTGTGTAGCAATGAATAGAGAATAAAGTAAGCTTTTAACAAAAATTTTAAATAAAAAAAGCCATAAAACAGGTTTCATTTCTTATAATTTCTGATGGTAACTTATTACATAATTTACGCCCCATAAAATACAAACTCTTCTGAAAGAGAGTAGTTTTATGTGATTATGGAAGAAGGTAATTAACATTTCTTCTCTAGTAATTGGAACTAGACTCAGTAGAAAATTGATATTTAAAAATAATATATTTCGTAAACAAATATTAACCACGGCTTAATATCTTTCTCAATCGTACATTTACATACACCACTGAAAAAACTATAAAGTGACCCCAACCGAACTACACAACCAAAACAATGAGAAGAAATTGCCAATTAAAAACAACATTCCGAAAGTGTTCTAGTTCGGGAGGACTCATTAATTTTTTGCTGCATGTGTGATACATTTACTTGGTAAAGGTTGAACCGTTTCGAATCAAACCTGTGTACAGTTTTAACATACGAATAGAAGTAAGATTCTCCTTTAGGTTATCGAACAATATATCCGCATTTATACACGATAACACGAGCCTCGAAAATAATATTAGAATATTACCATTGAAGGTGCTGTTTGGGCAAAATGAGAAACGCTACTTATTATTTTATTTTATGACAAAATAGAAACGTTAGCCAATCAATTATTAGAATATTACATAATGTCTTACATGAATACATACGTAAGAATAAATATGATAGTCATCATAATGTTTTATATCAGGTCAAGTAATAAAATCTTCAATTTTATTGCAGCCACATTACCGTGCCCTTTCTTTTATTTTGATTTTCTAATTAAATACGTCTGTAGTTTGAAGGTTTGAGTAGGTTAAATTTGAATGGTTTTATTGAGCACCCTAAAATATAATTATAGTTGATATATTTATAAAAATAGATAGAGTACTTGGGGTGATGTAACAATATTTTTTTAAGAACTTGACTTTATTTAAAAGATACTACTGTGGACAAAAAGTAATGAAACTGTATTTTTTTTTAATTACGCGCGCTGTGAATATCGATGTGAATATTAATTTTGTAGATTGGTAGAACTGTGTTGAACAACTAACAGAAATGTTATGACATTTGCTTTGTTAATTTAGAAATTACAGCGTCTTTTGCAATTTTGAAATATTTGCCGAGGCGATTTTTTAATGTGGATAAATCTATTGAACAGAGAATTAACATTGAATTTTGTGCAAAAAACTAAATTTCTTGTACGGACACATTAAAAAGTTACGGTGTTCAGCATTTATCAAGATCACAGGTTTCTAAGTGGTACAAATTATTTGGTAAGTGTCATGAAGTAGTAAAAGACGAACCTCGTTCAGGAAGGCCATCAACCTCAACTACTAATGAAAACATCAACAAAATCAAGGAGCTTTTCAATCGTCGATTCACTCAAATAGACCTTGTAGAGATTGTTGGTATATTAAAAGAATCAATACAAACAATTTTAAAGGACAATTTGAGCGTGTCTCATGTATCTTCTCGTCTTATTACTAAATCATTGAATTTTATAGAAAAACAAAGCCGTGTTGAAGTGGCTGAAGACGTGCTTTCTATGACTGATGACGATATGAAATGCATAATTACTGGCGATCAGACTTGGATCTATGCTAATGACACGGGAACAGCTCAACAGCTGAGTGAATTTCGTGATGTAGGTGAACCAAAGCAAAGACAAACACGTTAAAGCAAGTCAAATATAAAGGTCCTGTTGATTGTTTTCTTCGACAACCGTGGCGTTGTCCACAAAGAGTCCCTTCCAACTGGCCAAACAGGCCTCTTGCGTCATTTACGTAAGTCAATTCGTAAAAATAGATCACAATTATAGCGAAATAATTCATGGGTTTTGCATCATGATAATGCATCTTCATATACTGCCATCATTATTCGTCAAGTGAATGTCGTTCCGCAAATACCGTATTCGCCAGAGATGACTTCGTGTAACTTTTTTTATTTCCTCGATTGAAATTACCACTTCGTGGACATCGTTTTAAGTCAATAGAAGCCATCCAAGAGAATTCGCCGCTTAGAAGGCTATACCGAAAGCTGGTTATAATAAATGTTTCGGAGATTGGAAGAAACGTTGGAATAAGTTTATTCGAGTTGGAGGGGATTACTTTGAAGGAGACACAATAAATTTGATTGAATAAAATATTTAATTCAATCAGTCTCATTTCCTTTTGTCCAGAGTAATATATAAATAATAAACAGAATACCACTTACTTTACTTAGATTTTGCTTTTGCTTATCTTTGAGTAAAGAACTTCTCATGGCAATTAAGATCCCTAAAGGTGCAATAAGCATCAAAACACCCCATTTTAACACGCTAAATACACACAACGTAAATGACTGCGTTCAAATGGAATCTAAAAAGCTCTGTTTAATAGTATTTATGACGGTAAATGCAATAAATCAAACAGGATTGTAAAATTAGCAAATAAAGAATTTAATCTGATAAAATTACAAATTAATACAAAGAAATTGAGATTGTTATAAGTTGATTAATATATATTTAATAACAAGTTCTATTATTGTTCATTTAAGTATTTATACTTATTGCGCAAAAATTATATATTTTCACTTATCTGAAATGTGACTTAAATAGCTCCTACAATCCAGCCTCTGCGTCGATTGTCCTCATGCAAATGTAGATTAGTACGATTTCTGCTTCTACAAAGTAGTCGTTGGCACAGTGTCTACTGATATAGACTTTCCTATTTTTGGATGAAGTACACGCGTTTCACTGGTTTGTTCATATCTTTTACTTGTACGATGATAAACCGAATTTTATTATGGTCTATGCACGTTTTGGGGAAATACTCTTTGTGCTGGTTCGATTCCTTACTTAGAAATAGTTTGGGCTCCTTTAAACTATTTCTAAGCTCCTTTGGGTTCTATCGTGTTTTAGAACCGCTCACTGAACTGTTTCCTGAATTCTTTAGCCCCGCTTACTGCCCATCGCCGAGTAATAATCTCTCTTTTTCGGCTAATTGCGGTTGCACTGAACATAATCTTTGCAGATAAATTGCCTATCCTAATTCAGAGCAGTAAATTTAGGACTTGTGCACAAAACATTTTCGTACATATAAATAATGATCGAGGACTACGTTACGTCGAGCAATTGCAGAGAATATGAAAATGCTATATATCAATACATTAACAATGATATGTACATATATAATAAATGATGCAATAATTAGCATTATGTCTATGAAAATAATTAAACTAAAGGGGTATAATGTAGGCTGCCTCCTCGTGCTGTAGCCTGGATGCGTGACTTGTCACGGCTAAATAGCCTGCACTATCAGGCTACTAGCATCAGCATGAACAGCAAAAGTTTAGCAAATGATTCTCTTCAGAATCCATCAACAGGTAGGACGTAGGTAACACCCTGAAGATCTTATAACTGAACGTTCAAGGCATGAGCAGATCTAAATCTAAATATTTACTGAGGCTGTTGAATGATGATTCGGTATACGTCTCTCTACTACAACAAATTCATTGTGCTGACTAAACACAACTTAGCAGTAGATGCAAATTACGGTATACTTCCTGGCAGTGTTATTTAATACTGTAGTCAAATGCAAAAACATAGACTCTAAATTTTATTATGTAGTTCTTATGAAATAACATAATTCTTAACATAGCTAAGATAAGCAGACATACTGCAAGATGTAATTAAAAATTGAAGTCGTAAATAAAAAATAGATTGAAATAAGCTATTAATCTGACTTGTAAGCTTCCGCGATCGTTGTCCATGATTGCTTCTAGGATTCTGGACTGTAACCAGGTCCTTTGCCAAAATTCGCATCTGAATCTATTATGACTCACTTTTAGCTTGGACTACATGATCCGAGTTCAGGCCCATTGACACGCAATTTTTTTAAATTTTTTGTTTTCATGTTTTGTTATGTAAAATGAGTCAGAGATTTCGAATTTTAACTTTATTTTGCTCTCCAACTAAGTTTTCGTTAGATAAAATTAATTAATCATTTGTTATTATCGACTTCCTTGAAACCTGCAAAACCCATAAATTAAAACCAAAAATAGCTTTTTGAGTTTCTCCTTCTCCAACCATGTGTCTGCATGAATTTAAAACACCTTTAAAACTAGTAACATTGAACAAAGTGCAATGTTTTCCCCAAAAAATTGTGAACTAGTTTATAGCAAAATGCTCCAGTGGGACAGAAAAAAAAAGGTAAATATACTTCATGTGTTTTAGTCTTTAAGCAAATAAGAGTGATGGGCAAGAGTGTGGCAGTCAAGCTGATAAAAGTTGTAAATTCCAGATACCAAGAATGTCCCAAAAATATCTTAGAAATTATGCCAAAAAAATATATTTTATCATTCCTTTGGCATTATTTATAAGATTTTTTGGGGTCTGGTATCCACGACTTGTATCAGCTTGACACCTTCTTGTCCGCCACTCTTATTTGCTTAAATACAACTCATGAAGTATAGTTACCTTTTTTCTGTCCCATCGGGACATTTTGCAATAAACTAGTAATTCATGTAATTGAAGACCAAGCTAACTTATCCATGATTTGCGATTTATTGGGACATCACGAGCACTCACGCTAACGTTAAAATTTGTGGTAAGCATGATACAAAAATGCAAAAAAAATGTTTAAGATAAATCAATCTATACTCTATACTAAATCTATACTAAACGAAAATTACAAAGAGAAAATTTTAAGTATTAGAAAAGATTTATTTTGCTTTAAAAAGTCCGATGTATTATTAAATCAAAAATAAATCATAGAAACTGGTTAGTTTGTAATTTCATTTTCATGCAGGTGTTCGAACAGACGACCTCAATAATAATTTTCAAACACGCGAGGATCATAGAAACGAAAGAAATTTCAAATGGAATATATGTAGAAGTCATTAAGCATTACGATATATTACAAGCTTCGTATAAAGAAAGAAATATATGTATCCTTTAATAATGTTGATTTTATGTTTTTAGACTAAAGAAAAACATCATTTATTCATTTTAAAATAAATTATTATAGTCGTATATTTTACGAAGAATGTATATAACTTATATGATTTCAATAAACTTTTCTCGGTCTTACAAGGAGAATACCTACATCAATCTTGGATAGTGAATTTGTACAACTACGTGTGAACCGTCTTTGTCAAAGAACGGAATAAGAGACTTAATTCATCTTAGTGCTAAAATTATTAAACATGAAAATTCCGAAGGGCATTTGAAAAATATATTTAGTCTAAGAATGTTATGAAAAAATAACATTCAGAATTAACAAATCGGAGACTGTGGCTTATGATGACAACGTGGTTGTAGAAATACTTATTTAGAATCATTAAATTCTATTGTGGTAAGGGTTTTTTAATTTTATTTTATTAACATTCAGAATGTTTTAGATTCATCATATAGAAAAGCAATTCAACAACACAATGAAAAGGTAACAAAAAATAGACATGTGTTAAATTTAATAATAAATTGCATTAGATTTTGTGGCGCGTTTGAACTGGCACTTCGGGGTCATGATGAACAGCAAACGTCGAATAACAAGGGCATTTTTCGGGAATTGATAAATTTTACGGCAGAATTGGATAAATCGCTCAGAGATCACATCGAAGCAGCACCGGTTTTTAAGAGATTATCAAAAACGATACAGAATGAGCTGCTTGATGCAATGTTGAATGTGTATCATGAACAAGTTGCCAGTGAAATTAAAGCAACCGACTTCATATCTGTGATAGCTGATGAAACCACAGATGTGTCCAATCAGTTTCAGTTGGTGGTTGTTTTAAGATATATTGTGAACGCGAGACTGGTCGAAAGATTTTGGAAATTTCTTCTGCCTAGTGGACATGATGCTAATTCTTTATCTGCCTCCATCCTTAACGAAATTAGTTTGCTTGTTGATGACCCAGAAAAACTGATTGCACAGAGCTATGATTTGTCAATCAGTTGCATGATGATGAACTACAAAATGCATATTTCCAACAAGACGGAACACCTTGTCACTGTACTGCAGAATCTTTGGATAATTTAAGAGAATTTTTTGATGAGCGTATAATTAGTCGAAATACTGAAATTGCCTGGCCTGCACGTTCATGCGATTTAACACCTAGCGACTACTTTTTGTGGCCTTATCTAAAAAATAACATATTTCGAACACCTATATTGAATTTGAATGATATGCTACAGAGAATCGAACAGAAATGCATGGAAATTAATAACAATCCAGTAATGTTGCAGAATATCATCAGAAATTTTGAACGGAGGATTTTAAAGTGCATTGCTCTTGAAGGACAACATTTTCAACATTTGATATAGTTTTCAATGAATACCTATTATTTGTTATTTATTTGTATGTATGAAACTGTCAAAATATACGACTTCGTAGGTTAAGTAGTAAATTTTAATTTACGACATACTTCAAAATGTTCTCAGTAAATCACATGCTACCAGATTGACTTTTCAAATGAACACTTGGTATATAAATCTCATGTAGTACGTGTAAATATCGAGTAATTACCTTTCTCGACGGAACAGTAGAAGCTCACACACCACAATCGCTATTAGAGACATTTGTTTCGGTAGACTATTAAGTAGACTCGGCAAAGAGGGGCAAGTTTAAGCTTTATAAGGTTAGTACTTCCTACAATAGTCATTCTTTTCAAACAACAACAGCCATCTATACGTCGGGTCGGGTACTTCTCATCACTTTTTAATACATATATACAGGTAAGCAAATCTAGTATAATACAAAGGTATTTTTAATAATATAAAATATTATTACAAATCTGGTGTGAAGAACACAAATACAAGTTCACTATTAATATTTTTTTTGTGAACGTGTCGGACACACAAAAAAAAATATTAATAGTGAACCTGTATTTGTGTTCTTCACGATTTTTAATAATATTTTATATTATTAAAAATACCTTTGTATTATACAAAACTGGTGGGGTTTTACCCACTCATGTATGTTTCAATTATTCTGATAAGTCTAGTATAACCTAATTTGTAAAAATTTTCTAATATTGCCTTAATGTTTATAAAAACTTTTTTTGGAAAGTAAGTCAAATGTCAAGTAATTTTTTAATACAATTTAGAAAACACAATAAACTAATACTTAATTGATCCGCCATTCGCATCAATTACTGTCCTTAACCTTCTAGATACAGAATCAATGAGGACTTCTTAAAAAATTAGATTTTACAACAATGTTTTCTCAGGTATTTTCAATAGATTTCCATAACTGTTCCTTATTAGTAAATCTTATACGACATTTATGAATTTGCTTTGTCATTTCTTGATTTTCTCTCAAATATTCAAACAAATTGTGATCTATATCAGTTGATATTTTTTTCCTCGTTTGCGACATATACTGCCTTCATTTTCCCATCTTTTTTAACTTATAGTACTGTAGATTTGCTAAAATGAAATTCTTCTGCGACTAGTTTAATGGTGCAACTTTCCAAATTTAACAAAATTTGTATTTTGTCTGCTGGAGTCAGATTTCTTGCCATTTTGGATATCAAAAAGTGACAAATGTCATTTTGACGTTACAAGAATGAATTACTTTAAAAAAAACACTTCAGATTCATATGCTGTTCATCAAATTCGATTTGACATAGCTAGGAATAAAAATCTACTATTAATAAGTTCTATATTAAAAGACGCATAGATGGCTGTTGTTGTTTGAGAAGAGTGCCAACTTTATTAAGCTTAAACTTGCCCCTCTTTGTCGAGTCTACTATTAAGTACAACTCAACGTGTTAAAAATGAATAATTGTACTGACCGGTGGCGTAAAGCATTATCAACAGTTTCTACCATAATTTAAAATGAAGATACAATTCTCGCATTAGAACGGACAAACAAACATGTCAAGCGATTACGTAAATCAGTTCGAGGAAGAGTTTATGAAGCTTTTCTACGATGGTTTGAGTATCCACGAACGAATAATATACCAATTAGCGCTCCTATTCTTCAAACTAAAGCGGAAGAATTTACCAAATTTATCAACAACAGTCAATTTAAGTGAACAGTAGCTCGCTTTACATGTTCAAAATTTTTACTTTTTTGATACGCTAAATGCAGAAAGGTTTTTAAATTTTTAAAATACTGTATTGATGTGCTTGATGATTTATAATTGGATATGAGGCGAGATTTACACTTCCAGCTAGATAGATCCCCAGTTCATAACGCAGGGATAGTGCGAGCATGGTTAGACGAAAACTTTCCGCTAAGATGGAAAGGCCGTAATAGCCCTTTAATAGAGTGGCCTCCGAGATCTCCTGACATTACACCACTCGACTTTTTTCTTTGGGAGACTATTAAAAATGCTGTGTATGGATCTAGACCTCAAAACATACAGGAACTGTGTCAGAAAATCCAACAAACCTGTCGAGAAATTTCTCCAGAAGTATTACGACGCATCACTGAATCACAAAAGGCGATTGGAAAAATGTATGCGTCTTCAAGGTGATTTAGCGGAAAAAGATCCTATTAAAAATATTGTTCATTAAATTGGTGCTTTTGTTTTGTTTGTTCTTTAATGTTGAATAAAATTTGTGAATTATTTTCTTGCTTCATGGCACTCTTATTATTGCAATAGCGAACCATTATCTACTGATAGCATAAAAATGTAGAAGAATTTAAAAATGAAAATTTTTCCGCGAAATTTGGTATTAAGGGTTCTTGAGTGATTTGTAAAAACTTTTCCTAATACTTTTTTGCTTAATCTTAATCGCTTTGCTTAATCGCTAGTATGACATTACTTGAAACAGTACTTTTTATTTTAATTATAGTTGGTTAGATATTTACTTCATAAAAACTCTATTCATACAAAAAGGTGCGTTGTCGAGGCCTACACAACTGATACAAATTTTATATTGATTGCTTTCAAAATAAAAAAGTTATTTAGGTGTCCCCATGAAAAGTGAAACACACTGTATATATATATATATATATATATATATATATATATATATATATATGTAATGACACAATTTAAATGTCACGATGATACAAGCGCAGTTAAACAGCAGTTGTCAAAATTAAAATTGTTTAGCGCCATCGTAATTTCTATATATTCTTGATTTGAAAGTAAATTTCACAGATATCTAGGAAACTAAAAAACTTTTACTACAATTTTTTTTCACGTATTAGTCATTATTTGTCACGAGGAATAAATCTTCAAGTTCATGCGTATAGGTTGAGAATCACCTGTATAAAACTTAAATATCAACAACTATGCCTAAATTTCGATATCCTTTTATTTCAAATAACCCACCAAAAGCATCTTTTAAGCGCATACTCAATGCAGGTTGAGACAAATATGGATGAAACTTAATTTTAATTTTTTTGACATCCGCTCTTTTTATTCCAAGCCACAGATATATGAATATGTATTTAAAACATGATCAAGTATGCAGAAAATTATAATAGTATAAGCTAACGATACCAAATTAAAAATATATATAATTTAAAAATTAATAATCATAACGGTATAATTATTACATAATACTTTATTAAACTAAGCAATGTGAGAAACATTAAATTGCTAATTCGAAAAAGGTAAAAATAATAAGGATAATAAGGTAATAAGGATAATACGCCTTGGATTTGAAAGAATACGAAATTTTGAAACATTCTTTTTCGCGCATTACAATAGAAGGTCGTTCTATTATGGCGAAGATTTATTTGACCAATAACAATAACTAATACATAAGTATTAAATATTGAATAACCTCCAACTCTTATTTATTATTTATTAGATAAAAATAATGCCCCATTTGTATGACAACGCTTCATATCACAAAGTGAAATCTGTAAAGAGATATTGGTTTGGAATTTGTATTGACCTAAATTAAATAAAAAAATATATATAACCCAGAGACTATTGAGATATTAATGAAAATTACTATGATACAAAAAATATTAAATCATTCGAAAGCATGTAAAAATAAAAACCAGGAGAAATGCTTCTTACCATAAAATCTACATATCATAAGAAGATAACTATGTATTAGAGTATTTGAAATAATACAACACGACTTATAGTTTATTTCAAATTATAAGAATATAACTTTGAACGGCTCTAATGCTTTTATTTCACCACCTGCGGCAATAACTACCTGGCCGCTCAATACGATTATCTTTTACACAAACAAACTGCTGAGGTCGGTAATGACAAAATTTAAGTAAATTGTAATTACTGCAATTTAGATGAAATAAAATTTAATAATAACTTTAAGTACCAACAGTTGTTAATTTGAATATATAGTTATTATATATAGTTAAATAGTCATTAAATTACAATTTAGATGAAATAAGTGCTTATATTTATTAAACAAAATTTAAGTAAATATAGTTAGGAGAGTTGGTATATATTACATCTAATATTGAATCTATTTATCATTTATTGTTAATCTTTGCTGCTGTATACATATTTGATTTTTCTCTCTTTACTTAACGAACATGTGGCGACCTTTTGCTGAAAGTGTTAGTGATTATGATGTGGATAGTGATAATACTGTTGGAGCACGACAGAGAAAGCATATATCAGAAGATGCAAAACCGATAATTTTCAATGTCTATCATACCCTAATGGAAGAAAATAACGAACTACAAACCCAGTACATTCAACGAACGTCGTAATTAACCAAGGTGCCTTTTGAAACAATATATAAAATAATTAAGAATAACCCAGGGCCTCGAAAGCAAAGAAGTGACAGAGGAGCATCGAGAAAATTTGAAGAGTCTGAAATTGATACTATTAGGCAGCAAGTATACTCCTTCTACAGAGGAAATGTTGTATCTACACTTGACTGTTTACATAAAAGAATCAGTGATGAGCCTATAAATATTCAGTTTTCTAAAGCAACCTTGTGGCGGACGCTAAAGAAAGCTGGTATTAAGTTTGGCACTATAGACAAACGTCGCACAATTATGGAAATCCCAAGGTTACAGAAACTTCGATATGAATACTTAACGGAAATTAGAAGGTATAGACAGGAAGGACGATTAATATGCTATTTAGACGAGACGTGGTATGACACCCATGACACAATTTGCAAAGGTTGGGTGGATAGTTCAAGTATGTGTCAGTTGGACGCGCCGGTTTCGAGACGGAACAGAATAATCATTCTTCATGCTGGGTCAGAAAAAGGATGGATCGGACGCCGCTTTTATCTGCTAAAATTGTTAAATCCTCAAGTTTAGATTACCATGAAGATATGACCTCATCTTTATTTCAAGAATGGCTTTGTGACACTTTGCTGCCAAATTTACCAGAAGATAGTGTGATAGTGATGGACAACGCTCCGTATCATTCTCGACAGCAAACCAAAGTTCCTACAAAATGTAATAATAAGAAAGATATTAAAACATTTTTAGAAGCAAATGATTTATATTGTGAGGATCATTATACAAAAAAACAATTAATAGAGGTGATGAAGACAAATGAATATTTAAAGGATTATTATGTGGATAACAGAGCCAAAGAAGCAGGACATACGATTTTGCGTTTACCACCATACCATTGCATTTTCAATCCCATTGAATTGATATGGGCCCAACTGAAAAATACCATAAGACGAACAAATCAAACACCGAAATTTAGTGAAAGCAGTGTAACACACATAAAAGATGCTATGGAACATATAACTGCTGTAAATTGGAAAAATGCTGTTAAACACGCAATAGCAACAGAGGACGAATATATGCGCATGTACAAAATAGTAGCTCCTTTGATTATAAATTTGCAAAACGATTCAGACACAGACACCGATTTGCAAGACGACTCAATCACATATGATTTATGAAATGCGGTGACACATAAAAATTTTATTGTGTATTACAAATAAATTAGCTTTATATATCTATATGTATCCAGTGCACATGTTGCCACACGATTTGTAATTTTTTCTTTGTATATAAACCCAATGTACAGATATGTTTTATTATATACTTGAAATTAACAGCGTTTTATTATTATATTATAGGGCCCTAATTTATAGTCAATACGGCCCCTAGATTCATACGTTGCAAATAGGTAAACCGTACCCGTTCAATAAGGAGACCAGGTATAATAATTTTCGTCACAGAAGGTGGTGCAATAAAAGCATTAGAGCCGTTCAAAGTTATATTCTTATAATTTGAAATAAACTATACTAATATATCTTGGTACAGAAGATGAGGTAAACAGAACAACCATTATACCTAATTCACCTATAGCAGATAGATGTGGGAATGACCCGTTTCTTAAATGGATTACATATCTTTCTTTGATAAAAATGGGAAATGCCAGGTTGTATTATTTCGAAAAATACTGTACCAGATATTTACTTTTATTTCTTTTTGAATAAGGTCATCATGAAAAAGTAATTTAGAATTTACATTAAACTGTTTTTCTTGAAGTTGAAACTAATGAATTATACTCTAACACATCCTGGTAAGATTAGTTCAATTTTTACTGTCTTTTTAGTGTATGTTTTCTGTTTTTCTTCATAACAAAAGAGTTTACCTAATAAAAAGTTGTAAAACTTCGAAAAGGGACAGAAAAAATATACCAAATTTTAACCTATTCAGCTAACAATGTTTATTGTCAATAATCTAAATTTACGCAAACTTTTAGTATATAGAAAACTTGTTAAATACGAAAAGTATAATGCGCATGACTCAGTTCTCTACAATTCATTTGACAGTAGTTTAAAGTTAATTTAGTTTTCAAATCAATTATTTTAAACACATGTATTACTGGAAATGCTTTAATATATATAATTGTATAAAAACTTACCTAGTCTGTTTAACTACCAGGTTATTTCAAGCATCGTAAATGAAAAAAGAAGGCTGCAAAAAGTTCGGTACAGCAAAAAATACAAGAAAAACGTCAACAATTCCGCAACGTCTGCAGAATTATTACGTCCACAATGCAATAAACGAAACACACACGTACTTTATAGTGTTCTTCTTCGTCTTGTTCTCAACAGTTTTCAAACTAAAATTCACTTTTAATTTTCCTTTCTAAGAGACCGCCTCGATTATAAGATGTACCTGGTGTACCACCCGCTTTGTTTTAGTTTCTCCGGCTTTATCAATAACGGATGTTAGGTGTGTACGCACGTACGAATTCTAAACACTTTTAATTTTTGTTTCAATCCTTGTTTGACAATTACACAATCGACCAAACGCACTGAAACACACTCATCAGGCAGTCTATTCATAAGATCCGTTGGAGATGAAGTCTTGTAATAACCGTGCACTTTGGCAGACCAGTAAACTAGTTGTGGTTACTCGAAGGCATTGCCTTCAACAGCGGCAGCAAAACATGTGGTATAGGAAAGCAAGTCGACTTCACCGATTCATGGATGGCTGCCCCTCTTCCTTCATTGTGTAGCTTCACTATGCACACGTATATATGTATACCTGTATATGTTCATATATACATATAGTCATGTATAGATATATGTATATGTATCTAAAAAATATTCTGGTGTATCTAAGTTGTACCTGTTTCATATACACTGTTCCACCTGTTTATTGACTTGCGCGAAATTGTTAAGTGCAATTAGAATGAACTGCGGTGTTTGCGACTATCATCGTCTCGATTTCGATATCATTTCTTGTTTTAGGATTCCCCAATCCTGCCGGTATTCATATTGTCGCTATCTTGATTATATTTTCTATTCCACTATCTGTAATTAACTTTTATTATCTACATCGATCATAATAAATGCACACAAACAGCTGTTCACACTTATATTAAAAAAAAATACATGCACACAATGGATTTGATACAACTCCAACATCAAATCTGGGAAACTTAGAATTCCTGAGTTTAGTTTAAAAAAAATAATAATTGAAGAGTGGAAATTAGAAAGGGCGTAGGTGCCAAAAACAAAATTCAGAAATAATCGCGAAAAACAAAACGGGCAAAGTTCAAAATTAAGTGTAGACATAGAAAATTTTTTGATAAACGTTTATTAAATATATGCAAGTAGTACAAAACTTAAAACATACTTATTAGCAAAAATTATTATCAAAATAACGTTCTATAACCAATATAAACAAAAACAGAAGTGCAAAATTTGGAAAGGGCGTAAGTGTCATCGACATTTTTTAGTAAAAAATTGTTAATTTCGGGCGTTTTCTAGATTTTCTGAAACATTTTCGTCAATGTGAAGTAGCTCTTTATAGAAACGTTGGTGTGCCGGATTCTTAAGATAGGGAATCATGCTTCGAAGAGAAACCTTTTTATTTTCAGACACTTTACTTTCTGGCGGCAGCTTGATTATGTTAGCCCGTCTAAGGTCAGCTAAAGTTTTATTTTTCTTTCAAACATTGACTTTCACTCCTTCCTCAATATCAGAGAAAGTGGTCTTCATTTTAATAAATGGAAGATTAACCTCTTCAATGGTTATCACTGAAGCTTTACTTATATTTAACTTTGTGGTGTTAATATATGCATCCGCAGCTTTTTTTAGGTCCCAAAAACCAGAAATTGTCATGTCAACAATATTGAATGGAGGAGAGTACCTTGCTGATTTAACTATTGCGTGTAGGTCCGAGGGAACATATGCTTTAGCTACCTTCTTACGCTTTTCTATCAAAGCAAAGTCCCTATCGCAGGGCATGAAACTATGGCTGCTGATAAGAAATTTCTGCTCGATAGTCTCAAAAACACCATTGGCTACTAAAAACATCAAGGTAAATAATAAAATTCTATTCTTGTTCTGGCCCCCGCTATTATCACACCATATTACTAAATGGTTCTTAAAAATCAGTCCTTGATTAGCAAGATGGAGGAGGCATGACGCAATTTCGTTAGCTCCGCGAGACGCTACCCCCTCGTGCCACATACACATGTAGGATTGATTCGTATCGCCAATATGAACACCTAAGTTGTAGCACGATAGCTGTGAGAGGTAAAACATATCGCTGTGGGTCAGTGATGGAACGAACATGACCTGTTGTAGGTCCATGGATACACAACACTTGATGCTTTCGGGTTCTTGAGACTCAATCATATCTTCTTTTAGCACTTCTCTTGCTCTCTCGGCCTTGCGATGATGAAGTTCCAGCTGAGTTTTAGCAGATTGACTTGACTCAATGTTGGCCTTGATTTGACAGTCAAGTTTATCACATGTGCTGCACGTATCAACACGTGGTCTGTGAAAACATAGATTGGGAAAATTCTTTATGAAAACAGACCTGTAAAATTTATAGGTGACTATTGAATCAGGATGCAATTGCAGAAATGCTTTAAACAGTCTGTGAATATTTAAGTCGGGGCTAATGTACTCCTTTTCCGATTTGGATCTTGAGTAATGGCCAACTTCCCTTGGGATCCTGTTAATATGAGCCTTGACTAACGACCGGTCAAATTCAGAATATTTTAGCGCAGCATGTCTGGTACGTTTATCATGATAACAGGCTTCACCCATTTTTTTTTCTCAATAAGTACGCGAATTCTTTTATCATTAACAGCGAAGGTGTCTTGGAAAAGTTTTTTACATACACGAACAAATTTTCCTGTACCATCAGGAACGGAATAAGCTATAGTGGCCTGACGTCGACTGCTTTGCGGATCCCCATATGAACCGTGCCGCCTTCTTTGCACAGCACAAATACTCATTAAACCCATTAAAAACGTCCCTTGTGTTTTAGCATCTTGACAATAAAACTTTTCCCAAAGGGAACGTCGCCTTTCGTATGTAACATCTTTACATCCCAGGTTGCATTTACATGATACCTACATATAACATATTTTCAAGATTAGAACCAGAAAGGGAAACATTATGTTTGTATACCTAACCTGCTCTTTGGGAATGGTTTTTTTAGGTACCATTTTGTTTTTATACGTTTTGTACGACTTTCCATTCCATTTTAAATGCTTCTGTTCAGTATGATATGAGCCACTACCTTTACCTTTTCTTATTCTTTGATATCCTTCCATTTTAATATACAGACACACAAAACACATAACTAACACCTGCCGATTTTAAAACAAACTGGCAATATTCTGTGATGGACTTAGGACCTATCAAATGAAAACGCTTGCTCACATACGCCAAGCGACATCTATTACTACCTCCTGACAATTTAATTTTAACTTTGCCACTGACGGCTTTTCACAGGACATAAAGTATGATATTTAGAACCTTTCTATGTTGTTAACTGAATTTCGTTAAAAATGGCATTTAGGCCCTTTCTAATTTCCACTCTACAATTTAGGTTTTTACTATAAACGGATGGCCAATTGATGTGGTCCACTCTATTTTTTCCATATTACTATACAGCAAAAGACAGTTTAGAGTTTATATGTATTTAACAAAAGACAATAAGCAGTTCTTAAGTCAATTCTATTATAAACTTTCAAAACTTTCAATTGTTTTCAACAATATTTTTACTAAAAATCGAGAACAGATAAAGGTAACACAGTTATTGCTATTAATAAACAAGATTATTTACCCATGCCATACGACTTTTTGGACTCAGATAAATACGTCTTACTTATAATATCAATTAGTAATTAAAAACACTCTAAAAACTTAAATGTTATTATTAACGAAAAAGAGAAAAGAAGTTTAGTAATTATGAACCCTCAACCTCCTAAATTATACTCACGGATTAAATTACATAAACAAAACTATCCCATCAGACCAGTTGCTTCGTATGTTACTGCACCTTCTGTTAAAATATCTAAAATATTTAATTAAATCATTATTAAATATACTAACTTTAAAGGGTCTTTCTTTGGAGACTGTGGTTAAGTAAAAACTTAAAAAAAAAGGTATATAACCCCTTACCACAATTATTAATCGTATCCTAAATACGTATTTCGACGACTAAGTTGTCATCATCAGTAGGTAAAACCGCTAATTAAGGTGTTGCACGTGGGGCACAGTAAAGCTAGCACAACTGTTCTCGCCACAACTTTACACAGCGTCCACGTATACACTGAATTAAACCTACAAATATATCGAACGAAAAGATCGACAAAAAATTACCTCTCTTAAGGAAACGGCACTCACATGTGTTTATACTCTATTTGAAACGTCTCCGACCTATTTATTTACGTTTCTAAGAATGAAAAGAGATAGGTGTAGGGGATCAGTCCTTTATCTCCGTTCATAGAATTCTGTTTGTTTTTAGCGATATGAATACTTTCGTACGCGTCAAGATCGCGGGGGTTATTAATGGCCTTGACAAGTTTTAACCCTTTAATCGATATATTGTGTAGTGTATTTAAAGCATGGTTGGCAATGTTAGATTTATCCGGTCTATTATATTTATTATGTGATATGTGTTCTTTAAACCGGGTTATTATTGGTCGTTTTGTTTGAATTTTAAGGATTTTAAAAGCCATAACTAACTCAAATTAATTAGCTATTCAAAGAATTAAGACTGCACATCTTTTTCACACATTTTTTTGATCATTTAAGATTTTTTGTAATAAATAACATAGGAATTCAAATTATGCCGGTGACTGTATTTATGTTTATTTCTTTTAAGTTATGTACTGATTTTCTTCGAATTAGGACCTAGATAGTTGTCTGTTTCTTTATTTTGTGTAGGAAAAGTGAGATTTAAAACCCATTTTTTTTTTTGTAGAACCATCAACATTTGATTATTAACCATATTACAAATACATTAGGGACAAAATTTCAAATATAATATTTAAGGAATGTGTTTCTAGAATTAATTAGATTGTGTTTTGCCAACAATGTCAAATAAATCTTTTTTATTTTTCATTTTAATTTCTATTCTCATTGCATGTGTTTTCTATTTAGTTATTTATTTGCAAATTATACAAGTATCTTTTTAATATCTAAATCTACGTATATTAAAATTACACGTAGGTGTAGCACAAGCACGAATGTTAATCAGAAACTCTCTCCATATTTGCAAATACGATTTTTTAAAGGAGCTCGACATTAAATAAGATTTATTACTACTAATTTTTATTTAATTATTGCATAACGAACAACATTGCGTATATGGTAAGAAGTACAATTAATGGAAAAGATCAATAACCTATTTTCCTAACATTATGAGAATTATATGTAATTTCATATTGCTAATATGTAATTTATTCTTAATTTTTGCCTTTTAAATATTTTTTAATTTCATAAATTGGTGAAAATATTGACTTCACGCCTACTTAAAAAAGAAAATTATTTAATATTAAGATGTAAAGTTTCTTAATATCACCCGTATCCACTAAGAACCAGAAGGTCGCAATTATTTACATAAAGCTATAATTATTCTGCAACAAGTAAAATATACTCTGTGCAGTGTATATTTAATAATCGGGCAGATTTTATTATCTTTCTTAAGGTTTAACATTAAAAATATATGTTATCGCCTTGAGTGTTATAATTTATATTTATTTTCTCTAAATGAACATAATAAATTTGCCCTAAAGGGACTAAGGACGACCAAAAGATTTCCCGATGGACCGATTGGAATGTTTTATTGCAAAATTTGTAACTTTTATTACTGCAGACAAGCAAACTCGATTCTAAATAACTTTCGTGGCGATTTGGATCTATGGTGACTATTTTACAAAATGCCATCTGAACCCACTTAATTTATTGCCTCCTAATCGTGATTATCGTTACCAATATAAACGTGAACATGTACATGTTGAGTTAATATTCGCTCCCCAGCCCTCGGATATACTCGTATGTTCTACAATTAAAAATAAGACAAAAATGAAGAATACTAAAATCCCGAAAGCGAAGCCGTTTTCAGCTAAAATTGAAATGAAAATATAACGAACGATTCGATGCCGGCGGTATAGGCAATACCACGCACAAGCGGGATTCGGAATCGTGTTCGAATCTTCTACTCTATTAGGTCTTTCTTTTTAGTCTAGGAGGACACAAGTACTAGTACTTCCTTTTTTCAAGCAATTCTTCGGGTTTTGGTTCTGACTCTATCTACAATATTTTTCTGATACCATTACGAATCTTCAAAGGAATTCTCACATTGTCGACTTTATTTTGCATATGAGGTTTTACTAAGTTGTTTGCCAAATCTTTCATTAACGTAAAGCGTTGTATTGGGTGATTACTTTTACAGCTGTTACAAATAATGAAAGAATTGACAGCACTCATATCCAATATCGGGAAAAATATTCCCATCGACCAAGATTGGATTCTTCTGCTCGAACTATATACACCTCATTTTTCAACAATAGATTCGAGTCCGCTCTTCGTTGCATTATAGTGAAGTATCATTTTTGGTTTACGATCGTTGTTATTTGACTTACAATAATGTATTGATGAAATTACCTGTACAGCTTTGCGCTTTCTTGGTTCGTATGAGAGAAGGTTCATATCTCCTGTAAAACCGTACAAAGGGGAATTTACTTCTCTGGGTTGTTTGGTAAAAACTCCTGTGGAATTTCTCTCTTATTCTTTTGCAATGCGCCAGTATATGTCAACTTTGCAGTCTTCAACTGACTTCATCAATTCGTTCAAACTGAACCAGTTGCCAGCTGTAATATTTCGGTTAGTACCGTTTATCACATTTCGTGTGGGTTTACAAAGTTTTTTCTCTTCCTGTGACAAAGCTAGTCTCCTTGCCATAATATATACAATGTGTCCGGGAAAATGTGGGAAATCTCTCGGATTCAGATAGAACATTAAAAAATAAGATGACAAGTTACCATATTTTTTTTCCTAGTGGCCCTCCCTACGGAGATACGGCCTCCTAAAGGACGCCACTGGAAATCAATTTTTCTTGAATAACTTTTAAACTACTTATTATAATTTAATGAAAATTTAATATGATAAACAGTAGTAAGGACCTCTTAAAATACTGCCCTTAAATTTAAATTAGCATGTTTAGTTTACCAGGAGCGGACTAGGTTGTACATTTTAATGCTTACATTTTTAACACCCTGTATGATAAGGAGTTAAAAAAACAAATTTGGATACCTTGAACATTAAGCTAAAGAAAAGGTACTCTCGTTCATTGTCGATAAAATGAACCGTTTTTTATTTTTTTTTGTCTGCAACAAAGTGTGATACAAAAGTCATTCCAGGAACAAAAAAGTTTTAGTTTAGGTTATTTAATAAGACAAAATTACAAAGATTCTTCGAAATGCAGTTTTGTCCCAGAAAGGCACCTTAACAAAAATTATGTTTAGAAATGTACTCACTAAAGCTTGCAACGAATGAACCTAAATACGCTAATTAGAAATAATCAATTAAAAACTTCATAAGTTGGTTCAACATGGGCTCCGTGAACTCTGATACACTCGCGGGCACGACGAATAGAGGACTGCTGTACTCGCCACAACAACCCAGCATTGTTTCTTATCACATCACAATGAAATGTGATTCTCTGTAAAAGTTCCTCCCTAGTATCAACCGGAGAGGAATACACCAAGGTTTTGAGATGACCCCACAGGTGAAAATCCATTGGCGTTAGGTCGGGAGACCGTGGAGGCCAGGCAATGGGACCTCCTCTGCCTATCCAACGGTTTGGATCGACGTTAATCAGGTGGTCGCGTACAGCAACGCTAAAATGAGGTGGGGCCCCATTATGCATAAAATACATGCTTTGGCGGGTTGCAAGTGGTAAATGCTCTATTGAATCCAGAAAAGCGTTCTGAAGGAACTGCAAATAATGTTCACCATTCAATCGTGGCGGCAATACGCATGGTCCAATCAAAAAGTTGCCAATTATTCCTGCCCAAACATTAATTGATTGGAACTGATGTTGATAATGATGAACGACAGTGGCATGAGGGTTTTCATCAGCCCATACATGCGAGTTATGTAAATGTACAATACCATTTTTTGTAAACCCTGCTTCATCGGTAAAAAGAATAGTGCTAATGAAGTTTGGGTTTGTTCGTTGCTGATCTAACAGCCAGTTTGCGAACTGGATTCTACGAGGAAAATCTTCAGGAAGTAGTAGATATGAAGTGGTTTCGTATGTTTCTTGTTGGTTCTTCCCTACTACATTTATACTTGTTTTTTCCGTAGTATCTATTTCTTGAAATGTTTGCTGATGTTTCAACTATTTCTACGTTTACCTCGGTATCGCCATCGTCCGACGCCGATTGTTTGGATCCGTGTCATCCTCAGATGATTCTAAATTACTAAAATTATATTTTCTGTAGCCTCATCACTCTTTCGTTCACTCCCAACTTCGTCAAACCACTTCTGTAGTGTAGTTTTATAATCTTCATCCCCAAATCTAATTACCTTAGTCGATGAAGGTGTTGGATTTATTTTGAAAAGCTAGGAAATATTCAACCTTAACAATTAATTTAAATCCTGAAAAACTTGCGCTTACGGTGACCTGGAGTCTGGGAGACTTCTCTTAAATTTTACTAACACTTATGCACACAACTGTAACTCGAATGCAACTAATACTGCCATGCATAGAATAGAGTGGGAATTTAATGTGGAATTATCAAAATACACTAGTTGCAAATTTCTTTAGAGTCTGGTAAACTCCACGCCACCTGTTACGGGTTAACTAAAAGTAAACATGTACTATAATAAGTATAAATCACTGGAAATAATGAATGAAAAGAAATAAATGCCTTAAAATGAATAACAAAGAAAATATACCAGACAAGACAAGCCGTAAAAGTTTTAAACGGTAGTTTGAAAATATTACAAAAAAAAAGCTATGAAATATCGAAGAAAACATCCGAAATAAGGATGTTGAGGATAGGTTTAATATCCTGTTGCAATAATTTAATTTCGAACATTTTTTATTGTTAAATATTAGTAAATCTAGGATATAGAATTCAAACGTAACATTTCCAATTTTATAAATATTTAACGTTCATTTTCGAATTTAGACCACATGTTTATTACCTAGTTTTTTTGGTGAACAAGGTGCTTAATCTGGATATCCATTCTTGGACTCACATTTCCTAAATATGTGAAATGGGTTCCATTGCCAAACAATGAAATTTATCCAGAACTACATACTTAGATTTACAACACCAACTAATACTTAATTAGTAATGATATTTTATTATTTATTGATTAGTAAGACTAGATTTTTAAGACCCTATCGTAAACCTTGGTATTGTTGCCCGTAGATACGGTTTCGAAGAATTGATCACCTAGACTTCCTCTAGTTTCTCCATTATGACGGCAACCAATACAATGTACAACATACGCGCATTTAATTGTGTAATAGTTTGTAGGGGTGCTGGTGTATTCCTTCCTGCTTGTAACACAGTCTTAATACAACAGTTTCATTCGTCATAACAAGCAACAACATTCTCAAACAGAGTATCATATTAACATCATAAGACACCAGTCTCAACAACAGTACAGAACAATATATATTAACATCAACATAACAATCACAACTTAACAAGAGACACAAGTCTCAACAGCAGTTTTATAAGTCCTTGTTGTGCCGACACCTGGTACACTGGTGGATAACAATCTAGTCAGGGGGCAGGTGCAGGCATATGCGGAATGTGCCCTGGAAGGAAGATATTAATATGTCTTGGGAAAGATACGACGGTTTTCCAGGCCGAATTGTTTGCATTCGAAGCCTGCGCCGAGTAAATTTTGGAAGCCGGCTGCGCAAACAAAAAAATCAACATAATAACTGATAGTCAGGCAGCTGTTAAAGCCATTATGAATCCATCTACCAGGTCTAAACTGGTGAAATATTGCAAACAGGTCCTCAATAAACTGGCACAAGACAACACCGTGTCGCTGATATGGGTGCCAGGACATGAGGGAATTAAAGTCAATATGATAGAAGGTACTAAAAGGAACTTCATAGGACCAGAACCTGTATGTGGAATCGCTAAGGATTCCGCTAAAAGGAGGATCTGGTTATGGCTAGAAAGAGAACATAAAGAGAAATGGAGGTTAACGGAAGGTCAACTTCATACCTAAAACACTACTAAGGGGTTGGACGGAAGGTTTTCAGCCAACCTAATTCGTAGTAACAAAAAAGAAATTAAAATAATTACCGGCTTAATAACCGGCCATTGTCCTCTAAGGAAGCATTTATACAACATGGGCTTGGTTAGCGAGCCCTGATGTATGAGATGTGAAAAACAGGTGGAAGCACGACAGGTGGAAGACCTTATGAAGCGAGTTTCTTATACTATTTTGCATTTTTTACATTAATAAATTGAAATTATTTAATTTGAAAGTTCAGAGTTTTATTTTTATATAAAGTATTCATTTGGACACATTTATACTTGACATTTTCTAATTTAAATCTTTCTATTCGCGAAGTATATTATATTACATATTATTTATTAATTTTCGTTAACATTACTTTATATTTTATTTAAAAATATAAACATAAGTGGCATAGAAACTAATATATCTTGTTGTCAATTGTATACAATATACGTTGTTTGTGTAGCCTTCGTACATATATCAAATCTGTCAAATGTACTTAAATCTGTACACATTTCGATACTGTTTTGGGTTTCATAATGAGTTCATTACGAACGCAAAATAGAAAAATAAATGTATAATATATAGTGTAAATAAATATATTAGATGATGAAAATGCATTTATTTCTTTAACAACAATCACCGAAGATTTAAAAAGTAAAGTATATACAGCCTTACAATCTGTGCACAGTGAAGCAACATCTGGGTCGTGATTCTAATAACCGGTGTTGAAGCTCACCGCCAGAAACCGTAGCAATCTCCATCATTTGGTCCCACGTGTCGAGTACAATCCCAAAAAAATGGCACAAAAAGAAAAATTTAAGTAGAAAAAAAGTTATGAGCAAAGAGATGGAAATAAGAAAATTAAAATTGTATAGACAAATCAAAAGATTGAGCGACAACCACCAATAATGAGAAAAAAATCAAAGGAAGATTGGACGAAACAAGTTACCAGAAGGAAATCTTGAAAATTAACACTAAAATAGAGGAGCTTGGAGAAAAGAGTGTGACAGACGCCTGGTAGATGATCGTCAAAGTTTATTATTATATCTAATAACTTATATTTAAATTAGGTCTATTTAAAGGTACAATGTTGGTGTTTTACATAAAGTCATTCAAGGTACATATATCTTCCAAAGAAACCATTTCCATACTTTATACCAGTATAACTTAAGTAAGCTTGACACTTAAATTTACTTTAAAATAAAAATATAGAAAGAAACACAGTTCAGGTATATTCAAAATTTTGATCTAACCTAGACAATTTATTTACTGGAAATAGTTTGTAATAAACATGAAACAGCATATTCTACAACATAGACAAATATGTGGCTTAAGCATTTGTTTGAAGTTTTAATATTATTTCCGTTTAATGTCAATGTTACTGTGCACATAATAATAAACCGGTCATCGCGTGTCAGCGCTAACATCGTTGAAATATTCGTCTTCGTAAAAGAAAGAGACGTCCTTAGTAGAAACTTTCTCAATCTCTTAGAGAAGCAAAAGGTAAGAGGATGGATGATTGCTCTCTCGATCTCGTAAACATCGTTTTAACCTTGTGCGTTGAAGAAGAAATGGACAATAAACTATATACTAACAATGGCGTTTTCTGTTTTAAAAGTATGTAAAGAAACATAAAATGCTATGCTTTTTGTCTAACACATTATTTCTGCTATTCTCTTCTTCCCTGCTAATTTCTTTTTTATACATTCGCAAACTTTAATTTACTTAACAACATAATTTGAAACATACTTGAGTGGGTACAACCCACCAATTTTGTATAATACAAAAGTATTTTTAATAATATAAATAATATTATTAAAAATGGGGTGTGAAGAACACAATACAAGTTCTTTTATGTATTTTTGAATGTATCTTCTCCAAAGACGTAGATACGTATTTCACATTTCTACATGATTGTCAATACGCCCCTGTTGGAGAAGACACATTCAAACAAACATAACTACGTTACTATCTAGCTGAAATTATTCAGACAGAGCGTGAAGGAATATTCACCGCTGTCTGCATAACAAGAGCCGAAGCAGACGTGTTTTCTATAGTCGGTAACAACCGTATCTATAGAAAACTGTATTCTCGTGTCTTCACTACTTGTTCGGCGTGAACCGAATGTATATAACAACATAATTTGAAACATACTTGAGTGGGTACAACCCACCAATTTTGTATAATACAAAAGTATTTTTAATAATATAAATAATATTATTAAAAATGGGGTGTGAAGAACACAATACAAGTTCTTTTATGTATTTTTGAATGTATCTTCTCCAGAGACGTAGATACGTATTTCACATTTCTACATGATTGTCAATACGCCCCTGTTGGAGAAGACACATTCAAACAAACATAACTACGTTACTATCTAGCTGAAATTATTCAGACAGAGCGTGAAGGAATATTCACCGCTGTCTGCATAACAAGAGCCGAAGCAGACGTGTTTTCTATAGTCGGTAACAACCGTATCTATAGAAAACTGTATTCTCGTGTCTTCACTACTTGTTCGGCGTGAACCGAATGTATATAACAACATAATTTGAAACATACTTGAGTGGGTACAACCCACCAATTTTGTATAATACAAAAGTATTTTTAATAATATAAATAATATTATTAAAAATGGGGTGTGAAGAACACAATACAAGTTCTTTTATGTATTTTTGAATGTATCTTCTCCAAAGACGTAGATACGTATTTCACATTTCTACATGATTGTCAATACGCCCCTGTTGGAGAAGACACATTCAAACAAACATAACTACGTTACTATCTAGCTGAAATTATTCAGACAGAGCGTGAAGGAATATTCACCGCTGTCTGCATAACAAGAGCCGAAGCAGACGTGTTTTCTATAGTCGGTAACAACCGTATCTATAGAAAACTGTATTCTCGTGTCTTCACTACTTGTTCGGCGTGAACCGAATGTATATAACAACATAATTTGAAACATACTTGAGTGGGTACAACCCACCAATTTTGTATAATACAAAAGTATTTTTAATAATGTAAATAATATTATTAAAAATGGGGTGTGAAGAACACAATACAAGTTCTTTTATGTATTTTTGAATGTATCTTCTCCAAAGACGTAGATACGTATTTCACATTTCTACATGATTGTCAATACGCCCCTGTTGGAGAAGACACATTCAAACAAACATAACATAACATATAATCATGTAGAAATGTGAAATACGTATCTACGTCTTTGGAGAAGATACATTCAAAAATACATAAAAGAACTTGTATTGTGTTCTTCACACCCCATTTTTAATAATATTATTTATATTATTAAAAATACTTTTGTATTATACAAAATTGGTGGGTTGTACCCACTCAAGTATGTTTCAAATTATGTTGTTATATACATTCGGTTCACGCCGAACAAGTAGTGAAGACACGAGAATACAGTTTTCTATAGATACGGTTGTTACCGACTATAGAAAACACGTCTGCTTCGGCTCTTGTTATGCAGACAGCGGTGAATATTCCTTCACGCTCTGTCTGAATAATTTCAGCTAGATAGTAACGTAGTTATGTTTGTTTGAATGTGTCTTCTCCAACAGGGGCGTATTGACAATCATGTAGAAATGTGAAATACGTATCTACGTCTTTGGAGAAGATACATTCAAAAATACATAAAAGAACTTGTATTGTGTTCTTCACACCCCATTTTTAATAATATTATTTATATTATTAAAAATACTTTTGTATTATACAAAATTGGTGGGTTGTACCCACTCAAGTATGTTTCAAATTATGTTGTTATATACATTCGGTTCACGCCGAACAAGTAGTGAAGACACGAGAATACAGTTTTCTATAGATACGGTTGTTACCGACTATAGAAAACACGTCTGCTTCGGCTCTTGTTATGCAGACAGCGGTGAATATTCCTTCACGCTCTGTCTGAATAATTTCAGCTAGATAGTAACGTAGTTATGTTTGTTTGAATGTGTCTTCTCCAACAGGGGCGTATTGACAATCATGTAGAAATGTGAAATACGTATCTACGTCTTTGGAGAAGATACATTCAAAAATACATAAAAGAACTTGTATTGTGTTCTTCACACCCCATTTTTAATAATATTATTTATATTATTAAAAATACTTTTGTATTATACAAAATTGGTGGGTTGTACCCACTCAAGTATGTTTCAAATTATGTTGTTATATACATTCGGTTCACGCCGAACAAGTAGTGAAGACACGAGAATACAGTTTTCTATAGATACGGTTGTTACCGACTATAGAAAACACGTCTGCTTCGGCTCTTGTTATGCAGACAGCGGTGAATATTCCTTCACGCTCTGTCTGAATAATTTCAGCTAGATAGTAACGTAGTTATGTTTGTTTGAATGTGTCTTCTCCAACAGGGGCGTATTGACAATCATGTAGAAATGTGAAATACGTATCTACGTCTTTGGAGAAGATACATTCAAAAATACATAAAAGAACTTGTATTGTGTTCTTCACACCCCATTTTTAATAATATTATTTATATTATTAAAAATACTTTTGTATTATACAAAATTGGTGGGTTGTACCCACTCAAGTATGTTTCAAATTATGTTGTTATATACATTCGGTTCACGCCGAACAAGTAGTGAAGACACGAGAATACAGTTTTCTATAGATACGGTTGTTACCGACTATAGAAAACACGTCTGCTTCGGCTCTTGTTATGCAGACAGCGGTGAATATTCCTTCACGCTCTGTCTGAATAATTTCAGCTAGATAGTAACGTAGTTATGTTTGTTTGAATGTGTCTTCTCCAACAGGGGCGTATTGACAATCATGTAGAAATGTGAAATACGTATCTACGTCTTTGGAGAAGATACATTCAAAAATACATAAAAGAACTTGTATTGTGTTCTTCACACCCCATTTTTAATAATATTATTTATATTATTAAAAATACTTTTGTATTTAATTTACTTGTTCTTTCTGTGTAAGTTAAGCGGTGAACTGTGTAGACACCACTGTTGTTAACAAAGCGATATAAAAGTTATGTATTCGTATTTACTCAGGATGTTTTAATTTGTGGTTATGTATGTTGGTAATTAATATTGTCACTCAAATAGTAAAGTACTGTTTCTTAATTAAATTATTTATAAAAGAAATGTGATTGTATCAAAATGATATATTAGAAATAGAAAATATTTTATTGTGTTAGTGAATGAGGTCATGGCTATTAGGTTTTTGAAAATGTACTAGTAATAATAATTCTTATTATTATCTTTATTGCCATAATTTCTTCACAATACAATAATAAAATACAATATTACAATGAAATTGTAATCAATAAATGCAATAATAGTATATTATACGAGGGTCACCTATTATATTTTTAAAAAGTCTGGGAAGAAAACAAAATTTTTGGGAACAAACTATTTTATTGTTTTTCAAAATATTCGTCTTTATGGTCTATACACTTTTGCATGCGTATGAACCAGTTCTCAAAACATTTTTCCACTCTGAAGGTTCTATCTCAGAAACATGTCTTTCAAAGGCTTCGACTGCTTCTTTAGGTGTTGATAATCGCTGTCCACGCATTTTTTGTTTCACAGTTGGGAACAAAAAGAAATCATTCGGCGACAAGTCAGGTGAATATAGACAATGAGACATTATTTCAACACTTTTCTCATTCAAATAGTCAACTGTTAGACGTGGTGTATGGGAACTCGTATTGTCGTGATGAAGAATAATGCGACGTTTTCGGTTGTTCCTCCTAATGTCGTCCATAACTTTTGGCAAACAAATTACAGTATACCATTCAGCGTTAACAGTTTTTCGATTCTCTAAAGGAATTGTTGCGATGTGTCCTGTACAGCCGAAGAAACAAGCGATCATTTTCTTGGAAGTACTCCTTGCATGAGCAACTTTTGTGGGATTCAGTTCGTCTTGGAACACCCATACAGTAGATTGTTGCTTGGTTTCTGGCTCATACGCATATATCCATGTTTCGTCACCTGTGATGATTTTGTATACGGATTTTGCGGTTCCTACGTCGAATTTTTTGCTTATCTCTCTACGCCAATTGACACGAGCTGCTTTCTGTGCTTCGATCAAGTTATGTGGAATCCATCTGGAACATATTTTTTTTTCAAATAAATGTTCATCTAAAATCGAATGAATTGCAGTTTGCGATATGTCAAGAGATGCCTCTACCTCACTGTAAGTCACATGTCGATCGTGTTCTATCATTTTCCGCACAGCATCGATGTTTTTTGCAATCACAACAGTTTTTGGTCGACCTTTACGTGATTCATCACTCACTGAGGTACGACCATGACGAAATTCTGCAAACCAATTGTATACTGTCTTCTCTGATGGTGCTTCATTACCAAAAGTTGACCGAAACGATATAATGCATTCTTGTGGAGTTAGGCCTTTTTTATAATCGTAAAAAATCATCTAACGAAAACCTTCACGAGTAATCTTCATTATTTTACATAGTGTTTTGATCCACAATTGTAGAAGGTTCGAGCGTGCCGCCGATGTTTGCAGTGTCCGCCACGTCAGAAGTTATAGTTGTCGTTGCTCTTTTGATTTTATGTTTGCCATGCTGATATTTTTCATTTCCGGAGGGAAGAAGGACAGAGATTAACCAGCTATTGAACTGATAGGTCTAGTTTTTTTTTGTCTGCGGAATAAAACTTCTTTTTATTCAGATATTTTAGTTAAATTCGGTTTGCGTTGTTAGTTTTGTGATATTTGTAGTGTAAAATTAATTTGCGATAATTACGAGTCTGTATACTTGTAAGTTTGATGCGTATGACCTATCTGTAATCTCTCATGTAATAGTTTTTGTGAAGTGACGTATACATTAATTAATGTATGTATATTTTTGCAATTATATTTAGGTATTTAGAAATAATTTAGTAAGATAGTTGAGCTCAATAAAGTAATTAATTTTTCGTTTATAAAATATTTTGTAATCAGAGGAATATTAAGGAAAATTTTCAGATTTCTTTTGAAGTTTTTTTTTATGAGTTAGATATTTTAGAATGTAGAATTGGTGGGAAAATTTTATTTGTATCATGTTAAATGTGCGCATGATTTAAAATTTTGTTGCGTGCGCTTACAGAGAGTTGTGCTGTTTGACGTTTAAAATTGGGATAACGTAATTTGATTAAGTCTGACGTTTTTTCTAAATATTTAATTAGTAATTTATTCGGGATTCATAGTGAGGTTTTTCTTATAATAACTGTCAATTTTTATTTAAGTTTTCCTCACGTTGTGACACAGTAGGTGTCTCAACACTACTTTATATTTGATAAAGTGGAATTTTTCTTTTTTTTTTATTTTTATTATATGTTTGTGGTGTTAATGTTAGTTTTATTTCGTTTCTAATACCTTTTGTTTTACTACCGACCCTATGAGGGTAACCTTGAAAATCCAAGAGCTCCTGGAAAGCAGTTCCGATTTGAGTTAAGCTGGGCAAGCTACTGTGTATTGTGAGCCAATTAAAATAAGCAATCAACATCACAATTCACTGCAATATGTCAAAAGCACCATCTGGCGGTCGATTGTAAAAATATAAAAAGTGTCCCTCTTATACCCAAGGACTAAAGTGCAGCATTTAATGCCGCGAGTGGAAATTGTTGCCTGAGGGCAATAACCACTTAAGGGATTTTATTACTTTACTCTCGTGGTGTGTACGCTATTTTTTGCACTTCCGAAACAGAGATATTATCACCAAAATTGATACTTGCACCGGGTATTCTATTAAATACGGAATTTTGGGCAAGATGTGCGTGCTATCTCGGTTTCATATGGCGTACTAAATATAGTATTGTTGTAGTATAGTTTAGTCTCTGTATCTAAAAGGATTATAATCAAACATCAAAGAAGGTTTTGGTATGGTATGAAGAATGGAATAGTTTTTAGGATTATTTTCACCAAAAAATCTTCGTTGGTCATATAAGAGTATGCGACATGGCAACAGTGCACAGTACCGAGGATACAATAAAAGTGCAAGCCATAATGGCGTAGTGTTTACAAATTATTTTTGAAGAGGAACAAGCTTTTGGGTTAGTTTGATTATGATTAATTGTTGTTTTGTTGTTGTTAATTGTTGTAGTAATAATTAATTTTAATATTTTGGGTAAATATAAATGTAAAATTCTATGTTGCAAAAATCGATATTATTCCAATATTTTTCCTGCTTTGAGTTATCAAAATAAACATTTCTACACTCTCCCTTCTGATGATGGTAGAAAACAGGTCTGTTGAACTCCATTAAATGTTTTTCAGGTATTAATGTTCCTTCAAATTCAAAACAAATATATGTTTGCGAGGATCATTTTGAACAACATCTAAATAATTTAGTGTCTTCTCTTTCCATCGGGTTCAAGTGATAGATAGTGGACATAGCTTAACTAATCTGCAATCATTTATGTCTTCTATTGAACCTAAAAATGCTAAGATTAGTACATTGGATACGAATGAATTAGAAGAATCTTCTCTAAATATTCCGATTAATGCTGAGAATGATTTTAATTATCAAGCTGTCACCTATGTATGTGGATTCTTCCTAAAAAGAGCTTAATTTACCCGATTGTGCAGTTTGTAAATCTTCTTTATTTTCTGCTAACGTAGAACTTCATCACACATTTACAATACCTAAGGAATTTAGTGAATCAAATAAACTTCTTTATCCCACTTTTAGTTTGGTATTATATATTAATAACATTTACGATAATAAGATGGTTGTGCCGTTAAAATCTTTTGGCCATCTAAATTTCATACACAAGAAAATGTTGGTAACTTTGCAGAAGGTTAATTTTTCATGATATACTTGCGTTAAATCCGATCATCAAACTTTAATTCTAGAGCAGTTGTCAAATATATCTGTTAGTTTACTTATTAGGAAATTTGCTGATGAGATTTGTCGGTCTTCTAATGATATATCTCTGAAACGAAACTCGAGAAAAATTAGACAGCTAATGCATTTGCAAAAGATAAATTAGGTTTAGAGTTTTCTAATCTTTTGTGCATATGAAAAATTGTTCTTATTTTATATTGCTGTTTATTGAAATTTCTGTTTATTTATTGTTATGAGTAGAGCAGACCAATTTCCGTACGCGCCATGTCCGCCGATGTGAGGATGATTATATTGCATCAGAACTAATGAAAAGCATTCAGTATGTGTTTGGTACTTGCTTAGACTGCATGGAAATGTAAACATACGTAATAAAATGTCGTCGACACATAAATCGAGAAAACGACCGTTATCAGACGAAGTGAATAAGTTTATTATGCATTTCCCGGACTTAATATACAATGGCTCAAAAATTAAATGTTTGGTGTGCAATACATATCTAATGTGTTGGTCAAAAACACATTGTAAAGAACACGTAAGCAGTTCGAAGCACAATAATAACAAAATTAATAGACAACAGTGTATACATTAAATGTATAACTATGATTGTGTGTACACTGCCGTTTACCTTGTTAAGTAATGATTCATTTATTTCATTTTGGAATAAATACACGAATCAATCATTACCGAGCACGACAACGTTACGAAGGAATTTACCATCGGTGCGTAAACAGGTTGAAAATAAAATCAAAGCCGAACTGAAAAATAAAAAATTGTGGTTATGTGTGGACGAACCAACTGACAACAAAAAACAATCTGTAGTTAATGTGATGACGCGTAATATGGAACCACATCAACCAACGTCTTCAATATTATTAGCATCCAGACGACTGGAACAATGTAATGCCGAAAAAATTTCAGAGGTGCTATTAGATACTTTGGAAAAATTTAAACTTTCGAAAGACCAAGTATTAATGTTTATGACCGATGGTGCCGCAACCATGTGTTCTGTAGGCCGGTCTCTTAGAAATTATTGTGCTAACTTGTTACATATTAGGGGAACGTGGTGTACCTTGGACAGTGTTGTACCTCGGTCACAACAAACTTTTCAGTATTTCTGTTAGTTTGATAATCAATTGGCAACGTTGCTAACAGCTCTGTCTAAGTAGTGTATAACGTGGCGTAGTGATAGGGTGTTCAACAAAACGTGTTTTGATTTTAAGGAAATTTTATATATTTCCATTTAAAAAGTAAGTTTCTTAGATAAGCTTTAAATTGTTCGTAAAACCTTTATATTTAGTTTTTTTTTTAAATAAGTATTTAGATGAAGAGATCACTTGATTAGCTTGTAATTGTATGAAGGTTAGGATGCTGTTAGTAAAAGTTTTAGGGTGTTGTCACGTTTACTAAATTTGGTAAGGTAGTTGTACTTCGGACACAACACACTAGTTGTACCTAGGACATGTCTTAGGTACAACCTCTTGATTTGATGTAAATAAAAAATGGGTTTTTATATTTGTACCTAAATTATAATATAATTTTTTTACAATTACAGACTCTAGAAAATATGCGGCGCAGCAAACAAGGCATAAAACGAACTCCACTTGATAAAGAAAAGTTGCGACAGGCCATTAAGTTTTTAAAAGAAAAGAAAATGTCTTTATTTGAGGCAGCCAAACATTTTGATATTAGTAGAACTACCCTTAGGCGTCATTTTCAACATTGTATTGAAACAGAGAAAGAAATAAGTATCTTACACAATAATTTAGCGCAACATAAAGTCTTCATAGACATCTTTCGCAAAAGACATCCACAACTTAGCTTACGTAAACCAGAAGCCACGAGTTTAGCTCGTTCGACTGCGTTTAATAAAACCAATGTTGTTTCAGTATTTACGAATTATAAGGCTGTATTGACAAAGTGTTCCGATATTTTACCTTCTAATATATCGAATATTGATGAGACCGGGCTCTCTACTCTACATGTTCCACCAAGAATCTTAGGACCTAAAGGCGCTAAGCAAATCGGCTCAATGACAAGTGCTGAGCGAGGATCTACTGTTACAATGATCTGCGCCATTAATGCTGGCGGAGGTTTCATACCCCCTATGCTAATATTCCCACGTGTCAACTATAAGGACTTTATGATAACAAATGCTCCACCTGGTACCACTGGAGGTGCAAATCCTTCAGGATGGTCGAATGAAAACTTGTTTTTTCAGTTCATAGACCATTGTCTTAAACACGTAAGGCCTTCCACTGACTCACCGTGCATTGTGCTGTTGGATAATCATGAAAGCCATATGAGTGTCCCTGTTATAGATCTAGCCAAGCGAAATGGTATTATTTTAGTGACACAAGCTACAGCCACTAGACAAAGGGGTATTTGGACCATTCAAAAAATATTATAGTACTGCAGCAAATGAACTGATGATTCCTCCTGGACATGTGGGTAAGCCAATAACAATTTACAATGTGACTACATTAGTTGGGAAAGCGTTTCCACTAGCTTTTATCCCCAATAATATTATGCAAGGATTTAAAGCCACGGGAATGCATCCACTTAACGAAAACATTTTCGACGACTCGGATTATTTATCCTCACAGGTAACTGATCGTGCCTATGCTGCTACTTCTGATAAAAATGAAGATACCGCTGTCAATACCGACATTTTAACTCAATCAGTTCCAGAGGCTAACATTTCATTCCAATCATCCATTCCATCCACTTCTGCGTTTGCAAATGTTGTTACACCAACTATGATCAGACCTCATCCTAAGGCTTCGCCGAGAAAAAACAATAGAAAGGGCAGGCAAAAAGGAAAATCTTGTATTTTAACAGACACGCCAGAGAAAACCAGAATTGAAATGTTAAAGAAGGGTTAATCTAATTAAAAAAAACAGAAAAGAAAATGTTAAACCTTCTCTAAAAGATACAGCGAAAGGCAAATACAAGAAAAGGCATGTTAAAAGAAAAATCGTTTCCGATTCTGAATCCTCTATATCAGATGATAATTTTTTGTTACGAGAATCTGATGTGTCTGAAATTTCATTTGAAATTTATGAAAATCCAAGCAATGATTCAGAATTTCTAAAATATCAGTTATATAAATTGACTATCGAATTCTTGGTTCAAGTAACAATAATAAGTTATTTACAACGTTTTAAATATTCTTTAATGAGTTGTCAAATGTGGCAGTATATATATATATATATATATATATATATATATATATATATATATATATATATCAATATAACAATTGATAAATTATTGTAGTTTTTCGGCTTTTATATGAAATATATACAAATATCAAGTTAGTATGTATGTAATTGCAAAGTAAGGAGGGATGTAAACATTGCTGTCTGCAAATTACAAAGCAAATCATACGAAATTTTTTTAATTAAAAAATATTGTCTATGTTGGGACTCGAACCCAAGTCTACAGTTTGCCTTGATATTTGTAAATATTTCATATAAAAGCCGAAAAACTTCAATAATTTATCAATTGTTATATTTAATAAACGGCTAAGAAATTATCTAAACACTTATATATATATATATATATATATATATATATATATATATATATATATATATCAAAAATTAATTAAAATTCGGGTAAGCGAACCCGAATTTTAATTAATTTTTGATAATATATCACGGTTGATAATTTCTTTTCAATTATATATATATATATATATATTGATATTAGACGGTTGATCTATAATAAAAGAATCTAGCAAAATGTGATAATGAAAATAGTAAAGGTTATGAAAGTTAAAGTAAATTGATTTGAATTATTAATTGGGCGCCTTTTAATATGAAAATATATTTAGATCAACGCTATCTATGTTCTTAATATACCAACTAGCAGTCGTGAGCAAGTAATAATTAAATATGACTCTTCAGGATCTTCGTAGATAGAATGTGAATGTTTATTCCTTTGAACGATGTTTAAATAACTAAATCTAATATAAAATAACTCTTACAACCAAACACTAGCAAATAAAAGAGTGAATTAAGTGATAAAAATAAATCATTTATTGAAATAAATAAGGAATCTGTAACTTGAACAAATAGATGTGTGTAGCCACAAATATAAATAATTACAAATAATAAGCACGTGTGTTGGATACTTAAAGGTTATGTGTAGTTAAGAAATATGATCTTATATTAAATTCCAACAGTTTATACAATAAATCAGGTAAGTACTACTATATTTAAAATATTTATATGGAATAACTATATAATGTGGTTGTCTAGGATGTGAATATAAGTAAAATTCAGGATTTTATTAAATTGAATAATTTGTTTTAATTAAATAATATTAACTTTTCGACTTTGTTGTAGAATATTGATAGAAGTGAACCTGTTTTCCAACGAACTCTGCGGTTTTCCAGAATGAAAGCGTCGTGATCGGGAAAATACAAAGCGCGGGTCCTCCAATTTTGATGACGGCGTATGCGGCGTGAAAACGGCTTCGATTCTGCCTCCTCGACGGAACTCCAATATTAAAGCTGCTTGTCTCGAATTTTCTAAGTTTCCAAACGATTGACTTCAGGTTTGTTTTCAAATGATGGACCAATTATTAATATCTCGATTCAGCATAAATTTGTAATAATATCACTGGTATTTTAATTTTTATATATTTTTTTAAAGGAGTCGAACAAAATTACGGCCATACGTTATTAGATTTTTAGGAAAAGACGCCGATAGCGGTTATTTATATTCAATGCCTAGTTAATATCGTCAAATGGCCTCGAAGTTTTACTTTTACTAAATCCACAAACAAGAAAAATATAAACAATATGATAATTTTGTCATAATAATTAAATTTATAAAATAATTTTCGAGTTGTCTAAACATGCATTCAAATATTAGGTTATGTTGTATTTGTGTGTAGAAAATAACATTTTCGCGGGTTAATTGCATTTTAAAAAGTGGGCGTCGTCTAACTAGTATCGATACAAAATATTGATGTAGATAAATTAGATATCTGTTATTTCGCGCTAAAGATTTGAATTATGAAATAGAAAATAAAAATATAAAAGTAAGTTTAGAAATAAAAATAGGTTAATTTAAAAATATTCAAAGATCGTTATATTAATTTATATACATTTCGATACTAATTTTACAAATTAAATCCGCCAGTTTAACCCTTCTGCTATGAGTTTTATAAATGTTAATACTGTTTTTCCCATTATAGATGTTGGAATAAGAGTGCTGTTTGCCCCATTACAATATATATATCATATATATATCATATATATATATATATATATATATATATATATATATATATATGATACTAACTTCTTTAACTATGAATCCTTTTAAGATTTTCTCATCCTCTGTATGCAGTCCGTCAAGAATTCGGACTGGACCAAAGACACTCTTGAAACTCCTCCAGATATTATATATGCTACCACAGGTTCGAGATATTTATGTAATAAATCCAACCAAAGAAGAAATAGTCCTTTTTTTACAGACCTTAATGGATAATCTTGATTATGAAAATGTGATTCAAATAACTTTCTTGCACGATACACAATAAGTTGTCTAGCCTGCTGAATACCAACTAATACTTCTCGTTAAAATTTTCTTGAGGTAAATATGAAGGTAATCCAAAAATATTTACTCTTACAATACTTCAGTCACAACTATATCTTGGTTAAGTTGTATATTATATTTATATGGTTAATATTTGACAATGTTGAATATTCCAAATTCACAAAGAATATTATATCAAATAAGATCACTTATATACCAATAATATATTGACATCCGCTTTAAAAAAAAACCCCTTTTTTGAAAAACACACCACCAAAATGTGTCTATTCTCTTTTTTTTACTCCAAAATAACAATTTCCAATTTTTTCAATAGATCTCCCTAGAGATCTGTTATAATGTTATAATTCATATATCAAGGAAGTTACATATTTTTGACATTTTAAAACCTAGAAGGACTTTTGAAATTTCTTTCCAGATTAATATTTGAACATTAAATATTAATAATCAAAGTAATTGTAGTACTCTCGTTTCAAAACATTAATTTCATTTACAATTTTGTGTGTTACTTTGTTAAATATTATCATTAATTACTTTTTTTGAAAATAATCAGTACACTTATAAAAATATAACACACTAAAGTTATCCACCAAGATTCGTCTATATGATACTCTAAGAATATCATAAAATAAGCTTTTAAATCTCAAAATATCTGTTACTAAAAATTGAAGTATCTTAAATTATTTTATATTCAGAATAAAATTAATTAACGTATATCAGAAATTCATGTTCTAGGATAAAATCCCATTACATCATATATACGTGCGAATACGTGCAATGTTACTCGAATAAACCTCTCTAATCATAAGTAACTAAAAATGAACACAGTGAATAAAGCATACAGAATAAGTATACTCCTCTAATCAATTTTTTTAATGCATATTTCGCATAAGTAATATAACAGTATTAGGCAATGAGTCCAAAAACGGATATACTTATCTTTATTGCTTGACATACCAATAAATGAATGTGTCTTATTCGATTTTCATTTTTAATTAAGCACTATTCAAACAGAGATAATATGGCAAATCAAACAATGAATAATATAGTACGATAAAAAACATTATGCGCATTTTTTATCGACAACCAATAATAATTTTCTTCTCATTGTTTCCAACACAATCAAAATAAACTAAGAACAATCATTGATTCACACAGTTCATTAATAAACTGCAATAAAACTCACAGAGAAATTTAATTTTCACTTTAATATCTGTGTAAATAAATTCTTAATAACATATTTAATAATATTTTAACGATGAATTTTATGAACCAGTAGCTACATTATTAAAAGCTTACCTATTTTTGTTGTCTATGTTTAAGAATAATTATTAGATAGAAACTCGTCCCAATAATTTACAAGTTTGTATCGTTATTACTATCATCATATCTTCGAAGACAAAATAAAGCAGGGATGTCTGGAAATAACTAAACATTTATACGAGTAAGCACATATAAGCCTTTTTTTCAAATCGTTGACAAGCGACGAGAAATAAGTAAAGTTTCGAAAGTTCTGAAATCGAGAAGAATATTATAATTGAAGGATAGAGAAGTCTGCTATTTTAACACACTCTTTATTCGTCCAATCGCCAAGAGTAGTCCATTAAATAAAAAAATATGCCATGACATTTTGAACACATACCGACGTCAGTTTACTGTTAATCTGTATATACGAGCCCTAACAACTATATGTTCGGACGATGTACGAAATGTTAGAAAAATGCAGTTATGTTTATTTTAAAATGTTTTTTTCGTCTTCCCAATCTGAAAATTAAGGCAAATACCCTTCATTTAACAAGAAATTCGATTGTAATTGACTAACATTTTATTTTGCATAAACTACGTAACATTACAAAGAAAATATAACGAATTTACTGACAAATCAATATTCGGACGCATTTGAATCTTTATAACATTAATAAGAGGTAACGTCACCTTTTGCAGCAATAACGGCTTGTGTACGTTTTGACATGGAATCTACTAAAGTTTTACAATATTCAGGAGTGAAAGAGTTCCAAATTTGCGTCATTTTTGTCTTTAATGCTGGAAGTGTACGTTGAGGATCATTACGCAAAGACTTTTTCATCTGATGCCATAAAGTTTCGATGACATTCAAGTCGGGACTGCTTGACGGCCACGATAAAACTTTTACATCATGGTAACCAAACCATTTTTTTTGTTTTCGCAGTGTGACAGGCTGCACCGTCTTGTTGAAATATATAACTTTCGTTTCCAAATTATCGACATGCTGTTGGGACAAGGTTTTTTGATAAAATATCTTGGTACTTTTCTGCATTTACAGTGCCATCAACGAACTCATATTCACCAACTCCTTTGCTACTCATACACCCCCATATCATAACTCCTTTTGGAAATTTTATAGTACGTTTTAGGCAATCCTTATGAAAGGCTTCAGATTTTGTACGAATGACTCTTTTTCGAAAATCGCCTACGCACACATCAAATTTAGATTCGTCGCTGAATATGACATTACTCCACATTTCTGTTGTCCAGGATTTTTTGGATTTTGCCCAATCTAAACGTTTTTTCTTTTGAATAGTCGTTAATAATGACTTTTCCTTTGCCTATAAAGATAGTGAATAAGAGAACATCATTTGTTTCCATATTGTAACACGCAAAATTATAAACTTACTTTATAAAAACTGTAACCAGACTTATGCAACCATAGCTTACAGCATTCCCTGGAGACGTTTAAATTTATCTCATGATTCCAGTGGGCTTGTATTTGCCGCAAGGTACCTCTTCTATTTGTTCTGCAAATTTTGACCAGAGCACGACGTTCTCTTTCAGTGATAGTACGGGGTCGGCCTAAACTTTTGCCGCGAACATCAATACTAGCTGTATCGCCAAACTTTTTTATAATATCTCCTACAGTAGATTTGGCAAGATTTAAGTCATTTGAAATTTTTTGCATTGATTTACCTCTGTAATACTGTGAAATTATAATTTCCCGCAGTTCTTTATTAGTTGCGATACCACGCGTCATTTTCTTATTACACAAAATGGCGAACATGACTTTAACTGACAACTATTCATCAAAGCACACTTTATTTATCAATCAACGCGTTCATAATACTAATTTCAAAGCCAATAACGATTATCGTCCGAATATTTATTTGTCAGCAAATTTGTTATATTTTTGTTGTTGTCTTCCGTAAATTAAGCAAAATCAAATAGTATAATTAATTACAATCGAATTTCTTGTTAAATGAAGGGTATTTGCCTTAATTTTCAGATTGGGAAGACGAAAAAAACATTTTAAAATAAACATAACTGCATTTTTCTAACATTTCGTACATCGTCCGAACATATAATTGTTAGGGCTCGTATAAAAATCAAAAACATTTCATTTGTTCTCTATAGACTCGCAAACTACATAATCGATTTTGATAAAATTTTGTGTACATGTTCCTTATGTTGTTTTCAAGGATGTTTTAATCTTTTTTTTCCAAATTTTTTCGGCAAATATTAAAGAATTAACAATATGTGAAACGTGAGTTTCTATAGGAAAAAATCGTAATGTAATTTTAGATCATTATATACTGCCGAGCAAAAAATTTAGGACACTTAAAGTAACTTAAGAAATTGCAAATAATTTTCAAAATAAAACTAATCTGGGAGTCTAGTAAGCGATGAAGGTTATATTGTTGGATGGATACTATCTGTCATATTTGGCGACTGTCACATTCTGTCACTGTATTCGCAACGTTTGTTAAACAACATAAATTAGTCCTAATTAAACATTCATATTTCGTTGCTTATTTTTCAGTTAAGTGTTAATTTTTTTTCTCTAAAACCTATTCGTTATATGGCTTATTGCGGATAGTGACGGTTTACTGTTCTTAGTATTTATTTACAAGGCCGAAATGCCTCTAGATCCTATTGTTGTGGCAAAAATTGTAGCGTTGATACAAGATGGTAGAGGACAACGTGAAACCGCCAAAATTGTTGGTAGGAGCCTATATGCTGTGCAAAATTTATACCAGCGCTATCAGGAGAATGGTCTTATTACCAGACGACCCGGATCTGGGCGAAGAAGAGTCACGAGTCAAAGAGATGATAGGTTTTTGTTGATGTCAAGCTTGAACAATAGAACACCTTCTGCGGTTTTGCTTCAAAATCAGCTCCAAGATGTTATAGGTGTTAATGTTAGTGAATGGCCAATTAGAAAAAACCTTCATGCTAATGGATTGTCTTGCGGAAGGATGACTACAGGGCCAACATTGAACCGCCAGCATCGAATAGCAAGATTGGATTTTGCTCGAAATCATTTAGCATGGAACGATGGTCACTGGAGCAAGGTACTCTTTACAGATGAGTTATTGCCTCAATGGACCAGATAGACGTTGACGAGTATGGAGAAGACCCAGAGAAAGAGACGCCTCCGTTTTTATTGAAGAGAGACATAAATTTGGTAAGGGTTGGGCAGGTGTCACTTCAGAAGCGCGTACAGGGTTGGTTTTCATAGAGAATGGCTCACTAACAGCTCACAGATACATAACGGAAATCCTGGAAGATCATGTTATGTCCTTCATGGTCACTATGGGCGAGCAAGGCATTTTCATGCATTATAATGCAAGACCGCACGCTACCAGGATTGTCTTTGAATATCTAGATGAAGTAGGAATTACGCGGTTTGATTGACCAGCATGCAGCCCAGATATGAATCCCATCGAGTGAATCCCATCATGTCTGGGATGAGTTAGGGCGACGTATCCGAAGGCATACACTAGCCCCAAGAACTGGCCAGGATATGCGAGAGTTTCTTTTGCAGGAGTGGAATAACATGGATCAGAATGTAATCCTTAATTTAATTCAGACTATGCCTCGTCGAATGCAATCAGTCGTTAATGCAAGGGGGGTAATACACGTTATTAATTATTATCAATTTTTCAATAATGTTAAGCTTTATTCATTCATTTTCTCTAATCTGAAAATAATATTAACAATAGTCGAACTTCTTTTAAAATGTATAGTTACTGTGTTTCTAGAATAAATCATAAAAAAAATAAATTGTGTTGTCCGATTCCATATTTAAAAGCTTCGAAAATGCAGTAGGTAAATTTGCAATATGCAGACATAAGCTGATGCATTTTATTCTTAAAATTATTTGCAATTTCTTAAATTATTTAAAGTGACCTAATTTTTTTGTTTGGCAATGTATAAAAACCATGACAACGCGGCATATAACTGACAGTGTATATGACATATATATGACAGTACAAAATATAATACGAATATACTGCCACTTTTTATAATTATATGTAACTGAATGTTTATATCAAGAAAAAAACTCTTTAAAAAATGCCATAAGTGCCGAAATATATAAGAGTTAAAGTATCTTAAATAAATATTCAATTAAAGCAGACCTTAAATCGTCAAATAAAAAAAAATTCCTACGCATATATATACGATTACGGCCCTTGAAAACCCTTGAAGACATTTCATTTTATCGTGAATGTCAAAAATTTTAAATTTTATAATGTGTATATCAAATTTTCATCAGTCAATTTGATGACAATGTCACATTTGACAAATCCCATAGTCAATTTATTTTTTAAAATGCCGCAATTATCAGAATTACAAAATATAGAATGGCAAGAAAATTTAAATCAACCAATAGCATCAAAATTACACTTGAGTATTTGCTATTAGCAAACAGTCAGTGTAATTTTGATGCTATTGGTCGATTTGAAATGTTTTCTCATTACGATTAGCTAATAAAGATACCAACATACTTGTTTAACATTTTGCGACATAGCTTAAAAAATAATCACGAATAATTACATTCGTGGTGGTTATTTTTTTAATAATTTTAACAAGATTAGCACTCGTCTTTGTAGCTATTAAGAAATCTCACTCGTGGACGTCGTCCACTCGTGAGATTTCTATAGCAGCAAAGATTCGTGAATCTAGTTAAAATTATCAAAAAAATTATCACCACTTATGTAATTACTGTTGAATCTTTTTTAACGAATAGCAGATGTATTGAAAGTAGGAATAGCTACAGTTAAACGGATTAAAGCCCGGTCAATAAATAATGCTGTTCTATCTTACATACGAGGGGTCGTTTTTATATTACCGGACTAGGCATGAAAAAAAATGTTCGAGCAGAAATAAAAATGTATTTTTCAATATAGCCCCTTTATTTTTGTATACAAGTATTACATCGTTTTAATAACATCTCTAATCCATTATAAAAAAATTCCTTTGGTTTATCTGCAAAATACATTTCAACGGCCGGTATAAGTTCGTTATCGTCCGTAAATTTTGTTCCCTTTAGAGTTCTTTTAAGATTAGGAAACAAAAAATAATCGCACGAAGCGAGATCTGGACTATAATATGGATGGTCTATTTCTGTGAAGCCACATTCGGCAACTGCAGCTTTTGCAAGTCTTGATTTGTAGACTGGTGCATTATCGTGAAGCAACGGACACCTTGCGTCAGTTTTCCGTGCCTTTTCGCTTTAATAGAATCTCTTAGGCGATGTATTAATCTTGTGTAATACTCCGCTGTTACCGTACTACCCTTGCGTAGATAATCGATCATTAGTATTCTCTGACAATCCCAAAAAATTGTAGCCATTATTTTTCCTGCGAAAGTGGTGACTTTAAACGTCTTGGAGAGGCTGGAACCCTTAATATGCCACTGCATTGATTCTTGCTTTGACTCAGAGTCAAAATGATGGACTCAGGCCTCATCTGCGGTGACAAGTCGATTGATAATTAAACCTGGTTCGTCTCCACAAAGAGCCAAAAATTCCTCGCACGTCTCCATCCGCACACCCATTTGGAATGGCGAAAGCATTCGCGGAACCCATCTGGTACTAACTTTTGTCATTCCAAAGTATTCGTATAGAATTCTGAAAACCGTGCTTTCTGAAACTCTCAATGAAGCTGTTAATTGTCGTTTCTTTAATCTTGCATCCTCCAGTACCAAACACTTGGTTTTTTTCAATAACATCGGAGGTGATCACGTCAACAGGCCGACCTGGACGGGATCATCATCCAGTGATGCTATGTTCAAACAATTTTGACCATTTGCAAATAGTCGACTTTGTACAATCATCCCCGTATACAGCCAACCTTTCTTCACAAATAATTTTTGGTGATTTTCGTTGTTTTGTCAAGAATTTTATACCTGCTCGATATTCAAGTTTGTGCATTTTGATACGTAACAACACAAACTGACAGATATTAGAACTAATACTGTTGCAATTGTTTTGTAAATTGTCAAAGTCGTTACCAAGGCATGTGTGATAATAAAACACTATAATGAAAAATTATATTAAAATTGAAAAATGTCTAGTCTGGGAATATAAAAACGACCCCTCGTATAACAAAAAAAATCTAAATTGTTTAACTTATCTGTCTGCAGTTTTACAAATACATAATCACCGATCAATTTCTATTGCAATTATTTGATGTAAATAAATTGTATTTTTTGTTTCTTTTGTAGCCACGTTATTTCTCAATAAAGTTCTATTATCATTTTTATTTTGATATATCTTATATATGGTACATTAAAAGACTATTTAATTTATATTAAATATTTTTCAAGAATAATAAATTTGATACACATAACCTAAAACTAAATTCTTGATTGTCAATATAACCAGAAAACGTAAATTGTCATTATAACTTTCATGTTCATTTTACAGTATTTATCATGACGGCGAAGAATTAGTTTGAATCATATAATATCAAATGATGACGAAGAGATCATCTTTGCTGAATTAAAGTATATGTATAAATAAGTCGTTTTTTTCTGGGAACCCGCATAGCGCACCCAAATGGGCTTATCTTACTATTAAGTGACTTTTGACATAATCTTAATTAGTATATTAAGATACAAGTTTCATAAGACATCATTTTTGCGCACGAGTTCAAGGTTTCAAGGTCAACGAGTGCGCAAAAATGTCTTATGAAACGTGTATTTTATACTATTTTTTCTATTCCGCCTTTTAAATATTAAAAAATGTTTAAAATAATAGTCATGTTCAATACGAATATTTTATATATTTTATTTTTTTGACGTTGGTTACACTGACTTATAATTTGAACATTTCAAATATTTGAAATATTGTTATGTGTTTTGAAATTTAAATCTTAGACTAATTTATGTAACTATCTAACATCAAAATGGACGAAATAAGTAATTGCACGCCGCCAGAGCTTCGGAAAATTGCAGGACAATTTGGCAAATCTTCTGCCAAAAAAATCTCGTCACACTTATAAAAAGGAATATAACCAATTTATAACTTGGTGTAAAGAAAATAACACCGTGACTATTACAGTAAACATTATGATTGCCTATTTTGACAAAGAAAGTAAAATAAAAAAGGCATCTTCCTTGTGATCCAAATATTCGATGTTAAAATTTTGTTTGAATATTTATAAAAATACAAATATCTCAGAATTTTCTAAACTAATAACATATTTAAAAAGATTGTCTGAAGGCTATGAGCCTAAGAAATCGAAAATTTTAGAAATAGAGAACATTAACCGATTTATAATAGAAGCCGATGATAAAACATATTTAGCAATGAAGGTAAGTAATAAAAACATAATTATTGTAGTATTTTACTAATTTTATACATTATTTTGTTATAATAGTCATATTAAAATAATGTTAGGTCATTCTTATAATGGGCTTTAATGGAGCTTGCCGTTGTGAAGAAATAACAAACATGATTATAGATAATATACAGTTTAAAAATGATGTCATAATTAGAGTGGACCAATCCGGAGCGAAAGCAGAGGCGTGACTAACGAATTGGTTCCCGCGTGCCCCGTCGCACATACGATTACTTAGTATGTTGTTCACGGTCATCGTGTGTACACGTATAATAGCAGCAGGAAAGTGTATTCTGTGTATTTAATAATGTTGAAGGAGCGTACAGTAAAAAAACCGCTATCATCAAAGTTAGGCAATAGGTTTATTGAGAACCATCCTAGTTTATCTTACAATGGGGTAAATGTAAAATGTTTAGTGTGCAATATATATTTAAACCATTTAACAAAATCAAAATACGAAGTGTTCTTATTTGATTTGTGTACAATGATGGTTGTGTGTAATCTGCCGTTTACTTTGTTACGCAATGCTTCGTTTATTTCATTTCTTGAAAAATATGGCAATGTCGAATTACCGAGCTGCACCCACATACGACGTTATTTAAAATCTATTCGTGTACATTTAGAAAATAAAATTAAGGCTGATCTGAAAAATAAAAAAGTGTGGTTGAGTGTGGATGAAACAACTGATAGCAAAAAAAGGATCTGTACTTAATGTTATGGTGCGTAAAATGGAACCAAATCAATTGCCATCCTCAATTTTATTAGCTAGCAGACAAATGGAAGAATGTACTGCGCGGGTAATTTCAAAAGTGGTGTTAAGTACATTGGAAAAATTTGAAATTTCCAGAGATCAAATCCTAATGTTTGTGACAGATGGTGTCGCAACCATGCTTTCTGTAGGTCGGTCTCTTAAGGAACAGTGTGGTAACTTTTTACATATTACATGTAAAATCCATGCCCCCTACATCTTGTAGCAGAACGGATCCGTAAATGTTACCCAAATGTAGATGCGTTAATATCGAGTACACAGGCAGTATTCCTGAAATCTCCAAAACGTATTCGGAAATTTCACGAATTGTGTCCCCATACCTCTGAGCCACCACAGCCGATTCGGACACGATGGGGAACATGGCTACGAGCGGCATTTTACTATCATAAATATTTTGAGGATGTAAAAAAAGTGGTTTGAATATTAAATCCGAAAGATAGTGCCGCTATCGAAGAAAGTCGGAAAAAATTTCAAAATAGTCAGGTTAAAAGTGATTTACAAACTATTCACAACAATTACTTCGGAATAGTGCAAGCATTAGAAAACCTACAAAATTCTTCGCTATCGTTACAGGAATCAGTGCTAGTTGTAAAAGATACACACGCACAGCTATATTCGATAGAAGACGCAAGAAATGAGTGTATTTTAAGTAAGTTTGAAAGTGCTTTAGATAAAGATTTAGATTTTGCCAGACTTAGACAAATTTGTGAAGGTTCGTCTACAGATGTATTAAGTTGTTTCAAAGATTATTTTAATTATGCAAACATCACATCACTAGATGTGGAGTGATCGTTTTCTTTATACAAGCACATATTTTCCTCACGACGGACGCGTTTTCGAGAAATAACTTTGGAGACGCACCTTATGTTAACAATATTTCATCGCGCTTCTCCAGATTTTCAAGTCACGGAAAACGCATAAGAAGGTAGGTTTTTTTTTTAATAATCTAATTACATTCATTTTAGATTTTATTTTTTATACGTATCATCGAGAACGTTTCATAATCTAGAAAAGCTATCTTACATTTTTTTTGTATCTAAAATAATAACAGCGTGATAGTATATCTCTAGATATTAATAATTAGAGCTGAGGATGTTTGCGGTATAACCATGGTTATATCATGTAACCATGTAATTTACTATGGTTACATGATATAACCATGGTTATACCGCAAACATCCTCAGCTCTATTAATAATGTTTCGCATGCGGGAACCAATTCGTTAGTCACGCCTCTGCTATCGCTCCGAATTGGTCCACTCTAGTCATAATGGTTGACGTGCTAAAAACTAAAACTTATGTTCCTAGACAATTTATTATAACTCAAAGGTTATGGATTGATTTGGTGAAAAAATATTATCATCTTCGTCCCAGTCATGTTACACATAGGCGTTTTTCCTGCAATATAGAAATGGCTTGTGTGCAAATATTCCAATAGGTATTAATACAATAGGAAAAGTACCCAAAGTATTGCTACTTACTTGAAATTACCTAATTCTGAACAATTCATTGGGCATTGCTTTAGACGATCCAGTGTAACACATTTGGCTAATAGTGGAGGAGATTTAATTACAATTAAGCGCCATGGAAGATGGAAATCTTCCTCTGTGGCTGCAGGTTACATTGATAACTCCATCAAGAAAAAATTAGACGTTGCTGAAATACTATATAACACTGCATCTAATACGTCTGGTAAAATCACAGAGAATCCATCAACTTCTAATTCAATGATGTGATTTAGTTTAACAGTGATTTATTAGTTAATGTGAATCAGCAGAGATTCAAACAAAATATAGTGTGTTCCCAGAATCTGCCTGGAATATCTATTAATGCCCACGAGTCTTCTAGCGTTACAGTAAAAGTATATAACAATTCCAGTATTCACAATGATAAGTAATCTCAATAGAAGTATTTATAGCGTCTAGCTTTGTTAACGAATTTATAGATACACTCCTTTAGCAAGAGTCTGTCGAACGCCTTTTATTATGTATAATTAGTACTAATAAAGTTTTAGCAAATGTCTCTACTATTCTATTATCAGGATAAAATAAAACAAATTTTAATGAATTTCACTTTTTAATTAACACTGTAACGGTCGTTTCGCTCCAACCTGAGCTTCATCAGACATATAACTAACTTATTTACAAATTTTTTTAAACAAGTATACGGTAACAAACACATGTTTTATTTTAAATAGTTGAAGGAATGGGTACATTTTATTACTAAAATGTCTATGCACAAAACTTTCACTACGGTTTATACAATTAAGTAATAAAACTAGGGGTTTACATTATATTACAGGGAGGTAAAGAAATTCTATGGAATAATACAATATGTGACTGTCTGAATATCAAATAAATAAATTGAGTAAGGGTGAATTATTTGTTTCTAATTGATCATTTAGGATCTTGTCGGTTTTCTTTAATTTATTAATTTCAAGTGACTCTAATAATTTGCCCTTATTTTCTACGTGTAATATTTTAAATTCTTTGTTAAAATTGTGGTTCGTTGAATTAATATGAGACGCATATGAAGAGTCACTTTTATTATTTCTAAATGAAGAAAAATGTCCTTTGATGCGTATTTCAAAACGATCTGACTGTCTGTCCGATATACGTCATAGGGCAACTACCGCAGGTTAACTCATAGACTCCTGAATTTTTATTGTTGTTTGTCAAATCTTTATTGTTTTTTATAAATTTGGATAAATTGTTGTTAGTTCTATACGCTGTATTAATGTCAAACTTTCTTAAATATTTACAAATTTTTGTGCTTGAAGAGCCTATAAACGTGATCATTTTAAATTTTTGGGTGTTATTATTTAATATTGGGTAAACGTGTGATATGGCTTTTGTAAGGAGTTTTTTATTTAACTTTTATTCTACTATTCTCTCCATCATTTTTATTTAGATTTTTATCACTGTCAAACGTTCATATCTAACCATATCTAACTTTTAAAACGATTTAGGTACTTATTACACTTGCGACCAACTTCGAAAAAAAAAATTAGAGTGCGGTAAAATAATACATTACGATACTGTGTAACCAAGCAACGGGGTATCGCAATTAGCACCTTACGACACCGGAATAGAAAAAAAAATTATTTCACCTACACAAACTAAATTATAAAGGAAAAAAAAATTACTCGGTCATTAATGAGTTAACTATACTTTGAAATACCTGCCTATGTACTTACTGTATATATGAAGTTAAGGAGGTTTCTCAGCCTTCACATACCTTCAATAAAAAAAAAATATATATTTGTGTAATTTTGTCGATAAACCTCATTTCAAATGAGCAAACAATAGAACAATTTTTTTTACAGAAACAGAAACAAGAAATAAAAATAAAAATAAAAATAAGTGGCCCATAAACTTTTACGATTTTGTTAAGAACAACCACTTGGAAGGAATTCAATTCTATTTCTCTTACATAACATTGTGTTGTACATTTCAAGCGAGATTTTACTTTCATAGCGATCCGACACTTTTATTCCTGGGTAGTTTCAATAAGATAAGCGAATTTATCTCGAGGAAAAGCCACAGAGATGCAGAAAGCATAACGGACGCACTTGTCATCTAACAAGCCCTTCCTACAATCGGATCGATTTATATATTTTCTTGTTTTATTTAAAGAGTTCCACTTTCTCGTGTTCGATCTGTAAATCGTGTCACTAGATGATCGCATTACATTCAATTACTATTATTTATGATAAAATTATAATAATGTGAAACACTTTCGATCCTAAATGAAAATAGAAGATGCGGTTTCATAAAGTAGTATCTGTCGATAATAATAATTTGCATATCTAATTGTGCGAAACCTCTTTTTAAACGGAACAATTGTTCTTAAGCGCATACAAACAAGACGCTGTGTAGAAATGAAAATTAATATTGCTTTCAAATGGGTAAAATTTAATTTATATAAATATATTCATAGGTGTGAATTCTATTAAGTGAAACTACATTCTAGCATGTATTTTCCTCATTTATTTTTTATTTTGGAAAAGTTTTATTTAAATACGTCACTTTCTTGCAGTAACATTCTTTATTTATTTATACATTACAGGATACCTAATCCTAAAACATGTCTATAATAAATAGCCACGTATAACATAAAATTTACAAAGTAAAAATAAACTTTATTTCATATAAAAATTTATACCATTTACATACTTAAGAAATGCATGTGCAATTAAATAAATCTACAGGTCTCCTTAAAATAAAAAGACAATGAAAAATGGAAAGATGTATTTATAGGTATATACCTATAGTATATTAAAGAATGAGTGTCATAAGACACGTTTATTGCATGAGTTTAGAGCGAGTGTAATAAACGTCTTATGACACGAGTTCTTTGTGTTATTTTTTCTAATTTGCCTCTTTTTATCTATTTTTTTATAAAAATAATAGGAATTTTAAAATGGAGTAATTTATCGTGATTTTTATATTCAATATTTTATACATCTTAAATTTAATATAAAATGAGTGCAAATATTTCATGTACACCACCTGAAATTAGAGAAATTGCTGAAAATGTCGTGAATAATTTACTTCCCACTAAATCTCGTAGAAATTATGAGAAGCAGTATATGAAATTTCAAGAATGGTGTAAAGAAAAAGAACTTCTTGTTATATCTTAAACGCTGTAATTGCCTATTTTCAGTTACAACATACAAAATATAAACCATCTAATTTATGGACAGTTTATTCTATGCTGAGTCTTTTTAACTATACCAGGTGATTCAGTTTGGTATTCGCCCACCTGTAACTTTTTTACCTTTAGAAAAAAGTATAATAAACCATATATATTCGTAAATCCGATGGTAAAACCTATCGGATAGGATGATCAATTTATCTTTACGATGACATCTGTCAAAAAAGTGACTGTCAACTTTTTTTTTTCAAATGACACCCTGTATATTTTTTGGACACATTTAATAGGTATTTTATTTCTAATTCCAAATATGTATCACACTCTTTACTTTTGGATGGAGTAACAGAAATAATCACTAAAATCGTGGAGATATAGTAAGTTCTAGGAAAAAAATATTTACCCATGAAAATAATTTCAATTCACTTTTAACTGTCATCAACAAATATCACGGCGCGTCACTTAGTTGTAATTTCTTTAAAAAATGGCTGTGTATTCAAACCAAGAGAAGTTAGATATGATTTTAATCTATGGGGAATGCCAAAAAAATAGTAAGGTCGCTAGACGAATATACCAACAACGGTATCCAGAGAGATCATTGCCATCTGACAAATTATTTGCAAAACTAGCAAGAAATTTGGGTGCATTTGGGAGTTTCAAGAAGAAGAGAAGTGCTTTTAGACCAAGGACTACAAGAAATGAAGACAATGCAATTGCACTTTTAGCTCGAGTAAGTGTTGATCCCCACATATCCATTCGGCAAATAGCCGATGAAACTGATATTTCTTTTTCGTCAATTCAACGGATTTTGAAAGATAATAAACTGCATCCATTTAAAATTCACGCACATCAAGCTTTGCTTCCTCGAGATTACGACGAACGGGTAAACTTTATAGCCTGGCTGAACTATGCCCACGAAGTTGGGATTTTACATCTTATCATGTGGTCAGACGAATCTCGATTTCATAACAATGGAAAAGTGAATCGCCACAATTGCCACTATTGGTCAGAACATAATCCTTACTGGCTTCGAGAAACCAATTTTCAAAATGTTTGGGGAATAAATATGTGGTGTGGCATCCTTAATGGAAAAATTATTGGACTAAAATTTTATGAAGGCACACTCACGGCAGAAAGGTATCTACAATTTTTAAGGGAGGAATTATACGAATATATGGACGATGTTCCGTTACAAATACGGTCAAATCTGATATTACAACAAGACGGCGCACCAGCTCATGGCGGTAGAATTGTCACCAATTATTTAAACGAAGTTTATACTGGGAGATGGATTGGAAATGGTAGTGTGGAAGTAAAGTGGCCCCCCAGATCTCCGGATCTCACGCCACTTGATTTCTTTCTGTGGCCATATCTTAAGGGAAGGGTTTATACAACACCTCTAGTTGATTTGGAAGATCTGCAGAATAGAATAAAACATGAATGTCGTCAATTGACTCAAGAAGTTCTTTTGCGTGTCTGTACTCAGGAGGTATTACATAGGGCTGAAATGTGTCTTGAGATGAACGGTGCACAGTTCGAGCATTTGACGAACTAAGTTTTTTTGCTAAAATTATTAAATAAATTTTCCTAACAATTGTTTTCATCGTCATCTACTTGTTACGCATCTGAATAAACTTTTATTATTTTTGTGATTGTTTTTTATTATTTTATCAAAGTGATACATATTTGGAATTAGAAATAAAATACCTATTAAATGGTGGAAAAAAATATACAGGGTGTCATTTGAAAAAAAAACTTTTGACAGATGTCATTGCAAAGATAAATTGTTGATCCCATCCAATAGGCTTTGCCATCGGATTTACGAATATATATATTTTTTATTATACTTTTTTCTAAAGGTAAAAAAGTTACAGGTGGGCGAATACCAAACTGAATCACCTGGTATATATATATATATATATATACATATATATATATATATATATATATATATATATATATATATATATGAAAAAATGTGTGTAGAAATTGATGCAACGAATTAAAGCGGCAATGGCATGATTGTGGGAATTCACAAATTATGGGTTCTCATTGGCATTACGTTTATCATATATATATATATATATATATATATATATATATATATATATATATATGAAAAATTTTGTGAAAAACTTATCTGCGCGGAATGTGCATATATCGATATTTCACTGTTTTTTACAGATCATCAGTGCACCTTACCGAAGACAGACATGATATTCACTTCTATACTACGTGTATATATACGAACTGTAATGAACTTCATGTGTATGAGAATTAATAATTATTAAATCGCATGTAAAATGAGATTTAATAATTATTAATTCTCATACACATTAAGTTCATATATATATATATATATATATATATATATATATATATATATATATATATATATATATAAACATATCAAATAGGAATAAAACGTAATTTAGTTTGTAACGTGCTCTTCAGCCTTTTTAACTTATATATACTTCAAAGTACAGAAGTAAATAATTCTATAGATTGTTTTTACACTTCATGGCTATCGCGATCCAAGGAGTTTTTGATCATATATTATCAATGTATACAGTAACTATACAATTAAAGAACATAATCCAATTTAATTTATTTTTTATCGTTTCATTTTTATACATATTCTACAGATCGTACATTGAAAAGCCGGATTCCCAACGCCGACGCAAGATGACAATTACGCATATGGTTTATTATGAGCGGCGACGGCGAAAGATTTGCTGCGTTGGGTTTTCACCTTTTTTTGATTGATGAATACAAATAGGTTTGAAAATAATTATTTTATTTAACCTACACTTGTAATACAATTTCTCCTAGATAATTTAGGTGGAGCTCTTAGATTTGTCTGTTGGTGCTTAATAAACTTTAAATTTTAATTCTTTGACAGATATCGTAGCACTCCACTTAAATTACCTAGGTCACATTATATTACAGGTGTAGGTTAAATAAAGTAATTATTTTCAAACTTATTTTGTATTCATCAATCAAAGAGGTGAAAACCCAGCGCCGGTAATCTTATCATGGTCCTTCGTGCCGGATTCCCGACGCCGACGTCAGATGACCATTTCGCATATGGTTTATCATCGGCGGCGGCGATCAAATTAGGCACCCAATTGAGGAGTTTATTAAAAATCAATTATATTCATTATCATTATCTATAATAAGCGTATTCAGTAGCTTATTTCAAATTGACGCCCAACTGTGGTGCATTAAAAGGGTTATTTCAATATATACATATATATATATATATATATATATATATATATATATATTTGTGTGTGTATATAGTTATTTCTTTCTTTTCTTGCCCTTTGTATATTACAGGAGATTTAGTTAGTCGGCGATTTAAGGTCTGTTTTACTTCAATATTTATATATTTAAAATAATTTAACTCTTACATGTTTCGGAAATTACTGCCTTTTTCGGTCTTTCAAAACACTACACCACTCTCTCGATAGCTTAGGATCGCCCACTGACCTAATAATACTAATCGTACTGATAAGGTAGATCAGGGGACTAAACATTGAAACTGTGAAGTCTCTTTAGCTAGCTCATGTAGGTCGCCGGATATCTGACTCATGCCTATGACACTGGATGGTTCATTAGCTCAGATACTCCTTAATACTTGATATAAAATAAGTCTTATGCGATACAGTCGCCCGAAAGGTCTGGGCAAAAATTGTCCAGTTTTAGGATGAACCATGGTGGATTTCCCAACCGAAATATCAGTGATCGGTTCGGTGAACTGGGCACTCCTAAGAGTCCCATTCACGATATCTACCTACTATACGGATGAAGACGAGACCATCCATTAACCCACGCGGGAGTAGCAATCTGGTATAGAGTAGATCAACCTCTACTTTAGCAGGTTCATGAACAACTTGTCCCTGAGGGGCAACACTAGCTAACTAACTAAAATAGTACAGGTGTACTTAATACACAGGTCACTACCCGTCCATCTTAATCCGTTTTCTTTTAATGCAGGAAATGCAATACATACCAAAAACGCACATGCTTGAAAATATAAGAGAGATCTAATGTATTTCTTGCAGATATTACAGAATAGTTTTAACTTAGTATATACCTTCTATAAATAAAATTACTTTTTATTTTATTTAAATTAAAATTAAGAACCATACGTACTTGCGTACCGGCAAGGTAGCGAAAAAGCTACTACATACTTTACCCCACCTACGTATAAAAAATTCAACTAATTTATACCTATTATTAAATATAGTTAACGTGCTTTTATACGTTGTGTTCTTTATCTCACAACCGAGCCCTATTGCATGGGGGTATAAAAATAATTTCATTACTATTATGTTCACTATGTCAAACAGTTCCATAGCTGGAGATAATCTAATTACCAGTTCTCTTGTACGTGACTGTCGCAATTCTATGTTTCTGCCATTAATTATTAAGTGTGCAATCAAAACATCCAACTTCCTTGATCGTTGGAAACGAACGAGAATCTACTCGATTCACTAAAAAAGGATGTTGAGGAGTTCTCTGCTTTCATATCTGTGGTAATGTAATGAAACCATCGATGTTTTTAATGGAATTAACTCGGTAACTCCTTAGTAGCCTATTATTATTTTTTAATTAATTCCATTTTCACTTAGAGAGAATTACTAAAGAAATGAAAAAGAAATTAAGCTTCGCAGTAAGTGACTAAAGTTTTATTTCAAAAGCATAATTATTGTAACGAAAGTACAGGAACGCGTTGCCGATTAATAAACAGTAAACGACTTCAATAGTCTTTTGTTTTCCCCAATATTTCTTTATTTTTTTTTGGAATTATTTTTAAAAAAATATAACTTTTTTCAAATATATTGGTAACATTAAAATAATTCTTCAATATAGTTATTTATGCACAAATGGCGTTATGGGTATTATATTGCTTTGAGATCGACGTTAATTCAGTTCGAGGGCCTCTGACCCGAGGGATGAATGTCAACCTAGTGCAATATAATTGCCATAATGCCAGTAGTGCATACAAGATTTTATTTTTCACGAAAAATAAATTTCTTAAGTGGAAAAAAATACAAATTACATTGGAAAGTTCCGAGATTTCTGTCTACTGTCATGTCGTTGAGACAGCCGTTACGCATCTAATATGACTCCATGACTCAACGATAGAGGATATTACATTCTGTTACAGTATCAGATAAATCCTCGTTGACTTGTCAAAGTACTAGGGGAGATGTATTCCCTCCAAGAACTTTAACAAACTTGGAAAGCTTCGGATCATATAATTTTTCAGGACATTTCGAAATCTGTATTTTATTTTGCTAAATAATGTTAAAAATTTGATTCTTTCTTTAAAAATTGTTGAAACTAAAGAACTATTAAGTTTTACGTATTTTAAATGACAGTTTTTGACACTTTGATGTTTTCAAGTTGTCAATGTTTAGGTACCCTTAATTTTATTAAAGAATGCTAAAGTTTTGTTTCTTTCTTTAGACTTTGTTCAAAAATAAAATCATTAGTTCTGTAAAATGTATATTCCTTCTTCTCGGGCCTTATTTATAATTACACAACATTAGAAACTGTAAATGAATTACCGGATGTTATGGATCATAATGCCCGGTTATTACGCCCGCTGGCGTTATGACCGTGTTTATGGTAACCGTATCCAAGGTGAAATGAACAAATAATACTTAAGTGAAAAATAAACATCTTTACGCCAAAATAAGTAAACACTAATATTATAGTTATATAGTTGAACTTCTTAGTCAAAATAAGTCAAAAATAAGAAATACGTAACGAATAATATCGTGAAATTTAGGTATAAATCAAAAATACTTTTATCATATATTTAACTGAACTATAATGACGAAAAAAAATTGTTTGCCTGAATAAACAGCTTATCAAACGTTTTTCTTTTCTTTTTTTTTTAATTATTCCTATATACCGAAAATATAGGACCTAAGTTCTAAACTTGAATATTATTCTGTCGTATGGTATCTTGTATATATATATATATATATATATATATATATATATATATACATATATATATATATATATATATATGACAACAGCTTAGTTTGAAAAAAATTCAATGTTTTTGAAACAGGAAGGTTGGCGTCGCGACGTGTTGCGTTCTGCTGGTGCAAACTTAGTTTGACGAATTGATAAATTAACGCGACACATTAGACGACATTTACATGTAGATTGAGATTTTAATACTTATTAAATTCTCTTTTGCAGTATATTCAGTAACAAGCGTCGAAGCATTTTCATAGTATAGCTTTAAGTCTTTAATTTTGAGTCGTTGAAAAACCTCGGGAAGCCAATTTGGCCTATTGTCCTTCTAACTTAACAGCTTTTGTAAAAGCTGTCAAGTTAGAAGCCCAGACCTTCTGAAGAAAATGGCATACATACTTTCTTCCTCGCATGTTGTTTTTTCATAATCATCGACATTAACTCTTCTTCGTACACCCATACCCTACTCTCTAAGCGCGTAAAAACATCATAAAATGGAATGTAGGTCTCCTTGCCCGTGGCGATTTTAGAAATAAGCCAATGCTCATCTTTTTTTAGCATCTACAGTGTTTCACGGCTAATTCTTATACGCCCAGCCCTCTGGGGCACCCATTGTGACACAAGTTTTCTCATATGTAATTCTTCATGCAGGATTTGTCTTACTGCTGCCGATTCAATAAAACAAAGGATGGCGTCTATCATCGCGTTGATGCACCTTCTATCTTCTTGGAATATTTTACGAGCACGGGACCCATTTTTATTGGTTACTGCTGACCTGGGCCTACCTGTATATTCCTCGTCATGAAAATAACTGCGACCACGGCGATATCCTGTAAACCATCTAAAAACCATAGTCCGAAATGGTGTTTCCAGAAGCCGTACGCAAACGTTGCATGCATTCTTCTTCATAACATATATATATATATATATATATATATATATATATATATATATATATTGAATTTAATTGGAGTGAGAAATGAGAATTGTACAAATCTCATCTCACATGCAATTGTCGCTAAATTTGTGCAGTTGATTCTACAATCTGACAAGATTACTCCTGCCGAAGAATGTAGACGCAAACACGTTGCGACGTCAGCCATCCACCTGTGCGGATAATGAAAATTGTATGAAAAAAACCACATCCGTCCAGAAACGTGCAGATATCGATATTTTACTGTCGTTACAGATCATCAGTACACGATATTCGGACATAGACATGATTTTTATTTGTATACTTTCGTGTATATACAGTACAAATCTCTTCCCTATAGTCACCTACAAACGTGTATTACGTATGTGTGCGTTCAAGAAACGAGGAGTGGGGACGCACATAGCATGTATGTATGTATGTATGTATGTATGTATGTACTGTAGATCAGTTTGGATGTAAGCAGTACGCAAACGTCGATGAATGTGGAACTACCGTCAATAATAGGGACTTTATGTATTATGTAATAATAAACACAAATAAGTGTAGACTTTTTGGAAGATTTTAATATTTTTAACGTTTAAAACAATGTCAGATATACCTATAACAATAACAATAAATAAAGCGGTAAATCATAATAACTTCTATATTCTATACATAATAAATAAAACTAGAATTAAAAAAATAAAAAGTAAACTATTTAATGTATTGTATGCTCAAAACGGTCTCCTAATGCAAACAAGCAATGTCCTAATCTGTCATAAAAGTTTCTCTGAACATTTAAAATCGTTTGCGGTTGAATATTTAGGATAGATTCAACTATTTTCGCCCGTAATTATCGTTTCAAACGCAATGGTACGTTGAAAGTTAATTTGAAATACCCGTGCAATTTCTCTTATGCTGCGACCAAGATGATACTGTTTTACGACATATTTTTTTTGTTCAAGGGTAAAAATATCCATCGTGAATACGGACTATTCGCAAAAGTTGAGCAAACCATCCAACTTGGCAAGTAAACTGTAACTAATGGCATGTATCACATGTATGCATTACTATGCATCGCTTCGTGCGTCCCCACTCCTCGATTCTTGAACGCACACATACGTAATACACGTTTGTAGGTGACTATAGGGAAGAGATTTGTACTGTATACGAATTATATTGAATTTAATTGGAGTGAGAAATGAGAATTATACAAATCTCATCTCACATGCAATTGTCGCCAAATTTGTGCAGTTGATTCTACAATCTGACAAGATTACTCCTGCCGAAGAATGTAGACGCAAACACGTTGCGACGTGAGTAATCTTGTCAGATTGTAGAATCAACTGCAGTCCCATATGACAGTTGTGTTTGTTGTGAAAGCTTACGAATCGATTTCTTAGGTGATTGATTTATTCGTCCCTCAACATCTGCTATATTTTCAACCGTCCGCTTTAGTGGTCTACCAGCACCTGGTTTTCGAGACACAGACCCTGGTTCACGGAATTTAACCACTGACTTTTGAATTAATTGCCGCAAACTGTCATATGTTGTTGGAAAATTTGGAAATTCTGCCCGAAATTCTTCTATACAAGGCTGCAAGGAGTACGGCCATTCTCCATTTTCTAATTTTACACCATTCCTAAAGTATGATTCGATTAGAAAAACTTTATGATTTATTGTAAACATTTTTAAGTGTCAATTAATAAATACATTAATGACAGATGAGTTTTATTTATCAGAACATACACATAATGACAGATGTATTTTATTTGCCACTACCAACACGATATTTTCAAGAAATAATTTCATGGCTTGCTAGAGGGTAAATATAAATGATCATATTGTATATATATATATATATATATATATATATATATATATATATATTATATATATATACCTACAGTTTATCGGACCACCGAAAAAAAGTCTGATAAGGACATGAGTGGATACAACGATAACGAATGAAGACGTTCAAATCCTTGAGGAAAATAATCAAATATCAAGGAAGTGCTGTAGAAGAATGGCGATACAAGGGTACATACAGATAAAGATAAGAAGAGCAGTCGAGTACTCTAATGTGATACAAAAGGAGCAAAAACCTGGTACTCTATCTAGTTGAAAACTGAATCTGGTACTGGAGCGAGCGTATATTACGAAGGCTTGAAAAATATCTCGTAGGTTTCCCCTGGGAAGATGCCGATACAATATTCTAAATAGAGGTTTATGAAATTCTGAAATGTATTTAAGAAATTTTAGATGTATTACTTACCTAACCAGATCTATATCCCCCCCCCCCCTCCCCACTTTAAAATCATACAGTATCATAGCCCAGAAATGCTCTCGGCTTAATTCCATGACTAAATGTATTTAAACAACCACTACTAACACTGTAACAGTACTAACACCGCGTAAGTTAGCATACAAGTTTATTCATGTTTGAAGTTCAAGGTATGCGCAATAAATGTCATTCTAATTGAGTAGTGCTGCTACATCTCACTAATTTTAGCGTCACTCTCGTGCCTACCTAGAAAGAAAAATAAACACTTTGACTATAAAGTTAAAAATTATTAACAAAAAATAGTATGTTTTCCCAATTTTTTCTTTGATTTTTCCCCTGTACCGACAGCTGGATTATTGTGTGTTGCATTTACGTCATCTCGATAGGCCTGAAATCTGAAATGTGTGTTTCTGTGCAGTCGTTAAAATTACTTTAAATAATTAACAAATTATATGAGCTGAGAACCCGAAAATCTATAAATTTTTTAATAAAATAGAAAGGTGTGTATTTACATATATCTTTCCGGATAGTAGTTACAGAATACATCTCGTATTTTATGCGACATAATTGTATTTTAATTCGTCGCCTTGTATTGTAGAAAATATATAAATTTATAACAACAGATGGCGTTACTTTCCCAATATAAATAACAAAACTTCTTTCTAAATGCTAATCAATGCGTTTTCACATTATTCTTATATTAATTATGGTCAGAACATTAACGTCAGCGCAATAAGCCGTTGTGACGGCTCGTGACAAATTATTTCGACACCATATGTTTCCCGAACGAATGCAATAAAATTTAGCGAAAAATCCAGTTTCGCGATAAAAAACGAAAGTATGACATAGCTAACTAGTGTTTGCGTTCTTAAATACGTTGTTGTTGCTATTAATGCGTTTATGTTACTGATACGCGTAGTTTTTTTAAAATAAATTCGCACGGATGTCAACAAACACAATGTATAGTTTAGGTCAAAAAGATAAACCGCCCTATTTAGTTTCCGAACTCTCATGTATACTATGCGACAAAAAAAAATGAACAAGTAGTGTTACGTTCTCCATGCTGGTGCAAACTTAGTTTGACGAATTGTAGAATTAGCACGACACATTCATGTAAATAGAGATTTTAATAATTATTAAATTCTCTTTCGCAGGCAGTATATTCAGTAACATTAGTCTTATGTGCCGAAGCATTTTCATAGTATAGCTTCAAGTTTTAATTTCGAGTCCTTTAAAAACCTCGGGAAGTCAATTTGGACTTTTGTCCTTCTAACTTGACAGCTTTTACAAGCCCAGAACTTCTCAAGAAAACGGTGTACATAACTTTCTTCATCGCATGTTGTTTTTAGTCATAGTCGTCGGCGTTGACTCTTCTTCGTACACCCATACCCTACCCTTTTAGCTCATAGGAACATCATACAAAGGAATGTAGGTGTCAATGCCCGTGACGATTTTAGAAATAAGCCAATGCCTACCTTTTTTAACATCTACAGCGTTACACGGCTAATTCTTATACGTTCAGCCTTCTGTGTTTCTGTGGCACCCATCGTGACACATCAATTGTGTTCTTAATAGTCAAGTGATGATAATAATGTATAAATGTATTAAACATAAGCGGGCCCAAGTTGGAATCTTGAAGAACTCCAGAAGTCGGGTAAAAATCTAGATTTATAGCCATTGTAGGTAACATAGCTTGTTCTATCTGTCAAATATGACTTCATAAACCTAAGTACAGGATCGTTCAAACTAAAATACGACAATTTTTGTAAAAGTAGGGTATAGTGGATGGAATCAAATGCGCGACTGAAATTCGTATAAATAATATAACGAGCCATCGAAAAAATTCATAATTGGAGTAGACTGTGAAATTGGGTTGGTACTTTAGCCACTTCCACAGAATGACATTTATTATTTGACATTGAAACTATATAAGTTTGTGTCAAATTTTTCAAAACTCTTATTGAGAAAATTAAATTTAAGAAATGGTATTCAACATAGAACAAAAAGCAAAAATGATCGAATGTTACTTCCGTTGAGGTGTGAAAGTAAATGGCGAGTGGAAGTATTCAATTACGGAATGCATGGCTGATTTTAGTGAAGAACATCCTGAATTAGTGTTTGACTACAATGATTTTTACAATGTTTTGACAAATTGTGTAAAGTTATTCAGAGAGACTGGTAGCGTCGGTCGAAAAACTGGAAGTGGACGGCCATCTGAACGTACAGCTGATAATATTGAAGCCCTTCAGCATATTATTGATGAAAATCCAAAAACATCCATTTCAGTAGTGACCAAACAAACAAATTTATCTTATGGTACGTGCCAATTCATTCTTAAAAAAGTCTTACATTGTCATCCATACAAGATGTCCAGTGGATCATTTAAGACGAGGGGAATTTTGTCAATGGTTTCAAAATAATCTACACAATCAGGATATCCTTAACACAGTTTTTTTCACGGATGAGACCTGGTTTTATCCTTCTGGATATGTTAATTCACAGAATATGAGGTGTTGGTCTTCCGAAAATCCTCATTTTTTTGTTGAAAAAACATTGCATCCCCAAAAAGTTGGTGTTTGAATTAGAATATGTCGAAGAAGATTGGTGGGTCCCATTTTTTTTTAAGGTACACTTACTGCCGCACGATATCGCAATGAGATACTCGGCTCATTCATAAATCAACTGGATGATGAGGAATTACAAAATGGGTATTTCCAACAAGATGGTGCAACAGCACATACGACCAGAAGAACACTTCAATATCTCAGAGAATTTTTTAATAACAGAATAATAAGCAGGAACACTGAAATCCCATACCCAACTAGGTCTTGCGATTTAAACATATGTGATTTTTTCGTATGGCCATTTCATATGGCCAATTCATAATCTGGAACAACTGAGAATTCGCATAACAGAAAAGTGTGAAGAGATCAACAACTCACCGCAAATGCTGCATAAAGTTTTTGCTGGATTGCGGAGAAGAGTTGTTTTGTGTTTAGATGTAAATGGACAACATCTTCAACAACTTCTGTAGCTATATGTAAATTTTGATTATGATTTCGATATTAAATAAATTATTTGTTTTCTTTTTTGTTGTAGTATAATTTCAATGCCATAACCTTTTTTTACAATGAAACCAAATGAAACTGTCAAGCATCAAGTAATGTGTCATTATGTGGAAGTGGCTAAAGTACCAACCCAATTTCACAGTCTACTCCAATTATGAATTTTTTCGATGGCTCGTTATAATTGACTAGCACTCTCTAAAGCTTCGGGTATATCTTGGGTTATGCAGCACAAATTCGTTACAGTTGAGCGATATTTCACAAATCCATGCTGCGAAGGAGAAATAATGAGCAGATATTTGATCTAGATAATTTTATGACAGAGGAATTCAAAGATTTTCGCAAAAACAGAAATAATAACTATTGGTCTATAATTAGAGATGTCTGTGTTACCACCCTTTCCAAATACAAGACAAATTCTAGCGATTTTCTAAGCTTATGGGAATGAAGATATTTGAATGGATAAATTCAAAAATTTGGAGAGTTGATGAACAAAAATATTAGCGCAGTCTTTAACCTCCAGCAGTATGGCTATTCTGCAGTTAATGTTGACCTCTTGCAGAAATTGTTCCAGAACTTTGTAAATGTACCTTTTAACTTGTAAATTCCTTTTTCGACAGATATAGGCCATAGATCTGCGTTCTCATTAGACCCGCAGTCTAGGTGAATCTCTATCTTAATTATTTAGGAGACAACAACTACTTAGACGATAAGTCGGGTTTCCTGAAAACTTAAATGTAACCAGAAATAATGCTTCACTATCACTCCATATATAAAAGCATAGAAATATCTTCAAAATATGAATTTTTACCAAATATTGAGCCTTACGTCATTGTTTATTTCAAAAGGTTAACTACCAACCTATCGGCATATTTGCTCGCCCGCTCAAAACTGGCTTTTTTAAGTGTTGCTAAAGAGATTTTTTCTAGCTTTCTACCACTTTCTTACGTCTTTCAAGCTAGCACTTTTAACTCTGCAGACAATTTGCAAAACATTTCTTACACCAAAGTTCTCCTCTTATCTTCATTTACGAGTATCTTTATTACCTGCCTTCTTGATTTCTATTTCCAGAGTTATACATTTTTTTAGTTCGAACGGACTTGGTTAGCCAATAATCTTTGATAAGTGATAAGTGATACTTCGTTACCTCTATGTCGACCAGTTCGCTGTCTCTTTATAAAATATTTTTAGCTAGTTCTCAGGTTTTCATGATAACTAGGAATATTCTATTTTATATTATCGAACAGCAATTGCCTTCATCAGCTGCTGCGTTTGCATTTGTAATATTGTAGATTGTGTGTTAGAATTGTAATAAACTATTATAACTTGCTTCATAGAAAAAGTGTAGTATTGATTTAAATATTGTTGATCTACTTAAATTGATAAAATTTAATTATAGCACGACAGGTTGCATGCGCGAAATGACCAATAGGCCCTTCGATTTATGGACATAAATAATAGTATTTTTTATCTCTAACTTATAGGCAATGCTTTCCGACCTTATATGGTGATTGCCACTTATGTAGACGATACGAAGTTAATTGCGATAGGGATCCGAATATCGCTTCAACAATTATTCAAAATCACCTAAATAAGATATAAATCTAACTTCGACGATGGAGGATAAAATTCGATGTGTTAAAAATTATACAGGTGACATATACGACGCGAAAGAAACTTGTTCCTAGGTACGGCAAGAAAACACCTATACTTATATAAGATTAACAGGAAGCAGCTTACGTACTAACTTAATCATTTATAGTCGCTGATAAGAAAAAACCGAAATCCAGTTTGGAAAATAGAGTGGCAATACAGAAAACTAATATAGCTCAAGGCAGTGCGATCATATTGGTGTTTAACCATAGAACCCCTCCCATACATAATTCTGACATTGAAATCTTTGAAAGGTTTCAATTAAAGTGATATGCATAAGAATTGTTTTACCATTGACCAGTATGAAATATTAAGATGTCCATAAAGAATGAAAAAGTTACTCACTAGGGAAATACATACTTAATATAAGCCTTGGGTCCACAGTATACGGCCCTTGCTTGGATAGTGCCGATCGGGTTCGTACACAGGACGTTCAGAATAATTGTATACGTTATATTTTTGGTATACGTAAATTTACTCATATTACGCATAAACTTCGCGTGTCGCAGTGGTTAAATATGGCTAACAGGAGGAAATTCCAAGCCTTATGTCTGTACCATAAAATTATAACACCAAAAAACACTGAACACTAACTTGATTAGACGCGCTAAAAATAGGATCAAGCTTTTTGAAAGATCCTTTACATATAACGTCAATCAGCTGTACAACTCTATTTTGGCTTGTCATAAATGCTTGCAGCCAAAGACATTCAGACGTCGAATTAAGTACCTACTTTCTTTTGGAATATAAATGATGGTGTTTGTTCAATCTTTATAATTCGTGATTAAATGTACAAGCCTTATTGAATATGTTTTTTTTTCTGCATGTCAAAATCACATAGGAGTAGCATAATATTAATGTTAGATTAGATTAAGCAAACTTATATGTCACTGATTCTGTAAATTAAGGATTTGGTGGAAGAAAAGGGGGCGGTCAACCTTTTCCGTCCATCTAAACCACACCTTAAGGTTTCAGCACCTTTTTCTCTCTGTTTCATTGTACTTATGTATGTAGTAGGAAAAATTATTTGTATTAAAATAAAGGATATTATTATTATTTCCTCCATTCACAAGAACATTTAATTTGTCCTTGGTTGCCAGTGTGTTAACCCATCGGTTCGTGAGAACAAGATGGCTGGCATAACTATCATAATATTATTATTATTGTTGTTTATTATTTCTTATTTCCAGGTATTTTTCCGTAACCTAACTATGCAGCTCTCCTCCATATGGCATGCTTCATTCTTAGTAAGCAGATAAAAACACCTCCCACTATGTAGGTTCATTTTCACGGCCCATAGGGTCCGGCGCTTTAGTTGTTATGTTGACGAAGTGGGTTGAGATGAAGGTATCTCAACAACATCCTCGCCTGCGTTCTTTGTTTCTACTGAAGCATGCCATTATTATTTTCACCGACATTTTGCAAATCGCAGTCAGTATCCTCAAAAACTAAACGTTTGGGCAGGTATTTTAGGTGACCATTCTATAGGCCCCTATTTTATTGATGGTATATTAAATGCCGACAAGTATCAAATACCTCCCGCCATTCAAAACATTGGAACAAATCAGGAAATCGTTTGGTTTCAACATGATGACTGTCCAGCACATAATGCCTGACTGCCTTATTACTGGAACAGGAAACATTAAATGGCCCCCGCGATCTTCTGATCTATCTCCAAATGATTTCTTTTTGTGAGGATATCTAAAAAATATTGTTTATACTCATGAAGCTGGTAGAGCAGAAAATCTAGTTGCCTTGAGAGAAAAAATAACTGAGGCTGCGAATTCATTAACTGCCGACCTCTTAGCAAATGTAAGAGCTAATTTCTACAACCGCCTAGGACAATGTCTTGCTGTGCAAGGAGAAATTTTTGAACCTCTTGTATAATTTATTATAATTTTTAGAATCCTTTTTTATTTATTTTATTAGGATTATTCTTTAATTTTATTAGAATTACGCTTTTGCTTATGCGAGGCACCGCAGCTTAAAAATTTCCTGGATCTACTGAAAGAAATAAGAAAAGCAAATCCCTTGCAATTCGTAAATGTTATTTTAGAACGCATTACAAATACCTATGTCGATGGTCAAATGATTACTGTTAACTTGTATTTGCGAAACAATCGGAGACAATCGTTGCTGGCCGTCGCGGTCTTCGCCGGCATTGGATCGACTTTTCCATATACATATTCATCGTATGTACTCATACGTATTCCGTATGCCTAATGATATTTGACACATGCGGTATAAAAATATAAAATATAAATGTATGAAATAAAATATGTAAGTACACTAATAAAAAAAAGTAAAAAGTATGATTAGATCTTGACATCATTCAGGGCACGTGAAAAGAGTTTAATATTTCAGGCGATTCGATTCGCCTACGATAAACCTACACATGAATCGCGCAGCATTAACCTCTCGACGATGTTTTAAATATTAATAATAAATTATAATATACCTGCCACTTGCCCAAGACATCAAAGAGGTGTAGAGCCAAGAGAAAGTAATTGCAGTACTATCATCATCATCGGTGCTACAGAAGAAATACCTGTAAAACTACATGAAGCTTTAAAAGCTCTAAACATACATCAATGACATTCAAACAACTACAAAAGACAGTCATACTAGAGTCGACTAGCATTATGCGACAGGTACTAAGCCCGAACACATAACAAAAACCAGAAACAAATACATCACGCCGAAGCCATATCTTCGCCCAAGATATATACCGAACACATGAACAAAACACCTTCTACGGCCTACATAGATCCAGAAATATGTACAATCAGTATGTACAGATCCAAATCCAAATATATGTACAAAAAAAATGTAGTCAAAACAACAATGTTTTCTTATTTGTAACAACGTTTCCTTCTACATCAAGCAGGCTAGATGTTGATATGCTTGCCTCACGGCCGTATATACAACTTTTTCTCCCGAAAGAAGCTTTTACTAAATAATGATAATAAAGTAACAATAAAAATAATATAAATTCAAAACAAAAATAAAAACTGAAGTCTTCATCCTCAACGTACCCCTAACGCCGGCTCCCAGTAAATATATCTCGCAGCATTTTGTAACATGTGAGTCAATGGGACTTTCCAAAATATATTCGTGTTTGGAGTGCGATGTGCAAATGTGGAATATTAACGGAAAGTAATGCGCGAACCACGAAGGCCAACGCCAGAAAGCAAGTTTGAACAGTCAATCCAACCACTGATTAATTTAAATAAGAAGCTTGCACTATATAGCTTCCTACGTTCAGACAATGACTGAACCTCAAATTAAAACTGTTTCTACTTTTTCTTCTCTTTTTTTTTTAATTTTGGAGGCTTCGAAGCAAAGAACTTTAAATACTAATATTACATTATAAGGATCTTACTCTAATCTATTTTTTATTATTAACCGCAGTAAAATTATATACATCCCCGCTTATCGTTAGTTTAGTTTTCCTTCCCCTGACAACATTGTAAATACATTATATATATACATTATATATATATATATATATATATATATATATATATATATATATATATATATATATATATATATATATATATATGGTAAACCTAATCAGTAGGCGATTAAAGGTCTGTATATTACTTCAAAATATATGTATTTAAAAAACTCTACATGTTTCGGCTGTATACGCCTTTTTCAAGAGAATACAAAATATTTTCATTCATATTTTGTATTCTCTTGAAAAAGGCGTATACAGCCGAAACATGTAGAGTTTTTTAAATACATATATTTTGAAGTAATATACAGACCTTTAATCGCCTACTGATTAGGTTTACCATATCATACCAAGGTCACGAAGTTATTATATATATATATATATATATATATATGTATATGTATATCCTATTCCCTGCTTTATCTCTTCCATCTTCTAAGACATAATCTACCTACATTGTATAGTCGTTACATTAGTATCATGTAATTGTTTTAAACGTAAATTACTTGACATGTACATGTTTATGTAAGATTCTTGTTCGCGAGGAATCTACTAAAGTGAACTGTCAATTTCCTGCTACATTACCACACCGCAATTATTAAGTATTACTCTGTTGAACCGTAACGAACTTATTCATTATTTTGGTGATTGTAGGAACATCTAGCATAATCTCGGCTAATATACATGTACAAATCATTGCAATAAATAATTAGTTCCTGCATAGATTAGAAATGCAATTGTAAGAAAATGTCTTGTGTTACACCAACTCAATATCATTACATCGTAATTAATTTAAGAGAAATATTATGTAATTTTATTTATACGTAGAGATATATACTGGCTGGCAGAAATAAATGAACAGCCAGTAAATCTTAATACATTATAGTTGTTTCTCCCTCCTGGTTTAAAGGAAGTTCGATATGTATAGACCGAAGTATGTGTTTAAATAATACAATATTTTGTGTATAACACTAATATATTTACAAGTTTAATCTTGGAGTTCGTTAAATAAATGCAGTATCTGGTCTTAATACTAAAGACCGAGAAAAACTGGCTAATAAATAATATTGCTCCTATTTAGATCACTGAGATCTTAGTAGGAACTGTTAATTAGATCACTGAGACCAAAGCTTTAACTCGAAGAGATCGTACTTGGAACTAGTGAGCTCTAAGAGATCTTGTTTGGAACTGTTTTTTCATTCCCTTATTTTTCGGAAAGAAAGTTTTGTCCCCGCCAGTCAAAGAGAGGGAGAAAACAATGAATAGAGTATACGAAAATTTCAATACCATTATTTTACATTTCCAAGAAAAGTATATACTGTAGTTTCCAACGTCATAAATGTATTAAAATAAACAATATACGCCGGAAACCCTTAATTATAGAAAATAAAATACCTCTTAAAGTAATAAATATACAATGCACAATACTTCGCAATACTAATACTTCGCAGAATCGCATCGAACCCAATTATTTCACCTATTATAATAATATATAACAGGAAATATGTACAATAAAACTTATTCTATTATATTTATGCTTATTCAAATACATTATTTATATAATGGATGGATTAACCCGAGGGTTGTGCCTGTAATAAAATAAATAGTTTTTATGACTGTAGAAAATAAGACAATGAAGAAATGTAATACCTGACCAGTCCTAAAGTAATTAACAATATTAAATATATCTGAACTCCAAGACCTTTTCTATATACAATATATAATATTTACAATAAATAAAACTAAAAATACAAAATTAAATAACAAAATAATTTGAAACATACATGAGTGGGTAAAACCACACCAATTTGTATAATACAAAAGTATTTTTAATAATATAAAATATTATTAAAAATACTTTTGTATTATACAAATTTGTGTGGTTTTACCCACTCATGTATGTTTCAAATTATTTTGTTATATACGTATTCGGTTCGCCCGACAAGTAGTGAAGACACGATAATACAGTTTTTTATAGATATGGTTGTTACCGTCTATAGAAACACGTTGCTTAGTTCTGCAGTTATTATGTAGACAGCGCTGAATATTCTTTCACGCGCTGTCTTAATAATTTCTGGTTGATAGCAAGGTAGTTATGTTTGGTTGAATGTATCTCTTCTCCAGCAGGGGCGTACCGAAGATCCTGTAGAAAGGTGAAATACGTATCTGCGTCTCTGGAGAGGAGATACATTCACAAATATATAACTTGTATTGTGTTCTTCACACCCCATTTTTAATAATATTTTATATTATTAAAAATACTTTTGTATTATACAAAATTAAATCTATTTTGCCCGAACAATAGTGAAATTTGATTACTCAAAATAGTATTGGCAATGAACTAAAAAATATATATTTTTTTCTGTTGCCATTACTTAAGTGTAAAAGGAAATTCTGTTGAACAAGTATACTCTGTCTTCCTGTGCATAATAATTTTATGAAACAGACAGGTCATCCGTAAAGTTCGTCTGTCTTTTATGTACACCCAGCCAGCCTATTTGACAAAGTTCATAGTAATCCATGGACCGCACAATTCGCAGCATTAACCCTATAATAATAACGCTATGGTGTCCATACGTTATTACTTATTACTAACGACACGTCAAATTTACGTCCTATATGTATACATAAATATTTTATATGGAAATAAAACTATAGTTTATAAATCTTTAGTAAACGTTTACTAAACGGTTCTCCTGCGTTTTTGGCTAAGTGCGTTGGTCGCGGTCGAATGTAGACAATATTTTTCGTTGAAGTCTTTCCGCCTGCTTTTTGCACAGGAGTAGTTTACCATATGTGACCATTCTTTTCTAAATATGCTCGTTTATTTGAACTTATGACAGCTTTTTCATGTCTTTGTAGTTCACTAAAGCTTTCATGAGATGTTGAAGATGCGCAGCCTTCATTCCTTTATTAGGTGGTTGTTCATCCAATTCTCTCAAAACTTTTCTTTTAATTTTCCATACGTTCTCCAGTTGACTTATATACGCATCTTCATCAAGTTCGTCATGAATATAGTCACTATCAGCATCACTATCATCGCTATTGATCGGATTTTGTCCCACTGTGTCTCTTTCATTGTCACTTATGTCACTAAAATCACTTGCATTTATATCTTCTAGTTCCTTTTTGGTAAAGGCGCGTATCATATCCACTTTTGTATTCTTAGACATTTTATCACTCGCTAAGTAATAACACACTTTTAATTGACGTACAAATTTTATAACTTTTTTACTAAGCACACGTAAATTTTACGTGTAGGACTTTAGTTTAGTCAAAAGCAAAACCTAGACTAATCTTAAGCGTGAGTTACATTACACTTTTTTTCGTACTAGAAACTTGGACAAGTTTTTGTACAAGTTTTCATACAAGTTTTAATTTACGCTACGTTGAATAGAGGGCACCAAACTTTGAGTGCGTTACCAACATAAAAGAAAAATTGATATTTGTTTATTATTATATATTTGATGTTTAGACGGGTTATGGTTATTTATTATCTCGCATAGATACAAACATATTAAAAAAATGAATTCGAAAACTAGACAACAGAAACTGAAACGTTTATTGAAAATACTACGACTATATGATTTGTATAATTATAAGAAGCCCAGAATATGGAGCCATAATTGGCTATTAAGACGAGACACAAATTTGGGAGCATGTTCATTTGTTTATAATGAACTTTTACAAGAAGATAAAATGTCTTTTAAGAATTGGTTGCGAATGGACAATAAAACATTTGAAAAATTGCACGGATTAGTAGAAGGACGAATAAAAAAACAAAATACACAATTACGCCAGTGCATTCAATCAAGACATCGTTTGATGGTTACTCTAAGATATCTATCGACAGGAGAATCTTTTAAGAGTTTTGTCATTCAGTACCCGGATAGCGGCTTGCACTATATCAACGTTTGTACCAGAAGTAATGGCAGCGATCTGTGAAGAATTGAAGAAAACTTATTTAAAGGTAAGGAAATTTGTATGTTGCAAAACATATTTTCCCTAAAATCAAAGATAGGTTCCAGCAAGCTCGGAAGACTGGGAAGAAATTGCCGCAAGATTTTATAATTCTTGGAATATTCCCAATACGATAGGTGCCATAGATGGTAAACATATTGTTTTTAGAGCACCCAGAAGTGCTGGATCACATTATTACAACTACAAAGGCTCACATAGCATTGTATTGTTAGCCGTAGCAGATGCAAACTACAAATTCATTTATGTCGATATAGGTGTTAATGGTCGAGTAAGTGATGGAGGTGAAAGCTTTTATACAAGTAGTTAAATCAGTACAATAATAATTTAGAGTATATTTTATTTATACAGGTGTTTATGCAGGATGTGATTTGGAAATAGCTTTAAACCAGGAAATGTTAAATTTACCAAATGATAAAGCACTTCCTGGAATGTCTGAACCCATGTTTTATTAGCTGATGCATCTTTTCCATTACAGAGACACATAATAAAACCATATCATTTTAAGAACATGTCAAGGGAGGAAAGAATATTTAACTACAGGTTAAGTCGTGGTAGACGTGTTGTTGAAAATGCATTTGGCATTATGTCTAATAGGTTTCGTGTACTATTAGCACCTATCAACCTGTCTCGAGAAAAGGTATTGTTAGTAACACGGGCATGTTGCGTACTACATAATTTTCTACTAATGGAGACTCCAAATATTGTTGAAAGTGAAGCAGATTTAAGGCTTGATAATGGAGCTACACAGAATTGTTTGTACCGAAAAACCGATAGGACCTGTAGAAGTATTCACATAGATCGAAGACGGCCAAGCAATGTAACATTGAGAATACGTGCAGAATTTAATAGATACTTCAACAATGTGGGTACTGTTTCGTGGCAAGACCAAATGATTTAATAAACATTAACTTATGTAGTGTATAATTATAAAATACAAAAATAAACATTAATCGAACAAAGTAATAATTTTAATAAACCATATTTAGAACTACCAATACATTTATTCATTAAATTCTTCTTCGTTATCTAATCTATTTAAAACATTTATAATTTCCCACTTGCATCTCTTGCGCAATTTGTTTGGCATGGTCATTAGTTCATGCCCAATAAATGCGCAAAAACTTTCTACATCAGCAGGCAAACCAGATTTTTCATTTGCTATATTTTGCACAGCTTCTGCCATAATATCTGTCAAAGAATCTGTTTTTCTTTTACGTTTCTTTGTTGGTGTTTCCTGCATATGATTATTTTCTCTGGTTGTTGATGGAGATGAGGCTGTGCTAGCTGGTGATGAGATATCTCTCGCTCCTGTGTGCATTCCCTTAACACTTTCAAAATTATATTCACTTTCAATATTGATGGCTGTAAAGTAAAACATACCATTGTAACATAAACAATTTGTGAAATTACCATGCATACAATTTTATCGGTGCTATTATCGCTTGCTTCAAAGTCAATCAGTTGTGATTCTGTCTTGTCCATATCTATTTGTGACAAATTCGTTTTGCTTTTGTCTTTCTTGCAATAGGGTAACAAAAAAATCAGTTCTTCATAAAGCCACCAGCTGGGTTTTTGGTCGTAATAACTTGATCCACTTGGCAATTGTTTTCTCGTGCTTCTATGCACTTCCAAAAATTGCGTTCTTAAATTATTAAATTTCTTATTTACTTCTTCTGTTGTGAGTTTTACTTTAAATTGTTGCTCTAATTCTGCCTTAATTGTCTCTAACGCTTTTAAACGTTGGATTTTGTTGTGATAATTTGGAGAGGTATGCTATAAATAGAAAAAATTTAGATTCCACTTAAAAAAAAGGTTTTAATTCTTACTTTATACAGAATTAGTTGCAATTCGTATAAACTAATCAAACATTTTGTTATTTCGGGGCCCCATATTTTGTTACTGAACATTCTTACACAATTTCTATTAATTTCCAAAACAAAACAAACAAACAGTGGGATCGGATCTAGTTTTATAGTTTAGAAACTTTGATGCATTTCTTCTGAATTACACTATCAAAGTTTCGACAAGTACATCTAGTTTGAAAACTTGTCCAAGTTTCTAGACGAAAAAAGTGTAATGTAACTTAGGCTTAAAAAACTAGATCCGATCCCACTTTTCATCCAAGTTTCATACTAGACTTGCGCATTAAACACCATTTCGTTTGTACCAACTGTTTATTTTAAATAAAAATCATATAATAATTGCAGGTTACGTAGTGTTTGTTTTGTTCTGAAAATTAATAGAAATTGTGTAAGAATGTTCATTAACAAAATATGGGGCACCGATATATCGGTTTTCGAATTAATTTTTTTAATATTTTTGTATCTCTAAGAGGTAATAAATAACTACAACCCGTCTAAACGTCAAATATATAATATTAAACAAACAGAAATTTTTATTTTATGTTGGTAACGCACTCAAAGTTTGGTGCCCTCTATTCAATATAGCATAAATTAAAACTTGTATGAAATCTTGTACAAGAACTTGTTCAAGTTTCTAGTACGAAAAAAAGTGTAATGTAACTCACGCTTTACGATAGGTTTCTGCATAAAATTCAAAAATTCAAATGCACTAGTCATTTTTACAAAATGGATACGTGGATATATCTGTCCTACCAATATTGAAACTTGCAGATCTTTAAATCAGAGAAATTACATTTTTATTACCGACTAATACAATTATAAATCCGTAATTGTATTACGGAATAAACCAATTACGAATTTAGATGGATTTAGCACTAGCGCATGTCGGGAAGATAACTCTGCAATTTCATTCAGGTCATGTTTAATATCCCAGATGGCCGATAAATAATGATTGGCAAAAAATTGGTTATCCACTAGAATATCATCTGCATACATATTGCTATGAATAGTGGTTTTGATTTTGGTAACACCACTATTCACAACCAAACTGTCCAGCTTAGATATTCAGTCGGCTTATTTTCCAGATGAGACTGCTTTTGCTCAGGGTTCCAATTGGAAAACGTGGTTTTTCTCTTCTACAAATTTATATAGCGCCAGTAAAAGAGTATAGACAAATGTTATAATTATAATGTCTTAGAGTTACTTCTGAGCACAACTGAAGAAAGGTAAAATTCAAAAATACACACAGCTAACTTAAAATGAAACTTTAATACAAAAATTTAAAAAAATAAAAAAATATATTTATGAAGTATAAAGATTAATATTGCGTCATTAAACAATATTATTAAGGCAAAAATATCGCACGGAAATGACCGCAACGTGCAATAAAGAAATCCTTTGTGACTTCCGATCAAAATTAAAACTAATAAATTACAAAGAGGCTTTTTAATTTCTCCCTCAATAAACAAAGTAAACAAACTGATAATGACAGCCCGAAACAAACTCTAAACGCATGTGCAAACCACATGAAAAAATGCCCTAGATATACCAACGTATAAAATTTTAAAGTTACAGATTTTTTTAACTAGAAACTTTAAAAAACAATCTTTGTCATTTAATTCAAATACCTAATATTAAAATATATATCAAAATTAACACAATGGAAAATACACAAATCAATTCATTCAAAATACTAATAAAAAAGATAATAAGAATAATATCTTATAAAATAATTTACTTACGTAGTATAAAAAAAAATATTTTTTTTTTGAGATACCTGGGTTAGAAAGCCACTAATTAAACAATTACGAGTTCTACACATTCGTAAATAAATCGGTATTGAAATAAAACGCCATCCACAAATTAAATCAAAATCACGAAGCTACTTAAAACAAAGATAAAGATTTATCTTCTTAACACACGACCTTCTAAACTCAGCGTACAATAGTGTCTGTGGATACAGCGAAGCCGCCGGCTCCGTATAAAAAAAAATACAGTGAAAATCAACGTACACAGCAAAGCAATCGGCTCGCACCAACTGCGTAAGTCAAATATACATAAATTCAAGATAATAAATCACTCAGAAATAAAATAAATTTTCAAAATATTTGCGGGGAAAAGTCTATAGCAATATGCATCCTGCAACTTTTAAGAGCTGTGTGAAATGTAGATGGCGAATAAAACCAGGTCCAACATTGAGCCTTGCAGAACTCCATGAAAACTCCTTTGTCGAGACAAAATTTGGTATTGGTTACTTTCACAAGAAATATTTTAATTGTAATAAAACACAGTTGTATAGTTTCAAAATAATATATATAATGTTAACACACTACATATGTTTCACCACACTGTGGCTTCATCAGGTGGATGAAAATACTAATTCAAATTATCAATTAGATCTTATATATATCAATACAAAGTACAGAACTAATCTCATTCTAAGAGGGGGTGAACATGCATGAGTTTTAAGTTTAGTAGGGGGGAGTTATTTATGTCTAGTTGGTCATTTAAAATTATACCTAATTTATTATATTTGTTAATTTCTAAACTTTCTAACATATTAAGTTTTTTACTTTTATCTAGAACATGCAAAGTTTTAAAATTAGTGTTGAATTTGTGATTATGTTCTAGGCAATGATTAGCGAAAGTTGAGTCTGTCTTCTTGTCTCTGTGGCTTCTTTCATGTTCTTTCATTCTAATATCAAATGTCCTTCCTGTCTGTCCGACATACACTTTTTTACAATCTTCGCATGTCAACTTGTAAACCCCTGAGTTTAATCTATTGTCCGTTTTATCTTTGTTGTTTTTTATAGCGTTTTGTAAGGAATTGTTAGTTTTGAATGAAATGGTCTCTTCTTTACTTGTTTTGATTAAGTTTCCTACTTTGTTTGAAATTGTACCGATGTATGTGATAGAATTATAACTAAATGTTCTATTGTTTTTTACTGTGGGGTAGATTGAAGATATCGTTTTAGATTTCTGTAGTTTTTTTTAGAATATTATTAATTAAATTTATGGTGAAACCGTTATTTAGCGCTATAACGTGTATTCTATTTAATTCTATATCGAAGTTTTCTTTACTCAACGGGACGTTAATTAGTCTGTGAACACCTGATGAAGCCACAGTGTGGTGAAACATATGTAGTGTGTTAACATTATATATATTATTTTGAAACTGTACAGCTGTGTTTTATTATATCTATATAATGAAGTTTCAACAAGTATCTCCTTCGTCGATTATTAATATTTTAATTTGTTTGGCTGCTAAAACCTTTGCTCTTTTAAGTTTGTAGGGCTCGCATTTTCTTTTCCAAAAAGGCATACCTGCTAAAAAATTATAAATTTTATGGCGAGCTTAACATTGCTTTTAATTAAACGCAAATATTCTCACGCCGTGTCGAACACGTCATCGGCACTGAAATTTTTGTCTACATTTGCGCAAAATTTGTTGTCATTTCTGACAAATAGCACAGTACTCTTAAAACAATATCGTTAACTGCTTCGATTTTTTTCTTCTTCCCCAGTTTATGGAATTTCAGAAACATTTTTACTTTCCATACTGAGTCTATATCATAAATCTGCTGCTGCCCTGGGGTACACCTCTTGTAGATATCACAGATCGTGAAAAAACATTGGTTATCTTCACTACATTCTGTGTATTTTTTAAATAGTCTTTTAACCGACATAGCATAAATTCTCTAATGCCTATGCTCCAGAACATAGCACAACACTTCACGATCAATGCTGTCAAAAGCTTTGAAGAAATCCACAAATATGCACATAATATTAATATTATTATTAAGTGCTTTATTAACTAATTCACTAAATTTCTCTAGACGATCGATTGTACTAAACGTATATGTTATAATTGATTTGTGTTCTGAATATTAAATTAATACTAAAATTAAGTTAAAATAGGTTTATTTCAAAACAGTAATATTCGGCATATGAAAAGAAAAGCCGCAATGAATCCCTTGGAAGTTTGAATGATGTCCGCATTTTAACCTTAACAGTTTGTACAATACAGCACATTTATATTCAAAGAGCACATACAAGTACTCGTGTGTAATTAAAAAAGTGTTACACAGCCGACAAAATAAGAACCTTTTATAAAAGCCACGAAAAACGTAAGAGTACAATCTCGCCGATAGCTATGAGATTCTCGGGCCACGCAGTCTGGCTAGATTCTCTCTCTGACACACATAACAGAACTCGTTTCAGAAGTCTTGAAATTCTTTGTTCTTGCCGTTCTTTCTCTTTCGTCTTCGCTATATAAGACTCGCATGCTATACATATTATAGTTCATACCTCATATTTTAGAATGCTTCTCTTCTAAAAAGCCAAGCATACACTAAAAAATACAAAAGGTATCTAATCTAAAACAAAAATATGAGATGCTCATAGAAATTATTTAATATAAATACTATGTCGTATTTGAGGTATAATCAGACTCATTGGTTCACGAAGGCATTGGTATTGTACACTGGCCGCCATAAATAAACGAAAATTCAGCAAAATATGATCGTAACAAGTCATATAACCACCGATCATACACAGATATGACATTTGCAACGATATGCAGTCGTACACTTCCTAAAAAACGCCGGATTTATCTCAAAAATCAATCTGATGATACGAGACAATTTACCCGCGACTTCGCGGAACTGTCGCCCGATGTATGTATTCATAACAATTATTAAAACATTATTAAAACTATACACATCTCACCTGGATCGGTGGTTTCGAATAAGGCTATACCTTCCAAAAAGAATTTTTTTGGTCGGTCTTCAAAAAGCTCCTCCACCATTTCAGGTAACCATCCGAGGAAAAACGTCACGCAAATGGTTTAATTTAGGAAAGAAATAATAATCACTCGGTGTCCGGGCTCTAAGATGGATGTTTCATCTCTATAAAGCCACAATCGTTGATTATTTCTCGGACTTGGTAAGTTTTAGGAACCCTGTAATTGTCATGGAGCAACATAGTCTTTTAAGCAAAGTTTTCTGCTGTATGGCAGTTTTTTAAATTTCGAATTGTTTCTTTATATATTTCTTCTGTAATTGTTGAGCCTTTCTTCATCTATTCAATTAACAAGATTTCCTGTGTATCTCAAAACACCATCGCCATCAGTTTTCCAGACGAATTTTGCGTCCCTGCCTTGTTTGGTGGTAAGGAGCTCTTGTGAATCCACTGCAATTTATTTTATCGATAGGTCGCAGTGATAAACCTACGTTTTATGACCTGTAATAATTTTCGAGAAAATATTTTTATCGTCAACTAAGACTCCCAAGTTGTCCTCACAAATTTGTCGCAAACACAGTTTTTATTCGATAGTAAACAATCTGAGAATCCATCGCGCTAACACTTTGCTCATTCTTAAATCACCATGTAAAGTTTTTAAATACTGTGGCTTCTGATATCTCCACTTAAACAGCAATAATTAAAACCTTCTTTCTTCGATCTGCTTGAACTGTTCTTCGACTTTCTTGATGTTTTCTTTAGTTCTTGTTTTGTTAAGGCTTCCACATCTTCCACAGGATCGTTCTGAATTGATTCCCTGTCGCGTCGAAATTGCTTAGACAAAGATTTTACTATAAATTTTATCACGTTTCTATGTTCTAACTAAATTTCACTAATTTTTGGTGAACAGTAAAACTTTTTGGATCTGTACTCAACTTGGTCAGTATAAATCCAAATGTGACAACTATTTAATAGCAAAAGCTTGCTATTGTCACTTAATTTTTTCATAGCTAGGTAAAGAAGGAAGTCTCCCGTCGTCCTTAATATTGTCCTGTAACTAGGGTATACCTGTTGGACTAATAGGGATATTACATCATTATTATTATGATTATTTTCTTCTCTCGCAAGAACTTTCAATTTGTTCTTGGTTGCCAGTATGTTAAGCCATAGGTTTATGTGAACAAGATGGTTGGCATAATTATAATCCGTATACGTTTCCCCCACTTCAGAATTAGCTTTTTCTGGTCGTATATTAACCATATTCACTCCCGTTTTTTGAATAATTGATCTCTTTACTAAAAGAGACCCTTAATTTTACAAGTATTTATTAATACTATATATACAGTCGTTGTGCTATGCATACATCCTCGATGTTTCATTCGAGAGTTGTTCTTTCAATTTTTTTAATACTTTTCGTGCATCTCTAAGATTATCTGTAATAATTAATACTACGAGGAATATTCAAAATCAAACTAGAATCTAATGTGAGCGGTCTTGAAAGAGGCACGATTGATTTGGGCATTGATGGAAACTATAGGACGAAGCTATAGGAGGGGAGAATTACCACCGACGCGCCTCTGAGATCGTTAGTATGGCTGAGTGTGGTAGTAGTCAGTTTTCCTGATAAATTTGTTGCCGACACAATTTTTGTTCGAGAGTAATCAATCTGAGAATCCGTCGTGCTGACACGTCAGTTCATTTCTAAATCATCATGTATCATCATTAATAGTATGTCTTCTGATATCTTCACTCCAACAGCAATAATTGATACTTTCTTTCTCCAATCTGCTAGGACTGTTCTTCGACTTTCTTGATGTTTTCCTTAGTTCTTATTTCAACAGGGCTTTCGCATCTTGGATCGTCCTGAATTGATTCCCTGCCCCATCGAAATTGCTTAGATCGAGATTTTACTATTAATTTTATCACGCTTCTATGTTCTAACTAAATTTCACTCATTTTTTGTTAAATGAAGCTCTGTGAGAGCAGTAAAACTTTTTGGATCTGTACTCAACTTGATCAGTATAAATCCAAATGTGACAACTATTTAACAGCAAAAGCTTGCTACCGTCACCTAAATTTTTAATGGCTAGGTAATAGTTATTTATTGTATAAGTTTTAGATAGCATTTTATCCAAGCAAGAATGTTTAAACGCGAGAACACCTGTTAGAGCGTTTAAATTTCTTAAGTGGATAACATGCATCTAAAACACGCAAGCGATACAACGTTAATGGAATGGAATTATTCGAAACTTAATGAAAGAATATTCGTATTCATAAAATGAAATGTGGCAAGCTTACTGGTTGCTATGGTACACTGCGCGAGATGCAAAACCCGTACAACTCTTCATAGGTTATATATAACAAGTGTTCATTTGAAAAGTCAATCTAGTAGCATGTGATATACTGAGAACATTTTGAAGTATGTCGTAAATTAAAACTTACTACTTAACCTACGAAGTCGTATATTTTGACAGTTTCATACATACAAATAAATAACAAATAATAGGTACTTATTGAAAACTATAACAAATGTTGAAAATGTTGTCCTTCAAGATCAATGCACTTTAAAATCCTCCGTTCAAAATTTCTGACGATATTCTGCAACATTACTGGATTGTTATTAATTTCCATGCATTTCTGTTCGATTCTCTGTAGCATATCATTCAAATTCAATATAGGTGTTCGAAATATGTTATTTTTTAGATAAGGCCACAAGAAGAAGTCGCAAGGTGTTAAATCGCATGAACGTGTAGGCCAGGCAATTTCAGTATTTCGATTAATTATATGGTCATCAAAGAATTCTCTTAAATAATCCAAAGATTCTGCAGTACAGTGACAAGGTGTTCCGTCTTGTTGGAAATATGCATTTTGAAGTTCATCATCATGCAACTGATTGACAAATGGTTGTAAAATTTCCGTACGGTACCTTTGAGCAGTTAACGGTCCCTGAAAAAATATTGGTCCAATGATTCGCCTTTGGCTTATCGCTGCCCAAACACCAATTTTCTCTGGATGTAGCGATTCTTCATTAATTGCATGTGGATTTTCACTACTCCAAATTCTTGTATTTTGTGAATTTAGGTATCCCGTTTTATAAAACCATGCTTCATCTGTAAAGATGACTTTTTGCGAAAGTTCTCCATTATTGTTCATATTTACAAACCAATTACAAAATTGTAGTCTAAGTGGGTAATCAATTTCTAACAATTCTTGTAGTGCTGTTACACGGTATGGATAAAGTTGCATATCTTTTTTTAATAACTTATGAGTTATCCAACAGAAAGGTTTATTTGTTGACTCAAATATCGAACAGATGCTTGTGGTTTATTTTCCATTATTTCTTCAACACGATTGGCAACTTGAGTTGTACGTTTCTTAACTGCTCCGCTGTCTGATTTTCTTAAGAGACTACCAATTTCAGAAAAAAGTTTTAAGTTCTATCCAAAGTATTCTTAAATTGTATATAATCTATTACAAAATGTGGAAACTCAACTTGAAATTCTACCATGCAATCTTGAACTGAATAAACCCATAAACCATCAATTTTATTACCACTTCGAAAATAAGCCTGGACTAAAAAAATTTTATGTTCTAAAGTGAAAGCCATTTTAAAAGTGAGAAGCAATTTATTTAAACCAGAATCGACGCACGATTATTTTATGCACTAACTGATATTTGTGATTGACATTATCAAATGTCATTTGGATTTACATTTACGGAACAACAAACACATATTAATATATTTGCGTATTATTCTATCAAAATTTCAAAGTAACCTAGATTGACTTTTCAAATGAACACTTGTTTCATTGTTAATACCATTTAACTTAAATCAAATTTGACAAGTTAAATAAGCCTGGTTTACATTGATAATGTTAGTGTATGGTTTTATATGTCGGGCAATGTACGTTTCTATATTTTTTCATTATTTCACCACTGAATAATAGGTCACTTTATATGCTTCATAAGTGTATATAAAACTCCTGTGATTGTGCATAAATAATATTAAAGTCTCCCGTCGTCCTTTAATATTGTCCTGTAACTTTCTCTCACAAGAACATCTAATTTGTTCTTGGTTGCCAGTATGTTAAGTCATCGGTTTATTTGAACAAAATATTGGCATAATTATCATCCTATTGTATTAAAAGTATAATATATATTATATGTATGTTATTAAATTTATGTTAACATACTACAATAGCACCTCACTACATAGGAGTTCATTTCCTCTGTCCATAGGGTCCGGCGCTTTCGTTATTATGTTGATGAACTGGATTGAGATGAAGGTATCTCAACAACATTCATGCCTGCATCATTTATTTCTGCTGATGTATGAAGTGTAGTGTACCTCATTACTGTTAATCCAACCCAACGGTTAGCTCAGAAACCCGTGGGGTCGCTAGTCCCCAGTAACCTGTCTCTAGGTCACCCTGTGCGGGTTCATTATTATTACTATTATTAGTATCAAAAATTTGGTCAAGCCGAAGAAATTGCACATATAATTCAAGTGCGTTAGTTGTACAGTAGATAGGAAGACATTTTTTTTGTAATTCTTAATTTTTTAAAAGTTGAATAAAAAGAGAAATTAGTTAGCGCAACAAACTTGCGACATAAAGCCTTCAAATAAGTACTCCACAATAACTTTGTTGTGAATGAAGATTAATCATGTCCATTCAGAACATCTCAAATTATTAATTATTCTCTATGAATGAATGAATATGAATTCGATCATCGTAACCGGATATATAAAAAACACACTCGAAATGCTTGTTATTAATCGGATTATACAAAAGGAAGCAAACACGTACACTTGATCGTACATATGAGTGCAAAAAAAAATGATGTGTTGTATTTGACACGAACGAGAACGCATTTAAGCCCTCTATTTATAAAAGTTAAGACATGATCCAAAGCTTAAATAATAACGGTTTATGGAACCTGATTACACCGTTACTCACCTAAAATGAAGTAACAGTCGAAACAATGGGCTGAGGCTGATGCAAGTGCTCCGAAGAATGCACCAACCGTACACTCGGCCGTAAAAGTTATAGCTGTTTTTTTGGGACTGTACTGAGTTTCTTCTTACCAATTATATTCGAAAAGCTAAAACAATAATGGGCATCGCTTTCAGATCAACTGGACGATACAATACAACACAACGCAAAAGGTCCTTTTAACCTTTATGTGACTGGGTAAAATAACACCTTCTAATGACGACGTAGGTACCCGGGTACCCCACGTTGTATATACGTTGCAGTTATACATATACGGGACAGTGGTGGGACAGTGGTGGGGAGACATAAACTGCGCTGTTATGAACAAGATTAGACCTGTCTGAAAATCAGTAACCGTCCATTTTTCGAAGTGCTCGTATATATTTTGTTCGCTACAGTACATACTAAATATTTTTAGTGATTTTGGTAATAACAAGTGCAAATTTTATTATTTTTATCGGAATGTGTGATAATACGCCTGTTCCTAGTTCGGGTTCATTTACAAAACCAAGATGGAGGAGAACCAGGTATGATATAGAAGTTAATATAATTACAAATCCTGTAAGAGTAAAAGTAATAGTAATAATAAGAACGTAATGTGATATTTTATGGTTTTCAGACTGACATCAGTAGAATTACTAGCAGCAACGGAAGAAGCATTAGAAGCAGAGCCATTTACTGCTTCGGATGAAGACGAATACATTCCGGAAATCGAATCTGAAGAATCTGATGCAGAAATAGAACCTGTAATCGAACAAGAGGTACCTTATTCAGATGAAATTAGTGATGAAGAAGAAACGCCTGCACAGCCTACTGTTTTAGTTGCTAAAGATGGAACTCATTGGACTAATACTCCATTACCACAAGCGCAGACAATTAGCTGAAATATCTTGCGCGAAAAATGTGGCGCGCCAAGTTTTAGTGCATTATATACTGCTAAAGAAACTTTTAAATCTATCATGTCCAATGAAATTTGTACTATAATTTTAAGGGAAACTAACAGAAAAGGCACACAAGTAACTGGAGATTATAATGAAAAACAAGCTCAAAAGTACAAAGATTCTAAGCGGCAACCACCATCACGAAAGGTTTTCAAGGCATTTACTGAAGAGGAATTCGATGCATTTTTAGGAATCCTAATTGCAGCTGGTAATAAATCTAATAAGGAACATATATCTGAAATGTGGGAACTTGAATCCTTACCTCTTATTCGTGCGGCTATGACTCGTGATCGCTTCAAAATGTTTTCACGATTTATTCGTTTTGATAATCAGAATACACGTGCTGAACGATCTAAAAGTGACAAAGCTGATCCAATTCGTGATATATGGATAATGCTAAATAGTAATTTAGAAAACAACTATAAGCCGCCTGAATGCATAACGGTCGATGAGCAATTATTTCCTTATAGAGGACATACAAAATTTACCCAATACATTCCTTCAAAACCGGCAAACTATGGGATAAAAATTTTTTGGGCTTGTGATGCGGCAAATGCTTATCCTTTACAAGGTAAAATTTATACTGGAAAACCACCAGACGATGAACGACAAGTGAATATTGGAGAGCGTACAGTTCTAGATTTAGTTACTAAATATAAAGGTTCTGGAAGAAATATAACGACAGACAAATTTTTCACAAGTTTACAGGTTGGCTCATAACCTAAATTCTTGGAACTTAACTTTAGTAGGAACCGTTCGAAAAAATAAAACTTTTCTTCCTTCCAATATGCAATCCAATAAAAGTAGAGTTATAAATTCCACTAATTTTGCATTTACTAAAAGAGCAACTGTATGTTCGTATGTTCCCAAAAAGAACAAATCTGTCATCCTATTATCATCAATGCATACAACAGGCAAAGTAGAACATACTGGTACTGCAAAACCCGAAATTATTAAATATTATAATAAAACCAAAGGCGGCGTCGACACGATGGATAAAATGTTATCAGAGTATACAGTAAAGCGTAGAACAAATCGTTGGCCCCTAGCATTTTTTACAATATGGTCGACGTTGCTGCACTAAGTGCATACATAATTTACACGGAGCACAATCCTAGGCTTACATCAACCGACCGACGACGGAGATTTTTGAAAGATCTTGCAAACGAGTTATGGATGTCTGCTATAATAACTCGAAGCAGTATTCCAAGAGTTTTGGGCAATCATTTTACACGTACATCACTAGAAATGGTTCTAGGACGCCAAATTACACAACCAGTCGTTACAGCAGTCAGAGATCAATCATCTCGAGATATTTCTGGGCGTATTTTGGTAGTTGGAAAATGTTACATTTGCCGGGAATTGAATCACAGACAAAGAAAAACGCGAAAAGCATGTAATTCTTGTTCAAAACCAGTTTGTAATGAGCATTCTGTTACTAAGGCCGTATGCGATACCTGTAACCAACAGGCAGTTTAATCCTATTATTATTTATTTTCGTTCTTTTTATACATCTTTTTTATAACATATATAAATAAAAAAATGTAAAAATGCTACTTTTGTTCTTTCACATCCATCCATATGTAATTTTAAATGGAGGTACCCGGTACCCATACCGGTCTTAGAGGTTGTAATAATTTCGGATGCCATTTTTTCGTTAAAAATTAAATCTAAATAACGAAGGATATATAATAAAATGTAATATAAAACAAGTTTAGAGATGTCACAGAATTTCCAAGCTCAGCAAGTTCAAACACAAAAAATATTAATATTTAAATCTGAAAAAGGCACCCGGGTATCCTTCCAGTCACATAAAGGTTAAAGAAGGAACGAATGCTTTCTCTTCTTCAAGATAATGCACGTGTCCACACTGACTGTTTCAATGACAAAAATTCTTGAACTACATTTCGAAATTTTGCTTTTGCCCCACCTGAAAACTTGCTTGGGTTGTGAACACATATTTTGAACAGCTTGATAAAGCCTTCTGTTCTAAAGAAACGAAAAGACTTGAATATCGCTAAAGTTGTGTTTTCGTATACAATGCTAGTTGTGAATAGCGCCAAAGAAAAAAAAGGGGTGAAAGATATATGTGAGTAATGCCTTCATATAAAAAGTCGCGATCCAACACAATTCGAAAACCGCTGTGTAAAAACTTTAGTGTAAGGTGTAAAAATATTCGAGTAATATATTTCGTGTAAATTTTACACCGTAATTTACACTAGAGAATATTTTACACTACCATCACTCTATTAAAAAATCATTTACTCTAGGTGGACTCAACAGGCCAAAAAGCACATTTCCGCGTAAATTATACACGTATTAGTGTTAAATAATTCGGTATGTATCGGTATGACATCGAAATAGGCACTACCTATTTCCAAAATAGGGGAAGTCACTAGTCAAGTATACTTGTGCCAGTTACCGTTACCTATTCTCATTCTTTTAAAAGAGAAACAATTGGTAAGTATTTTTTTACAGAATTTTATGCTTATAAGGTTCAACAAATACAACCAAATCAGTTAAATCTTGTTGCTTTAAATGAATTGCCTTGTAGAGAACCTTATAATCCAGGCGCGGCTCGCGATGATGTTCTGTTGAGGCACGTACAATGATCGAGTGCTTTGTGTATTCTCGTGTACTAACTGTAGCATTTTCTTAGTAAACACCGAAAACACTCGCATCATTATATGTGCCCCTACAGTGCGCCATCACGAGCCCCGCCTGCTATAATCTACCACCCGCCCAAGCTGAATGGTACTTAGTTCCAAAATATTATTTAAGGAATTAAAATTTACGATGCAGTGAGTTCTTCTTTTAAATCTTCTTTTAAAACTTTATGGCAAGAACCAACTGACAACCCGGTTTGTTGAGCAAGAGTTCTTACTGAAGTTTTAGGGGCATCAGTCATTATTTCTCTAACATTCCCAATCACTTCTTCTGTCCGGACTTTTGGTCGCCCACCACCCTCTTGGCGTCCCACACTACCAGTTTGTCGAAAAACTGGAACAATTCGGATTAGTGTACACTGAAAAGTATTATAATCAAAAGCAAGGTTGGGAAATTCATCTCGAAATTCTTCCAAACAAGCTTGAATTGAATACTTCCACTGGCCATCGATCTTTTGACCATTTCGAAAATATGCTTCAACCATGAATGCTTTGTGTACGTTAATAAATACCATTTTCAAAATTAAAAAATATAAATTAGTATCTTCGATATTAGATTCTGACAATTTTTGACAGACAACAGTGGACATTTAATAATTATTACAAATCAGATACTTAAGTAAAGATATACGATTTTTTGTTCAGAGCCCACTTGACTTCGAATGTTTCTGAACACCCGTTATATTTAAAAGGTTCGTTCTACGTCGACGCTTGTTATAGGAGCATATTTCAAATTAGAAATATCATCTATTACCAACTCAATATTTTCTACTGAATCACCACACAAGTTTTGGCAAGGTCCTTTAGCTTTTTAAAACCCTCATTTTTTCCTATTACATTAAAAAAAATTCATACACGGAGTCTCCCGCTCCTTCTTTAACATCAAAACATGACTTTTCAAATTTGTTTATTATTACAACGCTCTCGATTAGCGACATAAATTGTTATTACAACTGCAATATAGAAGTAGAAATAAAACATTAATTAGCTTTAATAAACGCGAACTGAGGTATTTCTTCACTCGAATACACGTTTTGGGCGTCTATCACAGTATGTGCATCCCTATCAAGATCCATAATAATTGTCTTTATTCCTTCATAATGATTTGCATGCGATTACTGGTTGAGGGAGAAGCGGAACACCGGGTAGATGTTGTCTGTAAAACTACTAAGGGAAAATGGTTTCTGACTTCTTCTGCAACACGATTTAGTCCGTGCGCCAAGCAAGTTGTGTGAATTCAATTTGGGTAAAAGATTTTTAAGTTGAAAGCTGCCTTCGCCATGTATGGTGCAGCATCCGTCAAAAACAATAGAATTTTCTCTGTTGGAATCGATTCCGGTAAGAAGAAAGTTGCCAGTTCTTCCTGTATAAACCTTGTTATTGTAAAATTATTTGCCTTTTCCAATTGTTTGAACTATGTATCGCCTAGTTTCATCTACGCATATATAAAGATAATTGTTTGCAACAACCTTCTTAATGCTATTCAATGTTTCTACATAAATACATCGAATATCATTTTTTCTTAACGTGCTCTCGTCGGGAATGTTATATTTGCTGATGTACTTTTGCAAAAATAACTTTACATTTAAATTGTTTAATTTATGTAGTGGAATATCTGCCGACACAAACATTTGACACAAATCTTTATTAAATTGTTCTTGTTTTTTTGGAAGTTGATGGCAAACATTGAGGTGATGTTTGCCGATTCTTCTTCGCCAATTTCATCTTTGTTAGTTTTGCAGCATAAGATGGAGTTTTCATATGTTGGTCGATTTACAACTTTCTCTCACTTGTAATCTGAAAAAAAAATATCACATCATCGGTTGTTTTCTTATAAAATAAATGTTAGTAAAAAATAAAAGAATAATTAATAACTTAATTAATTAACTAATAAGAGGAAATAAACTTAAAATTTTACTTCCAATCTTGCAGCATGCTACACAAAACACTTTTTCTCCATCCATACGCAATTCTGAATAAGGTGCAATCTAGCCAGGCACAGTCACTCTGTTCGGCATTTTTGCTATTATATATCACAACTCACTAGTTTACACTTCGAAAAGCCAACGTAAAATGACGTTTAAAATCAAATTACTTTCGAATATGGGAATAAATTTCTCCGAATAGCAAAGAAACACATATACTCGTAATTTTCTGGTAAAATGTATTTTTGTATTTATTTAGAAGTTTTAAGGTATTAGCTTTTCCTGGAATTTTGTCTCGGCCTGGATGTATGGGTAGAGCATTAATAAAATGCTATTTTTAATTTAAAGAGGGCTGTTTAATTTTTGTTTGTTACATCCAATTTTTAGTAATATTATATTACATATTTTTAGTAATGCCTATAATAAATTTGATTTAGTAAGTAAATAAAACTCGAATACTTAAAATATGCAAAAATGCTGAATTACTACAAAATATGCAAATAATATACAAAGTGCATATATTATTCAAATAAGCAAATTTATGCAAACTGCATATAATCCTGCTTCTAATTATTAAATAAATATACAATAAAAATAGATTACAAATAAATTTGTCTACTTTGTAAATTTCCTAGTATGACTTCACTTGACTAATACACAAAGTATAGTACCTAGCTAATAAAAAGTAAAATTTAAAGGTAATCAATTGTTAAATAATATCGAATAAAAAGTGTTTACCATAATATATCTTCTTTAAGGATGTACGTGAAATATGTATCCGTAAGTATGTTGAAATATATATATATATATATATACTAACGCACACATTTACTCAAATAATTTACTCTAAATTTAATATGCAATATCTGTTTTTACACTAATAATTTACTTTAAATTTAATAAGCAAAGAGTAAATATAGTTTTTGTCCTCGTACATTCACTGGGTATAGTACATTTTTTTAACAGTGGACCTTATTAAAAAGAACACTACATTTTACACTTTGGTGTTGAGTGGATATTTAATACTGTGAAGTGTAGAACCTATATACACACTCTCTACCGTAAAAAAAATATGATTTTTCTTTATTCAAGCAGCCTCATTCAAGCCCTGTCGCAGATAAATATACGGGCGTGAATACAGGTTTCCACCTCTAATTCATCAGTAATTCCATTTACCGACGAATTATATTGTTCTGTCGGTATTTGTCAGTACCACACACAAATTTAAAGAAAAAAAATTATGTGGAAACAATACCATACAAATAATTAAAAACCAGGTATCTATCCCATTGGACACGCTACATAAAGCTTTTGTTTTATGACCATTTTTGTTGTATTATAAACATACTAATTTTATGTAGGTGTAGGTTTCCGCGGTCGTTCTCTAGATGTAGATCTCGGTTTCCGGGTTGGAACCGCGTCGAAGTAGGCGTAATTGCCAACGTTTCGTCCACTGTTTCAAGGGACATCTTCAGCGCTGTACGTAGATGTTCGTCGTTTCGTAGTAGCTTGAAGAATGCTATGACAGAGACCGGCATTTATATAGGGGGGACCGGGTCAGATGGTGGCCTGCTATTGGCTGGGGACAATAAGCCAAATTAGCCAAATATTTATCTAACACGCTCAAACAATACACAGGTGATAGTAACTCTGCGATTAAAAATTCTCAACATTTTATAACTCGTTTACAGGATTTTTCCTTAGACACTAGTGATTTACTAGTTAGTTTTGGCGTTGAATCTCTTTTCACGAAGGTCTCGATCCCGGACACAGTGTCAATCATCTCCGACAATATAGCCGCCCACGGCAAACCAAATGATATATCCGAACTCGTAAATGTGTACCTCACTTCCACGTACTTCCAATTTCGAAACAAGTTCTATGAACAAGTGTCGGGAGCCGCTGTGGGTTCCCCCTTATCCCTGGTTGTCGCTAACATTTTTATGGAAGCGTTCGAACAACAGGTCTTAAGCTCCTTTCATTTAAAACCTAAATGTTGGTTTGGATATGTAAACGATACGTTCGCCATCTGGCCGCATGGGCGGCAGTCTTTAGATGAATTCTTACTTTTTCTAAACTCCCAGCACCGTGACATTCGCTTTGCCATGGAGGTGGAATCAGAGGGAAGTCTCCCGTTTTTAGATGTCTTAGTGACCCGCAATATCAATGGCAAACTGGGCCACGCGATTTACAGAAAACCGACTCATACGGACCGATATCTAAACGGGTTTTCTCATCATCACCCGGCACACAAACAAGCGGTCATCAATACTCTTGTACATCTTGCGTTTTCTATCTCGGAACCTGCTTAAGTTCAGAGGGCACTACTCTCTGAACTTAAGCATGTTTCTAACACCCTACTCCAGAATAATTATAACGCCCACGACATACGCCGTACTATAGTGACATCGTAACCCCAAACCTCGAAGCGAACCCGATCCTAACATCAGCACCGCCTTCTTACCATATATTCATGGTATCACCGATTATATAGGAAAGGTTCTACATAGAAATAAAATCAAAACTGTCTTCAGACCCCATTCTAAAGTTTCGGACCTCTTACCCTCGGTTAAAGACAAAATATCTCCGCTCCAAGCACAAGGAGTGTATCGCATTCCGTGTTCGTGTAGCAGTGTGTACATTGGCGAAACTAAGCGGCCAGTCGATGTGCGTGTGTCCGAACATGAACGTTGTACTAGACTGTTACATATAGCCGGTTCAGCGCTGGCAGAACACAAACTCGACTCCAGTCATCAAATTCTATTCAAAGATGTCAAGCTTCTGTCCCGTGAATCCCATTATTTCCCTAGGAAAATCCCTGAATCTATTGAAATTTACAAACATCCCCGCAATGTCAATAGAGACAATGGCTATACGTTACATCCGACGTGGCAAACTCTACTGAACTCTACTAAGAATTACCACGCCCATACGACGCATGCTATTGGCTCATTGTCCCCAGCCAATAGCAGGCCACCATCTGACCCGGTTCCCCCTATATAAGTTGTGCCGGTCTCTGTCATAGCATTCTTCAAGCTACTGCGAAACGACGAACATCTACGTACAGCCCTGAAGATGTCCCTTGAAACAGTGGACGAAACGTTGGCAATTACGCCTAACTCGGAAACCGAGATCTACATACTAATTTTACTTTTAAAAGAGGTTTAACGTACAAGCTATTTCATTTTAATCACATTTTAATTAATGCGGCATTGGATATTATTGATATCCACAAAAAAAAACATTGGAAAATATCAACTTTGCTATTTTTATTAATAGGAACTTATATTAAACAAATCGTCTAACCAATACATACTTAGGAATTGCATCGATTTTTTTGCAGATCAATGAACTTGAATTACAACTGTAGTTTGGTAAATATAGAATAAACACTTTAACTAGATATTGGCCCTAAAAATTGGAAATTTTTGATGAATTACAAATAAATTTCTTTTTTCATTTTCAGTTAGACATTTATACGTGTTCTTCAGATTCGCACAGCTCTGACGCTATTCAGCGATAACCCTGTATAGACTCACTAATTCCTGAACCTCCCCCGTACTATCGTGTATATATTGTGCCATCCAAACCTTCATAAACTCGATTTTCTAAAATAAAATTGCTTTTTAAATACTTCGAATAACTAGTAAACATATTCTCTTTTACTATTAAGAAATTGAAGATTTGATAAGTAAAAATATTTTTCAAGAAATAAATAAATCAAAATAAGTTATCATTTCAGCTAGATTCCGATTTTTTAAAAATTTGATTGACAACTACTTCCTTTATAATCGTTGTAGCTCTAAAGTTATTTTTAGGTTTCTTTTTATTTGACAGGAAACATTTGTAAATGTCTTCAATTTAGTGTCTTTTCTCGCAATTTCCTTCGATTTTCACGCAGTAATATTTCTATACCTACATGTGCAACGATTCTATATATTAAATACGCATTTTGGAAAAAGAAATTCGCAATAAATAAAATTAATTGAGAATTGAAATTCTAATTTCTTCATTTCTAAAATTTCTTAATTTCTTAAATATATAAACGTATGAAAGATCATTTCCGTAAATTTTGTCAAAATAATAGGTAAAGGGTCTACCAATAAGAATGATTTAACTTTAACTTGGTATAAAATGAAAACGAATTGATATGTTTCTATGAATTATATTTTATTTTGTAATATATTATATAACATAATGTTTTAAATAAGACGTCATTAAGATGGCCACCTCGGCTGCGGCGACAGACTTTTAGACGACGAACCCAATTTTCAATCACTTTTTCCAACAAGTTGGGCTGAATTTCGCGAATAACTCGGGTGATGTTGACTTTTAAGTCATCGCTGGTTTGCGGATTGTTAGTGTACACCAATGACTTTACATATCCCCAAAGAAAAAAGTCCAGGGGCGTAAGATCGCACGACCTTGGCGGCCAGTTGATAGGACCATGTCGCGAAATTATTCGCTCCTCAAAACGTTCTCTCAATAAATTCATTGTCTCTCGGGCAGTGTGCGATGTTGCGCCATCCTGTTGAAACCACTTCTGTTCCAGGTCTCCAGTATCAATTATAGGCCAAAGAAAGTTTGTTATCATGTCGCGATAGCGCTCTGCATTCACTGTTACAGTATGCCCATCTGCGTCCTCAAAAAAGTAGGTACCGATAATTCCGCCGGCATGCAAACCACACCATACAGTAACTTTCATAGGGTGTAATGGCCTCTCGACTAGTTGCTGGGGATTGTTCTCATACCAGAAACGGCAATTTTGCGTATTGACAACACCATTAAGCCAAAAATGTGCCTCATCTGAAAAGATTATTTGTTTACCAAAATCGGCATTTTGTTCTAGCTGCAACAGCGCCCAATCGGTAAACGTTCTCCGCAAACCAAGATCGGCAGGCTTCAATTCTTGGGTTAGAATCAACTTATACGGATGTAGCCCCAAATCTTTCTTCAAAATGCGCCACGTTGACATCGGTGAAAAGCACAATTGCTGAGAACGGCGCACAACGGACACATTAGCATTCGCATTCACGCTTTCCCTTACAGCAGCGATATTTTCAGCACTCCTTGCATTTCTTTGTCGTGTCGGTGGCTTACTATCCAGGAGAGTGTAATCCCGTTCAAACTTATCAATTATGCGCCTGATAGCGAGCTCGGAAGGCCGTCCACGTTGGCCAAAATCTCCTCGAAGAGCACGATAACAAGCTCTAACCGATCGCGCATTTTCGTAGTACCTTTGTACGATAACTATACGTTGCTCTTTAGTTAATCGATTCATCGTGAAATGTCAGAGTATACTAAGAACAATTGACGTTTTATTTGCGTTATGACAGTTAACACTGTGCACCTATGACCGTCGAAAGTTCTATCACTCCTATTGGTAGACCCGTTATTATACTTCTGACATGTTGTAATCGTTTGTTTTAGAATAAATATAACTTCTGTCAATAGTTTCTTTTGGAATTCCTAAATCCCATCTGGCACCAATTAAAGATCACAGGACCAAACTAGTTTAAACAATTGTCTCGTTTACTTGGTACATTTTTCACAACAACAATACCATTTTGCTCCGCTTAACTTTAATCTGTATTAATCGTGCCATAGTGTCCGGACTAACTTTCAATATCAGTGGAAACAAACTATAAAAGATTCACATAATTTCTTCAATACTTTATTATACTCGCCACAAATTACAAAAACGTAAGCTTTGCTTCAAAATTACATATATGTACTAATTTTAGTACCATTTTTTATTGGTCGAACTCAATTTTTATTAAAGAAAAGTCTTTCTTTGGAGACTGTGGTTAGGTAAAAACTCAAAAAAGGTATAAAACCCCTTACCACAATTAATAACCGTATCCTAAATACGTATTTCGACAACTAAGTTATCATCATACACAATTGGCTCCACACACAACAGACATTGCTTCTTTTTCCAGTAATAGCATTGAGAAATTGTCAACTCGTGGGGAAAAATGCGTAAACAAAGGTAGAAAAATAAAATATTTTTTGTTACTTTTCTTTCATCAATAATTTTTCTAAAATTATGATCGTTTAAATTTGAACGCCCCTTGTATATAGTTGGCAAGGTGGAAATGGTTCAGATTTTCTTCATCGTTGTCAATTTGGTTATTTTTTCATTCGAGTTCAAAATAGTCTTTCCTGTCCTCGACTACATTTAAACGATAATATGACAATGTTTCCAGTCAGTCTTTTATAAACAAAAAACATTCAACTGCCTATTGGGTTCTTAACTTCTCCCATGTGATAGAAAATATGACCTGATTGTAGGGTCTTTCGCCAATTAGTTCTCCATTTCGATAAGTTTCTTTCCGGGTAGAGAGGGTTTACACGTTGAAAGTTACAACTATCAAAAGTATTTGTATCATAAAACTTTCCTATTAGATTCTTCTTGCTCTTAAAATTCTGACAACAAACTGTTAAAGGCCTAGGATTCTGAATTTATTGTAATCGCGCTCACCTAAGATAATATGTTTGAGATGCTTAATACATAGAGTGTAATAGTCAAGAAAACACACTTAGGTGCCTATTGGAAAAGGCAAGGAAAAAGATAAATTTGTTGTAGATAGGATTAAGGTTAGAACATTCCCCACTGATACTAAGAGAAAAGAGAAAGATGAGTATCACTTTCTGGAGTAGACTTAACCTCCACCAGGTCTACCTACTGCTGCATCTATAATGGTGTATAAAAAGAACATATAAATATGTAGATACATTAAATACATACACGAATTCGATAGAATAACGATTAATGCACAAATAAAGGATACTTCAACGTAGCTAAAAGGGAACATATTTGATTTTTCATATGCATAAATTCTAGTGACATACTAACAAATGTCAGTAATAGTTGTCAGTTCTGAGATTCGTATTGTTCAGTTTAATTTCTTTTCAAAGTTTTTCAATGACTTGCAATTTAGAACATAAGACTTGTATGGGTTATCCAGTACATAGCTGCATTATTATATATGTTAAAGAAGTAATGGAAAATAAACCAAAAACATCTATTCCACAATTAAGTTATTGTTAAAAGATGTTTATCCACGAAGACTGCAATTCTGTAAATGGTTTATAAACATGAACGACAATAAACAACTTTCACTGAAGTATTTTCCAATGAAGCATGATAAATACAAGTCTTTAGTGTATTGAAAATCTACATGCAATTATTGACAAAACGCTACATTAAAAAAAATGTTTGGGCAGCATTAAATCAAAGACGAATAACTGGCCCATTATTTTTTCTAGTAACAACACTCGAAGATTAGCATAGAAATTCTACAACCAGTTATTGACTAATAGATGATGCATGATAATGACAATATTAAAAATTCATATTTTCAACAAGATCATGCTACAGTAGAAACACTGAATTTTTTAAGGAAAGTTTTTGATGATAGTATAATCAGTCGAATACAGAAATTCATTGGCATACACATTCGTACAATTTAATACCGTGTGATCTCTTCTTGTGCCCTTATCTAGAAAACGCAGCATATTTCAAACGCCTGTATTTAACCTAAATGTTATGAATTGATATTTGTTATTTGCGGATAATCAATATCGAGTATTTCTTGCAAGCAAGTTATAAAATATGGAAATAACTGTTAATCTTGTTTTAAAACTATATGATAAGAACCAACTGACAATTCAGTTTGTTGAGCGAGAGTCCGTATCGAAATTTTCGGAGCATCAGTCATTATTTGTATACCTAACATTACCAATCACTCCTTCTGTCTGGACTTTTGATCACCCACTACCTTCTTGTCGTTTCACACTTCCTGTTTGTCGAAAAACTGAATGAATTCTATTGATTGTCTTCTGAAAGTATTATAATCAAAAATTAGGTTAGAAAATGCATTTTGAAATTCTTCTATACAATCTTTAATGGAGTACTTCCATTGACCATCAATCTTTCAGCCATTTCGAAAATACAATACAAGTATGGCTGCTTTGCATACGTTATTAAATATCATTTTAAAATGCAAAAATGACCAACACTATTTTTGATATCGAATTATGCCAATTTTTGACAGGCAACATTTGACATTTAAAATTTAATATAAATCAATAGACTTAAGATAGGACAGGACATACGATTTTTTGTCCAGAACCAACTTACTGTCGGATTTTTCTAAATACCCGTTAGTTTCTAAATTAATTCATTTCATTAGTTCTGAAATAGTAATATTACCAACATAATAAATTTCGTAATTGTTAAAATCACTAAATTGACATTCTTTGTCATTTTAGTCCATGTATTGGATTATAATAATAATTTATAATAATTATTATAAACAAATTGAATTTTACAGTGTAAATACATGATTCGAAGGGACCATACATTTCCTACCACTTCTTATTCAGACAACGCACCCCAGACGGGCAGGAATAATGATAAAGATATGTTACATCTGAAATGCCCTGTGGTTTGTCTCGTAAGAAATCAAATAAAAAAATTAGATAAATGCGTGATTGAAGATTTGGAAGAAATTAAACGGTAAGTTTAATAAGTTTTTTGTGTCGTTTTTCTAAAAAAATATTTCGAAATTTACGCAAATTTTAAACGCTTATAGACAAAAATATATTAATACTATCCAAATTCTTCATTTAACACATAAAAAACGTATGAATTTTGAATTAAAGAAATTGATTTTTTTAAGAATATTTTACTTTTAGAAATAAACTAGAATATGCATGTGTCCATCAATGCTTGTTTTTGCAACTATACGAAGGCTGATCCCTTTGCTCCGTCCCTAACCCATTTATAAACCAAAACATTTATCTTCACGTCGCATTGTAACCTGCTATGTATAGACTAACGTTTGAAACTTACTACTAGTCTGAACCTGTTAAATCGTGCCTACAGTAGACGCCCGATGTCGAAAGTCTCATTTCAATATCAAAATAGATCGTGTCGAGCAACGAGCGGTGATTAAATAATTACGTTTAAAAAAAGATGACCCCAACTCAAACATCAAGATTTGGTGGATACATTAGGGGAATCTGCAGTATCATATGACATAGTTTAAAGGTGAGTTTAAATGTCGTAGACAATCGTTTACAGATGAACATACAGGTGGAGCGCACACAGCCGTCACTACCCAGCAAACTATTAAAAAGGTCCATGGTCTCTTGCTGCAAGATCGACGTGTGGCTATTAAACAAATAGTTGAAGATACTGGTCTCTCATACCATGTGGTATATAACATAATTACACCGAATTGAACATGAAAAAATTGTTTGCAAGATGGGTACCACGAATGTTAACAGATGCACACAAGCAAACTCAAAAATAAATTTGCAGTCGATATAGACACGACAAAGATTAGTGACAATTTATGAGTCCATGATCCGTCATTATGATGTAGAGGCCAAAATACAGGAGTGGACACATTGAGATTCACCACCGCCAAAAGAATTCAAGATGCAACCTTCAGCACCAAAGGCAATCCTATCCATATTTTGGATTGAGACACATTGAGATTCACCACCGCCAAAAGAATTCAAGATGCAACCTTCAGCACCAAAGGCAATCCTATCCATATTTTGGGATGCTGAAAGCATAATTTTAGTAGATTTCCTGCGGAAGGGGGCAACAATTACAGGTGCTTATTATGCCAATTTAATTTCCAAATTACGTGAGTTGATAAAAGAAAAACGTTGGGGGAAGTTGCGCAAAGGCGTTCCCTTGCATCAGGATAACGCACCCGTCACAGGTCCGCCTCTGCAACATCTGCAATAGCTCAATCAGGCTTCGAATTAGTTGAGCATCCGCCATATTAGCCAGATTTGGCCCAAGCGGTTACCAACTGTTTCCAAAACTTAAAGAACACTTGCGTGGTAAACGATTTCCGTCAGATAATGATATGGTATATGCGGTAAATCAGTGGTTTGCGTTTTTTCCGAGAAGCATTAAAAATGCTAGAACATCGATGGAAAAAATCTGTTAACCTTAATGGAGATTATGTTGAAAAATAATAGTAAGATGTTTGCCAGTTTTTTATTGTGAGTGGGTCAGGAGTGGACCAAAGGGATCCACCCTCGTATATATTTTGTTTAATATCTTCTAATGCCAGGAAAGATTTAACTAGTTATGAATCTCTGGCTCAAACTGAGCGTATACTGAGACACAGTAGATGCAGGTGACGCAGTAGAGCTCAGGACAGATTTTTGTAGCATACCCACTTATGTATAGTATATTTCAAGTTATAAGAAATGCCTAAGGGTTTGGATAATTATTTTATTGTGGCCTCTTTATACAGTTATTAGGAACTGCTATGTATTAAATGGATGAACCGTAACAGAAAATATTAGGGGCTTGTGGAATAATTTACAAAATTTTTAAATATGGCATTCAAACAAGAAAAAGGAAAAGCGATAAAGGATCCTCAAGGAGAATTCCAATGTGGCAAGTCGATATTATTTGTCAAGCTATTTATAATATGTATAGACAAACTCAAGTTCCTATAACCAAAATCTATACTTTATACGTCTCTGGTTTCCATGCCGATAATGTAATCACTAAAGTAATCAGTTAATTAAAGTATTTTCACATCAAAAAGCTATTTTTCTTATAATTTGAAAACGACTATAATTTACAATTCCCTGGTATACTAGTGAGATAGGCGCATCCGTTTTGTTTGTCCTGTGCAGGATTGGCTTTATACGCTTAACCTCATATTCAAAATATTATAACCTATAACTTCCTAAAATAGTTTATCTTAAATATCATGAGGTATAGCAAACGCCAATTAAGTTGACGCGAGGAGGGGTAAGTTCGCGCAGGATTAAAAGTAGTGGGGAGATTTGTATTTGGTTTTACATCAAATGTCAGATAATTCTAACCTCTGAGCGTGTATCACTTTATGATCCCTTAGCAAGGACAGTATGTTCCGTCAAACGTCAATGACAAATGTATTCTGATAATTACTTGAGTAGTGGGGGTGCACGTTTTTAAAAACGGCTTCTGCGCACCCCCTCCTCGCGCCAACTTAATTGGCGCTTTTAAATTTCTTGGCGACCTATTCAATGTGACTTTTGGTAACCACTCCATAATCTTGTCGATAAACTAAAATTTAAAGATGTTGGTTAAAATTCATGTTTATTTGAGTTGTTATTTTGGATATTTTCATCGTTTGAAGTACATATTTATGTTATTCTTCAAACAACGGAATTATAATGGAAATATTTGAAATAAAAAAATTACATAAATCCTTCAAACTACCGATGGAAATAGAGTAAATAACAACTTAAATAGTATTCCACCGTCATTAATCTCACATCATAACAAAACCAAAAAACATGTGATTTATTTATTTTTTTTTTATCAAAATACTTATCTAATTTTAAAAAAATATCGCTAGGTATCGATTTAAAATTTAGGGTTTCTGCGTACACAAACTTACACAAATTGATGAATGTTGGTTTATAATTGCTCGAAGAATTTTAGTTTTGCATGTGAATGGAAGGCATTTCATCCGACTAAATAAAAAATGGGTAACCTGTTTTACTTTTGCTGGCAAGGCAAATTAAAGCAACTAAACATAACCTCCATTTTCCACGTGGCCTTTAGTCACAACTTTATCTCTAAATAAATCAAATAGAATCACTTCACATACACTACTATTATATTAATTAATTAACATAAAATCAAATATAGGTGTAATAACAATCATGTAACCACATTTTTTACGTTTAACATCTAATTTTCTTTTTGAAGAAATTCATAATTTCATATTATTTTCAGATGTAAATCCATGGCAAGTTATTTATGGAAAAACAGATTTACAATATTATTAGCAGTTTTACCTATTCTATTGTGGTTGGCTCTAATTTATGGTGCCTTATCAGGAGCTACTCTTTGCTGTGGAAATACAAGCGAAATTTATACTTATAATAAGACCAATTTCTTTTATTAAAATGCTGATTAAGATACCTACTGCAAATCATTTGTAATTAATATAATTATGACATTGGTATGCTTTTAATTTGTAAGTCTAAATAATAAATATTGAGTATTTCTGAAGTATGAATTTCTTTCAACAGGCAACCATTATAATTCATGTGCATAGTGGGTGGCCTATACAAATGATATAGAAATACAGCAATATTCCAAACGTTTCTTTAAAAAAGGAACACAGATAAAAATTCCGTAAATTTTATTCAACGAAAATAAATACATTTTACTGAAAGAAAAATCCTTTTAGTTACTATCTAATAAACACACAAAACTAAAGAAATGCTAACAGAGCAATAAAGAAAATTCGCATTTTATTCAGGAAAAATATTTGAACATAAAACTCGTTGATTAAGATATTAAATAAATTTACAAGAGACCAAAGTAAGTTTCACTATAGCAACGAAAAAGACAGCAATTTTATTTGAAGCATTAACTTAAATTTAATCGAATGAGATTTGGTTTTTATTTTTCCTCACACCATTCATTTTCCTTTCGCACTTGCTCTTCTTCCGAGGCAGTGAAGTCATTTTTAATATTGAACGTCTTTCTTATTTCTTCTGGTGTTTTACCTTTAATCATATTTGCGACAGTTTTACAAGTTACGTCAAGTAATCCCTTGATATCAAGATAATTTGCTGCCAAGATGAGTTCAAAAAGTGTACCCTGATCAACTTTCAAAAAATCAGCATCCCATGATGATATATCGTCAGTACGTTTCTCTTTATTTTCATCGTCTTCAGGTGGTGGAGGATCATCTTTGTGATATGTTGCCCACTGAATAACCTTCCTTAGTATGGCTGAATTAACATTTGGTAAAGGAACTGAATCCTCCTCTTCTTCATCCATACCCAAATCCTCTAACATAGTTTTAATTGTGACGGAACATTTGGCAATTTCAACATCAACTTCAAATATTTCCCCATCAGAAGATTGAAGTTTAATGTTAGGCATCTAAAAAAAAAAATAATGCATTATATTTTTTGTTGCAAGAAATTTATTAATTGAATTGATTCGGCTTTTACTTGATGAAGGTCCATAATTTAAAATGGAAATAAAACTAGTAGTTAAAGTTTTTGTTAATATTTGTTCGTATCGTAACGACAATTGCTTCGCTAGCATAGTGGCTTGATTAGGTACTTACTAGAGAACGTTACAAGCTAACATCGGGAAACATAATTAATTCATTTTCTTTTTTATGCATACCTATGTTAGTTTATAAGGTGCTCTAGTGCGTACCTGGCGAAGCCACTGTAATTGTCGTTTTACAAACAAATAATATTAATAATGTGAAGATTGTAACTATTTAGGAACTAATTAATTTTCACACAGTGTGCAATGAAATTGTAACTTACTGTAAAATCTATGAGAAGATTCCAACGAATTCAGACAAATTATAATCAGTAATATTTGACAGAACAAATACAACACTGAACCAATGGCCGTTGATAAAACAGTCGAGTTTTGCCTGCGCTACGCAGTTTGACATGCGTCATGGCTTCTCAAGATTTTAATTTTAAAATAACGCGGCATATTGATTATTTTTAAAATTATGAATATATATTAAAAGTATAATTGTCAAACACATAAATATAATTAAATATATAAGCTTAATGTAATGAAATAAAATTATCTTTATTAATATGAAACATTTTAAGTGAATAATAGTTAAATGTTAACTTATTAACGTTCTCTATTTTCCAAATACATTTAAATATAAGTATTATACTCTTATATTCATAAAATTCGCGTACACCATTTAAATCAAGTAAACATTTTTTATTAGTTTTTTTTATCGTTTAAAAACGGACTTTCTGTAATTTAGACAAAAGTTATTATAAAGGTTATGTGTTTTTAGAATGTTCCTGTTCCCATATTCTTTTAATTCTTAAAAGTGGGCTCTTATTGTAATGGAAATGAAGTGCAATATCACCAATTGACCAACCTTCTTGAGTTTTTGCTATAATAAAATACTTTTTTTGTTCGGAAACTTTTGGTATTTGCATTTTTGATTAACTTGTCACGGTATGACGTTAATAAACGTCAGAAAAATACAAAATTGAATGGGAAAAATGTATTTTTCTATTTTGCGTTCGAAATGAACTCATTATGAAACCAAAAACAGTATCGAAATGAGCTCTATTTCGATACACTTTTTTTCATTTTTCAATGTTGGCGTTGTTCGAATACGGAAATAAATATCATTGCTGTCATATGATTTTAAGAATTTATGTACATTTGACAGATATGATATATATTCGTATTTTACACAAACAACGCATGTTGTATACAATTGACAACAACATATATATGTTTCTATGTCACTCATGTTTATATTTTTAAATGAAATATCAAGTAATGTTAACGAAAATTAATAAATAATATGTAATATAATATACTTCGCGGATAGCAAGATTTAAATTTGAAAATGTCAAGTATCAATGTGACCAACAGCATGCTTTATATAAAAATTAAACTCTGAACTTTCAAATTAAATAATTCCAATTTAAGCAATTTATTAATGTAAAAAACGCCAAAATAGAAAAAATAGTATAAAAAACTCGTTTCATAAGGCCTTTTGCCGCACTCGCTCTTTAGAAAACTCGCCGCAAGCGGCTCGTTTTCGAAACTGATCTCGTGCGGCAAAATGGTGCCTTATGAAACTCGTTTTTTAATATACTATTTTCTATTTTGCGTTCGAAATGAACTCATTATGAAACCAAAAACAGTATCGAAATGAGCTCTATTTCGATACACTTTTTTTCATTTTTCAATGTTGGCGTTGTTCGAATACAGAAATAAATATCATTGCTGTCATATGATTTTAAGAATTTATGTACATTTGACAGATATGATATATGTTCGTATTTTACCCAAACAACGTATGTTATATACAATTGACAATGACATATATATGTTTCTATGTCACTCATGTTTATATTTTTAAATGAAATATCAAGTAATGTTAACGAATATTAATAAATAATATGTAATATAATATACTTCGCGGATAGCAAGATTTAAATTTGAAAATGTCAAGTATCAATGTGACTAACTGTATGCTTTATATAAAAATTAAACTCTGAACTTTCAAATTAAATAATTCCAATTTAAGCAATTTATTAATGTAAAAAACGCAAAATAGAAAATAGTATATTAAAAAACAAGTTTCATAAGGCACCATTTTGCCGCACGAGATCAGTTTAGAAAACGAGCCGCGATAGCGGCGAGTTTTCTAAAGAGCGAGTGCGGCAAAAGGCCTTATGAAACGAGTTTTTTATACTATTTTTTCTATTTTGCGTTTTTTACATTAATAAATTGCTTAAATTGGAATTATTTAATTTGAAAGTTCAGAGTTTAATTTTTATATAAAGCATGCAGTTGGTCACATTGATACTTGACATTTTCAAATTTAAATCTTGCTGTCCGCGAAGTATATTATAATTACATATTGTTTATTAATTTTCGTTAACATTACTTGATATTTCATGTAAAAATATAAACATGAGTGACATAGAAGCATATATATGTTGTTGTCAATTGTATACAACATACGTTGTTTGTGTAAAATACGAACATATATCATATCTGTCAAATGTACATAAATTCTTAAAATCAAATGACAGCGATGATATTTATTTCTGTATTCGAACACCGCCAACATTGAAAAAAAGCGTATCGAAATGAAGCTCATTTCGATACTGTTTTGGGTTTCATAATGAATTCATTTCGAACGCAAAATAGAAAAAATAGTATAAAAAACTCGTTTCATAAGGCCTTTTGCCGCACTCGCTCTTTAGAAAACTCGCCGCTATCGCGGCTCGTTTTCTAAACTGATCGCGTGCGGTAAAACGATGCCTTATGAAACTTGTTTTTTAATATACTATTTTCTATTTCGGTGCTATAAAGTGCACTTTTCGACACCCGTTTGGGTTGCATAAAGTATTACTTTTTCGCACGCAAAATTTTGTTTTTAGATGTTGGTCATTGCATAAATCAATCTAAATTTTAACCTTAAAATGACATATAACACCGCCGATTTTCGAATATTTAAAATGCTCTAGTTAAACATCAATGCTACCAACTTCAAAAAAAGAAAATTTCTACAATTTTCGTACAAAACATGCCTCTTATTTTAAGTCTTTTTGAACTTTTAATGTCCGAAATAGAAAAAATAGTATAAAATACAGGTTTCATAAGACCTTTTTGCGCACTCGTTCATTAGAAAACTCGCCTACGGCTGGTTTTCTAAACCTTGAATTATGTCTTATGCAACTTGTACTTTAATATGTAACTATTACGTGTAGTGACAAAGTTTGGAACAAATGACACTGGTTTTTGCATAATGACCAGAGAGCGGACGCGAGCGAGTGATGATTCATAGCCTATAGGCGACGTTGTTGGTATTCTTCATACCAATTACCAACCATACTTAATTGCAACTAAAATATTGCCGGTTGTAAATGGTGAAACAGTGCCAGAAGTAATTGATCAATGTATTTATAATATTCTGTCTAGGATAACAACTATAAAGACAAGATGCTATTATTTTTGATTGATGCGGCAGCTTATATGTTAAAAACAGAGAAGTTATTAAAGCAATCTTATCCCAATATGCTACACGTTACCTGCGCACCACATGCTACACAGTGTATGTGAATACATCAGGGGTCATTTTCCAAATGTTCATAAGTTAGTTTCATCATTTAAAAAGATATTTCTCAAAGCTGAGACAAAAAGTTAATGCCATATTTAGCAGAAATCCAGATTTGAATATATTATATAAATTCTGCAGAGCCGATTGAAAAATCTATACATTCAAAGTATGGTGCACTTTTTCAACATGTTAAGCACGCACCCATCACCAGTTGTGATGTGGAACGGACATTTTCTATTTTTAAACACGTTTTAACATGTGAAAGAATGGGCCATTTGGGCAGGAATTCCAACGATGACATGAGTGATGCGGTGTTTCAAATCGTCCAAGTTGCCAGGCTTCCTGGAGTAGACTCGATCCTTGAGCATTCCCCACAGCCAAGAATCGCATGGCGGTAGGTCTGGTGAACGTGCTGGCCATGGGAGAGGACCATCTCTACCAATCCGGCGTTTACTTAACTTATCATTTAGATAATCCCGAACCATCAGACTGTAATGGGCAGGGGCGCCGCCTTGATGAAAGTACCCTCGCTGGAAAATAGCAAGTGGTACGTTCTCCTCCATGAACGTGCTGAGCATGGCAAGGTAATTCCCTCCCCTGACGGTCTGTTCAGCAAAAAAGAAGGTCCAATCATTCCAAATTTGCTCACGGCACACCAAACGTTCACCTTGGCGGAATCCCGCATGTGCTCCCGAACCTTCTTCGCGTGATCGGTCGCCCAGGTGACACAGTTGTGCTTGTTCATACGACCACTGATGTGGAATGTTGCTACGTCAGAAAACATGAACAGAATGTCAAGCTCCATATGCACCATTTTCAAGAGAATTTGTGAAGCACTAACACGTACTTCCTTGTCCGCGTTTGTGAGCTGTTGCACAATCTGCAAGTGGTATCTTCATTCCTAAATTATGATGCAATATTCTAATCAGGGACCTTTGCGAAAGTTAGTTTCTAGAGAAAGTCTGCTCGTGAACTTGGTTGGGCTGGCTACCATCGCTTCCTGGACTAGGATGATATTCTCTTAAGTTCGGACAGATCTCTTTCTACCGCTGTTCCCCTTGCAATCGTCTTGCACAGACCCCGTCCGGACAAACTTCTCGTAGATCCTACCAATTGTCAGACGTGATGGTGCATCCCGTTCGGTCCAGGCCTTGAATTCTTCTTGTACAATGCTTGGGGACTGAAAGATCTCCATCCAGACAGCTATCTTTCTTCGTTCTTCAATGGAATATCGGGGCGTCATATTTTAATCTGCGAAAAAAAAAATTAGTCTCCCATACAATGTTAACATCTTTTTGCCTCACCTTGTATTAGAGGTTGATATTATTAATATAATAATTATTTTATTACCTATAAAGTTTAGTACAATAATTTCATCTTTCAAAGCAGAAACGCATGTTTAAGGGCTTAATTTAATAGCTTATCTTGCATATTTGCATGCATTTTCTTAACTTTCTTAGTGCATATTTTCCATGCTCTAGTTATAAGTAGAGAACGAATGCAATTTCCATAAAACGCAATCGGCAATTGGAATTGTGTATAACGTCGCTCAGTACATCCCGGCGTAATTCCTGGTCTCGCAGCGATAACAATAGACAACCCAGCTATTGTATTCAGAGAATATAGTGTTTTCAGTGGTGTCGTGTACGTAGATAAAATAAATAAGTTTATCGTATTTCGTAAGAGAAATAGCACGTACATTCCTTTTCTTTTCATTTAAGCAACTTCTTCCAATTATTTTCACATAAGTGTGCATAAAATTTCGTTATTTAATTTCGTTTATTTGGATCTAGAATATTCTTACTTTTTCAGACAATGGAAGAGCGTCGAGAATGGCATCTTGAAACAATGGCGAGTTGGATTGAGGGCCATACTGATTGTATGTTCATTGCCAGTGATTCCAAAATTTAATGTGAAGTGTGTGAAACGCTATTGAAAAATTGCAATAAATCAACCGTAAAACGTCACGTAGGATCGTTAAAGCACGAAAAAAAATTGAACCCGTTGGAATCTGACAATTTTAACGAAGAACTCTGTGAAACTTTTATGGCAGCTAATATTCCATTATTTAAATTGAACAATCCAATTTTTAAGACATTTCTGAAAAAATATATTGGTCGAAATGTTCCTGATGAATCAACTTTACGCAAATAATATGTTTCTAGGTGCTATACGAGAACAGTAGAACGCATTAGAAGCCATCTTTTAAATCAATACATATGGATAAGCGCCGACGAAACGGTGGATATGTTAGGACGCTGTGTGGTAAATGTTGTAGCTGGTGTACTACATCCAACTATTCCCTATAACTCATATGTAATAGCAACAAGTGTTATAAATAGAGTTGATGCGGAAACAGTTGCTGAAACCATTAAGGAGAATATGCAAAAAATGCTTCATTCGGACGCCACGTACAAAGAAAAAATACTTTTATTTGTCAGTGATAGTGCTGCGTATATGTTAAAAACAGGCAGACTATTGAAGAAAATATCCTAATATGCTGCATATTACTTGTGTAGCACATGCTCTCCACAGAATCTGTGAATATATCAGAGACACTTTTCCGGAAGTTGATAGACTTGTATCAGCTTTTAAAAAAGTTTTCAGAAAAGCACCATTGAGAGTAGCTCTTTTCAGGGAAAAATTTCCATCTCTGTCACTGCCTTCCACTCCAGTAATAACTAGATGGGGAACATGGCTGGAAGCTACTAGTTATTATGCTGAGAATTTCGATAGTCTAAAACATTTCGTATCACTGCTAAAGGAGGATGCTAGAAGTATTGGTGAGTGCAAGGAGCTCACACAAATCCCAAATTTAAAAAAAAATCAGTTGTACTTTCTTCACGAACACTTTGGAAAATTGCCAAAACTAATCACTTATTTTGAAAATCGAAATCTCAAATTAAATGACGGATTAACCACATTAGATGTGGCTGTTAATAATTTGAAAAGTATTCCAAGTGACTTCGGATGTGGCCTTCCGCGAAAGTTTGAAGCAATTCTTAATAGAAATCCAGATTTAATTACATTGCAGCAATTATGTATGGAGACAATTCCACAAAATCTAACGGCTAAATATGAAGAAATAAAAGAATATTTTCAGTATGCACCTATAACCAGTTGCGATGTAGAAAGGACGTTTTCTATTTATAAGGATGTACTTAATTCAAAGAGAACAAAATTGACAGAAGAAAACCTTGAGAAACTATTGCTAGTCAATATTAATACTCCTTTACTCAACTTGAACGACAAAATGAACAAATAAAAATGTTCCAATTATAGAAATAAAATTAAAAACTTTAAAAATACAACTTTTCAACAAATAGATATGTATGTATTTCGTAATTTTATAGATCACCACCCGTTTGTTTTCCAATTATATAAATAAAATTAATTAATAAATATGTATTTCGTAATTTTAGATAGATAGATCACCACCCGTATGTTTTCCAATTATATAAATAAAATTAAAAACTTTATAAATACAACTTTTCGACAAATAAATAGGTATTTCGTAATTTTATAGATCATTGTTTTCCAATTATATAAGTAAAATTAATTAATAAATATGTATTTCGTAATTTTAGATAGATAGATCACCACCCGTATGTTTTCCAATTATATAAATAAAATTAAAAACTTTATAAATACAACTTTTCAACAATTAAATATGTATTTTGTAATTTTATAGATCACCACCCGTTTGTTTTCCAATTATATAAGTAAAATTAATTAATAAATATGTATTTCGTAATTTTAGATAGATAGATCACCACCCGTATGTTTTCCAATTATATAAATAAAATTAAAAACTTTATAAATACAACTTTTCAACAAATAAATAGGTATTTCGTAATTTTATAGATCACCACCCGTTTGTTTTCCAATTATATAAGTAAAATTAATTAATAAATATGTATTTCGTAATTTTAGATAGATAGATCACCACCCGTATGTTTTCCAATTATATAAATAAAATTAAAAACTTTATAAATACAACTTTTCAACAATTAAATATGTATTTCGTAATTTTATAGATCACCACCCGTTCGTTTTCCAGTTATATAAATAAAATTAAATATTTTAGAAATACAGCCTTTCGCCAGTACTGCACTGGGTTTTGCGTCATATGGTAAGCGTGTCCGTTCTCTAGTTATAAGCTAACTTATATTCCATTTTTCGTAAAATAAGAAATGGCTAACAATAAAACATTGACATTTTATATTAAGCAAACAATAAATAGAAAATTAATAGAATTTTTTGTAATTAAATATTTGACTTATTTTTGAATGTAAACTAGTGGTATTATGTGTTTCGTCAAATAAGAAATGGCATTATAATCGCAATTAAAACACTCAAATTTTACATTCAATAAACCATAAGGGTTTTATTGTATTCACATTTTTCTCTAACGACTCTTTTACACCATTTTATTTTGCATGTAAGGTCCTATAAAGTTTAACGGAGCAACTCCTGCAAAGATAAAAGCTTTCGGGCGCTATTATATTACGTAAGTTTGAGTACCGTACTCGCATGTGTACAAACGAGGCTCTAAATATAATTTTAGAGCTAAACTTTTCGCATAAAGAAATTTTATATCGTTAATTACTCTTCATGTTTCTTATCCAGAGGAGTTGATTTACTTAGAAAGACTTTATGTGTTTCACTTTGTAGCGTTAAAAGCACAGCTGACTCTTTTAAGATATATTTTTCCTGTGTGCATATTTTATGATATACGACGAACCTGTAAATAATTCAAGAAATATCATACGACATTTTAAAAATAAATCCTGCGATATGTTAATTAAAAATCGTAAGTACATTAAGTTCTGCATAATTATATGTGCATATAATGATGCATCTTGGTTATTAAAGCTAGCCATACACCATCATAAATAAATTTATTGTAATATTTCTAGATGCACGAGGGATGTCTTTTATATTTTGCATACTGGGACATAGAGGGTGCGACTAATCAAATGTCAGTATAAAAAATTAACCTTCATCCTTAGTTAGGCTAACACCAAAGTTTCAATGCGATACCACAGTATATTAAACATTCAGTAGGAAGAACTGCCGTCGGTACCTTTGATGTTCGTAGTGTAGACTTTGTAACCAATATGGCGATAATTGGCGGTCCTTCTTATTTATAATACTAGATGTCGCTATCTGAAAACAGGCGCGAATTATCATATTTTTGATTTACATATACATATAATATTTATATCAAATTATAAAAGAAAACAACTACATGAAATATTGCGTGGTAGACCTACCTATATGTTATATATTTAGACTAAAATCTATAACATTTTGTTTAATCGAATTGAATAAGAAGGAGACAATTTATATCTCAATATTTTTTTATAATCTATTTATCTTGGAATTTTTTTTATATAATTACAATGTATACGCGTAAGAAACGTTAAGAAGAATACAAATATATTGAAAAATTATATTTATAATGTGTTTTACACTTTCATACTTATATATCTCAAAATTAAGAAAATACCGAACTAATATCCACAAAATAATAACACGTTAAGCGTATTTTTATTAATAATAAAGACCTTTCTTGTCCAACAGACAAAATACATTTAAATTATACTACAATTTTAGAGTAAATATATTCACAATAAGATTCAAATACAGATCTATTATCTATCTGTATTTATTGTTATGTATTAATTTTATGAAAATATGTATAACATATGCATAATATACATATTGCTATGAATAGTGGTTTGAAAATTTAGCACGCTACCATCCACAACTAGTTTTCCCAACTAGGTTTCTCAGCCGGTGAATTTTCAAATATGAGACATCTAACTTCTCGGGTTCCACTTAGGAAATACGTGGCAATACTAAAATGTAAGTTGAGCGCCAGTGAAATGTTCACAAAAATTTATTTACTTATTTTTTTATATAAGTTAAGTTAGAACAGCAATATTGGTATGATTAAATGAAACAAACGCAGGATAAAAATTAAAATGAATATTTAATACAAAAATTTAAAAAAATAAAAAATATATCTTTACAAATTATAAAGATGCTGTATTATACAAAAATACTTGAGGTAAAAACATTCGTTGAAAATTGACAGCTAAATGAATGGAAAACATCCTCTAAATGACACCGATCAAACCTTATCTAAAAATAATCAAGTTTAATATTAATTTCTCCCCAGAGAACCACACTGTATAGTCAGATACTAATGCACGAACAAAACTTACGCATGTGCAATCGACACGCACAAAAAACCCTGATTCCTCTCGAACAAACTTTTCAATTATAATATTAACGTAGAATTTTAATAATTTAAAAAGGTATATAACCCCTTACCACAATTATTAGTCGTATCCTAAATACGTATTTCGACAACTAAGTTGTCATCATCAGTAGGTAAAAACTACTAATTAAAAGTCACACATGGGGCACAGTAAAGTAAAATAAACGCTTCCGCACAACTACTATACACTGAAACCCTGTAAAGACTAAATTTAACATGCCAATCTCAAACTACGAGACAAACACTTGCCTCTTAAGGAAAGGTTTTAAACATGTGTTAAGTTATCTAACAAAGGAACGGCAGAAATTCTTCTCTAAAGAAGGCGCCTACTAAAAACGATTTTTAAAGCTACGATGACCTACTATTAAACTAAATGAACCACCTTATATTTTCACAAAACACTAGTATATTTAACTATATGAATATTTCATGTGCATTGTACACATCGCTAGTTATTATTTAAACGTATTATTTCGAGTACAAGTATAATGACAAATCTATATTGGGTAGGGGTGTAAAAATTGTCCATTACAAATGGTTAAAACGTATGGTCGTATATTGTAAAAGCCGAACTCTCATTGCAAATTCTGAGAAAGACAAAATTAAGAAGGGGCGTTACATGTGAAGAAACAAGACATCCGACTGGGTTGTGTTATATTAAATGAGAATCAATTCACGTGAAAAGGGTCTATGAATAATTAGATATTGTAGGTATATAATTTAAAAGTTAATTATAATAATAGATATAGAATAGAAATATAGAATAGAAATATAGAATATAGAATAGAAATATAGAATAGAAATATAATAGATATTGTAGGTATATGATTTAGAAGTTAATTATAAATAGGTGACATGTCCTAGTTAAGGAGTTAAGCAAATTTAATATAATGTATGCAATTCACGGTAGGCTCTGGGTGAAACATGATAAATAATTTAATAAACAATTATATATAGAATTTTAATATTTAACTGTATTATCTATATTCTTAATTAAAACCTCTTATCTACTTATTTTAATACAATAGAAATATAATTGTAGTATTTATGAATTCATAAAAATTTTATATACTTACAAAAACTATTTAAAGTGGAGACGAAAAGAAGGTGCAAAATCAATTTAAACATCAATTACAACGAGAAATTATCTCTATAAATATCGGGACTTTAATAACAATATAACAAAATCACTTTCAATCAATCAACCCGAATTAATTAAAATATATTTAAATATATTTCACAAAACAACCTTCTTGTTCAAACTATAAATTTCGTCTCCCCGCAACTTAGATCTCTACATGAAATCTCGGATAACAAGCTTTTTCCCTCTAGTTAACTTTCGCAAAATTTAAAAACATTTTCATTCTCTTCCCAAATATATGTACATTTTTAAATTAAATTATTTTTAATTAAAAATCCATAGCAATATGTATAGCAAGCGCCAAATAAGATGTCGAGCGGAGGGGGTGCGCAGTAGTCCTTTTTAAAAACGTGGACGCTCACGTAATTGTCAGAATATATTTGTCAGTGACGAAACATAATGTCTTTGCTAGGGGATCATAAAGTGATACACGCTCAAACGCGAGAAGTAGTTTTTAATGTTTACAATTATTTTTATAAACATAAGAGTACATCCATGGTATTAAGTGAAATAAATATTTAGAATCAGAAATATTAGTTGATGAAACGACAGAAAGTTTAATTATTAATGTATATAATGAGAGTGACAGTGATGACAACTTCAGTTCCGAAGAAGATTAATTTGTTTAATCTATTGTACTGTTAGTAATAAAGGAATAAGCCATTTATAAATTAAATATTCTTTATACGCATGCGAGCAAATGGATTTGTTTTGCGATATTCTTAACTATCTGTTCGTACATTTAAATCTCATTACATATGTAAATTGTTTAATTAATTATAACATCGAATTGCTTCCTCTGTAAATTTGTACTGTTTTAAAAATATTCTTAAATACCTGTTTATATATTACAATCTCATTATTACTGTCAGCACAAAAAAAAAATGGGAAATCTAAAATTTGATCGTGTGCTATTAATTGTCAGCTTGTGTTAGTTTTATTCGTGTCAAACGGTTGTCAAACGTTACTATTGGATTTAGTTTTAAGTATGCCAAAAGCCCAAATCTTAATCCAGTTGAAAATTTGTGAGGCGCATGGAAAAAATAATGCGTCGTAATAATTTTGCACTGGCAGGAATTGATTAATGGCATAAACGGGTGTTGGAAAAATTTAACTGCACAATTTTGTGAATCTCTAATTACTCACGTGAGCAAAAAAAAAACGGAACACTGTTTCTGCGTGAGTTTAAATTGTGACTACTTAAGTGGCTCTTTTTACTTATAAAAGTAAGTCAGAAATTGTTAAAAATGTGTGTTTTATTAACATTTATTTAAAATATGTATAAATAAAAATTACTAAAAACTATAGAGAAAGAATAGAATTTAAATAATTAGTATTTCGTCATTTTTATAACTGCATTTAACACATTGAAGCGATAATATTTTGTACAACATTTATAGGAATTTGATGCCAAGTATTTTGAATGATCTCCCAAAATGCTTGGCATCAAATTCCTATAAATGTTTTACAAAATATTGTCTCTGCAGAGCTATGAGATAGAGCTGCTGCTCTATCTCATTAATTCCTATACATTTTCAATGGGATTTAGATTAGTACCGTATGGCGGGAAAGTTTAAATTTCATTCTCTTGTAACCATTGTATTACAAGATGAGACAGTAATTGTGTTGTTCTTATAGCTTCCTTTAATGTTTTGAAAGAGTTGTGCCTAATCTCAGTAAGTAATGTTTTGTCTTCTTGCGAATTCGAAATTTTGTTACCTCCGGAATCTATTTTCCGATTTAAATAATCCTCTTTCCTCCATTTTTTATATATTCTTGCGGCTGATCTTTTACTAATATTAAATCGAACCGGCACAGTTCATGATTTCCCATTTTCCAAATTAGTAACAAGTCTGGCTTTATCAGTTTTCGAAAGATGCGGCATTTTCAATTTTGAATTAGCAATTATGATAGATAATTTGACGTACAGTTTGAAAATTAATCAAATATCGTCAAAATTACAGCTCAAAAATAAAGGAAATTGACATAACGATTTTGACACTGTCCCGATTTTTTTGCTCACGATAGTAGGATTAATTTGGTGATTGAAAGTAATGGCAATGCAACAAAATACTAAAGTAACGGTGTTCAGAAACATTCGAAGTCAAGTGGGCTCTGAACAAAAAATCGTATATCTTTACTTAAGTATCTGATTTGTAATAATTATTAAATGTCAACTGTTGTCTGTCAAAAATCAATCTATCTCAGACATGACTTCATATTTTCAAGGACTACTTTGACTTCGAATGTTTCTGAACACCCGTTATTATATTTCTGTTAATATCTACCTAATAAAAATATGACCTTTATTTTCTTGCCGCATATTATTTTTCGACGTCTAATTAAATTATTTGGATTAATCATTCGGATGGCAGTGTCAGATAATTCTAACCTCTTTGAAAAAAGCCACAATTAAACAGATTAAAAAAACATGAAACAACAAATTTCTGTTTACGTCAATTTCACATTTTTTTGGTGGGAAGCGTAATATCATTTCGTTTGGTAATGAACGTATATGCATATATATATATAATTATTATACATATATTTAATTGTTTCTGTAACGTCTAATTGATTTCACAATAAATCTATACTGTTAAAAAAATAAGTTTGTATATATTTTACTCTAATAAATTATTAATTTATTAAGTGATAGATGTGCCGTTTACGCCGCCTATGGTATCTTGCAATTTTATGTAAGACCAAATACAAATCTCCCCACTACTTCTAATGCTGCGCGAACTTATTTCCACCGCTCGCCATCTTATTTGGCGAATTTAAAAAAAAAGTGGCACAGTAGTGAAGTTATATATAAAGTCATTTTAGTATTGTGACGTTGCTAACGTACTTAAGGTTGTAGTAGCGTCCAAAAGTCATTTTGCACGTCATCTGGTAATTGCGAAGCATGGAAATATAATACACTTATTTGTACAAAACAAAGGTGTTTATTATTATCGTTTAACTTATCAGATAATATTATTAAAAACCTATTAGTAACTGGTTACAAATTATTCTGGTATATCAGATAATACATTAATATTTTGTCATTTCTCCAAGGAGTTCTATAACGTTCAGTAATCGTCTGGGCATAGATAATATTAACTTTCTAGTAAATTCCGGTGAAATTAGCTGCCACGAATCATGTATCTTTCGCTTTAACTCGACCATACTTTTTGATCGAAAATTGTGTTGTCTGATAAACTTCACCATTTTCCACACACGTTTCTTTTAATCTTCTCTTTTGGGCACAAAGTGCACAATATTACGCATATTGTCGTTTTAATGACTTCTAACCCGTTTGCAATTTTTCGTATGCTTACCGAATTATTGATACGAGCTTGAATCATAACTTTCTTCATATTATTTAATTGCGGCATCGTAAATGCCAATAATAATTTGAACATAACGATACGGGACACATTTCTGTCAAATAGATATTTAGTTCTGCGTTCGAACAACGCCAACATTGAAAAATGAATAAAAGCATATCGAAATTATGCTCATTTAGATACTGTTTTGGATTTCATAATGAATTTATTACGAACACATTAATAGCAATAGTTATTTATGTATTAAGGGCATAATTAAGAGCTTATGGTACGGCAGAAAGTTTAAAGCCCGACGAAGGAGGGCTTTTAATTTCCCGAGGGCCATAATCGGCAATTATGCCCGTGGTACATACAGCGTTTTATTCGATTTTAGTTTCCAAAACATTAATAAAATATTTACTATTTTTGCGACAAGTGCCAACAAATGCGAGTGCATTGCATCGACCCGTTGATCGATGCCAATTTTAGAGTGTGTAGATCGTGTAGATAGTTGTTTGGTTTGATGTTGTTAAGTATACTATGCTTCATATTGTTTGGTAATTAAACAGTTCGCTTTCAAAATGATAATTGAAGTAGCGGAAAACGTTTATTCATAAGAAATTTTGCAGCTCAGGGAAAATTAATACCACAGAAGTCCAAGGAATTATATATCAAAGAATATGATAAGTTTTGCAAGTGGCGGCATGAGAAAAATCTCATTAGCAATAATTGTGATGAAAAGATCGTAATGCGTACTTGTCTCAAATGGTAAGAAAATGTATTTAAAATGATTATATTTAACAAATTGTGATCAATTTTCTGTAGTCAAAAGTTTACAAAGGTTCATCTCTTTGGTGCGTCTACTCTAAGCTCAAAAAAATGTTAAAAATTAAGGAAAGCGTTGATATCTCTAAATTCCTTATGGTCACAGAATATATGAAGAGTAACTCCGTGGGTGATGAACCTAAGAAGTCGTGTGTACTTCAGCGAAAGAAAATTGAAGAGTTTATGATGAAGGCATCAGTTCTCACGTATTTGTTGGTCAAGGTAAAGCCTGTTTTCAGTTCTCATACAAATTTAATAGACAGCGTATTCCAGGTTGTTATAGCATTCGGCATATTTGGAGCCTGCCGACGCGAAGAGTTGCATGATTTAAGTATTCAGGATGTGACGATTGAAGATTCGGTTTTGTTAGTAAAAATTCGTAGGACCAAAACTTACACTTCCAGACAGTTTACGATTGTTCCAAACGATGGTGTCGTGGCCTATATTGCTTTGTACAACAAATATGTTGCTTTACGTCCTAAATATGTCCAAATTGACAGTTTGTTTCTGTCATATCATAATAGCAAGTGTAGTTCGCAGCCGGTGGGGAAAAATGCCAAGAATGATTGCGGAGTTTCTAAAATTACCCAACGCAAATAAATATACGGGACATTGTTTCCGTAGAAGTGCTGCCACTATACTAGCGGAAAGCGGTAGTGACACAAGAACGTTGAAGCAATTGGGTGGTTGGCGATCGGGTAAGGTAGCCGAATCTTACGTTGAAAATTATCTGCATATCAAAAATAAAATAGCTCAGAATATCTGTAGGGGAGCTTCGATAATCATATCAGAGGCAATGAAGGACTTATTAGTTTTAGGCGATAGTTTGCGCCAAGTTACAATAACTAATCCAAGCAATTGTACTTTTAATTTCCACAAATAATGTTGCAGAAAATAATGTATTATTTACCTTGATGTTAATAAATGTTATATATTGACGTTTGTTTGAATTATTAATTCGATTGTTGCCTAGCAATTTTTGATTAATCTGTGCCATAAAGACCTCTTTATACCCGCATTTGGGGGCCTATAATAGTTATTTATGTACCAAGGGCATAATGAGGATGTTTATATACGAGGGCAACAGGCAATGAGGTATTGGAAATTGCCTCAGATTTATAAACATCGAGTTATGCCAAAGGTTCATATAACGTTTTATTTTTCACTTTAATAGTATATTATACTATAAGGGAGAGAAATGCGTTATTTTGGCAGAGGTGCAATTTGAAGCCCGAGGGCTATAATGCACCGAGGACAAAATAGCATCTCTCCCGAATGGTATATACTATTTTTTCCACGGTCTCATTAACTTAAAAACACATATTTTATCATTATGAAGTAAGTAGCACCAGAATTATTGTATTCGGATTTGAGCATTTATTTAGTAGTCGTTGAGTTATTGTCATAACTACAAAATAAACAAACAAAAAGAATTGTCAAATTAAGGTGCTAGTTTGGTTTAGTTTAAAGTTTGTTTAGTGCACAATGAATAATTGTGAGTAGGAAGAGATTGTGGAGGCTGCATATATTGCAATAAGCAATTTGCTGCCTACGAAGTCAAGATCTTTATACGATATAGCCTACAATCGGTTCAAAAAGTGGTGCGCCGAGAAAAATGTTCAAGTATACAGCGAGAATGTTTTGTTGGCATACTTCAGTGAAAATGCAAAGAATTACAAGTCTTCCACATTATGGGCGCAATATTCTATGGTTAAGTCATGCTTGATAATTTACGACAACATAGATATAAGCAAATTCCCCAAGCTGATCGCATTTTTGAAAAGAACCGGTAACGGATATCAAGCGAAAAAATCGAAAATATTGAGAAAGGGTGAAATCGACCGTTTTCTATCAAGTGCAGATGACAAAGAATTCTTAATGATTAAGGTAAGATTACTTTTGTTGTTAGGTATTTCAATTATTAAGTATTTTGATTTTTTATAGGTTGGATTAATTCTGAGGATTGCTGGAGCTTGTCGAACTGATGAACTAGTCAATTTAACTGTAGATGATATTGAGGATGTAGGCTCTTTCTTGATTGTAAAAATTCCAAACACTAAGACAAAGATTCCACGAACCTTTGTGGTTACCGATGTGGAAAATATGCTTGAGTTGTTTCGAAAATACCTGTCCCTTCGTCCTCCCCACGTCAAGCATAAGCGCCTTTTTTGTACTACAAAGCAGGAAAATGTAGTTCGCAGCCAGTTGGCAAGAATACCATGGGAAAAATTCCGAGTGTAGTAGCTTCGTATTTAAAATTACCTGATGCTGCATGTTATACTGGTCACTGCTTACGAAGATCTTCAGCGACATTACTGGCAGATGCTGGTGTGGATATCACGACAATAAAGCGTCATGCTGGTTGGAAATCAACGACAGTCGCTGAGGGTTATGTCAAGAACTCCATTGAAAATAAGACCAAAATTGCACAAATGTAACATTTAATTTAAATGTCAATAAATAATTTCAATGTTATCTTTTTTTTGCATGAATCACAAACGTTCTCCATAATGTAAACTCCCTTGGGAGCATTATACTCCCTTGGGAATAATCGACTACTTCTGTTCGATTGAGTGACTTGTTTATTTCATGAAAAAAAAATTGCGAAGGGTGTTACAACGTATGTGATAGAAGAAGAAATTCCGGAAGTAATACACGAATGAGCATTAAAAGCTGATGGGGAGTTACTCCCCAAAAAATCACGAGCACTTGACGACTGGAGAAGCAAAAATTTTGTCAAAACTGTCAATAAAACATTTCTACTGATCAGATTGATTCATTATTGAGTCATATTTTTGCAATGGACTACTCTCCATTATTTAAGGGAATTTTATGGCAATCGTTTAATTAGTGCTAGAACAGAAAATTCGTATCCACCTCAATCACCTGATTTAACACCATTACACCTCATTTAAAAAATACAGCCTATTCATGAATTAAAAGCAAAAATTAAAGAAGAATGTAATCAAATCACGCCTGAGATGCTTATAATGGTTATAATTTTCAACAGTTCCTTTAATATATGTTCTTTTTTACTCTAATTTTAAATTATTCCTTCAACATTTTTAATAAATAATTTATATACCGGGTGTATTATGAAAAACCTTTGGGGCTGTAGCTTCCTTATATTTTATCTGATTTTAATGAATGATATGTCAAACTAAATCATTTTTAAAGCACTGTAACCTGTTTTTAAAAAAAAAATTTTTGACATTTCGTTTTTGACAGACAGTAGTAATTTTTTTTTTTTTAAATTGTACTACATATTTTTTTTTACTTATTCTAATAAACATTTATTTCCTGAAGACACCTCCATTAAATTGAGTGACAAATTTATTATTATTAGAAATTTACAGAAATCAAGGTATCATATATTTTAATGAATCAAATGTTCGAAATTGGCCCCATTTTGTTCCAGACACATTTGACACCTTCTATTAACTCCAACTGCTGCGTTTAATATAAGATTTGGTGGTATTTCATGACATACTTGTACTATCTTTCTTACTAAATTATCTCTGGTATCAGGTGGAGTCAAATAGACATGATCTTGAATGTAAGACCACAGAAAGAAATCCAGTGGATTCAGATCTTGCGATCTAGCAGGCCATCGAATAGGTCCGTAAGTGCCCATCCATCTGACGCCAAAATAATTATTTAGAAAATCAGTATTCATTCGTGCATTATGGGGTGTGACATCGTCCTGTTGGAACACCACCCTGTTTAACTCAGCAAGTGGCAACTCATCTAAATAATCGCCTAATTCATTGCGTAACAAATTATTATACTTTTCTTGGTTTAGATTACCCTCCACAAAAAAGGCCCTACTACTCTATCGCCTAAAATGCCACACCATAGATTTACACTGAACCGATTTTGAAAATTGTGTTGCATCACAACATGGTTATTTTCAGTGCTCCAATGGCGATGATTATTTCTGTTGAATACACCATTTTTCCCAAAAGTGCATTCATCTGACCACAACACACGACGATAAAAATTTGGATCCTCCCTTAGTTTATTCATGAAAACCGTGCAGAATTGAACCCTTCGTTGAGGGTCGTTTTCACCGAGAGCATGCACCTTCAGTGGTTTATAAGGAAAGAACTTGTGCTTCTTCAGAATGTACTGAACTGTAGAATGTGATACCTGCATGTAGTGAGCAATTTCTCGCGTAGACGTATTAGAGTTTTCTTCCACATAGAGCAAGACACTTAATTCTAAATTTTGACCTTGAATTACAAGTGCGTTTATTTTCAGTTTTTTGAATGATCCAAAATTTCGTAAATTTCGCACGAGCCTTCCAAACTTATCGGCACTTGGACGCAGTCTGTCAGGAAAACGATTTCCATAAAGTCGCAAAGCAGCTGCAGAATTTGTTCCGCATTCAAAATATGCTTGAATCGTATCCACACATTCGCCATTATCCATTTTAATAACAAAATTTAGAAATAAATCGTTGAAAATGTTATAATGAATGTGTGACTGATAGATGTCACAGCTCTCTTCGAAAATTTGGAATGCACTTTTATCGTTCAATATGACTGCTTGATTTTTAAATTTTTAAAATAAACACTGTAAATGTTGTTGTTGACCCACCGCTCACTGATAACATTGGTTTGTAATCCTTTATGGGCTGTATAGTATTGAATGTAAGTGATTTTAAAAGGTACACACATTTGCTGGTAATAAAATGAAATAGAGTATTTAAAATGCATTTAAGAAATCTCTGTGTTCGAAAAAACCAGAATAAATCGAACTGAAAAAAACCTACAATTTCTCGTTTTTTTTTCATACAAGGATATCGTTGTTTACAGTTTCATATTCAGAAAAAGTAATATATTTGAATAAGGAAAAAAAAATAGTGCAATTTAAAAAAACACAGTTTGCAGCTGTCTGTCAAAAACAAAGTGTAAAAAAAAATTCAAAGCGGATCACGTTACAGTGTTTTTAAAACGATTTAGTTCGACGTATAATTTATTACATTCGGATAAAAAATAAAAAAGTTACAGCACGAAAGGTTTTTCATAATACACCCGGTATAAACAAAGAATTTATTATTTACTAATACAATATTCTGACATTTAATATTAATCACATTCAACAGATAAGTAAATGATATTAAGTTAAAACATACCTTTTTTAAATATATGAAATCTTCGTGGAGAATACTTCGAAAAACAATAAAGTCTTTAAAAGCTATCTACTGTTTTTTTCCAGCTCTAAATGCACAATATAAAAGACAACCCTCGTACGTATAACTTGTTAGTTGCTCACATATTTTAAATAGATAACAATAATAAAATGAGACATTGCAGTTAAAATAATTAGGGTAGTGACACCAACAAATACAAATAACAATAACAAAGTAATGGTAAACTGCCGTAACATTTACAATATTAGGAGGAATAAATTTAAAAAAACACATTTCTACCACACCTTAACCTTTTAGTTCAAAATACAAGTAAAACTAATACATCAATAATGTCTAATCGTAAAACGGCAATTGTTACACCAACACCAGGTACAATGTGCATATAGACTAGATATTTGTGAGCAGTAATTGTTTTCTGTATGTAGGAATATACTGGCCTTTCATGAAACAACTAAAACTTGTGCGTTCAGAATGATAGGAAACTAACTGTTAATGTGTTTGCAACTGTTGTTTCACCCCCGGTGGCGATAATTCTCTCATTGTTATTGTATACTGTAGGGTGAATCGTATCCATTCAATAACAATGAGAGAATTATCGCCACAGGACATGTAACAACAGTCGTAAACAAATTAAAAATTAGTTTCTTATAATTCTGAACACACTATACTGTACCTGACGATTCAGCGTCAGGTACGTACTTTATTCTGTATTTGCACACAATTGTCGTTTTACGATAATATATTAATAAAGTGTAGACTTAAACCATTAGTTTTATTACCATTTTGAATTATGGGTCCTCACTAAGCAAAAGCCGAACCAATCCAATTATTCAAATTTTTAGTTGCTTTATCAGAGGCGAATATTATACATACAGGAAACAATTACTACTTACAAGCATCTAGTCTCCATATAGACGACATAATAATCCTATTAAAGTCAAGAACAAAAATAAAAATTGAATTAAAAACTAGGAAAAGCAGTCTAGAATAAGAAAAAACGGTAAAATACATGGTAATTAAAACTGGCTGTGAACACAAAATGAAGAATTAAACCTAAAACATTTAACCCTTTCAGTACCGGATTTGAAATAACAATGTATGTCGCTAGGACCAGGTTTTTTTACATGCCACCAGGCCACGTGCCGAATATATGCGTCAGGTGTAAAAAAATTAAAATATGCAAAAATTCATTTATTTATAATAGTATTGTTATAAATAGCATATGTACGTATATTTAAAATGTGTGCTTTGTATGATACACCTCAAAACAAGGTTGTACACACAAACCAATGTTACATTTTGCACACATGTACCTAGACTCACTTCTTTTATTTGCGTGAAGCGTGCTTTGGCTGCAAACTATACATCGTCGTACTTTATTATCAGGTACCAGGGCAGGAAAATGCCGCCCAATAAGCCGCTTAGGATTTTTGGTCATAGGTTTTACTCTGGTTTGGTTAGGCTGTAGTACATTGTATCTAAAATTGCACAAAAACTATTAAGCTAAAGTTTTCTCACTAACTAAAATTTGCTAAAGATTCTCTCGCATTTTGTGTTTGATACAATGCATGTGCGTTGAGCATGACTAGGTCCACCATGTGGAAAAATAATTTTTTGTACCATTTTACTGTTTTTTCTCACACATTCTGTAGAACTTAACATCATGTCCGACCTGTCTATAGCACCCATATTTGCATTATAATCCAGAACACATGCTGGTTTCTTGATAGGTTCCTTAGTCTTGAAATCCAACTTGTCCGACGAGATTATTTTGTCCTCATGAAAACTAGTAAGCATATGTACATCGCGACGATCTTTCATTTAACGGCCAGTAAGTGCTCAGTAGATGTTGAGACCGTCTCGCCTTTGGTTAATTTCGTTGTCAAATTCGGCATACATTTCCTATTCGGACGAACTGTTCCGCAGGAGTTTGTTTTGTGTTCATGTAAGTACATTGATAAAGTGGACTTGTATACCAATTATATGTGTACAACGAATGGCCTTTCTCCAAATACGGCTTCATAAGATGTGCCACAACTGAACCGGATATACCTAGGTCTTGAAACAGTTCTACGTCTGTTGTTTTACCAGTATAAACAATGATATTTAACACGTATCCCGTTTCGCAGTCACATAAAACAAAAAGTTTGATACCGAAGCGATGGTGTTTAGATTTGATGTACTGTTTAAAATGTAAACGTCTTTGAAAAGAACTAAACTCTCGCCAATCACAAGATTTGCGAACGGATAAAAACATTCAGAAAAACGGGTTGTCATTTTAGTTAACAATTCTCGTATCTTATAGAAAGAATCACCTTGTTTCTGATCAGCGTTATTTGGGAAATGTAACATGCTCAGTATCGCTAAAAAACGATTTCTGGGCATTACCTGCGAAAATATTGGTGTGTGAAGTAGTGCGTCCGTAGACCAATGTTCTTTCATATTATTTTTTCTATGACGTGCAGTAAATAACATAACAGCTAAAAATACATAAAATTCATCCTCATCTATTTTTTTCCATTTTAGGTTTTTGTTCTCCTTATTTTCTGAAGCATATTTATTAGTTTCGTCTACAATTAGCTTCACTACTTCTGAATTTACAAAGAACAGAAAATAGCTAAGTGCACTTGATTTGTCTTCTACAGATTCTTGTAAACCAGAATGTTTATCGTCGAATGTATGTATTGTGGGCTTGAACGCTGTATTACGCCAATTTAGTGATAAAACTCTTCTTTGTGCACTTTGTTCTTTAATTTCAGAATTATCATCATCAGCTGTAACATTATTATTTTGTTCCAGTTCCGTTTCATCCGAGCTGTCATCACTTGCATCGGATTCATTTTGATCAGGCTCGTATTCACTGCCGCTGTCAACGAAAGGTTCTTCGTCAGAATCTAAACTCGCTAAAATGCTTTCATATTCAGCTGTTGTCATTCCACAAATCCATACATTGTCATTGTCACGTTTCCTTTTACATCTAGAACCACTTGTATAACTTGTAGAAGCACTCGTACTTGAAGCCATAGCGTACACTCGCCTTCTCTATACTGCAATTTACCTAATACTAAAAACATGTCCCAACTTGTACACGGATACCCCCACCTATTTCATTCACAATAACTATACTTTGTAGTGATGCGCAAATGTGCCGTATATATGAGGCAGTCGGCCAGCAGTTACTGCTTCAGGTACCTTATTTATCCGGCATTGGGCTTACAGATGCAGCACGAAGCGACACATAAATACGGTAGTGGTCCTAGTAAAGGCGCTAAATCTAATACTGACACATATATACGGCAATGGTCTACATAAAGTCATACAACTCTTACAACCCTGGTCGTATATATACGGCAGTGGTCCTGAGGAACCGTTTATACTTTGACTAATATATACGGCTATGATACAGAAAGGGTTAATAGATGGAAAAACATACGAGTGTCGTCCGTAAACTGATACCCGTTTGCGTATGCACGTCATTTTTATGGCGACGGGTAGCATCGTTAACTAGTTTCAGTCATTCGTCAGCTAACTGCGTCGTACAAGTTCGCATCGCATTCTAACAGTCATTGTTATTTTGGTATGCGATCTAAATGCTAAAAAAAATCGAGCGGGCCATCGTTTGTGAAGTGAGGACTATAATTCGTTATCTGAACGCTAAAAATATGCAGCCAACTGAAATTTTAGGCAAATCAAAGACGCGTATAGTGATGTGATGGATGAGGAGTCAGCTATACGTCGTTGGTGTCGAAGTTTTAATGCTGGAACAGAGAATGTCCATGATGAAGAATGAAGTAGCCATCTATCCATCATTAATGATGATGTGTTGCAATCTATCAACGAAGTGATTAAGCAAAATCGGAGTTTAAGCAGAATTTTTCAAACGTGTCACACTGTTACCCACGAAGTTGTCACGATGTATCTGAAATATGGGAAAATTTGTGCAAGATGGGTTTCTCGAATATGCACAAACGAACGCATGGGCTAAACAAGCGTTATTCAAATGAAGGAAATTACTTTCTTTCTTAAATATTGACAGAGGATGAAACTTGGGTTTCTTATGCTACACCTGAAACTAAACGTCAGTATATGCAGTGGCATCATGCTGATTTATCGACTAGACCAAAAAATTCAAGCAAACGATCTCGACTCTAAAACTAATGGCAACAGTATTTTGGGACCGCTAAGAAGTTTTGCTTATTGAGTTCATGCCGCGAATGGCCAGCATAAACGCAGATGCACACTGCGAGACACTGAAAAAACTGCGGCGGTCGACTCAGAACTGAAGGCGCGGTTTGTAAACGAAACAAGTCCTTGAAAGTTTCATTGGGAAATTATCGACCATCCCTAAATAACCCTGACTTGGCCCTCCTGGTGACTACGATCTCTTCACAAAACTAAAAGAGTTTCTGGGAGGAAAACGTTTTCAAAATAGAATGACGACATAATTCTATGATGCTGGTATTCAAAAGCTCGTTACAAGATACGACAAATGTTTGAATTTAAATGGGGACTATGCAGAAAAGTAACATGCGGTATGAAAATCTGAAATAAAAAGTTTTAATTAGTTACTGTTTCATTTGAGAATAGTTTGGCATCAGTTTCCAGACGTCTCTCGTATACATTTAAAAACACATCGTGTGGAAAGGAAGATGCTAAATAGGTAAAAGTAGTTGGCTATTTATAGGAGAGGAGGTCAATTCAAGAAATAATGAACATTTACAATAGTCCATCAACTACTTTGATTAAATCTTAAGAAATTTATTGACAAGGATATGTGACGAGACTCCCAGAATACAAATATTGCTTTTTTTCAATTGTCAAAAAAAGTGAGGTTTTTTTCATGATAATAATAATAATAATAATATATCTTTATTCAAAAGCCAATATTATGGATTGAAACGTCAAAAAAATACAAAAAAAAAGTACAACAAGAAACACAATAAAATACATTGTCAGTAATTACAAAATTGTAAAATTGCAAAGCAACAGAAACAACTACATACTAAAATACTCGCCCAATTCATAAAACACTTTCTCTTGAAGAAACTCTTTCACATTTCTTTTGAATCTTCTAGAGCAACTCTCTGTCTGTATCTGTTTCGGCAGTTTATTATAAATTTTCAAACAGACAAATACTGGTGACTTTTCATATAAAGATAGACCATGCCTAGGAACAGCAATCCTATCGCGATGTCGAGTAAAATATTGATGATAATTACCATTTCTGACAAATCTATTCAAATTGTCCCTAACATATAGTACAGCCTTATAGATAAAAATGCTAGGGAATGTAAGAATTCTTTCACTTTTAAAGATATTTCTACATGAATTCCTGTGCGGTATATCAAAGATTAACCTAATAATTCTTTTTTGTGCTACAAATACTCTCTTCCACTCCGTTGCACCGCCCCAGACAATGACGTTATAAGACATAGCGGAATACACTAATGCATAATAAACATCAAGCAACCTATCACCACTAAGCGATACTGTCTTAACTGTCTTATCACATAATATGAACTACTCATTTTCTTACAAACGCTGTCAAGGTGCAGGTTCCACGTAAGTCTGGCATTAATATACACACCCAGTGACAATACACTGTCTTCAAAATGGTTTGTTGACACATTATCCGGAACAGTTTTGCGTTTATGAAAATAAATGAATTTTGTTTTATCACGATTCAACAGCAAACGATTAGACTCACACCACCCACCTATTTCACTAACTGTTTCGTCCAACCGCCGCTTAAGCTCATCAATCGTCGACCCAGTCACCATCACAGAGGTATCGTCTGCGAAAAGTACCGGATATCCATGCGAGAAGACATGCGGTATGAATCTCAGCATGCAAAGTGTGTCGTTTTTTAACGGCTAAAAAAGTTTTTTTCACTATTAAAAAACCTTTTTTCTACGACCCTTTATAAAAAGACATTTTTCGTCACCGAATATTGCAGCGAAAACTTGATTTCCGCCACTAGTGAGAGAAAATCCCTTAACGTTAACTTTCGTCCCTATTGATGAAAATTACCTACTGATTTTCACTTGCCTGTAGTTACCTGCTGTCGCTGTATCCGGTCTTTTTTAAATCACGTCAGTTTGTGCTGTTTGAAACTTTATCATGATTTCTGATTCAGAAAGTGATTTAGATATTCGCAATACGCCACCGGAAATAGTAAATCAAGCTGAGAAAACCTATACGGGCTTATTACTAGAAAAATCTAAAAAGAGGTATGAAGAAGTCTATGTAAAATTCATTGAATAAAGGGTTGATAATAGCATAAATTCATATTCGGAAATTGTGCTGCTTGTATATTTTGCAAAATTGTGGGAAAATTTGAAGCCATCGACCTTATGGTCACATATTCTATGTATCAATGTTTAAATCATAACTAAAGACGGCAGACTGTGTGCCAGACAGACAAGAATCATTTCACCATGTGTACTAAATATTATTTTGGATACTATAATTTAAATATGTTTTGAAGGTGCATCTGTTATTGCCAATAATACCACTTTTTCTTTAGAATAAATGTTTTGTTCATTGTTAGAAAAACGAAATAATGGTTTTTTTTATTTTGATTTAGAACTGTAAAATATATGTTCAAATTCTGTTATCTCTTTGATAAATGCATGTATGGAAATATTTACGAAACTACTAAATATATGTTTTTCTGCTCCGATATGTAAACAAAGCGAGAGAAATGAAAAATAATATTTTGTACTAATGGTGAAATGATTCTTGTCACCATGCACCGGGCACATAGTCTGCCGTCTTTAATCATAACCAATTTAGATATGATCAACAGTTTTGTAATTTTTAATTGAAAATAAAGTATTTGTTTACATATTTTTTTAAAATTTGTTATAATGCCATAGGCGAGGTAGTAGAAAAAGTATAGTGTTTAACTCGTCGAAACTCGTCATTTTTTTAAGCTCGCGAACATTGCCAAACTTGGCTTCGCCTCGTTTGGCAAACTGTTCTCTCGCTTAAAAAAAATGTTACTTTCGTCACTCGTTAAACAATATTCTATTTTTCATTGTGAAAATTTGTTTCATATTTGGGGCTCGATTTGACGGGCAAAATGCTAGAAATTGCTTGATTTGCAATTTCACCCACCTCTAGGTTTTCGCTTGTATCACTAGATGATTCCATTGGGACTCAAATTTCGCAATCAAACTTTGACCGACTAACTAAAACAAACTCAGCGCAATTGCCGAAGCCGCCGTAATTATGTAGGTGACATTTTTTTAATTTATAGTAATCTATAGTTTTATATTACTACAATTGGAGAAAAACCATTGTTTATGTTACGTGTGCAAAGCAGTTTTTGAGTTTTCGAATGTATATTCTCAAACTCAAAAACCTATGCTTTGCGTACTTAATAGAAAAATACCAATTAATATTTGTAGAAAATCCAATTCTTACATTTTCTAACAAGTTAACAAGCTCATGTATAAAATATCTGAACTATTTGCAGTTACAAAGTTATTATTAAATTATTATAAATTACATAAATTGTTTCTTTGGATAAAATAGGAATATGACAATATACTAGTCGTATTAATCATTAAATACCTTATATTTGAGAGGATATATTTTGCGACACGACATGGAAATAATTATAAAAAGATGACGCTAATGATTAGCAATACATAGTTAATTACGTTTTACTTTAATTATTCAATTATTACTTTGTAACACTCTGTGGTAAATACGCATTAAGATAAAATTCTGCTATTTTGATAAAAACTGAATATAAAAAAAATATTACCTGGCTTTCCACAAACAATAACGAATAGTAGAATAAGGTATCGATTTTAGATTTGTATTAACTACATTCAATTTACTTTCATAAATTGATATGTATCTCACCATCTGTAAACATTAATGATTGGGAAACAGAAGTCGTTACTTTTTGATATATTTTTCAAGCATTGTAATTTTTCCTTTCTATATAGAATACATTTATCTCATTTTCTCTTATTGTTAAGATACAGTATTCGTTACATTTTGGAAGTAGCTTATTTATTGTCCAAAAATAAACTTTATTACTTAATAAATACTTATATAACAACATAATTTGAAACATTCTTGAGTAAGTAAAACCTACCAATTTTGTATAATACAAAAGTATTTTTAATAATATATAATATTATTAAAAATGGGGTGTGAAGAACACAATACAAGTTCATATGTATTTTTGAATGTATCTTCTCCAAAGACGTAGATACGTATTTCACATTTCTACATGATTATCAATACGCCCCTGTTGGAGAAGAGACATATTCAACAAATATAACTACCTTGCTATCTCGCAGATATTATTAAGACAGAGCGTGAAGGAATATTCAACGCTGTCTATATAATAATCGCAGAACTAGCCGTGGTGTTCCTTATAGTCGATAACCACCGTATCTATAAAAAACTGTATTGTCGTGTCTTCACTACTCCCTTCAATACTCCTTCACGCTCTGTCTTAATAATATCTGCGAGATAGCAAGGTAGTTATGTTTGTTGAATGTGTCTCTTCTCCAACAGGGGCGAATTGATAATCATGTAGAAATGTGAAATACGTATCTACGTCTTTGGAGAAGATACATTCAAAAATACATATGAACTTGTATTGTGTTCTTCACACCCCATTTTTAATAATATTATATATTATTAAAAATACTTTTGTATTATACAAAATTGGTAGGTTTTACTTACTCAAGTATGTTTCAAATTATGTTGTTATATACGTATTCGGTTTACGCCGACAAGTAGTGAAGACGCGATAATACAGTTTTTTTATAGATACGGTGGTTACCGACTATAAGGAACACCACGGCTAGTTCTGCGATTATTATATAGACAGCGTCGAATATTCCTTCACGCTCTGTCTTAATAATATCTGCGAGATAGCAAGGTAGTTATGTTTGTTCAATGTGTCTCTTCTCCAACAGGGGCGTATTGATAATCATGTAGAAATGTGAAATACGTATCTACGTCTTTGGAGAAGATACATTCAAAAATACATATGAACTTGTATTGTGTTCTTCACACCCCATTTTTAATAATATTATATATTATTAAAAATACTTTTGTATTAATAAATACTTATCTACTTCTCAAACCTTAATTTTTTTTATAGCTTTTTTAACTAAATTTGATATTAAACATAACAAATTATTTACCAGCAATATACCTACGTGAAATAATTAAATTAAGTATATTAATTAACAGAATAAATTGAACATACATGAGTGGGTGAAATCCCACTAGTTTTGTTTAATACAAAAATGTTTTTAATAATATAAAATATTATTAAAAATCCGAGGTGAAGAACACAAATACAAGTTCAATATTCATATTTTTGTGAACGTGTCCGAACATATCTCTGCCCAGAGACGCAGATACGTATTTCATCTTTCTACAGATTCATCAGTACGCCCCTGCTGGAAGAAAGGATATCTTGAGACACATTCACACAAAAAAGAACGACTTTGCTATCTCACAGAAATTATTGGCACTGCCTTATCTCTAGAAACTGTATTTTGTTTGTGTCTTCACTCATACTTACGGCATAACCGCAAGTGTAAGTAACAGAATAAATTGGAATATACATGAGTGGGTAAAACCTAACCAGTTTTGTATAATATAAAGTATTTTTAATAATATAAAATATTAATAAAAATCGGGTGTTAAGAACACAAATACAAATTCAATATTAATATTTTTGTATATTAATTTTAAAATAATGTTTTTAAATTCCTATTTCATAAATATCAACAGAGAATTAGTTAAATATGAAAATTATAGTTAATACTAATACAAATATCAACACCGGAAATACAAAAAAGATTGTGAAAAAGAAAAAATATTGACAAAAACAAAAACAAAATAAAAAACAGCTCATCCATTGATATTTAGGGATTTTTTCCTTTAATAAACGCCCTCACGGATGCTTTAACTATTAGAACTAGGTTCTATTTTTACTAATACAATTTGAATCTAACTTAAACTATTTAATACACTATTATTTTAAAAGAACGAACCGACTTCATGACGCAATGCTTGGGTTCTCAAGCATTGTAATAAAACGAGTCATTGAGCTATTAAAGGAGCCTATTTCCATGTTTCGAGAGACATTCACAAAAGTTAATTGAAATGGCAAGTTGGCAGCAAAAGATTTTCTGTGTTCTCAAATTCGCAAAAACAAGTTTAGTTATTACTAGGGAAACCAAAATATGCAAGTTCAAAACCCAAAAATATGGGCGTAAATATGCAAATCATTCAATCAAAATATGCACAAAAATGTTGAAAATATGCAAATAAAAACATACTTACAATACATAAATTTATTGATTCACCTTAAAAATAAACAAACATTTTAATTTTTCTCAACCTAAATATGCATTTATTACACAAAGCAGGTTGTCGTTAGTTGTAAAAACAGTAAACCACTAAATATTTCTCGAAGTTCTCTATTAAAAAATTTTGTCTCCTGTCTGAATATAAAAAAAAAATAACTGGAAAAACTCCTTTCCACAACAACCAACGTAATAGGGGCGTTTTTAAAATTGCTTAATATTACAGGATCCAAATCATTGGATTCAATAAATTTTCTCTCTTAAATATTGGCTACTTGGCTAAGAAACCGAAATCCACAATTTTTTCCAGCGCATTTTTGAATTTTTGAAAAATTTTGTCCCATATTTTGCCTACGACATTTTGAAAAGCTGCCTCAGATTGTTTTACTAGTTCTACACTTCGGGTTAATGGCAAATTAGATTGTTCTGTTTATTATTGTTTTAGAAACAAAGCTATAATTGTTTTTTATAAATGAAAGTTGTTTTTTTATTTTTTTTGCTTAACATCAGTGAAGGTTTAGAAAAATTCGTCAGATAATTCTGAAATTAGATCTTTTAGCTGACAGAAATTCTCGCAATAAAAAAAGCGGCTTCCAACCAAGTGCCCCATCTTGTAATAGTAGGTGGAGGTGGAACAGGAGAGTTTGGTAGTGTTTCTTTATAGAACCGAACCTTTATAGGCCCTTTAACGAAGATTTTTTTCATGTTGGAAATTAAACTATTTACAAGAGGAAAATGTTTCCTAATCTCTTCAGAAACCCTATTTAAAGCATGAGCAAGGCCTGTTACATGTATCAAGTTCGAATAAAAGATTTTCAAATTTTGCCCAGTCTTTATGATGTACGGCTGCATCTGACAAAATGAGCAAAAAATTATCCCCAGGAACAGGCATAGGAAGAAAAATGTTGATAGTTCCTCTTGAACAAATGTGACCACTGTGAGTGCATTTGCTTTTTCTAACTCTTTGGAAGCAATCCGGTAAGATTTTGCCAGAATCTCGTCGCTAAAAACACCAATCAATAAATGAGTAACGCAACGTCCTCTTCAATCAGTGGTTTCATCAATACATATTGCTATGAATAGTGGTTTGTCGATTTACTGCGCCACCATCCACAACTAGTTTACCCAACTAGGTTACTCAGCCGGTTGATTTACAAATATGAGACTTCTAACTTCTCGGGTTCCAATAAGGAAAGTCGTGACTTTTCCACAAAATTATTTAGCGCCGGTGAAATGTTTTCACACTACTATATGTACTTATTTTAGTTACTAAGCAATATTAACGTTATAGCAAAAATAAAATACAGGATAAAATTTAAACTGAATATTTAATACAATAATAAAAAAAAAAAAAATCTTTATAAAATATAAAGATATTGTATCTTTCAATAATACATGAGGTAAAATATATCCACTGTACATTTGACCGCTAAGTGGATGAAAAAACTTCCTCTTAATTCCGAACAAACTTATCTAAAAATAATAAAGTTTATTTTTAATTTCTCCCTAGAGAACCACACTGTATAATAAAATCTGATACACGATCAAAATTTACACATGCGCAAATCACATGTACAAAAAATAACCTTGGATCTCGTCGAACAAACTTTTCAATTTATAATTATTACAAAGAAATGTTAATAATAATCTTTGTTATTTATCTCTAATAATTAAGTCAATTTCCTACTTGTTCCAAAACAATAGAACTACAATTTATATATTCTGATTTTTAAATTTATGTCGACATAAAAAAATTATTCTACTTACAATTTGGAGACATACGAGAACAGTTGTTTAATCTTTTAAAAATCATCAAATTACGAGAATAAAAATCTCTAAAATATATCGGGAAATGAATATCAAAATGCAAACAACTAATTAACACATTCAAATCACCCCGACCTAATTTATATATAAAATATATATTTCAATAAACACAACTGTCTCATTTAATAGCAGATCTTCGTCTCCTTGAATTCACCAAGGCTTCTCGATCAGATCGACCTCGGTAAAACAAGTTTTTTATCTTAGCACATTTAAATACATTTTAAAACATATCGAATATACACATATCTCCAAAAATAATGTACATTTATACTAAATTATTTTTAAAATATTATTTTTAGAAAAAATCCATAGCAAATTCCGAATACAAGGAATTTATGTCGCTTGTTCGTAGCGTTGTTTCACCTAGGACATTGAATTTGCAATACTTCTGGAGAAAAGAAGTGAAGTTTGATTACGTAGTTTTTACAAGAGAATATTTGACGTCATCATTGGATGACATAGGTCTCGGTTAAAGATGTCTTGTTCGTTTAACTTTTTGGACATTGGTTGGAAACATTGCGTTAATGTGGGTTGTGACACGTTTCTAGATTTCATCTTACCCAATTTAGTAATATGAACAGAAGCTTTCACATGTTGGTATATTCGATATTTTTTATCGCATGGTATCTGCAATGAAAAAAAAAATGAAATAAATTGAAAAGCAATAATATCAAAACTTGATCTAAATCCCTAACAAATAAGTTCAAAATATTAAACGAAACGAAAGCGCTCAGAGTGTTCGAATGGTGCGAAATTGGTCGATATATCTAGGGTTCCGTATATAAAATTAAGTTAATACTGACAGGGCAAAACTGAAACGCTCTGTACATTTCTTTGTATTTTCATTCTGTATGTCCCTCAAAAAGAATGTAACTTGCTTTTAACTTTTTTGTATCTAAAAAAATAACAGATATCGACCGATTTCGCACCATCCTCTATAATGAATATTGAAAAATTATACTTACAATTTTAACGCACGCAGAACAGTAGACTTTTCCCATATCTATACGTAGTTCTTTGTAAGGCTTAACCCACACTGGCGCTCTACTGACTTTAGGCATTTTACTAATAAAAATAAATAAATACCACAACACAACAAAACACAAATCGATGTTATCTCTTCAAAAGTGCAATCAGAAATAAGATTCAAAAATCGATTTATTATTTATTTACTTAGGAAAGTAGGTAAAAAACTGAACATTATTTCTAAAATAATACCAAAACAATTTTTAATTTTTTATGCTAAAACGGCTCATTTGCGGACATATGTTTATTAAATAAAAAAATGTTTGTGTTAATGTCCTCTATCATCCCTTAAAGTTTGTCGGTATGTTACATCCTGTATAATAAAATGTGTGAATGTCTCTCTTAGGGATGGCAAGGATATCATATTTAAATGGTGCATTATGCAATATTGCAAGTTATGTACATAGAAAATTTGATTCTAAATTATATTAGACATGTGTTAACACATATGTTTTGTATGAGTATGTAGGTATGATAATTTGTAGAAGTATGCCATTCCCTATCCAATAAAACTTAAATAAAATAAGATTTACCTTAGTTAAACAGTAGCACTTTCGGTAATTGAAATTGTAATTAAGTATCCCACCACTAAACATAATTAATTAACCTATACACCTAAACAAAGGAAACATCTGTTTGTTTCCGTGGCGCTATATTTTAAATGATATTGTTTTTATGGAAATTAAAACCATTTTTAAATTCAGTTTATCTCAAGTTTAAATACTGGGCGTGTATATGTGTATACATAAATTACATTGCATTGTGTTTAGTGATTACAAAAATTAGTAAAACTCTGTAGTTCTTAATGTATTTTTACTGAATACTAATGTATATTTTACTTGTTTAAATATTTTAAATTTGGAACAGCTAATTTAGATTCGAATCCAGCAAGCGCTTGGTTTATAGAACACACATGCCAACTTATGGATAAAACATAAATTAAATAGTACAAGGAGCTTACTTTATAAACCGAAAATGTCGTATCAGTTCCATGAAATTCTAAAATGTTACCTATTAGATAGATTTTTCTTAGTTAATAATGCCAAACAGAATATACCAACTTGTACTCCATAAAATCAAGCGTGCCGCAAGGTAGCGTACTTGGTTCAGTGCTCTACTTATTATACAGTTTTACCAACATCTAGTACAATTATAGCTACTTGCGATAATGTCATGCTAGCCTCTTACTGAGATCCAATTTTTGCTTCAAAAAGTCTACAGCATAACCTGGACAAAGTACAGCAGTGGTTGAAAAAATGTAAAATTAAGTCAGTACATCTGACATTCAATCTGTGAAGGGGTTCTTGTGCACCAGTAAATCTAAAAAATCAACAGCTAAAATTATGAAATATAATATGTTGGACTCCATAATTTTAGCATATTTGTAATATTTATTCTAGGGGAGACTGGCCTTAAATAACATACCCTAAGCAATTTCGACAACAGAATGGCTTAAAATTATTTTACAGCTAACTTATCCCACGCAACTGTCAACAACCACAACTGCCAAAGAAAAAATATGTTAATAAGGATATATTCTTTTAAAATCAACATTTAAAAAAATTGTCTTACTATGTCATTTTAGGGTTACATGCGGGTAAAATGACATACGAGATTAATTAAAAACACGCCAAAAATCAAAAAACTTATTTTATTATAGATAAAAAACTATAAATAAATGAATAAAATAATTGAAAAATTATGAACAAATTTCACAAATATAAACTTTGCAGTTTGGCGAAGCATCAGCACGTTCGAAGTGGACCCAGTTCTTGTAAGTGATGCATCGAATCAATTTCCCTTCACTTTTGAATCTTGAAAACAGTGAATGCAGTAATTGAAGATGTAGCAGTGGACGGAACGTCGGCCAAAAAGGAAACAATGCCAGCGACAAGATTCCAGTCCGGAATCCCAGAAAGAATAACAATATACTTATTTTGTACTCTTAATTTTAACTATAACAAACATGTATCAAAATTAATACCTGCATAAAAAAATGAGTGTAAATTCTTTATATTTTATTTTAAAGCACCTTCCCATCAAAAACTTCCATAAACAACCAATACTGTTTGTTACAAATGAAACAGACATGCAATATACATATCTGTAACAGTACACATGGACAATACACCTCGTATTTTCAGCATTTACTTCTGCTTAAGACACGTGTTTCTGCCATTTACTATTAGGCGTCATCAGTTAAGCTAGTGAAGTAATTAAAGCTTAAATCGCCTATAAGGTATAGCAAATTTTGTCCTATCAGGTAGCACCATATAATATAGTGACATCTGACGGACGAAAGAGACTATGCCGAAAATGGCAACCCTTCCCTTGACCGGCTATGCCGGTACAGAAAGGAAGAAAATACGTATATAGGTGTAAGTCCATTAACACGATGCCAGATGGCAGTAAATATACAAAAAAGGTTTAAGTATATCAATACGTTAAGCACGTATTACGCATTTGTTACAAATGAAACAGACATGCAATATACATATCTGTAACTGTACATTGTGTATTGTCCATGTGTATTATCCATGCGTACAGTTACAGATATGTATATTGCATGTCTGTTTCATTGTAACAAATGCGTAATACGTGCTTAACGTATTGATATACTTAAACCTTTTTTGTATATTTACTGCCATCTGGCATCGTGTTAATGGACTTACACCTATATACGTATTTTCTTCCCTTCTGTACCGGCATAGCCGGTCAAGGGAAGGGTTGCCATTTTCGGCATAGTCTCTTTCGTCCGTCAGATGTCACTATATTATATGGTGCTACCTGATAGGACAAAATTTGCTATACCTTAAAGGCGATTTAAGCTTTAATTACACATTCGTGTGCTAGTCTTTGAGACGAACACACGTATATTGCATTTAAACAGACGACGGTAATCGTCAAAGCGAACCCGAAAGCAATGGCCGGACGATATATCACTTCTACGATTACCAACCTAGCGCTGAATCCAAGTTTTAAAAGAAGATGCACTCCGCAGCAACGCGAAGACGCGTAAACCATTATTAACGGAACCACGGAGGAAGAAGAGATTCAAAATCTATTAAAAAACCAACCGCAAACATTCATCATAGATCCCGCCGAACCAACGGTAAAAATAGAAATACTAGAATCGCCCAAAGAGGAAACAAGTTCAGTAAAACCGTCAGAAAGCAAACAACAACTCATAGATCTACAAAAATTCGCCATGGATATCTCAAATAGTTTTATAAACCTAAAGAAAACAGCAAAAAAACAGAAAACAGAACACGCAAGCACACCAATAGAAGCAAAAAACTCGTACAGTGTCCTCGAAAAAACCAACACCGAGGAAAAAATGGAACAAGACGCAAATGAAGACGATCCACAACCGTCAACTTCAAACAACAGCACACCCAGGGTAAGTGACAAAACAAACACTACACAAAACACAAACACCGAAACACGCAATACACAACACAAAATCGCACCAATAATAGTAACTGAAAAAGACAAATGGGCACATATACGACTAATACTCAAAACACACAACATTAACACCGTACAAAACAAACTTGTGAAACCTGGTATACACATCGAACCTAAAACTGACGAAGACTACCGTACACTTAAACACATACTCGACACAGAACAAATACAATTTTACACATTTCAATTGCGAACCGAAAAAACACTAAAAGTAGTTATGCGAGGCATTCCTACCTTCATCACAGACACAGAAATTACAAACGACTTGACTGACCAAGGATACCCGACACTAAAAATTAAAAGAATGAACGGCAAACACGGCATACCTGCACCACTTGTACTAATAGAACTGACGAGACAATACAAATCAATTTACAACATACACGACTGCTGCGGACTCACAATTAAAATCGAACCACTAAACAAACGGACAGACATAATACAATGCCACAAATGTCAGACTTTTGGACACCACCAAAAAAACTGTAACGTACGCTACAAATGCATGAAATGCGGAGACGAACACTCAACACACCTATGTACAAAACCCAAAACAACCCCACCAAAGTGTGCAAACTGCGGTGGTCCTCACTTATCCACTTTCCTTAACTGTGCTAACAATCCAAACAACCCTGTAAACAAAACCACACCCAAACCCGAATACATACTAGCACCACCCCCAACAAAGAACCCATGGACACAAAAACAAAGAAACACAACACCTAACACAACTGACGAACTAGCACTTGCCTTAGGCAATATGCTAATAACATTACACTCCACAAACGCAACAACAGAACAGATACAATACTTCGTAACGCAAACACAGAAAATAATCACACTCTACAACAACAAACATTAAGCACACACATGACTGAAACGCAAAAAACCGATGACCAGTGACTTAAACGCAAAAAGCGACAAAGACAGACTATACACACACAACACAGGACCGCACAAAAACACACAACAAACGATTATTTACTAATCAGACACAAACACGTCACAACCCTGGGAAATACGAAACAATGGAGTGGAAATGGAGGCAACTCCGACCACAACAAAATTCAAGTCTCATATAGCTTTAAGTACTTCACTAGCTTAACTGATGACGCCTAATTGTAAAATGGCAGAAGCACGTGTCTTAAGCAGAAGTAAATGCTGAAAATTCGAGGTGTATTGTCCATGTGTACAGTTACAGATATGCACATTGCATGTCTGTTTCATTTGTAACAAATGCGTAATACGTGCTTAACGTATTGATATACTTAAACCTTTTTTGTATACTATTGTTTGTATGTAAGTAGATCTTATAGAAAGAAAGACGGCAAACAAAAAAAAACTATAAATAACTAACAATTTACAAAGTGCTTATTTTATTTGAGGTGAAATTTCATATACACTAAAATCAGTCGCATACAACTCTAATCATGGCACCGATTTCCCAAGAACTTATTATTAACTGCAAAGATTCGTTTCCTGTCTGATGTACGTAATACCAACCCTCTAGACACATATTGGCGCTTTTTGAAAGATCCTTCACATAGTTGTACAATTTCAATTCCGGCTTATATCAAATCCTTGGAATCAAAGTCACTCAGGAATCAAATTATGTACTTGCTTTTTAAATATCAATGTTGATTTTCGGCTAATATCTTTTTTTTCATTTATGTGTATGTGTATATGAATATATCGTATGTGTGTATTGCATTATTTGCAAATTCTTTGTTTTTTATTATTTTTCTTTCTTTCTTTAGGAGCAGCAGCATAGTAATGTTAAGTTAGACTACACAAACTTCTAATGTCATTGATTCTATTCATTAATTTTTTGGTGGAAGAAAGGTAATTCTTTTCTGTCCACATGAACTACGCTTTAAGGTTTCAGCATTTTTTCCTTCTTTATTTTATTGCTCATGTATGTATGCTCATGTATGTATTCAGAAAGAATTTTTGTGTTGAAATAAAGGATATTATTTTGATTATTGTTATTATTAAAACTTATTATGGAGATGGTCAGTCCATAAAGCAGAATTCGAGATATTTTCGAAGCTTTTAATCGGCCTATTGAGCAAACGAGACAAAATTTAATTTAAAAAAATTAAGAAATTGGATCCATTCACAATAGACCACTTTCAGTGAAGTCAAAAACTGTAAGGTCTGCTGAAAATATTACTGCTGTAAGGAAAAGTATTGCAAACGACTCACTTACATCAATCCCATGACAATTTTAAGGAAATAGGCATTTCTCTAACCAATTCATGGAGAATTTTACATAAGGATTTGCTTGTTAATGGATGTAGCGTACAGTGCTTAGTGAAAATACAAAATTAAGTTAAAGCAATATTTGAAGGGACGGAACATTTGTGCCACAGAAATTTTGTTGCTCGGACGCTAAGGCAAAGAACAATAGAACAACATCTTGAGCAACAAAAATGTTTGGTGAAGCATCTCATTTAACGTTAAACAAGCAGTCAATAAATAAGAGTTGAACTTGGGGGAAAGAAAACTCGAATTATTCACGAATGATCACTTTGTGTGAAAAATATACAGTGTTGTGTACTTTATAAACTAAAGAAATGATCGATGATGACAATACTGTCACGCTGAAGGCAAAGGGTTATAAATACGATGATAACAGATTTTTCATGGTCTCAACTTATATACGATAATCAAAACCATTTATGGACCCTTACTCGATATCAACAAAATCTGGAGTAAATCACAGAGAATGACGAATTTAGGGACATCGTTAGGTTCAGAAAACCGCAGAAAAACTTCTTAATTAGTTTGCTGTAATACTTAATCTTTGATGATGAATGAACCCTGTAGAAAGAACTTCAACAGAATCAATAAACTCTCGCTTTTGTGTATTATCGGTAATATCTTAAAAGTGGCAATCTAAGATGATGCTGTAATAAATATCTCCAGATAATGTTCAAAAATTCAATAGTGTTAGCTACATCTTGAAAGCAGTACATGTTGGATAGGATCTCTTCGTTCCAACAGACACATAATATATAATAGCCAAGAAATGACCAACAAGTAGAGAAACACTCTAATGGTAATACATTCTCCAATATATTGCAACCGTGGGCCAATAACAATATGTACAAGAATCGTTTGTAAGTATATATACCCTTAAACTTCTTTTGATAAATGGAACCTATAAAAAGTAAGTTTATGTTCTTTTCGTACCATAACTATATGTACTGATTCGATAATATATTCTGTAATTTTCCCAAGAGTGAAATATGCATTGAAATCAAGTATATTAATGGCATCTATTCAATTGATCATTTGCGCGTTTCCTTAAACTCTTAATATTAAAAAACGCGAGAAGTTATCTGTAATAACAAATGAGCCTCTTAGCCTATCTTTTCAGTTTTAGCTTTTTCGTCCTTCCTTATATATTCACGATTATTATATCTATTTTTCTACTTAATTTGCTCCAATATTCTTTGGTCTTTTAAATTCTTCTACAGAAATTTTATTTCAGAATAATTGAAACATACATGAGTAGGTAAACCCCACCAGTTTTGTATAATACAAAGGTATTTTTAATAATATTTTATATTATTAAAAATACCTTTGTATTATACGCTTCCTATCTTTAAATTTAAATAAAACAAAGTGTGTGAGATATCATCGAAATTTTTTATTCGTTTGAAAGACCTATTGATGCCATTATGTGTGGAATATAACATCGTTCAAATGTTCGCCACGGCTTCTCTGGGTGGAGCGCATCCGAAATGTCCAATTTTCCATGACTCTGGCGCATAAATCAGGCTGAATTTGACCGATGGCATGAGTTATGTTGTCTTTGAGGACCGCTGTGGTTTGTGGCTTATTCGCATACACCTGCGACTTAAGAAAACCCCACAAGAAAAAGTCTAACGGGGTCAAATCGCACGATCTCGGTGGCCAGTTCACATCACCTCCACGTGAGATGACCATGCCCTCAAATCGCTCGTGCAGAATATCCAATGTGGCATGAGCTGTATGGCACGTAGCGCCGTCCTGTTGAAACCACATGTCGCTGGTGTCCAGATCATCCAATTCAAGCCAAAAAAAGTTGGTAATCATCGACCTATAGCGCTCGCCGTTGACAGTGATGGCCTGGCCAACGTCGTTCTCAAAGAAATATGGACCGATGACGCCACCAGCCCAAAATCCACATCAAACACTGACTTTTTAGGGATGCATTGGACGCTCTTGGATCTCATGTGGATTGGTATCGTCCCAAATTCGACAATTTTGTTTGTTCACGGAACCATTCATCCAGAAATGGGCCTCATCGCTGAAGATGATTTTTCGATGAAAATTAGGCTCAGTTGCCAACTGCTCCAGAGCCCATTCAGCGAACACACGTCGTTGTCTATGGTCGTTTACCTTGAGTTCCTGGGTCAGTTGAATTTTGTACGGGTACAGGCCCAAGTAACGACGCAAAATTCGTCAAGTTGTGATCTGCGAAAGGTCGAGTTCTTGTGAGCGACGCGAAATCGACTGCCTCGGATTCTCCTGCACACTCTCACGGACAGCGGCGATGTTTTCGGCAGATCTTGCGTTTCGTCGACGTACGGGTGTTGGTCGATCGTTTACTGAACCAGTGGACTCAAATTTATCCACCACATTGCGAATAGTCCTCTCGGTAGGACGATTATGGCGACCGTAAAATGGGCGAAGCGCGCGGTACGTTGCCTGAACAGAACACCCATTTTGATAAAACAATTTTATTATTTGCACGTGTTGTTGAATGCTATATCCGTCCATGGTGATTTGGCAAAACAGACTGAATAAATGGCAACTAATTTGACAGATGTAGCTTCAACAAGATGACCGTTATCAACTGTCAAAGTTCGGAAGTCCCTGTTGGAAGACACATTTTTAAGTATATACCCGACATTTATTAAGTTTTATAGATATAGATATATTTGCATTTTTCTTTTCCGATACTTTTGATAGATATACTATACATACATATTGCTATGAATATAGGTTGGAAAATTTAGCAGACCACCATCCACAACTAGTTTTCTCAACTAGGTTTCTCAGCCGGTGAATTTTCAAATATGAGACTTCTAACTTCTCGGGTTCCACTTAGGAAAAGCGTGTCTACATAGTAAATTTAGCGCCAGTGAAATGTTCACAAAAATTTAATTACTTATATAAGTTAAGTTTAAACAGCAATATAGGCATGAGTACAATAAATCAAACGCATGATAAAATTAAAATGAATATTTAATACAAAATAAAAAAAAAATTAAAAAAAATCTATCTTTACAAAGTATAAAGATACTGTATTATACAAAAATACTTGAGGTGAAAACATTCATTGTAAATTGACAGCTAAATGAATGGAAAACATCCTCTTTATGAATCCGAACAAACTTATCTAAAAATAATCAAGTTTACTATTAATTTCTCCCCAGAGAACGATACTGTATAATCAGATTCTGATACACGAACAAAATTTACGCATGTGCAAACACCAAGCACAAAAAAAACTTGGTTCCCGTCGAACAAACTCTCATTTATAATTTTAACAAAGAAATGTTAACAATAAACTTTATTATCTATATTTCTACTAATTAAATCTCTTAATTTCAAGCTTCCGTACAATGGAACTATTATAATTTTAATTCTACTTACAAAAAAATATGTGGAGACGAAGAAGAAGGTGCCTATTCAATTTAAACATCAAATAACTCTATAACTCTCTAATACCATCTATAAATCACTTATCAAACAATTAACCGAATTAATTAAATATATTTAATTATATTTCACCAAGCAACCTTCTAGTTCAAGCTATAATTTTGGTCTCCTTTAATTTACCTCGGCCTCTCTATGAGAGCGACCCCGAATAACAAGTTTTTTCTTTTCCCAAAATTTAAAAACATTTTCAAAATACAGACATGTTCACAAAATATGTACATTTTTAAATTATTCAAATATAAATATATTTTTTAATATATAAAAATCCATAGCGATACGTATACGATACGTTCATGTAGATCTATGTTTGTGTACAATTGGATATAATTTATTCTTTAGTCACGTTCTTTTTTTAAAATCATATCTAGAATAGATTGATAGCACAACATGTACAAAAATTAGTGTTTTTAAAAGCAAATATGTAATAGTATATTTAAATAGTTTTTTTTTTAGTATAATTGTATGTAATATATTTTATTTTTCCTATTAATTTATTTCCTGTTTACAAACATTTACATTTAAATATTCTTTATTAATTATTCAACAATAGCTTAAATTTCTCGCAACATCACATAGTATTTATTTGATACTTTATTACTTAATTTGCATAGAAGTATGTATGTATATACGTCTCCGTAAAGCATAGATATATATAAGCGAACGTTAACGGTATCGTATTAAATGTATACCAAAGTAGCAAAGATGAAATACAAGTATAGTTATCGACTTGAGTTGAAAGAATAGTATCGGATACTTAAGTATACGATACAAAGTATCGAATATAAAAGTGTTAAGTATTGGTATTTATTCGATACATAAAAGTATCTATTTTGCACACTACTAGTAGCCTGCCTAGACACATTGCCGATATGTTTATTAGATGCGAGTTTTCCATATCTAAGGTAACGCCCAGGTCTTTAATTGATTCAACACGTGATATATTCGTATCTCCAAGTTGGTAATTGAAATTTATAACATTTAGTCTTTCCATGAAAAATAAAGTCGGGGTTCAAAGGTAAATCATTATTTGTGTTTCCGCCTGTAGTAGAAGACAATCCCTTGAGTCGGTGACTCGAGAAAACAACATCAAGTCATCGGCAAAGAAAAGTTTATTAGACTCGATCTGATCTGAATGATTATTAATGAAAAGAATAAAAAGAAGTGGTCCCAAGTTAGAGTTTTGCGGAACTCCAGAAGTGGCAGTAATGTAAGGTGATGAAAAATATCAGTGGACGCCTATTATGTATGTACAAGGTTTAAAAATAAACTAGCGGTTTACTAAAGACTTTCAAAGCCTGGCAGCACATATTTTGCATATATTTTATATATACTACCTACTTGAACTAGGTGAATGAAGTTAGAAGTTATAACTTATAACTTCTAACTTCATTTTATATATACTACCTACTTGAACTAGGTGAATGAAGTTAGAAGTTATAACTTATAACTTCTAACTTCATTCACCTAGTTCAAGTAGGTAGTATATATAAAATATATGCAAAATATGTGCTGCCAGGCTTTGAAAGGCTGTGTGACAAGATTTTAATAAATCGAGGTTTCTTTTGTTTTCGTAGCTTTTATTGCATTTGGTTATAAAAATAATATAATAAATAGTAATAAACACAGCTTCTAATCTAGTAATATATTATCAGAATGTGTTTTTCTGGATTTTAGTTAAATTTACACCTTGTTTTAGAATATTGTGAATGAACACTTTACAATTGACTATTTACAACATGGAAATTCAATGAAACTAAAACTTCAACACTAATAAAAGGCCTTTGTTGTTTATAATAATAGTTCTTAACGACAGTAATAAAATTTTCTAAGAATAGGGGCTTTACTTCAGCTCCAAAATGTCCATTTTCGATCAATTATGGAAGTTATTCGTAGAGTTGCACACTTTGTCTCGAATGCATGTATTGTAAGGACGGCTTGTCGTTAAAATATTACGATTCGTTTTAAGTTTAAATTGAATTCACAACCAAATACAAATACATGTGTATTATTATTTATGATCCATAAATACAAATGGCTATTATGATTTTGTATAATAACAATATCCAGTGCATACTAAAATATCACTCTATTAATTTATGAGATCCGGCAAATCATTTCAGAGAATATTTAGATAAATAGTTAAATGTGGGGATGCACTACATACGGTCCTGCCGTACCGCAAACATCCTCAGCTCTAATCATAACTGAAACACTGCTATAATCGAATTCGAACTATAACATGTTATTCACAAATATAAAGAATTCTACTACAATGCAATCCATTTCACATAATGGCGCTGTATAAAAACAGTTTAATCTACTAGAGCATCCGCCAATAATAGAAAAAAATTATTGAAGTTCCACTTATTCCTCCATTCAATCCCATTATTTTATTTTGATAAATGCATATACACAAATACACTTTTACAGTTTTCGTGTAATTTAATTGGAATGTGCATTCGGAAATTTGCTTTAAAACTCGTTAAAGCGTATTTTCACAGTAATCCTATAACAGACTTTTGTCCAAATCACGTATATACATATGTTCAACTTCACATCTTATTAATATAGGTTTGTTATTGGATTCCCAATTCTATATAGTAATCAACATCAAAGACTCTTACATATCTAAAAATTAGATTTTCGATTTGCAAATCGCCTATTCCCCCTTGTATGCATCATCTTGAATGCTACATAAAATTTTCCCATGCCTACGCGCAGGCCAAATCTCGCACAGTTAAAAGGAGCGAAAATTGGATGTACAATTCAGTAGCAAACGCAACATCCGTTAGTCTTGTGTAACGCAAACCTTATATGTACTAAAAACAATCGCACGTAAGTCGTTGAGCGCTAGACGTTTACGCAAACATTAATTGCAATTTTACTTTTAAATTTAATTAGTAGAATTTTAAAAACTTTGAGTCTCATCTGTTTCTAAAACATTTTAATTAATGAGCATATTTTTAAAAGTATAAAAATTGGATTACCTTATTACTTTGTAATTTAAGTAAAATAGTCAACATTTTTTTTAATACTGCTATTTAAATATTAAACTAATATATTTTTTTATTATTTTGGTACAAAAGGATTAAATTCGTTTTATATATATTTAAATATGTATTCTGTTTTGATTTAGATTCTTGTATTAAAATTGACTATTGAAAACGGTAAAAAATATTTATTTAACAAAAATATAACAAGTGTCCATTTGAAAAGTCAATCTAGTAGCATGTGATTTACTGAGAACATTTTAAAGTATGTCGTAAATTAAAATTTACTACTTAACCTACGAAGTCGCATATTTTGACAGTTTCATACATACAAATAAATAACAAATAATAGGTATTTATTGAAAACTATAACAAATGTTGAAAATGTTGTCCTTCAAGATCAATGCACTTTAAAATCCTCCGTTCAAAATTTTTGATTATATTCTACAACATTACTGTATTGTTATTAATTTCTATGCATTTCTGTTCGATTCTCTGTAGCATATCATTCAAATTCAATATAGGTGCTCGAAATATGTTATTTTTTAGATAAGGCCACAAAAAGAAGTCGCAATGTGTTAAATCGCATGAACGTGCAGGCTAGGCAATTACAGTATTACGACTAATTATACGCTCATCAAAAAATTCTCTTAATTAATCCAAAGATTCTGCAGTACAGTGACAAGGTGCTACGTCTTGTTGGAAATATGCATTTTGAAGTTCATCATCATGCAATTGATTGACAAATGGTTGTAAAATTTCCGCACGGTACCTTTGAGCAGTTAACGTTCCCTGAAAAAATATTGGTCCAATGATTCGCCTTTGGCTTATCGCTGCCCAAACACCAATTTTCTCTGGATGTAGCGATTCTTCATTAATTACATGTGGATTTTCACTACTCCAAATTCTTGTATTTTGTGAATTTTGGTATCCCGTTTTATAAAACCATGCTTCATCAGTAAAGATGACTCTTTGCGAAAGTTCTCCATTATTGTTCATATTTACAAACCAACTACAAAACTGTAGTCTACGTGAGTAATCAATTTCTAACAATTCTTGTACTGCTGTGGCACGGTATGGATAAAGTTGCATATCTTTTTTTAATAACTTGTGAGTTGTACCAACAGAAAGGTTTATTTGTTGACTCAAATGTCGAACAGATGTTTGTGGTTCATTTTCCATTATTTCTTCAACACGATTGACAACTTGAGGTGTACGTTTCTTAACTGCTCCGCTGCCTGATTTTCTTAAGAGACTACCAGTTTCAGAAAAAAGTTTTAGAGTTCTATCCGACGTATTCTTAAATTGTATATAATCTATTACAAAATGTGGAAACTCAACTTGATATTCTACCATGCAATCTTGAACTGAATAAACCCATAAACCATCAATTTTATTACCACTTCGAAAATAAGCCTGGATTAAAAAATTTTATGTTCTAAAGTGAAACCCATTTTAACACTGAGAAGCAATTTATTTAAACCAGAATCTACGCACGATTATTTTATGCACTAACTGATATTTGTGATTGACATTATCAAATGTCATTTGGATTTACGTTTACGGAACAACAAACACATACTAATATACTTGCGTCTTATTCTATCAAAATTTCAAAGTAACCTAGGTTGACTTTTTAAATGAACACTTGTTATGTATCTATTATACATATTAGATTTTTGTATTTATTTATAATCGATTTTTATCATTCACCAATAGCCTAGCATATATTTTATATTCAATATGCTTTTGATATTGTATCGTATTTATCTGCGTTATCAAATGTATTGAATTTCATCTTTTTCAGTCTCTTTTTCACGTTAACATTTTCCAATGGTTCGCATTTCCTTTTCTTCCAGTATTTCCGACACTTTTGCATCGCCTGTTTTATAATGTAACTGACTGTTTAATGAAGTAATGTTATCAATAATTTACAAGAAAAATATTCATTATTATGAAATGTAAATGGACAAAAAAGTTATTTTCGGTTTTACCATTCGGAAACTTTCCTGACTTTTTATTTATGTTACTTGTTTATGAGTTCTAAAAAGTTAGATTTTTTAATACACAGAAGTTTCGTCGGAATTATCATAAAATCGCGATGACTAACATTAAAAACAAAAAGCGGAATTCCTTTACGTAAATACTTTCGTGTTTTCTTTGCTTACATCTCAATTTTCTCTCGAATCAAGAACAGGTTAAATTAAATTCGTATTGTTGTAAAGTTAATTAAAACAACAAAAACGTACTTTTTTCAAAATGGAATGAGATCACTGTATATATAAGAAATGGCAATATACTGATTTGCGAAAACACTTTCACTTTTTTTTATTATTTTATTATAACAGATAACTAGAGACCGGACACGAGAGGATGATGACTCATCGCCCACGAGCGTACTATTGAACATTTGTATTTTTAAAGATTTTAATGTTATTTATATAATTATACCATATGATCATATATTTCTACCCTCTAGAAGGCAATGACATTTTTCTTTTTTAAACTTAAGTTGGTACCATAATTTAAGTTAACTTATTTTGCAGCGTGTGTGTGATATAGGTTATTTTATACTGATGACAGATTAGGTTTTGTCATTCTGACAAATAATTACATACAAACGTTTCAGTTGAAAAAATAAAAAGTTTAATAATAAAAACAGCTACAATAAATGTTCAAAGTGAGCTCCTTCATTTTCTATGCATAGCGCAACTCTTCGTCTCATATTATTGAAGGCATTCCTTAAATTATGTGGTGTAATTTCCTCACAGACATTTCGGATAACATTAGTAAGTTCTTCAATTGTATGTGGACGATTCGTAAATACTCTATTTTTTAGATGTGGATAAATGAAATAGTCCATAATTGTTAAATCCGGAGATCGTGGTGAAAAGTCTACTATTCGATTATCAAAGAATTCATGCAATAATTCCATCGTTTCTCTTGTCTCATGGGCTGTTGCATTATCTTGCTGGAAATATCCCTCGCGGAGCTCATCATCATGTAATTGATTTACAAATTGTAGCAATAAATTATTACGATATCGTTCTGCATTTATCGTATTATTAAAGAATATTGGACCAATAATCCGTCTACGAGAAACAGCAAGCCCAACGCCTATTTTTTGTGAATGCAAGGGTGTTTCAAGAATTTCATGTAGATTTTCACTAGACCAGATGCGCATTGTTTGTTTATTTATATATCCTGATAAATGAAACCATGCTTCATCGGACCAGAAGGATTTGTCAAGAACGTCATCGTTATTAATCGTACCTAAGAACCACTGACAGTAATTAACTCTGGTTACATGTCTTTTTTAAGGATTCTCTGGCAGGTCCCATATGACAGTTGTGTTTGTTGTGAAAGCTTACGAATCGATTTCTTAGGTGATTGATTTATTCGTCCATCAACATCTGCTATATTTTCAACTGTCCGCTTTATTTGTCTACCAGCACCTGGTTTTCGAGACACAGACCCTGTTTCACGGAATTTAACCACTGACTTTTGAATTAATTGCCGCAAACTGTCATATGTTGTTGGAAAATTTGGAAATTCTGCCCGAAATTCTTCTATACAAGGCTGCAAGGAGTACGACCATTCTTCATTTTAAACATTGCTTAAAAATATGTCTAGCCGGTGTTACAAAAATAAACCAGATTATTTCTGTTACATTTGTGGATATTTCGTCTTGAAAAAGTTTAAGAGACCAGTTGGTGAATTTGTGAAAAATGCATATTATGCTTATTTCAAAATCAAATTAGGAGATCAAGATAAAGATTGGGCACCGCACGTTGTTTGTAAGGTATGTGAAGAAGGTTTAAGATATTGGACCAAAGGGAATAGAAAATACCGATGGTTTGGAGAGAACCGCAAAATCATCATGAATATTGCTACTTTTGTCTTTGTGATATTAAAGGGCATAATAGAAAAACTTTGAAACATATTTTGTACCCAAACAATATTAATTCAGCTATCAGACCAGTTCCTCACAGTGATCATGCACCTATACCTATACCCCCCAAAGTACTACAAGAAGATATTGAAACCTCTTCAACTTCCGGCTCCGTACAGATGGATAGTGATTTTGAACCATCAACCTCAGGTCAAAACCAACCTCAGCTATTTTCACAAGCCGAACTGAATTATTTAGTAAGAGATTTGGGACTTTCAAAAAATCTTTCTGAAGTACTGGGGTCTAGGTTGAAACAAACAAATTTGCTTGCCCCAGAAACTACCTTCTCTTGGTATAGAACTCGTGAGGCTGGATTTGTAAAATATTTTGCACAAAACGGACCACTCGTGTACTGCCAAGCAATTGCTGATCTACTTACTTTCCTCGGAGCTCCTGAGTACACACCTTCTGACTGGAGACTTTTCATCGACTCTTCAAAAAGGAGCCTTAAAGCTGTTCTTTTATATAATGGCAATGTTTTTGCTTCTGTTCCGGTCGGCCATTCTGTTCATTTAAAGGAAAACTATGAAAATTTACAGGAATTACTTATAAGAATAGAATATGAAAATCACAACTGGGAAGTGTGTGGAGATTTAAAAATTTTAGGCCTTCTCTTGGGTCAGCAGTCTGGATATACTAAATTTCCATGTTTCCTGTGCGAGTGGGATAGCAGAAATCGAGAACAGCATTGGATAAAAAAAAAGAGACTGGCAACAAAGAGTGACTTTAACACCTGGAACCAAAAATGTAATTCGTGAAAGTCTTATTGACCCTCAAAAAGTGTTACTTCCACCGCTTGACATAAAACTTGGATTTATGAAACAATTTGTTAAGGCATTAAACAAAGAAGGAAATTGTTTTAAATATTTGTGTAAAACATTTCCGACTCTGTCAGAGGCAAAATTAAAGGAGGGAATCTTTGTAGGCCCGCAGATTAGGAGCTTGGTGAAAGATCAAGAATTTGAAGATGTGATGGAAGATAAAGAAAAACATGCATGCCATGCTTTTAACGAAGTTGTACATACATTTCTAGGAAATTATAAAGACACAAACTATGTTGAGATCGTTGAAAATATGCTGGAAAAATTCAGTATTCTTGGTTGCAATATGAGCATAAAAATTCACTTTTTACATTCCCATTTGGACTATTTCCCAGAAAACCTTGGAGACGTGAGTGAAGAGCAAGGAGAAAGATTTCACCAGGATATTAAAGAGATGGAAAAAAGATACCAAGGGCGCTGGGACACAAAAATGATGGCCGATTACTGTTGGACATTGAGAAGAGATCTTTCTTTACCTGAATATGACAGAAAAACAACCAAACGAAGCTTTTCTGAAAAACGAAAACTTTTTTTAAGAAGCATAAAGAATAAATAACTATTTCTAATAGTTTCTATGGGTATATTTTTGTATTTTTTTAAATATAATATAAAACTAGATTATAAATGAAATAAATCGTGTTTTTTCTATATTTTTTTATTTTACTGCTTTGAAAAGTAACCTTACGTGATACAAAAAAAAATAAAAGCAGATTTGAAATCAGCGCTACCCAATTACTAGAAAACAGTTAAAATTTTTAAATCAACTTTCAAAGTGTTGAAAAATGCAGGCCTGCGTTATGACTTCCAGATATTCGTATTGCGTCACATTTTGTATCGTTCCATCTTCTATTTTAACAACTAGTCCCCGAGTTCTAGTCCCCATCTACCATATTCTTATAAGAGTTTATCCAACATATAAACCAAATCTTGTTCATCTTCGGTAAGGATTATTTGATCATCAGCAAATAATGTTGTATGTAAGGAATCTTCATCTAATTTTATGCCCATCGGTTTACATATACTTATCCAGTTTACCAACGCTACATTTAAATAGATATGAAAATAGCTATTTGATAAAATATTACCTATATTATTACCTATATTGTCCAAAGTAAGTTAATAATATAAACTGAGTTTTATTTTCTGAATTAATCTTAGGAAAAATACTTTTGTACGTAGTTTTTGTTTCTTACATTTTATTAGTTTACTGATTGAATTTACTTCGAAGCCGTTATTAGCAAGGAACAAAAATATTCTAGAATAGTATTTTTCCTAAGATTAATTCATAAAATAAAACTCAGTGTATATCTTTAACATACTCTGAACACATAATATAATATCAGGTGTCCCTTATTGTTTGAAGCTGACAGTGTGTGTCAATTTTTGGTTAAGTTCGAAGCATTGCATTTGATTTCGACCGCAACAATTAACATTAGCTTCCCATTCGATAACACAGGCCTGCATTTTTCAACTCTTTGAATGTTGATTTAAAAATTTTAACTGTTTTCTAGTAACTGGGTAGCGCTGATTTCAAATCTGCTTTTTTTTTTTTGTATCACGTAAGGTTATTTTTCAAACCAGTAAAATCAAAAAATATAGAAAAAACACGATTTATTTCATTTATAAGCTAGTTTTATATTATATTAAAAAAAATACAAAAATATACACATAGAAACTATTAGAAATAGTTATTTATTCATTATGCTTCTTAAAAAAACGTTTTCGTTTTTCAGAAAAGCTTCGTTTGGTTGTTTTTCTGTCATATTCAGCTAAAGGAAGATCTGAAGGTAGTTTCTGGGGCAAGCAAATTTTTTTGTTTCAACCTAGACCCCAGTACTTCAGAAAGATCTTTTGAAAGTCCCAAATCTCTTACTAAATCATTCAGTTCGGCTTGTGAAAATAGCTGAGGTTGGTTTTGACCTGAGGTTGATAGTTCAAAATCGCTATCCATCTGTACGGAGCCGGAAGTTGAAGAGGTTTCAATATCTTCTTGTAGTACTTTGGGGGGTATAGGTATAGGTACATGATCACTGTGAGGAACTGGTCTGATAGCTGATTTAATATTGTTTGGGTACAAAATATGTTTCAAAGTTTTTCTATTATGCCCCTTAATATCACAAAGACAAAGTAGCAATCTTCATGATGATTTTGCGGTTCTCTCCAAACCATCGGTATTCCAAAAAGAAGGCTTTTTCTATTCCCTTTGGTCCAATGTCTTAAACCTTCTTCACATACCTTACAAACAACATGCGGTGCCCAATCTTTATCTTGATCTCCTAATTTGATTTTGAAATAAGCATAATATGCATTTTTCACAAATTCACGACGAAATATCCACAAATATAACAGAAATCATCTGGTTTGTTTTTGCAACACCGGCTAGACATATTTTTAAACAATGTTTATTTATCAAATACAACGCACAACACTAAAGACAACTTAATTTTACTTGTTTACTGATCGACACTCAGAGCTATAATGAACACAATACCTTTACTTTTCGACATGTTCATTGCCAATATTTGCTAATTACAATTACTTAAGAAAATGGAGTAGGTTGTGTCATGTTTCAAACAAAAATTTCAAAAGTGTTTCATTCCTTAAATAGTACAGTTTTTTTTAAAGCAAATGCATTTATGTTTGAATACAGATATGAATAACTTGTAGGTAAAGAAAATATTTTATGCGTAAACAGCTTTGTGTTCAAAAGCCAAACCAAAATATAATGAGGTTATGTACTTATATTTTTCCATTTTGGTTGAAATGGTTTCATATTAACGAAATAAAACACAACACTTTTTTCACAAAAATAGTTTTAATAAACTATCAGAGTTAATTAAAACTATTTTTGTGAAAAAAGTGTTTTGTTTTATTTCGTTATTTCAATATTTCACAAGTACTCAACATATAATACTGGTTTCAAATTAATAATTATTAATATGAAACCATTATATTATAATAATTTAAGAACTAACAAAATACGAGGGGCAGGCTGGAATTATTGAAATACAATAAAACTACAAGTCGTATTAGAGAATGAATTTATTCATGTTCAACGTACTCCCCACCAGCAATAATGCACTTTTATAATCGAATATCTATAAATTAAAAGCTTCCAGCCAGCCATCTTTCGAAATACTATCAAAAAATTGATGAATTGCTTCGTCAATCCCGTTTACCGACTCGAAACGTCGACCACGTAAGCTCATTTTCAGGTGGAAGAACAACCAGAAGTCACACATTGCCAAATTAGGCGTATAAGGTGAATGATTGATAAGTTTTACATTATTTTTACGTAAAAAATCACGAGTCTGTTGTGCAGTGTGTGACGATGCATTGTTCTAGTGTAACAGTAATCCGCGAATATTGATTGATTCAAAAACAGCAGGTAAACATTTTGTGATGTACCAGTTAGCTGTAACTGTGCGTTGTTCTTCAAGCGTAATTGCATCTACTAAACCTGTGAAAGAAAACTGCGTACATTACTTTCTTCATACACATCTGCGTTTTTTTATATCGTTGGGGTTGGTACGTCTTCATAAGCACGACTCTCCTAGCGAGTGGGAAGATCATAAAATGGTATGTTCGTTTCATCACCTGTTACTATTTTAGAAATAATACGATATCCTCCTTTATTTAAGAATTGTAACGATTCCTGAGCGATTCATACACGCTCTGCCTTTTGCAAGTCATTGAATTTATGTGGCACCCAACGTGTAACAATTTTTTTCATAATAATAGTAATAATAATAATAATAATAATTTATTTTCATCCCTTTGACTTCAATAGCGTAGGATAAGTCAACAATTTCAAGTAAAATAAAATCTTAATCGTGGTCACAATTCTTCTTACATATTGCTATGAATAGTGGTTTGGGAATGTAGTTCGCCACCATCCACAACTAGTTTTCCCAACTAGGTTCCTCAGGCGGAGAATTTTCAAATATGAGACTTCTAACTTCTCGGGTTCCAATTCGGAAAGTCGTGTAATTTCTACAATGAGTTAGGCGCCAGTGAATTGTTCATAAAAATTTATATACTTATATTTTTAATTAATGAGCAATAAAGGTATTAGCACAAAAATCAAACACAGGGTAAAATTTAAACTGAATATTTAATACAAAAATCAAAAAAAGAAAAAAAAATCTATCTTTATAAAGTATAAAGATTCTGTATTCCACAAAAATACATGAGGTAAAAATATTCACTGTAATATTGACAGCTAAGTGAATGAAAAAACTTCCTCGTAATTACTCCGATCAAACTAATCTAAAAACAATAAAGTTTATTTTTAATTTCTCCCCAGAGAACCAAACTGTATAATAAGATACTGATACACGATCAAAATTACGCATGCGCAAACAGACATGCACAAAAAAAACCTTGAATCCAAACGGACAAACTTTTCAATTATAATATTAACATAGAAATGTTAATAATAAACTAAATACATGTATGAAGTTTATACATGTATTTAGTTTATTATTAACATTTCTATGTTAATATTATAATTGAAAAGTTTGTCCGTTTGGATTCAAGGTTTTTTTTGTGCATGTCTGTTTGCGCATGCGTAATTTTGATAGTGTGTCAGTATCTTATTATACAGTTTGGTTCTCTGGGGAGAAATTAAAAATAAACTTTATTGTTTTTAGATTAGTTTGATCGGAGTAATTACGAGGAAGTTTTTTCATTCACTTAGCTGTCAATATTACAGTGAATATTTTTACCTCATGTATTTTTGCGGAATACAGAATCTTTATACTTTATAAAGATAGATTTTTTTTTCTTTTTTTGATTTTTGTATTAAATATTCAGTTTAAATTTTACCCTGTGTTTGATTTTTGTGCTAATACCTTTATTGCTCATTAATTAAAAATATAAGTATATAAATTTTTATGAACAATTCACTGGCGCCTAACTCATTGTAGAAATTACACGACTTTCCGAATTGGAACCCGAGAAGTTAGAAGTCTCATATTTGAAAATTCTCCGCCTGAGGAACCTAGTTGGGAAAACTAGTTGTGGATGGTGGCGAACTACATTCTCAAACCACTATTCATAGCAATATGTAAGAAGAATTGTGACCACGATTAAGATTTTATGAATGAAAAAACTTCCTCGTAATTACTCCGATCAAACTAATCTAAAAACAATAAAGTTTATTTTTAATTTCTCCCCAGAGAACCAAACTGTATAATAAGATACTGATACACGATCAAAATTACGCATGCGCAAACAGACATGCACAAAAAAAAACCTTGAATCCAAACGGACAAACTTTTCAATTATAATATTAACATAGAAATGTTAATAATAAACTAAATACATGTATAAACTTCAATACAATAGAAATATAATTGTAATATTTATGAATTCATAAAAATTTTATATACTTACAAAAAAACTAAAATGTGGAGACTCACGAACAAATGAAGAGTATAACTTCTAAAGGGTCTAAGTGCCAAAATTTTGAAATTGAGATTTTGATTGAAAACGGTAGTATGTCCATACCCCATTACAAATCGAAAGGGTCTATGTGCCTGAGATCAATATAATAGTTATGCCATTCATATATAGAAGGTGCTGGGTCTAAGTGACGCGATCTGTAAATGTTATAAAGGGTCTATGTGCCATTTATGGAAACACTGTTTTAAACAGCTGTTTTACGCGAAACATCATGAAAAACAACGGTGTGTTGGAAGAAAGAAAAAGACGCAAAAGAAAATCTGAGAGTGTTATAAATGAAAGTAGGAGATTAAGACTGTGTGGCAAGCAGTATAGTACTTATAAAGGTGCAATTGTAGAAGGGAGAAAGCAACCAACAGAAAATAATGTAAGCTAACCTAAAATTAACATTTTGTGACTGTTGGAATAATTATTCTTTGAATTATTTTCTAGGTGTGCAAATGTAATAAGAAATGCAAATTACTTTCCATTGAACAAAAAAGGTTTCTGTTTGATGACTATTATAAAATAAATGATCACAAGAAACAAAGTACTTACCTTCTTGGGCTCATTCACGTTGTCCCTGTAAATAGAAGGCGCCATGGCCATTATGAGGATCCTGCAGAAAGTCGGAGGCAATGTACTACTTACTATGGTGTTCCTGGTGGTAAAGGAAGGCATGTAAAAGTGTGTAGAAAAACATTTTCAGACATATTTGCCCTTTCCCACAAAAGTTTTAGTGGAGAAGAAAAAGTAAGGTGAAACAGTGTACAAAGATAATAGGGGTAAGGCGAACAAGCCAAGGAAGTACTTTCCTGAGCTAAGGGAGCAAATAAAAGTCCATATAAATTCATTTCCAATAGAAGAAAATCATTATAGCCGAAATAGGTCAATAAAACAATTTCTTAGTGCAGATCTTAATGTAAACCGTTTATATATTGCTTTCAAGAAAAAATACCCAGACACCGTTGCAACATATCGGTACTTTTCAGACGTTTTCAATCAAGATTTTCCTAACTTGAGATTTGGTAGGCCAAGGTCAGACACGTGCTCTGTGTGTGACCTCTATGAAAATAAAATAAGATCTACTGCTGTTGCAACTAGTAAACGGTCTTTTGCGATCAAGTTAGAATTACATCATAGGAAAGCAGAAGCAGCAAGGGCTGCAATGCTGAAAGATGAAAACGAAGCTCAAATGCCAACGAGTAAGAACACAGTTTTGTCCATAGATCTGGAAAAAGTCCTTTTTTTACCGACGTTGACTCATACGCAAATGTTTTACATTGTTTACAAATGTTTGCATTTATGTGCTTATGGAATGAGTCCATTACAGGCAGAGGGGGCAACGAAATTGCTTCTGCGTTGTTAAAAGTACTAAAAAGAGAAAATGTAGCTCTAAAACTAAAACTTGTTGTTTGGTCCGACAAGTGCATCGGACAAAACAAAAATCGCATGATCTTATTTATGTTTATTTATCTTGTGGCGAATGGTTTTTTTGAGGAAATCGAGCATAAGTTCCTGGTAAGTGGACACTCTTATTTGCCGTGCGACCGCGATTTCGCCCAGATCGAAAAGAGGAAAAAAGTTACAAAAAATTTTGTACCTGCTGATTTGGAAAAGATGATAGGACAAGCTCGTCACGAAAAACCTTTCAATGTGGTTTCTATGGAAGGGCATGACTTCAAAAATCTGGATAAAGCAAGTGACTATATGTTAAATACCACAAAACTAAATATATCATCGTTGTGCTGGATGCGAATCACAAAAGACAATCCTGGAAAAGTGTATACAAAAACATCGTTTAGTGAAGTGCAAGACTGGACTGTTTGCAACGTTATAAAAAAAGGAATAAAAGTAGAAGACATCAAGGATATGAGTCTTGAACAACTCGTGTGCAAAAACAAAATATCAAAAGAAAAGTTGAAGAATTTTCAAGATATGCTCGACTATATACCTCTGAAACACCTAGCCTTTTATGAAACTCTGATTGAGAGAACACAACAGGGTTTCAACGGGGAAGCAGCTCCAATAAGTCAGAATTAAAAAAAATAGAGTTGGTACTTGGACCCTTTCAAAGTAACTTGCAGTCGGCAGTTGACTTCCTTTATAGAAAAATCATGGGGATCTTTATTTTTAACTAAGAAAAAGTGTTTATTTTAATTTTGATTTTGTTGTTACAAACTTTTGGTTTGGCATTATGTATAAAAAAAATAAAAAATTAATCCTAAAGTGCATACTTATGTTTTTATTCATTTAATTTGAATTTCCTCAACTTTATCATTTTGGCACTTAGACCCTTTAGAAGTTATACTCTTCAAATGTGCTTTCAATTTAATCAAAAATACAAAGAGAAAAAATCTCTATAAATATCGGGAATATAATACTAATATCTCAAAATCACATCCAATCAAACACCCCGAATTAATTAATACAAAATATATCATAGAAAACAACCTTATCGTTTCAAAGCTTATAGTCGTCTCCCTGAATTGGCCTCAACTTTCACATAGAGATCGACATCGCAAAAAACAAGTTTTTCTCTCGCTAAATTTTAAATACATTTTGAAAATATACAACTTATCCCACAAAATATGTACATTATAAATTATTCAAATATTTTAAATATTATTTTAGAAAAAATCCATAGCAATATGTAAGAGCGTCAATATCCATACATAAATTAAACATTGGTATCTAATACTACTGCTTTAAGAAGAGTACAAAATAAAATATGCAAGGAACAAAATATTAGAAACCTATGCAATAACATAGAGTTCCACACTAACCTTAACTACATTGGAACTAATATTATACATCACAATCACGAACAAACTCCTGGACTGAGTAATAAACTTTCGAGATTAATAGGTCCCTAATACTGCATTCAAACATATCTAGATTGTTTTCTCCATTCAAATCGTTTACAAAAAGGAATGGACCTAAAGGTAAAGCTAGCACAACTGCTCACACAACAACTTTACACAGCGTCCACGTATACTCTGAATACACAGTGTATACGTGGACGCTGTGTAAAGTTGTTGTGTGAGCAGTTGTGCTAGCTTTACTGTGCCCCATGTGCGACACCTTGATTAGTGGTTTTACCTACTGATGATGACAACTTAGTTGTCGAAATACGTATTTAGGATACGATTTATAATTGTGGTAAGGGGTTATATACCTTTCTTTAAATTTGGAAAATGACCCATGGTATAAGCACATTCACTGTGTAGTGCATGTGCTGCACAGGTAACGTGTAGCATATTGGGATAAGATTGCTTTAATAACTTGCCTGATTTTAACATATAAGCTGCCGCATCAGTAAAAAATAATAGCATATTGTCTTTATAGTTGTTATCCGATGACAGATATTATGAATACATTGATCAATTACTTCTGCAACTGTTTCACCATTTACGACTGGCAATAATGGCTGGTATGAAGTTGAAATTAGCGGATATATTTTATTAAGCGATAATATATAAATGTATATTTCCTCTTACGCGCCACTGTAAAATAGAATTTATGAAGGAATACACACAATGTACTATTCATAACTATGGAAATAACAACATCTGCTCAACGAATGCAATCCCTAAATATGCACTTATGCAATATGCACTTATGATGTGCATTTATTTATTATGTTTTAGGAAATTAAAATTCATTTGTCGTATTTACAAATTGTATATTTATTTATTACAATAAATTGTCGTATTTACAAATTATATACTTATTTATTACAATAAATAACCATATATTTCTTTAAATTTTCCATAGTTATATTATGTCTACGATCTGTAAGTATATGTTTATATTGGGAAAATGTTCTTTCAACATCGCAAGATGTGATCGGTGCATTCTTAAAACTAGGTATTAATGAGGGGCTTATATTAATGTCTTCATTAAAATTGCCATTAATTACATTATTTATAGATTTTAATGTAACAAAACCTCCATTTTTGCTTAGAATTGCGGCTAATTTTTCTTTAATTCTTTTTCCAGTCAATCCGTTGACTTTTCCAATTTTCTCTTCAATATCATTTACAATGCCAACACCATCATTTAAAGATAAATTTCTATCTTCTAATCTAGTAATTGCCTGCTCAATTATCGCAAAATTAGATTTAATATATGATAGCTGATTTTGTATTGTCGAATTATTGAAAATTACGTTACACTTTTCTATGGCAAGACTGGTTGCTGAATCAAATTGAGTGACAACATTTTTGATGCCTTCGTAATTATCGTCAAGAAACATAACACATTTAAGCCATGTTCCCCATCTTGTTAAGATAGGTTCTGGTGGCAATGGAATGCCGGGAAGCGTTTTCATTATATAATTGCACTCGTAAGGGCGCTTTTAAAAATACTTTTTTGATATTACTTATAATTATTTACATCTGGAAACTCTAATCTAACTTGTTCAGCAACCCTATTTAAACCATGAGCCAAACAAGTACAATGGATTAAATTGGGGAAAAAAATTTTCAGACTTTGAGCTGATTTTAACATATACGAAGCGGCGTCAGTTACCATTAACAAAAATTTTTCAAAAGGTACTTTGTCGGGTAAAAAGAAATTCGCTAAGGACTCATTAATAAACCTGGCTATGGTAACATGATTTGTTTTGTCTAAATTACCTACATTAATTAAATGTCTTTTAGATTGAGTTGAACCATTTAAGGTTCCAATAATCAAATTAGCAACCTGACGGCCCTTCGTGTCGGTAGTTTCATCAACAGAGACCCAAAGATTTTGATTTTTCAACTCCTTTCTAATACCATCGGTAACATCTTCATAAATTTCGTTGACGTATTTCTTGCGTAGAGTTGAGGAACTGGGTACATAAATGGGTTTATCATCGACTTTGCAATAAGTTTTCAGGAATTCTTGAAATATCGGATTGTCCAATTTATGTAAAGGAATATTACAACCCACAAAAAGATTACACAAATCTTTGGAAAATGCTTCTTGTGGATTCTTCGAATTATTGAGAAAACTTTCCTCCAAAAGTTGCTGCCGCGGTTTATTCAAATTTTCAGAAACCCTGTTCTGATGAAATATTGTGTTCAAATGTTGCACTACTTGAAATTTCTTCTGGCAGGTAATCTGTGTAACAAATATATATTTTTAACATTCAGTTATAATAATTATTATGAATTACTATATTACTACAAAAACTAGAAAAATAAATTGTCTGGTTTTGTAAAGTTCTCCAGTTGTTTAAATTTGATTGATTTTGGTTATTTTGGTGTTTATGACAAAGAAATATTACAAAGATATATTAGCTTTAAAGAACATAAAATTAAACATATCTAATAATAATTTATTATGAAATTCTTTCATTATATTTATGAACACAAAAGAAATTCTCATAACTGTAGAACTTGTTATTGACAAAATATTTCAAAATTCAACTTACCCTTTTGTCGCAGAGTGTGCACAAGACACTTTCTTCGTCAATAATTTTTAGTGCAATGCAATCACTTATCCAGTTTTTTATTAGAGATGACTTCGCTTTAGCTATCCTAGGCATTTTCAAAAATTTTTAATTCACTTTTGCTTCACCAAATAGCACAGACCTTAACACGTTTACGAATGAACAAACTATGAAGGAAATTATTTCTTTTTCTTATATTGATATTAGTCGTACGGTATAATATACCTGCATTAATACCTACATTTCTGAAAAGGATTTATTACGGAATTAATTTTTCGTAATCATTTTGCCCTGTAAACCGATTATCAGTACAGTTAAATCCTATTTTTGGGAAAGTCCATCTCATTATTAATGAGATGGACTTTTAATGAGTCATTAATGCAAAGTTGAAGGAGTGCTAATCCCTTCACGTTTACACAAACAAATTAAATATCTTTAAATATCAGATTTTATTATGGTTCTTATGAAAATGGCGAATATATGCATAAATATGCAAAATAATTATGAAATATGTACGTACGTGCATATGCAGTTATGGTAAAGTGTCCAAATATGCATTATATGCACTAAAAAAAATGGTAAAAAACGTATTCTGAGGGTGGAAAATGGATAAGTACACAGTATAGAAGGAATATACCAAAAAACAAAAAAACATGCATTTTGCATAAAATCCAGTCTCTAGTTATAATAAAGTTATAAAAAATTAAGTAAAGGTTGTTTTACGTATCAATATGATTAACTATTACGAAGTAACGGTTTCCACAATCAATTCTTGAAAACAATATATTTTAAATTTCAACTCATCTTTTACTTTAAAATAAATATATTTGAAAACTAAATATTGATAAGTAAATTAATACGAAATAGAAATAAATTGAATGATGCCTATTTCTTCTCTAATATAGATATTTCTTTTCAAAATCAATATCCAAACTGTTAATAATAAATGGGTATATACTCAAAGAAGAAAATTAATGAAAATTTACGGTAATATCCAAATATGCTATGCTTTTAATCCTTAAGTCTTTAAAACTTAACTGTAAAGAGCCCTCTAAGAATTTAAGTAAATAAGTATTTGGATCGAATTATACCGTACTTGGGCCGGTTATCTCGAATAAAATTGAAAATTTATTAATTAATTTTGCTCATCAACTGTTCATATATTATTAAACTTTGTTAATTATGCAATATATAAAATAAGTTACATTATTTCATTTATAATTAAATATGTGAATGATATTTTTCCATAAATTTTCTTCTCTATCTTTAATCTACTTTCAGTGTTTACTTGCTTCATTGCTACTTACTGTAAGGTAAATCAAACTAATTGGAAATGAACTGGATTATAAATTGTATGTAATTATTATCGCCGATTTTTCCTACCGTTTCTCAGATTATATCGGGAACATTTCATGCAATCCATATATCTATGGGAATGAGCTCGGCTGGCGCGGCTGGTTTTGCGGTGTTCGTATACATTTGTATCTGCTGCAAGTTCTACGATTTTACTATTATTAGTTATTATGTTTCCTCATAATTCTCCAACTATATTGGGATTATAGAAGTATTTAATAGAAAATAGAATTAACGCCTCAGATTTACTCTATTTTCTAATTATAGAGGAGTTGAAACTCCACTATATAATCACTAATAAAACACAAATGTTAAAAGTCTCTAAATAAAAACGGATAATAAAAAATAGTACTACATTCTAACATACATCAACAGCTACGTTATTATTATTATTATAGACGTAGGTGTAGGTTTCCACGGTCGTTTTCTAAATATGGATCTCGGTTTCCGGGTTGGCACCGCGTCGAGTTAGGCGTATTTGCCAACGTTTCGTCCACTGTTACAAGGACATCTTCGGGGCTGTACGTAGATGTTCGTCGATTCGTAGTAGCTTGAAGAATGCTAGGACCAGTGTTGCCAGCCAGCGTTAACGTTACATCGGTAGATTTGTCGACAAATTTCGGTAGATTGACTCTATTGCCAATGAGTAATATAGAGGTAGATGTATCCGTATAGGCTTTATTAAATAATAATAATTAATTACTTACTAGGTTTATACATAAAATCAAAATTAATTTGATTCAAAGTAAACAAATACAAATAAAACTATTACACGAAATAAATAGAATGTTTCCTAAAATATAAATAAACATAATTTATATCTTAGTTAGTGGGATATAAATTATGATTATTCATTTTAAAAAGCAACTTTTCCTCAATTGAAAAATCGTAACAACTTTTATTATCAATAAATTGCTTGGTATGCAATAATCCACATATTATTGTAGTCGCTAATCTGTTCCGCTGTTTAGTTTTCATTAAGTTAATACTTGAAAAGACTCTTCAAATTATTTACGGATGAGTGTGGAAGGCAAAGTAAATTTTGAACAAAATCTATTAATATACTAAACATCGGAGTACCATCACCATAAGTTGCTTCCTTGATCTGTTGCCAAAATTCTCCAGTATCACTATTAATACTAATACTAATACTAATAATATCACTATTCCTCAAAAGACGCCATTATGTATCCAAATTTTGTATATCATTAAGATCTTTAAGTAAATTTGGAACCATAACGGCTACATCAGTAATGGCACTTTTAACCATGTGTGGATCCAAAAATTTAAATTTTTGTACAACATTGTTTTTAGTTGCAGCGAGTATTGCACACTGGCAATTTTTTATTCTGATATATGAATACACATTTTCGATTCGCAATAAAAACAACACATTTATATATTATTTTATTTAATATTTATATAATTTAGATAAATAAGCTATTATAAAAAAATCAGAACTATCAAGCTGGTAGTTCTGATTTTTTCGGTAGAATTCTGTTGAAAATCGGTAGATCGGTAGAAATAATCCGAAATCGGTAGGGCTGGCAACACTGGCTAGGACAGAGACCGGCAAACTTATATAGGGGGGACTGGATCAGATGGTGGCTATTAGCTGGAGACAATCGCATGTGTCGTATGAGGGTGGTATATTGTAGTTGAATTCAATATAGTTTGCCACATTGGATGTAACGTATAGCCATCGTCTCTATTAAGATTGCGGGGATGTTTGTGAATTTTAATTGATTCACGGATTTTCCTAGAGAAGTAATGCGATTCACGGGACAGAAGCTTGACATCTTTGAATAGAATTTGAGTTTGTGTTCTGCCAGCGCTGAACCGGCTATATTTAACAGTCTAGTACAACGTTCACGTTCGGACACACGCACGCCGACTAGCCGCTTAGTTTCGCCAATGCCACACGAACACGGAATGCGGATTCCTTGTGCTCAGCGCGGAGATATTTCGTCTTTAGCCGAGGGTAAGAGGCCCGAAACTTTAGAATGGGATCTGAAGACGATTTTGATTTTATTTCTATGTTAAACTTTTCCTATCTGATTGGTAATACCTTGAATATACGGGTTCGCTTCGTGGTTTGGGGTTACGATGTCTAACTATGGCACGGTGTATATCGTGCACGTTATAATTATTTTGAGTTCAGTGCCTTAGGTTCTGAGATAGAAATCGCACGATATACAAGAGTATTGATGACCGCTTGTTTGTGTGCCGGGTGATGATGGGAAAGCCCGTTCAGGTAATGGTCCGTGTGAGTCGATTTCCTGTAATCAGTGTGGCCCAGTTTGCCATTGATATTGCTGGTCACTAAGACATCTAAAACCGGCTTCCGTCTGATTCCACCTCCATGGTAAAGCGGATGTCACGGTGCTGGAAATTTAGCAAAAGTAGAAACTCATCTAAGGCCAGCTGACCTTGAACTAGCCCAATATCTCACTCACGATGACTTTACTCTCATCGATCGAATAACCTTTCTTTAAGTCGAAAAATCACATACCCTTTCGACCACCGTTCACATTCAGAAATTTAACGTATTTCAATCTAAACAAGTCACTAAATCGATCATCACCCCTCGCCAGACAGTCATCAATTTGTCACAGCACGATCTAACTCCCGACGAACAATCAATTCTTCCAAAAGATTTAAATTTTGATCTACATTATTATTATTATTATTATTAAATATTGAAGAATATTTAGTAGTCTTACTTCTTTTTAAGTTGGGATTTATTTAATTCTGGGCGTTACAATAATGCAAAATCGATTTATTCTTGGACATTCTGGCCTCACCCGAGCTACTCTGACCCACAAACAATGTAGGATATCAAGGTAGAAGGCACTGTTAACATCGCGCCCCTAATGTCAAAAAAATAAATTACCATTGTCTTGATTTGAGACCGTGACATTCTGGCTTTTATCGGACGCTTTCCTCCCTCCTCTACCAACTGCTTACTCTGTCTTCGAGTTTCAGGGTCATACTGGAACACCAAACTTTCGTCTCCCGTGACAATGGTTTCCATTCAAGCTTGCCCTTCATGTTGGATGCATTCATGCATCGAAATTCTAGCAAATAGACTAACGTAAATCTTTTTGCTCGGCTGTAACTGTCTTCGGAACGAGTTTAGCATACAACTTTCGCATCTTCAAATCATTGCGCAACATCTGGGGCACCGTCTCCTTGTTTATGCCTAGTTCTGCACAAAACATCCCAATGGTTAGTCGACAGTCGGAGCGCATTAGCACTTGCAAACGTTTGACGTTTTGATCTGTGTGTACTGTGACTGGTGCCTCTCGTCTTTCGTCGTATTTCACAGATACACGACCGGCTTTAAATCGCGCTGCCCACTCGTAAAAGATGTAGACACTAATTTTCGTAAACATTTTTTAATTTAGTTAAAATTTCCAACGATTTTTTATGAATTTGATAACAACTCTTTGCTCCAACACACATCGCACAATTTGCCGACGTGCAACCACTACACCATAGGTTCTCAACGTGGGCGATAACGTCCCCTTGTGGGCGTTTGAGACTTTCAGGGGAGCAGTAGAAGTCCCAGAGAAAATTAGGTGGCGTTGAGATGGCACGGAAGGGCGTGGGCGGATTAAAAAATATAGTCTAAAAAAGACAATTTCATGTGAAATATCTCATATATAAATATAGGTAAAGTTAACAAATGCCTGTTAATAAAAGATGGCAAAAAATATGCTTGTAGCAATTCAATTATAACAAGTTTTTGCTAAATAACGTGATTTTTGCAATCCTGCAAGAATTGACAGTATTATCTGCGCGTGTTCTAACATTCTAACGCGCACTCTGCTCCCGCATCACCCTTGCCCCCGCGCTTTACTTCCGCGACGGATGTTAAAAACGAGTCACTGCATGTTTAACTTATTTCTGTCGATGCGTGTTATATGACTCTGAAGCAAAAAAGAAGAGACGGCAGTATAGTGTGGATTATATTAAATACGGATTTATCGAAAATACCACAAATCCAGCATCGCCAATGTGCCTTATTTGTCAAAAAAACATTTTCAAATGAAGCGATGAAGCCTTCTAGGCTTCAAGATCATTTTAATAAAATACACCCTGATAAGAAAGACAGAGATGTGACCTATTTTCAAGACATGAAAAATAAGTACGAAATTCAGCCAACTATGTCAAAATTTTTTTCACAGCTTCTAAGCAAGACGATGGCGGACTTCGACTTCGTACAATATCTCATTGTTGATTACTAAAACACGCAGACCACATACTATTGGGGAAGATTTAATTTTACCAGCAGTAAAAGAAGTAATAACCACTGTGCTCCATAAACCAGTTACAGATATTATCCGAATAATTCCTTTGAGCAATCGTTCTGTGCAAAGACGAATTGATGAGATGGCTGAAAACATTGAAGAATCATTGTGCAATCATCAGCAGACTTGTCAATTTTCGATTCAGTTGGATGTGTCCACTTTACCAACCAATGAAGCATTGTTATTATGAAACGTGTGGTTTATCAAAGATGATACAATATGTCAGGAACTATTGTTTGCTACCAATTTGGAAACAGATACAAAAGGAGAAACCATATTTAATACACCGGAAAAGTTTTGTGATGAAAAGAAAATTCCTTTTAATAATATTTTGTCAGTTGCTACGGATGGCGCACCGGCTATAACAGGGCGTCACAAAGCCTTCATAGCGTGCTTAAAAAATAAAGTTCCTGGCATGCTTGCTGTGCATTGCGTAATTCATCGCCAGCATTTGATTGCGAAAAATCTGAGCGAACGCTTCCATACATCACTGCAATATGTTATCAGAGCAGTTAATAAAATCAAAAGTAACTCGTTGAATGACAGATTATTTAGTCAGCTTTGCATTGCCAATGATGAAGATTTCAGCCGATTGCTGCTTCACACAGAGGTGCGCTAGCTGTCAAAAGGTACTTGTTTGACTCGATTTTACAATCTGTTTGGGTCTGTGATAGAGTTCCTAGGAAACAAAGACACAGAATTGTGCGACACAACATCATCTCATCAAAGAACGATATTGCGTACTTGACAGACCTGTATAGATTGTTTAATGATGTCAAACTCCAACTTCAAGGCGACGACTTAAACTTGATTAAGACAAAAAATAGCGTTGGTACTTTCGCGTCCAAACTGGTATTATACAAAAGAAATATCGGCAGATGCGAATTCAATAACCTACCAAATTTATCATTCAAACACGACGACTTGCTTGTTTACTGTCAACACTTGGAAAACCTCCACAGGGATTTCAAGGATTCCAGGACATTTTAAACATGGACATACCAGACTGGGTTTTGGATCCTTTTTCAAATGTCAACACAGCAGGATCATCCCAATTAGAAGAAAAACTAATAGAACTGACGACAAATAAGGAATTAAAAATTAAATTCAAGAATGGTTACCAAGAATTTTGGCTGCAGAAGCCGATTTTGCAACTGTACCCGGGATTATGGTCGATTGTTCAACGATTTCTGATAGCATTCCCATCTTCCTATTTAGCTGAACGTGGATTTAGTGCTGTAGCAACGTTGGTAACTAAAAAGTGAAATGGGCTCCATGTTACTGAACACGGCGACTTGCGGTTGTTTTTAAGTAAAATCGAGCCTGATATTAACAAACTCCTTAAAATACATCAAATTCAACCTTCTCATTAGATAAGTTATAAATTCAATGTCTTTTGAATGTTAATAAAAATACTTCTATATAATTAAATATGTGTTTTAATTGTTCTCATTGAAACAGTCTTCTTTAAACTTAGAAATAGGATAGGGTCATATCCTATCTTGCGACTGTAATGTACGAGGTGCATTCAAGTTCTAAGGCCTCCGATTTTTTTTCTCCAGACTGGAAAGAGATAGAAGCATGTGCATTGTTTTAAAATGAGCGTGCGTTCGTTGTCAATACGTCACAGAGATGGCAGCACTGTACGGCAGATGGAATTGTAGCGGCAGCGTCGAGAATGAGAACTGTTTTAGATACTTAAAATGGCTACGTTTTCCTTACTTGAACTGCGTGCTATCATTCGTTTTCTGAATTTGCGTGGTGTGACACCAATTGAAATTCATCGACAGTTGAAGGAGACATGTGGTGATGGAGTTATGGATGTGTCGAAAGTGCGTTCGTGGGTGCGACAGTTTAACGAAGGCAGAACATCGTGTGACAACAAACCGAAACAACCTCGGGCTCGCACAAGCCGGTCTGACGACGTGATCGAGAAAGTGGAGAGACTTGTTTTGGGGGATCGCCGAATGACAGTTGAACAGATCGCCTCCAGTGTTAGCATTTCCGTAGGCTCTGTGCACACAATCCTGCATGGCGACCTGAAAATGCGAAAAGTGTCCTCCAGGTGCGTGCCACGAATGCTGACGGACGACCACAAGGCTGCTCGTGTGGCATGTTGCCAAGCAATGTTGACGCGCAACCAAGGCATGAATGGGACTTTCTTTTCGTCGATTGTGACAATGGATGAGACGTGGATGCCATTTTTCAGTCCAGAAACAAAGCGCCAGTCAGCTCAATGGAAGCACACAGATTCACCGCCACCAAAAAAATTTCGGGTAACAGCCAGTGCTGAAAAAATTATGGTGTCCATGTTCTGGGACAGTGAGGGCGTAATCCTTACCCATTGTGTTCCAAAGGGCACTACGGTGACAGGTGCATCCTACGAAAATGTTTTGAAGAACAAGTTCCTTCCTGCACTGCAACAAAAACGTCCGGGAAAGGCTGCGCGTGTGCTGTTTCACCAAGACAACGCACCCGCACATCGGGCTAACGTTACGCAACAGTTTCTTCGTGAAGACAACTTTGAAGTGATTTCTCATGCTCCCTACTCACCTGACCTGGCTCCTAGTGACTTTTGGCTGTTTCCAACAATGAAAGACACTGTCCGTGGTCGCACATTCACCAGCCGTGCTGCTATTGCTTCGGCGATTTTCCGTTGGTCGAAACAGACTCCTAAAGAAGCCTTCGCCGTGCTATGGAATCATGGCGTCGACGTTGTGAAAAATGTGTACGTCTGCAGGGAGATTACGTCGAGAAGTAACACCAGTTTCATAGTTTTCGGGTGAGTAGTTAGTTAGAAAAAAAATCGGAGGCCTTAGAACTTGAATGCACCTCGTATAATATTACACGTTTAAATATAATCGTGGCAATAGCTGTTTCAGATTCGCAAGTAAAAAGAATTGGGGGGCTTAAGAAAAAAATTTTCTCAAAGTAGGCGGTGGGAAAAATAAGGTTGAGAACCAGTGCCCTACACAGTCCACTTTGAAGCTGGCTACATGTAAAACACATCCCATGACGTTGAACCGTTGCATGCAAACGCACGAACCGTGAAATTTTAGTACTCAGTCACAACGAAGTCGTCAGCGTTTGCCCATGGCGATCTTCTCAAGAATTCTCGTTATTTAATTGCCACACCTCGTATACTAGTACATATGAAGTTATACGTTTCCGGGAAAACTGTAGCTGTTGTTCACTCATCAATCCATTTCTTGCGGTGGATTTGTCTACATTTACATTTAATATCAGTTAGTAATTGAAAATAGAAAATTTAATAAACATTGCAGTTCCGCGTATGTTTGATTTTGTATGTAAGTACGCGTAATTTTGTCAGCGAAAACTTAAATTTCTATAAAGTTTCAGCTTCTTTGCCTAGATATACGAAAATGTTATTGATTGAACCATAATCTCGCACATCCAAAAGCTGAGAGATCATGATTTCTTTATGAAAGCTAAAGAGTTTTCCCTATCGTAAAAGAAAATCGTAAATGATTTCCCTTGCAAATGGTGACTCTCATCCTGTTAGGCGATATGTGTTTGTATTTTATACCTTACCCTCCTCTTATCAACATATTTCCAATATATCAATTCGTTGAGTCAGATTATTACTATATACATATATTTTATTTTCAGTGTAAATATGAAAATTCGATTTTTCTTTTGGATATCTTTCGCGACATATTTCATTTTATTGTACTTCACTGGAAGAACACTGGGACATAAAATGAAATGGAAAAAATCGTTCTGCAGGTATATGTATTTCTTGATGGAATTTTTTATTTAAACTAATTTAGAAATTTAATTTTAGACAAAATATTTTCCACAAGAAATGCCGGGAATTTGCTATTAATAGAGATATGCAAAAATTAGAACCCCTCTTAGAGCAGCCCAGGTAAAGTATTATAATTTATATAAATAATAGACTAAATAGTTCATGCAAAACAACATTTGCTAAATAAACGTTGTCAATAACATACCAGACAAATGATTCCACAATCAATTTTTTTTTACAGAAATATTTGACTATATAGGTAAATTCAAAAAAATACGAGAGTGGTTCGGAAACTACGTGGCCTAACAAAGAAAATGCAAGTTTTTTCGACAAAAAACATTTTATTTTTCAATATAGTCTCCTACTCGCCCAACACACGTATTCCAAGGATATTTCAAATTAATAATGCCTTCATTGTAGATCGATGAATCTAAGTCCTCGAAATAGCTATTTACAGCAGCGATTACCATGGAATTAGACGAAAATATCTTATCGTCGAGTCATTCATTCAGGTTTTGAAACAGATGATAATTGTTGGGAACCAAATCTGGGGAATAGGGCGAAGGAGGCACTAATTCAAATCCCAATTCATGAATTTTTGCCATTAAAATCGCAGACTTGTGGGCAGGTGCACTATTCTGATGGAAAAGCACTTTCTTCTTTGCCAAATGAGGCCATTTCTCATTGATTTTGTCGCTTAATTGATACAACGAATCAGTGGCGACTCGTGGCGGTTTGCAGCCGGTGGGCAATCATCTTAAAAAAAATTAGGATGAGGGCGCTTTAACTCCCTATAAAAAGAGGTTTTATTCTCCTAGCGAAATTTTAAGCATTGCTGTTACTATAACACAGCCAAACACTCATTTTGGTACCTGCCCTGTTTCTAGGTAATTTTTAGGTGTAGCAACAAAAACAACTGTCAGATTTTGTCCATCAGATCTAGTTTTTGAGGTATACTACATTGACCTCTTTTAGAAAAAAAATTATTTTCTTTTTAATTCGTGTACATACATTGCAGGTTATAAGCACCAGTATCTTCGACAAAGTCTCGTAAAAAAATAAATAATACAGAGTTAGGTATTTAATTCACAAAGTAGATACAAATATGCATTTACGGCTTATTACTAAAAAGAATCTAGTATACGATTTTCTCACATGGAGTTCAGTAAGACAGTCTCGCTGCAGACTCCAACAGTAGTCGGCCATCATGTGGATATCACATCTTCTTTGATATCATTCTTCCATCGGTCAAGGTCCTATTGAAAACTTTCACCCTGTTCTTCACTGTAATCACCTAGATTTTGTGGGAATTGATCTAAGTAGTTATAGAGGTAGTGAAGTTTTATACTCATGTTACAATCAAGAATATTAAATTTAAAAAGCATATATTCATTCCACTGATTCTGTGTAATTCGCTGCTTTATGATTGCCAAGAAAATTTTGTACCACTTGAACAAATGAATATTAGATTCAATCTCGTTCATTGCTGTGGTAAGTGATTTTTTCTAAGCTATCTTATCCGGGGGCCATCTTTATGCAGTTTTTCCATGCTAGGCTCAAGAAATTTACGTATTAAGTACCCAAAGCAAAGTCCATATCGATTTAAGGCCTACACAATTGCTTGATAATCCCAACTTGATATGCAACGGTGGAAATATGATTTTCTCTCTCGCAACGAAAGGTTCGTTGATTGCGTTTTATTTTCCTAGAACCATGACGCTTTATAAGGGTCAATTTTTGTTAACCCAGTGCTGATCTTTAGTTCTGTTGTCCCGAAAACAAAAAAACAAGGATATTTTATATAAAAATTCCATTATTTCATTATTTTTTCCTGTTACTAAAATGGAATGGATCTCAAAAACTAAAGCTGCTACGAAAAAAAGTCAGGCATATTTGGAATCAGCACATTAAATATATCCAAAATCAGTTGTCAGTTTCTCGGCACCAAGAAAGAAATTTAATTTTGTTGGCTTGTGTAATTTATTAACTTGGATACATTAATCTTAACCAGTTTACAGGAAAAATAGTTTTTATCGATTTCAGTGCTGTATGTTAGTTAATATGTTATACCATTTACCAATTTTGTGAAATTGAAAATGTATAATATATTGTTCAGCAAGAACCGACGAGAAGGTCTAGAGCAACTCTTGCTGAGAAAGGAGCTAAAGGAAAGGTATAAATTATGGGTTAGAGTTAGTAGGATTTATATACATGTACATACAAACAAAACAAAAATACATTCTTAAAATATGAAATAAAGCAAAATTCAAAACAATAACTGCAATAAATAACAACTAAAACAAAATTGTACAGAACATAATGAAATAAATATGTAATGCTAAGATTAAATATGTAGAGTTCAAGCTAGTACCTATGTTATATTGAATATATTCTCGCATTGTGTCAAATATTTCAAATCATGTCTGCCGAGTTAATACGAACAGATGCAATATGCACTGAAAGTCGAAGGCGTGCAGGTCCACCCTGGGTTACAATATCGCATTTACTATTCATTTGTAATTTAAAAAATTTTCTATATTTTTTAATGATACATACAGCATACAGTGCACCTCAAAAAATTTAATAAATTTATGTCAACTGTAGCAAGTAGTTTTTGGTAGAACATACATACGAGTATCTTAGTTGTCAAACAAATTAATATGCGTCATTTGTTTTTATGTAGTGCCGTCGTTATCAATTTTTTTAAATTACAATTCCTCACATATGTAACGATATTATTTTATTTTTAAATGAATTCGTTCCGTATTTTCGACTATTTAGAATATTATTTGTAACTTTACCATTTTATATTTTGCTTAAATATTGAATATTAGTTATTATCATTTATTTATGAGTGTTTATACTTTTGCAACTATACAATCAAAATGAACAAAAGGTACGGACTACGCAATCAGATTTAAAATCTTTATGCTGTTACTATACGAGGGTTGTCCGTAAATTAAGGTCCCAACGAGCTCCCGTTGCGACGGACCGGGCTAGCTTAAATCTGACAACAGCGCCGTGTTCCTTGCTCCCCCATGACTATTCTGGCCGGTCCTCATCTCGCTGCGACGCTCAGTCTTGGTTTAGCAGCTGTTAACGATGGAAGAGAAAATCGATGCTCCCGCCAAGTGTGAATTGTGTTCAGTGATTAGATTTCTGTGGTTTAAGGGGTCACCCCCTATTGAAATCCATCGCCAGTGGACCGATGTGTATGGAAAAAAGTGCATGAACATAAAAAATGTGCGGAAGTGGTGTTCGGTCCCCACCTCGCTGCGACGCTCAGTCTTGGTTGAGCAGCTGTTAACGATGGAAGAGAAAATCGATGCTCCCGCCAAGTGTGAATTGTGTTCAGTAATTAGATCTCTGTGGTTTAAGGGGTCACCCCCTATTGAAATCCATCGCCAGTTGACCGATGTGTATGGAGAAAAGTGCATGAACATAAAAAATGTGCGGAAGTGGTGTAGGGAGTTCGCAGGAGGTCGTACAAACGTGCACGACGAGGCCGGCTGCGGGCGTCCATCAGTTTCGGAAGAGACAGTGACGAAAGTTGAGGAAGTTCAAGCAAACGCTGTCAGCGGGGAAGGTGATGGCTTCGGTATTCTGTAACGGAAAAGGCGTTCTGCTGGTCGGAGAGCTGAAGAGCGAAGAGTTGAAGGCAGCTGTCGATTTCTTCCTGCGCGAGTCGGCGGGAGAGTGGTACGACGGGGGTATGAAAAAGCTTCTGGCGCAACTGCATCGATCGTGACGGGAACTACGTAGAAAAATAGTTAAAAGTCCAATCTTTCAGAATCTGTACTTGTTTTTGCAATAAAATGATGTTTACTACGTTAAAAAATCGAAGACCTTAATTTACGGACAACCCTCGTATAATTAACTGCACATGCCCTAAGCTGGGCTAGTTCAAATGAGATACTTTTTTAACGTTATGCGACAACGTACGCGTGGCAATCTCATCTTTATTCCGCATTTCCTTCACGGGGAATGTCCATTTTTGATTGCGGCAGTGCAATGGGCAACCTGGTCTATTTTATGCCGCAACCAAATTGTTACGTTGGAAGAAGGTTCAAACAAATTGGTGGATAAAATGGATAAATTCAGTTTCATAAAGTATGCAAACTTTTTAATGAAAAAATCTAAACTTCCATAGGTTAAAGGGGTGTAAATATATACATATAAAAAATATTTTAGAGATTAATTTATATTAATTAGCTTGAACAAGATAGGGTGGGGACCCTGCCCATCCCGACGAGCCGCCACTGCAGTGAATTAGCATAACACTTCCCATTTATTGCTTTCCCCTTTTCTCAAGATAATTCCATAAGAATACCAAAAAAAGAGTTACCATAACCTTTCCTGCTGACGAAACCGTTTTTGCCTTCTTTAGTGGCGAATAACCTTTTTTGCCCATTGTTTGGATTGTTCTTTGGTTTCGGGAGTATAATGGTGGACCCAGGTTTCATCGACGGTAATGAAACTGCGTAAAAACTCCTTCTGATTGCGGCGAAAACGGGCGAAAAGGTCGCGAGAAACACTCAAACGATTGAGTTTTTGCTCAGGTGTGAGTTACCGCGGCACCAAACGCGCCGAAAATTTTTTCGTTTCCAATTCTTCAGTTAAAATTCTGTGCCCACTGACATTTAAGATAACTACAATGTCTGCTATCTCGCGCACTTTTACTAAACTGTCATCTAAGTCGATACGGTGGACATTTTCAATCATATCCGGGACAGTAACAGTTTTTGGACGTTCACTACGGGGTTCATCATTTGTGCTCATACGACCACGCTTAAATTCGGCAACCCAGTTTTTAACTATTGAAAATTAAGGAGCGGGTTCTAATGGTGTTAACCCTTTCAAATGAAACTACTTTATCACTGCTCTCAAATAAATTTTTTCCATTATTACAAAATCAGATGAGACGTTCATTTTGGCGTGCTGTCAAAAACAGACTAATTGACAGATCGCTCTATACTGTCATATTTAACCTATTAAAGGATGATTCTATAGAATAGTAAAGAAGATTCCTGCGAATTCGCGCCATCTCTGTGTTAGGCTACAGTTTCCGAACGATCCTCGTATATTTAAATTTTTGTCAATTTAAGCATGCTAATTTATTTATAGACCTCTAAATATTCGTAAATTGATAGAAAAGACTCACATAATGAGGTGTATTTGAAGATGCTATAATAATTTCAAAGATTTATCTTACTATTCGCATTAATTATCATACTGCTCTAATTATATAAATGATTCAATTCCTTCCTTTCAAGATTACTTGATTAATTGCTAAAGTTTCTTATACAAGTATGTTTCTCTGAAACTGTGCTATTAGTGACAATAACAACAATTAGCGCGAATGATAAGATAAATCCGCGAGTTTTCCATTATTGATTTGTAGATACTCGCGCCAGACCTATCAAGATTACAAGAGAGGATATCGGAATAGCGACAGACTATGGCAAGAAAACGTAAATATAAGAGAATTTATATGAATCGATAATTACTTTACCTCACTTCCCGTTCATTTTAAAAGCCCCAACAATGAGTTTCCACGACAAACTTTAGTAAACAGTTCGAGACAAGTACCAGTACCAGCGATTATAATTACGTCTAATTCAAATACGGGTTTCAATACTATTTAATACACTTTATTAAATAGTATTGAAACCCGTATTTTTGCGTATTAGTTTTTACTTTATATTACGAAATGTATTCAGTTGTTACTTTTATGATTGTTCTACAAACAATTCTAAAATATTAAGAATCCGTAGTGTAATAAAGACAAAATATAAAACTTACCAATATTTTTTGTAATCGTTAGCTAGTTACGTAATATTCAGCATTTGTGATAGGATAAATATATAGTAATAATTATCCTTGTGACCTACATGTGTATAGTAGATAGACTTTTTTTATAGATTGCATGTATCATGTATATTAAATGTTTTAACATCAAACGGTCTTTTTAAAAGAATGTTTGAAACCAAAAATCCTCTAGAATTAACTGCTGCATAAAATAATTTTCAGGTATGTTAGTGGTTGTTCACAACTCTGTAAACAGTTATCTACCAACTTGAAGTACCTGCGATTTTTACATATTTTTAAATTTTGCTTTTCATTTTCCTTTAATCGCTTTCATAATTTTCTCTCTATTTAAAACTAGTAAATAGCAAGCTAAAAAAACTTTTAAAATGGTACTTTAAAATGATTAATTGAGCGGAAATATTAGTTCTCTTGATAATTTTAGTGTTATTAGTTACATAAAAAATACACAGCACAACAAAATTAAGGGAATACTATTTTGAACGCCTATAACTTTTCAATGAGTAGAAGACGAGTTTTTTTCATGTTTTTTATTATTGTCTAGAATATTTTAGCTAAGCACAAAAGAAAATTACGTTGATACATTTTTCTTTTTCTCCTTAGATGTTCAAATGTAAAACACTAGCCAAAACAAAATGGGTTTTGTTCCTTAAGCAAACAATCAAAACTTTTTAAGTTAGTTTCTTAACATTTTAAACGTCAATTTTGAGTGTCAATTTACTTCTAAGATTAAAATGCCTTGTTTAAGTGAAATCGAAGTTGTGAGGGCGGTTGCTTTACTTGAAGATGGTCGATCTATGCGATATGTCGTCTATCAACAGCAAACCAGTCAATTGATTATCTGCAGAACTAGGCATATCTAGAAACGGGCAGATACTCTAGGAGAATTGGACGAGGACGTAGAAGAAAAACTAGTTGTCGAAATGACCGTTACATCTTCAATTCTTGCCTTCGGCCTCGAGCCACCGCTCGTGACTTACAAAACCTACTTCGTCATGCTACCGGCATAACTATCTTTGATCAAACGGTTACAAGAAGATTTAAAGAAGCAAATTTGACTTCTCGGAGGCCTGTGCCAGCTCCTCGCTTAACCAAGGATTACAAACGGATCCGCCTAAACTTTGCTCACAAACATGTGGAATGGCAACTTCGATACTGTAGGTCTGTGTTTTTTAGTGATGAATCTCGATTTACCATAACTCGTTGCGATGGTCGTGTACGAGTGTACAGACGTCCTGGAGAGAGATACACTGCAATATATATAGGAACTGAAACGATTTGGATCAGCATCAATTATGATATGTGGTGAAATCAACATAGATGGTCATACCGACTTGGTTGTTGTTCCTCAACGTCTCAATGCACAGAATTATTTAGAATCATCCTTCAACAGCATGTTGTACCAGTTGCCAATAATTTTGGCGATGGTTTTATCTTCCAGCAGAATAACTGCCGAATTCAAACAGCAAATTTTACGACCAATTTTCTTCGAGAACAAATCCAAGTGATAGAGTGGTCAGTCATGAGTCCAGACTTGAATCTTATTGAACATGTTTGGGATTCGCTTGATAGGAATATTGGAAAGCGCCCTGTTGCACCTCATACTCTTCAGGAGTTACCCGAAATTCTTGCAGAAGAATGGTAAAATTCACAAGACATCTTAAGACGTTATATCTGCAGAGTATAAAGTATGCCAGAGGGCATACTTGATATTAAATCTGATTATTGGGGTCTAAACAGAATTTTTAATAATTTTAAGTGATAACTTAATTGTTTATTATTGAACAAGAAAATTGTTAAATTAGAGCATATTTGTTATTAAAATCTTGTTAACTAATGTTGAAAATTTGATATTTCAAAGTTGATAATTATGTCTGTCTTTAAATTAAAAAATGTTAATATTACACTTGTATTCCGCTAATTTTGTTGAGCAGTGTATTAATGTAATACTATTCAAAACCAAATATCTGAAGCAAGGCCAGGAAATAAGCACTACTAAGAACCCGGTTCCAGGCAGGAATCCTAGAAGCAATCTGAAGCAATTTCTCTAAAAATGTAATTATTTATTTATTTCGTATGAGAAGCGAAATCGAAATTTAGATATTGGCGTATAAATCACTTATATGGCAATTTAAATGCAATTTATTGTGGTCGAGTACTTAATTTACTAAATGAACACTTAACAGAAGATTTAACTGAGCATAAAATGCTAAAGATGGAGTTGAAAAGGAGAAAACCTCGAAGGAAGTGGTTAACATCAATAAAAATTTATCATAAATAATTTTCTTCAATAACTTTACCAATAGAATAGTTATATCCCGATGTATACTCGCCATTATTTGTAATTAGTTGTTATCTTTTATCAGGTAGCTTGTCGATGGCTGTAGCATAGAATTTAGTAAATTTTTATGTAAAGAAGTTTTTAATAAAGCCTCAAACTTGGTTATTATTTTAAAGGATTTTTTCCTATCAAAGTATTATTTAGCGATTTAAAAAGGTAATAGTCAGATGGTGCAACATCAAGTGAGTATGGTACGTCGCATAGAATAAACCAGCCAAGTTTTAAAATTTGTTCTCTCGTTCTTCTATACGGTGTTACGCTTTCATGGAGGAGAACATTTGATCAATTGACGAGTGTACAACGTTTCCCAATTGAACTTTCATGAATACACTGCAGTATATGGATAGATTAGATTGCTTGGGGTGGCCAGAGTCTATTTGACTGCGACCTTTCTAAATTTAATGTGATCCTTTTGTATCGCAAGAGTACTTTCTCTAGTTTGCTAATTAGACTTAACAGCTTCGAGAGCAGTTTTTCGAAATACAGTCTCGCTTTAGGACATTGATCTCTCAGTTGTAAAAAACTGCATTCTTGTCCAACCTTCAAATTGGCATAGTACACTAATTGAGTTTTCCTTTTCCTATTCATATGTTAATAGCCCAACTATCATTTTAACAGATTTTCTGTTTAAAATCTGATTTTAACGTCCATTTTTTAGTTATTTTTTAAATTGATTCTAATTTCCATTTTTTTTTGTTTATGAAGATTTTTAACTAAGGGTGAGGGAAACTTTTTATTTGATTTTGTACTAACAAACTTTTTGCTTCCTAGATATAGGATTCCGTTACATATAAATCTTTCCGTCTCTTGTTTTTAAGCTACTCTCTGATGAAGAAAACAAATAAAATTCCGTAATTTTAACAACTCAGATTATTTTTTGATTTGCCTCATTTTAATTAAATACAAGAAATTGTTAAAAAGCTGTTTACTGGTATAAGCAAAATATACACGAAGGCGATTCGTAAAGTAAATTCCGTTTGGTTATTAAAAAAAACACCAATACAAGGAGAGGTTTTTATTATATAAAGCTACTGCTTTCAGCTATTTTTCTACATAGTTGCCATTAAAATTGAGACGTTTGCCATAGCGATGAACCAGCTTCTTAGTGCCCTTTTCATAGAAGTCTACCGCCTGTGAATTAAGCCAGGCTGTAACACTGTCCTGCAGCTCTTCATCGCTCCCAAACCATTGGCTCCGAAGCCATTTCTTCATGTTAGGGAAGAAATGGTAGTAGCTAGGTGCCAAATCAGGGCTGTCGTGAAGAAAAACGATGCCTGCACTTATTAATTTACGTCGCTTATTCTGAATAGCTCTTCTGAGTTTCTTCAAAGTTTCATAGTAGACTTCAAAGTTTATTGTGGTCCCTCATTCCATAAAGTCTAGAAAAAGGCCGCCTTTCTTGTCCTAAATGGCAGTGATCATGACTTTTTTCGCAGAAAAGGTTTGACGGCACTTCAAAGATTTCCTCGTAGGCGAGTTAGAGCGACCCCGCTGTTAGGATATGCCTGAGAAAATCTTCACCTTCAACATCGAAACGTGTCAGAAAAGTTAGTGCCGATCTCATTTTATGGTCTTCAGTAAGAAGTTTTGGCACCCATCGTGAACAAAATTTATTTATACTAACCTAAATGTTGAGTAATAACCTCTTACAAAACTCTACCTGAGATTTGAGAGAAAAGGCACTTAGTTCTGAAATTATGAATCGCCGATTTTCATGATTTTCTTTCTTCGACACTACCACAAGTTCGTTAGTCTTTCATTTCGTTCTTTGTCACGGACATTAGTTCGTCCTTCTCGAAAGATACGGCACCATCTTCTAACGATACTGTCACTCATGACATTTTCACCATAAACAGAACAAAGTTAACGATGAATCACAGTAGCCTTCCTGTTCTTTGCACACAGAAATCGAATAACAGCGCGCAATTCACAGTCGGCGGCATTTTCAAAAACAGCAGCCATTTTAAATGACCAAAATTGCACAAAAGAATGTCCGAAGGATTCTTTCACTAGCACTACCAGACTCATACTGAACCAGGCTACACCGCAGCGCTGCGATCACGCCGATATCCGCACTCTGCTCACTATTACTGGTGATTACGTGACCAACTCTTATCGTAAAAATACTATAGGCGGAAACGGATCTTACTTTACGAATCGCCCTCGTATACCATATTATCAAGAATTAATGTTAAGCAGCAATTCATTCATCACAGAGACAAAAAAGATACAAAATAGTTTCGTTTTACGATAAGAGATCAGTCACGTCATCCATGTGTTGACAAATCTATTGTTTACATCTTGTAAATAATTTTCATTTGGTTTATAGGTTATAGTACATTTAAAAACTTCAAAAATCTTCTGTTTTACCGATGGCATTTAGGTTATACCTTAAACTGTTTAGAATGTTAACATTGTATATTTATCACTCTACATTTAGAAAAATACATAGTTTATGATAATTAATAAAGGCAATTTTATTAGTACTTTTATTATATATAACAATTTTCGAAACCATTCTAGAAAATTTTCTTGATTCATGTCACGGTGATAATAATCCATGCTTTTACTATTTGTTACAAAGATTAATTCTGCTTCAGGAACGAAACTATAATTGCTACCAGCATGTACAACTATGTATTTACAGAACAAAAATCCATGATATATTGCCCATGACAATACTTTTTAAATAATTAATACCTTTTGCCACATACTTATTTTACTTTTACAGATTTAATATTCTCATGTTGATTTTTAAGAGCTTCCCTCTTGAAAAACCCAGGTTTCATCAAGAAAAACAAATTGGAATGTATTTTCATTTTTAATACGCATATATTGTTGCAAAAACGTTACTCTCTTCATAGCAATATGAGGCAATTCCGTTAATTCTCGATTAAGGTCGTCTTTCTTAAAATGGAAACCAATATTTTGTAATGTTTTCCATAAAGAAGCAGTGAATATTTCTCGTTCTCGAAGAACACTATTCAATGTACGCAAAGTAACTGAAAAAAAAATTGTAAAAAAGTCGTTAAAGAATAGGTAATATTTTTATAAGTTTTATAGAATAATACATACTATTTCTGTACATATCATAAATTGAATTTCTAACTGCGCATTGACTAAAAACGTGAATATTAACAGTCGGTTTATTCTTAAAACGAGAAAAATAAAATGGGTAACAGTAATATGAAACGGTGACTGACAGATGATAATCATGCGTGGCAACACTGCGCGGAGTAGGTAACACTGAAAATACAAATTTTATAAAATGTCAGAGAAATTATATGTACTACGTTAGTAAATTGAATTTCTTTGGTTTATGTACCTGTTATTACCGGTGATGACGTGACTAACTTTTATCGTAAAAATACTATAGGCGGAAACGGATCTTACTTTACGAATCGCCTTCGTATACCATATTATCAAGAATTAATGTTAAGCAGCAATTCCTTCATCACAGAGACAAAAAAGATACAAAATAGTTTCGTAATGGACAAAATAAGGTGATATTGTTTATTAGAGGTCACGTTAACGAGTATAGATTTGTATTTTATCTCTTCAAGATATTAAAATAACACTTGTAATGATCATTATGAAGAGTTTTTCGAACATTATAATTTTTCTCCTTTTTTTTACAGAGATCTGTTGTTAAAAAATGCATGTATTACCTATGTAAATAATAGAATTATCCTTTTAAAATTAGTGTATATTGTAAAATAATAGTTCCCCAAATTATTGCTAATATAAATTAGAACATATCTGTATTTCTATAGAAATAGAGTTAATCAGTTAAGTGTTTCGTAACAATAACTTTTTTGACTAACTTTTATTACTATTTTTGCTTTGTTTTTAGTTTAACAAAAAGACTAAAATTGCTACATTTATACTTACTGCAACCACATAACTGATCAACTAACTGACCTGTTTGTAGAAAAAATTTTTTTTTGAAATGTAAAAGATCTATAAATTACTTAATTAAATCAATTCATATAATAATTATTTATACGTAAACAAATTTGTATTCCATTATTTCTTTTAAATAACAAAGAAGTGATTAGTTTTGTAATTTCTCTTTATTATAACCCTTAACGATATTTTCAACCATACATATGCATGAAATGTTAGTATCTCCGCATACGTTCGATAGAGATTAAATTAATTAAACCAATTCTAACGGGAAGGATGTTGGAATTAATTTTGGCTTGCATCCCTTGTTGCTGAGTGTGGTCGTCTAAACGCAAAACAATTAATGCTTTGCCTGAGCGAAGGATTTTCCTCCGTGTTCGTGATATAACTACTGATTAAATGAATAATTCTCACGTTGATCTCTTACAAGGTGAACGATTTTTGTTAATTTAAAAGGAAAAATTCTTATTAAAATACTACTTCGTAATATAGAATTACAAATATGATTAACTTATTTATGGAAGCTTTTCTTATACTTTCCTTGCAGTTTTAATTTGAAAAAGTGAAATATCTAAAATTCTTCTGATTCATGTTATGTTAAAAAAGAAAAGAAACAGATTACTAAATGATTTAACAAGAACAAAATTAATATTTTATGACGTTTATGGGAGAGTACCTTTAACATGCAGGCTTTTCATCAAGGACTACATTTAGTATTCCAGGCTAGTGAAAAAAAGGAGATATATACGCTCTCAACCACTAGTACTGTCTATTGTTCATACAAGCACTCAGTCCTATGCAAGTTAAGTCTTATGAAAAAAGTTTTGTATTACATAATAGTTCTGTAGTTTAATCGTACATTATACGGAAAAAATATTACGAAAACTGCTGCTACAGGTTGGCCCAAAATGACCGAAGGGGTTTAAGTTCATTGTAACTTCTTATTTAAGACATAATTATTATTATTTTTTAATTTTAAATACAGTATATTAATTAACATTTGGAATTTACTGCAAGTGAGAATTAATGAATATTAAATCACATTCTTACATGTAAATGTCGACTTATTTAATGTGTTCGAAACTACAGTCCGACAAACTAAGTTTGTACTAGTATGCAGAACACACCCTTTCGCGACAACGAACTTCCTGGTGATTAGGTTAATTAAGAATTAAGAAATACTGAAAAAACAAGTCTATCACCGGTAGGAACGTCTGTGCGTTTCCTACCGGTGATAGACTTGTTTTTTCAGTATTTCTTAATTCTTAATTAACCTAATCACCAGGAAGTTCGTTGTCGCGAAAGGGTGTGTTCTGCATACTAGTACAAACTTAGTTTGTCGGACTGTAGTTTCGAACACATTAAATAAGTCGACATTTACATGTAAGAATGTGATTTAATATTCATTAATTCTCACTTGCAGTAAATTCCAAATGTTAACTATATATACAGAAAGTATAGAAATGAAAAAGCAATGTCCGTCATCGAGGGAATGCCGTACATTGAAAAGTTCCAACTAGAACGAAACGTCGTCTGTGCGTTTCCTACCGGTGATAGACTTGTTTTTTCAGTATTTCTTAATTCTTAATTAACCTAATCACCAGGAAGTTCGTTGTCGCGAAAGGGTGTGTTCTGCATACTAGTACAAACTTAGTTTGTCGGACTGTAGTTTCGAACACATTAAATAAGTCGACATTTACATGTAAGAATGTGATTTAATATTCATTAATTCTCACTTGCAGTAAATTCCAAATGTTAACTATATATACAGAAAGTATAGAAATGAAAAAGCAATGTCCGTCATCGAGGGAATGCCGTACATTGAAAAGTTCCAACTAGAACGAAACGTCGTCTGTGCGTTTCCTACCGGTGATAGACTTGTTTTTTCAGTATTTCTTAATTCTTAATTAACCTAATCACCAGGAAGTTCGTTGTCGCGAAAGGGTGTGTTCTGCATACTAGTACAAACTTAGTTTGTCGGACTGTAGTTTCGAACACATTAAATAAGTCGACATTTACATGTAAGAATGTGATTTAATATTCATTAATTCTCACTTGTAGTAAATTCCAAATGTTAACTATATATACAGAAAGTATAGAAATGAAAAAGCAATGTCCGTCATCGAGGGAATGCCGTACATTGAAAAGTTCCAACTAGAACGAAACGTCGTCTGTGCGTTTCCTACCGGCGATAGACTTGTTTTTTCAGTATTTCTTAATTACAGTATATTAATGGAGAATATTTTTAAATTAATTATGAAAAATTATATCTCGCAAGTGGTGGCCATTTTCTGCTTCGCATATTCGTGCTCTTTCCAAAACATTTTCCATAACCTTTCGCAAAACTTCAGGTGTTATGTTGTTGATTTCGTCGCGTATATTATTTTTTAATTGCTGTATGGTTCGAGGCTTATTAATATAGACTTTTCCTTTCAAATAACCCCAAAGGAAACAGTCTGAAGCGGTTAAATCCGGTGAACGCGGAGGCCAATTAAAATCGCTTGTACGGGAAATAATTCGTTCACCAAAGATGTCGCGTAAAAGAGCCATTGTGTCCCTCGCAGTGTGCGCTGTGGCTCCATCCTGTTGGAACCATACTTGCGGATGGTTTTCCACGGCTGGCCTTAAAAAATTTTCCAACATTGTCCGATATCTAACACCAGTGATGGAAACGGCGACCCCGTGTTCATTTTCAAAAAAATATCGGCCAATTATCCTTTCCGACGAAACACCGCACCAAACGGTACACTTAAGTGGGTGTAATTCTCGCTGTTGAACTACTCTAGGATTTTCCGTAGCCCATATCCTGCAGTTTTGCCTATTAACGAACCCATTTAATTGGAAATGGGCTTCGTCGCTCATAATTAAATTATGAATAAAATCATGATTTTCTTCTGCTTTTTGACGAAAATAAATTGCATAATCAAGTCGTTGCTGGTAATCTGTTGGTTTCAATTGTTGGACAAGCTGAATTTTGTATGGAAACATTTTTATTGTATGCAAAATTCTCTGCAGCGACCCTCTTGAGAGGCCAAGTTGTGTCGAACGTCTCCTGGTTGATGTTTCTCCATCTTCCCGAATACTCTCCTGTACCCGTTCAATATTGTCATTCGTGTGCACCGTTCGTCGTCTGCCGGCACCAGGAAGGTTCCTTACTGCCCCTTGTTCTCGAAAATTTGCAACCAGACGGTTTAGTGTTGACAGTGAGGGTCCAACCCGCACATTAAAATAACGACGATATGCACGCTGAGTCAAAACAATGGATCGTTGATTTGAGAAATAAAGTTCAACGATTTTGGCACGTTGTTCAATTGTGTACTGTTCCATTTTAAATTCCCCAAGTCTTCTTTACAAAATACTGAAAAAAAAAAAAAAAAAAATTTAATAAAAAAGTTATAAGGAATTAAAACCCCTTCGGTCATTTTGGGCCACCCTGTATTTGTACCCATTTAAGTTAAAAATTACCATACATAAAGGGATGAAGACAATTTATAGCCTATAAAATTGTACCTACTTATTTTCGGAATTTATACGCTAACTCAACAACGTGTAACACATACGAGATATAAAATAACTAGACTGATGTTATAAATATTTGTTTCAATCTCATATTCTCATATAACAGAGGCAGACCTCTCTGTAAAACAGACAGACCACATAAAATTACAAGTTCACCACAACTCATCCAAGAAAAATGCAAAATGAATCTCCATCACAAAATACATGAGATTTTGTGCTCGAACCGGCAGGGAATTGAACAAAGACCATTATCGATGTGATATTTTACAATTTCAAACGTTATTTAAACCGTAAAGAATGTTTTAAAGAAATCAATCGGGTAATTGATAACAAGTCATGTTCCTTAGCTACCGTAAATTGGTGGTACAATATCTCAACCTGAACGGCATGTTTCAGATTCTTAAGCTAAAAACGGGTATTAGCGAAAAGAATATTGTTCTTATTCGGGACATGATTCGAGCGTACCAACATGTTACTGTAAGAAGTATTCAAGCAATCCTAAGGCATTTAACATGATCCTACAAACATTTGAAGATACATAAGCTTTGTTCTTTTTGGATTCGGCATAATTTGACTCGAGTTCCAAAAGGTGATGTTAGATAGTGCAAATCCACACTAGATCATTTTGCCAGTGGATCATCACGTCTAGTGTACAATATCATTACAGGTGCTAAAAGTTATGTATACCGCTATGATCCCGAAAAAAGCAACAACATGCAGTTGGGAACTTTGAACGACTTGCAGAAGCTAAAATATATCCTGACACGTTTTAAGTAGTCTATCCCTCCTCTAATTATATTAAAATTTATTAAAAATTTTTCGCCTTAAACTTCTCGATGATTGCGCGCAATTAAACAGTGTTTATCAACTAGATATTTATCATTCCATGGTGCTCTGTAATTAATTCATTACAAGTGCTGTTCTTTCTAGAAAATTTCTTCTGATTCAATCTCAATATGGAATTCTGTAGCCATATATAAAGGGACAACTTCATTCGCTATTGCCTTAGCCATTCTTTGTTTGATGTTACTTTCAAACATTTCGAAGACGTGACACCAGTTAGACATTTTACTTACTTGAGTCGATAGAACCAATTAATTCATTTCGTTCAATACATGTTTGAACTTTGAATATATATTCAACTACTATTCACCTGTAAACAAATCTGCCTGCAATTTGAGGTTGCGTTCTCCACTTTTCAAGTTCCAAATATTGTGAGATTGTTTTGAACAGTGTTCTTCAAGAAAAAGTATTCGAATCAGGTGACATCAATATATTTCTGTATATTACAATGTTCTAGACCAATGGTACCCAGAGAAGGAGCCGCAACACTCTAAGGAAGCGCTTCATTTTTATAATTACACTTTTTTTAACCTTAAATACACGTTTTATTTATTTCCACCAGTTCTTTAATTAAAAAAATATTATTTGCTATTTCGAAGTGTTCCTAATAGATTTTTGCCTAAGGCACCTTAGGAAACCTGGATTCAGAAAGAACCCAGATTCTAAAAAGCTTGTTAACCATTCTTCTACATTAATAGGGGGGGGGGGGGGGGTAATTGTGCGCACTTAAGGCTAAACTGCTATATTTTCTAAATTAAATAAATTTAGAAAAACCAGATTTTGTGCCAAGATACTTTAAGTATTTAGCTATAATAATCCGCTTTAGATTTTTTGTAAAAATTTATATGGTGGTAGTGAAAAATAATATAAAAAAAGTAGCACTGCGCACAATTACCTGCCGTATGCGGCTAATGGTGCGCACGTGGAGGTTAATTGTGCGCATTCATACAATTGACTAAAAACAAAACAAAAAACCTTGAAAAAGGAAATTAGTTATGATTTTTTATTAACAAACTTTATTAAACATTATATGTATTATTATCCTTGTACTATAAACTGTATAAAAAATAAAGTTTTGGTGTAACTAAACATAATTTCTCGAACATTTAAATTTTTCTAAAACAAAAATAAATAAAATTTTATGTATCGCACAAATCGCGAACATATCCTTCAGGACCATCCTCTCCCGTACACAAATCGAGCATTTGAACCACATTTCATCTTTTATACTGCCTTCACCACAAATAATGCAAATCTCGTTGTCTGACTCGATATCGTCTACTACATCATCATCACATACTGCAGTCTCTGAAATATCTTCTGATTCACTGTTTTCGAAGACTTTTCTTTTTGGTCCTTTTTTGCGGTCATTTTTAATTTTACTGTGACTTTTTCTTTCTTTTTCTGCTAAGTGCTTTTGCCTGTCTGCTTTTTTAGCTTCCGCTTCTTCCAATTTTTCTCTGTTTGGTGTTTCTGTCAATATCTCAGACTTTTGCTTCTTGCGAACACGTGACTTATTGACTGTAAATGGTTGCGGGAGTGGACTCAACTCTTCAAAACTAACAGATGTACCAGGAACAGGGTCAACAGGAACTTCAAGTCTCTTAAAAGATCCAACACAGCCTGAAGAAGTAGAAGGTGACTCATCATCAGTCACAATTGGAAGATGATGAGAAGCTGCTAGAAAATCTTCATCAGTAAATTTATCTGGCTGGTTAGGGCCATATTCCTGTTGCGTCAAATCCTGATTGGGCTTTATTCATTGTAGCAACAAGAGTATAGGCTTTATTGAATATTTCTGCTAAATCGTATTGTGTAATTCTTTCTGGCATTGTTAGGTAATAGTCACATTGTCTGTGGAGTGCTGATTTTAATAGGCCGCAAAAACTTACATCTAGCGGCTGCAGCCTGTGTGATGTATGAGGCGGTATTGTGAGGAGCATAATACCGTGTTCTTTGCAGTAATCAAAAATTGCTAAGGAAATGTGACTGGAATGGTTGCCTAACAATAGTAGAACTGGTTGCTCTCGTGATGGCTTCACGGTCTTCTTGAAGTGTTCCAACCACTGGTAAAAAAGGTCATCGTTGCTCCAGCCGCTTTTAGAACAAGAATAAATTGCATTAGATGGTCCATTTTTTGTTAAAGTATTTATCATTCTGCTCCGGGGAAATATAAACATTGGCGGAACATAGCAGGTGCCCGAGGCGTTGAAACAGCAAATAACAGTAACTGTTTTTCCCCTTTCACCCGATGTTTTAGCGCCAAGTTGCTTAACACTTTTGGGTCCTAGTCTTTTGCAAGGCTTTTGGACTGTGGAAATCCCGGTTTCATCCACATTGTAAATAGCATCTTCTTTAAATTTGAATTTGTAATACATTTTTTTTAGGTTTTCAAAAAAAGTGGTAACCTGCTGTTTATTGAAAGCCGAAATTCTATTTACACTGGTCGGTTCTGGGGTTCGCAATGTAATTTCGGGATGTCTTTTGAGAAAACCATAATACCAGTCATTACCGGCCATTTTGGATTGTTGGTTAAAATTATGTTTTATGTTGTTTGCATTCACGTAACAAAATGCTAATTTCCTCAGTTGAGTTTTCATCAAGCCATGATACAATTTTGCCAATTTAAGAACGTGATTTTTCAATTCATTTTCTTGAAGAGCCGAAAAAACGCAGTACCTTCCTAAATGTGGTGCTACTACGTTGTGTCCATTTTCAAGGGCTTTTTTGCTTTTTCTAATCGAGGATTCTGGTATATCAAATTTTTTGCCAGCCTCCCGGATAGAACCTCCCTTTGCAACAAAAGTTAAAGCCTTTTTCATAGTCCCACTATCCCATTGCGCTTTTGTTGTCTTGCGTTGGTACTTTGGCATCTGAAGTAATGGAAAACAATATTGAAAACACGTTATAAAGTGGTGGCAAATAGTTCTATTACACGTCGGGTAATCGTGCGCAATGTTGGGTAATGGTGCGCAACTGCGCACAGTTAACCCACAGTGATGTTTCTACGTCTGACCTTCAAAAATAATGGAAAAACATTCTTCAACTCGGAAAAAAGCATAACAGTATTGAGAGAATGTATTAGGCATAGTACAGATACAATTAGAAATAAAAAACAAAACACTTACGTCTTATTTACTGCAGAGCGTAAATTACAAAAAAAAGTCTTGAAAACACTAAAGCGGCCATAATGATCATGAAGAGTCGACAATGCACGTAACTTTTTTCGGATAGTCCCTAAGACGAACAGGAGATGGCGCACGACTAATAATTTTTAATTTATATTACACGTGGTTTGAGATCAGGGGATGCGCACAATTACCCGACTCCCTCCTACGTCTCCATCAAAGTTGTAATTTTCCTATAATCAAGAAAATTCCTAAATGAACAGCGCACAATGTAATTTGACTGACGTTAATTGTTTTTGTAACTCAAATATTATTGTATTAGGTGCTGTAATTAATAGTTCTTCAATTGTTTAAGAGATAGACAATTGAATTCTATTATTTTCTGACAGTAGTCGTTAATAAATATACGTATTTGTTAAATAATGAGTGAAAACACTACCTTGAGCAAGGTTTGTTCCGTTGGATTCTCTAACTACATGGTTCTTCTTTAACGATTTACATTTTACGAAGGCTAGAAACGACTTTCAAATATTTACCTGTCTGTATTGATTAACCAATACAACTATAAAGTTATATTCCTTAATCCCAGCTTATATTTTGTAGTATTCAGGTAAGTATAATTGTTAAATTTTATATAAGGAATAATAATCAAATGATTTTGCTGCGACTCTATTCCGGAACATATTTTAGAAATTAACCGAAAGCAACTTCTATAGTGGAACTTCAATTCAGCGAATTTCTCTATTTAACGATTTTTTCTCCAAACGCTGCACTTGAAATGAAATTGCATGCAAAATTATTTCTCAATAGCCAATGAAATGGCGATTAGCCACCTGCGTCTTAGCACATGATTCAACATGCAGCGACTGGTATCTGTATATTTTATTCCAGTGTTATATTGTTATGTTTAGTGTGGTTTAGTGTCTTTTGTCGAGTTCGTGATGGGATTTTAGCGATTTAATAACTATTTTTAGAGGTAAGTATGTGTGTAACCGATTAAAAATAAAAATTTCTTCCATATTGCCAATAATAGTTGGAGTTAATATACGCATTTGCAATCATAACATTATAGCCATAGTTTTTATGAAGGTGTGTCTGCATGGTATCTCACTTTTTATTAAATTTAGAAAGGTTAGCCTAAGCGTCAATCACTATTCGCTTTACTATTTTGTTGGTAACATTTTTTTCTTAAAAAAAAGCGTTGATTTATTTACTACATTTTTTGCACAAGTACATTAACTCAAATTGTTACATTTTTAATGAATAGTTTTGTTTGATTTTTTATATTACCAATACCCCATTTTTGTATATAGAAAATTAAATTGATATACAGTGCTTGATGGACATGAATGAACATGAGTGACATTAAAGAAGTAATTCCTCAATTCGAAAGAGTATAAAGTTTTTAAAACAATTAGACTTAGACGTATTTAAATCTGACTTATTGTTAATGACTTCAAGTGTTTATCTACGAGTACTGTAATTGTGTATAAAGAAATGCTAGCAGAGACATCTATCTATTATACACTGTATCCTAGTTCATATCAAACCAAGAGATAGAATATATTCAGTTGAATTCCCTTGCCTCCAGAAATACCATGTGATTAATTGCTATATCATATTTTAGGTTGAAGTGATAGTACTTTATGGCTTAAAACAAGAAATGGGATCATGTCTTCTACTATTGGAAGGCTACCAATCCAATAAGGCAACAAAGCTAAAAACGCACGATCCAAGAATTTTTAGTCGACTTGAGTAGTTTAACTCTCGCGCAAGGATAGGTATACTTTGGTAATAAATATTTGAAGAAAAAGTACTTGTGAACAGTGTCAATTTAATGTTCTTTTTAGATCGATATAGATTTCGAATTGATGTTTAGTGATGCATCCTTTAAACTCCTGGATGGATGGAGAAACTTCTTTAATAAAATATTGGAGTTAAAAAAAGATTTTGTATCAGACAATGCTGCCATAGAACTCATTGGTTATTTGGAAGGCGAATTAATTGAAAATAAAGTATGGCAGTTTTATTTAGCATTAAGATACTATAAATTAGAAACTAAATATTGTTTTAAATACATTATTATTGCTAATAAACACACTATTGTTGACTTTTAGTTCCTATGTAGTAAGATAGTGAGATTTGTAAATATTTTCTTTTTGTAATAAATTTGATACAATAAATGTTGAATATTTTGTTCTATATATTCACCTAATAAATACTATGCTAATATATTAGTCCATAAAATACTATTTAGTGTTCAGCTAAATTATATTAATATGTCAGAATACACCGAATATACTATGATACGGTTTATTTCACATAGAAATCATTTGAGTAAGCAACTTTTAGTGTTTCCCAAAATTTACGTTTCTCAAATTAATTTTTCAAATTTATCACCGCACCTATATTATAGATTTAGTAGTGGAAATGCTATGCACATTCATTTGTTTCCTAGCATCTATATTTGTACCCTATTTTATAACAACTCGCAAATTTAATTTTCTTGTTTATTAAATTTAGTTTACTGATTACAACTAGTTGATTTGAAAATCGGTAGATACGTACATCAAACGAATATTACGTATGTTCAATTTAACACAAGTACTCAAAAACTGTGCTACTAACACTAAACACTTCAAAAACACCTTATTACACCACTGCACTGAAGAAGCGAAGTTTTGTGGTAGGTAAGGGTTTATACAGGTTGGCCCAAAATGACCGAAGGGGTTTTGAGTTCATTATAACTTCTTATTTAAGACATAATTATTATTTTTTTAAAATTTTAAATACAGTATATTAATGGAGAATATTTTTAATTTAATTATGAAAAATTATATCTCGCAAGTGGTGGCCATTTTCTACTTCGCGTATTCGTGCTCTTTCCAAAACATTTTCCATAACCTTTCGCAAAACTTCAGGTGTTATGTTGTTGATTTCGTCGCGTATATTATTTTTTAATTGCTGTATGGTTCGAGGCTTATTAATATAGACTTTTCCTTTCAAATAACCCCAAAGGAAACAGTCTGAAGCGGTTAAATCCGGTGAACGCGGAGGTCAATTAAAATCGCTTGTACGGGAAACAATTCGTTCACCAAAGATGTCGCGTAAAAGAGCCATTGTGTCCCACGCAGTGTGCGCTGTGGCTCCATCCTGTTGGAACCATACTTGCGGATGGTTTTCCACGGCTGGCCTTAAAAAATTTTCCAACATTGTCCGATATCTAACACCAGTGATGGAAACGGCGATACCGTGTTCATTTTCCCAAAAAATATGGGCCAATTATCCTTTCCGACGAAACACCGCACCAAACGGTACACTTACGTGGGTGTAATTCTCGCTGTTGAACTACTCTTGGATTTTCCGTAGCCCATATCCTGCAGTTTTGCCTATTAACGAACCCATTTAATTGGAAATGGGCTTCGTCGCCCATAATTAAATTATGAATAAAATCATGATTTTCTTCTGCTTTTTGACGAAAATAAATTGCATAATCAAGTCGTTGCTGGTAATCTGTCGGTTTCAATTGTTAGACAAGCTGAATTTTGTATGGAAACATTCTTATTGTATGCAAAATTCTCTGCAGCGACCCTCTTGAGAGGCCAAGTTGTGTCGAACGTCTCCTGGTTGATGTTTCTCCATCTTCCCGAATACTCTCCTGTACCCGTTCAATATTGTCATCCGTGTGCACCGTTCGTCGTCTGCCGGCACCAGGAAGATTCCTTACTGCCCCTTGTTCTCGAAAATTTGCAACCAGACGGTTTATTGTTGACTCTGAGGGTCCAACCCGCTCATTAAAATAACGACGATATGCACGCTGAGTCAAAACAATGGATCGTTGATTTGAGAAATAAAGTTCAACGATTTTGGCACGTTGTTCAATTGTGTACTGTTCCATTTTAAATTCCCCAAGTCTTCTTTACAAAATACTGAAAACAAAAAAAAATATATAAAAAAGTTATAAGGAATTAAAACCCTTCGGTCATTTTGGGCCACCCTGTATTAAATCTGATTAAGAGATCAAAAAGAGCGGCCGTAACAGATATAAGGTAAGTAATTCTGATAAAATTATTGTTTGAAATAAAAAAGGAATACAGTAGCCTGAACAAAATATTTAGTAAAGTGAAGCACAATATATATTTTACTTAATATAAAAATATTGTTACTATAAAAAAATATATATTTCAAATAAATAAATACATCTAATTGTTACCATAAAATATTTTGTTCTTCCGATGTTATTTCTGTTTGTATCAATAAAATTTATTATTTGAAGTAAATATTCCATTTGATCAATTTTAGAAAATTTTATTTGAACTCAACATATATTTCTCAATTATTTCAAGGAAATGATTAGTTATTTTAAGTATTACATATATTTGATCCTAAAAATCTTTTTATTTGAACAAAACATTCTATTTGATTAACTTTATTAAAGCTATTGTCAAAACAAACAAATTTTATTAACAAAATTATTTGCTTCGCACAACAATATATTTGTTTGCCCATATTTAAACAAAGATTTTTGTCATTACATCTAAAATTTGTTTGAGTAAACTAAATGGGGTTTTCAGTGTATTCTATTTGTAAAGTAGACGACGATTCTTTGTTCTAAAAATGCTTGTCTTCTTTTTGTTTTAGGATCCTTGCAGCGCATAGGTTCTTGAACACTATTTAATTTCCTATAAGTCTCGGTTTGAAAATTGTTTAAAATATTAATAAATACAAATAACGTGTTACGACCAAAACGTCGCGCAAAAAAAAAAAATTCTAAATGCACCCCGGAGCAGGCCCGGTCTCGGGCGACTGAAACCGCCCCTGCCCGTTCTTGCCAACGTCCAACGGCCCACCCGGCTTCTGAGGCTGCCTCAGCCCAGAGGTGGGGAGACCCAGAGGTAAGTAAATCAACCTAAAATGGTGGTCAAGGGCGCCACCGAATTTATGCCGCCGGACGTCGCAAACTCGGAAACATTGACGAAAATATTATATAAAAAAAGGCAAGTAGCGGGGGGGGGGGGTAGAAGGCCGGTTCCGCAACCGAGACTCGTTCCACTCTGCAAAGAAAAAATATGCTGTTTCCAACCAAACAAATCCTATTTATTGTCACACTCAGTATATGAGATGGAAGAAATTTATAAATCTTGAAATGGTGAACTTATGATTAAGTTATTAATTTACTTAGAAACCATGTATAATATATATTAACGAAAAAATTAAATGGATATATTGAATTTATATTATGCGGCTGAAGGCCAGTCAAAAGTAAAAAAAAATAATTAGGAACAATGGGTGATGTACTTAAAATAAATCGATATATAGAATTAATTACAATGCGGCTGATGGCCTTAGTTCGCCCTAAAAAAAACAAATACGTATTCCTTTCTTTCTTGTTGGTTCACAATGTATTTTACAATTTCAACAATTCATTGAAATAAATCAATCTTAAGCTAGGAAGTTTTAAATTCAAATAAGTTGGCAAAAATATGTAATGTATATAACTAAACTATTCAAATAACATACATGAATAAAAGCAAGTTAATATTGAAAAGTTTTACATCTGTTCGTGAAGCGAACGAAGAAAAGTATAAGATATGACCAAAAAAAACAGGTCAGGCAACACAGGTTATTTCATTTGAAAAACACCTGGGAATTTATTAAAACGGTCTATTAGTTAATTGCAATAATAATATATAAATAATAAAATAAGTGAACGGCGAATGACAAAAAAAAGAAATAAAATAGCAAACGAAAGCTTATCTGTCGGGTAGAACGGCTATTGTGTTCCTTCTCCCTTCCGAGAAAGCGTCACATGCGGGAATATTCAGGTGGTTTTTCGTTATTCCTCGCCCGTCGGTTACACCATCTAAATAAAGGAAAAAAACAACGAAAGTGAAAGGAAAAAAAACAAAGAAAGCCCAGATACATACCAAAGAAATCGTTCGATGGCGGTGAAATTAATTAAGTGCTGTTTACGTGTATTTACGTATATATTTTCTTAGCCCATCACTTAAAATCCTCTAAGTGAGATATTGCATTAGCGAATAATTCCGATATAAATATCAATTAAATCCCTCACGGGGCCGTAATTATACCAATTACAGTAAAGCTACATCGATAAATATCGGCGATCAGAGAGAACGTAACCACGTTTCAAGATCGGCAACTAACGACGGAGTGTAGAGAGCGAGCCTCGTACTTTTCCTTTGGAAAAAAGCGAGCACTGAGGTTGGAGAAAAAAAGAAAAATTAAATATATGGATAAATAACGAATAACGATACCTATACAGGTAGGTTCGTTAGAAATGGAGCAAAATATATTAAAGATATCATTAATTATATTACAAAATAACGTGATGAAGCGTTGAGCGTTACGAACACGTAACAAGCGATGGATACGTTTTATAAAAACATTCATTAAATTTTGAATGAAATGATTCACAATAATTAGTTGTTCTAGTGATAGAACTAGTGCAACTAGCCCAAATTTTAGGATACAATCAATAACTATTATCTACAAACCTATTTGCCTGTTTAGCGCATTCGTATGTTTGGAATGTGTATGTTCTAATTCACTTCTTGATATTAGTTTTTTAGGGCCGACAGTCCACAATTTTACTCTGCATGTTTTTATGTAGCACCTCCAAAAAGTTTCTTCGGTTTTCAACACTTTCGCAAATGTAAATTTGCAACCATCCACAATTAGAATTTGTTGGCCACGTTCACTAGTTTCAACTATCGTATCCATGATTATTAATCTCGATGTATGTACCGCAGAGATAATTGCACAAGAATGTTGGTATGAAATGTATAAACTAACATCATTTGTGCAATTAGGAGGAACATTGTGTGAGAAGGGGTACGTAGATGTTACCCCATTGGTCATTTTGAACTCAAGATAAGTCAAGTACTTCTCGCTAAAATTATCGAAAATAACACTTAACGAAAGGAGCTTATCAACAGGATGTGGATTAGGTATTAGAAAAGCAAATTATTTAGTTAATCCTTTGGCCTACCCACTAATGAGGTGCCCAATTCATCTATCTTGTCCAGGTAAAGGGGTACAGGTAGTTGGAGATTATAATAGTGCCGAATTCGTGCACGCTCATTCGAATGCGGCCCTGTCACAGGTAAATATATGGGCTTCCATCTCTAATTCATCAGTAATTCATTTTACCGATTAATTATCTTGTTTTATCGGTATTTATCAGTACCACCACAAATTTAAAGACAAATTATATGTAAATAATTCCATACAAATAATTAAAACCAGGTATATATCCCTGACACGCCACATAAAGCTTTTTCATTTATTATAGACACCATAATTTTACTTTTAAAAGAACGTTGAAACTTTAATTTTAATCACATATTAATTGAAGCGGTATAGGTTTGTGGATATATTCGACAAACTATTAATGATATTCACAAAAAAAAACATCGTAACAAAAGCACCATATGTGTTTAAATGTTTGGGCATTAATGTTTTAATATGAAAATATCAACATTTACTATTTTTATGAGTAGGGACTTGTGTTAAACGTATCGTCTAACCCAGTGTTTTTCAACCTGTGGGTCGCGACCCCCTGGGGGGTCGCGAAGCCTCTGTATGGGGGTCGCGAGAGGTCGAGAGAAAATCAATAAATTTTAAAAAGGTAGATATATTAAAAAAAAGTTAACAAAATGATACTCGTTATGTTATTTATACAAACACATTAACAAAAAATAAAATCTTCGAGTACTCGTTCATTTTAATGTGAAGGTTGCGCTTGAGTTTGTTCAATCAATTTCTCCCATCGTGGATCCGTTTTTGCAACTTTAAGTATTAAATCGTTTTCCAAATTTAAGCGATTTCTTAGTTTACTTTTTATTTGAGCCATTGATGAAAATGCCAACTCGCACAAGTACGAGGTAGAAAATGGAATCAAACACTTCAAAGCCTCGGTTGTTAATCCGGGTATTCTGTTTTTCCTTTTTAACCAAAAGGTATCCAAATTTTCAGACTTGAATTCCAAGTGTAACATCCCATCGGCAGATAATCCCAGCAGATTCTCTATTAGCTTAGTTGATAAATTTGCCTCATTTATAGCTGCATTTAAAAACGGATTTAAGATCCATCTTTGCCCAGTGTTATCCGATATCTCTTGCACTGAGAAGTAGTGACACAATTCTTTCTTCAAATTATCTAACACCATTTTCATACCAGATATATATGAGTTGATGTTTATCTCGCTTCCGACTTCTTCAATGAAAGACTGTGTCGACGAAAATGAATCAAAGTTGTTTTGATTTATAGATGATGACCACAATTGAATTTTTTTTATAAAGCCATGGAGTTTGTCTTTTGTTGTAATGACATTTTCATCCCGCCCTTGTAGACTTTTATTCAAGTTATTTAAATGCTCAAATAAGTCAGAAAGAAAAGCCAATTTCAAAAGGAATTCCGGGTCAGAAATGAATTCAGAGTAATGTGACTTGGCTTGTTGTAAATATACTAATAGTTCAACCCGAAGTTCCATAACTCTGGTCAGTACTTTGCCTTTTGATAACCACCTAACTTCTGTATGGTAAAGCAAATTGCGGTGTAGTGCCCCCATAGCTTCACAAATGATTAGAAACAATCGAGTCTGCAACGCTTTTCCTTTAATAGAATTTACAATGTTAATAATAATATTTAGAACTTGACTGTATTCTTGTGGCAAAGTTTTGGCTGCAAGAGCTTGGCGATGGAGAAAGCAATGCATCCAACAAGCGTTTGGCATCTGTTCTTTCAGTCTAGCAATAAATCCACTCTTCGCACCAGTCATGGCTTTTGCTCCGTCACTACAAATAGCAATGCATTTTTGTGCCCAATCGATATTCATATCTTGCGTAGCTTCAAGGAACGTGTCATGCAAGCACTGACCTGTAGTATTTTTGGGTAGTGCCTTGCAAAATAGTATTTCTTCCATTAATATTTCATTGGATTCAAAACGCACAAAAGCTACATACTGCGCACAACCCGCAATATCCGTTGATTCATCAAATTGCAAGGACACAAAAGAACTTTTCTTAATTTTTTCTATGACTTGATCACGAACGTCAGTCGCCATATTGCTTATCCTGCGTTGAATGGTATTGTCAGAGAGAGGTATACTTTTGAGCTTTTCGACCTCTTGCTTGCCAAACATAATCTCTGCTATATCTAAAGCCGCTGGTAAAATCAAATTTTCGGCAATACTGTGAGGTTTTCCTGCTTTAGCCACACGAAAAGCTACTCGATAACTAGCGAGCAACGCTTTCTCATTTAGGTTGGACATTTGTTCTATAGCAGTTTTTTTATGTTCAAGAGCTTTTAATTTTCGCTCAAAAAATTCCACGGGTTTATTTTTTTCATTAGGATGTTTTCTGTTTAGGTGGTGTACCAACCTCGATGGCTTCATGCTTTCTCTTGACAAAGTTTCAAAGCAAATTACGCACTGCGGTTTATTCTCAATCACAGTAAACCAAAATATCAAATAATTGTCGTCATAAAGACGTTTTTTCTTTATTCCACTACTGCCGCTAGACTTAGACGTTGATGGTTCTGATGATCTTTTCAGGAATTTATCCATTTTCAATTATAACAAACAACTCAAATAAATACGTAAAACAAGTGATTCGCGCTCTTCAAACAACTAAACAGCAGACAACACGACCACTTGCTTCGCGGTCTTGCACTCAATTGCCGTGGCCGCGGTCGACCGCCGTATTTATAGGCCAGCGCATTCTAGCGAGAATCATCTCGAAGCGTAACGAAACGTCTCGAAACTTGTGGACCTTTAGCGCGGGCCGTGGAGCGCGCGGGGGACTACCAGCGCCATCCGTTCGTAACACTCGGAACCTGTACTAGTTCCGAGTGTTACCAACAGATGGCGCTGGGAGTCTCGGCCCTAACAATATGTTTGTATTTGTTTGTTAGTTATCAATTGGCCACGTATTCGATTTAAAATTATGTTTTACGTACTTAATTGTATATTTATATCCGAATCCTAATAACGCAAACGCCTAAAATTTTTGTATGGATTAAATATTTTTAACATAGGTATAGCAAGTGCCAAGTAAGTTGGCGCGAGGGGGGGGGGGGGTGCGCAGAAAACGTTTTTAAAAACGTCTACCCCCACTACTCAAGTAATTGTCAGAATACATTTGTCATTGACGTTTGACGGAACATAATGTCTTTGCTAGGAGAACATAAAGTGATACACGCTCAGAGGTTAAAATTATCTGACATTTGATGTAAAACCAAATACAAATCTCCCCACTACTTCTAATCCTGCGCGAACTTACTCCTCCTCGTGCCAACTTAATTGGCGTTTGCTATACATGAAAAAAAAGGGTCGGGGGCCGGGAAATATTTTTTGATACTAGGGTTGAAAAACACTGGTCTAGCCAATGTATAGGAATTTCATAATTTTTTGCAGGTCAATGAACTTGATTAAGACCTGTATTTCGATAAATATAGAATAAATAAAGATATGAACCGACTTTAACTACATTTTGGCCCTAAAAATTTGGAAATTTTTGATGAAATACAAAGAATTTTCTTTTAGTCAGACATTTATACGGATTGTTCAAATTCGCATAGCTAGAGCGCTATTCGGCGGAAGCCCTGTATATATAAATTTATATATGAAACGTTTTAGATATAATAAAACTTCTTTAATAACTTTAACTTTATTCGACACATATGTACATATTTGGTATATATAAAATAAAAGGCATGTATAAAAATACAATTTAAAATAACAGATCTAATATATCAAAAAACGTAGTGTAAGAACTTTTTGGTGTATTCGTATGTGAGAAACAATACTGCTGTAGCGGGTACGGTCCTAACTAAAGTAGGCGTTAAACCATTATACAAGGCCAATGCTCCCTCGTTTCTTACAATGTGAACTAGAGTTGCAATTAGTCCGCCCGATAATTTACTATCGACCTGGACCCTTGACTTTATGACATCAAATGGATACGTCGTAGACCAAAATATTATCCCGCCGGAAGATCCTGCCACCATAGTTCTTAATACGCCAATATCGTCTTTCGATTGACCAGGCTTCTTTAACAATTCTCGTGCACCTACAAGTATTAGGCCTCGAATATTATACACATTTGTATATGTTTAACAAATTATAAAACGCTAATTAAAAATTAATTTAATGCAATTACATCAATAATATTTCATCCCCACTTCAAAGGATATAACACTAATATATTTTATTAGGAAACATATGGTTTACAAGGTAATTAGTAAAGCTCGGATTATATGCAAAATACACTTGTTGAAAGGTATATCAACAAAATTATGAGTTTATTTAATGTTCTTTGAATAAAAGAACGTAATTAAAAAAGCATATTTTGCATATTTTTATGCACATTTCATGTAATACTGTATATTTGTGCATATTTTCTCCAAACTACAAATTTCCTTCTAGCTAAAGAACCTTTAGCAGTAGTTGTAGAAATAATTTTGAAATTTGAAACAAAAGAACAGCTTTTGACTATATCTGTAAATTCAATAAACAAATGCCATAACGCATTGTCAAATATTACAGGAACTGGAGAAATAATTTTTAAAATGCTAAACTCAGTATTAAAAAAAAATAATTAGGATTTAAAATTCTTTCAAAAGTTTATAATATTTTGAAAGTGGAAACTGCAGATGACATTGAATTAATTGACCCTTACATTGTAAGCGATTTAAAAAATACTATAATTACTTCTGTCCATGTTGAACAATCTTTTTTCTATTTTGCGTTCGAAATGGACTCGTTATGAAACCCAAAACAGTATCGAAATGAGCTTCATTTCGATACGCTTTTTTTCATTTTTCAATGTTGGCGTTGTTCGAATACAGAAATAAATATCATAGCTGTCATTTGATTTTAAGAATTTAAGTACATTTGACAGATATGATATATGTTCGTACTCTACACAAACAACGTATATTGTATACAATTGACAACAAGATATATTAGTTTCTAAGTCACTCATGTTTATATTTTTAAATAAAATATCAAGAAATGTTAACGAAAATTAATAAATAATATGTAATATAATATACTTCGCTGATAGCAAGATTTAAATTTGACAATGTCAAGTATCAATGTGACCAACTGCATGCTTTATATAAAAATTAAACTCGGAACTTCCAAATTAAATAATTCCAATTTATTAATGTAAAAAATGCAAAATAGAAAAAAATAGTATGAAAAACTCGTTTCATAAGACCTTTTGCCGCACTCGCTCTTTAGAAAACTCGCCGCTATTGCGGCTCGTTATCTAAACTGATCTCGTGCGGCAAAATGGTGCCTTATGAAACTTGTTTTTTAATATACTATTTCCTCATTCAAACACTTGCTAGACTACAGAATAGATTCATTTAAAATAGAAAATTTAGAAAAGCATCTAATTGTCAATTTTTTAATAATATCTAATTGTGATAACCGGATAGTTTATGCATCATAACTTATGATGCATAATCTATCCGTTTAATATATGTTTCTGTATTGGTCTCGGAAAGGTTCGTACGTAGCGACGTATATATATGTTTATATACAGAGAAGGATTGTTCGAAGTTGAGAGATGTTATATTTGCATAGTTAAAGCGCTCTTTGTATCTGTACAACGGATCTTCAGTATTGGTAAAAAGTTGCCCTAATTTTGTAAAATCTACATTTTTATCTAATACACTGTTAAATTTTTCACGGACACAATCACTTTTTTCATCTTCAAGGATATGCAGCACTAGTTTTACGTGGTCAATAATTGCTAATGAGTCCGATAAGGACAGCGCAGTGTTCTGTAAATTTTTTATTGCGTCCAGTATTGGAACGTAACTGTCGTAAATAATTTTTAAATTTGCTGCAACTTGAGGATTGTTAAATTGAACCTGGCTGAGCCGTATTGCAGCTGCTTCTTTGGCATCTAGTTGTAAAATCACTGATTTAATTTTTTCAAAATGTTTATAATAATAAAATGCTGCTTCTAACCAAGTACCCCATCGTATAAGAATTGGTTGCGGCGGCTCGGGTATATCAGGACACAGCGAATGAAATAGCCGAATCCGTTTCGGAGATTTAAGAAAAACCGCTTTCGTTTGTCCTATCAGTTGATCCACATCAGGATAAGTTGTTGTACGTATAGTGTTTGTTACAAGGTGTAAAGCGTGAAGCAAACATGTGACATGCAGCAGGTTTGGTTGAATCGTTTTGAGTAAGTTTGCCGTGGAACACATAACCTTGGCAGCATCGGTAACTAACATTAACACTTGCTTCGGTAAAATCTCAAATTTGTGTAGTGTTTCTATTAATACATCATATATCGCTCTGGCAGTACACCCTTGCATTCGTTTACAGGTTAGTAAATAAGGAGGAGAAGGTCCTTGCGGAGTCAGCGTCCGTACTAGAATGGCTAGGATGGACTGTTTTTTAATATCTGTAGTTTCGTCTATTGTTAACCACAGGAATTTTTTTTTACCGTATTTTTTGTACAATTTACAATTCTCTCACGCACTGACGGTACGTAATTCCGTAGCGTACTTCTTGCTGGTAATTTCCACGTAGGATTGTATTTCTTCCAAAACTGACGAAACATTGGGTGTTCCACTTTCTGCATTGGTATATTGGTCGCAATTAACATCATTGTTAAATCACACACAAATTTATTATATGATCTACGTCCACTATTATTCGATTTATGTTTGTCACTATTTATATGTCTTTGGCACTGACTTGCTTTCCAAGTTAATAAAGTTGTTTCACAAACTAAACATTTCACTACGGTACCGTCATATATTAAATCGGGAAACCGATGTAAAAATTTCTTTACTACGTTAGCATGCAACCGAGTCGATGCATTGTTTCTACGCACTCCCGACATTTTCAACACGATTGTGTTAACAATTTATCGCTTACAACGTCTCAACGGCAACTGAATTGATCGTCTTACGCCTCTACTCGATCCCTCCACATCACGCTACTGTTCGGGCACATAGTCTGCCGTCTTTATTCATAAGTAATAAGTAAATAGCACCGCCTCAATATGCTCAAAATATGCGAAATTACATAAATCGTTAATTTGCACATCTTGGGATAGGACGTGGAGATGCAGTGGAATGATCAGCAAGATCTTTCACCAAATGATTTCTTGGGAGTTACTTGAAAAATCAAGTGTATAATGGAAGCAGGGCCAATATCGACCAATTAAAACGAAAAATAGTTATTTAGAAACAAACAATAACTGGTGAACAAGTAACCAATACTAAACGAATTTTAGAATCGCTTAGGGCATTGCCTAAAAACCAGTGGTGGTAATTTTGAACATTTATTAAATTAAAATATTAAAACGTGTTCTAGTAGTTTAATGCAATCTATTGAGTAAGGTTTGTTAGCATGTATTGTTTACTAATAAAATACACGCTTTAATATATTGCTTTCATCTAGTACCCAGAGAAATAAAACATCTTGTAAAACATATGTTTCCTAATAAAATATATTCACGGTATACTTAAAATAATGATATGCAGTACGCTAATATTTTAAGCAACGTTTAAAATATTATTTTCAAAAATTTTGTTTCTTTTAATAACTCATAAAAAATGTTATAGTACCAAACATAAATACTTAAAAGTAATCTGTATATTTTCTAATAGTTTCCTTGGATATAAATTTATGTACATATTGTATTGATAAGCAACTTAACAAAATAGCAAAAAAAGACAAAAATTATCTCTTATAAACTGGGCTAAAAATGTGTTCCGTTGTTTAACCGTTGCAGTCATCGACTATACATGTTCTCAGCATTTTCCTTATCTGAAATCAAATGAATTCCATCCGCGTAATCCTCTATTTAATCTACAAACAAGTGATTGCACAGAGGACAAAGCTACTTATTTAGAATACTAGATTCAAGAGGGTAGAACGTATCTTTGACGTAAACTGACATTATAATAATAATAATTTATTAATTTTCAACACCTATAACAAGAAAAGAAAAGTAAAGAGTAAAAAATAACAAACAAAATAAAATTGTAAGCACAATACAATAATAATAATAAAAATAAACAATGGCGTACAAAATGCAATAAATGTGAACTGTAATTGATTAAATGCATTTCAAATTAATAAAAATAAACAAATAAGTACAAAACTTGAGGCCATCGTGGGTCTCCCTCCACTGGAACTATTTGTAAAAGGAGAGGCCATGGCTGCGACCATGAGGCTGAAGGCCAATGACGTATGGTGTCCTAATAAGGTTGTAGGGAGCCATACACATATCACGGGAATCATACTGGAAGAGCCGATATTTCAAATGCCGGCAGACAGTATGGCACCCGAGATTATGTTTAAAGCTAAGCAGAACATATTTATACTGACCAGGGAACAGGCAAAAAATCGCTCGAGCAATTGTGGTGCCGGCACCTGGTACACGGATGGATCACAATCCAATCAGGGAACAGGTGCAGGCATATGCGGAATGTGCCCTGGAAGGAAGATATCCATATGTCTGGGAAAACATACTACGGTTTTCCAGGCTGAATTACTTGCAGCCGCAGCCTGCACCGAGTAAATTCGGGAAGCCGGCTGCGCAAACAAAAAATCAACATAATGACTGATGGTCAGGCAGCTATTAAAGCCATTACGAATCCATCTACCAGGTCTAAACTGGTGAAATATTGCAAACAGGTCCTCAATAAACTGGCAGAAGAAAACACTGTGTCGCTGATATGGGTGCCAGGACCTGAGGGAATTAAAGGCAATGAGATAGCCGGCGAACTGGCCAAAGAAGGTACTAATAAGAACTTCATAGGACCAGAAGCTGTATGTGGAATCACTAAGGATTCCGCTAAACGGGAGATCTGGTTATGGCTAGAAAGAGAACATAAAAAGATATGAAGGTTAACGGAAGATCAACTCCATACTAAAACACTACTTAGGGAGCTGGGTGGAAGGTTTTCAGCCAACCTAATTAATAATAACAAAAAAGAAATTAAAATAATTACCGGCTTAATAACCGGACATTGTCCTTTAAGGAAACTTCTGTACAGCATGGGCTTGGTTAGCGAGCCCTGGTGTAGGAAATGTGAAAAACAGGAGGAAACTAGCCTTCAAGTAATATGCACGTGTGAGGAACTAAAGGAACTCGAGTGTACTCGAAACTTCCTCTGAGGAGGATAGTGGCTTTTATCGAGGACACAAAACTAACAGCGTGGAATTGAGAGATATATTGGGGATAGTACAAAGAGCAGTGTGCTAAAGTGCTTGGACATGCTGGCGTTCAACCCAAAACAGAATAAGTACTAAACTACTAGTTTCAAAATTTTTTTATTGTAAATCCATTATAATATTGTTTCGCCATACAATGCCTTCATCATGTGGATGAAATACTGAATGAATATTTAAAATAAAAGTTTGAATATTTATATATTAATTATTGAAAAAAATGGTGGTGGAAACATTTTTACAATCTAAAATTTAGTATAGGGGAGTTGTTTAAATCTAATTGGTCATTTAAAGGTAATCCTAAATTATTATATTTATTAATTTCTAAGTTTTCTAACAAGTTAAGTTTTTTTCTTTTTCTCGCCGTTCAAGTATTACGTAAGAAAAATTTGCATTGGTATATCTTTTACAAAATCTGTTTAAGTTTCTTTATTGTTATTCATGAGCAACTATCTATCATAGTGAGTCTATCACAATGAAATAAGCAATTTATCAACTATAAAGAAATTTACTGCACATTTAATATTTATTCAAGCAAATCATTAACATCATATTTAAATAGTACAGTATAACCTCCTTATAATGGACACTGACGGGGAATCCTAAAATGTCCAATATATGGAGGTGTCCAAAATGTGGAGGTGAAAATAAAAACGAAAAAAAAAATTCATTCTCATATCAATTTAATCACACATAATAAGACGAAAGTCGAAAAAAATTTACAATACTTAATACACATACATACATACATATTTTATGCTAGATTTTACTTGAAATAATCATTTATTGTTGTTTGTCTTGCTTTTTTCATTTTATGTTTAAATATCTCAGATTCACATTCAAGAAGAGCTTGAGAAATATTGTTAGCAATGTTAAAACTGTTAGTGCTTAAGAAATAGTTCTCAAGATCTTTTAATTTTTGATGGGCTTCTGAAATATTTAATATACTAGTTACAAATTCCTCTTCAATCTCATTTTCCATTTCATCACTGATATCAGTAATTTCATCGATTCAATTTATAATGGAAACATTAGGATTTTCAGTAAATAACTCATTATCAATTAATGCGTATGTGCTTAAATCTAAATTAGTGATGTTAAAATTGGGAAATAAAAATGCTAATGGTATATTATCTTCTATATCGCACTCTGCACTTAGATCACTATCACTTTGATTGAATCGCCATTTTGAAAACAGTTTCTTACGGTCACAGGCGAGAGTTTTTTCCAAGCAGCTGATATCCATATTAATGCAGTGACTACCGTAATGTTTTTTTCTACCATTTCTAGTGAATTTTCAGTATCCATTAACGTCAAAAGCCTTTTTACAAGCATGCTCCGGTAAACTACCTTAAAGTTTTGAATCACACCCTGGTCCATAGGTTGACAATGCGTGGTAGTATTTGGAGGCAGAAAAACCAATTTTACGTTTTCCAATGAAATCTTCGGATGAGAAGTGGCATTATCAAGAAACAAAATTACATGCCTTTTTTCTTTCTTCATCATGTTATCAAAGTTCTTTAACCAAGCTGACATAATATCTAAAGTCATCCAAGCTTTTTTGTTAGATATCCATCCTATCGGCAACTTATCCACATGAGCTCCTTTAAAACATCTAGGTTTCTTACTTTTACCGATGACTAACGGCCTTTCCTTATCACCCTCCATATTTGAACACAACAATATAGTTAGTCGTTCTTTTGCAGATTTTCCTCCGGCACATTTATCACTTCTTAACGCAAATGTTTTTGTCGGAAGGGCGCGGAAAAATAAACCGGTTTCATCAGCATTAAAAATATCTTTCGGAGAGTAATCTTTGCATATTGATTGCAACTTGACTTTCCAATCGTCTACATTTTGCATGTTTACATAGGCAGATTCACCACACACACTTTTAAATGATATTTTATGTCTTTGACAAAATTTCTCTAACCAACCATTAGATGCTTTGCAATCGGTGAGTTGTAAACTTTGTGCTACTTCCAGCGCCTTATCTTTGAGCAGGGGTCCTGACATGGGAATATTTTTGTTTCGCACCTTACAGAACCAGTTGAACACTGCTCCGTCGATTGCTAAACCACTAATTTTTGGAAACTTCCTTTTTTGAGCTAGGTTTCCATTTTTCTCGAAAAGTTCTTTTATTTCACTTTTGTTTTTCACTATATCACTAATTTGCGAGTTTCCGACACCAAACTTTTCCGCGAGCTTTCGGACACTTAAGCTTTGCTGTTCACTAACCGCAATAATATCAATTTTATCTTGGATTGTTAACCGCTTTCTTTTACTAGAATCCATGTTGACACTATCAAAGGCTAGTTCAAACTGATTCAAAATACATATCACTCCACTTATCACCTGATGAGTAGGCCAGTGGTAAACCGTCGTTCCTTTGTATTATGGGAAAAACCCGAGTAGATATACTTCCACGTGTGCACTTTGTACATACATATGTATTATGGGAAAAACCCGAGTAGATATACTTCCACGTGTGCAGCAATAAAAGTACATACATACATACGTAATTGCAAAATTTTATTCGGCGCCGCCCGTCTTATCTGTCCTTAATTAAGAGATATATTTACAGATGTTTTATTGCTTCGGTGAAATAAAGGGTGTCCGCGTCCGATTTATGGAGGGTCCAATATTAGGAGTGACTATTGTTAAGAAAACCCATTATAAAATTTCGTACCACAAAAAATGTCCATTTTTTAGAGGTGTCCGATTGTCGGAGGTGTCCATAATCAGAGGTTTTACTGTACCTATATTATTCACATATAAACGATATCTATTTATTTTGTTCTATTTAAAAATTTGGTAAACTCAAATTAATCGTCCTCAGTCCAAGACACTTGAATTCATAACTAAATAAATAAATATTGCTGACGTAATCACCATTCAGACCCCTCCCCCAACCCCCATGACACCATAAGCAAAGTAGTGACCCCCCTTTGGTGCTTACGTAATACTCGAACGCCTCCAATATGTGAAAATTTTGAAATCTATATTAAATCTATGATTCACTTCTAAACAATAATTTACGAAAGTTGAATCTGTATTCTTTTCTTTATGACTTCACTATACCTTATTACAATCTTCACATGTTAACTTATATACACCAGAGTTTGATTCTTTGTATATTTTATGTTTGTTGTTTTTAACAATGTTCTATATAATATTGTCCGTTTTAAATGAAATATGTTCGTTATTAAGTTTTTTAATGAAAGTACCAATTTTTTCCGAAATGTTTTCTAAGTAAGTGATTGAATTGTAGGAATTAGTTATACTTAGTTATTAAAAAAATATGCAAGTGCTAAAAAACAGTTCTTATCCGTAGAAAATAAACAATCCAGTCTTATATTCATTAAATTATAGACAGCGCAAATAAAATTTCTGGGAAAATGTACTATTTTCGGACAAAAAATATTCCAGTCAAGCCACGATGGTCACGTGAATGTGTACCGCCCAAGAAACACAAGATGTTATGAAAGATATGTCTCCGCCAAATAGATCTGGAAGATTTTCTGTTAACGTCTGGGCATGGATGTGTGCACAGGGTGCGGGAGTAGCATGGCGAATACCGGCCGTTTAAACTCACAATCATATCTAGATATTTTCACGCTGTCAGAATTATCACACAGTGAATTACCAATCGGAACATTGACATATTACCTTGGCAATCACGCAACCCGGATTTAAATCCGATTGAAAATGTTTGGGGTGTAATGGTGAAACGAATGTATGAACGAAATTAAATATTCCATAATAAAAATGAATTATGGGCGGTAAGTGAGAATGCTTTGGAGAAATACGAGGATCAGGATATTTGGAGAAACTTTATTCTGTCAATGTCAACAACACTTGCACAGGTTTTAGAAGCTAATTGTGCAATGATTAAGTACTGAATCTTATAATTAGATACATACTTCTATATTCGTATGTTTATCGTTATTATTAACAATTATGATATTAACCAAATTTCGTATTTGTATTTTATACTAAATACCGCACTGTCAAACGGCTACATATATTGATGAGCACATCACATTTATGAAGCAAATGTGATGTGGCTAAAGTACCAACCCAATTTCGCAGTCTACTCCAATTATGAATTTTTTCGATGGCTCGTTATAACGTGCGTTTAAAAAAGAACTGCCTCTAGTGAGCCATGATTTCTAACTAACATCAAAAAGCATGTCGTTACTTTACTAATATGAATTTCTTAAATGACAGTTACATCTAAACGACAGACGGCTTTAGAAAATTGTAAGGTTAATTGCTAGGTTAGAATCTTCCTGTCATGAATAAATAAAATTCAATGTTACCGTTTTTATTAGATGATACTGATGACATTAACATTTAAAAATTCAGAAAGGTGCGGTTAAGTTACGACATACCTAAAAATTTCATGGCCAACTCTGAGGCTGTTTTTTTTTGAACGCACGATATATGCTTTACTAACATACACATAGACGACACAAATATTTCTTAAAGAGTCATAAATTCTGTATTACATAAACAAATCACTTTTTTTTCATCAAAGATTATAAACACTTCAAATTCCTTTTTAAGCACTTCTAATACATATATAGTTATTGAATAGACACATATATACGCAACAATACTCTTTTTATAAACAAGCTAACAAAACCCAGTTCCGTTTAATCACAACAATATACTTGCGTTAATTCAAATTTTAAATTTATCCGCTTATCCCCACTCTCCGCTAAGTAATCAAGCGGAATTTATTTTCGCTGGCAAACATGGCGGGCGCTGAGTCTCAGCGCTGGAACTAAGCGGAGATTTTTTGTCGCCGCTTAGCTAAGCGGAGCTCAGCGCTGGCAGCGCCGTGACTGGCTGAATGGGCCCATTGTGATTCTGACTGAATGTTTTTTAAATCTCCATGGCGCTCGTTGTTTGACTGTTTTGTGCAGAGCTTTGTATAATAATGTAATAAATCCGACATTCTTTTTTATGAAAAGAATGTCGGATTTATTTAGTTTATCCACTAGTGACAGTAGCAGTACTGAGTGGGAGTTTACCAGTGAAGAAGAAATACTATTTCAAGATAAAATTAAAATAAGAAATGAAAATTATTTTGAAATAATTATTTCTCAATACACAAACAATGAATTTATAGAACATTTTCGCGTAAGCAGACATGCTGCTCAAAAAGTATATGATAGATTTGAAAATTCGGAAGTTCTACTATTTGTATGGTAGATGTCACTAGCTGCCATGAATTTGAAATTCGTTTTAGCAACGAAAAAATTGGGGATAGATTGGAAACGATTGTAATTGACGCATGCGTATAAAAGTGATCCAAAAAATTATTTTCAAACCGTTTCAAAACCCCTGTAAAAACAAACCTATTAGTAAATAACATGACTCTACAAAAAAATTATCGTTCTTTGTCCTAAAGTTTATTTTATGATTTTTCGGTTAATTATGCACAAAAACGAAAAGAAAATAGCTTTTTTTTGGTATAAAGTTTGCTTTTGTGATAGTTATAGTAATAATACTCATTTTTGATTTTTTTATAAATTTTAATTAATTTTAATACATTCAAAAATACCGCACCATCAGAGTGGGGTTTTTACGTTCACATAGTGCCGCTAGATGCCACTCGAGTGATAAACAACGATCAGGTGTTTTGTACAAGTCTATAAAAACTTAAAATGTCGTCGTGAAAGTGTAAATATGATGCTGATGCATTTTGTTATATATGTGGTCAATTTATTAAAGTTCGAGACGTAAAATACGAACTAAAGACATCTGACGTTCTCTGTGAAGCCTACGAAGCATATTTTGACTGTCCTATTCGGCATCAAGACAAGCCATGGGCTCCACATGTTGCTGGTAGTTATTGTAAAAGATGTTTGGAAGGTAAGCAATTTTTAATTAAGCGGTGAATCAAATATAATAGACATATTAATTTTTATTTCTACATTTTAGGTTGGTATCGAGATGAGAAGAGGTCCATGAAATTTGCAATACCAAGGATCTGGCGACAACCAAAAGACCACGTCAATGACTGCTACTTTTGCATTGTGAATCCGAGTAAAAGACGTAGAGGTAAAAATGCAAAACCTATCGAATATCCTGACCTTGAATCTTCTTCTGCTCCAATTGCACATGACCTGACACGACCAGTACCTGAGCCACGGAAAAAATTATCGCAGAAAAGTAGCTCATCTCTTAGTTCTAATAAAAGTAATTCCGATAAGGAGTTTTCACTTACACCAGAACAACAAAAACACCATCTTATTACTACAGAAGATTTTAACGACTTGATAAGAGATTTAAATTTGCCAAAAAATAAAGCAGAGCTTTTAGGCTCTCGCTTAAAACAGTGGAATTTGCTTGATGATGTTAATATCACGGATCAGCGGACTAGGCGTGAAACATTGTCAACGTTTTTCACAAAAGAAGATGGACTTTGTTTTTGCAATGACATAAAAGGTATGTTCGAAGAAATTGGCATACCCTGTGTTCCTAGCGAATGGCGTTTATTCATTGACAGCTCTACAAAAAGCTTAAAAGCAGTTTTATTACACAACGGAAATAAATTCCCATCTCTTCCAATCGCTCACTCAGTACATCTTAAAGAAAATTATGACAGTGTTAAAATCTTGCTTGAATCTGTAAAGTATCGTAGTATAACTGGCAGCTGATTGGAGATTTGAAAATAGTGGGATTTTTAATGGGACTACAGAGCGGATATACAAAGTATCCGTGTTATCTGTGCTTATGGGATAGCAGAGCGGATGCTAAGCACTATATTCAACGGTCATGGCCTGTAAGAACAGAACTTTGCGTCGGAAAACAAAACGTAACATTTGAGCCGATTGTTGAAGCGGAAAAAGTGTTAATGCCACCTCTGCACATTAAGTTAGGGTTGGTGAAACAATTTGTTAAAAAACTGGATGAAACTTCAGAAGCTTTTGGATACTTGAAAAAGTTTTTTCCGAAGTTATCAGAAGCAAAAGTTAAAGCTGGGGTTTCTGTTGGTCCGCAAATTAGACAGATTTTCGCCGATGAAAAATTTCCAACGTTGCTGAATTGTACTCAAAAAGCTAGTTGGAACAGTTTTAAAGTAGTAGTTTCTGGGATTTTTAGGAAATAACAAAGCTGAAAACTACGAAAAGTTAGTTGCGAATATGCTAAAAAATTTTAAGGCCATGGGCTGCAGGATGTCATTAAAAGTACATATGCTGCATGCTCATTTAGATAAATTTAAAAACAACATGGGAGCGTATTCAGAAGAGCAAGGAGAACGTTTTCATCGGGACATTATGAGCTTCGGACGTTATCAAGGCCAATACAATGAAAACATGATGGGAGACTATATTTGAGGTTTATTGAGAGAAAGTACTTATGAACATAAAAGAAAAAGTAAAAGCGTGCACTTTTAAATTGTTTTCCACTTTTTTGATAGTAAAACTAAATAAAAATAATAAACATATTTATTTGAATGGTTTCATCTTCAATTAAAAATTAAAACCACAGATTTTGAAAAATATCGTTCAATCGGTCTCCTAAATACAAAAGCAACCTTTTTCATGTCATATATTTTTTACGACCTAAAATATCGAAATTTTATGCTTTAAAGTCAAAGTCAAATTTTGTGTTGACCCGTGTAATCTTAAAAAATAAGCTAACTTTACATTAAAGTGTACAGGTTTTTATTGCAAGTCAGTGTACATATCAGTGGCGGCTGGCGCATAAGCGCTGCAGTGCTGCAGAGCTCCCAAAAAATTGGGCGGGCGAACCTGTATTAGTTATAAACTAGTTTTCTTTTACATAATTTTTCCGACATTTCTGATGTTTATAAAAGCGTAACATATTGTTGTGAAAATTCTCCCCCTGTATATCAACAAATTTGCATACTACAATTTGACACCTTAATCATCAAAATCCGATCAGTAGATGCCGAGATATTCGCTTGCGAAATTACAACACTAACGCCGGTTATATATAGAATATTATCAAATAATATACAATAGGCGACCAGTGGAATAACCAACCTAATTCGCGCGATCGCTCACTTGTTCCTTATCTGGTCCACACGTACGGGCTCTCAGAGCTCTTTGAAACACCCGCGCGCACCCCGCTACCACCGCGGATGTCTGAAATCAATACGTGATTTTATAAGGCATATTCGCTGCATTCTGTCCAGCACGTTCATATGATTCGGTATAGGTGTTTAATATTTTCGCGTGTTGTTTACTGTGCGGCAGTGTAACGTAAAAACAATAATATTGTGCGCGTGCTTGTTTGTTTTTGTATATTGTTGACAATTTATATAAAGTCTGTGTATTATGGAGGTGGTCTTTAATTTAATTAATGTGAAGAGATTCTTTAAATATTCATACGAAGAGAAGTTAGAATTAAAAGCAAGAGGTAGGCCATTAGTAGATATCACTATTGAAAAAACTGGTGTAAGTAGAGGGAAAAATTATACACGTAAATTTAGTAGCGATATTTATTCAAAAAACGATTGGATTTGTGGATGCAACAAAAAAAATGCTTTATATTGTTTTCCCTGTTTACTTTTTGGTGGCGATAAAGCTTGGACGGAAATAGGGGTCACGGATCTAGAGCACTTGAGTTTGAAAATAAAAAGACATGAGAATTCTAAAAGCCATCTTCATAATTGTATGGAATTTGCGTTACTAGGGTCAACTAATATTATGGCTCAACTAGATTCTGCTTATTGGGTAAATATACAGAGACATAATGAAAATGTGTCAAAGAATCGTTATATTTTATCAAAAATTATTAATTGTATAAAATTTTGTGGAGCTTTTGAATTGGCCCTTCGGGGACATGATGAGAGCGATACTTCCGAGAATCCGGGGATATTTCGTGGACTTATTAATTTTTCGGCTGAATTAGATGCAACTCTAAGTGAGCACCTAAAAAATTGTTCGGTATTTAAAGGCACTTCCAAATAAATACAGAATGATCTGTTGCAGTGCATACTTGAAGTCTGCCAAGAACAAATAATTGAGGAAATTAATAATTCTCCGTTTTTTGGCGATCATGGCGGACGAAACAACGGATGTTGCTGCAAAAACTCAAATGGTAGTTATTTTTAGATATGTTCGTGATGGTGAGCCAATTGAACGTTTTTGGAACTACGTCATTCCTGAAAAATGTGATGCAGAAACACTTAGCAAAACAATTTTAAGTGTCATAGATGCTTTAATTCAAAATTCACCTAACAAACTGATTGCACAGAGTTACGATGGAGCAGCGGTGATGAGCGGACAACACGCAGGCGTTCAAGCAATGATTAAAAAAAAGTACCCTTTTGCACACTATGTACATTGCTATGCCCATCAATTAAATTTAATTATATCTAAAGCTGCTTCTGCAAATTCGCAAGTACGTGTATTTTTTGGAAATCTACAAGACATTCCCGGCTTTTTTAATAATTCACCCCAACGAGTAGAAGTGCTAAACAAGATTGTAAACAGAAGGATCCCCCACGGCGCTACAACCCGTTGGAATTTTAATATCAGGACCATTAATGTTGTGTACCAAAATAGGGCCTCTCTCATTGAGTGTATGGAAGAAATAGAAGAACAATTCTCCAACAACACAGTCTGTAGTGCAGCCGCCTCTATTCGCCGTACGTTAAATGATCCGATCTTCAATTTTTGGCTGACTTTTTTCCATCATGTAATGCCCCATGTAGATATCCTGTTTAATCAATTGCAGCAAAGAAAAATTGAACCCACTCTAGTAAAAGACGCTATCGAAAATTTTGAACGCAGTATAGGCCAAGTTCGAAATAATATTGACAACATCATAAGTGAAGCATCAGATTTAATAAGCGATGAGCCACCACCAGAAAAACGCAAACGTCCAAATAACAGCAGATTTAATCATCGAATTTCGGCTTTAGAGGTGTGTGTGATGTTATTCTAAATTGTGCAAAAGATCGATTTCATTTTAAAGAGCATCTAGTAGTGGCATCACTTTTTTTCGGAATGCTTTGGAGAGTATTGCAGTAAATTTCCTGAGGACAAACTCACTTCCGCATGCTCCTATTATCCCACCCTTGATAAAGAAAGATTACGAACTGAATTGTCTGTTATTTACTCAAGAACTGATTATAGATCTTTAAAAGGCGCACTACCTCTTCTAAAATTTTTAATAAAAAACAATCTGGGAGATACGTTGAAAGAGACTAGAAAATTATTAGAAATTGTAATAACAACTCCCATGACAACATCAGAGGCCGAACGATGCTTTTCAACACCAAATCGAATTAAGACGTTTCTCAGAAATTCAATGACCGAAAATCGTTTAACATCTCTTTCCATGCTATCTATCGAAAAAAAGTTTATCTCCGAAATAGACAATTTTAATGACAAAGTGATAACAAAATTTGCAAATCGAAAAGAACGTAGAATAGATTTAATTTATAAGAAATAATTTGTTAGTAAAGTAGTGCTTAGTGACTCTTATTTTTTTGTGTGACAATTGACAATCGTTCCAGAAATCCATTACTTCAGTGCGGAAGGCGAAGAAAGCACGATAAGATCGATGGGAGACAACCTCTTACTGCCCGTGCAAGGTAAATTTTTTTGTAAAACTTGCAGAACACCTTAAAATTTTTAGCACGAGCCGCCACTGGTACATATTGAAGTCATTACATTATATAATATAAATCCAGTACCTACATGAGTTTCGCTCAAGCTTTTGTTAAAAAAAACGTATTTTCATTTTATTTAAACTACGTAGTTATTGCAAATATAAAAATAATTCCGCCACGTGAAACAAAAAAAAAAAAAGAAATACAAAGTAATTCGCAAATAAACGCAAGAATGAACTGTATTAATATATTATTGAAAGGCATTTACAAACTTCAAATGTAAACAAATCAATCTACAATTTAGGCCAATTCGCTTTGAAACACTTAAAAAAGTCAATTCATTCATAGTTAATTAACAGCTGTATTATTCTCTATAGCCAATTAGATATATTCAGCAATAAGAAATAGAACAATAAAAAATATATATGAGTGTTGTTCAAATAAATAATATGAAATTATTTTTCATTTAATTCCTAAATGTAAGAAGAATTAAAAGAATAAATAGATTAGAATTAATAATATATTTAGTAATATCAATGATGCAATGATTTATAAAAACGCAATCGCCAAAACATTAAATAACTTCGTAAAATATTTAGCAATAGCAGGAATTGGCAATTCTTGCAGAACATAGATAAACTATTAAAAACAAACATCCATTTCTTTGCTCATATATACTGTAAACATGTGATAAAATGTTTACGAGCGAAGTGAAAAACGCAATTTTAAATTTATAAAATTGGAAGTTATTCCTTTATTTGTAAAATATTTTATATAGTCTACGATTACACACGAGGCACGTCATAGTCATAAACATACATCATAACGTCACACAGCGTTGCTAAATTTTGTTTTTCTACAATCAATATTAAAAGTTGATTTTTTAACACAGCATACTACATTTAAAAATGTACATTTATATTATACATGCTTTAAAAGTGTTTTACTTTTAACACTAGTTTTAAAAGTAAATAGCCTATCGTTTGACAATGATTTGTCATACTGACATATTTATTAACGACAATTTAACTCATCTGTCAAAAACATGACATTTTAATACAGGTTATGTTAGTTTGATATCGGATAAACTGCAAGTATTATAGGTATATTTGCAAGTGGATAAACTGCATGTTGATTTTCCCATGGTAACGAGAGTTCAATTCTGACAGTAAGGTTCAGATAAACGTCAATATGAAGCAATTCATGCAATTTTAACAATAATAAGTAGTGCTCAGTCGGCCACGAATAAAATAATTGATAATAACAGTACATTTTCTAACTATAGTTTTAGTAACAATTAAGCTACTATTTACCTATATATTCAAAGAAGTGTTGTGTTTTGACGTTTAAATAAAAATATTTTTGTTTATTAATTTTAATTAAATGATTCATTAAGTTGTCTTACCAAATAGCATTCGAGCCTGTGTTTATTTCAGGAACAAACTTTCGTTTTGACATAACTCAAACTTTGTTGCTTAAAGGTAACACGACTCGAACAAATAACAGAAGGTAAACCATTACCATGTTATTTGTTCTCGTCAGTTACCAAGCAGTAAAGTTTTCGTTCAAAACGAAAGTTTGTCCGAATAAACACAAGCTCATATGGTATTACCCCGACAATTACAAAAACTAAAGTAGGTGCAAACTATTTAAAACAGTAATATTAATGTTGCAATTAGAATAAATTGTAATATTTTTTGAATTTTTTTTTCATAGAAAAATATGACTAAAGCGTGGAAGACTTCCAAATTTTTGAATTTTCCTCGAAATTAGCCAACATATCAACGATTTCACTATATTTTCCCAAAACATTCTTGCTATTACACAATTCCAGGAAGCGTTTGTAAGCTATATCGTATTATTGCTTCGATTTAAAAGGTATCAAATTTAAATTTGCTCTAGAAGCAGCTTCTTTAATATCTTCTGGAAGTGATTCCATTTCTTCTTCGATAATATTGTTCATATTCGAATCTTTAGTATTATTAGTATCTTTAATATTAGAATTATTTGTCTTGCAATATTTCTCGCACATTTGATAAGCATGACGTGTCAAACAATATACAAACATGATTTACTTGTTCCATAAACTTTTTAATTTTAATAAACTGAAAATGTTTTACACAATGTGCTTTAAATGGATATTGTAGAAAAAATAGTGTATGATATACGTGTTAATAGTGATTTTATTTTGATCGTGAGGTTGCTTCACTCGCTACGCTCATTCCTCAATCTTTTAACACTTTTATCATAAATAACTATTAAGTAATGCTTGACAAACTTAAATAACAGAAAGCAACACGAAAAAAAAGCAAGACGAATAATGACATAGTTGTGACATATTACACTCTGACAATGTTGTGATGGATAGGTACCATAAAATTTCCGAAATACCACAATAACAGGGCCTTTATACGGAGAATCTATTTTTAGTGTTGCATATAGCCATAAAATGAGATAGTGGATCAACTCAAAGTGCTTTATAGGTTTTCAAAATATTTTCAACAAATTTATTTATTTAGCGTATGGCACTAAGCACACCTGTACATACTAAAAATATACACAAAAATGAAGAGTATACAACACAAATAAATTATTTACAAACATCTAACGAATAAAAAATTAAAAACCCTTACCACAATAGAATTTAACAATTCTATATACGTCTTTCGACAACCACGCTGTCATCCTCAGTAGAAAAAGCAGTGTAACACTTGAAAGCACAAAAAACACAACACTCACTGAGCGCTATATTGTGCTCGTTTATCACTCGTTAAACGAGAAGCCGTACAATATAGCGCTCAGTGAGTGTTGTGTGTTTTTTGTGCTTTCAAGTGTTACACTGCTTTTTCTACTGAGGATGACAACGTGATTGTCGAAATACGTATATAGAATTGTTAAATTCTATTGTGGTAAGGGTTTTTAATTTTTTATTCACTTAAAAGCCACAGTCTCCGATTTTTCAGTTAAACATCTAACGATTTAATATATCTATTGCATTTTCTGTCGCATTCAAACTCTTTTCTAAATCGCCTAAGGGGGTAATTCTCAACAATATGACGTATGGTTTGACGCGCAACTCCGCAGTCACGTTCCGGGTCAGCAATATGGGCATCACCTACGCAAGCTTACCGCATACCTTCCAGATCGGATTCTGTTTAAAGTTGACCTGGGTTGACAATGCTTTACGAGATAACTTTTGGTTTGTTGTCAATACAAGTAAATTCAATGATGTGCTTATAGCTGGGAGATCCAGATAACTCCGGATTATCTAACTGCCTTTTGTGCTAGTACATTTAGCGTTACCCGAGGTGCACGTGTAGTTTTCTAATACGCACGCGAACTAGCTCTACACCCTCACAGACAATTCACTTCCCATCACACGTCACTATTCACTATTTTTTAATATACCTTCATCGAAGAGGACCTAATTTATAAACGACATATCTTGTTTTTCGATAAAATACGGCATTTTTTAAAACTTTTACAGAAGACTAAAAATTAGATTTCAAATTTCCCGATCTGTTAATCGCGTATTGGTTTCAACTCTATCCTTTAATAAGGCACAGTCAATAACGAAGAGTACGTGATTACAGGATTCGTCTTCAAGATTTGCACCACCAAATTGAAATTCTTGGTGCCAATGTCTAGTAGTCGCTTTGCTCATGGTATTTTTATCGAAAATAGGGTTTACGTTTTCATTTTTAAATTTATCGTAACAAATATGGAATGCTTTTTAATCAATGCTACTATAAGACGTAAATGCTGTTACAAACATATGTTCTTATGTGATACACTTTCACACACATACAATTTTAGGAGTTTTCAAGGACGTACTCTGCCAACGCTACTGTAAGAACGAGGTTTCCACAAAAATTGATACACTTCTGCATTCGTTCAAACCAATTGTTAAGGAAGTTATTTCAGTGTTCAATTGGGACAGTCCAAATCTTCTTTCGGCGACTGAAATCGAATTCTTGATCTTTGAGAATGTAAAAAAATTATTGGAACTTAGGTCGGGATTATACGGAAGATATCTAATAATCCGATATTTTGCTGTTCCAGAAACTCAATTGTCTTTCGAACTGTGTGCGAACTCACATTATCCGGTTGCAGGATGATTCGCCGTTGTGGGTTGGTTTATCGGAGCACGGCGATTATTTCTGGCAAACAAACGATAGGATAGCAACTGAACAAATTAACGGTTCTTCGATCTTGCCCAAGGAATTAACACATGACTTGATTTCGAAACGATCCATTTTTTTTCGACATACTTCGCGAACGGATAACTTTTGTCGGATTTTCTTCATCTTGAAACACTCAAACAAACAGCGGATTGACGTTTATTTTCGGGTTCATAGGAATAAATCCGTGATTCATCACCACTCACGATTCATAGACGTTTTTTGAGTTTCCGTTATTGAACCTGCTCGAAGTTTTTCGGCACCAAATAACGCGAGCCAACTTTTGCTCTTCAGTTAAAAGATGCAGAATTCAACGAGAAACTAACTTTCTCACACGTAGGATTATTTGGATTGAGGTCTTTGAAGTTTCAGTTTCACAATATATCACATGTTTATCTTCCTTAATCAAGCGGCGCACAGCATCAATGTTTTTCTTCTTGGCGGACCTGCCCTGGGATCGTCGCTGAAACTGGTGCGTCCACTTTGGAATTCATAGTACCAGCGTGAAATCGTCGATTGATGTGGCTTCATCTTCAAAATCAGAAGTCAACACAGCCAGGCATTGTTTTTGAGTTAATCCTATGCGAAAGTTGTAAAAAATGAATGCCCGAAAATTTTCCATTTTTCGGCCCACTTCTAAACTTTAAAAATTCACTGTGACTAAATCACTAGCCGTATCTTGATGAAACTTTAGATTTCGGTTAACAAAATATTGAGATTAATTTTGACACCTGACGTTTTATTACTGGCGCCCTCTATGAGGCTATAAAAACATGCCTCGTATTAGTAACTGCGCCTGAGATTACTGACTATGACATGCCTCGTCTGGAATCGCAAATAGCCATTATAACACTCCTAATAAAAAGCAATTAATTAAAGACATAAATTTAGTGATTAAAAAAAATTGGAAAAAATTGTTAAGCAACAATAATGACTTTTTTAAGAAGAATATGATTATTATTATTATATTTAATATTATTCTATTAATCAAAATATTTCATTGTAATACCATTCAAAATTAATTAAGTTTACTAGAAAAATTTAATAAATTGATACAATTCATTAAAACTTTTCCTTAAGAATATAAAACTGTATATTAAACTATCATACATCTTAAAAATATGATAAAATTTCATTTGTCTTAAAGAATTACCTTCATATCCTCCAAAAAAGAAAAAATAACCAGGCATTTCACGCATCACAGTAGCAGCAAAACCCCTAAACAATCCAGGTACACCATCATTTTTAAGAATCTGTGCAGTTAATGCAAATGGTCCAACCCTTTTAAATACCCTATTCAATGCTACTTCTTGTTTTTGAACTTCATACATAGCTTGTAATTTACATTTTATAAGTTCAGTAGGGCACAAAACTAAAGAAGAAAAAAAAGCAGCCAGGAAACCAGCTGTGGCATTACTCAAGGTACTTAAATTGTTAATATCATGTGTTCCTGTAACTTTCTGCATCAATTTTTGGCAGAATCCATAGCCCAAAAATAATACTGAGTTTTCCCCTACATTAGCTGCTAAGGCGGGCACTGTCCCAGCATACAATCCCTTAGAAATACCATCCGTAACAAATGTATGCCTGAAACAATGTATCATGTTTCCATATAAATTTGGAAAAGTTTGCATTTTAACCTTTACAGTATCTAATGGTTGTCCAACATAAACTAACGCTACGCCACCTGCAAAAATAAAATGATTTATTAACAAGTAATTTATTAATATAACAATAGTTACCAAGAAATCCTGCTGTAAAATCAATAATACCATCTTTGGTATGATGGGAATCTTCATTAAATTTTGTATGTGACATACCGAAGTAAATAAACCTAGCGCAGTAAACCACAAAACACGTGAAGAATGTCGCGTTATGAAGCTTAAAATCTAACTGCTAGTGCAGCACTTGTTTTTATCATTACGATAAGATATGACGCAATATCTCTTTGATTAACGACATCAATTGTATTGATTATAATTCGGTCATTTATTATCACCAATTACCACTTTTATTATTTTTACCATCAAATGATTAACTTTGGTTGCCTAGCAACCGTTATATACTAAATTAATAGGTTATGTATCTTCTAAATTATATTTAATTGTATAATTGCTATTTTTAAGACAAACTATTATTTACCTAATAACAATTTAAGTAATAACGTTTGCAATAATTCTAAATGCGCAAAGCACTCACATTAGCATCTAAATACTTGTCTTTCAACAGTAATTTCTTGTTTTATACTGCAAATATGTTGGCAGTTCTTAGTGATTCATATTTTGGCATACGTGTACTGACAGTGACATTTGTTATCAAATAAATATTGAAATCTTTATTCTAAAATCTGGATAACATTAGGTAATATCTTTGCTAAGTGATTAATATTGCCGAAATCAACCAAATTGTTTCATATTGTAGGTAGTAAAAATGTGGTCGGGTCCTAGTCAGGACCCCGGTGGGTCGACGGGCAGTGGTCCACCAAATACTCAAGAACTTAATGACCTAAAGGACCAATTTGAGCAGCAGCAACTTTTAATAGCCCAATTAAAAGAAATGTTACGAAAAAGTGAACAAACAACAGTCACACAAGAAAAAGTGGAAGAATATGCACATACACTTACAAAAATGAAGGCAAGGGCTAAACGTACTGCAAGAAAAGAAGGAAGCAAAGAAAGTAATGTGAAACGTTTAGAAACACCAGCATCAGAAAAGATTAGTTTGTTAAGACAACAGCTGGAAGAAAATAGGTTAGTATAAAATATTGCAATTATTTCTTTATTCATTTTATGATTTTCTTCAGATTAAAATTGGCTGAGCGTGGTAAAAGTCAGAAGGGTATTGAAGACATGGTAACTCAACTAAAGGCACAACTTGATGATTCTCAAATTTTAATGAATCAAACACCCTTAAATTTATCTTTAACTGAAATTAGACAGGAAACATATAGTGTAAATTCTAGTTCTCAAGAATTGTATAATATTTTACTCAATAAAGAAAGAAGGATATCAGAAATGACATCAAGGATTCAAAAACTAGAAGCTAATGTTTTAGATTTACAAGAGAATTTAAAAGAAAAAGATTCTGTGATTGATGCAAGAACTAAAGCAATAACATTAATGTCTGAGAATTTAAGTAAAAAGGGAAAATCTACTTTAGATGCTCTTGATGATACTAAACTGCAAATGAGAAAAATGCAGGAAAATTTTGTGGAATTAGAAAGTCAAATGAAAGAAGAAAATAACCGATTAGTAAATGAAATACAACAAAAAGAATATGAAATTTCAAATCTAAAGCAAAAAAATGTATATTTAGAGGAAACTCAAAATAAACTGAATGTTAAAATTAGTAAACTTGAAGACCAAATAGAAAATACAAAAGTGGATGTCATTGACCAGTCCTTAGATTTGTCTTTAGAAGTTGAAAAACTGAATTTACGAATAAAAGAATTAGAAACACTTAATACAGAATTAGAAGGTTTTAAAGATTTGTCTGACAGTCAAAAGAAAACAGATATACATGAAATTGATAAATTACAGAAAGAATTACAAGATAGAAATGAAAAAATTGAAGAATTAGAAAAAGCACTTGCAGATGAACAATGTAAGATCACTGAATATATTTCGACTGTGAGTAATTTAGAAACTCAGATTAAAAAATATACAGAACATAAAGCATCAGAAAATACTGAATCAACTGTTAATTTAGATATCAAACTTGAAAATGAAGAGGTAACAAAATTAAAAAAACAACTAGATGAGAGCAATAAAAATATGATCAAAGTTAAAGCACAACATAAAGGCAAAATTAAGGAACTAAATAAAAAAATTGAATCATTTAAAAAGATAAATGATGCTGCTGCTGAAGTTGTAAAGTTACAGGATGAAAATTCAAAATTAAATCAAACAATTGCAGAACTGGAAGAGGAGAAAGGTGCTTTGCAATTAAAAATTATGGAAGCTGATTCTATAAAAGGTAAATATAAATACTTTTCAGGAAATACATATTTTGATTTATTTTAAGGTACCAATTTCTTATTTTCAATATGGACGTTGAAAATTTTAATTTGATTTTGAAACAAAAAATTAGTATTTCATTCCAACTAAGAAAAATGGGCTTAACAAGTGTACCATGCCCATTCTAACGAATATAACGTGATGATTAACACAATTTATACAAAAATAAATATGTTGCTTATGATGCTTCTCATAAGAAATTTTGGGTTGATAAAATAGGTACTATAGTTGAATCGCCGAAGATGTGCAGTAGCAACGTCGCATCGACGTCAAGTTCAAAAAACCTAACTTACAGTACATAATGATGAATAAATGTAGTTATAGCAAACGCCAATTAAGTTGGCGCGCAGGATTAAAAGTAGTGGGGAGATTTGTATTTGATTTTACATCAAATATCAGATAATTCTAACCTCTGAGCGTGTATCACTTTATGATCACCTAGCAAGGACATTGTTCCATCAAACGTCAATGACAAATGTATTCTTACAATTACTTGAGTAGTGGGGGTGAACGTTTTAAAAAAACGGCTTCTGCGCAGTTATTGGTTATAAACAAATTGTTTTTAACTTTACATTTGGAGGTTAGAATTCTACATAAATGCAATTATAATAAAGACTAAACAAATTAATGCAATGTAGGTAATATGTATATACGAGGGAAGATCAGTAAGTACCCGTGTTTGAAGACAGGTGGCGCTGCTGAGGGAAGTTGGCATTACCGTCGTGTACTACCATCTGTCAGACAACACCATAATAAATTTCAGACTGATTCATAGGTTAGTTTTCATTTGGCAGCCAGTTGTATCACACGTGTTTCGTGTTTCTCGATAAAATGGAAAAAGAGCAATATCGATCCGTAATTCGCTTTTTATTTTTGGATGGAAAAACATGCGAAGAAATAAAAGCGAAGTTGGATGCTGTCTATGGGGACCCTTCACCATCTATGACAACCGTAAGATATTGGTTCAACGAATTTAAACGTGGTCGTACATCTGTTTTTGATGAGGAGCGCCCAGGCCGCCCGGCCGGCGTGGTTACCGAGGAAATCGTTGAAAAGGTCCACGACATGATTCTCGCTGATCGCCGAACGAAAGTGCGCGAAGTAGCAGAGGCCGTAGGCGTGTCGTACGGAACGGCAATTAATATTTTACATGATAAGTTATCGGTGAGAAAGGTGTCGGCCCGATGGGTGCCGCGATTGCTTACGGTGGACAACAAGTGGATACGGTTGTCAATGTCGAAGCAGGGTTTGGACCTCTTTAAGAGAAATTCGGAGGAGTTTTTGCGTCGAGTCGTCACCGTTGATGAAACCTGGATCCATTATTATACGCCAGAGTCCATGCGACAGTCAAAACAATGGATTTTTCGGGGTAAATCTGCTCCGAAGAAGGCAAAGACGGTCCCGATTTTATGGGATTCCAACGGAATAATCCTCATGGACTTTTTGCAGAAAGGAATAACGGTCACGGGGCAGTACTACAGTGAATTATTGGGCCGATTCGATATAAAATTGAAGGAGACAGGGCCCCATTTGGCTAAGAAAAAAGTGCTGTTTCACCACGATAATGCGCCAGCACATTCATCCAGAATTGTCGCGGCAAAGTTGCATGAACTAAACTACGAATTGCTGCCGCACCCACCGTACTCGCCTGACTTGGCTCCCTGCGACTTCTTTCTGTTCCCCAACATGAAAATGTGGCTCGGGGGAAAAAGATTCAGCTCAAACGAGGAGGTTATCGTCGAGACAGAAGCGTATTTTGCAGTTTTTTACAAATCGTATTTTTTGGAGGGGTTAAAGAAATGGCAGAAACGTTGGGAAAAGTGTATTGTACTAAAAGGTGATTACGTTGAAAAATAAAAAAAAAATTTTGTGAAAAACTTGCGTCTTCTTTCCGAACACGGGTATTTATTGATCCACCCTCGTATTATTGTACAGACACAGAAAGAAACAGTATATTTTAATGATCACATGCGTAATCAGAATTTTCATTTACTTATATTGAAAATAGACATACGTAACCTTCCTTAAAATGACTTTTTTTATATTGTCCATACTGTTATTTTTTGTATAATCAGAAGGAAAATGAGATGAAAATGATAAAATACAAGTTTTGTTAAATTTTAATGCAATATACATCAATATTTTACCTTAACATTGTTAGTACACTTCAACTGTTGCTTTTTGTCTAATTCGTGTGTAAATGGGAAGACATAAAGAAAACCACAGGTTTGGAAAATTTAATAAAGTATAAGAAAGCAATGATTTACAAAAGACCATTTTCAACCAAACAGCTTCAAATCAGACTCACTCTTCTTCACTAGAAGATGATGTAGGAATCATTACCTGTTGTTATAATTAATGATCCTACTTGGCAATCTATAAATTATCGAGTTCCCACATTTTGTTTTCTTTTCTACATCGATCACATCTTTAATTGCGTTTTTCCAATTTTCACATAAAATATTGTAATATTTGTCTATTCTGACTGTAAAATGTTTGTATTGTCCATCGGGGTTCTTAAATAAAACTAACGGTAATTTTGACACACACTATATTAACAATAAAAATAGGATACACTAAATAACAATCTTAAAACTGTAACAATAATAACATTTATTATTTTCACATTTATGTATATTTAATTCACATTAATTAGGCCGCGATTACTTGTTGAATGATCCCTAACCACTTCCTCGACGGCTTATATATCGGCCGTTGCATATTCTAGTACTATTGCCTATTCTCTCGTGTTCTCGATCGTTCTGCTTCGATATCTTTCTAGACTGTGCGCGACGTGTGATATCGTCGGATGACTCATCACAATGTTATTCACACCTTGTTGAAATAACTGTTTTACGTCCTCCAGCTTGAATGCCACGCTGTGTCTAGCAACATATCCGTTTACTTGAGCCCATATCAGCTCAATTGGATTTAACTCACAATGATATAGTGGGAGTCGTAATACCTTTTTATTCAATTCTTGAATTATTTCATCTACAGCATATTTTGCAGGGCTGGTTACATTATGTTTTATTAAAGCTAATAATTCTGCCTTCACCATGTCATCTTCATATGGTATGTTATGGTTTACAAGCCATTGTTGAATTTCAGCTTGGCAATTGTTTGCTGTAAGTGGTTTGACTATGATACGGTGCGTTATCCAACACTATCACCGCGTTTTCTCTCAAGTTGGGAAGAATATGTTGCAGCCACGTTTCAAATCTCTTCACAACCATATATACGTGATAATCACCTGTCTTCTTAGATTCAAACAATACTACAAATCCCTCGTCGAAACCTATGTGTGTTACAATTAACCTCTTTCCTTTTCCGGCTGGATTTTTAAGGCCTGTAGACAAACCTACATAAGCTTGTCTCGCAGTAAGCACCGATTCGTTGGTCCACACTTTATTCACTGTATTCCCTGCATTCACCCATGTCTCATCTAAGTAATATATTAGTATTCTATCGTCACGATATTTTTTTATTTGACGTAAATATTTTCTCCACCGAGTAATAATATCATCTTTTTCTTTCAAAATGCTATTACAATCCCTCTTTTGATAACTACAAAGGAAAAATAGTTTATATAAAATAACAAACATTTGCATTATATTTTACCGAAAGTTCAATTCTTTTATTAATTGTCTGAGAGTCGTAACTTTAAAGTTTGGCAAATCATCTCTTTCATTTATCATCGGAAGAACTTTCTGTACAGTTGGAGTTCATTTTTGAAAAACAAGGAATGGATATTTCTGTGAATGCTATTCCGCATTACATTATCTACGTTGTCCAGTATGGCCCTTGTCTTGTAGTATTTCTTTGGTGATTGAAATTTGTGCTCAGCAGTATATTCTTGCAAAACCTTATAAACACTACGTTCTGATATTCCTGAAAAGAAACGTCACCAAAATGAGACGTTATTTTTAAAAAATATTAAAATATACCTGCTGCCGTTGCTGTAATTGCAATGTTAACTACTTTCGAAGTACCTGGCTGTTCTTAGGTTTTGAATATATTCAAAACCCTCTCCTTGTCTTCTACTGTAAAATATTTGACGGGCCTCTTCTTAGGAGGTGCATTCTCCATAATGCTACACAAAAGGGCAGACTGATATCACAAAGGATTACATATAGGGTTGAATTTATAATCTATAAAATAGATATTTGAAAATCATCTTATGATGTATTTCATGCGCTTACTTACATTTGTCACAAAAACAATGTACAGTAGTCTTTAAAAAGACTTTTTGTTGGATAATAAGCAAGTAAACTGAGAAAGAATAAAATAAGAATACAAAATCGAAACTGTCAAAACATAGAACTCGATTTATCTTATTGTAAGCGTCCAGACAAACGAACCAATAGTAAACGTCATTTACGTATGACGTTCAAGTGACGCATTTCCCGTGCGCTTTTGCTACTGCACGTCTTCGGCGATTCTAGTGTAATTATATTTTTTCTCATTGTCAGTTGAGTAAGTCCCATGTTGCTAAGAACAATTGTAATTTTGTTTCTTCACAAGATATTTTTATTTTAAATTTATCACTATCCGTATTATAGAGGTGTTACCCAGAAATTACCAAAGAAAGACGCAATAAATTGTTCTTACAACTTATTCACTACCATCCACTTAAAGTACTCTCCCGCATGAATACACCGATCCCAGCAACTTGTCCATGACTGGAAGCAGTGCTGGAAGTCTTAGCGTGTTAACGTGTTCGATGTATCGATACGTCGCGCAGCCCTACTGAGGATAATAACTTAGTTGTCGAAATACGTATTTAGGATACGATTATTAATTGTGTAAAGGGTTTTATATATTTTTTTAAGTTTTTTACATAGCCACTGTCTTCAAAGATAGACTTTTTATCGCAATTAGGCTATTAGAACATGTAATTTTTCATACATCTTCAAAGTTCGTGTTTCCTCTTAAATTGAAATAGTCTATAGCTCTATTATTCACCTATATATTTCATGAGGCGTATCTTCACGTATATAATAGTGAAACATATTTTTCTAATACGACAAAATTATTTTTCAGACTCTACAAATGTAGAACTTACTAACGAGTTAGAAAAGAAACTGTCTGAACAAGCTACATTAATAAATGACAAGGACAATAATATTGATCATTTAACGAAACGTAAGTTGTTTTTTTTTTTTCAATTTCTATCGTAAGTAGGATTACTCACACCTTTCTTTCTTTTCGATTAAAGCTTGACAGTAAGCAGGTAGTTCATTCATCTTAAAATACGTACTTTATTAATTGTATTTCCATATTTCCTTTTTCCAGAGTTAGAAAATTCATTAAGTCAAATTGGAGAACTTAACGAAAACTTGTTGAAACTATCCCATCTAGAAAATGTTCAAGTTAAATCCGAAATTACATCTATAGAACTGGAGGAGCAAATGGACAAATTGGAACTGGAAAAACAGGAATTAATCAAGGAAAAAAGCAGTGTTTTACAGGAAAACGCATCACTGTTCGAAAAATTAGAAGCACTTAAGAAGGAAAAACATGAAATTTTAGCCAAATTGGAGTCTTACGTGCAAGAGAACATTGACTTAATGGACAAATTGGAAAAATTAAGCGCTGAGAAAGTATCGAGCGCCGAAAGCATAGAGATCGTTGAAGCATTAACGCAACAAGAGAAACTTGAATTAGAAGCATATCAAAAAAGTTCTAATATAGCTAACGATGTCAAGATGAGCAACGAGCGCTTGGAAGAGAATCCTGAACTGAACGAAAGTGTAAATCAATTAACGGAAGAAACATCGGAGCTATTGCAAAAAATCGAATTATTTACTGTTGAAAGGCGGGAAGTTATGGAAAAAATGGAACAATTAGCCCATGAAAATAATCAGTTGAATTTGAAGATTAAAGAAATTGAGAATAATAGAGATGTGCTAGCAGAAACTTACGAACAATTACAAAATGAAAAGGAACAACTCGATGCTAATCTTGAACATATAAAAGGCGAAAATAGCACGTTAGAAGATAAAATTGAAGTCTTGAAGAACGAGAATGAGGAACTTAAGAAAAGCGCTGAGAAAAACGTTCGTGACTCGGATCAAAAATCCGTAGAAAACTTACAGAAAGATATCGAAGAATATCAATCGTTAATAGAGATACAGAGACAAGAACTAAAGGAACTTAAACTTCACTTGATGGGACAAGATTTTATTAAAACCGATAAACTCGAATTGGAGGCAAAAGTTAATTCTTTACAAATGCAATACGAAAACATGCTCACCGAAAATGATAGCTTGGTAAGTAAACTAAAAGAACAGTCCGAACACGTATGCCAAAGAGAAGATATCGAAGAAGAATTGGTTTCCGCTCGAAAACGAATAACCGAATTTGAACAGAAAATTACCGAGAATATACAAGAAATCGAAAATTATAAAGTTACCATCGAAGAAAACAAAAATGAACTTATGACGTCAGCAAATCTAATAAATGAGTTACAAGGCAATATTTCTGCTTTGAAAAGCGAAGTGACCCATTATAATACCGAAGTGACTCATTTGAATTCCGTCATTACAGATTTAAACGTCGCCATTGACCACTTGGAAAGAGAAAATAAGGAGAACTCTTCAAACGTAGAAAGTGTGAACGTAATGTCAAATCAATTAGAGGAATTGAAACAAGCTTTAACACAAAATATCGAGCAAATTAATGAATATCAAAATGAACTGGAAAATAATACAGTTACAATAATCGAACTTCAAAACGAAATAAAAACCTTAAACAACAAGATTTTAGAAACCGAACATCTATTAGAATCTAAAAATGATGAACTTAAATCGATACAGAAGGAAAAAGAGGACAGAGATAATACTATACAACATTTAAATAAAGAATTGAAAACGAAAGACGAAAACTTCCACCAAACTATTAATGATCTGAAGCAGAAGTATTTGAACTTACACCAACAATTGGAAGCGAACGCAAGTTCTATAGACGGTATAAGAAAACCATTGGAAAATAAAATACAAGAATTGGAGCATAAAAATAGAGAGCAATTAGAAAAAATGAAAATAATAGCTGCGAATTTGAAAAAGAAAACGCAAGCGTTGCAGAATCTCGAACAAAAGTATGCTGAGGTAAATGAAAAATGGGAAACTGAACAGAAAGAGAAAGAAACTTTGAAAGAAATTACTGAGAAGAATGTTGCATTGGAAAAGGAAATTGTAATTCTTAATGAGAAATTGGATTTATCTCAAAACAACCTTACTAGTCAATCTGGAGAATACCTGAAATTGAACGAAGAATTACAAGATTATAAGCAAAGATTTATCTCATTGGAGAATATAAATGCAAAACTATCTGAGGAGATTTCTGCTTACCTCGTTCGATATGAAGATGCTCAAAATACCATTGACAAATTAGAAAATAAAATTACTGAAATAGAATCCGAAAATGTTCTCTTAAAAGCAGACAGAGATAACGAATTTAGTGTCCAAATAATTGAAAAAGAAAAGATTATAAAAGACCTATCCGGACAACTGGAAAATTTACGTTATACTTCTGAAACGAGTTCGAACGCGTTGAAAATGAAAATACAAGAATTGGAAATGTTTATTGAAACACAAGATGCCGATCTGACGAAATATAAAGACCGTGTTAATAAGTTAGAGGAAGGACTTTCATTCATGGAAGAACGCCGGATGTCATTAGAAAGAACAGCCCAAGAATTGGGAACGCAACTGAAACTAAAAACGGACGAGTATGAGGAAGTTTCTCAAACGGAAGATATTTTGGAAAAGAGATTGTTCGCTTTAATGACCCACGATGAAATTATCGAAAATAAATTGCAAGTTATGACTAATGAAAATGAAGAGATGCACAGACGTTTAAAAACTGTAATTACTGAAAATGACAAATTAAATGAATCAATTAAACAGATGAAAGACTTAATAAACAGTAGTCAAATCGACAAGGAAACATTATCAATGATGGAAAATGAAATGCCCGCTCTTAGAAAGGCAATTAGCACTTTAGAACATGACAAGAAAGCTATGAAAAGTGAATACGAACATAAACTTATAATTTCTAAAGAAGATTCCGAGAAGATGGAAATAGAATTACAAAATCAATTGGAATTATTTGATAAAGATCGCAGAACATTTGCTGAGAGAAACGAAAGTCTGTCAGATCAAATAAAAGAGCATCTAAACCAACAAGAAATTTTGTCTGCGGAAATTACAGATTACAAACTCAAATTGGAAGAACAAAACAAAATATTATTAGTTAGTACTGAAGCTTATAATAAATTGCAGGAAGAATTTCAGCAAGTATTACTTACACAAAATGAACTCAAAGAAATCAATAAACTCCAAGACGATACAATTTTGAAATTACACGAGCAAATATTGAACAGTAATATAGAAATAGAGAAAACAGAGTTGCTGAGGAAACAACTTCAGGAAAAATCTGACGAATTAGAAAAATATCAGAATGAAAGTTCGCAACGTCAGATAGAAAATGTGACCAGTCAACCGAATCAATTTGATTTTGCTTCGACATTCTACGTAGATAATGATTTGCAAAATTTGAAACAAATCAATGAAGACCTACACGTACAAATTACCACTCTTCAAAGAGAAAAAGAAAATATAGGATTGGCACTTGTGGAAGTGCAACGTCAATTAGAAGAAGCTAAAACTGCTACGTTCAGAGAGGAACCACAAAAATCCGAAGAATTAAAATCACTTAAGGCTCAATACAACAGTTTGGAAATGAACTACGGTAAATTAACCGAAGAAAATATTTCACTGGAAAATCAAATAGCAAATCTAACGGAACATTTAAATAAACCGAAACAATCTCAAGAACAATTTCCTGCTGTTTTTACTTGGCCAGGGGATGAAGAAATTTCCGAGAAAAAAGTTACAACTCTTGAGGCAAGTTCTACCAGTGATAACGAAAATACTAAAGAAGAATTACTGAATAAGATAAAGTCTTTAGAATTCATGCTACATGATGTAGAAAAACAGAAAAACGATGCTTTAATACACTGCAATACATTGTCAGAAGAATTAACCAAACTTCTGTACTTAAATAAAAATCAAAATAAATCCGTTGAGGAGGAAAATTTAAACGTCAATCCTAAAGCGTCTCAATTCGAAGGCGTCAGCTTAGATATCGAATCTCAAATAATGTCAGCGGATAACACTAAAATTACACCTTCAGACTTAACACAATTGCACGAATATGAATACTCGCCATGTATAGATATAGTCGATTTTCAAGGTCCTTCTACAAAGCCGGTAGTGGAAGAAGCTATTCAACCGAAATCAGCATATTTATGTTACGATCCTGACGATATTGAATCTAATAAACCTATTGGTACCTTTGTAGAAAACGATGATGGTTGGGGCTGGGGTCCTGAGGAAGCAAAACTGGAGCAGGAATATTTAGAAAAGGCATCGTCATCACCTCAAAGTGTCCAGTTCAAAGGTCAAATAAACATACTTGAAGAAAAAATTAAGGTATTAGAACAAGCTAGGGAACGTCACCTGGAGGAAATCAAGCAATCTCAGTTGAAATCTGGAAAGTTGATTAAGAAGTTAAAAGAATTCAAAACGAAAAATGAAGAGTTAGCTTCACAAATAAATAAGAAGTCTGATGGATTCGATGATTTGAATGATGCAATTCAAGAAGAACTTAAGTCGCAAATTAAAAATCTCGAAAAGAAAATTAAGGATATAAACGGAGAATTCGAAAAAGAGAAACAGGAAAAGAACAATCTGATGAAGAGAGTAGATACTTTGATGGCGTCACATGAAAAGATGATCGAGAACAAAGAAAAACAAGATGTTGAAATTATGTCTTGGCAGCAAAGATATCGTGAGCTAAACACAAAATTAGAACAATTCGAATGGGGAGAGGGATCATATGATAGTCCTAAACATGCCAAAAATGTTGAATCTTCTGAAGCCACAACCCATGAAACAAATAATGCGGAACAAATTAAAGAATTAACAGCTACTATCCAAGAACTTACTTTGGATAATGAAGAATTGCAGGCTCATTTAGAAGAACAACGGAATCTTAGAATAGCGGCTGAGAAAGCGAAATCAGTTGAACCTATAGCTGAAAATATGAAAACCGAAGCAGAATATGTGAGTGTTTTAAATGAACGAGATTCGTTGCAGAAACATTTAAGTATTGCAACTCAAGAAATATTACAATTAAGGGAGAATCTCTCACATCAATTACAGAATAATGACGAAATTCAAAGAAATGTTGGCGCTCTCAATTTGAAAAACCAACAACTCTTGGAGGAAATTAAAAATTCGGATAAATCGCAATTCTTAAATGACGCGCTTCAGCAAATTAATAATCTAAATATTGAAAGGGAGAAGCTCATCAATGATCAAACTACCAATATTCATATTATAGAGGAATTAAGGGCCAAACTAGAAGATTTACAAAAGCAAAGCGGCGAATTAATTGAGAACGAAAGAATTAAGTATGAAGAGAGAATCGCAGAAATGAGTAATACTTTAACATCATTAAACAATCAAATTAGTGCTTTATCACTTGAAAACCAAGCGGTGCAAACAAAATTGAATGATCTCGAAAAAGATAAAGAAAATATTTTGGTTGAAATTGATCAAAAGAATATGGAAAAAAGAGATCTTGACAATATAATAGCTGACTTGAATATGAAACTGAATAATGTCGACCAACATTTGTTGACTATACAAAATCTAAATTTAGAAATTGTCGAAGTAAAAGAATTACTGAAAAAGAAAGAAGAGGAAATGTCTGGATTAAAAGAAAAGCTGTCACAACAAGACGCAGAATATGAAATAAAACTTTCGGAAACCGTCCAGCAATTGCATGATGAATGGTCAGCGAAAGTTGATCAGCGAGGATACGACATTGCCGAAAGTTGGAAAATGCACGTAGAAACTCGCGAAAATGAATTCCTCCAAATCGAAAGCGTTCTGAAAAAGGAAATTCACGATTTAGAAGAGAAATATACCACGTTGGTTAATGAAAATAACGAATTGAGGAAAAATGTTGACACTGAAATTCGCAACGAAGTTGATAGGATTTCGGCATTGCAGCAACAAATAAACGATAGGCAACAATACATCAATGATTTAACCAAAGTGGTTCAAGATCAAAAGGCGGAGATTGAGAATAAAAAAACAGAGATTGCAAATCTGACTTTCTCTATTGCGGAATTCAGTAAACAACTTAACACCAAAAATGAAGAAATAAAACATTTCGAACTTATAATACAAAGTAAAGACAGTATTTTGAAAGAATTTAGTGAAAAAGAAGCGGTTTATGAAACGCAACATAATAAAATTGTAGAATCAGAATTAGAACATCTGAAGCGTGTATTATATTCAAAAGATTCAGACTTGCAAGACAGAGAAAACAAAATTACCCACTATTCTCAGCAAATAGAAAAAACGAATGAATTATGTGAAAATCTAAAAACTGAAATGGACGAAAAAGTAAATGCTATTAACAATTTGACCAAAAAATTACATGACTCCCAATTACAAGAACAAACGAATAAAGAGAAGATTCAGATTTTGAATCAGGAAATCAGCGAGTCTCAACAACAAGTTGCTAATTATCATGCACATATGCAACAGCAGTATTTGCAAATAGAGACGTTAAACCAAGAAGTACTTAAACATGAAATGATAAATGAAGAACTTTCACATAAAGAAACAGAACTTCGGAAATTAGCTAGTTTGCTTGAGGAAAAAGACCGCGAACATTCCATTAGCTTAGATACCAAAGACCAAGAGAATATAACGATAATTAGACAAAACACTTCGGAAATTGACGCCCTTAAACGTAGATTGGTCGAATTGGAAAATCAGTATGAGGAGATAATTTCAACCAAAGATGTAGACATGCATAATCTCCGAATACAATTAGAAGAACAAGTGAAGAAAAATGAAGCTTTCTCAGTCGAGAAAGAAGATTTTATGCATGTCCAAACCGAGCTTGCATTAAAAACGGCCGAATGTGACGAAATGAAAGCGAAAATCGAGGAGCAGAGTTTGTTAATAGATGAGGAATCAAAGCAGCTTGGTGAATTACGAGAGATTATTCAAGATCAAGTATTGAAGATTGATGATTTGCAAAAAGAGCTATATGAAAAGAGCAGGCATTACGACGCCCTAATCGCTGAAGTGGACTTAACGCACAAATCGGAACCAAATACCAAACCAGAAAAACACGTTAAATTTAGTGATGAAGTAGAAGTACGTAACACTTCTACAACTTCCAATCAAGATGATCTAAGTGAATTAGTGTGTCGGGCTGAACTAGATTTAGCACTTTATATGTTGCACCAAAGGGATGTAAGATGTGAAGAATTGACTGTAGAACTCATGCAACTTCTTGAGGAACGCGACACGCTGCAATTAAAATTATCCAATGCACTAAGAGAAAAAGAATTACTGCGTAGTAAATATGATATTTCATTAGAGGAAAGTCCGAATAAAGATCTTCCTACTGTAGAAGTGCCTCCAGTCACTCCTACGTTTGATACTGGTTCTGTACAAGAAGCAAGACACGAATTATTTAAGAGATCAAGTGTGGATCCTTTGCATTCCAAGTATGTATTTTTTATATAAGCCAAACATGTTACTCTTTTAATTTTTGAACAGACTCAGACAAATTTATTGGTATTGAAACATTTATTATGGTTTTCCTTCTCGTTTAAGCCGAATTCCGGCAGCTAAACATCTTAAGTCGCAGATGTAATAATAACTCATAGCCTACCAATGCTCCCTGTAATTGGCCTCAAGCTATTGGGGAATGCTAAGGCATGAATTATTATTATTATTATTTAAAAACAAGCAAAGTAATCTAAATATATTACCTTAATGGCATTAACATATTCGACACGTAATATAATTTTGAAATAAGGTTCAAGATTGAAACAAATTAAAGATTAACTTGAGTTTGAGTCTAAAATTGTAAGTTGTAATCATACTCGTAACTGATTCTAATCCTTTTAAATTCAAAAACGTTTAATATAAAAAAGTACGAGGGGCGATTTTTATATTATCTACCTAGCTATGAAAAAATTCAGTGACAATAGCAAACTTTTCCTGTCAAACAGCTGTCACATTTTGAATTTGTACTGACCAAGTTTAGTCCAAATCGAGAGAGTTTTGCTATGTTTAGAGAGCTTTATTTAATAAGGAAATGGACCCAATAATATTCATCGGAGAATGACCAACTTGTGCCGTGGCCAAGATGTGCCGTCATATTTTATAGTAAAATTTTGGTCGGAATAATTTCGGTGGAGTAGGAATCAATTCAAGACGACCCAAGATGCGGCGGTATCTCCCTATTAAAGCACGAACTAAAGAAAACATCAAGAAAGTCTAGGAACAGGTCTAAGCAGATCAAAAAGAGGTGTTAATTATTGCTGTTGAAGTGAAGATATCAGAAACCACAGTATTAAAAATTCTATATGTTGCTTTAGGAATGAACAAAATGTTAGCACGATGGATTTCCGAATTGCTTACTCCCGAATAAAAATTGTGTCGGCAACAAATTTGTGAAATCAAGTTGAGGATTTGAGCTGGCGATAAAAATATTTTTTTCGAAAATTATAACAGATGATGACACGTGGGTGTATGACTGGGACCCATCGACAAAACAAGACTACATGCAGTGGGTCCACATAAGACCCCACCACCAAAGAAGCAAGGGCGCAAAATTCATCATCGCCATCTGGAAAAGTGAAGGCGATCGTGTTTTGGGATATAGAAAAATCTTGTTAATTGAATATATGGAGAAAGACTCTACAATTACTGCAAAAGTACGAGGGAAGATCGGAAAGTTTCTAGAACGAGACACACAATACCACTTTTCGGGGCAAAATCATATTTATTTTTCTACATAGTCTCCTAGTAACTCTATACATTTAATCCACCGTTTTTCAAGACCTTTCATTCCTTTAGAAAAATAAGAACTATCAAAACCTTCCAAATATTCATTTACAGCTTCGATGATTTCATTATTCGATGAGAATTTCTTTCCAGCCAACCATTTCTTGAGGTTCGGAAATACAAAGAAGTCCGAAGGGGCCAAATCCGGCGAGTACGTGCATGTTCAACTAATTGGTAACGTAATTCGTGCAGTTGCGCCATCGCAATTGCCGACTTTGTGGGATGGGGCATTGTCTTGGCGAAACAAGACTTTTTCTTTGCCATAATTGTCTTGGTGAAACAAGACTTTTTCTTTGCCATATGAGGCCTTTTGACTTCGATTTCTTCGATCAATCTGTCTAATAACGACGCATAATACGCGCCTGTTATTGTCCTCTCGCATTGCAAGTATTCAATAAAAATTATTCCTCGGGATTCCCAAAAGACGGTAGCCATCACCTTTCCAATTGACGGCAGCGTCTTGGCCTTCTTTGGAGTTGGTTCACCGCGTGCCGTCCACTGCTTAGATTGTGTTTTAATCTCTGGCGTGAAGTGGTGTATCCACGTTTTATCGACAGTTACAAAATGTCTCAATAAATCTACAGGATTACGCTTAAACATGTCTACCCATTGCTGAGAAATGATCACACGAGCTCAGGCGCGGCTCGTGATGACGTATTTGGGAGTGCAAGTACAATGATGCGAGTGCCTCGTGTGTTTTCGGTGTTTACTAAGAAAACGTTACAGTTAATACACGAGAATACACGAAGCACTCGCATCATTGTATTTGCACTCCCAAATACGTTATCACGAGCCGCGCCTGCACGAGCTTGCTTTTAATCGTCTGACAGCAAACGCGGCATTCATCTTGCATTGAGCTTTCTCATGTCTAAATGTTGATGTAAAACGTAATGTGCGCGGTCATATGATATGCTTACCGCCTCTGCCATCTCTCTCAATTTTAATCGGCGATCATTCATCACGATTCCGTGAACTTTTCTAATGGTTTCTTCATCGGTAGATATTTTTGGTCTCCCAGAATGCGACGCATCTTCTATGGTTGTTCGATCACGTTTAAATTCGCCAATCCAGTTCGCAACGGTTACATAGGACGGTGAAGACTCTCCATGAACTTCGTTTAATTCCGTTTTTATTTCTTTAGCACTTAAACCTTTCTAAAAAATGTTTAATATCTGCACGGAATTCGATTTTATCTATGATTAAGAAAATGCGCGCACTGTTTACTCTGTCTAAAAATTTAACACCAGTTATATAAAAGATGGACCACTCAAAACACATGACCGATACGCGCGCACAGCGCCATCTTCTGGTTCGTTCTAGAAACTTTCCGATCTTCCCTCGTATATAATGTGTTACGAGAACGCTAGATGGGGCTAAGATTGTATTGTCTTTGACCACATGGAAGCGCCAAATTGTTACAATATGGACGCTTGTAGCTCGTGTTGGTTCTTTTCGAGCTAACTGGAGCGTCTTAACAATACTCTAAATGTTTAAATAATAAATGGTGGTATTGATGATGCATCAAAGGTCCAGGGCGTGTGTAATGTACTGAAATAAATATATTACAACTTATTAACTAAATAAAACACAACAACGCTGTTCTTAAAGTTTTTATTTAAAATTTACATTACAGAAATTAAGCGATTTAAAATGCATTAAATAAAAGTAGCAATATATACAAGTACTTTGAATTTGTTTTCAATTCCATGTCTAATTGCGTGTATAAGTTCTAGCTCTAGTAAAGCACGTAAAGGACTTGCATTGCTTTAAATATTTAACCTATATACTTGACTGCTGATAACTTCCGTAATGATTTTTGTGGACTGATTTATTCGTTCTCGAAGATAATTAACAACAGGTTCCGTTAATACTGTTGGTCACCTAGTTGATTTACCTTTGCAAATACAGTTTTTTTTTGTCTCAAATCTCTTTACAATTTCACATTTGTGGTGACAAAAACTTTATAATTTACATTTTCACGAGGAAATGCTTCCTCAAATTTTTCAAAGCAAACCCGCAAATTACATGACCACATCCCACTATGGTTCCGAAAGTGAGCCATAAGAATATATGCATCATGTTCAGTCGTAAACATTTTAATAGATATCAAAAAATCGACGCCAAATAGTACACAAAACAGGCGCGGCTCGTGATGACGTATTTGGAGGTGCAAGTACAATGATGCCAGTGCTTCGTGTATTCTCGTGTACTAACTGTAACGTTTTCTTAGTACACCGAAAACACACGAGGCACTCGTATCATTGTACTTGCACTCCCAAATACGTCATCACGAGCCGCGCCTGACACAAAACAAGTAACTAAAGATTAATATAAAGAAATGTGTACTGGAAAGAAAGTTAAATTATGCAGTAAATTAAATGTGAATGAAGTAAAAGAATAATATGTACTTGAACAATACAGATTACCTTTGTGTTGCGAGCATGTCGCGATCGGACATGTAGAAAGCAAGCCAGAACGGAGCTTGGATGCTGGAACAGCACATGTTGAGTCTGAGCGATGTGTATCTTAGAAGAGTTGGAAACGAAGAGACAGTTTGATCTAAAGGAACGCTGGTTTAGAAAAGCATCGTGTTTTATGGCCCAAAGTGGAAAGGGGTCATATCGAAGCGAGTAATATCTAGAATTAAGGACTAATCAAAGACGCGAGCTAAGAATTACGATATCGATTAAATAAATATCATTAAAATATCCCTCGTGCGAAAAGCTCTAAAATGATATGCAGCAAGACATAATTATGAAGAAGAGTTGTACATAATTAATTAAATAACTTTTAAAATGTAATGTAGGAATTCGAAAAGAACGTTGAATGTGAATTAACCATTCAATCAAGTAGATTTCTTGGAAGGGTCTACTGACCAGAATGATAACAAAAGAAAGGCTTTCTCTTTGCCAACGAATATATACAAAGCTTGAATTAATATTTTAAATTCGAAAATATTTGTGAAGAAATATAATTTAAAATTAAATTAAAACATTCTTATATATACGAAGGAAATAATCCGACGTTTGAAAACGCTATATCGCAAAAAAAGATCCCAAAACTTTGCTCAATAGATTATGCTGCTCCATGTCAATTGCAGAATCACAAGTTCGAGAAATATTCAACGACTATGGCTTTATAGACTATCCACCCTACAGCTCGGATTTAGCACCAAGTGATTATTACCTCCTTCCTAAATTAAAAAAGCGTCTGCCCGGACGATATTTTTCTTCAGATGATTGCCTGAAAGAAGTGGTGGAGAAGTTTCTTACACACTTGCCAAAATAATTTTTTTTGGAAGGTATAGTCTTGTCAAGAAAACGCTGGAATAAGTGTGTAACCATTAGTGGATCATATGTTAAAAAATATAACTATTCTTATAACGCCTTTGGTAGATAATATAAAAAAATCTCGCCTCATATTTCCGAATATAAATTACGAATAAAAACATATTTGTTCCTAATCTAACAGAGTTGATTTTGATCACCTGATATAACGTGTATCTGTGATGATCGTACGCCAATTATGTTGGTACGAGGGATTTTATTTTTCTACAGTTGGTGGCAATATTAATAATAAAGACTAAGGATATGTTTATGTGAATTTGTTAACTGAGTATGCAACAAATGCTTTATTTAATGAAAAGAATACTGATTGGTGTTCTTACTCGTCGTTTCATACTTTCAAATACAGACAAAGTTTTTCCTGAGTGGTGTTTTCAATTTCATGTCTAATTGCGTGTGTAAGTTCTAGCTCTAGTAAAGCACGTAAAGGACTTGCATTGCTTTAATTATTTAACCTATATACTTGACTGCTGATAACTTCCGTAATGATTTTTGGGGACTGATTTATTCGTTCTCGAAGATAATTAACAACAGGTTCCGTTAATACTGTTGGTCACCTAGTTGATTTACCTTTGCAAATATAGTTTTTTTTGTCTTAAATCTCTTTACAATTTCACGTTTGTGGTGACAAAAACTTTATAATTTACATTTTCACGAGGAAATGCTTCCACAAATTTTTCAAAGCAAAACCGCAAATTACATGAACACATCCCACCATGGTTCCGAAAGTGAGCCATAAGAATATATGCATCATGTTCGGTCGTAAACATTTTAATAGATATCAAAAAATCGACGACAAATAGTACACAAAACTAAAGTCAATGGGCTCTGTTAAAATTGACATAAGCGACAATGTAGCCACTGCAAGTTGACTAATTTGCGGGCGTGCCAACACAATTGCCGTACGATCATTTACAGACACAAAGTACATATAATTAGGATACAGAAGAATTGCTATTCAAATATTATGATATTCGATTATTTTTTATGAAAATGCCATTAATCTCATAATTGAATATCAAACGAACTTTTTAATAATCTATCTATTTAATTCTTTGGGTTGGATGCCAGTAAGTCCACCTGACCACACTACTCTACACTACCAGCCCCAATAGATCTCTCAGTTCCACTCTGTTAGTCTTGTGTCCTTGATAAAAGCCACTATCCTCAGGGGAAATTTAAGTACCCTCGTAGAATCCAATAAGTCTCGTGAGTCCCTTCAGTTCCTCGCACGTGCATATTACATGAAGGCTAATTTTCTCCTTATTTTCAAATTTCCTACACTAGAGCTCGCTAAACAAGCCCATGTCTGTACAGATGCTTCCTTAAAGGACAGTGTCCGATTATGAAGCCGGTAAATAGTTTTAATTTTTTTTTATTATTACCAGGATTAAGTTGGCTGAAAGCCTAGCGTTCAGCTCCCCTAGTGGTATGTTAGTATGGAGTTACTTTTTCGTTAACTCCCATTTCTTTTTGTTTCTGGAGTGTCATCAGTGTCCATTGCCAAGGGTGTTTCAGTAGACTCCTCAGGATTTGGCAGACTATGTTTTATATATCAGTTCATTCTGTTCCACCGAATATGGAAGAAGTAAATGCCCTCAGATCATCCATTAAGGAGACAAGGCGAAAATACACGGGAGTGCTTCCTGGTGTTCCCCCGGTTCCTCCACCGGTCCCAACGTTCGAGATCACGTATACCCCAGTGGCCATTTAGCGTTGAACACGTTGCCTTACACCATAGCTTGGGAGAGCTGGTCCGCGATGACAGCTTCCGCTAAGGATTAGACGGTTTTTAGGCCTAGCCATCCCGTTTGTGACTGACACTAATCATGTTACCCAAAAAAGACCTGACCTCCGCCACCTATGGACGCACCTAGTGGGTACCTCAACCCCCCGCGTAAGAGGTCCGCGAGCCAGACTTTTTTAATAATACTATTGACATTGTTCAAAAGTTGAATTAGTAACATACGCTCTGCTTAAACTATTAATAAGTATAATGGCAATAATAATTATGTTTTAGACTGTCGGAATTAAAATCAATTAGCTATCGTAAAGATAAAACTATCGTCGATGAACAAGAATTACGAAGATTGCAGCAGCTATCAATAATGCAGCAACATCGCGATGAAGCAGCAAAATTGCCTCCCGAAGCTGCAGCGCGACTGGTAGACGCCAGCTATACCTTATGTATGATATGATTAATTTATTTGTAATAGTGTAAAATTAATTCTAATAATTTCTCTTATTTTTAGCACGCGATGTACAAAGTCCTTCGAAGGTCTTGTTGAATTGGTTGTGGGGTAGAAGTACGCCTAAAGTAAATAATATATGAAAACCCAATGAAACAAACTACATTGAAGAATTATGTGCCTGATATTTATATTATTACCTGATAAGAATATCGAAAGTCTTTTTATGTGATGTTTCCAACATTTATGCATCTATTTGCCTATGAGTTTTAATAGTATTAATCTCGATCTTGTTTGAGGCGGTTAATTCTTCGCATGTAAAGTATCAGATTTTTATTTACGTTTAATTGTGTAAAATAATAACACAATCTATTTACTAGTAATAGTATCAGAAAATCCTATATTTTTTCGGTATCACACATCTGTTATTCTGTCACAAATTTTATTTTATTTCAATTTACTTATCTGTGAAGTTATAAATTAGTACTTAGGCTAGAATTTCGCATTTAATTATGTAAAGTGAATATTATTTACTTTTAAATGTATTTTTCCTCTGTAGAATTTCGGGTACTTTACACGTAAGATTAATCGCTGACAATAGGTCTTAACACTTAACAGATGGGTTGTTTTTCTCTGTATTTCTAGGTTTCCAGACATTTTTTTAAAGATATTTAAATGAAAATGCATGTATGGTTTTAAAGCTTTACAGTTTGATTGAATCAACACCATTTTTGATAAAATTTTATAAAGTTGTTTATTTACACGGCTAGTATTTCTTACGAGTGTAATATTTTGTAAAGCATTCACCCCTGTGAAGTGGAACCTGACAGAATTGACATAAATATCTTATTTCGCTTCTTTTTTCATTGAACTGCAGACTTTGCAAGGCTTTCGAAGATATTTTTTCTTTCCTTCCTCAACAATTTGCTTTAAGATGTGCTGCTTCATATTTCCCGACAATCTACCTGGTTGATCTATTTTTTAAGTTCTAGTTGGTTGAATTTGGATATAATTAGCAGTCTCTTCAGAATGAGAATCCTTGCAACTTCTTTTAGAAACTTATATAGTGTTTGGGTTTAACTTCTTGTAAATTAGTAATGCATTAAAGAGAGCCCAATGAAATAGTAACAACACCGCTTTCTTCGACCATTTTCTCATTATACCGCAATATGAAAGATTGATGATATGAAGACTGATCTAAATAAGTGGCTATTTGGGCTATTTCTATCGTTGTTGGATTTAGGTAGTCCGACGTTTCGGCAGTTAATCTACTGGAAGGAAATAGCCCAAACAACTACTGAATCAACGATAATCAACAATTTCTTGTCATGAGGTACTGATCTACCTCTTTCATTTTTCGTTATAGTTGTTAATGCAATTTGGTTTAAGAATATCTTTTCTATCACTAGTCTTTTTATCAACAGCTATCATGAATTGAGGATATCATATGAACTTCCCCTCTTATATTTACATATTTGTAACAAGATATTACACTTTCGCATATATATATTTTCACCTCTTTTTAAAGTTTTTTATTCTTCTTTCAATTCTAAAAGAAAGGCTGTGATTTGTATGCATAGTTCCACAAGTTGTCTTGATACAAACGGTGCCAAACATCTAGACAAGGATCCAAAGAAATAAACATGGTATTCGCGAACGTTTTCCTTTAGACGAATAAATTTTAAAATTAATTATATAACTAGTTTACTCTCACAAAGCATTCTAACAAGTAAGCCATGTTTGTGAGGTTTATCAGGGTTATAAGTTTTAAAACGAAGCTTTCCTGTCCACGGGATTACTCTTTCATCTATTGAGATCTGTTGATTTGGTTTATAAACACTTAAACTTTTCAAGAAGTAATTTTTGTATAGGTTCTATTTTATAAAGTCTGGGGGAGTTTTCATACAACTAATAATTACAAAAAAAAAGCAATATGTATAAAACTGAAAAATTAACGCAGCGTAATAAAAATTGAAGCAAAAACGTATTTCTAGTGGAGCGTCCTAAGAAGTCAGATGGAAAAACGTAAATTTACGTGACTTGTCAGTTAAGTGTTATGATGAAAAGAAAAGATTTGTTGTAGATAGTTTTTATATGTAAAATTTGTATATGCACTATACAGAGTTGTTCAAAATTTCCTATTACGCTATATAAAAAAGTTTTTTAAAGAAATTTAAACAAAAAAAAAATTAAAACACCTGTTCTTTGGGGTTTGCAATGTTTTATAATGCTTTTCAGTGATTTTATTTTTTTGTTAAAAAAATACATTCTTTTCAAAAGATATTTTGTGTTTTATTTTTAACAACAGGGAGCTTAATATCAATTTTCAATATACCTCTAAAACAAAGAACCGTAGTACATTCTAAATTCCTTCCCTCTCTTATTCTTCCACTAAATTATAAATTAAAATTCAATCTCGGTAATTTTGAGCAGCTTGTATGTTAGGAGCATCTGCGTTGAACTATTTTTGGGCTTCAGTACTGTTTATTTTTGTATCTATATGACCAAATATTTATGAATTTTATGTACATTGTTATGTAAATAAAATAGGGGCTATTTAGAAACTAAAATCTGTTTATTCTTCACAATAGATATTCTTTTAATTAATTAAAAAAACTTAAAAGATCTACATTAATAACTCGGAAATGTGCGAAAACGAATTTAAACACTTACTACTACTAAAGAAATTTTCTAACGTGCCTTCAAAAACTTTCCTCATTATAGTAAGCTGTTTTTTAAGTAATTTAAGTAATCAAAGATTGGTGCACATGGACAGTTTTAGAAAACTTCAAATTCTGACAGTTGTCATGCATAAATTCAAATTATTTAAGGACAAAGTTATTTCCACCTAAAATTCAAGCAGTTTTGAAACTCAAACAGGTAGATTTTGTTACGAGAACACAGTATTGTCTATGGTTTTTGAATAAGATAAATAATAATGACATTCTCAACAAATGCTTCTTTTCAGATCAGGCTTGGTATCATCTTTCAGGATATTGAAACAAGCAAAATATGAGAATTTGTCTGAAAAACCTCACGAATTTGTGGCTAGCAAAATATGAGAATTTGTCTGAAAAACCTCACGAATTTGTGGCTAGCAGTTTTTCAAGAAGACGAATTATTAGGCCTATATTTTTTAATCAAACCATTGCTGCTGAAAGAGATCGAAATGAATTATTAGAGCTGTTTATTAATAAACTTCATGATGATGAACTTATGGAAGGATATTCCCAGCAAGATAATGTACCAGCGCATAAACCTCGAGAAACAATAGCTTTTTTGCAAACATTTTTTCAATACAAGAATTATTAATTTTTCTACAAGATCTCCAGATATAACAATTTTAGACGTTTTTAATTTTTCCACATTTAAAGAATACCATTTTTAAGACCAGACATCACACAACCGAAGAGCTTCGTAATACTATTGTGATTTCTTGTGCCCACATAAACCAAGAAATCCTAATAAATGGCTTTGAAAGCATGAAGCGTAGAGTTCAACATTATCTTCAAAATAATGGTCAGCGTTTCCAACATCTGCTTTAGTATTATTTTCTTTTAATTTTGACTATTGTAATAAATATTTTTTCGAAAACTAAATTACTTATTATTACATACATTTACATGACATAACCAAACTACAAAAATTATACTGTCACCAACCATTAAAAAAAAGCATGGCGGTCTCTAATGACGTGTGCACTTTAATAAAATATTCTGTTCTAATTCTTTAGTGTTTGAGCCCAGTAAGTCCCAGCGCTTGTACACAATACTCTTCGTACCATCTCTAATAAATCTCTCAATTCCTTTCTGTTAGTCTTGTATCCTCGATAAAAGCCAGTATCCCCAGGGAAAATTTGAGTACCCTCGTAGGATCTAACAGACCTTTTCCAAATTGAGTCCCTTCAGTTCTTCATAAGTGTAAGTTACATGAAGGCTAGTTTCTTCCTATTTCTCAAATCTCCTACACCGGATCTTGCTAACCAAATCCATGCTGTATACATGGTTTCTTAACATCATAATGCTTTCTTTTTTATTACTCTGTCTTAGGTTGGCTGAAAGTCTAGCATCAGTATTCTCTAGTAGTGGCTTAGTGTGGAGTTGACCTTTTGTTAGCCTCCATTTCTTTTTATGTTCTTTTTCTAGTCTTTACTTTTTCATTTTATATTAAAATGAAGCAATCTGTTTAGATTTACATTATATTTAAAAAAGCATAACAGCTGTTATGCTGCAAAGTAGCTTCAGGTGGAGGTACTACATTAAATACTTTGTAGCAAAATAGCGGTTGTGGTTTTTTAAATATAGTGTAAATCTAAATAGATTGTTTGATTCATTTCAAGATAATAAGATCTTCCTTCTAGCAGATTCCTTGGCGTTTCCACTTCCTATGAAGTTACTCTTTGAGGCTTCCTTTACCAGTTCATCGGCCATCTCATTGTTTTTAATCTGCTCGTATTAGTGACACAGTATTGTTTTATACCAGTCTATAGCCATAGCCTCTGCTTTCACTAATAGTTTCCAGCAGAGGAAGACTAACAATGGCCTTCATGGAGGCAATTACCATGCTGTTCAAGGTGCCCGTGATTTCCAACTAATCCAAAGAAGGATGTACCAATCTCCAAGATATTAAAGGACCTGATCAAAATATGATGTTCAAGGAGGAAGAACTCTTAAATAAAAACTTAAAAAGAAATTGAAATGTTTTTGCATTCAATTTTTCAAGACTCCTCGATTATCTAAATTAGCCAGAATGCATATAAGCACTGCTCAAAATTTGACAACAATCAACTTAACATATGGGTATCTTAAGAACCTAATGAGTGCTAATGAGCTTTTATTAATTGAACATCATGCTTTAAGAAAAAAAAGTTCCTTTTCTCTTAAGAAACTGGGTGATATATTGGAAACGAAAATGTTTCTAATTTAAAAATCAGTCTTCTTTATTCGGTTTTCTTTAAATGAATAACTTTTGAGGATGTCCCTAATCACAATCACTCTTTCAGTGCTTCACATATAACAAGAGACCTGAAAGCAGGGTTGCCAGATATGAAAAGCTAAAATACGGTATAGCAGTTGCCTTATTACGGTATACAGTGGTTTAATTAAATTGAGTTACGGTATAAATACGGTGCAATTTATTGACATAATTCGGCATGTTAACTAATAAGTAACAATTAATAACCAACATCAATGTATGTGAAAGCAAAAGTAATATCTAGAAACTTTCGCAGAATAATTTGAGGAATAAATATTTAAATATCAAGCTAGAAAATTTATTTTTGAAAAATAATAGGTAGTAAATAATACATGTCGTAAATATATAGTTTTATATTTTTGCTAAAATAAAATATATAAAATATAAACATTTAAGCTACATTATTAATTGAGCAACATTTCATTACATTTAGGCAAATATATTTAGAAGCTTGTAGGTTTAATCAATTTGTTTAGTATAAATGAAGTTATTTTTGAAACATTATGTAGTGAATAATATTGATACAATTTTCATTTATGGCATATTTTGAAGTTGAAAGACTCATAATCAATACACTTAACTTATTTACATTAAACAAATTTTGTGGAATAAACGGAAATTGTTTCACAATATCATTTACTACTTATTATGTTTCAAAAATAACTTCATTCTCCGATTCAGATATATCATCATTTTATTTTTTATAAATGTTGGCTGAAAACATTGAAGAAATCATCGTGTTATTTGGTTCAAAGTTTGTACAATTTCCTTGCTTTTTAACTAATTGGGAAGTTAGCAGCATGGCATTTACTGTGTCTGTTAGTAAGTTGCTTCTTAGCTTAGTCTTTACCAAATTAATTTTTGAAAAAACTCGTTCAACATCAGCATTAGAATGAGGATAAGTCAATAATTCTAAGCAAAATCTCGATACATTTTTGTATGACCTATTACCAGTAGCATCTTCAAGAACACCAATTTCAGCCCAATAAACATCTACATTTAAATGTTTATATTTGTCAATGACATCTTGATTCATTTTTAAATACCTCCACTCATCATCTATGGCTTGAATCTCCTCTGATGATAAATCTTTTGTTAGTCTTTGACATAAATTTATTATGTCTACTAAGCTATCAGGTGAATCTGTACTGTTAGCATTTAAAAAAGCTAGTTTTGGTAAAAGAGGATCTCCAAAATCAAATCTTTTTTTTATTTGCACACAAGCAGTGATAACGAACTTCTGACAACGAATAAGAAAGTCGTCACGTTTTATGTCATCTAAAGTATTCATTTTATTCAAAACATTAAGTCCTAGGTAAAGTTTATTCAGAGGAAGAAATTTACTTCTTTCTTCAGGATTTAACTCATATATATTATTTCCAGTTATATAATTCATATCCATATAAATACTCAACAGTTCTATAAATGTAGATTTCATTTTGTTGTATAATTCAGTAATCACTACTTTTTCTGATTGAAAATATGAATTTAATGTTGTAAATTTTGGTAATATCCAATCCAGAAACAAAAAAAACATTCGGTTCTGTGGATTTTGTAAAGAATGAAATATATTTTCAGATTGAATTAACCTATGTTCTTGATAATGACTTTGGAAATATAATAAAACAGCATTCCATTGTTCAATAATGCGTTTCACTACACACGTTAATGAAAGCCATCTGAAAAACATATTTATGTTTAAGTAATAAATTAATAATAAAAATTATTACCTTGTTTGTGCTGGCTTTAAAAGCTTGTGTGGTTCAATATTACAAAATTTTTGAAATTCACCATACTGAGCCTGTCGCTTTGCACTCGTATTGAAAAAATTATTTATATCTCTAGGCAATGCTTCACATTCTCTGGTTAAATTCTTACAAGCTTCACTCGCACATAGATGCAAACTGTGACAAATACATATATTAGTGACAATTCCATTCAGTTTATTTTTCAATTTAGTTGCAACAGAACTTATGCCACCAAACATCACATTACATCCATCTGCAGCATAACCAATGATGTTATCCAATGGAATATTAGCATTAGTAAAAACTTCTACTAATTTATTAAAAATATTTTCCGCAGTTGCACCTTGATTTGCTCCTACAATGTGTAAATAAAAATGGGAATTCTTTCTATTATGATATATTTACCTTCTGCGTCCTCTTTATGAAAAAGTTGTATTAATGTAAGAAATCTGGTCACTATTCGTTTTTCATCATTACTATAAAATCGAACGCATATAGCAAGCGTTTTAGTCGATGAAATATCAGTCGATTCATCTATCAATATACTAAATTTTACAGCTTTTAAAATTGTGACTATATCTTGATAATGTATTGGAGCAAGTATATTTTTCACTAAATTTGTAGTCTTTGTTCTACTTAAATGTAATCCTTTTGCTATGGCAGAATCAGGAAAACAACTTTTTAGTAAAGGTGTCAAGTGTTCTATTGCCAAATATGCAATGTTATGTTCGATTAAAAATGAAGAAATTTTTAATTCTGCTGTTTTAATCTGTCATTCAACAGTTTATTTAAAATTACTTTTGCTAAAGTTTTGTGCTTCTCAGAATTATCATGACGTTTAATGACACCGATTTCTGCAGAAAACTGTACATTGCAGCATTTGCATGATGCTCGAATACAATTACCTAAACCCACAAAGCAAACAATAATAATGTATTTAATAAATTATTCATAAATTCTTTACCTTTAACTGGCATAAGCCACTTAAATTCATTTTGCCATTCCTGACGATACTTTTGTTTTTCGCTCTTTTTGCGCGCTCAACTCCACTACCACTTTCATCAGAATCCATTTCTTTATACTTTATATTTGAAAATTTACTGGGATAAGAATGCATAAAAATATAAAAATAAAACGAAAAACATAAAATCATGATTAAAAGATGAACACAAACATCCAAAGATATCCGGGAAGTCCCGAAAACAATCAACATCAACTGGTTATTCGCAATCCTGAATTACCGACGTCCTTGTTAGTTCGATTCGATTGAAGCGACATCTATAATCATATTCACGATTTGCAACACAGGGAATTACGGTATAATATGGTATGCAGCATTGAAATACTGTATATGACGGTGTAGTGGTACGTTATATTTTTTAAGGATGAAATAGTGGTATAATTCCGTAATTACGGTACGTCTGGCAACCCTGCCTGAAAGTCTAAATTGGTTTAAATTACTTGATTTCATAACAGAACCAAAGTTTGAATATTTAAACTACAATTTGAAGCGAATATTAATATTATTTTCAATTGATCTGATATAGAATTCTCTGACTTTACATAAATTTTCATTAAACGTTTTGTTTTTTTAAGTCTATTTTATCCTAAAACAAATTTTATAAAACAAAATTATAAATTAGATCAAACGAATATCCAAATTAAAAAATGAATTTCAAAATCAATGATGAATTGTTTTCAACATATCTTCAAACACATTTGTTCTTGACAAATCTAAACGATTCATTATATTGTTTATCAATAATAATTCCTGCAAATACATATTTAGAACTTTTAAACATAGGCTGTGTCCACTAATTGCATCAATAAGACGTTATTTATGAACGCTAATTCATTGCAATGAAATCATCAATCAATTAATTGGATTATTATCAAAGAAAATGAACAGATCTACGAGAGATAATATTGTACTAATTATTTGTGCTAATAAATTATTGTTCTAGTGGCTTTATTTACTGAATACTATAGTTACTTTTTAAAAGCCACGTTCTGATATTGAAAAAGTTGTTTGAAATTAATTAATTCTAAATAAACACAATTTAAGTCTAATCGTTGAGTGAAGAAGTATACTCTTTCACTCAACGGTCAAATTTAATTTAATAATTAATAGTAGATTCATTTCAGCACTACAATTTAAAAATTGCTTAATAATTAAATTAAGACTTTTCTATTTATACCAGGGCGAATAATCCGCTAATAATAATCCACCAATTTTAAAAACTTAATTTTAACTGTCTTAAATTGCTATAAAGAATACTACGGGAATTATGGTAAATTCGTAAAAATATTACTTTGCCATCAACGTTTTCCATCCAAATTTAATTTTTACGTTTGTATTATCATAGACTATTTGAATGCAATTTTGACATTTTTTTGATCGGCGTTAATGTTGATCAAAATAATATAGGTAACATAAAATTAGGAAAGAATCAAGCTAGTCAACATTTACAAATATTGATTTCATTAAAAATCCATCAATATTTCATCACTTAAATTAATTTTATGAAAATAATAAAGAAAAAAAGAGGAAGTATGATTTAGTGAGCATAGAAAGGGTTCAAATTATTTGTAAATTGCTGTTAAAGTTTGATTCAAAGGTACATTTTCAGAAAATTAAAAAAAACCGTACTCTTGTTTACTACAATTTTTAAATTATGAGAATTTTTCTAGAATTTAAAATATGAATAGGTAAAATATACCTATAAATGAGCTTAGTTTCTACAATGCTTTTTAAACTTACAATAAAATAAAATATAAAATGTATCGGCACAACTACCTACTGAAATAAAGGGAAATAATGTAAATATTTACAAAATGTTAAAATACACAGAATTGATTTCAGAAATGAATCGGTTGCATGTATAGTATAATAAAGGCAAACAAAAAAGAATGAGAGGAACATTATTGTAAACTACTTTCCATGATAGCAAGTCGGTGGGGTGGGGAAGGATCTGTCATTTGTCAATCAGCGCAATCAGTTGTCAATTTTGCCCGCCTATAGTTTACCTTCCTGCAAATACACATGTTGAATTTTTATTTAAATAAGTTGTTACCGGAATTGTGTTCAAGTGAATAAAACAGGATATTAAATTCAGCGTTAAATCATTAAAATGTAGTGGGTAAACACTTATGTTGACATGCACAAATGTTTAATTTAGATTAGTATAGTTGTGGTCTAATATTCAGTGCAGGAGTGTATTAATATATGTATTGAAGAAATGTTAATAAAAAGTTTAAGTGATAATTTGTTATACTCCGTTGTTTTATTAAAAATTCTTGGCGTTTGTTAATTAAAATAAAATCAGAGCGATGTGGTTATAGCAAATCAATATATGCAACAATTTATAATTTACATAAAGATCCTATAAGAAATGACAGAGAAGAGGGTCTCTTCTGTGAGCTACACAAATTCTGAATCACAGAATTTGAACGATGGGGATCAACCATCTGACATTAATGACGATGAAACTGTACAAATTTCATTGGATCCCTGTGTTCAGACTTATTTGGCCAAGGTTTCACAACAATCAGGATGTTGGGGAAGGTATCTACCGATACCTTTTGAAAGAGCAGCAAGTAAATCTTGGTGGGATCCAATGTTCGATTCAGAAATTTTAGAAGATCAATTTAAGAAAAGTGCTGCAAATCATAATAAAATTCAATTTAGGTAGGCACATATAGACAATATTTTATTTTACTTTTAAGTACTAGATAGCAGATGAATTTCTTGATTAATATGCAAACTATAGTTAAAATTTACAGTAGTTTTTTTAAATTTTATAAATATGCTGAATTTACAGAATATGGAATATTAAAAATATAAATTATTAATTTATTTTTTGTTTATTTAGATTACTATACATATATGTATATGTTATTCAATTTTATTTTGTATTATCTGTGTTATAATACAGATTTTATTATCTAATGCAAATACTGCTAATATACATTATATTTCTCATAAACTCTGATTATAATTGAAATATTTATTGATACCAAATTAATTTCGAACCTTTGTCATGTATTTAATATATTGAACTACAACCAACTGTAACATGCAAAGTACTCAAGTTTACTGATTGTATTTTTAATTATCTCATATTATGAAATAACATTTTTCCTTAGAGAAGATCATTTTTTTGTTCCAATAATCTTTTCTGTGTCATTGAAAACATTTTATTATAATTACTATGCATTTCATATTGCTTATGTAAGTACAGTCTACTTAAATCTCCTATTCATTGTGATAATATAATTTCATTTACATTAGCATTATTTCTGTTATAAAATCTAAAATTAAATATAATAAATATTCTGAAAATATTATACCTACGCCTACATAGGTGTACCTACTTTTTTTGTTTTCATAGACTTTATTTAAATTAATTATTACATCATTCATATATATATATATATATTTACTTGTTTTTATTTCGGTTTTTTTTATTATAATACCTTAATATTTTGTACATTAAATATTGTTTTTTAGTTCTTTTAATGTGAGTAGGTATATTGTTTTTATAAGTTACATTATAACATTGTAATTTGAGCATACATTCCTTTATCCAACACCTCCTAATAATAGACCTATAACTATAGCGATTTTAAATCAATTATGTAGCTTATAAGATAACTCACTAGTGAGTTAAAAACATAATTTATCTCACTAGTGAGATAAAACAAGGTGAAATTTAGATTGCATAGAGACATTCAAACTGCTATAGTATTAACACATTTATATTAATTCTAAAGGGTAAACAATAGCAACTAATTAACATTTACATTAATATTAAAGTTGAAGGAAATCCTCTTTGTATCTGACTCTGCATTCAGGTTATTCGATTTTAGAGTTATACTAGAAGACGTATTTGAAGTATCCTGAACAGAAATTTGATGACCAGAAGTCGAGGACTTTAGACTGTTTGGACCTTGTATCTTTCTGGCTATATCAATCTTGTTGGATACTGAATCTTGTATATAACCTTCTGCCACAGTGGACGATTTCCACCCACCATGTCGTTAAACTGTTGTAATATCAGCTCCTGCGTTTGCCAGAAGAGATGCTGATGAACGTCTCAGACTATGTCCTGTATATAATTGTGCTTCTGGTAGGTTCAGGAAAGATGCAACTTTCTGAGGTATCTTAGAAATGGTGTTAATTCCAACTGGCTGGATAGTGCATTTTTCTTTCTTGTAATTTAGGAAGAATCTGCCATGTGGAATACCTTTTGGTCTCATACAGACATATTTTCTGTAGAGGTCAAGAATATCTGTTGTAAATCCTTCTGCCATAACAGCGAAACTTCTAGATACGTTTGTCTTTGTGTGAGGTATCGAAACATACAAGTATCCTCCTTTATCTTCTATATCGTCAACTTTCAGCTTAGTTATTTCACCACAACGGCACGCACCTGATATACCCATTATTAAGGCAACCTGCATAGAATACACGAACGAATAATGAATAAATACTTTGAATTAAATATAAGAAAATAAATAATACCTTCATCATCAAATATTTATTGTTAGGAGCCTCATTCAGAAACTTCTCTATATGTAGCCTCTCCAAGATTTTCGCCTTTTTGGACTTGTGAATTCTTGCCTCACTCTTCAAATAGGAAATCAGTTTTCCGTATTCCCTATTGCGAAGGTGCTATTTTCCTTCTGTAAATATGGAAATACGCCAGCATAACTTCTTCGATAATTCCAGTGATACTTTGCAGTTTTCTCCATTCTTCAAAATGACGAAATTCTTTGTCGTAATTATCCTTCGATTTTTTTGGCAGTAATTTATAACATGCTGCTTGAGCTTCTTTCTTAACTTCTAGCGGAATGAAAACAGCCTCTTGCAACTCTTCCATTACCATCAACTTTTAACTGCAGTATTATTAATCAATCACTAATTTTGTTTGCTTGTTGATTTGCATTATTTATTCTCCATAGTAACTGCATTACTGTATATGAACTTTTTGCATTAGTCGTTTATAATTTACATTTGACATGGAACGTCAAATTTATAATTTAATTTGACATGGAACGTCAAATTTATAAAACATTAAAAGCCATTTTGAACCGATCTTAAGAGGTGTTGGATAAACTTTTGTATTGCACACGTGTGTTAATTACAAATAAGTCACTTGAGAAAGGTAGCTCACTCGTCCTAGCGGACTCGTGAGCTAAACATTTTCTCGCGTGACTTATTTGTAACATAACACATTTGTACAATAAATAACTATAAGGCACTAAAATCGTTTAGCCTAAAATATTGTCTTATTCAAACAAATTTGCCTGGAATGCAAAACTTGCAACTTGAAAATTATAACGCAAAATTAGAACTAAAAATATTTCTGCTACATTAATTTTAAACGAATTCTTTTAGAATTTCGTTTAGGGTTAGTGTAGGCTTAAATTGTAGCTTGGGAACCTTAGATTAATCTTAAGTCAAGTTTATTAAGTATTCAGTTTAAATAAACAGCTTAGAAGTGGAATATTGATAATGAGTTTGTAAGAGAAGTTACAATTAGAATAGCCCAGAATCCAGAATTTGGTTTGATCATAATTAGATCTTCTGCACATGTGCAATTTTTAAAGCTAAACATGCGATTAGTGGTTTGCTCTTGGTCAAAATATAAAGCTGTTAAATCTAGCTACTTTTCGGACGGTTAAGTTTTTGTAATCTGGGACCAATTTGGTAATTGGATGTGGACTGAAAATGTCCTCTAGATATTTATTTTCCATATAACAATGAACTTCTTCGATTGTTGCCTTTAATCATTTTTTTCCATGGCAGCATTATACCATGCATTTGCTTACCTGAATCGCATTTAAACAATATCCTGTCATTACCCTAAGTGCTATTTCCACATATCTGGGCGTTTACTGACATATTCATGTGCTGTGTAACATAATTTCAATACTGATTAAACGTTGGTTCAATATCGTTTGAGATTATGTTTCCTACTCAGAAGCATTCCTCACAAAATCTTTAAATTCAAAAAGCGACACTTGAAGTAAATTAGTAGTTTTGGTTTTTGGGTTTAATCACTTCAAAGCTAGACTTAGCTATCGTTATCAGCTCGCCAGCATAAACGAAACTTTGAGTTATTTCCGGCCTTCTGTTATGTCATGTGAAGACTAAAAGCGCATCATAGGAAAAACTGTTTCCCTAAGTTATTCAAAGCCTTCGTTCGTGAAAATCCAAGGAGATGCTGCTATCAGGTAGCAATGTTATTAAGAATTAAGAATATGTTAAGTTCTTTACTACGAAAAACTGATACAGTGATAGAATATAGTGGATATGTAGAAACAGTAGTATCCATATGAAATGAATGTTTTACGGCAATGTCTTGTCTGATGTTTTGTCTTATTAGATGTTTTATTAATTTCTAATTTAGAAGTTTTGAATATTATTTAAAACAGTTTCTTCCATGTATTTGCTTAGCCTGAAGAAAAATTTTATTCATTTTGAGCATTAAAGTTATTAAAGTTGCAATCTTATGTTTCTCTTGAAATTCATTCTGAAAAGAAAATAATACCTGTGACATTTCAATGCAAACGACGAGTTATTCGTCGTTTAAGTCAATCCAAATATTAAGCTTAATATGAGAGCAACTTAAATATGTAAACTTACTTAATAGCCGACATAAAATTCCATTTTATTGTGCAAAATAAAATTCATTTTATTTTACAAATAAAAAGTATGAAAGGCTAAGACCTAATCATTGTCTACATATTATTTTGAGCGCTTTTCTTCCACTTTTTCTTTTGTTCTAAAAATATGTACAGTCGCGAGCATGGAAAACGGAACACTTATTTTATTTAGATAGTGTCTGTCCTTAAATGACAGTCAATAACAGTTCTGAAGTTATATGTTTGAGTTTAGGTTATTGTATTCTAATCAAAACTTCCTACATTCTTATTATAACTTGTTAATAACATCAATACTGCGGAAATATATTTGATACACCAACTTTAATTTTATATTATTAGTAGCTGCCCGTATCCAGGCGTTGCTCGGCCACATTCTATAGAAAAATTAAAACTTCCTTTGTGTTAACTGCCATTAACCGATATAAAATTTTTGTTTATTCTCTATCTAAACAACGAATCAATGATATTTTATTATAATCAATCTATCACTCCAATGTCTTTGGATACACAATATTCTTCGTTATTCCATCTGGTACATAAACAAACATAGCAGATTGTTTCCCAATTTACGAACATGCTACATATGCACATGAGGATTGATAATTTCCAGCTGTTGTAATCACACAGCAATTCGATAACGTCGAGGTAGTTGCCATTCTGTCGAGACAATTGCTAAGAGACAACTTGAAAATAGTATACATATGTGCAGTTGCGACCCTTAAAAACCCAGACACTTAAATAAAAAAAACATTTTAAGTGGTGTAAGCTTTTTTTAAACGCTACTCAAACCAATTATTGGCTTAGAATGCAAAATGTATTACAAAAATAGTAAATTAAAAAAAAATATTAACACAACTGCAGATAGTGTCCTGCTTTACTTAAATTTCAAAAATATCATTTCGAATATCAGAATAGAAAACGTTAGTTCAAAATTAGTACTTAGTTTTGATAATAGATTTTTGTAATTCTGATAATTGCGGAATTTTAAAAAATAAACTGACTGAATTTGTCAATGTGACAGTGTGATCAAAATGACAAAATGAAAATTTTAACACTCAGAACACAAAGGCCAAAGTACAAGCTAGAAACGGTATCATACGTAAGCTCATCGGCTCCGGGTGAATATGCGACGCCGGTGTGGAGTAGATCTGCTGATACAAAACACGTGGACGCCGCTTTAAACGGCATGGTTCGCATAGTTACAGGAGGGTTTCCCATCGCTTGGAAGACATCACAATATTAAGACAATGATGAGACTGGAAGAGAAACTCGAAATGAAACAAACATCTAAGAATATGACTCACAGTGAGAATTTCCTACTTATAAAAATGTTGCAACGAAAACACAGTCTTAATAGTTATTTATACAACAAGTGCAAAAAGTAAGTGTTTATTGCACGCCACGTGAAATTGTCCAACGAGGCTGTCCGAGTTGGACAACACGTCGAGTGCAATAAACACATTTGCACGAGTTGCATACAATATTTTTTCTACGTTCATGCAATTGTTTTTAAATTTAGGTGGCACTAAGTGGAGGCAAATAAAAAGTGTAATTTAATTAGCAAAATATTTAATAATTGATTTCCACTATCCAGTTGCATTGAGAAAGTTAGGAACTAACATGTTACGAACAATTTAACCGAAACTTAATTTTTCCCATTAATGTTAAAAGTAAGTGTAGAATTTGTGCTATTTTCAATATTAATATATTTATTTTTTATTCTACTTCTTAATTTGTGACTTTTATAGTAATTTTGTAATCCAGTACGTGATAAATATGATTGAAAATAATATAAAATATACAATTGTTTAAAACGTACATTCTCACAGAAAATGGTCTAAATATGGCGTCGATGTGAACATTTATGTCTGTCATGATCATGACAGATGAGTGCAATAAAAATGTTATTGCACTAGTACAAAAAAAGAACAGTTTTTTCCCTAAATATAAGTTCAATAAAGTCTTGTTTTTTTTTGCATGAACGTAGAAAAATAAAACTTTTTCAATATTTTGTAAACTATAGTCTACAATTATCGATTCATAATTATTCGTAAATTCACATCATTTCTTCAATAAATGATAGCTTTGTAAAGCTAGTTTTTATTTGAAATTTCACGTGACAGTAACCTTTCCCGTGTGACGTCTTCAAAGGTTACTCATAGAATGTACCAGGGCTCATAATCTATCCTCGTCGAAGACTGCCTTGAGTTTAATTGTGATTAGGTCATTGAATCCAACCACTAGATCTAAACTAATTCATAGTTTCGTTAAAAAAATTTGGTCATGAACATTCTTGGTCTCCAGTATAACAGTCCAGTTTACAGTATAACAATCCAGTATAATCTTGATAAAATCTAAAATGGCCCCCATTTGTGATCGAGGGTTCATTCAACCAAGGTGCGTCGAAGGCGATTCTCAGCATCTTGTTTTGAAAGACTTGCAACGAATATTTTTACTGTTAATATTTGTTTCCCATTGATGTTAATTTTGTTGTTTTTATTTAGATCTGTTATATTACAATGTAGATACAAATTGTTAATCCCTTGTTGGGGCGGAGTGCACACCATCATATCTTTCATACAGTTTATTGTATAGAAGTTTATTCCATTCAATTCTCTTTTCAACATATTGTCGTACTACAAAAAGCACGTAAATTATATTATTCGCATCAGTTGCTTAATTCTGTTTGTGTCGGCATGGGCTTCAGCTGCATACATACATCATTATTGGTCTTACCAAGGGGTATATATTTTTACTTTGCTCTATTTATTTTTTCAGGTGACATCTCTTAGATATCCAGACACTCGTGCTGCTTTCATGGTCTGTTGCCTGACTTGTCTGTAGCTGTTCTGTTCACTCGATATTTTTACCCCTCAAGGACATAAAGGACATCATTTGTCCCATGGTTTTGTTGCATATTTATAATTTACATCGTATAAGCTACTTTGCGACCACTAACGATTTTGTCTCTTCTGAGGATATTTGCATGTTGTATCTTTCAGTAATTTTTGTGAATCGATGCAAAAGTCTCTGTAGTTTCCCTCAGTATATGCGATTATCACTGCATTGTCGTGTAACATAAAATAGTCAGATTTTTTTTCTCATTTTGTAGCCATCCTTTTCACGCTGTCTATGAGTTTATTCATAATAAGATTAAAACAAAATAATTTGAAACATACATGAGTGGGTAAAAACCGCACCAATTTGTATAATACAAAAGTATTTTTAATAATATAAAATATTATTCAAAATGGGGTGTGAAGAACACAATACAAGTTATATATTTGTGAATGTATCTCCTCTCCAGAGACGCAGATACGTATTTCACCTTTCTACAGGATCGTCGGTACGCCCCTGCTGGAGAAGAGATACATTCAGCCAAACATAACTACCTTGCTATCAACCAGAAATTATTAAGACAGAGCGTGAAAGAATATTCAGCGCTGTCTACATAATAACTGCCGAACTAAGCAACGTGTTTCTATAGACGGTAACAACTATATCTATAAGAAACTGTATTATCGTGTCTTCACTACTTGTCGGGCGAACCGAATGCGTATATAACAAAATAATTTGAAACATACATGAGTGGGTAAAAACCACACCAATTTGTATAATACAAAAGTATTTTTAATAATATAAAATATTAAAAATGGGGTGTGAAGAACACAATACAAGTTATATATTTGTGAATGTATCTCCTCTCCAGAGACGCAGATACGTATTTCACCTTTCTACAGGATCGTCGGTACGCCCCTGCTGGAGAAGAGATACATTCAACCAAACATAACTACCTTGCTATCAATCAGAAATTATTAAGACAGAGCGTGAAAGAATATTCAGCGCTGTCTACATAATAACTGCCGAACTAAGCAACGTGTTTCTATAGACGGTAACAACTATATCTATAAAAAACTGTATTATCGTGTCTTCACTACTTGTCGGGCGAACCGAATGCGTATATAACAAAATAATTTGAAACATACATGAGTGGGTAAAAACCACACCAATTTGTATAATACAAAAGTATTTTTAATAATATAAAATATTAAAAATGGGGTATGAAGAACACAATACAAGTTATATATTTGTGAATGTATCTCCTCTCCAGAGACGCAGATACGTATTTCACCTTTCTACAGGATCGTCGGTACGCCCCTGCTGGAGAAGAGATACATTCAACCAAACATAACTACCTTGCTATCAATCAGAAATTATTAAGACAGAGCGTGAAAGAATATTCAGCGCTGTCTACATAATAACTGCCGAACTAAGCAACGTGTTTCTATAGACGGTAACAACCATATCTATAAAAAACTGTATTATCGTGTCTTCACTACTTGTCGGGCGAACCGAATGCGTATATAACAAAATAATTTGAAACATACATGAGTGGGTAAAAACCACACGAATTTGTATAATACAAAAGTATTTTTAATAATATAAAATATTATTAAAATTGGGGTGTGAAGAACACAATACAAGTTATATATTTGTGAATGTATCTCCTCTCCAGAGACGCAGATACGTATTTCACCTTTCTACAGGATCGTCGGTACGCCCCTGCTGGAGAAGAGATACATTCAACCAAACATAACTACCTTGCTATCAACCAGAAATTATTAAGACAGAGCGTGAAAGAATATTCAGCGCTGTCTACATAATAACTGCCGAACTAAGCAACGTGTTTCTATAGACGGTAACAACCATATCTATAAAAAACTGTATTATCGTGTCTTCACTACTTGTCGGGCGAACCGAATGCGTATATAACAAAATAATTTGAAACATACATGAGTGGGTGAAAACCCACTTGTGTGTTCTTCACACCCCATTTTTAATAATATTTTTATTATTAAAAATACTTTTGTATTATACAAATTGGTGTGGTTTTTACCCACTCATGTATGTTTCAAATTGTTTTGTTATATACGCATTTGGTTCGCCCGACAAGTAGTGAAGACACGATAATACAGTTTTTTATAGATATGGTTGTTACCGTCTATAGAAACACGTTGCTTAGTTCGGCAGTTATTATGTAGACAGCGCTGAATATTCTTTCATGCTCTGTCTTAATAATTTCTGGTTGATAGCAAGGTAGTTATGTTTGGTTGAATGTATCTCTTCTCCAGCAGGGGCGTACCGACGATCCTGTAGAAAGGTGAAATACGTATTTGCGTCTCTGGAGAGGAGATACATTCACAAATATATAACTTGTATTGTGTTCTTCACACCCCATTTTTAATCATATTTTTTATTATTAAAAATACTTTTGTATAAGATTAAAAATTGAGCTTAGAGAATCGTCTTGTCGGATATCCGTGCTGGTGTTAATTTCCTTAGATAACCCATTCCTTGTTTGTATTTTGGTCTTTCTTTTTGTGTTTAAGTCGTCTATTATAGTTATCAACTATTTTGGTATGTTATTCTGTTTAAATCGACAAACAAACATAAAGGCTGTCGCGTTAAATTCGATCGATTAATAAATTTGTCCGAACGAATTTATTTTTTTCCTTTTTATAGCGCACATTTATGATTTTAATCGACAGGAAACTAACAGCACTCAAAATAACATTAAATTATTGAAATATGCATCAATTTCCTTTTTTAGAAATAATAATTTATAATAAATGCATCTTTGCTCCATTATATCCAGAAATTTTATACGCACCATAACGTTTTATTATCGCCTTTCTGTTCAATGCCTCGACCTCAACTACTTTTATGACACGAAAAATATGGTTCAATTTTTACTGCATTATTAAGGCGAAAATAATTTTATAACGCTCAGATGACGATGACTATATTCTTGATACCTTGCTTAGATTACTATGTAATTTTATTTCATAATTACAAAAGAAATGTTACTGGAGGTAAATACAACTTGGAAATATTTATTAGTTTTATTAGACCATAATAAAAGAAAGCAGCTTTATTACGTAGAAATTATTTACTAGCAATTTAAAGATTTATTATGTTTAATCAAAATCAAACTTAACAACTCAAGTCTTGCAAATTAATTGCATTTTTTAACTATTGCTTTCTACATTTTACGACGCTATTTACTACGCTAATTTTTTAATTGAAAAAATTCGCCCTTAAGCAGGATGCGAACCCACGTCCATGGTTTGTCGGACCATTGCTCTACCACTAAGCTATTAAGGACTGTGGTTCCGAATACATCAGGTAGCCTTAAGTTACATTAAGGAAACATGTTTCTAAACTCGAGTTTTGTTTATAAGTTATAATATGAATTCTGTGTTAAATACAGGTTTGTTCCAATTACCGGTTTGGTAACGGTTCGCGTATTGTTTGGTGATCATTTTGTGCGCATGCGTTATTTTTGCACTGCTTGTGGACCAGCGATAAGTTATAATTGGAACGTATATTTGATCGTTTGTTTATCAATCTATTTTGTAGTATTATTAACAGTGATAATTGTAATAAACAACTTTGTCCTTCTGTTCTATGATATTGTGTGATATTGCTATTGTCAACTGTAGTTCTCACAGGATGAAGTTGTGAGATGCGCATGTCAGTACAAACGATACCTGCTTCAATCTATGAACTGCTTTGTCCATCTAGTGACTGATTTGTGTATGATCAAAATTTGGTTGGAACACTTTTGTATCGTTCAATGTACGATCCGAAATGAAGTTGAAAGGCATTTTATAGTGCGCATGTCCTGTACCGTCACTATGCTAACCTGTGCGCGCATGCGCAGCGTTGGCGTACTGAAAATGGCCGAAATCGGAACGAAACCGGTAGTCGTAACGCACAATAATATGGGAGCCTCTATTTAACATGTATACCCTTAGTCAGTGAAGATGGTCATGGAATGACTAAATATAAAAAAAGTGGTAGGTAGCGCCACTCAGTTTTGCGTACGGAAGCTTGAGTCGGAAAACTGAGAAAAGGGATCGCGCAATCGCAGACGCATGCGCTTACGGACTAAAAAAAAAAGAAAACCAATACTGAAAAACTAATATAAAGGATACCTGCAAACTAAAGAGAAAAGATAAAAAAAGGCTCGAAAACAGTTAATTCGTATTGTGATGTGAGTCATCCGACGATACGTCAGGTGAGTGGTATCACGCGCCGAGTACGTCACCAAGTCTCCCGGATCTCCTAGAAAAGAGCTTCTGGAAAGCCCTCGAATGAGCTATACACTATATAAAAACCGCTCGGAAGGGATTATGCGATCACTGTTCTAGCAGTATTGTATTTGAGAGCACCGACGACGATACATCGTCAAGCAAAGCCGGAAGCAATGGCCGGGCGAATTATTACATTAACGAAATTAATAGTGAATCCCAACACCACTCGCAACTGGCCAACCGATGTAGTTGAAGACACACGCAAGATAATTGACCGAACGTTCAACGAAAGCGACATACAACAAATTCTACGGACATCGCCGAGCATATTTGTGGTAGATCCAGATCAACCGAAAATACAAGTCAGGATAACAGAAAACAATACCGAACCGCCCAAAGAAAAAAAAAAACACCACCGAACACAGAACAAGAAACAACCTGAAAACAAAACTGATGACTTTATATACCCGAAATTTACAAAGAAGCCGAAAACAGACGAAAAAACTATACCGATCGAAACAAAAAATTCTTACGACGCCCTCGAAACCAAAACCGAGGAAAAAATGTAAGAAGAAACAACCGAATTCACCCCACAGCCATCAACATCAGACAGCACACCCAGGGTAAGTGACAAAACAAACACCACACAAAACACAAACACCGAAACACGCAATACACAACACAAAATCGCACCAATAATAATAACAGAAAAAGACAAATGGGCACATATACGACAAATACTTAAAACACACAACATTAACACCGTACAAAACAAACTTGTGAAACCCTTTTGGTATTCATATCGAACCGAAAACTGACGAAGACTACCGTACACTTAAACACATACTCGACACAGAACACATACAATTTTACACGTTTCAATTGCGAAGCGAAAAGACACTAAAGTTAGTTATGCGAGGCATTCCTACCTTTATCACTGACATAGACATTACAAACGACTTGACAGACCAAGGCTACCCGACATTAAAAATCAAACGTATGAACGGTAAACACGGCATACCTGCACCACTTGTATTAATCGAACTGACGAGACAATACAAATCAATCTATAACATACACGACTGCTGCAAACTCACAATTAAAATCGAACCACTAAACAAACGGACAGACATAATACAATGCCACAAATGTCAGACTTTTGGACACTATCAAAAAAACTGTAACATACACTACAAATGTATGAAATGCGGAGACGAACACTCAACACACCTATGTACAAAACTAAAAACAACCGCACCAAAGTGCAAACTGCGGTGGTCCTCACCTTTCAACATTCATAAACTGTCCTAACAACCCAAACAACCCTGCAAACAAAACCACACCAAAACCCAAATACAACCAGCACCACCCCCAACAACTAACCCCTGGACACAAAAACAAAAAAACAACACCTAACACAATTGACGAACTAGCACTTGCCTTCGGCAATATGCTAATAACATTACACTCCACAAACGCAACAACACAACAGATACAATACTTCCTAACGCAAACACAGAAAATAATCACACTTTACAACAACAAACATTAAACACACACTTGACTGAAACGCAAAAAACCGATGACCAGTGAATGCCAGTGACTTAAACGCAAAAAAGCGACAAACACACAGACTACACACACGCAACACAGGACCGCACAAAAACACAACAGCACACGATTATTTATTAATCAGACACAAACACGTCACTACCCCGGGAAATACGAAACAATGGAGTGGAAATGGAGGCAACTCCGACCACAAAACAAAATCCAACGACTCATGAAAGGGATTATGAGACATTCAACGAGTAATCGTCGTCGGGTTGATATTGCGATATAAATGTGAAATAAATATTGTTATGATTAGTTATTAGCTATTAAGTGTATTTAGTGTTTTATTATTAATATAGTGTGTTTTAAATTATCGTTAGTTTTTTTTCAATAAACCCAGAAAGACAAATATTTTTCATTATATTAAATAAAAATAAAAATTAATAAAAAATAACAGTTGCTATATATGGTGATGATCTGAGTTAACAAATTTAAAAATTGAAATTATCAAAATATGATCAAAGAGAAAGGAACACTCAGTATATAAATTTAAAGTTTAAATATTTAATGCAAAAATACAAGTTATTTTACTTAAATTGAACTATATCAGCAAAAGATTCAAGCAGTATAAATAAGTGAATTAAAAAGTAAAATTGCATATCAAATAACTTGAAAAAAATATATATAAATGATTAATTAGTCAATCAAGCGATTTCAGAGTGTCTTTAACCTAGGTTTATAGAGAAATATAATTAGTTCATCTAGCAGATCTGCTAGTAGAACCTCACACAGGTTTTCACGCAATATATTACCTAAGTTTAATTAATATAAAATCAGGAATAAAATAAGATTAACAGAAAGTGCAATATCATTCAATATGTACGCTTCAGCACGCTTAAATTTTTTTTGCGTAGTAACAAAAGTATCAATTACCATAGGAATATTAGTTCGTAAGATGTAGCCTTTCGAAGAATTTGTAAATTTTCCCAGGACCCAATAATAAAAACATACTTAAAGTATACCTGGACTCCTTCTATATGTTTGTCGGAGAATAAAAAGCTGTTGGCACGGCGAACACGTGCGAATCTTGAGAGTCAGCCAGCCGTCGTCGTCCGCCTGATAGAGAATTTTCAAAATATATGCGTAAATTCGAGAAGAGAAGTTGCTGCAAAATGCGATTAACTACTGGAAATGAGTTATCTCGCTTCCAAAAAAACACTAAACGGTATACAATTTCCCTTAATTGTAACACGCTTTTTAATCTATATCCGCAGTAGCGACTTAGAACCCAAATAATTAAGGAATGCCTGTAATTAATTCTCTTTTTGGATGAATTCACAAATTATTCCGTCTATACACTTGCTTGGCCCACTGCCTCCTCTTTAAAATTAGAAACTAAAAAAAAATGCACTATCGAAGGGAGGAAACAATTGCACTGATTTCCACAACTAAAAATAAATGGCGTATCATGTACTACATTGCACGAAATTATACGAATTAAATTAAAATACAGGGCTCAACGAGAAAAATTAAAAAAATAAATGGTAACAACTGTACGGCTTTTCTAGCAAGTTGGAACAAACCTAGAGAGTTTAAAGGATAAGGATAAAGGCAACTTATGACATCACAGTATTGGCGATTTGTGAGGCAAAGGAGCGGTGAATCCCGGATTCCTGCCTGCTTGAATTCAAGAACCGATATGTTAACTGATCCGGACGAAATTGTTGAGGCTTTTGCACACATGCTTTCCACTATATTTGTACCACGTTCACCTCTACCTGATATTTTCCTGCAAATATTCTTTTATTTGACAGTATTAATATTCCGGCGGTTTCGACTGAGGAGATTTCGTGTGTCTTAATGCAAGTGAAGGCTGATTACACCTCCGGTCACGATGAGCTTCCTAGCTTTTTCATTAGCGATTGTGCACGGGTTCTGAGCGAACCTCTAGCTTCTATTTGTAATTTAAGCATCCGTACGTCTACTTTTCGGGACTTTTGGAAACTGAGTCGTATTATATCAATTTTTAAACATGAGGATAAGAGCTTTATGAACAATTATCGACCCATAAGTATTTTATCTACCTGCTCCAAAGTTTTGGAGCAACTTCTATAATTGAAAATATATGCTTGTGTATCACCTTACATTTTCCCACACCAGCATGGCTTCAAACTGGGAAGATCGACAGTAACAAACTTGGTTGAAATTACACAGTATATTAGTCAATGCTTAGACAAAAGAGAACAGGTAGATGTGATAGATACAGATTTTGCTGAAACGTTCGATACGACTGACCACAATATACTCATCACCTTCGGCTTTTCTCCTGAGGCCGTAAAGCTAATTGATTCCTATTTGGAATAGATCGGCCTACGTTTGCTACAATGGATATAATTCTAGGATATTCACTGCGTTTTCTGCGCAAGGGTCCAATCTAGGGCCTCTACTATTTATAATGTATATAAATGATCTTTTAATCTCAATCGACTCAATCGAATCAATCAAGCGTATGCTGATGATCTAAACATTTTTTTAAAAATTGATACCATACGACTGTGAAACATTGCAACGGAATATCAATATTATTACAAACACCTATTCCAAGGAAGCTAGAAGTAAAAGATCTAGGTGTTTCATTTGATACACAGCCTAAATTTACTTGGCACATAGAATCAATCTGCAACATGTTTACACTAAAAACGATATATTTTACTATGGTCAGGTCTAAACTAGAATATGCCTTTGTCGTAGATATCCCATATATACTTACCAGCAACTGGGTTTGGAAAAAATTCAAAGGAGGTTCTTAAAATATGTTTCGTTCAAGACTAATGGAATATATCCACCGCGTGGCGGAGACTACAATAGCCTTTTAAGCGAGTACGGCATGGAGTCGTCGGAACGGAGGATTGCTTCTAGTGCCAACTTTTTATCAAAGTTGTTACAAACAAAATTGATTCTCCGTCATTACTCTATGAAGTACAGTTTTTTGTACCGAATTACGGCACATTTTCAGTTCCTCGTGCTAGAACTAATGTTTTGGCTAAAGCCCCAATGGTCCATATGGCGAAAAACGCAAATAGGTATTGTGAGGATCCTTTTACTAAATAAATAAGTTATCATTTTGTTTATTTTAGGATATAAATGTGTAAAGGAATTTGCACTGCAACATATAGCTATGAATAATGGTTTGAAAATTTAGCAGACCACCATCCCCAACTAGTTTTCCCAACTAGGTTTCTCAGCCGGTGAATTTTCAAATATGAGACTTCTAACTTCTCGGGTTCCACTTAGGAAAAGCGTGTCTACAGAGTAAATTTAGCGCCAGTGAAATATTCACAAAAATTTAATTACTTATATAAGTTAAGTTTAAACAGCAATATAGGCAAGAGTACAATAAATCAAACGCAGGATAAAATTAAAATGAATATTTAATACAAAATTAAAAAATCTATCTTTACAAAGTATAAAGATGCTGTATTATACAAAAATACATGAGGTAAAAAACATTCATTGTAAATTGACAGCTAAATGAATGCAAAACTTCCTCTTAATAACCCCGAACAAAACTTATCTAAAAATAATCAAGTTTACTCTTAATTTCTCCCCAGAGAACCACACTGTATAATCAGATACAGATACGCGTACAAAAAACTTACACGTGTTCAATCGGCACGCACAAAGAACCCTTTAATCCTCTCGAACAAACTTTTCAATTATAATATTAACATAGAAATGTTAATAGTAAGCTTTATTTTCTATATTTCTAATAATTAAATCTCTTAATTACAAGCTTCCATACAATGGAACTATTATAATTTTAATTCTACTTACAAAAAAATATGTGGAGACGAAGAAGAAAGTGCTTATTCAATTTAAACATCAAATAACATACGAGAATTTAACTCTATAACTCTCTAATACATCTATAAATCACTTATCAATCAATTAACCGAATTAATTAAATATATTTAATTCTATCTCACAAAGCAACCTCCTAGTTCAAGCTCTAATTTTGGTCTCCTTTAATTTACCTCGGCCTCTCTATGAGAGCGACCTCGAATAACAAGTTTTTCACTTCGCAAAATTTAAATACATTTTGAATATACAATTGATCTCACAAATATAAATATATTTTTTTATATAAAAAATCCATAGCAATATGTTTTTTGTTTTTGTAATTTTATATTATCTTTTAAATGGATTTTTGTATGTGTTGGATAATAAAGATTATTATTATTATTATGAACTTTAAAAAAATAAATAAATATTGATCTTTTTATATTAGGCAGTCTTAAAAAATTTGTATTTGACACTATAGTCTGCTCGCATCTTAGGAAAAAGTACAAGCTCTTATGGTACTAACTGTATTTCTTTCTAATTTATAATTGATGTATATAACCCTCTACTTTGCCAGTGTACAATGTTATCGGATTCTGTCAAAGTTTAAATAGAGTGAAATTAGTTGCACCATTGACTATTTTAATTCTAGTTGTCAAGTCATTATTTGTTGTGTTTATCTCTTTCATTTTTGACCTCTTGCATCTTATTTTCTATAGTATCATCTTATTGTAAAAAAAAACAGTAGTTATTATAACTAGGTATTCAGATATTATTATCTCCTTTAAACGTACGTATTTCGTATTAGCGCTTAAGGAATTATCTTATGTATGTTATTTTAGAGCAATATAAATATTGTTAGAAAAAAGAGACCAGAGGCAGTTTATTGTTAAGTACAAACTTGAAGATATCACAGTGAGATTTGATCGCACAATACCCCCGTACCATTGGATACTTAATTTAAAAGAAATGATATGAGCTGAAATGATTTTTTTTTTAGAATAAATAATATCGTTTTCAAAGTGACTAATATGCTGGCTTTAATAGACAAGAGTATATGATGAACTTTTATTAGAATGGAATAGCGAATAATTAAGTAAACGAATGTATATGCTTAATTAGCTTTCTATACAGGGCGATTCTAAATATATGCGACAAATTTTATGTGCCGATTCCTAGGGTTGTTACGATCATAAAAGTTCATGTGTTCGGTGTATGTCATACACGGCTTAGTTTTCAAGTTACGGAATGTTTAACAGTAAATTAAATGTTTATACAATATAACGTACTAATACAACTTCTTCCGTTGCATTTTTTGGTGAGTGCGTTCAATAACACCGGGGGTGTTTCGAATTGTCACAAATGCTGTAACAGTACGATAACATGATTTAATATCACACCTGTCTCTGCAAAATATTCGTTTTGAAGAGAAAACATTTATTTGTCATGTCAATATTATTGTGTCAAAGTATTGTCAAAGTTTTCTAAAATGAATTACACAAATGCTGAGTTGTGCAATATGCATTTGGTTACGGTTATCAATGGTAATTTACGTGCAGCTAGACGTCTTTGTGAAGAACGGTACCCGAACCGTGCCATCCTGCATCATTCGAAATTTGTCCGTCTTCACTAACATCTTAGTGCAATGGGTAGTTTTAAAAAACATATGGCTGATAGCGAGCACCTGCGTACTGTTAAAACTCCACGAGTGGAAGAAATGGTGCTAAATGAAATTGGGGAACATCCTACTACAACCACCAGAATAATTACTTCTGTCTTAAACATAAGTCAGTCCACAGTTTGGAAGATATTGAACAATCCACTGTTTTATCCATACCACATACAACGAGCACAGGCACGTTTGCCGTTTGCAGTTTTTGGCTTAAGTATTCTCTATCGACGAGGCCAATTTCTCCAGACTGCTATTTTTAATTTTCATAATAATCACACACGGGCCGAAGAAAACCCACACGAAACATTTGAAATCAACATCACGTTAACGTATCTGTTAATGTGTGGACTGGAATTGTTGTAGATCACTTGATAGGTCCATACTTTTTGCCGATGAGGTTAAATGGAGAAGTATACTGCCACTTTCTTGAAGAGGAGCTTAGGTACACTGCTGTTGGAAGAAGTCCCGTTGCAATTAAGATTACAAATGTATTTTATGCTGCGATGGTGCTCCAGCACATTTCAGTTTAGTTGCTCGTGAGTTTTTGGACGGTGCGTATTCAAATCGATGGATAGGGCGAGGAGGTCCACAACCGTATCTTCCGCGATCTCCAGACCTAAATTGTCTAGATTTTTTCTCTGAGATCATCTTAAATCACTACTTTATACAACTCCCAAGGAAAATGTTGATGAACTGAGAAATCATATTGTTGCAGCATTTGAAACAATTCGAAAGGTCCCCGGTGTTCTTGAACCCACTCACCAATCAATGCAATGGAGGATAGGAGCTTGCATTGCGGTTAAAACCGGTCACTTCATAAGTTAATTTTGTTGTATTAGCATGTTTTATTGAATGAACTTTTAATTTACTTTTAAACATCCTGTAACTTTAAAACTAAGCCGTTTAAGACATACATTTATAGGAACTTTTAAGATCATAATAACCCTAGGAATCAGTCCGTAAAATTTATCCTGTATATTATTATTGCCGTGTCCGAACTTCGTCAGTACTCTTCTACATAGCCGACCAATGTTTAGCCACAGCTATAGCTTTGTCATTTATGAGGTACAGGTCGTCATCTGTGCCGCCCTCCTCAAGGCCAGGACAACGCAACAGGTGCTGCTTGATTTGGGCCTCTCCGCATTCACACAGATCGCTCTCAGCCTGGAAATTCCATCTAAGGTTTACACAACAGCGAGTAATAACGGTCCGCAGTTTATTGAATGTCCTCTAAATTGTATAAAGCTGATTATGTATGTCCAGGAGCAAGTTCCTGCCCTTTTTCGCAAGCATTTTTCAGATTTCAATCTCGATCTGGCCGAAGTGTGGTTGTATAGAGGATGTCTTGTGTTTGTCATTTGTTTCTTCCTCTCCTGTCCTAAGGCAGCAAAATACATAGCCTTATATCAGGTGAAGCGATGCTAGCGAGAGGGTGTAAAAATGTTCAAGCAAAATTTATTACTAACTGACGGTTTCTTCTTGCGTGCTGTGAAACCATTATTCCGTTTTACTTGACAAATTGAAGAAAGCAATTTCTCAAAGATGACCCGGAATACCCCATAACAAAGTTCTCTTTCATCATGACAACGCGCCTTCTCACACTAGTCAAGTCGTTAAATAGACAAATTGAACCAATATAGATTTCAGGATGTGCTTCACCCACCCTATTCGCAAGATTTAACTCCAAGTGTGAAAGTCACTTAGGGCCGGTATTATAAACGATAAACATCTGCAGATTTCATTTAGTAACCAAGTAAATTTAATTTATTCTATAGGTTGGGTATTATAAATAGCGAATAAGGAAACTAAGCAATTAAATCTACCAATTAATTGACACCCTAGAAAATCGTGGTATTAAATGTTATTCATTGGTTAAATGCGATCAGCTGTTTGCTCTACTGTGCTTCAAATAAACATAACCTTATTTTTAAAAGTTTATTATTTTGTGTGTTTGATAACTTGAATTATGTTAATGTCAGATTTATCGGTTTCATCAGTGTCTTTGGTATCATCAGTTTTAGGGGTATCTGAATTATCAGACGATGAAAATCAATCGTATGAATGTCGTTGTCTGCCAAGAGTGTTTTGCAAGGGACCGATCCATTCGAAATGTATTCAAATGATAAATTTAAAGCATGATTTAATTTAACAAAACACACTTCAATATGAAACTTAAACACTACCAAATACAAACAAAAAAAATCATAAAGAATTAAGGTTTTTTTTGTATCTTTTCATTCTATTCAGTGGCTCCATCGTTTATCGAAACGCTAAACTACAAATACGTAGCTATTCTAAAAATAGTTATTTTATTTGCATGCACTTTTTATAATACCAGTTTTCATTTTATTCGTTCAATAAATTTATTCGTCAAGTTGTTATTCAGAGATATATTCGCTGTTTATAATACCGGCCCTTAGAGTATTCGCCAAAATCAAACTTTTTCTAGTTAAAGATAAGTTTCGATCGGATGAAAAAATCTTGTAGCAACGGAGCAGTATTTTGAGAATCTTAACAAAGATCCTAAAAAGTGGCATAATGTCTTAAACTTAATGCTCTAACTCGTTTGTTTCATTTCGAGTTTCTCTAGTCAAATCATCGTCGTGATACTGTAACGACTTTTTAACAAACAATTTATAACTCCCTATATAATGGACGATTTTTGCTGTGAATTACTATGGTTACTTTGTTTCTTTTTTGTAATTTTAATATAGATAAATGTAGTCAAATGCAGATCTTTTTATTACCTAGAGTCTAGAGTAAATGTTGAAATAAAATTATTTTTAACTAACAGTTCTTTCTTATTGAATGTATTGTTATTTCTACAGCCTTAAAATTGGTGTAATTACTAACAGTGGGTATAATATTTTTGCGTAATGTTATGTCATTAACTATCGTTTATAACGAAGCGTACAAAATGATTAGCTAAAGAAACAATGTAGTGTAAACGCTCGTATAAAAATAGAAAAATATTTACAATTGTTATCTTTAAATAAAAAACAAACTAAACTAACGGGTTATTTTCAAAATTCAAAGGAAATATGTCTTAATTATATATCATTTTATAGTTCCCTGATAATATGTTTGTTTGTTAAACAAAACAACAGAAGTAAGTCTTCGCATCTTTATTGTTACATCGGTTTGATTACCTTATATTATTGCCGAATATATTTACATTTTTAACCTTGGGATCTTCAATAATTTTAATGGCTTTATAAAATTAAGAAAATGATAATAGAACTAATGCTAAATTGGTAATCGTTTACAAACTTTAAAGTTCCTAGGGAGGAAATATATAATTTTAAAATGACGAATTTTGTTGATTTTCAGATAACACTAGTACAGTACAGATCAGTTGTAACAATTTTAAAAGGTCTATACAAAATGTGGATATGAATTTTAGATACACAAGCGTTTCCATAACTCTTGTCCTATGAAAGTACTGTCCGTTCTTATCAATAAATTTCTTCAACTGTTTAAACTACTCAAGTTCTCTTTCCGCATTAAATTACATATATCTTCAAAAAGTCCTAACGGTTCTTTTCATCGATCGTAAATTTACGTCCTTTCAAAAGATTTCAAGTAATAAAATAATGCGAAGTTACATGGAAGAAGGCCAAGAACTAAGTTTAACCTGGTCTTTGGGCGCTTATTAGCAAGATTTTCTAAAACTTGGGGCAAACATATAGAGATATGTTTGCCCCATGGTTGTGTGGACCTATTAAAGCGCGCCTACAGTATAGGACCGAGATCGAGAGAATCACATATCAGTAGTCGGTATTGTGCCGGTTATGGACAGCGAAAATTTGAACTCCATATAAGTAGCTCTATTTACATTAAATTCTAGCATTTTTGTACCATGTAATATATTGGTAACAAAAAAAATATTATGGAAAATTATACGGGGGATATGTAAAAACAAAACTTGTAATAATTTTAATAAACGATGATAAAATTAAAGAATACATCAAATATGATCTTTTTATCAATATTTGCAGGTGAGAGCATTTCGCCCTAACCATAAATTATTTCATTATAACACAATGAATCGACACTAAATTATTACAACGCCCACCAATTTGTGAATTTCTAAATAATATCTATACGAGTGTCCTGTATCGTTATGTTAAAATTTTAGGCGTGTAAAGTAAACTTCATTTCAAGTAACAAAGACGCAAAACTTGTATATCCATTTTTATTTGTTTCAAAGTTACAGATCTATGAATGTGATTGTCAGATCATGAAAAATAATGTAATCCTAAAGTCAATAAAAACTGATTTAATTTAAAAAAGTTCAATTAATAATATTTTCGAAATGCGCCTGTAAGCCAACAGAAGAAGTACTTATCCGAATTTCATACTTGTTTTGTCGGATTTGCTCGGCAGCCAGGTGAATACGATCCAACAACTCTTCTCTTGTGTTTGAAATTTGCGTGTATACTAAATTTTTCATGTACCCCTATAAATAAAAGTCAAGGGGATTAAGATCAAGTGATCTGGGTGGCCATGCAACAGGACCACCTCGACAAATCCATCTTGGATAATTGACGTTAACCCAATTTCGGACAGCAATTCCGAAATGTGGTGGTGCCCCATCCATGTGAAACCACATGTCTCGTCGAACATTCAGTGGAACATCCTCTAAAAGACGTGGCAGTTCGTCAATAAGAAATTGAAGGTAATTGTCCGCATGTAACCTCCCAGGAAGAACGACAGAACCAATCAACAAGTCATCGATTAGGGCCGCCCAAACGTTAATAGAAAATTCATGTTGAAATTTAGATGGGCGTATAGTTTTGTTATTTTCTGATGACTACCTGTAGAGGTTTCTCAGATTTGTAACACCACTTCTCGTGAACGTATATTGATCTATCCAAAGGACTGTTCTGCAGAAATTAAAATGAAGCCGTGACTGTCTTAAAATCCAGGTAGAATAAACTAGACGAGCATAGTGGTCCGCCTCAAACAAACCGTGTCGCCTGCGATTGTGATATGGATATAAGCCCTCACGTTTTAAAATTCGCCAAACTGTCGTTCGTGGCACTCCTAGTTGTCTAGCGATTCGACGTACACTGAGAGTTGGATTCCTTGTAACAATAGCTACTGCTTCTTCCTCTAAGTCTGCTGGCAAATTTACTCCTCGGTCGAAAAGATAATCACGCAGTCCGCATTCCCGAAATTGTCTGTGTACTACCAGAAACGTTCTGTAATGAGGAATGCGCCTATCGGGAAACCGATGTCGGTATTCAATAACTGCTGGACGTGCACTGCCGTTACAGTAGCCATACACAAAATGCATGTCCGCATACTCTTGAGAAGAAAATCGGTAAGGCATTTTGAATAAAGAAAACGTGTCCACTCACTAATAAGCTGTTGTTTGAACTGAAACGTAATGTAATCCTTTATTAAAAAATGCAACGTTAACAGTCATCTGAACATTTGTTTATTGTATGATATTCATGGTTCAGCACTTACGAAATAAGTAAGAACCTTTTTTTTATCATAAATAAATTTCCAGTACTTTTTTTTGTAGATCTCTTAGCACTACGATATGTGTTTATTTATTTTAGGATAACATTTTATTATGCGACGTTAACAATCACAGGCCTGTTATTCAATCGTATAACTTTTTTTAAATAAAATCAGTTTGTATTGACTTTAGGATTACATTTTTTTTCATGATCTGACAATCATATTCATAGATCTGTAACTTAGAAACAAATAAAAATGGAAATACAAGTTTTGTCTCATTTAATAAGATTAAAATTTATCTGAAAAATCGGAGACTGTGGCTTTTAAGTGAATAAAAAATTAAAAACCCTTACCACCTTTCTATTGTGGTAAGGGTTTTTAATTTTTTATTCATTAAAATTTATATTTTGAAAACTAGATTTAATTCGTAAATGCGTCAGGTTTAAATATAAATATTTTGGAATAACTTGGTATCTTTGATAAATACCTTTTCTATAGATTATCCTATATTTATCACCCAATAGCAAATGTATCTTAGTATTTTTAATAAACATTATGTGGCATAAAATACTTCAAAACTTGGTAAAAAGGATTGCGAACGAACTAATTAATGCAACTTGCATAACATTTTATATATGTATGTAGGTACATTGCCTTTTACTTCAATCAAAATTTCAAAACTTTTTTGTATATAATTCATTATTGCAACTGAACAAGAAAGTAGTTTTATGGCGATATCCATTTATAGAACATCAATAAAATTAAACTGGTAAAGATTATTTAATTGCTTCGAAACAGTTTATGATTTACTAAAACAAATACGGTTTTATACTGATTTTATTGCATTAATTTTTTCTAGTATTTACTAGTACGTATTACATTTTTAATATTTGTTTAAAGGCTGAGTATTTACATACTGTGAAATCCGCTTAATGTAATCACTTTCAGCCAGATACATTTTGATAATATTAACCGACTGATAACAGTAAGGGAATTTTTGAAAAAAGTAAAAATTTTAGAGAATCTTAATTTACAGTAATTTTATTAGATAACTAACTATGTAATTTACACATTATTTGCACATTACATTACTTTACATTCACAGAAGAAAATATGTAGTCTAAAGTTGATTGCTTGTTACAAGTAAGAAATCTGTTGATAAAATATTCATAGTTCGTAAATGTTTGAAATTCCTCTTCGTTGTCTTTATCAATTACGTATTTACCTAAAACGTCTAATGCATTACGGATTTCCTTGTTAGTTGGGAATTTGATTTCATCTTCATCACCCTCATCCAAATTTTGATCAATTTTTTTATTGTCCCTTCGTTATTTCTTTCATAATTTTTGCGCAAATTTCTTCTTCAGTGTTGGGTTCCAGTCCACTGTTGATATTTAGCCGTCAATATTGGTCTTGGGTTAAGTCATTTCGTTGCAAATTTTCTTGGGTACCGCCGCTTTCTTCATTTTCATCGCTTGCTGTAAACTTTGCGTGCCGAAAACAATTTTTTATCGTTTCTACTCTAACTTTTTTCAACGACTTATTTAACCTTTCTGCGGGCGCGCAATATTTTCAATGAGTGAGCGCGTGCCGTAAATTTTACTTACGACACGCGCTCACTCATTGAAAATATGTCTTTTAATAAAAGTTTTTTACTAATTATTCTCCATTTCATAGCCTACTCGTTGTTTTCTGTATGTCAACGCATTTCCATGGAAATGTTATTTTTTTTTTCAAATGGCATGTTTTTTTGCTGATTCCTACTCCTCTTTTTTTTCTTGAAATGACTTGATATTTTTTTCATATGCTTTCATAACAAACGGCAAAATGTGATATAAAATCAGATTCTCTCAAAAAAATGATAGTGGCCTTTGTTTTCTTTAACCCTTACCCGGGCAAGACATTTTACTAACGTAACCGGGCAGTTCGGGCCTGGTAGGCCCGGTGCTTTTAGTATATGTTTTTACTTACAGAATTAATGAAACAAAGAGTTTATGGGAATTATATATTTAATACCATTTATAAATAACATTAATTACTTACTGATCTTAAATTTTATTCATTTCTTGCAATTATAACACAAAACTTTTGATGAAGAATGTTCGTTACAAATGTTTTGTTTGCACTCATCACAACATTGTCTTTGTTTCCTGTCTTTTGTTTTAGGACACATGTTGCACCTTCTTCTAGAATTTGCTTTAGTTTCAGTTCTTGCTCTCTTTGCCGGCGTTGCTTCTTCACCTACAAACTCGCTGACACAGTGTTGGATGGTACGAGGAAGTCCATTCGCCTTCCTTCTTTGAATGTGCGGAAGAACTAGGTTTTCAGATACATCTACTAGAAACAATCTCCTTTTTTGGTGTTTAGCTTTATTCCAATTTGGGTTCAAATTCATCCAAGTAACATATGCTGCAATGCCGCTTACGTCGAGAAGGTTCATAAAAAATGTAAATGACCAACGATTTGTTCTGCGTTTACATGTGTATTTATGAGCCAATTGGTCTAACGTGTCCACGCCACATTTTGTGCTGTTATAATACAGAATTATTTCTGGCTTTTTTTTATCATCATCGTTACAGTTATTAGTATGATGCATCGTTGACAGAGCCAAAACACTTTGTTTTTCTTTGGAACGTAGGACACTAAAGACGCTTTTTCTGTAAATCCGAAAATGGACGTTTGTTCTTCACGTTTTCTATTGGGCAAAAATTCGGTTGGGATGAAGCGTTTATTTTTCCTTACGGTACCAACGCTCGTCAACCCATTTGTCAATAATGTTTTTGCTAATGATAAGTCCGTAAAATAATTGTCGAATGTGACATTTCTGTTTGTATTATAATACGGTTGTACGAGCTGCTCCACTACCTGTGTTGCGAGGCCCTTGGCGATTTGATTTCCTTCCTTTCCAATATAGGGAATACCATTTAGAGGATAGTAGGTTTCAGAGTCACACGCCCACCAGATCTTCATTCCATATTTGTCTGGTTTGGAAGGCATATATTGTCTAAATGGACATCTTCCTCGAAAGGGTACAAGTTGTTCGTCCACTGTGATGTATTTCTCCGGGGAGGTAGTGCTTTTTCAGATCGTTATTTACTTTTTCCCAAATAACTCGAATAGGTGCAAGTTTATCGTTCTTCCTTCTTTCGGAACGTGTACCTTTGTCATCAAATCGTATAAATCGCAACAAGCTTTTGAACCGTTTCAATCCCATCGTTGCTCGAAAAATTGAAGGGCCATATAATCGACTCCATAGCACATCGTAGCTAGTATCATTAGCACTTAGGTGACCGGCAGTTAGAAGCAAACCAAGAAAAGCGCGAATTTCGATATTATCACATGGTTTCCAGGGAATATCTATCAGACCCTCTCTGCCTCCTTGTTTGTATGTGAAGCAATTTCGGTAAGTACAGCTTCATCAATAAATATGAGAAATGCATCAATTGGATCTTCAACAATTTTTCCCGGCGGTAAGATAACTTTATGCATTTGCGATTTTATTATATTGCACGAACGAACCCGTCCTGTCGAAGGAGGTTGGCTACTCCACACTGAATCATCTTTAGCAACAAATTTGGAAATACTGACAACAGGAGTGTCACACAGTTCCTCACTGCCTTCTTGCACGTCTTCCGTTTCACTAGCATTAGAAAGGTGGTCCTCTTCGTCCTCATGTTCGACATCCAACTCAAAATTTACAGGCGCCTGGTCATCGTCCGATAGGTTTTCCAGTATATCTGCGAGTACGGCGTCCGATAAAAATTTTCTCGACATTGCTGAATGATTATAACACTTTCACTATAATGCATAAACAAAAGGAAATGAACAAAAAATGCTCGTATATATACAAATAGACAGGGAACCCCTACTTTACCTAATATTACTTTCCTCGAAAAATTACGACCTATATACGTCATCAAATGTATTTGCTGCACAAATGACACAAAAATGATCGGAAACACTAATTACGTAAAGAGGATTAGAAAACAAAAACGGAAAATAAAGTTACCATAATTGCCTAAAGTATGGGCCTGCTAAGCCCGGCTTGCCCGTTAATGGGATTTTAAGTACAATCCGTCAATTAACTAACGATTATTCATAATTTAACAAATATTACTTAACAAGAAAACAGTAATTAACATTTCTGATTAATTCTAAAGAGCATTAAGTAGTACTAAAATTACTCATTAAGATATCGAATTTTTAATCGTCGCTCGGGCCTGGCAGGCCCCCCTTGCCCGGATAAGGGTTAATGTCATTTTTCATGTCATTGTGAAGTACCTTTCAATAAGTTGATACAATAAGAATAGTTTCATTTTAATTTGTAAACGTGGTGAAACTCAGTGAAACTGAAAGAATTGAAATCTTAATAATGGTTGGTTATGGAGATCGACAACGTTCACACCAAGATGTTTGTCATTTATGTAATAACGTTCTTCCGGAAAGAAATCGTATTGTACAATCCACAGTGCCTAAATTGGTTAGAAAATTTAGAGAAACTGGAAATGTAAAAGATATGCCAAGGTCTGGACGTCCAAAATCAGCCACAAATCGAGATCAACCTCTAGATGTATTACTTAATGTTACGGATAATCCAATTACGTCAACCACGCAACTTGCTTTGGATAATGATATTAGTCAATTGTCGGTTGTCCGAATATTAAAAAAGTATTTTATCGTCCACTTTAAGTACGAGGTCCGATCAGTAATTAGTGTGCCTTACAAAAAGGGTAGCACTAAAAAAATTATTTATTTTCTATGTTTGTAATTCTTCAAAACGTAACTGTCAAAATTTGCGTTCTTTCCAATGGTAAGGATGTTTACTATTTAAGTAGAAAGTGTACTATTTTTAGCTTGTTTCTAAAACAAGGAAAAACTGGAGTATCGATCAGGGATTAATGTCTTATTTTTAAACAACAAAACGAACAATGAAATCATGTTGAGCAGAAATCTATTCACAAGAACTATATAGGTATATACGTAGATATAAAGATAATTATTTCTTGACATCTGTATATTATAGTAGATTTAGTTAGGTGGCGATTTAAGGTCTGTTCTACTTTAATATGTATATATTTAAAACACTTCAAATCTTACATGTTTCGGCTATTACTGCCTTTTTCAAAGAATTTTAAATTATAAATGACAGTATATTAATGTCATATTTATATATATATCAAGTTGTCATTAATAAAATTCCATTATTCAATAAATACATTGAAGTTTAATAATAATAATTCATGCCTCAGCATTCCCCAACAGCTGCTGAGAAATGCTTCACATCTAAATTTTTAATGACGTTTATTCAAATCTACAGTCATGAGCAAAAGTATCACATATTTTTAATATTTGGTGCTACGTGAAAAGTTTTGTTTATTTATAACTATTTTTTGTCATAACATATATCCATATATGTATATACTTTTTTTTAATAATAAAAACTTAAATAAAACACATTACAGGTAAATAATCGAATCCTCGGTTACTAAAAAAAGGTTGGTATTGTAACATTTTGTTTATTGCGTTACTTCGGAGATAATTTTAGGTTATTGCTTTCTCAGACGTACTCAGACTGTGTTGACATAAACGTCTACTTAGTACTGTTACTAAAATGGAACATACGCCTAATTACAGCGAGCCGATAGCTAGTCAAGTTATTCCCTTATCTGAAATGGGTCTGAAGCAAATGCAAATATCGGAACGCTTGCGTATACACCAATCCACTGTTTGCCGTATTCTAAAACGATATAGGGAAGATTGTAGATTCAGCAGTCGGTACAAGGCCGACCGAGGTGTACAAGTGCAAGACAAAATCGTTTACTACAGATCACAGCTCTAATAGCTCGTCCTGCAACGGCGTCTGAACTTAATGAATATATTGCGGAAGCTATTGGGGCGAATGTAAGCAGATTTACTTTATCGAGACGGCTAAAGGAATATGGTTTAAAAGCAATAAAGCCTGCAATAGTTCCAGAATTGCTTCCATGGCACAGGGCAGAAAGGCGAAACTTTATTCAAGAACATTTACCGTGGACTGCCGAGCAATGGAGTAATGTGCTCTTTTGTGATGAAACACGGATTCAATTGTATCTTCCAGATGGACGTAACTTAGTGTACAGGCGAAGAAATGAACGTTTTGCATCATGTACTTGGTGAAAAATATTGCTTTTGGAGGAGGCTCAGTGATGTATTGGGCAGGTATAAGTTCAGAAGGACATACTGAGCTTGTCGAAGTCATTCAAAGAATGACAGGCGTTTGATGCTTACTGATGTTGAAATTGAGAGAGTGGTCTGGCCTGGAAAAAGTCCGGATTGTAATCCAATAGAACACGTATGGAACTACGTCAAGAGGAAAATTAAGAAGCGAAATCCGCCTCCAAGAACTCTGCAAGATCTACGAATAGCATATGAGGTAGAATGGCAACAAATTCCACAAGAGTATCTAAGAAATTAGATTTTTAGAATGGGAAAGCGTATGAAAGCTGTATTAGATGCTAGAGGAGGTAATACGCTCTTCTCCATGAGCTAATCGAAGATGACCCTGACAGAAGAATGCAGTTTTGTGCAACAATAATGGAAATAATCCAAATTTTTTAAACCACATTTTATTTTCGTATGAAGCCACTTTTTGTCTAAATGGGTTTGTAAACAGACACAACTCTCGTTACTGGTCCAGTGAAAATTCTCATTGGATGATGGAACACCATGCATGCAACACCAGCATCCACAAAAACTTAATGTCTGGCCTGGTCTTATTGGGCACCACATAATAGGTCCATACTTTATAGATGGAAATTTTACAGCAGATAGATATCTAAACCTATTGCGTGATCACATTGTGCCTGACATTGCACATTTATTTTCGGATGAAGATCGACAAGGAATGCCAAACTGCAATGTTTGGTTTTAGCAAGACGGCGCTCCACCTCATTATGGAGTTGATGTTTGCCTGTTTCGAATAACGTCTTTCCAGGTCGTTGGATAGGACGTCGAGGGCCTATTGAATGGCCTGCCAGGTTGCCTGATTTGAGTCCCCTAGATTTTTTCCTCTGGGGTCATTAAAAAATATTTAGAAAGAAAAACCCCAAAATTTGCAAGATTTGGCAGCTAGAATCAGACATGAAATTGAAGAAATCTGGCTACAAAATTCGTTGCGTAATTTTTGTGATAGATTAGGTTATTGTCAAGCTGCAAGGGTTCTTCAGTTTGAACATTTAATATTAGTTAAATATTATTTGAGTGAATAAAGTATTATGAGTATTTTTTCTAAAATTTAATTTCTAAAAAGCATATGAAAAAAATATCAAGTCATTTCAAGAAAAAAAAAGAGGAATAGAAATCAGCAAAGAAAACCATGGTTGCCATTTGCAAAAAAAAAAATAACGTTTCCATGGAAATGCGTTGACATACAGAAAACAACGAGTAGGCTAATAAATGGAGAATAATTAGTAAAAAAACTTTTATCAAAGACATTTTGTTATAAAGTTCATAATTACGGAAATAAACCGTCCATTCCATACTTTTGACTAACTCAGTATATCATTTAACGATAACGGTGATTATATTTTTTATTGCTAATAAAAGTTTAATTAGTTATGCCTAAAGACGGCAGACTATGTGCCCCAGCAGTGGCGTTGCGTGGAGAGTTTAGCAGAATAACAGTGCGCTTACTTAAAAATAAATATATCGAATCCCTATACAAAACGTTAAGAAAAAACATAAATAACTTTCCCAACATGTTTACATTGTTGCAAAAAAATGCGGATGTGCGCGATGAAAAAACTGCACCATAATATATGTTTCTGTATTAGTCTCGGAAAGGTTCGTACGTAGCGACGTATATATATATATGTTTATATACAGAGAAGGATTGTTCGACGCTGAGAGATGTTATATTTGCAAAGTTAAAGCGCTCTTTGTATCTGTACAACGGATCTTCAGTATTGGTAAAAAGTTGCCCTAATTTTGTAAAATCTACATTTTTATCTAATACACTGTTAAATTTTTCACGGACACAATCACTTTTTTCATCTTCAAGGATATGCAGCACTAGTTTTACGTGGTCAATAATTGCTAATGAGTCCGATAAGGACAGCGCAGTGTTCTGTAAATTTTTTATTGCGTTCAATATTGGAACGTAACTGTCGTAAATAATTTTCAAATTTGCTGCAACTTGAGGATTGTTAAGTTGAACCTGGCTGAGCCGTATTGCAGCTGCTTCTTTGGCATCTAGTTGTAAAATCACTGATTTAATTTTTTCAAAATGTTTATAATAATAAAATGCTGCTTCTAACCAAGTACCCCATCGTATAAGAATTGGTTGCGGCGGCTCGGGCATATCAGGACACAGCGAATGAAATAGCCGAATCCGTTTCAGAGATTTAAGAAAAACCGCTTTCGTTTGTCCTATCAGTTGATCCACATCAGGATAAGTTGTACGTATAGTGTTTGTTACAAGGTGTAAAGCGTGAAGCAAACATGTGACATGCAGCAGGTTTGGTTGAATCGTTTTGAGTAAGTTTGCCGTGGAACACATAACCTTGGCAGCATCGGTAACTAACATTAACACTTGCTTCGGTAAAATCTCAAATTTGTGTAGTGTTTCTATTAATACATCATATATCGCTCTGGCAGTACACCCTTGCATTCGTTTACAGGTTAGTAAATAAGGAGAAGGTCCTTGCGGAGTCAGCGTCCGTACTAGAATGGCTAGGATGGACTGTTTTTTAATATCTGTAGTTTCGTCTATTGTTAACCACGGTAATTTTTTTTTACCGTATTTTTCGTACAACTTACAATTTTCTCACGCACTGACCGTACGTAATTCCGTAGCGTACTTCTTACTGGTAATTTCCACGTAGGATTGTATTTCTTCCAAAACTGACGAAACATTGGGTGTTCCACTTTCTGCACTTCTGCATTCGTCAGTTTTGGAATAAATACAATCCTACGTGGAAATTACCAGCAAGAAGTACGCTACGGAATTACGTACCGTCAGTGCGTGAGAGAATTGTAAATTGTACGAAAAATACGGTAAAAAAAATTCCTGTGGTTAACAATAGACGAAACTACAGATATTAAAAAATAGTCCATCCTAGCCATTCTAGTACGGACGCTGACTCCGCAAGGACCTTCTCCTCCTTATTTACTAACCTGTAAACGAATGCAAGGGTGTACTGCCAGAGCGATATATGATGTATTAATAGAAACACTACACAAATTTGAGATTTTACTGAAGCAAGTGTTAATGTTAGTTACCGATGCTGCCAAGGTTATGTGTTCCACGGCAAACTTACTCAAAACGATTCAACCAAACCTGCTGCATGTTACATGTTTGCTTCACGCTTTACACCTTGTAACAAACACTATACGTACAACTTATCCGATGTGGATCAACTGATAGGACAAACGAAATCGGTTTTTCTTAAATCTCCGAAACGGATTCGGCTATTTCATTCGCTGTCTCCTGATATACCCGAGCCGCCGCAACCAATTCTTATACGATGGGGTACTTGGTTAGAAGCAGCATTTTATTATTATAAACATTTTGAAAAAATTAAATCAGTGATTTTACAACTAGATGCCAAAGAAGCAGCTGCAATACGGCTCAGCCAGGTTCAATTTAACAATCCTCAAGTTGCAGCAAATTTAAAAATTATTTACGACAGTTACGTTCCAATACTGGATGCAATAAAAAATTTACAGAGCACTGCGCTGTCCTTATCGGACTCATTCGCAATTATTGACCACGTAAAACTAGTGCTGCATATCCTTGAAGATGAAAAAAGTGATTGTGTCCGTGAAAAATTTAACAGTGTATTAGATTAAAATGTAGATTTTACAAAATTAGGGCAACTTTTTACCAATACTGAAGATCCGTTGTACAGATACAAAGAGCGCTTTAACTATGCAAATATAACATCTCCCAACGTCGAACAATCCTTCTCTGTATATAAACATATATATACGTCGCTACGTACGAACCTTTCCGAGACTAATACAGAAACATATATTATGGTGCAGTTTTTTCATCGCGCACATCCGCATTTTTTTGCAACAATGTAAACATGTTGGGTAAGTTATTTATGTTTTTTCTTAACGTTTTGTATAGGGATTCGATATATTTATTTTTAAGTAAGCGCACTGTTATTCTGCTAAACTCTCCACGCAACGCCACTGCTGGGGCACATAGTCTGCCGTCTTTAGTTATGCCTTTGGAACTCTGTTTAGGTGCCCAATATTTAATGTTTAAATGTAATTAAAATGATAATGTCCGCTTAATAAAACTTATTTCTATTTCTTTCAGGTACATATTATGGTATCTACTAGCCCTTTCATCCTTGTGGTTTATATGCTTCCTGGCAACTGGTATTGCTTCAGAGGAACATCATTGGCCTCATCTATGTACTGTGCTTCTCATGGTGATAGTGTTTGTGCTATTAGTGTTCCTTACCACATACACGAATTTTTTTAATATACATTTACAAAGTATTTCGTTCTGCGTTTTCGTGTCGATATGTATATTTAATGTGATTTTCATAATTTTGACACCAAAACACCTGAAATCATTCTCGGACAAATTTTATTCCGTCGGGCATTTTTCGATTTGCACTGAAATTTTACTGTTGATATACACTATGCTACCATTAAGAATGTACATGTGCATTATTTTGAGCCTGTTATATTCCATCGCATTCGAATTATCTATTTGGTTAACAGGCCACCAAGAATACGATATGTTAACGATAACAGTGAGATACTTGGCACATATTTGCATTCATTTAATAGGTCTACATATTCTCATAATGACCAATGTTCGAATGAGAAATACTTTCATGAAAGTTGGCCATAGTTTACTAGTAAGACGGCAGTTAGAATCCGAAAAGAAATTAAAAGAAAATATGATCCATTCCTTAATGCCACCGGGTGTTGCAAATTGGTTGTTGAGTGACGACGAAAATTTTAAGAAGAACGGGATGGAACCAAGACATTCCGATACAGAAACTTCTGACATCACTAAAAGCCTTTTCAGGCCTTTCAATATGAACCGTATGGAAAACGTAAGTATTCTTTTTGCCGATATAGTCGGCTTTACGAAGATGTCTAGCAATAAAACGGCTGAGGAACTGGTGGAGATACTCAATAATTTATTTCAACGGTTCGATCTTCTGTGTAAATTTCACAATTGTGAAAAAATTTCAACGCTTGGTGATTGTTATTATTGTGTGTCTGGATGTCCGGATGCCGTTCCCGACCATGCAAAATGCTGTGTAGAAATGGGCCTCAGTATGATCCAAGCTATCAAGCAATTCGATCAGGAAAAAAACGAAGGGGTTAATATGAGGGTGGGTATTCATACAGGCACTATTTTGTGCGGAATCGTGGGAACAAGAAGATTTAAGTTCGACGTGTGGAGTAATGATGTCACGTTAGCGAATTCTATGGAATCCACGAGTAAACCCGGAATGGTTCACATTTCCGAAAAAACTAAGCAATTTCTTCCTGAAGAATATCTGCTTGAAGAGGGACCCCAAGTATCAGGTATGTCAATTTAATTATACCAATTATAGGGACTTACTAATTTATAAACAGTCTTAATAAGCTTATGTCAAATACCGTCTGTAAACGTGGTGACTTAATGGCGGAAACGTGAACGATACCCCACCAGTACACTAGATAAGAGAGATGGGAGGTTTATAGCACCAGGCGCCAGGCGTGTCTGTGCAGATACGTCGACGATAAATACGATAGAAATACGAGTATACGAGCCCCGTCCCGTTTCAATTGGCACACCTCTAAAATTTTTAGTAAGTAACATTTTAGAAGAAGAAATCCTGTTCATAAATATGTTAAAAGTTTTTTATTTTTCATCAAGAATTTTTGCCAACAATTACAAACTAGTTTACAACTTATTTCGAAAAAAAAAATCAATAATAATAATAATTATATATAAATAAACTTCAGACGAACAACCTTTGACAAACATTAACGAAACTTTACCATTGCGTTACATCGCCTTTAGCTTTGATAACGGCATGGATTCTCCTGGGCATTATATTTACAAGTTCTTGGCAATCTTGTGCCGTGAATCCATGCCATATTTCTCGAAGCCTGGTTTTCAATTCTCCCACTGATCTTGCAGGAGCTGCGCGCAAGGCCTTTTTCATTTGATGCCATAGAGTCTCTATGGGCGATAGGTCAGGGTTGCTTGAGACGCATTTTAACAATGGAATATTATTGTCCTTAAACCATTTTAATGCTGTTTTTGACGTATGACACGCAGCCCCGTCCTGCTGGAGTATAAAATCATCCCCGGAATTCAAAGTTTTTCCATCGTTGGTAACAAACATTCCTTAAGAATGGTTAAATATTTATCGGTATTGACAATACCATCTATAAAATATAACCGCCCGACACCTTTTGCCGACATCGACCCCCACACTATAACGGATGCCGGAAATTTTACTTTTCGTTTCAGACAATCTGGACGAAATGTCTCATGTCTTTCACGGAGGACTCGACTCCGACTGTCACCTATACAGACTTCAAATCGGGACTCATCACTCCAATGTATTTTGTTCCACTGTTTCAAGTCCCAATTACTATGGTCTCTGGCCCATTTCAATCTATTTTTCTTTTGTGTTGAGGTCAATAAAGGTTTTTCTTTGGCCTAGAGAAAAAGATATTTAACAAAACAAAATTAGTATTTCAAAAGTGTCACCTTGTACGACCCAAATCCAAGTTTCTTAGCTTCTCTGTGACATGTGGATCTTGATACACGTCTTCCTACAGCATCACTCCATAGTACACTCAACTGGCCATAATTAGCACGCCTATTTTGTTTTATTATTCGTTTCAAAGCTCTTCTGTCGTTATCAGTGAGTTTGCTTTTCTTTGTATTACGGGGTTTTGGGGTCACTGAACTGTTTTTCTTGTAAAATTTTATTACATTTCTAACACTGTTACCTTGATATATCCAACAATTTTCCAATTTCAGAATATGAATTCCCTTCATTCGATAGTTTTACAATTATTGACCTAATTTCTTCATCAATTTCTTTACCTCTTGCCATTGTTTATTTAATTACAATAACTACAGCGTATAATAATAATATTTACTGCCCACAATATAACCTAACGATGAATTAATGGAAGTTTTGACATATCTTTCATAGCTATCTCGATTTTTACCAATTTTTATGTGTCAAGAATACATGAACAAATCAGACACAAATGGTTAACTGGTGAATTTTGTTTTTATCTAATATATTTTATTTGAAGTACATATTTAACATATATTGTCCAACGTTTAAGAGTGTTATCCTTTTATTTTTCAGTTAAAAAATTGTTAGTAACCGTTTTTCAAACATGTTTTGAGTAAAATTTAAAATGTTAGTAGGTGTGTCAATTGAAACGGGACGGGGCGCGTATACGTATGTGTATACCACACCTATTTCTGACCTATTCCTATAGCTTATCCAGTCAAATGTTACACTATACATTGAATAAACATATCGGGGAAGTAAAGGTACATACGCAATACCTATTTGTATACCACATTACCACATCTACTTCTGACCTATCCCTATTGCTTATCCAATCAAATGCTACACTATACATTGAATAAACATATCGGGGAAGTAAAGTTGGCGGGGACGCGTCTTGCGCAGCAGTGTCGTTAACTTACCACGTTTCCAGACGGTATAATATTTGTACGACATTAGTGAGAAATACAACCAACAGAAAATTATTAAATTTTTAAATATTAAATTTTAAGTAAATATTATTAACCCACTTAGGACCATTATTAGAAATATCAAGAAAAATGCAATTTTTTTTAAAGAATAAATGTTTATTTAGGTATTCATAACTAAATTAAGTTAAAAAAAAGACAAAACATTGATTTATATATTTTTTTTGCAAAATATTCACAAAAAATATTGCAATAATCAGTTATGGTAGTCTTTGAAGCATTGTGCATTAATGGAACTCCACATTTATTCTCAAAAAAAGTTATAAAACTATTTACCACAATTAATAATCGTTGTCGTCATCAGTAGGTAAAACCACTAAGCAAAGTGTTGCCCATGGAGCACAGGAAAGCTGACATACAGAATCGCACACAGCTTTACACGGCGTCCACGTATACACTGACTTTAAAGTGAATAACACAAACTAAAATTACGTCCACTTACCATTATTAAGAAAACAGCAATACCATGTGTATATTCTCAACGCCCTCAACTTTTTCTACTTCTTTTCTAAGAACGAAAAAAAACAACCGTATGTAATAGGCCCGTTGTCCGAGTTAAACGTATTCAATTTGTTTTTAACGATATGAATGCTTTCGTATGCGTCGAGATCTCTGGGGTAGTTGATGTTTTTCACAAGTTTTAACGCTTTTACCGAGACCTTGTGATCCCTGGCCAATGCATGGTTTGCGACGTTCGATTTTTCTGGTCTATTAAATTTAATATGTGATATGTGTTCTTTAAAACGGGTTCTTATTGAGCGTTTCGTTTGACCTATATATTTCAAATTACAATCGTCGCAATTAATTTCGTATACAGGCTGATTCATTTTCGGCCCTCACCATGGGGATCTCGCTTATTATTGGAGATAGCGTATAGGTTTAAATTTGGCAAAGTTGTTAAATTTTGTGTTTGTTATAAATCCGTAAAGAAAATAGACCTGTGACAAATGACCTTCGTTATTAAAAAAAAAAACGCGAAAATCCCATTTTCTTCTTTTACCTGTAGCACCGACAATTGGCCTTGTAGAGAAAATATAAAAACACATTCTTGTGGCCATTTCTAAACCTCTATCCAGTGGTGTACTCTAAATTTTTATACGACGTTTCGTTTCTTTCTGGCCATCATCAACTATCTAATTTCTTATAGGGGCCATATTGGATTTAGACATCTTCAGAAAGAGTTTTTTTTTCTGATTTCAACCATGTACCACATGCTGACTAAAGTTTTTGAGATTAGGTTTTATTTGAAAGAATAAATTATAAGATTAAATAAGGTAGCCATGGAATTTCAATCTGTCAAACATTTCATTTATTGTTCATTAATAATACAAAAATGTCATACACTAACGAAGAGAAACGAGATATGATAAGTATTTTTTATTCTTCGAACCGAAATTCAACAGTAGCGAGTACAAGATATCTACAATTATATCCAGAACGACAACAGCCTCATCGTACCATTTTTCTAGATGTCGACAGAAATTTGGTCGAGAATGGATCGTTTACTAAGCCGCGTAATGGTCAAGACAACAGGAATTTAAATGAAAATCGACAAGATATTTTACAAATGGTGAATTAAAAGCGTGTTTTCAAATTTCATGTTAACCTTGTATTTTTATAGATAAATAATAATCTATCAATTTCTACACGCGAAGTAGCGTCAGAATTAAATTTGTGCCAGTCCAGAGTTTGGAGAACTTTACATAAAAGTAGGTTTAAACCATACATGATCCATGTTAGTCACTCTTTACTGCCTGGAGATAATTTGAGAAGGCTAGAATATTGTAATTGGTTAATGGGAAGGATAGAAAATGACGAAAATTTTTTAAGCAAAATCATCTGGTCAGATGAAACAAAATTTACAAATTCTGGAATGGTCAACAGAAATACGGAGTACTATTGGGCAGTACAAAATCCCCGACAAAACAGGGCTAGAAGACCACAACATCGTTTTGGAATAAACGTTTGGATGGGTATTTTGGCAAATCGTCTCTTAGGACCAGTTATGTATTAAATGGAGAAAGATATTTAAACATTTTACGTACATACGTATTTGACTATCTTGACGACAATATCCCATTAAATCAATTACAATATTTATGGTGGCAACAAGATAGCGCACCAGCACACAATGCAGCTGTTGTTAGAAATTTCTTAAATCAAGAGTTTGCAAACCGTTGGATTGGAAATAGGGGAGTTGTAGAATGGCCTGCGAGATCACCTGATTTAAGTCCCCTAGATTTTTTTTTATGGGAATATGTTAAAAATAATATTATAAATTAGATGCGCCACAAAACATTGAAGAATTACGAGACAGACTTCAGAATGCCTTCGATGCAGTTCCTAGAAGAACTATACAAAGGGCAGTACCAAATGCTAGAAGGCGTGCCCAATTGTGCATTACCGAAGATGGCCAGATAATTGAACATTTACTGTAATTGTTTATTGTTTACTTTTCTATGCATTTTTATTAATGTTTTTGTTATCTTGTACTCGCTATTGTTGAATTTCGTTTCGAAGAATAAAAAATACTTATCATATCTCGTTTCTCTTCGTTAGTGTATGACATTTTTGTATTATTAATGAACAATAAATGAAATTTTTGACAGATTGAAATTCCAAAGGCTACCTTATTTAATCTTATAATTTATTCTTTCAAATAAAACCTAATGTCAAAAACTATAGTCAGCATGTGGAACATGGTTGAAATCAGAAAAAAAAACTCTTTCTGAAGATGTCTAAATCCAATATGGCGCCTATAAGAAATTAGATAGTTGATGATGGCCAGAAAGAAACGAAACGTCGTATATAAATTTAGAGTGCACCACTGGATAGAGGTTTAGAAATGGCCACAAGGATGTGTTTTTATTTTTTCTCTACAAGGCCAAATGTCGGTGCTACAGGTAAAAGAAGAAAATGGGGTTTTCGCGTTTTTTTTTTAAATAACGAAGGTCATTTGTCACAGATCTATTTTCTTTACGGATTTATAACAAACACAAAATTTAACAACTTTGCCAAATTTAAACCTATACTCTATCTCCAATAATAAGAGAGATCCCCATGGTGAGGGCCGAAAATGGATCAGCCTGTATACCTGATTTCAAATTCAAATTAACTTTATCATTGGTATTACCTCGGAGACTTTTGATGGTGTTTTCGGACCGAAACGCATCTTGGTGACCTTGTTCTTCAACAAGTCCATTAATATTTTTCGTTATTGCATGGTATGGTAAACACATGTATAGCAAACGCCAATTAAGTTGGCGCGAGGAGGGGTAAGTTCGCGCAGGATTAGAAGTAGTAGGGAGATTTGTATTTGGTTTTACATCAAATGTCGATAATTCTAACCTCTAAGCGTGTATCACTAGTAAAGAAATTATGTTCCGTCAAACGTCAATGACAAATGTATTCTGACAATTACTTGAGTAGTGGGGGTGGACGTTTTTAAAATCGGCTTCTGCGCATCCCCTCCTCGCGCCAACTTAATTGGCGTTTGCTATACTTTTTCTCCTGGTTACGTTGAGATATCAAACTTGTAGATTCGCGAATTGTCTTTTTTAAATTCGTTTTTCTAATTAATTTATTTATTAATTATTTCTATGTCAAAGCCATTATACCTCCCGAAGTTTTGAATAAATCTAATTCTATTTCGTATCTCTCTTTTGTTAACAGAAAGTTTAATAATCGATCGACTAAGAAATTAACAGAAGCTGTCTTATGTTGAAAAATATGATTTGAATCCGCGGTGATGAATCTATTGACATTAATTTCTTTCCGGAAAATATCCATATCTATTTTATGCTTATTTCTAATTACTAATGTATCTAAAAATGGCATCCTATCATTGTTTTCCTTTTCCACCGTGAATTTAATAGTCCGAAATTTCAAATTTAACTGTTTAACGAACACGTCCACTTCACATTTCCGTGTATCAAAAATCGCGAAAATGTCGTCTACGTACCTGATCCAGACTCTTGGAAAATATTTAACGTTATTTTTAAATTCTACTTCAAATTGACTTATAAATAAATTAGCTATGAAAGGAAATAAACAATTACCCATTGTTATGCCTTGTTTCTGTTCGCAAATTTTTTCTCCAACTTGGAAACGGTTTTGCGCCATGTTCGTTAAACAGTTAAATTTGAAATTTCCGACTATTAAATTTCTCTGTGCGAGTGTTGGTATATTGGTTCCCAGCAGGCAATAAATAGAAGGTTGGTACTTAATGCTTGTTATCAATACGAAAATTGGTATCCAAACCCGCAAGGGACGTTGTTAAATTGGTTTACATTAATATAATATATTTACATCTTTCCCAAAACTAAATTTTAATATGTCGCAACAGAAGATTCTCTTTTCCCGCCTTCCCCGTGGGCTCAGAACTTAGCTGAATTTACACGCACTAAATCTTTTCAATACATCGTTTTATAAAGCGCACCCAACATTTTCATTTTTTTTGAAAAACTTTAAAGACTTTCAAGTGGAAGCTTATGTAAAATTGCAAAGTGTGGTGAATGTCACGACTAAAAAATTAAAACACTGCCAAAAGTTTATAGCAAGAATGATAGAATGTTATTCAACAAATGAAATTAGTCGATTACAATTTATTAAATGTGTTTCTTTTCACTGTTCTTTTAATAAAGATTAATAACAATTACAAGACTTTGTGCAAAAACATTTGGGCTCTGTTATGGCATGAAAGGAGCCTCCAAGAAGATTTCAAACACAAACGACAACCTCAGCAATCGGGTGTCCTTAACATGGGTACGTGCATTAAGTACGTGTTGGGATGGACAAATTTCACGACTCCATTACCGCATACAGTCGACTCATAAAAGACTGCACGCAAGAAAACTGACTGTTACGACTGTTTGGTGATTGTGATGTTGAAATCAGTCAATGAGCAATAGGGGGGAGTGAAAATGAACAAAAAATTTTTTTTTTTATTTTGAAAACTCCTGTATTGTTCATTGATGACCCTATTAGAAAGCACTATTTATGCAAAATAACAAGACTCTGCGACTTTATTTCGAGGTGGCGCATGAAGGGTGAAGTTTGAAAAAAACCTAATTTACATAAAGGCAGAAAAGTACAATTTAAAAATCTTTTTTATCTACCATTAAATAAAACTGTTGGCAACACTTAAGTTTATTGCTCAAAAACAAAGTTAGGGGATTCCCATGCATAAAATAAAGTATCATTTTAAACAGTTTCTTTCAGTTTCTTCATAGTATTTAGAAGTGCAACGTGTTAAAAAAGTTTATAAAACTTAATCAAACGTAAAATTTTCGTTACCAAAAGTTAAAACGTGATTGCTTAGGGAAGATTTAAAATGCCTAAAACTAGGAAAGATTTGTGTTGCTCTGTATTTGGAAAACCAATTACATTAAGTGCTAATGTGTTGCCTACGCATTGTGATATTATTAAATATTACCTGTGGCTAAAAAATGATATGCTTGAATTGTACAACCGAAAAGATCCTTCAATTAAGTGCATATGTGAAATAATTGCTACTGATATTGAACAAATATGGAAAAAGGCATCGATTCCTATAATAAGTCATCAACAAATCTTAGCAAGATTGATTTCCTATTACAACAATTACAAAAATATGAAGAAACTGCGCAGTGAAGTAAAAAAACAAAATTTCTTAAAGGAATCTCAAAAACAATTATTTGACATCGCAACCTGTAAGTGCGCGTCCAGAAACATATGTAAATATGTGACAAAAATACCTCCAGCAGAGGAAAAGTTTTTAAAGGACCAACGAAATGACCGTAGAATGTATATTGGCTGTGTGGATAGGTTGACAACAAAATCGATACGACGCAATGAAGTTCGAAAGAGAAAATATGATCAATTCGTTCAAAAAAACATGACTTCAAGTACTTCTTCGTCTATGTCAGAATTACATCGGTCATGCAGTAGCACTTCAAGTGAAACATCAGAATCAGAGCAAGATGATTTTTACTTTAATGAAGGAAAAAGAAAAGTTCACAAAAGAGAAAATCAAAAGGGAAATAAGCAGATGAGACAAAGGTTGCAAACTCTTGCTACAGCTTGTGACAGGACTGGAGTTTCAGATCGATCTGAAGCATTTGTTGTAAACGCAGTAATGGTTGATTTAAACATTATAGATGCGGAAAACTCATCAAGCGTAATGGATCGTAGTAAAATACGTCGAGAAAGGAAAACAGTTCGAAAGCAGTTGACCTCTATTAGCAATGAAAAACCTCTGACTTCTATTTATTTTGATGGTCGTAAAGACAAAACTTTAATTATAACTTCAAAAGAAAATAAGTCACAGCGTAAGACTATTACCGAAGAACATATTTCAATGGTATCTGAGCCAAATTCTGAATATATTGGACATTTCACAATAGATTCAGGAAAAGCAGCTAATATTATGAGGAATATTGTCGCCTTATTAGATAAAAAGTATAAATGTAATTCATCTTTGGTGGCAATCGGATGTGATGGAACGGCTGTCAACATAGGGTATAAAAATGGAGTCATTGCCTTATTGGAAACACATTTAAAAAGACCATTGCAATGGTTTGTGTGCTTATTACACGCAAATGAATTGCCACTGCAGCATTTGTTTTTAAGTCTTGATGGAAACAGCAGGTCCTAATAGCTTTTCTGGAGCTATAGGTAAAAACCTCCTCAAGTGCCTTGATTTTAAGTTACAAGCTTTTGAAGCGTTTCCTGCAGAATTGCCGGATATTGATATAAAGATGCTAAACACTGATCAAAAATATCTTTACGAGATTTGTTCTTCCATTTCGTCTGGTTTAGTTTCACCAAGTTTAGCTGAAAGAGACCCTGGGAAATTAGCACACTCTCGCTGGCTAACATGCGCCAATAGGATTCTTCGCTTATACATTGGAATGGCTACACCACCAGAAAACCTTAAGCAACTAGCACTTTTCATTATGAAAGTATACGCGCCAACATGGTTTGACATAAGGTCAAAGCCATCTTGTAACCATGGTCCAGTTCATGTTTTCAACATGGTCAAGAGAAGTTTATATTTAAGAGATTACCTTAAGAGTATTGTTTTAAAAACTATAAACAGAAATTCATTCTTCGCACACCCAGAAAATATGCTGTTGGCCATGCTTCAAGATGATACTTCAAAAATTAGAGAATTGGCTCTCCGAAGAGTATTAGAAGCAAGAAAAGAAAATGTGTGTATTAAAAGCAAGAAAGTTCGCGAGTTCCGCCTTCCACAACTTCAAGTAAATGCGACGAATTACTATGAGTTAATAAATTGGTCGAATGTGAGAATAACTGAACCACCAATGACTATGAAATATTCTAATACAGAAATTTCGAACCTGATTCGTTCGGGAAATAATTTCAGTCAATTTGGGATGTTTCCTTGTCATACCCAAGCAATGGAGAGGTGTGTCAAGCTCGCCACTGAAGCTTCAATATCTGTTTGTGGATCAGAAGCAAGAGACGGTTTCATTCGCTCTAGAATTAAAGCAAGGCAAGACATACCACTGTTTGAGTCGAAATCTCAATTTTTTCAACAACGAGATCCTTTACAATTTTCTAACGAATGATTTTTGTTTTTATATTAAATATTCTTTATGTAAGTAAATAAAAGACTGTAACTGTTTGAATTTATTGAATAAAAACAAATTTAAACCACACTGTTTACTTTTTTATAAATGATAAAGTTCCACAAATTAAAGTCTTGTGCGCCACCTCAAGACGTTGACCTAGGAAGATAAGATTTTTTCTCTGCATTTTTAAGTACTTAGAGCATCGATGTTTAATACAGGAAAAACTAAATTAAAAAAAAAATTTTTCGCTCCACCCTAATGAGGAATGCTTTTTTGAGTTTTTTTCCATGCTGTCTTTTATGACTTGTTATATGCGGGAAGGGAGTCGTTGTGAAATTTGTCTATTCCAGAATCATGCAGTGGCGAGTCCGTATCAGGTCATTGTTATGCTCGACGTTGTGGTGATAATACGTAATACGTTTGAATTATAACCAAATGTGATACAGTATGTATAATTGAATATTAATTTATCTATGGGGTGTGATTAACCGTTTGACCTTCAGGAACCCAGTTAAGGTACACAATCCTATGGATATAAAAAAAACAGTTATCATAGCTTTGAATTTTGATTTTGTCATTCGCTTTTTTTAGTTCTCAGTGAAGTTGAGCTCTTCCATTGCATTGATTGACGCTTAGTTTCTCGATCGTAGGTGAAAAAACAAGATTCATCACCTGTTATCACTCTTCAAGAAGTTTGGGCCATTTTCAATGACCTCACTTAAAGTTAAGTAGAAATACTACTCACTTCTTTTTGTTTGATTGTGAGAATTTTTGGCACCATTTTCACATACATTTTATGCATGTTTAAATGTAAAATTTGCCTTATGCATTCTTTGTCAATTTCTACAGTTTCGGCAATCGCACGAACAGTTAGCCGCCGGTCAGATCGGATTATATTACTGATTTTTTAAATATTTTCATCCGTATTTGATGTGGCAGGACGACCCGGACGTGCTTCATCTTCAACGTCTTTTCGGTCGTTTTGGTAACGCTTAAACCACTCAAAAACCCGCGCGCGTGACAAACATTCATGGCCATATACTTCTTTCAATGAAGGATTGCTACCGTACCGCGCGCAGGCGCAGTCTTGGCGCAATGAAGATGGTCGGGAAAAGTCGAGATCGGTAATCGTAACGCACAATGACGCAGTAACGATACAGGCTTCCAATTAACAGTCCTACACACCCCCTTTCGAATTCGCTGATAGCGTAAAAATTACCAGAAATTAGGGTACAGTGCGGCCTTTATTTCGGTTACGGAGTAGAGTCCTAGATGGCGCAGGGATCACAAAAGAAAATAACGAATGTAAAAATGTCGTGTCGAATATGTAAACCTCGTCCGAACAATTTTTGTTATATTTTGTATGTGGGCAATATATTTCTGGGGAAAATGTCGGAGAAAAAGTTTATTTGCATTATAGTATACCTATGCTTTGGAGGCCGATATAAATGGACTTTTAGTAACTCAGGGAGAGTTAAGTGATTTAATCCGAGATATGAATCTATCAAAATAACATGCAAAGCTTTTAGCGTCGCGCCTACAGCAATGGAACCATCTAGCTAAAGGAACCAAAGTTATTAGAAGCAGGAGTAAGCCATTTGCTAAATATTTTGAGAAAGGGAATCTATTTGTTTTTGTAAGGACATCTCGAGTTTATTTGGTGAAATGAGGCAACCATATGATGCAAATGAGTGGCGCTTGTTCATTGACAGTAGCAAATATAGTTTGCAGGCTCCTCCATATTGGAAATGAAAAGCCATCGATTCCAATTGGTCCATGCTATTCAACCTAAAGGAAACATATATTCCGATGAGTGCATTGCTTAAAGTTATCAACCATGAACAGCACAAGTGGAAGGTGTGCAGAGATTGGTTTATTGACTGGTTTACAAGGTGGTTTCACCAAATATTTTTGTTTTTTGTGCATGTGGGACAGTCGTGCGACTGCACATCAGTACATTAGAGAAACATGGCCTGCCAGATAGATCTATTCACCGGGCTTAGAAAACATTAGAAATCAACCGTTAGTCGATCACAAAAGTGTGTTCTTTTCACCGCTTCGTATCAAGCTTGGCCTTGTGATAATTTTGTAAAAGCATTGGATATAAACGGTTTTGCATTTAAACATTTAACGACCACATTTAAACAACTTTCGTATGCGAAAATTAGAGAAAACATATTTGTGGGCCCTCAAATTAGGAAACTACTTAATGACAGAGAGTTTGAGAAGTTGCTATTACCAATGGAAACTCAGATTAGTCATTATTTCGACGTATTGTTGACACTTATATTCCCACCTTGCCTTCATTTCCAGAGAACTTGGGCGCAACAGGTGAACGCTTTTATCGAGATTTACTGAAAATTGAGAAGCATTACCAAGGATATTGGGATGAAAATATGCTCGGGGACTATTGCTGGATATTAATACGTGAAACCGACCCAAAGTCATATAAAAAACAAACATTCAATGTTCAACATTTCTAAATTGGGAAGGCATGTACTGATGAGTTCATAGCAGAACGAAACACGTATCTGCATGTCTGGATAGAAATTTTCACACAAATATGTACTTTTATTATATTCTTTACACGCGATTTTTAATAATATTCTTGATATTGTTAAAAATGTTTTTGTTTTATACAAAAAGTAGTTGCTCCAAATTCACAATGCAAATACATACAATACAGATTTAAATTCGTCATTGTCGTTAAATGAATTTATCTGAATAATAGTTTAACAAAAAAAACAAATAGGTTTAATGCTCAATACGTACTAAATTGGAATAGAGAACAGAGAATTTCCCGCTTTGGAGTTTTCCTCCATTTTTTAGGATTATCTTTTATGTACAATATGTGGATAATCCTTCTTATTTAAAGTTAAGGCATTAAACTGTTGTCAGGTTATTTTTTTAGTAGGCATCTGTTTCCTTTACTTCGTCCTTGGATAACTAATTGTCATGTTTCGTGATATTTCAACTTTATTGGCTTAGATCCCGTATTATAGTCTACATTTTGTTTTATCGTTGCATAATCGTTTAGTTAGAATCCAAGGTTTTACACTATTCGTAAAAGTAATTTGTCCATCTTTCTCGTTTTATAAAATACCTAACGTTTTTTGCAGATAATATAAATACGTAGATTTTAAATAAAAGATTAGTCATCTACTTATGTGGGTGGGACCTTATTCTTGGTCCGGCAAAAGTATAGAATAATGCCCTTATTTATTTCAATACTTTTCTAATCTAAATTTTATTCAAATAAGAGTTCTTTAAATTATAATTTGCCGTGTTTTGGTTGCGTTTCCGTGGTGTTATTTTTTACGGGGTCGTTGCTATGGCAGCCAACTCTTGTTTTTTTAAATAGTACCGTATGTTTTTTATGCTATTTTAGCAATCTACACATATTTATACATCCGCCCGTATAAAATTTGTAATGGATTACATAAAAAAAAATTCAATAAAATTAGTAGTTTCTTATAACAAAATGACAGCAATAATACACAATCAAAACTAGAGACCGGGCACGAGAGGTTTGATGACTCATCGCCCACTGGCGTACTATTGAACATTTGTATTTTTTATGTTTTTAATTTTATTTATATAATACTTATAATAATAAAACGGGTATATATACGACTACAAAATACGAAATACATTTTTATTAGTTCATTTTGTAGTTCAAGTTGAGTAAAGGAGTATTTATATTTACTAGCAATACTTACTCAAGGTTCTCTTCTGTAAAATTTATTCTCTTTGAATGAAATATATCCTCGTAAATAGAAAACGTCCTTTCTACATCGCGACTGGTTATAGGTGCATACTGGAAATATTCTTTTATTTCCGCGTATTTTTCAGTTAGATGTTGTGGCATTGTCCCCATACGCAATTGCCGCAATGTTATTAAATCTGGATTTCTATTAAACACTGCGTCTAAATTTTTCCGAAGGCCACATCCGAAATCACTTGGAATACTTTTCAAATTATTAATAGCCACATCTAATGTCGTTAAACCATCATTTAATTTGAGATTTCGATTTTCTAAATAAGTGATTAGTTTTGGCAAATTTCCAAAGTGTTCCTGAAGAAAGTACAACTGATTTTTTAAATGTGGAGTTTGTGTTAGTTCCTTGCACTCAGAAATACTCCCATCATCGTCATTTAAACATGCAACGAAATTTTGTAAACTGTCGAAATTCTCTGCATAAAAACTAATAGCTTCCAGCCATGTCCCCCATCTAGTTATTACTGGAGAGGGAGGCAGTGACAAAGATGGAAATTTTTCCCTGTAAAGAGCTACTCTCAATGGTGCTTTTCTGAAAACTTTTTTAAAAGCAGATACAAGTCTATCAACTTCTGGAAAGGTATCTGATATATTCACAGATTCTGTGGAGAGCATGTGCTACACAAGTAATATGCAGCATATTAGGATATGTTTGCTTTAATAGTCTGCCTGTTTTTAACATATATGCAGCACTGTCACTTACAAATAAAAGTACTTTTTCTTTGTACCTGTCGTCCGAATGAAGTATTTTTTGAATATTCTCGTTAATGGTTTTAGCAACTGTTTCCGCATCAACTGTATTTATAACTTTTATTGCACAGAGTTCTTCGTTAAAATTGTCAGATTCCAACGGTTCCAATTTCTGTGCATGTGTTTGCGATGCTAAGTAACGTCGTACGTGCGATTTCATGGAATTTTTTAACGATATTTTACAGATCACTGACAATTGACATACAATCAGTATGACCGTCAATCCAATGTTTTATGATGCCGTTCTCGACGTTGTTCCATATCATATCTGAAAAAGTACCTTAAACAATGCTCTAGATCTAAATAAATGAAAACTAAAAATGTCTGCGTAAGTTATTGAAACTGAACGAAATTCAATACACACTTACGTCGAAATAATTGTAGATTGTAGTGGAGAAGTAGATTCAATCAAACGATATTAAACAGGATCTATCACAAAAATTACGATGTAATTAACAGTTAAAACTATTAAACCAAGAAACTAACTCACATCACTTTATTTATCTTACGAAATATAATTTAAATATACTAAATTATTAAAATTCCACACGCTTCTATCTACGCCCATGAAAACAGAAATTTAACTGTAAATATCCAACAAAAAACGTCGCAATTCTCAATGAAAACAGATGTGCGTGCTAGCCAGATCAATAGTGCATTCAATAACTGCGTGATGTACTTACAGATGTTGTAGACTATTTATATCGTCATTTCAACCCGATGTGTCCGGTCTCCGATCATAACTATGAATACAAATCAACGTTTATAACTAAAAACAACTGAATATAAATGCCCCTCTTGGTCTAATGCACCGGTTCGGTAAAACATTATTCAGATAATTTCTGACCTCTAAACCAAAGTGTGGAGGAGCCCCGTCTTGTTGAAATCACAGGTTTTTGTTATTAGGGTAAATGGTTTATAATGTCGAAACTACGTTTTGAGTCAATAAATTTAAATATTTCTCTATTGTTAACGTGTCATCTATAAAAAATGGTCCAATAATATTATCATTCATAATTCTTGTCCAAACATTCACTTTTTGGGCCGTTGAGTGTGAGCTTCTATTAGCCATTTAGGGGTTTTCTGAGCCCAATATCGGCAATTATGTCTGTTAACATATCCATTTAACACAAATGTGGTTTCGTCAGAAAACAAAATGTTATTTCCGAAATCTGGATTTCGTTACAATGCATCTCTTTCACAAAATTGCAGCCTTCTATCGAAATCATCTGCCGTGAATTCTTCGACTAATTGAACTTTGTATGGATGAAATTTCGCTCTTTTAAGCACTCTACGAACAGATCGTTCAGAAATATCGTAGTCACGTTGTAGATCATTGCACGATGTCCAGGTCGTTCGTTCACTGCCAACAAAATATTTAATGCCAACCAAACCGGTAGCAGTTTTTGGTCTTCCCGTCTTTGACTTTTTCTTTATGCTTCCGGCGTTTGCGTATTTTTTAATTAATTTAGAAACACAAGACTGTGTAATAGGAACACGGTTAGGATAGACATTATTGAATAATATGCATATTTTTTTCCTGTGAAAAATTCGAATAAAATAGCGTCGTAAAGTGTAGAAAGCATATTTACATTTACATTACTTCGCGAAAATGCAATAAATATTTGTACAACTGTCGTACTACGGGCAAGATATATATCATCTGTTTTCTTGATGTAACTCAAGGCATCCCCACAAAAGTTTCGAATTCACGCCTTTAATAGCTTAGTGGTAAAGCAATGGTCTGGCAAGCCAACGGTCGTGGGTTCGAATCCTACTTAAGGGCGAATTTTTTTTATATGAAAAATTCGAATAAAATAGCGTCGGAAGTGTAGAAAGCATATTTACAATATGCATACTTCTTCTTGTGTTCGTTTTAGATCACCATATCCTACCATGATTATTATCTGTGTATTTTCAAAATCGAAATGGTGATCGCGTTGTAGTTTGTGTGTAAATTAAAGAGGAAATTAAAGAAATGATTAGTATTAAACAGGAAAAAAATTCAATTAACAACAGAAGTAATATAAAAAATTTAGGCAGTATATACTATAATTTAATTATGTAACGATCTGCAATTTACCATTATAATATATGTTGCTGTTATATAATTATATATCTTATATATATATATATATATATATATTGTTTTTTTTTTAAGTAAAACCAGACCTTAAATCGCCAACAAATTGAATTTACCATAACATACAAAGGTCACCAAATAATATTTTTATATATATATATATATATATATATATATATATATATATTGGCCAATAGTTTACTCAGAACTAATAATACGATAACTGGGTTATTCGGGAGGAACAGACGAAACTCCAGGTATTATGCACGCGAAAATAATGTCAAAAATTCAAATGTTGTTATAGGTCGGTTAATATCTGAAGGCACCCAGTATGCGCCAAGCTTGGCAAAAATATGTCTGTCTCTTTCGTTTCATGCTGCATTCTCCGTTTTTGTCTTAAAATTATTATCCAGGCAAGTGCCATCAGATGTTAACCGAACTATATCCGATTTTTATTTTGTTGTTAAGTTATAGCGTAATTAAAAATAAACATATTTTCATAACATTTTGGTAACCACAGCGTTCTTATAATAAATTAATAAATGCCGCTTTTGCTTCGTCTACGAAGCGCGCCTGTTGCTTTCTTGATTGACCCATGTCTTTGTTTAAAATCGGCTGCAGCCTTTCTAATACGTTGAATTAGTGTATCCCGAGTATCCATTTTTACTTTGAACACTTCATCTTTGTACCAGTTCCATAAACAATGATCTAGTGCTGTGAGGTTGGAGATCTTGGAGGCCAACTAATAGGAAGACCGCGACCAATCCAATGCCCAGGAAACCTTCCGTTCAAGTGTTGCTTGACCCGATAAGCACAATATGCAGAATATCCATTGTGCTGGCAGTACATTTGCATTTTGAAGTTTAAAAGAGATTGCCTTACTTTCCAGTGTTTCTAAGATATTTGAACATGCAATGCTTTACAGACTTACATAATTTTTGGAGAAGCATAACATACTTTCAGTCTGCCAACATGGTTTTAGGAAAGACAAATCTACTTTTTCAGCGGTTACGCAATTCTATAACATAGTGGTGCACGCTTTGGAGAGTAAGGTATACTCCATAGGCATATTCTGTGATATAAGCCGCGCCTTCGACTGCTTGGATTACTAGAGATTCTAATGTCAAAATTAAAGAGCAGCAGCTTCTTGGCTGTAACCGTACTTACTAAATCACCAACAATACGTTGAAATATCAGTCAATGGTGATCATGCTGTTGATTAGGTTAGATCTCAGCTGACTAAGTTGCGTCTTGGTGTGGGTTCTGTCCTGAGATCAATTTTGTGTTGGTTGTCCATAAATATCCTTTCGATTTACTTTCAAAGTATAGTGATATATGCTGACGATACTTCTATTATTATTTCGGATAACAGACGCGACATTCAAAATACAGCATCTGATTGTTTAAAAATTCTTAGTGCTTGGTTCAACTCTAAAAAACTTTTTTTTAAATACAAGTAAAACTAACTTTTTTGTTTTCTACCCTCGACAGAAGACTCTGGATAGAGATTATAAACTTTGAATAAACAATACATATTTCCCTCGTCTGGATTCTGTCAATTTCCTAGGTCTAGAAATAGAAGAATACCTAACTTGGAACAGAACATGTGAAAGAATTGTTTTGAACTTGGACCAAAAATGTTTGCTTATTCGTAGTCTGACACATGAGTAGAGAACGGACACGCTTACCACATGACGCAAAGCCCAGTGCAGTACTGGCGAAAGGCTGTATTTCTAAAATATTTAATTTTATTTATATAATTGGAAAACGAATGGGTGGTGATCTATAAAATTACGAAATACATATTTATTTGTTGAAAAGTTGTATTTATAAAGTTTTTAATTTTATTTATATAATTGGAAAACATACGGGTGGTGATCTATCTATCTAAAATTACGAAATACATATTTATTAATTAATTTTATTTATATAATTGGAAAACAAACGGGCGGTGATCTATAAAATTACGAAATACATATGTATTTGTTGAAAAGTTGTATTTTTTAGTTTCTAATTTTGTTTCTATAATTGGAACATTTTTATTTGTTCATTTTGTCGTTCAAGTTGATTAAAGGACTATTAATATTGACTAGCAATAGTTTCTCAAGGTTTTCTTCTGTCAATTTTGTTCTCTTTGAATTAAGTACATCCTTATAAATAGAAAACGTCCTTTCTACATCGCAACTGGTTATAGGTGCATACTGGAAATATTCTTTTATTTCTTCATATTTAGCCGTTGGATTTTGTGGAATTGTCTCCATACATAATTGCTGCAATGTAATTAAATCTGGATTTCTATTAAGAATTGCTTCAAACTTTTGCCGAAGGCCACATCCGAAGTCACTTGGAATACTTTTCAAATTATTAACAGCCACATCTAGTGTGGTTAATCCGTCATTTAATTTGAGATTTCTATTTGCAAAATAAGTGATTAGTTTTGGCAATTTTCCAAAGTGTTCGTGAAGAAAGTACAACTGATTTTTTAAATTTGGGATTTGTGTGAGCGCCTTGCACTCACCAATACTTCCGGCATCCTCCTTTAGCAGTGTTACGAAATGTTTTAGACTATCGAAATTCTCAGCATAATAACTAGTAGCTTCCAGCCATGTTCCCCATCTCGTTATTACTGGAGTGAGAGGCAGTGACAGAGATGGAAATTTTTCCCTGAAAAGAGCTACTCTCAATGGTGCTTTTCTGAAAACTTTTTTAAAAGCTGATACAAGTCTATCAACTTCTGGAAAAGTGTCTCTGATATATTCACAGATTCTGTGGAGAGCATGTGCTACACAAGTAATATGCAGCATACTAGGATATATTTTCTTCAATAGTCTGCCTGTTTTTAACATATACGCAGCACTATCACTGACAAATAAAAGTATTTTTTCTTTGTACGTGGCGTCCGAATGAAGCATTTTTTGCATATTCTCCTTAATGGTTTCAGCAACTGTTTCCGCATCAACTCTATTTATAACACTTGTTGCTATTACATATGAGTTATAGGGAATAGTTGGATGTAGTACACCAGCTACAATATTTACCACACAGCGTCCTAACATATCCACCGTTTCGTCGGCGCTTATCCATATGTATTGATTTAAAAGATGGCTTCTAATGCGTTCCACTGTTCTCGTATAGCACCTAGAAACATAATATTTGCGTAAAGTTGATTCATCAGGAACATTTCGACCAGTATATTTTTTCAGAAATATTTTTAAAGTGGGATTGCTACGTTTATTTAATGGAATATTAGCCGCCATAAAAGTTTTACAGAGTTCAGATGTGTTTGCGATCCTAAGTGACAAATTTTTGACGATATTTTACGGATTTTGTAATAAATTTCGGAATCACTGACAATGGACATACAATCAGTATGACCGTCAATCCAACTCGCCATTGTTTTACAATGCCGTTCTCGACATTCTTCCATATCATGTCTGAAAAAGTAACTTAAACAATGCTATAGATCTAAATAAATGAAAACTAAAAATGTGTGCGTAAGATATTGAAACTGAACGGAATTCAATGCACACTCTTACGTCGAAATAATTGGTAGAAATAGATTCAATCAAACGATATTAAACAGGATCTATCACAAAAATTACGATGTAATTAACAGTTAAAACTATGAAAACAAGAAACTTACTCACTGCACTTTATTTATCTTACGAAATATAAACTAATAAATAAAATACATTATAAAAACCCCGCTTCTATCTACGCTCATGAAAACACTTTAAAAAACACTATATTCTCCGAATACAATAGCTGAGTTGTCCATTGCTATCGTGCGAGACCAGGTGGCCGAGTAAGTCAAACAAATACTTCATTGAATTACGCCGGGATGTACTGTGCGACGTTATACACAATTCCAATTGCCGATTGCGTTTTATGGAAATTGCATCCGTTCTCTACACATGAGGCATAGATTATGAAAAATTTCATTTAGTAAAAGAATGGTGTTATGTCAGCGGAGTCGTGGAGGGCATTTCACGAATATAATTTTTCATATATAATTCCTGAGTTTTTTACTTTAAAATGATGCAATTCTAATTTACCCAATATTTCGAAACCCGGAATTCGGAAGTTCAATTTGGATCACTTTTTATATTTCATTTGTGAAAATAAGATTGAAGTAGAATTCCCAATAAGCATAACTTATAATACTATGAGCTATGAAATGCATTTATATTTGCGTTGTTATGTATATTATTTTAATTAAAAATATAACACAGCTTAGGGTTTAATTAAAAATCTAGAACGATAATCCAGAAATTCCAATGGTAGAACGTTTAACTCATTAAAATATATAAATATATGTGAGACTGGGCTGCCCTTATCAAGTATCTCAAGGATTGTCCTAGTTCATGTTCGAGAAAATTTTATGTTGCCAAGAGAAATATCCTGATATTAAAATACATTAAGATAATATATTCATCATTTTTTATACAGAGAAAAAATGCTTAATTCTAAATATTAGAAAAATTGTCACAGCATAACGTGACTGAATTTTTCCATATTATTATTATTTATTAATGCTATTTCTCCTATTTCTTTCTTAACCTTTAAGTATCGATTTCTTATTTCTGTGTACCGACATGTGGCCTCATAGATTGCTAATATGTTATAGCATATTTATACAATTTCTTTTGCCTTTGAATTCTATATTACTTAGAGTTTTCACTCACTGGTTTTTGTGGTGTACGAGGATGAATCGACGTGACTTTTCAATGAAATACATATTTTCGGAGAAAAAATACGAGGCGCTACCCAGAAATTCCCGGGATTTGATTGTGGCGCGCGAAGGGATGATAGTACAGCTCTATAGTGCTAGTTGGCGTGGGCTACGTTGACGAACAGTTTTTGTGTTTATACAGGCTGGTCCTTAATTTCTTCGAGAAATTTTAGGGTGCGATTCCTTGGGTAATCTCGAGAGAAATAGTTCCTATAAACATTTGTCCTAAAGTTTTCCGTTGTAGAGATACAGTCTGATTAATTTTTCACAAAAAAAATTTTTATTTCAAAAATTTAGAAATCGATTTAGGGAACTGTTATGTTGGTTGTCATGTTTACAGCATTTATTTGTACTTACGTAACTGTCATAAGTATTGTCAAACAATAATTAATTTGAAAGTTCGTACCTACAAATCTTTTTTTGTAATTATGGTGAATTATACAAATGCTGAAATGGCAGATATGCATTTTGTGTACGGTCTAGCTAATGGAAATAGTTATGAAGGAAGGCGTATTTACCAACAAAAATATCCTCGACGACTTGTACCTTGTGCGGAAACCTTCAGTAATATTCACCGTGGTCTAGCAGAAACTGGTACATTTGAGAGAAACAAAAATACTCCGGGAAGACCTCAAACTAAAAGAACACCCGATTTAGAGGAAGCTGTTCTGCAGATAATCGATGAACATCCAGAAACCAGTACAAGAAAGATTGGTGTAACGGTAAACGCAAGCCATCAAACCATCTTAAGGATATTACACGATCAACAATTATATCCTTTCCATATTCAGAAAGTACAGGCTCTTCTTCCGCGTGACTTTCCGCAACGCTTAGTCCTTTTTGATTGGTTCCGACAAAAAATTGCCCAAAATGCACAATTTCTAACCTACATTCTATTTACTGACAAGGCGAACTTCTCCAGAAATGGTATTAGGAATTTCCACAACAACCATTTATGGTCAGATGAAAATCCGCATGTCATAAGGGAGATGCACTTTCAAGAGCAATTTTCCTTAAATGTATGATAATTAATAATTATTTAATTGGTCCCTTTTTCCTTCCTATACGACTTAATGGTGCATCATATCGGCTATTTCTTGAAAACGAGTTGCCTGGCATTTTAGAAGATATTCCACTTTTGATCCGAAATGAACTTTGGTTTATGCATGACGGCGCCCCAGCACACTTTAGTTTACAAGCTAGGCAATTTTTAAATAGGACATATCAGAATAGATGGATAGGTCGAGGAGTGGAAGTTCCGAATCAGCCGTGGCCTCCAAGGTCACCTGATTTGAACCCTCTAGACTTTTTTCTGTGGGGACATTTAAAATCCCTTGTTTATACTTCGCCAATTCAAGATCTCGATGACCTAAGAAATCGCATAATTGTTGAATGCGAAACAATTCGAAACACTCCCGGACTTCTTCAGCGTGTGAGTATGCAATTGAATAGGAGGATAGAAGCCTGCATATTAGCTGTTGGTGGTCATTTTCAACAGTACCTTTAGGGTTTATTGTAACCGTTTCTTAAATTTTTGAAATAAAATTTTTTTTTTTTTTAAATTAAAAAGCCTGTATCTCTACAACCGAAAACTTTAGGACAAATGTTTATAGGAACTATTTCTCTCGAGATAACCCAAGGAATCGCACCCTAAAATTTCTCGACGAACTTAAGGACCACCCTGTATTTGTTGAACTGTTTTGGAGTTATTCTGTGACACTCCAATGTCTGATGTGAAAGAACAAAGAACATGCTTCAAACATGGTAAAACAGCAGCGAAAACTCTGAAAATGCTTAAACAATCGTTTGGTAAGGATGCCTTAGGCCAAACGCAAACTTGTGAGTGGTACAACCGCTTTAAAAATTGACGTGCGTCGTTGATGATGATGAGAGTTGCGATCGTCCATCGATGGAAATCGGCCAAAAGTCTGTGATGGTATCTGCAAGGCGGAAGGAAAACAATCCATGGCATTATAATATTGGCGGCTTGTCGTACAGCGTTTGTCAGCGTATTCTGTCCGGCGAACTCAACGTGCGGCATAGGATCCTACACCATGACAATGCACGTTGTACCTCAGTTTCTAGCCTCAACGCAGTAGCTTACTCCCCAGATCTCGCCCTTAGTGACTTCTTCCTGTTTCCGAAGTTGAAAATGAAGTTCATGGGGTGCCGTTTTAAGATGATTGAAGAGATCCAGACCGAATTGCGGGCAGTGTTGAACACGTTAACACGCGAAGACTTTTAGCCCTGCCTCCAGTCATGAACAAGTCGCTGGGATCGATATATTCACGCGCAAGGAGAGTACTTTGAAATGGGATAGTAGTGAATAAGTTATAACTAGAGAACGGATGCAATTTCCATAAAACGCAATCGGCAATTGGAATTGTGTATAACGTCGCACAGTACATCCCGGCGTAATTCAATGAAGTATTTGTTTGACTTACTCGGCCACCTGGTCTCGCACGATAACAATGGACAACTCAGCTATTGTATTCGGAGAATATAGTGCTTCTAAAGTGTTTTCATGAGCGTAGATAGAAGCAGGGTTTTTATAATGTATTTTGTTTTTTAGTTTATATTTCGTAAGATAAATAAAGTGCTGTGAGTACGTTTCTTGTTTTCATAGTTTTAACTGTTAATTACATCGTAATTTTTGTGATAGATCCCGTTTAATATCGTTTGATTGAATCTATTTCTACCAATTATTTCGACGTAAGAGTGCATTGAATTTCGTTCAGTTTCAATAACTTACGCACACATTTTTAGTTTTCATTTATTTAGATCTAGAGCATTGTTTAAGTTACTTTTTCAGACATGATATGGAAGAATGTCGAGAACGGCATTGTAAAACAATGGCGAGTTGGATTGACGGTCATACTGATTGTATGTCCATTGTCAGTGATTCCGAAATTTATTAGAAAATCCGTAAAATATCGTCAAAAATTCGTCACTTAGGATCTCAAACACATCTGAACTCTGTAAAACTTTTATAGCGGCTAATATTCCATTAAATAAACTTAGCAATCCCACTTTAAAAATATTTCTGAAAAAATATACTGGTCGAAATGTTCCTGATGAATCAACTTTACGCAAATATTATCTTTCTAGGTGCTATACGAGAACAGTAGAACGCATTAGAAGCCATCTTTTAAATCAATACATATGGATAAGCGCCGACGAAACGGTGGATATATTAGGACGCTGTGTAGTAGTAAATGTTGTAGCTGGTGTACTACATCTAACTATTCCCTAAAACTCATATGTAATAGCAACAAGTGTTATAAATAGAGTTGATGCGGAAACAGTTGCTGAAACCATTAAGAAGAATATGCACAAAATGCTTCATTCGGACGCCACGTACAAAGACAAAATACTTCTATTTATCAGTGATAGTGCTGCGTATATGTTAAAAACAGGCAGACTATTGAAGAAAACATATCCTAATATGCTGCATATTACGTGTGTAGCACATGCTCTCCACAGAATCTGTGAATATATCAGAGACACTTTTCCGGAAGTTGATAGACTTGTATCAGCTTTTAAAAAAGTTTTCAGAGAAGAACCATTGAGAGTAGCTCTTTTCAGGGAAAAATTTCCATCACTGTCACTGCCTCCCACTCCAGTAATAACTAGATGGGGAACATGGCTGGAAGCTACTAGTTATCATGCTGAGAATTTCGTATCTCTCTTTTATTAACGGAAGGTATAGTAACCGATTCACTAAGAAATTAAAAGAAGCTGTCCTATATTGAAAACTATGATTTGAATCCGCGGTGATGAATCTTTGACTATGAATGAACTATTGACATTGGTTTCTTTCCGGAAAATTTCGATTTATATTTTATGCTTATTTCTAATTATTAATGTATCTAAAAATAGTATCCTGTCATTGTTTTCCTTTTCCACCGTGAATTTAATAATCGCAAATTTCAAATTTAACTGTTTAACGAACAGTCCAATTCACATTTCCGTGTAACTACGTACCTGATCGGGACTCTTGGAGGATGACAACATAGTTGTCGAAATTCATATTTAGGATACGCTTATTAATTGTTTGTGCTATCAACGTTTTCATTTTAATTATATTTTACGTTATACTGTCAGTTGTCTTCTTGTTTGTGATTCATATAAACAAATATATTTGTTTATTTATATGCCATTTAACGTGTGTTCATTTGAAAAGTCAATCTAGGTTACTTTGAAATTTTGATAGAATAAGACGCATATATATTAGTATGTTTGTTGTTCCGTAAACGTAAATCCAAATGACATTTGATAATGTCAATCACATTTGTTATTTATTTGTATATATGAAACTGTCAAAATATACGACTTCGTAGGTTAAGTAGTAAATTTTAATTTACGACATACTTCAAAATGTTCTCAGGTGTTGAAGAAATAATGGAAAATGAACCACAAACATCTGTTCGACATTTGAGTCAACAAATAAACCTTTCTGTTGGTACAACTCACAAGTTATTAAAAAAAGATATGCAACTTTATCCATACCGTGTCACAGCAGTACAAGAATGGTTAGAAATTGATTACCCACGTAGACTACAGTTTGGTAATTGGTTTGTAAATATGAACAATAATGAAGAACTTTCGCAAAGAGTCATCTTTACTGATGAAGCATGGTTTTATGAAACGGGATACCTAAATTCACAAAATACAAGAATTTGGAGTAGTGAAAATCCACATGTAATTAATGAAGAATCGCTACATCCATAGAAAATTGGTGTTTGGGCAGCGATAAGCCAAAGGCGAATCATTGGACCAATATTTTTTCAGGCAACGTTAAATGCTCAAAGGTACCGTACGGAAATTTTACAACCATTTGTCAATCAGTTGCATGATGATGAACTTCAAAATGCATATTTCCAACAAGACGTAGCACCTTGTCACTGTACTGCAGAATCTTTGGATTATTTAAGAGAATTTTTTGATGAGCGTATAATTAGTCGAAATACTGAAATTGCCTGGCCTGCACGTTCATGCGATTTAACACCTTGAGACTTCTTTTTGTGGCCTTATCTAAAAAATAACATATTTCGAACACCTATATTGAATTTGAATGATATGCTACAGAGAATTGAACAGAAATGCATGGAAATTAAGGAGGATTTTAAAGTGCATTGATCTTGAAGGACAACATTTTCAACATTTGTTATAGTTTTCAATAAATAATAATATTTGTTATTTATTTGTATGTATGAAACTGTAAAAATATACGACTTCGTAGGTTAAGTAGTAAATTTTAATTTACGACATACTTCAAAATGTTCTCAATAAATCACATGCTACTAGATTGACTTTTCAAATGAACACTTGTTATGTATCTTGTTCTTTTATTTAAAATACATAAATTTTATTATTATCTATAGAAGATAAGAAAAAATGCTAGATTCCAGTTTTACCTAGCTTTTGAACAAATTTTTTAAAAGCTTTTCCTCTGATTTTTTTTGAAAATATTGTCATTTCTTTGGCTATCGCTTTTTAGTAGTCTATTTAAAAAAACTAGTTACGCACTTTATAGAAGCACAAAGTCGAAAAAAAGCATATGGCAAGATTAATAATATATTAATGGAATAAAATAGTGTTTTCCCAGACCGACCACATCCGTTATAGTATTTATATAAATAAACTAGTCTTATCGTAAAGTCTTTACAGCAATAATTACATTCAAGTAAGTACAAATGCGATTATCAATTTTTAAGAACGGAAATTGCTTATCATTGTTTCCGATTTGGAAAAAAATTTCCAGTAAACCCAGCTGGTCTGTGTCCGAAATGACCAAGATCACTCGGTAATTCGAATCGTTTACAGTCGATTTGAAGAAAATTGATAAAATATAATAAAAAATATACATATTATACTAGACATTTAACTACGGATGTAGGTGTAAATCCAGATGCAAAATCCGCCATAGTGAGTCGTAAGACCAGCCCAATTGCTGAGAACGCTGTGAAATCAACAAATTCGGCTCTTCGGTCACACTTTTACTCACTGCGGCGATATTTTCAGCAGAGCGTACATTACGATGATGCACATGCCTTTGAATATCTAACACGGTCCCCATTTCTTCAAATTTTTTTCACTATCTTACCAATTGCTTGCAGATTAAGACGATTATGACGGCCAAAATCGTTTCTAATTGCGCGAAACGTGGCTACGATTGAATCCCCACTTTTGTAGTAGGTTTTAACAATTTTAACGCGGTTTTCTGTTATTATTTGATGCATTTTCGTAAATACAATTTCGTAAATGCAATTTCGTAAATTCTACTAAAAATTTGATGCTTCGGTTGACATAAATATTTGACAGCTTTCAAATTACAGTCCTACGGTTTTGAAACACAGGTTAACTCGTGATCGGTCAATAATGTTTAGACATGAAAACGCTAGTAGTTAACTTCTGACCTGTCAACAATGTCTTAAGCTAACATGATTATCCCTCCAAATTGCAGATCAAACTGAGGCTGCTTACGACTATTTGCTAAATTATAGTTAAACTTTAAGCCTAGTTAAGTCAAAATTTTCATTGCACAGACACGTTAACTAAAGATTAAAAATATAATTAGTTAAAATTAATCCCAAATTGAAATGCGGATCAATTCCTGGCGAATGTGAATTTGCAGCAGAAACATTTACAACCATTCTGTATTGTATATACAGAATGATATAGATTACGTAAACGAGGCGGTTTTTATTGAATTCCGAAGCTATGGATATACACAATGTACTTGTTGTAAATGATGACATTAAAGACGCGAATACATTTAGAAAACGATTTTGTTTAACCAAGGAATGTCGAAAATATTTTTGTTGAAATAGGTAATATAATGTTAATGTATAATTAAAGGAAATCATAGTACTTTTTACATTTTCCACTGCTGTATTATTTTCTACACTGTTTTCGTCTGACCTTTATAACTTGACAATGTCCAGTAATATTCTTTTTGTAATAAAATATTAAATGTACAAGGGTATATCAAAATATAACGAGACTGATGCTATAACTTCTTTCACAACTAGAATTTTATAAGACAAAGAATAGAATACGAAGCCTCATATCTAATGTATTTATCCTCAAGTAGGCTTTGATTTGACTTTTGACGTTTATTACAAATTAATTACTAAATTGTCAGTGTTTGACGTACCTATCGAAAAAATGAGAGTGGAGCAAAAAAGATGTGCGATAAAATTTTGTGTTCGGTTGGGTAAAACTCTAACTTAAACTTTTGATATATAAAAAGATTGTGTTTATGTATGACAATACGTTATGCACGTATAAAGCATTTGTTACAATATGAAACAGACATGTAAATAATTTACATATCTGTAACTGTACACATGGACAATACACCTCGTATTTTCAGCATTTACTTCTGCTTAAGACATATGTTTCTGACATCTAGGCGTCTTCAGTCAAGCTAGTGAAGCAATGTATATACATTGATACAAATCTCTTAAACAATAAAAATTAAGTTTAAATTGTTGATTCAAGGAGTCATGTAAGATGTGTAATGATGCGTAGCAACTGTCATTTCGTTGACAGAAATCTCGGAACTTTTCCAAAGAAATTAATTCTTCGTGAAAAATAAAATCTTGTCTCGGTCGACATTCATCCCTCGGCCAGAGGCCCTGGGCTGAATTAACGTTGACCTCGGACCAATATAATACCCGTACCGCCCTTGGTGCATAAATAACTATTATGGCCGCTTTTTATTAAAATTTTACTATTATATTTTCGTTTCAAAAAATAAAATAATGCACTGCGTATCCGATATGTGAACTTATTTTTGAATTTTTACTGCAAATTCTTACGAAAAATAATTGCAACGATACTAAGAACGTACGGGTTTCTAAATACTCCATTATAATATCGAGAAAAACCCATTCGACCACTGTTCAATTTTATTTTTTAAGGAAGCACATGGCTAAATTTAAACGAACTAATTATTATCTACGAATAAAGGTGGTTATCAAAAAGTGAAAATATTAAGTAACTCAATACTGACCATAATATTATTTTGCCCTTATCAAATACACAATTGAGTAACTTTTAAACCAAAAACAAGTTCCTGTAAAATTGATTAAGATTCTAAAATCTGTTACGCTTTAATTTCCATTTCTAGATTTCCCTTATTTATTGTCAAGTTTAAAATTTGTAAAACTGTATCACGCCCCTATCGTTTTCTATTCCAGCGGGTGATTGCGAGATTCGAGCTCCGACCTTCGTGGTATTAAGTTTTGTAAAGAGTGCAAATCTTCAGTAAAGAAAGCTATAGTCACGGCTTTTCGACATATTGTTATATCGCATAATGCGGATCAAGTCGAAGAAGTGATTAAAATTATTAGGAATAGCCAATTTTGTTTGAAGCGACTTTAGAAGTTTTGGGAAAATAAATTAAACCAAACTGTGTGTAGGACGGCGTTCCAATCCGATCTTCGGAAAAGTAAGAAGAGAGTTGCCACTTCTTCCTGTATAAATCTTGTTATTGTCAAATTATTTGCCTTTTCCAACTGTTTGGATGAAATTAAATAAGATTTTGCTGGAACCGATACGTTAAGGATACCAATCATTAAATGAACTATGTATCGGCCCACACTGTCAGTAGTTTGATCTACGCATATATAAAGATAATTGTTTGCAACAACCTTCTTAATGCTATTCAATGTTTCTGCATAGATACAGCGAATATATATCTTTTTAACGTGCTCTCGTCGGGAATGTTATATTTGCTGATGTACTTTTGCAAAAATAACTTGACACTTAAATTGTTTAATTTAAGTAGTGGAATATATGCCGACACAAATATTCATTAAATTGTTCTTATTCCGATTTTTTGGAAGTTGATGGCAAACATTGAGGTAATGTTTGCTGACTCTTCTTCGCCAATTTAGTCTTTGTTAGTTTTGCAGCATGAGATTGACTTTCCATATGTTGGTCAACTTGGAACTTTCCCTAACTTGTATTCTGCAAAAAGAATATCACATTATCGGTTGTTTTCTTATAAAATAAATGTTAGTAAAAGATGAAGAAATAATTAAAAACTTAATTAATTAATTAATTAATTAATTAATTAATTAATTAATAAGAGGAAATAAACTTAAGATTTTACTCACAATCTTGCAGCATGATACGCAAAAACACTTTTCTCCATCCATACGCAATTCTAAATAAGGTGCAATCCATCCAGGCACAGTCGCTATTTTCGGCATTTTTACTATTATATATCACAACTCACAAGTTTACAGTTCGAAAAGCCAACGTAAAATGACGTTTAAAATAAAATTACTTTCGAATATGGGAATAAATTTCTCCGAATAGCAAAGAAACATATACTCCTAATTTTCTGGTAATATGTATTTTTGTATTTATTTAGAAGTTTTAAGGTATTAGCTTTTCCTGGAATTTTGTCTCGGCCTGGATGTATGGGAAGAGCATTAATAAATTCTTGGAGACGCTTATCGGAAAAGTAACGGGAAGAGGCTTAATAAAATGCTATTTTTAATTTAAAGAGAGCTGTTTAATTTTTGTTTGTTTGTTACATCCACGACATATTTTTAGTAATGCCTATAATAAATTTGAAATTTGCAGTTGAAAAGGCAACTGAAACATAATTCACAGTTTTTAAACAATGTGGTTACATGTCACGAGAGTTGGTTTTATTATTACGGCCCTGAATTAAAGTCTCAAAGCATGCAATGGAAGCACAAAGACAATCCAAGACCGCAGAAGGCGAAAACTGTGAAAAGCGCCGGTAAAGTAATGCAGTTATTTTTTTTATAAAAAATGGGGCGTTATTTATGATCAGTTGTACCTAGAGAACATACAGTAACTGAAGAGTACTATTCTAATGTACTTCGAAGAACTCTAAAGGCAAAACTGAAGAAGAAACGGCACCTTTATCAAGACATCGGTTGGATCTTGCATCACGATAATGCTCCGGCCCATAGATCAGCGATTTGTCACTCACTCTACTCACCTGACCTTGCTGCATGCGAGTTCCATTTGTTTTCTGAAGTCAAAAAAAAATTGGGAGTTCTAAAATTTTAATCGAATTTAGAGCTCAATAGGTATACTAAATAGACTCTCAAAAAATAGTTTCTCAGATGTTTAAGGCAAGTGGACAAAACGATGGGACAAGTGTATTGCAAAGAATGGAGAGTACTTTGACAGATAGTTGTAGAAGTTTTCTAAATAAATGTTTCATTTGTTGCACCAGTCTGATATTTCTTCGTAGGTTAATTTACCTCAGTATCGTCATCACCATATTTGACGAATTCTTAGGATATCCATTTTTTGCACCATCAAAGCGATCCGTGTTACCACTGTTCTAATATCGTATATTACTGAGTTTGTTTATTACAACAAACAATACATTGGTATTTCCAATATTTAATATAGTGTAGTATAAGTTTTGGCATGAGTAAACAATTTTTTTTTAATTACAATACAAGAATAATATAAATACACGTATTTAACAAATATTAGTTGGTATATGCCTGCAATTTTATTATTTCTTATTTACTTCTAGTTGCAATGTTAATTTGCGATCTTAAAAACACTTCAACTATTCGAAGATTAATTTACTGCTAATTTTGTGCTCCATGTAGCTAATGATAAAATTTTATTGGAAACTTGTTTAATCTATTCATTAAAAATGAAAATTGTACGAATTAGCTTCAACTAAAGTATTCAACAAGGTTAATTTTATTTAAATAGGAAATTAATATTACACCTGTGAACTCCAACTGCTTTTTTAAATTTCAAATTAGCATTTTCAAGTTTAAATTGGAATACTGAGAAAGCTTAAGTAGATTTATATTATGTAATATATTATGTTTACACATATATATTCTGTATTAAACATATTGCTATGAACTGTGTTTTTTAAATTTACTATACCACCGTTCACGACAAATCTATCCAGCTAGGATATTCAGTCGGTTTATTTCCAAAAAATGGGACTGCTTTCCTCTCAGGGTTCCAATCGGAAACGTGGTTAACTCTTCTACAAAACTTTTAAGGCGCCAGTAAAAGAGTATTGACAAATGTAATAATTATAATATCCTTAAGTTACTTATAAAACTCGTAATGAAAGGATGATTAAATTAAAGATCACAATATAAATTTAAAATGAAAATTTAATACAAAATCAAAAAAAAAGAAAAAAAACAATCTTTATAGAGTATAAAGATTAATATTGCATTATTAAACGATATTTTAAAAGGTAAAAATAACGCACGGAAATGACAGCTACGTGCATTCAAAAAACCTAAGTGAATGCCGAACAACTTAAAAATAAACTAAATCACAAAGAATATTTCTAATTTCTCGCCAGAGAACAATATAAATAAACAAACTTGACAGCTCGAACAAAACTCTAAAGACATGCTCACTTACATGTCCAAGAAAAAATGCCCTTGAAATCTCAACGTATAAAATTTTACATGTACTGTTTTTTACTTAGAAATGTTAAAAATCCTCTTTGTTATCTAAATCAATTAACTAAGACTAAATCTCAATACAACAATATTAAATACAAGTGAAATACAATATTCAACTCTTTTAAATATAATAAGATATCTTTTAAAATATATATATATATATATTTACTTACATAAAAAAACAATGTGAGACACATTAACGAGAATCGTTATAAAATATAATAAAACAAAATTACGAGACTAACAAACTCGTAAAATATATATACGGGAAATTGAAATACAATCACATCAACAAATTTAAATCAAAAACAACCCGAATTTAACTTTCAATAGATAATTACCTATCTTAAATAAAAATGTACGCTCTCGTGTCTAAAGGTCAAATCATCAAGCACGTTTGCTTCGCATAAAAAAATACAGTCTTTCTCTTACACATTAATACATACGAATTTTGGATATCACAGATATCAAAAATAATATTACATTGATTTTGAAATAAATTTTTACTATTTATTGGGGAAAAATCCATAGCAATATGTAATTGGAAATAAAAATAATCTAAATACGTTTTCTTAAAAATAATTCTATAAGCATTTTGAAAGCAATGTATTTTGCTTTTAACACATTGTAAATTTATATATTGTAAATTTAATATTTAAATTGGTTTCGATTTTGGACCGTTAATAGCACAATACGTATTTATATATTTATTTGCACTTGAAAATGTCTATTAGATAAAGTCTAAAAATAAAAATAAGCTATAAAAGTTATATATAAATTACTTATCTTTTGGTTCCGGAGCGAATATTTTTTTATTGACTTCGTGTTCTAATTGTGGTGTTGTAAAAACCAGTCACTTTGAACATATCCTTAAACATATTCTATATTTTGCGCTTTTAACTTCTAATTTGAATTTATTTTATTAGTATCAAATAAAATAATTTACCATAATAGTTCTACATAATCAGAAATCGCTAGCTGAAGATAAACTTTCCCAATTTTTATCTTTTTATAACTCCAAAGTATTCTTACTTAAAATTTTGACAATTTATTCATGCGGGATAATAAACGCCGTGTTCATACAGGGTTAGCTAGAAATATGGAGATGGCGATTTATTTGACGAAGCACCTGGATTCGACGAAATCCATCCCGAATTCCCCAAGAACAGTGGGAAACATACGAGGATGTGGATGTGTAAATTCTACTCAGACATCCTATTGACAGGACATATCCCAACAGAGCTCAAAAAATCCAAATTAATTGCAGTCCTGAAACTGAACAAACCCCCAAGAACCTGTCTGAAAGCTTTTCTCCAATAGTCCAATTAAATACTTGTTATAAGCTTCTGGAAAGATTACTATTAAACTGAATAAGACCATTGATGTTGGAGCATGTTTCTGGATTCAGATCCAACCGTAGTTGTGTTTACCAGATGCTTAACTTAAAAACGCTAATTGAAGCATGGTTTCAAAAACGATTGAAGACAACTGTGGTGTGTTTTGACCTGACTGTGGTATACGATACGGTTTGGAGAGAGGGCCTTTTTTACAAATTTCTCAACGTAGTACCATGCAGCTGAATAGCATCTTTATTAAACAACATGCTTTGCGACAGACCTTACCAAACAATAACAGGAGAGAGCAAAAGTAAAATGAGACGTCTTAATAATGGACTGCTTCAAGGATCGGTACTTGTACCTATCCTGTTTAATATGTATATTTCTGCCATGCCACACACAAAGTCAAAAAAGTTTGGTTATGCCGATGACCTGGCTTTTGCCTCCTGGTGTAAAACCGTAGAGGGAACTAATAACACTTTCAAAGGATCACTTCGTGCTGGGAAAATACTTCACCGACTGGAGAATAATCCCGAATATGAATAACACAAAGTGTTGTGCTCTTCCCCCAATAATAAACAATCACGTCTAAAGCCATCTAAAGTGTACTTCAATAACAACTTGCTACGTTATAATCCTTGCCCAAAATTTCTAGGAGTAACAATGGACCGAACACTTTCATATAAAAAAACAACTAGAGAACACCGCTTCCAAAATACACACTTGAAATAGCATAATCCTAAAACTCGGCGGTACTGCTTGGGGTGCAAACGCATGCACCCTTAAAACGTCAGCTCTTAGGCTTGTTTTCTCGGTAGCTGAATACTGCGGCTCATTCTGGTTAAACAGCTGCCATGCAAAGATGATCGATATCAAGCTCAATGAGGCCATGAGAATAATTTGCGGTTGTTTAGAAAGTACCCCTCCACCTTGGCTCCCCATTCTAAACCATATTGCAGCTCCTACCACCCGAATACAGGAAAGCCTGGTTAGAGATAATAAAATAATATAGAATCCCCACCTTCCAGTACAAAGTGACCCTTCTGATGCCGGCCTGTTGAGACTGAAGTCTAGATCTCCTCCACTACTACTACCAGAACAATTTATAGCAAAAAATTTCAACCCAAATGATAGATGAAGAGAGTATTGGAAAGGAAACCTGCTCAAGCGGCCCATATCACCCATCCTACAGTACTCTTACCAGGAATGGAGCTGTCTCGTCACGAATGGAAGACACCCAATAGAATAAGCATCTATCGTGACTCATTCTATAAATGCTTATATATTAATGTAATGTTTGTCTGCATTCGCAAATACTTTTTTTTCTTCTTCAATTATTTGTGAGTTAAGCCCTTCTGCAATTTTTTTATGGAAACATGTTAGTTTTACGCTACCATTCGATAGAACATTTTTCCCTTTGCAATAGTATTTAAAAAAATTAATTTATTTCAGTAATATTCCTTCACGAAAAAAATAAATGTTTTTTTTAATCGTAGGTACATCTAAGATAGACACCAATTCACAATTTCTGTTCTTTGGTCAGCAGATGCGGTATCCAACGGGAATTTACACACAATTCTTCATGCAAAATTTTTTGAATTCAGGTCTTTGCTAAAAAACAAAATATATCATAATGTCATAAAGTACACAACTTTCTTTTTTACTTACCCTTATTCTTGATAATTTTCAGTTTTACTACATCGACATAACTGTTTGAGTACCATTATTGTTAATTTAGCTTCTATAAATACATAAATACATCAATTAATCAATATAAATATAGTCCTTAATAGATAAAAAGTAAGAGTATGGACGAAATGCCATCTATAGAAAATTATAGCCGAGATAACATTCAAAACGCATTAAACTGCGAAATAATAATTAATTAATGTATTTGTCAAACCGCAAAATATCAAATAAGGAACAAGTCATCTAAAAAGAATTTAATTTTACTTAATCTGTACTTCCAACAAAAACCCACAGTGACTCAGTTATTATGAGATTAATATTTCTTTTTATGAATTTGACGAAAAAAAAATTAATTAATATTTTATTAAATCGTCATATACCCTCTGATTTAAAATATCTTGAAAAAAGGTGGAACAGCTGTATTATAAAGTTCATTCTTACAATAGCAGGATTATGTCGCCAATATCTTAAAATGTTGGCTCATTAGTTATGTTTGTAAGCCAGTCAAGGCGTGGTTATGGATATATATATATATATATATATATATATATATATATATATATATATACAGAGCAATCCAAATTAAGTGTTCACCATTGGTAACTTTGTTATTATTAAAGATACAAGATTGTTTAAATTAGCAAACTAGTAGTACTTTTAACGCTCTTTAAGATGGAAGAATTTAAAAAAAAACAAATGAGCAGCGCGATTTCCAGTTTTCCCGAAAAATATGTTTTTTTCAAATGGAAACCCCTGTATATTATATCATTTTCTGTTAGAAATTTAATTTTTAAACAAAAAATCTTATAAGAAATTTTTTGCTGGGATTAAAAACACTTGAGTCATAATGTATAAACAAAAACAGCTAAATAATTTTTATAAACTTTATTTTATACATAAACATATCATTAAAAGAAAATAAAAATCACTGATTTTTTCATAGAAGATGTTCAAAAATACCACCTTGTTGTTCAATACATTTTTGAACACGTTTCTGAACTTGTCGAACTGCTTTTAGTATGGTCCTACCATCTATTTGGTTTATCTTTTCACTAATTGCAATTTTTAGGGCGTTTACGTTTTACGTACCTTTGCTTATAAATCTCTGTCTTTAAATAACCCCATAAAAAAAATCAAGCGGTGTTAAATCTGGCGATCGGGGAGGCCACTGAATAGGACCATTTGTTCCTATCCATGAATTGTTAAAAATAGTATTTAAAATTTGATGAGTACCTCTGTAGTTGTGCGCAGATGCGCCATCCTGCTGAAAATGCAGATTGTCTACTTATGAGATCAATATCGTCTAAGAAATTATTCAAAATTTCAGTCAAAAATTCTATGTACCTTTCAATAGTTAGAGTGCCCTCATAAAAGAAAGGACCAACAATCCTTGAACCAATTAAACCGCACCAAACATTAAAACTGTAACGGACTTGCGGGCGTCTTGGATGTACTAAAAGAAGATTTTCCTTTGACCAGTAATGATGATATTTTGTATTGTACATTCCAGAATTTGAGAAATTTGATTCATCGGTTCATAAAATATAACGAAAGTTGTTTACATTTTGGCGACAAAAGTTAAGATACCAGTGGCAAAAAAACATTCTTCTCTCTGGATCCCCTGGCAAGAAAACTTGAACTGGTTTGTACTTATAAGGAATGAATTTGTGTTTCTTCAGAATCCTATGCACAGTACCGTGACTCAAATCAGATTCCTTGATAATATCTAGTATGGAATTCTCACGGTTGGCCTCAAAATATGCAAGAACTAGAATTTCCGTGGCCTCGCTGATTATAAAAGTCCTTCTTGTTCTTGTTTTGGCAAAAACACTCTCATTGCCTCTAAATTTTCGGTACAGTCTCAGAAAAAATTGCTCATTTGGTTGTGTTCGGAGTGGATATAATTCAGCGTAGTGTTCTTTTGCCCTCCTAGAGGATTTTCTGCACACTAAATAAGATTCTAACATATCACACTTTTCTGCATGGGTAAAAATCATTTTTTTGTCAAATTAATAACTAACAAAATGAAATTTATGAGTGAAAGACTAATAAAACTGTACTAATATTTGACGTTTACTAGAAAGAATTAACGTCGTTATCATAGAAACATAGAAATGCACTTGACTTAGCTGTTTTTGTTTATTCACTATAAGTCAAGTATTTTTAATCCCAGTAAAAAATTTCTTATAAGATTTTTTGTTTAAAAATTGAATTTATAACAGAAAATGATATAATATACAGGGGTTTCCATTTGAAAAAAACATATTTTTCGGGAAAACTCGAAAACGTGCTGCTCTTTTTTTTTTTAATTCTTCCATCTTAAAGAGCGTTAAAAGTACTACTAGTTTGCTAATTTAAACAATCTTGTATCTTTAATAATAACAAAGTTACCAATGGTGAACACTTAATTTGTATTGCCCTGTATATATATATATATATATATATATATATATATATATATAGTAAACCTAATCAGTAGGCGATTAAAGGTCTGTATATTACTTCAAAATATATGTATTTAAAAAACTCTACATGTTTCGGCTGTATACGCCTTTTTCAAGAGAATACAAAATATGAATGACAGGATATAAATGTCAAGTAATTAAGTTGCTATGGTTTAAATTATTCAAAGATACATTCTAGTAATAATAATAAATCATGCCTTAGTATTCCAAAAAATAGATAACAAGGTGTGAAAATATGTGTTGTTCGCTGCTAGCAATTTGTGTCTCCTTCTGGGTATGAACTTGTGTGTTGGTTGTTGCTGGCAGCTTGCGTCTCTCTATGGGTGTGTGGTTTTGTGTGAGAGCGTAAGTGTAGGGTTTTGTATGTCGGTGCGTTCGTGCGTGTGTTTAGTGATCGGTCGCATGAATTTAGAGAGGTCGGATAACCAGCCGTTGCGTAGGGCCGCCAACCCTTTCCCGACAACTTCTTTACAATTCCGTGCAGTACTTCGACGGTCTGACCCCCGCCCCAGCGAGGCAAGGCGCAGACAGGCGAAGCGCACCCTGTACGGGGTTGCTCATCGCAACTAAGGGAACACTCTTAGTGGCTACCTCGGTCGACGATGGTCACACTTATGCCATCTTAACGTTTTCCGCCGAGGCGGGGGCATAGCACACACGTCGAACGCCTACTGATTAGGTTTACCATATCATACCAAGGTCACGAAGTTATTATATATATATATATATATATATATATATATATATATATGTATATATATATAAAAATATTAATTTTTAGATGCTAATATATTAATTTAAATGAACTATAAACGGTTGTCAGCGTATAGGAATGTGAATAATATTATAATGAGAATTTAAAAAAGAGAGTTATTTCTTATGGTGGCTAGCAACGTGAAAAATTTGGAGAAGTTAATAAATTGAGTAAAGAATTATAAATTCGTTATTTTAATGTATTTAAAGTATTGAATGAGGAAAAAGGTAAAATCTGATAATTAATAATACTTTATATTGTTATAAAAAGTTGGTCAAAATATATTGTTATGAAGAGAATTTATATATTCGAAATACAAAGTTTTTAGTATAAGGATATAATATAATGCAGGACAATTGTAGTGAAAGAATATTAAAGAAGAATCAATATTATTATGGTGGGTCTCAGAATAAGAAAGAGTGACTCAAATATCCCGCCAAAACTCGGTCCACACAGCTTAAAATTTGACCTATCGTACATGTACACACCTGAGAGTGTAGTTGTTTGTTGTAATGTCATTTATTTTTATTACATACTTAACATAACCTATTTTAGACGTTCCGAAAAACACGAGCACAAATATTTCATGTATATCATTATGTTACCAATATTTCTACAAAATATTACTAATTTAAAGTAAAACAAAAACGACATTTGGAATTTATTACAAAACTACTTCAAAAAGACAACATAAGATTATAAAATTATCAAAATAAAACGAAGTAGAAAGAATAGTAAAAAGTGAAACCTATGCACTATTAGTCTGTTTCACTCATGCTGGATGCTAATAATTACTGTCACTTATAAACTGTCACTGTTTCCAACATGAATAATAAATGGTTCCAAGATATCGTCCAATAATCCATCTAGGTCCCACATTGTACTTTAATTACATGATGAATACAATTTTTCCATTTCTTCGCAATATCTTGCAAACCAATCTTCGAAAACAGTGTTATTTATTTTATCGAGATAGTCAGCCGAAATAAAAGTTACATATAATAATAATAACCACAGTTTTTCACGTACACTTACTTGTAATTAATAAGTTTTAAGAATCTGTGTAAGGTAGCTCTACTTATTTTTGGTACAGATGCATCTCTAGTACCTATTCTGCCATGATTTTATTAAGAGTTGAAAGATTTGATTTAGTACAGCGCTAGATAACGATAAAAATGACAGAAAAATGCAAGAAAACATTGACAGGTTATATTTGTATATAAAACATAACCTGTCAACCGGCCGATATTTCTAGATTATTACCGATATTGAACTAGGCTGCAGAAGAGCCAATGAAATGCTTGAAAAATAAGTAGCTTTTGGCGGGATATTTGAATCACTCCTTCTTATTCTAAGACACACCATAGAAAGATACAATTTAAAGGCAAGAAATGAAATTTACAGAAGAAATAATATTATAAGAATACAATTTACACGGAAGAATATTGTAAAAGAAAAGGCATATATGTATTATATTTTAAAGTGTAGGAAGACAGAAGGTGACAGGAATTAGGACCAGAACCTTGGCTAGATTTAAAACAGGTTCTTAAAAAGAATTATGTTATATGTAATTACTATTTAACATAAAACAGTTCATTTGAAACATTTGATAAAGATTGAAATTTGAACATTTAGAAGTAGATTTTATTATCAATTATTTATTATTAAGTTATGAAATTCAATTTACGTGAAAATAACGACAATGCCGAGATAGCTTAGTTATTACTTTAATCATTTCTTACATTATTATTGCATCCAATGTGATGCAACAAAACTATTACATTTTATGGCGCCCCAACGTGGTGCAGTATTTATTTAATTAAAACCATATATATTACATTCAAGATATTTAAAATCATAGTGTATACTACTGTGATCAAAAAGTATTGGGACTGATTGAATGAAACGCAAAATCCTCTTGTTTTAAATTTATTTGATCTTAAAAGTAGTTCACTTCCGAAACAATCCACTTATTCCATTTTTTTTCAATTTACACAGACGTTCTGAAAGTTAATTTAGCTTTGAGAGGCCGTTTCGAATTTTGGTTTATCTCTCCAATTCATTTAAAACGATGTTCACCTAGCGATTTTTTGAGTTGTGAACACTTCTAATCCAGTTATGGTATCGGGTATTGGACGATGTATCGATACTTCGCCCAGCCCTAATCCCCATTCTCCACCGACCGACACGCAGGCTGAGAAAGGAAATTCCCCGAGTCGTCCAGGTGACAAATTCAACTAGGGCATATATTAGGGCAGGGTATTAGAAATACCTTGAAAAAATCATGCTAGGGCTTATTTTTTGGTTGGGTCTTATTTTCGAGAAAACACGATACACAAGAATTAAATTAAACTATTATGGAAATTTACACTTTACTAATTTCAAAATTATAGTATGTAATTTCTTAATTACGTTGGACGTAGTGACATTTTCTTTCCTCATTGTAATTCTAATTATAATCAAATATTATGTTTGCTTAAAAAATTATTTTAGCATCATAATGAATAAATACACCGCAACATACTTGGAGGTACAAACAGATTATGTGTAATTTATATGTATGTAATAACACTAAACTTATCGGAATTACTTATAGACGGCAAAGCTATACCATTTTTAGATAAATTTAATCCAGTATACGTCCTTGATTAACTCTTATATGGACAAAATGTATTTTCGTAATGTATTCATTTTATCTTTTGAAATCAAAACAATTTTTATTGCGCTAATTTTTGCTATTTGGTGTTAAATACGAGATCATTAATAGATGCATGTATCTTATTAAGTCTTATTACAATGTTGAAACTGTATAGAATTTTACGTACTGAAAATAGCGGTATAATATAATTTTCAAGAGTAGATAATGTAACTATTTTTAACATCAACTATGCAATGCATCGGAGCAACCGCGTTACTAAGAATCGAATCTGAATTTAGCAAAAATGAATTGATATAAGTCGGTCTTACATTAAAAGTATTAGTTCTGCATATTTTTTAAGCATGGTCACACACAATGAAGAAAACGAGTAAAAATACATTTATATTTATAAGTATTTGCTTAGTTCTCTGTCTATACGTAATTGGCATAATATATCTTATGAGTGATATATTATGCCAATTAATCCTATAGTCACGTATAGTGGTCAGTAATATTCGGAAATAGAGGGACGAGAGGGCAATCGTGCTTACTGCTAGCTCTAGCTACTAAAAATATTGCTGTGAACTGTGGTTTTATATTTGCTGTACCACCGTTCACGACAAATCTATACAACTAGGATATTCAGTCGGTTTTTACAATCGGTTTTTACAGTCGGTTTACAATCTGTAGAAAGATAATACCATAAGTAAGTTGTGTGTTTGAAATATTTGTCATGCAGGAAACTGTCCGTTGACAGGTTCTTGTACTGTATAATTAAAAAAGAAAATTATTTATGGGTCGAGTCATTAGAGTTTTTGCTAGGGAATTGAGATGATTACTTAGTCTTTTTGCGTATTTTTCACTGAAAGTTTCGATTTCGCCCTTCACTGTTTTTATTTAGAAGTTCTGGGCTGTTATGGTATTTGATGCACATCAAGGTGCTTTGTTAATCATCAGAGAGCGGACTCTAGCGATTGGTTTATAGCCCATAGGCGTCTGCGTTGTAGTCGCAATAGGTTAGTTTCTGTAAGCGATCCGTGAGTTTCGAACAATTCGATACGTGTGGGGAGCTGCATAAGCGGCACATTAATACGTATCTGTCAATGCACAACAGAGCGAATGTAATAAACGGTTTGGTCCATTGTTTCCACCATCCATTGTTTTGTCCATCCATTGTTTTGACTGTCGCTTGGACTCTGGCGTATAATAATGGATGCAGGTTTCATCAACGGTGACGACGCAAAAACTCCTGCGAATTTCTCTTAAAGAGGTCCAAACACTGCTTCGACATTGACAACCGTATCCGCTTGTTGTCCACCGTAAGCAATCGCGGCACCCATCGGGCCGACACCTTTCTCACCGATAACTTATCATGTAAAATATTAATTGCCGTTCCGTACGACACGCCTACGGCCTCTGCTACTTCGCGCACTTTCGTTCGGCGATCAGCGAGAATCATGTCGTGGACCTTTTCAACGATTTCCTCGGTAACCACGTCTGCCGGGCGGCCTGGGCGCTCCTCATCAAAAACAGATGTACGACCACGTTTAAATTCGTTGAACCAATATCTTACGGTTGTCATAGATGGTGAAGGGTCCCCATAGACAGCATCCAACTTCCCTTTTATTTATTCGCATGTTTTTCCATCCAAAAATAAAAAGCGAATTACGGATCGATATTGCTCTTTTTCCATTTTATCGAGAAACACGAAACACGTGTGATACAACTGGCTGCCAAATAAAATATAACCTATGAATCAGTCTGAAATTTATTATGGTGTTGTCTGACAGATGGTAGTACACGACGGTAATGCCAACGTCCCTCAGCAGCGCCACCTGTCTTCAAACACGGGTACTTACTGATCTTCCCTCGTATATTGTCGAATTTTAACGTCAGCATGACACTTAGCCTGAAAATGTTATCAAAATTTTCTCGAAAGGATGATATAATTAAGACAGAATTTTTCACTCTTTGGCCACTGTTGACCAAGATAATTTTTGATATCTCGGTATTAAATAAAAGTCTTTAATATACGCTTTTAAGAAATAAACTTTTTGTCACAGTTTTTCATGTTTTCCGTGGTTGTAAATACAATTATATTTATAACAAATGACTATAATATGTCAGGAATATTTCTTATGGACGGCTAATTTTAATCCGTAAAATGCAATAAATAGTTAGCCCATTTCGTTGCAAGGATGACATCTGGTAACGAATTTGTTTTTTTTTTAGAGAATAGAAAACGTTCGATTTCATATTTCAACAGCATTTCTTAATAGAAAAAGTATACACTAAAATCACGATCAAATAGTATAGTGTAAATTGGTTGTTTCTGTTGTAGAGGTGTTGCCTTTCATATTTCCGAAAAAGAGATCAGAAAACTATAATTAATCATCGTACATGGCTTTATTGTTTTTCAAAATATTCTCCATTAATATCAATACACTTTTGCATGCGCTTGAACAAATTTTCGAAGCACTTTTTCCACTTTGATTGAGGTACCCCCAAAACATGCATTTTGAAAGCATCAACCGCCTCTTCAGGCGTCGAAAAACGTTGCCCTCGTCATTTATTTCTGATTTGCGGGAATAGAAAGAAGTCATTGGGTGCCAAGACAGGGCTGTACGGCGGATGACCCATCAATTCCACTTTTTCAGTTATCAAAACTCTCTTGTTTGAGGCGATATGTGAGAGCTCGCTCCTGGTGGAGAATGATCCGTCTTCGGCGGTTGGTTTCCCTTATTTTTCCGAATACTTTTGGCAAGCAAATGCTTGCCTACCATTCAGAATTGACCGTGCGACGTTGTACTAATTGTACAGTTGCCACATGTCCGATTTTTCCGAAGAAACATGCGACCATTTGCTCCGAAATGCTTCGAGCACGAACAGCTTTTGTGAATTTGGCTTATTTTGAAAGACCCATACAGTCGACTTTCGGGCTCATACGCGTAGGTCTATGATTCCTCACCTGTTATGATATCATAGACGTGTTTTGAAGCACCCCAATCGTTTTTTTTAGCATTTTTTTCGACCAATCGATACGAACCTTTTTTTTGAGCGATTGTCAAATTATGTGGGATCCAACGCGACCAAATTTTTTTGACGGCCAAATATTCATGCAAAATTGAATGTATGCTGGTCCCGCTAATGCTCAAGGATACCTCTCACACGATAAGTCATATGACGATCTTGGAATATCAGTTCACGCACAGCAGCAATCTTTTCGGAACAACAACCGATTTTGGGCGACCTTCGCGAATTCGTCAGTGAGTGAAGCACGGTCACGATTAAATTCAGTATACCACTGATATGAAATTATGAACAGAGTGAGTGAAAAAGGAAACAGAGGTATAAAATTGAATCTGACGGAATATCTAGAAGGCCTGGATTTTGCTGACGACATTTGTTTACTCTCTCATAGTGCAACGCATATGCAGGAGAAAATTGATGTCTTAGTAGAAGAATCTAGTAAAGTAGGTTTAAAGATTAATAAAAAGAAAACGGAAATGATAAGAATCAATAACCAAAATAGAAAAGATATAGAATTGATGGGAGAAAAAATAAAGCAAGTAAATCAATTTGTATACCTGGGGAGTGTGATGGCCGAATACGACGGTGTAACGAAAGACATCAATTCCAGGATATCGAAGGGTCGTGGTGCATTTATAGGGATGATGAATGTTTGGAAATCGGGTAACATCACTAACCGGACCAAAATTAAAGTTTTTAATGCCACAGTTAAATCCATATTATTGTACGGTTCCGAGTCATGGACACTAACTAATGCAAACAAGCAAGAACTACAAAGCTTTGTAAATAGATGTATTCGAAATACATATACTGAAAATATGGTGGCCCGTCCGAATTACAAATGAAGAATTATGGGATCGTGCAGGAGAAGAAAGGATCGAAGTACAAATTAAAAGAAGAAAGCTTGGATGGCTTGGTCATACTTTAAGAAAACCGAGAACATAAATCTGCAGAAGAGCATTGGAATGGCAGCCCCAAGGAAGGAGGAAAGTAGGACGCCTGAAGATAACATGGAGAAGAACATTACAAGAAGAGACTAATATGTCAGTGGCAAGAATGGGTTCTATAACAGGAAATAGACAAGAATGGAGCCAACGATTTCTTCCCTATGTCCCAAAATGGACTAATGTGTCTTACTACTACTACTACTACCGATATACGCTGGTTTTTTATGGCGATTCATCGATGCATTCTCATGATAATCCACGTCGAAAGTTGTAGAAAATATTCGCATGGAAATATTCAGAAGTTAATTCCATTTCTAGGCCAAGATACATTTTTTAAGTCACTGTAAACAACACAAATAGCTTCTGTACGTAAAAATGTTCTGAGTAAGTATTCTGTCAAAAATGACGAACTTCACGATAGAGACAAAGGTTGTCAGAGCCACCAGGATCGCCTATTTCCTAAATATAAAAGGCATCTTTCGTACGATCTCATGTTTTTAATTTTCTACATTAATACATCAGAGACAAAAAAACCCGGACAATTGTTTTATGTCGGAAATTGTTAATTAAAGATCTAGTATGTTATAAAATTTAATGGTTAAGTATTTTAAATGGAAGAAAAACGCATTTCAAACGAAGGTTCATGTAATTAATCATATATACAGTATTAGAAAAAAAATCCTTTCGTCAAAACAGAAATGGCGTAAACCCAGTAACATCATTTTTCAGCTGTGGCTTAGATGTTTTGTGATTGTAACATTGAAATCACATTTTTAGTAACGCGTGTTACTCCCTCGGCATTGGATAACTGCATCCATACGTCTTGGCATGCCTTGAATCAGGTTAGAAATGGCTTCTTGGGGAATGTTTTCCCATTCTTCTAGAAGTGCTTCTCTTAACTCCTGTAAGTTTTCCGATGGTCTCTGCCGCCTCCTAATACGCCGTCCCAACATGTCCCACACGTGCTCAATGGGATTAACGTCAGGACTCCTTGCTGGCCATGGCAAAACGCGAATCCCCACTTCTTGCAGATAATTTGTGGTAACGCGAGCGATGTGTGGGCGCGCATTGTCGTGCATTAGAAGAAAATCATTGCCTATATATGGACCAAATGGCACCACATGATTCGCCAAACATTCATTTATGTACCTATCAGCTGTTAGATTTCCGTCTACGAAAACCTACTCCGTACGAGCGTTCATACACACTCCTGCCCAAACCATCACTCCACCATCTCCAAATTGAAACGCGATTCGTCTGTAAACAGAACACAGCTCCACTGTTCATTTCTCCAGGCTCTATGATTCTGTGCAAAGCGCAATCTTTCGACGCGATGCATCCTTAGTAATCTGGGACGGGTTGCAGGTTTAGCTGACATCAGTCCACTTGCTTTCAACCTTCTTCTAACTGTTTTGGCCGATATTGGACGTCCATGCATGTTAAAAAACCGTTGGGCTACCATCGTAGATGGCAGGTTGCGCTCCCTAAGAACTGACATCACCATGCGCCTGTCTTCATTTTGCGTTGTGCATCGCGGACGACCCGAACCTGGTCTCCTGGTGTATTCTTGCGTCTCTCTAAAACGTTTTAAGGCATTATGAATGGTACTTCTAGCCATATTCATGACATATGCGATGTAAAGCACACTGCGTCCATCATTATGTAAAGCAACGGTTGCAGCAATATCTTCGGGTCTCATTGTGTAATAAGATAAATTGTGACTACCGTCTTACACTCAAAACACTGATAGCATATGAATATTAAACAAATAGTGATAATAAAGAATAAAATGGCAGACTCAAATTCTGCAGTGACTGTGACTTTCGACAATTAAATGGCGTATCTCATAACAATGGCTTGTTTACACGTATACATGGTAACACAATTATCGCTTGATGCATTTTAAATTGCATTATCTACAAAAACTCTGACTAACATAGGTACATCTCATTTTTCTTTTTATAAAATAAATGTCCGGTTTTTTTTTTGTCCCTGAGTGTAGTAGCTTTCTGAAAAAGTTTTGGTTGTTTTCTCAACTAATTGGATGTAACTTTAAATAAAATAAATCACATTTGATTTTAAATTGAATCGAGAAATGTTAGAATGTATTTTATTATAGTGAATTGATATACTTAGTATGTTAATTTTGTTTCCAGGTTTTAACACGTACTTTATACTCGGAAGAAAATGTGAAAGGGTATCATCCTACAATGGTACTTTCAAAACTAACTCGAATAATATAGCACAAACTAGCTCCCTTCAACTCATTGTTTCACCGCCAACATCTCCACCATCTATGTCTCCACAAACAAGACCTCGTGTTTTATCCTGTGATACATCCTCCTTAAAACCACATAATAATCCAAATCAGTTATCTCCAGATGTTTGCAAAATTAAAGCAAACAGTTTACCAAGCATTCTCGACTCTGAAAATGACAATACAATAGATGGTGAATCTAAAGACGACAATGATCAAGCTAAAACACCGACATCTACAGCGAGCTCTGAAAAGAGTTCATCCAAAACGAAGACTTGGAAAATACCAAAATTTCTTAAAAAGTTGGACACTAAAGATACTGCCGCGGATCAGAATATATTGAATGGTGAAGACTCTGGGGCAACCGGCTTGACAGCTGGTTATCATCAGGTGCCGACAATCATAGAGACTCACAATGGCAAGAAACCCGATGGTTCCTGGGCGAACATCAGTCAATGTGATTTTGAAGAACAAAAAGATGTACTTGATATTAAGTCGTATATAAGTCAATCTAGGAGTGATATAGCGCCATACGAATATGGCGCTGGTGAATTTTCGCATTTTATGAGAACCGGTAGTTATAGATCGCAATACGGGAGATCTCCGAATGAAATTTCGTTTTTGAGTAGGGCCGGCAGTAATCGGTCTAAACGAGGAAGATCTCCAAACTTTGACATTATGCCGTCGGAAAGAGCGAGAAGCATAACTGTATCCCAATTCGATAGACATAAAACATGTTTGGAGGTACCCCATCGGTTATCTACGATTTTACTCGATGATCAACTCAGCATGGGTCATTCCATTAATAGTAGGAAGGATTCGGGAATTCGGAGCAATAGTAGAAAAAGTAGCATTCAACCTGTAAGTATTTTTCTCTATTTTTATGTTTTCGTAAAAATAATAAACTTTTCATTTGTGTTGTGTATGTATATACTTTTGTTTTACATTTTGTAATTGTTAATTTGATTTAATTTTGTTCTGCATTATTGTATTGTACAAAATCTTTCAAAATTTCGATCCACTGCAAAACCTCTACAATCTCTTTAAAAATCAAGGCCAACAGACAACAATAAAAAGTGGTTTATATTCGTAAAACAATGGAAATTACATAATCCATTTGATAGTCAAATGCGTCCAACCTCTTCTACGATAAAATAAACTAATATACGAGGTGCTACTCAGAAAATCTCGGAATATGAAAGAAAACAAAAAATTGTTCTTACAACTTATTCATACCATCTCCTTCAACGTAACTATCCTTCCGCATGAATACACCGACCCTAGCAACTTGTCCATGACTGGAAGCAGTGCTGGAAGTCTTCGCGTGTTAACGTCTTCAACACCTGCGCATCGGTCTGGTTCTCCTCAGTCGTTTCAAAATGGCGCCCCTTAACCTTCGGTTTCAACTTCGGAAACAGGAAGAAGTCACTAGGGGCAAGATCTTGGGAAGAAGGGAAAGTGGGGTACCACTGCCGCCTGCGTTGAGACTAAAAAATAAGGCACAACGTTCATTGCCATAATGTTGGAGCCTACGCCGCAAGGGGCAAGATCTGGGGAGTAGGGAAGGTGGGTAAAGTACTGCCGTCTTCGTTGAGGCTAGAAATTGGCCCACAACAAGTGACATGTGGGTTGGTGCATTATCGTGGTATAGGATCCACAAATTGGTGCGCCACTTGTCAGGCTGCTTGCGTCGAATATTTTCTCGCAGGTTATACAATGATAGCTTAAACATGAGTTTAATAAAACCAGGCTTAACATTTAAGTACGGCTTAATCAGAAATGCGTTGTAGAAATATGGTTTAAGCGGAGTTTAAGTAAACCATACATATCAAAGGTTGGCAACGCAAAAGTAGGAATTTCTGTGCAAAATTTTTGTTTGATGTTGGTAATCGGCTGTTGGTAAGAGACTAATTTGCCAATCAGTAGAGACCTCAATAAACGACACAAAATTTTTAAAATATCCTATATAAATATATATAATTAAAATATTTTAATTTGTTTCCTTAGAATTTTCTTATTCATTATCTACTCCATAAAGATAATATCAAGAATCTAAAAGAATCTAAGCTTTATAAATGTAATTTACATGCAAAATAAATGCAAGCGAAATTATTACATACACATAACAACACAAACATAATATCAATAATAATATAAAAATATCAATCTTATAGCAGCCTATTAATCTTTCTATCAATTCTATTAATGATTCCAATCATTCATTAAGGTATGTCAAATAGCATTGTTATTTTCAAATAAGTACTCCCTTATCTTATAGGGACAATATCAACATTTCCAAAATGTATTGCTAGTTACCCGGTGACTTAGTCGTTCTCTATATAATTATATAATTAAATAAATAATTTTTTAATATACCGGGTGGTCCATTTACCATGCCGCCCCACCGCCCCAAAAAAAAATTTGGAAGCAGTCAGTTTTATGAAAAAAGTTTCAAGTAAAAGTTTTACTACAAGAAGTGTCCTATCTGATGGTTAAGCAGTCGTACACCAAGGAGAACGTATGAAGATCATACGAAGGTAAATTTTTTTTTTAATAGAACATGGCATTTTTTTCCAAATTCTGAAAAAGGATGTAATTGCGAGTAGAAAAGTACTAAAACTCATGTGGCCTAAAATTAAGATTCAGCGAAATATTCAAGAAAAACACAAAAAAATGATAAAAATTTATTAAAAGAATAACATAAATAGGCACAAAATATCCGATCACCCCCGGACTACACTAATTTAATTTAATCGGGACAATTGTTTCGGAAACTTCGGACCTTCAACCTCGATACACTTTAGAATTCTCCGACTAAACGAATCATGGACGTTTATTAGCACGTCTTCCTTAATTTCTGCCCAATAATGCATATTATGCCTATTTATCTGCCCATGATTCGTAAAAGTGGATTCGTCGGAAAATAGCACATTGAGAAAAAGTTATTGTTATCGCGATTTTTTTGCTGAGCCCATTCACAAAATTGTACACGATGTTCAAAATCAGTTCCGTGAAGGTCTTGATGCATCGATATGTGGTATGGGTGAAATTTTTTGTGTTTCAGTATTCGACTAATACTAGTTCGTGAGATTCCAGACTGGCTGGCAATTTCTCTAGTACTGACGTGTGGATAATAAGCCACTGCCGCTAGAACAGCAATTTGCGCGTTTTCATCGGTAACACTCTTTTTTCGAATTTTTTTCTTCACAATACTTCCTGTGGTAGTGAACTGTTGTACAACACAACGAAAGGTCGTACGACCGGCTGGTGTCTATCAGGGTATCTTACAGCATACAAACGACACGCTGCGCGAATATTTCTTCCCGCTTCACCATAAATGAAAATCATATCAATTTTTGCACGTGTTGCTGGATCCATTCTTGATATTCAAACACTGGTAGTTTTATTACAACGATACAAGTAACATTAAGTCAGTTACCTAGCTTGTGAGGTATTTATACAGCTTTAAGGGATTACGAATAGAAAGTTAATTGGCTTTTGCGATGGTATTCCCGGATTAAGAGGCAACAAACAACCCATTATTACAACAAGCAACTAATTCATACGACCTATTAATATCCAATTATAAAGAACAAACTTATACCCATATTTATGCAGCTGCAAGGGATTACAAATAGAAAGTTAATTGGCTTTTTCGATGGTATTCCCGGATTAAGGGGCACCAAATAACCCATTATTACAACAAGCAACTAATTCATACGACCTATTAATATCCAATTATAAAGAACAAACTTATACGTAGGTAATTACTTTCTAATTACCTACAACCGCTATTTAAAATATGACTTATCTGTTATGTAAATCTGTTATTAATTATTTTGTAATACGTCCACATTATTGCTTTGAAAATACTATGTTTTTCATGTATTGTTTCCAATTTATATTTTGTTTTTCTTGAATATTTCGCTGAATCTTAATTTTAGGCCACCTGAGTTTTAGTACTTTTCTACTCGCAATTACATCCTTTTTCAGAATTTGTAAAAAATAATGCCATGTTCTATTAAAAAAAAAACTTGACCTTCGTATGACCTTCATACGTTCTCCTTGGTGTACGACTGCTTAACCATCAGATAGTACACTTCTTGTAGTAAAACTTTTACTTGAAACTTTTTTTTCATAAAACTGACTGCTTCCAAATTTTTTTTTTTTGGGGGGGGGGGCACGATAAATGGACCACCCGGTATAGTGTCAATGAATTTTTTTCTTCAAAATACCTAAATGTTGGGGACTTAACTAAACCAGAGAAATATTCGAGCTTAAACTCTAAACCATGTATGTACAACGCACAACTATCACTAAACTTACACTAAGTACCGCTAGAGGTTAAGCCGTTCCTAAACTCGAGTTGTACAACCGCCCCTAAGTCGCCGAAGAACATTGCAATAAAGTCGCCCATTACTGTTTCACCTGGTGAAAGAAATTATTTGCGCACGATGCCATCAGCGTCAAAGAAGCAAATCAACATCGACCTGACGTTGCTTCGAACTTGCTGTGCCTTCTTCGTCGTGTTATACGATGACGTTTTCCATTCCGGCAGCTTCTTTCATCTTTGTGCACCCATGAACACAGTGCCGTTTTTGTTCAATGCTGAATAACATTGGCGCAAACTTCGCAGCAATACGTTCCATGTTGAGTTCGCCGGACAGAATACGCTGACAAATACCATACGATAAGCCGACAATGTTACAAATATCATGGATTGTTCTTCTTCGGCCTTGTAGGATAACATCAGGCACTTTTGCCACATTTTGTGGCGTGTTTTTCGTCGATGGACAACCGACACGCTCATCATCATCATCAACCGACACAAGTCCACTTTTAAAAAGGTTGTTTTACTCATAGGTTTGCGCTGGCCTAAAGCATCATCACATTCATCACTGAACGATTGTTTAAGGATTTTTATAGTTGCCGCTGCCGTTTTACAAAGTTCGAAACAGAATTTGATGCACGTTCTTTGCTCTTTCACAGTTTGACAGACTGACTTAGTATAGACGTAGCTCACGCCATCTAGGCCTACAGAGCCGTACTACCATTCCTTCACGGGCCCCATTCAAATTCCGGAAATTTCTGAGTAGCACCTCGCAATTCTTTTAAACTACGAACACCGTATTCAGGTAAATTTAAAAGAATTTTTCCAATTTATTGACAAATTAAATACTTGGTAATTGAAATACACTCACAGCTTAATTAAGTATAATTTATTAAACGCCATTTTCTGGTGGAATAAATACTGACAAGTATACTTATCCAAAAGTTACATTTTCAGTATTTGCATTGGTTAGAAAAAATTTTGGAAAATATTAAATTAAAACTATAAGAAAACCGCAATGGTGTTAAATCACAACAATTTCTTAAATAACATAAAAATGAGTAAATTATTGTACGATTCGAACAGAAAATCATTTTGTAAAATTTTGTAAAAACAATTATACTATTAAATTAGATGCTTTGATTTACAAAGGAATTATAGTGGTTTCAAATTTTAATCTTTACCTCCAACATAAAAGCGTGCGTGCTGTAGACTCGTTCCAGAAAAGCTTAGTAAACGCCTTTAATGTACAAATACTTGGAAATCGTTTGTGCTTTTATTTTAATAGTAATGTTTTTAACATCAAAATTGATTTACAATCTGTACAAAGATAATACAATTAGTAAATCGTTTTTTTACATGGATTACGAGGATTGACATATAGAAAATTATTAAACTTAAATAAAACACCTTATATTTCACAAACAATAGTATATTGACTATATGTACATTTCATGTGCACTGCACACATCGTCAGTAGTTACTAATTTAAAAGTATTATTTTTTAAGTACATGTATAGTAAAAAATATCTATTTTTTTGGTTAGGGGTGTAAAAATTACAATTATAAATGGTCAACAAATGGTCAAAAACATGCAAATAAAAATATAACAATAAAAATAAAAATAAAAATAAAAAATTATGGTCGTATATTGTAACAATTGGGCAAGATACGTAGATGATGTTCTGGCAGTGATACCTGATTCTTTCGATACAGTTTCGTTTTTAAATATATTAAATACCCAATATCCATCAATCAAGTTTACGTACGAGTTGGATAAAAACAAATCTTTACCCTTCTTAGATTTAAAAATTACTATTTTAGACAGGAAGTTTGAATTTGACATTTACAGAAAAGAAACACACACTGACAATTACATACATAAACAATCAGACACTTTTAACAAATATAAAGAAAGTAGTTTTTATTTTTTAATTAATAGATTATTATCAATCCCTCTATCACCAGTGAATTTTAAGAAAGAACTAGACCACATAACAAAAGTAGCAGAATCTAACGGATACGATAAACAATTGGTGGATAAAATCAAAAACATACTAGAAAAGAAGAAGCTAAAAACTTTTAAAACCAGATTAACTCCAAATACAAAGAGTAATACCAAAAAATATTGCAAAATTACTTTTCACAAAAGTTGGCAGAATAACGTAACTAAATTGTTAAAAAAATATAATCTAACTCCTGCTTTTTCCAACACTCATAAGTTACAACAATATCTTCAAACAAAGTTAGTTAACACAGACCCACTGAAAGAATCAGGTATTTACAGAATTAACTGTAATTCCTGCCCAAAATTATATATCGGCCAAACAAGAAGAAATATTCAAACCCGTTTCAAAGAACATTTAGCTCATGTAAAACTTCACAATGTAGATAAATCAGCATTAGCTCTACATCATTTAGATACCGGACATAATTTCAGCGTAGATAATGTTAAATTAATTAAAAAATGTAATAGCAAAAATTTAGACATGTGGGAAGCCATACATATGAAAAAATACAAAAATTACCTCCTAAACAATGACATGTCACCTATTAATAATAAACTTTTAAATTGTATACCTACAGTATCTAATAACTAATAGATCCTCTTCACGTTACTATATTGTTATTTAATAGAACCCGACATGCCAAACACAGTCAGATGTCTTGTTTTTCATAGGTAACGGTCTTTCCCATAATTGTCCTTCTTGGAATTTCAATAGATTTTAGCAGGCACTGTTACAATATACGACCATAATTTTATATATATATATATATATATTTTTATATATATTTTTATTTGCATGTTTTTGACCATTTGTTGACCATTTATAATTGTAATTTTTACACCCCTAACCAAAAAAATTGATATTTTTTACTATACATGCACTTAAAAAATAATACTTTTAAATTAGTAACTACTGACGATGTGTGCAGTGCACATGAAATGTACATATAGTCAATATACTATTGTTTGTGAAATATAAGGTGTTTTATTTAAGTTTAATAGTGTAATAATTTCACAAGTGCTCAACATATATACTAATATAGAAAACTGCCCATTGCCAGGTTACCGTATAGTATAATTAGAAATAAAAATTATGGTGCTTCTAAAAGTTAATCAGGTTAGTAAGATTCGCTACCGGAAAGTTCACCGAAAACAATTTACCGAAAGCAATTCAACGAAAACAATTCACCGAAAACCAATTTACCGAAATAGCAATTCACTGAATGGAAAGTTTACCGAAATAATAATTTATAAAATTGTTGTATTTTTACTATTATCAACTTTCCTTCACTCTTTATCCAGGCTCAGGACTGGCAGAATAATTCTGGCGTGTGCAAAAGTTGGAAACGATTTCCTTTGTCTTATTTCGTTTTTTGTTTGTTTTTGTAATGCATTTTAATGTGTTCTGGTGATATCAAGATAATAGTTATAATCCCCTAAGACGCCCCATTACTGTAATATATTTTAATATATTGTGGTATTAACTAGAGTATTTACACCACGGTTATGTGAATACGAGGCATAGTACATAATTTAAGTTATTAAATGAACATGTCTGCAAATATGTTTTTCGGTAAACTTTCCATTCGGTGAATTGGTTTTCGGTGAACTTTCCTAGACCCAGTAGGATTGAACTGCTTGAGTCTACGCCTTCTGATGGTTCAAATCATTTAGAATTGTTGCCAGAGAATTGGGATGATTACCTAGTCTTTCTGCATATTTTTCAGAAAATATTTTGACTTCGCGCTTCACTGGTTTTATTTTCAAGTCATAGGCTATGATGCTATTTGGTATATATCAAGGAGCCTTAGTAAATATATGGAATACCTTGGACTGAAATCTTTCTACCATTTCAATGTTAGAGATAAAAGCAATCCTACAGAGCTGTATTCCATATCTCCCAACGGGTTTTAATGATAGATTGGATTTTTGGCCAATTAAATAGTATAGTCTACTAAATTACAAGCCTATCTGCTTCCTCTTTGAGAATATATGCTTTCACCATGCCAATCTCTGGTTAAGGTGCATTCGTAAGTATTTGGCGTCTTCTTTTGTGATAGAGCGTAGTTATTTAGATACACTGGAGGACAATGACCTCTTCTGGTGGTAAATGTTACTTGAACAGATTTATTTTCGTTAACTCTGATTCCCCATTTCATTAACCAGTCTTGACTTTAATTATGATAACATAACTTATATCTGAAGTACGAAATACAAGATGGCCCACAAGTCACAACGGAGTTTAAACATATAATAACTTGTTTTTTGATCAATTTTATACAGCTTTTTACAAAATAAAGACAAATGATGTGAGATAAGTTTTTATTTTGTACGGAAGATTATATCCTTTAAATGACGTCCATTAAGTACCTCGCAAAGTCGAGCTCTTTCTAAGACATGTTTCATGATTCCATTAGAGTTACAGGCTGTAAGCCTTCTTACTTCTACCCGCATGCTTTCCTTCAGTTATATGATTCTCTGCTACTGTTTACGTACTTTGAGATACCCATAAAAAGAACTAGAGCGCTGTCAAGTGGAAACTTGGAACGCCAGTTGATTGCAGATCTCCTCCAAATTATTTACCGCCAAATATCAGGTATATTTTCAACATAAGGGCGTATTTATTTTCCAGATTTTCTCGATATCGTTGTCCAGTTACAGTGACTGTATGCCAATTAGCATTTTTCATGAAGATTGGTTCTGTGAGGTTACACCACACCAAACACTTTTCAGCGTGCAATTTATGCCGATGAATAATTTGCACACTTACAAGAGCATAAAAATGATCTTATAATTTAAATTGAAAAATATAACAGAAACGGCAAAAAATTGAATTTTACTTAAATTACAAAAGTTGAAGATGACTAAATGGTAATAATTTGTATGTCCTCCTCGAGCCTGGATTACACTGTTCAGTCGTCTTGGCATTGAATTTCCTAAACTTGTTAAGCAAATTTAAGAAATTTCTTCGAATTCTTCTAAAAGGAATAATCAAAGTTCTTGCAAAGCTGCTGGCTTTGCTGGACGACGACTAATACGCCTCTGGAGTTCATCCCAAAGGTGTTCTATCGGATTAAGATCCGGACTGCATGCCGGCCAATCAAGCTTACCAATTCCAACTTCGTTAAGGTATTCAGTAATGACTCTTACCATGTGTGGTCAGGTGTTTTCATGCATTAAAACAAAGACATCTCCAATAAAATGAAAAAATGGCACACCTTCTTGCAGAACATCTTTCACGTACCTATGAGCGTTTAAAGCACCATTTTCTACAAGCAGAAGCTCTGTACGTACTTCTGTGGAAATATACCATGAAAAGATGGTGCAATCGGTATGTAGCTCTTCTTCTTCTGCTTTGCGTTGGAAGCTAGCACGTCCAGGCACTTGAGTGTACTATCCCCAATATATCTTTCAGTTCTACGCTGTTAGTCTTGTGTCCTCGATAAAAGCCACTCTCCCCCTCAGGGGAAGTTTGAGTACCCTCATATCCAATAGATCTTTTCTGAAATGTTTCTATCTGAGTCCCTTCAGTTCCTCACACGTGCATATTACATGAAGGCTAGTTTTGTCCTGTTTTTCACATCTCCTAAACCAGGGCTCGCTAACCAAGCCCATGCTGTACAGATGCTTCCTTAAAGAACAATGTAAGCCGGTAATTATTTTAATTTCTTTTTTGTTACTACGAATTAGCTTGGCTGAAAACCTTCCGGCCAGCTCCATTTTAGCGGAATCTGTAGCGATTCCACATACAGGTTCTGGGTCCTATGAAATTCCTGTTAGAACCTTCTTTGGCCAGTTCGTCGGCTCATTGATTTTTATTCCCTCATGTCCTGGCACCCACATCAGCGACACAGCATTGTCTTGTGCCAGTTTATTGAGGACCTATTTGCAATATTTCATCAGCTTAGACCTGGTAGATGGGTTCATAATGGCTTTAATAGCTACCTGACTATCAATCATTATCTTGATTTTCGGCTTCCCAAATTTCCTCGGCGCAGGCTGCGACTGCAAACAATTCGGCCTGGAAAACTGTCGTATGTTTTCCAAGACATATCTTCCTTCTAGGGCACATTCCGCATATGCTTGCACCTGTTCCCTGATTGGATTGTGATCGATCCGTGTACCAGGTGCCGGCACCACAATCGCTCGAACGACTTTTTGCCTGTTTCCTGGTCGATATAAATATGTTCAGTTTCGTTGTAAACATAATCTCAGGTGTCATATTGTCCGCCGGCATTTGAAATAGCGGCTCTTCCAGTATAGTTCCTGTGATATTTGTATGCCCCCTACAACCTTATTAGGACACCATACGTCGTTGGCCTTCAGCCATAGGATCGCAGCCATGGCCTCCGCTTTTACAATGGAACGTAGCTCATGTCGTCTTCTCCACACTCTTTCTCGACCTTCGGGTGATCGTAGACAAAAACGCAACTCATCTGTAAAGAGAACTTCGCCTCATTGCTGAAGAGTCGAACTCGCATATAATCGTGCAAACTGAAGATGTGCTCTTCGAAGTCAAGGTAACAATTGTGGACCTGCAGCCGGTCTTCGTGAAGTCAGACTACTATTACAAGGTCTACAAGGCCTAATTTTCCTTTCACTTATTTCAACCAGTCGCTCTATTGGCAAGCGATGTTGAAATTTAACTGCTGTTATTCTGCGATCCCTTAATGTATTCAACACAATAAAACGATCCTCAAATGCACTTGTTGCTCTTCGCTTTCCAGATGTGCCAATCTCTAGAAGCCGAATCCACGCATCCTGAACGGTAGCGCGGGGTATTTCTAATATACGGGACACGTACCGTTGACTACGACCATCTTCAAATTAACGCAATAATTTTACCAACGTTTGCGCTAGTTAACGACATTGTCAACGCGTGAAAATTGTTGTTTACTATCAAACTGTCGTCCATAAACAACTGAGTATTAAGCCTACTTAAATTTTTCATAAATAAAAATTAACAATAAGAAACGCTAATAAGTTTATTAATGTGGATTTCAAAAAATATATAGGTAATTTTGACAAATAAGGTGAATATGTTAAAATTAAAATGTGGGGCATATTTTGCATTAGACTAATCAATACGTAGACTTAACAATAAAAATGTAACAGTTTAAATCCTTACATTTTCGCGAAGTAATGTGAATGTAAATATTGCTCTCTATATTAACATCTGTTCCTTAATGTAACTTAAGGCTTCCCAATGTATTCGAAACCACAGTCCTTAATAGCTCCGGCAACGGTCCGGCAAACAATGGAGTAGGTTCGAGTCCTGCTTAAGGGCGAAATTCGACTAATTACCATAGTAAAATGTGGAAAGCAATATTTACAGTTCCTTGCTTAGACAAAAAATACGAAATTTGTTGGACTTTAATCAATATCTCAAGGTGGTCGGTTTTTTGCTGGTCAGTGTAGTTTAGCTCAAACGATTGTAAAAACTTATCTATCTGACAGCTTTGGACGAAATTTCGACAGTAGGCTACTAAAACATGTCTGAAGTCAGCAATACGAGGGTCACCTTTTATATTTTTACAAAATCTGGGAAGAAAAGAAAATTTTTGGGAACAAACTATTTTATTGTTTTTCAAAATATTCGTCTTTATGGTCTATACACTTTTGCATGCGAACCAGTTCTCAAAACTTTTTTTTCCACTCAGAAGGTTGTATCTCGGAAACATGGTTTTCAAAGGCTTCGACTGCTTCTTGAGGTGTTGAAAATCGCTGTCCACACATTTTTTGCTTCACAGTTGCGAACAAAAAGAAATCTTTCGGCGACAAGTCAGGTGAATATGGACAATGAGACATTATTTCAACATTTTTCTTCTTCATATAGTCAACTGTTAGACGTGCTATATGGGAACTCGCATTGTCGTGATGAAGAATAATGCGACGTTTTCGGTTGTTCTTCCTGATTTCGTCTATAACTTTTGGCAAATAAATTACTGTATACCATTCAGCGTTAACAGTTTTTCGATCCTCTAAACGAATTGTTGCGATGCGTCCTGTACAGCCGAAGAAACAGGCGATCATTTTCTTGGAAGTGCTCCTTGCACGAACAACTTTTGCGGTGTTCGGTTCATCTTGGAACACTCGTATAGTAGATTGTTGCTTGGTTTCCGGTTCATACGCATATATTCATGTTTCGGCACCTGTGCGATGTTGTATACGGATTTTGCAGTTCCTACGTCGAATTTTTTACGCATCTCTTTACACCAATTAACACGAGCAGCTTTCTGTTGTGCTTCGGTCAGGTTATGTGGAATCCATCTGGAACATATTTTTTTTACAAATGTACATGTCAAATCGAATGAATTGCAGTCTGCGATATGCCAAGAGATGCCTATACCTCACTGTAAGTCACATGTCGATGGTGTTCTATCATTTTCCGCACAGCATCGATGTTTTTTTGGCATCACAACAGTTTTTGGTCGACCTTTACGTGATTCATCACTCACTGAGGCACGACCATGACGAAATTCTGCAAACCAATTGTAAACTATCTTCTCTGATGGTGTGTCATTACCAAAAGTTAGGCCTTTTTTATAATCGTAAAAAATCATCCAACGAAAACCTTTACGAGTAATCTCCATTAATTTAGAAACCAACTGTCTTAAAACTGTCACTGTCAACAAACTACTAACTCAATTTCTCAGCTATCGCGGATTTCTCACTGACAAATGTCAAACTTTAAGAATACAGAGATTACACATGTCAAAAGCACCATCTAGTAGTTGATTGTAAAAATATAAAAGGGACAGCAGTAGAAAAAGTTATGAAATTTTTTAATGAAATTTATCGATCAGCATCTTTTTATTTCCCAGACAGAACACAGACTGACGATCGCATTATGAATCCGGAGTATATATGTAATGTAAGAGCAAGTAATTTTGACTTTTTTAATAAAATTCCTTAGAAAGACTTTAACGGCCGTCAAATTATACCTACTAAAGTGAAAATATAATCAAATCTCTTGGCAGATCAAATTTACAAGTATTTCTGATGTTTTTCGTTTAGGACATCTTTTCATCAAATTACGGCTCGCACGCTCTTATGTTTAGTTTGTATTTTATTACATATTTTCAAAATACATAAGCGAATTTATTTTATCTCTTTTTTTTATCGAGATGGTACTGGTATTTCAAAATATATCTAACATACTTTCGTATACAATTTATTAAAAACAATTCGCATAATTTCAGGCGAATATAAAAAAGAAAATGATAACTCTTTAGCTTAGGGGTAATATTTTTTCAGGGTACATTATTGGATAAACGTGCTTTATTGAGGACATTCGATAAATGTAATAAAGTGAGTAAATCAATATCAAATTTTAGGCGTTTCTCACACAATGCTTGGGAAGGATCACACCGTAATGTGTATGTTTATTTTGTGTTATGTGTATCCCTTTAACAAACAAACAAACAATCAAACAAAACCGAAATAGTAATATCTTTTCCCGATAGTTACATTTCGATCCCCAATATAATACATGTGCTTTTAATTAGAATATAAGTCAGTGTGTTTAATAGAATAGTTAACACTTTATACATTTTTGTTTTTCATAAAGGTGTTGCTAATTTTAGATAGTATAGAATTGCTAGTGTTGAATGTTTGAAAACATCGTTCATACTTTATTTTCCTGTTAATTTATTTCGCATATAGGTAAAGCGAGTACCTACTGTATGTTTATTATTTAATATGCACATGCAACCTATTTTAGTGTATTTATAATTCGATTTTTTAGAAACATGGGATTTTAGTGAACTATATTTGTATAATCGACTACTTTTTAAAATAACAATGAAATAATTATAGGAATGATTAAATTTAATAGTTTTGACTTGAGTTTTGAGTTTGAGTTTCTGTTTAATTATAATTATCCATCAACCTTTTTAATTTAATCTTTGTAATTTTAAAGTTATCGTTGGCGATTATGGCTAATTCTGGAGTCAATTTCTAACTATCTTTTAACAGACCTATATCCATACTTTCAAATTTTGCCAAAATTATTGAGCAAGTTATATACAGGGCAATCCAAATTAAGTGTTCACCATTGGTAACTTTGTTATTATTAAAGATACAAGATTGTTTAAATTAGCAAACTAGTAGTACTTTTAACGCTCTTTAAGATGGAAGAATTAAAAAAAAAAGAGCAGCGCGTTTTCGAGTTTTCCCGAAAAATATGTTTTTTTCAAATGGAAACCCCTGTATATTATATCATTTTCTGTTAGAAATTCAATTTTTAAACAAAAAATCTTATAAGAAATTTTTTACTGGGATTAAAAATACTTGAGTTATAATGAATAAACAAAAACAGCTAAGTCAAGTGCATTTCGATGTTTCTATGATAACGACGTTAATTCTTTCTAGTAAACGTCAAATATTAGTACAGTTTTATTAGTCTTTCACTCATAAATTTCATTTTGCTAGTTATTAATTTGACAAAAAAATGATTTTTACCCATGCAGAAAAGTGTGATATGTTAGAATCTTATTTAGTGTGCAGAAAATCCTCTAGGAGGGCAAAAGAACACTACGCTGAATTATATCCACTCCGAACACAACCAAATGAGCAATTTTTTCTGAGACTGTACCGAAAATTTAGAGGCAATGAGAGTGTTTTTGCCAAAACAAGAACAAGAAGGACTTTTATAATAAGCGAGGCCACGAAAATTCTAGTTCTTGCATATTTTGAGGCCAACCGTGAGAATTCCATACTAGATATTATCAACGAATCTGATTTGAGTCACGGTACTGTGCATAGGATTCTGAAGAAACACAAATTCATTCCTTATAAGTACAAACCAGTTCAAGTTTTCTTGCCAGGGGATCCAGAGAGAAGAATGTTTTTTTGCCACTGGTATCTTAACTTCTGTCGCCAAAATGTAAACAAGTTTCGTTATATTTTATGGACCGATGAATCAAATTTCTCAAATTCTGGAATGTACAATACAAAAAATCATCATTACTGATCAAAGGAAAATCTTCTTTTAGTACATCCAAGACGTCCGCAAGTCCGTTACAGTTTTAATGTTTGGTGCGGTTTAATTGGTTCAAGGATTGTTGGTCCTTTCTTTTATGACGGCACTCTAACTGGTGAAAGGTACATAGAATTTTTGACTGAAATTTTGAATAATTTCTTAGACGATATTGATCTCATAAGTAGACAGAATCTGCATTTTCAGCAGGATGGCGCACCTGCGCACAACTACAGAGGTACTCATCAAATTTTAAATACTATTTTTAACAATTCATGGATAGGAACAAATGGTCCTATTCAGTGGCCTCCCCGATCGCCAGATTTAACACCGCTTGATTTTTTTTATGGGGTTATTTAAAGACAAAGATTTATAAGCAAAGGTACGAAAACGTAAACGCCCTAAAAATTGCAGTTAGTGAAAAGATAAACCAAATAGATGGTAGGACCATACTAAAAGCAGTTCGACAAGTTCAGAAACGTGTTCAAAAATGTATTGAACAACAAGGTGGTATTTTTGAACATCTTCTATGAAAAAATCAGTGATTTTTATTTTCTTTTAATGATATGTTTATGTATAAAATAAAGTTTATAAAAATTATTTAGCTGTTTTTGTTTATACATTATAACTCAAGTGTTTTTAATCCCAGTAAAAAAGTTCTTATAAGATTTTTTGTTTAAAAATTGAATTTCTAACAGAAAATGATATAATATACAGGGGTTTCCATTTGAAAAAAACATATTTTTCGGGAAAACTCGAAAACGCGCTGCTCATTTGTTTTTTTAAATTCTTCCATCTTAAAGAGCGTTAAAAGTACTACTAGTTTGCTAATTTAAACAATCTTGTATCTTTAATAATAACAAAGTTACCAATGGTGAACACTTAATTTGGATTGCCCTGTATAATTCAATTTATCCTTTTGTTCGTTCCCATATATCACCTGCTCAACATGGTTTTATGACAGGGCGCTCGACTACTACTAATCTTGTGAGTTTTACCCAATACGTATGTGAAGAGTTGGATTGCCAGGGACAGGTTGACGTTATTTATGCAGATTTTTCCAAGGCTTTTGATACAATTAATCACAAACTCCTTATACAGAAACTTAATTGTTTTGGTCTGAATACTGCTTTTTGTGAGTTAATCAACTCCTACTTGTCCAACAGATATGGATATGTTTTCTATAATGGTTTTAAGTCATTGGAGTTTGTTGCATTGTCTGGAGTTCCACAAGGATCGAGTTTGGGACCTCTGCTTTTTAATATATACATCAATGATCTGTTTCCATTAATGTCTTGTCAAGTATTAGCATATGCAGATGACGTTAAACTCTTCCATTGCATACATAATCAACGCGATGTAGACATGCTTCAGGATAACTTGAGTGCGCTGGCCAATTGGTCCGACAGGAATAAGCTTGTTTTGAACGTTAACAAATGTTATGCTGTGACTTTCACTAGGAAAACCCGTCCATACTTGTCCTCCTATTCAATTTATGATGTTCCACTCACCAGAATGAGTGAAATTAAGGATCTTGGTGTGTCATTTGATTCATCTTTATCGTTTAACAGTCACGTTCAAAAAATTTGTTCGTCTACCTCAAGAATGTTGGGATTTACTATCAGAACTTGTAAATATTTCAATGATGTTGCGCTTCTGGAGTCTTTATATTTCGCTCTTGTTCTTCCTAGATTGGAATATGGGTCCGTCGTTTGGTTTCCTCATTATATATCGCAGAAACTTCCTATTGAGCGTGTACAGCGACGCTTTTTGAAATTCTTGTTTTCAAAAATACTGGAGTGTACCCAGACAGAAATGTTTCCTATGATGAACTAAGGCTACGTTTTGGGTTCAGACACTTACTGATCGGAGGTTTGAACAAAGTGCTCGTTACTTATTTAAACTTGTCACCAATAGTATTGACTGCGCTGGGATATTAGCTGCTGTTCGATTTAATGTACCTTCAGTTAATACTCGCTATACGAGTACATTCAACTTGAGCACCCCGAGGACCAACCTACTAATGAAATCACCTGTTTACCACATGATGCGGAATGCTGATGCAATATACAGCGATATATTTACTGGTGAAATCATTAAATGAGTTTGCGTATGTGTTCTAATTTATTAATGTACACTTTTTTGTTTATTTATGTATATCTGTAATTTAACTTTTACTATATTTTTCTTTTTTTTCTATTTTGTCATATGTATGTATGTATGTATTACACAGTTTTTGCCCTGTTACTGGGTACGAACCTTTTGGGCGAATAAACAATTATTATTATTATTATTATAACATCCAAATTTATTTACAATCTGTAGAAAGATAATACCATAAGTAAGTTGTGTGTTTGAAATATTTGACATGCAGGAAACTGTCCGTTGACAGGTTCTTGTACTGTATAATTAAAAAAGAAAATTATTTATGGCTCGAGTCATTAGAGTATTTGCTAGGGAATTGAGATGATTACTTAGTCTTTTTGAGTATTTTTCACTGCAAGTTTCGATTTCGCCCTTCACTCTTTTTATTTAGAAATTCTGGACTGTTATGGTATTTGATACACATCAAGGAGCTTTGTTAATCATCGGAGAGCGGACTCTAGCGATTGGTTTATAGCCCATAGGCGACTGCGTTGTAGTCGCAATAGGTTAGTTTCTGTAAGCGATCCGTGAGTTTCGAACAATTCGATACGTGTGGGGAGCTGCATAAGTGGCACATTAATACGTATCTGTCAATGCACAACAGAGCGAATGTAATAAACGGTTTGGTAACCGGCAGCAACTACTGCTGAAACAAAAGTAATGCTGACAAGCGAATTGCGTATCGAATTTTGAATAAAAATAATTTACAAAGAGCAACACTCAAAACTATGTATTTTCTGTGAAACATTGATAGTGTAAAACATTACTATGAACAACTAAAATTTGTTCAAGGTGTTCCTGTGTTAAATTAGTTGTTTTAGATGTTAAAACGTCTTTAAAAATAGATCATGTCCGTTTCACATCACAACTGGTGATGGGTGCGTGATTAAAATGTTGCAAAAATGCACCATACTTCAAATGTATAGATTTTTTCATCGGCTCTGTGCAGAATTGGTATAATATATTCAAATCTGGATTTCTGCTAAATATGGCATCAACTTTTTGTATCAGCTTTGAGAAATATCTTTTTAAACGATGAAAGTCACTTATCAATATTTGGAAAATGACCACTGATGTATTCACATACACTGTGTAGTGCATGTGCCGCACAGGTAACGTGTAGCACATTTGTGATAAGATTAGTTTAATAACTTCCCTGTTTTTAACATATAAGCTGCCGCATCAGTCAAAATTAATAGCATCTTGTCTTTATAGTTGTTCTCCGATGACAAAATATTATGAATACATTGATCAATTACTTCTGCAACTGTTTCGCCATTTACGACTGGCAATATTTTATTTGCAATTAAGTATGGTTGGTATGAAGGTAATGACCAGATAGGTTGGTTCGTATTTTTTCAATGGTTTACAAATAACATTTTGGTAAGTGGTATTTACGTAAAGTAGATTCATCTGGTATATGACCATCAGTATATTTTGTAAGGAACCTCTTGAGGAATGGGATATTTGCCGCGCCGCCATGAAAGCTTCACAAAGTCCTTCGTTAAAAGTGTCAGATGCAGATGGACATATGTTATCTAGAAGAATTTTCGAAGAAACATGTCTCTGCACACTACACTTTTGTCTACGCCTTAAACTTAATGAACAGACATTGCAATATATCTCGGTATCATTACGAATATGCAGCCAATCTGTATGGCCTCTAATCCACCCTGCCATGGTTGCCCCACGAGAATTCTCCAGAGTTAATAGAAATGAAGAGAAATACTAAGAACAGAAAGAAATGGACTAAAAAGAAAAAACCAAAATTACCCCAAAAATAACGTAGCAAATTAAACTTAATATTTATAAAAAATTATAGGATAAATATACAATATAAATTTTCTAAAAATACTAAGCGTTGTACCCAAATAACACTGAAAGAAACGAAATCAGAAGCAATTCCTTACAGAAGAAAATAGAAAATATACCATCTCAAGAACAATAAATACATATACGTATATGCATGTATAACAGCATGTAAACACGAGGAAACACTTTGGAAGTTAGCGGATATAATTTTTAAAGCGATTATTTCAATGAAATTATCGAAATGGCATATAAATGTATACTCCGTCTTACACGCCACTGTTGAATTAAATTTATGAAGGAATTCACACAATGTACTATTCATAACGACAGAAATAATATCTGCTCGACGAATGCAATCGAGCAAGCAAATAGTGGGGCTGTTATAACATGCATACTAGACCTGCAAGCCCCAAGCAATCCCCCAGAGATGTATTCCATAACTCCAAACGGATTTTAATGTTACTTCGTAAACAAGGACTTTGTTTGTGGACTAAGTTTAAGATCTAGCTGCTTCCCCTTTGAAAATAACGTGCCTTCAAAATCGTTCCTCATTAGAGACGGCAATGCTTTTTTAAATAGTTGGTGACAGAGCACGTAATCTGCCACAAACGTATAATTTTGATAGCTTGGTTATGCCATGTAAATGTGTGTAATAATTAGTAATTTAGTTTTAAATAAAAAATATGAAAAAAATCCAGGATCTTCATAATGAGAGACTTCAACTCCAGGATCAGCAATACACCCCTACCGGGTGTAATGCAAAGATTTAATGAAAATGTATTCAACAATGGAGAAATGCTAATAACACTATGCGCGCAAAACGAACTGCGAATTAATAATGCATTCTATGCACACAAAAACCAACAAATATATACCTTCGGCGACACAAGAGACCAAAACTCAATGATCGATTACATTATCACCAGCAGGGCAATACACCCGGGTCAAAAACTAGACGTAAGGACACTCACGTTGGCAAATGTCGGGACAGAGCACGGTTTAGTCCTATGTAAATACCGCCTCAAAACTAACCTCCAAAAGAAAAAATCACCACTGTACTTCCAGAAATTCAACGTGGAATCACTAAACAACACCTCAACGAAAACATTGTATCAGAGTAGACTGAAGGAAAAAATGACTACGAACCAAATGACCGAGGACGAGAATGTCGAACAAATGTGGTATAAGATAAAAGCCAACATAACGGGAGGTGCCGTAGAGACACTCGGAGTGAGGAAGGTAAACATAAATGGTAGAGAAAATAGAAAGCAATGGTTTACAGACGAAGTGAAAACGCTGGCAGAGCAAAAGAAAGAAGCCTACGTCAGATATAGGAGCAGAAGAACAGCAGAGGAATACCAAAGATACAAAACGATCAGAAACAGAGTGAATGATGCCATAAAGGAAATAAAGAAGACATACTGGGAAAAATTTTCTACCGACATGGAACATGACCTGTACGGGGGACAGAGAAGGATCTGGAACACACTGAGGAACAGGAAAAGAGCGGTAAACGAAGAAGTACAAATAAACATCATTACTCCAGGAGAATGGGAAAGGTATGTAAAAGGCTTGTATGAAACGCGGACAGACGACAATGGAGAGAATGAAGACAACACCTACACAGAACAGCTCCTTGAAGAGGACAACATAACACGGGAAGATGTACATGAGGCACTAATAAAATCGAAAAACCGGAAGGCCTCCGGCCCAGGCCAAATAGTAAATGAAATGCTCAAGTACGGTGGGCCTGAATTGGAAACAGCAATCACATTATTATTCCAAAAAATAATCTCGACCCAAAAAGTGCCTAATGATTGGAAAAACAACATCACAATACCGATCTACAAAAAGGGAAATAAGAACGACCCGGAAAATTACAGAATGATATCTCTCCTACCCTAGCATAAGCAAGCTCTTTACAAAAATCATTGCAACAAAGATAATGAAGAGAAACGAAGAACAACAAGGCTTCAGACAAAATAGATCGACAATTGACGCAATCTTCATCCTTAGACAAATGATCGAAAAATCCCTAGAATACAACAAGCCGCTGTTTCTCTGCTTTGTGGATCTCAAAAAAGCGTTTGATAGAGTACAAATAGCCGACATCATAGATATACTCCAGCAAAACAAGACACCCATGTCGTACATTAACATAATAAAAGACCTCAGTAAAGGTAATACAACCAAGATCAAAACATCAAAGGGACTCACAGAACAAGTACCAGTACTGACGGGCGTACGCCAGGGGGATAGCCTGAGCCCAGTACTATTCAACCTCATCATGGATCAAATAATCAACGCCGTAAAAGAAGTGGATGGAGGATATAGAATGGGACAGGAATCGATGCGGATACTGTGCTACGCTGACGACGCAATCCTGATGGCGGATATCGAGGACGACCTTCAGAGACTGCTATATCGGTTCCAAACAAAAGCAAAGAACCTTAACATGCAGATATCAGTGGAAAAGGCAGAATCAATGGTCATAGCAAAAGAACCCACTAGATGTAAACTGGCTGTAGATGACAAACCCATCCGACAATGTATGCGATGCACGTACCTGGGAGTCGAGATAACAAGCTCCAAAAACCTACAACAGGATGTCAGAACACAAATGAATATAGCCTCAAGAATTTCTGGCTACCTAAGGGACCTCATATGGAGGAATAAATACATGTCCATCGAAGGTAAAGTCCGCATATATAAAACAGCCGTGAGACCGGTGATTACATACGCAGTGGAAACCCGAGCGGACACAACAAAAACGAAGAGCATGATGAGAGCAACGGAGATGAGGACCTTAAGGAATATCAGAGGAGTAAGCTTGAGAGATCATGTAAGAAGCAGGGATACACGAACAGACCTTAAAATTCAAGACGTGGTGCAATTTACGAGAAAAAGACGAAGATACTGGCGAGACCACGTCGACCGAATGACGGGGGACCGATGGGCAAAATGGGCAAAGAACGAAAAACCGAACTCAAGGAGACCTCCAGGCCGACCTCCCAAGAGATGGTGCGAGAGCTGGACATCTGCTTCTGAAGAGGCTGAACAAAATTGAAATAGTAGAAGAAACAAGACTAAGTCTTAAGGAAAGAGAAAGAAGAAGAAGAAGAAGAAATATTTATTGTAACAGTCAAAATTAAAAGAAAATAATACTAAAGCAGATGTTGGAAATGTTGACCATTATTTTGAAGACAAAGTTGAACTTTACCCATCATGCTTTCAAAGCCATTTATTAGAATTTCTTGGGTTATGTCAGCACAAGAATTCACAATAGCATTGGGAAGCTCTTTCATTGTGTGATGTTTGTTCTTGAAAATAGTATTTTTTAAATATGAAAAAATAGAATATTCTAAAATTGTCAAATCTGGAGATCTTGGCGGAAAATTAATAATTCTCGTATCGAAAAATTCTTGCAAAAAAGCTATTGCTTCTCGAGATTTGTGCGCTGGTGCATTATCTTGCAGGGAATATCCTTCCGTAAATTCATCATCATGAAGTTCATTAATAAACGGCTCTAATAATTCATTTCGGTAGGTTTGATTAAAAAATATAGGCCCAATAAATTAAAATTGATGACGTCATGTGTAACATATCCTAACCAAAGTCACCACGGATCAATCAGTAACACGCTCATACCGAACCTTACCGTTCCCAATCGAATTCGCCGTTGATTATTGAAAGAACAGGCCTGTAGGAAGTACTCTCACGAGGCGTGAAGACCACAATATATCTAGAAAGGTTGCAGTGGAATAGGCCTTACGTCCACCTCAAGTAATCTAATCTAATTTTTTCTTGTAATGTAAAATATACTTGCTCTAAATTGTTCCTCGTATATACATTTGAATGTAAACATTGCTAAAGTTAGAGAGAGAAATCACGTTCTGAAATTTTGCCAAACTACCTCTACAATCTTAATCATCTCATTATTCACTATAAAGAAGACAAAATTCGCAACGCGTGCAAATTTAAAGAACTAAAATATTATTTTCTATCTCGCCAGAATATGCCACAGGTACAGAATTATTAATGTATATTACACAATATATTCTGGCGTCTGTTTGCTCTTGCGACAACATATGACTTTGTTAAGAGGAATCTCTTAGCAAAATCCTTTAACAATTTTTTTTAAAATAATGTGATTTTGTAAGGTAAATTTTCATTTTAATATTATTTTCTACACCAGTAATTAAGGAAATAATTTACAAAACCCATATTTATAATTTATAATAGCGTAAAAACACTTCGCAACTCTCGTAATAATCTTCGATAATCAAGTATATATTTATTATAGATTATTTATTATAGAATTTTTGATAAGGTAGGAATCAAGGCAGGTTATGGCCAAATAACATGCCAATTCGATCCAACTCGATGAAATATTAATTATAGAGACTACGTGTACACACTAACACTATAAAATCCGCACATGTATACATTTCGCTGGTCATATTAACATCAGTAATAATTAGAGCTGAGGATGTTTGCGGTACGGCAGGACCGTATGTAGTGCATCCCCACATTTAACTATTTATCTAAATATTCTCTGAAATGATTTGCCGGATCTCATAAATTAATAGAGTGATATTTTAGTATGCACTGGATATTGTTATTATAGAAAATCATAATAGCCATTTGTATTTATGGATCATAAATAATAATACGCATGTATTTATATTTGGTTGTGAATTCAATTTAAACTTAAAACGAATCGTAATATTTTAACGACAAGCCGTCCTTACAATACATGCATTCGAGACAAAGTGTGCAACTCTACGAATAACTTCCATAATTGATCGAAAATGGACATTTTGGAGCTGAAGTAAAGCCCCTATTCTTAGAAAATTTTATTACTGTCGTTAAGAACTATTATTATAAACAACAGAGGCCTTTTATTAGTGTTGAAGTTTTAGTTTCATTGAATTTACATGTTGTAAGTAGTCAATTGTAAAGTGTTCATTCACAATATTCTAAAACAAGGTGTAAATTTAACTAAAATCCAGAAAATACATTCTGATAATATATTACTAGATTAGAAGCTGTGTTTATTACTATTTATTATATTATTTTTATAACCAAATGCAATAAAAGCTACGAAAACAAAAGAAACCTCGATTTATTAAAATCTTGTCACACAGCCTTTCAAAGCCTGGCAGCACATATTTTGCATATATTTTATATATACTACCTACTTGAACTAGGTGAATGAAGTTAGAAGTTATAAGTTATAACTTCTAACACAGCTTCTAATCTAGTAATATATTATCAGAATGTGTTTTTCTGGATTTTAGTTAAATTTACACCTTGTTTTAGAATATTGTGAATGAACACTTTACAATTGACTACTTACAACATGTAAATTCAATGAAACTAAAACTTCAACACTAATAAAAGGCCTTTGTTGTTTATAATAATAGTTCTTAACGACAGTAATAAAATTTTCTAAGAATAGGGGCTTTACTTCAGCTCCAAAATGTCCATTTTCGATCAATTATGGAAGTTATTCGTAGAGTTGCACACTTTGTCTCGAATGCACGTATTGTAAGGACGGCTTGTCGTTAAAATATTACGATTCGTTTTAAGTTTAAATTGAATTCACAACCAAATACAAATACATGCGTATTATTATTTATGATCCATAAATACAAATGGCTATTATGATTTTGTATAATAACAATATCCAGTGCATACTAAAATATCACTCTATTAATTTATGAGATCCGGCAAATCATTTCAGAGAATATTTAGATAAATAGTTAAATGTGGGGATGCACTACATACGGTCCTGCCGTACCGCAAACATCCTCAGCTCTAGTAATAATTACAGAAATGCAGTCGACATTATAATGTATAGTTTATTGCAAATTATAAGAATATAACTTTGAACGGCTCTAATGCTTTTATTGCACCACCTTCTGTGATGATAATTATTATACCGGGTCTCCTTATTGAACGGGTACGGTTTACCTATTTGCAACGTATGAATCTAGGGGCCGTATTGACTATAAATTAGGGCCCTATAATATAATAATAAAATGCTGTTAATTTCAAGTATGTAATAAAAAATATCTGTACATTGGGTTTATATACAAAGAAAAAATTACAAATCGTGTGGCAGCATGTGTAGTGGATACATATAGATATATAAAGCTAATTTATTTGTAATACACAATAAAATTTCTATGTGTCACTGCATTTCATAAATCATCTGTGATTGAGTCGTCTGAATCGTATTGCAAATTTATAATCAAAGGTGCTACTATTTTGTACATGCGCATATATTCGTCCTCTTTTGCTATTGCGTGTTTAACAGCATTTTTCCAATTTACAGCAGTTATATGTTCCATAGCATTTTTTATGTGTGTTACACTGCTTTCACTAAATTTCTGTGTTTGATTTGTTCGTCTTATGGTATTTTTCAGTTGGGCCCATATCAATTCAATGGGATTGAAAATGCAATGGTACGGTGGTAAACGCAAAATTGTATGTCCTGCTTCTTTGGCTCTGTTATCCACATAATAATCCTTTAAATATTCTTTTGTCTTCGTCACCTCTATTAATTGGTTTTTTGTATAATGATCCTCAAAATATAAATCATTTGCCTCTAAAAATGTTTTAATATCTTTCTTATTATTACATTTTGTAGGAACTTTGGTTTGCTGTCGAGAATGATACGGAGCGTTGTCCATCACTATCACACTATCTTTTGGTAAATTTGGCAGTAAAGTGTCACAAAACCATTCTTCAGCAAAACAGCAAAATAGTTAATTTAAAAAAATACTTTTTCTATTAATGATCTCAATGCTCAATTTACTCCAGATATTGATCAATTTATCTGCTACACGGAGAGTCAGAGTTTTAGTCGAGAACCTAACAAAAACACCTACACCGCAACCCAGCCAGTACACTCCAGCTACAGGCCCAACGACACGGAGCCGCGCACACACTCAACCAAGTGTAATTTTGCTTTAAAGTTTAGCACAATTACTCAAGAAGAAACAATATTTTAAAAATTTTAAAATATCACGATTAATCGGAATATTAAGATCATTTAAATTACTTGATAAAATCCGACCTAGAGCTAGTCTCTAGTCCCTAGAGCAGGTCTCTTCAGCAATTTACTCAAAATTATTTATAGATTACTTTTTTTGCTATACGCATCATGGAGAAAAAATGTTTCATACAATTTAGTTAGAACAAGTAGTGTCGTGATTTCACTAGTATAAAAGAGGCTCTTGCGATTACACAACTTCAGTTAAATTTCGAATGCGAAGCGTGCATCTGGTGCTTTTATTTTAGTGTGCGGTCAACCGTAAAACTGAATTGTTTTTTTTTAAATTTCGTATGCGAAATGGATAAATTTGTGAAAGGACGAAGTGAGCCATCTACATCCAGTGAATCGGTTGGTAAAAAGACAAGGTTGTACAATGCAAGTTACTTAAATTGTGGTTTTATCTCATTGGATCGAATGCCATAGCGCGTTGTTTGCTTTCAAGTTCTCTCCGATGAAAGCATGGAGCCATCAAAATTAGTTCTATACTTGGAAACTAAACACCCAGTTCATAAAAACAAACTCTTGGAATTTCTCGAAAGAAAATTATATACCTTGAGAAATCAACAAACTTATATTTGTAGGTCAAGCCGTACTGATAAAAGTGTACTGAAGCATCTTATCACGTAGCATTGAGAGTAGCTAAGATGTCCAAACACCATACAATCGCCGAAAACCTCATGCTCAAAACCCCTTGCTGCGATTGATATGGTCACTGTTTTAATAGGCGTGGAAGAAGCAAAAAAATTGAAAAAAGTTCCGCTTTCTAATGACACAATATCAACGCGAATCGATGGCATGGCTGCCGCAAAACAGTATCGGGTCATACAACAGGACAATGTTTTCTATGATGCTACTAGAAACTATACTAACATAGATTGGACATGATCAAAAAGATCGTCTTATAACAAGGGCGGGATCCTTCACAGACATGCTCTTGTCGCAAAAAAAACATGCCGGAAAATCTCAATAAAATTCTTTGTGAAGCTGTAAAAATGGTTAATTTTATTAAAAGCCGACCGTTACAGAACAGGCTGTTTGCTAAACTATGCGATGAAATGGGCGAAAATAAAAAAATCTCTTCTTTTCTATACATAAGTTAGATAGTTATGGCGAGAGAAAGTGTAAACCCGGGTATTGGAATTGCGAGATGATTTTAATATTTTTCCAGGATAAACATCCGCCATTCTCACTATTCTAGCTGATGTATTTTCGCATTTAAACGACTTGAGTTTGAATTTACAAGGACATGATAACATTGTATTAATACAGATAAAGTTCATGCTTTCATTAAGAAACTTGATATCTGAATTATTCGCCTTGAAAACAAGAACGTGGATATGTTCCCACTCAATTCGGGTTATATTGAGAAAAATTTGAATGGCCAAGACACTAGTATTCACCACAGTTTGAATTGCATGAAGATGCATTTGCGTTCAATTGACGAGTATTTCTCGGAAGATAAAAATTATTTCTCGAAGAGACGGGTATTGAATCCATTCAGTACCAGCTCCTCGAAATGTCTGCCGACAAAACGCTACAACTGCAATTTATATCTGAAAATTTAAATACGTTTTGGCTTGCTCGTCGATATAAATATAGAAATATAGTCACAGAAGCATTGAAAATATTAATCCCTTATCTCTGTGAAAATAGTTTTTCGTCTATGGTTGCGCTAAAAACTAAATACAGAAATCGTCCCTTTTTACTCGAAAACAATTTGCTTTTGTAGGATTTGTAGATCCACGTAAATGAAAAACAAATGCAACTATCACTTATTGTAAGTAAAATGTTTTAACAAATGATTTTTCATTATTGTTTAGGTTATTTCGCGACCCCCTTTTAATATCACCGCGACCCCCAGGTTCAGAAACAATGCTCTAAAGAATAAACAAATATGTGTTTCTCTCAATTTTTCCTTTTTTTTTGCTCACATTTTTATCAATTAAAGAGGCCAAAGTGAATGTGACAATTGCCAAGCATAGAACAATATATTTTACTTTATCTATTTGTTTTTTTATCGAGCAGCACTTGACTTGGTTAAACAAGCAAACCTTTCTCTATACACGAAGATGTATAAACAAGAAACGACTGCACTGAAAATATTCCGTGAAGTAAAGTTTTCATTTGGCACTGACATTTAAAATTGTGTAATGCACTTAAATTGGTGAAGCATGTCATGAGACCACCTGTTTTATTACAGACCGTATTAATAAATTAATTTGACTTTTAGTTATTTACGCAAACAGAAAGATATATTTATTTGGCCCGGAAAAAAATAATGTCTGTTAATCCGTTCTTTATTATATATTTTTTATTAATCGAATTTATATAATACGGAAAAATTAATTAAATTTTCCTGCATTATGTACTGTCATAAAAATAATCGAATTCCATTTCAAATATAAACAAATCCATTGTTTGTGCTACCGCTTTTTCAATTTTCGTTCGCATTTAGCACGTAATACGATAAACCTTCATAAACATCGAATTTGTCACCCATTTTTTTTCTAATAACATCGCGAGGGTAGATGTGCGTCTAACGATACACTTCACAGAATACTAATAATTTTTTTTTATGTGACGGGTTAACGCTTAGAGCTAATTTTTAGGCGTTTTAACTGTCACTACTCCAGCAAATCCATTATTGTCGGGTAGCGATACTATTTCGACATTTTCGTTGTTCTCCAATCACTTTTGGTGATTGCCTGCAATCCTCTTAATCTTATCGTCGACCAAAAACATTTTCAGATCGCGAATAATGTCTTCATTACGAATGTATCATGCCGCATTAACTATGTTGCGAAATATTTTATTCTAACGAGTGATCAAATAAATCTGGAGTTGAAGTAAGTTGTGCATGAGAAATACAGAGTGGCCCAAAATGACCGAAGGGGTTTGAGTTCATTATAACTTCTTATTTAAGACATAATTATTAATTTTTTTTAATTTTAAATACAGTATATTAATGGAGAATATTTTTAATTTAATTATGAAAAATTATATTTCGCAAGTGGTGACCATTTTCTGCTTCGCATATTCGTGCTCTTTCCAAAACATTTTCCATAACCTTTCGCAAAACTTCAGGTGTTATGTTGTTGATTACGTCGCCTATATTATTTTTTAATTGCTGTACGGTTCGAGGCTTATTAATATAGACTTTTCCTTTCAAATAACCCCAAAGGAAACAGTCTGAAGCGGTTAAATCCGGTGAACGCGGAGGCCAATTAAAATCGCTTGTACGGGAAATAATTCGTTCACCAAAGATGTCGCGTAAAAGAGCCATTGTGTCCATCGCAGTGTGCGCTGTGGCTCCATCCTGTTGGAACCATACTTGCGGATGGTTTTCCACGGCTGGCCTTAAAAAATTTTCCAACATTGTCCGATATCTAACACCAGTAATGGAAACGGCGACACCGTGTTCATTTTCAAAAAAATATTGGCCAATTATCCTTTCCGACGAAACACCGCACTAAACGGTACACTTAAGTGGGTGTAATTCTCGCTGTTGAACTACTCTTGGATTTTCCGTAGTCCATATCCTGCAGTTTTACCTATTAACGAACCCATTTAATTGGAAATGGGCTTCGTCGCTCATAATTAAATTATGAATAAATTGCATAATCAAGTCGTTGCTGGTAATCTGTCGGTTTCAATTGTTGGACAAGCTGAATTTTGTATGGAAACATTCTTATTGTATGCAAAATTCTCTGCAGCGACCCTCTTGAGAGGCCAAGTTGTGTCGAACGTCTCCTGGTTGATGTTTCTCCATCTTCCCGAATACTCTCCTGTACCCGTTCAATACTGTCATCCGTGTGCACCGTTCGTCGTCTGCCGGCACCAGGAAGGTTCCTTACTGCCCCTTGTTCTCGAAAATTTTCAACCAGACGATTTATTGTTGATTCTGAGGGTCCAACCCGCACATTAAAATAACGACGATATGCACGCTGAGTCAAAACAATGGATCGTTGATTTGAGAAATAAAGTTCAACGATTTTGGCACGTTGTTCAATTGTGTACTGTTCCATTTTAAATTCCCCAAGTCTTCTTTACAAAATACTGAAAACAAAAAAAAAATATATAATAAAAAAGTTATAAGGAATTAAAACCCCTTCGGTCATTTTGGGCCACCCTGTAGTATATTGTATAACAAGTGATGAAAGTAACATGTTTTTAAGCGAGAAAACAGTTTACCAAACGAAGCGAAGCCGAGTTTGGGTATGTTCGCGAGCTTAAAAAAATGATTTCGACGAGTTAAACACTATACTTTTCTACGACCTCGCCTATGGCATTATAACAAACTTAAAAAAATGATGTAAACAAATACTTTATTTTAAATTAAAAATTGCAAAAGTGTAGATCATATTTAAATTAGTTATGATTTAAACATTGATACATAGAATGTGTAGACCATAAGGTCGATGGCTTCAAATTTTCCCACAATTTTGCAAAATATGTAACCAGCACAATTTCCGAATATTAATTTACACTAATATCAGCACTCTATTCAATGAATTTTACATAGACTTCTTCATACCTCTTTCTCGATTTTTCTCATACTTAGCCCGCATAGGTTTTCTCAACTTGATTAACTATTTCTGGTGGTGTATTGGGAATATCTATAAATCTCTTTCTCAACCAGAAATCATGATAAAGCTACAACCAGCACAAACTGACGTGATTTAAAAATGACGCGATATAGCAACAGCAGGCAACTAGACGCAAGTGAAATTTAGTAGGTAATTTTTGTCATTAGGAACGAAAGTTAACGTTTTTCTCTCACTAGTGGCGGAAATTCGTTGCAGTATTCGGTGACGAAAAATGTCTTTTTATAAAGGGTCGCAGAAAAAAATTATAAATTCGCAATTATGTATGTTGATATTACAAACGCTTAAGTTAGAAAATACATTTTTTCGTGCAAAACCTACTTAGACTCCGGATTTATTTGATCGCTCGTTAGAAAGTCTAAATAATTTTAATTGGATCTTTTAGTACATCTTCAAAGTTGGATGGAATTCACACAGGTATTAGTATTTGCTTATATGTATAGAGTGTTTGAATTTGAGCCTACGTCCTTCTTTACGTATATTTTCCATTGTACTCGTAGTTTGACATTCAAAGTCATGCTCATACACTTTGCGTCATTGGCATGTGGGATTCTTTGCTGATTGATTATTTCCCATTAGCGAGTAGTACAGTGTCGTCGGCAAATGTTGCCATAACTACTCCATCGCTCTGTGGGGTGTCATCAGTGTATAGCAAGTGGAGGATGGGTTCGAGGGCGCTACCTTGAACAACACTGACTAGGATCTTGCATAGGTCAAAATATTGTTGGATTGGAAAATGGGAGGTAGGAGATATATGAGTAGAGACTTTGTCTAACTTAGTTTGGCAAAATTTCTTGTATTTTAGAACCTGATGCTATAGTCGATCGAATGCTTCATGCACGTCTAGGAATATCGTTGCACATACCCGTTTCCCTTCTAATAATTGCTTAATCACATCAGTAATTCGATACACTTACTGTGGTGTGTCGAATGCTTGCCTCAAAATGCAATTTTTATTACATGCCTTTGAAAATCGCGCGGTGGTGTCTCGTACTAGGTAGTTGCTGTCAAACCTGTTTTATTTATTTCACTGTGTTCGTGTAGTTGGCCGTGGCGTGTTGTAGTGCGTACGTGCTGTTGAACTTGCGTTTGCTGTTTTATTTACTGTTTGTGTTTTGAAATGGCATCAATCGGAGTAGCTAAAAGAAAGCACACATTTGTAACAATTGAACAAAAACTAGAAATTCTTAAAAAACTGGCGGCCATTTTGTCAGCCGTCAAGTGATTTATGTTTAGTTTGGTTTGGCATTTCAACATGAATAGACTGACGCCTGAACAACGCTTCCAAATTGTGCAAATTTATTTTGAAAATCAAGGTTCTGTTCGAAATACATATCGCGCACTACGTCCATTTTACGGTCAACATAATCGTCCATCAGAGCAATTAATTCGATTAACTATGGAACGTTTTCGCACCACGTTTACTCTAAATGATAATACGCATCCACAGAGACGTCGTACAATGCGTACAGAAGAAGTCATTGCTGCTGTAGAGCGTAGCGTAGAGGAAGACCCGTCAGAACGTTACAGTCAATGGTGACCGCTATAGAGCCATGATTACTGACTTTTTCGTTCATCAATTGAACAACCATGATGTGCGGGAGCTGTGGTTTCAACAAGACGGCGCAACATGTCACAGCTCGTGCCAAAATTGATTTATTGAAGGAAACGTTTGGTAACCGCATAGTTTCACGTTTCGGACCCGTGAATTGGCCTCCAAGATCGTGCGATTTAACGCCGCTAGACTATTTTCTGTGGGGATATGTGAAGTCGCTAGTCTACGCCGATAAGCTCGAAACGATTGACCACTTGGAGGACAACATTCGCCGCGTTATTGCCAATATGCGGCCACAAATGTTGGAAAAAGTCATCGAAAATTGGACCTCCAGATTAGACTACGTCCGAGCCAGCCGTGGCGGTCATATGCCAGAAGTCATATTTAAATTATAATGCCAGAAGATTATCTTTCGAATAAAGTAAATTTCATGTCAATTTAAAAAAATAATCTTTGTTTTATTCCATTTCAAAGTTCTATACCTCTATAAAAAACACACTTTATATGCTGTGTACTGAACAATGTAGTGCTTCACTTGCTTCAGCAGCAGCAGCAGTAATAGTCATAGGTTTTTTAAGAAAATTATTAAAAACATTTAGTATCATCTGCTTTTCTCTTCGACTAAAACATTCACCCCTTCGTGATTTTTTCTCTCCAGGCTCCATTACTGAAGTTTAGAATCTGTAACGGTAATGTTTTTATTTACGAGCACATTTCCTTCACATTCCAACTTACCACAAACTTTTGTAAACAACAACGGGAGAATATAATAAAGATAGAGAGAATATAATATATAATAATAAGAATATAAGGTATATAATATAATAACACTATAACAATATAACAAGAACGAAGAACAACAAATAATATTTAATAAAAATACGGAAGGAACAATTTGACACTTGACAAGATAACAAAGTGAACAAACTACTGCACTGTAGCAGTCTGGTTATCTGTACGAATTAAAAATCCCCAATAAAAATTAATATAAATTTTCGACATAGCGAGCGGTGGAAAAGGATGGCGCCATGCAATTTCTTAAAGAAAATAAAAGAGGGGAATGCTCCATAAGAGCATTCATCGTGGGCGTGAAACGCTCTATAGAAAATAAATAGTGATCTTGTTATTGTTCATTCAATTTATCTTTTCTTTTTTTATCTATACATATTAAAAAATAACTGTGTAATGTCTATATTTACACTAATTTATATGAATATAATAATTGCAAGACAAATATTTTTACATACTATTCACCTGTTAGTCGCGCATTTGCGAATCCTCGTGATTATATAGGAACAATTTCTCGATTATATTTCATTTTGAAATAAAAAGGACTGCTTAGTATTATTTTCGTAAAATGTTCTGTAATACACTGATGGACAAAATTATTGCACCACCTATAAATGTATGAATATATAAATTTGTTTATCAAGGAGGCTTATAAATCACATATTTTCTGAAAAAAATACGTAATCCTGTACTGTCGCTTGAATTAGTTCCTCTTAATTCATTTCTATGTAAGTTAAAGGTACGGTCTATCTACAGTGTTTTATCGACGCGTTTAGACGTTACGTTTACAAACATTCGACTTGTAGCAGCAGTTACACCAGATGTAACTAAAACCCATTGTCTGATATGAGCATTTAGACGTAGCGTTTAAGCGCGTCAATTAAACACTGTAGATAGACCGTACCTTAAGACTTGTTTTACGCTTATTTGCAATATTGCGTTGTCAGCGTATGGTGAAGTATGGTGGCGTTGTGGGTTTGATTTTCCTATGTTTTCTCAACTTGTAGTCAGATTTTTATTTTCTTCGAATTGTCTACATATTGAAATCACTCAAGTGAGGAATTTAAGAGAGCATGATGCTGTGTAAGTTGTCACCTTGGTTGAAGAAGGAATGTAGCCAACGTGAGGTGCACGGAAGCTTGCTGTTCATCATATGACTATTGGTCGATGTTTTCAGCAGTTTAGGGCAACAAGTTCACAGGCTGGGAGGTCAGGACAAAGGTCTACACTAAGGTCCACAAACTAAATGGAAGATCGTTTTATACGCCTACAAGCATTAATAAATCGGTTCCTCACCAGAAACGAGATAAAAAATAGACTTCAAGATATTCGAAATGTTGTGATTTCTTCCAAAACAGTAAAAAGGAGGCTCAAGGAATCTGAATTGAGTGCAAGACACCCCGCGACGGGCCCTCTTTTAACCATACCCCAAAAGCAAGCTAGGCTTGAGTTTGCTCGGGAACATGTGGATTGGGATTTGGATGATGACTGGAAGAGAGTCTTGTTTACTGATGAAGTCAGAATAGGTTTAAAATCTTCCAATTGATACTCTTTTATCTAGAGAAGACCAGGAGAAAGATGCAGACAAGCATGTGTGGTTCCCCAAGCAGTATTCCGTTGGGCGTCAATAATGTTTTAGAGTAGCATTTCTTTCAAGCCCCGTACGGATCTTGTAGTGATCCGAGGAAGAGCATTAAACGCTCGGAAGTACATCCAGGAGATTCTGGAAGAACACGTCGCAAATTCTCGCCTATGTAAGGTGCAAAAGACACCTTACATAGGTGACAATTTTTTGTTTAAGCATGATAATGCAGACCACACCGAACCCATTCAGATCATAAATGAATATCTGAACGAGGTTGGCATTCAACCTTTAGAGTGACCAGCGCGTAGTCCTTGAATGTGATAGAACACGTTTGGATCCTCTTAAACGACGCAATAGATGTCGAAATCCTGCACCTGAAAATTTGACTGAACTGAAAAACGGAGCTTTTAAAGAATGGCATAACATTCCCCAAGATGTCATCATAAATACTTTCCATAACATGCAAAGACGTTCGAGGGAAGTTATTCGATCTAGAGGCGGCAAGACAAGATATTACAACTGACAATTTTGTTTATTTTCAATGGTTTTCATTGTTTTCACTGAAAATTTGAATAAGAATAAGATTAATTATTTTTTTGGTTCCTTTTTTATAAATAATTTTTCGAAATGATTGAAAAACAATTCTTTGTATTCTTATTTAAATATATTGAATTAATTTTGATGGATATACTAAGATTGAAAGAATTAATTCAAACTTTATTAAGCGGTCCGCTAATTTTGTCCATCATTGTAGTTTTACAAAGATTCAAATATATTTAGACATCATTATATGTGTTTGTCATATAAATTTGGAATATATGACTGATCTATTAATTCTTTTGGCACCAAATATTTTGTTATTACGACGTATTTATGTATCCTGAATAACAAACAAAAACAAATATTTATCGTTGAAAATATTTTTATTATTTTTTATTCTCCATGACGATATTCCCATTCTGGTTGAGGTATCTCGAAAACATGCATTTTTAACGCATCAACCGCTCCTCCTGACGTCGGAAATCGTTAACCACGTAGTCTTTACGTACTGGAACAAAAAGGAATCATTTAGTGCCAAATCAGGATCGTACGGCAGGTGCTCATCATTTTGATGTCTTGACAGATCAAATATTGAGTTGTTTGTGCCGATACAAGACTTCGTATTGTAATGGTGAAGAATGATCCTGCATTGCTGGCTGTTTCTTCTTATTTTTCTAAAGACTTCTGACAAACAAATGGTTGTGTACCGTTTAGAATTTACTGTTCTACGATCCTCTAGTGGCACTAGCGACATCTCCACTTTTCAAAAAAAAAAAAAACATTCGACTTACTTGCGATTTGTTTCGAAGTGCTTCTTGTGCGAATAAATTTTGGTGGGTTTGGCTTATCTTAGAACACCGTCGACTGCAGTTTACTTTTGGCCTCATACGCATTAAGCCAAAATTCATCACGAGGTAGTGGATGTAGTAAGTGCTAGAGGTAGTAGGTGCAAATGCGACTATAATACACGGCATTTGACGCATCACGGATTATATTTTTTGAGCATTTCTTTGCACCAATCGACACTACCCGGAAACCGAGATTTACATGTAAAATACTTGTTTGATATCTGTTCATATTATTTCAATAAGATTGAGATCTGGTGACTGCGTAGGCCATTCCAGAATCTCAATTTTGTATTCGGCAGAAAATCGTTTTGCTCCCTTACTTGTATGCTAGGGTCATACTCTTCTATGAATACCCATTTAAGAAGCATCTCCTCTTCTGTATATGGTAGCATTATCTTTTATAATATTTTGATATAACCCAGTTGATTTAAAATATCCTTGATTCAATGTATGGAACTTGTACTTTAGTGCGAAAAACATTCCCAAACCATGATCTTGATGAGCTGCTATATTTTATTTTCTGTAATGTGTGTTACAATTTAAAAACTGTATCTATCGTTTATCTAACATACACTCAACGACCACTGAAACCATGTAATACTATTTCACTGCCATTACTTCACAAGATGTTACGCTAATGTTTTTCAGTCAGTTCTAGTGATTTCTAGCTAACTTCATATGTAATTCTAGTCAATTCAAGTTGAGTCTGTTCTTTTCTGTCTTTTCTTTATAGCTTTTTGTTCCTCCTTGTTTGTCCTATGTAATTTTTTTTTTAATCTATGCATCTTAAGTAGACATCCAGATCTAATACTTTGACTGTTTTGTTTTTGTTGCCAACTTTAGTAAATCATAGGTCCAATAAAAGCAAAAAACTTGTTAGAAAGTTTAGATATCAACAGGACGAGGGTTGTGTTTTATATTGAGCATATAGAGCTGGAATAAAACAGTAGATAGCTTTTAAAGACTTTATTGTTTTTCGAAGTATTCTCCACGAAGATTTATGCACTTTTCCATGGGCTCGAACCAACTCTGGAAGCAGTTATTCTACCCGTTTATTGATACAGTCAAAATTGCGTTTTTGAAAGCATCAACTGCTCTTTCTGACGACTGGAACCTTTGACCACGCGATCCGTCCTTGATTATCGGAAAGGTTGGAAAAGTCGTTGGGTCTTAAGTCGGGACTGTACGGAGGATGATCTCACAATTCGACGTTTTGTTGCGTTAAAAACTCAATTGTCTTGCGAGCTATGCGCGAACTTGCATTGTCGTGGTGGAAAACGATTCGTCGTTATGGGTTGGTTTCTCGGAGCTCAGCGATGGCTTGCGACAAACAAATGGTTGTATACCAATCGGTAGTAACAGTTCTTTGATTTGTAAAGAAATTGTTGCTACATGACCTGTTTCGAGACACTTCGAGAACGGATGACTTTTGTTGGGTTTCTTCATCTTGGAACACCCAAACAGACGATTGGCGTTTAGTTTCTGATTCGTATGAGTAAATCAAAGATTCATCATCACTCACGATGTTATACACGTTTTTAGAGCTGCGTGCGTTGAAGCGGTACAGAGTTTTTTCACACCATTTCACTAGCTGTTTTCTGTTCTTGGGTCAACAGATGCGGTATCCAATGGGAAACTATTTTTTTTACACAACACAATTCTTCATGAAAAATTGTTTGAAGTCTATGAAATCCCCTCTATGATGCCTCGATTCCACGATGTGTCACATGTGAATCTTGGTTGATGAGCTTGCGCGCAGCATTGACTTTTCCTGAGTGACAGGCGTTTTTGTTGCACCTGCTCTTGAAGCGTCGCTGAGACTAATCCGTCCACGTTTGAATTCTCCATACCAACGAGAAATTGTCGTCTGATCTGGTGCTTCATTACCGAAAACAGAAACCAACTCGACGAGGCATTCTTCTTGAGATAATTGTCTTCGAAAAATTGTAAAAAATTATTGCACGAAAATTTTCACGGTTTAATTCCATTTCTCGACTAACTTGCCAACTTTGACAGTTCGTTGTAGCTACAACAATGCAGGTATCGCACTGAAATTTTGGATTTAGACTAACTAAATATGGAGGTTAATTTTTAGTACTGACGCCCTCTATGTCCAAATATGCAAATCATAAAGGACATCCCTGGGATAATAAGTTAGGTTTAGTTTTAAATGATCAAGTATTTCTAGACTTAACCATAACACACAAAAATAGTAAACAAGAGTTCGCCATATACCGTAAACCAACACATACAGACACCACAATACACGCTAATTAATTTCATGCTATAACACAAAAATTATCAGCAAAACAATGGTGTATAGATTAATTAACGTACCTATAAGTAAAAGTAATTTCGACCTCGAACTAAACAATAGCATTAAATAATGGTTACTAAATATTATCAATAACATCCTGAATAGTCAACAAAAATCTAAAACCCTTTCTTTAGTTTACCCAAAATAAAAAAAAACAATATAACTATTTCCTACAATTCAATCACTTAGGAAAAATTTCGGAAAAAAATTAATACTTTCATTAAAAACTTAATAACGAACATATATCATTTAAAACTATACTATACTATACAGAACATTATTAAAAACAACAAAAATCAAATAGACAAATAATCAAACTCTGGTGTATATAAGTCAACATGTGAAGATTGTTATAAGGTATACATAGCACTGGCGGCTCGGGGTGGTTCACATAGGGAGTGCATAATTTCAAAATTAGAAAGTGTAATACAAAAACGGTTACCCAATCCTTATAAATTTCACCGACGTACTGTTCCAGACAGGTACTGTTCATTGTAGAGTTTGTTTTGAGGGAATAGTAAATATTACACTACACAGTTTAATTACATCTGACGATAAACGAAGTCCATTTTACGTGTCTTTGACTTGCAGAACAGTTCTATCACTTTTTCATTAAAGTTTGGGAAATCATTTATACATTCTTTTTCACAAGATAACATAGTAAGGGCATTTAATCTCTCTTCTTTCATTGTATTTCTCAGGAAAGTTTTTATTCTCTTCAGCCGTGAAAACTGGCGTTCCGCTTCGGACGTTGTCATTGGGATTGTAATGACAATTTTTAAAAGCTTAACAACTTTATTAAAGGTGTCGCTTAATCCATCCAGCAGAAGACCTACAGCACCGACTTCTATATTTTGCCTAAATTCTTCTCTAGAATATAGAACGCTTAATTCAGTTCGTAGTCTGCTTTCATTGAGGCATGGATAAAATTTTACTGCTTCTTTAAGGCAATCTTCCGGAAATTTTTTTTGAAAAGAGGAGATCTGTTTAAAAGAAATTAAGTTTGCTAATATTAAGTGCCCTGTATACCGAAATCTAGTTTTTATTTCTAGCAAAATAATATCGCACACTTCAATAGTTTCCCTCCTTCTTTGGCTACCATCTCTTCGCCGCTTTGATGGTCGAGGAGTCAGTTCTGGGTCATTTTGTTTAACCAACTGATTATCTGTGTCAGCGATTTCGGTTCGAATTTTTCCAATAGCGCGTTCAAAATTATCTAAATTATTCTTGATTTTTAATGCATCTGTATTGACATTTTGTAATTGATTAAACAATATGACCACATGTGGCATAATTTTATGAAAGAAAGTTAACCAATAGATAAAACTTTCCTCCTCTAAAATTCGCAAATTGGCACCAGCTTGATGAATGGTAGTTTGTAAACTAGCTTCTCCCTCGATTTGTTCTAGAGCTTCAATTATTTCTTCTCGGTGCTCATATATTGTATTCACTGTCCTAGAACTGAAGTTCTATCTTATTTTTGAAGAACGAGGTAAGCTTTTTCTCTGAAGGAATTCTTCCAATCTTGCAGCTCGTTGTGCTGAAGTGGAGATAAATGTACATAATCCCGTCAGATTGGCAAAGAAATTCTGCAATTACTACTGCTCGATGTAGCATGTGACATAATTAGATTTGTCTGATGTGCATAACAATGTACAAGATTAGCCCTTGGATACTTGGTCTTGGACATGTCTTTGCACGCCGTTAATAGCACCACTCATGACTGCTGCCCCATCATAGCTCTGTGCAATCAGTTTTTCTGGGTCATCAACAAGCAAACTAATTTCGTTAAGGATGGAGGCAGATAAAGAATTAGCATCATGTCCACTAGGCAGAAGAAATTTCCAACATCTTTCGACCGGTCTCGCGTTCACAATATATCTTAAAACAACCACCAACTGAAACTGATTGGACACATCTGTGGTTTCATCAGCTATCACATATATGAAGTCGGTTGCTTTAATTTCACTGGCAACTTGTTCATGATACACGTTCAACATTGCATCAAGCAGCTCATTCTGTATCGTTTTTGATAATCCCTTAAAAACCTGTGCTGCTTCGATGTGATCTCTGAGCGATTTATCCAATTCCCGAAAAATGCCCTTGTTATTCGACGTTTGCTGTTCATCATGACCCCGAAGTGCCAGTTCAAACGCGCCACAAAATCTAATGCAATTTATTATTAAATTTAACAAATGCCTATTTTTTGTTACCTTTTCATTGTGTTGTTGAATTGCTTTTCTATATGATGAATCTAAAACATTCTGAATGTTATTTTTTCCTAACATTCTTAGACTAAATATATTTTTCAAATGCCCTTCGGAATTTTCATATTTAATAATTTTAGCACTAAGATGAATTAAATCTCTTATTCCGTTCTTTGACCAAGACGGTTCACCACCAAACAAAAGACACGGAAAACAAAACAAAGAATTTTTAATTTCACACCCACAAATCCAGTCATTTTTCTGATAAATATTCATTTTGAATTTTCTTATAACGTCTTTACCTTTAACAGATTGTTTATTTTCTAAACATAATTGAGGCATCGGCCGTTTAAGATTTTTTACTGCGATTTTTTCATTATACGTTAACCGCGAAAACGCGTTGTTCTCTAAAAAAGACACGGAATTATTATAACAACGCCCGAGAGCAGTCTGGTTCAGTTGCTCCAACGCTATGTATTATACGATATTGAAATACGGCAAAATACCGTTCTCCCCACCATCAATGTAATGTTAATGCCTTAACAGAGCAACAGTTGGGCTTTGCTCAGTATATCTGTGACGACGATCGGTGTATGTACGTTGTTAGCCTGCCACGTTCCTCGTCAATAACTATGAAAGTATGAATACATAATATACATAATAAATAAATACTTTCACAGTTAGTCGCCGCTTGGTTTGTTTTGTTTCATAATTCCAGGGGGTGCAATTGCTCACTTGCTCTCATTAAAGAGCCGCCACTGATACATAGGACAAACGGGGAGGACGTTCAAAATTAGGATGACAGAACACGAGAGAAGTCATAAAGAAAAGGAAACAGATTCAACTTTCGTAAATCATTGTTTAGAAATTAATCATAGATTTAATATAGATTTCAAAATTTTACATATTCAAGAAAGAAGTGAAAAACCTAACAAGTTAGAAAACTCCTCTCTACTAAATTTAAGGTTGTAAAAATGTTTCTACCGCCGTTTTTCTCAATAATTTGTACATAAATATTCAAGTTTGTATTTTAAATATTCATTATTTCATCCACCTGATGAAGCCATTGTATGGCAAAACAATATTGTAGTAGATTTACAATAGAAATTTTTTTTATACTAAAAGTTTAGTATTTATTTCTTATCGTTAGCATTTTATACACCAACACATAATTAAATTATCTCAAAAATACATGATAAACGATATAGCTTTTGTACTGTCGGGACCAAAGAATATCCAAAACATATGCTAAATGGTTTGTTTCTCCCCAAACTCGCATGAAGTTAATTTAAATAAATGTTTCCACTTCCTTATATTAACATTAGATTTGCCAACACGTATGCACGCTCTCTTAAAAGAAATAAAGCAATGACAAAAAATTCTTACACAGAATTCGCACTGTTGTATTAGGATATAGTTCCAATTTTGCGAGCTACTTATGAATAATAGTCTCTAGACCATGTAATAAAACCATTCAAAATAACGCATTATGGTTTACCTTATGTACAATGTTTTGGAATATTGCATTGCTTTTGCATGTTATACATCAAAAACTGTAAGTGAAACATAACAACTCTGTTACAGATTGAACACCCGTACCCACAGTGTGATAACCAAAATCATCGCGTCTCCGGTTATTTCACATCGAGCCAATCAACAATCAACTCACCGCAATATAACACGGCGAGACTTCCTGGACCATTTTTCGGCAAATCTATTCAAAACCTGCGAAAACAGAGCGACCGTCAGCTCATCAAATGCGTTCAGGATAATTCAAAGTCGAAACACTCTTACTTCATGAAGCCACCTTTATCGAAGTTCTCGCTTTTCTTTGAAGATAGGAAACTGGAGCACGAGTATAGGCAGATAGTTCACGCAATGTCAGAACAACCGGAGCCTATACCGACATTGTCCAATTCTAAATTTAACACTTGTTTCGATATTTTCGTATGCCTTACGATTTTTTTAATAGTGTCTTTAAGTTTGTTTTTACTTTTTAAGCCGACAGCTGTTTGGATTGTAGCGTTTAGTGTATTTTTAATTTTGCAAATATGCGGAGTCGCTCTTTGTACAGATAGTGTTAGTCAATTATCCGAAAGGTTTTTTTCCATGTGTACTGATGTTCGGATTCACTGGCTGGCGAATTGTTTCTTCAGAATATGCACACGTTGGTACAGATGGAATACTTTCGGTGGTGTATTAGTTAGTTTACCATTAATAGCTGTATTAATTAATTTCTCTTATCCGTCAGATTTACATCCGAAAAACTCTGATTATCTGTATAACTATCTCTTATTCGTAGGTGTCATACACTTTTGTAATTTTACTCAATTGAATTGCTGGATGAGAAACATACTCGTAACGATGTTCGGAATTATTTTTATGTCATTAGTTTTAACTCGATACTCATCGAACGCGGCCATCTCAAATACTTCTCAACATTCAGCGAAAAATTCATCCACTGAATTTCACCAAAGACTAGGTTACCATCGGTACGAAACGGAAATATTCTTAGACTTACTTTTGCTTATTTTATTAGTCTGGATATTGAATAGACAGTTCGAGAAAGGATACAGGTTAAGTTTCCATGCGCACTTTGTCGCGAACCGCGATAAAATGAATATGTTAAATTTGAAAAACCAAGCCGATTGGTTAATTTACAACATTGTACCTGAACATGTCGCCGAACAGCTCAAAAAGAACGCCGCCTACTCAGAAAATTTCAAAAATTGCGGCATAATTTTCGCGAGCATCGTAAATTTTAACGAAATGTACGACGAATCCTATTTGGGCGGTAAAGAATTCTTGCGCGTTTTGAACGAGTTAATAGGAGATTTTGACGAATTACTGCGATATCCGGAATTTCATTGTGTAGAAAAGATCAAGACCATTGGAAGTACCTTTATGGCGGCCAGTGGTTTAAATTCAAAAATGAGAGAAGAACAAGAAGATCCAAACGAACATCTTTACGCTCTCGTGGATTTTGCAATGGCAATGCAAGACGTTATTGACAATTTTAACAGAGACTTGCTGGAATTTAACTTGATCTTACGCATAGGTTATAATTTTGGAGACGTGACTGCGGCTGTGATAGGAAACACGAAATTATATTATGATATATGGGGTGATGCGGTTAATATAGCTTCAAGAATGGACAGTACAGGTGTAAATGGTAGGATACAAGTGGGCGAACATTGTTTAAGCATATTGGAGAAAAGATACTCTTTTCAAAAAAGAGGATCGGTTTATGTTAAAGGTAAGGATAATATGAATGTTTATTTATTGTTGCGAAAGAATGATGAGTGTAGTGTTTGATTCAGTTATAGCTTGACGACGTGTCTCCAATTTTGCATTCCACATCATAAAATAATAAATCCAGTAGGATCCAAACACATTAAATTAAATATTAAAATATTATACAAAGTAACTGGTATTTTAGAGGTATAATTTACCTCGATCATCAGTTATGGTATATGTACATTTTCACCTCTGTGTTATTAAAAAAAATTAAACAATATTTTTATAGGTACATATTTGAATAGAGAAAGATGTAAAGTGTGTTAGGTAGTTTTTAATAAGTTAAAAAGGATACTAATAGTATAGAACCGAATGTTAAATCTATGACATTCTTTAGTTATCTAAAACGGTTGGAAGGTTGTTTAGTATATTTTATTAACACACTAAATCAACAAGAGCTTATTATTAAATTAAATATTTGAATATTCACAATGTTTCCCCAAGAACCTACTATAGAAAGAGTTTATAAAATATTTATCTTTCTGGATTCTTAAATAAAACTAACGGTAATTTAAACATACACTATATTAACAATAAAAACGAAATACACTAAGTAATAATTTAAAAACTAATAATAAGAAGATTTATTTCACAATGTGTATTTATTTATATTTATGTAATATCACTCGGTGACGATTACTCGTGGAATGAATGGTTTAGTCCCTTCCTTGGCGGATTATACCGGATGGTCCATTTATCGCCCCCCCCCCCCCCCCAAATTTGGAAGCAGTCAGTTTTATGAAAAAAAGTTTTACTTGACGATTACTCGTGGAATGAATGGTTTAATCCCTTCCTTGGCGGATTATACCGGATGGTCCATTTATCGTGCCCCCCCCCCCCCCCCCCCCCAATTTGGAAGCAGTCAGTTTTATGAAAAAAAATTTCAAGTAAAAGTTTTACTACTAGAAGTGTCCTATCTGGTTAAGCAGTCGTACACCAAGGAGAACGTATGAAGGTCATACGAAGGTCAAGTTTTTTTTTTAAATAGAGCATGGCATTATTTTTTACAAATTCTGAAAAAGGATGTAATTGCGAGTAGAAAAGTACTAAAACTTATGTGGCCTAAAATTAAGATTCAGCGAAATATTCAAGAAAAACAAAATATAAATTGGAAACAATACATGAAAAACATAGTATTTTCAAAGCAATAATGTGGACGTATTACAAAATAATTAATAACAGATTTACATAACAGATAAGTCATATTTGAAATAGCGATTGTAGGTAATTAGAAAGTAATTACCTACGTATAAGTTTGTTCTTTATAATTGGATATTAATAGGTCGTATGAATTAGTTGCTTGTTGTAATAATGGGTTATTTGTTGCCCCTTAATCCGGGAATACCATCGCAAAAGCCAATTAACTTTCTATTCGTAGTCCCTTGAAGCTGCATAAATACCTCACAAGCTAGGTAACTGACTTAATGTTACTTGTATCGTTGTGATAAAACTACCAGTGTTTGAATATCAAGAATGGATCCAGCAACACGTGCAAAAATTGATATGATTTTCATTTATGGTGAAGCGGGAAGAAATATTCGCGCAGCGTGTCGTTTGTATGCTGTAAGATACCCTGATAGACACCAGCCGAGTCGTACGACCTTTCGTCGTGTTGTACAACAGTTCACTACCACAGGAAGTATTGTGAAGAAGAAAAAAATTCGAAAAAAGAGTGTTACCGATGAAAACGCGCAATTTGCTGTTCTAGCGGCAGTGGCTTATTATCCACACGTCGGTACTAGAGAAATTGCCGGCCAGTCTGGAATCTTACGAACTAGTATTGGTCGAATACTGAAACACAAAAAATTTCACCCATACCACATATCGATGCATCAAGACCTTCACGGAACTGATTTTGAACATCGTGTACAATTTTGTGAATGGGCTCAGCAAAAAATTCGCGATAACAATAACTTTTTTCTCAATGTGCTATTTTCCGACGAATCCACTTTATGCATTTATGCATTATTGGGCAACGGAAAATCCAAAATGGTTACGACAAGTAGACCGGCAACATCCATGGAATGTCAACGTCTGGTGTGGGATAATTGGTATGAAAATAATTGGACCTTTCTTTATTACTGGCAATTTAGATGGTAATAAGTATAGCGACTTTCTACACAATGTGTTACCGACACTACTTGAAGATATACTCTTAGAGCGGCGAGCCACAATGTGGTACCAACATAATGGGTGTCCAGCTCCTTATTCACACGCGGCTCGAGAAATATTAAACAGGGATTACAGCGATCACTGGATAGGACGCGGCGGACCTACATCTTGGCCTGCTCGTTCTCCAGATTTGTCCTTCTCGATTATTTTCTGTGGGGTTCAATGAAAGAGAAAGTGTACCGTACTGCCCCAACAACACCGGAAGATATGCAGCAAAGGATAGTAAATGCATGCTCAGAAATTACGGAAGACGTGCTAATAAACGTCCATGATTCGTTTAGTCGGAGAATTCTAAAGTGTATCGAGGTTGAAGGTCAACACTTTTGAACATTTACTTTAATGAGTCCGAAGTTTCCGAAACAATTGTCCCGATTAAATTAAATTAGTGTAGCCCGGGGGTGATCGGATATTTTGTGTCTATTTATGTTATTCTTTTAATAAATTTTTATCATTTTTTTTTTGGGTTTTTCTTGAATATTTCGCTGAATCTTAATTTTAGGCCACATGAGTTTTAGTACTTTTCTACTCGCAATTACATCCTTTTTCAGAATTTGGAAAAAAAATGCCATGTTCTATTTAAAAAAAAAATTGACCTTCGTATGATCTTCATACGTTCTCCTTGGTGTACGACTGCTTAACCATCAGATAGGACACTTCGTGTAGTAAAACTTTTACTTGAAACTTTTTTTCATAAAACTGACTGCTTCCAAATTTTTTTTTTGGGGGGGGGGGGCACGATAAATGGACCAGCCGGTATATAGGCCACCGCATATTCTAGGTCTACCCGGACTTTTCTTGTTTTGTTCTCGAACGTCTGCGAGACTTGATGACGTATTCAGCGCGTGATACTGATCGTCGGATGACTCATATCACAAGTTCATAATATTAAAAAAAATTTAATGAAACTTTGAAATTCATTTAATTATTTTGAAAGCTCTTCAACTCAACATAATCATGATTGTCGTCCAGTCATTATGGAATGTTTTAGCTGTTCTACGATAAATTTATGTAACTAACTTTAGAAATTTAATTCCCTCATCACATATTCACTGGTGATGATATGGCATTTAGCTAAGAGGTTTCGGACTAATCTTAACACTATATTTCTTTCGGTTATTACTTACTGGGCACTGTAGTTTTCTTCAGTTTGTTATCTATACTCCTAGTTTCTTCATCTATCAGATCTAAGATCATAATGAGAAGCCGTTGAAGTTGAGAAACATGAGGGCTTTATTATATCTTGTGATATATCAGTATTTCTTCAGTTTCAGATCACGAAGAAGCTAGTAGCACGAACTGCGAATAAAATTGTACTTCAAATATTTATGTTTCATATTTTTAATAAATTACTGCATTATTCGATATTACTGCAACATGCAATGTTCACGTTTTCAATTCATTAAACTTATTCATGCGATTTTTTTATCCAAAACTTTGTTTCAAAATGTAAGGATGCTTTAATAAGGCAGCTAAATTGTATAGATTTGTTGCAGATTCTTGTTTTATAGAAGACGCATTGAGACATGAGCAATCAAAATCGTTTAAAAATATAAGGGCTTTTTTTCCAGTTCCAGTGAGCTGACACAACCAAATAAGGGCTAAAAGAACAGTTTTAATATACACAAGAGTTATACAAAATCTGAACTATTTTTTAATATCGTCGCCACCGATATTAAGGCATTTATCAAAACGGGAAATCAGTTTCTGGATAAACTTTTCATACCATGTTGCCGCTTAGGTTCTCAGCTAATCTTATATACAGGTTTTCCGCTACTCATTAGTTCTGAGCCGCTGCTTTCCTAACCATACTTTTATTCTGATGAACAAATGGACGTCACTTGGTCCCATGTCCGGGCTGAAGGACAGGTGGTGGAACAGCTTCGAAGTTCTTGAGCAGTTCTTTTTTTTGTACTGCTTCACGAGGGCGTGCATTGTCAAGAAGAAGAACAACTGTGATGACAACATGTCTATCCTTTTGTTCTGCGAAAATAGTTCATTAGGGTGAACTATTTTCGCATTCTTTCAAATATGTATCCAGTTAACCTCATCTTACCCTACAGAACAATATTTTTGAAATAAGTTTACAACTACAATATAAACATGTAGCTATAAGTCGTAAGGAGTTTTTCCTAAACAGATAAAATGGGATTATAGGAGATTTAATGTTTTTATTCAGTACAATACTATCCAGGTAACCTGACACGTGGGTTGGTAAACACTGTGAGCAGGTTGAATGAACAGTAGATATTTCAACTAAGACAACCTTAGAATAGTATAACATTTAATGCAGAACGTACACGTTCTTCAACAACGTTCTTTAATATTCAGAAATACAAAATTGAAAAAATACCGTTTGACATCATCCTAACTAAAATAAACTACACATATATTCAGTAAAATCAACGTTAAAAGTAAAAGCATGTTGGCAAATCTAATTGTGCTACTTTTTAGTGGTGGGGGTAATTTACAAGTAACGTCCGTTTTCAGGATGTAATTACGCTCCTCACTCATGGAAAATTTATTTATGCTACTATCACACCACATCATATCCAGCTAGACTGTCGTTTTCGATGTTCGCTATGTAGTGCCGAAAACTGGATTTACTTTTACCATACACTTTAACAATACAATAGTCACCTATTTTGAGTTCATTATTTTCTTCTGCGTCACTAGAATCTGTAAAATCGCGTCGGAGGACTCGTGGTACTCGGATATTTCTTCTTCAAATGAACTGGAATCTAGTACTTTTTACACTCTGTTTGATTGAATCCACTCATAGCTTTCTTTTCTGCTTGGCTTCTTGAATTCTTGCTTCTTCCTCAAGTTCATTTTTAGCGGGTGTCCCTGTCAAAACCATAAATTTTCTTTTCCTTTGTTTTCCAGTAGCTTCAATAATTCCCACTAGTGTCACAAACGTCCCTCGTTCAGCTGATACCTAACTTTTCCTACAGCTCTTATACTCTTAACTGTAACTATTTTTGAAGGTTTGTGGACAGTAGTAGCAGACAACTAAATTGTATATTTCTTGTGTTTGTATTTTATATTTACGTTTACCTTCACATAAATTGTGGAAAAAGAAGCCTAACATTCGCTGCATTAAAACTAGTTGCTCGGCACAAACTTGTTTGTTCGCAAGTTCGTAAGGCAAGTTTGTGCCTCTGGCGGAACCCAAAAAACCACTCCTTTCCAGCTATATTATCTTGTGACTACTTTTCCACAATTGGTTTATTATTTGAAACTGCTACCTCGTAAACCAAACTACGAACTTGTTTACTACTTAATCCATGGTAAATATTGCAAGCACATCCAATATAATTCCTTAGCATAACTTCTTCATGAGTAAAGACTAACAAATACTCATTTTGCGACCGTAAGTTAACAGTATTTAAATCAGTAGCTCCTCTGCTTTTGTCTACGTAACGTTTTAAAGTAATCCTCGGCATATTATATTTCTCAGAAGCACCTTTCACGGAACACTCTTCCTCTAATACTACTTTAACAGCATGTTTGAGTTGGTCTTCAGAGTATGATCTGTGATTAGTTATGTGCACTCGAATCCGTGGCATTCTCAGTGAATTTCTGACACCAAAAAAAACACTATATCGCTACAGGCACATTGAACTATATCCAGGTTTATACAAAGACACATGGAAGAAACACAGACACGTGTTTCTGCCATCTATAGGCGTCATCAGTCAAGCTAGTGAAGCAATGTAATACAAAATAATACAAAACACGTGTCTTAAGCAGAAGTAAATGCTGAAAATACGAGGTGTATTGTCCATGTGTACAGTTACAGATATGTATATTGCATGTCTGTTTCATTTGTAACAAATGCGTAATACGTGCTTAACGTATTGATATACTTAAACCTTTTTTGTATATTTACTGCCATCTGGCTCGTGTTAATGGACTACACCTATATACGTATTTTCTTCTCTTATGTACCGGCTTGGCCGGTCAAGGGAAGGGTTGCCCTTTTCGGCATAGTCTCTTTCGTCCGTCAGATGTCACTTATTATATAATGCTACCTGATAGGACGAAATTTCCTATGTCTTGTGGGCGATTTAAGCTTAAATGTATATACAGATACAAATCTGTTTTTTAAATAGATTTGTATTATTTTGTATTACATTGCTTCACTAGCTTGACTGATGACGCTTATAGATGGCAGAAACACGTGTCTTAAGCAGAAGTAAATGCTGAAAATACGAGGTGTATTGTCCATGTGTACAGTTACAGATATGTATATTGCATGTCTGTTTCATTTATATCCAGGTTAACTGGACAGTGTTCAAATACCCCCACACTAGCATTGTTCACTTAACCTGACAAGGTATGTGTATTTTAAAATATAGATATTAATACGTACTTTTACTAAGCTACATTAAATATAAATACCAGCCGATTACAAAAACTTACCTGTTTCAAACTGTGTTGTACGAATCTAAAATCCCACCGTAATTTTCACGACAAAACAATGAAAATATTGGTTTACAGATTTCAATTTAACACTGCAATAACATGTGACAAATAATATAGACTATCCTATCGATAATACAGATATCCTTTTATGATAAGAATGAAAGGTAGCGTTTGTTTTATCATTCCTTAGTATAATAGAATTTTTAGTCGTCAAGAGAGGGCGGATATGCCATCATGTTCAGTTAACCTCACCTTACTCTATTTCTCTCCGTAGACGTGTAAGGGTTTCACAGTATGTCGCTGCAGTAATACAGATCCCAGTTTCCACGAACTCCACCAGGAAAATTTCTCTCTACAGTTCCAAAACACAGTAGACCTTTCTGTTGGACAGGGTTTGTTTGAACTTCTTTGACTTGTTGCGTGTTTCGTCTTTGGTTAGAATTTTTCCCAAAAAGGCTTCCCCTTCCTTACTATAACGCTACAAAACGCCCTCGCTGAAGTTTGTGAACGTCTGTGAGATGGTAGAGAATCCAACGTGCACAAAATTTGTGGTAGCCAAGTTGTACTGTAACAATGTCATAAAAAGCTGAGCAAGAAATTTGAGAAAAATCAGCAGGCAGCTCAGAAATTGCGAACCGGTGTCACTCTCGAATCACGCTGTTCACTGCATCTACAATGTCCGTGGCAATAGACTATCGGTTGCCAGCCTAACGGAACTTAAAGAAAATAGCCCTCGTATTTACGTATTGCAATCCTGTCACGTTAGGCTATTTTTCTTTATAATTCTGTCATTTTGTCGGCCGGCTTTCCATGTACTACTATGCATCTTAGCCCTGTTTTAAAACTTCTATATCCAGTTTTAAGACTTGTTTTAAAATATAACATCGCATAGCATGCTATACGAGCTTCCAACCGTATAATCGAAAAAATTAATGTCCAGTTAGTCATAGATAAAACATTTAATGTTCTAAAAGAATTTATTCAATATGCGATTACACTCATTTCCTTTCTGTGAAAGGAACATTAATTTTATGTGCCATATTTTGAAAATAACATTCTTTTGTGTATTATAATCATATAAAAGGCAATGTGCTTAAAATATCTTTATTGTGAATGTTGTTTTTATTTTTATAACTTTAGAATATTACCTTTATATGTTATTTTATAATTGAATGACGTTAATGTATGTAATTAAGAGAGAAAAATGTAATACAGGTAGTCCTCGATTTACGCCACAGTTCCGTTCCTACAATAGTCGCATATTGAACCGACGTAAAATAAATATGGGTTAGGTTCTAGATAAGTAAATTATACGCATATATATTTTCTTATAATGCAAAATAACCTTTATTCAATGCAAGTCTTTTTTATTATTAGACAGCCGTGCTGCTCCAGCAAAAAAGAATAGTCAATTCCACGATGTGGATAAATAGCAGATGTTTTGAAACTAAGATACTTCAAAAACCGACCCTGAATTCTCTCTACAGCAACATTCTGACTATCGTAAAAGGGATACCAAACAACAGACCCGTACTCAATCCTACTCACAACGAACATGAAATATAATATGCGAAATCATATGCGACAGTACACCATTAGTTCCAGAGGACACTCACGATCCTCCTTTAATTATTAATACTTCCATTTTCTCAGATACCTCGGCCAACTTTTCCACTAACAATAACAAGTCTTTCAATTTTCGCAAAGCAAACTTTTCTCTTTTATATAATGCGCTATTGTGTACGAGGGATACTGCTAATTCCAGTTATCATATTCGTAAAAATTTAACATTCTTAACCTATAATTCAGTCGACAGTTCGATTTAAAACCGAACGGTTTTGTCTCAACAGAATTTAACAAAGTAACAGTTATGTCAAAAATGGAAATTTTGAATCGTAATTTTCGAGTGATGCTTTTTACAATTTTCGATACGGTTTAACACCAAAGCAAAGCTTAGTTCGATATTTGGAAATGAAGCACCATCCAAAAGTATGGTTTACAAATGGTTCGCAGAATTCAAGCTTGGAAGACCAACATTTGGTGACGATCTTCGTGAAGGGCGTCCATGCACCTCTGTTGTTGTGCGAAAAATATCGATGCTGTGCGTTAAATGATCGACATGTGACATATAGTGAGACAGAGGCGTTCTTAGACATTGCGGCGAAACAAATACATACGATTTTGCACGATCATTTACATGTCAGGAAGCTTTCTATTCGTTGGATCCCTCAAAATTTAAAAGACAAGCAAAAACAGGCACTGTCAAATGGTGCAAGGAAATGTTAAAAAATTAATCGTGGTCGTTCAAATTCTGTATATAACATTGTAACAGGTGACGAATTCATATGAGCCTCAAACTAAACAGCAATCGACTGTATGGGTGTTTCAAAATGAACCTAAACCAACAAAAGTGGTGCGGTCACGAAGCGTTTCGAAAAGAATGATTGTTTGTTTCTTTGGAAAAACGGGTCATGTTGCAACTGTTGCATTAGAAAATCGACGAAAAGTTACTGCTGACTGATATACGTCAATTTGTTTGCCGGAAGTTATCGATGAAGTCAGAAAAAACAATATAAACCGACGAATCATTGTTCATCATGACAATGTAAGCTCTCACACAGCACGACAAACTGTCGAGTTTTGACCAACAGGAACATCGAATTAATGACTCATTGCCCATATTCGCCCGATTTAGCGCCCAATGACTTCCTCTTATTCCGAAACATCAAAAATAAAATGCGTGGAAAACGGTTTTCACCGCCTGAAGAGGCTGTTGAAGAATTTAAATCATTGGTTTTGGAGAGAGAATGGAAAAAGTGTTTTGAAGATTGGTTTTATAGGATGCAAAAGTGTATACATCTTAAAGGGGTGTACAGTAAAGCGATATACATAGCGTAATTTGTTTTGTTTCACAATTTTCCGCGAATTTTAGCAGTGACCCTCGTATTAATTGGGACTTTTTGGACAATGTCTCAGATGTTGTTACCATGTGTAAAGTTTTCTGCGATACTTTATATTCTGTGTTCGAAAAAGACGTTCCGACTTATATGAATCACCCCCGGCGTTTTCCTAAATGGTATAATCCCAAAATAATTTATAACCTAAAATTAAAATACCAAAAGTGCTGCATCACTAACACTGTTCAAGTATCTGAAAAGATTAGTTGAGAAACAGATATCTTCAGCTTATAAGGACTATCTTAGAAATACTGAAAGTAAGCTTAGAGACAATCCCAAACAATTTTGTTCTTATATTTGTGAAAGGGAAAAGATAAGTCGTATTCCAGGTAGAATCCAGCTCTCGGGGGCCAATCTTGAGGACCTTCAATCTATAGTTAACGCATTGGCTGATCATTTTAAGAGCAAGTTAAAAAATCTGCAAACATTAGGGTGCGTTTGCCCATCTTCCTTTCTCCGAATTACCTCCATTTTTGTTTCAAGAGCAAGAGCCTTTGTAGCAATATGTTTAGGTAACTCATGTACTTTTTCTATCTGGCATAATAAACCTCTTTAACAACTATATATATTCAATAAAAATATTCGGTTTAACGAATGTACGAGACTACGGCTCGATAAATAATTGAACATCCAAATAAAAATCAGTCAAATTGCGATATATTCCCAGTCAGACTGGGAAAATTTAGTAAGTCACATAGCGGATTGCGCTGCGCCGTTATTGTGAATTAGCGTTAATCGAGGGCTGCCTGTATTTACTATTCGTAAACTTGTCACTTAAGGACCTTATTTCAAAAGTTTGTTTAACCTCTTCGGACCTATAAAATATTGAGCACCTAATTCTTCATAAAATGTTACTTAGATTATTGTTTGGATGTTATTTAATAAATATACGATGTCAGAAAACTCACTTTTGATTTAGTTTTTTGAAAAAAATGGGTATCATATATGATACATTGGATGTTAACCTAAGCAAAAGAAAAATAATAAAAAGACACATTTTTATTTGTGAAATTTAATAAAACAATTCCGATCAGTTGAGCAACATAAAAATATATTACATGTTTGACATTTTATGAAAGTTAGAGCCTTACAGCCAGGATAACGACATTTTGATCTTGATTTTTGCTGACTGTTCATAAATTATGGCAGATGTTTTGACTTTCTGCTGCTACTATCTGGCATTGGTTCCACTTGTCTCTGTTTCTTTCTAGGTAGTATTTTTTCGGGGTCTTCGCTGTCGTCAGAAGCAAGGATTTAGCTATTGCTAATTTGAAATCTAGATAATCATAAATATCTTTCTTGGGAAAGCTAGCAACCATGGCGCCTTCTCGATTCTCCAGCCAGTTTGCCGCCGCGCAGAAATCCATAAAATGGAAAATTGTACGTATTGTCCATTTGTTGGTTCTGTTCCTCATCCTCATGGCTTATTAACTGATAACCATATTTAGTAAGCCTATTCCACCCATGTTCTCGCGGTATTCCTTCACAACGTGAGATTGATCTATTTCAATATTTTTTTTTTCAAGTTTTGACCAGCTCTTGCAAAATCCTGCAGGTTCAACACCATACGCGGAAGAAGCAAAATGAATGAGCCGCGAGTCATACCATTTTACTATTGCTACTTTGTGATCTTCTCGTACCAAAAAATCTGAAGAACCTCTTCCTGGTTTTTTTTTAGTTGAATGTCTTTTTCAAGGCTGCATCTTTGAGAATTCTGTTGCCCATTAAAGTACCGGTCAATATTGTAGAACGTGCTAACAACACTTCAATCAATAAAATTGATGTAAAAAACCTGTCCGTGAAAACAGAAACGTTTGGTGGTAATGTATCTGTGAGGTTTAGAACCATTCTTCCTCCTTTGTCTTATGTGGTGTAGGAGCAATAGCAGACTCAACTGAACGACCTTTGCCCTCGTACATAAAAGAATCAAGGGGAACACCCTTAGATGTCATCATCACAAAATTTTCAAGGCCCAAAGGCTTGCCTCGGACAATACTGTCTCATCAGAACCTTCCCTTGGAAGGGAATCATCTGCTCGTCGTTGGAAATTTTACCTGTCCTGTCGCCATGCTTTTTGAATTTTGTCCAACATAGGATGCACTTTCCAAAACCTATCTATTTCTCTGCATTCTTTGATCACGGCGTCATCGTCAATAAGCTTAAATTTTGAACACAATGAAAAAATCGATTCAGAGACATGCTATTGGCCACAATAGGAACTCTAGTTTCTAAGAACTACTACATTTGCAACCTAAGTAAATTATAAATACCAATTAACATACTACATCCAAAAAATTTTCTTAGTTCATCAACAGAAGTATCGAGAGATTTTCCTGTTATTTTCAGTTGGTTAATGTTGGTAAAAAGTACCATCGATTCGAAGAAATCGCAGTTGAGGTATTTCCTGAAGTAAACATAGGGTTTTTTAATATTACTCACACTAGTAACTTCTGCTAGCTGATACAAACAAAATTGAGGTTGAAAAGTATCACGCTTCCATTTCTACTTGACGATGGACGTAAATTGGCAAGTGATTCTTTATCCAAAGAATCGAAGTCCTCTTGAGTTTCTTGCTCTTCTTGGGTATCACTTTCATTTTCCTCACAAATTTCTTTGGCTTCATCATCACTTAGGTCTAATAAGTTCTCGTTTAAATCAGATGCATCCAAATTAATGTTATCGTCAATTTCCTCCAACTTCTTTTCAGCGAGAGCACCTTCAATTAAAAAAATAGTTATAAATTCTATGTATCTACAAATTCCCAAGGTGTCGTCTATGATACCATGAATAAAAATGTACTTGTTTCACCTGACATCGCAGAATGTTTTGTGCATGTCATAAGAACTAATCTAGAGCATCTATTCAATCACTGAATACAAGGAGACATGATATATTGTAATACTTACGATTGTTCATTACATTTGCCATAATTGTGTTACACACGCTGATTTAGTACCGAAACATTTACTTATGGTGAGATTAAATGTCAACGCATAGCCTGGTAGAATTTTGTGCGCACGCACCTAAGAGTATCAAATGTGATACCCTGCACAGGCAGGCGAATTTCACGTTCAGCCGAACAATAAGAATTAATAACCTGAGGTATTATATATGATACCTTTAGCCCGAAGAGGTTAAAACTGATTGTGTATAAATTGGCGGATTATTTTAATATGATGTCTTATGTTCTATATATATGTAATTTTAACAATTCTTCTTTTATCTGACACAATAACCTGGTAAATAATTTAAGACTGACCCTAAAATCAGTCAAGTTGCGATATATTCCCAGTCAGCCTAAGAAAATTGGGGAATCACAATCGAACAGACGTAATTTAAAAATTTCATTGTGAAGCTATTGGCTCAAATAGAGATTTTATTAAAATGCTAAATTAATATCACAAGGATCTCGACTAAAATTTAATACTTGACATAATTTTATTCAAATCAAATTAAGCGTAATAGAATACCGTAATTATGAATACGTATACTGGTGACCTAATTAGAAAAGTCATGCGTTAAGTACTAAGGGCAACGAAGCAAAGTCAATACCTGTGGCATTCACTTTAAGAAAGCGCTCTATAAGTCCAACAGTAAAATTAAGCAATCAACAGCTTATCCAAAGTAATGAGGTAAAATAACTTGAGCTCTATCTTTTATGTGTTTATATGTTTACTAAGCACGAACAACTAGATTTAAAATTACATCAACTCTACTACCTAATTTGTAAAAGATTTCAATTGAAGTTACAGAACAAATTACTAGTATATAAATCAATAGTTAAACCAATATGGACCTATGGAATTCAACTGTGAGGAACAATCAGTAATTCCAATTTAGAAATCCTGTAACGCTTTCAGAGTGAAATATTGCATATTGTAACTAACGCTCTAAATCATATATTCGAGAAAGATCCCTAAATTTCCGCTGTAAAAGCAGACGTTATTAAATGCAGTTTAAAATAAAGAGACAAAAACACTGAACATATAAATTTATCGGCGCGTGAATTAGGTTTTCGATCTATAGATTTAACAAACAGATTTGTGTAGTTGATTATTAATTTATATAGCCTTACATAGGCCAGCTTTCCAAACTATTGCTGATTGGTAAATAAAGGAAATCTTTCACTGCAGATAATTCCTGTCAGATTCTAAATTGTCATTGTTTCATAGTAAGGAATATATTGTAAATAAATAAGAGTTCAAAAGAGTACTAAACAGAGCGGCAACATAATTGGAATGATGTAAATTTAGGATTTACCATAATTTTATAATAAGAATACTTCAATGATTATGACTAAAGACGACAGACTATGTGCCCGAACAGTAGCGTAATGTGGAGGAATCGAGTAGAGACGTACGACGATCAATTCAGTTGCCGTTGAGACGTTGTAAGCGATACATTGTTAACACAATCGTGTTGAAAATGTCGGGAGTGCGTAGAAACAATGCATCGACTCGGTTGCATGCTAACGTAGTAAAGAAATTATTACATTGGTTTCCCGATTTAATATATGACGGTACCGTAGTGAAATGTTTAGTTTGTGAAACAACTTTATTAACTTGGAAAGCAAGTCAGTGCCAAAGACATATAAATAGTGACAAACATAAATTGAATAATAGTGGACGCAGATCATATAATAAATTTGTGTGTGATTTAACAATGATGTTAATTGCGACCAATATACCAATGCAGAAAGTTGAACACCCAATGTTTCGTCAGTTTTGGAAGAAATACAATCCTACGTGGAAATTACCAGCAAGACGGAATTACGTACCGTCAGTGCGTGAGAGAATTGTAAATTGTACGAAAAATACGGTAAAAAAAAATTCCCGTGGTTAACAATAGACGAAACTACAGATATTAAAAAACAGTCCATCCTAGCCATTCTAGTACGGACGCTGACTCCGCAAGGACCTTCTCCTCCTTGTTTACTAACCTGTAAACGAATGCAAGGGTGTACTGCCAGAGCGATATATGATGTATTAATAGAAACACTACACAAATTTGAGATTTTACCGAAGCAAGTGTTAATGTTAGTTACCGATGCTGCCAAGGTTATGTGTTCCACGGCAAACTTACTCAAAACGATTCAACCAAACCTGCTGCATGTCACATGTTTGCTTCACGCTTTACACCTTGTAACAAACACTATACGTACAACTTATCCTGATGTGGATCAACTGATAGAACAAACGAAAGCGGATTTTCTTAAATCTCCGAAACGGATTCGGCTATTTCATTCGCTGTGTCCTGATATACCCGAGCCGCCGCAACCAATTCTTATACGATGGGGTACTTGGTTAGAAGCAGCATTTTATTATTATAAACATTTTGAAAAAATTAAATCAGTGATTTTACAACTAGATGCCAAAGAAGCAGCTGCAATACGGGCCAGCCAGGTTCAATTTAACAATCCTCAAGTTGCAGCAAATTTAAAAATTATTTACGACAGTTACGTTCCAATACTGGACGCAATAAAAAATTTACAGAACACTGCGCTGTCCTTATCGGACTCATTAGCAATTATTGACCACGTAAAACTAGTGCTGCATATCCTTGAAGATGAAAAAAGTGATTGTGTCCGTGAAAAATTTAACAGTGTATTAGATAAAAATGTAGATTTTACAAAATTAGGGCAACTTTTTACCAATACTGAAGATCCGTTGTACAGATACAAAGAGCGCTTTAACTATGCAAATATAACATCTCTCAACGTCGAACAATCCTTCTCTGTATATAAACATATATATATATACGTCGCTACGTACGAACCTTTCCGAGACTAATACAGAAACATATATTATGGTGCAGTTTTTTCATCGCGCACATCCGCATTTTTTTGCAACAATGTAAACATGTTGGGTAAGTTATTTATGTTTTTTCTTAACGTTTTGTATAGGGATTCGATATATTTATTTTTAAGTAAGCGCACTGTTATTCTGCTAAACTCTCCACGCAACGCCACTGCTGGGGCACATAGTCTGCCGTCTTTAATTATGACGTATATATTTCTTAACCACGTGATCCAAAATAACTAAATTATGTACTTGTTATTTAGCGTATAGCCATGAATTCAGATTTAAACATCGTTACATATACATATACTTAGAGCTGGGGATTTGATTATATCTTATTATATTCTCTAACCAGACTTCTCTGCGGATGATGAGAGGCGCATTATGGCGTTTAATTCGGATTATTGCTACCAGATTTTTTGTCGTTTGGTTCTGAGAAGGGGCGTGGTTGGAAGATTTTGAAGTTCGTCGATCCATACATATTAGCCAGGAAATCTGCAGATATTGTCTGCATGTCGAAGTTCACTCTAGCTCATTTGGCGTTACCCAGGATGCACGTGTAGCATTCTGCCACGGACACGCGCTAGTCTACACCCCAATAACTAAATAACAATGTATAACAGATTCTTTACTCTACCAATTAATGATACGTCGTTTTTTCTTTATTTATCGCAATACCTATAAAAACTGATCTCACTTTATGTAGCTTTAATCCTAGCCTTCTGAAATTTATTTTCTCTATGAATATATTTCTTCGCATTATTAAGTTCTTCCAGGTTATTCCATTTTATGCATAATGAAGTGCTTAATGTAAAATAAATCTTCTAAGACTTTAATTTTATGAATATATCTCGTTGGAGATCGACCTTTTATTTAAACTTCCTTAATTAGAATGTGTTTCACCATATCATATGCGTACATACTTTCAAGGTATATAACCAAAATATTCGAGAATGTGTTTTAGGCCCGGTTGTACAAACATTGTTCAATACTGAACATAGTTCATCGCTAGTTCTACACATGTATTGAACTATCTATGAATCAACATTAAACTTCTTTTGTACGTACAACCAGACCGTAGACAGGTTGGTGACAATTAAGCATTTGTTTTCAGTTCTTTTTGAATAAATGGTCTGCCAATAGTATTGTTAATATACAGCGGTAGCAACAGATTTTGATATTTTCAAATTAAACTAGGTTATTTTTCATTGCCATAATGTCGTATTTTGTTAATCGTGTCATATAGTTTTTCACCAGTTATCTTCTCTTTCTGATCTTGTTCCCTTTAATGAATCCAGACAGACGAAATTATGAACTTTTCAAAACATCGAACTTTTTACGTTGAAATCTCGTTGGACCTCAATCAGATATATTAGTGAATTACACAACTGAAGTTACTAAAGTGAGAAATGATAAAATAATGAGGAGATTATGAATTGTATCAGTTGAATAAATGGTAAAACAAAACACCTTAGTGACACATAATACCGTTAACAAGATTAACAATGATAGCATGGGAAATGGAGATTTATAAAAGGTTCTTAGATAAGCCTAGGGATATCGTATTTAAAGGAAGAAAGGCTAGAATACAGCCTTAGACCTAGCTGCTGACGAAAGATAGACAAGGGTTGAGAAGAAAAATAAAGGAAATCAGATCTTAAAATACACCACTGGCATAAATTGGTAAAAAAAGGAATAGATTAAGTTCATAATCTAAATTGTAGAAATAGAATAAGTTCATAAATTGGTAAAAAAAGGAATAGATTAAGTTCATGGTCGCCGAGGTTAAAAAAGTTTAAGGTTAAATATTATAGAATGAAGAATTGTTGCATATTTTGATTATACTTTTACAATTTCGTATACATTCATTGTTAGTGTTGATTTGTAGCTATTAAGTATTTTATATTTGTAGTTATTAAGTAAAAAGTTTATCTTTCGTGGTTAACTAAAAACTTAAAGAAGATATAAAGTTCCTTGCCACAACTAATACTCGTGTCCTAAATACGTATTTCGACAACTAAGTTGTCACAGGTAAAATTTATTATTATCGCCGTGTTGAACATGGGCACAGTAAACCTAACACAAAAAATCGCGATACGCATTACAAGTGCCCATCTATACGTTAAGTTTTAAGAAACTAAAATTAGGTTACTTACCCCTCTTCAGAAATGGCATACATGTGCTTGTTCTCACGCTTACTTTTCTAAGAATTCGAAAAGGCAAGTACCTGACATTGGAATTTTGTCGACATTATACATCGAATTGCTTGCATTTTTAATAAGTTTTAAGTTTTAAACAATCTACCGTGATGTTATGATCGTCACGCATTAGAAACTGATCATAATATCACGGTGTATTGTTTAAAACTTACTAAAAATATAAGCAATCCGAGGGAGCTGGATATATACGAAAATATTCATATTATTAAAAACAAAAATAAAACTTTTCTTCTTTTCGAATTCTTAGAAAAGTATGAGATAAGACGATAGCATGAGAATAAACACATGTGTGCCATCTCTGAAGAGTGTACGTAACCTAATTTTAGTTTCTTAAAACTTAGTATATACGTGGACGCCTTTTCAAGTATTTCGCAATATTTTGAGTTAGAATTACTATGCTCCATGTTCAACATTGTGATTATTAAACTTTGACAAACGAAGGTATATACAACATGACATTATTGTGTCGACCTTGTGTACATGTAGCAATTTGTTTTTTTTTTCTCACAAAAGGAATTTCTGTAAAATACTGCTCTATTGTTTCGTCCTATATTAATATTTCTATTCCTAATCTAGAACACAGTAGAATCATTCAATTCAGATTACATGTCCGAATATTGATATATCACAACACAATAAAAGTATTCAATTTAAAAGCGGTATTTTACAGAAATTTTATTTTGTGTGGGGAAATAATATATATTTGCATGTACAATATGTTTTCCCTTTGCTTTGTGCAGGTTTAGTGATTATTAATTTTATCTCTACGGAGGATAATAACTTAGTTGTCGATAAACGTGTTTAGGATACGAGTATTAATTGTTGTAAGGAGTTATATAACTTTTTAGAACCTATTAAGTGATTTTAAAGGAGAGTTAAAATTAACCGCTATTGAAAAAATTTTGCAAAATTGAATTTACTTAAATAAAGCTATGTATTTCAAACACATAATCCGCCAATTTATAAAAAGATATTCCTTAATGGATCCAAAACAAACGGAGACTTACCATATAACATAATTATGGTTACATTTATAAATATGTTTAAAATTAATATCAGAAATAAAAACACTGACCAAGATAACTGTAATGGAAACAAGCGCTTTAGCAAAATTATTTATTATTAATATTTATTACAGTAATGTCCGGTTATAGCGAACTCCAAGGGACCGGCAAAAAAGGTTCGTTATAAGCGAAGTTCATTATAAGTGATGATTTTGAAAAAACACCACTATTTTGAGTGAGTCAATTTTTATTCTTTTTTCATATAACAAAATACATTACAAACATTACATGTCTGAAACAACTTGAAAATATTAATTATGTACTAAAAAAACGTATTTATTTTAGTTTGTTTTTTTGGCAAGATTAATCTCTCTGATGTGCACTTCCACTTCGCTTAGCTTATTAAGAATATGTTGCGGAGTATTCCGCGTTTGAAGAAAATGACGAACGACTTCAATATTTTGGATTGCATTTGAAGTGGTTGGAACTAGTGGTACTTCGTTATTTTTGGTTTCTTCCTCTTCGTTCTCATCTTCTTCGTTCTCATCGTCAGTCTGATTAGCTGCAGAAGACACAGAAGCTACAATGGCATCATCATCCAAAAATTCCACATTTACAAGGTTGTCATCAACGTGAACGTATTCATTAAAATCATATTCACCAAGAGTGAGTTCATCTTGAACATCGTTAACACTTTCTTCTTGATTTTTTGTGAGCCATTCGACTAATGGTAGATTGTCATCTGAATCAAATTCATCCTCACACGCCTGATAAATCCGCCGTGTCGAAAACAATTAGCGATTGTCTGCTTTGACACTTTTTGCCATGCCATATGGATGAAGTTAATTGCATCCAAGAGACTCACAGTGAAGTTAGTTTGATCATTATCAATAGAATTATAGTTTTCGAGAGTAGGAATCGTCGGTAATTGCTTTTTAAGCTATGGATAACACCCTGGTCCATGGGCTGCAATTTCCAACTTGTATTCGCAGGCATAAACACCAACTTAATGCACTCCAAATTTTTTACATCCGGATGAGCCGGGCAATTGTCCACTAGTAATAAGATTTTTCGTTTCTTACGACGTAATTCATCATCCCATTCTCGTAGTTCGTTTGTAAAAATTTCGGAGGTCATCCAAGCTCTTCTGTTACATTTATAATTGACTGGTAATCGTACCACATTTTTGAAACATCGGGGGTTTTTGGCCTTTCCGATCACCAATAATTTTCTTTTCTCTGTCCCCAATAAATTTGCTACAACCAAGACGGTAATTCTTTCTTTAGATAACTTTCCACCTGTACAGGTCTTCCCTTTGAATCTTAATGTCTTGTCTGGTGTGAGCTTATAAAACAACCCCGTTTCATCGCCGTTAAAAATGTCCTCATCTCCAAAGTTTTCTCTAATTATTGGCCACTTATTTTCCAACCAGTCATTCACAACATCCATATTAACTGAGGCTGCCTCTCCAACAATTTTTCCGCTGCTGATGTTGTGTCTTCGTTTAAACCTTTCGATCCAACTTCTACTAAATTTTAATTCAGGATCTTCCAACAATTTACTCCCAAGATCTTCAGCTTTAGATTGCAACACGGCACCGCTGATAGTTACATTTTTACTTCTTTGCTGAGAAAACCATTTCAAAAGTCCTTGATCAACTTCGTGATTAGTAGGTTTTTTGATTTTTTTCACATTTGAGTTTCGTACTTGTTCGAAACTATTCAATATGGTTTGCCTTCGCTTCCAAATTGTAGCAACCTACAATGAAGTTTTTCTTTAATACATGCATTATCCTAAATTTAGTTTTTTATTACCGTTGATTTACTTAGTCCCATTTCAGTACAAATTTCGCTTTGTTTGACACCTCGTTACAATCGTTTCACAATATCATGTTTACTTTTCAACGTAAAAGATTTACGTTTTTTCTTCGCAACTGCGTCACTCATGGTCCTAAAATCACGTTTGAGAATCAGCGTAAACACAGATTGATGACTCGACGTCGACTGCTTGCACAAACTGCTAGAATCGACTACTGCATTTTTGGCGAGATACTCGGGGAAGTCCCTTGTTTTCTAATTATAAGTTCGTTATAACCGAAAACTTTTTACATACAAAATAGAAAATAAGGTCCGTTATATCCGAAAGTTTGTTATAAGCGGGTTCGTTATATACGAAGAAAATTAACACGTTTCTTATGGAACCTTGGTTCGTACTTTTCAAACTGGTTCGTTATAACCGAAAGTTTGCTATAACCGGGTTCGTAATAACCGGACATTACTGTATTACATTTATTACCACCGGCAAATCTCAGTATTCTCCGTTATAGCTAGGTGTAAGTTTATTGAATATAGCAAAAATATTATTTCGACTTAAAGGTGGTACAATATCTTTAATTTTACTCGTTATCATTTTAATATTTCAAAATACAACTAAAATTTATGTTTTTTATATTGCAAATATTTATTTCATATTTCTTTTAAAAATTAGAAAACGTTTAATAATCGCGTTTCCCATAAAAATTAAACAACTTTAGTTATCATAGAAACCACATTTGAACTCTTGTATCTAATTTATTAGTGGTACCATTGTTGCAATAGTTTCAACAGAAATGACCTGACTATTCACTTTTAAAAAATACGATAATTCTGTTTTTCCAATCTTAGAGTAAACAATTATATCATAATCTAGGATTAGTATATGCAAATACAATTTATAACAATCTTATTTGTATACCTAACACTACGTGGAAATTTCCCATGTTTCAAACCTTATTTTATTTGCCTTAGTGGTTACGTGTCAACAAATAAAACTCCAAATATTAACATTTTGCTATGTTCATATACAAGCAAAAAATAAGGTTAATAAATTTGTTTGGGTGTTTAAGGTGAAGACACTTATATTTGATCATTATTACTCAATAATAGGGGTAATTTATACACTCTAATCGTATAATTACCACAATTTTTAATAAAGAATTATACCGCCTTTATAGAACAATATAAAATTTGTATTAATCATTAGATAAATAAATACAAATGTTTTAATTGCTATAATGTAATAAATTTGATTGAATCGGCTCATACTTGGAAATCCATAACTATCAGGATATGAAATAAAACTCACATTTATACAAAATAACTGAAATTGTATAAACGTGAGTTTACTTCATATGCTGATAATGTAATATTTGAAACACAATATATTTGAAATACACCGTGTCCGGAAAGTATGGAATATAGCGAACAAAATTGAAACAAGTGATTTTATGAAAGAATACCGAAACACGTCGATCCCCTTGTTTAAAAATGCACATTTCCCTGCCATAGTCACCACTCTACACCCATTTGTCTCCAAGCGATGACGTCATCTTTTGTTTCTCAAATGACAACCCCTATTTTTTTCCGCGATTTTGAGAGACCCCTCGACCGCCTAAATGACAGCATAAAATGTTTCATATCTTACATAAGAAAATTTTCGAGAACATAAAGAAACTGAAATTGGAACTAAATTAACATTCAAGAAATTAAAAAAATAACAAATGAACGGCAAAAACAAATATTTTGGTTAATACAAAGGTATTTTAATAATATAAAATATTATCAAAAATCTGGTGTGAAGAACACAAATACAGGTTCACTATTAATATTTTTTGTGAACGTGTCCGAACATATCCCGCCCCAGAGACGCAGATACGTATTTCGCCTTTCTACAGGCTCATCGGTACGCCCCAGCTGGAGAAAGGTTATCTTCAGACACATTCACAAAAAAGAACCACATCGCCATATCACAGAGAAATTATCCAGACCGAGCGTAGAAGTAAATTCAGCGCTGTCTGTTGTCAGACAGCCGAAGTACCTCGCTCTGTCCACATAACCGATGCGAACCAACGACGCCCTTCCAATGATGGCACAGCCGTCTCTCTAGATACTGCATTTTGTTTGTGTCTTCACTCATACTACGGACTAACCGCATGTGTAATGTATCAGAATAATTGAAACATACATGAGTGGGTAAAACCCCACCAGTTTTGTATAATACAAAGGTATTTTTAATAATATAAAATATTATCAAAAATCTAGTGTGAAGAACACAAATACAGGTTCACTATTAATATTTTTTGTGAACGTGTCCGAACATATCCCGCCCCAGAGACGCAGATACCAGGCGCGGCTCGTGATGACGTATTTGGGAGTGCAAGTACAATGATGCGAGTGCCTCGTGTGTTTTCGGTGTTTACTAAGAAAACGTCATTGTACTTGCACTCCCAAATACGTCATCACGAGCCGCGCCTGGCAGATACGTATTTCGCCTTTCTACAGGCTCATCGGTACGCCCCAGCTGGAGAAAGGATATCTTCAGACACATTCACAAAAAGAACCACTTCGCCATATCACAGAAATGATTCAGAGCGTAGAAGTAAATTCAGCGCTGCCTGTTGTCAGACAGCCGAAGTACCTCGCTCTGTCCACATAACCAATGCGAACCAACGACGCCCTTCCAAAGATGGCATAACCGTCTCATTAGAAACTGCATTTTGTTTGTGTCTGCACTCCAGCCGGGGCGTACCGATGAGCCTGTAGAAAGGCGAACTACGTATCTGCGTCTTTGGGGAGGGATATGTTCTGACACGTTCACAAAAAATATTAATAATCAACCTGTATTTCTGTTCTTCACACCAGATTTTTGATAATATTTTATATTATTAAAAATACCTTTGTATTATACAAAACTGGTGGGGTTTTACCCACTCATGTATGTTTCAATTATTCTGATAAATATTTTGGTGTTCAAACATCTTCAGGTTTCAAGGTAAATGCTCCAAATTTCAACCATTTATTACTTGAAAATAAGCTAGTCTACAAATGCTCCAGATACCTGTATCTGCTTTAATTTTTGCTAATATGTATGTTTCCAACAATTGCATTCGCCTAGCAAATGTCAGCGTGACTCGCGTCAGCGTCAAGTTAGTCGTTTCAAAACCGCTATTTTAGATAAAAACTTGGAATGGCTCATTTAACTGAGAAACATCCTATAGAAATTGTAATGATGTTGGGATATGGAGATAGATGAAGACAACAGGAAGAAGTGTGCAATTTATTTAACAATGTATACCCTGAATATCATTTCTCTCGGTCTACCGTTAATGAAATTGTTCGAAAATTTCAAGAAACTGGTTCTGTTTAAGGTTTGCCAAAAACTGGTAGACCGGGAGCTGTAAATAATGAAGAACGTGAAAATGTAGTGTTGGTGGTAGTGGAAAATCCACATGCTTCTGTTAGGAAAATTGCTCGAGAGCATAATTTAAAGAAAACTTCTATTCATAAGATTCTAAAACATGAAAGGTGGTATCCGTATAAACCTTATATTGTTCAAGAATTATTTGTAGGTGACTTGTATCGAAGGTTGGAGTTTTGCGTCGATTTGAAGCAGTTGCTAATTTTCATAAAAATATCGTCTTCATTGATGAGGCAACCTTTTGTTTGAATAGTACAATCTACAGGCAATATTCACGTTACTGGTACTCAAACAATCCTAAATGGTATCCTCAACATCGGCAGAAAATCAATGTTTGGGCTGGAATTATTCGAAATCGAATTCTGGGACAGTATTTCTTTGAAAATATTTTAATGTCGACATTTATTTAAATTTTTTAATATTTGAACTAGTGCCCGTGTTAGCTGTTTTATGTCCAAATGAGGCAAATCCAAATACACCCCATAAAAGTATATGGCTCCAGAAGGATGAGGCCCCACCTTATTACGGAATTAATGTCCATTTTCTGAATAACACTTTTGCTAATCGATAGATAGGTAGAAGAAGTGTAATAGAATGGCCAATTCGCTCGCCGGATTTAACTCCACTAGACTTTTTTCTTTGGGGCTACCTTAAAGATAGAGTTTACCTAAATAGGCCGAGAGATCTTGAAAGCTTAAAAGATCGCATTCGAATAGAGATAAGGGCTATCACACCAGAAATGACAGCAAATGCTGTTAGCGAATTTGAACGGCGAATTTATTATTGCCAAATTGTCAATGAAACAAACACATTTTGAATAACATCTGTAATTTCCACGGCAAAATTTTTAATATCTTTGTTTATTTATTGGTTATTCAGTGTTTGAATGTTCATTTAATTCCAATTTTAATTTCTTTCGTGTTCTTCAATTAAATTGTTCCTAAACTTTTGATGTATTATGTCTCGAAAATCCCCCTATGCAAGATATCGAATATTTAATGCTGCCACCCAGACAATAAAGGACCTCTCAAAATCGCGGAAAAGAATTAGGAGCTGTCCCCTCCCCAAAAATATGGCGTCATCGCTCAAAAACAAATGAATGTAGAAAAATGATTATGGCATGAAAATGTGCATTTTTAATAAACAAAATCGACGCTTTTCAGGATTTTTTCATAAAATCACTTGTTTCTGTCACATTACCCATATTCCATACTTCCTGGACACGGTGTATATTGTGGGGATGTGAAAAATATATACAATTTGCTGTATATCGGATGTGTCATGACATGACTGCTACAGCTTAAAGATGTATTACTGAAGCAATTTCAAGTTATAAATATCTAATGAACATAAGCCCAAAACTCTTTCGTAACTGAATGTGAGCTACAAGCATTATGTGAGCTACAAGCACTTCAAGTTTTAGATAACCCTACTAAGTTTACGCAGGTATTTTGTACCGCTGCGCTGCAAAAGAAATCTGATTGAAAATCATTTAGAAAGAAGTTATTCAATTCGTTGTTCAAAATGTCCACCCAGCTGGTGTATACATAGTCTAGATCTTCTTAGAATTAAAGAGATAGGTCTGCTAACAGTCACAGGATCAACACGAATTATTTCTGCGGCATGCATAATCCTAGCAACAGATTGTTCTCTGTTTTCAGGTTTTTATACGTAAATCTAATTTTTCGATTTTCCCATAAAAAATAATCTAGAGAATTTAAGTCTGGTGACCTTGCTGGCCAAACAGCTGCTGAACCTCTTCCAATCCAACGGTTCGTATAATTTTGATTAAGAAAATCTGTCACTTATCTGCTAAAGTGTGGAGGTGTGCCGTCCTGCTGTATCCACATTCGTGGTCTTGCATTAAAAGGAAGGCCATCCAGTATGTTGGAAGGTCATTTTCTAGGATACGTAAATAATGAACGGCCGTAGGACGTTTGTCGATTATAAACTGACCAAAGAGACGGTCGTCAATAATACCACAACAAACATGCACAGAAAATCTATTTTGAAAATGGGATTTCCTAGTTTGCCCTGGATTTTGAAGTGCCCAACAACGTGAATTCCTGGTGTTATTGATGCTGCTTCGAGTGAAAGAGGCTTCACCACTAAATAATATTTTCAGGCAAAAACTTCGATTTCTCACTAACCGGCGAATAAATTCAAGTCTTGATGTGTAGTCGCCAGGTTTTAAAGTTTGTACAGGTAAGATATGATACGGGTACAAACCGTAAAGTTCTCCATACTCTCATTAAGTTTGTTGGATATTCTTTGGATAATAGTAGAAAGTTGAGCGTCAACCTTATTAACCATTGCTTCTTCTTGAGCAAGTTCTTGTTGTACGAGACGTTCAGAAGCAGCTGCAGGAAACTTGCCTGTTTCTCTTAAACATCGATGGACATTACTAAAAACAGTTTAACGAGTGCAAAATCGCCAAAATCCATTTCCATTACACAATCCATACACAAAATGAGTATCGACGTATTCTTCACTTACATTTTAATGTAATACAAAGAATGAAACAATCTAAATTAACTTAATTGACATTGTCTGTGACAATGACAAATAAATGATGAATTTCAGCCACCCTTACTTTTAAATAACAACGCAATCAACAGCAGTAGAAAATACCAGTGTTAGTTAATACTGGTTGCCGTAACATTGTGGTAATTCATTTTGAAAATAATAAAATAAAATAAAACAATAACTTTGTTATACCACTTTATTCACATGTAATAGTGACCGCGGTTTCGACATAAAATGTCATTATCAAACTGCAAAAGTTACAGGCCTACATAGATCTTATAAATGACATAAAAATATATGGGGATGGTTTATGATGTTATTTAAAATTACTACTATATACTTAACTATTATATACAACATTGGAAAAGAAGTGTATATATAAGATCCAACTGGTCGTTAAGAACAATATCTATTGTGTTGTTTCCGCTTTTAAAAAGTTCAAGTGACTCTAAAAGATTTAATTTACGACCTTTCTCGGCCAAATGCAATATTTTATGATGACCAAATGTATGCCTTTCTGTAATAAGATGGTTTGCGAATGTTGAATCTGTCTTCTTTAGTTTATATGACCTCATGTGTTCTTTTTTTCTTTTTTTTGCGTTAGTATTGTTATCTAAAACTTCAAATGCTTGTAGCTTAGTTGCGAAAGAGTTTTGGGCATATGTTCGTTAGACATTTTTAACTTGAAATTGCTTCAGAACATATCCTTAAGCTGTAGCGGTCCCGTCACGGGACACCTGGTATATACACGCACTTCTTGGCTAATATCCCAAGAGAATGATCCAAATGTAATTCTCCTGATTTATCTAACGAGTGATCAAATAAATCCGGATTGAAGAAGATTTTGTACGAACAAACGTATTGTCTAACTTAAGCATTTGTAATATACATAATTGTCAATTTATAAATTTTGTTCATTCAAAAGTCAAATGCCATCTAACGAAATAAAACGTTTATTTTATAATACAATAGGTATTCATTTATTAACTAGAAAATTAGATATGCAATTTTAAGAATTAATAAATTGAGTTGTCAGATTTTCCCCACATTCTAGAATCCTACTCAGTATAAGTTGATATATACGTACGAACATTTCTACAACACACAGGATTTTATAAAGAACACGTATTCGTATGAAATTACAACTCAGCATTTCTGTTAATATACACAGTCCGATAAGATTTAAATATTAACAAAGAAATTACTTATTGTAAGGGATGTTTACGAAAAGTTTTTTTTTTTACGAGACGCACCCAGTTACAAAAGGAAGATTACGAATTTGAAGATAAACAGGTTCATTTGAATACAATGTGGTAAATCGTGTATGCCGGCCAGATGTTTATATTTTAGTTAAGCGTAGATCTCTCGTCTTCTTTACAAAATGTGATGTATATTGAAAACATGTGTACATATTAACTTGTACTGAGTAGGGCTTTGGAATGTGGGGAAAAATAAAAACTCTATTAATAAACACATTATACAAAGGCATGCTGAAATTGTCCACCACCTTACCTTCAATACATTTTGCACATCTCCATTTTACGCTTTCAAAAACACTGGTTAACATATTATGATGTTCATTGATTCCATTAATTTTTGGACTTGAATTTGGACTTGAAGGAGTGGCAGATCTGGAATTTGTACGTTGAAAATAGAATTTTTTAAAATAGGCCATAAAAAGAAATCGCATAGAGTGATATCGCAAGATCTTGGAGGAAATTCGTGATATTCAGGTTAATCAAGGGATTGTCAAAAAATTGACGTAACATATTAATTGTATTTTATCTAATTTTGACAAGTAAAGTGACACTTTTCAGAACTGTATGACGTTAGGAAACACTTTACTTTTCGTAACTAGTTACGTAGTGAGCAATATTTCGTAACCAGTGATGAAAAATTCATTTCATCACAAGTTAATAAAGACAACACAGAAAAGAGGAACGTTTAATGATACAAACTGGTTGAATCTCATAAATGATGAGGTTAATTCCTGCAGACGTAGAATTCATAGCAGCTGCTCTGATTTCATGATTGAAAACAGAACTTGCATTTGAGCTTGATTCACCAAGAATATCAGTGGGAATCCTTTTCTTAGTTTCTATAGAGTTCTCTGCATAACCCTCCGCTACAATATTGGACTTCCAGCCTCCATGTCTTTTAACCTTCAAAATATCCACACCGAAATCTACCAAAAGGAAGCCGACGATCTTCTGAAGCAGTGTCCAGTAAATAAGAAAGAATTTGGTAGTTTCAAAAACTGAGCAATATTCTTCAGTAGATTACCGATTGTATTAATGCCAACTGGCGATGCGTCGCATTTACCTACCATTATTATATTTGACGAAAAACCTATCGTGTTTAACGTTTCGTGGACGCAAAGAAATATACTTTCTAATAAGATCAAGAAAATTTTGCCCTTCAATATTTCCTTCTGTGCTCACAAACTCACGCGTTACTTTGGTCTTTGTATTAGGGATTTTTGTTACAAAATGAGAAAACCCGTCTAAAATATCTCCCACACTAGAAAAGTTAACTCACTTTTTCGACAAGCACCAGCTATTCCAACGATCAATGCGACCTTTATCATTAAATATGTTTTATCGTCAACTTCTGTCACAAAATCGGGAGACGTTTTCCTTTGACAAGATATCAGATTTTTGCATGGCATCCCGCTGATTGCCTCTTTAGAAATGCATGTAAACTGGTATATTTTGCAATATCAATATTCTTCTTCAAAGGCAATTCACTTCTCAGCGTGGAATAAAGAGTCCAGAGTGTTGAAACTTTTTGATTCTTTCTTCCCTCGAAATAGGCTAATAAAACCTTCTCATTAACCCATTTCATTTTTTTGTCTTTAAACCACTTCCCAAATTTTTCATAAGCCAAATCGCACCGGGCTTTCGACTTTTGTGGGACAACGGTCGATAATGCACTTTGTGCAGCCTCTTCTATATCGCTTGGTAGTCCGCCTGAATCTGAATCCGACATTTTTATTCTTACTATGCAACGAAATATTTATACTTAAATTAACAAACACCTGTCAAGTCAAATGAATTATTATCAATAGCATGAAAATTGTCATTACTAACTTAATACGATTTATGTCGTATGACGTTTCTAAGAAAATTAGTTGTGACATGTTTTTGTCAAAATTAGATAAAATCTTGTATGCAACACATTATGAAATGTTATTTTGTGTAACTAATGTCATTTTGTAGATTCACTCGCTACGCTTGCTCGTCCGGCAAATATTCCATTTCGTTACACAAAATAACCGATTTCATAACTGGTTACATAAATAGCTATTGTGCTACGTGTCCTCTTGCTCCGTCTTGCTGATAATATTCTAGTGTTAACTCATTTACATTAAGTTGGTCAATAAACGGCTTCAAAATTTCTTGTTGATATCTTTGTGTACTTATAGTTCCGTTAAAAAAATTGAACCTATAATTCTTCTCCTACCTGTGGCACACCAAACACCAACTTTCTGAGGATAAGCAGCAGTCTCAACATAAAAATGGTTGGGTTTTTCAGCACTCTACATTCTCATATTCTGCGAATTAACATACCCATTAAGATGAAACGATACTTCATCTGAAAACAAAGTTTTGTCTAGAAGATCATCGTCAAAATTATTTGAAAATCTTTAACAAAATTCTAATCTTCGGAGATATTCAACTGGCTAGAATTCTTGATAGCAAGTGAAATATTTTCTGGCAAGTGCCAAATGAAAGGTTAGTCTGTTGTGACAATACCCGAATTGAAGTTTTTGGGGTTTCATCCATTAGTTCTCTTACGTTATCAATTACTTCTCAAGTAGGTTTCTTTGGTCGACCATTTCCTTGTTTACGCTCCACACTACCTGTTTCTCTAAAGAGATTAATGCAGTGCTGAAGAATGTGTTGAAATTCGTTGTAATTGAAAAACAACCGGAAATTTAAGTTTAAATTCCACCAAACAATCGTTAACGGAGTACTGCCACTGGCCGTTAATTTTCCGTCCATTTCGAAAATCTAATTCAATCATAAAAATTCTTTGATTTTTTGTGAAAACCATTTCAAAATTAAATAACTATATCAAAAGATTAATTTAATTTCGCAACCACTGAAATACCATATGAGCAAAAATTATTAGATAAGGGATGGCTATGGTTCAGCTTGTTGTTGCTTGTTGATAGGTCTAATATCAACATATATAACGTGTGTTCATTTGAAAAGTCAATCTAGGTTACTTTGAAATTTTGATAGAATAAGACGCATATATATTAGTATGTGTTTGTTGTTCCGTAAACGTAAATCCAAATGACATTTGATAATGTCAATCACAAATATCAGTTAGTGCACAAAATAATCGTGCGTCGATTCTGATTTAAATAAATTGCTTCTCAGTTTTAAAATGGCTTTCACTTTAGAACATAAATTTTTTTTAGTCCAGGCTTATTTTCGAAGTGGAAATAAAATTGATGGTTTATGGGTTTATTCAGTTCAAGATAGCATGGTAGAATTTCAAATTGAGTATCCACATTTTGTAATAGATTATATACAATTTAAGAATACTTTGGATGGAACTTTAAAACTTTTTTCTGAAACTGGTAGTCTCTTAAGAAAATCAGGCAGCGGAGCAGTTAAGAAACGTACACCTCAAGTTGTCAATCGTGTTGAAGAAATAATGGAAAATGAACCACAAACGTCTGTTCGACATTTGAGTCAACAAATAAACCTTTCTGTTGGTACAAGTCACAAGTTATTAAAGAAATATATGCAACTTTATCCATACCATGTCACAGCTGTACAAGAATTGTTAGAAATTGATTACCCACGTAGACTACAGTTTTGTAATTGGTTTGTAAATATGAACAATAATGGAGGACTTTCGCAAAGAGTCATCTTTCCTGATGAAGCATGGTTTTATAAAACGGGATACCGAAATTCACAAAATACAAGAATTTGAAGTAGTGAAAATCCACATGTAATTAATGAAGAATCGCTACATCCAGAGAAAATTGGTGTTTGGGCAGCGATAAGCCAAAGGCGAATCATTGGACCAATATTTTTTTCAGGGAACGTTAACTGCTCAAAGGTACCGTACGGAAATTTTACAACCATTTGTCAATCAGTTGCATGATAATGAACTACAAAATGCATATTTCCAACAAGACGGAGCACCTTGTCACTGTACTGCAGAATCTTTGGATTATTTAAGAGAATTTTTTGAGCAAAAATTGTTTTGATAAGGGATGGCCATGGTTAGGTGGATCATTGTCTTTGATAGGTTCAGCTTGTTGTTGCCAATTAAATGTCAGTTTTGTTTTGAAGCAGTTGGGATTATATTGGTTGTTAGCTAAAAAAAACTGACATTTAATTCATGTCAAATAAAAATTCAAATCGAAACTGACATCCAACCAACCTGTAGAACCAACAACAGGTTGTACCTATCAAAGATAATAATCCTTATAACCATGGCCATCCCTTATCTAAACAATTTTTGCTCATATGATACTTTTAAAGTTATGTGAAATGTCAGCGTTGACAGCCAAATGTCAAATGCTAACATTGACAAATACGTATCCATGTATATATGTTGATATTAGATATGCTTAAGTTAGAATAGTATATTACGTAACTAGAGATGTAAATAGCATATTAGGCACGAGTGGAAGAAGTTAATTCCAGGAGGGTGTACTTTCTTTACAACTCGAATGTTGTACCATACTTTTTCTATGATCTCCATATGATCCCGACAAAATTTCAACAAAATATTGCCTAAGAAATAAGTAATTAAACTTCTAGTTTCAAAAATTCTTTTATTGTAAATACCACTACAATATTGTTTCGCCATACAATGGCTTCATCAGGTGGATGAAATACTGAATATGTACAATGCAAGTTAGAATATTTATGTGAAAATTATTGGGGAAATGGTGGTGGAAAAATTTTTTACAATCTTAAATTTAGTAGAGGGGAGTTGTTTAAATCTAGTTGGTCATTTAAAGCTAATCCTAAACTATTGTATCTATTAATTTCTAAGTTTTCTAACAGGTAAAGTTTTTTACTTTTTTCTTGAATGTGTAAAATTTTAAAATCTATGATTGATATCTATACAATGACTTGCGAAATTTGAATCTGTTTTCTTTTCTTTATGGCTTCTCTCGTGTTCTTTCATCCTAATTTTGAATGTCCTCCCCGTTTGTCCTATGTATACCTTATTACAATCTTCGCATGTTAACTTATATACACCAGAGTTTGATTCTTTGCCTATTTTATCTTTGTTGTTTTTAATAATGTTCTGTATAGTATTGTCTGTCTTAAATGATATATGTTCGTTATTAAGTTTTTTAATGAAAGTACCAATTTTTTCCGAAATTTTTCCTAAGTAAGTGATAGAATTATAGGAATTAATTATCTTGTATTTTAATTTTGGATAAACTAAGGAAAGGGTTTTAGATTTTTGTCGGCTATTTAGGATGTTATTGACAATATTTATAGAGTAACCATTGCTTAATGCTATTGTGTATATTCTATTTAGTTCAAGGTCGAAATTACTTTTACTCATAGGTACATGAATTAATCTGTATACCATTGATTGGTATGCTGATAATTTGTGTGTTATAGTATGAAAAGAATTAACGTGTATTGTGGTATCTGTATGTGTTGGTTTATGGTATATAGCGAACTCGTGTTTATTAGTTTTGTGTGATATGGTTAAATCTAGAAAATTAATGCTTTTATTTATTTCTGTTTCTATAGTAAAATTTATTTTGGGGTGAATAGTGTTGATATAATTATGTAAAGTTTTTAATTGTCTATCTGAACCGTTAAAGCAAATTAATATGTCATCAACATACCTAAACCAATATACACAATTACCAAACAAGGGATGTGTACTAATTATACTTTCTAAATTATTCATGAAAATTTCCGCTAATAAGGGGCTTAGTGGGTTTCCCATTGCTAGACCCTCTGTTTGTTTATAAAATTTCTTTTTAAATTGAAAATAATTTTGTTCCAGGCACGTTTCTAAGATCTGTAAAATTTCGGTATTTGTGACAATGTTCGTGTTTCTACGTTCTAGTTGTAAAGTAATTCAATCTATTACCTCCTGGGGTGGGATACTAGTGAACAAATTCGACACATCAAAAGAAATGAGTTTACATTTGTTAGGTAATTGCAAGTTTTCCACCACCATTTCCCCAATAATTTTCACATAAATATTCAAACTTGTATTGTACATATTCAGTATTTCATCCACCTGATGAAGCCATTGTATGCCGAAACAATATTGTAGTGGTATTTACAATAAAAGAATTTTTGAAACTAGAAGTTTAATCACTTATTTCTTAGCGTTATAATGAAGTTTCTACAAGTATCTCCTTCGTCAATTAACTATTTAAAATATTGCCTTTTGATGAAGACAAGGTTGTGAAGATTCAAATTTCAAATATCAATTGATATTTAAATATCATTTGGCAGTTAAATGTGTTTGTAGGTGGAGTTAATTTACATAACGCGTACGTAATAAAGCATTTACTTGAGGGGTTGTTGGTTGCGATTTTCGCTATTTACACTAGCCGTCGTAGAAAAAATACATTTTTTCATGCACAACCTACTTCGATTGCAAATTTATTTGATCGCTCGTTAGACTACAAAATTGGAACGGCTACGATGATTGCCAAACGTCTTAAGACACGCCATTTAAAAAAGAAAACAAAACGTTTAGGGGCCATAATATCAGAAATGATGAATGTGACAATATTTCAACTTAAAACTCTTATCTAATTCGATAAATAAAAGCTATAGAAATAAAAATACCTTTTTTAAATTTTTTGTTGGCAATGGTATAGTAATAAATCACTCATTTTCTCATGATAAAAATTCTAGATTTTTTAACAAATAATTTTATTACAAATTCAAGTTTTGAAAAATGTATTTTTAGAAAATGTACATATACATAAAAAAACACTCCAACGTTTAAGGCAAAATTAAATGAATAGATAAAATAAAGCCTGCGCAATATTTTCTATATAGTTCTGTGATTTTTGTAACATCTTAAGGTTTTTAACGATGTTAATCAAATATGTAGATAAAGAGTGATCATTTAATGAACATTCATAGTGGAAGAAAAGAAATCTATTGTGATCTCGCTCGTACCTATGAAATAGTAACGAGGTTACTATAGTTTTTGAAAAGGACTCTTATCAATTTTCCCCGTGTAAATGCATAATATGATATTACTTTGTATATGTTTAACATCACTTTTTCTTCCACTCACAGTTTATTACTGTCTATTGAAAATTCGCTGTTAGTTATAGTTATTTTTATATGTGGGCGGTTCAAATTTTGTACTGATATTAGTATTTTTAACACATGAATTTAATTAAAAATATTTTCATATTAAAAAGCTAATGCCAAAAAATTTATAAACAATGTTGGATGTAATAATTTATGGTTAGTACCAACTGAAGATTATATACCTTTTTGAAAAATTTTATTAGAATAAACTAATCAAAATTTTACGCATTAATCGCAGAAAATCTTTGTTGTATTATACTAAAATATAGTTCCTTTGTTATCTTAAAATAATATTGCATTATTTTATAATTTACAAATTCTATTACGAGATATTCCGCGTTGGCTATATGCCGATTACCACACCTAAATTCTGAAGTGTCAAAAATTATTTTCCATAAAGCCCATTTGTTTTATATAACGAGTGTCTCAATAAGAATGCACAATTTAATATTTGACTAAAACACATTAGCTACTTGAAAAATTAAAACAATTTTATTTTGAACTAATCAGTATACAATGCGGTTTCGTGTGGAAAACAATATCGGACAAATGTCCGCCAAGACTTTGTTGACAAACTCTTTTTTACAGCATTTTCGCACATTTCTGGTTCGATTTCAGCAATGACGCGCTTAATTTCGTCTTTTATCTAACACGGGAATCGTTCTCGGATTGAACCGTAGTTTTATTTCTATTTTAAATTGCGGATCTTCATCAAGTAAAAGCTGAATCAATTCAACTATATTTAATGCGTAATTTTGCACATGATATTTTTATATAATTTACTAGAATATTGTTTAAAATAAAATACAATTTTAAGAAGCCATCATACTTTTTGGTTTATACTGTGAATATATATGTGAAAACAAAACTTCTTCCACTCTTTTTTATCTTTTGTCAATATGGTCAATATTTTCTATATTGTGTTCAATATTTTCGCTACAGTAGACGCTCGGTACCGTGAACAAAATAAAACACACAGTGTTCACCCTAACGATTGATGCTTAAAAGATATGATGAGCCTGTACAAATAATATGTTACATATATAAATACTTATTTATTACGGCTTATGACCATTTATTCAATATATTAACTTTTAATAATAAATAAATATGCTTTTTAAAAGAAATCCGATATTTTGGTTTGCTTTCTATGTTGTTTAACTTTTTGCGATACAGCAATTTCTCCCAGGTCTTTTAATGATTGAATGTGGTTACAATCAACTCCACTTTCTTGTGCCCATTGAATTGAGATGTTCAAAGCATTTATTGCACTGTCTAGGGTAACCGTCTTTTTTGAGTTTTCTTCAGTTTCCTCAGTTAGATTTTCATTTTCATCTTCATTAGTACCTTCCACTTATGTATCCACTTCATTCCAATTAATTATATCTGTGTCAGTAAATTCAACCTAGAAATAACATTACATGTAGATACTGAAAGTTATGATATTCACGAATTACATACTTGCGGTAATAACATGTTTAACATATCACGTGATTCAATTATTACTCTTGCATGGCTTTCTCTCCATTTTCGCAGTAATTCGGCAAGTGGCAAATCATCCTTTTCGTCTTGATCACTGAAATCTAAAAGTTTGTTCCAACATTTGGCAATTATTGCAGGATCTAATCGGTTCCATGCAGACATCAAATTAGTAACCGCATCTTTTAGTGTGAGATCCTTTAATGTTCCTATATCAGAACCATTTCCAATAATGTTTCGAAGAAGGCTACTTCTGTAGTATAATTGGGTGAGCCTGATCAACGTTCTGATCCATTGGTTGGATAAAGGCTGTTACATTTGGCGGAAGGTACATTGTACATGATTTGCGCATCTTCGCTCTGCAATTCATCCTCTGGGGGATGCGACGGAGCATTATCCAAGAGAAGTAATGCTTTTATTGGAAGACCTTTTGATTTTAGAAAACGTGTAACCTACCAGTGGAACTCACTGTTTAATAAATTAAGTTTACATGCGAAACTTACCTGAGGAGCAAATGAATGGTGGAACCAAGTCTTAAAAATTGACTCTGTCATCCAAGCCGATTTAGAATTGTTGTAGTCTACAGGAAGTGAAATTACTAAAGGCTTGACTTTATGATTTCCACTAGCATTAGTACAAACCAGAAATGTTAATCGCTGCTTTTCTAGTTTACTGCCTGGAGCTGTCTTTTCTTGAAATGAAACAAATGTCTTCTCTGGTAGAAGCTTCCAGTACAATGCTGTTTCATCAGCATTATACAGCTGATCCAGTGTAATTCCCAGTTGTTGAATTTTATCTTTTAACTGCACTTTAAACGGCTCTACTAGTTCTGGTTGGGATGAAAGTTTCTCTCCCGTAATTTTTAAATATCGAATTCCAAATCTTTTCTTAAAGCGTTGTAGCCAGCCATCACTGGCACTAAATTCTTCATTTATATTATCATTGATTTCAAAATGTAACGCTTTCGCCTTTTCCTTTATCATATCCCCACTGACCATAAATTTTTTTTTTCGTTTATTCAAAAACCATTTGTATAACTTTTTCTCCATTTCTGGATGTTTAGATTCCTTTAAAGTTCTTCTTTTACCTGGTCCTGTATATGTATCGGTCACTGCACGTAAAATTGCTTCTTCTTTTTTTTTTATCTTACATACCGTGAATTCGCTACATTATATTTTTATGATAAATTTGTCACACTTACACCTTTTTTTAACTCTTGGATTATAAGCGTCTTTTGATGGAGAGTCAAGGACGTTGGTTTTTTCGATGGCATTATGAAATTCAATTCGACTTCAAACTCTTCCTGGTACGGTCGGATAACAACTGTACTGTGTATGCAATAAACGCAGTTATGTGTCCGAAAACTAGCGTCATAGAATACGGGAAAGTACAGCCGCATCACAGTATATAACTCGAACACAGCCCGGGGAAATATCGTCGCATGAAATATGTGTTTCCGTTATCGAATGTCGGTTTGTTCACGTTATACGGCCATCAGTGTTATGAAAATGATTGTTCACGTTATCCCGAATTTCCGCTACCCGATGTTCACACTATCGCGCGCCTACTGTATTTCTTAATTTCAAGTTCTTATAGGTCGCCGTCTTAACCTTCTTTTATCGGTTACTGCCTTGCAAATTGTCTTTTTTTCCTGTTATTGCCCATTCTTATTATATGTCCCAGTCATGCGAATTGTCTTCTTCTTTTTATTTTTTCCCGTATGGCTACCACATTCAAATGACTTCTAACTCTGCAATTGCTTTTAGATATTTTATTTCGCAAGCTTGACTTTTATTCTTTAAGGTTTTCTTCATGCTTCATGCCTCACAACTAGGTTTGCCATATCTCCCGTAATCGAACTGAATAAATGAAAATCTCCCGCCTCCAGGAAGTAATTAAAAATAATAAAAATTCTCCCGTCTATAACATGTACTGTATGTCAACTCTTCAGTGTTGGATAAGTACGATGTACGTTCAAACAAAAAGGTTCTACAAACCCCTATTTTGTTACGGTTTACACTCATACCTCGCTTAGCGGCCTAGATACGTTCCGAAAAGTTGGCCATAAAGCGCAAAGTCGTTTAACGAATCAATTATTTTCATACAAACCCACTCAAATTCAATCAAATCGGTTCCAATTAAAAAAATATATATTTAAAGGGTTTAGTTCATCAGGCATTTTATTTTTTTCATTTTCTATAAAAATACATACTTAAAAGTAAAATAACACAACAAATAAGAATACATACATAAAATGAACACATTACATAGTTCAAAAAAGAAAAACAAAAGAGATCACATACAAAAATTATAAAATGTTTGCAAGCTTTTTTAATCTGATAAAATGCTGCTGTCGTTAATTTCCGTTGTTGTTGAATGACTTAACTTATGTTCGTCCAACTTTGTCTGCTTCGCCCTCCTTTTTCTTTTTGCAATATTTTGTAACATTTAATGGCTGAGTTTTCTTCCCGAGATACTTTATCGCTGCGTTCTTCGTCGGGATCATTTTGAAGAAGGATGTTCATTCCCTTCTCGAAATAAGAAAGCGCATTCGTCAAGGTTTTGCTGTTAGCTGCCTGGATATAGCAGGCTCTAGCTCCTCATCAAGAGTTTGTTCGGTTACTAACTGGGTCAGCTCCTCGTTTGAAAGAGGCTCTCTGTCAGCATCGAGCGAGTCAATCAAATCCCCTTCTAAATCTTTAAAACCAAGATCTTTTGCTAAGCTCAATATGTTTTGTCAAACTTCAGGAAGAAAATTAACTTCAAACTCATTAGATTTTATGCATTCTGGCCATATTTGTTTCCAAACATGGTTCATTGTGGTTGATTTTAAGTCTTTTCATGATTCGCTAATGTTGTACAATGTTGTAATGTTGTAGTTTTTCCAAAATTGTTTTATCAAATATTCACCATCGGTTTGCTGAATAAGTTTACGGAAAATTCTGCGTAAATTATAAGTCTTAAAAGTTGCAATAACACCCTGATTCATTGGTTGGATCAGAGCTGTTGTATTTTTGGGAAGGTACTCAATCTCCACATCTTCTAATAATTCTGGTAAATTAACCGGGTGCCCTGAAGCATTATCCAAAATGAGCAATGCCTTGCTGCTCAAGTTCTTTTCCTTTAAATATTTATTTACTTCTCGTGAAAAGTTATTTTTAAACCAGTCCTCGAAAAGAATCTTGGTCATACAACCTTTCTTATTGGATTTCCAATTGACAGGCAATTGTTTCTTGTTCAGCCCTTTAAACACCTTGGATTCGCTTCCAATAGAGTCCTGTTTCGTCTACATTAGAAACTTGTTCTGGTTGGTATCCACCTCTTTCTATAACTTGTTTCAAAGTGTTGGGATATTCTTTGCCTTCGTTATCATGGGCCCTAGCTTTTTCGCCTTTCATTTTTACATTATGCAAATTGTGGCGGTTTTTAAATTTTTCAAACCAACCTCGGCTTGCTTCGAATTTTTCATCTTTCGCAGATTCATCATTATCCTCTCTCTTTAAATTTTCGAAAATACTTTTGGCCTTTTCTTAGATAGTCATCTGGTTCATTGGCATCCTTCGTTCATTGTCTTCAATCCACGTAACTAAAATTTTTCCATTTTTTCCGTAACATTGCTTCTTTGGCGAGTTAATTTTGAAACACTTGAAGGTGTAGCGGACAGCAAATGTATTTCAATTCTATCACGAATAGTTTGAACGGTAGACTTCGCCAGTCCCATTGCATTACAAATTTGAACAATTTTCTCACCAGCTTCAATACCAACTGTGTTTTTAATTCATCAATTAATAACTATGCTTGTCATTACCATGCGCAATTTCCATCAAATCCGTGCTTCTTTTATCAAAACGTTATTTTGGGGTTCCCCGTTTTATAAACGTGTACGAACGTTTAGTCTCTTTCGTCGTGCGCGCACGTTTTGTTCAGTTACGAATAATATGTACATTGTACATACATACAAAAATAAAGCAAATACAACCAAGCTATTGGCCGTATAATGAAACATTTTAGTCCGTAAATCGAAAAAGTGTTGTAATTAAAAAAGGCCTTATAGCGAGGTACGGGTGTATTAGCTTTTCTACATATTCGAAATTAATTACCGATGTCCGGTTTGTCTAACTAAATTTATCGGCAATAGTTCTATATTGCGCCTCTTCATTGGTCTGTGCTTAAAAAAGGGCTTTGCGTTTTGCGTATCTTTACTTCCCTCTTGCCAATAGGAACTACATAGGGAGAGTTGAATATTTCAATCCATGGTTTTAAACCCAACCAAATTTTGAATGAAATGAAAATAAAATAAAAACAAGATAATCTAAAATAAAACGAAAATTAAAGACGAACTTTCTAAATAGATTTACGGTTTATTACACAAGCCTCGTCGCCTTTCAGCGTGCCACCTGCCACCGGCATGTTATTCACATTCCGAGATTGACCGTCAACAAACTCTTTAGCATCTTCCAGCACCAAGTCACATGTCGTGTCATCTGATATTCAGGAGTCTATGCGGCACCTAGAGATAACAAAATTTTTTCACATGCAAATGATCACGCAGAATCGAACGAATTGCTGGCGTATTCAAGCCCAAGGTATCCTCTATCTGCTTGTAGGTTACTCGCCTATTTTCGTCATACATTTTCCTCACAGCAGTAACATTTCCTCTGTAACTGGTGTTCATGATCTTCCCGCCCTCTCAGCGCTCTCCAACGTAAAATTTCTCCATTGAGATTCTCTATACCACCGGAATATAGTTGTACGATGTGGACAAACATCATCTAGCCAGAGAGTCATTTCTTCTAACTACTGGTCTACATTTTAACCACGCGCGAAGTTATACTGCAAAACTGCAAGTATCTCACTTTGTGACCACGATGCCATAGTACAAGCACTTCGCATTATCACTGCTAATCACAATTGAGCCCAGAGACCTTGCGCAGCGGTTACTGTGCGAGTATGTATGAACATATCTCATCAGTGATGAGATGAGAGAGATGAGCAGGAGCTTGCTTGTCGCTGCGTGATGAGTCATCACGTAGCGACAAGCAAGCTCCTGCGACTCATAATTGCCTCATATTACAAAACTTTTCTAATACTCTTTGTACATATACTGCAGATGTATTTTCCCCATTAACGCTCCTTTCAACTTCTCCCGCCAGTTTTTTGTAATTTCATCCAGCAATATAATGAAGATCTATAAAACGAAAAAAGACTGGCAGGTCGGCGTAACCTGTTTTTATTATAATTAATGCATTGTATATCTCGACATCGGTGTTATTAATCCTAGAATTTTTGTTATTTTGCTCTACATTATTTCTAAACCTCAACTATGATACACAGTGTCGTAGTTGAAGTTAATGTTGATTTTTACCCCTCCCGATCTTATTCATCCCATAATTGTTCAATCAGATGAAGCGAAAGTCATTCTGTTAACGTCGAGTTCATTCTTCCTGTTGTAAATAATTACAACATATTCTTCTGATCATTGCGTTGGCAAACGAAATTTTACTCACTTGACAATTTATTTTAAATAACTTGTATCCTTTCTTTCCCAATATTCTCTCAAGTTTCACAATGTTTTCAACTAGTAATCCGGTGAAATAACCCCAAACCATTATCAAACCTCCATCGTATTTCACTGCGCGCACGGATAAAATACGCCTTCGAGTTCCAGATATATTTAATTTAGATTCGTTGGTTCAAAACCAGTTTCTTTCGATTTTGTTTACGTAAAATCGAAATCGATTTTCTAGTAGCTATTGTATTGTGTCGCTCGTTCAATCTCATTTTTAAGATAGAAACTCGAAGTGGATTTCAGTTGCAAGTTCTGGTTCTGTTTTTCTCCTATTTTATTTGTTCAAGATTAACAAAACACGAGCGTTGTCCTCGGTTTGTGCTTCACATTTTCACTGTTTGCATAATTTTAATTCTTTTATACTTTCCTTGTTGATTTTACCAACGCTGCAATTATTAATTAATTAGAGTAATCCCCTTGAAAGCATATTGCAGTACTTGTTTTACCTACTCTGCAGATTGTTTGTTTATATTTCACATCAAATTTCCGAGAGCTATCAATCCACCCGCATTTCTACCTTCAAGTAGGTAATTAATTATTCAATTTTCTTTAGGATAAGTAAAGATTTTTATCGTTAGACAAACAATTACACAGGCCAACACACATTTTGTGCCTTCCATTTTTTAACTGTTTCTATGTAATTTTTAGGTGTAGAGTCCAAAACAACTGTCAGATTTAGTCTATTATATACCTCTTTTAGAAAAAAATAATCTTTTTTTTAACTCGTATACATTTCAGGTTATAAATATTAGAAATTTGCGACAAAAACTCATTAAAAAACAAAAAATACAAACAAAAGTAACGTATTTAATTCACAAAGTAGTTGCGAATGTAAATTCATGGCTTATCACTTAAAAAATTTCTTTTATTCTATTTTCTAGCATGGAGTTTACTAGTATATTCTCGCTGCAGACTTCAATAGTAATCAGTAAAGACGGCAGACTATGTGCCCCACACAGTTAAATTTAATAATACACATAAGGTGTATTAGATAAAAATGTAGATTTTACAAAATTAGGGCAACTTTTTACCGATACTGAAGATCCATTGTACAGATACAAAAGCACTTTAACTATGCAAATATAACATCTCTCAACGTCGAACAATCCTTCTCAGTATATAAACATATATATACGTCGCTACGTACGAACCTTTCCGAGACTAATACAGAAACATATATTATGGTGCAGTTTTTTCATCGCGCACATCCGCATTTTTTTGCAACAATGTAAACATGTTGGTTAAGTTATTTATATTTTTTCTTAACGTTTTGTATAGGGATTCGATATATTTATTTTTAAAAAATTTAACCGTGTATTATTAAATTTGACAGTGTGGGCACATAGTCTGCCGTCTTTAGTAATCAGTCATCATCTTGGTATCACATCTTCCTTGATTTCGTTTTTCCATCGTTTTAGTGTCCTGATGAAATCTTTAACCTTATTCTTCGCTGTAATCACCTAGGTTTTGTAGGAATAAAATCTAACTGGTTGTGGAGGCAGTGAAGTTTTATGCTCATGTTACAACCGAAAATATTAAATTTAAAAACCATATTTTCCACTAATTTTGTGTAATTATCTGCTTTATGACTGCCAAGAAAATGTTGATTTTTTATAAGCTGTCTTATTTGAGGGCCATCTAATATGTCTGATTTCAGTTTTTTCATGCTAACTACAGAAAATTTACATCTTAAATACCTAATTTAAATACCCGATTTAACGCCTAAATATATGTACACTGTGTCCCCGGATGGAGTTGATGAGGAGTTCTGTTGAACTGCCAAATGACATTAAGTGTAGATTTTTCACTTTAGTTATTTCCCGTTGGTTTTACAAAATGTTAACTATTGAAGAACGTATTTATTTGATGAAATGTTATGACATTGGAAACTATCTTACCGATATGCTATAGACATGTTTCATGAAAAATTCCCAAATACTGTGGTATCGTGCGAAGCACTGCGCAAACTTAAATTTGATTTAACTGGATCTGTAGTAATTGTTAAGAAACCCAAGAAAGAATACAACAAAGACGATACAGCTACACTTTTGACATTAGATTCAGTGATAAAAACACCAAAGTTATCTTTACGGAAAGGATCACAAAGACTGAATATTAGTAAAACTCATCTGCAAAGAATTTATAGAGAAAACAAATTTCAGCCGTTTAAACGAAAACTCCGACATACACTTGAAAATGGAGATGAAAAGAAGTAATTGGTATTTTTGTTTATGGGTTGGTGAGAATTACCTCGTTGATACAAATTTTCACAGAATAATCTTTTTTACTGACGAATCAACCTTCTGCACTAATGGTCACGTTTCATCACAAAACAGTCGCTATTGGGCTTTTCAAAATCCAAATTACGTCATTGAAAAACGAAGTCAACGTTATAAGAAAGTGAATGTTCGGCACATTTTTTTTTACAATAGAATCGTTGGTCCATATTTTATTGACGAGAATTTGAATCAACATGTTCATATGTGCGTATTTTGGAAACTTATCTATTACAATTTCTAGCTAATTTACCGCTAGAAATAAGGCGTAACATTTTTTGGCAACAAGACGGGACATTCGACGCTTTTGGTAAGGCAGCGATTGACAAATCAATTCGATGAAAGATGGATGGGAAGATTTGAACCAAATGAATTTCCTTCTAGATCGCTTGACAGACCTACTGATTTTTTTTTGTAGGGTACTTTAAAACAAAAAGTTTACGCAGATGACCTGCCGCATGATCGAGAAATACCAAAAGCACGAATAATAAATTCACCATACGTAAAGTCTATGCTGAATTTATTAAAAGGATGGAGAAATGCGTGGAAGTTGGATGTGGCCGTATTATAATTTTTGTTGACTTTCTTAGTGATTGAAATTTTGTATTTAAACTAAAAAATGCAATAAATGGTACTTCTCTCTTGAAGCATTTTTATGTTATCTTAATTTATGGACATTCTGTAGTACATTTAATATTCGATTTTCCGATGGTAAACTTATTTATTCAACAAGCAGAACTTTTTATAAAGAAGAATTTAAATATGAAAAAATTTATCTAGCAGTATACAGTATATTAATGGAGAATATTTTTAATTTAATTATGAAAAATTATATCTCGCAAGTGGCGGCCATTTTCTGCTTCGCATATTCGTGCTCTTTCCAAAACATTTTCCATAACCTTTCGCAAAACTTCAGGTGTTATGTTGTTGATTTCGTCGCGTATATTATTTTTTAATTGCTGTATGATTCGAGGATTATTAATATAGACTTTTCCTTTCAAATAACCCCAAAGAAAACAGTCTGAAGCGGTTAAATCCGGTGAACGCGGAGGCCAATTAAAATCGCTTGTACGGGAAATAATTCGTTCACCAAAGATGTCGCGTAAAAGAGCCATTGTGTCCCTCGCAGTGTGCGCTGTGGCTCCATCCTGTTGGAACCATACTTGCGGATGGTTTTCCACAGCTGGCCTTAAAAAATTTTCCAACATTGTCCGATATCTAACACCAGTAATGGAAACGGCGACACCGTGTTCATTTTCAAAAAAATATTGGCCAATTATTCTTTCCGACGAAACACCGCTCCAAACGGTACACTTAAATTCTCGCTGTTGAACTACTCTTGGATTTTCCGTAGCCCATATCCTGCAGTTTTGCCTATTAACGAACCCATTTAATTGGAAATGGGCTTCGTCGCTCATAATTAAATTATGAATGAAATCATGATTTTCTTCTGCTTTTTGACGAAAATAAATTGCATAATCAAGTCGATGCTGGTAATCTGTCGGTTTCAATTGTTGGACAAGCTGAATTTTGTATGGAAACATTCTTATTGTATGCAAAATTCTCTGCAGCGACCCTCTTGAGAGGCCAAGTTGTGTCGAACGTCTCCTGGTTGATGTTTCTCCATCTTCCTGAATACTCTCCTGTAACCGTTCAATATTATCATCCGTGTGCACCGTTCGTCGTCTGCCGGCACCAGGAAGGTTGCTTACTGCCCCTTGTTCTCGAAAATTTGCAACCAGACGGTTTATTGTTGACTCTGAGGGTCCAACCCGCACATTAAAATAACGACGATATGCACGCTGAGTCAAAACAATGGATCGTTGATTTGAGAAATAAAGTTCAACGATTTTGGCACATTGTTCAATTGTGTACTGTTCCATTTTAAATTCCCCAAGTCTTCTTTACAAAATACTGAAAACAAAAAAAAAATTATAATAAAAAAGTTATAAGGAATTAAAACCCCTTCGGTCATTTTGGGCCACCCTGTATAATTATACCAGGAGTCTTTGCAGCTCGAACAAGTGTGAGAAGGATTTTTGGGGAATCCAGCAAAATTAAAATGTATTATTTTCTAAGTCAGTTCTTTATTTTTTTACCCAATATTTCGCATATAAATTTTATGCTACATCAGGGTCATAATGTGAACTTTTCTTTAAGGAGAAATTAACAATTTCTTCATACATAACCTCTACAAATACATCACAAAGAAAATCTTGCAATAACAATCACATGTTGTCGGCTGTATTGTCAAACAAAATGTTAAAGAGTGAAGTCTTTAACATTTTATGTTAAAGATAAAACGTAAAAGACTGAAGTCTTTCAGATTTTATGTTTGACAATGTAGCCGACAACATGTGATTGTTATTGCAAGATTTTCTTTGTTCGTTCTAACTAAGCGTTTTTTTTTCTTTTTAATGTGTTGTCCGTCGTTTTAAACTGGGACTTCACGATCGGTCAAGATAGTTTTAATTGTGATCAGTCAGATTATTATTTGTGATGTATTGTAGAGGTTATGTATGAAGAAATTGTTAATTTCTCCTTAAAGAAACGTTCACATTTTGACCCTGATGAAGCATAAAATTTATATGCGAAATATTGGATGGAAAAATAAAGAACTGACTATTCTATTTGTAAAAGGTTTTTGAAGCATTAAAAACCAAAATAGAAAAAATAGTATAAAACATACGTTTCATAAGACATTTTGCGTACTCGTTCTTTAAGAAACTCGTGTGCAAAAATCATGTCTTATGAAATTTGCATTTTAATATACCAATAAAGCTTGGTATAGAATGCGTTAACACACAAATCAACATCCTCATAACCACACAATTTAATCCATTTAGCATTATATATTTTATAATTGCGTTTAAAAGTTCCTTTTCTTCTAATTCTTCTGGGAGCTTATTGTTCGTTACTTTTTCTATGCGCGTTATTTTCAGCATTATTCAAATAGTTCTAAACGATCACTGATATTTTTCTTTAAAGTCCAGGTCTTCATTCTATAAAATGCAACGGAAAATACATAACATCTCAACATTCGGACACAAATATTTCTAATTTAAGCACTCTGGTGCTAAACTCTTTGACATAATTTACGCCATGTTAATCTGTCTCCATTTGGTTAAAAAAAAAAGATATATGATGGTTTCTTAAGTAAGTATTTATTTTAAATTATTGATTTCTAAAGGTACAATATTATGTAGGTTTCGCTGTTAAAGATACCAAAAGTTTAAAGCCTAATTAAAGAAAAATATGCAGCTTTACTGGCCGATCTTCACTTGTTTCATGGCCTAAACGGCCGTCAATTTTTATTGATGCGAACTATTCCTACATACAAAATGTAATGTACAAAATCAACCCAGTTAAATAATTATGTGCATACGCATGTATATTTTCTGTATCATTATATTGGTTGGACAAATGTTGCAAGGACTTCCGTTTCTGCGTCTACACGTTTCATAAATATTACTTGTATTGATTGCTTCGGGATTCCGGATTGGAACCGCGTTCTGGACCAACGATCGCGGAACCCTAGAAGCCATATTACATTGGTTATATTAAATGTTATTTTACAATTATATGCCAGTTATTTTGCTATAAACATAAACTTTGTGATAGCATCATAAAAAAGTTTAGGAAAACATTCGTTAGGCATATGTTTGCCTCAAATTAATCATGGAACTAAGAACTTAAAATGCGAGATTGATAGAAACTTATTAAATAGTGTAAAATAATTAAATAGTATACAGGCTGTTCTTGAAAAAAGGAGACAACGTATGAAAAATTAAAAGATGCAATTATATAGAATATGAATTCAAAAAATTGTCAGTCAATTACGACCCAAACCCCAAAATTAAAACCCCCCTAAAAATTGTATTATGTCAGAATGTCTATAACTCTATTGAACTTACACACATATACTCTACAGCTTATGTGTTTGTGTTACATACGTAACAGCTGTCGATGTTATAAAAACTACAACACCAAGATAACATTGTTATATGCTAAGGTTCGGAAGCAGTTGTGTATACTTTTATTTTGTATTCAAGTGAGTCATTAAAAATTAAGATCTGCGCTCTACGGGACCTTACACGTTTTTCAACTGTACGATTGCTTTCGTTAGATTATTATTTTGTTCAGATTCACTGTTTTTGTTTTTTCTTTTGTCAAATAAATACTATGTTACACAAACTTAGCATTACGTAATTTATAAACCCATTTTAAAAATCATTTTCAAAATCACAAAAAGTACTAGAAATTTGTGGACGAAGACTTTTAGAACTGACCTAAATCAGCTTTATTTCATGTGTATTACGTGATTTTTTTTTTGTTAGAAGTAGCAAATAAGAAATATTGAGTAATTAAATAAAATAAATCTACCTCTTTGTTAATAAGAACAAATGTAAATCATATCGAAAGTACGCATGTACACATGTAACGATCGAAACTGAATCGGGACGCAATTCTTTCGCTACTTACGCCACCCCTACTCTTTACAGTCCGTTGTACTTTTTCAAATGCAGTGGCGGGACAATTATTTTATAAATATCCTTGTCATTTTTTTTCTCGTATTTGCGAGTGAATTTGGGGAAAATATTTTGGATTCATATTCTATATAATTACATCTTTCCATTTTTCAAATTTTATCAATTTCTTGCAAGGACACCCGGTATATTCTTTAAATTAAAAAATCTAATTTCCTAAAAATTGAGACAGTAGACGCGACTGATACATGTAACGGGAAGTATCGATGAAGTTATCGTCAGTTACTCCACCGTCCAACGATTGTACGAGGTTGATTCAAATTTGACCTGTATTTTATTTTTTTCTGGTCGATACGAACTACAAATTAATTTTAGATGCACATCATTTTTCTAAGTAACAAGATTTAAAATATATTTGTCCCATCGCTCCGGTAGTTTCTGTATTCCCGTCGAAAGAAATTCTTTCGGTGGCTACCCTAGTCAATCTTAGCGTAGCATTTACTTCCTCATTAGAGTCAAAGCGTTTGCTTTCCAAGAACTTTTGAGTGGCCCAAAGAGATGATAGACACACGGGTCCAACGGGGACACACGGGGACTATATAGGAGGTGACGCTAGTGGCGTAACTACAAATTTTGCAGCAAATTAAAGAAAAGCGTACACATCGTGAATTACAACTTTTTTTCCGGGTTCTCTGCTCGGAAAACACATTTATTGTTTGGGTAATATCCATGTCTCAATCATTCTCAATAGCGAGTAACGACATAGCTTGCAATATTTCTTGTGAGATCATGTTTCTAAGATAGTTTTTAATTATCTTTAGTTTTGAAAAAGATTTTTCGTTACTTGCAACGCTTACAGGTAATGTTATGTATAAAATTAGTGCCTGAATAGTATTGGGAAAACTTGACACAATTTCATTTTCTATTAGAACGTACTTTAACAAACAACTTATTTCTTCAAAATTTTTAATATCCTGACAAATGAAACTATTGTTTCTTATAGTAGCTAGTTCTAGACCCAGGGATGCAGAAAAATCACGTTTATAAAATCATTGGAGCTCGTCTCCTTTCTTAAGAATTCGGTCTGGTATTAGCTTCAAAAAATTAGAAGGGTTAAGAAAACTAAATTTTTCATTTATACCACTTAAAGATCTGAACCGTTTCTTTATTTGTAAGTTTATGATGTAAACTAGCATAAAATTTATTAATTTTAAATTTATTCTCCGCATTTGAAAACTTATATTCAGAACAAAGCTTATCAAAATGGGACTTTATTTTTGATACCTAGTCTTTTTTCCGCAAATTGAGGATAAATATTCCATTTCTGTGCAATTCCGATAGCTTCTTTAATACATTCTTTGTTTTCGGCATGTTTTAAATTTGTTTGGGCTCTTACGAACCTTACCCCCCGCCCCCGCATCGGGCGAGGGGCTTTCGGGGATATATATTATTCTAATAGCGTCCCATAATACAGTTGCAATTACTTCGCTAGCCGATGGTTGTGTTTTCAATTTTTTTGGGCGAAGGTGAGGTTGAGGGACGCCATTCCATGAAAACATTCTTGCTTTCTGGTATGTAATAATGTATCCAGGTCTCATCAGTTGTTATGAATTATGATACGTGACAAAAAGTCATCGCCTTCATACTTGGAGCGAAGCTGGGGTTCTCTGCAAACCTGAAGAGGTTTCTGGTGTACTGCAGAAAGTTGTTTTGGAACTAACCTGGCGCGAACTTTATATTCTAGCAATTCTAGCAGTTTGCTTCACAGATATTCGCTTATTGCTTTGGATCAACTGGTCAGTTTTTTGAATGTTCTCAAGATTCACAGCAGACCCTGAACGGCCAACATGTGGAAAGTTCGACACGCGTCCACGACCATCCTGGAAGAATTTACACAACTCAAAGACTGTTCTGAATGACACACTTCTCTCCAAACTGATTATGAAGGCTGTGAAGAATATCAGTCGTGCAACAGAATTTAACACATTGTTGAACGACATTGTTAATACAAGTGACAGTATTGACACAATCAAGTTTCAGATGTTTATGGCTTCAATGAATATAAAACCACTTTGCAGTATCTCTTCAATTATATTCATAAAAGAATAAAATGCACGTCAAATTTGAATTGCTCTTGTATTATGCTGCATCCAGTTGACCGGGTTAATCTGTATACAATGACCAATTCACAAAAAGAAAATTGTGTTTAAATTGACTTTAATTCGAAGCTACTATAACATTTCATTAGAATATCACTACTTTAAACGTTTTTAATTACTTTAATATTAATATTTGTTGAACGTTATTTTATTTATATGTAACAAAATTTGATATGAGCGATGTATGAATATTACTCTTTCGTAGTAAGGAAAGCAAGAAATAGATCTTAAGCAAAATGCTATTTTTTTATTGTTATAAATTGAATGTATAATACTGTATATAATTTAATTTTATTTAATTTATACTCGTAAGATATTTCCACATAATTATTGTGTATAAAATTTTATTGTGTATTGCTAGTAATTATTTATATATGAAACATGAAAGCAGATGAAAAAGAACATTTAATGATGTGTGTATTGATATATAAAGCCATGTATTAATATAAAAAGCCTATTTATTATTATATATATTCTAATGTAATATAATTACATATAAATTGTAATTTCTAAAATTAAGAAATATTGTATAAAAAAGAAGAAACTGATGCTTGTATAGTATTTTTTATGATTTTTAACGCTTATTAGATTCTTTTATATGTATTTAAATCAATTTAAGGAAAGCAATTGTAAATTATATAACATATGCCTCCTCGAAATATGTTAATGTTAATTTCTACGCAGTCGAAAAATGTTTGAATTGATAAGCAATTAACAATTTTTGGTACATATCTTAATGTATTTTTCTTCTTCTTCTGTCGCCAAATTATCTACTTGTTTAACTGTACCAAAGTTTATTCTGTTTATTTCATGGACTTCCAACTTCCACGTCATCTTTTGTTTATCTGTTAAGGACTATTTTTGTATAACCATAACACCACAACTGTAGGCATCGCTCTATTGATTTTACTATTGATTGACTATTGATTTTTTTATTTAGATATACTTAATACCATTATTAAAAAATCAAAAAAAAACATAATTCAGGGTAATCAAACGATAGGATTTGCAGAACATTGCATAAATAATATTCACTTTCCCGATGTAGAAGGCTTCGAACTACTGTACAATGTAAATAAAAGCAAAAAAGTGGATTATTTAAAAATAATAGAAATAAAAAAAGCAATTTCAATGAACGAAAATCTGACAAACACAGAAAGAATATTTAAACACTTCAATAATAGACACAAACATAAAATGGTCAGAATAGCCACTAAACGCAGGCACACAAATGCATATATACATTACATAGTATATTATCTCCTTAGATTTAGTTGAAGACGATCTTTCTTTGAGAATTTCATAAATTACCAAAACCATATTGCCAAAACAATAAAATAAAACAGTGAAACTTATCCAAGTATTTTTTATCATTTGTATTAAGTATATCTAAATACATACAATGAACACACCAAGAACCATCTGCAACATCCTTCAACAAGATTTTTTTTATTTACTCGTCTTAGCTACTCTTTTCTGCCATATTCTAAGCTGTTCACTTATCCCCATTTTATCCTTTTTTCCTTAGTCGCAATCTCTTCATATCATTTCAACTTTATCTTACTAATTTTTTCATTCTTTACATTTTTTTTATTAATCTTTTGTAATTCGTTCTACGAACATCTCAACAACTCAACTAATTAAATGTTTTATTTTCAAACAAGCGCCTGCTAATTTCTAAGTAATAGAGATTACTTTGATCAATGTTCCACGACAATCACAAATCAAAGACTTGAATGTTTTGTTTAATCAACGCTTGCAATTTATTGGCCACATTTTATATATTTGCAACTCTACTTCACGCACTCATAGTTTCGTTATTCAATCCTGCCGTAAATTTTCGCTAAAGACACTGTTTTCTTGCACTGGTTCGTTAAAAACTCAAATATGCGTCCATTATTTGGTACCCTTATTATGTCTACTAGAATTTACTGATCGAGAGAGTGCGGAGAAGGTTCTTGAAATATTTAACCTACAAATCACTTAGTAACTATCCTGACAGGGGTGTTGACTATCAAGAATTGCTACGGGCACACAACTTTTTTTTTACCTTTTTGGTCTCAAAGAGTGAGAGAGCAAGTGCTAACTGTATGATTAAACTGGTCAACAACTCCATGAATGCATCTTTCAATTTTTTACTATATTTATTGGAGTAAACAAGTTAGTCAACAATAGCATCGATGCTCCGAACTTACTCTCTGCTGTTGACATCATGGTGCCAAAATAGTATTTTAACGTCTGAATAGGCAAAGGCAAATATACAAATAAAATTTGAATTTATTATAGTAAAACATATTTCGATATTTTGATCGTGCATCTTTTGTTTTGCTTTCTTCGGTCAACAGATGCGGTATCCAACGGAAACACACAATTCTTCATGCAAAATTTTTTGAATTGAGGTCTATGAAATCCCTAATGATGTCTCAATTTAGCGATATGTCACATGTCGATCTTCGTTAATAAGCTTGCGCACAGCATCGACCTTTTCCTGAGTAACTGCGCCGTTTTTTGTGCACCCACTCTTGGATTGTCGCTAAGATTAAGCCGTCCACGTTTAAATTCTCCATACCAACGAGAAATTGTTAACTGATGTGATGTTTCATTACCGAAAACAGAAACCAACTCAGCATTCTTGTTGAGATAATTATCTTCGAAAATTATAAAAAATTGTCGCGCGAAAATTTTCACGGTTTAATTCCATTTTTCGACTAACTTGCCAACTTTGACGTATTTTGGATTTAGGCTAACTAAAGATGAAGGTTAATTTTTAATACTGATATTTGATTAGTGGCGCCCTCTATGTCCCAGTATGCAAAACATCTTGAGACGTCTCTCGTAGTACATACCTGACGAAGCCAATTTTCACGGTTTAATTTCATTTTTCGACTAACTTGTCAACTTTGACAGTTCGTTGTAGCTGGAACACTACACATATCGCACTGAAACTTTGGATTTAGGCTAATTAAAGATGGATGTTAATTTTTAGTACTGACATTGGATTAGTGGCGCCCTCTATGTCCTAGTATGCAAAACATCTTGAGATATCTCTGGTAGTACATACCTGACGAAGCCACTTTGTTGACGAAACAATTGTCGTGTTACGATCACATATTAATAAAGTGTAGATTTTAACTATTAGTTTTATTTCTATTTTGGCAAAAACTTTCTCCAATTTAAAGAATAAAAAGTTCTGATATCTTGTTTGATTTAATTATTTATTAATGGTTAATTCTGAAGCGACTAAGGATTTTACTTAGAAAAAGATATAGTTTAAAGTAATTTGTTTAAATGGTTCAAAATTTATGAAACGGAGAGGCGTCTTTTTTATAAACGTTGTAGAATTTTATTTCCAATTCGTTTATGTATATATTTACATATGTATATATGATAATTATTGTTTTATTTATAAGTTAAATTTTAACTGTAAAAAGAGTATTGCATAACAAACAATCAAAAAAAAATAATAAATTAATTCTGTTTAATTGTGTAGATACATATTTAGAATAATGAAGTTCCTATTTACTAAATAATATGTGCCGTTAAGCGCCATAAAATCTAACAGAATTGAAATTTCTTGATTCTGTTAAATGACCAATAAATATACCCCATGTGGTTTTTTAATGCAAATCCAATGATGCTTGAAACATGTTCTAGTCTAAAGAGGCTATCATTGTAAGTGAATTAAGCAAATTTATTTCATTCATTCATTCAAAATTTCGCGTTGTGATAAAATATATAAATAGGATACATTAAGTGTAAGTGTTTATGAATCTTTGTATTCAAAACCATCAAATGAAATAAATGTTTTGGTTTAAAAATTCTTTTGAAGTTGTATTTTATGGATTTTAAGTTATTTTTAAAATAAAGTAAAGAAATATGTCATTTAATGCGATTGTATTTACTAGATATATCTTTTAAATACTGGCAACTTCTCCACATATATTCAATTATTTAATGCAATAACAGAGAAGGAGCTATTTTCAAACCCATTAAAAACGGTTACTGAATGAACGCGTCAGATTCGTTTTTTCTGCGTTTGAGAAAATATATTGGGTAAAGAGTTTCTTGCATTTAAAATTTATCAGTATGATTCGACCTTGTTTCTGTAATATTATATTTTATACAGTGTGCTAAGTAGAACTAAGAAATTAGCTGAATTTTATGAGATAATAACAAGAAAACTGTTTGAATTATTTTTGTATTTCAGTGTGTTTCTCAAGTTCACAGAATTGATGGCACCAGAAAAATTGCATTCTGAAATGATAAATTTTGATTTGTGGGATGTAACATCATCCTGTTGAAACCACAACTCCTCCACATCCAGTTGTTCCAATTCCGGCCTCAAAAAGTTTCTTATCATTGCTCGATATCTCTCTCCATTCACTGTGACAAACAACATGTCCTTCCCCACTTTGAAAAAAATATGGTTCAATAATGCCTCGAGACCACAAGCCGCATCAAACAGTCACTTTCTGTGGATAAAGACATTTGTCTGTAATCACTTGTGGGTTTTCGTCAGCCCAAAAACAACGTATATTTTGCTTATTAACGACCCTATCTATCCGAAAATGAGTCTCGTCACTGATTTTCTTCCCGAAATCGGCATCATTTTCCAGCTGCTCCAATATCCAATCTGAGAACACGCGACGCATGCAATGGTCAGACAGCTTCAATTCTTGTGTGCGAACAATTTTGTAAGGGTGTAGTCTTCAATTCTTCCGGAAAATACGCCACGTTGTCATTGCAGAAAGCCCCAATGCCCGAAAATGACGCCACACCGATAAATTGGAGTGTTCGGCTACACTAGATAATTGCACGAATCGCTTATTCACTAAGCCGATTATGAACGGCCAAAAATATGGCGTAATGCTCTGTACGTAGCTCGAACTGATTCCGCATTTTTGTAATAAATTTTTACAATTTCCAAACGTTGTTGTGGTGTATACTTCGTCATTATTAAAAGGTTAACTTTACTACTTAAAATTCACATTGACAAATGTCAATCACATTTACAAAATGAAGGCTTTGAAAGATCTCATGTTCGTATTGGTAGACCCTTTATAATAAAACAGTACCATTACTATATTAATTACTCTAACTTGTATTCATTACGTTTATTGGATTATTAATCATTTTAACAGTTTTCATTCTTGGGGTGATACCTCAATATCTGCACCGAATGCCACTGATTTTAACAAAACTAAAGTCTAAAACACTCTCTTTAATTTATCCCATAATAAAAAAAATCTAATAATTACAATCTCATTACGTATATTGGAGATATCTCAAAAAAAGGTAGGGACCATTAATAAAAAAAATCTTTTAACGAATCAATTTCATTTAAAACTGATAAGTACTGATAACTTCATGCTGAAAGCCATTTAAATAACATAGATAAAACGTATAAAAAATTGAACTCGGGCAGACAATGAGGACTTGTAAAACCAGATAGGATAAAAAACAGACTCGACCTTTTTCAACCACTGCTTAGAATTTAATTATAAATTTAATAACCATTTCTAAATCTCACATATATATACAAGTGAAAGGTAGAAAAGTTAACTTACTGGAAACTTAAATAATAAATAAAATATAAATAAATCTAAATCTGATACACAACCCATTCCCTAATAATATTGTTTTTCTGGATTTGCATTTATATAAGAACCAATTTTATAAACTGAATTTGTATTTATCATCACCTGATGAAGCCCATGTTTGATGAAACATATGTAGTTTCTACATAATATCTCTTTGAAATCTAAAGGTTATGTTATTAATAATTATTTAGTGATTTCTTACTTTTGATTCAGTAAAATAGTTCAAGTAAACGCAGTCTAATATCCTAATGTCTTAGTTCACTTTAGCATATTGTGTGATCTGTATAATATAATTTTCACTAGTTTTGAGATATCTAAATCGAATTAGTTTAAACAATTACTATTACTTTTTTTATTGATTAACATAATAATTTTTTACTGGAATTATTTTTAATTAAACGTATATAAAATTCGTTCATTTATTATAAATACTCGGAAAAGAACAAAATCAATTTTATATCAGTTATGCTTTTGTGTAAGATTGTGCATTGCCATTATTTCTACCTCAAAAAAAATGAATTACACAAAACTTGAAACTCACTTACTTTTAACACCAAAATAATGAAAAAACTTATGCAGATAGTATATAAACCTTGCAAAATCTATAAGAAACGATAAACTATAAATAATAAAATTACCTATGTATGTGTATAATGTGTAAATTTTTTAAATAAAATTTATATACGAACAAACCTTGCCCTAAATATAGTACAAATAAAAAGATTTGTAAATGCTTATAGCATAATTGTTTTGCTAACTGTGCGCATGTATATATTATATAATAATATTGTGATGATATGTATTGTGTAAAAAATAAATAATATAAATATATTGAATAGTCGAATTATACTCAAACGTAAATATATGCTGATTATACTGTGAAGTTTTTAATGTGGATAGGTAATTTGAACTTAGCGCCATAATTTTGTCCATTTTTAACTTGTAAAATACACTAAAAACTATGGTGCGAAATTCAAATTACTCAAAGATTAAAAATCACACTGTATATGTATATAGAATTTGGCAAATACGTAGTAGGACTGTGGTTGAGGAAAACATTGCATTGAAAGTGACCTTTTATGCGGGTCTTCAATTACAGCTATGAATAGAAATGAAGGTGCTTACGAAAACCTGGTGGTAGTTGACAAAATATTTGCCCAATCCTATATAGATAATTCGTAAATATAAAGAGTATTGTATATCTATATCCAAAAATACATACATATATATATGTAGTGTTAATAAAAGCTGTACAAGTCGTTAGTTGTCGAGCGAATCATAAAGAATGGGCATATTATTTTAATTTCTAATATATTAATCAATTTTTAACTGCTGTTCACTATATTGCATTATCTTTTAGTTTACTTTTATCTTTAAAGCTAGACAGAATGTGTTCAAATAACATTTTGTAAAGGAAATTTGTAGCACTATATTCGTCATTTATTCAATAGTAAAAGCAACTTTTTTTTTCTCAGATGATTTTTTATAGAAAAAAAAACAGTTCATCTCAAAAATGCCGAATAATGTTTAACTATAATCTGTCTCACATTCATGGTGTACTACAGATTTGATCGCCAACACTATTTTTGCTGACTTCTAAGCGAGACTTATTTTTTCTAATTCGGGTGTGCTGAATCCGAAAATCATATTAGTTTTTGCATATCACGTCAAAATTAAACTATATACTGTACTATACTCTTTGACGAATCACTAATGCGGCTAAGTAGTTACAGCAGACCGATTTTCATGTGGCCGGTGGGAGAATTTGTGCGTGCGTCAAGTAAGGGTCAGTGTTAGATAGAGACAGTATTCGGAAAAATGAAATGCAAACTCTTTGTGCGAGTCGTGCATTGGGACGTAGTAAGGGATAAATTCAGAAAATCACATTGTTGAACATGTTTATAATGGTTTGTATTTCACTAAATTAAGGCAAATAGAAGTAAAATAAAACGCATAATTTCATGTAACATGTTTAATTAAAATGTCTTACCTTACCTACTAGCTAATAGCGTACTAACATCACATTAAGGGGATGACTGAATAAGGTTGTTAGCTACACTTAACAATAGAAAGGCTTAGGATTAAGTAAAACTAATTTGGATAATTAACTGAATTATTGGCAAATAATGTTTATGCTAATCTCTTTCTCATTATAATCACATTGTAAACTTTCTATATGTACAAAAGAACAGTATATTCTTCAACGAGCGTAGGCGAGTGTTGTAATAACATTATTTAATAGTCGTGGAGAAAAGAATATTATTAATACTAATATTATTGGAAATAACAATGAAAATAATAATTACAATAAGAAATAATACATAAATACTCAAAAATAATTATAGGAGAAAACAATAATGAACAATAACTAAGTTTCAAAAAAATTACGGTAAATTATACATATAATTATATAAAAAGTTATGCAGAATCACTATCACTGACTTCCTCTTCGCTCTCCGATTCAGAGTCTTCACCCAAATTAATAATGAACTGGTCTGTAACTTCGTCTATGAGAGGTTCGGCTTCCAAAAACTTTTGCTCCCACTTTATCGCGTGGTCACAACATTTATTCCATTCAGCAGCACTAAATTCATCAAAAAGTTATCACATAACTGTTGAACATATCTAATAGTGAATGATACATTTTTTTGTGCCACATATTGTTTAAGAGATGCCCATACTAACTCAATCGGATTTAAATCTGGGTGGTATGGCGGTAATCGCAAAACACTATGGCTACGTTGTGTTAACATTTCATCTATCTCGAACGTTTTAAATGTTGGCTTATGTACTTTAATAATATTATATAAATCGGGCTTGAGCATGTTATTGTCGAAGTAAATATTTTTAGACCTTAACCAGTCTATCATAACTGATTTCCTGCTATTAGAATTCGGTGGTTTATCTCTTTGGACATTATGATTAGGAGCATTGTCAATTACTAGGACAGACTTTGGAGGCAGGTATGGAATTAATTTTTCTAACAACCATTTTTTGTAATTTTCATAATTCATCTCGTGATGATAATCTCCCGTTGTGGTATTAGACTTAAAAATCAATTTAGCATTCGGAATGAATCCCGTCTCGCAGCCAGCATGAACAATAATTAGTCTTAGACCTTTTGATATAGGCCTTGCTAATCCTTCATTGGAATTGTCACTCCAACAAGTAGCCACGGTATGAGAACTGTGGATATAAGTTTCATCCATATATATAATCGGTCTTTTTTCATTTCTGTAGCTTTGAATGGTACGCAAATAAGACACTCTTAACTGACGAATGCCGTGCTTTTCCATTAACAACTTTCTGTTGGTTTTTGTTTTTCTCCAACGAAAGCCCATATCTTTTACTACTTTCCGAAGAGAATCTATTCCTCCAGTGTATCCTGTTTCTTTAAATTTTCTTAGAATGTTTGGCATTGTAGGCACAATTTTGTCAACAGTAAAGGTATTTAAAATTGTTCTACGCAGCACACCTTTATCTGCATCGTCTAAGTCGGTTTTGGGCTTGGTTTTTTTTTCTTTTTCTTTGGCGATGTAAAAGATGAACCGGCACCTGCGTTTATTTCACTTTTTTCTTTAACAATCCGTCTAATACTTCTCTCAGAAACACCCGTTGCGGCAATAACGCGTTCATTGCAAGTATTTACACAATAATAAATTAAAAATTACAATAGTATTTGGAAAAGGAAAAACAACAATCAGGGAACAAATTTTCGTTTGTAGCACTTTCTGCTGTATATTTTGGTTTGGCAGTCCCTTTGAACACTCCAACAATAGGCCATCATATGAGGATCCCATCGTCCTTGGTACCGAGTTTCCACGATTTTTAAATCTTGAAGAAATCTCTCGTCTTGTTCATCCTATCCAGAGGACTATGAAGGAAATTAAACCTTATGCTCATGTTACAACCTAGGCGGTGAAATTTTTTAAAGGGCTATACCAGTGTGACACTTTCAAAAAATCGATTTGCCTTATTCGACAGTTTATACTTTCAAGAATATCCTTTGAAAATTTCAAGGCCGTATCTCTAATACTCCCCGAATGGCAGCTTTCTAAAGAGCAACCCTTCGCAGGTATAAATTGCCCCATCGGCCTGGGGGCGGAGCTCGAAGGCTGACGTGTTGTTACCTGAATCTTTTGGCACCGTAAACGGTGCATAGCGAAGAGATGCCACTATAGAGGGAACTCTATAGGGCCATTTGAAAACAGTGTTGCCATTTATTCTGGAGTCGTTCAACGCAGTTATTCAGGAAGGGTCTGTTTAGTTTAGTCGCAGATGCTGTACACTGCACAACAGAGCGAAAATGAGCGAAAGCAGTTCAAGTTCGAAACAAAAGGGCTCTCACGATACTCCTATATATAGATCTACAAGCAAGAAGAGATTTTCGAGAAATCGACACACTTATGAGCAGCCACCGAAAATACCAGTACAGCCGCTGAAAAACTGTTACACACCGGAAATGATGCAATTATAGTTGATCATACCCATGGATACCGTTTCATCCAGTTTTACTCTGTTTTTAGTGCAATTAGCACCTTAGTTGTCTGTAAAAATTGCAAGAAAGACATCAAGTTAAATGAAGCAAGTTCACGGGGTTTAGGGTTCAAAATTGCTGTGTCATGTAAATGCGGCGTTTCAAAGCACCTTCATAATGGATTGAAAACGATCAAGCTCGCTAATTTCCTTGCAGTCTCAAATTTAACGATGGTTTTCATGCTATTCTAAAAACGCTGCAAGTAATGGACGTCATCATCGGTACTATTGCAAAGGATTTGCCATGGAGAGAGATGATAGCCGAATCAAGCTGGCGGAGTTACGTCATGAAACATCCTCAAAAGAGGGACGAACAGCTCGGAGAAAAGCTTCAGCCTCTCAGCAGGCATTACTCGAGGAAGAGGAGGGTCCATTGTATGGGCCAGGATTAGCAGTTTTTATGGTAAATATTATTTTATCTTGCAAAAATCGATAGTTAAATCTTTAAACGCCTTTTTCTCGCAATGAGATTTTTCAAATTTGAACATTATAACTCGAAGAGCAATTGTCCGATTGACTTGAAATTTGAGCTGAGTACTCTTCAATACATTTACTCTACGATGACGTTGGATATTTTTGATTGGATGACAATTTGTGATTTGGCATTGAAAGAAACGACCATTTTATAGGCAAGAAAACCGACTATTTTTTATAACTACGCCATTTTGTTAGATTTTGAAATTTTTCGAAAATCCTACGGACTTTTTTTTGGCGCTTCCGAAGGCAGCGCATAAGTCGCTTAGATCTCAATATTTTTCTATGAAAAGATTATGTAATATAGGTCAAATATAGCTTAATAATAAGCATTTAATTCAGTACTTTTCTTCCAAAAAGTTCCAGAAAATCACCCAAATTTTCAGCGTTTACACTGGTATAGCACCTTTAACATTGATTATACTAGATCTTTATAATTGCAAGAAAATTGTTCGCGAGCATCTTGAATGAAGTCCAGGCTTCTTTCTCAGCTTCGTTCATAGAGCTGATAAAATTTGGATCTCGTTAAAGTTCTAATTTAAGGTCCATCAAAAACCCCAGCTTTAATTTTTTCGTAAGTTAGTCGTGGAAACTTTTCACTTGTGTACTGGAAGCAGTTACCTTGTAAATCTAGAGCTTGAACATATTGCTTCATAAGACCCAATTTGATGTAAAGAGGTGGAAAAATTACTTTTTCTTTGTCGACTAAAGGTTGAGTTATAATAGTCTTTTCTCCAACATCTAGGGATGTTCTGGGAGGCCAATGCTTCTGAATCCAGTGTTGGTTTCTAGTTCGACTATCCCAAAGGCACAAAAAGCACGGAAATTATGTATATCCTTTGAAAGCCAAGTTAAAAGTTTACCATTTTGAAACCTACACAGAAGACCCAGTTATGGTCTGTATATTTTAGTAACTTTATAACCTTCTCAATGTCGCCATATATTTCCATTAATTGAAGGGAATATCCAATAGGAATTGAATCGAAAACATTCCCGTTGTATATTAGGACACAATTGACGCTTCTGCAAAACAAACGCCACTCACTTGGGTCATATTGTACAACGTCCATTTTAGTTAAAAAAACCTGACACATTATTACAATAAACAAATTCAGCCAACAATTAAGAATTTACATAAAGATTTTCAATAATTTTGAAATCGGCAAACAAGAAGTGCTATAGAACGAAAACTTGGCGTGATAGGGACAAATGGGTTTCGTATTTGGCATTAGCGTACCAATATTAATTAAAAATAAGTGTCAGATCATAGTCAGCAGAAAAAAAAGATAAGTGTTGGCCAGTGTAAGATACAAAATGGTCGACTCTTTGTTATTAATTTTTGAGAACTAACAAAAGATAATAAACTGGATCTACTTTACGTTGAATGTATATAAAAATAAATCTACATTAATCAACCTCAAAATGATGTTAGCATTACAATTTAGTTATTACAATGATTTATTTTCTCTACATACAATTGATGATTTATTAAACTTAAATAAAACACCTTATATTTCACAAACAATAGTATATTGACTATATGTACATTTCATGTGCACTGCACACATAGTCAGTAGTTACTCATTTAAAAGTATTATTTTTTAAGAACATGTATAGTAAAAAATATCTATTTTTTTTTTTTTTTTTTTTTGGTTTGGGGTGTAAAAATTACAATTATAAATGGTCAACAAATGGTCAAAAACATGCAAATAAAAATATAACAATAAAATTAAAAATTATGGTCGTATATTGTAACAGTGCCTGCTAAAATCTATTGAAATTCCAAGAAGGACAATTATGGGAAAGGCCGTTACCTATGAAAAACAAGACATCTGACTGTGTTTGGCATGTCGGGTTCTATTAAATAACAATATAGTAGCGTGAAGAGGATCTATTAGTTATTAGATACTGTAGGTATACAATTTAAAAGTTTATTATTAATAGGTGACATGTCATTGTTAAGGAGGTAATTTTTGTATTTTTTCATAGGTAGCGGCCTTTCCCATAATTGTCCTTCTTGGAATTTCAATGGATTTTAGCAGGCACTGTTACAATATACGACCATAATTTTTTATTTTTTATTTTATTGTTATATTTTTATTTGCATGTTTTTGACCATTTGTTGATCATTTATAATTGTAATTTTTACACCCCTAACCAAAAAAATAGATATTTTTTACTATACATGTACTTAAAAAATAATACTTTTAAATTAGTAACTACTGACGATGTGTGCAGTGCACATGAAATGTACATATAGTCAATATACTATTGTTTGTGAAATATAAGGTGTTTTATTTAAGTTTAATAGTGTAATAATTTCACAAGTGCTCAACATATATACTACAATTGATGATTTGTTTTCTTTTAACTGACTGTTGTATATGAATATAGATTTCTGTTTATTGTAAAAAAAGTTTGTGCATTATAATATCAAAATGATCATCCTTAGAAAGTCAGAACTTTGTATATAGAGGGTTAAGGTCATATGGAAACTAATAATATAATTTTATTGAATTGATTATACATTTATAGATTTTATTGTTTCTATCTCGATGTGATTTTGTATTATTTTATTAAAAAATATTTTAATACTTTTACAATATGAAATCATCCCGCTCAATAACAATGCTTTTACGTTTTACTGTCTGAAATTCAAAACTAATATCTTTCAAAAGTCTATGTACAGTTGCTCTTGCAAAATTTAGGAGATTATGTTAGTGTTAATGGCAGTAAGAATTATATTTAAGGTCGGTGCTGAATTTGTAAGAAGAAACTATGCACTTTTAGTAGTGTTTAAACACTTGTATTTAAACATTTTCTGCTAATATTAAGAATACGTGCACCAAAAATTTTTGAAAAAAAAAGTGTTGGGACTCCTAAAGGACCTTAAAAGAAACAACTTTTCCTAATAAAATTATTGGGGCAGACGTACTGCAACGCTACAATTAAATAAAATACGTTATTTATTTGAACACAGATTATGAATTCTGAATAATTTACGTGCGTACAATAGCATAGTAGTTTCCACAATTTTCAATAAATTAGATTAATAACATCAAATTATGCTAACGTAGCATTTAACAAATAATTATGATGCCATAAAAAGGAAAGCTAATTGGTAATATGTAAAATTCACAGAAAAGTAACGAAAATTTTTAAAGTAATATTATTTTTGTAACAGTTTCTGTTATTAGGAACATCTAATCCGTTCACAAACTTCAATTAATAAATATTGATTTGACTTTTCAATTTTATGTGTGTAATCTATTATTTTTGTTTAATTTTTTTTATAGTTATAACATTAACGCAAAGATTTTTCTATAATTCTATATATTATGGTATATTATTATAAACTTGCTTATATTATATATCACCGTTAAATAAGTACAACTAAATAAATTTCTGTTTAACGTTTATAGAAGTAACAATATGTTTCGACATTTTTCTTGATTCGCTAAACAATTAATATACTGTATCCAATATATATAGTATGACCAAATTTGAAGGACCACTAGTGAAATTGTGATTGCCATTTGTAGAATCGTGTATTTTAATATACACTATACTACAATCTAGCTTTAAATATTGTAAATTTTGTAAGCTTTAGAAGTTCCTAGAACGTTACTATTATATTATTGTAATTAATTAATTATTATGTTTGCCTTTACAGTTCTAAACGTGACTTGTATTTTTTAAGGTTTATTTTCTTAGTAACTAACTTGTACATTATTATTATAATTATTATCTTCTGCAATACACATCACTCAATCATATTTTTTTCGCATTATTTATTTTATTTTTATTTTAATTGTTAATTTTCGATCGCAATGTTATTTAATGTCTATTTAAAGTGCCTTTTAATAATCTTCACACATAACGATATTTTATTTACATAAAAGTAAAAATCTGTAAAATGTACATGTGAATTTTATGTGCACCGTCCTTATGTATAAATACTGATATTCATAAATAATAAAATAAAATATCTATACATGTAATGATATATTCTTGTTTTTATTTTCTCTCCTTCCTAGTTTGGCAATTTTTTTTCTAAAATACCGTATTGATGTTATTACAAATAAGGGGTTGTCTAGGGATAATAATAAAGTTATTTTGTAATAATTAAGATAATTAGTGTTGTTGGTGAAGTTCCTTCAAAGGTTCAGGATGTGCGTGGTATTGGTTAATTAAAATAAATATACAACAACTTAATACATAAAATAAAACACAGCGGCGTCCTTAAAATTTGTATTTATATTTACATAATAATAAATCGAAATTCGTATATTTAAATAAAAGAAATTGATGTATGTAAAAGTCATTAAATTAGTAATATATACACAAGGGGCGATAAATTAGTAATCGAGAAATTAATATAAAATGTCTGAAATAGAAAGGTGAAACAGTAATAAAACAAAGTACTAAATACACGCGGAGCTGTGAATAAGTAGATTAAAATTAACACAAAAAATACTCTGAAACGAACGTTAAATTGAGCAGTAATTATGGGTTAATTAATGTATATCAAATAACCTCTGTATCGAAGAATACAGAGCTACCTTTTGATTTGCGGCGATGGGCGGCCACGTGGTCTTCGAAGATATACCTTGGTCAAGTATATGCAGAGCGATGTTTTACCGAAGGAATAAGAAATGAGTTAAATTAATATGAATTCGGTTAGAAGAATAATATATAGAACAATACAGTTTACCTTAGAAGCGGAAGAGCCTGGACGGCGTGGTGAGTTCCATTGTGTGCCGGAACAGCACGAGGAGTTGTTTTCTCACGAGAGGTTTGAAAGAGAAGACGGACTATTAGTTTTTCGTCCGATAGGAAGGGGTCTAGAAAACGGTCTAGTTTATGATCTATCGAAGAGGGGTCGATATCTTGAATAATAATTAATAAAAAGCGCGACCTGAAGACGTGGTCTGTCGATGTCATACATATTATTAGAGTAACCCTAGTGACATAAGCTTTCTAACGATCTCAAACAAGACATATAAAAGAAGATGTAAATAATATTAAATTAAAAGAATTTAAAATGGAATGTACTAGAAAGAAATTCGACAGTTACGTTAGATCAGGTAGATGACGAAGGGTAGAAAAGGCCTCGGTCGGTTCCGAATGTAACAATAGAAAAACTTTCTCTTTGGACACGAATATATACAGTTTGTACAAATGAAAAAAAATGTCTTAGTTAAATATAATTAGAATGAGATATTTAAAAACGAATATGTGTATTTAAATAAATGAATTAAAACTTCTATATGCTAAGCGTAACAATGTTTAGAGTTGATGTATTAAGAGTTATCCCTGAAAACTTTTGTGTCAAATTTCCGCCATAATTTTGAAAAAATCCTATGTTTTATGAGATAAAAGACCAGTAAATCATAAGTGCATATTTTATTTATGTGAAACTTCAAAATTTTTACTCTACCACTATACCGGGTGTACTTTTTAACTCGAAACTTTCAAATATCTCGAAAAATAGGCAGTTCACGAAAAAATATCCTGATTTAAAATTTAATAATTCAATGGGGGAAATACATTAGTGCTAGAATTAGTCCCTCCATCTAGGTGGGGTAGGGGAGGGGGTCTTAAAGAGGAACCCCCATATTTTATCAAAGATTCGAATTCTACTGGAAAAAGTGGGATTTGTCTGAAACATTTTTTCAATTAATGATAGATGACGCCGTATTCGATGAAATTCATTTTTCCTCAATTTCTCGCACTGAGAACCTATGCACATGATTCTGCAATACGTGTGCAAAAAGAAATATGTTTTTTTTTTGTAAATAATCAAAATTATTCTTAGAAAAACTTTATTCGTTTTACGAATTTCGAATAACTGTGAAAATGTCACCTGTAGAGATGTAAGTTTCTGGTCAATAAATTAATTTTAGCTTAACCCAACAACAACGACGTGTACGTAGTAGCACCTTGGCGTGCTTGATTAACCTGAGTCTCCTCGCCTTTCACGTATCAGGGGGCTTCATTTATGTAAGTCCATTTGCCTCTCACTTATCAGAGGGCTAGATTGTACAAAATGATGGCCTTTGACTTCAATGCACTATTGATCCGCATTTCACATAAGTGGAGACAGCTGAGAAGTGTATCTTCTTCAATTTTGGCACAAGCATTTAATCATATTTTCACGTGTTGTTGGTACTTGATTGTACCAACACCTCATTTCTAAGTTAATGACTTATTTCTAATTACTAATGTATCTAAAAATATCCTGTCATTATTTTCCTTTTCCAACGTGAATAGTCGGAAATTTCAAATTTAACTGATAACTGATGTCCAATTCACATTTCCATGTATCAAAATGCGAAAATGTCATCTACGTACCTAATCCAGACTCTTGGAAAATATTTAGCGTTATTTTTAAATTCTTCAAACTTCAAATTGACTCATAAATAAATTAGCTATGAAAGGACGTATTATGCATTCAACAGAATGGTGACCATTCTGAGCACTTGTTATAAATTATAACAATTAAAATTTCTACAAATTCGTTACTTAGCTTGGTTGTTTGATTAATATTCCATCTTTAAAGTTTTCTTATTATAGTTATTTATGTACCAAGTCAGTAAAGTGATACTTTATTGAACGAGTCTGAGATTATGAGCCGAACGAGTCTGAGATTATGAACCGAGCGAGGCGAGTTAAATAAAGTGACTTTACTGACGTGGTGAATACAATATTTTATCGCCAACCGTAAAAATTTATATTTAAAAAAAATGGACATATAACTTATCACTAGAGCAGACCAATTTCCGTGCGCGCCATGTGCGCCGATGTGAGGATGATTGTATTGCATCAGAACTAATAAAAAGCATTCAGTATGTTTTGGTACTTGCTTAGACTGCATGTAAGTGTAAGCATACGTAATAAAATGTCGTCGACACATAAATCGAGGAAACGACCGTTGTCAGACGAAGTGAATAAGTTTATTATGGATTTCCCGGACTTAATATACGATGGCTCAAAAATTAAATGTTTAGTGTGCAATACATATCTAATGTGTTGGTCAAAAACACATTGTAAAGAACACGTAAGCAGTTCGAAGCACAATGATAACAAAATTAATCGACAACAGTTTATACATGAACTATATGTAACTATGATTGTGTGTACACTGCCGTTTACCTTGTTAAGTAATGATTCATTTATTTCATTTTGGAATAAATACGCGAATCAAACATTACCGAGCACGACAACGTTACGAAGGAATTTACCATCGGTGCGTAAACAGGTTGAAAATAAAATCAAAGCCGAACTGAAACATAAAAAAACTGTGGTTATGTGTGGACGAAACAACTGACAGCAAAAAACAATCTGTAGTTAATGTGATGTCGCGTAATATGGAACCACATCAACCAACGTCTTCAATTTTATTAGCATCCAGACGACTAGAACAATGTAATGCCGAAAAAATTTCGGAGGTGCTATTAGATACTTTGGAAAAATTTTAACTTTCGAAAGACCAAGTAGTATTAATTAGTATTAATATTAATTAGTATTAATATTAATTAGTATTAATATTAATTAGTATTAATATTAGTATTATTATTAATATACTTGTAAACTCCATGCTCTACACCTTGTGGCAGAACAGGTTCGTAGATGTTATTCAGAGGTACATGCTTTAATATCGAGTACAAAGGCAGTATTCCTGAAATCACCAAAACGTATTCGGAAATTTCACGAATTGTGTCCCCATACCCCTGAGCCACCACAGCCGATTCTGACACGTTGGGGTACATGGTTACAGGCGGGGTTTAACTATCATGAACATTTTGAAAAAATTAAGGACGTGGTTTTATCATTCGATCCGAAAGAAAGTGCAGCTATCAATACAAGCCAGAAAAAATTTCAAGATGCCCACATTAAAATGGATTTACAAAGTATTCGTGAGAATTACTTGGGACTAGAAGAAGCAATAACAAAATTAGAAAATTCGTCGCTGTCGTTAGAGGAATCACTGCAAATCGTTAAAGATGTTCAAGCACAACTGTGTGCTGTAGAAGACGCAAAAAGTGAAAGTGTTCTAATTAAATTTGAAAGTGCAGACGCCCCACGACCGACTTCGTGGGGCGTCTGCTTAGAACGCAGAAAACACAACGCAAATCTAAAATAATTACTACGTTCATAACAAATAGATTTCGAAAGGTTTGCATGAATTACCTTCATCATCAAGTAGATTTCATCCGGTGCATTTATTAAAAATGTAAGTATTTCTTCTTGTGAAAAAGTTTTGCACTTTTTTGGAATATGATTTCTTCCTTTATGTTTTAAAAAAGCCGTAAATTTTTTATATTTACTAATATCAACGTCATTTTTTGCTAAAAGAGTTGCTTTCACCATGGAATAATAGGACCACACCGAAGAAGGAGGATACTCTTTCGATAAATCGGAAAAATACGCCAGTAAAAAGTTTTCACTGAACTTCTTAATTCCGTATTTGTTGCACCACTCCATAAATATGTCATACTGGCGATTGTATTTTTTGACTGATTTTTGTGGTCGAATTTCGAAAGACGTCTAACGACTTTTTCAGAATTTTAGGCGGCGCGCACTGAATGTCTTCTTCCATTATTTTCTATAAATAATTCGCGATAAAGCTTTTACTCACGATCGGTTAGTAATCTGAATATTTCTAACCATCAAACCAGCTAGCAAATTCCCAAACTGCGCTATTACATACCAAGGTAGGTTTTCATTCAAAATTTATTCGCTTTTGGAATTAATATTAATTGCTACATTAGAATTTCCATGACTATTTACTGTTAGCGAAAGACCATGTTTAAAATCGTACGATAATAATTTAGTAATCTGTCAGAAAATATCACTATTAATTGTTACGTTACCTAGCAACAGTACCTATTGAAGCATTTATCAAAATGCCATGAAATTTAGTAATTTAATAGTTTATATAATACTTACGATCCTATCGTGAGTAAAATAGTATACTAGTGCTGGGCGATGTCGTTCCTTTTGTGGATTCTTTCATTCCGGGTCCGTACTAGGATCCGCTGGATCCTAGGTCCGCTGGATTCGGTCCATCCGGACCGACATCGGTATTGATATGAGAGCGTGGACCCGTGTATCGTAGAACCAATGGATCGTGTACCGTACCGTCAAGCCATATATGTAGGTTGAAAGGTTCGGACTGAATCTTTAGAACGGAGAACTATCAAATCTATCAATACGTGAAGCTATGTAAATGTAATTAATATTTGCATAGTGCAATAATTATATCAATTATACTTACGTTGTTTTTCGTTATTACTTGTACAGAAATAGTAAATTATTACTGATTGCCAGTAGTTAAAAATTAATTTATTTACACTTATTTAAAAATAAAACAATAACAACTTTTGCTTTTACTAATAAAATTTATTATTTTATTTTTGAAAGGGTACAGATATAGTAAAAAATAAATATAACGAAATATAAAAAAAAATATAATTACAAACACAAATAAATTTAAGTCTTTCAATAACCAACAAATTAAACTTACTTGCCTACTTATTACGTAATTTTTTATAGGTTTTATCTTTTATACCAGCATTTAATATACTTATTATATTTATAAAAAAATATTAGTTACCAAAAATTTTGTAAAAATTTTAAGTTATAATTTAAAAAGACAATTTTCTCTACTTTTGATAGAGACAAGCTACTGCGTCTGTCTGTTAATATTTGACCCGTTTTTGAAAAAATACGATCGCAAGGAACAGAAGTAGCTGGAATGCAAAAACGACCTTTCATGATCGAATACAAATGTTTATAGACATCTCTTCTATCTTCCCACCATCTGAGAGGATCTTGGTTTCTGGTCAGTAAAGGTTCTTGAACATATTTTTCTACTTCAATCGTGGCTTCAATAGTGGGATTGAAAGCAGTTTCAATTTTCATAATCTCTTTGTCAAAATTATTCCAAATGTCTTCCTCTCCACTTTTTAGTACGTCCTTTTCGATTATTTCACACTGTGTTGTTATATTTCGTTCTTTTTTTTTTCGTAATTAATGAGACTACCTCTTGCTGAATTTTGTTATACGTCTTTTTATAACTACTTTCTTCATTAAAACCATATTTCTTGAAACGCGGATCTAAAAATGTTGAATCACTGTATATAGGATGTTCTTCTATATTTTGAAATCTTATACGAAGTTCCGATAGTATAACTTCACATAATGCATTCAATGTTTGCATTGCATCTACTCCAAGAGATTCTTTTCCTAAATCGGATTTTACGTTATTAACGTAGGTCACTAACATTTTATTATATAACAATATTTTTGAAATTGATACACTTGTTTCGCTACTTATTTCATCAGTAATGTCTTTAAATGGCTTTAATATTTTGCAGGACCAAGAAATAATTTCGAAATCACAAGTTGATAATATATGAGTGGCGTTTGTAACGGCTATAGCTGATTGTAATGGATCTTTAATTTTTGTAACTCTATCAAACATATCATACGTGGAGTTCCATCTTGTACTTACGTCTTGTTTCATTTTCAGCACAGGAAAACCCATTTGCTTTTGCAGATTTTGTAGTTTTGCTGTTGCTATGGGACTTTGTTTAAAATATTCTACAATAGACTTCACTTTATTCTGTGTAGCCTTTATTTGATGACGACCTTTTTGTACAATTAAATTTAACGAATGCGCAAAACATGGTATATGCTGCCACCTTAAGATACGGACTGCTGCTGTAATATTTGCTGCGTTATCTGTAACCACGACGCAAACATTTTCAGAAATTTGCCAATCAGTTAAAGCTAACTTTATAATATTAGCTAAATTTTGTGCAGTGTGACTTACTTCGGTACAGTAACATCCCAATAGAACAGACACTAATTTATTTTCACCGTCAATAAAATGCGCTGTTAATGCTTGATAAGACTGATTACTAATTGACGTCCATCCATCAGTAGTAATAGCAATATGCTGAGTAGATGACAGTAATAACTCTTTAACTATTGTGTGAACTCTTGTATACAGTTGTGGTAATATTACGTTTACTATTGTCTTTCTTGAAGGAGGTGTATAATTGGGATTCAACATTTGTACGAATTTTCTAAATTCTCTATCTTCTACCAAACTAAACGGCTGATATTCAGCAACAATCATTGTTAATAACTGTTCATCTAATTTCACTGATTGTTGTTTAGATAAAGCCCTTCTTTGGAAATTTGTTAATGTTGTTTAAATGATTTTCCTTTTTTTTTGTACAACGGATGTATTAGTACTGGTACTTGGAATTGCTAATTCTATATCAGAAGTAGCAATTGAAATATCTTCGGATACATTGGTTTCTGAATCCTTCACTGAAATATCTTCCCTTCTCTCGTCCGTTAATGAAAATGGATGTTTTCTTTTTAAATGTCATGTTAACAGTAGCTCCTCCTTTGTAGGAAAATGGACTATTACAAAAATTACACTTCGCAGAATTTTCATTTGTTACAGTAAAAAAATTCCAAATATCACTCCGTTTTCTTTCTATTATAAAATACTTTTTGAACACTTCTTTATATTTATACACACGTATGCACGACTAAACAACAGAAAAGGTGGAAGATTACTAATTCTTGCATACCCCCTTGAGAAATTTAGACCAACACCCTAGAATATTTATTTAAAACTTATCTTATTTTATAAATATACAACGACATCGACGGTATTCATTTGTCATTTTATTAATTATGGTGTTATGGTATAAGACGAAAAGTGCACTCTGTATACATACATTGTATGTATACATATATGTATAATACATAGTCACATTAGCCATAATTCAGATAAAAAACATAAACACACATATACATATCTATATATTGAGGTGATTCATGCCCTGGTATATAATGAGGCCTTTGAACAGAGATACAGAACTGATTTTTAAATTGTTAACTTTAAAATATAAGTTATATATTGAACTGTATTTTTGCCATATCTAATCAATAAAGTTAATTCCGCGTTTTTAATTACTCAAATTTGAATCTTTTATTTATTTAATTCATTGTAGTCATTTACTGAAGTCATGCACATTTACATTATCATTTCACCGAAGACTTTTTAACTTAATTGATTGGAAATATTTATGACATTATTTATGACATTTTTATGACAATTAGCTGTATCTAATTTGTATTGCATTAGGCGGGAATGATTCCCTTGTAATCAAGTATTTAGCGCAAAACTGAACTTTCAAAACACAATTTTGAATACAGTAAGATTAGAATAATGAGTAATGTAAAATATTAAAACGATTAGCCATAGTAATTTAGTCTTTTTAATTTAAAAAGTACGAGATTAAATAAATACTAACAAGCATTACGAATAAGATGCCTGGAGATTATTGAAAACAATAGAGAGTCAGGGGAGAAAAATAATAAGTTTGACAACGTGTGGATATTATAAGAGTGTTCTACCTATTATTGGTAAAAAAATAAGAAAATAAATTAGTAAACCTTACCAAAACATATCCTACGTATTACTCACCAACCAGATATCGGTTTACGAAGTTTTCACATCCGAAGACCTGCCTGATCATTTGAAAACGAAAATTCCAATTTTCCAAAGGACGCCCAAACCCAGCCTAGAATATTACCTGCTTGTTTGTTCCAACTGCACCTGTATTCCTGCCTCTAGACACGAATAACCATTGACCATCCAGAATTTACCGCTACAGAAATCTGAGTATCCATTTATTTACATCTCCTACAATTTTAACCATTCTTAATTTACAATTTGAAAACTAATCGTTAATATTATTATGTACGAATACCTATAATGTTAGAATTTAACCTATATATTACATAAGTCAAGAATACAGTTCCCTTAAGTTTTTGAATTAGTTTTAGATAGATTATATACCAATATTAGCATTCAATTTAATCACGTGACTGCTAGAATGTTAATTTGTTTGTATATCATGTATCAACTTACCTTCATGAATTGTTATGCTCATTAAATCTGTCATTTTTACATTTCACCTCCTAGTTTTATTCTTTAAAATATATAAGTTTGTCACTTGGTAAAAAACAATTTTAAAAATAATAAACACGTATTCTATCAATTCACCGAACTCGCATTGTCTTTGTATAAGCACCATAAAACTTAAGCTAGCCGGAGTCTCTTATTAAGATACAAGTAAAATAATTAACAATACCAATAGCACTTGAGGGAAGCCGATTGAAGTTAAGTATTAATTATTTATTTTGTCTTTGTTGAAATCTAGAGATTTTTCCTGTCTTTCACTAATACTTACGTCATTTATTGGGCATATTTATTACCACTTTGTGCTATTTTAAGTTATTTTTAATTTCTGGGCAAATTCAATAATTACTTTAACGTTAATTACACGTATCATCTACAAGACCTTTCTGGGTTACTTCAATATATGTGTCTCATATAATAAATATCAAATACCTATCTACGACCTTCGTCAAATAAAATTTATTGCTTTTTCAGTATATGTATATGCGTAATATGCGTATCTCTACAATATTCAAACTCTTTAAAACGTAAACATCCCAGTAAGTTATGTGTCTGACTGTCTGAATCTGAATCACTAATGTTTAGATGGTTTACACTTCGAATATCGGAATATGATATGCCTTGACGCTAGCGAGAATCGGTACCGTACGCGTAAGGAACGAATTCAATAAAAGTATTGAATTCGTTCCTTCGGACCGAGTTCAGACAAAGTTGTGGACCGGGTCCGATTATATCCAACAGCGGACCGAATCCTTTGGACCGGGTCCGGCTGGAACGACACGTCTCTATAGTATACAAACCTTGGCGGAGAGATTCATTCCCGTGTCGGGATTAAGTTCTATCTCTAGACGGTAATGAACTACTTTTCGCCTCGGTATGTAATATACTATTACCGTTGGAGCTGTGACAGCGACAAACGATTTCTGTCTAATGCCATACAGTCATGGGTATCCTGATAGATATTAGCTGCAGGTAAAGTGTTTGATTTGTACAGTAAGATAAAGTGTTACTTTACTGCCGCAAATTACTATGGTAATGCCATGCATCTATTGACGGTTGGCAATAAAATAAATTAATAATCTAATTGTACTTATTTCACCATATCTCTCTATGATAAATTTTGGGTGACAAGTAGATAACCTTCATACCATTTATCTATATCCACGTTTCAAGAATGCAGAACTTCATAGTTTATAGGAGAAATTCATGAACAACTAGATGTAATTCTGTTTGAAACACGTTTATATTTATGTTATGCAATATATATTTAAAGGCGGCTTTACACGATTAAAGAAATTCATGAAGTTCATAAATTTATTGAAAATTCATATTTGTATTACACGATCAAATATTTTATTGAAGTTATTCAGTTAATGTCAACTATAAAATAGTGACTTTAACCTACTAGCAACTTGTTTGTGTTTGTATTCGTAAATTTAGTAGGTTATATCAAATGTATCACAGTGTTTTTAAGTATATTTGTTCACAATTGTTCACTAGATCTATGAAAACGATAACTCTTAATAACCTACAGCAGTTAGAAGTTTCACATTGACATCGCTTGAAGACGCCAAAGTTGGTAAGGACTTTTAAACCGAAATGTAACCATAATTTACCAACAATTGACGAGAAATTACAGCTGGTTCTAATTCGTGAATTTCTTCATGAAGTTACTGTCGTCAAGCAATTCACGACAATTTTGTGTATTACGTTTCAATAAATTAAAAGTCACAAAATTCGTGAATTCCTTTGACCTTGTAAAGTCGTCTTAACTCTTAACTCAGATTAGAATTCTAATTCGTGAATTTCTTCATGAAGTTATTGTCATCAAGAAATTCAAGACAATTTTGTGTATTACGTTTCAATAAATTAAAAGTCACAAAATTTGTGAATTCCTTTGACCTTGTAAAGTCGTCTTAACTCAGATTAGATATTAGTAAACTGCCGATATACAATATTGTATATTTAGTATTTTGTAACGGCAATAATCGAACTTCAATTACTGCAATTAAAAATACACACAAAAACTACACTGTATCGATAGTTTACTCAAATTCGTTTTCACTAATGTTTATTCCTTATGGATTCTTTCAAAATATGTAACAAGTACAACGCAAACAAAACAAACAAGATGGTCGCCAAAGACTAGGGGATTGTTCGCGTTGCTTACAATATAAATTGCAAACATACAGTAAATCCCGAAATACCCCACTTGACTATTCGCCCTTAAATTTGACCAAGGATGGGGTATTAAGTTGGGTATCTTAGATAAAACACAAGAAAATTGTAGATTATGTTTACGCAATTTAAGTGTCTTAAATTGCATAAATGTTTTACTGACCTTTTAGCGAACATATTGATTTTACTTAACCCGATTCAGCTCTTTACTGACATTAAACATAGTTAAAAAGAACACACCAGTGTTGCCAACTCTCGTTCGTGAAAAGTAGCCAGCTGAAGACTAAAAGTCGCTTAATAAGCACAAAAATCACCCAGATTTAATTTAACGCAGTAAAAAAAAGTAAAAATGAATTTTTAAAGTTGAATATTTATCTAAAAACATATAATAATGTATATAAAATATAATAATATTTTTTCTTTAAACGAAATAATAAATAATTTTTCTTAAAAATATGAAATGAAAATATGTATTTTTAAAAACAAAATGAAATATACAGTGTGTATAAGCCAAATGGAATAAATTCATTATTTCGGTTACTGTACATATTTATAAAAAATCCCGAAACATGTCATATTTAATTTATAAATTAACATTCTTCAACGTGAAAATGCGATCCCTACCTTCAACCCCCTTCGAATGACAGGTACAACCCCCATTTTTTTAAAATGGGAAGTATAGGCTTGTGATATATCGTTGTAAAGGTCTCTTTATTCTCTATTCAAAAATGTTATAATTTTCATGTTTGTTGCAACAATTAAGATAGAATAAAATAAAATCATGTTGTTATCGAAATTCGCTACAATATACTCAAAAAATAAAATTTAATGCAAAATGTAAAGAAAAATTTAAAACGCCAAAAAAAATATGAATGTCAATGAAGTAGATGTTCAAAATGTTCACCATGAACGTCTTGGCAACATCCTAATCTTAAATAAAACTGTCTTCTAACATTATTTAACATATCAGGCGTGATCGACCTAATCGCAAGCGTTATTCGTTCTCTTAAGTCATTTAAATCCAAAGGTTTAGTTTTGTACACAATGCTTTTCAAATATCCCCATAAAAAAAAATCAAGTAAGGTCAGATCAGGTGATCGCGCTTGCCATTCTATCGATCCTCGCCTTCCTATCCACCGATTGGGAAATATTGCATCGAGGTACTGCCGAACATTGCGTTGGTAATGTGGTGGTGCTCCATCCTGCTGAAACCATATCGTATTCATTGGAACTTGAGGGTTTCCTGGATCATGATATAAATTTGCCAAAGTTGGAATGACATCATTTTGAAGTAGTGCCGAATAACGATCGCCATTCAAATTGCCCTCAATGAAAAAGGGACCAATGATATGGTTTCCAACAATACCTGCCCAAAAATTAACTTTTACTGGGTATTGTATGTGTTCTTCCCTCATCCAGTGAGGATTTTCCGTAGACCAGTAGCGGCAATTTTGCCGATTAGCATGACCGCTAAGAGAAAAAGTGCACTCATCAGAAAACATAACGCCTTCTAAATTGATAATATTGTTATCCAGCATGTCCATCATTCGCTCACAAAAATAAGTTCTTCTATCAAAATCGTCTTCCATAAGCTCCTGAGTAGATATCATTTTATAGGGATGCATTTTATTTTCTTTTAATATGTTTACTATCGATGTATGGCTAACATTTAATGTAGTGGATGCATGTCTACTCGATGTATGTGGGTTTTCCATAAACTCAAGCATCACATCTACTTTGATTTCATCACTCAGTGCATTGGCAGCTGGTTTTTTTATCTGCCTTACATGACCAAACTCTCGAAACTGCTTCTCTATCTTACTTATTGTTCCTTGAGCTATAGGCGGTAAATCAGGAAATTTCTCATGAAATAGGCGTGTTACTTCTTGTTGTGTTCGGGTTCTATCTCCGTAACCAATCATTTGTATGACTGTTATTTTATGCATTTCCGTTAATCTAACCATTTCCCAGGATTGTATTTTACGAAATTCAAACTAAAATTATCAAACTGTCAATTTAAATGACAACTTTTAAATACAAAACAATTTACTAAGGCGTTTTAAACAAACTAATGTTGCCACGGAAACGTTTTAAAGTATTTTTAATGCATACCATCTAAAAAGCACATTGGTATGGTTTTTACTCACTTTCTTATTATGAAGACCTAAACAGGAAGTAAGTAATGCAATGATGCCTTTGATGTATGTATTAAACCTTTATAAACGCAAATGAGCATCTACTTCATTGACATTCATATTTTTTTCTGGCGTTTTAAATTTTTCTTTACATTTTGCATTAAATTTTATTTTTTGAGTATATTGTAGCGAATTTCGATAACAACATGATTTTATTTGATTCTATCTTAATTGTTGCAACAAACATGAAAATTATAACATTTTTGAATAGAGAATAAAGAGACCTTTACAACGATATATCACAAGCCTATACTTCCCATTTAAAAAAATGGGGGTTATACCTGTCATTCGAAGGGGGTTGAAGGTAGGGATCGCATTTTCACGTTGAAGAATGTTAATTTATAAATTAAATATGACATGTTTCGGGATTTTTTATAAATATGTACAGTAACCGAAATAATGAATTTATTCCATTTGGCTTATAAACACTGTATATTGTATATTATTCTGCACAAGTTCAAACAAATCTTTGACTGAAAACCTACATCTGTTGGAATGTTCATCCTCGGCCTGGGATATTCATCCTCGGCTGCTTCGAATATACGCAAATAAAAACGATTATTTGTCTTTTAAATGTATCCATAAATTACGTCAATCTAAAAGTGCCCAAAAAAGTCGATAATCTCAAAAATTATTTTTTGTCGCTAAACCGCTTTTAAAATCCCCAGATTTAGCGACTTTACCCCAGAGTTGGCAACACTTGGAACACACCTACATGTATCGTGCACATTTTTCTTCTCGATATATTGCCAGTTGCGTATGTCTGTCTATTTACTAATTTACGTGTTTCATATGTTCGTTTAAGTTGATTGGCATAATAAAAAAAAAATTCTTGTTGCCACAGTTTTTTATTAGTAGATTAAATAAAAAACAACAGGCAGCGCTGAATTTACTTCTACGCTCGGTCTGGATAATTTCTGTGATGTGGCGATGTGGTTCTTTTTTGTGAATGTGTCTGAAGATATCCTTTCTCCAGCAGGGGCGTACCGATGAGCCTGTAGAAAGGCGAAATACGTATCTACGTCTCTGGGGAGGGATATGTTCGGCAGTGACGCGCCGTCCATATGGGCAAGGTCGTGCAGCGCACAACGGCGCCAAGGCCTTAATGGCGCCTACGGCCACTTGTGCTAAGTTAAATTTTAAAAATATTAAAAACATTTTTTGAAAGTTTACAACAAATCAACAAATTTACATAAAACAATTATTACAATTATTTTAGCATTGACAGCAATAATTTTATTGTTTCTTCAAAGAGTGTACTTGACCTTTTGTTTTTTAATAATTTGGAATACTGTTTTTTATTTTGTTACTGTTGTTTCAGTGTGCAATAAAAATTTTAATAATATTTTTTTGTATGTGAACCTATTGTTTGCCTCAAATAAAAAATACCTACCAGTACTAACGAGTCTAAAGAGTTCGTCATAAATTTCAATTTTGAACTGTGGGAGAGTGGCTGGTAATTTTGGCTCAATACATATAGGGTAAAGGCGCCTATCAGTATTTCGCACGACGGCGCCGAAGATACTTGGCGTGTTACTGATGTTCGGACACGTTCACAAAAATATTAATAGTGAACCTGTATTTGTGTTCTTCACACCAGATTTTTAATATTTAATATTTTATATTGTTAAAAATACCTTTGTATTAAATAAAAAAACGATTCTATAATGACGTATTTTATAAAATTCAATATGCACCGCCTATGACAAATAATTAAACAGTAGTTTGACAACTACCAATCTTTATAAAAGCAATCTACTGAGCGGGAAATTCAAACACCATCGAATCATTTTTGTATAAACACAATATCCTATAAGCAAACAACACAAACAATTAATATTATCAATAGTTATGAGCAAATATTTTGGTTACCTTAAAACTAACTAGCATTACGAAGTTCATATACAATTGATTCTTGAAATTATTTCCATAATTATCTACTACGTGCGAAGCAATAAGATTACTAACATTCTTTTCATACAGGTTGCGCTATCTACAATTCAGTTGCTGGACTAAGTCGACAAATTAGATTTCTTTTCTGCTGATTGTGGAAATCAATGACAATTAGCATAACGTTTCGCGTTAAATTCCTATAGATAGCGCACGTATTTTATATCAACAAAAGACTTCATAAAGTGTAGTATTGATGATAATCACCTGAAATATATTTGCACTTTGACGTTCAACAATAAAAACTACCTGCACTTTACTAATTAAGTGAGTACACTTTTGCCATTTGTAGATATATTCTATAATTATCAATTGATTTGTGCTGTTTCCTTGTTCTATGTCAGGTGTAAACTCTATTGTTTAACAATGTTATTTGCTCACAGTACTCACACTTTTTATTTTTGTATTAGAATTCTTTTTAATTATTACAGTAGTGAATATACTGAATTTCTAATTCGAGTCCTTGCATTATTGATTATGCAATGAAATGGATCGTTTAGTAAATGTACGCATGAAATTGTCTTTGTTTTCTGTTTGTTTTTATTTATTCCTTTGTTTAATTTAATAATTTCTAATTCAAGAAATGATTTTTACGTAAATATATTGAAATAGGATATTATAACATTTTATTTATTATACTGTATTATTAGAAAATTGTTATATTAAATCTAATCATATTTATTTTTCACATATTTATATAGGGCTAGAGGAGTGCAAAAATAATTGTGTATAACATATTATAATTACAAAATTTTAAATGTACCTATTCACATTAAAAAAATATTACATTCTGTTTTACTTTATTGATTATTATAAAAGGAATTTATAAATGAAATAATTAAAAATATCGTAAATTATGAGTGTTCCAAACAAACAATCTGTGAACGCGGTTTATTTCTTTGTTTTTCTCCATTTAAAAGTAAAAAGGTTTTATTATTTTTACTATTACAATACATATTAAATTTATGTTTGTTAAATATTTTTTCTAATCTATTTATAAATTTAGGTAAGAAGAACAAATACTAAAAATAGTTTCAAAACATCTTGTTTATTGTTATACAATATTATTTTCGTATTATTTATTATTTCTAATCTAAAGCTAAGAAAAATGCAATGCGAATTATTGTACGGTGTTTATGATAAAAATTGAATAAAACCTTGTTATTTTGCGCTTCTATCCGACTTACTCATATTGCGCGAAGCAAATACATTCACTTTCAGATACACAATATACACATACAGTGCCGCTCATAAGTTCTTCAAAAAAAATGAACGCAACTAAATAACTAAAATAAAAACAAAAAAAAAATAAATAAAATAGTTAAGTTAATTAAATTGAATTTTTATTCAAATATGTATGTTAAGAAAGCTTAAGACAAAGGTGAACATTTGTTTGACAACGTATATGTATATATTCAATGCGAAACAATAATATTTATAATTGTTTTGTGTCTTTTTGTTTTACATAGATTTAGTCTAGTTTATCTATTTCAGCTAATTACTGTCCTTAAATTCATACTCATCATGTATTTAGTATACTTAAAAGATCTTGCATTTGGGTCATACGAATTGCTATTCAGTGTTAATTACGTATCTTTATAATCCATGCGAAATGCCGAAATTTCCAAATGATGTACATACTTTAAATTTTTTAATTGATTTAACATAATAAGTATAATTCTGCGGCCCGTCTTGTGCCTGTTATTTGGTTAAATATGCAAAGGCGAAATTGAATGTAAACTTGCATTAAGGGTTCTACGCTTACAGTGTATAACCCTCTTTGTTCTATTCATCGAGAGTTTTTCCGTTACTTATTGATTAATATTCTAGATTTCTTAAAATAAATTTTAATTAATTTTATTACCTAGTCGGAATAAACGTGGATGCGAAGCCATAATTTACCTGATATAGAAGCACAATATATACGAAGCACTCAACGAGCAAACATCCAGCGAGAACTCGTAAAGCATTGAGCCAGACGCGGCTCGTGATGACGTATTTGGGAGTGCAAGTACAATGATGCGAGTGCCTCGTGTGTTTTCGGTGTTTACTAAGAAAACGTTACAGTTAGTACACGAGAATACACGAAGCACTCACATCATTGTACTTGCACTCCTAAATACGTCATCACGAGCCGCGCCTGCATTGAGCTAACCAGAAAACTCAGCATTTGTTCAGACGTTCAAGTACCTTTTATAGAATAAGTAAATAGCTATGTATAGCAAGTGCCAAATAAGATGGCGAGCGGAGGGGGTGCGTAGTAGTCGGTTTTATAACCATTCACGCCCACTTACTCAAGTAATTTCAGAATTTATTTGTCAGTAACGGAACATAATGTCTTTGCTAGGGGATCATAAAGTGATACACGCTCAAACGCGAGAAGTAGTTTTTAATGTTCACAATTATTTTTATACACATAAAAGTACATCATTGCTATTAAGTGAAATAAATATGTATTTAGAATCAGAAATATTAGTTAATGAAACGACAGAAAGTTTAATTATTAATGTATATAATGAGAGTGACAGTGATGACAACAACTTCGGTTCCAAAGAAGAAATTTGTTTAATCTATTGTACTGTTAGTAATAAAGGAATAAACCATTTATAAATTAAATATTCTTTATACGTATGCAAGCAAATGGATTTGTATTTTGCGATATTCTTAACTATTTGTTTGTACATTTAAATCTCATTTCATATGTAAATTGTTTAATTAATTATAACATCAAATTGCTTCTTCTGTAAATTTATGATGAAAAACGTGGGCACCTGCACGGATGAGACCGCTTCGAACAATTTCGGTTGCACCTTCTCGCTTCTCTGTATATATGAAAGCTTAAACGAAGCAGTCTCATCCGTGCAGGTGCCCACGTTTTGCGTCATCACGAGCCGCGACTGCTGTCAACACAAAAAAAAATGGGAAATCTAAAATTTGATCGTGTGCTATTAATTATCAGCTTATGTCAGTTTTATTCGTGTCAAATGTATGTCAAACGTTACTATTGGTTTTAGTATTAAGTATGCCAAAAGCCCGAATTTTAATCCAATTGAAAATTTGTGGGGCACATGAAAAAAACAATGCGTCGTAATAACAGACAGGAATTGATTAATGGCATAAACGAGTGTTGGCAAAATTTAACTGCACAATATTGTGAAGCTTTAATTAGACGTCTAATTAAATTATTTAGATTAATCATTCGAATGGCAATGTCAGATAATTCTAACCTCTTTAAAAAAAAACATAATTAATACTAAATATATGTACAGGCTTATTCATTATAAATGTCCCAGCCCTTACCATAGTTATTGCATAAAAAAAAATTTTTTTGAAATAAAAGTTGTGTGGTTATAAACTAATTTTATTATAACGTTAACAAAAGTACAGTGGCGTGCGTAGTTTAGGGGACACAAAAAATAATTGTTTTTTTTTAAATGAGACACCTGTGTATTATTAAATTTTTGAAAAGATCTTTTTCTTCTGATTTCAAAAATATACCATATCGTACCCCTGTCTTACACCGTTCTTAAGTTATTAAAAATAAAAGTTTTGTATCTACAAATGAGTTTTGGTCAACATTTAATTAAAATTACAAATAATACCTATAAAACGAATATAACAAAGATAACTTTACAACTATAAATAAATAATAACTTATAAAAGTTGTTCGAAGTGTCCACCATTATTTTCAATACATAATTCTAAACGTCTAATTATATTTTGAATTGCATCAGAAATGGCTTGATTGTTTACATTTAGATTATTTATTTCTAATTGAATTCGGTCTTTCATGACTTGAATACAGTCATTATTATTATATATTATGTCTTTTAAAAACCCCCAAAAATATGAGTCCATAGGGGATAGATCCGGACTGTTAGGAGGCCATAATATGGTTCCATTATTCCCTATCCACACTTGAAATACATTGTTCAAATGCTCTTTAACAGGTAGGACATTATGCGGAGTTGCCCCATCCTGCATCCAAATCATATCCAGAAGTTGAACGTCCGGAAAATTCTCTACAAGAATATTTTCAACTTCAGGAAGAATCATTTCCAGATAGGTAACTCCAGTTAAATTGAATATGGGTCCAACAATTTTGTTTCTGAAAATTCCACATCATACACTAAGAGTTTTTCTTCCTGATTTTTTTATTGGTTTTATCAATCTTTTCCTATTCTCCTTGTTTTCCCATGACCTACGATTTTTCCTATTAAAAACTCCAGCCGTAGAAAAGCATGATTCATCGGCCCATAATATTTTAGTCAAATAATCAGGATCTTCATATAACTTTTGGATCATTTGGCGGCAAAACTCTAACCTTTTCCTTTTATGAGCCTCTGTCAAAAGTTGTACGGGTAAAATTTTATATGGTTTGTAGTTGTTAGTTTTCAACGTACGTTGTATTTTAGAGTAACTTATATTTAAATGAGCTGCTACATTATTTATACTACATTCAGAATTTTCTAAAAAATAATATAGTGTTTAAAAAAACTTTTCAAGAATACCTATGAGAGGGCTTATAGGTATATAGGTCGAAATAAAGCAGTACATCTAATTGATCTTCGTTGTTTGCATGAACTACTCGCCTTTTTCTATTAAAACTACCGGTATTATTTACCTGTTGGTAAATACGTCTGAACGTATTGTCTGCGAGTGTTGGACGATTTGGATACAACTCCCTGTATGCTCTTTGCGCTGCACGTTTATCTTTGTTATTTTCTATATAGCAAGTAAATATTTGATTTTTTTCTGCTACACTGTAAACCATTTTGAATGTTTCAATAAAGAAATGACATTAAATAAACATGACAGTTGTGATTTTCATAGCTTTCTTTGATGATATTAACTTTTCAATATTTATAGTAACTAGTTTAATTTACTATATTTATCCTTTAATAACATAAGAACGGTGTAAGACAGGGGTATGCTATGGTATATTTTTGAAATCAGAAGAAAAAGATCTTTTCAAAAATTTAATAATATACAGGTGTCTCATTTAAAAAACCAATTATTTTTTGTATCCCCTAAACTACGCACGCCACTGTACTTTTGTTAACGTTATAATAAAATTAGTCTATAACCATACAACTTTTATTTCAAAAAATTTTTTTTAAGCAATAATAACTATGGTAAGGGCTGGGACATTTATAATGAATAACCCTGTACTACTGTGCGTATAACTGTAGGGGAATACCCAGCAAATGTATAGTCGCTACGACGCTGTACGTACAAGAGAGAGTTTTGTTGCACATTGTTCCATATAAAGTACTGTTCGCTTCCGTTCAAGGGAATGTCCGGCCAATAGAGCTTAAATTGATAATAAATATTATAGGAACTTCAAAGGATCAAGAAAATTGTCCGTCCAAAGGAAGCGCCCGGTTAGCGAAGATTTCCATTAACAGAGATTTCACAGTATATATTTCGAAACCGGTGAACTCTAAATTGAACTGAAAGTTGAACAATAATATTATTTTTTAGCAATAGGCTATAGATTTTTAAATTCGATGACATTTTGAAAAAATCCGCTGTGTAACATTTCAAAAGATATACTTGGATGTGTTTTCTATGCACGTCACTGGTCAACTTTTTCTTTTGAAATTACTATAAAAAGGTTGGCCAGGAAAAATTAAAAACGTTAGATGAAGTTCGCAAAAAAATATATTTATTCAATTCTTATAGTTATAGCTGAATTTATATTTTTTATAAAATTGAAACACCCTGTATCTTAGTCAACAAGCATCTAAGAGAAAAATATTACAGACCAACCCACAAAATTTTAGGGTAAGGTACCCGCACACGTATTATTTTGGAACAATAATGGGACACCGATATATCAACGCAGTGCCAGCACTTTTCGCCTTAGTTAAAAACATTGTTGTGTATTGGATCATGCACCAGACCCCAATAAAACGTCAATCAACTATGAGCTCTGTAATTAATTAATTGTATATCGTCACATCAGATTTCTTGCGCAAGGATGTAATAGTTATTTTCAATTTACTGATGGTACTAGGTGTAAACATTATGTTACACTAGCACCAGTACGTACTTAAAAGTTGATAAATTAAGAAATGTTAAAATATATTAAAATAATATACAGTGTGCTACTTATTAGATTTTATAAACAATCTGTTTCACAAACAAGTATTTTCCTAACAATAAACATTTATAATAGCACTAGCGAATATCGTAATTACATAATATTTTGTAAGAGGTATGGCAATTAAATAACAAGAATTTTTCTTTGTAGACGTTATTAAGTAAAATTACATGGCTTTAAGCAGTTATCTCTTCGCAATAGTCTTCCTCAAGTGTGAAGTTAACTCCTTCAGAGACTCCGTTGTGCATCTTTGGATATCTTCATTCGTACCAAAACGGTGACCTTCCAGTAGACAAAACGGTGACCTTCCAGTAGAGTTTTCATATTGGGAAACATGAAAAAGTTTGCAGGAGCCAGATTCTGGTTATATAGGGGTGGTGGGAGAGCATTGGAATATATTTGTTCGTTAACAATTGCTGCACAACAAACGCAGTGTATACAGGGTTGTTATTATGATGCATAATCAATTCATTTTTGGTTAATTCTGGTCTCGCCCGAGCAACTCTGGTATATAAACGCTGTAGGATATCAAGGTAGGATATCAAGGTAGAAGCCACTGTTAACAGTTCTACCTAGTAGCACGAATTCTTTGGGTACCACGCCCATAAAGCCCCTTCATCTACCCACTGCTTACTCCGAATTTTGGTGTCATGCTGGAACTCCCAACTTTCGTCTGCCGGGACAATGGTTTCCATCCAAGCTCGCCTTTCGTTTTCGATGCATTCGACGAAATTCTGGCAAATCGACAACCGCGACTCTTTTTACTCGGCTGTGAATGTCTTCGGAACGAGTTTAGCAAACAACTTCCGCATCTTCAAATCATAGTGTAACACTGGCACACCGTTTCCTTGTTTATGTCTAGTTGTGTTTACTGTGACTGATATCTCTTGTCTTCCGTCGTCTTTCACGGATTCACGACCGGTTTTAAATCGCGCTGCCCACTCGTAACACGTATTTGTGCTAGACACTCATTGCCGTAAACATTTTTCAATTTAGGTAAAATTTCTGACGGTTTTCCTTCTGATTTTACTAAGAATATGATAGCAATTCATTGGCTCCATTTTATTATCGTACATTTTACCGACTTGCAATCACTACACAGTCAACTTTGAAACTGTCTACAACATGTAAAACTCGTCCTATGACGTTGTACCATTACAGACATGCACGCAAACTGTACTCAGTCATAACGAAGTCGTCAGCGTTCGCCTATGGTGTTCTTCGCAAGAATTCTCGTTATTTGATTACCACACCTCGTATAAATCTTATGGGTGCGACATAATATGTTCTCGTAATACAAAGAATTCAAATAAATTTTACCTCAAAGTAGCCCTTGGAAATTATGATTATGTCTTAGCTTGTTACTAATTTTAATAGGAATTTTGTTGGTTATGAGATGAGATATTTGATTGAAATGACAAATGTCAAAATAATAAAACGAACATTTTTAAGTGAATGAAATATGTTTATTTCCAACAAACAAGCAAAATTTTATAAAAATTGTTCAAAGTGTCCACCACCTTGTTCGAAACATTTCTCACATCTTCTTCTAATGGAGGAAAAAGTGTTTTGTAGTATCGCATTGTCAATTCCATTAATTCTTTCAGCAATTCTGATTTGAAGGCCTGCAAGATCAGGTATCTGTACTTGATAAATTGAGTTCTTTAAGAATGGCCATAAAAAGAAATCACATGGGGTAATGTCACAAGATCTTGGTGAAAATTCATGTTCAGTGTTTAAACTTATCAACCGATTTTGAAAAAATTGCTGCAGAATATTAATTGTTTCACCTGCTGTGTGTGCTCTAGCTCCGTCTTGTTGAAAGTAACCCTGTGTTATTTCTTCGTCGTCAAGCTGTTCGATAAATGGCATAATAATTTCTTGTCGATACCTTTCTCCTGTTAACGTTCCGTTAAAAAAAATAGGGCCAATAATTCTCCTTCGACTAATCGCACACCATACACCAATTTTTTGCGGATGAAGTGCGGTTTCAACAAAAAAATTATGTGGTTTCTCATTAGTCCACATCCTCATATTTTGTGAGTTCACATATCCATTCAGATAAAACCATGACTCATCAGAAAAAAAGGTTTTGTCAAGAAGGTCATTATCAAAATTATTTAAGAACCACTGACTAAACGTTATTCTTCTGGGATAGTCGATTTCCTTGATTTCTTGATAACAGGTCATGTGATATGGAAATAAATGTAAGTCCTTTTTCAAAATTGTATGACATGTGCCAATTGACACACCCACTTGTTGTGATAATGCTCGTACGGAAGTTCTTGGTGCATTATTTATAATTTCTCTTACATTATTAACTAGTTCTTCTGTACGCTTTTTCGCCCGACCTGCGCCTTCTTTCTGTTTAACACTCCCTGTTTCTCTGAAAACCATAACGGAATGTGTCACTGTGTGCCGAAAACTGTCATAATCAAAGATGACGTTAGGGAACTCATTTCTAAATTCTTCTAAACAATCTTGAAGAGAATACTGCCATTGTCCGTCAATCTTACGTCCGTTTCGAAAATAAGATTCTAGCATGAATGATTTGTGTTGTATAGTAAAAACCATGTTAAATCAATTTTAAATTACAAAGCAACTTTTGTCAACTATGCATCTGTCTAATTGACAACTAATGCAAATTTAAATTATTAATAATCATACGTTTTTAAAGGAATGGCCTACTAGAGGCAAAGCTTATTTGAACGCTTTTTACTTTCGAACATAAACTGAAAGGGGTTAAATATCCTATATACGATGAAATTGTCCATTTGTTAATCAGTGTTAAATAAATACGTTTAGTGATTTTTTAACATCGTGGACAAAAAATTCCGAACACCCAAGTAAATGTCTGTTAGTAAACTGGCAAACGAAAAAACTGTCCGACTCATTTTTTTGCATTGTGAAATATAGCATATGAATTGTATACTGAATATACAAAAATAGATTATAGGATCGATATATTTTTTAAAGAGCTAACTTGTTATCAAACTCTAATATAAATACCTACTATGTATTTATCTAGTGAATGTTTGTATACAAGTTATCTATACGTTAGTTTTGTTTAACGCTTAACCGAGTTTCATAGATTCATTCGTAATAAAATAAAGAAAGTCGTTACGTATACCGGTTGTTAAGAAAATAATGTAACATATTTAAGGAGGTAGTAGTATGAACCAAAATAAACAAAAAAGTCTTAATGAGGATGGGTCCGCAAAGTAACGGTTTCGGAGATAAGGAAGTTTCTTTTTTGAAACATTGATTATTTATTATACCGTGTGTAAACGAGGTAAGAAAACGACACTGCTGCGCAAGACGCGTCCCTGCCGGTTTACTTCTCCAATATGTTTATTGAATGTATAGTGTAGCATTTGATCGGATAAGCATGTCAGCATAAGGATAGGCCAGATGTAGGTGTGGTATACACATACGTATGATGGGATAAGCAATGGTACGCCAGAAGTAGGTGAGTTATACGCATACGTATGATTGGATAAGCAATGATACGTCAGGAGTAGGTGTGGTATATACATACGTATTGCGTATGTGTATACGCAACATATTTCAAAGATGAGAGGTCTTACACCGCAGATAATAATGATAAAAATGCACAAATGCTGTACAATAATAATATTCAGAGAAAACACGCATAATTCCACCAAGACGAACGAATAGCACAAACCTGTGTTTGCATACATAATTAAATTCCGGTGATGTACAAACGCTATATCAAGGAAAATATAAACAAATGAAAAAAAATTAAAACTATCCTAACGTATAGCAAGCTCCAATTAAGTTGGCGCGAGGAGGGATAAGTTCGCGCAGGATTAGAAGTAGTGGGGAGATTTGTATTTGGGTTTACATCAAATGTCAGATAATTCTAACCTCTAAGCGTGTATCACTTTATGATCCCCTATGTTCTGTCAAACGTCAATGACAAATGTATTCTGACAATTACTTGAGTAGTGGGGGTGGACGTTTTTAAAAACGGCTTCTGCGCACCCCCTCCTCGCGCCAACTTAATTGGCGCTTGCTATAACTAAATAAAATGCTGCACTTGAAGAGAAAATTAAAAATATTCTGAGAAAGTTAAATAATTTTTTCTGGTTATGTATGCTTTGCCATTACAATCGATGTTCTACGTATAATTACTCAGCACATCTATCGTCAAGATCGTCAGACTGAGCAAAGACACGCCTGGCGCCTGGTACTATAACCGTCCCTTCTCTCTTATCTAGTGTACTGGTGAGGTTATCGTTTACCTCCCCGCCGTTCTCTCACCCCAGTTCCACACGGTATACAAACAAACAAAGGAAGCCTCCAGCAAAAACAAAACACAAAGTTGCATAAGATGTTCGAAGTGTCCTCCTTCCTTTTCCAAGTAGGCACGACATCTTAGTCTGAAGGATGTTCGAACTCTTTCTAAAACCCCCTCATTGGTTCGGATTTGTTGGCATTTTTTATTAATTCGTAGCTGTAGCTCCCTAGAGGCTATATACAAGAGTACCATAGAAGACCAATGTTTTCAAATATCCCGAAGACAAAAATCTAGAGGGTTTAAATCAGGCGATCTTAACAGCCATAAAACAGATCCGCACCTTGCTACCCATCCACGTCGAAAAGTTTGATGTAAATGCTCTCTAACGGCAATCGAAAAATGAGCTGGACCACCATCATGCTGAAATCACATTTGTTGCCTTTGATCCAGAGGAATGTCGTTCAAACGATTACACATCGTGTTCTGCAGAAACTTTAGGTAAGTAGCGCTTCCTAATCGGTTTGGTAAAACAACAGGATCTAGAAACATGTCGCCTACAATACCCATCTAAATGTTTAATGAACAACGTGTCTAATGTTCAGAGTCCATTACAGCACTATACTCTGTACTACTAGTATCAACATTTACAAATATCAGTAATTCCTCTCTGTTATCTTCAATTTCATCTACCTGACACATTTCTTACTCAAATGAAATATACAGGCTGTTCTTGAAATAAAGAGACAACGTATGAAAAATGAAAAGATGTAATTGTATAGGATATAAATCCAAAATATTTTCCAAAAATACACTCTCATAAGCGAGAAAAAAATGACAAAGATATTTAAAAAATATTTGTCACGCCACTGTGCGACGACTATATTCTAAAGGGCATCGAAGACGATATTTAAAGCTAATAACAAAACGAGTAATTTACAGTGTTACAGTTTTTATAACATCGACATCTGTTACGTATGTAAACATACGCTGTAGCGTATATGTGTGTGTAAGTTCAATAGATAAGACATAAGGCGGCACATAATACAATTTTCAAGGGGTTTTTAATTTTGGGGTCGTGTCGTAATTGAGAATATTTTGGCTTTATATTCTATATAATTACATCTTTCCATTTTTCATATTACTTACTTTCATACAATAACTTGACAAATATATTCAAGCAGCTTGAGAAAACGATGAATATGCCATAATATAGATTAAAGATTTCACCAACTAAGGGACTCATATTTATACAGAGAACGCCACAATTTCTATTGTGAGAGAAAAGTCTCCCGTGTTGTTACCACAGCCCTATCTGTTGTTCGTCCGTTAGCGGATAATAGCGTAATCACTAAACCTGGACAAACGAAAGAATATATGATGCGACATTATTGTATCTGACTTGTATACATGTAACAATTTAGATAAATATACAACGCTAGTTGTGTATAGTGACAAAAAAGGGGTTACAAGGTGTATGTGAGTAATGCCTTCATACAAAAAATCGCGGTCCAATACTCACGTAGTAACGAGAAAATGATTTTTCTTTATTCGAATCCGGCCCTGTCGTAGGTAAATATATGGGCGGCAATACGGGCTTTCATCTTTAATTGATCAGTAATTCTTTTTACCGATTAATTATATTGTTTTTACGGTATTTGTCCTTATACCACCACAAATTTAAAGACAAAAAAATTATATGTAATTAATTTCATACAAATAATTAAAAACCAAGTATCTATCCCATAGGACACGCTACATAAAGCTTTTTATGTTACGATTTTTGTTTCATTATAAACATAATCATTTTACTTTTAAAAGAAGTCTAACGTCCAAACTATTTAGTTTTAATTACAATCACATTTTAATTAATACCGCACATAGGTTTGTCGACAAATTCGACGTAAAGGCGCCATATGTGCGGCCGAGAATGTTTTGGTAGAAAACAATAACATTCACTATCTATCAATTGGACCTTATTCTTGAAAGAATGTTATCGACTCTTTTTACAGGTTAATGAACTAGAATAACAACTATATTTCGATAAATATAGAATAAATAAAGATATAGACCGACTTTAACTACATTTTGGCCCTAAAAATTTGGAAGTTTTCGATGAACTTCAAAGAAATTTCTTTTTTGATTTTCAGTTAGACATTTATACGTATTCTTCGGATTCACATAGCTGGGGCACTTTTCAGAGGTAACCCTGTACATTTTTTCTCGCAAATAAAATTTCTGTAAAATACTGCTCTGTTGTGTTGTCATATATTGATATACCGACTCGTAATCTAGGACACTGTAGAACCATCCAATTCAGATTACGTGTCCGAATATTAATATGTCACAACACAATAGAAGCATTCAATTTAATAGCAATATTTTATAGAAATTTTATTTGTGAGAAAAATATTTTTTCATTAAAGTTGTTACATGTACAACAAGTAACATACATTATGTTGTTTTAGTAATCACACAACCGTCATGTTTTGTTCTGAAGCAGCAAAAAACTTTTGGGAGCCAGCGCTAAATTTAAAGCAAAAAAAGAATCAATATAAAATGAACTAACATTCTAAGTAGTTAAGCACGACAATCAACTTAAGTGTTTAAATAAATAATCGGTATTAATAATAAAAAGAAGAATCATTTTTCTTAAAATTAATTAAATGGTGCTTAAGTAAATACATAAACAGTTAACAATATAATTATTGTCTCATGCTTTTTTGTTTGCGGCTTTATTTGCAAGTATTTCTTTCCAAAAAAATTTAATTTATATTTGAAGTGTTTGTAAATACATTGTTATTTACTTGGATAACTAACAAACATTTAGTGTGCCTACACTTATGATTCACAATGTATACAAGGGCGGGTTGACTTATTCGGGCGATCACGCCGTGAAAATACACATTACATTTTGACAACTAATGCCTTATCGGTTTACTGTTAGTGTTTGAAAAGTTTGTGACAAATCATATTTTGTAGGCATTTTTTTTTAAATTTTAACCTGCTACTAAGTGTAAATGTATAATTTTGAACATCGTCTAGTGATTAAGGATCTTTTAAAAAAAGGTACGTCCTTTACAGAAATCCATAATGATATGCGAGATACACTGGGTAAGGATTGTCCTTCGTATACAACTGTCAGAAAATGAGGAAATGAATTTAAGCGTGGCAGGAGCAGCTTAGATGGTGATCCCCGCAGTGGACGGCCAAAAGCGGCTATAAGTACATAAATGGTGAATAAAGACCATGATTTGTTGCTAAGTGACGAAACGATTGAAAGCGTTAGAAATAGCAGAGGGAGTGATTATTTCAAAGGAACTGGTGCTTTATATTTTGCACGAAGAACTTGATATGAAAAATCTTTCGGCAAGATGCCGCGTTGGCTGCAAAAAAAGAATCGAAGAATTAAGGTTCGAATTAGTATCGCATCCCACATATTCGCCAGACCTAGCACCATTTGACTTTCATCTACTGCCTAAATAAAAAGATTGTCTCGGAGGCAATAAATTCTGCACAAATGAGCAGCTAACTTCAAAAGTGGATTCCCTAAACAAAGAGATTTTCTCGTAGGCTAAAAATTCTGCACAAATGAACAGCTAACTTCAACAGTGGACGATTATTTTACAAGGTCATCTACTCCCTAAATAAAAAGATTTTCTCGGAGGCAACAAATTCTACACAAAGAAACAGCTAACTTCAATAGTGGCAGTGGCGGCTTTTGAGTTATGAAAGAAGGTGGGCACAAAAAAACTTTCCCTTTTTTTGTACATAAAATCCATTCTCCTATTTTTCATGCTGGAAAGATGTCTATGACTTTGTTATGAATATCCGGGATAGACTGGATGAACTTCTTTTCTATTGATAGGACCGCCAATGCGTTCAGTCGATCTTCTAACACTGTGCTTCTCAGAGAAGTTTGAATGCGTTGGAGGGTGGAAAAATATCGTTCACATTCTGCTGTCGACATGGGCGTTGTACAAATAATATCCAACAGTTTGTATGTTTCCGTCAAAACCTTTTTTAGGTTGTTGTCTGTTATAAACACTAAAAGTGGCAAAGCACCACCTACGTTACACATGTCACCGCTCATAAATTACTGAAAGTTCACTTTTCAATTTTACACGATAAGATTTCACAGTTTCATCATATTTTTTTTGTGGAAACGAATGACTATCAGTTTTAAAATTTTGAGAATCAAATAATTTTTCTGCACATAAGTGATTCCTAAAATCAAATCGGTTGCTAATTTGGCTTAAATTAGTGTCACATACTTCCTTTTCAATAACAGCTCTGTTATCTCCAGCTATCGTTTTTTGTCTTTTCCTTGCAGGTTCTTCATTATTGCGTTTTTGATCGTCATCGTCAGTAGAATTTCTTAAATTTCTAATGTGAATAATTTGCTGTTGGAATTATTCAATTGCCTTTTGCAGTTGAGCACTGTCAATTCCCCGCATTGAGTCTGATTAAAACTGTTGAGTCTGATTTCAACATGTGACATGATGAAATGAAATATTTTCAACCAGTATAGAAATTCCGGGCAATTTAAATGTATCAGTAAACCACTTGCTTCACTAATAGTAACTGAAACAATCCCATCTTCGTAAATAATTTTGTCTAAACATTCTTTGAAAGAATCCTGGTGTTCAAATAATGTATTCACAGTTCTACTTTTCAAAATCCAGCGTGTAGGAGCTGCGTGTGGTAATCTACGTTTGACTATTTCATCAAGAATTACCGTTCGTTTTGGCGATCGAGAAAAAAAACATAAAAATGACTGCAAATTTGCAAAGAAAATTTTTACATATTTATTGCACTGTGCCGCTCTTTCAATAATTAAATTAAATTAATGCGCGTAATAGTGAATATAATGTGCATGTGGAAATGTTCTTTTGGTAATAGCTTGGACACCATTTGTCTTACCACTCATCACGGACATCGTAACTTTGAGCGATTAGTTTATTGTTATCAGACCCAGAAGGAGAATTTAAAATAGTTTGCACAATACATCAGCATTATATCCACCCGGCTTAAAAAATACCAAAAGCGTTAAAAAATTTGTTCATTAAACACGTATCGAATAATAACAACCAACTATTTGCTGATTATTAGAGGTGTCTGTAGTTTCATCGACCACCAAAGCAATGAAATTTGCAGATTTAATTTCTTTTAATATTCCCTGCTTGTAAATTTGCCACATTGCATCTAGCAATTCGTCCTGAATAGCTTTTGAGGCGCCATTAAATATGAACCTATGTTTTGTAAGCACATCGTCTAATTCAGCTGTAAAGTTAATAAAGCCTACATAAATACCTGAATTTTCCGACGTCAATGTCTCATCATGGCCTCGTAACGCTAATTCAAAAGTTCCGCAAAATTTTATACACATAATTAACCGGCGCAAAATATGACGTTTTTTTCCACATCTTCGTTGTACTTAATTATGTCGCAAATAAGCGCTGTCTAACGGTTCACGTATGTCCACTTTGCCTAGAACACTAAAATCCACGCATGCACGCATGAGAAACAGAATTTTCGTGTTTCTTTGCCATTTCTGCGATATGCTTTAAATCATTCAACCCTTGTTTATTCCACGCACTAACCTCTTTCTTAAAAATTAAGCAGATAAAACAAAATAATTTATTTGTTAGTGAGCATCTGCAAATCCATTCATATTTTTCATATATATTTTTATTGAATACTCTATTGTAAGTTCGAGTTTTACTTGTTGAAGTGTAGTTTATTTGATGTTCAGGGATAGGCCTTCCTTTCTTCTTAATTAAAAGCTTTTCTTCAAATGATAGCGGGTTTTTTTAAAGATTTTGCACACTATTAACTTCCATCATTAATAGTAAACACGTGCAGTACGCGACGAAAACAATGCAATCACAATAAACGCAAGACGTTAAGTGGAGTCGAACGAGTTTGTGCCCCCAAAATGACGTATAAACGCACATGGCGAAGATAAGCGGAACCGGCCGATTCATATTCGGAATAGGTACATCTGAAATCTTGCACCGGAACATAGTTTTGAGCGTTGATGCGCTAGTGTCTGTGGTGCGGAAGGAAACTTTGATACCATCGTTATAAAAATACGTAAAATAATAAATAATAATAAAATACAATAATGCACTGAATTACATGCGAATTTCTTTGTGTGTTTATCTTAGTGATTGAGTGGGCACGTGCCCTTTAGTACCAGCCGCCACTGAATAGTGGACGAATATTTTGCAGGCTTAGAAGAAAGCAGTTTGAACGCGGATGGACCAACTTTGTCGAATTAAGTTATATAGTAAAATCAAGTTTGTTTATTTAAATTATTCCTTTGTTTCTGCACGATCACGCGAATTAATTAACCCGCCCTCGTATTCCGAAATTCCACAATGTCTGAGACAGTAGTATATGCTTAATGTGGATCAGCTAATATTAATCCATTTTTATTTAATTATCAGTATATTGCAATAAATTAATACCTTTTGTAATAATAATAATAATAATAATAATACAAACAGCTACATTTCTTTGTTTATTTAAATAGATATACATACATATTGCGACTACCACTATTAACGCTGTAGAAATAAAAAAGATTAGCGATATTTGCGCTCATATACGTTCATGTATATAAAATACGTTGCACTATGATCAATTTTCTCATTAGGTAGCCTCGAACGTCATTACATATACGTATATATAAGCACATCCATACATTTATATACACGGTTATTCAGCATATACACACATAGATTTTCATAGTGTTTATTTTTGTTTTTGTTGGAAGTATTCGAGTTACTTAAATTTACTTTAGTTATTATATTCATATCGTGAGCGTTACCACTACACATTTGCAATGCTTAAAAGGAATTCAAAGCGCAGAAGTAGAAATCATGGAAAAATTAAAAGTATGTATTTTTTTATATCTTTGCCTATATCCTTTATAGTTAGCTAATTGCCTTTAAACTTCTATAATACTAAATTAAAGAAAACAAGAAATTCTGTTATATTTGGATAATTGTGTTTAATTTATTTGCACACCTGTGGGCATATTTTTGTGTTAATAATGAATTAATGAAGATAAAACAAATTTTCAATATTATAGTTAGATATTTGTGCTAAGATTTCTTGTACAAATTTTGAATACAATAGACTGTTGTGTTTAAATTTACATACGGCCTCCAAAAAATATTTATTTGAGTGCCGTTAAAAAATAATAAGAATTTTATTATATTAACAATCAAATTTCAAATCAATTTGTGTTTAATCTCTTGATTAGTTTTCTCGATGTTACAATAATTAATAATTAATAAATAAATAAATCTTTCATTTTGCCTACTATTTATCAATCAACTTTTATACTAGTTTCCAGTTTCTTTGGGCGTTTAGATCTTGATAATTTTGAATTATTCATAATAAATAAAAACTAATAAAATAAAGACTTATTTTTAATTCTTTCATAGCCTGTCGTAACGTATTTCACTAGATTTTTTCACTAGATAGTGCTTGATAGTATATTAAAACATAAGTTTCATAAGGACCATTTGGTCGCACGAGTTCAGTTTAGAAAATGAGTTTTCTAAAGAACGAGTTTTTTATACTATTTTTTCTATTTTGCATTTGTTAGATTTATAAATTGAAATTATTTAATTTGAGAGTTCTGAGTCTTATTTTCATATAAAGTCACAATTGATACTTGACATTTTCAAATTTAAATGTTTTGCTATCCGCGAAATATTATTTATTAATTTTCGTTAATATTACCTAATATTTTATTTAAATATATAAACATAATTGACATAGAAACTAATATATCTTGTTGTCAATGGTATATAATATACGTTGTTTGTGTAGCAATATTCTTTTCTAGGTATATCGTTTCTGACAGATGTACTTAAATTCTTAAAATCTAAATTTATTTGTATTCGAACAACGCGAATACTGAAAAATTTTAAAAAAACGTATCCGAAATTAAGCTTATTTCGATACGGTTTTGGGTTTCATAATGAGTTGATTACGAACGCAAAATAGAAAATAAGTATATTAAAAAAATAGTATTTTTTTAAGAGAAAATGAGAAATTTTAAAATTTAAGGAAATTTTATGGCACTTGGTGACGTCCGCGTATGTTTAAAATAAAATTCAATTTTTTTTAATTTAGTTGCCTATGATTGACTTGAATTAACTTGACATTTGACTCTTCATAATAAAATATTTGTTATTGTATTGTAAATATAATTACCGTATAATAAAATGTTTATTAATTGTCACCTTAAATTATCAGTATGACTATAGTCTATTTTTAAACTAAGAGGAGCGTTTTAAATTAATCGCGCCAAAATTACTATGCGTGATTGGTTGCTTCAGAGGTAGGATTACGTTATGCAAAAGTTGCGGTCACCCATCCACGTACCGACCCCGGCCGATGATGTTTGACTTCGATGATTGGACGAGAACCGGTCTTTTCAGCGTGCTATGGCCGTTGCCAATTAATTTTATTTCCACTGGTAATATTAACTAAACTTTCAAACAATTTTATATATTGATTTGGTAACTTTTACAGTGTAAATGTGGCTTTTCCATTTACTCCTCTTAGTTTAAAAATAGACTATAATAACTTATAGATGTAGCGTGACCAACTTAAAACTGAATGCTTTAATTATTTATTAAAGCACTCATTTTGAATGCTTTAATAGGTCTCTTAGCAACGCTAATTGCGAAATAGTATATTAAAACATAAGTTTCACAAGGCACCATTTTGTCGCACGCGTTTTATAAACAACGAGTGCGACAAAAGGCCTTATGAAACGAGTTTTGTATACTATTTTTTCTATTTTGCATTTTTTACATTAATAAATTACAATTATTTAATTTAAAAGTTTAGAATTTTATTTTTATTTACTGTATGCAGTTGGTCACATTGATGCTTGCCATTTTTAAATTTAAATACATATTGTTATCTCCGAGATATTATTTATTAATTTTCGTTAGCATTACTTGATATTTTATTTAAAAATATAACATTAATGACGTAGAAATTAATATATTTGGTACTCCACCCCAGATACGTGACAAAACAATTAAGAATTTATTACCAAAAAAGTCAGGCGTTGCATATGAAAAATTATAATATAATTTTGAAATTTTTTGCGTAGAAAATAAGTTTCTATTGTCAATTTTATACAATATACGTTCCAAAAAAGGTTTAAGTATATCAATACGTTAAGCACGTATTACGCATTTGTTACAAATGAAACGGACATGCAATATACATATCTGTAACTGTACACATGGACAATACACCTCATATTTTCAGCATTTACTTCTGCTTAAGACACGTGTTTCTGCCATCTACTATTAGGCGTCATCAGTTAAGCTAGTGAAGTAATTAAAGCTTAAATCGCCTATAAGGTATAGCAAATTTTGTCCTATCAGGTAGCACCATATAATATAGTGACATCTGACGGACGAAAGAGACTATGCCGAAAATGGCAACCCTTCCCTTGACCGGCTATGCCGGTACAGAAGGGAAGAAAGTACAACATTTCGACCAGTATATTTTTGGGGAAATATTTTTAAAGTGGGATTGTTAAATTTATTTAATGGAATATTAGCCGCCATAAAAGTTTCACAGAGTTCTTTGTTAAAATTGTCAGATTCCAACGGTTTCAATTTCTGTGCATGTGTTTGCGATCCTAAGTGATGTACGTGCGATTTCATAGAATTTAATAACAATATTTTACAGATTTTGCAATAAATTTCGGAATCACTGACAATGGACATACAATCAGTATGACCGTCAATCCAACTCGCCATTGTTTTACGATGCCGTTCTCGACGTTCTTCCATATCATATCTGAAAAAGTAACTTAAACAATGCTCTAGATCTAAATAAAAGAAAACTAAAAATGTATGCCTAAGTTATTGAAACTAAACGAAATTCAATGCACACTTACATCGAAATAATTGGGAGAAGTAGATTCAATCAAACGATATTAAACAGGATCTATCACAAAAATTACGATGTAATTAACAGTTAAAACTATGAAAACAAGGAACTAACTCACAGCACTATTTATCTTACGAAATATAATCTAAATAGACTAAATTATTAAAACTCCACACGTTTCTATCTGCGCCCATGAAAACAGAAATTTAACTTTAAATATCTAACAAAAAACGTCGCAATTCTCGATGAAAACAGATGTGCGCGCTAGCCAGATCAATAGTGCATTCAATAACCGTGATGTATTTACAGATGTTGTAGACTATTTATATCGTCCGTCGTAATGACGACGTCATTTCAACCCGATGTGTTCGGCCGATAACTAAAATAGCAATTTTGACTACTAAATTGGTCAAAATGGTCAAAAAAAAAATTTTAAAAAACAAGTTTATTTTTATAGGAATAAAACGTACCTGTTTGGTAACAAAGAAAAATGCAAACATCTAAATTCACAAATACTATAATTTCATTTTCTAATTAATATATAGCCCCTTCCTTGTGTACCGACAATTATAATAGAATTGTTTTAAATGTTATTGTATCTTAGGTCAATGTATTTTTCTTAAACTTGGTCTATAATATTTAATAGGTATTTTTTTCGTCTCTTAAACATGTCATAAATTTTTGTTAATATTGTCCAGGTCAAAGTCGAAACTACTTACAATTAGTCACGTTTCTTAATTACGATATAGGATATTTATAACTTATTTGATAGTTGTATTTATTTCTAATATATCTTTCCAAGGAATATTACTTTATTTCTTTAAACCATCAAGATGAATTCCTACATTTTAATATCTTTATGAAAATTTCTTTTTATGTAGGTAATTGAGGTACATGTTTAAAGTTTTTGTACTACATCTTAAACTTATATGGAAATATTTAATTAATTTTGTTTCTTTCTGCGAATAAGTTAAATATTTTCGCTTTCTTTATCTAAATTTTCTTACTTATATTAGTATGTTTTACTGAGGTTACATATTTATTATAATTATCTATAACTAACATTAACGATAGATACGAATTAGAAAATTTTAATAATATTATATTGATTTGACGCAAAACAGGACAAACCGTATATCTTATCGAAAATCGCACATACCTACTAACAAAGATATTTTCTTTGTTTTTTTTTTTAATCTTCATACTTATAATCATTGTTTGTTATCCAATAAATATATTCTATGCCAGATTTTAAATAAATTAGTAAATTTGATTTCTCGTAAATTTTGAAATTGTAAAAGAAAATGATAAATCTGTTTAAGTACCATTAATCTTTTATTGCGTTGTGATTGATAAACTCGAAACGGGATACGTTGAATGTGTTTTCTATTGAGTAATTGATATTTTGCAAAAAACAAACTTCAGATAAATCAAATTTGTTTTTATATTTTTTTTTTATTTCGAGAGCGTGCAAATTATTTTTTTTATTGCAAAATTATTATTTATTACTTGGGTACGGCGGTTAGGGCTACATGACGTCAGTGCCAGGGGCGGAGCGAGAACATCATAAATCCCGATTTAACATTTTTCACATGGGAATCAAAATACATATAGAGAAACAAGTATTGGTACGTATAGCAAACGCCAATTAAGTTGGCGCGAGGAGGGGTAAGTTCGCGCAGGATTAGAAGTAGTGGGGAGATTTGTATTTGGTTTTACATCAAATGTCAGATAATTCTAACCTCTGAGCGTATATCACTTTATGATCCCCTAGCAAATACATTGTGTTCCGTCAAACGTCAATGACAAATGTATTCTGACAATTACTTGAGTAGTGGGGGTGGACGTTTTTAAAAACGGCTTCTGCGCACCCCCTCCTCGCGCCAACTTAATTGGCGCTTGCTATACTTGTTAAGAGTAAATACATGTTCTCCAGAAGGGTTGCAGTGTTCATAAAACATATCACACATCCTGATTGTTCACCGTTTATATCTAGAGTTCAAATAATACGAGGGATGTCTTTTATGTTTTGCATACTGGGACATAGAGGGCGCCACTAATCAAATATCAGTACTAAAAATTAACCTCCATCTTTAGTTAACTGAAATCTAAAGTTTCAGTGCGATACGTGTAGTGTTGTAACTACAGCGAACTGTCATGTTGACAGGATTAGTCACTTAGGGAAATGTCGATGCTGTACGCAAGCTCATCAACGAAGATCGACATGTGACATATCGTTAAATTAAAGTTCGATATAGCAATCTTCTCTGGATATCGTTTTTTTAGCACTTTGTTCGCGTCTTCTTTTGAAATTACCTATGCTTCCAAACCTTGCTGCGGCCCTCTGTGCCACAGATTTGTTGGTATTTAAAATTGCAACAACTTCTCTTTATGTATACCCTTCACGAAGAAGAATAATCATTTGGGATACTTCTTCTGGTCTGCAATGGCGACTAGGTATATTTAATTAACTTAATGCAAACAAATTCACTAATTTTAGAAACAAAAAACCACGCTTAAATGACTTAAAAAGGTGTCAACAATTAGGTCTTTTTGTTGACATTTCATTTCCTAGCAGAGAATGTCTTGCTATTGTTAATTGTTTCATATCACACTATTTGAATTGTGTTTAATAAATAGAGATGGCATATTGATGCCACATACATAGCTGGAAATATTTCAGGCGTTATCGGGTTTGATGTCGGCAGCTAGCCGTGTGAATGAAAGGAACCTCGAATTGCAAATTAGTATGCAGTCGTGTCGTGTATAAGTATGCCACAATCGGTGAGCTCGACAATTTTCCGAATCCAAAATACAATGGATGTAGAATAAAATGCACAATGTGCAATAGATTTTGATGTGTCGTAGGAGAAGAGATTGCGAAATACACACTGTCTGAACGTTTTTCCGCTGAGAATTCGCGATTACGTTTTTTTTTTACATTTGACCTATCGACACTTTTTCGTAAATATTTCGAGAACCAAAGCAGATAGCGAACTCTAGTTTGTTTTATCGTAATCAGCCGGTCCGTTTACATTTAGGGTTGGCGTAAAAACGGAAAATCGGCACTCGCAATTTTTGGATTTTTAAATTTCATCGCCTGAGGTTCAAAAAAATCGCGAAAACTTCGAAACGCCATAACTCCCTTATTTCTCATTCGATCGCCGCGACTTTTGCGCCAAATTAAAGATCTCATCATGAGGATCAAAATGCGTATACAATATGCTACTCTATGGCCAACCGTTTGGCCGCCACGACCACGGGAATTTTCGCAAAATCGACATTTTCGATTAGGAAATTTACGATTTTCCTGGCATGACTCAAGACGTGGGCGTCCTGGTTTGGACCAGTCGATTCAGCGTGTCAAAACGCGTCGGGCATTATAGGATAGGCCATCTGGAGCCAACTGGTTTCGGAGTTACTGAGAAGCGTCGAAATAGAATATCATATTTCGGCGAAATTTCGCGATTTTGAAAAATTTTCAATCTCGAATTTCTATCCAAAATCCACCCTAAGGTTTTCGGGGGCGCTAAATAAGACTGTCTGAACGTTTTTCCGCTGAGAATTCGCGATTTCGTTTTTTTACTTTTGACCTGTCGACACTTTTTCGTAAATATTTCAAAGCAGATAGCGAACTCTAGTTTATTGTACATCTTCTGCTCGCAAAGATATTGAAAAAAGAATTGAAAGATAGAAAACTATGGTTATGCGTGGATGAAACGACGGATCGAAAAAGCAATCAGTGGTTAATGTTATGGTACGTACAATAGAACCTCATCAACTGTCACCTGCTATGTTACTTGTTTCCAGACGAGTGTACTGCCAATGATATTTTGAAGGTGGTGTTGAAGTCATTGGACAAAGTTGAAATTTCACAAAAGCAAATATTAATGTTTGTGAGTGACGGTGTCGCAAACATGCTGTCTTTAGGTCGATCTTTTGAAGAACATAGTGCCAACCTCGTACATGTAACGTGCAAAATCCACGCTTTGAATCTTATGGTACAAATGATTCGTGAATGTTATCCACGAATAAATAACACTGGCCTACAACCATTTTGGTGCTGGAGATTTTAGACCCGATTTTAAGTATGTCTTACATGGCGATATCAAAAATGTTACCCGTTTTCTTCTGTCAGCTCTAGTTCCCGAGAAAAAAAAAACAATTCACGAAAAAATATATAACGTGTGTATAAATTGTCGCAAAAGCTACACGCAGCGACGTTCTTCGTTTGGTTCTGAATAAAAAATCTTATTGTTAAAATGTCGTATCATGCTTCGTTTGTTTTCACGGGGTTCTTGAAGTTCAGACTTTTAGTGCGTAACTAACCTTTTCTCTTCGATATTTGTTAATAGAGATAGATGCAATTTAGTTTAAAGAAAAAATTTTTACTAGTATTATTTCGTAAACGTTTTCTTTTTGATTTAAAAGCTTGTTTTAAACATTTATTCATTAACGTACTTCCACGAAAAACACATTTGGCAACGTTGTAGAACAATAAGTTTGTATTTCAAAGTGAGTTCAATCAAAATCATTACTGTCAAATTTTGACATTTACGAATTTACGAAGCATGATACGACATTTTAACATTAAGATTTTTTTATTCAGAACCTAACGAAGAATGTCGCTACGTGTAGCTTTTGCGACAATTTATACACACCTTGTATATTTTATTGACATTAAACATCAAGAAATTGTCTTTTGAGTGATTTTCTAGAATGAAACTGACTCGGGCAATCTCGCATGATTCCCCAGTAATAGTCAGCCATCATATGACTGTCCCACCTTCCTTGGTATCTATTCTCCATTGTTTTTAGGTCTTGGTGGAAACGTTCCCCTTGTTCTTCGCTTAGATCTCCTAAATTGTGTTGGAAATGATGTAGATGACTATTGAGATAGTGTAATTTTATACTCATATTACAGCCTAAATCTTTGAATCGCACCAGCATTTCCTCTACTAGTTCTACATAGTTGTCAGCTTTATGATTTCCGAGGAAATTTTGTGCAACTGCTGCAAAAGATTGCCAGGCAAGCCTCTCCACATCATTCATACAAGTCTCAAAATTAGTTGTGTCTTTCATCAATTTACGTATTTGAGGTCCATCAAAGATACCTGCTTTTAGTTTTTCAGTACTTAAACCAGGAAATTTGTGAGAAATAAACTGGAAACATTGACCATTTCTATCGAGAGCTTTAACAAATTGCTTCATTAGCCCTAATTTTATATGCAACGGCGGAAGAATGATTTTTTTCTCTTGAAACTAAGGGTTCATTTATAACATTTCTTTCCCCAACAACAAGAACCTCTCTCACAGGCCAATTTTTTGCAGTCCAATGACGTGATTTAACTCGACTGTCTCAGAGACAAATAAAACATGGGTATTTAGTATAACCACTCTGTTGACCCAATAAAAAATTATCCATCTTCAAGTCGACGCAGATCACCCAGTTATGTTCAATATATTTTATTTTTTGTAAAAGATTTGAAATTACCTCATATTCTTCTTTTACACATGTTGAGGGAGCAATTGGAACGGGAGCATATTTATTTCCATTATGTAGAAGAACTGCTTTTAGACTTCGTTTACTACTGTCAATAAAGAGACGCCATTCATTGGGCTGATAGATCGTTAAACCCATGAAAGCCAGCAAACCACTCACATTACAGCAATACACAAAATTTTCATCAGATGAAAAAAACTTCAATAACTTTCCCTCTCTCGTGCGATATGTAGACACTCGAACATCTGAGGAAAGACAATTTTTTTCTTTTAATCTTGACGCTAGTAACTCAGCACGTTCCTTCGAAAGATCTAAGTCTCTGATGAGGTCACTAAGCTCATTCTGCGAAAATGGCTTAGGATCTGATGTTTTTCCGCAGTATTGAAAGTCATCATCTACTTGGGAAGAAATAGGTATTTCAGCTTCATCCTCCTGAGATTGCTGCACTACCTGGTGAAAAGTTGGTATTGGAACATTTTCTGAATGAGGAACAGCTCTTTGTACTGAAGAAATATTGGGGTATTTCCATTTATGGCGATTGTTTTTGTTGATGCCCACTATATTAATAATACAAAAGTAACAGTCGTCATAATGATTTTTTTGTTCTCGCCATATCATAGGCACTCCAAACTTCAAAGACTTACGTTTCCCTCTCTCCCATTGTCGCAAATGTTCAACGCATATTTTACAAACACTATAAGGCACCCACACTTTATCTTGGTGTAGAATTTCAATACCGAAGTAAGCAAAATACAAACGACGCACTGTGTTTGTAATCGATTTACGCTGATTTTTCAGTATGTATTCACCACAAACATAACAAAATATATCAGGATCGTTAACACAACGTCTGGACGTACTAGCCATAATGAAATAGTAACACAAACTTTATCGATGATATTGTAATAATGACTAGTTACGAACAAGACCATAACAAGACCGACAACAATTCACAATGAGGGTAGTAGGTAAACTAGAGCTGATGAGTTAAAATGACGTATGTCAATATACTGTACATTACCTACTTTATCGACTATTCAAACAAACAGAGATGCACCAAAAAAAAATTTTTTTGGAAGGCCTGTGTAGTTTAAAGCTAGTAAAATGGCAGTGTTTCTAAAGTCCCCGAAACGTACTCGACTATATCACAGACTGTGTGCCGAAATACCTGAACCAACAGAGCCGATAATTACGCGTTGGACAACATGGTTGAAGGCTACGTTTTACTATCATCAATATTTTGATAATGTAGGGAAGGTAGTTTTAAAATTCAATCTGACAGAAGCTGCAGGTATCAAGAAAAAACAGGAATTGTTTAAAGATCCTCAGGTTAAAACATATTTACAAACAATACACAACAATTACTTCGGACTAGCCGAGGGAATATGTTGAGCGAAGTACAGAAAACAGGTACCCGTTTACGGCATCGTGAATGATGACGAATCTTGAACTTACTCATACGAACCTGAAAATAAACGGCAGTCGTCTGTTTGGGTGTTCCAAGGTGAACAAACAGTTAAAAGACAACGTACAAAAGTCATCCGTTCTCGAAGGGTCATGTAGCAACAATTTCTATACAAGATCAAAGAACTGTTACTGCCGATTGGTTTACAACCATTTGTTTGCCGCAAGTAATCGCTGAGCTCCGAGAAACCAACCCACGACAACGAATCACCCCCACCAAAATAATGCAAGTTCGCACACAGCTCGCAAGACAATTTTTAACGCAACAAAACGTCGAATTGTTAGACCATCCTCTGTACACTCCCGACCTAAGTCCCAACGATTTCTTTACCTTTACGAAAATCATGGATGGACTGCGTGGTCAAAGGTTCTAGTCATCAGAAGAAGCAGTTGATATCTTGAAAAACGCAATCTTGACTGTACCAATAAACGAGTGGAATAACTGTTCTAGAGTGTATTCGAGCGTATACAAAAGTGCATAAATCTTCGTGGAGAATACTTCGAAAAACAATAAAGTTTTTAAAAGCTATCTACTGTTTCATCTCAGCTCTATAAGCAAAATATAAAAGACAACCCTCGTATTAATAAAGTGAAGATTTTAACTACTAGCCGAATCAATTTTGTTGCGTTAATTCATAAAATATCAGAGGAAAACCAAAGCTCATATTTTATAAAAATACTCGTGGTAAGGAAAAAATAGATTTTGTTTTGCAACTGAGTAAACTTGCAAAAGATCTATAGACATTTTAGAGATATTCGAGTTTTTATTGCGCAAATATTAGTATGTTTCAAACAAATAAATTTCTTTGTTCGCAAGTTCAATACACTACACTACATGTTATAATTACTGGTATATAGGAAATAAAGTGACATAACTCGCATAACGTATAATAATAGCATTACAGGTTTAGGAAATCACAAGGTCAATTAGCAAGTTTAGTATTCAGTTTCAAATATCGAGAAACAAAATATAATATTTTGTTTACACCTTATCTGAGTTGTGACACCTAAAACATTTGCTTATTAAGATTCAATTTCCATAACACTATTTACTAAATACAGTAATGCGCATAAATAAATGACAACCTACATGTATTTTTTATCTACATATTTTCATTATGTATTCTCCATTAATAAGATTATAACTTAGTGGCCGGTCGCATCAGGCCGAAATTATGACGGACCATATAAATAGTCTGTAACATCGCTAAGTACAACACGCAGTTATTGAATAGCACTATTCATTCGTTTAACCGCACATCTGTTTTTTGTCGTTGAATTGTGACGCAATTACTTCAACATTACAGATAAATTCCTTTCTTCATGGGCGTAGATAGAAACGGGATTAGTTTTTGTAATTTATTTTATTTATTACAAAAACTAATCCCGTTTCTATCTACGCCCATGAAGAAAGGAATTTATCTGTAATGTTGAAGTAATTGCGTCACAATTCAACGACAAAAACAGATGTGCGGTTAAACGAATGAATAGTGCTATTCAATAACTGCGTGTTATACTTAGCGATGTTATAGACTATTTATATGGTCCATCATAATTTCGGCATGTCTTGTCCGGTCCCTAATTATTATCGATCACAATTATCGACAGATGCAGACATTATAGATAAGAATGTTATGGAGAACGCCGTCTTTTAGAAATTCGGCAATCCAACAAAATATTAATAAAATTCTATTTAGTTAATTGACGAAGGAGATACTTGTTGAAACTTCATTATAACGCTAAGAAATAAGTAATTAAACTTCAAGTTTTAAAAATTCTTTTATTGTAAATACCACTACAATATTGTTTCGCCATACAATGGCTTCATCAGGTGGATGAAATACTGAATATGTACAATACAAGTTTGAAAATTTATTTGAAAATTATTGGGGAAATGGTGGTGGAAAAATTTTTACAATCTTAAATTTAGTAGAGGGGAGTTGTTTAAATCTAGTTGGTCATTTAAAGCTAATCCTAAACTATTGTATCTATTAATTTCTAAGTTTTCTAACAGGTTAAGTTTTTTACTTTTTTCTTGAATGTGTAAAATTTTGAAATCTATATTAAATCTACGATTGATATCTATACAATGACTTGCGAAAGTTGAATCTGTTTTCTTTTCTTTATGGCTTCTCTCGTGTTCTTTCATCCTAATTTTGAATGTCCTCCCCGTTTGTCCTATGTATACCCTATTACAATCTTCGCATGTTAACTTATATACACCAGAGTTTGATTCTTTGTCTAATTTATCTTTGTAGTTTTTAATAATATTCTGTATAGTATTGTCTGTTTTAAATGATATATGTTCGTTATTAAGTTTTTTAATGAAAGTACCAATTTTTTCCGAAATTTTTCCTAAGTAAGTGATTGAATTATAGGAATTAATTATCTTGTATTTTAATTTTGGATAAACTAAGGAAAGGGTTTTAGATTTTTGTTGGCTATTTAGGATGTTATTGACAATATTTATAGAGTAACCATTGTTTAATGCTATTGTGTATATTCTATTTAGTTCATGGTCGAAATTACTTTTACTCATAGGTACATGAATTAATCTATATACCATTGATTGGTATGCTGATAATTTGTGTGTTATAGGATGAAAAGAATTAGCGTGTATTGTGGTATCTGTATGAGTTGGTCAGATGTAGAATTTAAAACCGAAGAAATTAATCTTTTATCTAAAGGTTTCAAATACAACTTAACCCCTAACATTAATAATAAACACTTAGAAATTTTAGCAGTAGAAACAGATTTAGCTTTAAATAAGCAAAAGGATAACCAGGGAAATAAATATGCAGCTAAACATATTAATGAAAATTACCGTACTACTAAGCATTTTAATATTGAAAATAAAATAATTAAATCAATTAAACAGAAAGCGACTAGTAACAATATTATATTTACAAAAGCTGATAAAGGAAATACAGTTATAGCAATTCCGGAATCAAACTACATACATAAAGTTCATGAATTCCTCGATAATAATTCATTCATACAACTTAAATCTGATCCTACAAACAAATTTCAAAAACAGATTTAAAAAACTATATAAAAATCAGGTTCTCTTTTTAATAACACTCAAAATAGTATATTAAAAAACAAGTTTCATAAGGCACCATTTTGCCGCACAAGATCAGTTTAGAAAACGAGCGAGTTTTCTAAAGAGCGAGTGCGGCAAAAGGCCTTATGAAACGAGTTTTTTATACTATTTTTTCTATTTTGCGTTTTTTACATTAATAAATTGCTTACATTGGAATTATTTAATTTGAAAGTTCAGAGCTTAATTTTTATATAAAGCATGCAGTTGGTCACATTAATACTTGACATTTTCAAATTTAAATCTTGCTATCCGCGAAGTATATTATATTACATATTATTTATTATTTTTCGTTAACATTACTTGATATTTCATTTAAAAATATAAACATGAGTAACATAGAAACATATATATGTTGTTGTCAATTGTATACAACATACGTTGTTTGTGTAAAATACGGACATATATCATATCTGTCAAATGTACATAAATTCTTAAAATCAAATGACAGCAATGATATTTATTTCTGTGTTCGAACAACGCCAACATCGAAAAATGAAAAAAAGCGTATCGAAATGAAGCTCATTTCGATACTGTTTTGGGTTTCATAATGAGTTCATTTCGAACGCAAAATAGAAAAACGTATATTAACCACTATGAATCCCCTACCTCCCAAATTATACGGTTTAATTAAACTACATAAAGAAAATACACCTATACGACCAGTAGTATCGTACGTAAAAGCACCTTGTAGAAATGTGTCCAAACACTTAATAGATTTAATTCTTACACACACTAAATTCAAATCTAAGTTCTCCGTTAAAAATTCCCAGGAATTAATTAACAACATTTAAAACTTGCAATTACCAAACAAATGTAAACTCATTTCTTTTGATGTCTCGAATTTATTCACTAGTGTCCCACCCCAGGAGGTAATAGATTTAATTGCTTTACAATTAGAACGTAGAAACACGAACATTGTCACAAAGACCGAAATTTTACAGCTCTTAGAAACGTGCCTGGAACAAAATTATTTTCAATTTAAAAAGAAATTTTATAAACAAACAGAGGGTCTAGCAATGGGAAACCCTCTAAGCCCCTTATTAGCGGAAATTTTCATGAATAATTTAGAAACTATAATTAGTACATCCATTGTTTGGTAATTGTGTATATTGGTTTAGGTATGTTGATGACATATTAATTTGCTTTAACGGTTCAGATAGACAATTAAAAACTTTACATAATTATATCAACACTATTCACCCCAAAATAAATTTTACTGTAGAAACAGAAATAAATAAAAGCATTCATTTTCTAGATTTAACCATATCACACAGAACTAATAAACACTAGTTCGCTATATATGTACCATAAACCAACACATACAGATACCACAATACACGCTAATTCTTTTCATCCAATAACACACAAATTATCAGCATACCAATCAATGGTATATAGATTAATTCATGTACCTATGGGTAAAAGTAATTTCGACCTTGAACTAAATAGAATATACATACACAATAGCATTAAACAATGGTTACTCTATAAATATTGTCAATAACATCCTAAATAGCCAACAAAAATCTAAAAACCTTTCCTTAGTTTATCCAAAATTAAAATACAAGATAATTAATTCCTATAATTCAATCACTTACTTAGGAAAAATTTCGGAAAAAATTGGTACTTTTATTAAAAAACTTAATAACGAACATATATCATTTAAAACAGACAATACTATACAGAACATTATTAAAAACAACAAAGATAAATTAGACAAAGAATCAAACTCTGGTGTATATAAGTTAACATGCGAAGATTGTAATAAGGTATACATAGGACAAACGGGGAGGACATTCAAAATTAGGATGAAAGAACACGAGAGAAGCCATAAAGATAAGAAAACAGATTCAACTTTCGCAAGTCATTGTATAGATATCAATCATAGATTTAATATAGATTTTAAAATTTTACATATTCAAGAAAAAAGTAAAAGCTTAACCTGTTAGAAAACTTAGACATTAATAGATACAATAGTTTAGGATTAGCTTTAAATGACCAACTAGATTTAAACAACTCCCCTCTATAAATTTAAAATTGTAAAAATTTTTCCACCACTATTTCCTCAATAATTTTCACATAAATATTCAAACTTGTATTGTACATATTCAGTATTTCATCCACCTGATGAAGCCATTGTATGGCGAAACAATATTGTAGTGGTATTTACAATAAACGAATTTTTGAAACTATAATTTTAATTACTTATTTCTTAGCGTTAAAATTCTATTTTATTAAAACAAAAACAGTTTAAATAATTTGTTCCCATGCGATAAATATTTACAAAAAAAACACGTATAAATACAATAACGCAGGTGAAACGTTTAATTACAGATTACATAGGTAAACTTTTAACATAAAAATTATTGTCTATGTTTTGGTAATAAAACGTTATAGTGACGATATTAATGACATGAATCGACTGCTAAATAAATTAGACCATACCATAATAAATGTCAATTTTCTGTGTGACATTGAATGACGTTTTATTTAAGGTTACATTGAATAGATTAAAGCACAGAAATGCGTTTTGTTGCCCGGGACGTAAAACTTTTTAAACACCTGTTATTAAAACTTTAAGTAGTCCAACATACAATTATTTAAAAAGAAAAACACTACCACAAATTAAGAAAAAAAATAATTCAAAAATATGAGTTATTTCTCAAACACTATTCTATACACCGTGTGTATAAAATGTCGCAGAAGCTACACGCAGCGACATTCTTCGTTCGGTTTTGAATAAGAAATCTTAATGTTAAAAAGTCGTATCATGCATCGTATGTGTTCAGAAACCATTTTAAAGAAAAATACATTTGGCAACATTGTAGTCGCATACTATTGTAATTGTAAATACCGCAATAATTTTTGTATTTCGTTCTTCGAAAACAATACAAAAAAAATACAAACACATTGCTATACAACGTTGTCAAATGTGATTTTTTGGTGAAAGTACGCTAAGGAAGAAATGTTAAAAACAAACTTTTAACCCTACGACTACCGAGCCGAGCGGGTCCAATGGACCCGAAACGATTTCTAACCATTGTTTTATCGTACTTATGGTTGGGCTAATTTACTGGTATTAATAGACTTTTTAAGAACGAGTTATAGCTTTAAAATTTTGTAAAAAAAATTATTTTACAATGGTTTTGGCAATATAAAAATACTTTCGCGATTTACTAACTGGGTCCAATATATCGTCGTTGGCACTGCAATATCTGCTATGTGCATTTTAGGTGATTTTAAGTTATATATGTTGTTGCAATAATTGCTATGTGCCCGACAGTTGGCAATTAATGCTAGGTGCTCAGCTTTCACAGACATCAAATCAAGTCTATATGTAATATCTGCTATGCGTTTGATGATCACAAAAATACCTGCTATGTGCTAATTGTGACACATAGCACATATTGTCCATTAACAATGGCATAACTCCACGCACAGAAAACAGAGTTTCGCACATAGCAGATATTTCATAACCTCAAAATAATGTGAAAAGTTTGTTGTGTTTGTTGTGTTGTTGTCAGTGAACTATTTTATTAATATCGACGAGTGTTTAGTTAATTGTTCGAACAATGTCTTCGCGATCTGCTTTAATTTTACAATTAGCTTTGGAAAAAGAGACGATAACCAGCATAAAGAGTAATACTATTGATGAAGGTAAGTTGTAGTTTTTTCTAACTGAAATAATATTGTGCAAATTCAATTTTTAGAACGTAACAAAAGTGAAATCTCAAAAAGAACCATCCTACTTACTTTTGGATAATCAGAAATTATGTAGCGAAACTTTACAAAACGGAGATTCTAATGGTTCCTTCGATTCGGACGATCAACCTTTGAGTACTTTAGCTAGAAACACTTGCCATCAAAATAAAGGTGCTTTACTACTTATACTTCCTAATTTAATTATTACTGAAAATAATATGAATTTTAGACACTGGTTCTCTAATTCTTGATGTTATCAACGATTTATCTAACTCTACAAAACACGTAGAAAATGAAAAAGAAGAATGTTTATTCGAAATGCCAACTGATCATCCTTTTGAGCTTCCCTTACATATCTTAACTGAACTAGAAATTCCAAATATAACGTCGCAAAGTGGGGAAAGCCCACCCCAAGAAGATAATTTTTTGGCAATGGAGGAACAGGTTTTGATTTTACCAGCAGCTAAAAGTGCACATAATACAAATCAAGCAAATAATGTAACTGACAATAATACTGATAACTACCCTATAGAAATCAATGAAGAGAATGGAATTATAACGAGTAATGACACAAAAAGATCCAGAAAGGCGCAAAGAGATGACTCTAAAAACAAACGATTAAAGGGAGAACAATACATGGGTTACACTCGTTTAAAATGTGGGAAAATAGAATACAATAAAAACCGTGAAGAAAGAAAAATGAAAGACAGATGTTTACACGTGATATCTCAGAAGAAAACTAACAGAACCTTGCTTTGTGGTCTAATATTGGACTCAACTCGTGAAAAAATATTTCATTATTTCTGGAACTTGCCAAGTTGGAGTGCAAGAGCAGCTTATTTAAAAGGTTTAGTAGCCACAAAAGACCCAGAACGCAGAAGAAAAAACCGCAGCAATATACAGAATCGTAAAAAACAGTCGCACGATATTGTTCTTCCTACAGAGAATGGCGACAAGATTTTGGTATGTAGAACAATGCTACTTAATACCTTAGCCCTTGGAAGAAATACATTTGAGCGATGGACCACAAAGAATATTATCCAAAGTGAGCAATTAACACATCTTGAAAGAAATGAAGATAGCATATCTTCGGCTAAAAGTACCAGTAGTGCACTTAAGAAACAGGAACTTCGACAATGGCTTCAAGATTTGCCCAAAGTTCCAAGCCACTATTGTCGCAGTTCTTCTAAGAAAAAATACGTAGAATCAGTTTTTAGATCAACTCTACACATTTACAAAACGTATCAAGATTTTTGTAAAGAAAGAAAAACGTCGTATGTATCTCGCACTTTATTCCGGAAAGTACTGAAAGCAGAAAACAATGCTATTCATCAACCAAGAAAAGATCAATGCGACCTTTGTTGCTCATGGAAGATCGGCAATGTTTCCGAAGTTACCTACAAAACACACATACAGAAAAAAAATGCAGCTGAACAAGCTAAGAGAGAAGCAAAGGAATCTGCAAATGATGAGAAGTTGGTCATAACTATGGATTTGCAAAGTGTTTTATTGGCACCAAAGCTAGTAGCCTCTGCAATTTATTACAAACAAAAATTACAAATCCACGACTTTACTGTTTATACACTCAATGATAAAAAGGTACACTTGTATGTTTGGCATGAATGTAACGGTGGAGTCACCGCCAATGAATTTACTAGTTGTATAGTACACTACATACAGACAACTCAAAAAGAGTACAAGTATAAGCACATTGTTTTGATATCCGACGGATGCGGGTATCAAAACAGAAATAGGGTTGTAGCAAGTGCACTGTTAAGACTTTCACAGAATTTAGGCATTACAATTGAACAGCTAATATTGGAACGCGGTCATACAATGATGGAGGCCGATTCTGTTCATTCTTCATTAGAGGCACATTTTAAACCTCCCATTTATGCACCAAGTGACTACGTTACTTGTATGCGGCAAACGAGAGATCATCGTCCATATCATGTAAATAACTTAGACTATACTTTTTTCTTAAATTATGAAAACGTGCCAAACAATTTAAAAAGTATTAAACCAGAAAAAAATGCAAAGGTGACAGATATACGCGGACTGCTCTATTTGCCGACGGGAGAATACAAATTTAAATTAAATCATTGCGATGAATGGAAAGAGCTTAATAAAATAAATACTCGCACGAGGCCTCATATATCAAGTACTGCTATGTTAACTCCACTTCAGTTACATTCAAACCAACTGAAATTAAAGAAAAGTAAATACGAACGCTTACAAGCATTAAAAGAAGTAATGGAAAGGGATTACCATGCATTTTATGACGGTCTGCCCCATTATTAATAGCTAAGAAAAGAAATAAAAATACCCTATACCCACTAATATAGTTTCCTTTATTTTGCTTTTTTGACATTTAAGTTGTTTTTGAAGTTCAATAAAATAATATAAGTATTGCAGTGTTTTATGAGTGTTATCCTATGACTTTTCAAATTACCCGATAAATTTGTAACATCTGCCATGTGATCAAATATGCCAATCAAAATATGCTATGTGCAACTATATCGCTAAAACACTAGTTTGTGGACTAATTTGTTAATAATGTCTTTCAATTGTTAAAGTAAAGTACTTCTATGTAAACAAAACATGTAACTCCTTAAAAATGATTGCAATCGGTGTAACTTGTTTACTGAGGCACACATTTTTTTATTTTCTGAATATCTTGTCATTTTCACATAGCAGATATTGCGGTGCCAACGACGATATATCCACAGAATCTGTGAATATATCAAGAGACACCTTTCGAGAAGTTGATAAACAAGTATCCGCTTTTAAAAGAGTTTTGAAAAAAGCACAATTGAGAGTAGCTCTTTACAGGGAAAAACTTCCATCTTTGTCACTGGATCCCTTTCCAGTAATAATTAGATGGGGAACATCTACTAGAAGCTACTAGTTTTCATGTAGAGAATTTCGATAGTTTACAAAATTTCGTTACATATTTAAATGACGATGCTCGAAGTATTTCTGAGTGCAAGGAACTAATACAAATTCCAAATTTAAAAAATCAGTTGTACTTTCTTCAGGAACACTTTGGAAATTTGCCAAAACTAATCACTTATTTTGAAAATCAAAATCTCAAATTAAATGATGGATTAACCACATTAGATGTGGCTATTAATAATTTGAAAGATATGCCAAGTAACTTCGGATGTGGCCCTCGGAAAAAGTTTTTAATAGAAATCCAGATTTAATAACATCGCGGCAATTGTGTATGAGGACAGTGCTTCAAAATCTAACTGCTAAATACGCTGAAATAAAAGAATATTTCCATTATGCACCTATAACCAGTTGCGATGTAGAAAGGACGTTTTATATCTACAAGGATGTATTTCATTCAAAGGAACAAATTTTACAGAAGAGAACTTTGAGAAAGTATTGCTAGTTAATATTAATACTCTTTTACTCAACTTGAATTACAAAATGAACAAATAAAAATGTATTTCGTATTTTATAGATCACCACCTGTTTGTTTTCCAATTATATAAATAAAATTAAAAACTCTTTAAAAATACAGATTTTCAATACTACACCCGTGGGCAATGAGTCTTCGGCTTCTTGTGTTCGGTCCCTAATTATAATACAACAAACTGTCACTTCTATCAATGAGTTTTCCTAATTATGTTTCTTTTATTTGTAATTTGTGTTGTGATTTTGAATAGTTCTTATCACATCTAAATACTTGACAGAATAATTATTGTTTTTATAAAATACCGAACGCTTTATGTAAATAAGGCATGCGGTTAATCGCCTCTATGATTTCCTGTTTCTTGAAAATTGTGCTTTACTTTTACCATTAAATACTGTAAATGAGGTAATATTATAATGAATATATTATGAGTACATATAATAAACTACTCAAAAATTAATAAAGAATTTTTACTTTTTTGTATTTTTTAGATAGTATGGGTAAATATTTGTAGTGTATTATATTAGATACATAATTGTACACAACAATTTAAAATTTTCAAGTATATTTATTCAGAAAAATCGTTAGATTACTAAGAAATTATCAAAAATGAAATAAGCAACATTTTTAACAATAGCTAAAATAAACATTTTTCTGTAACAATTAATTCTAAAATCGTGTATAATGGCAACGGACATCTCTCACAGCTGAACATCTTCGGGGCATACTCATAATGCAATTATTAATGTGTTCTTGTGACACTCTTTTCCAACACAGCGGTAAAATTTCCCGCAAGTGTTGCACGTTAACTGGGGGTGGATTATGTTCGTTGAGCTGTTCTTGAAGTCTGTCCCAAATGTGCTCAATTGGATTCAAGTCGGGAGACGTTGGTGGTAAAGGTAGATGGTTAATATGGAGGACATTTATTGCTTGCATTACAATTTGTGCACGATGAGGTCTTGCATTATCATTAATAAAAACCATGTTTTCATCCACAGCCTCACGAAAGTCGGCCACATATTGCTGAATAATGTCATCTCTGTATATGTGTCCATTGACATTGTTTTCAAAGAGATGGAGGTTCGTACGTCAATTCAAACTAATGCCCGCCCACACCATGATACCACCGCCGCCAAAAGGCACCACAGCTTTTGTAAACTCGCGTCTATAACGGTCTCCTCGAGTTCTCCAGACCCTTACTCTACGATTATCACTAAATAAGCAGAATCTGGATTCATCGGTGTATAAACCATGCTCTCATTGAAAATTCTCTGCTAGTCGTTGGTTAACCCAAGTTCTTCTAGCCATTCTATTGGCATTAGTTAATTTTGGGCGTCTCACAGGCCTGCAGCTATGAAGATCCATTTCCCTCAGACGGTTTCTGATGGTTTGATCCGAAACTCTAAGTCCAGTGGCGGCACGTAACTGTGTTTGCAACCATACAGCACTTCTAAACGGATTCATCCTTGTCTGAATTCGTATGTAGCGGTCTTGTCTCTGATTTGTTTTCCTCTCAGATCCGCCACCCGGGTCTTCTCCTTGCAGATCCTACCTGTTGGAATCTTGTTAGAGCCCTACTAACAACACTTGGAGACACATTAAAAATTGCGGCAATTTCTGCTCCAGATTGCCCTCGCTGATGCAATAACGCAATTAAATCAAAAGTTTCTTTATTTAAATGACGTCTTGGCATCGTGAAAATGTGATATGACGTTTAAAATGAATAATACTTGTCAAAAAATGCGATTTTTATAATTTTGTATTCTAAATTAATTTAAGGTTAAAATACAAGTTTCAATATTTTATCACACAGAAAAGACATTTACCAAATAAAATGTCCACAAACGACTGTGGGCCTTCTAATTTATTTATAGTTTGAGAAAATACGTTAAATTTAATCGAATTAATTAGATCTGTTAAAAAAAGATCTAATTCCCTATTCATTTTTGAGTAGTTTATATACACATAAATATTGCAGCAGCTAGTAAACGCTTTATCATTAAATCTTCTTGCTGCTGTAAACAAAATTATACATTGTATTGAAGGTGACCAATCCCAAGAAAAAGAAGGTACTCGTTACATTGTATGCGTATCATTTGAGCATGTAATTATTACGGTTTTTATTCCAAGAAGGAAGATAAAACAGAATGTACTTTATGTACTTCTATATAATTACATTTTAGTGTTACTTGTCATTTCAAGGTAACAACTCATGTTTTGTAATAAAATTTTATAATATTTTTTAGTTATTTTATGTAAAACATAGATGGCGCAGTTAGTAGGACTGTGAAAAGATAATTAGTGCATATAAGAGTGATGTGCTTCTACAAGAAATCATGGACATATTCAGAAGAATGACAATTATTTTATTAGTTTTAATTGTAACTAATATTGTGCTTTTTTGTACAATTGCGATTTTATTATCGAAATGTTAGTCGAAAATCATAATAAACGTTGCTCACTGCCAATTATGAATTCTTTTGGGCTTTTTCAAACAATTTTTGAATATACTAGGGTAACATTGCAAAGCAAACCGGTGTTGATCACATATTCATAAATTGCGAATACTATTATTACAAACACGGGCTTTTCACGTTTCTGGTTTCGGCTGCAGTGCTAATAATAATGAAATTATTCTATTATAAAATAATTAGTGGTGCTGTGAAGTATCATTAAAGGTCCAGGACGTGTGTGATAATGGTTAAACTAAATAAATATATTACATCTTACCAACTAAATAAAACACAGGAGCGTTGTCCTTAAAGTTTGTATCCATTTAAATAAGAAAGAAATCGAAGGTTGATATATTTAAAAGTAATTAAATAAAAGTAAAATATACACGAGGAGCAGTAAATAAGTAATTAAAAATTAACACAAAATATACTGTAACGAACGATAAATTGGGCAGTGAATTAAATGTGAATTAATATAAATTAACCTCTGTATAGAACAATGCAGAGTTACCCTTGAGTTGCGAAGATGCTCGGCCACGTGGTGCGTTATATACTTGGACAAGTATGGGAAGCGATGCTTCTATAGAGCGTTTCACGCCCATGATGAAGTACAGGCCATATGGAGATAGCGTACATAGTTGCCAAGTCGCGAACTCATTCCTGCCAACATACCTATATTGCTGTTAATCAGGCCTGCTGTCAATAGTATTGCATTGACATAACCTTAATTGTATTTATAATGAACAAAATTTTAAAATAATTATTCTTAGTTTGCATCTGTTTATAATATATTCGATGCCAAGAAAAAGTAAATAAGAGTGAAATATCATTGTAGTTAATGTATATGAAAAGTAAATCATTATATTAACAAACTACTTAAAATTGTATGTTTAAGTTATAATTTGGTTTAACCAACACACCATTTGTATACTCAAGGTTTGTTTTGAATTAAAACAATTATTTTATATATATTGGTTTCCTTTATTATAAAAATTAGTTTGATTTGTCTATTAGAATACAAGCAATAATCATAAAAAGTTTTTTTGTGTAGACCATAAACATACAAAAAATACTAGAATATACCGCGATATCATAAAGTTTCTGGGTCCAAGATGGCATTGAAATAGAAAATATATGTCTGAACATTATCCATATTATCATACTGGTAACTTAACCTTAATTTTTGAAAATTATTTTGATAGTGTCATCGTGACATCAATAAATATGTCATTTGATTTAATAAAGATACAATAAAACGACAAGCTCAGCTTGTATTCAAAATTTTATTAATAAAAAAGGCAAAATTAAAGCAAATGTTGAAATTGTTGTCCGTTATTTTCAATTCCCAATGTGACACGCCTTTTCATGCTGTTAAAGGCATTTTGCAGCATTGCGGGCGTTATTAATGCACATTCGTCAATAATTCTTTGTTGCATATCTTGCAAATTAGCAACAGGAGTTTTAAATATTCTATTCTTTAGGTGAGGAAACACGAAAAAGTCCATAATTGTCAAACAAGGTGATCGTGGTGGAAACTCAACTTCCGTATGTAAACTTATGATCCGATCGTCAAAAAACTCACGAAGAAAAGCAATATTTTGTCGTGTTGTGTGTGCCGTTGCACCATCTTGTTGAAAGTATCCATATTGCAATTCATCATCATGCAACTGTTCAATAAATTCATTCAGAATGTTTCTATACCTCTCAGCATTAATTGTGAAATTAAAAAAAATAGGGCCAACAACTCTGCGGCGAGAAACTGCTAGCCAAACACCAAGTTTCGCATTATGGAGAAACGATTCAATAAAAATATGAGGATATTCACTACTCCACATTCGAGTATTTTGGGAATTGACATACCCCGAAAGATGAAACCATGCTTCATCAGAGAAAAATGACAAATTTAGCAGGTCATCATCTTCTATTAAGTTATTTGCAAACCACTGGCAGTACGCACGACGTCTAGGGTAGTCTACCGGCAAAATAGCCTGATGTGATTGCATCTTATACGGATGCATGTGTAAGTTTTTCTTTACAATTTTCTGACATGTTCCATAAGAAAGTCCAATCTCTTGAGAAAGGCGTTTCAAAGGTTTTGTGGGTTCATTTACCATACGTTGACGAACATCATTTATAACTTGTTCCGAACGAACAGTTGGTCTACCAGTACGTGATTTATGACCCACAGAACCAGTCTCACGAAACACACCAACACAATTGGAAAGGCAATTATAAAAATCTTTGGGAATTACAGCTAACTCTGGAAAGTGCTCTCTAAAATCATCCAAACAATCACGTTGACTGTACACCCAAATTCCATCAATTCGCACTCCACTCCGAAAATAGGCTTCAATCATGTACGCTTTTTGCACTATATTGTAAACCATATTTGAATTTACTCGAATGTGCTATGTTTCAAACTCGACGTTCAAACTTGCTTTCAGCAATTCTAACACATTAATGGATGACAGATAATGTCACTGTCAAAATAATTTACAAAACAGAGTTATAGTTCCTAACTTAAGTTCAGACATACAATTTATATTACAAAGCCATCTTCGTCCTAGAAACTTTATGATATCACGGTAGATATATTTAACCAATAACATAAAAATATCAACATCTTAAAAACTTTATTTTTTAAATTAAATTAAAACTTGACTGCTGTAGTAACATTAGTTATAGGTTTGTTCCGAGAAGAATCCCTATTATTTTTAGTGAATCGAAATTTAAATCTGTTTTACAGCCATCATCGTGTACTATAATACTGCCTACCAATTGGCTAAAAGAGATGCAAACTGTCAGAGATTCGTTCTTGGAACAGATCTACAATCCACTGGATGTTGAAGCAGCATTCGAATAGCCGACAGGGTCAGTTAATAAATCGTCTTCCATATCATCAGTTGAACCTGAGTCTCCCACATGGATGATAAACTCCTCAACATCATCTTGCAATCCATCGACAATCCACATTTCTTCTTCAATTTTTTTTACATGCTGAATATAATTCTTCCAATTGTCAGCTGTCACATTACTATAGACACTCGTAATTAATGGTGCCATATCTTTTACTTTGACCGTAGTGTTGTGCATCTTTATGTGATTTTTCACTTGGGCCCAAACCATCTCTATTGGATTCAGCTCACAATGGTAAGGTGGTAAACGTAGAACTTCTCGGCCAGCATCTTTCGCCAACATATCAAGCTTAGATTTGTCATATTGATATTTTACTTGTGGTACACTAAACAACAAATCTCTTTTTAACATATTATCTTCAACGGATATATTTTTTTCAGTAAGCCAGTTAATTATATTTTCTTTTCTCCATGCATTTGTAGGTATCTTCTCAACCTTTCTGCTGTGGTACGATGCATTGTCTAGAACAATTACAGCATTTTCAGGAGTATTTGGCAATAAATGCTCAATGAACCACTTTTCAAACGTATCTGCATCCATCTCATTATGTGCATTAGCTGTATTTTTCTTGCATAGAAATGTTAATTCGGCACCAGGAAGTAAGCCATTTTCATTGCCAGCATGTACTAATGCAAAGCGAGGACCAAGACCACTCGGAGATTTTAATCCTGTACTCAATCCTCGAACAAATGCTTCTCGAGTACTTTTTATTGTAGTATCTTGCCAGACTTTACTTACTATGTCTCCTACATTAACCCACGACACATCTGTGTAAACTATACACCTACCTGGAACAAATATTATTATAGGTATATGCTTTTATATAAAGAACAAAGAAACTTTACCTTCATTTAGAAATGTCTTGATATCTCGCAGATACTTGTGTCTCCATCTTATAATATCATCTCGTTCAATGAGTATGCTTTTCCGTTTTACAGTTTGAAATTCAAAACCAATATCTTTCAAAAGTCTATATAATGTTGATCGTGCAAAAGTAGGGAGATCATTGTCATTGTTGATGGTAGCAAGAACTGTATTCACAGTGGTGGTATGTTTTGCATGAAAAATCTATGAACTTGTTGTCGTACAAGTGCGTGTATATTTTCATCATAACGGTGTAGACGAGCATTTACTTGTACCCCTTTTCTCTTCTGCTTGTTTTTTTTTGACTCAACAACGGCCCTTTTTCTTGTTTCTTTCTCATGTTGTATATGCTGTGTACTGAACAATGTAGTGCTTCACTTGCTTCAGCAGTAGTAACAGTCATAGGTTTTTTGAGAAAATGATTAAAAACATTTAGTATCATCTGCTTTCTCTTCGACTAAAACATTCACCCCTTCGTGATTTTTTCTCTCCAGGCTCCATTACTGAAGTTTAGAATCTGTAACGGTAATGTTTTTATTTACGAGCACATTTCCTTCACATTCCAACTTACCACAAACTTTTGTAAACAACAACAGGAGAATATAATAAAGAGAGAGAGAATATAATATATAATAATAAGAATATAAGGTATATAATATAATAACACTGTAACAATATAACAATATAACAAGAACGAAGAACAACAAATAATATTTAATAAAAATACGGAAAGGAACAATTTGACACTTGACAAGATAACAAAGTGAACAAACTACTGTACTGTAGCAGTCTGGTTATCTGTATGAATTAAAAATCCCCAATAAAAATTAATATAAATTTTCGACATAGCGAGCGGTGGAAAAGGATAGCGCAATGCAATTTCTTAAAGAAAATAAAAGAGGGGAATGCTCCATAAGAGCCCATACTTCATCGTGGGTGTGAAACGCTCTATAGTTGCGGTGATGCAAGGGCACGTGCACTATGGCCGGTACTTGAACAGCACGGCGGGTAAGATGTGTATCTTACGAGGGTTCTAAAGAGAAGACGGAGAATTTGCGTCGAAGTAACACTAGTCTGTCGGAAAATGTTTTTTTTTATGACCTAAGTTGAGAGGGCATCGATATTGTCGTTATATTGAAATATCCCTTGTGAAACCAGCTTTCTAATGATATGAAACACCATAGGAGATGTACGTAATTAAATTAATAACAACTTAAGTTAAGATCGAAATATATATAGAAATTCCACAGTGAACGTTATGGCTGTAAGTAGGTAGAAGATCAAGGGTCTAGCGCAGCGCGATAACAAAAGAAAGACTTTCTACTTGCAAACGAATATGTACAGGAAAATGTCTAAGTTAAGTTTAATTTCAAAATGTAAGATATTTTCAGAAGAAATATTATTTAAAAATAAATTAAACATTCTTATATATGCGAAGCGTTACACTATAATACCAAAGTTCTAATCATACATATCTTTGATTATGCTGGTCAAAAAATTAGGTTTAAGTTTGATGAGATATATTATATATAAAAGATTTTGAAGTAGATTGAAATGCAGTATACAACGCAACAGAAGAAGATGTAAATTTACCATGGAACACTTTCAGAGCGATATTTTCTAAATTCTTTTAAATTGAAAAAAGTACAAATTCGGAAAAATTATAGAGGAAGTAATTGCAAAATGAGCTTTTTATTTCGTATACGCTATCCAGTCGTCATCACAATTTCAAAGAAATTTATAAAGTCACAAAGAAGAAATATAATGATCTTATAAAATAAAAATGGAAATATTAAGAGAATAAGGTTAGAACGCCGTTCGCTGACTTTGCCCTTTTCTGATGGCTCCTGTTGGTTCCTCCTGGTTTCAAGGAATTTTCGAAATGTGTTTGACCGAAATATGTTTTGAATCACTAGTTTGAAATAACACTAATATATTTACAAGATAATTGTTAGTAAATTGAATCTTGGAGTTCCATTAAACTTAATATAATTGTATGAATTTGGTCTAAAGAGTAAAGACCGAGAAACTGGATAATACATAAATATATTCTTGAAATGAGATCGGTGAGATCTGGGTTGGAACTGAATTTTGTTGTAACTTATTTTAGCAAAGAATGTTTTGTCCCGGCCAGAAAGGTAAATGATGCCGTTTACCAACGTCATAAATCGATTAAAATAAACAATATGCACATGAATCCTTAATTATAATACTGGGAAATAAAATAAATATTAAATACTAAATACAGAATACAAACAATACAATTGTTACAGGTATTGAATGGCATGTACCGAGTACGCAAATTAGAATAAACAGCAAGTGGGCTAGAGATAAAGAAGAGTCTTCAAAGAATACAGGAAAAATGCAATAAACCGTAATCTCTAAACCTTATCGTAAAATATGAATACATTGTAACATTCAATATAATATATATAATAAATGAAATATAATTATAAAACTTATGCTATTTTATAGGCTTACATCTGCAAATGAATGAATTTACAAAAAGGATTCTACCTGTATTGAGTAAAGACCGTAGGAAGCAAGACGATGCATAAGCAATATAATACCTGATCACTTACGAAATTAACAAATTAGATATTTGGGAAACTCCAAGACCTTTCTATACACTTAATATTTACAAATAGTCTAATATTAAAACCTATAATTTAATACGTAAAATAAATAGAACTAAATCTATTTGATTATACACCAAGACCCCGCTTAACGCGGGTTATACGTTCCATCATGGTAGAGCGTTAAACGAGGCTATGTCGTCATGTAAATACATAATAATAGGAGAAAACGGGTAGAAAATTAAAAATATTGTTCAGATATTTTGGAACTTAAAGTCATTTAATATATTTTTTATAACAATACAACAAAAACTTGTTTCTTACAAATGGGTATTTACAAATAAACAAAACTCTAAATCATTATTAATGTTTCAGATCATTCAGATTCTTGAACTTTCTGCCTTTTTACTAAGAATGTATCTAATGTCGTTTGTATTTTTCTATTACGCTCTGTAAGATGTTGTCTATAAGTGAACAAAGCATCTATGACACCCAGTCTTGGCTTTGAACTTCGATCAAAATTCTCATCATTTTCAATAAATTGGTCCATAATCTCTATTATCGTATCTAAACTGTTTTTTTAAAATGCAGTTGATAGTTCTTTTTGTTCTTCCTCAGAATCGCTACTTTCAGTATCTTGATTCGCTAACTCCTTGAGCTCATCATTAAAAAGACTTTCTCCTGTGTCTTGCTAAATTTCTTCCAGATCTTGCACATTTACCTCATCTAAACCTGCTCGTTTCGCTAAATCCACTATTTCGTTCATATCAACATCAGAATCTCTACTGTCATTGTTCTTGCATAGATCTGGCCAAATGTGCTTCCACACCCCTTTCAAATATTTTTCCGTTACTTCATTTCAAGAAAAATGTATGCTTTCCACAGCATCCATGATATTGCACTTCTTCCAAAAATCTCTGATCCATTGTTTTTCTTCTCCGTTCGTTTTTTCTAACATCTGTCTAAATGTTCGCCGCAAATAATAAGCTTTAAAATTTGATATAATACCTTGATCCATGGGTTGAATTAAGGCAGTTGTCTTAGGTGGAAAGAAAACCACTTCAACTGGAATAGATGTTTCTAAGTCAGGTAAATTCGTAGGGTGGCTTGGAGAATTATCTATTAAAAGTAGTGCTTTTGGTTTAAGTTCTTTTATCTCACAATATCGTTTCACAAATGGGCAAAAATGTTCAGTAAACCAACTCTAGAAAATCTTCATATTTATCCATGATTTTTTTAGATTCCCAAATTACTGATAAAGTTGTTTTAGACATGCCTTTTATCGCTCTTGGGTTTTTGGAGTGATAGACCAGTAGTGGTTTTAATTTAAAATCTCCATTGGCGTTGCCACCCAGCAAAAGTGTTAGGCGATCTTTTGCGTCTTTAAATCCTGGTGCACGCTTTTCTTCATAGGCTAAATAACTTCTTTTTGGCATTCGTTTCCAAAAAAGCCCCGTCTCGTCGACATAAAAAAAACTAATTCTGGAGGATAGTTTCCACGTTCAATAATCGTTTTTAATGTCGCGAGGAATTCTGCCGCCGCTTTTGTATCTCCACTCGCTGCTTCTCCTGTCATCTTTATATTACGAAGACTATTTCGGTGTTTAAATCTGTGAAACCATCCCGCACTTCCAACGAAAATTTTAGTTGTGTCACCTGTTTTACCTTGAATATGATTAAAATTCTTTTAGCTTTTTCATTATAATCGCTTGGCTTAATGGCATATTACGTTGAACTTTGTCATCAATCCGTATGGAAAGTCGTTTTTCCATTTCCTCTATCTCATAATTTCTCGAACGAGGAATTCTAGTGGCAGATATAGTTGTAGTCGTAGTTGCGGACGAGACTATTTTTTCTGTATTCTTAAAAATTGTCCTTATTGTCGAAGTAGACAAGTTTAATACAACACCAAATTGAGTTTGACGTTCACCCGATTCTTGCATTTTAGTGTCTAGTGAAATACTTTTTCCTTGACACTTTATTTTCTTGTTTTTTTATTATCACCCATAATAAAAACTAAACTAATTATTATATTTATCAATATACGAATTCTTATATTACATAAATATACAAGTGTCCCGTATCGTTATGTTCAAATTTTAGGAGTGTAAAGTACCTAAGTAGCAAAACCGGAAAACCTGTATATATCCATTTTTATTTGTTTCAAAGTTACAGATCTATGAATGTGATTGTCAGATCATGAAAAAAAATGTAATCCTAAAGTCCACCTCCTTGTTGAATGCAGGCTTGTGCCCGTAGGCCAACAGAAGTACTTATCCGAATTTCATACTTGTTTTGTCGGATTGCTCGGCAGCCAGGTGAATACGATCCAACAACTCTTGTCTTGTATTCGAAACTTGCGCGTAGACTAAATTTTTCATGTACCACCATAACTAAAAGTCGAGGGGATTAAGATCGGGTGATCTGGGCGCCATGCAACAGGACCACCTCGGCCAATCCATCTTGGATAATTAACATTAACCCAATTTCGGACAGCAATTCCGAAATGTGGTGGTGCCCCATCCATGTGAAACAACATGTCTCGTCGAACATTCAGTGGGACATCCTCTAAAAGACCTGGCAGTTCGTCAATAAGAAATTGAAGGTAATTGTCCGCATTTAACCTCCCAGGAAGAACGACAGGACCAATCAACAAGTCATCGATTAGGGCCGTCCAAACGTTAATAGAAAATTCATGTTGAAATTTAGATGGGCGTACAGCTTTGGGATTTTGTGATGACCACCTGTACAGGTTTCTCAGATTTGTAACACCACTTCTCGTGAACATAATTCATCTGTTCAGAGGACGCTCTGCAGATATTAAAATGAAGCCGTGACTGTCTTAATATCCAGGTAGAATAAAGTGGTCTGCCTCAAGCAAACCGTGTCCCCTGCGATAGTGATATGGATATAAGCCCTCACGTTTTAAAATTCGTCACACTGTCGTTCGTAGCACTCCTAGTTGTCTAGCGATTCGACGTACATTGAGAGTTGGATCCCTTGTAACAATAGCTACTGATTCTTCCTCTAAGTCTGCTGGCAAATTTATTCCTCGGTCGAAAATATAATCACGCAGTCCGCATTCCCGAAATTGTTTGTGTACTTCCAGAAACGTTTTGTAATGAGGAATGCACCTATCTGGAAACCGATGTCGGTATATGTACTTACAATTATGAATTATCAATTAATTTCAAATTCTTGATTTTTACAATTATGGTAACAAATAAACAAATTTTTAAAACCACATATAAAAATACGCGTGTGTACCACTGCAAGGATGAAGCAAATCTATCACATTTACATAGTTTGTATGTCGGGAAGCCCAACGCTGCGTGTAATTTTCGGGGAATACCACTATTCCAATAAAACCGCGTTAAACCGAAACAGCGCTAAGCGAGGTCTTGGTGTACTTAAATAAAACTAAAATACTTAAATCTATATTGACGTAACAGCTCCATTTGTCGCATTTTGCATAAAGACTTGCACCTACACCCGTATAAAATTCAGTTAACAACAAGAACTAAATCCCAAAGATCATGGACAGGGTAAAATTTACGCAGATTGGGTGTTAGAGCAGGGGAATGTTGCTGCTGATTCCTCAAAGAAAATTTTTTTTCTCGGATTAGGCACATTTCCAACTCTTTGGGTATGTTAATTCATAGAATTGCCGCATATAGGACGAGGAAAATCTTCACGTGATACACGAGACCAAGAAGTAATTGTGTTCGCATTGTAGTCAGGCGTAATTGGGCCTTGATATTTTTGAAAGCGATAAAGGTGAGACTGTAACAGTCGACGGTGAGCGCTACAGGAACACATTTTTGGTAGGCACGGTTGTTTGTGAATCTGAGAAGTAACAAATATGGAAAAACAATGTACATAGTAATAGTACATAGTACATAGCAGGGGAATGTTGCTGCTGATTCCTCAAAGAAAATTTTTTTTCTCGGATTAGGCACATTTCCAACTCTCTGGGTATGTTAATTCATAGAATTGCCGCATATAGGACGAGGAAAATCTTCACGTGATACACGAGACCAAGAAGTAATTGTGTTCGCATTGTAGTCAGGCGTAATTGGGCCTTGATATTTTTGAAAGCGATAAAGGTGAGACAGTAACAGTCGACGGTGAGCGCTACAGGAACACATTTTTGGTAGGCACGGTTGTTTGTGAATCTGAGAAGTAACAAATATGGAAAAACAATGTACATAGTCACATATAGGAGTAAAAGTGCAAAATATGCGACAAAGTATATCATCAATGTTCTAAATATGCATAAAATTGATACAAATTGAAATACATATATTCATAAAAAACAAAAATAAGCAAAAAGGCACAAAAAAATTAACCTCGCGTGTTGATTTGTAATTCATGTATATCAAGATAACTGTGCCATCAAAAATCACTTATTGCATAATAGCTAGAAGTTCGTGCTCCAATTATTTACACACTTAGAAAAAGAAGTAAAGGATTTAATGGAACAGATATTACCAAAGCAAAGACAAAAGCGAGGTATTATAAATGCACTAGATTCCACTATTTAAATAATCATTGATAATATGCATCAAGAGGACATTATGTTACACTAACAAAAGACGCGTATATAAATAATTCATATAACTCCATGAGGTTGCAGTTTTACAATAAACAATAAAATTATTAAAAATTCACAAAACATAGAATCTAAAAACAATACGTACAAATATTTTTAGTTAGAGTGCGATATAAAACTAGATAATATGAATATGATGAGCTTTAATTAAATTTAAACAATATTAAATAAGAAGAAGCTAGTGAAACACCATATGTAAGTAATATATCTACACTATTTCCAGCTGTAATTCAGAAACCGAAAAGTTGAATTCGGAATCCGTCACTTGTAATTCAGATTAACGCTAAGAAATAAGTAATTAAACTTCTAGTATCAAAAATTCTTTTATTGTAAATACCACTACAATATTGTTTCGCCATACAATGACTTCATCAGGTGGATGAAATACATCAGTATTCACTAAAATAAAACAGATCTAGTACTAACGAAGATCAAGAACGAAGTGCGTCTCATCGAGAGACACGATATACGTTCGAGGCCCGATATACGTCATACACGATCGTCGGAAGATTCAGGGTAAGACGCCATCTATCGAGCAAAAGATGTCAGGCAGAAGAGGTTGCCGATCTACAGGGTTCGAAACCGTATTAAATGATTAGAAAAGTAAGAAGAAGCCTAAGTTGATCGATAATTAATAACAAAAATAAATCAAATTGAAATAAATGAAAAAGTTGAGTTATGAAATGCCTAAGAAGTCTTTACGTCAGCAGATAATGAAATAAGTTCATTAAAAACTCCCGAATGGTCTCTAGGTAATTTTCGAGCGTAACAAGATTCTGAATTACAGCTGAAAATGGTGTAGTGTTTGAGCTATTATTTTACTAGTTTATTGCAAAATGCCCCGATGGGACAGAAAAAAGGTATATACAGAGAATAAATGAAATATGCTGACGTTCATTAATATATAATAGATACATAGAACAGCAATTTAAATCTACAAAAATTTTATTCTATCTAAGTTTTAATTTTTGAGCAGATTTAGGAACACAAACTTTTCAAATACGGTCCAGTATTCAGATTAAATCTAAATAAATAGAAATTATATGTTTATATGTTGTCGATTCAACAAACAAATTGGCATTTATTTGTTCAAGTTCACCAAAATTCCCCTTCACCTTTCAGTAATGTAATACGTGTTTGTGTGAAAAGTTTATAAACATGTATTCATTAATTTCATAAATATAAATTTTCTAATGCATCAGCTGTTCTGCTGTTATTTATATGTAGGTCAACGACCTGACCTTTCTAATATCCAAAAAAAAGTACAATATGGATTTTTTTTAAATGTCTTAATATTAAATTCACGCAAAGAAATAATAAATTACATTTGTAATTTTTAATTGAATGGTCATATTTTTTTTTCTGTGTTCTACTTGCCTCTTTTTTAATGACAATTGCTTTGCCATAAAAAGGACAGATTTATATGAAACAGGTGGAAAGCTTGAAGGAGATGTTCAATGTGGCTCCCATTTGCATAAATACAAGCTTCTAACCGATCGGTAAACTTTCGAAATACACGATTTAACACAGTTTGGTCTTCACGGATATGGGCCATAGCTTGAAAAATACGTTGCTGAAGATCGTCTTTCACGGCTACGGCCTTCATAACTTTGATGCAATATACCGCGATCACTCAGTCTCTACACAGTTTGTAAAATTAAATCATTTGATGGACATCTTCGGTTCGGAAACCGCCCTTCATAAATACGTCTAGTAACTCTAACATTTTCACCTGTTTCGCCGTATACCAAGACGATATCTGCTAATTCTTGGTTTGAATAACAGAAGTTGATAACAGACTGACTTCTGACCAGAAACCAATTGCCCCAATTGAAGATGGCACTGTACAACGAGGCCGTATTCGCCCGCCAAAATTTAAATTTGCTTTTCTAGTTTATTGTCGTATTTATTTTTTATGTTCATACGAAATGTTCACCTTTACATTTTCAGCAATTTCTTTATGTTCAATACATAAAGAAAAAGCACTGAAAATGTATAAACATGTGGTACAAACATTTGTATTTTTCTTTAGTGGTACACTTCAAGTGGTACTACGTTCAATGAAATAATGGAAATACTTCACATAAAATTTACTTTATTATAACTACTATACAATTCTAAATAACTAAAATAATATACAATAATAAAGACATACGAAAATTGATATCTTTAATATCGATAATGGTATAAAATAGACATCTTAAAAGTACAATAAAAGAAACATATTTTCTTAATAAATTATTGATGTTTAAATTTTCTTGTAGTATTTTTGTACCGTAAATTCCTTACTAACCTTGTGCATTACCAAGGAAGTCCTATTTGACAGAAACCATCTATTATTGAGCACCAAATAAAATGGTAATGTTGTGTACAAGACATCCACGAAAAATCTAATTCAATAATTAAGCCAAGAACTTGTCTTTTACTGTCGATCTTCCTACCCTTTGGAAGATTCTTGGCACAATGTAGTTGAGAAAACAGTGATGATTGTGCACTTGATGATATTCCTGTCAAATAAATAAAATAATTAGACAGATATAAAAAGAGGAAGAATAATTTACTTTTAAATATATCTTTGATAATCGAAGACTCATTTAAATTTAATTTTGATATACCGCCTGATTCTGAGCAAACGCAACGATCCGAACGTATGAATATTTCTCCCGTTTCGAATACAATTCCCCTGAACGCGTTTAGCCAATCACAAACCAGTTTGTCGCGCAACCATTTAACAACTAATGTCACAAATTAGTGTCACCACTGTCACCCTATACGGAGTCTCTTAAGCGTTTGAATAGTGAAAATAAGAAAAGAAAATAGACATTACTGGTTCTGTACAAAATTTAAAACCATTATTCCCAAATCGCAGAGTTCCTAATGGTACGTTCATTTTAGTATGCGCTGCAATAGAATTAAATTCAAATACTAAATTTAAATACTAAAATTAAATGGTTTTCGTAATTATAAATATTCCAAACATCATCAATTATTTTACGGTGATGAGTTTAAACGGATGAATTTCCGTTATTATATAATTAATTTCTCATTATGAACAATTTATTTTATTATCTATAAGAGTAAATTTTTCTTAACATTACTAGAATTTAATTTAGTTTTTATTTATTTCTGAAGTTTATTTAGTTTACTATGAACAGTTTTTGTGACCTTTATTATTAAAATTTAATTTATTAAATCTCTTGATGCCTTATTTGCAATTTTCTTAACCGCTTATTAATAATTTCATTATGCTTTGTAGAATAACGTATTGCAATTTACTCATTACCATAACACAGGACTAAACAATTTATAGTCCTTTAATAGTAATTTGGTAATCAGATAATTTTTCATACGCGGCTCCATAATATGTAAGTATGTATGATATATGACATTGATGTTGACACGCCTACAGCATTCAGGGGAATTGTATTCGAAGCGGGAGAAATATTCATACATTCGCATCGTTGCGTTTGCTCAGAATTAGGCGGTATTTTTGATTGTACGTCCTCTTTTTTTTGCATATTGATTTTAGTCTTGTTTGAGTGTTGGATTAAAAACATGGATGCCTAAATATTAGTTGTTTTGTTACAAATGAAACAGACATGCAATATACACATCTGTAACTGTACACATGGACAATACACCTCGTATTTTACAACAATTACTTCTGCTTAAGACACGTGTTTCTGCCATCTACTATTAGGCGTCATCAGTTAAGCTAGTGAAGTAATTAAAGCTTAAATCGCCTACAAGACACAGCAAATTTCGTCTTATCAGGTAGCACTATATAATCTAGTGACATCTGACGGACAAAAGAGTCTATGCTGAAAAAGGCAACCCTTTCCTTGACCGGCTATGCCGGTACAGAAGGGAAGAAAATACGTATATAGGTGTAAATCCATTAACACGATACCAGATGGCAGCAAATATACAAAAAAGGTTTAAGTATATCAATACGTTAAGCATGTATTACGCATTTGTTACAAATGAAACAGATGTCACTAGATTATACAGGCTGATTCATTTTCGGCCCTCACAATGGGGATCTCGCTTATTATTGGAGATAGAGTATAGGTTTAAATTTCGCAAAGTTGTTAAATTTTGTGTTTGTTATAAATCCGTAAAGAAAATAGACCTGTGACAAATGACCTTCGTTATTTAAAAATAAAAAACGCGAAAACCCCATTTTCTTCTTTTACCTGTAGCACCAACATTTGGCCTTGTAGAGAAAAAATAAAAACACATCCTTGTGGCCATTTCTAAACCTCTATCCAGTGGTGTACTCTAAATTTTTATACGACGTTTCGTTTCTTTCTGGACATCATCAACTATCTAATTTCTTATAGGCGCCATATTGGATTTAGACATCTTCAGAAAGAGTTTTTTTTCTGATTTCAACCATGTACCACATGCTGACTAAAGTTTTTGACATTAGGTTTTATTTGAAAGAATAAATTATAAGATTAAATAAGGTAGCCATAGAATTTCAATCTGTCAAACATTTCATTTATTGTTCATTAATAATACAAAAATGTCATACACTAACGAAGAGAAACGAGATATGATAAGTATTTTTTATTCTTCGAACCGAAATTCAACAGTAGCGAGTACAAGATATCTACAATTATATCCAGAACGACAACAGCCTCATCGTACCATTTTTCTAGATCTCGACAGAAATTTGGTCGAGAATGGATCGTTTACTAAGCCACGTAATGGTCAAGACAACAGGAATTTAAATGAAAATCGACAAGATATTTTACAAATGGTAAATTAAAAGCGTGTTTTCAAATTTCATGTTAATCTTGTATTTTTATAGATAAATAATAATCCATCAATTTTTACACGCGAAGTAGCGTCAGAATTAAATTTGTGCCAGACCAGAGTTTGGAGAACTTTACATAAAAGTAGGTTTAAACCATACAGGATCCATGTTAGTCACTCTTTACTGCCTGGAGATAATTTGAGAAGGCTAGAATATTGTAATTGGTTAATGGGAAGGATAGAAAATGACGAAAATTTTTTAAGCAAAATCATCTGGTCAGATGAAACAAAATTTACAAATTCTGGAATGTTCAACAGAAATACGGAGCACTATTGGGTAGTACAAAATCCCCGACAAAACAGGGCTAGAAGACCACAACATCGTTTTGGAATAAACGTTTGGATGGGTATTTTGGCAAATCGTCTCTTAGGACCAGTTATGTATGAAGAACATTTAAATGGAGAAAGATATTTAAACATTTTACGTACATACGTATCTGACTATCTTGACGACAATATCCCATTAAATCAATTACAATATTTATGGTGGCAACAAGATGGCGTACCAGCACACAATGCAGCTGTTGTTAGAAATTTCTTAAATCAAGAGTTTACAAACCGTTGGATTGGAAATAGGGGAGTTATTGAATGGCCTGCGAGATCACCTGATTTAAGTCCGCTAGATTTTTTTTTATGGGGGTATGTTAAAAATAATATTTATAAAGTAGATGCGCCACAAAACATTGAAGAATTACGAGACAGACTTCAGAATGCCTTCGATGCAGTTCCTAGAAGAACTATACAAAGGGCAGTACAAAATGCCAGAAGGCGTGCCCAATTGTGCATTACCGAAGATGGCCAGATAATTAAACATTTACTGTAATTGTTTATTGTTTACTTTTCTATGTATTTTTATTAATGTTTTTGTTATCTTGTACTCGCTACTGTTGAATTTCGTTTCGAAGAATAAAAAATACTTATCATATCTCGTTTCTCTTCGTTAGTGTATGACATTTTTGTATTATTAATCAACAATAAATGAAATGTTTGACAGATTGAAATTCCAAAGGCTACCTTATTTAATCTTATAATTTATTCTTTCAAATAAAACCTAATGTCAAAAACTATAGTCAGCATGTGGTACATAGTTGAAATCAGAAAAAAAAACTCTTTCTGAAGATGTCTAAATCCAATATGGCGCCTATAAGAAATTAGATAGTTGATGATGGCCAGAAAGAAATGAAACGTCGTATATAAATTTAGAGTACACCACTGGATAGAGGTTTAGAAATGGTCACAAGGATGTGTTTTTATTTTTTCTCTACAAGGCCAAATGTCGGTGCTACAGGTAAAAGAAGAAAATGGGGTTTTCGCGTTTTTTTTTTTAAATAACGAAGGTCATTTGTCACAGGTCTATTTTCTTTACGGATTTATAACAAACACAAAATTTAACAACTTTGCCAAATTTAAACCTAAACTCTATCTCCAATAATAAGAGAGATCCCCATGGTGAGGGCCGAAAATGAATCAGCCTGTATAGTGCCACCTGATAGGACGAAATTTGCTATGTCGTGTAGGCGATTTAAGCTTTAATTACTTCACTAGCTTAACTGATGACGCCTAATAGTAGATGGCAGAAACACGTGTCTTAAGCAGAAGTAATTGCTGTAAAAATCAAAAGACGGCAGTAGCCCGAAGAATAACCGTGGGAGAATGGTGGCAGTGTATGGAGAAAATAGCTCGTCCTATTTCCGAGTCAAATTTTGGTGTAAGCAGTTCAAACGGGGCAGATAATTCATTCATGATGGCCCAAATTGTGGAAAACCTCTGGAAACACGAACTGAAGTAATCATCAACAAAGTTGGAGATTTGGTGTTGGCTGACCGCCGAATAGAGGTTTCAGTTATTGCTAGAGAAATAGGAATATCAGAAACGAGTGTTTATAAAATTCTACGCAAAGATTTTGGAGTGAGCAAAAGTGTCGGCACGATGGATTCCCAGGCTGCTCAGTCCCGAACATAAATTGTGTGGACGACAAATTTGTGAAAAGAATTTGACTGTTTTATCTCAAGATGAAGACTTGTTAAATAAAATTGTAACTGGGGATAAAACGTGGGTACACCACTGGCACCCTCCCACGGAACAAGAGACCATGCAATGAGTTCATAAGGGCTCTCCACCGCCTAAGAAGGCAAAAACACAATTTTCTGCGGAAAATGTAATGGCCACAGTTTTCTGGGAAGCGGAGAGGATTCTCTTAATTGAGTATTTGCCAAAAGAGACTACAATAACAGGAAATGTCTACAAGGACACAATATAAGGCACGAATCGTTCAAGCAGTAATCAATGAGTGAGGCTTTGGGGAAATACAATATCTACCCTTCAGTCCCGACCTCGCCTCTTGTGACTATTTTCTCTTTCCAAAACTCGAAAAACACTTGAGAAGGCGTCGTTTTTTATCAAATGACGACTTGGAAAACGCTGTAGTGTCGTATTTTTGGGAATTACCAAAATAATTTTTTTTCAAATTCATAGCGTTATTAAAGAAACATTGGAATAAGTGTGTTAGTGTTAATATTTGGAAAATTTTGTAACGCGAGGATAAAGTTATCAATAATTCTTGAGTCTATTTGTAGACTATTTGAAAACTATTTGATAACCAATTTTCTGCTGTGACTATTATTTCTGATAATTTTGAAGCAAGCAAGATTGTAATTCGAATTGGTGGAGACTTGCTTGAATCTGAAACAGACAGAAACAATAAAAATCCCGGACTACAATTAATTAACTCTAAATACCTATTTCGGCAACTAAGTTCCCATCTTCAGTAGAATAATCTGAAAAAAAAAGACTAAGGTACAACCTTTTGAGGATATGCTCTTCGCCAAATCGCCAGTGGGATAACACTATAAATACTTTAAAGTTCACGTTGTGTCTAATACTGTAATTTTTAAATTGTTTACTAATTTTTAGTTTTCTATTTAAATTGCTGGTCTTAATTTCACTGTTCTCTTTTCGCTGAACCTAGTAAAGTAAACCACACTTTATTTTCAAGAAACATTTATTTATAATTTTTCAAAGTATTCTTCTCTACAGTCAATGCATTTTTGTATCCGTAAAAGCCAATCTTGAAAACATGTTTTCCAATCTTCTGGCCATAGTTTGTTTACTTCATTTTTAAAGGCATCAATCGCTTCTTCAGCCGATGTAAAACGTAAACCCAGTAATTTATCCTTTATCGCGGAAATAAGAAGTCACTAGGTGCTAGGTCTGGACTATACGGTGAAAGACCCATTATTTCTTATGTTTTGGGCATTCAAATACTCAGTTGTTTGAGCGGCAGTGTGGGCCCGAGCGTTATCTTGATGCAAGATGATACTTCTTTTTGGACGCTTTTCGCGAACATTTTACAGAACCTCAGGCAAACAAACTGTTGTGTACCATTCTGAATTAACAGTACGTTTATCGTTCAATGCTACAGTAGAAACACGCCCAAAAATTCATAAAAATGTGGCGACCATATTCTTGTTTCGGCTTTTTTCACGAACAACTTTTGTTTGAGCCGACTCATTCTCAAAGACCCAAATTGACGATTACTGCTTTTTTTTGGATCATAACAGTATACCCATGTTTCATCATCTGTGATGATGTACACAAAATGAGACGATCCACGGTCAAAGCGATCTAGTGTAGATCTGCACCATTTCAGACGGTCTTTTTGAATTGAAGTCAAGTTGTAGGGAATCTACCTAGAACAAAGCTTACGGACCTTCAAATGTTTGTGTAAAATAATGTTAATTGCTTTCACTCCAATCTTTAAAGTTGCTTGAATGGTTCTTACAGTAATATGCCGATTCTCTTCAATCATGTTCCGAATAAGACCAATATTATTTTTTGTAACTGCCGTTTTTTGCTTAGAAGCGCGAAAACTGTCATTTAAGGAAAGTCGACCGCGTCAAAATTCATTGTATTGAGGAACACAACTTGTCAGCAAACACTCGATAGATTATTTAAAAACAGTCTTTACAACTTAAGCCACGCTTGAAATTGTAAAAAAATCACAACTCGATAATGTTCCTGTTCAGTTCCCTGATTTATTGGCGAAAGGATTACTTTATTTAAACTTATATAACTTACAAACAATCAGATATATTCGACAACTGTCACAATAACTAAACTTGTACACAACTAGATTGAAAGTGTCAAAAAAAAATTGTCGCAAATCATCGCCTATTAGATATGCTCAGCGGAAAGTGAACAGCTCCCTTATTTATTGAAACAGAAAACTAAAGAATAAGTATTTTTACATTCAATAAAAAAAATACATTTCTTCAAAATTTTAATTAGTTTTGAGATATTTTCAATTTATTGTCTTAATTTGATAAATAATAGTTTAGTTTTCTATGTGTGAGATTCGGACTGGATATGTGTAATTTTTAAAAATCATATGCTAATTACTATGTAACTAAGATATGTCCTGCTTCGAGATTAGCGTAAAGTCAGTAAACTGTGTTTATAAATATCTTTTGTAACGCAAAAATTATTTATTAATTTTATATTCATAACAACTTATAAACGTAAAACATATTTAAACAAAGTTATATCAAGTTTGTTGTTACTTCAACTCATTGATGTCATAAACAGTTTCGCAATTAAGAGGAATAAATTTAGACCAACAAATCAAACCGTATAATGTCACATTCAGCATAAATCGGGTTTTTCTTCCACATGTGTTTTTAAGAAATACAAAAGAGAAAAAAATGTCTTACTTTGCAAATCCTTGTTTCACTGATTATATATGTTTACCGCGGTAAATAGTTATAATCTATAATAATTTATTAACTGATTAATTAAAAAAGAAGTATTAATGAGTTCTAGTGCAACTTCTCTCAGGCCGTAAATCTCTCTCTCTCTATATATATACCGGGTTTTTCTTTTGTCATTACACATAGGTATAATACATTGACTGACTTTCTTTCATTTCCAATTACACATAGCCAAAGATCGATGGTGGCATATAGTAGGCAACCAGTCATACACCAAAATCTACGTATAAACAACAGATTAATTCTTAAATAGATTGCCATGGAGAGAAAATAATTTTTTTTTAATGTCACATATTTCTCGATGTTTATTCATTACAAAAATCTTAAATTAAATATATTTTATTAAAAAATAGATAATTTATTTAAATCATGGATACGTATAGCAAAGACGAAAAAGTTTCAATGGTAATGTAGTATCAGAAGAATATCAGTTATAATAGATTTAAAGAAGATGGTTGTCTTCTAAATTCACACCAAAAAAATAAAATCAATCATGTGTTAACAGAAGAGATGAAGTTGAATATCCTGTGTCATGTAGAAGAATGGTCTGTAGGATCGCTTTTAAATGTAGCCAAGCATTTTGGAGTATCGTACAATTCGATGCACAGAAAACTGAAAGAATTTAAATATAAGCCATACAAGGTATAAAACCATCAGGAGCTTTTCGAGGAAGATTCTCGTAAAGTAAAACGAACTGATTTTTGTGAAAAAATGTTTAATATGTTAAATGAAAACTAAGCAATTTTAAATAAAATAATTTTTACTGATGAAGCTACATTTACCATAAATGGTGAAGTCAACTCTCAGAATTTCCTGTTTGTATCCTACATTTATCCAGTGAAAAATACTAAATTTCCTTTCAATTAATCCATTAGGTATTGGTCCTGTACAATCCTCATGCCCAAAACCTAACCGCAGTACCCTCAAAAAGTCAATGTGTGGATTGGAATAAGAAGCGATAGACTTATTGGCCAATTTTTTATTGACGGTAACCTTACTGCAGAAAAATATTTAAATCTCTTACGAAACCACATCACCCCAACAATTGAGATACTAAACTTTGGTTCCAAATAGATGGGGCTCCGGCACATTCTACTCACGCCATCAGGAATTTTTTAAGTAACACATTTCAAAGACGGATTGGCAGGCTTGGCCCCATACCATGGCCCCCAAGATCAGCTGATTTATCTCCAAATGATTTCTTTCTTTGGGGTTACCTAAAAATAAAATTTATAATAACGTGCAAATTCATAATTTGGATGAATTGAAAGAACGTATACTTACTGGATGTGATGGAATAAATCCAGAATTTATTCGGAATACCCTGCGTTGCTTTCAAAATCGCCTTGCTTATTGCCTTGAAAGACGAGGAGGACATTTCGAAAACTTGCTATAAACGCTTTTGTTATGTTGTTTTGTTTATCTTAATTAATCGTTAAATAAATTTATTTTTTCATTCAAATTGAGATTTTCTTTCTTGTCTAAAAATATAACCTACTTCTTTATGACTTTATTTTCTTTGGTATTACCCACTGTTGCGAGTATTATTGCCAAACTAGATTCTTGAATACTTTCGCGATAAATTTTAAGTTTTGAAAGAGACTTAAAGAGTTTCACGTACATTCTGTATGACAATCTAAATAATTTCCCTTTGAATGCTTAAACACTCATATCTTCAATAGTTAGAAAGTATAATAAGATGAAACTCATTGAGTTATATCTTTAGCTAATAGGAAAAGGTTGGGTGTAATTTTAATAAAATAAATACTTAGTTTTCTTATTAATATTTTTAAAATTTTTATTTAGGCACAATATCATATTAACATTTTTCGGTTTTAGTCTTGCACACCTTCGTTCTACTATTAAACGAGCTGTACTATACACTCTCACTTTCTGCTGAACTCGCTGGAATACAGAAGTATTTCCAAGCACATTGTTTTAAGGGTTTCAGCTCCATTCCTGTTAACTAAAAGAAAATCCAAATAAAAAATGTAATTACCCTTTTTTCTTAAAACTTACCTTCCAAAATAAAAGAGGATCTACGTCCTGATTTAAATTTGTCTTTTCGAGGTATTGTCTTATAGTTATTATTACATCGGCTGTAATTGATTTTATTTTCTCTTATTCTTTCTTGCAAGAATCCAAATAATGAAAGTGACTTTTGATGTGCACTAACGTCTGTTTCGATTACAGGCATTTGTTTTCGGGATCTACTTTCTTCATAATATTAAACATTTCTTGATCTAGAAAAGAAATAACCCCGGTAGCATTTTCAGTACTACGAAAACTTTCTCTTTAATACATTAGTAACTGATCCTTCTTCATATGAAAATAGCCTTGTAGCAGATTCCAAAAGTTTGTTGCATAGTGTCTTCCCTTCCTCAATCTTTAATTCCAGTAGTGATGCTGCCAAATAATTGTACAGTCCAAATGTTATTGTGATTATTAAATAAATAGTAACATATTTATTACCTACAAGAATTTCCCACTACTGCTTTTTATGATAAATTTCTCCATTTTATAAAACCACGTATTTGTAAGATACCACGACGTGTTATTTGTTTTTATCGTATTACTGAAATTGCCCCAATGCCTGCGTTACGTTCGGTAATTCATTAGAAGTAATGTGAGGACGTTCTACAATTTCATTATGTGGTAAAATCTATTTGTACTTTTTTGTTATATTTTCTACTTTTTTGATACACTAATTTTACTATCTTAGATATAGGTATTACAACCGCAAATAAATACTACTTCTTTGAATTTGTTAAAAATATTTAAAATTGTCTTCGCACAAGTTGTACGTCTGTTGGGATAATTAACTGTTTTAAATTATGTATTTTTAATAATGTAATAATATATATAATATGTATAATAATAATAATAATAAAATGTATTTAATTTAAGTATGAACGAAAAACAGAAATTTTTTACAGTTTGAAAATGTCACTGGTGTATAACTGGTTGCCTACTATATGCTACCATACATTCATGCCTATGCGTAATTGGAAATGAAGGAATGTCAGTCAATGCATTATACCTATGTGTAATAACAAAAGAAAAACCTGGTATATATAAATCAAAGACATTTCATTTGTTCTCTATAGATAACGTGACCATTTATTTTTTGACTCAAAACGGGACATTGGTTTATTTAGGTTAATTAACAGGTAGTCAATAAAAAAAAAACACTTTTTTAAAGTTATTTATTCAGAAAAAGTCAGTTAGCTTAAAAGTTACGAATTAAAAAATATATATACCCGAAACGTTTAGTTATATTTATATTTATCAGAGGAACAAATTTGCTTTAATATATCTGGTGATGATTTTAAGTAAGAATTAAACTCTTGGCACGTTTTTTTTTATATTCACCTTAATTATCAACATCGCCTTTAGAACTGAAATTTGTAACTGGGTCTTCTCAGATGGCCACAATTTGTTCATCATAGAAAATACTCTTTCTACTGGAGCATTTGTAGCAGGCAAACATAAAATATATTCAATTAAAATAGAAAAGTTTTCATGCTGAAGATTGTTGGCTTGAAAGTGTTTGAATACTTCCACGCAACGAGTTTCCGTGGAAACATTTAGATTATTCTATTCGGTTACTTTCTGCGATGTAATGTAGTTACAAATTAACGAAAATTCGTCAAAAACTTCTGCATCTTTATTACAGTCAATATATTCCTTTTCAATTAATACATACAGAGATTTTTGAACGTCTTCCCATGCGGGGACCTTTTTTAAATCTGCCCAATAAAATATTTCCATTTCTTTGCTAAGAAAGCAAGTCCACTGCTCCAGATATTCACGGCTTGTTTGATAAAATTCTGTAGCCGCCCTTTTCACAAACTCTTCATCTATGTCAGTAATATTATCTTTCGATTTCACTATTAATTGACGGACCATAAATGGAAGAAACTGATTGGTCTGTTTCTGAGTCAAATTGTCTTTTAGTTGATTGATTTCTTTTGCAGCTTCAATTGCCGATACAGTCTGACCAGTTTCAATACAGCTTGATGAAAACTTGCTGACTGAGCGTGTAAAAGATAAAGCCACAATTCGGATGTGGGATCTTCAAAAAAGTTTTTTAGTAACAAGGGACATTTTTCAATACTCAAATAGTAGTCTTTTAATGGCTGATACATTTTTAAAACCCTTTCCAAGGCAGGCATAAGAGCAAGCCATCTAGTTTTGCTATAGCCGAGCATTTGTTGATATTCCGATTCAGTTTCGGCGCAAAACACCTTTAGAGCTTCAACTCGAATCGTGTAAATATAAAAAAATTAATATATCTTCACAATAATGCTTCCGTAATCTAAGGGTAGCCTGTCTGCAGCAGATTTTATTGCATTGTAAATTACATGGGCTCCACATCCAATACCTATCAATGGCTTTTTCAGTGATGATTGTAATTTAGTTAACACATTGTTAGTTCCTCGCCTAGCCGCACCTCCGAAATTGACGTTGGCATTGTCTCCGCAAAATGCCACGACTTTTGCTGTCAAATTATTATCTGTCAACACTTGGTTTAAATAATCGACAATGATGTCAGAAGTCTCACCTGGTTGGTCTTGGAGATCTAAAATTTTTACATGAACACCTACGTAAGGTTGAAAAAAGCGCACTAGAATAGGGTATATTTTCTTGTTACCGTGGTTTGAAGCGTCGTTTAGTATTGTAATACAATTGGACTTATCAAGATCATCTTTTAATTCTTTCATTGCTGTAGGCGTCAAAACATTTACTACAATAGCTTCTGATTTCGTACGCGAGCATGTAAATTTGGGATCAAAACATAATTGAATTAATTTCGACGCACAATCATTAGAGCGAAAACTGTGGTTTTCTTGTATCGTGTGATAAGCCAAGACGCCTTCTGCCGCGGCGATTTCCAAATCCTTTAAAGTTGGTGCGTCCGATTTCTTGAAAAAGGTTAACATCGAAGAACTCGAAGCGGCGGCACGATCGGCATTTTTATGTTTTTCAGACTTTAAATGCTGTTCAATATCACTGGCACCACCATGGGAAACGCTAAATTCTGTACGACACTTTTCACATCTGACATCTGAGGGAGTATTTATTTGCTTGATAAAGGGATATTTTGCTTGTAAGTTAACATTGAACGTACACTTGCGTTTCGGCATTTTAACTTATGATTCCAAAACAAAAGAAGTTTAAATTATTTACTAGGTACACGGGCATCAAACAACAACAATACAAAAATCGAGAAGTGGGCGAACGAAAAATCTGTCAAACAATTAGTCAACAAAGCGCGAGCGATGACGTCTTCGCCACTCTCGGCTATCGTCGCGTCAACCGACGACGCGGTCTCGCTCTCGCATACCGATCGCGTCCGGCCGCCGGCGCGACTACTCAAATTTTCGCGTGGTTTCAGAAAACGGGACAATTTTGCGTCCCAGAGTTCATTTCGGGGACACCGGGACTCGTAACTCTAAAAAGGGACAGTCCCGTTCAAAACGGGACGTCTGGTCACGTTATCTATAGACTCACAAACTACATAATTGATTTTGATAAAATTTGGTGTGTACGTTGCTTATGTTGTGTGGAAGGATGTTTTCATATTTTTTTTTTCAAATTTTATCGGCACATATTAAAGAATTAACAATATGTGAAGCATAAATTTCTATAATAAAAAATCGTAAAATATTTGCATTTTATTTTATTTACAGAACAGAAAATGTTGGGTGGTTTCGAAGAAGATTCCTCATCTTCTGGGGGCGAATTGACACCAACTAGGAAAGGCTCCAACCAACATTCTCAAAACACAAACATATTATCATCGTTGAGAAGTGTCTTGATAGTTATCAGTTCGGCTCTGATTTGTTTTGCGGCTGCAAGAAATTCAATAACATGGTAAAAAAACTAAGACGAAAATTGCAATAAAATTTAGATACTGAATCTGTGGCTGATATTTTAGGCATTGTCAGAGGTTTTGGGGTGCGTCTGGTGATTTTTGGCAAGCGCAATGGGATAAATTTTTGGATATCGTCGGCGAGGATCCTTTTAATTTATGGGTCTATGGAACGTCAGTGTTGACATTCTTCGTTTATTGGATGTTCGGGGGAATTTATACATTGTTGGATATTACAAATAAACCTTCTGTTTTGAGAAGGTACAAAATACAACCAGGTACAAATGAGCCAGTCGATAATACACGACTTCTAAAGGTATGTGCCAGATTATAAGTGTACTGATGTAGATTATCAACTTGGTTATGTTTTTAATTGGACTAAATTTGTAGGTTATTTGGTGCGTCCTTTTTAATCAAACTGTAGTTGCTATACCTCTATCTTTTTTGTCGTACTACGCTATGAAATATAGAGGTTTTCCAGATATACGTGAGCTTCCTACTTTTCATTGGGTACTCTTAGAATTAGCTATGCATATACTTATGGAAGAAATTGGTTTTTATTATTCTCATAGGTAAGAAGAAAATTGTTTCTTGTGAATTATATATTAATAATCTTTTGTAGAATACTTCACAGTAAATATCTCTATAAGTACATTCACAAACAGCATCATGAATGGACAGCACCAATAGCAGTTACCGCTATATATTGCCATCCTTTGGAACATATATTTTCAAATCTAATTCCGCCGTTTTTGGGTGTCGCAGTGATGGGTTCGCACGTTGCCACGGCTTGGCTCTGGTTTTCTTTGGCACTTCTATCTACACTTAATGCTCATTCTGGATATCACCTACCATTTTTCCCATCACCAGAAGCTCATGATTTCCATCATTTGAAGTAAGTATTTTGGACGAGGTATTCCAATTTATTTAAATATTTATATATATACATGTATATATATATATATATATATATATATATATATATATATATATAGACACAGGGTGAGTCGCGAGGAATCGACCAAACTCAAGGAGTGTATTCTACTGGTGAAAGTAGTGTAAAAAAACTCAAATGTTATTATCCGATTTTTATTTGTTTTCGAGTTATAGCGTAATTAAAAATGTCGATTTAGTATACCATGTTCATGTATGTATTCGTAAAAACAGTGAAACCCCGGTAGCAATTCATTATAGGGAAGTCTTCCTAGCTGAAGCGCTACCTGTTCGTGGTTTTCCGAACTAGCGGTAGTGACGTTGAAAGCAGTCGAGAAATAGTGTAGAGTGGTTTGTATGCCTAATGCGTCTAATGTCACTACCTCTAGTTCATCGTTGATATAGTGAGGGTGCTGCCATCATAAAAAATGTTCCCTATACCTTGGAGTAAATTATAACATTGTGTTCGGGTATTGTGACATTGACTTGACGTTTGTACGACTATAGTGTAACAAACTAAAATGCCACACACTTATTCTAATTTAGAATATGCTAATATGGTGTTTGTTTATGGATTTTGTGATGGGAATGCTACAGCTGCTGCTAATGAATATCGTCAACGGTTTCCACATCGCAGACATCCTAATAAAACTGTATTTATTAGTGTATTCAACACATTGTGCGCGACCGGAAAGCTTCCCAGTGTAAACATAATATCTGAACGAGGCAGTCGACAACAATTACAAGAAGTAGAAGATATTCTGGATGTAGTAGAAGAAGACGCAACTACCAGCTCACGGAGAATTAGTATTCAATTGGGCATTCCACAAACAAGGGTGATAAAAACACTCCACGAGCATGGCTTACGTCCGTACCATGTACAAAGAGTACAGCACCTACAACGAGATGATAATCGTAGACGTATGGAATTTTGTCGATGGATAAATGATAATCCTCGTTTTGTATCGCGTAAACTGTTTACGGATGAAGCGACATTCACCCGTGACGGTATTAATAATTGTCATAACCAGCACGTATGGTCAGACGAAAATCCACACGCAACAGTCGAAAGTAACTTTCAACATAAATTTTCGGTAAACGTGTGGTGTGGTATGATCGATGGTTTTTTAATTGGTCCTTACATTTTTGAGAATCGCCTCACGGGAGACACCTATTTACATTTTTTAGAAAATGAACTGCACGGACTACTAGAGGATGTTTCCATAAACATCAGAATCCAAATCTTCTACCAGTACGATGGAGCGCCTGCACATTACGCTCGTGCAGTCAGGCAACATTTGACTGAAAGGTTTACAGGGAGTTGGATTGGACGTCGTAGTCACATTGGTTGGCCTCCTAGGTCTCCAGACCTCACGCCACTCGATTATTGTTTATGGGGCTGGTTCAAAAATGAAGTGTATCAAGTAAAAGTGGACACTCGTGATGCACTAATTCAACGGATTATGAATGCTGCTGACAATATCAAACATCAACCTGACGCAATCAGGAACGGAACCAGCGCCATTGGTGGACGATGTAAAAAATGTTTTGAAATGAATGGCGGTATTTTTGAAAATATATTATAAGGAACGATAATACCAATAAAATACAAAAACTTCAATGTATGAAATTTTGTTTGTTTTTAATTACGCTATAACTCGAAAACAAATAAAAATCGGATAACAACATTTGAGTTTTTTTACATTACTTTCACCTGTAGAATACACTCCTACAGTTTGGTCGATTCCTCACGACTCACCCTGTATAGATAATTATTTCTTGACCTTAGTATGTTATGTTAATTATAATGTCATACTTATATATCTGTAGTTGTCATGGATAAAATTATTCAAAGATACATTCAAGTTTAATAATAATAAATCATGCCTTGGCATTCTCTAAACAGTTAGACAACAAAAACGGGGGAATGGCAGGCCATGAGTTATTATGATGTGTGTGCCCGTGGAGCGGCATAAGATGTTAAGCTGTCGGCATTCGCCTTGAACGAGAAGGAAAACTACGAGAACCTACTCGGACAGCCAGTCGGGGATCTAAACACGGAACTGCCAGCATGATAAGCAAATGTACAGATATTTAAAAAACGTGGTATATATTTATATAACAGCAACATATATTATGATATATATACAGGGTGTTTGATCACTCGCTTTCCTAATTTGGAGGGTAGAAAATTCCCAAAATATATGTTTTACCAAAAAATCGCATAGAAAACGTTTTTCAAATAATCGAGAAAAGAAAGAAGAAAATATAGGAAAATGTTTTTGAGACGGTCTGTATACATAGTGTATGCGTGTATGTGCCATCTATGTAAGTTTTATGTCATGGACTGTTATTGAAAGGAAAAATGCCGACCTGTGAGCAATAGACTCATTCGTCGAAATCAAGGCGCTATTGTGCTTAACGGTGTCATATTTAGATATTTGCCGATGAAATTTTAAAGTTCGTATTTGTACCTGCGCGAGTGCAGTTTTGTGAGTGGTTACAGCAGCAACATTTAAATAATGAACAATTCCTTGGTAATATCTTATTTTCTGATGAAGCGAGTTTCATAAGAAATGGTGTATTTAATTTTCACAATGAGACAAATGGAAAACCCCGGGCGATTAAACCAGCTCACCATTAACATCTATTTTCTTGAAATGTATGTATCGGTATAATAAATAATTACATTGTCGGGCTATTTTTCCTACCGCGCGTTTGAACGGATAAGTTTATTTGGATTTTTTTATAGAATATTCTGTCGTAATTAATAGAATATATTCCTTTGAATATTCGCGTGTCAATGTGGTATCAGCATGACAGGATACCTGTACATATTGTCCGCGTGGTGCGAACTAGAAAACGTTAAGTCGTATTGTGTTATAATCGGATATGTTAAAAAGTAGTTCATTTGTTTTTTTTTATCGTAGACGAAAGTGTTTACAAAAAGCGAACATACATCGACCTTTAAACGAATTGTTTGTTTTCACTCATCTGCTGGCGTGTAAATAGAAATAATTTTATGAATGACCTGTCTGATATTAAAAAGTAAGCGAAGGGATATTTATTTACTACGATTTATTTTATGTAAAGGTCACTGGACTGCGTATTTGAAATAAATAAACAGCGACTTCTTCTACTTTATCACTAACCTACCTCAACACAATGTGTACTGTCTAACATAAAACTTTTTCTCAAATACCAACACAATTAAAAAAAAATTTGCGGATAATGAAATGCTTGACGTACGAATGAACAAACATCCTGTATATATATATATATATATATATATATATATATATTTAAATTGTTCCAATGGCGTACCTCCGATATCTAATGAAATAAAAGTTAGAAATTTTGGGCATCTGATATACACCTAATGTTCTTTAAATTGACCCTAACATTGATATTCTTTCACTTCCGGTTTAACCGAAAACGACCCTAACTTTTTTATTTTAAATAGCACCCTGTATATTTTCCTCAAAATTTGAATTCTTCTGAAAATTCTCTTTCCCATGAAGTATTACACTTTGTATTTAGACTTCAAAACAAAGGTGAAATTGCATTTTAAATATTCAAAAATTGGGATTGTAGAAACCACAGCGTTCTATGGAAACTAAAGTAAAATTTGACATTATTTGTTTGTTAGCTTTGACAGTTCATAAAGTGTTATTAAAATGTGTTTCAAAGTTGTTTCGAACAAAGTTGTATTTAAAATGAATAACGACGATTTTACAAACAAGGAAAAATCGAAGATGATCCTCATTTATGGGAAAGGTAGGAAAAACAGGCTGATGCCTTCCGTGTTTACAGAGAGCGGTATCCTGACAGACATATGCCAAGCGCTATGTATTTTACACGTCTGGCTTCAAATATGTAGACATGAAAAAAATCGGTTCTAAAAGAAAGACTGGCATCTATTAAATATTTGAATCATTAAATATGTTTACACACTTGTTTCAGTCAAGTGAGTACGGCATGCGGAATAAATATTTTTCAATGATGAAATCGACCGTTCCACATCAAGTGATGTTATATGTATTTGCAAATTTATAGTTATCCTTCTGACAACTTAATGGATCTTTCTACGCACCTTCACAAATTTAATTCTATCGCCTTCGTATTCTAAATCTGGCATACTCGTTATTACGTTTTCTAGTTTCTTCGAAATACGCCGTTTCCGAAACGTACCTAAATGCTACATTTTCTAAGTATGTGTGTACTGACATGCACTCACAACGACCAGTAGAATAATACTGAACAAGTGTGCTTTGATACGGACGCTTGAGTTTCCGTGCCGCTAGCTTCTCCCCTCTACGTTGCTCTCGGCACTGCACTGGAAATTGCCCCTCTTTGTCGATTTACTAATAATAATTATGCAATTAAGGTTCTTGACCATAATGAAATTTTTATTTAAAATTTTTCAGATTTAACCAATGTTTCGGTGTTTTGGGCGTATTGGACCGTCTTCATGGAACCGACACTAATTTCAGGGCAACTCGAGCTTATGCAAGACACATCATGATGCTCAGTTTTGTGCCTGCTCGAGAAGCTTTTCCGGACCTAAATTCCTGTAAACATAAGTACGGAAAATAGTAACGTTGAATCTATTCTCCTTTCCATATTACGTCTATCCATTATATTTTGAATTATAAAAAAGGAGTTTGGTTAAAATATTCGTTATTTTCCTTGTAAAGAAAAAGAGAGAAAACGAAAATGACCAAAGAATTTAATTTCCACGATAGAAAATGATCTTTTATTCTTTATTATCGTTAACCTTATTTTAAAAAATATAGTTTTAAACTAACAAGTAGTATATATAATATATTGAATAAAGATATATTTGTATTGTAAAAAAATCCTGACTTATGACCAGGATAACTGTGACATCTTGTGAACATGTTAAGCTTTAATATGTTAAGACTTATAGCATTCCATCTTTAAGAAGTATATTCACAGTTTCTGCAACAAAATAAAATTAATACTAAAGTTTTAATATAATTGACAATCAATTTAATAATAATAATAATAATAATAACACATTTAACAAATGTTTGTGCAATTTATAGTTTTGACAAGGTACAATGTGTTTTTCCTACTGGCTTGATATACTGGCTTGAACTTTATCAAATAACTGTAAATATTCTTCTAAATGTACACTTAGTCAACGATTGTGAATTAGCGATAGTTACTCATAGTAACGAGGTGATACAGGGTGAGAATAATAACTGATTATTAAAAATTAAATTTACCACATTTTAATATGCGTATGGCATATTTACGATAAATATGTTGTAGTCAAAATGTTTGATTTTAAATATACTTTTTAAATACATGTATATCTTCATAATATTTACTATCCTAATATCATGCACTGCTATATTAACATGTTGATTAAGTGTATTTTCATTTTCACATATAAAATAAACGTAATTAATATACAAAATTAAATAATACACAGTTACTCAGAGTGAAAATTATCTACTTAGCTAAGAGTATTCGCAACTAATACTTTTTTAATGCTAGACAATATTTTACACTTTAATTAGCTCAAGAAGTTACCACAAATATTGAAGCAAAATAAAGTATTTATAGTGTCATTTATAATATCACACTTACTTGCAAATACAAAAACCTGCGACAATTCTTACAATAAGTAAACCTCTGCAAACTTGTTCATGACATGCTGAATTGGAGACGTGCTCTATGTGCAAAATTATCGTAGGACTTATAAAGGATACCGTTCTATTATCCAAATTAATACCACAAAATTAGTCAGCCGAGTTCATTTTTATAGATACGAGTATGTGGGTTGAGTAAAATGTTTTCCGGCGATAGAAAGATCGGGGACAACAATAATAATGATTTTTAAATGCCTAACAGTAAAACCAATTATAGACACATAAAGAAGTTCACAGAAATCTACGATTTTAAGAAAATTTTAAAAAATTATAATTTCGTCCTTAATTCAAAGAAAATATCTTTAAAGAATTTATTTATGTTCTTGCACACCTCAAGAACTGGCCTCTTAATCGAGGTATTACTCCCACACATTGGTTAAAAAATTCGCGAAGCAAATCGAGACATTATAAAGCAAAAAGGGACAGTTTATATTATTATGTTCAGCATGTTCTTAAAACAATGCACTGATCGGTATTGCTAGGATGTTACTCCCTATTACCTTTTTTAACACGTCGCTGCACACTTTTCATATTCCCAACTTATAACAAATGTATAACGGATTCCAAAGTATACATATTTATTTCAAACTAACGAGTAGTAATAGTATATTACATACTGAGGCGGAAAGTGGTTCATTACCATCGAGGGATTAGCAAGAACTTAATCTCGAGACGAGAATGAATCTTTCCGCCGGGGTTTGTATACTATTTTACTCACGATTGGTTAGTAATTAATTATTATATAAATTATTAAATCACTAAATTTCAAAAATATAATAGTATTAATTGTCATGACACTTTTATAAATGCTTTTGATAGGTACTGTTGCTAGGTAACGGTGATATTTTTTGACAGATTACTAAATTATTATCCTACGATTTTAAATATGGTCTTTCCCTAACAGTAAACAGTCATGGAAATTCTAATGTAGCAATTAATATTAATTCCAAAAGGGGATAAATTTTGTACTAAAACGTTGTCTTGTTATTTACTTAATAAAGATTTGTGAATAGTTTTATTATAATTTAATTTACTTATTTCAATGACACTGACGTTTCATAAATACTGAAATGACATTACCTAGCGGGAAAAGTGACATAAGCTAGCTGGTAAAGTGACATAAGCTAGTCGGTAAAGTACTATTACCTACCTCGGTATGTAATAGCGCATTTTCTAACCGGTTTAAAGGTTAGAAATGTTTATTTTACCAACCATTCGTGAGTAAAAATATTTTTCTCCCGATCTAGAATAAACTGTCATCTTATACATCTGACAATTGGCATATATTAGACTATATTATTCCCTAGGGAATAAAGTGAATATTCGAGTGAATGGCTTTTAGTTTATTTATTTTGTAATCGTAATATTAACATTAAATGAGTTTACAATATTTATATATGCGCAATCACCTTCACCTTCACGCAAGTATCTTCACTTGCCAGTTCCTTACAGTAGTGTTTGTGCAAGGTTCGTTTTCCTTTCCTTGTAAAACTTTTCGTGCGATTTGAAGTTTATGCCACAATCAAACTTATTTTTTCTTAACAACTAGAAACTATGCACATTTTCATGGCAAAACAACTTGATTTACCGAGACCACATCAATCAATCAATTATCAAACTAAAAATGAAATAAATAATTACATTTAAGGTCGGGGGAATGTATGCAATTCAGGAATAAACTTCAATCATTTGACCGCAAGTGAATTATTGCGCCATACTGTCCCGATTTCAGCAAGTCGCTCGAGCAATGCAGCAAACATTTTATGATTTGGTCAGCGCCGGTTTAGGAAGGATTCCTGGTGGAGCCGTGAAGCTTCCCAACCATTGCCGTTTGCACGACCATACACGAAAATTATTTCTGCTCTTTCACGAAATGTATAATTCGCCATTACGCTACCGGAAAGAAAAACGTATATTAATAAACATTTATTTTACTTATATCTCATGAACAGTGCATTTGGGGACATATGTTGATATTAACTTTTTTCATGTTTTTGTGAGGAGAGTTCGCTCCCACAGTTTGTCCCCTCATTTTAGTTACATCCTGTATAAATATATATATATATATATATATTTCGTCGAATGTTTTCGCGTCGTTTGTTAAAGCGTTGTTCTTCGGGATATTTCGCCGCGTTTGGATGATTTCGTCCTGAGGAGGACAACTTTCTTCCTTTTTTCGATGACATCACTTTCACCTTTTTCTAGAGGATCTTCTCGTTGCAATGGTAGCTTCATAAATATAAAAAATAAGAGACATTTTGCCTAATACAAAGGACAAGATAGAACTAGAAAACCAAGGGGTCTACGAAATACCGTGCTATGAATGCAAACAAACATACATAGGGCATACTAACCGTAAAACCAGCGTACGGAGGGAAGAACACAGAAATGCGGTAGCTAAAAAAGAAACATCATCCCTAGCTAAGCATATGCTGCATACAGGACACACCATCGACTTTGACGGTACAAAAACTATAGCACGCAGTACGAGATTAACGTACAGGATTATAAGAGAAGCTATAGAAATTGAGAAACGGCAAAACTGTATGAACAAACGTGACGACGGACACTGACACATGACACATGGAAGCCGGCCTTGCTCAACAGGCAGATTACACACAAGCGACGTAATGATAACAACTTGCCACAGCCCAGTCATACTAACTCGGACCGAACGCAAACCAATCGACCAATAGTCGAAAGCGACATAACAACCGACGGACCAATCACGAGGAGTCAGACACCCGTCTCCACTACGACGGGACCATATAATACGAGCGGCACAGGAAATCGACGCACTCTTGAAGCCACCATTGCAACGAGAAGATCCTCTAGAAAAAGGTGAAAGTGATGTCACCGAAACGTCAGGAAGAAAGTTGTCCTTCTCAGGACGAAATCATCCAAACGCGGCGAAATATCCCGAAGAACAACGCTTCATATATATATATATAATACTTAAATTAAACTGTAATTGAGAAAATCGTCAAATTATAAATATTTTCATGGAAATGTTATTGCATAAATATGGGCATGCGCTGGTTGACTGTTTCAATTTGTGAATTTGTCTAGTGTACGCCCCACCATTTTCATATCACCTGCTGATGCTGTGTAAACAGTGTTTAAAGTATTTTGTAGTAAATGGAATGTACGATTTAACTTTTGTTAAATACTCCCAGCTCGGTGGATAATTTTCACTGTGAGTAACTGTAAATCTTATAAAGAAAACTTTTATAAAGAAAATAATATTCATTTTATAAGTGATGTAAAATATCTTGCGATAAAAAATGATCACGATAATATCTAGTTCTATGTTTTTTTTTTGTTAGTACGTAACTTGTTTGTAGAAGAATTAAAAAAATATTTTTATAATAATTTTGATCCCCTAATTACGTAAATTTTCAGAAATGGATTCGCATACTGGTTCTATTGACGCATTTTAGAAATTTTATGTGTATTTTTATTTATCTTCCATTAATTTACATATCAGTTGTAATTTCATAGGTACACAAAATTAATTTAATTGTAAGAGAGTATTAATTTCGTTCGCGATATAAATCCATGTACCAGTTCAGGTACTTAAGCACGTTACCTCTCTTAGTTCATTTGTTCAAAGTAAGAAAAATCATTTTGAATTAAAAATTTGTTATTCCCGTAGAACAATGAGAAGTTTGCATCTTCAAATATACGCTTGGAATTTATCTTAATTTGTTTTGAAATTTTATCGCCAATTATTCAAGTACGTAATATGATGTAATTTTATTTTATCAATGATTTTGTGTAGATATAAAATTTGTATTATTTATCATTGGAATAGGTTTCATTAATTTATTTAGTGTTCTCTCTCTTATTATTGGCAGCTGCGTCCAACTTTAAGGGCGAATTCGATTGGGAATAGCAATGTTCGGTATGAGTGTGTTACTGATACCCATTGAACTATATACTATACGTAACTGGAAGGGACGCGGGAAGCAAATGCTAAATATATGCAACCCGCAATTGAGAGGGCTTGTTATCTCACTCTTACTCAGTGTGATACTATGAATCTTGTACATGTAATTATTGTGAGTGGCGTGTCGAGGGGTTTGAGTTTGGAGGGGCGCACCAGAAATCAAATACCAAATGACATAGAGGCAAATTGCGCGAAAAAGTATCCATTTATAACATTTATTTAAGTTGAATAAATACACAGGAATTAAAAAATATTAATATCTACAATAACGACAAAAACAATAATAATTGTAAATCAAAACGGAAAAAATCCAAAATAAGGGGCTCATTTTAAACAAAAATCCACCTACCTTAAAATTCAAGTTTCCAAAAACGAAGAGCTGGGACAGCGGAATAGTTTTTATAATGTCATAAAAAATCACTTCACAAAGTAGGTAGCCACGGTTTATAAGTAGAAAAAAGAAAAAACAACATATTTACACAGATTAAACTAAACAAAATGGGTGGGTAAGTCATTTTTAAAAATGAAATCTGCTCTGCGGTCCTTCATGGAAATGAATTTTTCCATGACTTTATCATCAAAATTGTTTATTTCGTGCACTAAATTTCGATTTATGGACATCATAGTTAAAGCATTTAGTCTGTCATTAAGCATGGTATTTCGCAAAAATGTTTTTATGTGTTTAAGCGTCGAAAAAGTGCGTTCTGCTTCGGCTATTGTCATTACTCCAATGATAACAGCCGAAGCAGAACGCACTTTTTCGACTATTATTAAAAGTTATCATGACGCCTCCAGTCATGATAACTTTTAATATTTTCGATAAATGTTTCACCAAGGTTATTTTCCATAATAAATAAAAGAAGATTCATTACTCCAACAATTTCTTTTAAATCTTCTCTCGAGTAAATTAGCTCCAACTCAGTTCTTAATCTTGATTTGCTCAACATCGAATAAAATGAACATACATTGTTTAAAACAGTCACAGGGAAATTTTTTGAAAACTCTGAATATTTTTCTTTGCTAAAAGATCAGCCGCTTGTAAATGACCCCGGTAGGAAAAGCGTTCCATCATTTGTACTGTAATTATATCACAAACTTCTTTGGCAATAACACTTCGAAAATTATCATCCATTCGCCCTTCTTTTATATTATACGATACGGTACGATAGTCCTGTAGACGGCACTGAAACACTGGCCGCTAGATAACTGCGCCGTAAAATATCCTAAATGTTTTTATGGAATCGTGTACTGTGCTGATACCACATCTAACCGTTCAAATTCGATTGAGAAATTATGACCTCGCGGTTAGTTTCGGTCCATCAAACTTGTAACCGCTGTTCAAGTACGGTATCAGGGTCTGGTGGCGCGATATACAAACATTTAAAAACACTTAAAACAACTTTTAAGAGGTTAGAATTTCTAACGTTTTATTAATTATAGGGTTTAAGAATATTAAAGGGATATGCAAACATGATCTTCTGAAATAACAAAGGGCTACCAATGCGGGTTCAGCTGTACTTTCAAAAAGTACGCTAGTCGTATTTAACAAAAATTATTGAAAGTTCATCAAATTACAAAGGCAGTTAACTAACCCAGTTTCTATTATTTTTATCGATGGTACTCTTTTATAACTGAACGATTTTTATTAATTTAATCATTGACAAAAAAATTTAACTTACAAATTAAATCAGCATATTTAAATTAAATTTAATAAACTGTATGGTTAGCACGTTCTACAATGGACATCAAAACATGCGTCAAATAAACAAATAGGTTATGGTCTCTGTCATGGCGCGTTACAAATTGATGACGTCATGTGTAACACATCCTAACCAAGGTCATCACGGACCAATCAGTAACACGCTAATGCCGAACCTTACCATTCCCAATCGAATTCGCCCTAAATCTTAGAATCCGTTTGGTGTAAAATATGTTACATATTAATGGCTACGATTAAAATGTATTTTCTCGTCCACGGATTAAACAATTTTTTAAGTTTAATTGAAAAATATTTCGACTCTTAACTGGTCTGGTGAAATTAAATTTCAGTTAGTTTCTGATAAAGTCCATGTAATAAAAGAAAAATGTGACTCGTATGAAATCTCTCCAAATTGTTCTCAAATTTAATACGTTTAAAAGTTTTTTCTACAATAAGAAAATTTCCCGTCTCTTCTTTTACTCATAGCTTTATTAAAATTCTTTTCTAAAACTTTGTAAAAACCATTTAAAGTATAGTAGATTTAACATGTTACGCGGGTGGGCTGAAAAGTAATGTACAACGCGAACAGAAACAAATAGCAAGATCGGGCAAAAAGTACATTAAAGTACAATTCTTAAGCTTCAAAATCATAGATTTATTTTACAGTTAAGTCTCTGTAACACATTTCTCCCAACGTGTAACAAGTTTTTTCATTCCGTCACTGAAAATTTCTTCCGACTTTTCTCGAATCCAGGACTTGACAGCTGTCTTCAACTAATCATCCGAGGTGTAATGATTACCCTTGAGTAGGGGAAAAATTAAAAATCGTAAGGCGCAAGATCGGGGCAGTAAGGAGGGTGTGGGAATCGATTCAAACTTCAGGTTTCGCTGAGCCTCTGCAGTTGCTTGCGAGGTGTATTGACGAGCGTTGTCATGTTACAAGATTATTGGTTCCAGACCGCCTCTAACACGATAAACTCGACGTCGGAGGTGTTTTAGTGTCTATATGCGCCGAAAAGAATTTACCGTTGCCCCTCGCTCCAGAAAATCGGTCACATAAACTCGGTGAGCATCTCAAAACACAGTCATAAGAATTTTTTTGCGGTTTCTTGTGTTTTGAACTTTTTCGCCTGAGGAGAAGATGGATGTCGATATTTAGCGCTGTCTTTTCTCTTCCGGGTCATAATAATGAACCCATGACTCGTCCCCCGTCACAATATTAAAAAAAATCGTCTCCTTTGTCACGGTAGCGCTGCAAAAGTTGCTCGCAGCATTCCAACCGACGCTATTTGTTCTTGTCTGAGAGACAGTGTGGTACCCATTGTGCACAGATTTTACGGTATCGCAATACGATCTTTCGAGTGATTCGCCGGTCATTTTTAATAAAATTGTCGACGAGTTTGCGATGTTTATCGTCTGTGGCAGTGATCGGACGTCCGCTGCGTGTTTTATCATCAATTTTGACTTTTACAGGCTCGCAATCAGGAAATTTGATTACTTATCGATTCACAGTAGATCTATCAACAGCATCGTTACCATAAACATCCTTTAAACGACGATGAATCTCACTAGGAGCCACTTTTTCGGTGGACAAAAATTCGATAGCAGCATACTGTTTAACTCGTATTAACATAGCACTAGAACACGTCTCCATACTTCCGCTTCTCAAAATACACTGGATGAATTCAACGACCCCAAAGTTGGGCATGCGTATAGAGGGGGATGTTACTTTCACATTCCGCCTACTGCTCTTCTGAAAGTCATTTCGTTCGCGCTGTACAAGCATGTGTGCATTTCTTTCCAACTTTGTCTCGTAGTTATTTCATATTCCAGTGATAAATAATTACTAAAATAACTAGGGATGTGTTTGAATGCAGTCACAAATTTAATTTTCAAATGAACTGCTTATCTGATACATATAAATTGAAATAGGTACTTGTAATTAGAATATAATGGGTATTGGCGGCCTATCTTCTATTAGTCGTTACTCCTAATACTTTTTTTTATAACGCGACCTTCATGTATTCTATCAAAATTCACCAACAAAATATGTAAACAGTATATAAAAAGGCAGTCCATAATCCTAAACGTCTTCATTTATCAAGAATGTCCAAAATTTTCGAGCAATATAGAGAAGCCGCTCCCTAACAACCCCAAGTTTGTCATTAGATAATTGTTCTGATGAAACAAGATATCCAAAATGACTCATGTTTCACCATTCTTCTTAACTTTCTTCTGTAGTATATACAAGTATTGCTATCGTGTTGACTTCAATAAGACAAATACTTTTCACACCCACCTCTCCATAGTTAATCATTGTTAATACCGTATCTTCTACTCATTTATTATTATTATAATCAATCTTCTACTCATACCATTGTAAAAATTATTTTCTAAAATTTTGTAAAAATCGGATAGGTATAGTTGACTTTCCGTTTTAATTGTTTTATATGCAATTATGAATAATTATTAAAGTAACTAAGAATGTATTTGATGCAGTCTAAACTTTAATTTTGAATTGATCTGCTTATCTAGTGCAAATCAATCGAAATAAATACTTGTGATAAGGACATGTAGGGCCTTGACGGCCTATGGCTTCAATAATGTCTCTCCGTTTTCTTCTATTTGCCGTTACTTCTAATACCTTTTTATAACCCGACCTTCATGAATTCTATAAAAAATTTCTCAACAATATCGATGAACAGTATATAAAAAGGCAATCCATAGTTATAATTGTTACTCACTAATGGTTGGACGATAAAAATCTGATCGCTCACTAATCTGCCAATCTTAAGTCAACATTTACATTACCTTAAAATGTCTCACTCAGTCTGGTCAATCCTTTATGTTACATCTTGAATCGCAATAGCCCTGTAATTGTAAACATTGGACAAAATAATGCATTTGTCAGATTTGTATTCTTTCTCCAAGATTTCTATGATTTGGTTTAATAATATGTCTTTGCTGACTATCACCACTTTCTTCCAAGATTTCCACCTAGGACCTAGGCTCTTGTTCTTTAAGTTTCTTATAATCTCAGAAATTTTTTCTTCGTTCGGTTTACTGTATCCTCATGATCATTTTCTCTGTCTTATGTATCATACTCAATCTTCTTATATCCATTTTTCTAACTCTCGCAACTAAGAATCGCTATGTATTCAGTTCTTTCGACTTTATTTGATTTGAAGCCGCTTTCAATTCTTTGATATTCATTTTTAAATTTACCATATTTTTTGAGAAGTTCACTTGCTAATTTTGAAATATTTTTTAGATGCTTATTTGATTGTTAACAATTTAACATCTTAAAAGTAAGTTAAATAAATATAGATGTTTGTTTTTTACATTAGATTCATATACTCAACATTTAATTGTGCTAATGTTATGTTGTCGTGATATTCTACATATCAAGTAATGTTTAAAATTAAATAATAATAAACAATAGCTGACGATAAAAATAGCTGAATTTTATCATAAGTAAAAACACAAAAGCTTTTTTTTTATGGGATAAATTTCTCTTTGTAACGAAATTATTTTGCCAATCAGTAATTTGACGAGAAAAACTTACAAGAAAAAAACGCGAGACCGAAAGGTCGAGCGATTTTTTCTAATGTAAGTTTTTCGAGCGAAATTACTGATTGGAAAAATATTGAGTTAAAAAGAAATTTATCCGATTGAAAGAAAAGCTCGAGTGTTTTTTGGCAAGATAAATTAACGACATGAATAAAACTTTTTAAATTGTCTCCATATTGACGATTTTGTATTTCTTGTGTATTGCGGTATTGATCTTTTGATATTTGTTGAAATTTCCCCAAACCGACTCGTACATTTTACGTTCAACGATACTTAATAGTTATTACCTGTCAGCTGCCAAAATAAATTAAGTGATGCAGGGCTACTAGATATGTAACAGGAAGAAGCATTTTTATCGGAGGATGAAGCATTTTTATCGGTGATAAAAAGCTATGTAGGTTTTTATCGCTGTCAAAGTGACAAAAATGTCACCCGCAAATGGACATTTTTATATAGGAGTTAATTTATCATAAGTAAAAACACAAGAGCTTTTTTTTTATCGGATAAATTTCTCTTTGTAACGAAATTATTTTGCCAATCAGTAATTTGACGAGAAAAACTTACATGAAAAAATCGCGAGACGATAGTCGAGCGATTTTTTCTAATGTAAGTTTTTCGAGCGAAATTACTGATTGGAAAAATATTGAGTTAAAAAGAAATTTATCCGATTGAAAGAAAAGCTCGAGTGTTTTTTGGCAAGATAAATTAACGACATGAATAAAACTTTTTAAATTGTCTCCATATTGACGATTTTGTATTTCTTGTGTTTTGCAGTATTGATCTTTTGATATTTGTTGAAATTTCCCCAAACCGACTCGTATTTTACGTTCAACGATACTTAATAGTTATTACCTGTCAGCTGCCAAAATAAATTAAGTGATGCAGGGCTACTAGATATGTAACAGGAAGAAGCATTTTTATCGGAGGAAGAAGCATTTTTATCGGTGATAAAAAGCTATGTAGGTTTTTATCGCTGTCAAAGTGACAAAAATGTCACCCGCATATGGACATTTTTATATAGGAGTTAATTTATCAATAAAATTTTTTTTTTAACAGTCAAGGACTTATACAGCAGGGAAAAAAATAAGTAAAAATTTCTTTAAATACGACCAAGTATGCCATTTATTTACCATAGATTACAAGGTTATTTTCTGAAAACTCAGACAGATGGCCTTCGTTTGCATCAATGCATTGTTGAAAACGTTTCTTGAAGTTGTTGTACACACGCCTCTGTAGCTCCCCATCAATGGCTGCAACTTCGTAAACAATGGCTTGCTTGAGTTCTTGAATACTCATGATACGTTTCTGGTACACTGATGTCGGGCGACCGAGCTGGCCAAGCGATTTCCTCGAAACGAGAGATAAAAGTTCCGAACATTCGACGAACTACAGCCATACTGTTTCGCGCGGTGTGGACTGCTGCTCCATCTTGCTAGAAATATAGGTTTCTAGGGTTAATGCGAAGCTGTCGTAACATGGGTTCAACAAAGCCTTCTAACATTGTCACATAACGTTCTGAATCAACGGTCATTGTTTGTTCATTGTCATTTTCAAAGAAATAAGGGCCTACAATTCCGAAACCACAGACTCTACACCAAACCGTCACTTTAGGAGAGTGCAAGGGCATTTCATGCAGTTCCTGGGTTCAGTGCTGACCAGTATATGGGTTTTCCCGTAACAACACTCCCATGGTGGTGCAGAAAGCAAGTCTTGCTTCCTTGTCTCTTTCGTTAATTTGTTGCACAATTTACAGTTTATAAGGGTGAAATTTTATCTCTTTTAGCATTCGAAATAAACTTCTACTGATACTTAAAATGCGAGATTGATGGCGCGCCGAACAGCGAGGACTGCGTTCAAAAGCTTCCCTCTCTGTCTGCAGATTCTCTATTCGCACTGTTCTGGTGCTCCATGCTTTACGCCTAACACACTACTAGTTTTTTTTAAATTTCTTCACCCAAACTAATATGGTATTGCGAGACGGTACGTAAACATATCGACAATTGTCATCGGTAGACATGCTGCACTTCCGCCACAGAATTTGTTTTGTAATAACTACGAACGCAGGTAACACGGTGTCGCACGTTCCAACGCTCTATTGCGACTGACAATAAGAAATGGTGTCCTCCCCCTCTACCATCCCCTTCCCCTTCCTTGAAATGTGAAGTTGGCTCAGTGCCCCTGTACTTTGTTCAGATGTTAATCGACACTTCTAAGGTATAAATTGTTAAAAAGCTAAAATTGTTAATATAGAGAGGAAATTTTTGACGAATACATACACCGGACTGTCTACATATAATTTTGTTTTTAATATTCGAACTACTGTTATACCTAGCTGTTAATAGGGAATTCTTGCACATAGCCAACATAGGAAACTCGAATTGGATCATCCAGATCGGCGTGTTGATAATAGGGCATAGTGGCTATTAACAGATTGAGTAAAAAGAAATGAACTTTTCTGTTGTAATTATTGAGTTATATGATAAAGACGGCAGACTATGTGCCCGAACACTAAGTAAACTAACTACCTCGGTATACGTATTTATATGATCGTCTCTTTGTTCTTCTCTGCGTTTTTTTTATATTTAACAATCAATAAAAACATCCATACATATATGTGTGTTTATTTAGGTTGTCTAACGTAAACGAATTTCAAACGCATGATGTTATTGTTATATATATGTATGCATTAATAAATGCTTTATATTTTCAAAATATTGTATTTATAAGATTGTATTTATTAAAATGTTTTGAATTTTTTATTGGCGTTGGCAAAATTTAAAAAAACGCAGAAAAGAACAAAGAGACGATCATATAAATACGTATACCGAGGCAGTTAGTTTACTTAGTGTTCGGGCACATAGTCTGCCGTCTTTAGTTATATCCATGTATTATATCGTAATTAATCTATAAGACTATTTTACGTTAGTTACCTATATGCCGCTCACGATTCGAAGACGTGCACGTCATCAACAGAATTTTCGGAATCACCAACACAAAAACAATAAACAAAGTATCTATAATATTATATCAACATCACTGCGGATGCATATTTATGTTGGTGTGGATGTTGAGTGTTGACACATATCGTTCTGTCATATATTGCGTCTGTTTGTTTATTCTTGGTTTGCAGCTAATGTAAGCGTCCGCGATTGCAAACTGTGAAGCAGAACGTGATAATGATGAACCGCTGTTGCCTTTATCAATAAAAAAAATTACTTTATAGTCCAAACTTTTATTATAATTCACTATTTTTATTCGGAGAGTTGGGCTTTTGGACGTTATAACCTAAATATTGCAAGTTTGACATAAGGATTTACTATCCTAACCTAAAATGTAAAATCGAATTTGCAAATGGTTTTAGCAACATTGCTTTAATATCGAATATATCGAATCGTAAACAGCGTATACACATTTTATTTTCATAAAAGAGTAAAATCGCTTTGGGAAGACACCAATCTGCGCGAGCGAATCACGCAACCTGAGTATTAACGCCCTCAAAAACATAGGTCGGGCTGGGTAGCGCGCAATTTAAAATTCGAATTTTACGTAAAACGTTTTGTATTTTTATTTCGTGTGCAGCGGAAACAACATATTTCATTTATTATGTTCGTTTGCCATGAAACATAATTTCATAAACACATTCTATTGTCTGAATGAATAATAAAGCGTTATTATTTTATTTATTTTCAAGTAGGATTTTTAACAGAGATACAACCAACAATTTCTGGTTAAATTATTTATTTTCATTATAATTTAAACATTTACATATATCAATCACAGTTTTTCTTCTTTTACCAAGATTTTATTCATTATATTTGTAAATTTATGAATATTCATTCGGAGTAAAAATAATTTGTTGTTTACACGTCGTCTTTTATTACTACATAATTATACATAAATACCCTTAGTTACTAATGACATAAATACAAAGATAACTACACATATAAATAAGTTATATTTCAACAATTATTCATCAACTTAATCAGAAATCCTATTAAAAATTCATGAAAAATAATGTAATACCTACATATATAAAGGCCTTCTATTCCAAATAGTTGTGAAAACAACTGATTTTGTAATAAACTAAACTCAAACAACTGATTTTGTAATAAATTAAACTCAAACAACTGATTTTGTAATAAAATTAACTCAAAGAACACGATCGACACCTTACGGACGCTAGAAGACAACTGGACAATATTACAGTCAATGTTATTCGGCCTGTCTATACATGCAAGAACTATGTCTTTCTCTCTCGTTTGGGGTACACTTTTCTTTATAAGTTCCAAATTGGTTTCTGCGTCAGTGTCTTCCCAAATTGACACTACTCTATCATCTTATTAAAATGGCGGCTGACATTAATGACACCGTGTTAAGAAATCACTAGCCAATTCAATAATGTGTTTTGTGTGCCAGCAAATCTACAGTCGTGAGCAATAAATTCTGCTTCATTCTATAACCGTCGTAAATGTCATAACCTATAATCATGTTGAATGACAATAATTGTGATTTTTTCATTGTCAAATATCATTCATGTTGACAGTTCATTGACACAGGCATTATCATGCGGGGGAAATTCACAATTTGTGACAATTTAATAAAATTTTGAAGTAACATTTACGACCAGAATTTATTGCTCGCGACAATACATTTCTGTCAAGCGGAATTAAATTGAAATAGTAAAGGACATCGACATTGTCAATAGACATAAATACTTGGAAATTAATTTATGGATAGAACTTTCTTTTTCCGCCTTCTTTCCCCCTCTAATCATAATGCACAGAATTTACATTTATTTTCCATTCTATAGGTATAATCACAGTGTTAGGAAGGATTATTATCTTATGATTGTGTGACTTTATATACTTTTATTTAATAATCTTATAAAACTAATTATATCTTATGGCATATTTGATAATCTGTATTGGTACAAAATAATAATATTAACGTTATTAAATAAAATAATTCTAAAATCAGGTTTTAAGATTACAGATAAAAGAAAAAGAAACTTATACACTAATCGTCCATAGATTTTAAGTTGTTTTATATTGTAAACTGGCGGACAAAAAACTGTCCGACGCATTTTGACGTGTGACAACATTTTAACGTGTTAACGTTATGAATCAGTTTTTAAGTTTTGAAGGTTATTGAGATGCAAAATTCAATGTAAATAGGTATATAAGGTGTGTATAAATTGTCGCAAACACTACACGTAGCGACACAGTTTTGTTCGAATTTGACACAAAATTCTTATGGTAAAAAGTCGTATCATGCTTTATGCGTCCACGGGGACCACATGAAAGAAACATCCATTTGGCAACACTGTGGTTACATATTACCGTAATAATAGATAGAATACTTGTCAAAATTGACAAACGGGAATTACAAACGACAAATTGCATTACACAATTGTCTTACAACGTTGCCAATTGTGTTTTTCAAGAGAGGATGCTAATGAAGAAAAGTTGAAAATAGACTCTACCATCAAAAAGAAACTGTTTTCGATAAATTAGGAATAAGAAGTTGACTAAATTCAAAATTGCAGCTGTCTGTACCGACAAATATCGAACGCAAGCGCTTATTTAGAGACTAAAAAACCGAACTTCGTGAACCTCGTGAAGACGTATGAAGCATGGTACAATATTTTACCATTGAGATTTTCGATTTAGAAACGAACGAAGAATGTCGCTGCGTATAGCTTTTGCGACAATTTCTACACAGCTTGTATAATCTGCCATATGGATCTATTCAAATATTTTATTTATAACCCATAACAATTTATATGGTATTTTTGAGAAATCGATAGGTAACCCATTCTACAATACAAAAAAATTAGTCGGAAAGTTTTTTTTTTCCGCCAGTTTACCCAGTGGCGGATTTAAGCTTGTAAGGGCCCTAAGCGCTACGAAAATTTGAGGCCCCATTTTCCATACTTTTTTACACCACTATAGGTATGACTAAAAAGAAGCGCATAAAAAAACGATGTGTTTATATTTTTCTCTAATAAACATAAATCAATAATAATTATAGATACCAAAAAAATAAAACAAAACTCTAAAAAATATATTTTAACAGGGTTAAAATCTTACATAAAAAACAAATAAACATAAAAACTTTACTACAGAGCCACTCTTCGGACTTTTGCGCGCGAAAAATTGTCAATCATCTCATCGTAATTTATTTCTTGAACTAATTCATTTTCAATAAATAATATGGCAAGACAACTTAAATTATCATTTAAAAGAGAATTCCTCAAATAATTTTTCACGCGTTTAAGCACCGAGAATGATCGCTCCGCAGTGGCATTGCACACAGGTATTGTGAGGAATATTTTTAAAATGGTTTCCACATTTGGAAATGTGGATCTCAAACTAGTTATTATTGCTTTGTACATTTCAGTGGGACTAGTAATGTTCATTTCTTTGGTAAAACGCAACCATTGTAAAACTTCATCTTTAAAAGTATTCTCTTGAATATCACTTGCGTATTTTTGACTCAAATTATTAATGCTTATTTCAATTTCTTCATCGGTTTGATCATGAAAAAAGAATTGAAAATCTTTTAAAGTTTCGTCATAGATTTGTCTTCTTCTAATAAGTTCAGAAGATAACGCATCACAAATTGTATTGTGAACATTTACAATAAATGCTATTCTCCCAACCAAGCGTATTTCATTACTGCGAGAGTCATCAAATTGCAATTTTCGCTTCTTATCCCTAGACCTTTCATCTTTAAAAGTTCGGTAATCATCTTCCATCACATTCAAAAGCTCAGTTGCTTCATTTTCAATACTTTCAAAATTGTTTCGAACATTATTTACAAATTCGGTTAGGGATTTCAAAAGATTTGATCCGGTAAGCAAATTGCACTTTATTTCTTGAAGAGATTTACTGGTAGAATTGATTCTGGATAACAATTTGTTCCACAAAACTGTTAATAAAACTGTTTCATATTCATCGATTTTTTTAAGTAAACCTTTAGCTTCCACCCTACTCACTGGTTGCTGGTTTGGGCTCTCACAAAACTCTTTCAACGCTTCCTTAATGTTCTGGTAATCTTCGCGAAGAGCCAACACTGCATCAGCTCTTGCTGACCATCTGGTGTCACTGACACGTTTTAAGTGTTTAGAATTGGGACCAGATAAATGATCTATTACAATTTTCCAACGACTTGTAGAGGATGAAAAAAATGTAAACAGATTATTTACGAAGGAATAGAAATCAACTGAAGCTAAACATGATTCTGCAGCGCAATTTCCAACTAGATTAAGGGAGTGAGCTGCACATGGCACATAATACGCGGTTTCACTATGTTCTTTGATTCTTGCTTGTAAGCCGGTATATTTTCCTGCCATATTCGCAGCATTGTCATATGACTGCCCTCTACAATTAGTGACCGAGATTCCGAAGTTCTGTAGTGTATTTAAAACAACGTCTGTTAAATATGCACTGTCGTGATGCTCAATTTGGATAAATCCACAGAAACTTTCCTGAATCGCTTCATATTCTGTCACATACCGTAAAATAAAAGAGACTTGATCAACGTGGGAGACGTCTGGTCGAGTCCACGATGATGGAATAATATATGGCATTTTTGACCTTTGATGTAATTTTATCCAAAACAGATTTTGCCATAATTTTGATAAATTCATCAAAAATATGATGCGATAGATAATTGGTTTTACCGCTGCCACAGTTTTCGTATTTCATTAAATGGTTTTTCAAAAATTCGTCATATTCGGCCAAATATTCAATGCAACTCAAATAATCCCCTTTTCTCTGGGAATCCATTCCCTCTCTGTGACCCCTGAACGCCACTCCCAATTTTGTTAATATTTTTACAGTAGAAACAACCCTTTTCAAAACATTTCGCCAATAATCCTTTTCGGTTTCAATTTGTTGAAGAATTTGTGTATCAATTCTTCCCATTGTCGACAATCTTTTACTCAAGTTGCACATTGAAATTCTGTGTTCTGTAACATTTTAAATTAATATTACCTTACAAGCCGAAACAGGGAAATTAAAATATTATACCTGGCGAATGCTCATGTTCCTTTAAACATTTATTAACGTTCCTCCAGTCATTGAATCCCGTAGTAGCAAATTTTGAAGATCGAGAGAATAATTTACAAACATAGCAGTATATTGACTTAGATGTTTCAGTAAAAATTAACCATTCCTGCCTTTCCTTTTCACCATTCGCCTTTACGTAATAGAAATTCGATTCTTGAAAGCTTCTGCAGTATGTTCTGTTTCTGTCCTCATATTCAATTTTTGAATCTGTAAGGTCGCCGATATTTTTAGGTTTATTTAACATGTAAAAATCAATCATTTTATGTGTTATAAAACTAGGCCACAATGCAATATCACTTGGGTAGCTTACTAGAGTCATTTGTGATTTTGTCTCTAATTGAACATCAACATCCTATTATACCATTTTTATTTTGTTCAATACTTGTACATGCACTGGCGTCATTTTCTTGTACTGGTAAAGAGTCAATCTCTTGACCAACGAAAATATCTGTGTTGGTTTCAGTCTCATTGTCACAGTCAGAAATATCATTAGTTTGAGTTTGCTGTTCATTTGCCTGAGCTCCCGTAAGAAATTCACATAAGGCATTTCGTTGTCGCTTGGCATCTTCTTCCTGCAATCTTTTTCGTTTTCGTTTAGCAGCACCGGACTCGAATCGCTTCATTTTATTTGGTAGGGACACAGAACACAGACAGTTGTTGTTGTATGTTCATGTTGTATGTTGTAAAGCTAAGATAAAGTAGGTAACAGATTTTGTTCATAAAATAGTAGAAACAGAGAATAGAGGTTACCTATTATAATGATGGGGATGGGCGCTATAATGAATCGCGCGGGAAGACGCTAAGCACTGACTACTGGACCTGGCCTGGAGTGCACGTGCACCGACTGCTGCAGCCAGGGGAAGGGAAAAAATAATTGCGCGAGACTAGAAGAGCCAGAACCAGAGCGGCAGTAACAGTAACCTGAATTTCCTGAACACATAGACGTGCAGAAGAGTCCCGCATCTTGTAAAATTCTATAAGGGGGATGCTTTAAAAATTTGGTTTTACCTGTTGAAATTTGGCCCCCCTCTGAGCGAGGCCCTAAGCTCGCGCTTAGTGCGCTTATGCTTAAATCCGCCTCTGAGTTTACCTATATCACTCGAAAATTAATGTTTATTTCTTTGATAGTGAAAATATATTTACGTTGCCCAAAATTTAGCTGGATATTTCAAGCAGATTATAATTTTCTAGCAAAGAATATAAATTTAAAAAAAATTAACATTTATTCAACCAAATCTATCTTACTTTTTTAAAATTTTCAATTTAGTTATTATTGATTGAAACCAGTATATATGAAAATACTAGTGATGTAAATATTCGGATTAATCTGATATTCGAGTATTCGGAATCGGATGATTTATATATTCGGCATATTCATCCGATTTCGAAATCGTACCACTTCCACATATATACCATTACAGTGATGTAAATATTCGGATTAATCTGATATTCGAGTGTACGGAATCGGATGGTTTATATACTCGGCATATTCAACCGATTTCGAAAAAATTTTATTTCTTAATACTTGTTTTTAAATTTAATTTTTTCTTATATGAGTATAGTTAATTCTGTGGTGCAATTACTTTTTTTTTTAATTTTTGATTGTAAACAGTACGTTATTCCCTAATGAAACCCATTATCGGTGATAAGTATTGTTTTCTTTTATTTAAAGAATATTTAATATTGTCATTATTACTCATTATATTTATTTATTACGTATGTTTTATTATATATTTGTTATTCTTTTAGTAAGTTTATAAATTTTGTTTTATGTACTTAGTCTTTTTATAGAAATAAAGATTAAGTTAAGTTTTATAACTATTATTTATTAATTTATTCCAAATTTTATTTATTAAGGTACATATATTGATATATGGACGATTAATATATTAAAAACTATTAATAGATATGCAGAATACAAAACAACGTTCGATGCCGTCTAGATTAATCCGTTGATTCCGTTGCATTGAAATATTGACCGAAGTTGGAACACAATATCGTTGCCGAGTATGAATTCGGATTAATTTTAAATACTCGGAATCATCCGAGTAGTTCGATATTCGGCATCACCGAGTATTTTCATTCGGATTATTCCATCACTAGAAAATACTAATTTTAAAGGGATCTTTTAGAATATTATATACTTTATATAGATTATATACGTATATATAATACTCTATATTTACTATGATAGATATGTTTATATAAGTAGTGATTGCAATTGTGATTTTTTTATTGTGAAACAAGAGGGTACCTAATTTGAAAGACTGCGTTGCACTTTGAAAGGAAGGATGTATTTTATAATCTATACTAATTATATTATCTAATATGTGTATCATATTCTCAGCAATAAATGTAATTAATTTATTAGTATATGTGTTTGTACTATATACCTTGATCACCATATAAATACACTGCTCCAAGAAATTAACACACCACTGAGAAATCCTTTAGATATAAAACGATAGTGTATAACTAGATAGAGAAGTATATTCGACTCTTTGATAATTAGCAACCTTTAATAAATAAGCTTTGTTTATTTCTTTAATAAATTAACCTTTGCAATTTAATATACAGTGAAGAGCAATGAAAAAGGGAAAATTTAATTAACATTTTTAATGAAATGGTCTTAGTATCGAGTATTTCCACCTTTGCTTCTAATGATAGCTTGACATCAACGACTCGTACTCAAAATAAGCGAGCTTATACCATTCTGCTCTAATCCATTCCATATTTCCATAAGGCGGCGCCCTGCCGCCTTATGGAAATCCGAACCCAACCAACATACCTCGAAGAGGTCTTCGAGGTATGTTGGTTGGGTTCGGATAATCTTGCAGGCGTTTGCCAAGCATGTCTCAGACGAGCTCTATTGGATTGAGGTCTGGACTTCTTAATGGCCAATCCATTATATCGATTCCAATCTCCTCAAAATAATTTTGAACTATGCGAGCGTGGGGTGGTGCATTATCTTGAATTAATCAAAAATTTGATTCGATATAAGACGCGAATGGCACAACATGGTCTTGAAGGATGCTAGTTATGTACTGATCAGCATTAATACTTCCATTGTTTAACACTACTAAGTTCACACGAGCTGCCAAAGAAATGCCTCCCCACACCATTACAGAACCTCCACCAAATAATGTATTCAGAATGTTGCATTGAGCATAACGTTCATTTGGTCATATGTACACACGAACACGGCTATCACAGTTATAAAGGATCTGGATTCGTCTTTAAAGAGAACTCGTTGCCAGTCATCCTGCAACCAATTAATATGATTCCTATTAAAATTCAAGCGAAGTTTCCGATGTTCTACGGACAAAGCTAGACCTCAGGCTGGTACACGATATACCAAATTAAATTAGCTTGCCTTAGACGTTTATGAACTGTATCTATGCTAATTCGAGTACCATGAACTCTCTGTAGTTAAGATTGCAAACACCTGCTTGTAACTGATCGTTGTCTTAGAGTACAGAGTCTCAAAAAGTGATCCTGGACATGGGTTGTGGCACGATGTCTACCTTGCCGGGTAGAAGGTCGTCAGATATGGTTCCCAGTGTTCCTATAGTTTTGTGTCATTGGGGATACCAATGTACGAAATACTGAATCTTTCTCCTTTTCGGCGATAACTCCAGCCTTCCTCTAATAACACCACGCTTGTGCACATTCCTCTCTCGTCAAATTTCGAAATTCACGTTGCATAATGGCGAAAAGGTAAAACAAGAAACAATAAGATAACTATACCAAGATGAAACACGATATAAACACAAGTTAAAACTGATAGTACGTTAAATGATTATTGGATGTAATTTAATTTTATGTAAGTCACACCAAATGTCAACACAAGTTTGACAACTGAACGTCAAATATCAAATTCTTACAAACCAACGCCAACCGGTTCAAATTATCAGCAAATAAACATTTATTCGCTTACTATATGGTGCGTTAATTTCTTGAAGCAGTGTATATAGTAAAAATTAGAGGAAAAATTTTTAAAAAATATGGCCAACCCTATCTACGTACACCGACCGGCAAAAAAACCGGGCCGCACAAATTTCGGTTTCTTTGCCTGAACAAGGATTTAACTGTTATATTTTTATTGTTAAATCTTCGTATTGATTAGCCTTATGCAAAATACGCCCAACATTTCAATTTTAACGTATTGACCTTTTTCTTATAAAAGTCACCTACATATTTATTGATATCCACATTAATAAACTAGTCGATTCTTGGTTTCTATTTATGAAAAATCCAAGTAGGCTTAATACTCCGTTGTTTATGGGCGCCATTTTGACAGTAAACAACAATTTTCACGTCGACAATGCGATTAACTAGTGCAAACGTTGGACAAATTATTGCATTAGTTGAAGATTGTCAAAGTCAGCGGAATGTGTCTACTACATTAGGAATACCTCGCACTGCCATTCAGTGTGGCATTCATTTTTAGAGACTGACACATTCGAAAGACGACCAGAATGAAAAGCGAAGAGCAACAAGTGCAGTTGATAATCGTTTTATTGTGTTGAATACATTAAGGTATTGCAGAATAACAGCAATTCAACTTCAATATTGTTTCAAACAGTGCGACGCGTTTAAATAAGTGAAAGCACAATTAGGCCAAGCCTTGAGGAAAGTGGTCTGACTTCACGAAGGCCCAGAACCACAATTGCTACTTGGGACATCGAAGAGCACGTCATCAGTTTGCACGATTATATGCGAATTAGACTCTTCAGTAATAGGGTGAAGTTCGTTTACGGATAAGTTGCATTTTTGTCTACGATCACCTGGCGGTCGAGAAAGAGTGTGGAGAAGATGAAATGAGCGATATGCTGATTGCACCATTTCTAAACTGGTCTTTTCATGGTGGTTCTGTTATGGTCCACAGAAACACGTACAGAGCTCATATTTGTTTTAAACCCTCACAGGTACGTGGAAGATATTCCGCAAGAAGCTGTTATCCCATTTTCTCATTTTATTGGTGATGGATTTGTTTTAATGCATGACAACGCTAAACCGCACATGGCAAGAGTCGTTACTGAATGTTAATGAAGTTGGAATTCGTAGACTTGATTGGCCAGAATGCAGTCCGGATCTGAATCCGATTGAATAGGATGAACTCCAGAGGCTTAATTATTCGTCGTCCAGCAATGCAAGCAACTTTTCAAGAGATACACGCATTACCGCTTTTAGGAGAATTCGAATCAAATCCTCGAGTTTGCTTAACAAATTTGGTAAATTCAATGCCAAGACGATTGACCATTGTAATCCAGACTCGAGGACGACATACAAATTATTAACATCCAGTTTAAAGTTGAATAGAAGCTGTCACTTCCTGTTTTTATAATTTAAGTAAAATTTAATTTTTCGCTGTTTATATTATATTTCTCAAACTAAATTTTTGTTTATACATTGTCTCTTTTTTCTCCATTCCTTACGTTTCTTATTGACAATGCGCAGTGCTTCAACAAAATTAAAATTTCTAAAGGAATTAATAAACAACAATTAATAAATTTTCCTGAAATTTTTAAGGTGGCCGATTTTTTTTGCCGGTCAGTGTATTTTCAAAGGCATGATAATTGTGGCAACATGATACAACTTGAGAGAGTTAAGATATATTTCTTTCAAAGTTTCTTTCAAATTCCACAACCGAAACAATAAGCTACCAATAGAAAAACTATTATACTAAAACAACAAATGCGAGAAATTTGAGACACCAGAACTTTTGGAAGATTTACATTTAGATCAGAGACGCAATCTATGGTTTATGCATGATGTACCTCCACCACAGTAGAAGGGTTTCGCGGGTTCTGGCGCTGCCTCCCGACGTAATGCGCACGCGCCAATCCCTGGCCCCATTGCGCATGCCTCAACTCCTAACAGACAAGTCTGTCTGCTACAGACAGGTTTGTCTGTAAAACAGACAGAGACAGACCTGTCTGTTTCAGAGACAGACCTGTCTCAAATACTGACAGACTTGTCTGTTTTACAGACATACCTGTCTGTAAAACAGATATACCAGATTTGTCTGTTTTACAGATAAACCTGTCTGTTAGGAGTTGGGGTATGTGCAATGGGGCCAGGGGTGGCGTATGCGTATGACGTCGGGTGGAGGAGGCGGCGCCAGAACCCGCGAAACCCTCGCCACATTTTACACTTGCTGTTAGGCAACATCTGAATAATGTATTTCCTGGAAGATAGATAGGGTAGGGGTGTCTCATTGCATGACCTCCAAGATCTCCCGATTTAACTCCATTGGACTTTTGTATCCGGAGTTATTTAAAAAGTTTAGTATATACAACACCAGTAAACGATCTTCAAGATTTGCAACAACGAAGAGAACAATGTTGCCTGATAATCCGAGAAAAACCAGGGTTTTTGAACGATTGCGTACTTTCTTTGAACGAAGATGCAGATCCCGTCCCGATATGCAAGGACGGCGTTTTGAGCATTTTATTTAGATATAATTATTTTTATTGTAAAATACAAAAACATCTCAAAAACCACGGAAGAAGATTTATTCTGCAATTTTAATAAAATCGCTAACACAATTGATTTGCGAACCAATGTGATATTAAGACTTTTAACCTTATTTTCTACCGTAGTATATGCCCTTAAAATGTTTAAACGTTGTTCTGTAACACCCTGTATATAAGATCGTCTTTTACTTTGAGTAGTAATGCGATTATTCAATGCACATCTAGTTCTGTACCTTTATGTAATTTGCTTTTAGAATATCGAAAGATTTTCAAACTATTACATTTAAAACAATTTAAAACGTGAATTGCACGTAATTTTGGTCTGACAAGTAAAGATATATGTATGTATATAAATGAATAACGTAAATATTTTTAAAACTGAGATAACATTTGAAGCAATTTGATATAGGTCAAAAGGCAGATTTTTTGTATATTATTGAACTGCATATCCACAATTATCATTGTCATAAAAGAGTTGTTTATTGAGTTTGGTGCCGTGAACTTTTTGATATTAGACAACGAGGGAACCAGAAAGGTACCAATAATTTAATGTTGATTTTATATATTTATATGTTCGACCTATACCTAGCGTTAGTATAGCTTTCAATGCAGATGTAGAAACAAGGCGTGGACCACATAGTATAAGTTATTTTTGCGAATTGGCTAAAACCTGTGATGAAAATTGCTAAATGTGGTTAAATAATAGTTTACCGACATTAGGAGGCTACCACACCTTTATGCAGGATGCAAACGAAATATGTCTACATACTTTAATATGTAATAGTTGTAATAATATTAAGCATAAAATGCTAATGCATGAAAACTCGAAACGAGATCAAAGAAAAAATATATAAGAAATGCGCGTGGCTTGAGCCGACCCTGGTAAATTTAGTATTCCTTTATAATTGCAGCGCTACCCCTACTGACGCATAATGGTGGGAGTTGTAGATGCGATGATGGATACTATAAGTCAGAGGTCAAGTCTGTTATCAACTTCCGTGAAGTACGGCTCATTTAAATCACGAATTAACAGATAGTGGCTTAATATACAGTGAAGCAGGTGGAAACGTTACTAGACGTATTTATAAAGGGCGGTTTCCGAACTGAAGATGTCTATCAAATGATTTGATTTTACAAACCGTGTACAGATTAAGAGGTCGCGGTATATTGCATTCAACTTATGAAAGCCGTGGCCGTGAAAGACGATCTTCGGCAACGTATTTTTCAAGTTGCGGCCCATATCCGTGAAGACGGAGCCGTGCATACTTCGAAAGTTGACCGATCGGTTAGAAGCTTGTATTTACGCAAATGACAGCCACATTGAACTCCTTTAAGCATTCCACCCGTTTCACAGAAATTTGCCCTTTTTAGGGCAAAGAACATAAAAAAATATAAACATTCAATTAAAATTACAACTATAATGTATCATTTCTCGACTGAATTTAATAAGACTAGACTAAGAAAACTAAATTGCAAATTCCATATCACCACAAAACTCTTATACCGTTTAAAAGTTTTAAAGAAACTGTATGTTTTGAAGATATTGTATTTTTTTCGGGATATTACAAAGGTCAGGCCATTGACCTACTTATAAATAACAATAGAACAGCTAATGCATGAAAATTTATGAATGAATTCATGTCTATAAAACTTTTCATACATAGACGTATTATTACATTATCGAAATATGATGAGGATATTTTGGTGAACTTGAACAAATAAATGCCTATTTGTTTGTTGAATCAACAACATATAAAGTTATAATTTCGATTTATTAAGAGTCAATCTGAATACAGGACCGTATTTGAAAAGTTTATATTCCTAAATTTCCGCAAAAATTGAAGTAGAATACATTTTTTTGTTAGATTTGAATTGCTGTATTACGTATCTATTATATATTAGCGTACGTCGGCATATGTCATTTACACCACAGTATTATGCAGATATACTGTGGTGTAAATAACATATGATTTGCGTATCTAAACTCAAAAGTAGTCAAAATCATTTGAAATAAAAATTTTCAAAAGAAATAGATAAATGGGAACGTGAAGCTGCTTATTCAAATGGGGCTCATATTTTTCTTAATAACTTTTTGGTGTTAGCATTTGCGGATGACTATACTAAAATAAATAACACCAACGATATTTATTTTCCGCAAGATAATTTAAATATAATCACAAATTAGTGTAATAATTTCATTAGAATTCTTACACTTCGAATATATTAGGAATTTTTGAATCCCATTATTAGATTGTATTATTTACAAATATACCGGGTGTCCTTGAAATAAAAAGACAACGTATGAAAAATGGAAATATGTAATTATATAGAATATACATCCAAAATATTTTTCCAAAATTCCCTCTCATAAGCGAGAAAACGACAAAAATATTTAGAAAAAAATGTTTACGCCACTGTGCGACCGACTACATTATAAAAGTTATCTTAAAATTAACCAACAGTAACGTTTGTCAGCTTTAAGTTTCGTCTACAATTCAGTACGCTCCATATGATTTACATTTACGTCTTCGACGAAAGATAGAGTGTTACCAAATAAAATGTAGAGAACACATCTTATATGTTTATATGCTTTTAATATATCTACTTTAAAAATTCAATGCAAGTATAGTTTTTTAACAGCTGACTGTCGTAGCAGATTATTTAACCCTTACCATAACAAAACTTAAACACAATGTTATCGTTTTTATAAATGTAAACAAGAGAGTTATACAAGAGCGGCATTCTGAATCTATACTCATATTTTATATTTCTTACTTCTCCTAACAAAAAAAAACATTCTCGTAATACACATGAAATGATGTCAGTTCTAAAAGTCCACAAATTATTTTTGGTATCATTTTTAAAATGGGTTTGTAAATTAATGTAACGCACATCTTAATTTTTAATAATTTACTTGAATATATAAAGAGCTGATTTTGTACGAGGTATTGACCTTAGCATACAGGATGTTATAGTTTTTATAACATCGACAGCTATTGTGTAAATACGGTGTGTGTGTGTGTGTGTAACTTCAATAGAGGTATATATTTATATTCTGAATATTTTGAGTGCATAGGCGCAACACTACAATCTTCAGGGGGTTTTTAATTTTGGAGTTCGCATCATAATTGACTCATTCATAATCTATATAATTACATCTTTCCATTTTTCGTACGATATCTTTTCATTTCAAGAATAGCCTTTATATAAAATTTAAAATGTTAAAAAATTAAAATTAGACATTTTGTGACATAGTTATTCGTATGTTCAAGAGTTCAAGAAATCTTCTTATGATATTAATTTCGCGTCTTTAATTAATTCTTATGCATCGGTTTTTGTAATATGATTGTTTATCCCTAAACTAGATCATAAAACCGCGGAGTTTTGTAGACAAGCATTCTCTCAAGTTCTGTCCTTCAAGGGGTAAACATCGCCTACTTACTCGTCTTCCCCAGATAAAGACCTCCAGTAGTATTTGTTGGCCGATAAATATAGACATAGTTAACCATAAGAAAGGATAAAAAATAAGATACTCTAGTCTCAGAAGAAAAAATGCTGCGTAATTTCGAAAAGGGTTTCTCATCTTTCTATGGTAAATTAGCACCAATGAAAAAAAGCTCTATTCAACGTTCTCAAAAGTCAACGTTGCTATTTTCGTTAAGAATTGTTTTGATGGTCATCGGTTTGGCACTAATTTGTTATAGTTCCACAAGAAACTTGATGATATGGTAACAATAAAATGAGTATTTAATTAAAGTTTATCTTCTAAGTTTGCCACTGTTTTTTAGGTATTGTCAAAGATTTTGGAATATGTCTGGCGACTTCCGTCAGGCACAGTGGAATAAATTTTTAAATGTCGTTGGTGACGACCCATTTAATCTATGGGTTTATGGAACGGTAACATTCGCATTTATTGTTTATTGGATACTATGCGGAATTTACACAATTCTGGATGTTACGAATAAACCTGCTATTTTGAGACAGTATAAAGTACAACCCGGTACAAATGAGCCAGTCGATTCCAAACGACTTTGGAAAGTAAGTACTAGGTCACAAGTAGGGCTGGGCGAAGTATCGATACATCCAATACCCGATACCATAACTGGTATCGATTCCCCGATACCTCATATAACGAAGGTAGCGATTCTAAGGTATCGATTCCAAAGCATCGATACCTATCGATACTTTACCGATTCCAGTACTCGCTAAGTATCGATGTATCGGGTAGCGAGGTATCGATTCCAAAGCATCGATACCTATCGATACTTTACCGATTCCAGTACTCGCTAAGTATCGATGTATCGGGTAGCGATGTATCGGGTAGCCATATATCGGGTAGCCATGTATCGGGTAGCTTACATTTGTGCATTTTTTTAAATGTACATAAAAGGTGCAATAACTTTTTAAGTAAAGAATTTTTTAAGTATACATATATAGCATTATATATATTATATAATATATATTTCAAAGGATATTGTTGAATTTTATATTATGCGCAGCAAATATCCATATTATAACATAAACATAATAACTATAATTATTACAAAAAAAAAAAATTGCAAATTTCATACCGTAGATATGGTTGAATCGATAAATTAATTTTATATCTCTTGAAACCGATATCAAACAAACGATACCTAGAAAACAGGTTATGAATACTGATTCTTAGGTATCGAATCAAGGTATCGATTCCAAGGTATCGATTCCAAAGTATCGATTCCAAGGTATCGATTCAAGGTATCGATTCCAAAGTATCAATTCGATACCTATCGATACCTATCGATACTTTACCGATTCCAGTACTTGCTAAGTATCGATGTATAGGGTTAGCGATGTATCAGGTAGCCATGTATCGGGTAGCTTACCTTTGTGCATTTTTTAAATGTACATAAAGGATGCAATAACTTTTTAAGTAAAGAATTTTTAAGTATATATGCATTATATATATTATATAATATATATTTAAAAGGATGTTATTATTGTGTGTAGCAAATTTCCTTATTATGACATAATTATAATTATTACAAAAAAAAAATCTCACAATATTGCAAATTTCATACCGTAGTTATGGTAGAATCGGTAAATTAATTTTATATCTCTTGAAACCGATATCAAACAATCGACACCTAGAAAACGGGTTATGAATATTTATTTCTAGGTATCGAATTAAGGTATTGATTCCAAAGTATCGATTCCAAGGTATCGATTCCAAGGTATCGATTCCAAGGTATCGATACCTATCGATACTTTACCGATTCCAGTACTCGGAATCGATACCGTGCACGGACCCGATACATCGCTAAGTATCGATACCTCGATTGGTATCGGTACCCGATACCGAAGACGTCGGTATCGCCCAGCCCTAGTCACAAGGCGATCAAAAATAAAATAAATTATCAAAATACATTGCAATTTTAATTAGTAAGCATTTTTAGGTTATTAAATGTGTTATTTTTAATCAAACTGTGGTATCAATACCCACAGTGATCCTCTTTTACCAGGTAATGAAAATGAGAAATTTTCAAAGTGTACGCGAACTTCCAGCTTTCCATTGGGTAATTTTAGAATTAGTCATGTGCGTGCCGATAGCAGAATTTGGTTTCTATTACTTTCATAGGTGAGTCAAAGGTTGCTTCGTAGAAATTGCATTTTAATAATATATTTTAGGATACTTCACAATAAATATTTCTACAAGCATATTCATAAACAACATCATGAATGGACGGCACCAATAGCGGTTACCACTATGTATTGTCATCCTCTGGAGCATATATTTTCGAACATAATTCCAGTATCTTTGGGTTTAGTAGTGATGGGTTCCCACGTGACCACTGCATGGCTTTGGTATTCGTTAGCGCTCTTATCTTCAATATCGGATCATTCTGGATATCACTTACCTTTTTTTCCTTCTCCAGAATTTCATGATTACCACCACCTTAAGTAAGTATTTCGCATTTGTAATATGACGGAAAAAAGTTAAAATTTTATAAGTACATAACTGAACCAACGAAACCATGATTTTGGCATATTAATTTTCTAACGAAATGTTTGAGTACAACAAAAACATTTTAAATAATATAAAAATATTATTTAAAATCGGGTGTGGAGAACACAATACGAGGGATGTCTTTTATGTTTTGTATACTGGGACATAGGGGGCGACACTAATCAAATGTCAGTACTAAAAATTAACCTCCATCTTTAGTTAGCCTAAATCTAAAGTTTCAGTGCGTGTTGTGTGTAGTGTTGTGGCTACAACGAACTGTCAAAGTTGACGAGTTAGTCGAAAAATAGAATTAAACCGTGAAAATTTTAACATTTTTGAAGACAATTATCTCAACAAGAATGCCTCGCCGAGTTTGTTTCTGGTTTCGGTAATGAAGCACCACATCAGTCAAAAAGTTCTCGTTGGTATGGATAATTCAAACGTGGACGGAATAGTCTTAGCGACGATCCAATAGCAGGCGTACCAAAAACGGCAGTCACTCAGGAAAACGTCGATGCTGTGCGCCAGCTCATCAACGAAGATCGACATGTGACATATCGCGAAGAGGCTTCATTGGTGATTTCATAGACCTCAGTTCAAAAAATTTTGCATGAAGAATTGTGTGTAAAAAAATAGTTTCCTGTTGGATACCGTAACTGTTGGCGGAAGAACAGAAAATATCTAGGGTGAATTGGTGTCAAAAAACTCTATACCGCTTCAACGCAGGAAACTCTAAAAATGTGTACAACATCGCGAGTTGTGATGAATCTTGGATTTACTCATACGAGCCAGAAAATAAAGGCCAGTCGTCTGTTTGGGTGTTCCAAGTTATCAAAGTGTCTACAAAAGGATGGCCGCGACATTTGTCTCGAAAGCAGGTCATGTAGCAACAATTTCTCTATAAGATCAAAGAACTATTACTGCCGATTGGTATACAACCTTTTGTTTGCCGCAAGTCATCCCTGAGATCCGAGAAACCAACCCACAAGGACGAATCATCCTCCACCAAGACAATGCAAGTTCGCACACTCGCAAGACAATTAAATTTTTTACGCAATTGTTAGACCATCCTCCATTTAATCCCGACCTAAGTCCCAAAGGTTTCTTTACCTTTCCGAAAATTAGGGACGGACTGCGTGGTCAAAGGTCACAGTCGTCAGAAGGAACAATCAATGCCTTTAAAAACGCAATTTTAACTGTACCATCAAAGGAGTAGAATAACTGCTTCCAGATTGGTTCGAGCGTATGTAAAAGTGCATAAATCTTTGTGGAGAATACTTCGAAAAACAACAAAGACTTTAAAAGCTATCTACTATTTTATTCCAGCTCTATTTGCAAAATATAAAAGACAACCCTCGTACAAGTTCATATTTCGGTGCAAGTATCTTTTCATCTTACTATAGAATTATTTTTAGATTTAACCAATGTTTCGGTATTTTGGGAGTGCTGGATCATCTTCACGGAACTGACACTAATTTTAGGGAAACTTCTGCTTATGCAAGACATTTTGTAATGCGTAATTTCGTGCCAGTTCGGGAAATAGTTCCAGATTTAAATCCATGTAAAAACAAAGACAAGACGGAGTAATGCCTGACATTATTTTTCTACATTACTGCATCTATTACATTTAGAGAGGTTCATTCGAGTAACATCTCACCGGCGGCTCGTCCTTGTGGCCTTGTCGCCGCTGAACAACGTTGAGCGCACTTTGCTCGTTTATAGTAATATAATGACTAGATTTGATATTTTTCCCAACATTCCAGAGGCGATAGATCTACGCTTAACTAAAATATAACATCTGGTCGACATACACAGCCTAACACAATGCTTACAATTAACCTGCTTATCTTCAAATTTGTAATCTTCCTTTGTAACTGGGTGCGTCTCATAAAAGAAACAAAACTTTTCGTAAACATCTCTTACAATAAGTAATTTGTTTGTTAATACTTAAATCTTATCGGACTTTATATATTAACAAAAATGCTGAGTTGTTATTTCATACGAACACGTATTCTTTGTAAAACCGAATATGTTTTGAAAACGTTCGTACGTATTAACTTATACTGAGTAGGATTCTGGAACGTGGGGAAAATCTGACAACTCTAATAATGACTTATCGATAAGAAACTATTTATAAATATTTAAAAAATTAAGGCTGTATGCTTGCATTAAAGAATATGAACGATAACATAGTTTATTTATTTCCAATAAATAAATACTTACCTTATTAGTTCTCAAATAGTATAATGGGATACCGTTTAAATCTAATTTCTCTAAAAAACCCATGAATGGGCTATTCTTAAATTGGATAACAATTAATTTAATGCATATCTGTTTGTGTTTGACTTCAAAAAATAGATGTTCGTTTTGGTTTACAGATTAGTATAAAATTGTAAGACAATACAAGTTCTTAAGTGTTTTCTTCATTTATCCTAATTTAATAATTTTATTCTACATATATAACTTCTATTACCAACAAACAACAAACGAATGATTGTTTCTGTATTATTTCAATTATTACTCTAGACGAGCGAAGTGCGCTCAACGTTGTCCGACGGCGACTGACAAAATATATATACAAGGTGTCATTTTAGGAGTGTAAAGTAGACTTTACTTCGAGTAACAAAAACGCAAAACTTGTATATCCATTTTTATTTGTTTCAAAGTTACAGATCTATGAATGTGATTGTCAGATCATGAAAAAAATGTAATCCTAAAGTCAATAAAAACGGATTTTATTAAAAAAAGTTCAATTAATAATATTTTCGAATTGTCCACATCCTTGTTGAATGCAGGCTAGTGCCCGTAAGCCAACAGAAGAAGTACTTATCCGAATTTCTTACTTGTTTTATCGGATTTGCTCGGCAGCCAGGTGAATACGATCCAACAACTCTTCTCTTGTGTTCGAAACTTGCGCGTAGACTAAATTTTTCATGTACCCCCATAAATAAAAGTCAAGGGGATTAAGATCGGGTGATCTGAGTGGCTATGCAACAGGACCATCTCGACCAATCCATCTTGGATAATTGACGTTAACCCAATTTCGGACAGCAATTCCGAAATGTGGTGGTGCCCCATCCATGTGAAACCACATGTCTCGTCGAACATTCAGTGGGACATCTTCTAAAAGACCTGGCAGTTCGTCTATAAGAAATTGAAGGTAATTGTCCCCATTTAACCTCCCAGGAAGAACGATAGGACCAATCAACAAGTCATCGATTAGGACCGCCAAAACGTTAATAGAAAATTCATGTTTAAATTTAGATGGGCACATAGCTTTGGGATTTTTTGATGACCACCTGTGCAGGTATCTCAGATTTGTAACACCACTTCTCGTGAACGTAGATTCATCTGTACAGAGGACTGTTCTGCAGAAATTAAAATAAAGCCGTGACTGTCTTAATATCCAGGTAGAATAAACTAGACGAGCATAGTGGTCTGCCTCAAGCAAACCGTGTCCCCTGCGATAGTGATATGGATATAAGCCCTCACGTTTTAAAATTCGTCAAACTGTCGTTCGTGGCACTCCAAGTTATCTAGCGATTCGACGTACACTGAGAGTTGGATCCCTTATAACAATAGCTACTGCTTCTTCCTCTAAGTCTGCTGGCAAATTTACTCCTCGGCCAAGAAGATAATCACGCAGTCCGCATTCCCGAAATTGTCTGTGTTCTTCCAGAAGCGTTCTGTAATGAGGAATGCGTCTATCGAGAAACCGATGTCGATATTCAATAACTGCTTGACGTGCACTGCCGTTACAGTAGCTATACACAAAATGTATATCCGCATAGTCTTGAGAAGAAAATCGGTAAGGCATTTTGAATAAAGAAAACGTGTTCACTCACTAATAAGCTGTTGTATGAACTGAAACGTAATGTAATCCTTTATTAAAAAATGCAACGTTAGCAGTCATCTGAACATTTGTTTATTGTATGATATTCATGCTTCAGCACTTACGAAATAAGTAAGAACCTTCTTTATCATAAATCAATTTCCAGTACTCTTTTTTGTAGATCTCCAAGAAATTACTGTATGCACTACGACACGTGTTTATTTATTTTAGGATATCATTTTATTATGCGACGTTAACAATCACAGGCCTGTTATTGAATCGTATAACTTTCTTTAAATCAAATCAGTTTGTATTGACTTTAGGATTACATTTTTTTTTCATAATCTGACAATCACATTCATAGATCTGTAACTTTGAAACAAATAAAAATGGATATACAAGTTTTGCGTTTTTGTTACTTCAAATGAAGTCTACGTTACACTCCTAAAATTTGAACATAACGATACGGGACACTTTGTATATGGGCGAGTACGTGTCGCCCATGCGATGTTACTCGAATGAACCTCTCTAGTTATAATATCAGTTTAGTTGAAACTTAATCAAATTATTTGCTATTATTATTATTATTATTATTATTATTATTATTATTATTAGTTAAATATCGCATGAAAACGCAAAATTGTTCGTGCAAAGAAGTCATAATAAGAATAAAAATTTGTATTAAATTTTTATACTTCATTGCTAATATTCTTTTATATTTTCCATTTTTATTTTGTTTCGTATTTCATTTGTTTTTATTTTAAAATATGTATACTGTTAAATGGAAAAAGTATTAATATATCGTTATTCCTGTCTATATAGTTTTTTCTTTATTTAACTATTTTAAGATAATTCTCTAAACAATACATAAGATTTACTACAATCCTAAATCCTAAAGTAAAATTACTAAAAATCGCAATGAATAAATCAAAGGTTTCAGTGTAGTGAAATGGGATTACAACTGGAAAGCGCGAACAACGCGATGAACTATGGACACATTATTTTATATATTGAACTTATGCAGATGAGAACCAATGAGTACTAAACATCATTTTACATGTAAATATCGCCTAATGTGTTGCGATAATTTCTGCAATCCGACAAACTAAGTTTCTACCAGTATGAAAAACGCTACACGTCGCCACCTTCCTGGTTGTTAGGATAATGAAAAATTCGTGAAAAGTCACATCCATCCCGGAACGTGTGGATGCATTTCGCTTTTATTGGAGCTTGTTATCACACGGTATCCTAGAGATAGGATATGATTTCCACTTCTATACTTCGGGTGTATATAGTTAATCTAGTGAACTTACTACAAATGAGAACCCGAGATGGGTGCGACTTCATATACGCGAAGTATAGAAGTGGAAGTCATGTCTATCTCCAGGATACTGTGTGTTGACAAGCTCCAATAAGAGGGAAATGCATCCAGACGTTCCGGGATGGATGTGACTTTTCACGAATTTTTCATTACATTATTTTATATCACGGCAGAAGATGTGTAAAACGAGTAGCGTATGCAGATGATTTGAGTATGTTTGTGTTATATTTAAAGGTGATTTGTAGATAGAAAAAATAGCACTAATGAAAATGAAGCTATAGGAAACTACATAGCTTTAAATAAATGGATGTGATAAATAATAATACAAATAATAGGAAAATGGATTATTATATTATTTTAAATATATATATAAATCAGTTGGCGATTTAAGGTCTGGCTTTACTTTAAAGTATATATATTTAAAACAACCCTACATGTTTCGGCAATGATGCCTTTATCAAGGATATAAAATATAAATGACAGTATACAAATGTCATATAATTGAGTTGCTATGGATAAAATTATTCAAAGATACATTCCAATTGAATAATAATAAATCATGCCTTAGTATTCCAAAAAACAGATAGACAACAAAAACAGGGAAAAGCAAGACATGAGTTATTATTATGTATGCGCACGTGGAGCGTCTTAAGATGCAAAGTTGTCGGCATTCGCCTTAAACGAGAAGGAAAACTACGAAAACCTACTCGGACAACCAGACAGGAATCAAAACACGGAACAGTCAGCATGATAAGCAAATGTATATGATATTTAAATGTAATTGATATTTAAATAACTTAAGATATATAATTATATAACAAAAAAAAATATATATTATGATGGTAAATTGCAGATCGTTACACAATTGTTATAGTATATACTGCTTAAATTTTTTATATAATTTCTGTTGTTAATTGAATTTTTTTCCTGTTTAATACTAATCATTTCTTTAATTTCTCTTTTCATTGTGTGTTGTTCTTTATCAATTATCTGTGTGTTTTCAAAGTCGAAATGGTGATCGCGTTGTAGTTTGTGTGTAGATAAAGCAGTTTTGTCTGTTTTAGAGTATTTGTGGGCTGGTATTCTTTTGTATAAATATTGTTTCGTTTGGCCTATGTAGTAACTATCGCAATCGAGACATGGTATTTTATATATGACATGTGTTTCTCGATTTTTTTCTATTTTAGGTTTAAGTTTTAAAAATAAATGTTTATTAGTATTACTAAGTTTATATGTTGTAGCTATATCATATTTTTTAAAGTCTATTTAATTTTTTCTGATAGTTGTGGAACATATGGAATCGTGATATATGTTGTGTCATTGTTCAAATTTTTATTGGTGTCTGCAGTGTTGTATATTTGGTGTACTCCTTTTTTAATTGTTTGGCCTATAAGTTGTGGTGGATAATTATTATCTGTTAAGATTGTTTTAATTTTCTTGATGTTATCTTTTCTGTATTGAGTATATGATAGTTTTACTGCCCTATCAGTTAGATTATTTATAATCATTTTATTGAATACTGTGGCATTTGAGTGGTAATTCATATATCGAAAAGAAGCTGTGGGTTTATTATACCAATTTGTTTAAATAGTACCCTGTCTATCATAGCTCAAAGAAATATCAAGAAAATTAATACTGTTATTAATTTCTTCTTCAATAGTGAATTTTAATTTGTTGTGAAAATTGTTGAATTTATTTAAGAGATAGTTTATTTTGTTGGTCGGAATACATGTTATGATATCATCAACATATCTTTTGAAAAAAATGGGGTGGAAGTCTAATGAATTGATAACGTTTTGTTCTAAATGTTCCATTACTAGATTTGCAATAGGAGCAGCTAAAGGAGAGCCCATGGCAATACCAAATGTTTGACTATAAAAAGAATTTTTGTATTGAAAATATGTGTTATCGAGACAGAAGTGTATACCTCTAATAAACTCGTTTTTATTTAGTGATGTGTGTGGACTAATTTCATCCCATTTGGATTCTATTATGTTTATAGCTAGATCTGTAGGAATGTTATTATATAAAGATTCCACATCAAGTGATATAATTTTGTGATTAGTTGGGACTTTTTGTTCCTTGATGAAATTTTGAAATTGCCATGAGTCTTTAGTATGATATTCAGTTTTTCCTAACATCTTAGATATGCTATCACCTAGGAATTTTGCTATATTATAAGTAGGGGCTTGTATGTTAGATACTATTGGTCTTAAAGGGATATTATTTTTGTGGATTTTAGGTAGACCATATATTGAAGGAGGGTGGGAATTAAAAATGCGAAGTTTGTTTTTAGTGTTGAAATCTATTAGGTTTAGTCTATGCCATTTATTTATTAAGTTATTATTTTCTTTTTGAGTTTTTTCTGTTGGTTTATTTTTTTCTTTTTTATAGGTGAATTTATCGTCTAATAGTTTTTCTATTTTTTGTTCATATTCCTCTTTAAGAATGATCACTGTTTTATTTGATTTATCTGCTGTTGCTATTATAATATGAGGATATATATGGATAAATCTTTTTGTTTCTTTAATGAATTTATGCATATATAGATTTGATATATGTTTTTTATTATTTACTTCCTTATGTTTATGGTTAGTGATTATATTACAAATTTTGTTACGTATTTCATTCTGTTTGTCTTGTGGTAAATTTTGTATTCCTGTTTCAATGTTAGCTATATAGTCATTAATGGGTATTTTATTAGGTGGCATATTAAATTTGGGTCCTAGGCTAAGTATGTATTTAACATTATCGGGAATATTTATATTGGTTAAATTGATAATCCAGTTATTGTTAATTTTGTAATTTATCTCTAAGTGTTGTTTCTTCATTAGTTTATCTACTTTGTTTTTTAAATACATATATTTTGAAGTAATATACAGACCTTTAATCGCCTACTGATTGGGTTTACCATATCATACCAAGGGCACGAAGTTATTATATATATATATATATATATATATATATATATATATAAATATAGGATAAAGGATATAAGGATAAAGCGCGGTGTGAGACAAGGCTGTGTGTTGTCCCCGTTGTTGTTCAATTTATACTCTGAGAACGTCATTCAGAAAGCGTTAGCAGAAACAACAATAGGAATAAAAGTTAACGGAAGAATTATTAATAACATTAGATATGCGGATGACACCATTATTATCGCAGACTCACTGGAAGACTTACAAAGATTAATGGACCAGGTTGTAATAAATGGCGAAGAAAGTGGCCTCACACTAAATGTTAGAAAAACTAAATTCATGATTATTACAAAGTCTAACCGACATCAAGAAGGCTTATGGATTGGAGAACAGCCAATAGAGAGAGTAAAGAAATACAAATATTTGGGAACAACTGTTACCGACACAAATGAACATTCAGAAGAAATTCGAACGAGAATCGGCCAAGCCAGGAATATATTCAACAAGATGAGGAAAGTATTGTGTGGCAATGACCTTAGTCTGCGTCTCAAGATCAGGGTATTGAAATGTTACGTGTTCCCGGTGCTGCTGTACGGGATGGAAGCCTGGACGCTAAAGCAAGACACTAACAAGCGTCTAGAGGCATTTGAAATGTGGGCATATAGGAGGATCCTGAAGATAAGATGGATAGATAGGGTTTCGAATAGCGAAGTACTTAAAAGAATTGGGAAAGAGAAGGAAATATTGAACACAATAAAGGTAAGAAAACTACAATATCTGGGCCACGTGTTGAGAGGGGAAAGATATGCTCTGCTACAGATAATTATTCAGGGTAAGATACAGGGAAGAAGAAATATAGGAAGAAGACGGATTTCCTGGTTAAATAATTTGAGACAGTGGTATAAATGCAGCTCCATTGAACTATTCAGAGCCGCAGCATCAAAAATGAGAATAGCCGTGATGATAGCCAACCTTCTGAGAGGAGATGGCACCTGAAGAAGAAGATATAAATATATATATATATATATATATAAATATGTATTTATGCAAATACGATAGCCGTTCGGGAACATCTGAATAATATATTTTCTTGGAGATAGATACGGAAGGGTTGTATGGCCTCCAAGACCTTCCGATTTAACTTGGTTGGACTTTTGTATCTGGAGTTATTTAAAAAGTTTAGTGTATGTAATACCGGTACACGATCTTCTGGATTTACGCCAACAAATAGAGCAATGTTGCCAGCCAATGTTTCCAACTATTGCCTGCTTCCTTTGAACGAAGATGTAGATCTTGTACCGATATGTAAGGACGGCGTTTTGAGCCGTGATCTAATTACTTTTATTATAAAATACAAAAACATCTTAAAAATCCCAAAATAAAATTTATTCTGCAATTTTAATAAAATCGCCATTATCTCGTAAACAGTTGATTTGCGGACCAATATGTATTAAGACTTTTAACCTTATTTTTGACTGCACTATACGACCTTAAGATGTTTAAACTTTGTTTAATAACACACTGTATACAAGATTGTATTTTACTTTGAGTAATAATGCGATTATTGAATGCACCTCTAGTTCTGTACCTTTGTGTATTTAGCTTTTAAAGTAACTTTCGAAAGATTTATCAAACTATTATATTCAGAATAATTTAAAACGTGAATTGTAAGTAATTTTGGTCTGGCAAGTAAGACGTATAAATATTATGTAATTACCGGTGAAATAAACTTGTTTTGAGTTTACATTATGTTCAGAGTATTATTAAATTAAAAAAAATTAAGTTGATGTATAACGTAAGTATTCTTAGAACTGACAGATAACATTTGAACCAATTTGATAAAGGTCAAATGTGCATTGATAAACTGCATGTTCGCAATTGTCTTTGTCATAAAAGGAGCTGTTTATTGAGTTTAGTGGCGTGAATTTTTTGATATTCGACAACGTGGGAACTAAAAAGGTACCAATAATTTAATGTTGACTTTATATATTTATATCTTCGCCTATACCTAACGTTAGCAGAGTTTTCAACGCAGACGCGTTGATCACATAGTATAAAAGCTATTTTCGCGAATTATTAAAATATGTCGTGATATGTGGTCAAGGAATGGTTTACCGACCTCAGGAGGCTACCGCAACTTTATATATGTGTATATATAGTCCGTCTAGAAAGTATGTGGAATAAATATTTTATTTAATTTGGGGTTTTATGTTTTATCAGTTATTTTTCGAACTACATGTTCGATGGTTTGTTTTGAAAGATATCACTACTTTACACCGAAAATGTACATTTGATGAGAGATAGATTTCCTTATGTATTTTCTTCCGCTGAATTCGAAAATCAAGGTTAAATTTTTTTTTATGGAACAGTTTATGAGATATTGTGATTTTTTCATTTTTTCGACCTTTTTTCACTTGACAAATCATATATCGAGCTAGAAATGTCCGATTGGGTCGTTCTTGGTACCCAAATGCAAGGTATTGAGATGACGAACAAATATGTATAATCGGATCGTTGATTGGTAAAGCGGTTCAAAATATATCGATGAAAATAGGGCACATTTTCAAAAAAATCATATTTTACAGTGATTCTGTGCCGACAGAAAAGTACAAATCGTTAAAAAAACGTCTGGTTTCTGTTCATGTACGTAAAGATGATACTTTTACGTAAGAACTAAGACCAACCAGAAGAAATTCGACCGAAAAATGACAAAGTTATAAGCAATTGAGTGAATAAATCCAAATCCCATATTTTCCGAATATTTTATTTTTTTCGACAATTTATTGTGTTTAAACGCTTGCAATACATTCTTGACATTTTTGTGTGTTAGAAATAGTTGTGGCTCTTGCTTTGTCTTCGGTTGCTTTTGGGATCCGTTTCTCTAATGAGAAACCATACATAACCTCCCAACATTGCTTCATCCCCAAATCCTTGATAGCGCCGCTCAATGGTCTTAATTTGTTGGTGAAATCTCTCGCCGTGTTCGTCACTTACGCCACCAAGATTGTCCGGAAAGAAATTCAAATGCGAATGCAAGAAATGGATTTTTAGAGACATATTTACACCTGTAAGAAATAAATAAAATGGTAAAAACAATATAATAGAAAACAACCAGGAATGAAATTAAATAATGGCATTCCGTACCCATCTTGTTGTAGTTCTCCAGCAAATCGGTAATAATTCCCTCGTAGTTAGGGCTTTTATTGTTCCCAAGAAAATTGGTAACAACCCGCTGAAATGAATTCCAGGCCTCGTTTTCAACGGGTGTTAAATATTTTGGAAAATCTGTGCTTTTTACCAATTTATTCATGTGTGGACCATCGAAGACGCCTTCCTTGATTTTTGCTAAACAAAGCTGCGGGAAAAGGGTTTTCAAATAGGAAAATACTTATCCTTCCTTGTCTAAGGCCTTCACAATTTTTTTAATGAGGCCAAGTTTAATGTGCAACGCTGGAAGGATTATATTTTCTTTTTTGACAAGAGGCACGTATTTAATATTGTCTTTGCCCACTGTGACGTTCTCCCTTTCTGGCCAGTCTTTTCATCTATAATGATGTTCACGAGCACGACTATCCCAGAGGCAAAGAAAGCAGCAATATTTTGTATATCCACCCTGCATTCCACACAACATGCCGACGACTTTGAGATCGGAACATATTTTCCAGTTGTGATGCTCATATTGAATGTATTTTAGCAAACTGACCATTGTGGCGTATGATTCTTTAGTGTTGATGGCATGAGCGATGGGGGTAGAATTTAACCTTGATTTTCGAATTCTGCGGAAGAAAATACATAAGGAAATCTATCTCTCATCAAATGTACATGAAAAAAATGTCATTTTGTAAACTAGTGTATTTAGCGATTGTAGTTTTGACAATTACGTTAGGTTGTTGCATTTTACTACTCTTACCATACCTTAAAAGAAATCTCTTCAATGAATCAATTAGCAAAAGCGACTACTTCAACATTTATTTGAAAAAGGCGTTCGTGAACTGCCCGAATTGGTTAGGTTAATAGGAATAAGTAAGTCGGCTGTATATAATGGATTAAAACGGATAAGGAATGGCATGGGGATAGAATATGGGCGACTATCTGGTAGACAGCGAAAATTACCTGGAAACAGTCTGGCCACTCTAGTGCAATTAGGTCGGGAAAACCCTTGTCTAGATTACCGACAATTAGCGACTAGATATTCCAGACAACAGGCAACACAGGTTTGCTGCAAAACTGTTCGTCAGGCATTTATACGCAAAGGCTATAAAGCAAGACTGCCTGGGAAGATACCAGCTATACAGAGTTTCAGATTCAACAAAGAATAAGATTTTGAAATGATTTTCGGGATGACAATTTTGAAAATATGTTTAATTCAGACGAAGCGTGTTTTCAGTAAGGTGATAATCTGTTCAAGGTCTTAAGTAGAGAAATACCTACAGTACAAAAAATTATTGTTTGGGGAGCAATTTCACGCCGTGGTTCTACTCCGTTGTGTATTACCGCCAGTATAGTAGACGCATACGTTACCGCACCATTCTGAACGATTGCCTTCTTCAAACAGCCAATACTTTGTACCCTCAAGGCTGGAGGTTACAGCAAGATAATGCCACGTGTCCAGGTATATAATGCTAGATGCCACGTGTCCTGGTATATAACGCTAGATGCCACGTGCCTAGGTATATAAGAAATTTGTTGCAAGAGAATAGAGTCGAAACAATTCCTTGGCCAGCAGCTTCTCCAGACCTAAGCCCGATTGAAAATATCTGGGGATTCATGAAAATTGAGATAGAACGTGCGGCATCACGAAACAGACCTGAGTTAGTGGCAGTGGTTTTAGAAGCCTGGCAAGTTACTACTGAGAAGTATGCATATAACCTAATTATCGGTGTTCCCTATCGAATTAACAAATGTTTACAGTCAAATGACTAGTGTATTAGCAAGTAGGCTGAGTTTTCGCTCATATAAAATACATATTAAGATTTGTTCAATAAATATAATATATTAATTTACCCCCATTTATTTGATTCCACATATTTTCTAGAAGTACTATATAAATTAAAAAGTAGTCAAAATCATTTTAAATTCAAATTTTCAAAAAAATTGGATTATGGAAAGATAGGATAAATGATAACGTGAAACTGTTTATTCAAATGAGGGCCATATTTTTCTTAATCACTTTTTTGTTTTAGTATATGCAGATGACTTAAAGATATACACTGAAACAAATAACACTAGGTAACGATATTTCTTTCCGCAAGATAATTAAAATTAATCGCAAATTAGTGACATACTTTAATTAGAATTCTTACACTTCGCGTATACCGGGTGGCCGCCGATGTATACGAGATACTTCGTATATGAATTCAATGACTGATTTTAAGCAAAAATGATTCTATTCACTTTTCCCGAATTCCTAACGATTCTTAAAATATCGTGGATTGAAGCTGATGTAAATTACTAAAGCCCTTAGTAATTTACATCAGCTTCAATCCACGATATCATTAGGCTTTCCTGTTGAATAGGTAAGTGTCTTCACATGACCCCACATGAAAAAATCTAGTGGGTTGAGACCCGGAGATCGCTGTGATCAAGCAATGGGACCACCACGACCTATCCATCAATTTGGATACTGTTCGTTGAGGAAATTAATGACACCTCTTCCATAATGAACCGGAGCACCATTATGTAAAAACAACATCGTCCCTCTGATTTGAAAAGGAATGTTCTCAAGTAGTAGAGGTAGATTGTTCTTCAAATAAGCCCGGTACATATCGCTCTTCAAATTTCCGTCGAAAATATGTGGTTCCACAACTTCATTGTTAATTATTGCCGGCCAAACGTTTACGGAGAATCTTCTCTGGAAGTGGATTTCTCGAACAGCATGAGGGTTTTTGATCCCACACATGTTCATTGTGGAAATTGTTGGTAAATGTAGCTTCGTCACAGAAAAGGATTCTTGCAAGAGTATCCAGATGATTGCTCCACCATTCATAAAGACGAATTCTTTGGTGAAGATTCGTGGGGAGAAGTTCTTGTACAGGTTGCTAATGATAGGGATGCAGTCCGTTTTCTCGCAGTATGTCTTGCACAGCCGTCCTAGTTTGTCCAGTAAGTACAGAAATTTTTCTCGTACTAACACCATGATCATTTTCAACAACTTCAAACACTTCTGCAGCATTATTTCTTGGCATAAGTTCTCTTTCACAAGTCGGTTTAGGGAGAGCACCTGTTAGTCGAAGAGTTGTGAAGGTTCTAGTGAGTGTTTGCTTGTCTGGAAGACGGCGGTTTGGGTATCGTCGTTGATATTCTCTAAGTGAGGCGGCGGTACTACCGTTGCAATATCCATACACGAAAATCATGGCCGCGTATTCCTCATCTGAATAAATTACAGGCATGATTTTAGCACAAATGGCACGATTTAAAAAAAAACAACTGTCAATTGTGATAATTAACGAACTGATAATCAACATTCACCGCTAGGAATTCGGGAAGAGTGAATAGGATCATTCTTGCTTTAAACTAGTCATTGAATTCATATACGAAGTATCTCGATGCCTTGGCGGACACCCAGAATTAAGAACTTTTTTACCCCATTTTTAAATTTTATTATTGCATATTTACAAATTTATAAAATTTAAAATGTTAAAAAAACTTTAAACAGATATTTTGTGGCATAATATTCGTATGTTCAAGAGAAAGCCGTTCTCAGCACTGTTGCGAGAATCTATCTCTTGACCAGTAAACCCATGCATTTAATATTCTCGGATGTTCCTGAAAATTTATAATAGATCATTTTAATTTAGTTATTAATTTCTAAGGCTGTCATCGAGCGCTATATGTCATAGGCGCTATATTCATCGGGGATAACTGTTTTAATATCTGAACAATTTTCACATAACGGTGCCATAATGCTAAAATGAGGTCAGTGGACGGTGGATCAACAATACTGGAGGGAGATCAGCAACGTACTTCCCAAGGCCGTATTTGAAATTGAGTTGTCGAGGTGTACGTATGTTAAACTCTGCTGGACCTAGAACTTTAAGCTTAGGTATTATATGTTCATCGAAAATCTTCTACCATTTGATGAAGAATGTATATGTATTAAAGTTAATGAAAATTAATGTCCTAACACCTGTCCGAAAATCAAGAACCACCTGGAAGTTGTGATCATTCAACAAGTAGACTTGAAGAACTTTTTGTGATAATTCTGTCTTAATTCATTTATATTCAAATCGTAAAATTGAAATTAATAATAAAAAATATTCACTTATTGTAACAATGTCATGCATGAATAAATTTATAATTTGCCAAAAGCTTATTTGAGTAATTAAACTAGTGTTAATAATAAACTTTTTAAGTTAATTAAATTATTGTTAGAAGAATTACACAAGATACATAAGAAATTGTGAAGAAAGAAGTTCAGGAATTAAAGGAAATATAAGAAGTCATACATATGGAAAATTCAATTGTCATTTACTATTAATAATATTTATTATTAATTGCTTTTATATTATTTAAAAAAAGAAAAACCATTTCAAAGAAGTTAAAACATTCAAGGACGCAGCAACCTCCTGATGGAGACTCCCAACAGTCTTTCTAAATGGGGAGGAGTAATATGGCACATTACCTTGAATATCAATACGTCCCTTATCTCCACGAAGAGATAGAAATTATTCATGTAATATTAATTATGAAATGTATTCACTCGTATTGTAACCTTTGTTTGAATTAGTAAATAAAATTACTTTTTAAAAACAAACTTTGCGTTTTCAAACTTAAAACTCCAGTAATGTTTTTGCTTTTTCCTTTCCTTTATTCATAATGAATAAACATGTCATACAAAAGTTGTATTTATAGTCTTTTTTGTTTAAGATGTATTTTTGATTGCCCTTTTTTACGCGTAATTATAATTTCTACAACTAATTTCATATACACGATGCAACCTGTCCTACGAGGGATGTCATTTTAGTGTTGTATAGCCTCATAGAGGGCGCCAGTAATAAAACGTCAGGGGTCAAAATTAATCTCAATCTTTCGCTAACCGAAATCTAAAGTTTCATCAAGATACGGCAAATGATTTAGTCATAGCGAATTTTTAAAGACTTTCGGAGAGGATAAACTCAACAACAATGTATTGCTGAGTTGGTTTCTGTTTTTGAAGATGAAGCACCACATCAATCGACAATTTCACGTTGGTACTGTAAATTCCAACGTGAACGCATCAGTATCAGCGACGATCTTAGGACAGGTCCGGCAAGAACAGCAGTCACCCAGAAAAACATCTATGCTGTGCGCCGCCTGATTAAGGAAGTATGTGACATATCGTGAAATTGACACATCCATGGGTATTTCAAAGACCTCAATCCAAACGATCCTATATGACGAATTGGGTGTAAGGAAATTAGTTTCCCGTTGGATTCCGCATCTTTTAACCGAAGAGCATAAGTCGGCTTGCCTTAATGGTGCCGAAAAACTTTGACCCGGTTCAATAACGGAAAATCAAACAACGTCTATAGCATAGCGACTGGCGATGAATCATGGATTTATTCCTATGAACCCGAAAATAAATGTCAGTCCACTGTTTGGGTGTTTCAAGATGAAGAGAATACGGTAAAAGTTATCCGTTCGCGAAGTGTGTCGAAAAAGATGATCGCAACGTTTGTCTAAAAATCAGGTCATATAGTTACAATTCCTTTGCAATATCGAAGAACACTTAAGGCGGATTGGTACACAATCGTTTGTTTGCCAGAAATTATCGCCGTGCTCCGAGAAATCAACCCACAACGGCTAATCATCCCGCATCATGACAATGTGAGTTCGCACACAGCTCGAAAGACAATTCAGTTTTTGGAGCAGCAAAATATCGAATTATTAAACCATTCTCCGTATAGCCCCGACGTATGTCCCAACGATTTTTTTACGTTCCCAAAGATCAAGAATGGAATGCATGCTCGACGATTTCAGTCGCCGGAAGAAGCAATAGATGCCTTCAAAGCGGCAATTTTGACTATGGCAACTGAAGACTGAAATAACTGCTTTAACAATTGGTTTGAACGAATGCAGAAATGTGCCAATTTTTGTGTAAAATATTATGAAAAGCAATAAAGCACTTTGATTCGATCCACTACTTGATTTTATGGCAATATGTAACACTAAAAATCCCTCATACTTTAGCTCGGTATCTTTTTGTCTTTTATAGAAGTGTTAATTTAGTAATTATAATTTAAAATCCTCTGAAAGGAGGATGTCAGGTAAAAAATTCAAAGTGATGCCTGAGTTTACCAGGCCACTAAAAATAACTTTGATAGTAAGAGCTTGAAGGCTTCCCGTTACCCAGTTTGGTTTTATATCCCACAAATTTATCTTCTACCAATTTGGTTGAGATAAAATTTATTTCCAAAGCGTTTGAGAATCATTCACAAGTTCACAGATTTTGCTAAAACCTTCGACTCAATTGATCCTTCCTTATTATTGAAGTTGAATATTTTTGTCTCGTCTACAAGTTTTCTTTGATTAATGTTATCTTATTTAAAACAATATTTTCTTTATGTATGTTGCAATGGTATCAATTTTAAATGGTTCGTTCTTTTTTCGAGGTGCCCCAAGTATCGAATTTGCCCCCACTGTCATCTAATATCGATATTAACGATCTGCTTAATTTTTCGCGTATAGCAGTGTTCAAGTTCTTAATTGCGTCTTTATAGACATTTCCCGTTATTGTAGTCCCTTTTGGCATATACTCAACTAAGAGTATCCCCTCCGCATCCCAGAAAACAGTGATAATTACTTTTCGGTTTACGCCGACAAGTAGTGAAGACACGATAATACAGTTTTTTATAGATACGGTGGTTACCGACTATAAGGAACACCAGGCTAGTTCAGCGATTATTATAGAGACAGCGCTGAATATTCCTTCATGCTCTGTCTTAATAATATCTGCAAGATAGCTAGGTAGTTATGTTTTTTTGAATGTGTCTCTTCTCCAACAGGGGCGTATTGATAACAGCCGAAACATATGTTAGACATAGATCTAATAAAAAATTGTGAAATAGCCAAGTGTGTTTTTGTAATAATTTGTTAATTACAAAATGTTTCACCAAGAAGTGTCTGCTACATCAATTAATGAAAAAAAAAAATTATATATTATTAAAAATACTTTTGTATTATACAAAATTGGTAGGTTTACCTACTCAAGTATGTTTCAAATTATGTTGTTATATACGTATTCGGTTTACGCCGACAAGTAGTGAAGACACGATAATACAGTTTTTTATAGATACGGTGGTTACCGACTATAAGGAACACCCGGCTAGTTCAGCGATTATTATAGAGACAGCGCTGAATATTCCTTCACGCTCTGTCTTAATAATATCTGCAAGATAGCTAGGTAGTTATGTTTTTTTGAATGTGTCTCTTCTCCAACAGGGGCGTATTGATAATCATGTAGAAATGTGAAATACGTATCTACGTCTTTGGAGAAGATACATTCAAAAATACATATGAACTTGTATTATGTTCTTCACACCCCATTTTTAATAATATTATATATTATTAAAAATACTTTTGTATTATACAAAATTGGTAGGTTTACCTACTCAAGTATGTTTCAAATTATGTTGTTATAATTACTTTTCCCGTAGAGAATTGCGTTTTTTCCTTCTTGGGCGGTGGAGACGCGCTTATGGACTCTTATTTCGTAGGAGAATCCCAGTGTTGTACCAAAGTTTCATTCCCAGTTACAATTCTATTTAAGAAGTCTTTTCCTTGAGATAAAACAGTCAAATTCTATTCACATTCACAAATTTATCGCCTATGCAATTTTTGTTCGGGACTGGGCAGTCTGGGAATCCACCGTGCCGACACTTTGCTCATTCCCAAACCTTTTAAAATTTTAAAAACATTCGTTTCTGATATTTCTATTTCTCTAGCAATAACTGAAACTTTTACTCGGCGGTCAGTCAGCACCAAATCTTCAATTTTGTTGATGATTTCTTCAGTTCGTGCTTCCAAACTTTAGGTGATCTTGAATGGATTCTTCGCCCCATTTGAACTGCTTACACCAAAATTTGACTTGGAAATTGGACGGGATATTGTCTCCTTGCACTACCACCATTCTCTCATGAATATTCTTCGAGCTACTGCCTTCTTTTGATAAAACTTTTATGACGCATCTATGTTTAAGTTTCAAATCACTCATCTCTCTCTTCTTTAAACGAATGTAAACGTAACAAATGTTAAGCGATTCGAACGAAACTTGGAGATTACACTATAAAATGTCACAGAAACTTGACATTTGAAAACTGTCACGATGGCACATTGTTTTCATAGCTAGGTAGATAACATAAAAAACTCCCATGGTATAATATCTGTCAAATATGATCCTTAGATAGCGTGCTAAGTTTCGGACGTGCTTATTTGTAGCGATCCAGTAAACCAAATAAATTTTGAAATTTAGTTGAAAGGGGCAGAGACAATCGAGGCACGCAAGAATGAAAAAAAAGAGTTTCCACTTTAAAAGACTCTCTCCCTTTCGTTTTCGCTGGTAGAAAAGTGGGTTGCCGAATTAAAATATAATCGTACATCCATTGCAGATTATAAACATACCAGTACAGGCAGGCTTTAGACCTGGAAGGTCGTATACTGGCTAAGTTCTTAATCTGGCCCAGCACATTGAAGACGGATTTGAGCGCAAACTGATTATCGTGGATCTGTCGGTCGCATATAATACAGTGAACCAGCAGAGTTCACTATATTATATATATATATATATATATATATATATATATATATATATATATATACTGTGTATACTAATCTATAAAGTCTATCAAACCACAAAGACTTTTAGCTGGCATGTATTATAAGGGCCTTTTTAGAAAATAGTAGATTGTTTGTAACTCTCAATGATAAAATTAGTGGGTGCGGGGAGCGTGCTTGTCCCAATTAAGTAAACCCTGTATACAAATGACCAACCAATTCATGTATTGACCCGTAACTTCATATACGCTGACGGCACTGCAGTCGTGGCTCAGAAAGCGTTCTCTGAGGCCGTCGAAAATTAGTTTTCCGAGACTCTGGAGGATCTGGTAGCGTACTAAGGAAATAATCAATTAAAACCGAATCCCAGTAAAATTAAAGTTTGTGCATTCCACCTGTGGAACAGGAAGATTAAGCGTAAACAAAGAATCATGTGGAGAAGTGAAGAGATAGAGATATGTGACTACCTAAAATACGTAGGGATAACCTAGAATCGTACGCTCTCATTTAAGAAACACCGTCAGAACACAATAGTCAAAGTCCAAAGTAGAAAAGCTATCATACGTAAGCTCATCGCTAGGGGTGGGGAACTTATCCTTTGGTTCTGCGAACTTCTAGTCTCGCTCAGTTTTTCTGCCGGAGAATATGCGGCCCCTGTTGTGGAGTGAACCTGCTCATACAAAGCACGTAGACACAGCTTTAAACGACAGGGCTGCATAGTTACAGGATGCTTACGTCCCGTCTCATTGGAGAAGATATATTCTCTCGCTGGCATCGTTCCACCTGATATAAGGCGACAGGCTGCCTTGGAGCAGGTTAAGAAGAAAGAAGCAACAACACAAAACATCTGCTACACAACCACACTCCGTGCAGACCAAGAGTGAAATACAGAAAATGTTTCCGAAAAATTGAGGCAATAATGGAAAATTTTACATCTGCATCACGACGCGTAGAACTGTGGAAAAACAAAACACCGAATAACTCATTTGCACTGAAAAAGGAACTTGCCCTTGGACATAAGGACATAATCAGCTTTATACAATCTGGAGAACATTGAATATATTGCACGTTCACCTACAGATCTTCTCACCGAAAATCTCAAATTTAGACTCATCGGTCCACAGTTATTATTGAGAAAACTGCTGCTTCCACGATATTTTTTATACATATTGTAATACACGATAGAATTATTTAAATTATGGTTGTGAAACACTAGTTTTGGCAGATATATCTTGGTTGTTGAGAGAATAATTATTTTTGTCGTATTTTGAGAAATTTCCAACGACGTTGATTTTTGCAAAGCACTAGTTTTTGCAGGTAAATGGCGTTTTTTGTGACATACCTTACATGTGGTGTTAAAACACTGCTGCGTTAGACACAAATTAATTGTTTGGCAATTGCACGATTACTTTTGCCAGCATTATGATGTGCTATTATAAGAGCACGTATTTCAACGTTTAACTTTTTCGTTTTAGGCATTTCTGACAGTTGTATTCCACCATCTCACAAATTCCAATGTTGTTAGTGTGAATACGGAAACGAACTAAGTAAAAGTGACCATAATTGAGACCTTTTATCCTAAACCTTGTTTCTAACATCATTATATGATCATTACCTTGATTCTAGGAATTTTTAACCCCGGAAATTCTGCCTACCCTTAGGAAAAAAGGATTATCCGATTATTGCGGTAAATAATTTATTAATTATTATTTCATTAGTTTTAAAGTATAGTATATTAGGAAATATACCGTTGACTATATGGGCGGCGAATAGTTTAAGCGTACCCAAGTACCCGAATTTTCGGCTGTAGGTAGTCGACATACAGATAACTACACACCTAACCGTATTCAAACATAGACCTTACCACTGTTTTATAAAATTTAAGGCTACAAAAACAGGGGTATTGAATATATAATTTGATATTCACTAATCATTTCAAAAATATTCATGGATTTTAATATGGGGAGGTACACTCTGTATTAGAAGTTTATTAATTGGAGCTTCATGATTTTTTAATACATAGAAATTTAAACTAAGACCGACTCTGCTACACTAATGCCTCTTTTTCTATTAGGGTTAGATTTTATGCTGCGTTAATTACGATGCAATAAATAGGATTTAAATTAAGTTTAAAACCGTATATATCCGGATACACTATACGTATCTGAGAAGTATTTAGTAGTAATAAAATGTATTTCTTCAATATAATACGAATAATGCGAAAAAAGGGTGCCCAAATACTTTTGAGCTGTATTTCCTATGAAACAAAACAGATAAAATGTAGACAGAGGGCTAATTTATCATTTTTGTCTAGGTCTAGGTGCTTTATTATATGATTTTTATATCTATGATATACGCTTAATATATGATGTGCATCGTATAAGAAAGGATAAGAAAATAAGACATTTCTAGTCTTAGAAGAAAAAATGCTACGTACTTTCGAATGGGGTTTCTCAACTTTCCGTGGTAAATTAGTACCAATGAAAAAAAGCTTCAGTCAACATTTTCAAAAGTCAACAACGCCATTTTTATCAAGAATTGTTTTGATAGTCATCGTTTTGGCACTAATTTGTTATACTTCCACAAGAAACTTGATAATATGGTAACAATAAGATGAGTATTTAATTAAAATTTACCTTCTAAATTCGTCACTATTTTTTAGGTATTGTCAAAGATTTTGGAATGTGTCTGGCGACTTTCGACAGGCACAGTGGAATAAATTTTTAAATGTCGTTGGTGACGATCCATTTAATCTGTGGGTTTACGGAACGGCAATATTGGCGTTTATTGTTTATTGGACACTCGGCGGAATTTACACAATTCTGGATGTTACGAATAAGCCTGCTATTTTGAGACGGTATAAAATACAGCCTGGTACAAATGAGCCGGTCGATGCAAAACGTCTTTGGAAAGTAAGTACTAAGTTACAAGGCGATGAAAAATTAAATAAATTTTCGAAATGCATTGTAATTTTAATTGATAAACATTTTTAGGCTATTAAATGTGTCATTTTTAATCAAACTATGGCAACAATACCTGCACTGATCCTCTTTTACCAGGTAATGAAAATGAGAAATTTTCAAAGTGTACGTGAACTTCCAGCTTTCCATTTGGTAATTTTGGAATTAGTCATATGCGTGCCTTTAGTAGAAATTGGTTTCTATTACTTTCATAGGTGAGTAAAAAGTTGCTTCGTAGAAATTGCGTATTAATCATGTATTTTAGGATACTTCACAATAAATATTTCTACAAGCACATTCACAAACAACATCATGAATGGACGTCACCAATAGCGGTTACCACTATATATTGTCATCCTCTGGAGCATATATTTTCAAATATAATTCCAGTGTCTTTAGGTTTAATATTAATGGGTTCCCACGTGACTACTGCATGGCTTTGGAGTTCTATAGCGCTCTCATCTTCGATGTCAAGTCATTCTGGATATCACCTACCATTTTTCCCTTCTCCAGAATTTCATGATTACCACCACTTTAAGTGAGCATTTCGCATTTGTAATATGATGAAAATAAATTAAAATTTTAGTACGTAATTGAATCAAAGAAACCATGAAAAAGTATTTTGGGATATTAATATTATTTTCACCGTTTATAATAAATAAAAACAGATTTATTACGTATAATAATGTGTATATAATAATTAGCAGATAAATTAGAACACTCCAGACAAAACAAATTACATAAATTACACAATTTTTCCACATACAATTTTATATTAATAATATAATTTGAACAATTCTTTATGGAAACAGTAGGATTTACTGGCTCGTTTTGTTGTGATTGACAGTAATTGACTACAAATTTTCAATAACTCCTTACAATTAGTTTTACTGCTAGAAGGTATAGGCTCAAAAGAATCTGTACACATATTCTAAAGTTCATTTTTAAAATTGGCACTATCTTCAGGTTCACTGAAGCGAGCAGCGGAGAGTATTATTTACAATCTATTTGCCAATTTTTATCTTATTTGTCACATAATCTTCAATGTATCTTTCCGCCACAGTTGAATATTTCCAACCAGCATGTCATTTTATGTTAAGAATATCCTCGCCTGCGTCAGCTGACAGAGTTGCTGAGGAACGTCTAAAACAGTGGCCAGTGTAGTCTTTTGGAGTGGACAACTTTAAATAGGTTGCTATTTTAAAAAGTATTTGACAAAATTTATTCTTTCCAACTACTTGACTGGAACATTTTCCATTATTATAATACCCAAAAAAGTCTGTGATTAGTACTTTCAGGGCGTAGTGAAGAAATGCCGAGATAACGACGTCTGCTCTTTGTCAATCACATTGAAAATACGATCAATCTTAGATTTCGATGCTCGTATGGTTACTGATAGGGTTGTTCCTATATTTTGAATGTCGTCCGTTGTAATATTTGCTAATTCCTCTTGACGATACGCTCCATAAATACTATTACAAATAGAAGGGGGGCTCGGCTATTTATAATAATAAAATTATTTGATAGATAATAAAATAATTACGGATGCTGGTGAAGTTCCTTCAAAGGTCCAGGACGTGCGTGGTATTGGTTAATTAAAATAAATATACAACAACTTAATACATAAAATAAAACACAGCGGCGTCCTTAAATTTTGTATTTATATTTACATAGTAATAAATTGAAACCTGTATATTTAAAAGCAATCAAAATAAAGTAATATGTACACGAGGAGCGGCAATTACGTAACTAAAATTAACACATAAAAATACTCTGAAACGAACGTTAAATGGAGTAGTAAATTAAGGGTTAATTAATTACGATGAATAAAAAATAATCTCTGTATAGAACAATACAGTTACCTTAAAGTTGGCGATGGGCGTCCACGTGGTCTGAAGATATACTCGAACAAGTATATGTAGGGCGATGTTTTTCCGGAGGAATAAGAAATGAGTTAAATTAATATGAATTCACTTAAAAGAATAATATGCATAGAACAATACAGAATTACCTTAGAAGCGAAAGAGGCTGGACAGCGTGGTGAGTTCCATTGTGTGCTTGAACAGCACGATTAGCGATGTGTGTATTCACGAAAGGTTCGAAAGCGAAGAAGGAACTGTTAGTTTTCGTCGATAGAAAATGTCTAGAAACGGTTGGTTTATGATGTATCGAAGAGGGGGTCGATATCTCGAATAATAGTTAATTAAACGCGCGGCCTGAAGACTTGGTCTGTCAATGTCATAAATATTCTTAGAGTAACCCTTGCGACATAAGCTCTCTAACGATATCAAACAAGACATATAAAAGAAGATGTAAATAATATTAAATTAAAACAATTTAAAAATATGGAATTTATCTAGAAGAAATTCGACATTAACGTTAGGGTTCTGAGTCAGGTAGAAAGAAGGGTCGTCGGCGGTCAGTTCAAGATATATAACAAAAGAAAATACTTTCTCTTTGAAAACGAATATACAGAAGAAATGTCTTAAGTTAAAATATAATTAATATGAGATATTTAAAAACGAATATATGTGTATTTAAATAAATTAATTAAACTTCCATACGCTAGGCGTAACAATACCAACCTACAACATTCAGATATTGGTCGAAACTTAAAAAAAGAACAAATAGTGTACTTACATTTACCATAAGATGTCGCGGTCTGTAAACGCCCGTTTTACGCCCTTGATATAAGCGAGCCACAAAATTTGTATCCAAGGTAGATCGTGAACAACTGAGATAGACATATAAGTCACGTCTGAGCTTAGTGAATTGACGAAGTGTCATTTGTAAATAATTATAAGTCAAATTGACAAGTTACGATTTAACCTATTAATAATAGTTCGAAATGTAGGTTAGATCACTTAATCAATCTAAGACATAACTGATTTAATCCATGGCATACTCGGAAAACTTTTTTTGTGGCTCACTCCTTATAAATAACTATTTTGAACATTAAGTGCACTAATGAATAATTTTACGTTTTGTACTAAGTTAGCCATGGACGAACTATCAAACACGGATGACTTGTCTAGTAATCTGCTATTAGTACAGTACAATTTTTAAAAGCTTCTTATTTCAAAATCGTCTATTGTTGTTAATATTATTTTTCTATTTTGCGTTCGAAATGAACTCATTATGAAACCCAAAACAGTATCGAAATGAACTTCATTTCGATACGCTTTTTTTCATTTTTCAATGTTGGCGTTGTTCGAATACAGAAATAAATACTGTCGTGAGCAAAAAAAAACGGGACAGTGTCAAAATCGTTATGTCAATTTCCTTTATTTTTTAGCGTTGTAATTTTAACATTTGATTAACTTTCAAACTCTACGTCAAATAATATATCATAGTTGATAAGTCAAAATTGAAAATGCCGCATTTTTCGAAAACTGATAAAGCTAGACTTGTTACTAGTTTGAAAAATGGGAAATCATTAAGAAGTGTATCGGTTCAATTTAATATTGGTAAAAGTTCAGCCGCAAAAATATATAAAAAAAATGCAGGGAAGAGGATAATTTAATCGGAAAATAATTTCCGCACGTAACAAAATTTCGAATACGCAGGAAGACAAAACATTAGTTACTGAGATTAGGCACAACTCTTTCAAAACATTAAAGGAAGCTATAAGAACAACACAATTTCCTGTCTCATCTTGTAACACAATGGTTACAAGAGAATGAAATTTAAACTTGAGATATCCAGCCCTACAGTCCTTATCTAAATCCCATTGAAAATATATGGGGATTAATGAGATAGAGCTTCTACCCAGGAAGAATTTTGGGAGATTGTTCATAATGCTTGGCATCAAATTTTTATAAATTTTGTACAAAATATTGTCGCTTCAATGTCTACAAGATTAGATACAGCTTATTAACTGTGTTATTATTATAACGGTGGAATGACGAAATTTTTGACAATTCCTGACTTACTATTATGAGTAAAGATAGCCACTTAAGTAGTCACAATTTAAACCCACGCAGAAACAGTGTCCCGTTTTTTTTGCTCACGACAGTATCATCGTTGTCATTTGATTTTAAGAATTTATTATGTACATTTGACAGATATGATATATGTCCGTATTTTACACAAACAACGTATGTTGTATACAATTGACAACAACATATATATGTTTCAATGTCGCTCATGTTTATATTTTTAAATGAAATATCAAGTAATGTTAACGAAAATTAATAAATAATATGTAATATAATATACTTCGCGGATAGCAAGATTTAAATTTGAAAATGTCAAGTATCAATGTGACCAACTGCATGCTTTATATAAAAATTAAACTCTGAACTTTCAAATTAAATAATTCCAATTTAAGCAATTTATTAATGTAAAAAACGCAAAATAGAAAAAATAGTATGAAAAACTCGTTTCATAAGGCCTTTTGCCGCATTCGCTCTTTAGAAAACTCGCCGCTATCGCGGCTCGTTTTCTAAACTGATCTCGTGCGGCAAAATGGTGCCTTATGAAACTTATTTTTTAATATACTATTCTCTGTGGTGTTTGTTATTATTGTTTTGTCTATTATGGTGCTCCTGCAAGGCTATGGAGACAAACAGCGACAAAACAAAGTAGTACATGTCATGTTTTAGTTGTTAGTTTAGTTGCAAAACGGTATTCTTATCAGAACCATAGCAGCGCAATTAAGAATAAGTAGCAAGACAGTTTTAAATTAAAAAAAAAATGAAATGAAACAGGATCTGTTGACAGACGAGTTAGTTCCAGCAGAAAAAGGGCGAGTAAATTAGAGAATATGGTATTAGCTCCGATTTTGATAAAATTCACTCACTATACACGGTGTTTTGAGGCCGGAGATCACGAATATGAATGAATTTTTTAACGGAATCCACACACTTCCAGTTATTTGCATTTTTTGTCCGCTAACCTCAACTAAAAATTCCTGTATTTATGCTTACTTTTTTGTTTATTTTTCATGAAAAAAAATTATTTCTTATGCTATTCCATTCGCAGAATGTGAAAAGATTGAAAAAAGATTGACCTTTAAAATCGCATTATTTATTAACCTACCTTGGACTTTGCTTTTATTGGATTATTTCGTGAAATTTTGAGTTCTATCGATCTCAAACCTGTATCTAGCTCTGTTTTGTTTATTCATTATTGTATTGTGGTTACAATAAAGCACTTTACAGTTGAGGGAATTGTTTATATTTTCGTAAATTTACAATATTTTAGCTTATAAATTTTCATATTCGTTTGACGTTTGATGCATATGTAATATCAATCACTGGAACACTTGTATAGTAATATAAAAAGCGTTCAAATAAGCTTTGCCTCTAGTAGGCCATTCCTTTAAAAACGTATGATTATTAATAATTTAAATTTGCATTAGTTGTCAATTAGACAGATGCATAGTTGACAAAAATTGCTTTGTAATTTAAAATTGATTTAACATGGTTTTTACTATACAACACAAATCATTCATGCTAGAATCTTATTTTCGAAACGGACGTAAGATTGACGGACAATGGCAGTATTCTCTTCAAGATTGTTTAGAAGAATTTAGAAATGAGTTCCCTAACGTCATCTTTGATTATGACAGTTTTCGGCACACACTGACACATTCCGTTATGGTTTTCAGAGAAACAGGGAGTGTTAAACAGAAAGAAGGCGCAGGTCGAGCTAAAAAGCGTACAGAAGAGCTAGTTAATAATGTAAGAGAAATTATAAATAATGCACCAAGAACTTCCGTACGAGCATTATCACAACAAGTGGGTGTGTCAATTGGCACATGTCATACAATTTTGAAAAAGGACTTACATTTATTTCCATATCACATGACCTGTTATCAAGAAATCAAGGAAATCGACTATCCCAGAAGAATAACGTTTAGTCAGTGGTTCTTAAATAATTTTGATAATGACCTTCTTGACAAAACCTTTTTTTCTGATGAGTCATGGTTTTATCTGAATGGATATGTGAACTCACAAAATATGAGGATGTGGACTAATGAGAAACCACATAATTTTTTTGTGCACTTCATCCGCAGAAAATGGATGTATGGTGTGCGATTAGTCGAAGGAGAATTATTGGCCCTATTTTTTTTAACGGAACCTTAACAGGAGGAAGGTATCGACAAGAAATTATTATGCCATTTATCGAACAGCTTGACGACGAAGAAATAACACAGGGTTACTTTCAACAAGACGGAGCTAGAGCACACACAGCAGGTGAAACAATTAATATTCTGCAGCAATTTTTTCAAAATCGGTTGATAAGTTTAAACACTGAACATGAATTTCCACCAAGATCTTGTGACATTACCCCATGTGATTTCTTTTTATGGCCATTCTTAAAGAACTCAATTTATCAAGTACAGATACCTGATCTTGCAGGCCTTCAAATCAGAATTGCTGAAAGAATTAATGGAATTGACAATGCGATACTACAAAACACTTTTTCCTCCATTAGAAGAAGATGTGAGAAATGTTTCGAACAAGGTGGTGGAGACTTTGAACAATTTTTATAAAATTTTGCTTGTTTGTTGGAAATAAACATATTTCATTCACTTAAAAATGTTCGTTTTATTATTTTGACATTTGTCATTTCAATCAAATATCTCATCTCATAACCAACAAAATTCCTATTAAAATTAGTAACAAGCTAAGACATAATCATAATTTCCAAGGGCTACTTTGAGGTAAAATTTATTTGAATTCTTTGTACTTTTGATAAAAAAAACTATTTCTTACGCTATTTCATTCGCAGAATCTGAAAATAACAATAGTTTTCACGTGAAAAGATTGTAAATACTTAAAAAATCGCATTATTTATTAACCTACCTCAAGGTTGGTTTTTATTGGATTATTTCGTGAAATTTTGAATTATATCGGTCTTAAACCTGGTTTCGGCTATGTTTCGTTCATTTATTATTGTATTGTGTTTGTAATACAGCAACTTATAGTTGAATAAATGTTTTATAATTTCGTAAATTTACAATATTTCAGCTTCATTTGACACTTGGTGTATATATAATGTCAATCGCTCGTACACTGGTATGGTGATACATATTCGTGATCTCCGGCCATAAAAAAAATCCTGTATAGTGAATTTTATCAAAATCGGAGCCAATACCATATTCACTCATTTTCCTAGAAAAGCTACTATGTACGAATGACGACAGAATTTTGCACAAGAATTTGTTGGAAATAATTTGGATTTTAGGAATCGCGCGATTTTCTCGGACGAAATATAGAGAATATAGAGAACAAGGTAACAACAGATTCGCATATCAGTATGTGCAATCTGCAATCTATTCGTAAAATTGGGCGTTTTTCGGTAAATATATGGGGAAGTGTATAACTTCGACTAAAGCTGGTATATTTGTTGTTTCTTTGAAGAACGCTTAAATAGTGACGTGTACCTGAGAATTATGAATTATATTATGGTTCCATATGCTCGGACAACTATCGGAGATAATTTCATATTTCAGCAAGATAATTGTCCGGTGCATACATCAAGATCTGTTCAAGATTGGTTCAATTAAAATAGAATTGACGTTTTATCTTGGCCAGCAAATAGTGCAGATCTAGATCCATAAGAAAATTTATGGGATTTCTAAACACACGAATTATACAAGGCAGATTTTTGTTTTCGCACTGCCGCTGAATTAATGGATTACATTCTAAATGCTTGGAATGAAATTCCGCTAAATTACACTGCAAATCTAATACAATCAATGCCAAGAAGATTAGAAAAAGTCATTGAAAACAATGGTGGCATAACAAAGTAACGAGTGATCATTAAAATTTTCGCTCAAGTAAGCCATGTACACAAAAAGTATGTCCTAACTTAAGTTATTAGAGGAGATCTGTCATTATAATTTCAAACGTCATGATTGTTAAAAAATAATTTGAAATGCTGACTTTTATATTAAATATATTTATAATTTTTATACAAAGTAATAGAATATTATAGAAAATGTGTAAAATGTTGACCATTCTCCACCAAGCATAATCGCACTCTATATCGTAGAGCATTGAAAACATTGATCAGTATTTGCGGTGAGTTATTGATGTGTTCACATTTTTCTATGATTTTATGTCTTAACTCTTGTAGATTATTAATCGGTGTTTCATAAATAATATTCTTTATATATAGCCACACAAAAAAATCCATGACTGTTAAATCACACGATCGTGGTGGATATGGAATCGCTGTATTTCTACTTATTATCCTATCGCCATAAAATTGTTGCAAAAACTGAATATTTTCAAGTGTAACGTGAGATGTAGCCCCATCCTGTTGAAAATATCCGACCTGGAGTTCATCATTAGTCAATTGATTAGTAAAAACACTGAGAATTTCGTTACGATATTTCTCCGATGTTATCGTGCCCTCAAAGAATATTGGTCCTATTAATCGGTGACGACTCATACCTACCCATACGCCTATTTTTTCTGGATGTAGAGGAACTTCTCTGTAGAAATGAGGACTTTCACTGGACCACATACGCATATTTTGCGAATTAACATAACCTTTCAAATAAAACCAAGCTTCATCGGTGAAAAAAGTATGATTTAAAATATTGTCTGTCATTGTTTGAATAAACCATTGGCAAAATTGTGTTCTTTTTTCATAATCCGTAGGTAATAGATTTTGTACAGAAGTTAATTTATATGGATACATGTGCAAGTCCTTTTTTAAAATTTTTTGACATGTTCCATACGAAAGCCCTACTTGTTGCGAAACTCTGCGAATAGATGTTTGAGGAGATTCGTTAATAATTTGTCTGACATTTTCAATTACGCCGCGACTTCTCTTGAGAGGAGGACCGCTTCCTTTTTTCCTTAAAATACTGCCTGTTTGACGAAAAAGATTTACACAATGCATTAGCGTATCACGGAAAGTTTTATAGCTAGGAACAGTATTTGGATATCTCTCTTCAAACTCCGCAAGGCAATTTTCTATTGAATTCTGCCAAATACCATCAATTTTTTGAGATGTCAGGAAGTAACATTCTACCATAAACGCTTTATGCATATCATTAAAGGCCATTACTTTTTCTTTTGATGAAACTTTAAAATATATATTTGACACTGACAGATGTTCGAAATAACATCTTAATGACTAAAGCTACGACATAATTTTTATATACACGGCCAGCTACGAGTGAAAATTTTAATGATCGCTCGTTATTAATAATAATACCTACAATATTTTACATGTTTTTATGCAGTTTTAATTATTTTTGATAATTTTCATTAAATTTATTAACAAAATCTTTATAGGTATCTCAGTTCGGATAGGGTGCATTTGGCTAAACGCGTATTTGTAGTATTAATGGTTATGTGTTTGATAATATAGATTTGACATAAAATTTTAAATTGACACATAAGCACAATCAGTCAAAATTATTGTTTTGTGTATATTGGGTTGCATATAACGTGTGGTATTTTTTTTTCACTCATAGTACAGTTATTTTATTTACTATTACTATATATTTATTAAAATATTTAAAATTAAAGTTTCGAAGCTAGTTTTGAACACATCGAAATTTTACGGCAATTTAGAACTAGTGGTAATTATATAAAATTATACATAATTAAATTCACAAAGCATTAAAATAATTTTTTTAATGTTTTCAGATTTAACCAATGTTTCGGTATATTGGGGGTGCTGGATCATCTTCACGGAACTGATATTAATTTTAGGGAAACTTCTGCTTGTGCAAGACATTTTGTAATGCGTAATTTTGTGCCAGTTCGGGAAATAGTTCCAGAATTAAATCCATGTAAACACAAAGACAAGACGGAGTAATGCCTGACACATTATTGTTCCACATTACTGTGTCTATTATATTCCATTATTCTAAAGGAAACCTAATCAAATTATTTGCCTTTCTTCTTAATATGAAAACGCAATTTTTCTTGTATTACAAAAAGTCATATAATAACAATAAAGATTTGTATTAAATTTTTTTTTTTTTTTTTTGCTAATGTTCTTTTATATTTTCCATTTTTATTTTGTTTAATATTTCATTTATTTTTATTTTAAAATATAGTGCTAAATGGAAAAAAAGTGTTAATATCTCGTTATTTCTGTCAAATTAGTTTTTTTTTATTAAACTATTTTAAAATAATTCTCTAAATAATAAATGAGATTTAAAATCCTAAAGACTTGCAAAATTACTTAAAATCGCAATGAATAAGTCAAAGGTTTCAGTGTATTGAAACAGGAAATTACGAACAACGCGATGGTACATTATTTTATATCACGGTGGAAGGCGCAGAGCAGTAATAATATAAATGTGTAATAGATCCCTGTGTATAGCTTGTAGACTTGACACCGTGCGGGGAAAGGGGATAATTTTGTATACAACCAACATAGCTGTATTGCGGTTATTAAAATTTTATGTATGAAGGAAAAATAATGTTTGATTCGATTAACTTCTGTATTGCAATCAATATATGTAATTTAGAGCCCATCAGGCGCGTCTCGTGATGACGTATTTGGAGGTGCACGTACAATGATACGGGTGCCTCGTGTGTTTTTGGTGTATACTAAGAACGCTACAGTTAGAACACGAGAATACACGAAGCACTCGCATCATTGTATATGCACCACCAAATACGTCATCACGAGCCGCGCCTGGAACCCATTACCTAAACTTCTTTGCAGAATTTAATCGAACGAAACATTCTCTTTCTCCATACTCTCATTCATTTCCACCTTCTCGAATATCTTCAAAATCTTACATAAAATATAAATTCAAATGAAAATTACAAATAAACTTCATTCGTATAAAAATATATTTATATTTTCCATGTACCTAGCTTATCATGCTGGCAGTTTCGTGTTTAGATCCCTGACTGGGCTGTCTGAAGTAGGTTTTCGTGGTTTTCCTTCTCATTCAAAGCGAATGCCGACAGCTTAACATCTTAAGTCGTTCCACGGGCGCAGACATAATAATAACTCATGGCTTGCCAATCTCCTGTAATTGACGTCTTGCTGTCGAGTGTTCTGAGGCACGAATTATTATTTAACTTAAATGTATCCTGAATATTTTAATTTTATCCATGACAACTACAGACATATAAGTTTGACATTGATATACTGTCATTTATATTTTTAATTTCATTGAGAAAGGCACTGTGTGCCGAAATATGCATTTTAAATATATACATATCAAAGTAAAACAGACCTTAAATCGCCGACTAATTTAATCTACTATTTTTGTGTATATATATATATATATATATATATATATATATATATATATATAAACAATATTAAACACGAAGAAATAGGAATAATTTTTTATGTTTTATTCATTAGATATCAAGAGCATTTTAAAAATGCATGTTTTTAACAGCAATTCTTTCTTTTTATAGTAACTATAATCAGAGTGAAAAGGTAATTGCTGTGTAAACTAAATACAATAGGACATGTACATATTTCCTAACATAGATTACTATTAAAATATTAAATTTCTGATAAAAATAGGCATTAGCAATGTGATTGTATTTTATAATGTGATAAAGTCTCTCATTATTCTTTCAATCACATTGTTAAAGCGCATTTTTATTAGAAATTTAATTATTATTAACAAATTTTTAAAATATCCAGGAGAATGAAATTTCCCGCGTTAAATAATATTGCGCCATCTACTTTCGCCTTTCATTCCAATCGACCAATTCAATATTCAGGAGTAAAATTTGGCACATAGTTGCACGTTTCTGATACTTCCCATTTAACATTATACCACCTCGACTGATTATAGCAGTTATCGCGTGGGGTACGATGGCGTTGATTCGAGGGCTTACCAGGTTTTCCAAATAACCTGTTATTTTTTACCTGAGGGTAGTTCTGGAAAATTAGTTTTTCGCCGGCTAGATTGGTCAAATACGAGTCTGTGGGACGATTTGACATGTTAATTAACAAGGTATATACAAGGAGAGGTTTTTATGTTATCTACCTAGCCATAAAAAAACGAGTTAGAAAACAAACAAAAAATTTATTTTTCAACGTAAGAACCATTAACACTAACACACTTATTCTAATGTTTCTTTAATAACGCAATGCCTTCGAAAAAAATCTTTTGGTAATTCCGCAAAATACGACCCCACAGCGTTTTCCACGTGTCATTCGATAAAAATCAACGTCCTCAAGTGTTTCTTGAGTTTTAAAAACACATAATATTCACAGGGGGCGAGGTCAGGGCTGTAGGGTGGATGTAGTAATTCCTCAAAGCCATATTCATTGATTACTGCTTGAACAATTCGTGCCTTATGCACACCTAGTAGCAGTTGTGCAGAAGCAGAGTTTTCTGAGCAAAATTGTGGGGTCTCCTTTCGCGTATAGCCGTGTTCAATTTCTTAATTGTGTCTTTGTAGACCTTTCCCGTTATTGTAGTCCCTTTTAGCATATACTCAATTAAGAGAATCCCCTCCGCGTTCCAGAAAACTGTGGGCACCACTTTTCCCGCAGAAAATTGCATTTTTGTCTTCTTGGACGGTGGAGAGCCCTTATGAACCATTGCATTGACTCGTGTTTCGTGGGAGGGCCCAGTGGTGTACCAAAGTTTCATTTCCAGTTATAATTTTATTTCAGAAGAAGAATTTTGAGATAAAACAGTCAAATTCTCTTCACAAATTTGTCGTCTACACAATTTTTGTTCGGGACTGAGCAGCCTGGGAATGCATCGTGCCGATACTCTGCTCATTCCCAAATCTTCATGTAGAATTCTAAAAATACTTCAATTTTGTTGATGATTTCTTCAGTTTGTGCTTCTAGGGGTCTTCCACGCTTAGGGTAATCAAGAATGAATTCTCTGCCCAATTTGAACTCCCTACAGCAAAATTTGACTTGGAAATAACACGGGCTATTTTCTCCATACACTGCCACCATTGCCTTATGAACAGAGAGCGGGCTCGGAACGATTGATGATTCATAGCCCATAGGCGTCTGCCTTGTATTCGCAATAGGTTTGTTTCTGTAAGCGATCCGTGAGCTTCGAACAATTTGATACGTGTGGCCACTGCATAAGTGCCACATATCTACATATGCAGTTAATCTGTCAATGTACAACATAGCGAATGTAATAAACGGTTTGGTAACCGGCAGCAACTACTGCTGAAACAAAAGTAATGCTGACAAGCGAATTGCGTATCGAATTTTGAATAAAAATAATTTACAAAGAACAAAACTCAAAACTACGTATTTTCTGTGAAACATTGAAAGTGTAAAACATTACTGTGAACAACTAAAATTTGTTCAACGTGCTCCTGTGTTAAATTAATTCTTTCAGATGTTAAAACGTCTTTAAAAATAGAAAACGTCCGTTCCACATCACAAATGGTGATGGGTGCGTGATTAAAATATTGTAAAAGTGCACCGTACTTCGAATGTAGTTTTTTCAATCGGCTCTGTGCAGAATTAATATAATATATTCAAATCTGGATTTCTGCTAAATATGGCATCAACTTTTTGTCTCAGGTTTGAGAAATATCTTTTTAAATGATGAAACGAACTTATCAACATTTGGAAAATGACTCCTGATGTATTCACATACTCCCTGTGTAGTGCATGTGCTGCACAGGTAACGTGTAGCATACTGGGATAATATTGCTTTAATAAATTGCCTGTTTTTAACATATAAGCTGTCGCATCAGTCAAAAATAATAACATCTTGTCTTTATAGTTGTTATCCGAATATTATGAGTACATTGATCATTTACGACTCGATATATTTTAGTTGCAATTAAGTATGGCTGGTACAGTGTTGCCAGTCCTACCGATTTTAGATGATTTCTACCTATCTACCGATTTTCAACACAATTCTACCGAAAAAATCAGAACTGTCAAGCTATTCTCCTAAATTGTATAAATGCGTAGTTTTTATTGCGAACCGACAATTACATATATCAGAATAAAAATGTATTAGCTTTTATAATACAAAGGCATCTTATATAGTATTTAGTATAAACAGAGCTTAATATTTAATATTGAGAACAGTCCAATTCTTTTTAATATCAATGGGGTTCCCCTAGTTGTAGAGGTAATACAGTGCATTAATTTCGATATTTTTTTCTATGAGAAACTGTAGTAGCGTCCGGTAGCATGCCGACAAAAAACTATGTATTCTAAAATTTTTACTTTCATTGCATTTCATGACGTCCGGAATTTTACCGTTAGAAATTTACAATTAGATAATTTACTCAGTAAAAGGAGACTATAAAAGGGAAATAAATTAATATATTGCTTCATTTCAAGTTATTAGCGTGTATAGCAAACGCCAATTGAGTTGGCGCGAGGAGCGGTAAGTTCGCGCAGGATTAAAAGTAGTGGGGAGATGTGTATTTGGTTTTATATCAAATGTCAGATAATTCTAACCTTTGAACGTGTATCACTTTATGATCCCCTAGCAAAGACATTATGTTCCGTCAAACATCATTAACATCAATGACAAATGTATTCTGACAATTAATTGAGTAGTGGGGGTAGACGTTTTTAAAAACGGCTTCTGCGCACCCCCTCCACGCGCCAACTTAATTGGCGCTTGCTATACGTGTATTTAACTAGCAAACAAAATTTAATATAAAATCAGTATGAGTGACTCTAGTAATAGTGATGGTGAAAGTATTAGGACAAATACAATTAAAAAGAAAAAATATTTTCAATTCTAAAAGGAAGAGTGGTAAAACATGCCTAAGTTTAAATCATGGTTGACTAAAAGTAGAAAAGGACGAAGATATGGAAAATGTAAACCACGTGACAAATATATTCATATTGTTAACGGCAAAGACACTTTTAAAAACAACATATCAAAATCACATCAAACAATAAAGAAACGTACAACAACGCAACAAACTTCAGCTTTGCTTCTTGAGGCAAGATTATTTGAAGATGATATTAAGAAAGGCGAATCAATATTATTAATATTAAATATACATAATCCAAAATATATTTAAACTTTAAAATATGCAGGTGAAATTCGTTTAACTGCATTTGGTGCAGAACATAATTTACTACTAGCCGTGATGGATCACTTAATTCCAATTGTTGCAGCAGTGTGTCATGATTCGAAAATTGTAAGAGGGTTGACGTGCAACAGAACTTAAAAGCTACTGCAATAAAACGTTTTGGATCCAACAAGAAATAGAAAATTTATCTACTCATTTTAGAAAACTTATAAAAACTTTAAATTTACCGATTTCTTACCGAATCTACCGATGAAACGATAACGCTGACTGGCAACACTGGGTTAGTATGGTTGTCGAATACCAACAACTACATTTAACACATATCGCCCTATTATATCCGTTGTTTTGTCTGCACTTACCCAAAGATAATGACCAGCTAGGTTGGTTCGTATTTTTTCAATGGTTCTCGAATAACATTTGTGGTATTATAAGTGGTATTTACATAAAGTAGTTTCATATGGTATATGAAAATCAGTATATTTTGTAAGAAACCTCTTGGCGACTGGATTGTTAAGCTTTTTGAATGGGATATTTGCCACCATGACAGGCTTCACACAGTTCTTCGTTAAAAGTGTCAGGTGCAGATAGTCATGTTATCTTGAGAAGAAACGTGTCTCTGTACATTACACTTTTGTAGACGCCTTAAACTTAATGAACAGGCACTGCAATAACTGTATGGCCTCTAATCCATCCTATCATGGTTGCCCTATGAGAATTCTCCATAGTTAATGAAAATAAAGAGAAATACCAAGAACAGAAAGAAATGAACTAAAAAGAAGAAATGAAAACTATTTAAATAATAAGGTAGTAAATTAAACTTAATATTTATAAAAAATTATAGGATAAATATACAATATAAAATGGATTTTCTAAAATACTAAACATTGTAACCAAATAACACTGAAAGAAATGAAACCAGAAACAACCCCTTAAAGAAGAGAATAGAAAATATACTATCTCAAGAACAATAAATATGTATATTGCATGTAAACCCGAGAATACACTTTGGAAATTAGCAGATATAATTTTTTTTAAGCAATTATTTCAGCGAAGTCTAAGTAAATAATATATAAATGTTTATTCAGTCTTACATTACACGCCACTGTTGAATTGAATTTATAAGGGAATACACACAATGTGCTATTCATAACGACGGAAATAACACCAGCTCGACAAATGCAATTGAGCAAGCAAATAGTGCTGCTGTTATAACATGCATACCTGATTCAGTCTGCTCTTTGCTCATGAATGTTCTTCGGCTAGTTTTCTTTTAATAAAAATTTCATGATGCATCTATGTTCAAGCTTCAAATCACTCATTTTCTCTTCTTTAAATCAATGTAAAAGTAATAAATGCTAAGCGATTTAAAACAAACTTGGAAACACTATAAAATGCCACAGAAACTTGACGTAAGAAAATTGTCACGATGGCATATTGTTTCTATAGCTAGGTAGATAACATAAAAAACTCCCTTCATATTAATTTTCCATCAGGTCACTTGTTCATGGATCAAATAAAAACGACTTCTATAACAAAATAGAAACATTTAAAAAATTGTTAATCTCTTAAATCTCTTTACAAAAGAAAAAGAAAACAATTACAAAAGCATATGGTAGTTTATATTTAAAATTTTAAAAGAAATAAATGCACAACTATTTTAAAGAGTTTTTTTGATATATAAAAAGTATCACCTAATTTAGACATTGTCATTATCTATATAATTAATTAAGTACATACAAAGAAATATTGAAAAAAGACAATTATCACAGGTATTAATTGACAATAAAGTTATATATATATATATATATATATATATATATATATATATATGTTAGATATTTTTAGAGAGAAGAGTAGAATGTACAGTTTTTATTTATAAAAAAGATATATATGTATATGTATGTATAATGTTTATTTGTATAGCTTTGTTGTTATTCGTATATCACAAATATATTGCAAATATTTTAGCATCACAAACAATTATATATATGTACAAAAAATATTTTGTGCAACAAGTTAACAATAAAAAGTTATTTACTTCAAAAAGAGAGAACATCAGAACTTATATTAATACATACAGAAGTAACAAAATCATGATAAAATTAGAACAAATTTCCACATGTAAATTTGAATAGGCAAGTTTAGTATATAGGATAACATTACTTATTTTCTTTATTCCTAAATTAATAATTTAATTGAAATTAGTATTGTTCCAAGAATTTCTCTAATATTCTGTATGTATTTTTTGTTTTTACAATACTTTCACCTTAAAAGAACTGTGTTCTTCTTTTACTTATTTACGAAAAAATGTAAATATATTTATATTCATAAAATATAGTAACAGAAACATAAGAAACAAGATTAGTTGTTATACATGCCATCAATTAAAAAATCCATTCGACTATAGTGTCTATGACTCCACCATTCTTTGCAGCGTTTATATGAAATATTTAGAATAATTGCAACAATTGGAACAGAAAATATAACTGCCACTATTGGTATTATGAAGTTAGACCGTTTGTTTTCTTCTTCATTCTTTGTTTGATAATATTCTATTGTAGGCACTTTTGGTGTTGAATTATTTGATTTCTGCTTGACTAAGGCATCTCCACTATCTTCACTTCCTGTTGTAACTGTAGGCTTCCGAATTTTTTTCACTTCTATATTAGATTGTATTGTCGTAGTCTTTGTTGTTGTTGAAGAAACTTCTGTTGTTGCATGCAAAGTACTTGATGTATTTGTTTGATTATTAGTCATAGGTTCAGTAAAATTGACTCCCTTTTTTGGTACTATACGGTTGTGTGGAGTCTTAGATGATTGATTATCAATAGTCATAGGTTCTTCTGTAATAGGCTTAGTACTTTTATCGAACGTACTCGTAGTTGAAATGTTATCTTTACTATCATTAGATGTCACCTTATTCTCTGCTTCGGTCTTTGTTAGTTCACCTTCTCTACCATAATGTTTATTCTCTACATTTTGAGTTTCTCCCTCAGTGTTACTTAATGAGTTATTTTTATTCGTATTAATAAAATTGTCTTCTCTGCCAAGTGATTTTGTCATATCAGTAGTATTTATATTAATATCAAGTTGCGGTGTTGTACTTTTAACAATATCAGAATTTAAAGATGTAGCTGCTATATATTTTTCCCCTCCTTCACCAATAACCGTAGAAATATTATCAGTTTTATTAGCAGATGTAATATCATGTAATTTTGTTGAAGTTACATTTTTGTCTTCCTTGACTTCACTTGGTTTGTTTGGTAGTAATGCAGATTCAGAATGTGCCAAAAACGCAAAACATTTTAAAATTAGGACGAACAGAATCATACGAAAAACAAACATTTTAAAAAATCGTTTTGACGCTCACATATGTACTTACAAAATTTTAAAAAAATAATAGAAAAGATATGATTAAAATAATATAAATACGTGAAAGTTATCCATATTGAAAGTCACGGTACAAAATTCTCTACATTAACGACTCATCTTGGAAATGTATACCTATTTCTAATATTAACCTGTGTAAAACATTTTTAAATATAATATTTTATTTAATGTGTGTTAGTGAATATATATCTAGTATTATTGAATGAATTTATCAAGAGGTAGGATTAGGAATAGTAATAAATTTTCTTTTTATGACCATAAAGTTCATGCTATTTGTCAATAGATGTCACTGTACACTGATAGGAAATAAAATCACAATACCGCAATAGGTAAAGAACGTGTGTTAGAGAGAGAAGTACATCTTGGACCAAATATGGCGGTTTTAGTTCTTACATGGCATTGCGCATTGATATAGGATAATATAAATATAACCTTACTTTCGACCGGGTGATAGAGTGATAGTTTGTCTTGTTCTTTCGTGACAACAATTATGTACAACTTTATTTACAGTAGTGATTTTCAGTAGTAATCAACGTGGTGATTAAGTGCGTTTTGTTTAGTGGCAATTTGGTTTGTAATTTAAAGGTATCTCTTGTTTTGTTATCTGAACAATTGATTATTTGCTTTAAACATTTTTAAAACTGTGACAAAATGCCTGTGTGCTATAGCTATAAGAAGCAATTGGGACGCAAAACAGAAAATTTGGACAAGATTTTTAATGATGATCAACTAGTATTTGACTTTAGGTTCACACAGAGGAGTAAAGTGGTCCCAAGACACAATGATAAAGGCATTGAAGTTGTACATGGCATGTGGGGAAAAGGGGTACGAAGAATTGCGCAAGCAGAATCTACCATATCCTAGTATTCGTACCATTCAACATAGATTGAGGAACCTCAAGTTCCAACCAGGTTTTCTGCATGATGTTTTTAACTTACTGCAGTTAAAAGTGGGTATCCAGGTGGTGGTAGCTTATCACTCATATTAATTTGATATTGTAATTGTAATATTGTATTACTAATGAAATTTATTTTTAGATGGATAATTTTCGGCCTGATGAAAAACATGCTACTTTATTGATTGACGAAATGGCAATAAATATATGTGAAATATATGTGAAAACAATAATTTTCTTTTCGTTGAAACAAAAAAATATAGATACTGACAAAAATATGAGTAATATTGGCATTAAAAGTAGTCGTAGCTTATCAATGAAACTATCATTATAATAACTATGGCATTATTAACACTGATAAATAAATAGTACAAAATTCGATCAAATACTTTACGCTAGTTAATAATGACAACTATTATTATTGCTGCAATTGTTTTTTAGCTACAACATTTTACACAATAAATAACGAGCCATCGAAAAAATTCGTAATTGGAGTAGACTGTGAAATTGGGTTCGTACTTTAACCACTTCCACATAATGACACATTACTTGATGCTTGACAGTTTTATTGTAAAAAAAGGTTATGGCATTGAAATGATACTACAACAAAAAAGAAAACAAATAATTTATTTAATATCGAAATCATAATCAAAATTTACATATAGCTACAGAAGTTGTTGAAAATGTTGTCATTTACATCTTAACACAAACAATTTTCTTAATAAGAGTTTTGAAAAATTTGATACAAACTTATAGTTTCAATGTCAAATAATAAATGTCATTATGGACTAGTGGAAGTGGTAAAGTATCAACCCAATTTCACAGTCTACTCCAATTATGAATTTTTTCGATGGCTCGTTATTATTTGTACAGTAATTTTAATAATATAAATGTAATTATGTTTGTAATTGTTTTACATTTAGTTAATTCATTTATTATTACTCTACCGCATTTAAACATTTGTACATATTAAAATATATTGATCGATATTAAGATATATTGATAAAGTATATAAAGTTACTTTGTATTTTATGGACGTTTCACTCTTTTCCTTAGTAAAAGGTTCCTTAGAAATGGGCACAAACATTTTCAAATTTACCGCGTTTGTCTGGACCAAATATGAACGTATATTGCGGTACTTTGTAACGGGTGTTCAGAAACATTCGAAGTCAAGTGGGTTCTGAACAAAAAATCGTATATCTTTACTTAAGTATCTGATATGTAATAATTATTAAATGTCAACTGTTGTCTGTCAAAAATCAATCGATCTCAGACATGACTTCATATTTTCAAGGACTACTTTGACTTCGAATGTTTCTGATCACCCGTTATATCTAGTGACTTTAATTGGAATAATTTGGGGGTACAAAATATAGGTATCTGTAAACGTAGGTATATATACATAAAACTATTGTATAAATTTACTATAGCATCAAAAGAGACCAAAACCACGAAAAAGATGTAAGCTGAAATTGGAGTGAAATGTATAATAGAGTGCTTAAAGGTTAAATTAAGAAATAATGGAGTTGGCACAACAGATAAACAAAAAGTCGTGTACTCGTGTAAGTACTTTAAGCAAGTACATGGACAAAATAAGAGCAGAAAGTCACCTCACAAAGTGTAGCATGACGTATATACGTTCGTGTTTGATGTGAATACACGCATGCTAATCGCTATGATGTTATTCTCTTTTTTCGGTAGTAAAATCGTTTAAATTATTATATTAATTTATATCAGTGTATAGCCTATTTTTGTGTCTATCCATATATTGAATCAGTTTTCTATCTTAAACAACACTGTGGCTGCTGTATGCATTGTAAGTAATTTTACTGTTATATCGGGTACAGTTTTTGTTGCTGTTCTTTCGGGTATACGTACTTTCGGTGTTTTTGTTTTGTTTTTATCGGTGCCTCGCTATTCGTATTTATTTGTTTGTTTTCCTCTTGTTTCTGTTGCTGATTATCCGTTGTCCTCCTATCCTGTGTGTTGTCTTTTTTTTAAAAAAGTCCCTACGACAGACACCGTAGGGTGAAGTGTGTGTCCTCGTATTTAATCCTTTTTCTTTCAATATGAGTTTAATTAAATGTTCGCACTGTTCCATTACCGCAGAGTCTCATAAGATCGTGAATTGTTCTGTGTGCCAGAAGCCTTATGCGGTTGGGTGCGTCGATATCTCTAATGCGGAGGCGAGAAGGATTCATAATGGCGTCTACACGTGGACATGCGTCTCTTGTAAGGATCTTGGTAATGATCTAAATAGTCTTAAGGCTGTTATTGTTGCTCTTCGTGACGAGATCCAGATGCTTAAAACAAGTATTGCCTCTCCTTGCGTTGTTTCGTCCTCTTTATCATTGTTGGAGACTGAGAAAATTATTCAAGAGGTCCAGGATCGCGAGAATCGCAGAAATAATGTAATTATATACGGCTGTACTGAGTCAGCTACCTCCAGCAAGGAGCAAATAGCTACTGATATCATTTCTATAAAGGATATGCTTTCTGCCGTAAGCATAGATGCACCTGACTTTCAGGTATATAGATTGGGTAAGTTTGACCCTGGCAGCAGCAGCCGTTGTCGTCCTATTAAAATACAGTTTCCAGGCGAGTCTATTGTTACTGCTTTGTTGAGGAAAACTGACAAAATAAAATCTCTTAATCAGTGGCGCGGTTTTGGTTTTTCTCGCGATCGCACTCTCATGCAGCGGGAACTTTATAAAAGTGTTAGGGCACAATTAGAGCAGCGATTGGATCAGGGTGAACATGCCTTGAGAATTGTGTATAGGAGCGGTATCCCTGTTATTATATCGGAAAACCAGCAAAGCCCGACAGTATCTCCCGGACATTAAGTATTTATTACCAAAACACTCGCAGCCTTCGCTGTAAGTCGCATATTTTCTATCCAAGTTCTTCTGATTTGGCATATGATGTCATACTTATATCTGAAACATGGCTTGACGAGTCTTTCGACAGCTGTGAATTTTTTCCTACTACAATATTGTCAGATGCGACAGAGATTTTGCCTCTGTGGGAAAATCCACAGGTGGTGGTGTTCTGTTGGGCTTAGCAACTGAATTTACATTAGAGGTGCTTGACATCTCTGAATTAAAAACTCTGGTGCCGTCGATTGACCTTCTCATTTGCAAGTGCACTATTCATAATTTCAATTTCTATATTTCCGTTATATACATTCCACCTGAATTACCGAATTCTGCTTTGGATACCTTCTTCGAAGCACTTCAAATCCTTATAATAAACAAACCTATTTTAATTATTGGTGATTTTAATTTACCACAATATTATGAACATATTAGTTCCAGTACAGTGAGTACTAGAGTTTCTGCTTTCCTGGAATTTTGTGATTTTTTGCAACTCAAGCAATACAATGCGATTGTGAATGCTGACGGTCGACTTCTTGATTTGGTCTTGTCGAACTTGGATCACAATCTAAGCACTACCCACGACCAGCATCCCTTTGTTCCTGAAGACGCATATCATCCTGCCTTGTCAGTTAATATGGAGTTTTTATCTACATTGAGACCGGATCAGTTTCCATCTACTAACTGTCAGTACAACTTCAGAAAGGCGAATTATGAAAAACTGTATGAGGACCTAGTGGAGGTTGATTGGTCCTTTCTGGATGGTATTAATGATGTTAATCTCGCCCTGGATTGGTTTTACAATGTTCTGAGCGATATATTTGATTCAACTATTCCGAAGATGTCGAGAAGCACCTCGCATTTTCCTGCTTGGTTCAATAATGAAATTAAATGTAACATTAAAGCAAAAAATTATTATAGGCGTAAATGGAAAGGTACTAATAGTCCGATGTTCTATGAAGAGTTCAGAAGACTGCGTACACTAACGAAATCACAAATATCTACTGCTTATACTGCATACATGGTGAATATAGAGACCAGCATCACGGCGGATCCTAGAAGAATATGGTCTTTCGTACGTTCCCGCAGGGGAACCTCACGTATTCCTGGAAAACTATTTTATAGAAATGCTTGGCTTGACAAACCACAAGCCATTGTAGACGCATTTGCCAGTAATTTCTCGGAAATGTTCTCGACCGCCAATATTGTTGACTCTCCCACTCTAAAATCTCAATGTCAGCCGTTTTCTCTCTGTCGCATTACTGAACATACTATTTCCAGCATAATGGCTACTTTTCCTGATAAGTTAACCTCTGGTGATGATGGCTTTCCCAGCTTCCTGATCAGGGACACCAAATTTGTTCTATCAACACCACTAACCAAAATTATAAACCTAGCACTGCAGACATCATCCTTCCCCGATAGATGGAAGTGCGGCCGTATTGTTCCTGTATTCAAGAAGGGTGATAGCAGACATATTTCAAACTACAGACCGATTTCGCTCTTATCAAACTTTGCAAAAATTTTCGAACAAGTTTTGTTTGATGCTATTTACTTCAATACCCATTCATATATCACACAGCACCAGCATGGTTTTATGAAAGGTCGGTCTACTACTACAAATCTAGCTTGCTTTACGCAATATACGAATGAAGTCTTGGACAGTAGGGGTCAAGTGGATGTTGTTTATATGGATTATTCACATGCTTTTGATAGCATCAACCATATGTTGCTACTTCAAAAACTTGATAGCTTTGGCTTATCTCCGAATTTATACATGTTGTTGGGATCTTATTTATCTAATCGATATAATTATGTGTTTTATAATGGTTATAAATCGTACACCTTTGCAGTGGCTTCTGGAGTACCGCAGGGTTCCAACTTGGGACCTTTGCTTTTCTCATTATATATGAATGGCCTTTTTCCACTGTTAAGATGTCAGGCGCTAGCTTACGCAGACGACATCAAACTATTTTCTGATATCGCCAAACCAGGTGATGCTATTGGCTTGCAGCATGATGTTAACATTCTTGTGGAGTGGTCTCAGAGGAATGAATTGTCTTTGAATATCGACAAGTGTGTGGTGATGTCATTCTCCAGGAAGAACGCACCAGTCTTATCACGTTATTTTATAAATAATCAGCAGTTGAATAACACAAACTCAGTAAGGGACCTGGGAGTGACGTTTGATCCGGAGCTATCTTTTAATGATCACATTGTGGGCATCTGCCGCTCGTCTTCGAGAGCATTGGGCTTCCTCATTAGAGCCTCGGGGTGCTTCAGCAGCATCTCCTTGCTAAAATCTTTGTATTTCACTCTTATAGTTCCGAAACTCGAGTATGCGTCTATTGTTTGGTATCCCTTCTACATGTCGCAACAGTTTCCAGTTGAACGTATACAGCGCCGATTTGTAAAATACCTCTTCTTCAAATCTAATCGTGTATATCCTGACTGGAACACTTCCTATGAAGAACTGCTTCGACTCTATGGGGTTCAGTCTTTGACTGTTCGTCGAGTTAACTACAGCGCAAGGTTTCTTCATAATCTTCTCCACAATAAAATTGATTGTGCCGCGCTGTTGTCTAGGGTCAGATTCAATGTGCCTAGTGTGAGTACCCGTAACCCTGTTACTTTCTTGCTGTCGACTCCAAGGACGAATCTACTGATGAGATCACCGATATTCCACATGATGAGGAATGCTGAGGCATATTATAGTGACATATTCATTGGAAAGGTGGACACTAAGGATATGTGAACCTTGACATCATAATTATCGGTATTACTTATTTGTTATATATCAAAATTATTTTAGTTATGTAATAGTTTAACATAGTATGTATGTGTATTCATACATCTAATTTGTGTACTTATTGCTCTGTAATTGGGATTACCTGTTGGGCAAATAAATAAATATTATTATTATTATTACTATTATTATTAGCACTTCAAATGCGAATCTGGCGCCAAATATACCTAATGAGTAGAGTGGACCAATTCGGAGCGAAAGCAGAGGCGTGACTAACGAACTGGTTCCCGCATGCGAAACATTATTAATATCTAGAGATATACTATCGCGAACGGTGCTGTTATTATGTTAGATACAAAAAAAATGTAAGACGGTTTTTCTAGATTATGAAACGTTCTCGATGATAGGTAGAATTACAATTAGAAGGCTCGGCTAGGTATACTAATAATGAAATTATTCTAAGATAAATAATAAAATTATATTTTAGTTATTTTGTAATAATTAAGATAATTTGTGGTGTTGGTGAAGTCTCATCAAAGGTCCAGGACGTGCGTGGTATTGGTTAATTAAAATAAATATACAACAACTTAATACATAAAATAAAACACAGCGGCGTCCTTAAATTTTGTATTTATATTTACATAATAAGAAATTGAAACTCGTATATTTAAAAGCAATTAAAACAAAGTAATATGTACACGTGGAGTGGTGGATAAGTAGATTAAAATTAACACAAAAAATACTCTGAAACGAACGTTAAATGGGGTAGTAAATTAAGGGTTAATTAATATGTATATAAAATAACCTCTGTATCGAAGAATACAGAGCTTACCTTTTGATTTGCGGCGATGGTGGCCACGTGGTCTTCGAAGATATACCTTGGTCAAGTATATGCAGAGCGATGTTTTACCGGGGGAATAAGAAATTAATTAGTTTAAATTAATTTGGATTCACTTAAAAGAGTAATGTATAGAACAATACAATTTACCTTAGAAACGGAAGAACACCTGGTCGGCGTGATAGCATCGTCACTTGAACAGCACGATGTGTGTTTCCTCACGAAAGGTTCGAAAGAGAAGAAGGAACTATTAGTTTGTGTCACTAGAGAAGTCTAGAACGGTTGGTTTATGATCTATCGAAGAGGGGGTCGATATCTTGAATTATAGTTAATTAAAAGCGCGACCTGAAGACGTCGTCTGTCAATGTCATAATTATTCTTAAAATAACCCTTGTGACATAAGCTTCCTAACTATATCAAACACGATACATAAAAGAAGATGTAAATAATATTAAATTAAAACAATTTAAAATATGGAATTTATCTAGAAGAAATTCGACCGTTAACGTAAGGGTTCTGAGACGGTCAGGTAGAAAAAGGGTCGTCGGTCAAGATGATGACAAAAGAAAATACTTTCTCTTTGGAAACGAATATACAGAAGAAATGTCTTAATTAAATATAATTAAATGATATATTTAAAGACGAAATATATGTATTAATTAAGTGAATTAAACTTCTATGCGCTAGGCGTAACAGTACGTATAAAAAATAAAATCTAAAATGTATGTAATTATATTATTAAAAAAAAACTTAGGATGTAGTTTTATTTTCTCATGTTCTTTTTTTGCATTTACTGTATTTGAAATTAATAAAATTTTGTCTTTTGAATTGATACTTTACTTCGATGTATTAAAACTGTGTATAAAAAAGTTATTCTGTGTTTTCTTTTGCTTAAATAAAAACGACGTTGACTCACATATACACATTTATATGAAATTAATAAAATTTTGTTTCGAATTAATATTTTACTTCGGTGTATTAAAACACTGTATAAGAAAGACATTACGTGCTTTCTTTTATTCAAATAATAAATAATAAACCAAGAGTAGTTACTCTTTTATCTTCACTGACACCGAAAGACACTGGATCTCAGTATTTATTTTATAATTTAAGTTAAACGTAACTAAACAATTCAGAATTCAAACCGCACTATTAAGAATTAATATCGCAAAGCTAGTAATTGACAATTAAAATACCGACTTATACTACCTATCGATGGCTTATCAAATTTTAAAACATAATTGTAGGTACTTGTCAAAAATTAGACCATTAAGTTGAGATTCGCATATCTGACTAACATTATGCAATACATCTGAGAGAAGAAGCCTATAATTTGAATTATAACTTTAAAATTTTACATACCGAAAATAAATCACAAAAATTGAATTAATTAGAAACAATGGAAATTTTGAAAAATAAAAATACGAACCTTTTATAGCAAGTGCCAATTAAGTTGGCGCGAGGAGGGGGTGCGCAGAAGCCGTTTTTAAAAACGTCCACCCCCACTACTCAAGTAATTGTCAGAATACATTTGTCATTGACGTTTGACGGAACATAATGTCTTTGCTAGGGGATCATAAAGTGATACACGCTCAGAGGTTAGAATTATCTGACATTTCATGTAAAACCAAACAGAAATCTCCCCGCTACTTTTAATCCTGCGCGAACTTACCCCTCCTCGCGCCAACTTAATTGGCGTTTGCTATACTTAATAACCAAACTGAAATCGGTAATTCCCATTTATTAGGCCTACTTCACGACTGAATTTTTATTTTATTTTGTTTTTCCCTTTTTTATGTTTACACTCTCTGTAAATTTGATCCCTTTGTGTAATAAGTAGAGCTGAGGATGTTTGCGGTACGGCAGGACCGTATGTAGTGCATCCCCACATTTAACTATTTATCTAAATATTCTCTGAAATGATTTGCCGGATCTCATAAATTAATAGAGTGATATTTTAGTATGCACTGGATATTGTTATTATACAAAATCATAATAGCCATTTGTATTTATGGATCATAAATAATAATACGCATGTATTTGTATTTGGTTGTGAATTCAATTTAAACTTAAAACGAATCGTAATATTTTAACGACAAGCCGTCATTACAATACATGCATTCGAGACAAAGTGTGCAACTCTACGAATAACTTCCATAATTGATCGAAAATGGACATTTTGGAGCTGAAGTAAAGCCCCTATTCTTAGAAAATTTTATTGCTGTCGTTAAGAACTATTATTATAAACAACAAAGGCCTTTTATTAGTGTTGAAGTTTTAGTTTCATTGAATTTCCATGTTGTAAGTAGTCAATTGTAAAGTGTTCATTCTTAATATTCTAAAACAAGGTGTAAATTTAACTAAAATCCAGAAAAACACATTCTGATAATATATTACTAGATTAGAGGCTGTGTTTATTACTATTTATTATATTATTTTTATAACCAAATGCAATAAAAGCTACGAAAACAAAAGAAACCTCGATTTATTAAAATCTTGTCACACAGGCTTTCAAAGCCTGGCAGCACATATTTTGCATATATTGTATATATACTACCTACTTGAACAATGAAGTTATAAGTTATAACTTCTAACTTCATTCACCTAGTTCAAGTAGGTAGTATATATAAAATATATGCAAAATATGTGCTGCCAGGCTTTGAAAGGCTGTGTGACAAGATTTTAATAAATCGAGGTTTCTTTTGTTTTCGTAGCTTTTATTGCATTTGGTTATAAAAATAATATAATAAATAGTAATAAACACAGCTTCTAATCTAGTAATATATTATCAGAATGTGTTTTTCGGATTTTAGTTAAATTTACACCTTGTTTTAGAATATTGTGAATGAACACTTTACAATTGACTACTTACAACATGGAAATTCAATGAAACTAAAACTTCAACACTAATAAAAGGCCTTTGTTGTTTATAATAATAGTTCTTAACGACAGTAATAAAATTTTCTAAGAATAGGGGCTTTACTTCAGCTCCAAAATGTCCATTTTCGATCAATTATGGAAGTTATTCGTAGAGTTGCACACTTTGTCTCGAATGCATGTATTGTAAGGACGGCTTGTCGTTAAAATATTACGATTCGTTTTAAGTTTAAATTGAATTCACAACCAAATACAAATACATGCGTATTATTATTTATGATCCATAAATACAAATGGCTATTATGATTTTGTATAATAACAATATCCAGTGCATACTAAAATATCACTCTATTAATTTATGAGATCCGGCAAATCATTTCAGAGAATATTTAGATAAATAGTTAAATGTGGGGATGCACTACATACGGTCCTGCCGTACCGCAAACATCCTCAGCTCTAGTAATAAGGTTTACATCTTGAACATAAAGTGCTCATTATTGAACTATCCTATTGTAAGTATTTCTTAATGGCAGCAATTTGTTTAAGTTTAAATTTGTTAATACCCTTTAGGTATGTTTGCAATAACAACTCTATCTGAGGAAGACATGTTTCTCGAAACAATTGTGGTATTTTACTAATAAAATGGGAATGTGATTTTTTTAAAATTTTTATTTCATGAATATAATAGATCAATGCAGAATGGTGCAGATCAGTAGAAAGTAAAGATTAAAGGAAAGCCAAAAAGTTTATTCTTATCACCAATAGAGTATTAGACTAAATAAATAGGACAAGGTTCTGGTTAAGAAGAAAAAGTAATAAAAAGAAAAAATACCACATCAATATACGATGTTAACTAAAATATAATAATTTTTAACAATACGTAACTACCAGTAAATGTTTAAACACAAAAAATACCAGTAATAGAAGAATAGATTTTTATTATATACATTGTAGTTTTCTATAAATAAATAACATATTTACAACAATTGCGAAATATTGTTTAACATTTATTTTTTCATTATTACGATATCATTTTCTTCTTTTGATCGTAACTATTTATTATATAAGGAAAAGTATTCGTTAAAATGTTTTCGATATTCCAGCTATCGCTATTATCCATATTATGTTTTGCATATTCCAACTCTAGAAGGATATTTCCCAGAATTATTATACTCAGTGAAAAACATAAGAAGGTGAATAATAAAAATATTTCGTGTATCGATCCATTGTCACACGAAGTATTGTAGAGATTATTAGTTTTTACGGATATTGCCTTCAGTTTATGTGACATCCTTCGCCTGAAATAATATTGAATGATTAGATACCTACTATTAAATTAGTTTTATAAAAATATTGTATATGGGGTATTAAATCCATAAAATAAGCGCTTTTTTCGCAATTTCCGTATGTATTTAGAATTTTAAATATTAATTGGCGATTATTTAGTTGCAAATATATAATTGTTTCAGCCTTTACCTGATGAAATTCCATTATAACTATTATCAGGATAAAATAAAACCAATTTTAATGAATTTCACTTTTTAATTTACACCGTAATGATCGTTTCGCTCCAACCTGAGCTTCATCAGACATATAACTAGTTATAAAATAAAGCAAATATTTTATAGACTTTGCAATAAATTTCGGAATCACTGGAAATGGACATAGAATCAGTATGACCCTTAATCCAACTCGCCAAACAATGAAAAGAAGATTACTAACTCAACGTACTTTATTTATCTTACGAAATATAAACTAATAAATAAAATAATTTATAAAAACTCCTCACGCTTCGATCTACGCCCATGAAGAAAGGAATTTAACTGTAATATCGAAGTAATTGTGTGCCAATTCAACGACAAAAACCAGATGTGCGGTTAACCGAATGAATAGTGCCATTCAATAACTGCGTGTTGTACTTAGCGATGTTATTGACTATTTATATGGTCCATCGTAATTTAGGCCTGATGCATCCGGTCTCTATTTATTACATGTCTGTTTTATTTCATTGAGTTGACAACTGCTATTCGATGTTTAAGATCATCCATGTTATTAACTAAGGAGAAACATGAACTCCATCTTCTATATATGCCTATAAGAAATTACATACGGCGATGTCTGGGGATCTCGCAGGTCAAGCATAAAGAACTAGATTTTGGGCCTCCTTCTGACCAATCCAACGTTTGGGAGGCAGCACTTCTCTATTCAAACAATCTCGAAGCATCCGATGCCAATAAGACGTTCTGTCTTAAATTAAAATTAATTGACCTGAATCTGTTTGTTGTAAGGGGAAAAGTCAATTTTGCAGCATATTGAGATAGGACCGTTCTGCTACGGTCCTATCGTCCTATTCATCCGGTGTGATTAATTGAAGAGTAGGCTATCATTTTGCGTAAGCTTGTTAGGTTAAGGCCTATAATACCTCTAATTATTATTCTTGAAATAATAACTAAAATAAGATATTGTACTGATTGCCTAAAATATGTGATTAAAATTATGGGGGCAATTTTTTGTCAAGTTAATATGATAAAGGCAGTAGATCAGTTTAGTCCATCTATTACTTCGGGGAATCAAAAATGAAAGGGGGCAGCTCCCATTTTAGTTAAAAGTGCAGTATTTAGGATTAAAGTGAAATATGAGTTAAAATTAGTGTATTGAAAATTTAAGGATAGTATAATAATAGAGAATAGTAATAAGGTAGAGGCAAGTGCTTGGGCAATAAAGTACTTTAGGGCAGCCTCTGAGGATATTATATTATTGGTATTACTTATTAAGGGAATGATGGAAAGAAGGTTAATTTCTAATCCTATTCATATTCCTATTCAGACCCTCGTCCCTCGAAGAAAAATCGGTCATAAACCTTGTTCATAGGCGTAGCACAGAAAAGGTGAATATATTTCGTGTCCAACTACTTAGTGAGCGGGTTTTCCTCAAATGCGCCTGTTATGACAATTAATTGTGGCGCTCAAGTGAAAGATTGCTTTATCACTGAAAATTAAATGTACAATAAAGGCTTCTTCTTCTTCTTCTTCAGGTGCCATCTCCTCTCAGAAGGTTGGCTATCATCACGGCTATTCTCATCTTTGATGCTGCGGCTCTGAATAGTTCAATGGAGCTGCATTTATACCACTGTCTCAAATTATTTAACCAGGAAATACGTCTTCTTCCTATATTTCTTCTTCCCTGTATCTTACCCTGAATAATTATCTGTAGCAGAGCATATCTTTCCCCTCTCAACACGTGGCCCAGATATTGTAGTTTTCTTATATTTATTGTGTTCAATATTTCCTTCTCTTTCCTAATTCTTTTAAGTACTTCACTATTCGAAACCCTATCTATCCATCTTATCTTCAGGATCCTCCTATATGCCCACATTTCAAATGCCTCTAGACGCTTGTTAGTGTCTTGCTTTAGCGTCCAGGCTTCCATCTCGTACAGCAGCACCAGGAACACGTAACATTTCATTTCCCTGATCTTGAGACGCAGACTAAGGTCATTGCCACACAATACTTTCCTCATCTTGTTGAATATATTCCTGGATTGGCCGATTCTCGTTCGAATTTCTTCTTTATATTCATTTGTGTCGGTAACAGTTGTTCCCAAATATTTGTATTTCTTTACTCTCTCTATTGGCTGTTCTCCAATCCATAAGCCTTGATGTCGCACAGTGCGAAATTTCTTGAGTTTACCGGAACTTAATTATTCAAAACAGTAAAACAGTTCTATTTGTTGGTTTTTAAAATTTTTAATAAAAATTAATATGTTTTATTTAAACTTTTTGAGTTTATTTGTGTTTTTTATTATAGAACAATTAAAAAAACATACATTTTATAACAACATTTTGAACACCTATTCAGAACTAGACTCATTGCAATCGTCTGAAGATTCGCAATCATTACACGGGTCTGCAAATCTTTCTAACAACACTAAGACTTCTGGCGTAACTTCACTATGCTTGGTTTTGGGTGCTTTACGAAGACTAGCGATGTACGGATCCGACGAAATAAGCAGTCGATAAAATAAATCCGTATTTGTGTCAATTCTTGACGTTTTTCTAGTAAAAAGTTCGCGATATTTTCTGCAGTCTTTGTTTCTTGCCTCCTGAGCTTCTTCAGAAAATTGTCCGATCGGAAGAATGCAAGAGGCTATAATATCCTTTCCATGACAAAGGACTTTATGCACACTTACGGGCATTGAGTACCAGAAATATTCTTTCAAATACAATTCAAAAGTTTCTCTTGCATATTCGCCGAACTTTTCTGAATCAATTTTAAGACCACAATTTAGGCACTCTAACAGCACATGAAAACATTTGATCAATTCTAAGTTAGCGCCAGTTATTTCGGCATTTCTAAAGAATTTCCTCGCGGTATTACCATCGTTTGTTTTTCCGGTCTGCTGTTTTGGCATATCTATAAGCAAGCCAAGCTCCTCTTTGAATTTTTGTTGAATGTATTTTTTCTTCTCTGCAACTTTTTTTTTATTTTCTGCTCCACGAGCTTGCCATGCTTGAATATCAAGTTTGTACGATATATGTAAAATACATTTAATTGAATCGGCCGATACTTGCTGGAAATCCATTATATGTAAATGGGATTTAAGTAAAACACTTATACTAATTTCCAGTATATATTACACTTTATTATATATTAATAAATGGATGACATGTTTCGCTACGATGTAGCTTCTTCGGATCTTATATTACTACTGAACACGCTCTTCACAAATGTATGGCTTTTTTCTAAACTATTTCAATGGGTTGCACTTGTCTACATTAGAATCGTCTCTTACCGATATATCGTCTAAAATTACTGTTATTTTAATATTTAATGAAACCAGTTTAAAAGTGGGGAATTATTAAGGTCTAATTGGTCATTTAACAATATATCTGCATATTTAAGTTTATTTATTTCTAAGGATTCCAGTAAATTTAACTTTAATCCTTTTTGTTGTGACTGTAAAATTTCGAAATCTTTATTGAAACCAAAAAGGATTAAAGTTAAATTTACTGGAATCCTTAGAAATAAATAAACTTAAATATGCAGATATATTGTTAAATGACCAATTAGACCTTAATAATTCCCCACTTTTAAACTGGTTTCATTAAATATTAAAATAACAGTAATTTTAGACGATATATCGGTAAGAGACGATTCTAATGTAGACAAGTGCAACCCATTGAAATAGTTTAGAAAAAAGCCATACATTTGTGAAGAGCGTGTTCAGTAGTAATATAAGATCCGAAGAAGCTACATCGTAGCGAAACATGTCATCCATTTATTAATATATAATAAAGTGTAATATATACTGGAAATTAGTATAAGTGTTTTACTTAAATCCCATTTACATGTAAAATACATTCCAAAAACCTTATCCATGCATGGAGGGGCGATAGTCCAAGGGATAAAAAGGATTCGTTTATATTTTTTTGAGGTATATCGCAGATGTTGTTCATTTCACTAGGTTTAGCCCCACATAAGTAGCATGTTTGTGATGGTGCACAGGATGATACAGCATTGCATACTTTACCGTCAATGATACAAAAGATCGTATTTGCTGTAACCTGAAATTGCTTGCCATCTACAAGTATAGTGGTTGGAGTAAGTTGAGATATTTGTTCTTTCACTTTGTTTACTTCTGAGGTAATTACACTGACTGTTTCTTTGGTAAAAACGAACTTAATGGGGCGACAGTACCGTGTGGAAGAAGAAAGAGGGTTTTTCCAAATTAGTGACTGAATATCACCATTATCATTTACGGAACACATTTAGATTGGTACCATTGATACACTAAACATACTATCATCAGAGCTATGTTTGTCCATATACTTTTGTCGATAGTTAACTTGTTCCGCCCCATCACAACCCCACTTTACGATAATATTTAGTGCTTTAACGTTTGACAAAGTTCTAAGAGTATCTTCTAGCCCTGTACAAAGTCTTGCTATGGTATGATTTATAAGCGACTGAACTGATACTTCAGCTGAACCTTCAGTTATTATTATGTCCTTTGGATAGCATAACCTCTTTGCCTCCTTTAGAACATAATAAGGTGGATACAAAGTGCAACCGTGATGTTTTGGTTGATCCCGAACAATGTTGTATTGATTTGACGATAAGTTTGCATCCATAAGTAGCGCCAGAGCCTGGTCCGGAGTTAATTTTCGTGGGCTGTTTGAAGAAGACATGCGAGCCATTTTGATTTTGCTTCCCCTTTCTGGAGAAGCAGATGCCAGTTCCTTGACAATCGCTGCAGAGTTTCGTTTTCCAGATTGGTATAGCTTTGTTACGGTTGCTTTGGCTAAGTTGTCTTGACTACCGGACTTCAAAAGATGATGCACTTTTCTGTTTTGCACTTTAGGGTGACAATACCTAAATTCTTTTTTAGGTCTGCCTGCATTGGTCCTCGATCCACTGGGCAATGCATCCCTTACAGCATTTGAAAACTTTACATTATCTTCAAGCCAAACAGCATTTTTATTCAGAAATTATGCTAAATTTCGACTGGATTCCCTCCACCTTTTTCGTATTTTACAAACCAGTGCGAAGAGTTGCCTTTAAACTGCAAAGAGCATAAGATCTTAACATTGGTGAGCCTATTTTTTCCAAAACAAAACCAATGATGGCATCCGATGTCGGTTCTTCCTTCCACTTTTGGAATATACAGTTATATGAAACTTGCAAAGTCATTCTGGAAAATGTTTCATTTAAAAAAAGATCGCAAAATATCGCAGAAGATCTTTTGAGTTTTCAACAGGGGGAAGAAAACTTTAAAATGTTGTGCGTTTCAAGCTGGTATTATGTGGTATCACTTTTTAAAATCTCCACTGAAGTTAAAAATGTAAATTTAACTTACTTCTTAAAAATCACTTTTTCCACGAACAAATCACACACGAGCAAGGAAAGATTTTGCAATTAATTAAATGCCAATAATATAATTGACATTTTTCTAATAAAATACATGAAGAAAAAATCATGGCCTACTGATTTGTCATTTGTATGTACCACTCTATTAACTTTAACAAATCGAATAGCTTTCTATAGGCAAAAAGTATGATTGAATAAGTAATGCGAATTTCAGGTGCATTTTGCGGTTCTTTCGCAGGGTAAATCCCCAAACTGAGTATGAGGTTTTAGATGCGGGGTATTTACCTAACAAAATAATAAATAATCTTATGCATTTTACGTATTTCAAAAATTGAATAAAGTTCCGCTAAACTTCCTAAATTTCGCACTGTGTGTCGGTTAGACTTTGTAATAATCATGAATTTAGTTTTTCTAACATTTAGTGTGAGGCCACCTTCTTCGCCATTTATTACAACCTGGTCCATTAATCTTTGTAAGTCTTCCAGTGATTCTGCGATAATAATGGTGTCATCCGCATATCTAATGTTATTAATAATTCTTCCGTTAACTTTTATTCCTATTGTTGTTTCTGCTAACGCTTTCTGAATGATGTTCTCAGAGTATAAATTGAACAACAACGGGGACAACACACATCCTTGTCGCACACCGCGCTTTGTCCTTATATCTTCCGATACCTCTTCACCCAGCCTGACATTCGCTGTCTGGTTATAATACAAATAAGCTATTATCCGAATATCCTTGTTGTCTATAATAAAGGCTTGCTCTTCCATAATCTCCAGTACCGAATGGCAAAATTTCATCCACCTCCTGTTGTCGTCATGTATGTTGTACGTTTGTCTCGGATTTCGTTGAAAACACAAATTCTCTCAAGTGTCCCTCCGAAACTCGCAGTCAACCTGAACTTTTCCTTTTACACAGACACCCACTCTCTGGAAAACTGCAGAAAGTCGTTTGCTGTCTTGCACATTTCAATTGTAAATTAACAACTGAGCGGTGCTCTAGGATCAACGCACCAACATCAACCGTGTGGCCGTCATTATTTACCAACATATTCTCCTTCAACCAACGATGCTGTAGTACCATATGATATTTTTGTAATAATCTTTCCCAAAATCATTAAAATCTAGCTATGGCGCTGAAATAAGGTCTTCATCTGTCCGAAACTTGTTTTTAGCAGGGAAAAGTTTGAGTTTGGGGAACAAGAAAAGCTCACTTGAGGTTAGGTTTGGCGAATAAGGTAGGTGGCGTACAACCTGAAATCTCAATTTATCTATTTCTTCGCGAACAGGAGATGCGATGCCATTGGCGAAAGTAAACCTTTCTATGGGTCATTTCAATTCGTTTTTCAGAAATTATAGTGGCTTAATATGATCTATTAACTGCTTAACCCTTTGCAAGATAGTCTATGAAAATTATATCCTTTGAATTCTAAGAAATTATAACCATACCTCCTTCGCCGATGGCCATGTCTTGGCTTTCTTTGGGGGGAGGGGGGGGACTATGATGCGTGTTGGGATTGCCGTTTGGATTCAGGAACAATATGGTGAAGCCAAGTTTCATCAACCATAACCAATCTTAACAAAAACAGTTTGGTTTTGTTAAACAACTTTCAATTATTGCTTAACGTTTGCATTTTTTCATGTTATTGATCACAGTTCAAGATTTACGGCACCAACCTTATTGACAGTTTGCACATTTACAATTCTTCATCTAGAATATGATATACCTGTTTTGTTCAAATGCAGTCAATTATTCTGTCGTTCAAAACAATATCATTATTAATTTTATTGATCATTTTCGTAGTTACTTAATTTTTGATAGTCCTGGTCGCTCATCAATTTCGATGCTCATATTATTACGATTAGATTGCCCAAATTGTGGCTTTTGAAAAAGGATTATCACTCAAACTTTGGTGCATATCAGACAAAATTTCATGTGTTTAGTTCTTTAAAAAGTAATTATTGGATTGCACTACGAATTGGGAGTTTACCAATTTTAGAATTTCTCATTTTTTTTCTCATTTAATTGTTCTTCTTTGGATTTGAACTAATTTTGATCAGCAAATAAATTGGCAAAAAATCACACCAAGTACCAACCGCAGCCAGTAACAATTTGATGATACAGGAATAGGGATTTGCGGGAAGACAACCAATCGGAAGCTTTTCTTTGCAAAAATTAAGCGCGATTAATATTGCAAAGATATGAGAAAATAAGTATTTAAAATAAGTTATTGTCATTTTTAACACATTACCTATTCGTTTTTCACATTTATTTAACAAAATATTTTAATAAATTGCTAGGTTGTATTTTTTTATGAGAGTTATTAAAATGTGCAATTCTTGAAATGGCTGATCATTAGCTGCCTTGCAACTATAGAATTTAAGGATGTACACACCTAAATGTTAATTTAGATATATCTACATCTGGAATTATTTCTTCGCTTTCAAAATTTGGTGGTTTATTTTTTTCTGATGTCACATCCTGATCATCTAAGATATTTTCTTCTTGAGGAGTTGGTGTTACTTCTTCTATTGCACCTTCTTTTATTTTCATTAAGTCAACTCCTAACCTGTAACGAAAATAAAACTATTTAATACATTTTGTAAGTTACATGACTTTTTCTACGAAAAGTATCTTCTAAGTTTGTAATGAAAGTTAAATCTCTAATCTTTTACATATTCTGGAAATATTCCTTCATTTTCGGACAATGGTCCTAATAATATACAGAGTGAGTTTTTTTGAATGTTTAGCATTGGGATCTCAGGAACTACTGGAGATAGAAAAACGCTTAAATGGGGAAAGATGCGCAGTTTTACGAGTTTGATTTAAAACTGCTTTTGTTTCTCCGATAACTTTCATGGCTTATTAGATATTCAAAGAAAACTTAATTTTACGATTTTCTTTAAACATGCTTAGCATCGTTAATAGTAATTTTAGAGAAAAAGTGTTCAGACAAAAGTTTTAGATAATTTTACGCCAAATAAAACTATGTAGCTAATTTTTTTTTTCGTTCACCATTATCGAGTTATGACACAAACTTGTGTTTTTTTAAATAGAAACCATAGTTGGTTTTGACATCATTAAAAAGCTTATTTTTTGCTGATTACAATGATATAAGGTTTGATATGGTTATTTTAAAAATAAAGAGGATATAGACATTTCTATGATTGTTCACTTTATAGGATAAAAACTTAAAAAAAAATGTTTGGTGTTTTGTAATTCAAAAAACGAAAAATCTGAGTTACAATAGTGTTCGTTGGAGCAGTCGAGATAAATATACTAACATTGCTTTCACGTTGAGTCACAGAAGTGAGAGCTGTTAATTTTTACTTTTAAGTCAAGTTAATTGTCAAACATTGACAATTAACTATTAATTAATTTAATTCTAACTTAACTATAAGCGGTGCAAACGGCCGTTAATCATAAGTTTGCATTGGATATGGAATTTTCTAACGTAGAAAAGCGTGATATGGTTGAATGTTACATTCTGTGCCAGAAAAATTCTACTAGAGCTGCTGAAGTTTATTTTGAAAATTATTTTGATCGACGTCATCCGTCGCTACCTACTTTTAAGAGATTATGGGACAATTTAGCAGATATTGTTCGTTCGTTAAACCAAAATCAAAAAAAGGGATGGATGAAGATAGAGAAATAAACATATTAGCAAGTGTCGCTCAGAATCCATCTACATCGACCCGACAAATTTCAACAGAAATGGGCTCCTCTCAACGCACTATTGTCAGAGTGTTGAAGAAGCATAAATTTCGTCCCTGCAAATTATCAGTATCACAAACTTTACATGAAGGTGATAACATCAGACGAATAGCTTTTTGTAGATGGTTTAAAGATCAGTGTCAAAACGATCCACACTTTTCAATGAAAATATTATGGACTGATGAATCTCGTTTCACAAATTGTGGAAAGTTTAATAGGCACAATGAGCACATATGGTCTCAAACAAATCCACTTCACGTTGAACATAGGAGACCACAAATTAAATTTGGGTTTAATGTTTGGTGTGGTGTTATAGGATCAACTGTTCTTCCTCCTTTTATTTTTGATGGATCACTAACTGGCAATCGTTATCTTAATTTTTTACAACAAGATTTCGAGGAAATGTTAGATAATTTAAATTTAAGAATCCGAGCAATGCTGCAATGGTTTCAACATGACGGAGCGCCTCCGCACAATCAACTGAATGTTAGAAATTATTTAAATTTGAACCCCTAATCAATGGATAGGACGAAATGCACCCATTGAATGGCCGGCTAGATCCCCTGATTTATCAGTTTTGGATTTTTTATTGTGGGGTGTACTAAAGGACACAGTATACAAAAGAACATATGAAACAATCGACGATTTAAGAGAAGCTGTCTTAGTTGCTTTTAATAACATCGATAGGCGTAAAGTCCGCAATGCTACAAATTCTGTTGTGAAGAGATGCAATTTGTGTATTAATAATAATGGAGGTATCTTTGGACATTAATAATGTTGTGTGCTCTTAATAAAAGTTCTTATAGTTTTCATTTTATTACTACATACTATTTCAAAATAAGTTTTCGTTTGGTTTGTATTTTATCAGTTCGAAATTCAATTGTTTTCCATAAAAACCATAAAAATGTCTATATCCTCTTTATTTTTTAAAATAACCATATCAAACCTTATATCATTGTAATCAGCAAAAAATAAGCTTTTCAATGATGTCAAAACCAACTATGGTTTCCATTTAAAAAAACACAAGTTTGTCATAACTCGATAATGGTGAACGAAAAGAAAATATTAGCTACATAGTTTTATTTGGCGTAAAATTATCTAAAACTTTTGTCTGAACACGTTTTCTCTAAAATTACTATTAACGATGCTAAGCATGTTTAAAGAAAATCGTAAAATTTAGTTTTCTTTGAATATCTAATAAGCCATGAAAGTTATCGGAGAAACAAAAGCAGTTTTAAATCAAACTCGTAAAACCATCTTTCCCCATTTAAGCATTTTTCTATCTCCAGTAGTTTCTGAGATCCCAATGCTAAACATTCAAAAAAACTCACCCTGTATATGTAAAAGCGTCAATTTCTCTACATTAATAAACGACTTATCTATGCTATTAAGATATAATCTCAGGAAATATAATGTTCGACGACAAATTCTTGGCTAGAAATTTACATTGCCTAATAACACAAGTCTGATCAAGTAGGTACACAAAATCTAAGTACATATTTTAAAAATAGATGTAAATATATTCAAAAAGAGGGACATAAACCATTGCGCGAAAAACATTCTATAATATATTAGTAATAATTAATTGTAACTATGTATTGGATATACAATTTTCATACACTTGTCCAAATGTTACAATCGTTTGCGAAGATCAAATGATTAATCCATCCTTTATTATTATTATATACCGTGTCTTCAATTAAATTTTCATTTAGAATGGCCTGTGATTTCAATATAAAGTTGAGAACATTGGGGAACAGTAAGATTTTTCTAAATTTTCATAACTGACGATGATGAGACTACAATTTAGTTGTGTTACAACTTAATCTTATTTCTTGTCAAATGTGTTAAACAAAAGACATTTACAGAAATGCATTTATTGTAAAAATACTACGTTAAAGAAGATGCTCGAAATGTTGCCCTTTTGTCTCGATACATTCACGAACTCTACGTTTCATGTTTTCAAATGCGTTTGACAAATGAGGGATTATATTATCACAAACTTCTTTAATACTATTAAAAAGTTCTTCAATTGTATGCTGTGGCGTTCTAAAAATCGTGTTCTTTATGTGTGGAAAAATGAAGCAATCCAGAATGGTGAGATCTGGAGACTTTGGAGGAAATTCACTATTCGATTATCAAAGAATTCTTCCAAACGAGCACGTGTTTGTTGAGCCGTATGTAGTGGAGAATTGTCTTGTTCGAAAAATCCTTATGTAATATCATCGTCTTGCAACTGATTAGTAAAGGGTTCTAATAAGTCATTTCGGTATCTTTCAGCATTTATCATGTCATTAAAAAATATTGGTCCATTCTTGAAGATTTTCTGCGGACCATATCTTCATATTTTGTTTGTTTAAATATCCCGAAAGATGAAACCATGCCTCATCAGTAAAGAAACATTTATTTAGAATATCATCATTATTCAATAACCATTGACAGTACCTGATTCTTCTATCGTAATCAACGGGACCGAGTTCATGAACAGCTTGAATTTTAGATGGATATAATTTTAAATCTTTTTTAAGAATAGTGTGGCATGTTCCAACTGATAACTGAACTTCTTGAGACACTTTCGCAATGGATTTATCTGACTAGTTTTCCATTCGATGTCTAACATCTTCAATGCAATCAGCAGTTCTCTTTTTCGGTGCTCCGCTCCCGTATTTACGAAATACTGTCCCCATTTTACGAAAGCTGTCAACACAACCATGAATTTAACTAACCAGTTGTTCATATGTTATTGCAAGATTAGGGAACTGTTGTCGAAAAACCTGCATACATTGATTAATTACATAAACTCACTGTCAATCTACTAGTCTACTAATCTAATAGTTCTAAAACAATTTTCAACAATAAAAACTTTGTGTAGTATTTCTAACATGATAATAAATAATCTAATTGATAAAATAACTTTTCAATAAATTGACTTAACTATGACAGTTGTCAAAATTTGACTTTCGAAAAACCTTACTGTTCGACGGTGTTCCCAAATTTATATTGCAATTACAGTCTACTCTAAACGAAAATTTAATTGAAGGCATAGTATATAATAGACAGAGGGCAGATTAAATATCGACAATACAATACGTGCGTCAACCCTGAAAAGACATTTATAATTCCATCTATGGACATACTTTCAAAAGACGAACATTGGATTAAAGACAAATAGGAAAAGAAGAGGTGCTAATAGAAACTACATACGACAATATTATTGTGGAAGACGCTGAAAGTCTGAGTTAATTAACTTATTTAAAAACTATATGAATAGATATTAATGACTAAAAATATATCCAGGGGAAAAGCCGCAACCCAGTGATAATACGATTAAAAAAATTAACAAATATCAAATATCAGAACTAAAAAAATTGGTCTATAAAATCTCAACTTATGGAAAAAATTGAAAACGAACTAAATAAATTAAAATTAATTCGAGATGAAGATTCAAATAAGAAATAGGAAACCATCAAAAGCACAATAATGATACCTAGTAAAGAATTTCTGAAAGACAAGCAACGCCAAGAAAACGTGGAAGACGGCAGAAATATTGAAATCAATGGAAAATAGAAGACTTTACAAAAATAAGGGCAATAATAAATATAAAGATATACATAAGAACATAAGGAAGAAGATAAGAGAAGCTAAGGAGAAATGGTACACAGGTAAATGTTCAGAAATAGATAAACTTCATAAAAAACATTATGACTTCAATTTACACAAGAAGATAAAAGACATCGCGGGCTTAAACATAGTGAATAAGAGTAACATCCTGGTGGACAAAAAAGACAAAATAATACCTATTGTCACAGGAAAATTACAAAGATAGAAAGGGTATATTCAGGAGTTATTTGAAGATGAGAGACAACAAGAAACAATAGAACAAAACAGAGCAAGATATAGGCCCATCCATAACAAAGGAAGAAATAATGTATGAATGAAATCATCAAAATATCATACAGCTCCGGGCTGCTAAACAACCATTATATGAGGGTAATGTGAAAAATTCTCGGTTTGACAATGAAAGACTGCGATTTTCAGTTAAAAAATGATTTTATTTTTCTACATAATCTCCCTTGACTTCAACACACTTGATCCAGCGTTTCTTCAACATCCGTATTCCTTCCCAGAAGTAAGAGTCTGGAAGGCTGTAGAAATATCCATCTATGGCCCTCTCAACTTCTTCATTGGACGCGAAGCGCTTCCCAGAAACAAATTTCTTCAAGTTTTGGAACAGATGGAAGTCTGAGGGCGCCAAATTAGGAGAATAGAGGGATGGCCGAGCAAATAATACCCCAAATCCCGCAGTTTTCCCATTGCCAACGCACTTTTGTGAGCAGATGCGTTGTCCTGGTAAAGCAAGACCTTTTGCTTCTTCAATCCAGGCTCTTCTCGCGAATTTTGGCACCCAACTCGTCAAGAAGGTTGGAGTAATATTCGCCTGTAATCATTCTGCCTTTTTCAAGGTAATCAATTAACAGGATCCCTTTCGCATCCGGCATGACCTTTCCGGCAGATGCGATCGACTTCACTTTCTTTGGCGCTGAACCACCGGCTTTCACCCACTGCTTCGACTGCTGTTTCGTTTCTGGCGTGTAGTGGTGGACCCATGTCTCATCCATGGTAATAAATCGCCGTACAAAATCTGTCGGCTCCCTATTGAATCGGTCCAAACATTGCTGCGAAAGTCGTTTGCGCATTTGCTTTTGATCGGCATTCAGCAAATGTGGCACCTACCTTGCGCAGAACTTTCGCATCCCTAATTCTTCGTGCAAGTTGTTTCGCACCTTCTCTTCCGATATCCCCACGGCCTCAGCTATCTCACTCACCTTCACACGCCTATCGTCCAACACGATATCGTCTACCTTTTCGATGGTTTCCAGTGTGGTTACTGTTTCTGGTTGTGCTTCACGTGGGTCATCTTTGGGGGACGTGCGACCATGTTTAAAATCAGCTGCCCACTTTTTAACGGTTGACATTGAAGGAGCAGAGTCCTCGTAAACTTTTGTCAACTTCACATGAAGGGTTAATCCATCCAAAACGAAGAATTTTATGACTGCACGATATTAAAGTTTATCCATTTTAATAAGACGTCTACTGCGACAATTCGTGTAAACAAACAACTTGACAGAACAAGTTGAAACTTGTCATCAGGGGTACCCAGGAAGGAATCATAAATTTTCGCTGATTGAAGCGCCATCTCCGTGTCAGGCCGATAATTTTTCACCTTACCATCGTATGTCTGCTTCCTATATTATAATAAAACGTTTGATAAAGTACGCCACAACGACCTCATTCGCTTACTAAAAGACAAAAAGCTAGATACAATGTATATAAAAATAATAACCCATCAAAATTTAACCAAATTGCTAATGTAAAAGTAAACAATAATTCATCAGAAGAGATACAGATAAAAAGAGGAATAGGGCAAGAGTTCGTACTCACACCTTTGCTCTTTAACTTATACTCAGAAGAAATAATTAAAAAATTATTAGGAGAAACACTCATTAGGATTAAAGTTAATGGAAAATATATTAATAGTAGGCAGATGGCACGATGCTTATTGTCTAATGCATAAATGACTAACAGACAATATTAGATCAAGTAGTAGAAGCTACCGAAGATCAAGATTTAAGATAAAATATCAGAGAAACTAAATTTATGAGAATCAAAAGTCACAACAACTACAGCATAGTTTACGAATAAGAAGAAGTAGTGAAAGTAAAAAAAATATAAATATTTAGCCACAATTGCCAACGAAAAGGATGAGTACACAGAGGAGATTAGGTCTAGGATTATAAAATAAAATAAAAAGTGTGTTATACAACAGGAGCCTAAATTAGAGTCTCGTTCGAAGTATTTAAAATACGGACTGATCATTGGCATTAAGTTAAGAAGTGAAAGTGAGTCTGTTTTCAAATATTGTGTACTGACTAATGAGAATGAAATGCTAGTATTTACACGTTTCGGGGTGGACGCATTTTTTCATTTGTCTTTAGATATCAAATATGTTTTATACGTTTTTGTGTTCATTTGTATAAAGTAAGAAATTTTTACAAAATATACAAGTTTAACTCCATTCTAAAGATAATCCAATTTATATATTTATAAGATATTAAAGTATTAGACTTTTTTTTCTCATTCTATTCATATAAACTTACTCTAACCTGGTAGGTCTGATAGTTCTAGGTAATGCTGAAGCCCTTATGGACAACTCCGAAGTCCTTCTCATGATTTTTCTCGATTCGGGAGTACTCTTAGAAGCCTGTTGACTAATAATAGCAATGCTTGCCCGTCTAGAATGTGTATTCGTCGTTTTAGGATTAGGAAGTGTTTGAGTTTCACTCAAATTATTAGTATTTTGTAACATTCTCCTAAAATAATAAATAATTATGAGTTAGCAAACTACAAAAAAGAAATAAAAACATTACTTTGTGTATTGAAGGTGTTTTCTTGTAGAATCCCGTTGTTGTTTCAATAACGTTACGTGGTCGATCATCAAGTCGACGGCTTGAGATAATCTCTCTTCATGTTGAACTGCACCATATCGTTCCGAAGAAATAGCCGCATACGCTGCCGCTCTCATAACAATATCCACTTGAGTTAATAAATCGGTTAACATTTCGGTGGTTTCAGCGTCGACACATAAAGGTTGGAGTCGATGCGCTTTGTTAATTAAACGATCAATTTCCACAGTCAAATTTTTTTCGGTTTGATCGTGATATCGTTTTTGTCTTTGGTATCGGTCAGTTATTGTCGTCGCATCTATCCTAAAAGCTAAGGCAAGAGCTACAAATTTTTGTTCGGATTCTTCTTCGTTTAGTCGTTCTCTGAAAATAAATTACGTGAGCGTTTTAGTATATACATATATCAACACACAACGTTGGATTGATTGGAAGGTTATTAGAGATATACTTAATCAAAATATTTAATATTTCGAAATCACGTGAAAAAATATGTGGGTATATTTGTATACAAAGTTTCTTACTTATTGCATGTGATGGAATGCAATATTTAAACTAATCGTGATGATCTTTTCTTGATTTTTATTAGAAATATGGATAGAGTAGATATATTATTTAGTATATTCTTAAATTTATTATATCTTCACACAAATAGTTAACGAACATATCTTAAAATATTTACTTAGTTATTTGTATAGAAAAACATTTCCAAATAGTACAACTAATATAATTCAAATAACTGGGAGAATAATAATATATACGAGGGAGGGTTTTTAAGTTCGCGGAATGGAGGCAAGCGAGAAAATACAAAAATTACTTTTCTTTTTCAATTTATTTACCTGCAATAACGAAATAAAACAAAACACTTTTTTCACAAAAATAGTTGTAATAAACTAAATGTACATTTCGTGTGCTCTGCATACATCATCAGTAGTACTGTTTAAACATAATATCTACGAGACAATATACACTCACCGGCAAAATAATCGATCCACTCAAAAAATTGATGAAGGTTGTTCGTTAATAAGTTTGTTATTTTAAATTCGATTTGATTCATTTTTTTTGCATATTGTAGGTAAATTTAAATGTAATCTATCACATCTTTGGATTTTTAAGAAAATTAGGCGTACATCATTTTATACAGGGTGACACAAAGTCTGTTTTTTTAAATCAACTTTAAAACCACATATGGATTGTCAAAGTTGCTCCACCTTGTATTTTCTTATTTTGTTAACAAGACACATCATTTCTTTACAATTTCTTTTTTTATTTATTACAATAGCTTAATTTTTGTAAAAGATACAAGGGTTTAAGAAAAATCTTACATTTTTACATTTTTCCTATGGTACTAACAATAAGTTTACGAATTTATCGTTTTTGCATAGAGGGCTATTGAAATACTGTCAGTTGTGAAATCTAAAACTTGTCAATTACGTTTTTGAACGTGTTTCTTGTCGAATAGTAATTTAAAATATGGATCTTTCTGTAACCGACGCAGCGAGAGCTGTTGCTTTGATTCAGGATGGTAGGTCACAGTATTATGTGGCCAGAGTGTTGGGAGTTTCAAGATGTAAAGTTCAAAGAAACGGTTTAATGAATTTGGTGTATACACAAGAAGAAATCATTGTGGTCGAAAGAAATCTACTAGTGAGCGAGATAATCGCTTTATAACGTTAAATGTTTTGAGGGACAGAAAAGTTATTTCTGTGCAAATGAAAAACAGATTAGAGGACGTAAGGCAAGTTCAAGTAAGTGATAGAACAATAAGAAGACGGCTGTATGATATTGGACTGCGTTCTAGGAGACCTGCAACTGGTCTAGACTTATTGAGACACCATCGAGTTGAACGCCTTAGATTTGCTAGGGAACATGTAAATTGGGGTAACGAAGAATGGAGTAACATCCTATTCACGGATGAGTCCAGATTTTGTCTTAGAACACCAGATGGACGTGAAAGAATTTACCGGAGAACTGGTGAACGTTTCTTTCAAAACCATTTTTTTCCTGTCATACTCAGTATCCTATTAAAGTGAACGTTTGGGCTGGCATAATAAATAACAGAATTATTGGACCATATTTTTTTGAGGGGACATTAACTGGGGCGATTTACTTGGAGTTTTTACAAACATTTTTAATACCTGAATTAAGAAGGCTTCTTCCTGATACTGTTAACCCCACAGAAATTAATAGAAACATATGGTTTCAACAAGATGGAGCTACACCACATTATGCAGCAGTAGTACGAGCTTACCTTAATCAAGTTTTTCCGCATCGGTGGATCGGTAGGTGGTGAAATTGAATGGCCAGCCCGTTCTCCCGATATGACTCCACTGGATTATTTTTTGTGGGGTTATTTCAAATCAAAAATTTACTCTAATAAACCAATCAACATTAATGATTTAAAAAACCGAATATTGCATGAAATTAATCAAATCAGCGCTGAAATGTTGCAAAACGTTTAGGAAGAATTCCAACATCGTCTATTTGTTTGTCAAGAAATGAACGGACTCTAGTTTGAGCATATGATTTAAACTATTTTTAGTTATTGTAAATAATGTTAAATATTTTAAAATTTATTTCGTTCTGCGACATAATTAATTATACAATTTAAACAATTTAACATTGATTTTTCCTATTATCGACGTCCAAAAATCAAAAAGGCATATACTGCTGATTAGAGAATTAAAATCCCTTTTAAACGCAGTAACACACGCTAGCCCTTTTCATTTAAATTTTTTAAAGGGGTAGTTATTACTTCGAGGGGGTTGAAGGGGCACATAGATATTTATTTTTTTTATTTTTATTTTTATTTTATTCAAAAAGTGTAGTTTCATATATAAAAATTGACCTGTTTCAGGATTTTCCTTTTGTATTAATAATTACGTAGAAAATGAATTTATCCGTTACTTTAGGACCTCACTGTATATTGTCCCGTATATATTATGTTTAAACAATACTACTGATAATGTGTGCAGAGCACGCGAAATGTACATTTAGTTTATTAAAATAATTTTTGTGAAAAAAGTGTTTTGTTTTATTTCGTTATTTCAATATTTCACAAGTGCTCAACATATAATACTATATTCACCTGCAATCTGTAACGTGCTGAAATCAGCCCTTGTTCATTTTTAGACGTTTATTTCAGTAATTTTTGAACAGACCTGTTTATCATCGATTTTCGCATATATTTTTGTAATATCGATCGTTCAAATTTTTTCTGGTGGGGATATTTATCCTATTATTAGATATTTCATCATAGTTATTTTTCTGAGTAGATTTGAATTTAATTAAAATCGCGATATATTTCCCGTTGAGGTAGGCAATTTTGTTTTCATTTTAGGTTTGGTTTGATATATCATTCATATTTTACTAGTGTAGATGGCGTTCGAGTTGTTACTAAATATGTTACAGTTGGTCTAGTGCAGATAGTTAATTTGTTAATTGGTTTAAATTATGACAGGTTTTAGACGAATTTTTATCTTAAAATTAATTAGAATATTTACGGGCTTGGTTGTTGTAAATTCCATTAGATTTGTCATTAGTATTTTCATTTAAGATCTTCTTTGGGTATTGTCACTTTAGAGTCCATCTCGTAGTGATTCTTCTGGGCTATAGTTTTCAATTAGTAATTTCTAATTAAGTACGTAATTAATTAATATTCTTCATCAATTATATTTCGACTTTTATTATCTTAATTTTGATGTAGCGAAATAATTTTCTAAATATATATTTTATCATTAATTTCTTTTTGACACTAGCTTTCCCTATTTTTGATTTTTGTAAAGACTACGCATCTTTTCATATATAAATAGCGAGTTGAGAAATTCTCTCTATTCCCGAAATATAAAAAGCATCTCTCGTAATGTAGTGTAATCTAAAAATACGGCGAATTAATTTTTATAGCAACTCATAACGCTCGCTACATTTATAGCGTAATTCGACATGGCACTGACGGTCAATGCCATGGCAGAACTAGTTGTGACTTTCAGAGCCAAAGGAGTGAGGTCGTGTTGTCCGTGTCTGTTGCGCATCATGGATTTCGAACAACGCATTAACATTAATTTTTGTTTTAAGTTGAAAAACGGTCTCAACAAATAATGTGGAGACTTTGAAAACTATTTTTACAAGTAGAATAAGAGATTTCAAAGCGGTAATAGAGACAAGCAGCGTCATTCTTCGACTTGGAAACCCAACGAAAACGTGCAAAAAGTGACAAAAATGGTTCGTTCATACAAGTGATTCGCTATTCGAGAGCTTTCCAAAAAAACCGAACATCTCGTACGAGTCCGTGCAAAGCATTTTAACCAATAATTGTTTTTCTTTTGATAGTGAGGGCGAAGTGCGATCAGAGTTCGTTCCAAAGAGAACAACTGTAAACTCCGAATATTACAAGAGCGTACTGTAACATTTCCGAACCGTATGGAGAAAGAGACTATAAAAATGGGCCAATAGCTTCCTCCTTCATCACGATAACGCATTATGCCATTGCTTCTGATCCGCGAGTTTTTGGTCGAGAAAAAAGGTTACTTCTGTCCGCATTCACTTTACTCTCCAGATTCAGCACCATGCGATTTCTAGCTCTTCTCAAAAATAAAAACCGAGCTAAAAGGGAAACGATTTGATACCATTCTCAACATTTGAAGGGCCACGACGGAGCAACTGAAGGCTTTTCCAAAAGGAGCCTTCCGGAAATGCTTAGAATCATGGAATCAACGTAGGAATAGCTGTATCGCTAGCCAATGAGAGTACTTTAAAGGAGATTAATGCAAATTTGATCTAAACTTACTTTATTTGTAATCAAATTATTCGCCATATTTTTTAATCACACCTCGTATTATTATTTACATTAAAAGTGTAACTCTATCATTATTAACGTAATAAATATATCCTCTTTGTATATTTTAGATTCATCACAATTAATACTACTAATAAATAGTAAACGCTTCAATTCGATTTTAAATTTGGCAGTGCGCGTAAAATTAGTGTAAATCAAGTCTAAATAATGTAAATATTCATTCTGTAGTAAAGGTTTGTAGTTTTCTAAAATAACGTTTGTTATTTTTGTAACTTGATGAGACTTTTATAAATTACTAATGCCTCTTCTAATCGAACTTATAATAAATGTCGTCGAATCTTACTTTTTATATAGTATAAATTTGCAGTTGTTAATGAATAATTTATTCGTTTAATTTGATTTTAAATTTGAACTATTTACAAGTTGTGTAAATATAAATATCCTGCTTATAAGTGTGAAGATTTACATAACGTAGAGTTTTGTTAAATTTAACAAGACTTTGATAATAGTTTGCTAACGTATTCTCCAGTCAAATTGCTAATAAATTTAGTAAATATTAACTTAATGACAGTTTCTTATCGTACAATAAGATTTTCAAATAAATTCGTGAGCAAGATCATGTTACATTGAGGATAATTAAAATTAATTTGTTATGGATGAAAACGAAGTATTACAATGCGTTTCTTCAAATAATTACATTGCATGATAGATTTATACGAAATAATATTAAATTAAATTACGTATAATTTAATTAATTATTTTCATATTAAACTCTAACTAGGCATTATTAATAAGACATACATGCAGTAGTACATGTTTACTTAGTTGACTAACAGAGAAAAATAATGTACATTTTTAACATTCTTGTAATGTACAGAGAGACTCAAAACGATTGCAATTGCCGCTCGTATGAAGAATAGCATAATGTATGCATGTGTCGTCTTTTTTCAATGGTGTTGCAAACAAAGCAAAGTGGCATTATGTAAATTACTAAAAATTTCGTTTTTTGATATACGAGTGACAGTCGAAAAATTTCGAGAAAAGCTATGAATTATAGGCACTTTTCATTCGTTCAAACCAATCACTGTAATATTTACGCCCCTATGAAGTTGGCGTACTCAAAATGTGTGATTTTAAAGCAGTGATGGCCTCTTCTGATCTGATTGTCAGAAACGTAAAAAAAGACACTTGGACCCAAGTCAGCAGTATTGGTTGAATGAGTAATTAATTCGATGGCTTTACTTCGCAAATAATTGACTGGTGGGCGAGTGGTATGGGGACTAGCATTATCATGATGAAGGATGATTGTACATTTAAGGCTGCTTTCTCGTCGTTCATCAATAACTTCGGGCAAGAAAATTCTTTTATACCATTCCGCATTTACACTTCAACGATTTTTCAGAATAATTGTAACATGGTCAGATTTTGCTATAAAACATGCAACCATTTCGTTAGAAGTGCTTTGCGAGCGAACGACTTTTCTTGGCAGAAGTTCATTTTGAAACACCTAAACTATTGATTGTTGTCTTGTTTCCGGTTCATAAGGATTTATTCATGACTCGTCATCTGTAAAGCTGTAAAATTTGTATAGTCTTTTTTGTTTAGCTGATTAATCAACAGCTTCAATTTATTTATAAAAGCGTTTGTTGCGCTAATCATATCGATAATGGTTTTATTTTTTCCCTGTAGTTCCAAATTAATGTTATTCAAATGATTTGTCACATCCATATTTAAGTATCTCAGTGTCGTCACCTCGTTCGTGAAGAAAATAAATGATTTCAGGTAATAGTTCTTGAAATCTCTCTAAAATTTTCCGTAGCTCAACCATCTTATGTCTGTATAAAGAAGTAAATCAGTGTACTTGGCAGAGTTGGCTAGCAGTTTGAAGAGGCGTCGTTGCAAACTTCGCGCACTGATTGAATTCACGATCTTTGTGGCAATATCACATCATTCATATTTAGTATTTTTGAACATAGAACTTGCTGTTGAATGATGCCGTAGAATGCGAAAAATGATGGGAAGTCTTCGTTAGTTCGACACAATGCAACAAACACAATTTGATTGCCTGTCATTGATGGTGCTCCATCAGTTGTAATGGACACGAGTTTGTAGATCGGTAGCTCATATTGTATTACAAAATTTAGGAAAATTTTGTAAATATCTTTTCCGCGAGTTCTTTCTTTCAGAGGCAGCAACGTTAAATTGTTGTTTAGCCGACATATCAGAAAATACCATTCAAATGAAAATACTTAAAAAAGGTATATAACCCCCTACTACAATTACTAATCGTATCCTAAATACGTATTTCGACAACTAAGTTGTCATCATCAGTAGGTAAAACTAATAATCAAAGTGTCGCACATGGGGCACAGTAAAGCTAGCACATATGATCACGCAATAACTTTACACGGCGTCCACGTGTACACTGACTGAAAAAGTAAAATATATCGACTAAAAATTACGACAAAATTACCTATCTTAAGGAAAAGGCAACCACATGTGTTTACGCGTCTACAACCTTTCTACCTCTTGCTAAGAATGAAAGGAGACAGCTGTAAGGGATCGGCCCCTTGTCACCATTCATAATGTTCTGTTTGTTTTTAACGGTGTAAATGCTTTCGTATGCGTCAAGATCGCGGGGATTATTGATGGCTTTGACAAGTTTTAACCCTTTAATCGACATATTGTGTAGTGTATTTAAAGAATGGTCGGCCACGTTGGATTTTTCTGGTCTATTGAATTTAATATGATATGTGTTCTTTAAACCGGGATATTATTGGTCGTTTCGTTTGGCCTATATATTTCAAATTACAATCATCGCAATTAATTTCGTATATACCTGATTTCAAATAAAATTAACTTTATCTTTGGTATTTCCTAGTAGACTTTTGATGGTATTTTCGGACCGAAAGGCAACTTGGAGACCTCGTTTAACAACTCTATTAATGTTTTTCGTTATAGGGTGGTACGGTAAACACATGTACCTTTTCTCCTGGTTACTTTGAGATACCAAACTTGTGGATTCGCAGATTGTCTTTTTTACTTTAGTTTTTCTAATTACTGATTCTAATTTATTGATTATTTATATGTCAAATCCATTATAATTCGCGATGTTTTTAATGAAATCTAGTTCTATTCCATATCTCTTTTTTGTTAACGGAAAATTTAGTAACCGATTGACTAAGAAATTAAAAGAAGCTGTCTTACGTTCAAAACTATGATTTGAATCCGCGATGATGAATCTATTAACACTGGTTTCTTTCCGGAAAATATCGATTTCTATTTTATGTTTATTTCTAATAAGTAATGTATCTAAAAATGGTATCTTGTCATTGTTTTCCGTTTCCACAGTGAATTTAATAGTCGGAAATTTCAAATTTAACTGATTAACGAACGTGCCTAATTCGCATTTCCGTGTATCAAAAATCGCTAGAATGTCATCTACGTACCTGACCCAGACCCTTGGGAAATATTTAGCATTAATTTTAAATTCTACTTCAAATTGACTAATGAATAAATTGGCTATGGAAGGAGATAGGCAGTTACCCATTGTTGTGCCTTGTTTCTGTTCATAAAATTTTTCTCCTATTTGGAAATAATTTTGCGTCATGCACAGAGTAGTCAATCTCATGTATTATTTTATTTTTGAAGGTTCAATGTTATTCTTATGGAGCAAGCCTTCTAAATATTTCATAGTCTCTGGAATAGGTACCGAAGGGAATAATGACGTTACATCGAATTAAACTAAAATTTCCTCGGCTTCCAGATCACATTCTTTAATTAATTGAACAAATTCTAAGGAATCACTAACTGACAAACTTTCTGGTTTTACGGTGAGTTAATACCTGAAACGGTAGATCTCATCGAGTTACCTGGTTTATGTATCTTCGGCAAACAATACATTTTTGGTACTAAAGGATTACTGACATTTAATTTATACTGTTGGGTAGAAGTTATTAAAATTGGACATTTCTTTAACGCGTCTTTTGTGTCATTAATCATTTTAGGTAATAGATTTCTCTTAATTTCTACATACGGACCTTCGGCAATTAAATTTTTAACTCTTTTGAAAATAGTCGATTTTGTCCAAAATTACTAACTTGTTCCCTTTATCTGCTTTTAGGTAAAAATAGTCCTTAGATCTAAGAGTTTTAATGATATTCCATTCTTTATTGGCCGACTTCTGTTTGCGCTTCTGTAAATTCTTATCGATTTGGGTTTTACAAGCTTCTCGAATGAAGTTTTTTGGCCCTTGTTCAAAATACTTAATCGAAAGGTTTCTTGTGTTACACCAGTATGTAGGAAATCTTAAAAAACTCGATTGTTGCAGCTACTGATTGTTTCGCTGGCCTAGTAAATATGGATTGCTCTCCCTTTAAACTACTTTTCAAATCTTCCACCTTTCCGCTTCTTACCGCAGTTTTTTGCGGAAAATCATTTTCATAGTTTTTATGCATGGTTTTATAATTTCTTTCTGTGTTCTCGTATTTAGGCAATGCCACTGACGATCGACAAACGACAAAAATTATCTTTGACCATAATAAACAAAAATTCTTCCTCCTAATCGTTATTAAAATGGTTCGTTTTACTTTTTTTCGCAGCACTCATTTTGCCTTTCAAATATTACCTGTCGTTAAGATACTCAGTTATGACTGGCATAGTGTCGCGTCGTCGCAGATTTTTATATGAATCTGACTAATTCGAGAAGAATCGGGAAGGGTCGCCGAACGTTGCGCAGTTGCATTGCCTCGAGAATCTCACAAATTCCAATGAGACAAAGAGACGACCTAGAGTAGACGTTAGAGAGAACTTAAATTTGTGGAGTGATTTTTTTTTTTCGCGATCGACCATTTGGGCACCCCTGGTGTATGCCGACCATACATAGATTTATTTACTTCTTTTTCTAATTTAAGATTTTCGACATATTCGATATATTTTAAATGATTCCAAACTAGATTATTTGATCATACTGAATGTTTTGACAAGATATCGCAAAAGTGATAATGTAGTGTTTGGTAAGTCAAGTGGTAGATGACAAAAATGTGTTATTAACATCTAGCTGGAGGTGCGATAATTTCAATCCACATTATGGTCAGTTTTCTTCGCAAAATTTTTACACATTACTGAATAAATTGGCATTTCTGATTTGCATTCAATTTATTCACTACTTAGAATTAGTTATAGTATTTGCGTGAAATATAATATAATGGCTTTGAACGGAGATTGGTGCGGCTTGAAGTAGAAAAAGCTTTATCTGTGATAATTTGTCGATTATCATGTTTGAATAATGGATATTTTCCATTTTCCACTTTAAGCGATTTACTTCTAGAAACTTTTGAACAACTAATAATAAATGAAGAGTGTAATACACTAATACAAAACGTATGATGTAAATTAAGTATTCAAGATTTTTGTTTAGCGTTAAATTAGCACTTTTTATTTTGTAGCGTGGCATGCTTGTAATGGAATAAATATATTTAATATCAAATTATCGAGTAAATAGTTAACAACACCGGTCTATAAGGAAAAATCTAACACATAATTTTGGGTGGGACGGGCAATTTTTTGGGGCACAAATTACAAAAACAATCTCTGTTCCTTTTTAAAACGTAACATATCTTATACAGTAGTACCCCGTTATCCGCTGACTCCGTATCCGCGGTTTCAGTCATCCGCGATTTACCTATGATGAGCAGAAAACGCGTTATATCAATAAATATAAAAGTTATAGGAGCATTTGTCGATATATCGTCGTATATATGAGTCATCCCCTGAATTCGGCGCTCTCTTATGATAATTTAAACAAGTTGGAACGTGCTTAAGGCGCCACTCGCTTTTACTTGTACATATAAACGCTCCTGTTTAACTATGAGTTTAGTACTATTCGAATTGTCGGACAAGACAGTGCTTGCAGTAGTTTTTAAATAAAGCAACTAAATTTGAAAACAATTTTAAAATGGCTTCTAAACCAAAAAGAAAACGTGAAATGCTCACTATTAGTGAAAAAATAAAAATCATTAATATGATTGAAATAGAAAAAAAATCTATTGCAACTGTTGCTAAAATATACAATAAAAACGAATCTTCGATACGAGAAGTGTTAAAAAACAAAGATGAGATTCGAGCTAGTTTTTCTAGTGCACCCCAAACTGCAAAAGTTGCAACCACAATACGTAATAAAGTGTTACTTAAGGTAGAAAATGCCTTAAATTTATGGGTGGAAGATATGACAAGAAAACATATTCCTATCGATGGCAAAGTGCTACAACAAAAGGCGTTGGTTTTATATGAAGATATGCAGACCCAAGATTATACTGAAGAGGAAGGAAAATCATTCACAGCAAGTAGGGGGTGGCTGCATAGATTTAAAATTCGGTTTAATCTAAAAAATATAAAAATGACAGGGGAATCTACGTCAGCTGATTATGTAGCTGCTGCCCTGTTTCCAGAAAAATTTAAACAAATTATTGCAGAAAAGAATTATCATCCTAAGCAAGATTTTAACTGCGATGAGACTGGTCTTATGTGAAAAAAAAATGCCTCAACGGACTTATATTCATAAGACTGCAAAGAGTGCACCAGGCTTTAAAGCAATTAAGGATAGACTTACCTTGATATTTTGTACAAATGCAGCTGGTCATATGATTAAACCCGGACTTGTTTACCGATCACAGAATCCACGTGCTCTTAAATTCAAAGATAAAGCTTGCCTGCCTGTGTTTTTGCAATCAAATCGAAAGGCGTGGGTTATGGCTGTTCTATTTACACAATGGTTTCATCAATGCTTTATTGCGGAAGTGAAAAGATATTTGGAAAAGGAAGAATTATCATTTAAAGTGCTGCTGATACTAGACAATGCTCCTGGGCATCCTGTGTCACTAGGCACAGAAGATAAAAATGTTGAAGTGCTTTTTTTACCACCTAACACGACCTCATTGCTTCAGCCCCTTGATCAAGGTGTCATTAGATGCTTTAAAGCCATATATATTCGACAGGTTTTCGAAATGCTGTATACCATGGCTAACGAATGCTCTGATATCGGGCTCATGGAATGCTGGAAGTCATTTACAATTGCTGACGCAATTCTATTTATCAAAGGAGCGATGGAGGAATTAAAGTCAGAAACGATAATAGCATGTTGGAAAAATCTGTGGAATGACATCGTTCTTAGTTCTGAAGACACACATGATATTAATTCATATCTAACAACGATATTTAACATAGCGCAGAAAATAGATGGAGAAGGATTTAACGATATAACCCAAGAGGAACTCAGTGATTACATAAACGAAGAGGATCAAGTACATATTCACCAACGAGGAATTGGCAGACCTTGTGAAATCTTCTCCAGAAGCGAGTGACGATGAGGATGAGGGTCAACAAGAACCGCCAGCATGGACGCTTGAAAAATTTTCAGCGATATTTCGAACTGCTCAAACATTAAAAGAACAGATAGTAGAATATGATCCAATAATGGAACGCAGTATAAAAATTACTCGCACTATAACAGAAGCCTTGAAACCTTTGGAGGATTTCTTTATTGAAATGAAAAGCCAAAAACTACCAATAACAATGTTATTTGAAAAAGTCGACAAAACTATTGATAATGCACAGCCATCAACATCGTTTGCTTCGGATCTAAGTAAACAATCGACTGCTAACTTGGACTTGGAGGAAGATGAATGAATATGTAGCTCACGATGATAAAGTTTTTCTTGTTGTATATATTCTTGTTGTGTATGTAAATATGTACTATATGTACATATGTATGAACCTATATATTTATTAAACTTAAATTCTATTTGTGCCACAGCACAAGAATATTTATTTATTTATTGTTTATTTATTTTAAATAAATATTATATAACTTATTTTTTCTTGATTCATTGTTTTAACTTTAACATATTTAATATTGTACATACTCGAAAATAAAGCGTTCGCTACTATCCGCGATTTTCAGTATCCGCGGAAGACCACAGAACCAAACCCCCGCGGATATGGGGGTACTACTGATATTTCTCAATAAATATGTTTCCTTCTAGTGGAGTAGCATTCAATTACCCCGACATCGCTACATGGGCATCTGCGAGCTGCGCGCAAGCAAAAAGCGAGTCAAAGTGAATTCATAGAGTTAAAAAGTATTTTGGAATTAATTATAGTATTAACGTCTTGTTACGTGATTTAAAGGAAAAAGGGTTCAATTCCTATTTGATTTCGTAGTTTCATATTTTCCACAAAGAGGCCGAAGCAGTAATATAGATTTGAAATTAGTGACGAAGGACAATTATAACAAAACTGGAGAATATTTACGTAATTCGTGTTCCTATGAACTAGTGCGGCTTGCAAAACCTATTATATAAAGGAATGGTTATTTTTGCAAAATAAATATTACTAGCTTCTCTGTGAAAAAGAAAAACGACAATAGCTTATCCATATCATCATCAGATGACTCAGATGACAGATGCTTTCCCAGCAAGAAATAATAGACTGATGGAAGCGTTGGCTGTAGGAAATGCTCTAAAAAATCAATCAAACAAAATTTAATGATATTAGGAATTAGGGATTGGGTATTAAAACAGTTAAGTAAAACTTATCACAACATCGGTATATTTTTGGAAGCAGTTAATTACAAAGACCATCAATGGAACATTTACGATGATCTAAAAGTAATCGGGATTTTGATGGGCTTACGAGCAATTTCATCATTCAATTAATGGGAAACGGTTTCTGGAATAAAGACGCGATGAATTACTGTTAGATGTTGTATCGTGACTTCCTAATAAAGTGAAAATAAGGTGTTAAGAAGCAAAGATTTTGATTTACTATGTTCGCAGTAATAATGACTTTTTTCTTTATTCTGTGAGCTTAAATTTATATAATGAAAATAAAATCGTATTAAAAATCGTGGATGTTCTTGTTACTCGTAAAGATATTTAAAAAACTTAAATTTGTCAAACTTAATTCTATTCTACATATAAAAAAGAGTTACGTACTAACAAAAATATCAGCCGATTAGCCGAAATTAGGGTAACTTTAAAAAATATGTTGTACTTCTGATGATTAAAAACAGTTAAAATTTGTAGACGAGTGCAATTTTTTGGTATGTAAGATGATATAAGGGAACTTTATTATTAATTTTATGCATGCACCGTAATAATAAGTATTTAACGTTAAACTTACTTTGGACTGTCACCAATTAAAGCCATTTTCACTAAAACGGAATCTGGTAAACTTGGAAATACTTCAAAAGGTTCGTCGGAAGCAGCTAATGTAGGAGAACCATCTGACATTGAACGAAATCTTGGTTTGTCAGGTGCCTAGAAGTAACAATTAGAATTATAACAACCAATTCAAAGTGTTCAGTTGAATTGTAAATTTCGAAATAAATATTGGAATGTAACGATCTGCAGTTTACCATCATGAATATATACAATTGTTATATAAATATCTATTATATGTTATTTAAATATCTGCACACTGACTTATCTAGCTGACTGTCCCGAGTTTAGATTGGACTAGGCTGTCCGAGTAGGTTGTCGTGGTTTTCTTTTTCAATCTAGGCGAATGCCGACAGTTGAACATATTAAGTCGCTCCACGGGTGCAGACATAATTAATATCTCATGGCTTGACAATGACCCCTGTAATTGGCGTCAAGCTGTTGCGGAATGCTAAGGCATGAATTATTATTATTAAACTGGAATGTATTTTTCCATAATGTCATTTTTATCCATGACCACTTAAATACGACGTTAATATACTGTCATTTATAATTTAAAATGATGAAAAAACTGGGTGTTCGGATTTATTCTGCATTGTCGAGGTTCTTTGGTTCGGAGACGAACCGTGAACTTTTCGACTTTTCGATGCTATCGCTGACGACTTCTTCTGGAGCGTCTGTTAATCGGACTATTTGCGTTGTGCCGTCTTTTTATATGCTCACCTTGCCGGTTTGGTGGAGTCGGGCGGTCATCACTGTCTTGTTTGCTGTTTGGTTTCATTGTCTGCGGCCAAGGTGTTTCGTGTTCAGTCTGTATGTTCTTGGCTGGACCTGTTGTTGCGTTTTACTTTCTTTATTCTTAAGAATGGTCGTCAAGTTGGCGAAAGGCGCTGTCCGTCGTCTCATTTAAGGCTGATTGGCTGCTTTTCTGTTTCTATGGCTTCCTCGGCGATTCTTTTCTGGTAGTGGGAATTTCTAGTCAGTATTTTGGCATTGTTGAAACCTATATTAATGCCTTGTCGTCATGAAGTATTGTATTAGTGACGAACTGGCTACCCCTTTATGTACCGCTAATTTATGCTCTTCTGTTCTTATGCTGACTTATGACTGGTCATAGTCCTTACAAGGTATTTTATAAACAAAATATAATGAAATATACTGATTTAAATGTTACAAAGTTTTATTGTAGATTGTAGATGTAGACAACGTTGTTTCGCCGCACTGCGGCTGCATCGGGTGGATGAATAATGGTAAATTTACAATAGTACAAGTTATTATATACTTAATCTAATGGATTACAAGTTTAATGACAGTAGTGACAGGAGATACGTAGTTCAGTTTGATCGTATAGAACTAACCCCAATTTTGTATATTTAGAAATTTCTAACGATTCTAATAGATCATAAGTTTTTTACTTTTATTTTGAATATGAATTATTTTAAAGTTAGTATTTAAATTGTGGTTATGTTCTTTACAATGATTAGCAAAGATAGAATCTGATTTTTTATAGCTCTAACTTCTTTGATGTTTGGATACATGCTGGGTAAAGGTTCCTCCAGTTTGGCCAATATGAGACATCTTAGACTCACAGGTTAACCTATAGACACTCGAGTTCTGTCTTTATTGTTTTTTAAAAATCGTTTAATCGTGTTATTAGTTTTGTTAGCTACGTGTTTAGTTATAAAAGGAATGCCATTATATTGTATATATGTTAGATATAAGTAAATCTAAGATGAGAATTAAACTATAACATTTACAACTATATTACTTCATCATTTATACTGTTTGCTTATTGCCTAGGGCTATTAGTGAATACATTCAAGAGACGATATTTAATGATGACCGCCCTTTATAAACTAAGTATATATAATAAAATTCCATTTACAAACAATGAAACTCAGCCGGAACTACTTACTTAGATTTATAACACCAACTAATATCTAATTAATATTGACATTTTATTATTTATTAGTGAGGTAAGACCCTATCGTAAACCCAGGGTATTGTTGCCCGTAGGTGCCATTTCTACTAATTAATAACTATAATAAGAAATTCCACGTTATGACGCCAAACAATACAATGTTCAATGAATACGCGCATTTAATTATGTAATAGTTTGGTACTAGTAGTAGTAATAGTGGTAGTGATATATTTTTACCTACTTCTAACACAGTACAGAATAGAACAGTATCAACTCAACAACAGTACCAAACAGAACAGCATCAGCTGAACAACAAGACAGACAGTCTTTTCAAAATATTCACATCAAACAGTCTCATGTAACAGTAAAGAATTTAAGGTTTAAGTTTACATTAAGTGCTACATTTGCGTTTAAGTGTTTTTTGTTAAATAAATAAAATACTTAGAAAACACACCTGAATTTCAACTGCCACCAACCAAAATAAATAACTAGCTCTTCCAGATTTTGCTTTATCAGTAACGCAACCAGTTTCTTCAAATTTACGGATTAGTTTGCGGTAAGCCTGTAAACTGCACGGCCCATTTCTCAAGTTATTGTTTCTTCTGAATTCTCTTATACCCGTTACTAAACTTCTTGCACATTTATAGTAGCACTGAACAAGACTTATACGATTTTGCAACGTCAAAACCATTTTGCACAGGGTGAATGTCTGTCAAATTCAGTAAAAAAGTTAACGTTTCTATTTTTATCAACAAACTTGTTGCCATGGTAACGGAAATAAAAGATATGAACAACGAGTAAACCCCATTATTTTATGAACACAAATATGTTTTCATTTTGTGTATACTTTACTATTTAACAAAATGACGGAAATTTCAAAATGCAGCTTCTTTTTGAATAACCCTTTTTATGATAATAATAATAATAATAATAATAATAATAATTATTATTATAATAATAATAATTATAACCTTTAATATCCAACAGCATTTTACAGGATAATAATTAAGATAATTATAAACAGTTGCTATCTACAATAGTATATATACATAAATAAAAAATAAAAGGAAGAATTAGCAAAACACCAAAAAAAGAAAATTCTAATTAATACAAAATATGCTTATATAAAAATTAAAATTTATGTTACGAAAACAGCCTTAACATAGAAAAGTAAGTGTAAAAGAGAACATTGCTAACTGCAGAATGGGTCCAGATCCAAGGTGTTACAATTCCGCATCATGTGTACCAGAGGTGCCTTCTTTAAAGCATTAGATCTAACCATTGTCTTTAGAAACATGGCACACGAGCGTGTACGGTAAGTCGGCACAAGAAAATCAACCTGAGACAGAAGACCATATGCATCCATGGACTTGTTGACCAGTGTCAAAAGAAAAGTGGCACTTGCTTCTTCCCTTCTACCAGTTAGAGAGCGAAAACTATGTCTATTGAGCAAAGCGCCCTAATCCGTCCCACGCTTTGGATAAATTCCATCGCACCTGAAGATGAGGTATTTAAGGAAACGTCTCTGAATTCTCTCCAAAGCAATTTGTTGGATACCACACAACTGCACCACACTCGAGTACACTCCGCACATAAGCATAGAAGAGACACTTTAGAGTCGACGGATTACTAAAGTCACGACAAGTTCGTATCAGGAAGCCCAAAGACTTTGAAGCCGCGTTACACACAGAGAAGTTATTTCGTTATGGAGTTTCAACAAGTGTGTCTCTCATCAATTCCTCTTGCTCAGAAGCGACAAAGAACTAAGCCAGAAGGGCAAAATGTGTAACACTCAGCCCATCATCTTGTCTCAGTTTCTCTCTAGTTTTAAATATTTAAGATTTTCCGTTGTTTGCAATGACATAGTTGACAGTATTTCGATACATGCTTTGACCCACTCTAATTCTCTTCGTCTAATACTCTTCGTCTTGGTACCGTATCGAACGTCTTTTCTAAATCTATAAAAGTAAAATAGTTCTTTCCCTTTTGAGTCGTGTTTTCTCGATAATTTTCTTCCATGTGATTATATGGTGCTGAGCACTTCTGCCTCTCCAAAAACCTCTGAGATTCTGACAGTTTTGTTTCTACTATCTTTTTTAACTTTTTGTCCAGAATATGTTCATATAATTTTGCCAAAGTACTCAAAGCCATTATCCCTCTACAATTAGAACATTCTTTTGGTCTGCCTTCTAATATCGTACCCATTTTCCAAACTTTTGTATTTTTTTGTTTTTTTTAATAACTAGAATTTAATAATAAAAATATTTTCGGTGTTTGCAACTTAGTATTGCTATGGATCTAACTATAATAATAAAAATTATAATAAAATAATAATAATATTTTCGTATTTAGAACTTACTATTGCCATAATAAAATTCGTAATTCAAAAACTATTATATATATATTGACAAAATAGTTTAGCAAAATAAAAAATTATATTTACTTATTTTGTGTGAATGAAGCACTAAAATTATGGTTGTAAAATTCACAGAGTTTACATGACCTAGACAAAATATTTACATATAATGGTTCTACTTACGAACAACATACTCGGTTTCTGTACTCACGGACACTTGTAAAAAGAACGTCTGGTTCTTTTCATCTGCGAAATATATTTAAAGTTAGATTCATTAAATGTATAAAATTTAAATACTATGCGTAAATGAAATTTATCATATTTTGTGGATAGTTTATAACCATAAGATAATCAATAAAGTAGTAACTTTATTATGAAGAATATAAATTTGATTTACTACAAGATCTGTGGAAAACATCCATTATTGTCGGAGTATCAGCTTGTTTAATAAAGCTGTCGACGTGTTTGCATATATTTGTTTTTATAAACTAGTTTTTTTTTAATCGAATATGTTTTTAAATGTCTAAATTTAGTGCTTATTCATATCCAATATTAAAATTTTATTTTAAAGGAGAACGTTTAAATTTTAATGGATAATCGTTTTTAAAACAATATACATCTTAGCTATGAAAGAAACGAGAGAAAACAAAAAAAATATATTTTTCAACGTAAGAATTATTAACACTAACACACTTATTCTAACATTTCTTTAATAACGCTGTCCTCGAAAAAGAATTCTTTTTGTAATTCGGCGAAATACAACCTCACAGCGTTAAATGACGATGTGGTCATTCGATAAAAATCGACGCCTTTCAAGTGTTTTGGAAAGAGATAATAGTCACAGGGGCGAGGTCGAGACTGCAGAGTGAATGTTGAAATTCCTCAAAGCCGCATTCATTGATTACTGCTTGAACAATTCGTGCCTTACGTATTCTGCAGTTGTCGTGCAGAAGCAGGGTTTTCTGATCAAAATTGTGGGTTCTTTTTCCGCGTATAGCTGTGTTCATGTTCAAAATTGTATCTTTGTAGACATTTCCCGTTATTGCAGTATCTTTTGGCATATACTTAATTAAAAGAATTCTCTTCGCGTCCCAGAAAACTGTGGCTGTCACTTTTCCGGCAGAAAATTGCGTATTTGCCTTCTCGGGCGGTAGGGAGCCCTTATGAACCCATTTCACGGGCTCTTGTTTCGTCGGAGGGTCTCTGTGGTGTCCGGAAGTTTCATCCCCAGTTACAATTCTATTTAAAAAGTCTTCATCTTGTGATAAAACAGTCAAATTCTCTTGACAAATCTGTCGCCTACACAATTTTTGTTCGGGACTGAGCAGCATGGGAATTAATCGTTCCGACACTTTGCTCATTCCCAAATTTTCATGTATAATTTTAAAAACACTCGTTTCTGATATTCCTATTTTTCTAGCAATAACTGAAGTGTTTACTCGGTGGTCAGTCAACACCAAATCTTCAACTTTCTTGACGATTTCTATAGTTCGTGCTTCCAGAGGTCTTCCACACTTTGGGTGATCATGAATGCTTTCTCTGCCCCATTTGAACTGCTTATACAAAAATTTGACTTGGAAATAGGACGAGCTATTTACTTCACACGCTGCCACCATTCTCTCATGAATATTCTTAGAGCCAAAGCCTTCTTTTGATAAAAATTTAATGACGCTTTTGTGTTCAAGTTTCAAATCATTTATTTTCTCTTATTTAAGCTAATGTAAATGTGACAAATGTTAAGCGATTCGAACCAAACTTGGAGATGACACTATAAAATGTCACAGAAACTTGATGTAAGAAAATTGTTACGCTAGCATATGCTAGGTAGATAACATAGAAAAACTTCCTTCGTAAAAGGTGATGATCAAAATATATTGGATTCGTATGGAATTACCCAATAAAAGTATATATATATTTTTAAACCAAAATTTGCACAAGTGCTTACTGTCTCCTTTATAGAGAAAATTTGTTGCTTTACATGATCGAATATATTTTGCTATTTAGCTTGGCGCACTTCTAATAAAATTTTCTATGGCTTCCTGTGCAAGCTCATTCCAAGTAACTTGTAGGGAGCATCATGTATCTGTTGTAAGTTCAATGGAGGCTTCGGAAGCATATAAACCATTCGCCATATCATACAAATTCTATGAGTTATAGGTCTGACGACCGCACAGATTGACTGAAAACATTGATGCTGCCTCTTCAAGAATTGTAATGTAACAGCTGCAAGATAAAGACAGGCATTGGCTTGCAGAAATATGGAATTATTCAGACCTTGGATATATGGTAAAGCAAATGATTCCAGAATTTTGTAAATATACCTTCGAGCATTTACATGGCCTTTAAAGAGTACTGAAGGAGACCTATTTCATATGCTAATTCCGCCCCAAACTATTAGTCTTCTATAACTGCAGTGTCACGTTTTACAGAAAAATTCAAAAGCTGCCTTTCTCATCTTCGATGTCGGACTCGTCTACGACCATCACGAGCCCGCAAACGAAAACAATTTTCAGATAATATTGGTCCACTCTTTATCCCACTTTGCACGTATATTACATCATTTTAATCTGAGTAGTATTAGTTTTAGATGATAGGAAACCGATAATAGCAATAATAATATTGTTTTTCTATTTTGTGTTCGTAAAGAACTCACTATGAAACCCAAAACAGTTTCGAAATGAACTTCGTTTCGGTACGCTTTATTTCATTTTTCAATGTTCGCGTTGTTCAATCACAGAAATAAATATATTATTGCTGTAATTTAATTTTAAGAATTTAAGTACATTTGAAAATGTCAAGTATCAATGTTATCAACTGCATACTTTATATAAAAATAAAACTGATCTTCCTGAATTAAATAATATGAATTTATTAATGTAAAAAATGCAAAATAGAAAAAAATTTATAAAAAACTTGTTTCATAAGGCCTTTTGTCGCACTTGTTCTTTAGAAAACTCGTGCCACAAAATGGTGCCTTATGAAATTTGTGTTTTAATATACTATTATTGCCCAACAGTATAAGATACCAATTATAGGACAAATACAAAAGTATAAGTGTACAAGTGTTGCAAAAAATAACATTATTCTAATAACATCAAAGAAGAAAAAAAGCAACTTGTAGGGAGCAAAAACAAGTTTAATTATTATAAATGATCACCGGATATATCCTCATACCGATGATTAGCAAAGCGGCACATATTAATTACAGGAAAGTTCCATAAACCGTTCGTTCTAATTGTTGGAAGATTGAAAGTTATGACCAGAGAGCGGACTCGAGCGATTGATGATTCATAGCCCATAGGCGTCTGCCTGATATTCGCAATAGGTTTGTTTCTGTAAGCGATCCGTGAGTTTCGAATAATTTGATACGTGTGGCAAGCTGCATAAGAGGCACATACCTACATAAACTGTTAATATGTATCTATCAATGCACAACAGAGCGAATGTAATAAATGGTTTGGCAACCGGCACCAACTACTGCTGAAACAAAAGTAATGCTGACAAGCGAATTGCGTATCGAATTTTGAATAAAAAATATTTATAAAGAACAAAACTCAAATCTATGTATTTTCTGTGAAACATTGAAAGTGTAAAACATTACTAGGAACAACTAAAATTTGTTCAAGGTGTTCCTGTGTTTAATTAGTTCTTTTAGATGTTAAAACGTCTTTAAAAATAGAAAATGTCCGTTCCACAACACAACTGGTAATGGGTGTGTGATTAAAATGTCGCAAAGATGTTGCATGTATAGATTTTTCAATCGGCTCTGTGTGGAATTGATATAATATATTCAAATCTGAATTTCTGCTAAATATGGCATCAACTTTTTATCTCAGCTTTGAGAAATATCTTTTTAAATGATGAAACTAACTTATCAACATTTGAAAAATTACCCCTGATGTATATTCACATACTCTATGTAGTGCATGTGCTGCACAGGTAACGTGTAGCATATTGGGATAAGATTGCTTTAATAACTTCTCTGTTTTTAACATATAAGCTGTCGCATCAGTCAAAAATAATAGCATCTTGTCTTCATAGCTATTATCCGACGACAGAATATTATGAATACATTGATCAATTACTTTTGCAACTGTTTCACCATTTACGACTGGCAATATTTTAGTTGCAATTAAGTATGGTTGGTATGATGTTGTCGGAGAATACCAACAACTTCATTTAACACATATCGTCCCATTATATCTGTTGTTTCGTCTGCACTTACTCGAAGATAATAACCAGATAGGTTGGTTCGTATTTTTTCAATGATTCTCAAATAACATTTTGGTAAGTGGTATTTACGTATCATCGTATATTTTGTAAAAAAACCTCTTGAGGACTGGATTGTTAAGCTTTTTGAATGGGATATTGGCCGTCATGAAAGTTTCACACAGTTCTTCGTTAAAAGTATCAGGTGCAGATGATCATATGTTATCTGGATAAGGTTTCGAAGAAACATGTCTCTGCACATTACACTTTTCTGGACGCCTTAAACTTAATGAGCAGGCACTGAAATATATCTCGGTATCATTGCGAATATGCAATCAATCTCTATGTCCTCTAATCATCCTACCATGGTTGCCCTGCACACGAAACACGAAAACACGAAATAAATGTATATTCCGTCTTACACGACACTGTTGAATTAAATTTATCAAGGAATACACACAATGTATTATTCATAACGACGGAAATAACATCTGCTCGACGAATCTAATGAAGCAAGCAAATAGTGGGGCTGTTGTAACATTCATATACCGGATACTGCCACAACGTTTTATCGGGGCAATTGGTCATTCAATCGCTTCAGTCCGTTCTCTGGTTATGACTAAGCGAGCGACAAGACGAGGGAGATTGAAATTCAGTCAATTCTTTCACGAACCAACTTCCATAAGAAGCGCGCGCTATGGACCTCCCTCCGAGATGTAAGAGAATTCATTCGATACCCCTTCAAGAGCGAATCGTAGTCATATCCTCTGGATATGATATACTCTCTCTGGATATATACTTATATACAGGCTTAGTTAAAAGTATGGAGACGGCGATTTATTGTCGTTAATATTCATTTTAGGTAATTATGTTCAATATAAAAGTTTGTTAGGATATTTTGATCTACATTTGAGAATATTTGTATTTTTTTTTTCTTCAATTGTTTTTTAGTTACGCCTGTCCGCGCAGTTTTTTTAAATGGGAACTAGTAAATTTTACTCTACCATTCGATAGAGAATTTTTTTCTCTTTACGATAATATTTTTGTTTTTTTTTAAATTCATTTTAATAACTTTTTTACAAGAAAAGGCCGGTTCATGTGTTTAACAGATGTTAGGTACATCGCAGATAGACAGAAGCGTAGCGATAAACAAACTTGAGCGACATAATTTTATCAGTGGTTATTGTGTACGTTAAATCTTTGACAGAAATAATTCATTTGTGCAATTTGTTGCTGTTAATATTAACAATGGCGAGTTTAAGTGAACATGAACGAATTGAAATACTTATGATGTTGGGTTATGGAGATAGACGCAGAAGTTTACAAGACGTTTGTAATTTATTTAATGATACGCATCCAAATAGAAATCCAATTTCTAAATCCGTTGTTGGTAAAACTTTAAGACGCTTTGAACAAACGGGTTGCGTTAAAGATTTGCCAAGGAGTGGTAGACCTAGAACAGCAAAAAGCGATGATAACAAACTGAATATTTTATTGGCTGTATCTGAATATCCCCATTTATCAACCAATCCTTTAGCGGCCAATTTCAATATTCCACAGTCATCGATCGTGTCATTTTTAGAAAGTGAAAAGTATAAACCTTATAAGGTACACCTTGTACACGAGTTAGCGGAAGATGATTTTGATAGGAGATTAAAATTTTCTGAAAAAATATTAAATATTTGCAATAATAATGAAAATTTTGTCAACAATATTCTTTTCTCTGACGAAGCTACTTTTTGCTTTACCGGTGAAGTAAACAGACATAACTGGAGATACTGGTCATCGGAAAATCCCTCTTGGTTTTTGGAGCACCATACGCAGTACCCCCAAAAGGTTAATGTTTGGGTTGGCATTCTAGGCGGTCATATTATCGGTCCCTTTTTCATCAATGGCAATTTAACTTCGGCTCTGTATTTGCAGTTATTGCAAAATGAAATAATACCTGCTTGTGCTACGCTCTATCCTCATGAAAACAATGAACACCTGCCCAATGACAGTATCTGGTTCCAGCAAGATGGCGCCCCACCACATTATGGTGTAAATATTAGTCAATATCTGGACAACGTTTTTCACCACAGATGGATTGGAAGACGAGGAACCATTGAATGGCCAGCCCGTTCGCCAGATTTAAGTTCTTTAGATTTTTTTCTTTGGGGATATGTAAAAAACAAAGTTTACAAAGATAAGCCCGATAACGTCGAAGATTTACAAATCCTAATTGCCAGAACGATACAAGAAATTCCCCGAGATTTTTTACAGAACTCTGTTCGGGGTTTTGTAAATCGATTGGGTCATTGTCAAATTACTAATGGACGACAATTTGAACACTTACTTTAATTTACTTTGTTATTAATTTATTTAATTTTTCTTGTAAAAAAGTTATTAAAATGAATTTAAAAAAAACAAAAATATTATTAAAAGAGAAAAAAATTCTCTATCGAATGGTAGAGTAAAATTTACTAGTTCCCATTTAAAAAAACTGCGCGGACAGGCGTAACTAAAAAACAATTGAAGAAAAAAAAATTTGAATATTCTCAAATGTAGATCAAAATATCCTAACAAACTTTTATATTGAACATAATTCCCTAAAATGAATATTAACGACAATAAATCGCCGTCTCCATACTTTTAACTAACCCTGTATATACTCTGGATATAAGTATGTACATACACTTCTAAAATTAAAATATTTTAAGAAAAGGCGCTGAATTCGCTAGATAGAGAGTTGCTGAGTTAAGTAATGCGGAGACCAGACAATCGATTGATAATCTATCTTTCTTAGAACAAAAGGTTTAAAAGAAAGAAAACCGAGAGGCCTATCTCGGCAAAAAAGTCTTCTAAATGCTCAAAGGTACATTTACGAAGTTCTGGAACCATTTGCTTTACAATATATCAAAAGACTAAATAATGTCATATTCAAGCAAGATAATGCACATCCCTATGTTGCAGGTGTTACATTACGATTCCTACAATAGGTCAACGTCAGTATTCTTATTAGCGTGCGCGTGGAATATGATAGGTTGAAAGGTTGGTATGCTTCTTAACTCTCCAATAAACATGCATCAGCTACATGATGCCCTACGAGTTGCTTGGAATGAGCTTCCACAAGAGTCCCTCACATTCAATAAACAGATATACCACTTCATCAGATAGAAGAGTAGGGCTTAGCTATTACAGTTCTTGTCAATACGTAATAAATTACTTCAAAATATAATTTTGGAGACGCTTAATTTTAAATTATTATTCAACTTGGACAGTAAAAAATATATCTTTCGATACAGTACGTGATCATCAAAATTCCGTCATCGAAGAGACCATAACTTACGATCTTAGTATCTTCAAAGGAGATAATGAACTTAGTTTAGACAGGATTATGAATCAGTTCACGTCATCCAACTATCAAGGTCGGATTTAATGGCCGATGAGAACATAAGAAAAATTTATCTGGATAACAAAAAACCCGAGGAAACTCCAATGAGAGCGGAAGAGATGTAGGAGATGATTGCCGGTATTTTGTACTCGAATGAAATTTACAGTTTGCGGTTTGCAATTTGTGTACAGATATGTATGGAAAATTCCGTGTAACCAATGCATTACATATGCGTCAGTACATATATACTATTAATTATTTTTTAAATGTCAGTAGATATATATGAACCATAACTCAAAATAGACTTTGTCGTATTATGGGTTGCTGAAGTCTGTATACCGAGTGATACGAAATTAAGAATATTCCCTACATTATTAAATTATTATTATATTTAATTCCTATAATTTAATAATAATAACGAATTTAATTGAATAGATTCGGCTATTATTTGATAAAGATCCATAATTTAAAATAGAAATAAAACTTATAGTTAAAATCTTCACTTTATTAATATTTCTTCGTAAAAGGACAATTGTTTCGCCAACACAGTGGCTTCGTCAAGTACTCACTAGAATACGTTACAAACTAACATCGTTATACATAAAATACAAGAAAATTAATATTATTTTAAAATGTGTTTAAAATAAATATTGTAGTAAAAATGTGTGGCCCATCTGGCACTGAACATGTTCACAAATATTTTTTTTTAATATAGTAAATGTACATTTCTATTATCGTCTAAACGGTTGCTTTAAATGACTAAATTTAACATTGGTGAGTTATTTAAATATAACTGATCGTTAAGCAAAAATTGTGATTGTTTTAACTTATTAATTTCTAAATTTTCCTGTAAATTTAATTGTGTGCTTTTATTTTTTAAATGTAGAATTTCAAAATCATTATTGAATATGTGTTTTTCTTCTATTTGATGAATGGTAAAAGTGGAAAGTGTTTTTTATTTTTAAACGAAGAACAATGTTTCAGAAATACGTTTTTCAAACGATCTTCCTGTTTGACCAACATATATCTTACTGGATTCACACGTTAACTTTATAGAATCCAGATTTCTTATTTTTATCTGTTCTAACTTTATTATTTTTAATGTGTTTGGATAAGCTATGATTTGTTTTGAAAACCGTGTTTACATTAAGTTTTTTTAAAATATATTAAGATATCTTGATTAGGTTTCCCAGTGTATGCTTGTAATCTAAATTTGGAATTTTGCTTGATTACATGATATACTACATAGCTTTTAGTCAACATATTTTCAATTAGGGTATCTTACGTAGCCGTTATTGATTGCTATTTCTTTCATTAGATTTAGTTCTCTTTCATAATTTTCTTTGGATAGTCAGTAATTAATCAATCTATGTAAGAAACTTTGGAAACCTGCTAATTTGTGTTGAATGGAATGTGGTGACGAATTATGTATAGTTACGTCTATATGGGATACTTTATGGTAAATATCAAACTCTAATTTATTGTTGATTTTTTTAATGGTACATCCAACAGATTAATGCTATTGTTTAATTCATATTCATATATTTAACAAATCTAAGATTTCAGTGTTAATTCCTGGTTAGTGTTATTTTTCAATTAAAGTAACGATTTCACCTGGGGGGACGCTTGGAAATAAATTTTTGACGTCAAATGATGTCAGTTTTGCATTATGAGTAGAGCCCTGACGCATCAGGCCAAAATTACGATGGACCATATAAATAGTCTATAACATCGCTAAGTACGACATGCAGTTATTGAATATCACTATTCATTCGGTTAACCGCACATCTGTTTTCTGTCGTTCAATTGTGACGCAATTACTTCAATATTACAGTTAAATTCCTTTTTTAGTGGGCGTAGATAGAAGCGTGAGGATTTTTTATACTTTATTTTATTTATTAGTTTATATTTCGTAAGATAAATAAAGTACGGTGAGCTAATTTTTTTTTCATTGTTTTAACTGTTAATTACATACATCCTAATTTTTGTAATAGATCCTGTTTAATATCGTTTCATCGAATCCACTTCTCCCAATTATTTTGTTGTAAGTGTCTAGTGTTCATTTATTTATCCAAAACATTGTTTAAGTTACTTTTTTATGATATGGAACAACGTCAACAATGGCGAGTTAGATTAAGGGTCATACTGATTATACGTTCATTGCCAGTGATACCGAAATTGATTGCAAAGTCTGTAAAATATCGTTAGAAAATTCCAAGAAATAGCACGTAAAACGTTACTTAGCATCGCAAACACAGAAATTAGACCCGTTGGAATCTGACAATTTTAACGAAGAACTGTGAAACTTGAATGGCGGCAAATATTCTATTAAGTAAACTCGTCAAAACATTTCTCCAAACGTATACTGGTCGAAATGTTCTTGATGAATCCAACGTACGCAAATATTATCTTTCTAAGTGCTACACGAAAGCAGTAGAACGCATTAGAAACCATCTTTCAAATCAGTACATGTGGATAAGTGCCGACGAAACTGTTGATATATTCAGACGCTGTGCGGTAAATGTTGTAGCTGGTGTACTACATCCAACTATTCCATATAACGCCTATGTACTAGCAACAAAAGTTATAAATACAGTTAATGCGGAAACAATAGCTAAAACCAATTACGAGAATATGCACCAAATTCTTCATTCGGACGACAGGTACAAAGAAAAAAAATACTTTTATTTGTCAGTGACAGTGCTGCATATACATATATTAAAAACAGGCAGATTATTAAAGGAAACATATCCTAATATGCTGCATATTACTTGTATAGCACATGCTCTCCACAGAATCTGTGAATATGTCAAAGACACTTTTCCGGAAGTTGACAGACTTGTATCCGCTTTTAAAAAGTTTCCAGAAAAGCACCATTGAGAGTAGCTCTTGACAGAGAAAAACTTCCATCTTTGTCACTGCCTCCCTCTCCAGTAATAACTAGATGGGGAACATGGTTGGAAGCTACTAGTTTTTATGCGGATAATTTTGATAGTTTACAAAATTTACAAAATTACATGTTTAAATGACGATGCTCGAAGTATTTCTGAGTGAAAGGAACTAACATAAATTCCACATTTAAAAAATCAGTTGTACTTTCATCAGGAACACTTTGGAAATTTGTCAAAACTAATCACTTATTTTGAAAATCAAAATCTCAAATTAAATGATGGATTAACCACATTAGATGTGGCTATTAATAATTTGAAAAATATTCCTAGTGACTTCGCATGTGGCCTTCGGCAAGTTAGACGCAGTTTCTAATAGAAATCCAGATTTAATACCATTGCGGCAATTGTGCATGGGGACAATGGCTCAAAATCTAACTGCTAAATACGCTGAAATAAACGAATATTTCCAGTATGCACCCAGAACTAGTCGCAATGTAGAAAGGACGTTTTATATTTACAAGGATGTATTTCATACAAAGAGAACAAATTTTTGTATTGCTAGTTAATATTAATACTCCTTTACTCAACTTGAACTACAAAATGAACAAATAAAAATGTATTTCGTATTTTATAGATCACGACCTGTTTGTTTTCCAATTACCGAAATAAAATTAAGAACTCTTTAAAAATACAAATTTTCAATAGTACGCCCGTGGGCGATGAGTCATGGGCCTCTCGTATCCGGTCCCTAATTATGGTATTGTTAAAATATCTGACATACTTATTTATATCATTATTAAATATACTAGCTTCAGGCCACAGCACAGAATAAAAAGTCATACGAATTAATTAATAAAATTGACAATATTTCAATATTGTTACTATTATTATAAATACAACGACTTTAACACAAGATATGCGTCATTGTTGAAATACCGAGGCACAAATTGGCTTTCCATGAGAGGAATCCACATTATCAAACTATCGTGAAGTACAATCACCTTCCGGAAAGTTTTAAAATGTATGACGAAAATGGATTTAAGAAAAAAAAATTGAAGGATTCTTACTGGGTAAATTTGATTACTCCTTAAATGAATATAGAACTAATAGTAATATCAAGTGATTTTAAAAGTTTTTTATCTTCTTTTTGTGTTGCACATCTCTAGTACTACATACTTTTTTATTATATTGTTTGACATGTCCAATACTACTGATGTGCTTTAATGGATAAATAATTTATATTACGATTATTATTAAAACAACTTATAGATAATTGGTAATGTTTTATTTTGTCGAATATACATACATAGATTCAGTGACAAAATAGTTAATTTTTTTATTATAAAAATCATAATTTATGTATTTAAATTCTTAGGCAATTATTCAATCATACTGAGAAACTTGTCGAACACGACGAACGTGTCCTTGGTGAGTATAAAGAAAAGAACTTTAAAATTTTCTTCTGTCTCTTGCGTATAGTATTTTAGGTATAGTGATGTCATCGTTATGCCTAAAATACTTGACATCACTACAATAGATTTCCCAAAACATGTTTTTTTCCAAGTCCCTAAATTAATGCTTTAAAAATCACTTTTAATAAATCAATATTGTTGTTGTTTCAACGTCACAGAAGCGCATATTCAAGTTACATATTGAATTTCTTACTAATGTATGTTTTTAATTGTTTATAAATATTTATATCTGTGGAAGCCATATGTGTTAGAATAAATAATCTGGTTCGCTTAGAATATGTATGCATTTTTTGTTATCACTTATTTACCTTACTTTATTGCATATTGGCCTTGTTTTTTATGGGTAATATAAATAAACTCATTTTTCATTCTTATATAAGTCGATCGGTATCATCCAAAAAATATTTTTTCATTGATAAAAATTACTTACGTAAAGATCGTATTTATTACCAGGGACTGGACACGAGAGGCCGATGACTAATCGCCCACGGGCCTACTATTGAAAATTTGTATTTTTAAAACGTTGTTCGGGCAAAATAGATTTAATTTTGTATTTTTAGTTTTATTTAGTTGTAGGTATATTTATGTTTATATATTTAATCCTAGTTTTAAATTGTAAATATTATATATTGTATATAGAGAAGGTCTTGGAGTTCTGAGATATCTTTAATATGGTTAATTACTTTAGGACTATTCAGGTATTACATTTCTTCATTGTCCTATTTTCTACTATCATAAAAACTATTTATTTTTATTACAGGCAAAACCCTTTGCATCGATTAGGTAAATAATTTATTTGAATAAGCAAAATTATAATAGAATAAGTTTTATTGTACATATTTCCTGTTATATATTATTATAATAGGTTAAATGGTTTCGGTTCGAGACGATTCTGCGATAACATTAGGTTATCTCTGTGCATTGTATATTTATTACTTTAAGAAGTATTTTATTTTCTATAATTAAGGGTTTCCGGCGTATATTGTTTATTTTAATACATTTATGACGTCGGAAACTACAGCATATACTTTTCTTGGAAATGTAAATAATTGTTATATGGAAATTTGCGTATACTCTTTTTCATTGTTTCTCCCTCTCTTTGACTGGCGGGGGAAAACTTTCTTGCCGAAAAATAAGAGAATGAAGAAGTAGTTCCAAACAGGATCTCTTAGAGCTCACTACAGTTCCAAACAAGATCTCTTAGAGCTCACTACAGTTACAAGTACGATCTCTTCGAGTTAAAGCTTAGGTCTCAGTGATCTAACAAACAGCTCATACTAAGATCTCAGTGATCTAAATAGGAGCAAATATTATTTATTAACCAGTTTTTCTCGGTTTTTAGTATTAAGACCAGATACTGCATTTAGCATTTATTAACGGAACTCCAAGATTAAACTTGTAAATATAATAGTGTAAATAGAAAAAATATTGTATTATTTCAACACATACTTCGGTCTACACATACCGACTTCCTTCAAACCAGGAGGAAGAAACAAACGTTTTAATTTTATTTATATAATTGGAAAACAAACAGGTGGTGATCTATAAAATACGAAATACATTTTTATTTGTTTATTTTGTAGTTCAAATTGAGTAAAGGAGCATTAATATTAACTAGCAATACTTTCTTAAGGTTCTCTTCTGTAAAATTTGTTCTCTTTGAATAAAATACATCCTTGTTGATAGAAAACGTCCTTTCTACATCGCAACTGGTTATAGGTGCATACTGGAAATATTATTTTATTTCAGCATATTTAGCAGTTAGATTTTAAGGCATTATCCCCATACACAATTGGCGCAATGTTATTAAATCTGGATTTCTATTAAAAACAGCGCCTAACTTTTGCCGAAGGCTACATCCGAAGTCACTTGGAATATTTTTCCAATTATTAATAGCCACATCTAATGTAGTTAACCCATCATTTAATTTAAGATTTTGATTTTCAAAATAAGTGATTAGTTTTGACAAATTTCCAAAGCGCTCCTGACTGATTACTTAAATTTGGAATTTGTTTTAGTTCCTTGTACTCAGAAATACTTCGGAAACGAAATTTTGTAAACTATCGAAATTCTCTGTATAAAAACTAATATCTTCCAACCATGTTCCCCATCTAGTTATTACTGGAGAGGGAGGCAGTGACAAAGATGGAAGTTTTTCCCTGCAAAGAGCTACTCTCAATGGTACTTTTCTGAAAAGTTTTTTAAAAGCGGATACAAGGAAGCGATATCAACTTCCGGAAAGGTGTCTCTTATATATTTACAGATTCTATGGAGAGCATGTGCTACACAAGTAATATGCAGCATATTAGGATATGTTTCCTTTAATAATCTGCCTGTTTTTAACATTGTGCCGTGGATTTTTCCCTGCAGAAGTCATTATATTTCGTTATATTTTTGTATATTGTATTCTTTGGAGATAAATGTAAAAATGTAAAATTTTAGGTGATGATTTATTATTATTTGAGTTTGATCCATGACTGTAGATTGTCCAGGCCTAGTTTGATGTTCGAAGTCCGCGCTAACCTGGAAGTCATACTAGTACAGAGATATATATATATATTATCGCTATCTTGAGTTGTTTATGTTAGGTGGGGATGCCCTGGCGTTTCCTGGAACTTCATTTTAGAGATTCACTAGTGCTTTCTGAGATAGGTTGTATTGTATTTGATATTGAACAAAACTTAATTTTGTTTAATATATATATTTTGGATAATTCGTATTATTTGCTTGGTGATTCGATTGTGTTTAAAATTCATTTGACGTGGTTTTACGAGTCTTTTAAACTTGTAATAGATTTAATTTAAAAGACCTATCTGAAGAAAAAAATCTCTCGTGTTGTGTTTTCGATACATTAATTAATGTAGGTACTATTTAATTATTATAATTTAAGTATTGAAAAGAGCTCTATAAATTAATAATTTGTGATCTTGTAAATTTTTTTTATAATCAGAAAAATATCTAGAAAATTTGTCAGACTGTTTTTGTTGAGTTTAGTTTTTATTCATATAAATATTTTAATACGTTAGAAGGTGGGGAAACTTTTGTGTATTGTCATATTAAGTGTACGCATGACTGTAAGATTTTGATTTTACGCGTAAGATAGATAAATTTCTATCTTGACGTTTGAGATTGGGGTTAATGGTATTGTTGACATCTGATAAATTTTGTTGTTATTTTTATTTTTAATCTTTGCTCGAGAGTCACAGGGGGTTTTTCTCTTTGTGCGTGTCATTATCACAAAGACTATTTCCTCCTAGCTACTGTTCATTTGCTTTAGCTCTCTTTACATTCGGTAAAGGGATTTTTTTTTTTTATTTTTTTTTTAAATAAATGTTAATTAGGAAAAGTAAGAATTTTCATTAATGATATATTGTTTTTCTTGACACGTTCTTGCTTGTTCGAGAGCAAGACCTGAGATAAGAAGATTCCAACCGGACATTCGTTGTGAACTGCACCCATAAGCCAAGGCACAGTTCACAGCAATATGTATATGCAGCACTGTCACTGACAAATAAAAGTATTTTTTTCTTTGTACCTGTCGTCCGAATGAAGAATTTGGTGCATATTCTCGTAAATGGTTTTAGCTATTGTTTCCGCATTAACTGTATTTATAACTTTTGTTGCTGTTACATATGCGTTCTATGAAATAGTTGAATGTAGTACACTAGCTACAACATTTACCACACAGCGGCCTAATATATCGACAGTTTCGTCAGCACTTATCCATAGGTACTGATTTGAAAGATGGCTCCTAATGTGTTCTACTGCTTTCGTGTAGCACTTAGAAACATAATATTTGCGTAAGGTGGATTCAACAGGAACATTTCGACCATTTTTGGAGAAATGTTTTGAAGGTGGGATTGTTAAGTTTATTTAATGGAGTATTAGCCGCCATTAAAGTTTCACAGAGTTCTTCGTTAAAATTGTCTGATTCCAACGGGTCTGATATCTGTGTATGTGTTTGCAATGCTAAGTGACGTTTTATGTACGATTTCTTGAAACTTTTTAACGATATTTTACAGACTTTGCAAAATTTCGGAATCACTGGCAATGGACATACAATCAGTATGAACTCGCCATTGTTTCACGATGGCAATCTCGACGTTGTTCCATATCATATCTGAAAAAGTAACTTAAACAATGTTCTCGATCTAAATAAATGTCTCTAGTCGTCATACATGATTTATGTGGCTAAAATTTTAGCCACCCATGAAATAAGCAATAACTCGTTAACGGTTACATTTAGTTCATATGTTTATATGGACTTTTCGATTCTAAATAAGTTCTGCAATTCATCCTTGAAATATTGCCTGTACGTTTTGGGACACACTTATAGCCGAGGATGATAAAAGACGGGTTGTATACTAAGTGGAATTTTTATTTTATTTTTCAATATCTTACACATAGAACATTTTAAGAATTTACTTTCTCGTTGCGTATTAATTTTGATTATTATGAATATAATTTTACTTATTTTCTAAACAAGAATATTTTTATACTATCCGAATATAGCATTCTCGGACTAAATCCGTTTTTCTATATAAAACATAAGTCACTCATATTTTAGGTGAAAATAGCCTAAGAATATATGCAGTAAATGGTACTACGGAAGTCTTTTACCGATTTTATTTAAGTCTACATCCTTCTAATTAAATATTACGAAAAAAAATTAGCAATAGCTGGATATTATTAGTTTTCGTCTAATAATTTATTAAGAAAAGTTGTACATAGATGGTGTTGGATTCGTTACACTATGTACAATACACAAGCTTTTACTATGAGTGTCTACAAGATGATTATTGCACAGTTATTTTCAGACCGCTTCTTAATTTATTTGTTTTCGTTAATAAGTTCGCGCGTGATGATTTATTCAACTGAAAGGAAGTTCTCAATAAATGTATTTTTGAAAATTTATTTTCATAGTGCGCAGAACTTGAATGTTTCATTCACGAAAAATTGAATAAATATCTGACTTTAACGTGAAAGCAATCTAAACAAACGATCAGAAGAATTGTGAAGAGCGGAAAACGTCACTAAATTTATTCCGTGACGAGATATTCCAAAATACAATTTCTCCAAAAGTAATCTAACATATGAACTTTTTCTCTCATCTCTTTCTGTAGAATTCGACGTTATTTTCGGTGTCTAAATATATCTTTCACTGCCTTTTATGAAATCTAACATATTATTAATTAAGTCTTTATGATTTTATAATGGCCATGGAGAGAATAACAGTTTGAAATCTTTAATATCTAGTTTAAACATAAACCAAATGCAATTATAAAAGATCTAATGAAATTACAGGATTGAAAAAATATTAAATCTTAAGTGAAACTTTTTACAAAATGACAATTCCAGTTCGTGTTTATTTTTGTTGGAGAGTTATGACTTGCCTTGAAGCAATTCCTTGTTATTTATACGACAAATGTATATTTTAGTTAAATAAGATTTGTTATAAACAGAGCGTTTAATAAAATGCATGAGAAAATTTGATTTACAATCTCGAATATTTAAGTGGGCAAAAACTACTTTGTTTGCTCTTTTTTACATACAGAAAAGAATATATATCATGTTCAAATGATTGTGTTCAAGTTAGTTATTTTTATAGAGCCACCTCCACACATACCACATTACTCACAGATATTCTATGTGAAGCACTAGCACAGAATAAATAAAAGGGCCAAATCCACGGTGCCTTTGATGTTCTACAGATTATTTTTCATGACCTTGACGCTATTGTTTACGCTGTCGCCATTTTGAAACCATGTCATAGATATTTAAGCGGTTTAGTTCAAAATAACATAATTGTAAATAAAAATACTAAACTATATCAGCTACTCTAGTATTATGTTTTCTTTATTTGTACATGAAATAACAAAATTTGAGCCAAGTATTATTTCTTTGTAGAAAATTCTAGGAACTCCATATTAATCAACAAAACATACTAGAATATGTAACGTGTGTTCATTTGAAAAGTCAATCTAGGTTACTTTGAAATTTTGATAGAATAAGACGCATATATATTAGTATGTGTTTGTAGTTCCGTAAACGTAAATCCAAATGACATTTGATAATGTCTATCACATTTGTTATTTATTTATATCTATGAAACTGTCAAAATATACGACTTCGTAGGTTAAGTAGTAAATTTTAATTTATGACATACTTCAAAATGTTCTCAGTAAATCACATGCTACTAGATTGGCTTTTCAAATGAACACCCGTTATGAACAAAACTGCTTTTAAAGGAAATTTGTCTTAGAAATATATATATATATATATATATATATATATATATATATATATATATATATATATATATTGAAGCATTACAAGAAAGGCTCCTCCTCTGAAAGGGATACAAAAACAAGCTATTTAGTTATAATGTTCATATTTACTATATGTTTTCATGCCAGTGAGGGGAGGAATTAAGTCAAAATATAAATACTTTATTATGACGACAAATTTGCTTTAAAATAATTAACTTATTTTTCTCTATATTTTTATTACTGATGACAGAGATGCCTTTATCAAGGATATAAAATATATATTTTATATCCTTGATAAAGGCATCATTGCCGAAACATGTAGGGTTGTTTTAAATATATATACTTTGAAGTAAGCCAGACCTTAAATCGCCAACTGATTGAATTTACCATATCATACCAAGGTCACGAAAATATATATACATATATATATATATATATATATATACAAGGTGTGTATAAATTGTCGCAAAAGCTACACGTAGCGACATTCTTCGTTCGGTTCTGAATAAAAAATCTTAATGTTAAAATGTTGTATCATGCTTCGTAAATTCGTAAATGTCAAAATTTGACAGTAATGATTTTGATTGAACTCACTTTGAAATACAAACTTATTGTTCTACAACGTTGCCAAATGTGTTTTTCGTGGAAGTACGTTAATGAATAAATGTTTAAAACAAGCTTTTAAATCAAAAAGAAAACGTTTACGAAATAATACTAGTAAAAATTTTTTCTTTAAACTAAATTGCATCTATCTCTATTAACAGATATCGAAGAGCAAAGGTTAGTTACGCACTAAAAGTCTGAACTTCAAGAACCCCGTGAAAACAAACGAAGCATGATACGACATTTTAACATTAAGATTTTTTATTCAGAACCAAACGAAGAACGTCGCTGCGTGTAGCTTTTGCGACAATTTATACACACGTTATATAGTGTTAATAAGAATTGAAATTTATTTCTTATTTATTTTATTGGCCGTGTCATAATATTAAAATAATAGACTTTTTCTTGGTTTAGCGACCTTTAATGAATTTCAATTTTTTACTACGACGTTTCCACTTTTTTTATCATTAAGTCTTTTTCAAGTGATTAGAACTAAAAAATTAATACAAAGAACGGTAAGAAATATATTTACATTTGTATGAATGAATTAAATTTAAATTAAAAATAATAATTAAAGTAAGGAAAATTAAAGGATACAAAATTCATTAAATTCATTAAAGGTCGCTAAACCAAGAAAAAGTCTATTATTTTAATATATATATATATATATATATATATATATATATATATATATATAAATATATATATATATATAAGTGTTTAGATAATTTCTTAGTCATTTTTATTAAATATATATATATATAAGTGTTTAGATAATTTCTTAGTCGTTTTTATTAAATATAAGAATTGATAAATTATTGGAGTTTTTCGGCTTTTATATGAAATATTTACAAATATGAAATTAGAATGTATGTAATTGCACTTACTCTGCAATTACATAATTTATCAATTGTTATATTTAATAAAAACGGCTAAGAAATTATCTAAACACTCATACAGCTTTGGAGTAATAATTAGCATTTTCAAACATTCAAATCTGACATCTGCTCCCAAAATACTGACATCTGCTTTCAATAACTCGCATATACTTTCAAAATAGACATCTGCTTTCTAATCTGACGTTTGCTTTCATAACCGACACCTGCTTTCAAAACAGACATCTGCTTTCAATAACTGACATTTGCTTTCACTAACTGCCATCTGCTATCAAAACTGACATGAGCTTTCAAAACTGACTTCTGCTTTCAACTTGACATCTACATTCAATAATTGACATCTGATTCATTAACACTGTTACTTTATAATGCATTTCTAAATAGCTTGAACCTAGGTCTATTGTGGCTAAGTGGTAAAAGCGACAGTCCGGCAAACTGTAGACTTGGGTTCGAGTCCCAACGTAGACCATATTTTTCAATTAAAAATTTCGTATGATTTGCTTTGTAATTTGTAGACAGCAATGTTTACATCACCACTTACTCTGCAATTACTTACATTCTAATTTGATATTTGTAAATATTTCATAACGAGCCATCGAAAAAATTCATAATTGGAGTAGACTGTGAAATTGGGTTGATACTTTAACCACTTCCACATAATGACATTTATTATTTGATATTGAAACTATAAGTTTGTGTCAAATTTTTCAAAACTCTTATTAAGAAAAGAGTGCTCTGATGACCTGGAGGATCACTTTCGTGTTGCCGTCGGAACGCACGTTGCACCGTAACAAGCGAGAAACATCGTGCGTACTCTAACACGCAAAACGCTTTTTGTTGCATCGTCCCCATTTTGCATACTGCGTGCTGGCTTCGGTGAGCGCATATCAAGCTATGTACGTAGGCGCACGTTCTAAACTTGAAGTTTGTCGCTGACTATAGACATGTCATTTACTATTCTATATATAATACTCTCTGAAATATAGCTTTCTTTCTTTTGTAGTAACCCGGTATATAATTCAAAAACATTTCATTTGTTCTCTATTGACTCACAAACTACATAATCGATTTAGATAAAATTTTGTGTGTATGTTCTGTTCAGAATAGAACTATTATTTATAATTCTTACATTATTATTTATTATTATACAATTTTTAGATTATAAATTTAATATAACATTCCGTATATATCTCTGAAGTTAACATTTTGTATATATTTTTTTTTATCATTATTTCGTTCGTCGGTCAAACATAATTTCTCCGATTTGATACAAAGGGCCAGATGGGACAGAAACCCTCTGTCGTAGTCAAGTGTCTGTTAAAGGATTCATTGTTCCCTAAACTAAATAACTGTCGCCTTAAATGAAAGGCTCTTACATATTGCAATGGACTTTTCCCCGAAGAAATAGAAGATAATTTTGAATAATATATTTTATTTATGTACATTTATTTTGCAGGATATTTTTATATATTTTGAAAATTATGTTATTTTAATGTTTGGACCGATTCTTTTGATCATATCTGTATATTTCTGTGACGTAGATAATTGTTATAGTTCGACATGTTGTCACATATTGCGCTTCGGTTAAGAGGTTTGAGGGGTGTAACCTTTAGACACACATTGAATATCGGTAGATATAGTTGAGTTTAAAGAAATAGTTAATTCACTATAGTTTTTGAATAAAATCACGTTTTTGTTATTAATTGGTTGATTGGTGATTTGAATTCATTACGGAATTATTAACGAGGGTTTTGACTCGTTAATTTTGTTTAATTTTATACTTATCTGCCATGTGTGTTTCAAATATAGTTTTTATGATTTTAAAAACGTAAGTAATTTTAAAGATTAATATTTCAATGCATTGATTATATTTGATTGATTGTTAGAGTGATATTCATTATTGAGTATATTTAAGCTTGATGTGTTTAATTATTGTTTGAATAGCAAGAAAAATTTTCACATTTCTTATGAGGGATTTTTTTTTTGATTCACGTATAAGATATTTTTTTGGAATCAGGTTGGAGGGAAAGTTATATTAATGTTTATGTGCGCATGACCTGGTCTTAGACACGCGTGATAACAGTTTGTAATCTGTTCGACGTTTGTATTTTGGGAATTAAGTAAACAATTGAAATTAAAAGTTTTCCATACTATTTAATTAGTTTAATTTTGTTCGCGTTTAATTGGAGGGTTTTCATTGCGAGCGTGTCACTTATCTCCCAATCTTTTTCCCTCCTGCTTTTTGTTATCCATGCAATTAGCTATCTTAATATTTGATTAAGACTTTTCTTCTTTTTTTTTTGAAATAAAGACATGTTTTGGAAAAGTGTTTGTTTTAATGCTTATATTTTGTTTTTCTGTCCACGTTCGTAAATGAACCTGAGACTTTAGAGGACTCTATGAAAAGAAATAAACTCTCCTAAAGGCAGCCCGGACACATTGTGGTGCATTGTGGATCATTTTCAACAAATTACTACAGTACACAGCAATATGTACATATATATGCACCTTTTAGATGTACAAGCCAATCTCGTGCTAGTTGTCGAAGAATTTGGATCTCTTCCGAGTAAAGTGAGATTCAAACGCATTTTGTACCTTTTATTGTGTTATGTGTAAATTAAATACTGTAAGTTCTACATAGAAGTGAAGTTTTATTTTATCCACGTAACAATATCAAACAAAAATAAACAAGCTCGTCCAGTCGACCTTGTTACACATTTCATGTTCCTTATGTTGTGTGGAAGGATGTTTTCATATTTTTTTTCCAAATTTTATCGGCAAATATTAAAGAACTAACAATATGTGAAACATGAATTTCTATAAGAAAAAATCGTAATGTAATTTTAAATCATTATATAAAAACCATGACAACGTGACATATAAAATATGACAGTACAAAATATAATACGAGTATACTGTCACTTTTTATAATTATATGTAATTGAATGTTTATATTAAAAAAACTCTTTGAAAAATGCCATAAGTGTTGAAACATGTACTTAAATATCTTAAATAAATAAATATTCAATTAAAACAGACCTTAAATCGTCAAATAAAGAAAATCTCCTATGCATATATGTACGGTTGCGGCCCTTGAAAACTCGACACTCGATTTTGACGTGAATGTCAAAAATTTAAAATTTCGAAATGTATGTAAATCAAATTTTTATCAGTCATTTTAATGACAATGTCACATTTGACAAATCCATAGTCAGTTTATTTTTTAGAATGCCGCAATTATCAGAATTATAAAAATCTATTATCAAAATTAAATACTAATTTTGAAGTAAAGTTTTGTATTCTGATAGTCGAAACGATATTTTTGAAATTCAAGTAAAGCAGGACACTATCTGCAGTTTTGTTAACAACTTTTTTTAATTCTATTTTTGCAATACATTTTGCATTCTACCGCCAGAATTTGAAGTCGACATGGGTGCGCTTTAATTAGTAATATTAGGTAATAATTTAATATATACTATTAAAGTTTAATATTAAACTTTTTCATTTATACACCGTATTTTACTTGGTTCGTGTAGGGGAAGATGTGCTTCTCTGGTTTCCACGGTGTACACGCCGCTGTATTATGCGTATTATTCCAAATTCAAATATGACACCCTTTAAATAACTTGAGTGCGTGTCATGTAATGCGTTAATAACATCTGTAACTAGTTTATTGAAAATTAACATCTGCTATAAAAGCTGCTTAGATCACCGACAATCAGAACTTTAATTTGTAAAAATTCTTTGTGGTACACCTATGAAAATTAAATCTATTTTTAAATGTTATTTCAACTTCATCCAAATAAAACAAACAAATATCGATTATACGTATGTGTACTTAGTACCAAATAATTTAGAGGTTACTTATTACCGAAGAATGTTTGGACTATACATCTTGTAAATTGCTTCTAAACGTTAAACAAATCTAAACAATAATGTGATTATACTCATATGTGTCCATAATTTTTCCTCAATAGCCTTGGTAAGTTGGAGATGCGCTTTCTATTTCGCGAGACGACTCAAAGTGAAACGATCTTGTGGAATGACAACATTACAGACACTCTTAAATTAGAATTGCGTTTACTATTCGATATCGCTTTTGTTTTAGTTGATTATAGTACCGGCGTAATACACTCTGTAAAATACATTTTAGAGAAAGCAGTACTAGATTACAAACGTTAAGCCAAAATGTACGAGGATCGATTAATATGGACAAGAAAACAATTATTTTACTACTGATTTAATTGATAGTGCACAGCGTGTATCTGGTAGAAAAGTTTTAACTCAGTTATATTTGGTTAAAATAAATAATTCCTTATACAAAATTCTCAGATAGTGGAATTTTGAAGTTTTATTTACTTCTTAGTAATAATATGTCAAATGATAAAAAACACAAACATCGTTGTATTAGATTTACACTTTATTTTATAATAACTAGAGAACGGACGCAATTTCCATAAAACGCAATCGGCAATTGGAATTGTGTATAACGTCGCTGAGTACATCCCGACGTAATTCAATGAAGTATTTGTTTGACTTACTCGGACACCTGGGCTCTCAACGATAACAATGGACAAGCCAGCTATTGTATTAGGAGAATATAGTGCTTTTTAAAGTGTTTTCATGAGCGTAGATAGAAGCAGGGGTTTTATAATGGGTTTTATTTATTAGTTTATATTTCGTAAGATAAATAAAGTGCTGTGAGTTAGTTTCTTGTTTTCGTAGTTCTAACTGTTATTTGCATCGTAATTTTTGTGATAGATCCTGTTTAATATCGTTTGATTGAATCTGCTTCTCCCATATTATTTCGACGTAAGTGTGCATTAAATTTCGTTCAGTTTCAATAACTTACGCACACATCTTTAGTTTTCATTTATTTAGATCTAGAGCATTGTATAAGTTACTTTTTCAGATATGATATGGAAGAACATCGAGAACGGGATCGTAAAACAATGGCGAGTTGGATTGACGGTCATACTGATTGTATGTCCATTGTCAGTGATTCCGAAATTTATTACAAAATCCGTAAAATATCGTCAAAAATTCGTCACCTAGGATCGCAAACACATCTGAACTCTGTAAAACTTTTATGGTGGCTAATATTCCATTAAATAAACTTAGCAATCCCACTTTAAAAATATTTCTTCAAAAATATACTGGTCGAAATGTTCCTGATGAATCAACTTTACGCATATATTATGTTTCTAGGTGCTATACGAGAACAGTAGAACGCATTAGAAGCCATCTTTTATGTTAGGACGCTGTGTGGTAAATGTTGTAGCTGGTGTACTACATCCAAATATTCCCTATAACTCATATGTAATAGCAACAAGTGTTATAAATAGAGTTGATGCGGAAACAGTTGCTGAAACCATTAAGGAGAATATGCAAAAAATGCTTCATTCGGACGCCACGTACAAAGAAAAAATACTTTTATTTGTCAGTGATAGTGCTGCGTATATGTTAAAAACAGGCAGACTATTGAAGAAAACATATCCTAATATGCTGCATATTACTTGTGTAGCACATGCTCTCCACAGAATCTGTGAATATATCAGAGACACTTTTCCGGAAGTTGATAGACTTGTATCAGCTTTTAAAAAAGTTTTCAGAAAAGCACCATTGAGGGTAGCTCTTTTCAGGGAAAAATTTCCATCTATGTCACTGCCTCCAACTCCAGTAATAACTAGATGGGGAACATGGCTGGAAGCTACTAGTTATTATGCTGAGAATTTCGATAGTCTAAAGCATTTCGTAACACTGCTAACGGAGGATGCTAGAAGTATTGGTGAGTGCAAGGAGCTCACACAAATCCCAAATTTAAAAAATCAGTTGTACTTTCTTTACGAACACTTTGGAAAATTGCCAAAACTAATCACTTATTTTGAAAATCGAAATCTTCAATTAAATGACGGATTAACCACATTAGACGTGGCTGTTAATAATTTGAAAAGTATTCCAAGTGACTTCGGATGTGGCCTTCGGCAAAAGTTTGAAGCAATTCTAAATAGAAATCCAGATTTAATTACATTGCAGCAATTATGTATGGAGACAATTCCACAAAATCTATAACGGCTAAATATGAAGAAATAAAAGAATATTTCCAGTATGCACCTATATTGCAGTTGCGATGTAGAAAGGACGTTTTCTATTTAGAAGGATGTACTTAATTCAAAGAGAACAAAATTGACAGAAGAAAACCTTGAGAAACTATTGCTAGTCAATATTAATACTCCTTTATTCAACTTGAACGACAAAATGAACAAATAAAAATGTTCCAATTATAGAAATAAAATTAAAAACTTTAAAAATACAACTTTTCAACAAATACATATGTATTTCGTAATTTTATAGATCACCACCCGTTTGTTTTCCAATTATATAAATAAAATTAATTAATAAATATGTATTTCGCAATTTTAGATAGATAGATCACCACCCGTATGTTTTCCAATTATATAAATAAAATTAAAAACTTTAAAATACAACTTTTCAACAAATACATATGTATTTCGTAATTTTATAGATCACCACCCGTTTGTTTTCCAATTATATAAATAAAATTAAAAACTTTAAAAATACAACTTTTCAACAAATACATATGTATTTCGTAATTTTATAGATCACCACCCGTTTGTTTTCCAATTATATAAATAAAATTAATTAATAAATATGTATTTCGCAATTTTAGATAGATAGATCACCCGTATGTTTTCCAATTATATAAATAAAATTAAAAACTTTAAAAATACAACTTTTCAACAAATACTTTGTGCTGTGGATTTTTCCATCCAGAGAGAGAGAGAAAAAGATGGAAGATTTAAATTTTGAACAACATTTGAATTTTATTGATATTTATTATATTTGTAATTATATTTTTGACTGACTCTGTATGTTTATTAGTTTAAACGTATGGATGCGGACAGTATTGGTACTATTGAATTAGATGTAGGAATTTTTCGCGGTAAATTTAGTTAGAGATATCAGGACTAGCAAAGTAACTGGTTGAAGAGTATAAGAAATTCATTTTTATTCTCTGTTTTTAAGTAAAGTCGGGTTTTTTATTTTTAGTTTATGCATTTATTCCTGTGCATGTAACGTTATTTCGATTTTTACGAGAGTTGGTGATCTCGTTGTTGAATTAATTAAAGTATGGTATCTCTCACGTAGTTTTTGTGTTATCAGTGCTTAGATCGATGTAAGTTCTATAAAAACATTTAATTTATATAATTGATACTACGATTATTTTGCTTATGTTTATAATTTTGTGTATAATTTGCGATAATTTTGATATTTAAAGTAGTATATGAATACTAGAGAAAGTTGTCATGTTTTTTAGTCAGTGGAGTTTTTTCTTCAAGATAATATTCTAGAACGTTTTAAATTCAGGTTGGATTTTTTTTATTAGTTGTGGGTTGATTTTGTCGTGTTTTATTTGCGCATGACTGTAAGGCTGTTACGTGGTTTCGATAACTTTGTAGTTGTTGACATTTGAGTTGTAGGGGTTAAAGTAGAGGTCAAACTTGACAAATTTCTCAATTATTTATTAGTTTTATGTTTGTTCGAGAGTCACAGGGGGTTTTTCTCTTTGTGCGAGTCATATTCATAAAGAGTCTTTCCTCCTAAGCTACTGTTAATTTGCTTTAGCTCCCTGTACATTCGGTAAAGGGATTTTTTTTTCTTTTTTTTATTTTATTAAATATTGTAAACTAGCTAGATGTGTCTTTTATTAATGTTTATTGTTTTACTTCAAATATAACCTGGCCCATATCTGCGAAGATCGACCCGAGAGAAGTGAGCTCAAGGAATCTACAAGACTGAACAGCTGGAAGTATAAGTTGTAGTGTGAACAAAAAAGATTAATAAGTAATCAAAAGCAAATTCCACTGCAATATGTATTTCGTAATTTTATAGATCACCACCCGTTTGTTTTCCAATTATATAAATAAAATTAAAAGCTTTAAAAATACAACTTTTCAACAAATACATATGTATTTCGTAATTTTAAAGATCACCACCCGTTTGTTTTCCAATTATATAAATAAAATTAATTAATAAATATGTATTTCGCAATTTTAGATAGATAGATCACCACCCGTATGTTTTCCAATTATATAAATAAATTAAAAACTTTATAAATACAACTTTTCAACAAATAAATATGTATTTAGTAATTTTATAGATCACCACCCGTTCGTTTTCCAATTATATAAATAAAATTAAAAACTTTAAAAATACAACTTTTCAACAAATAAATATGTAGTTCGTAATTTTATAGATCACCACCCGTTCGTTTTCCAATTATATAAATAAAACTAAATATTTTAGAAATACAGCCTTTCGCCAGTACTGCACTGAGTGGTAAGCGTGTCCGTTCTCTAATTATTATACATGTATTTTGTAAAATTTCAATAAAATATTGATATAATACATATTTGTGGTATCTCTTATATTGACATTATTTAATATTTTAACAATAATTTAGTTGTGTAACTATCACTTAAACTTTACATATTTTTGCATATTTTGGTAAAAGTTTTGCATATTGTCATCAAATTTTGGAATCATATATGCGCATATAATACCGTTTCCGTGTGCATATAATTCCCAGCTTTAGTTAATATGTAAATGTATACAATAAAATTAACATTTTACTGTGGAAAGTTATTGTAGCGGAAATTTTACCTGTTCCGACAGTCTCGCCATTTAAATTTCCACTACAATGAGTGGAATATTTTCAAGAACATTTAACATCGAATATTTTAATTAATCGTAATTCTATTTTTCGCTTAATCCCCGACCAACATTATTCCACTGGTCGTCACCTAAAAGAATAATAACTCGCTATTTGCTTTTGAATGATTAAACATATTCTCTTGTATGCGATCATTAATTATGACAGTCAATAGTCTAAAGACATTAATAAAAGACTACTTTCACAAACCAGTGGGTATTCCCCATAAAGAAAAAGATTCGTTTGAATCAATGCAGACTTATAGGTCGTGCCATTCAACTGGCGTTTACATACACACATATGTATTTATACATACGTAACGTATTTGCTATTTTATAGCAGATATGTTTTAATATGTCTTTGCCATATTGAATGAAATTCGTTCATGTACCTATTAATTGTAATTTTGCGAGCATTAAAACATTTTTTGCGTTCCTTACCCACTAACAGAATGTTAAACGTACTTATTTAAGGAAAGGTGAGGGAAACGAATATCACTAGCTATTTATGGTAAACCTGATTGATCATTAAAACCATTAAAGCACAAAATGAGCGTTCTAGTTATATTGGAAAATGTTAGTGCGTAATTTATGGTTTATAGTAGTTTATACGTTAGCCTAATTCTTGAGTTTAAACTCTATTGAATTAATATGATTTAGTGCAGGCGCGGCTCGTGATGACGTATTTTGGTTTGCAGTACAATGATACGAGTGCCTCGTGTGTTTTCGGTGTTTACTAAGCAAACGTTACAGTTAGTACACGAGAATACACGAAGCACTCGGATCATTGTACTGCAAACCAAAATACGTCATCACGAGCCGCGCCTGATTTAGTGGTTTGAAGACAATTAAAGAGAATATAAAAATGCTAAATACATATACTACGTGCTTTCAAGTATTTTGATTCTTAGTCTGGCTATTTCTAAATATAATATTTAATTAATTTTGATCAAATATTATATAACTGTTATTAAAGAAATTAATACGAAACACAATTGGGTAATTTTCACAAATATTTGATTACAGTAACAATTATTTCACCAACACTGTAACTTATTCAGACTAGTAGGTAAATTTAATTACAGAACGGAATATATTTTAGTCAATTAAACTAATTTAAGGGTGTGTGGTTATCAATTATACGGAAATAAGTTTAATAATAGAGAATTATTCAAATATACTTGATAATTTAATAAATTATTAAATTTTCTTTGTTAGGTTATTTTGCTGAACCATTCTATTTGAGCGTATTTCAATACATGGGGTTTACTTACTCTAATAGAGCGTATAACGGGTTGGCCATTTAATGTTGCGGTTTTAAAAATCGCGCTATCGCGCTGTAGTCGCGCAAGCGCATTAGCTGTCGCTCCCGCATATGGGTGTTAGTTGCAATGTTTATATCGTCAGGCTAATGCGCTTGCGCGACTACACATTGGAACATTGCGTCTACTTCTTTACCGTTCTAACACACGGACACCTCTGTGTGTTTTGCTTACACTACAGGTATCGCTATAGTGCAGACGCACGCGGCCACATGGTATATAGAAATTAATATAATATATATTTTTTACGCTAGAGGGCCAAGCGCGGTTTACAATAAATATATGACAAATTTGCCTTGTCAGTTTTCAAGATGGCGTCGTATCCAACGGAAGTGCGTGTGGAATTAATAAAATATTATTATAGAAACGGGGAATCTTTTGCAGCTACGGCAAGATACTTGCGTACTCTATTCGGGAGAAATAACGCACCAACGGAAAACACTATAAAAAGGTAAGGAAAAAAAGATAAATTTAGAAAAGTAACAAAGTATTCGTTATCGTGGTTCCATGTCTACTAATCCGACAATATCTTAGGATTGTAGTGAAATTTGAAGCAACAGCATCTGCGGCAGACGAAAGATCAACTATTAGAGAACGTCAAAAGACCATCCGGGTACCGGAAACCATAGAACGAGTACGGGAGCACTTTACAGCTCAACCTTCAACATCGACCTCAAGAGCATCTCAAGAACTTGAAATACCCCGTACAACACAAGGCGGATCCTAAAGCAAGATCTAAAGATGAAAGCATACAAAATCCAGATCGATCAGCCGTTGAGACCGTTTGATATGGTGCGACGCTACAATTTTGCGAACGAAATCATCGAACGCATTGAAAATGGCAGCATGTCATTGGAACGAGTGTGGTGGTCGGATGACTCACATTTCGATGTATCCGGTTATGTGAATAAGCAAAATTGGAGACATTGGGGGACAGAAAATCCACATCTAGCAATTGTTCATCCTCTTCACCCTCGACGGTTGACTGTATGGTGTGCTATCTCGTCGGCAGGAATTATCGGTCCCGTGATTGTCAATGGAACCGTTACTTCGCAGAAATATTGTGAAATGCTTAATGAGTCTTTTATTTCCGTGGCGCATGGATTAAATATGGTGGTGAATGCATGGTTTATGCAAGACGGGGCTCGTCCGCATCGCACGGAAGAAGTTTTCAACATTCTTGAAGAACATTTCGGTAACAGAATCATTGTTCTTGACGCTCAACAGTTTACAGGCGGAGGGATAACATGGCCACCATATAGTCCAGACCTCAATCCTTGCGATTTCTACCTGTGGGGATCATTAAAAGATACGGTATATCGCGATGGTATAGACACCCTGGATGACCTTGAAATGGCAATACGGTAGCGAATAGAAGCGATACCGTACGCCACACTTCAGGCAGTTTGTGGAGAATTTGAGAAGAGGCTGCGAAATGTTATCGTTGCTCGAGGCTCTCACTTCGAAAACCTGATTTATTAAACCGCAGATCTTGTAGTTTAATTGCACAAATAAATCATTTTTTTAAATGAATGCTTTGTATGTTTAATATGACTTCAAAAACCGCAACCTTAAATGGCCAACCCTGTATGTATTTGACCAATGAGGATGCCGTAGGACGACGCGCGACTTTGGTGTACTCTATCGATACTGTGTATATAATGGTTTAAAGTAGTTTATATGTTGTATAATATCGCGTTATTTTCGAATAAAAGAACCCTTTGAGGGAACTTCACTATCTTAACCTGCCACTAATGATGTTTATGGAAAACCTTTCGTTGATATAACAACATTCATTGCCAAAATTATCAGTGTTTTGCCCGTGTCCATCTTAAACGGAAATAGTTACCCAGTTACGAATTAATTTAGAAAGAGCTAATTAGATGCCGAATCAACCATCTAGAATTTAATACCGTCCTACGTAGGAACGACCATCCTGCGGCGACTCCTGTTTATCAGTTGTCAAGCGCAGGGATAGAATAAGATCTGCCCACACCTATACAGTCGAAGCTGAATGTTTGTAGTAGTATTTCTTTTTTTGGTTTCTGACTTGAATTTATATTGCGAGTTTATTGCGAGACATATAAATCTAGTACACTTCATATATTCAGATTTGCATTTAATAGTTTATTTATAAGTTTTTTCGTAAGCTTAATCAATTCATGTTCACATTTGTTTTTGTAAATTTTGTGTGTACTTTATGTACATTAACCTCCGTTAGTGTACATAAAGTACATATAAAATCTCCGGTAATAATTATTCTTCCTTCGGGAATGTCAAATTTTTCTCAAACTTATTATTATGTACAGGTCCGTTTGCAATTATATATCTATACATATTTGTTGATATTTTGGGAAAACGTATTTAGTAAATATTGTTATTGTGTGTCTTTGTGCCGTTATTAATTTATATGTTGTATTTAAGTCCCTTTTGTATACATTACGCCTTGTGGGTACGTTATATGATATATGTCTTCCGTGTGACGTATGAATTCTAGTTATAATTTAAATTACCGGTGGATTCTCTTTTATTATAGTCAGACACTCATTCTCTTTTATTATAGTCACACTCATTGACGTTTCGATAAGAACCCCACGCGGTCTTCACTGACCTGACGGCTGACTGACGGCTGACCTGACGGCTGACTGACCCGGTTTTGGCTAGTTAAATTATATTTTTACCATCAACCTTCCCACACAAATAAGTCTTTGGACCTCTCCAGCATTTCCGCAGTATATCGTAACGAATCTGTAGTCAGTTTTGCGAGACCTATTTCTGTTACTTGCCGGTAGCATTCTATGTATTTTTAGGTATTTTTTATGTATGCAGTATGTCCACGGATCGAGGTTCAAAGAGGGAAAACTTCTTTATTTTGCATTTTACAACAAAAATGTATTCTTGATAAAAGTTTTTGCATGTGCCGAAACGGCCAAGTCAGTAGATTTTAATTTCATAAACTCAAAAACAAAAATGATATACCTAATAACTATTTTACTCAATCCATTCACCGCCCTTTTCAACGCACAATTCTAGCCGTCGGCGCAATTCCCTATAACTTCTTCGAATTTCTTCGAGAGTTAATGACGTCACAGCGTCTTTAATCCTCTCCTTTAAATCTTCTACGTTCGGAGGAATATTATTTGCATAAACTATTTGCTTCAAACGACCCCAAAGATAAAAATCAGCCATTGTTAAATCAGGGCTCCTTGGTGGCCATAACACGGGACCATTTCGACCTATCCAATTCTGTCCAAATTGCTGATTTAACCATTCGACAACAATCCTAGCATAATGAGCCGGACAACCATCTTGTTGGAAATAACACCTTGCGAGGTAATTAATCGGTAGATCGTCCAAACGTTCATGAACAAAATTTTGCAGCATATCCAAGTACGTATGCTGATTAACAGTATTATCAAAAAAATATGGTCCAATGATACCATGGTAAGAAATTGCACACCACACATTAACTTTTGCCGAATATTGTCGATTGTGTGGGATGCGAAAATTCGGATTGTAATCGCTCCAATATCTCACATGTTGAGATGCAACAGTACCATTAGTAGAAAATGTGGCCTCATCAGAAAAAATAATATTTCTGTAAAAGTATTGATTACCCATGATTTGAGCGCCCATCCACAGACAAAAATACAAACGTTTCGCAGGATCTCCGGGTTCTAATGCATGATTAAAAATGGGCTTGTAGGGATGGAACTTCCTTTGTTTAAAAATTTTTTGAATGAGCGATTTACTAATTTCCAGATGGACTGATCTGTGCCGCAAAGAAAGTTTGGGATAGTTCCGTACTGAAACCATTACAAGAAGAGTGGCGGCGTCGTCTCCATCGCGTGCTATTTTGCTTTTCTTTACATCCAGTATGGAACCAGTGGATAGGAATTTTTTTACCAATGCTCGTGTACCTCTATTTGAGATGTAAATATCCGGGAACTTTTGATTAAATTCTTCGACAACTCGACAGATCGCTTTATTACCTTTGCCATAGCATTGAATTAGGTAAATTCGTTGGTCTTTTGACACCATTTTCAACGATTATGGTTGATTTTTCTATGTGGCAGTTAATTAGATAAATAAATATCGGTAATTACCATGACAACGCAACGTAATTTCTGGGACTTTAAAAAATTGTCAAATAAAACGACCAATTTTTCGATTTTTATCTTAAACTAAAAGAAAATTTGAAAAGGTTAAAGCTGACTTGGTCGTTTCGGGACAGGCAAAAACTTTAATCAATAATACATTTTTCTTGTAAAATTCAAAATAAAGAAGTTTTCCCTCTTTGAACCTCGATCCGTGGACATACTGTCTAAAGAATTTCATAATTTATTAAATGATCATGTAGATTTGAATATCCTTACTAAATTTATTCCCGTATAATTACCTCCACCATTAAATTAGTTTAGCTGACTAGAATATATTCCGTTCTGTAATTAGATTAACCTATTATTCTGAAAAAGTTACACTGTTGGCGAAACAATTGTTATCATAATAAAAGATTTGTGAAAATTATATAATTGTGTTATCTAATTTTACATTAGATAACTCATCATCATTTTCATCAACGAAAGAACACATCAATTAATAACTAATATAATTAATTCATAAAAAAAAGACTATTTTCTTACCTTTTTATTAATATAAATTGCTGTTTAATAAAGAAAAAGTTTGGTTGAAAAACACTCTACACCTCGTATTTTCCAACGTTCACTTCAGCCAAAGACACCTTGTGTTTCTGTCTTACAGACGTCTTCAATCTGGCTAATGACGTGAAGTTTAATGGTTCGCCTTTCGGAAACATAGCTAATTTTGTTCAAATCAGATGGCACCAGATAAACTCGTAATATCTGGCGGACAAAAGGGACTACGCCTGATAATAGCGATTTTCTCTCGACCAGCAATGCTGAAGTGAATATTGGAAAATACGAGATCTATGTCCATGTGTACAGATACAGATATATGTATACATATTTGTTTCATTTGTAACAAATGCTTAGTGCGCGATTATGTAATGATGTACTAAATTTCTCTGGTATAATTCTAACGTGCAGAAAAGTTGATAAAAATTAATTTATTGTGTCTATCCTCCATACAAAAAAATATGTGTTTCTTCCTGCTATTTCAAACCGTCTTAAATGACCTTAACAATGTACTGCATGTATATGTTTGTAAGCTAATTGGAGTGTTATAAAATATATAGTTTTTCAAATTTTGTATTTCTTAAATATACTACAGTTACAATTTACTGTTTTGTTAATGTTCCTAATAGAAATATAATTAAGTAAACTAAATAAAATTGATGCTAATTAGCTAATTTACTGATAAATGCTGTAAAACAATATGGGAGGATAAGAACATACTATCACTCACAGCAGCAAAATTCTCGACTGAACGTGCCTGTAAAGTTCGTACAGAATTGTTATTGCTATAGAACAATTTAATAATTTTAACGCGACAGAGCAATCCATTTTACAAATGATTTGTTTGAAACTAACACCATTTAATGCATCAAACACGCTCTATTAATGACAACTGTCTAATTTACAGTGTAGCTAATAGAGAAAACTCGAATTGGATCACCCATTATGGAGGGCTCCTCTTCTGACCCATTTATAAACCAAAATAATGATTTATCTTCACGTCGCATTGTAACTTGCAATGTATAGACTAACGGTAGAAACTTACAAATCTGAACCTGTTAAAGAGTGCCGACAATAGACGCTCGAGGTCGAGAGAGTCACATATCAATATCAAAATGGATCGTGTCGAGCAACGAGCGGTGATTAAATACTTAAGTTTAAAAGAGATAACCCCAACTCGAATTCATTAAGATTTGGTGGATATATTAGCGCAATCTGCAGTATCATATGACATAGTTAAAAGGTGGTGTCGTGAGTTTAAATGTGGTAGACAGTCGTGTACGTACAGGTGGAGTGCCCATAACCGTCACTACCCAAGAAACTGTTAAAAAGCTACATGATATCGTGCTGCAAGACCGACGTGTGACTATTAGACGAATAGTTGAAGATACTGGTCTCTCATAGCATGTGGTATATAATATAATTAGAGTCTAATAGAACATAACAAAATTGTCTGCAAGATGGGTACCAAGAATGTTAACAGATTCACACAAGCAAGCTCGAAAAGAGATTTGTAGTCGTCCTTTAACGCGGTATAGACACGACAAAGAAAATTTTCTTGTAAGATTAGTGATAATGGATGAATCGTGGATCCATCATTATGATGTAGAAACGAAAATACAGAGCAGGGAGTGAACATGTAGAGATTCACCACCGTCGAAAAAATTCAAGATGCAATCTTCAGCACGCAAGATCATGCTATCCGTATTTTGGGATGTAGAAGGCGTAATTTTAGTACATTTCCTGCGGAAGGGGCTACTATTATAGGTCCTTAATATGCCAATTTAATTATTTAATTATGAAACTTGATAAAAGAAAAATGTCGAGGGAAGTTGCGCAAAGGTGTTCTCTTGCATCAGGATAACACACCTAGACACAGGTTCGCCATTGCAACAGCTGCAATAGCCCAAGCAGGCTTCGAATTAGTTGAGCATACACAATTTTCTCCAGATTTGCCCCCCAGCGATTACCGCCTGTTTTCAAAATTTAAAGAACACTTGCCTGGTAAACAATTTTCATTAGATAATAATGTGATATGTGAACAATTTTTTTGAACATCGATGGGAAAATGTGTTAACCTTAATGGAGACTATGTTGAAAAATAAAAGATATTTGCCAATTTTTTATTATGAGTGGGTCAGAAGTGGATCAAAGGGATCCACCCTCGTATGGGTATAGAGGGCGATACAATAAATCTATTTTTTTTTTGCACTGCAAATTATTGCGTTTGTAATTTTTTTGCATATTTTTACATCGTCCGTATAGGCTTACACTTTGCAATCCAAAGATATTATTAATTCCTTTACAAACAAGTTAAGGAAAAGTGGGCCGAGATTAGAACGAAACGTGCCGATTTAATGCAAAAATTTGCAATAAACATTAATTATTGATAATTAAAAATTGCTGAAAAGCCACGTCCATCAACGGAACGTACATACGCGTTTCGCTCTTATTGGAGCTTATCAATGTACGGTATCTCGAAGTGGCTTTTCAGCAATTTTTAATTATCCGAATTACCAGGAAGGTCGGAGTCGCAACAAGGTGTGTTCTACATACTGGTACAAACTTAGTTTGTCGGATTGTAGTTATTAACGCATCACATAAGGCGACATTTACATGTAAGAATGAGATTTAATATTCATTAATTCTCATTTGCAGTAATTTCAGAATGTTAACTATATATACACAAAGTATAGAAGTGAAAAGCCATATCCGTCTTCGAGATACCGTACATTGATAAGCTCCAATGAGAGCGAAACGCGTCTGTACGTTCCATTGATGGACGTGGCTTTTCAGCAATTTTTCATTATCCTTATTACCAGGAAGGTCGGAGTCGCGACGAGGTGTGTTCTACATACTGGTACAAACTTAGTTTGTCGGATTGTAGTTATTAACGCATCACATAAGGCGACATTTACATGTAAGAATGAGATTTAACATTCATTAATTCTCATTTGCAGTAAGTTCAGAATGTTAACTATATATACACAAAGTATAGAAGTGAAAAGCCATATCCGTCTTCGAGATACCGTACATTGATAAGTTCCAATAAGAGCGAAACGCGTCTGTACGTTCCGTTGAAGGACGTGGCTTTTCAGCAATTTTTAATTATTTTAATTACCAGGAAGGTCGGAGTCGCGACGAGGTGTGTTCTACATACTGGTACAGTCTAGTTATTCTAGTTATTAACGCATCACATAAGGCGACATTTACATGTAAGAATGAGATTTAATATTCATTAATTCTCATTTGCAGTAAGTTCAGAATATTAATTATTGAAGTATTATTTTATTAGCAAATGTACCTCATTTCTAAATAGGAAGAACTTATTCATGCAATATCTAATATTTACGATAATTTGCACAAATTCATAATTATCCAGAATAGATAGTAATTGTTTCAATCAATGTAATTATTCAAAAAAGGGATATTTATCAATACGTTTTGCACGTATTACGCCGTTGTTATATAATGAAACGGATATGCAAAATACATATCCGTAACTGTAAACAAGGACAAACACCTCGTATTTTTAGCATTTACTTCTGTTCAATACATATGTTTCAGCCATCTAGGCCTCATCGGTTGAACTTGTGAAGCAATGTATATACAAATTAATACAGATCTGTTAAACAACGGATCTGTATCTGTATCTACATTTACGCTAAAATCGTCTCCAAGCCATAACCAGTTTCGTTCTATCAGTGACATCTGACGGAAGAAAGCGGCCAGGCCAGAAAAGGCGATCTTCCGCTCGAATAACAAGGCTATTACAAATAAGCGGAAAAATACGTATATTGGTGCTGTCCATTAACACGCGCCAGATGGCGGTAAATATACAAAAAAGGGATATTTATCAATACGTTTTGCACGTATTACGCCGTTGTTATATAATGAAACGGATATGCAAAATACATATCCGTAACTGTAAACAAGGACAAACACCTCGTATTTTTAGCATTTACTTCTGTTCAATACATATGTTTCAGCCATCTAGGCCTCATTATATATCAACGGCGTAATACGTGCAAAACGTATTGATAAATATCCCTTTTTTGTATATTTACCGCCATCTGGCGCGTGTTAATGGACAGCACCAATATACGTATTTTTCCGCTTATTTGTAATAGCCTTGCTATTCGAGCGGAAGATCGCCTTTTCTGGCCTGGTCGCTTTCTTCCGTCAGATGTCACTGAATAGAACGAAACTGGTTATGGCTTGGAGACGATTTTAGCGTAAATGTAGATCAAATACAGATCCGTTGTTTAACAGATCTGTATTAATTTGTATATACATTGCTTCACTAGTTCAACCGATGAGGCCTAGATGGCTGAAACATATGTATTGAACAGAAGTAAATGCTAAAAATACGAGGTGTTTGTCCTTGTTTACAGTTACGGATATGTATTTTGCATATCCGTTTCATTATATAACAATGTAATTATTGTCAGGAAAATAGCAGTAATATTCTCTAATTCTAAACAGTAATTCTATCGGCAAATTGCAGAGCATAAGAATGACTTGGCAATGCGGTAAGCTTACGCGAAATTAATAAAACTTTTCCTGTCTCTTTTGTTCACATGGACACTGCGAAATAATGATGGGATGGCTCTGCTCTGTTAGTCAAAACTATAAATTAGTTTTATTTTAAATTATAAACTGGTTTTCTTAAATTTCGTGTATTCGTATTCTTGTTAATTACAAGCGATACTGAATTTAATTTGCCCCTAAACACACCTAACGTTTGAAATCATTAAATGATGTAAGTACGAAACTTGAACTGGCTTCAAAATGATACGTTAGCGTTGTTACGTAATCCACTTATTGTTCTTGTAATTTGCTTTTAAATACGGTTTACCTATTCACGTAAACTAAGTAATTGTTGATAATTATTAATCGACTACTCCTCCTTCGACATGGCTCGTTGAAGTAAAATTGCTAGACCTTAATTCGCTAATGTGTTTCCTTTTCTTATAGTTTAAATTTGGTTCATTTAAGGACATAATAATTAATGAACTACTCTGGAAAATTTCCAGACCGCCTTAGGAAACAGATGTAAATTAGAACTACTTTATTTGTCGATTGATGCCTGCTAGTATTTTTTCGATCTTAATTTAATAGAGTCTTAAATCTAATTACACGATTTACACGAAAGTCGAATAAAGTATTTACGTTAAGAACATAGTAGTGAGGGCTATGTACAGGATATACGAGAAGCTACCCAGAAATTCCTGGAATTTGGATGTGGCGCGCGATGGGATGGTAGTACAGCTTTATAGCGCTAGATGGTGTGAGCTAAGCCTATACTAAGTCAGTTTGTCAAACAGTACTTTGCTAAGTTGTGCCAAACAGTTTTTGTGTTTATATTTATTTGTTGAATTGTGTTTGAGTTATTCCACGACACTATAATGTCTGATGTGAAAGAGCAAAGAACGTGCATCGAATTCTGCTTCAAACTTGGTAAATCGGCAGCAAAAACTCTGAAAATTCTTAAACAAGTGTTTGGTGAGGATGCTTTAGGCCAAACACGCGGAAAACACGCCACAAAATGTGCCAAAAATGCGTTATGCTATTCTATAAGACCGAAGGAGTACAATCCATGACATATCTAATATTGTCGGCTTGTCGTACGACGCAAGCGGTCTGCCAAGTGGCGCAATAATGGGTGGGTTCTACACCACGACAATGTCACTTGTGCGTCAGTTTCTAGCCTCAACGAAGACGGCAGTACTACTCACTACGCCCTACTCCCCAGATCTTGCGCCTTGTGACTTCTTCCTGTTTCCGAAGTTGAAACTTAAGCTCAAGGGGCGCCGTTTTGGGACGATTGAGAAGATCGAGATCGAATCACGGGCAGTGTTGAACACGTTAACACTTGAAGACTTCCACTACTACTTCTAGTCATGAACAAGTTGCTGGAGTCGGTGTATGTGGTAGGAGAATACTTTGAAAGGCATGATAATGAATAAGTTGTAAGAAGAATTTATTTTTCTTGCAACACAGTTCGGAAACTTCTGGGTAGTCCCTCGTATGTACGTATTGCATAGAGTCAATAAACATTTATTTGGAGATGGTAGCAAATTAAAAAAAAATGCTCAGAAAAATATAGAGCAGTTTACTTGTAAGTAAATTGTCAGTCTTTTATTAATTTTAATAACATTATTCTTATCCAATGAATTCACTGAATGAAATTGTACGCGTTCGCCTGGTTTAAATTTTGCATTCTTTTTGTACGATTATATCTCAGAAAATACTGTTCTATCTTTTCCAACGCTATGTTTTTAATGTGAGCGAAGTATAGTATTAAATTTCAGGATTGTTTTTAAACATGATTAGTTTCTGCTAATCATTGATAATTACCAGTTTATTACAAATTATTAGAAGTAAGAAGTTAAAAATGGTCAAGCTGCAGGGCCAAGAAGGAACGCCGGTTCCGAATGAATGGCGGACTGCATACATCTCATCCATCTATAAAATTGACTAGTCGAACTACGAAGAAATATCGGTAACTAGTATCTTTAGTTGTTTATATGGTAGAAATCTTCGGCGTACGATCAAGAGTGAATACGGAGAACAGGAAGAGGAAAAACAATCGGGTTTCAGGCCGCGAAGAACTATCACAAGCATGTTTTTCATTTGAAATGACTAAGAGACAAAAAAAATCGAACCCAAATCAGAACGTACATGTCATATTTATTTTTCTTCAGAAACCATACAATACCGTCCCCATGTAAAGTCATGAAAAGTACTGCAAGAGATCATGATTAGCCATATATTAATAAAAACACTACAAAGCTTATATGAAAGATCAACATTACAAGCTAAACTAGAAAGTATACTATCACAAAAATTGGAGGTGTATAAGGGATTATGAGAGGGATCCTCTTTTTAAACCACACTATTTAAAATCTATGTGACAGGAACATTGAAACAGGGGAAGAGAAGGAGAGAAAGTGCAGAGGAATGAGACCTGCCTGTATACCCTGTAGTTTATGGATGATCAAGTTATTATGGTAAATGATGAATACGATCTGACATATATATATATATATATATATATATATATATATATATATATATATATACAAGGTGTGTATAAATTGGCGGACCCACTACACGTGGCGACATTCTTGGTCAAATTTTGAGTTAAAAGTCCTAATCCTAAAACGATGTATCAGGCTTCCTTTGTCTTCAGAATGAATTTGACTAGAACAACATTAGGCTGCCTACTTATTGTTTTACAACGTTGTCAGATGTGTTTTTCGTCAAAATAAGTTAATAAACAAATATTAAAAACAAACTTTAAAATCAAAAAGAAAACTTTAACGAAAGGATAATAAAAACAATTCTTCTTTTTTCTAAATTGTAGCTCTTTCTGTCAACAAATATCGAGTAATAATGCTTATTTCAAGACTAAAAGGCCGAACTTTAGGAACCTCGTGCAAAGATATGGAGCATGGTACAACATTTTCGTATTAGGATTTTGGACTCCAAATTTAACGAAGAACATCGCCGCGTGTAGTGGGTCCGCCAATTTATACACACCTTGTATATATATATAAGTAAAAATTAATAAACGGGTGAGCGGTCTGTCAAGTAAAAGAAAACTCCTTTATTTCACTCTATATTTCATAACGGATTTGTCACTTCATCAGGAGTGTAATTGAGAGTTAAAATCCAGCACATAACGACACTAAATATGTTAAAATTAATCAAATTTAAAACATTAAATTAAGATGATGTTTTAAATTTGATGCAGAATTCGATGCACGTTCTTTGCTCTTTCACATCAGACATTATAATGTCGTAGAATAACTCAAACACAATTCAACAAATATAAAGACAAAAACTATTTGGCACAAAAATATATATTATATATATATTTTTTATATCCTTGACAAAGGCATCATTGCCGAAACATGTAGGGTTGTTTTAAATATATATATACACTTTGAAGTAATAAACCAGACCTTTAATCGCCGACTTATTAAGTTTACTATATATATATATATATATATATATATGAAGGTGTAGTTTCTCGGGTTCTTGGCCGCGTGTGAGTTTTGTCCTGAAAAGGACTATTTACTTACAGTAAATAGTCCTTTTCAGGACAAAACTCACACGCGGCCAAGAACCCGAGAAACTACACCTTCATCATACGTCCGCGAGAACATCAAGAGTAACATATATATATATATATGGAAAGGATAGTCGTTTTTTGGGGGGGAATTCAGCAAAAAATTCCCCTGGATTCCCTCCCCCCCAAAAAAGACGACTATCCTTTCCATACATGTTCTAACAGCAAAGACTCCTGGTCTAATTAATATATATATATATATATATATATATATATATATATATATATATGGCAGGGAAATTGGAGGCAATACAATAAATAGGGCCTGGAAATACATAAAAAGAAGGCCAAGTATCTTAGTAGAAGAAAGCGAACCTTCAATCATAGAACTAGAAAACGACGAGATTGAAGCCTGCATCGAATATGCATATCTAGGAGTGGACTTCAACACAATAGAGGAAGACGACAAAAAATTAAACAATAAAGTAACGTAAACAAGAAATAGTATATTACATACCTAGGCGGAAAGTGATTCATTACCGTCGAGAGATTAGAAAGTTTAATCTCGAGACGGGAATAAATCTTGAAATGACACTGACGTTTCGTAAATACTGAAATGAAATTACTTACCTGGGAAAGTGGCATAAGGTAGCCGGTAAAGTGCTATTACCTGCTTCGGTATGTAATAGCGCGTTTTCTAACCGGTTTGAAGATTAGTAATGTTAACTCCAATAGACTTTTCTTGTGGGATTATGTTAAATCACGGGTCTATGCGAATAAGCCGCAGACGATTGATGCTTTAAAAGTCAACATAACCAATGCCATCAATGATATCGAGCCAGACTTATGCGGTCCAGTCATGTAAAATTGGACTTATCGGATACGCACCGTCCAGCGATGCTGCAGCGGCTATTTGGACAGTATTATATTCCATACATCATGTAATTGAATACCCTTTTAAGTAAAAAATTAAAAATGCCACATAGAAGACTTGTTTTATTTAAATTTAAAGTTACCACGCCCTTAATGGAAAGGCGACCATTTTCATGATAGATATTCTAATGTAGGTCGAACAAAATAAAGCAGTACAACGGGCGCTGTTGTACTGTAATGAAGGAGAAATTTACCAATTCCTTATAATAAATCCCAGAGTTTTAGAAAATTTAGCATTAAATGTGATAAAGATGAGTCATTATTAGAGCTGAGGATGTTTGCGGTATAACCATGGTTATATCATGTAACCATAGTAAATTACTATGGTTACATGATATAACCATGGTTATACCGCAAACATCCTCAGCTCTAGTCATTATTTATTATAAAGATAGCAAAAAAATGAATGGATTGCTTTCCGAATATAAGTTAGAACACCAGGACTTACACACATTCGTGTTCAATTTATTAGCAACACATCAGGAACTAAGCACATCTATTTGTTTCTGAGAAAAATACAATACCGTAAATCGTCTAGTAAAGCTTCAGGTTGTCAGCAAAATGGCGTTCAAGTACATCACACAAGTCATTTATGAAAAGAAAAAGTGACGGACCAATGTTGCTTCCTTGAAGCACCTCTGACGTCGACGAAGAAAACTTAGATCGATACTAATTATAATAAATATACATATCATGTTCTGTCACGCAAATAAGTCCGAAATAATGAGGATAAAGTCGAGGTTAATTAAATAAAATTTAATTAAGAGTATCTCGTGATCTATAAAATCGAAAGCTTTAGAGAAGACAATAAGACGAAATAATCTTGTTTATTGTTATATAGACACTGTCAAGTATGGAGTAAGAATAGACAAATTCGTAATAGCTAAGAAGCCATGCTGATCATAAGATAAGATTTGTCGAAATTGCGGAAATACCTACATAATAAAAATATTTTTCGAATACTTTGACGAAATTATTATCATTATTATCATCTTTGTATTAGTGCTATTGTTCTATAATCTCCAATAATAGAAAGTGCAATCTTAATTTAAGAAGTAGTGGCTACTCATTTATTGAATTTGTATTTATTACAAATTGAAAATTGTCTTACTACAAAGCGAGTATTATTATAAAATTAAGAATTCAAATAGTGGTGATGTTATAAAATTTATCGATTTCGCAATACAAATGAAATGCTGTGACTGCTCATTTAATAGAAATTTAGTAATGTTTTCGTATTTTTACAATTATATTAGCAGTTCTTAAAAAGATTAGTGTACAGTATGTTAAACAAACATTGTTTATCAGTATATTCTAAAAATATTTACGGTCTTGCTTTCAACGCTTTGCCTTTTGAAGACTAAAGAATATTGTGCTTGAATGCTATTTTTGCATCTTTCTTTCACGAAGAAATCTTCGAAAAGATCTATTCAACAAATCTACCAAAAATATCTACCACATGACGATATGGGGTTACAAGGTTACTTATGTACATATGTTAAAATTTATTTTAGTACCTATTGTTTCCTGAATATTTTTTAATGTTCGGTAGTAAATTTTTATATATATGCGAACAGAAAATTATTATAAAAGGTCAATATGAAATTTCTTTCCGCATACTTATGTTATGTACATACATACTTTACATGTGACCTCCAGAAAGATATTTCTTATTATGTTTAGAAATGAACCTGTTTTGATACGAATTATTTCATGTTTCGGTTTCTTAATTCTACATTTAAATAAACGTTACATATTTTAATTTTATTTAAATTTTAAATTCTATGTTAAAACAAGATTCTTTGTTGTACCAATTGCTTCTATAACATAAAATTAATTGTTATTTACTTGTTGAAGAATAGTAATAGCAAACTAATTTAGACAATAATGGAGTTATTTTTGCAATTGTTTTCAGTAACATATATAAATATAAATCATTGAAGTAAAAATTTAATTTAATATTTTATATGGATATGGACGACATATATGTGTATGGAGTTCTTGCAAATTGTTTCTGGGATTTCGGAATATTATATTTTTTATTATTATATTATTTAAAAAAACGAAATATTTCGAGAAAGAAATCCAGAGGAATAAATTCAAGCGATCTGCTTCGCCATAAACCCACACTCATCAAATGGTCTGGGAAAAATTATTGTAAATACACTGCTAGCCAATTGAAGTGGTCCATCTAAGCAAACTTGTGTTTTTTAGTGTTTTTATAATCTGCAAATTATTAATACTTATTTACATTATACTCGTATATGCATTAATATAAGTTTTCTGATAGGTAATTCGTTATTATAAATGTTTATTTTTCAGCAATTTCAGACAGAATTTATCACTTTTATTTTAATTCTAGCTGACCCGGCGAACTTCGTACCGAGCAGTCAATAAATGTCCTGTAAACTTTTGGCTAAACTTAATTTAGGACATTATTAACGTAATAAAATGAATACAAAAAATTTATTAAGTTCAATAGTTTATTAGGATAATATATAAAGAAAATAAAGATTTAATAAAAGTACAAAATCAAGTATTTCAATGGCGTGTCAGCAAGACATTTGCTTTATTGAAGCTATGTATTTTGGTGCATGAGTTGCACTCGGATTGATACTCTTCAGTGAAGGATTTTGTGATATACGATATTTTTCGTTTTGTTATCAGGCGCAAGAACAAATAAAGCGGATGGTTTGCTGACACATGAACACGCCACGTACAATTGACCACGAGAAAACATGCATTTTCTAGATTTAGACCGCAAACACAAAGGATTGGTCTTGTGATTTGGTCCAGCAAACTTAAATGCGCCCCAATGCTCGCAAACAATGTCCATTGGATCAATGCGAACGAAAGGATCAATTATGAAATCGTATAGAAACGCCGCTCGATTCAAATCAACACTTGAAGCAGTTCTTCTTGCGCGTCGAAAATTATCTCGTTGTTTATCTGTGCGGTAATCTCGACAATTTCTCATTGCCAACCGAGCCGTTTCACGGGCTGCCTCTCTTTGCTCTTGTGTTTGAGAATCACGAAGTCGGGCCATACCAACGGGGCGCTCATCTCGTGCGATTTCTCGTTCTTCTACAGTGGATTTATTCGCAATATTCCGAAGCCTAATTGCATTACGGCTTTGCTGGGAAAGATTAGATCTTCTGGGTCGCGGCATCGTTAATAATATTACTCCCACAATAAGATTTATTAATAACACTCTCACAAAACAAACAAATCGACCGGTAACCTTTATATGTTTTTTCAAAACCAACCATAGACAACATGAAACAAAAAAAAATTACACTTTTGTGTCACCGACTTTGTTTTATGTATTAAGATTTAATTTGGTATGTTAATGTTTGCTTCTATCATTTTGCACAAATCAACGTTGGCGTTACGCGAATGCCATATGTTAGTAGTATATGACGTATGACGTTTAGTACTAGCATCATTTTTGCTTACGTACTTTTACAAAAGAACTGGTAGTGTGCAATTTACACGCGGAGGTGGTAGCCAACGCAGTACAACTCCAGCGCAAGACCAATATCTGCGTAATTCTGTGTAATCTTCTAAAGCGTTTAATTATACCTTACGTGATGCTCCAAATATGTTGGTATCCACTGGAACAATTAGAGGGAGATTAAAGTCCGGAGAAGAACTACGTGCCCTTTACTATCTAAGGAACATCGCATTGCCAGAAGACAGTGGGCTCAATATCATCGGTATTGGAATGAAGAAGATTGGAGCACTAATGAATCTCGATTCACTTTTGCATCATTCAGATAGTCGAGTTTTAGTATGGAGAAGACCAGGAGAACGAATCTTGAACGTCATATGGCACCACGTGTATACATGAAAATGCCTTGTTCGCCCATAGTGACCATGAAAGGCATAACATTATCTTCCAGGACTTCCGTTATATATCTGTGAATTGTTAGTGAGCCATTCTCTATGAAAACCAACTCTGTGCATGCTTCTGAGGTGACACCTGCCCAAACCATAACAGACCCACCACCAAATTTACGTGTTTCTTCAATACAAACGGAGGTGTATCTTTCTCGTCGACGTCTGTCTGGTCCATTGAGGCAAAAACGCGACTCATCTGAAAAGAGTACCTTGCTCCAGTGATCATCGTTCCATCCCAAATGATTTCGAGCAAAATCCAATCTTGCTATTCGATGCTGGCGGTTCAATGTTGGCCCTGTAGCCATCCTTCTGCAAGACAATTCAATAGCACGAAGCCTTCTTCTAACTGTCCATTCACTAACATTAACACCTCTAACCTCTTGAAGCTGATTTTGCAGCAAAACCGCAGAAGATGTTCTATTCCGCAAGTTTGACATCAACAAAAACCTATCATCTCTTTGACTCGTGACTCTTCTTCGCCCAGATCCGAGTCGTCTGGATATAACATCCTGATAGCACTGGTAAACATTTTGTACAGCACATATTCTCCTACCAACAATTCTGGCGGTTTCACGTTGTCCTCTACCATCTTGTATCAACGCTACAATTCTTGCTACAACAATAGGATTTAGAGGCATTTCGGCCTGGTAAATAAACACTAAAAACAGTAAATCGTCACTATCCGCAATAAACCATATAACGAATAGGTTTTAGAGAAAAAAATTAACACTTAAATGAAAAATAAGCAACGAAATATGAATGTTTAATTAGGACTAATTTTTCTTGTTTCACAAACGTTGCGAATACAGTAACAGAATGTGACAGACGTCAAATATAAAAGATAGTATCCATCCAACAGTATAACCTTCACCGCTTACTAGACCTATTATGGCTCCTTGATTAGTTTTAATTTTAAAATTATTTGCAATTTCTTAAGTTACTTTAAGTGACCTAAATTTTTTGCTTGGCAGTGTATTATCAAATCAATACATTACTTTTGACCAAGTTTTAGTTCGTATCAATTGAGCAACATGTATTGTTACGCTTAGCATATAAAAATATTTTAATCTATTTTTAAATATATTTCTTCTTTGAATATCTCGATTTAAAATTATATTTAACTTAAGACGTTTTTCTTGTATATTCGTGTCCAAAGATAAAGCATATCTTTTGTTATATCTTAACCTAGACCCTTAGTTTTCTACCTGACCCAACAACGTTACTGTGGAATTTCTTTCTATTTACATTTCATTAAATTGTTTTAATTGAATTACATACATCTTCTTTTATATGTTGTGTTTCATATCATTAGAAAGCTTATGTCCCAAGGGTTATTTTAATAATATTTATGCCATCGATAGAACACCTCTTCAGGTCCCGCTTCTTAATTAATTAGAATTCAAGATATCGACCCCTCTCTTCGACAGGTCATAAAACAGACCGTTTTCAAAACCAGTGTTCTTTCGATACAAAAAACTATCAGTCCGATCTTCTCGTTAGAACGCTCGAAAGTGCAACATCACCCGCCGTACTGGTCAAGTACCGGTGGCATGATCCACGTGCCCCTGCATCTTCCCGCAACTAAAAGGTAATCCTGTATTGTTCTATATATATTATTCTTTTAAGTGAATCCATATTAATTAAACTAATTAATTTCTTGTTCCTCCTGCCAAACATCGCTCTGCATATCTGTCCAGGTATACGACGCACCACGTGGCCGCCCATCGCCGCAAATCAAAGGTAACTCTGTATTGTTCGATACAGAGATTATTTTATATTAATCGTATTCAATTAACCCTTAATTTACTGCTCAATTAAACGTTCGTTTCGGAGTATTTTTGTGTTAATTTTCAGTTACTTAATTACCGCTCCTCGTGTTTATATTACTTTGTTTAATTACTTTTAAAGATACCAATTTCATTTCTTTCTTATGTAAATATAAATACAAACTTTAAGGACAACGCTTATGTGTTTTATTTATTTAGTAAGTAAGTTATATATATATATTAATTAACAATCATCACGCACGTGATGAAGAAACCTTTGAAACCAGCACCACTAATTATTTTATTTATCTTAGAATAATTTCATTATTATTTACACGGCACATCCACATCCCGATATCCAGAGCAAGCCCCCGTTTGTAATAGTATAGTAATACAAATGAAACAGACATGCAATATACATATCTGTAACTGTACACATGGACAATACACCTCGTATTTTCAACATTTACTTCTGCTTAAGACACGTGTTTCTGCCATCTATAGGCGTCATCAGTCAAGCTAGTGAAGCAATGTAATACAAATGATACAAATCTTTTTAAGAACAGATTTGTATCTGTATATACATTTACGCTGAAATCGCCTACAAGATATAGCAAATTTCGTCCTATAAGGTGGCACTATTTAATAAGTGAGATCTGACGGACGAAAGAGACTATGCCGAAAAAGGTGACCTTTCGCTTGATCAGATATGCTGGTACATAAACGAAAAAATACGTATAGGTGTAGTCCATTAACACGAGCCAGATGGCGGTAAATATACAAAAATGTTTAAGTATATCAATACGTTATGCACGTATTACGCATTTGTTACAAATTCGGCATAGTCTCTTTGGTTCCTCAGATGTCACTTATTAAATAGTGCTACCTTATAGGACGAAATTTGCTATATCTTGTAGGCAATTTCAGCGTAAATGTATATACAGATACAAATCTGTTCTTAAAAAGATTTGTATCATTTGTATTACATTGCTTCACTAGCTTGACTGATGACGCATATAGATGGCAGAAACACGTGTCTTAAGCAGAAGTAAATGTTGAAAATACGAGGTGTATTGTCCATGTGTACAGATACAGATATGTATATTGCATGTCTGTTTCATTTGTAACAAATGCGTAATACGTGAATAACGTATTGATATACTTAAACCTTTTTGTATAGTATAGTAATAGTCTAAATATGTCTTGTATACAAAATTTATTGGAATAACTATGTGCTTCATTTCACCTTTGATGTTAAAATAAATAACAGATAAGGAAAGTAGGGCAGCTCACAAAAGAAAATACACGTTTCAGTTATGTCATGAAACGGCAATAAATTATTTTCGGGATAAATTTCTTCGAAGTATTCCATTGATGTATGTCGAATAGCTTTCACGATTGTTACCTTTGCTTATTGCCTGTTACTAGGTCAAAATAATCCATTCGTCTGCTGACCAAAGAATATTCGTCAACTTTATTGTAAACGAAAATGTAAAACCCGTTAAAATATTGGTCAGACTTAGAAATGATTTGATATGATTTCCTATCCAAGGCACAGGTGTTTGCGTGGTATAAACCGTGTTGGTTATGATGTGTATACTACGAGGATGATTTAACGGGCGAATGACCTTTCAAAAGTTGGCAAAACTTTCGCCATATAATGAGTATACTGCTGACCTCAGCTATGTTTCCAAAGCCTATTGCTTAAATGTTAACTATTTGCTGTTTTTGTGTTTATATAAAAAGAAAGAAGAATTTCGTGTTGATTAAATATTGTTTCTTATGTGGAAAAAACAAATTAAACAAACTGGAGAAATGTTACATAAACATTATGACGAATCTGCTCCGTTCCATGGAATGATTTTTAAGTAGTTCACTGCTTTCAAAAGTGGTCATATGCCTCAGAGCAACAAGATGCTGAATGTTTGGGGTCATCATATTAGTCTACCCATTTTATATTTCGAATAAAATCCTTCTAAGTACAGTAAAAAAAAAATTAATACACTAATTTATTATTAACTTGAACTTTCTTCAATATTTAAAAATGTTGTCTTCTAAATGGCCTCTATCAACTTGAATACAATTTTTAATGCTGAATGCAAAATTGTCCATCACTCGGCTAAGCAGATCTCCATCTATTCCTGTGATTTCTTCTCGAATGCGATCTTTTAGTTCCTCAATTATTGCAGGACGACTTGCATAGACCTTTGTTTTCAAATACTCCCGTAGAAAAAAATCGGGTGCCGTTAAGTCAGGGAACCTAGGTGGCCAAGGCAAATTTTTAAATCGCAAAATTATACGGTCGTTAAAAAATTCAACACAAATAGATATACACATTAGGGTGGAGCGATTTTTTTTAATTTAGCAATAGCTTTGGAATACCCGTAAAAAGTTGCTCTATTATCTCCCAAATATACACAGAAAATTTCATTTCGCACATGATATATTTAGAGGTGCCCCCGACATTATTAAGTTTGGCAAAATTCATGAATTTAGTCGAAAAATCAAGAATATTTAATGAACGCTAAATTACACACTGAGTGTTGCGCAGTTAGTATAAGATAGAAAAATATAATCCGAAGCGAGCGTATTAAGGTGTTGAAGCACGTGGAGACGATTTCGCAACTCTCCTAAAACGTTATTCGAACGCTATAGTCAACTTGCGTGAGTACTATTTCACTTGTGATACCCTTTGAATTTTACGTCTGAGATCAAGAAATAAGACTCATGTAAGTAGTATTTTCAATTTCCTATTTAGGTTTCAGATATTATTGTAATACTTTAGCACATATTATATATCTTCATTACAGTAAAATGTCAAGTCAAAGCACGACAAATGATTACCTGTGCTGTGTTCGGATTACCAGAGAAGTTACCAGTATCTCAATTACCAACTTATAATGACGTTATGAAAAATTACCTATTCATTAAAAATGAATTAAAGCCCAATAAAACAGTAAAAGAGCCAACCGTTCATGACATATCCGAAATATTGGCTCAAGAAGTTTTATAAATTTGGCAAAAAGCTTCGCTGCCAACTGTTAGTGTTAAGAGAATTCTACAACTTATTCGTTCCTACCATGACAAATATAGAATCTTAATGAAACCTTATAAAGGTCGTCAAACAAACAAAAATTACGAAGAAAAGATCAATAGATTTATAACTGAGTCCCACAGATTATTTGATGTTTGCAGTTGCAAATGTAAACTTTTCTCAAATTGTAATTGTTTAAAAAGCAGTCGTGTTCCCAAGGAAGAGATAAATTTTTTACTCGATCAAAGAACAACAAGAAAAATGGTCATAGGCGGTGTAGATGTGGTTGAAACTATAAAAAATAAGAAAAAAGAAGAAAGAAAACAAAAAAGTTTATCGCGTAACAGAGAGATAACTGATTTTGAGAAACCGTGTTGTTCGCGTTCTTTACCTGAAGACTTGGCAATCGAAAGCGACAGTTCAAGCGATAGCGTAGCTTCTAGTCCTTATCTTGAAGCACCAAAAAAAACAGTTGATCCGCCACCAAAAAAAAGGAGATTAAATTTACCATCATTAGCTCTTGCCTGCGATCGTACTTGAGTTTCTGACAGAGCCGCTGCCATTATAGCTTCTTCTGTGTTAAAAGATGTTGGCATTATTTCACCAAAAGATCCAAGTGGTGTTATTGATCGTTCAAAGTTCCGCCGTGAAAGAACTAAAGTCAGAACAGCTTTACAGGATGCAGATCGCAAGAAAACCCTACGCGGTATGTATTTTGATAGGAAAATGGATAATTGATTAGTATTCGGAAAAAAAATTAATTTTACAGAAAAGGGTACTAGAAGACCATTATGTGATTTTATCAGAGCCAGGAAGCGACTATTTCGGGCATGTCACATGTGAGTTTGGAACTGCTAAATGTATTAAAGATACTATATTAACTCACTTGAAATCCAAATCTGTGAAACTCAATGAAATAGTTGTTGTTGGTTGCGATGGAACAGTATTAAACACAGGTTTTAAAGCTGGTATTATTCGTTTGATGGAAGAAGAACTGAATAAACCATTACAGTGGTTTATCTGCCAGTTGCATTCCAATGAATTACCACTGCGACATCTGTTGTTACATTTGGACGGAAAAACTACAGGGCCTAAATGCTTTTCAGGTGCCATTGGATATCAGTTACAAAAATGTGAAACAATGCCAATAGTCGAATTCAACGCCATTCCTACAATATTACCTCAAATTTCCAGGGGTGATTTGAGTACCGACCAAAAATATCTGTACGATATTATGATCGCTATCAGCACTGGCGTTTTTTCTTCAGATTTAGCTAACATTGAACCTGGATTTCTGAACCACTCTAGATGGCTTACAACAGCAAATCGAATTCTAAGATTATATGCTACTAAACCGGACCCCGAAGAAAAATTGGTGATATTAGCCACGTACGTGATGAGAGTTTATGGTCCGATGTGGTTTATAATAAAATGTAATCCCTCGTGTATAAACGGAGCTAAACACCAGTGGCAAACAATTAGTCTGAGTCGCTATTTGAACGCCGATATGAAGAAGGTCATTGACAAGGTAATCCAACGAAATGGATTTCTTGGTCACCCAGAAAATGTTCTTATTTCTATGCTTGGAGATGAAAGGGAAATCATACGAGATCTAGCATATCGACGAATTTTAAAAGCAAAAAGTGAGAAAGCTCCAGGACTTCGAACGTTTAAACTGCCTTCATTTAAGCCTGCCTTAATTTCGATGCTGAAGATTATACCGACATTATAACGTGGCGAGACTGTGAGATAACTGAGCCACCTCTGACTTTAAATTTATCTAATGACTACTTGAAAGCCATTGTCAAAGACGGTCTCGGCCCATGTCAAAAAATTAAAGATTTTCCATACCATACTCAAGCCGTTAAGCGCTGCATCAAAGTGGTGACAGAAGCTTCAAGTGCAGTTTTTTGGAAAAAATAAACGAGACGGTTTCATCAGGGCAAGGCTACTATCACGTCAACAAATGCCTACTTTTGATACAAAAAAACAATTTAATATATAATTATTGTATTTCTGAATAATTATCTAGTTTACCATTATTTCTTGTATCTCGCTTCTTTAAATCTGTATAAAAAATATAAGATATTGACCTAACAAATAAAATATATAGTTTGATCACAATATGAAAAATAGGTAATTTTTTTTTAAATTTTCAATTGTGTTGGGGCACCTCAAAACATCATTACAAATAGGTAATATTTCGTACGGTTAATTTACTCATTGAAATGCAACTTTATATCGCTATACCATTTTAAAAAACAAAAAAAAAATTTTATTCATACATTATCGCTCCACCCTAATACACATATAAGAGCCAAATACGCTTTGTGAATTTTTAAAGTAATCAATTAGCAAGGAAAATGCCGAAACTTTAGGGGAACTATCCATACTGAACCGCGAATAAAAGAGCGTGGATAACGAGAAATGTCAGTAAAAACAAAATCGCAAAGAAGCGAATTCGCAAATACAGGGGGCGTGAATAGCGGAGGTCCACTGTATTTTGTTTTTCTGATACATTTCGATAGATTGATTATAAGTCGACTGCTCGGAATATATCCAATTACTATCTTCAATTTGCAAGTCACTTCGAAAATAGGTCATTTCAATAAATGTATTTTGTTTGACAGTAAGAACTATTTTGAAAGAAAAAACATCTAATTGTTTTATTTATTTCCTTGTTCGCCGTTTACTTTGTCAAATTTTTGATAAATTTGAATTTAAAAATTAAGCATGTTAACATAAATTTGCAGAATTGTTGTCATTTTGATAAACAAAAGTTTCAATCATTTGTAGTCACCCGTTAAAATGAAAATGTATTTAACGAATTAAGTATAATTATATATCATTTAAATTAAGTAGAATGTATATGTTGTAATTTAGTAATGATTGCCAGCGTCGAATGTTAAACAGCTTTGTCGAATTCGTCAAAATTAAGTAAAACCTGTTTGGAAAACGTGCCGAGTTTTCTTATTCAGAAATAAAAGTTAATTATATTTGTTAAGCTAGGATTCCATTTCTATGAATATTAGTTTCAGATTTATTTGTTATGATCTCAGTAGCTTTTATTGTCACATTCGTGCTTTCAAGTGACTTTGCGAGAAAATAACAGATGTTGCAGAAAAATATCGTTTGTCATATATCTATTGGTGTTAATCAAAGTAGAAAACACTAAAAAGTTTTTGGTTTCTTTGCTTATAATACGAGGGCAATTCGTAAAGTAAGTTTCGTTTCTGCCTAGTGAACAGAGAAGCGGGGATATCGGCGTGATCACAGCGCTGTGGTGAAGTCTGCTTCAGTGTGAGCCTAATAGTGATCGTGAAAGATTCATTCGGACATTGTTTCGTACTTTTTTGATCGTTCAAAATGGCTGCTGCGCTTGAAAATTCTGCCGGGTATAAATTGCATGCTGTTGTCTGATTTCTGTGTGCAAAGAACATGAAGACTGCCAAGATTCATCGTGAACTTTGTTCTGCTTATGGTAAAAATATTATGAGCGACAATATGGTTAGAAGATGGGGCCGTCTCTTTCGCGAAGGACGAACTCGTTCTTAATGATGAAGAACGGAGTGGAAGACCAACTTGTGACGAACCAATTTGTGGATAATGTCAAAGAAATGCCGATCCCATTCTCTGTGTTTTATGGTCTTCGGTAAGAAGTTTTGGCGCCCATCGAGAACAAAATTTGTGGTAACCTAGATGTTCAGTAACAATCTCGTACAAAACTCTACGTGAAATTTGGGGGAAAAGCCACTCAGTTCTTTGATTGTGAATCGATAATTTCCAAATGAATTTAAGAAATTTCTCTTTTGTTTGTTTCGATGTACTCTATATTATTATATATATTATTTTCGTAACGATCTAAGGTTTTTTTTCGCGGTACTGACACTTATAGGATTTCTATTAGGAAACATTTCATTAAATAAATTCCAATAATTATTAATAAAGTCAACCGCTCCTATTTCGTCAGTTGCTTCATTCTAGATAAAAATTAAGTAGACACTTTCATTTTGTACAATTTATTATTTTCATACTTTTAGTTACCTTAATGTGAGATCTTTTTTGGAAAAAAAGGTTCTAGTTAGATACAAAGGTATTTTTAATAATATAAAATCTGGTGTGAAGAACACAAATACAGGTTCACTATTAATATTTTTTTTTGGTGAACGTGTCCGAACATATCCCTCCCCAGAGACACGGCTGCGCCATTTTTAGAAGGGCGTCGTTGGTTCGCATTGGTTATGTGGACGGGGCAAGGTACTTCGGTTGTCTGACAACAGGCAGCGCTGAATTTATTTCTGCACTCGGTCTGGATAATTTCTGTGATATGGGGATGAGGTTCTCGTTTGTGAATGTGTCTGAAGATATCCTTTCTCCAGCAGGGGCGTACCGATGAGCCTGTAGAAAGGCGAAATACGTATCTGCGTCTCTGGGGAGGGATACGTTCGGACACGTTCACAAAAAAAAAAAATTATTAGTGAACCTGTATTTGTGTTCTTCACACCAGATTTTTAATAATATTTTATATGATTAAAAATACCTTTGTATTATACAAAACTAGTGGGGGTTTTACCCACTCATGTATGTTTCAATTATTCTGTTCTAGTTAGAATTTAACAACCTAGAATTCTGACATAAAATTGAGCTACTGTCTAAATGTAAATGTCAGGTATATCATTCATAGCTAACTAGAACACATACGCTTGGTAAAAATTACAAATAATAGTAAATATTTCAAGAATGGAGATAAATAGAGATATAATTGTTTACATAAAAGCACTTTAAAATCTCAAGAGGATTTCAGCTATGTAAAAATATACAGGGTATTTCACTTAAAAAAACCAAATAGATTACAGTTTCCATAATAACATGAGCAACACAAAAAATACACAATTAAACATATAAAACCCATCACCATAAGTTTGTCTAAGTTAAATAATTCCAAAAAAGAACATTCAATGAGCTAATAAACCTGGAGATATTAGTACAAATATTCGTTCAACACAAGTTAACAAAAGTTTGTACTAATATTCTAATAAAGAATGATAAAAAATGTAATTAGTTAAAAATAGGACAATAAATTTGTCATGTTCTAATTTAGTTTGTAGTGGACTATAGAAGATATGGATGTTAATTATGAATTTTTGTGTTTAAATATTATAAAACTTAGGTTTTGTAGTCATGATGTTGATACACTACGAACTATATGCAAATTTATTTCAAAGATAAAATTTTTATCTACCTTTACATTATGCTGCCAAACTCGTTATGAAATGGGTAAAGATTGCTTGGAATTCCTCAATGTTAAACGAGAAATTACTAAAAACAAGTTCGTTCTTTTTTAATACTAACTTGTCATTATTTATGAATTCTTACTCAACTTGAACTTTGCACTGATAGCAATAAATCGCTGTGTTACAAATACAGCGATTTATTGATATACAAATATTATCATTAGCATATATATATATATATAAGTATGCTTATGTATGTATATATGCATATCTGTGAAGACCTATTTTTCCATATTCAATCTCTATAATTTTTAATATAAGGCAATTTAAAGTCTTTAATTATTATTAATGGATAGATAGGATTAATAAAGACAGATGTTCCCGACATTGATGGACAATTTTAATTGGTGTTACGTATGCATAAAATGTCATAAGTAACGCGCCTTATAAATGCACGTATGAGACAATATTAATAATTTACTGTCCTTTTTTCTCTGATTGCACCATTCCGAAATGCCAATATTTATTATTTATGACTTTTAATGATGTTGATTTTATACAAATTAGAAATCCCCCAGACATATTTCTTGTTAAATAATCAACTTTTATATCGTTGGAATAAAAATATAAATAATTTCTCGTGCCAAATTCTTTCTTTCTATCTTTCGGTGTAAGACTATTGATCTAATATCTGCGTTTTCCATACTTTTCTATTTCGGGTCATATTTCTTATGACTGTCCATCATATGTTTGGGTTTAGTGCGACTTGTTTTACCTCATCTTCCTACGTTTCACGTTTTTCTTCCTCTCTTCTTCTTTCCATAGGGTCTTGCTTCATATACGAGCGCAATTTGTAAAGTAAATTCCAATATATGAAGAGGTTTTTATTATACACAACTTAAAGCTACTACTTTAAGCTATTTTTCTACATAGTTGCCATTAAGATTGAGACATTCGCCATAGCGATGAACCAGCTTTAATTAACGCCCTCTTCATAGAACTCTGCCGCCTGTAAATTGGCGTTGACAAAAGAAAGGACGAGGGAGATCGCAGTGGAGCTGTTGCCCCGGAAAGAACACAAAACAAAGATCTCAATGTCGGCTAGTGAGGTTCAGTTTTTTAATAAAGCGGAGTTGCAGAAGGCATCAGAAAACATAAAGAATGGAAATGCACCAGGTGTAGATGGAATACCGCCGGAGGCAGTAAAAGAGGCGGTGAAAACCGCTCCTGACTGGATGCTCTCTGTGTTCAACGAACTCTTAAGGACGCAAAAAATTTCCGGCCGATTGGAAAGTGGCTGAACTAAGTCTCCTACCAAAAGGGAAGAAAGTTGTTGGGGATTGTCAGCGTATAGGCCAATATGCCTTATTAGCGCCCTGTGTAAATTATACGAAGTACTGATAAAGAACAGGCTTGAGAATGAAATAGAGGTAAAGGGGGGTATCGCCAGTTTGGTTTTAGAATGGGGCGATGGACAATACAGGGAATGGAGAAGGTGCTGGAGAAGAGGAATCGAACAAAAGGCAAGTGGTGTACCCTAGTCACAATCGATGTTAAGAATGCCTTCAACACGGCATCGTGGAGGTTTATAATCAACGAATTGCGGCTCAGAGGCGTTTCTCAATACCTGCTCAATCTGATATACAACTACCTTGAAGAGAGAAAAATCATAATAAACAAGGGAGAAGAGATGGAAGTCACTGCTGGCATCCCAGAAGGTTCAGTCCTGGCACCCTTGCTCTGGAATGTCCTCTATGACGGCGTGCTGAGGACAGATGTAACCGAGAAGGCTATGACGGTGGGTTATACAGATGATCTAGTACTGTTTGGAACAGCCGCAAATGAAAACAAACTACTTTACGGTGTTGGCGCATCAAAGTGTGGCTAGGACAGCATGATCGAGCTGGCAGCACAGAAGACCGAAGTTGTCGTTAAATTTATATAAAGGGTCTAAGAAGAAGACGGCATCTGCCATTTTCAATAGGTGAGACGGTAATTACCTCAGATAAAGCACTAAGATACCTTGGAGTGGTGATTGGAGAATATCTAAAGTAAGCTGCGAACAAGGCCGTAAACAAAGTTGAAATCCTGGCTAGGCTGATGTGAAACTTGGGCGGACCAATGACCAGAAAGAGAATGGAATTGTGTGGGGTGGTCCACTCAATTCTACTGTATGGCACACGGCACTGCAGAAAAGAAAGTATAGTGTGTTGCTCGAAAGTATCCAGAGGAGGACTTTGGTGAGAGTGTAATGGGGTATAGAACAGTGTGCCCAAGTAGTCGCGGGAGCAGTGCCCATAGAACTATTGGTTCGGCAGAGATGCATTCTGCACGAAAGCGAAAATGGTCAGCTAGCGTCGGTAAAGAGGATGACAAGAGCCAAGATTATCGAGGAATGGCAGAGGCTATGGGATGAGAATGCAATGATGGCACAGTAGACCAAAAGAATTATTCCCGACATCAAAAGCTGGTTAGAGTATCAACAACGAAATGTAGACCACCACATGACTTAGATCCTGACTGGGCATGGAAGATTCGGGATGTACGCTATGAAGATGCCGATACTGTGGTGAGTTAGATATAGCGGAACATACCTTCTTCAGGTATCCAAGGTGGGAGTATGTTATGCAGCAAACATATATAGCCCTAGGGAAAGAGCTGACGGTAGGGAACTTGATCCAAACAATGACGGACCAGAAAAAGATTGGAATAGAATCAAACAACTGTTGATTCATATAATGACGGAGAAGGAAAAAGAGGAACGGATGGATGTGGGTGAAGGAGACCAACAGCCGCCCAATCTAAATACGTGATGAGAAAATCTCCAGTGAAATCGAACTCCTAATCCCCCTAGTATTCGGAGGAAGGGAGAGGTAGATAGATAGAGAAGATTATTAGTAAAGACAGCCGTTCCGGGGTGTAAACGATGTTTAGAGGGCCCCTTGTCCAGTTAACTAACGCACTGGTTACGCCCTATAAAAAAACCTTTTACGATATTTCTGAGGAAGTCTCCACGTTGAACATAGTAACGTGTCGGAAAATTTGCCGATTCTATTCTCTTTCTTTTATAATTTTCGGTAAGAAGTTTTGGCACCCATCGTGAACAAAATTTTTGTTACCCTAAATGTTCAGTAACAACCTCGTGTAAAACTGTACGTGAAATTTGAGGGGAAAAGGCACTTAGTTCTGTGATTGTGAATCGCCGATTTTCACAAATTTTTTCTTCGACATAACACGTTCGTTCGTCAGAACACTTGGTCTTTAACTCCGTTCGTCATCATAGACATTAGTTCAACATTAGACATTAGAGTTCTTCTCGAATATACGGTATCCTGGAGACAGATATTACTTCCACTTCTATACTTCGAGTATATTTAGATAATATATTGAACTTACTGCAAATGAGAACTAATCAGTATGAAATCTCACTTTATATGTAAGCGTCGCCTAATGTGTTGCGCTAATTTCTACAATCCGACGAACTAAGGATACCGTGTGTTTGACAAGCTCCAATAAGGGCAAAATGCATTTACACGTTCCGGGATAGATGTAACTTTTCACGAATTTTTCATTATTCTAATAACCAGGAGAGTGGCGTCGCGACGTGTAGCGTTTCTGCTTACTGGTACAAACTTTGTGTCAAATTATAGAAATTAACGTATCACATTAGGCGACATTTGCATGTGAAGTCAGATTTAATACTCAGTAGTTCTCATTTGCAATAAGTTCAATATATTAACTACACTCAGGCACAAAAAAATGGGCTACCTATATTTTTTCTGTCTGTTTGTTATTTTGATTTTTAGTTTACACTTTTGATTTTTTATTGACAAAGAACTTCCTCCTGGACTATTTAAAAATATATTTATTCTAGTCTTAATAAACAATAACAAAAACAAAGAAAAATTATATGTATATTTAGCAAAATTTATGTTAACAACAATACATTTTAGAGACACAAAACGAAAATTAAAGCTTAAAAATAGACTTCAATACTTCGTCTTGCCCCCTCTACACCTAATTACTGCTTGCATACAATGTGGCATGCCATTAATGAGCTCACGAATTGCATTCTGTGGAATATTCTCCCATTCTTCTTGAAGAGCTACATGAAGCTCATTTATTGTGTTTGGTGCTATTGCACGAGATCTAACACGTCTACATAACATGTTCTATAGGATTTGCATCCGGAGAACATGCTGGCCAGTTGATTTTTCGAATGTCAACTTCTGCCAAGTATTCACTGATGCATCTCCCTGAATGTGGTTTCGCGTTATCCTGCATCAGGACAAAGTCATCACCAATAAATGCAGTGAATGGACCCCCGTGATACGCTGCTAAAACTTCATCAATATACCGTTGTGCCGTCTGTGAGTCCATATCTATATACACTAATTCTTTAGTGTCTTCCATTGATATGCCTGCCCACGCCATTACGGAACCTCTGTTATGTCTAAGGCTGGGGCTGAAAATACACTCTGCGAATCGTTCCTGCGAGTGGGGCTGAAAATACACTCTGCGAATCGTTCCTGCGAGTGTCTCCATACTCGTTTCCGTTCGTCTGGTGAATGGAGAGATAACCTGGACTCATCAGTAAACAGTAAATTACTCCACTGTTCAAGATTTCAGTTGATATGTTCCCGAGCAAATTGTAATATCGCTACCCATTGACGTGCAAGTAACTTAGGCCCAGTTGCTGACCTGAAACCTTTCAATCCAACTTCATGTAATCTTTGGCGTACTGCTCACTTACATTTTTACCACGAACCTCCACAAGTCAATTTTTTATCTGTACTGATCAAATGGCGATCCGTAGAGAATTAAGAAATAGGAATCTGTCGGCTTGAACGGTAGTTTCCAGTTTACTGCAACTACCTCGCCTTCGTGTGTTTGCATTAGTCTCCACAAGACGTTGTAGCATTCTTTGAATAGTAGAACGACTAACGTTGAGTAACCGAGTCATATACCGTTGGCTTCGACCATCTTCTACGAGAGTTACTGTTTTAGCACAATCTTCAGCCCTTAGAACCATAATTTACAACAATCTTTAGCACTTAGAACCATAATTAACAATTAACTAGTCCGTCACATTGACAACAAATTTCCTAACAACCGAAAAATCGGTAAACAATTGTAAAATATAGGCGCTCTAATTGAATGATTGGAACGTGGAATGTTTATTGTTCATTTAAAACGAGAATAAGCACCTAACATATTCTTCTGTCTATTTATAGTGTAGGGGGAAGTCCATTGTCGGAAAAAAAACAAAAGCGTGAACTAAAAGCCAAAATAAGCAAGCAACCGATTTAAAAAAAAATTATAGGTGGCCCTTTTTTTTACACCTGAGTGTACAAATAGAAGTGGAAGTCATGTCTGTCTCCAGGATACCCTGTATTAACAAACTTCAATAAGAACGAAATGCATGTGACTTTTCACGAATTTTTATTATTTATCTAATAATATAATATTTTGGAAGAAGAAAATAGCCCCGAAAATATTCATCAGAGGATGACTAACTTGTATAAGAAAGATGCGTCGTCATTTATTATACAGGGTAGCCCAAAATGACCGAAGGGGTTTTAATTTCTTATAACTTTTTTATTATAATTTTTTTTTTCTGTTTTCAGTATTTTGTAAAGAAGACTTGGGGAATTTAAAATGGAACAGTACACAATTGAACAACGTGCCAAAATCGTTGAACTTTATTTCTCAAATCAACGATCCATTGTTTTGACTCAGCGTGCATATCGTCGTTATTTTAATGTACGGGTTGAACCCTCAGAGTCAACAATAAACCGTCTGGTTGCAAATTTTCGAGAACAAGGGGCAGTAAGGAACCTTCCTGGTGCCGGCAGACGACGAACTGTGCACACGGATGACAATATTGAACGGGTACAGGAGAGTATTCGGGAAGATGGAGAAACATCAACCAGGAGACGTTCGACACAACTTGGCCTCTCAAGAGGGTCGCTGCAGAGAATTTTGCATACAATAAGAATGTTTCCATACAAAATTCAGCTTGTCCAATAATTGAAACCGACAGTTTATCAGCAACGACTTGATTATGCAATTTATTTTCGTCAAAAAGCAGAAGAAAATCATGATTTTATTCATAATTTAATTATGAGCGACGCAGCCCATTTCCAATTAAATGGGTTCGTTAATAGGCAAAACTGCAGCAATGGGCTACGGAAAATCCAAGAGTAGTTCAACAGCGAGAATTACACCCACTTAAGTGTACCGTTTGGTGCGGTGTTTCGTTGGAAAGGATAATTGGCCCATATTTTTTTGAAAATGAACACGGTGTCGCCGTTTCCATCACTGGTGTTAGATATCGGACAATGTTGGAAAATTTTTTAAGGCCAGCCGTGGAAAACCATCCGCAAGTATGGTTCCAACAGGATGGAGCCACAGCGCACACTGCGAGGGACACAATGGCTCTTTTACGCGACATCTTTGGTGAACGAATTATTTCCCGTACAAGCGATTTTAATTGGCCTCCGCGTTCACCGGATTTAACCGCTTCAGACTGTTTCCTTTGGGGTTATTTGAAAGGAAAAGTATATATTAATAAGCCTCGAACCATATAGCAATTAAAAAATAATATACGCGACGAAATCAACAACATGACACCTGAAGTTTTGCGAAAGGTTATGGAAAATGTTTTGGAAAGAGCACGAATATGCGAAGCTGGAAAGGGCCACCACTTGCGAGATATAATTTTTCATAATTAAATTAAAAATATTCTCCATTAATATACTGTATTTCAAATTTAAAAAAATTAATAATTATGTCTTAAATAAGAAGTTATAATGAACTCAAACCCCTTCGGTCATTTTGGGCCACCTGTAGTACCTTATCGGAGAATTTTGTAATAAACCAGTTAATATAATTCTTAGTATTAAAAGGAAGGTATTTGATGACTATAACAAAAAAGGTAGACATAAAATGAAATTTACTATAGTCTTTAAGTAACTTTCTTTTTTACAAATTTAATTGATTAACTCATAATTGTTTAATAATAGAATCTATGTACTATAATTAGCTATTCATTAAGAGCATGATCAACAAATTTCGAGAAACATCACGTTACTGTATTTTATTTCATTCAACAACCACAAACCGTAACGGAAGTACAAAGATAACTCCATCATAGTTTTACATTTATTTAACCGGATATATAAAGTATAAATAATAAGAACATATTCCTTCCAGGAATTCCTAAAGTTATAAAGAACAAAGAACACAAGATACGAAGCCTGGAGAAAATGAATAAATCATATAGCAAAACATGTTCAATCTGATTTCAAACAGAGTCGAATAAATTTCATTTTCACGATTCACGATTTGTGAATTAATGATTGGTTGATTCTTACAATAAATTCATTCAATCTATTGTTAATTTAATTTCAAGAACGGTTCTGTAAATATCTATATGTGCAAGCTACTTAAAAGTATAGCTTAGACTAAATGCTTTTAGAATTAATAAGCTTAAAACGAATACAATTTGAACGTATGGAAATCATGCACTGACAACTGTTTATACAAGTTTGTAAGAATTGTAATTTTGCCAATAATGCAGGACAAATAACTAATGCTAAGTTCTGACAGGTTTTACCGCGAGTAGCCATCAGTGGGGAAATTTCCTCAACTGTGGTGTTTTTTGAATTTACAATTTTATCAGTCGGGAAAGTAGAGGAAATGGGAAATAAGATCACAAAATGGGGATTTTTAATAGTATATTAAAAAACAAGTTTCATAAGGCACCATTTTGCCGCACGAGATCAGTTTAGAAAACGAGCCGCGATAAAGGCGAGTTTTCTAAATGAATGAAACGAGTTATTTATACTATTTTTTCTATTTTGCGTTTTTTACATTAATAAATTGCTTAAATTGTAATTATTTAATTTGAAAGTTCAGAGTTTAATTTTTATATAAAGCATGCAGTTGGTCACATTGATACTTGACATTTTCAAATTTAAATCTTGCTATCCGCGAAGTATATTATATTACATATTATTTACTAATTTTCGTTAACATTACTTGATACTTCATTTAAAAATATAAACATGAGTGACATAGAAACATATATATGTTGTTGTCATGTATACAACTTACGTTGTTTGTGTAAAATACGGACATATATCATATCTGTCAAATGTACATAAATTCTTAAAATCAAATGACAGCAATGACAATGATATTTATTTCTGTATTCGAACAACGCCAACATTGAAAAATGAAAAAAAGCGTATCGAAATGAAGCTCATTTCGATACTGTTTTGGGTTTCATAATGAGTTCATTTCGAACGCAAAATAGAAAATAGTATATTAAAAAACAAGTTTCATAAGGCACCATTTTGCCGCACGAGATCATTTTAGAAAACGAGCCGCGATAGCGGCGAGTTTTCTAAAGAGCGAGTGCGGCAAAAGGCCTTATGAAACGAGTTTTTTATACTATTTTTTCTATTTTGCATTTTTTACATTAATAAATTGGAATTATTTAATTTGGAAGTTCAGAGTTTAATTTTTATATAAAGCATTCAGTTGGTCACATTGATACTTGACATTGTCAAATTTAAATCTTGCTATCCGCGAAGTATATTATATTACATATTATTTATTAATATTCGTTAACATTACATGATATTTTATTTAAAAATATAAACATGAGTGACTTAGAAACTAATATATCTTGTTGTCAATTGTAAACAATATACGTTGTTTGTGTAGAGTACGAACATATATCATATCTGTCAAAAGTACTTAAATTCTTAAAATCAAATGACAGCAATGATATTTATTTCTGTATTCGAACAACGCCAACATTTAAAAATGAAAGAAAGCGTATCGAAATGAAGCTCATTTCATTTCATACTGTTTTGGGTTTCATAATGAGTTCATTTCGAACGCAAAATAGAAAATAGTATATTAAAAAACGAGTTTCATAAGGCACCATTTTGCCGCACGAGATCAGTTTAGAAAACGAGCCGCTTGCGGCGAGTTTTCTAAAGAGCGAGTGCGGCAAAAGGCCTTATGAAACGAGTTTTTTATACTATTTTTTCTATTTTGCGTTTTTTAAATTAATAAATTGCTTAAATTGGAATTATTTAATTTGAAAGTTCAGAGTTTAATTTTTATATAAAGCATGCAGTTGGTCACATTGATACTTGACATTTTCAAATTTAAATCTTGCTATCCGCGAAGTGTATTATATTACATATTATTTACTAAATTTCGTTAACATTACTTGATACTTCATTTCAAAATATAAACATGAGGGACATAGAAACATATATATGTTGTTGTCAATTGTATACAAAATACGTTGTTTGTGTAAAATACGGACATATATCATATATGTCAAATGTACATAAATTCTTAAAATCAAATGACAGCAATGCTATTTATTTATGTATTCGAATAACGCCAACATTGAAAAATGAAAAAAAGCGTATCGAAATGGAGCTCATTTCGATACTGTTTTGGGTTTCATAATGAGTTCATTTCGAACGCAAAATAGAAAAAATATTTTTAGAAATTTCGTAGATATAGAAAAATAGATTAAGATAGATTATTCCTTTAAAGAAATATTTGTACTGGATATTTAAGACTGTAGTATAGTTTATTAGTAACCATAATAATTAAATCGTAGTGATTAGCTTTCCATTAATATTGTGGTAAAATCGCGAATCTATTTTATACAAATAGTTTGATAAATTGGTAGGAAATAATTATTTTATTTCATTCTGCAGATCCCACATTTTCTACGCTTTATTATTTTTTCGTGCAGTTTGTCGAAAACGAAATGTCTCTTTTTCTTCACACCAATGCTAGTTTCTAAGGCTAAGTAGCTATCTTTTAATTTTATCTGTATTGCACGATGGCGATATTTTCTTCACGTTAGTAATATAATTGAATTGATTCGGCTTTTACTTGTTGAAGATCCATAATTTAAAATAGAAATAAAACTAATTGTTAAAATGGTCTTTCTTTGAAAACTGCGGTTAAGTAAAAACTCAAAAAAGGTATAAAACCCGTTACTACAATTAATAATCGTACCATAAATACGTGTTTCGTCAACTAAGTTGTCATCATCAGTAGGTAAAACCACTAATCAAAGTGTTGCACATGAGCATTCTGTGTGTTAGCTTTACTGAGCCCCATGTGCGACACTTTGATTAGTGGTTTTACCTACTGATTATGATAACTTAGTTGTCGAAATACGTATTTAGAATACGATTCTTAATTGTGGTAAGGGCTTTTACACCTTTTTTAAATGGTTAAAATCTTCACTTTTTCAATACGTAATCGGGCTTTTACACCTTTTTTAAATGGTTAAAATCTTCACTTTTTCAATACGTAATCGTAAAACGACAACTGTTTCGCCAGCACAGTGGATTGATTAGGTACTTACAGCTGAAGAGCACGTTACAAACTAAATTACGTTTTATTCCTATTTCATATATATATATATATATATATATATATATATATATATATATAGTAAACCTAATCAGTAGGCGATTAAAGGTCTGTATATTACTTCAAAATATATGTATTTAAAAAACTCTACATGTTTCGGCTGTATACGCCTTTTTCAAGAGAATACAAAATATGAATGACAGGATATAAATGTCAAATGACTTGACATTTATATCCTGTCATTCATATTTTGTATTCTCTTGAAAAAGGCGTATACAGCCGAAACATGTAGAGTTTTTTAAATACATATATTTTGAAGTAATATACAGACCTTTAATCGCCTACTGATTAGGTTTACCATATCATACCAAGGTCACGAAGTTATTATATATATATATATATATATATATATATATACCAGGTGATTCAGTTTGGTATTCGCCCACCTGTAACTTTTTTACCTTTAGAAAAAAGTATAATAAACCAAATATATTTTCGTAAATTCGATGGTAAAACCTATCGGATAGGATGATCAATTTATCTTTACGATGATATCTGTCAAAAAAGTGACTGTCAACTTTTTTTTTTCAAATGACACCCTGTATATTTTTTTACAACATTTAATAGGTATTTTATTTCTAATTCCAAATATGTATCACACTCTTTACTTTTGGATAGAGTAACAGAAATAATCACTAAAATCGTGGAGATATAGTAAGTTCTAGGAAAAAAATATTTACCCATGAAAATAATTTCAATTCACTTTTAACTGTCAACAACAAATATCACGGCGCGTCACTTAGTTGTAATTTCTTTAAAAAATGGCTGTGAAGAACTTAGATATGATTTTAATCTATGGGGAATGCCAAAAAAATAGTAAGGTCGCTAGACGAATATACCAACAACGGTATCCAGAGAGATCATTGCCATCTGACAAATTTTTTGCAAAACTAGCAAGAAATTTGGGTGCATTTGGGAGTTTCAAGAAGAAGAGAAGTGCTTTTAGACCAAGGACTACAAGAAATGAAGACAATGCAATTGCAGTTTTAGCTCGAGTAAGTGTTGATCCCCACATATCCATTATGCAAATAGCCGATGAAACTGATATTTCTTTTTCGTCAATTCAACGGATTTTGAAAGATAATAAACTGCATCCATTTAAAATTCACGTACATCAAGCTTTGCTTCCTCGAGATTACGACGAACGGGTAAACTTTATAACCTGGCTGAACTATGCCCACGAAGTTGGGATTTTACATCTTATCATGTGGTCAGACGAATCTCGATTTCATAACAATGGAAAAGTGAATCGCCACAATTGCCACTATTGGTCAGAACATAATCCTTACTGGCTTCGAGAAACCAATTTTCAAAATGTTTAGGGAATAAATGTGTGGTGTGGCATCCTTAATGGAAAAATTATTGGACTAAAATTTTATGAAGGCCCACTCACGGCAGAAAGGTATCTACAATTTTTAAGGGAGGAATTATACGAATATATGGACGATGTTCCGTTGCAAATACGGTCAAATCTGATATTACAACAAGACGGCGCACCAGCTCATGGCGGTAGAATTGTCACCAATTATTTAAATGAAGTTTATACTAACAATTGTTTTCATCGTCATCTACTTGTTACGCATCTGAATAAACTTTTATTATTTTTGTGATTGTTTTTTATTATTTTATCAGAGTGATACATATTTGGAATTAGAAATAAAATACCTATTAAATGGTGCAAAAAAATATACAGGGTGTCATTTGAAAAAAAAAAGTTGACAGTCACTTTCTTGACAGATGTCATTGCAAAGATAAATTGTTGATCCCATCCAATAGGTTTTGCCATCGGATTTACGAATATATATGGTTTATTATACTTTTTTTTAAGGTAAAAAAGTTATTGGTGGGCGAAAACCAAACTGAATCACCTGGTATATTAATTGAATGGGTAAGCGGTATGTCAATAAAAAAAAACTATTTACTTCACTTTATATTTCATAACCATTCTTTTCTTCTTCAGGAGTTCAATTACAGAGTTAAAATTTAGCATGGACGCCACTAAACATGTTAAAATCAATTGTCTACATTAAAACATTAATCAACCCTATGTTGGTTTCACGTCAACGGCTTTAAAAAAAAAGGTTAAAAAAAGGTTGACGTGAAACCAACATATGGTTGATTTAATGTTTTAATGTAGACAATTGATTTTAACACTGTAATTGAACTCCTGAAGAAGTAATGAATGGTTATGAAATATAGAGTGAAATAAATGAGTTTTTTTTTTATTTGACATACCGCTTACCCGTTCAATTAATATTTATTAATATAGTACGGTCGTAATACTTACAAGTCTATATATATATATATATATATATATATATATATAATTTGTAGACATCAATGTTTGCATCCCCACTTACTTTGCAATTACATACATACTAATTTGATATTTGTAAATATTTCATATAAAAAGCTGAAAAACTCCAATAATTTATCAATTGTTATATTTAATAAACGGCTAAGAAATTATTTAAACACTCATATAGCTATGGAGTAGTAATTAGCAATTTCAAACATTCAAAACTGACATCAGCCTTCAAAACTGACTTCTGCTTTCAACTTGAAATCTACATTCAATAACTGACATCTGATTCATTAACACTGTTACTTTATAATGCATTTCTAAATAGGTTGAACTAAGGTCTATCGTGGCTTAAGTGGTAAAAGCTTGTTTTTCTGTTTTTCTGTTGACGTTAATTCTGGCTTTATTTATTGTTATTGATGAATAGCCGTTCGTGATGAGGGCGTTTCTTATGTTCCTTCTTTCTGCGTGTATGTGTTCCTTGTCTGTTAGTCTCTCAGATCGCAAAACTAGTGTTTTTACAACGGAATTTAGTTGTGCCGGGTGATGGTGTGATTGTGCTTTTAAATATATTTTATATCAAGAGGTAGTGCTAGGCGCATATTAGACGATCTCCAGCTCTAACCAGCGACAGACCGACTAGCTCCTGAAGATGACGAGTCCGATCTCGTTGAAACGTAGAGTAAATAGTCCTTTTCAGGACAAAACTCACACGCGGCCAAGAACCCGAGAAACTACACCTTCATCATACGTCCGCGAGAACATCAAGGGTAACATATATATATATATATATATATATATATATATATATATATATATATATATAGTAAACCTAATCAGTAGGCGATTAAAGGTCTGTATATTACTTCAAAATATATGTAATTAAAAAACTTTACATGTTTCGGCAGTTCGCCTTTATCAAGAGAATACAAAATATAAATGACAGGATATAAATTGATTTATAGGCAAATGTATGGAACCATGTAAATATCTGTTAAATTAAAAAATATATTGTAATAAAATGTTAGACATGAAAATTAGGGATGAATAGCCATCATTTGAACTATTTTTTAAATGTATAGAGTGCTTAAAAAGACGTACGTAACGTATAAAAGTTTTAGATTTTTAAATTAAATTTTTTTTTAATTTTCAGATTCTCCTGATAACATGGTTTTAACAAACTATAACACTTGTGGTCTAAAGTATTTGTTATTCATTAATCGGTAAGAAAAGGAAAATAAACTGGTCATAAAAACAAAGTTAAACCTACCTACTTCCTGGCAGTAAACCAATCTATCTGTAAATTCTCTTGTAACCCTCGCTATGATGCCTGGTGAAATGCTTCGTATCTCTTCATTAATTCTTTGTGCTAAACTTACACATTTCTAGGTTGGATAAGATACACTCTCTGTTTTAGTTCCACAAGAAATAATCTAGTGGATTGAAATTTGGAGAACGTGCGGGCTTTTCAGTTTCGCCTCTCCTTCTAGTCCATTTGTAGGCAAAAATTCGATCTAATCGATCTCGAACGATAACTAAATAGTGAGAAGATGCCGCATCCTGTTGAAACCAAATGTTTTGTGGAACTTAGCCATTTTCCTCCTATGCAGGAATTATCTGGTTATTTAAAACTTCTAAATATCTTTGATCATTTAAAGTTTCTTTTATAAAAGAAGGTCCTATTATCCTGTTTCTACAAATACCAGCCCAAACGTGGTGTTGCGTATGCGTCTCCTGTATCCACTGAGAATTACTCTGCGCCCAATGTCGAGAGTTATGTCTATGGGTAGTACCGTTCAAATAAAAAGTCTCGTGCGACAATATTATATTATTTACAAAATTGTTATCACTATTACAAATGTTCACAAAACTCTCGCCTTCTGTCGAAATCATCATCAAAGAATTCATGAACGAGGTGAATTTTATATATATATATATGCCGGTTTAGAACGTTTTTCTTCGTTGTCCGACACCTAACTTCCATCCTCTTCTATCGTCACACTCCTCTGGTGTGAGGTTTCTTTCACTCATGGATCTTTGTATGCTCTTCTGCCATTCCAGTTTCGGTCTTCCCCGTTTCCTTCTCCCTCTTGGGTGCCAGTGCATTATTGTTTTGGGCCACCTGTTATTTTGCATTCGTTCTACGTGTCCGTACCAAGTAAGTTGTTTCTTTTCGATGTCTTGAACTATCGTGCCTTCTATTCCCATTTGTTGCTTTATATAGTCATTCCTTATTCTCTCTCTTCGTGAAATTCGCAAGGATCTTCTAATGGCATCCATTTCAACCGCCTCAACCTTCTTCCTTTGTCTATCTGCAATCCTCCAAGTTTCTGCTCCATATAGAAGGCTGCTCTTTACCATAGTCTCGTATATATTAAATTTTCTCTTCTTTGTTATTTCCTTGCTCAATAGAATTCCATTCAGGCATCCGATCACTTTTTTTGCTTTGACTATACGTTTTTCGATCTCTCTCACATCTGTTCCGGTGTTGTCGAAAGTTATGCCCAGATATTCATATGAATTTTATAAGGATGGTATTTCATTTTAAGAATAGTTTCTGCTGAACAACAACTAATACCATGCCCTTGTGTAAATAAATGGGGATTTTCCTCTACAGATATTGCAACAGAACGTGAAATTAGCTGCCAATTGGGATGTATAGTAATTAAACAGGTTACATACTTCTTGATGAGTTTTTGTCCTATCACCAAAACCGATCATCAATAATATTATATATAAAAGTAGCCTTTCTGTTGATAGATAAAATTTTACTCAGAAAAGTTGTTCAGAATGAGAAATTATAACCCTGAATAAAATTGCAGGAAGATCTACCTACATTAAACCGTCATTAAAGATTAAACAAGCAAAAATTATTTATTAAACATTTTCTTTCTATGTAATTATTACGTTTTGTACATTAAATTTGTAGTAAATACTATTGGCTTAGTTCAATCTTCTACAAAGAAAATGTTTAATAAATATTTTTTTTAATACGATTTAATTAAAGTAGGTACTTAGTAGTCCAGAAATTTTGTTTAGGGCCATAACTTATGTTTCTGAACAACTTTTTCTAGTACCATCAACATCATTTTGCCGTACCATCAACAGAAAGAGTACATTACTACTTAAAGATTCTCAAGCAGGTCTTAATTACAAAATCTTAAAATAAAATTCAAAAATTTTTAATCCATCGCACCTGTTGTAACAACAATCCTGGAACAGACTGTACAAGAAAATATATAAATTTTAAATTTTTATGTATTTTAAACTAGAAGATATATAAAAACTGCCTATTTAATTATAATTATTAGTTCATCTTACTTCAACATATCTTAGAATCAATTTTCCAAACCAAAATTCCAAATTTATAAATATCAGTATGGGAAAATTGATTTTAAGGTGTGTTAAACTAGTCTGAAATAATAATAACAAGTATTTGCATGTGGTTTTAGCTAGTGCTGTGCCGAAAACAAAACAGGCTACAATAATAGAATTCACCGCAAGGTAAATTTTCTGTATTCACTACACCAACTATCTCCGTTTGAATAATTAATGATTTCATTCTAATCACTTGGGTATTGTTAATATTCGCATCATATTTGTTATTTAAAGATGTTGAAGTTGCTTTGATACAATATTTTTTGTTAGAAATACAGAATAATAGAAACAATTTGAAACATATTTGTGTGGGTAAACCCTCATTATTAGTATGAAACAATAGTATATTGTATGTCAAATGCGTAAAGTAGATTTTTTTACACAAACGTGGAGTTTGCGAAACGAGCGAAGCGAATGGAGCAACTATGCGAGGGTAAAAAAAATTTCACACAAGTCTTGCAAACTATACTTTTTCTACGACCATACGATTAAAAATAAATATTAATAAACGAAAAACCGATTAAATTAAATTATGAATTTTCTTTATAATAATAATAATTATTAACAGAAATCGTTCAATTTGTTGCCTCACCTGAAGATTTTTTCACAACGTTAATATTTGAATTTTGAATTGACAAAATTCTGTCTGAAATGTCATTCTTTTTATTTGCTGAGTTTTGTATACATCCCTCAGCTACAGATGAACTCTTCCAGCCCTCGCTCTGTTTTAGTATTAGTAAATGTGCCCGAGTTTCAACTGCAAGGGACCCCTTTTATATTTTTACAATAGACCACTAGATGGTAATTTTGACATATGTAATCACTATATTCTTAAAGTTTGACATTTGTCAATGAGAAATCCGCGATAGCTTAGAAATTGAGTCAGTAGTTTGTTGACAGTGACAGTTTTAAGACAGTGACTTTGTAAAATAATGGAGATTACTCGTAAAGGCTTTCGTTGGATGATTTTTTACGATTATAAAAAAGGCCCAACTCCACAATAATGCATTATATCGCTTCGGTTAACTTTTGGTAATGAAGCACCATCAGAGAAGACAGTTTACGATTGGTTTGCACAATTTCGTCATGGTCGTGCCTCAGTGAGTTACGAATCACGTAAAGGTCGACCAAAAACTGTTGTGATTCCAAAAAATGATAGAACACGATTGACATGTGACTTACAATGAGGTAGAGGCATCTCTTGGCATATCGCAGACTGCAATTTATTGATTTTACATGAACATTTATTTCTAAAAAAATATGTTACACATGGATTCCACATAACTTGACCGAAGCACAGAAAGCAGCTCGTGTCAATTGGTGTAAAGAGACGCGCAATAAATTTGACGTAGAAACCGCAAAATCCGTATACAACATCGTCACAGGTGACGAAACATAGATATATGCGCACGAGCCGGAAACCAAGTAACAATCTACTGTATGGGTGTTCCAAGAGAAACGGTGCCCCACAAAAGTTGTTCGTGCAAGGAGCACCAAGAAAATGATCGCTTGTTTCTTCAGCTGTACAGGACACATCGCAAACAATTCCTTTAGAGGATTGAAAAACTGTTAACGCTAAATGATATACAGTAATTTGTTTGTCAAAAGTTTGTCAACGAAATCAGGAAGAACAACCGAAAACGTTGCATTATTCTTCATCACGACAATGCAAGTTCCCATACAGCACGTCTAACATTTGACTATTTCAAGGAGAAAAATGTTGAAATAATGCTTGGTTTCCGGCTCATACGCATATATCCATGTTTCGTCACCTATGACGATGTTATATACGGATTTTGCGGTTCCTACGTCGACTTCTTTGCGCGTCTCTTCATACCAATTGACACGAGGTGCTTTCTGTGCTTCGGTCAAGTTATGTGGAATCCATCTGGAACATATTTTTTTTACAAATAAATGTTCATGTAAAATCGAATATGCGATATGCCAAGAGATACCTCTACCTCACTGTAAATCACATGTCGATCGTGTTCTATCATTTTCCGCACAGCATCGATGTGTTTTGGAATCACAACAGTTTTTTGTGAACTTTTACGTGATTCATCACTCACTGAGGTATGATCATGACGAAATTCTGCAAACCAATTGTAAAGTATCTTCTCTGATGGTGCTTCATTACCAAAAGTTGACCGAAGCGATATAATGCATTCTTGTGGAGTTAGGCCTTTTTTATAATCGTAAAAAATCATCCAACGAAAACCTTCACTAGTAATCTCCATTCTTTCACAAACTCACTGTCTTAAAACTGTCACTGTCAACAAGCTACTGACTCAATTTCTAAGGTGTCGCTGATTTCTCATTGACAAATGTCAAACTTTAAGAATGTAGTGATTACATACATCTAGTGGTCGATTATAAAAATATAAAAGTGTCCCTCGTATGTGGTGGAGTAGACGATCTTTCTGTATCCCATTGCATTATTATCGCAAATTATACAAAAAGGCGAGATTGTCTAAGTTTAACACATTGACAAATTTTTAATGATGCGAAACGTCATCACATCATTAAAAATTTGTTACTAAAGTACAGATATCTGTGAATTTGGTTCCTACACCAGTGCAAGAAACATAGTGTCACACCTAAATACATAAAACTCAAGACCAAAAACAATAGTAAAGCAGCACTTAAAGCAATCGAGATAGGGGAAAGAACATGGATAAAGGAAGAATTGAAAAATATTCAACAAACGAGACACGTTGTCAATATATCTTAAGGTATTACATTCACAGTTAACTTTTAAACGTTATAATTTAGAGTTTGATCTTTTGTATAATGCGATCCATGATAAAATTAATCTTATAATTCACAAAAAATACTTAATTCAAAATAGTAAACTAGATAAACTTATTTCCTGTAAAAAGCATAGCACAATGCCGATTCCTTTAGTTAACATAAATCAAAATATTCATTTTTATGAACAATTTAAAAACCTTACAGATGTAGAAATCAAAACCGACGAAATTAATCTTTTATCTAAAGGTTTCAAATATAACTTAACCCCTAACATTAATAATAAACACTTAGAAATCTTAGCAGTAGAAACAGATTTAGCCTTAAATAAGCAAAAGGATAACCAGGGAAATAAATATGCAGCTAAACATATTCTAGAAAATTACCGTACTACTAAGCATTTTAATATTGAAAATAAAATAATTAAATATTAAACAGAAAGCGACTAATAACAATATTATATTTACAAAAACTGATTAAGGAAATACAGTTATAGCAATTCCGGAATCAAACTACATACATAAAGTTCATGAATTCCTCGATAATAATTCATTCATAAAACTTAAATCTGATCCTACTAACGAAATTCAAAAACAGATTAAACAAACTCTAGAAAAATCAGGTTCTCTTTTTAATAACACTCAAAAACGTATATTAACCACTATGAATCCCCTACCTCCCAAATTATACGGTTTAATTAAACTACATAAAGACAATACACCTATATAACTAGTAGTATCGTACGTAAAAGTACCTTGTAGAAATGTGTCCAAACACTTAATAGATTTAATTCTTACACACACTAAATTCAAATCTAAGTTCTCCGTTAAAAATTCCCAGGAATTAATTAACAACATTTCAAACTTGCAATTACCAAACAAATGTAAACTCATTTCTTTTGATGTCTCGAATTTGTTCACTAGTATCCCACCCCAGGAGGTAATAGGTTTAATTACTTTACAACTAGAACGTAGAAACACGAACATTGTCACAAAGACCGAAATTTTACAGCTCTTAGAAACGTGTTGGAACAAAATTATTTTCAATTTAAAAAGAAATTTTATAAACAAACAAGAGGGTCTAGCAATGGGAAACCCACTAAGCCCCTTATTAGCGGAAATTTTCATGAATAATTTAGAAACTATAATTAGTACACATCCCTTGTTTGGTAATTGTGTATATTGGTTTATTGGTTAGGTATGTTGATGACATATTAATTTGCTTTAACGGTTCAGATAGACAATTAAAAACTTTACATAATTATATCAACACTATTCACCCCATAATAAATTTTACTATAGAAACAGAAATAAATAAAAGCATTAATTTTCTAGATTTAACCATATCATACAAAACTAATAAACACGAGTTCGCTATATACCATAAACCAACACATACAGATACCACAATACACGTAAATTCTTTTCATCCTATAACACACAAATTATCAGCATACCAATCAATGGTATATAGATTAATTCATGAACCTATGAGTAAAAGTAATTTCGACCTTGAACTTAATAGAATATACACAATAGCATTAAACAATGGTTACTCTATAAATATTGTCAATAACATCCTTAATAGCCAACAAAAATCTAAAACCCTTTCCTTAGTTTATCCAAAATTAAAATACAAGATAATTAATTCCTATAATTCAATCACTTACTTAGGAAAAATTTCGGACAAAATTGGTACTTTCATTAAAAAACCAATAACGAACATATATCATTTAAAACAGACAATACTATACAGAACATTATTCAAAACAACAAAGATAAAATAGACAAAGAATCAAACTCTGGTGTATATAAGTTAACATGCGAAGATTGTAATAAGGTATACATAGGACAAACGGGGAGGACATTCAAAATAAGGATGAAAGAACACGAGAGAAGCCATAAAGAAAAGAAAACAGATTCAACTTTCGCAAGTCATTGTATAGATATCAATCACAGATTTAATATAGATTTCAAAATTTTACACATTCAAGAAAAAAGTAAAAAACTTAACCTGTTAGAAAACTTAGATTTAAACAACTCCCCTTTATTAAATTTAAGATTGTAAAAAATTTTCCACCACCATTTCCCCAATAATTTTCAAATAAATATTCATACTTGTATTGTACATATTCAGTATTTCATCCACCTGATGAAGCCATTGTATGGCGAAACAATATTGTAGTGGTATTTACAATAAAAGAATTTTTGAAACTAGAAGTTTAATTACTTATTTCTTAGCGTTATGAAATTTTCACCCGTGTCAAAAAGTGTATTAGCTTTTGTGAAATAAATCCCATAAGTATAACATTGTACTTCACGCACCGGTTTTAGAAAACCTGACGCAGTTCTATCAATGTGTTAAAATCGGGAGTAGAAAAACATTTTTAATAACACCTAAGATATTATTAAAAATCACCTGTGCAGAACACAATAGAAGTACACATTTGTGTGAGAATTGCTATTCAGACATGCAGTCTCGTGATTAAGCTTGCTCTAGACTTGTCAGTGTATAATGCTGATAGACAAAATGTCTTGTTTAATAAACAAAAATATTTTCTTTTACAGTATTATTTTGGTAACCACTGAAACTCGCAGATAAATCAAAGGAGTAATTGAAGTGAAACAGTATGCGCGGAAATATTATTATAATTAGGAATCAACAAATACAAATTACTTGTTATCATTACTCCGCAAATCAAATTCACTGATTACGAACTGTATAATAACTTACCATATTGCATAAAATACATTACCACAACTTAAGGATGATCTCAACCGCTTCTTAGAATATAAATCGTTTAATATATCAAATAAATATTCGATGTGTAAAAATAACAAAGTATATACAGTACGCGCCAAAATATACAGTACTGGTGCAATACGTACATTACTTATACATTTTTATTTCTGTAGTCTACATGTTAAAAATGTGGCAATTACGCTGTAGACACTGTTCATAATGGTCACGCAGATTTTCAAACATATTCACGAACACAGGTTGCTACAGATTCCTGAAAAACGAAATGACCTTCTCACGTAATGCATGCACAGTTCTGGGTGGGTCTGTACAGCTGAACATTTTCTCATTTAACATTCCCCATAGATAGGCGGGATATGATTCGTCCTTGAAAAATTTTCTGCAGTTTTGAGATAGACTGATGAGCGGTGTGACTCGTCGCCCCGTCCTATTGAAACCACTTTTTCATCTGGATAATTCTGCCATGACAAAACCTTCTGATATCCCGAATAAATGGCCCGAGCACCAAGTTCCTATAACGTTCCTGGGAAATAGTAAGAGATATATTATCATCTTCAATGAAATACGGACTAAGCACACCGTGTGCTGACAGTGCACAGCATAACGTCATACGCTCATTATGTAGCTGTTTCTAGATGATAACGTCCACAATACCCAACCCTAGCATGCATATCTTGGTTTGTCAATCGTTGTCCAACCTGAATTCGGTACGGAAATCCACCTACGTCTTTAAACAATCGCCGAAGCGACGTATTGCTGATATTCAATTTCAAGGACGTTCGTGGAAGACTTCTCTCATGTGACTCTAAAACCTGATTGATGACACGTCCAGCATTCTCATTTGGTGTCACAGTTACTGGTTTACGAGACCTTCTCTTCCCTTGGCGCAATACACTGCCAGTATGTCGAAATTTCTTAACAATATTTCATAACTCCGTTGCTTGGTGCCGCTTTATGAAATTGTTCGTGGTGTTGTTCAGCTGCTAACGTCAAACTAGGACCACCCTGATAGCCGTTTCCGTACGAGCGAAAATAATGCTTCACAATAAACAGTTTTTCCTCCGTCGTGAGAACCATTTTCAACTCTGACCTAACAATACAATGTTCTTTGCGCTTCTACGAGTACGAACACATAACGCTGATACAATAATACGTCGATAAGCAGCCGTGCGTGAAATTCAGTTCTGTATATGTTGGCGAATACAGTAGAATCTCACAAATTAGAACCACTTTGTGCACCGGGCAGTTCGAATTTCTGAAAAGTTCGAATTTCTGGACATTTTTTGTTTACAGAAAATGATAAAATTATAATATGTAAAACTAGTTATGTAAGCTTTATTTTAACACAAAACAGTTTTTATTTATTAACATTTAATTAATTGAACATATTAAATTCATAGAAAAACTTTAAAAAGTTTTTTAATTATTAGGTATTTAATTGGTTTTTAACATAAAATCAGTAATACTTGTTTGTTTTTTTGATTTATTTAAACTGGATACAACGATATCGTTACGGACGTCCAAAAGGTTAGACATGTGTTTACTGGAAAATATATCACTGGGTTTGCACCATTTTTTAACATTATTGATGCCTTCAAGGACTTTTAAATGAGGAATAGCTGGCGTTATGTCGATAATATCAACGTCGCTGCTATCTGAAGCCTCCTCATCGCTATTCTCTGCATCAGATCCGTCAGTAAACACATCTTCATTCCATTCCTCGATTTCATTTACATTTACGGAATTGTTTGGCATAATTTCATTCAAAAGATCAAGATTTATTTGAAGAACTTCATTGCAATCCTGATTTCGTTGAGCCAATTGTGCTAGTGGCAAATCACCATCGCTGTCGTAATCGCCTGAGTCCCAATTTAATAATTTGGACCAAGAATTTTTTAACACTGTCTGTTGTACCTCATTCCATGCGTGTTTCAACAATATTATTGCATCTCGGATTGAATGCCGTTTCAAAAGCTTATCAATATCACCACCATCACCAATTAATTGAGATAGCAACTTACTTCTGTAAATAAGTTTTGTCATTTTAATAGGATTTTGATCCATTGGCTGCACAGCTGCTGTTACATTTGGCGGCAAGAAATATGCAATTATATTACCATCCTCACTTTGAAGTTTATCAATTGGTGCATGAGCGGAACAGTTATCTACAAGCAGAAGAGCTTTTGGGGCCAAATTATTATCTTCAGATAATCGGATGACCTGTAGAACAAAAAAAAAATTAAAAAATATGGAACTTAAAATATGCATTGGTTAAACATACTTCTTTGATAAATATCTTGTGAAACCAATCATGAAAAATCCGGGAAGTCATCCACGCATTTTTCGAAAAGTCATAATGAAGTGGGTTATCAAATCCTCTGAAGCTTCTTGGCTTTTTAGCTTTTCCAATAACCAATGGTTTTAATTTGTGTGAGCCATCAGAATTTGCGCCTAGTAAAATTGAAACGCGTTCTTTTTGAATTTTAAATCCTTGGGCTCTTTTTTCACAAGCAGCGACAAATGTTTTATCTTGAAGGCAACGGAAAAATAATCCGCTTTCATCAGCATTATAGATTTGTGTTTCCAATAACCCCATTTCCGCGACTTTTGCACGAAATCTGTGTAGAAATGGAGTGACCTCACCAACATCACTCGAAAGTATTTCACCACCAATTTTTAAAAACCGTATTCCATGACGGGTTTTAAATTTGGAAAACCATCCATCAATTGCAGTAAATGCGTTTTCATCTTTATCGGGGTACACTTCACTAAAAATTGACTTAGCTTTTGCTTTTAATACGGGTCCTGTCACTGTGTTCTTCTTTTCACGTTTATTTAAAAACCACTTAACCACACTAAAGGCGCTTTTCCATTTCCTCATATTCTGCCTTATGTAAAGATTTTTTTTTGCTTCCTGATAGGTGCTGGTAACTGTATCCATTATTTCTTGTTTTTTTGATTTTATGTAGCTGATGGAAGAGTTTGTCACATTAAAATCTTGAGCTAAACGATTTCCACTCACGCCTTCATTAAGTCTTTTTAATATTTTAACCTTAGTATCCAAAGATAAGGTATTTTTTTACATTTGTTTGGCATTTTTTTTTAACTTTCACACGTATGAACACTTCACTTTGACCTTCAGTCATCAACTGACCCAAATTTGTACAAGCATATCAAATTTCACACGCATATGACCGAATTGTACACACCACGAATAACTCGGTGATTCCCCGTTTTATTTTTACTTTAATGAGCGAAAAAAAATAATTTGTAGTGAAAATACAAAAAAAATAAAAAAATTAGAACTTACAGAAATTAGAGTTCTAATTTTAGAGCGTTTAATTTGGTTTTTCGCCTATTTAGTTCAAAATCATAGAAAAAAAAATATTTGCTAGTGGAAATAAAAACAAAAAAAAAAACACTTCCAGAAATTAGAACCACAGGTTCTAATTTCAGAGCGTCCAATACATTGAAATGGCCGGTTCTAATTTCTGGACGGTTCGAATTTGTGACGGTTCGAATTTGTGAGATTCTACTGTACCGTATTAGTACTACAACGTTGTATCTTTATTATAATATGTTCATCCAACATATTAGACGAATGTTGTAGGCCAATGTAGGCCAATGCGTGAGTAATAATAATATAATAACAACAAACAAACAAACAAAAGACATGTTGTAACAAATGCGTAATGCGTGCTTAACGTATTGATGTATGTACTCAAATTTCTCTGGTATAAAAGACATGTTATTACATTACACATATTTTATTTCAAGAATTATACTTAGAATAAAGTAACATAAACCAGATGTGTCAGCGATCGGCTTAAGGCATTAGATTTTTAACGCAAGTAAAAATTTAACGAAAACCAAGAAGTTTACATGAGAATTAAAAAAGAGAATAAAGTTGCTATGGATATGGATACCTAATATAAAAATACTGCTAAATTAGGAAGTTTGGGAGAGAAAACTGTGAAAAGGAGTTAAAGATAATGAATTCCCGTCATCATCACCTATCGCTCAAAATTTCACAATATGGGTTACACAGGTATGAATCCAATTTTTCAAATAAAATGTATTTATTCTCAAGTTACTTGTAATTAAACACCGCCATTCTCGATCGGCTCTGTACAAGCGAGAGATTCGGGAGATTCGGTATTTACTAATACGTGCAGGTGTAATTCGAACGGATAGCATTTTTCTAAATAACACGCACTTTTATTTCAGTAAAGTCACCGCAGTGGCGTCGGTACTTGCCTACCTAAGTGGCGGTGTTATAATTAGAGTGGACCAATTCGGAGCGAAAGCAGAGGCGTGACTAATGAATTGGTTCGCGCATGCGAAACATTATTAATATCTAGAGATATACTATCACGAACGGTGCTGTTTATTATGTTATTAAGTAATATAATAAGTTATTATATTATTTAATACTACATATTTGTATTATATTTTGTTTATTTTAGTTCCAATTTACAGTCGTGTATTGTGTATTGTGCATTCTATAGAACAGGAAAGTGTTTTATATTTATATGAATATGAATATCACCTATATTTCTCTCAACACTGCTTTATAGAAATTATGTGTCAACAAATTTTTGCTGTTCCCTAGTTTTGATTTATTATAATTCCTACCTTTATCCGTCGTCTAAAGTTTAATATAAGCACTTATAACGGGTGTTTCTTATAGAGGTATAAAACTTTAAGTCGGCAACACTTTTTTAACTGGCGGCCATTTTGTCAGCTGTCAAGTGATTTATGTTTAGTTTGGTTTGGCATTTCAACATGAATAGACTGACGCCTGAACAACGTTCGAAATACGTATCGCGCACTACGTCCATTTTACGGTCAACATAATCGTCCATCAGAGCAATTAATTCAGTTAACTATGGAACGTTTTCGCACCGCGTTTACTCTAAATGATAATACGCATTCACAGAGACGTCGTACAGTGCGTACAGAAGAAGTCATTGCTGCTGTAGAGCGTAGCGTAGAGGAAGACCCGAATCAGTCTATCCGCCATCGTGCACCGCTATAGAGCCATGATTACTGACTTTTTCGTTCATCAATTGAACAACCATGATGTGCAGGAGCTGTGGTTTCAACAAGACGGCTCAACATGTCACACAGCTCGTGCCACAATTGATTTATTGAAGGAAACGTTTGGTAACCGCATAGTTTCACGTTTCTGACCCGTGAATTGGCCTCCAAGATCGTGCGATTTAACGCCGCTAGATAATTTTCTTTGGGGATACGAGTATGTGAAGTCGCTAGTCTACGCCGATAAGCCCGAAACGTTTGACCACTTGCAGGACAACATTCGCCGCGTTATTGCCGATATACGGCCACAAATGTTGGAAAAAGTCATCGAAAATTGGACCTCCAGATTAGACTACGTCCGAGCCAGCCGTGGCGGTCATATGCCAGAAGTCATATTTAAATTATAATGCCTGAAGATTATCTTTCGAATTAAGTAAATTTCATGTCAATTTAAAAAATTCATCTTTGTTTTATTCCATTTCAAAGTTCTATATGTACCTCTATAAAAAACACACTTTATTATATAAGTGCTTATATTAAACTTTAGACGACGGATAAAGGTAGGAATTATAATAAATCAAAACTAGGGAACAGCAAAAATTTGGTGACACATAATTTCTATAGAGCAGTGTTGAGAGAAATATAGGTAATATTCATATTCATATAAATGAAAACACTTTCCTGTTCTATAGAACGCACAATACACAATATACGACTCTAAATTGGAACTAAAATAAACAAAATATAATACAAATATGTAGTATTAAGTAATATAATAACTTATTATATTACTTAATAACATAATAACAGCACCGTTCGTGATAGTATATCTCTAGATATTAATAATGTTTCGCATGCGGGAACCAATTCGTTAGTCACGCCTCTGCTTTCGCTCCGAATTGGTCCACTCTAGTTATAATTCATACATAAAGCATATTAATATTTAGTAGATTACTCTTTAGTTTTAATTATCGCTGCACTTCCTTCTTAGTATCGACTCCACCAATGTCTAATAGGTCTTTCCTGATAATTTTTCACACACTTTTGACTTTGAATAAATAATTTTTATTTTTTATGTTGCTTTTTAATATTTTATAATCTTCAACAAGTTTTCAATCCGGTTCACATCGGAAGAACACGAAGGCCACTGAATAATTGTCAAAGTATTCTGCAAAGGTTATTCTTTTACAGCCTTTGCAGATAGCTTGGTGTCGTTAATATTTTAAAATTGCCATATGACAGGCGAAAACTCTTCGGCAAATGGTAGCATTTTGAAGATGCCTGTATACTGAGTTATATTTATAATGTCATTATGGGATATTTGAGGCCTATCCTTATACACCCATAACTGTACTTTCATCTCTATGCTTTAATGTTGTTCGGATGTATTTTGAATTAATGCTTGTCGTTCCGGATGCACCCGCAATCTTTCCATATGGAGACTGCCGATTAATTTCCGTTTCATAGAACAACAGGACATATTTTCATTGATCCAATGGGCAGAAACCTTTGCAAACTTCAAACCTTTGATTCGAATTCTTTTTAATAGATAAGATACCTAGCTGATAGTCTATGTAGCTCCTTCTAGTTTCAGTTAATGTTATAACGAAATAAAACAAAACAATTTTTTCACAAAAATAGTTTTAATAAACTAAATTTACAGTAGTACTGTTTAAACATAATATCTACGAGACAATATATAATATGAAAATACATCATATACAGAAAAATTAGAGGCAGGGTGAAAACAAATTAATGAAAAATTACAATGAATCTTAAAACTAATACAATTTCTGAGAATGAGTTCATGAGGTAATACAAAATATCTATGAAACAAAGGGGGCATCAGTTTGGACTAACGGCAAAAGGATTAGGGATTACAATATAAAATATTAATGTGAATGAAGAATTTTGTACCTTTTACAAGATGTCTTAAGTATTTACTGCTTTTTTTTAACTAAACTAACATTTTCTAAATTGAAGTTGTGACCTGTATCTGTATGATGTAGAGCTAATGCTGACTTTTCTATGTTGTGTAATTTAACATGAACCATGTGTTCTTTGTATCGTGTTTGAATATTTCTTCTGGTTTGCCCGATGTATAATTTTGGAGAAGAATTACAACTTATTTTGTAAATGCCCGACTCTTTAACGGATCTGTGTTAACAAATTTTGTTTTTAAACACTGTTGTAACTTATTATTGTTGGAGAAGGCTGCAATTAAATTGTATTTTTAAACTGTTTTATTACGCTGTTATGCCAATTTTTATCAAATGATATCTTACAGTATTTTTTATTGATGTTCAAAGTGTCTGGTGTGATTTTTGAGGTTTTGAGCCTTTTCTTTTCTAGTTTGTTTTTAATTTTCAATACTAATTGTTTTGTCGTAACCAATAGATTCTGCAACTTTAACTATGTAGTATAATTCTTTCTTAAAATTCATAGGAGATAAAGGGATTGACAGTAATCTGTTGATTAAAAAATAAAAATTGCTCTCTTTGTATTTGTGAAAAGTGTACGAGTGTTTATGAATGTAATTGTCTGTATGTGTTTCTTTTCTGTGGATGTCGAATTGAAAAGTATTGTCTGATAATGAAATTTTTATTTAAAAAGGGTAACGTTTTATCTTTATCTAATTCGTGCGTGAAACGTATTGAAGGATATTGTTTATTTACAATATTTAAGAAAGCGTTTGTATTGAAAGATTTGGGTATCACTGCAAACAGATCATCTACATATCTTGCCCAAAACTTAGGAAAAATACCACAATTAGCTTTGACTTTGTTTTCAAAGTTATTCAAAAATAGGTTTGCTAAGAAAGGTGATAGAGGATTGCCCATAGCTGTGCCATGTGTTTGTTTATAGAAGTTACTGTTGAAAGAGAAAGTGTTTTGATCCATGCTAAGTGTTGTTAGTTTTATGTATTCGTTTGTTAAATCGGAAGAGATCGAATTGAATTCTAGAAAGTGTTTAAGCATAATTAAAGTAGTATCTATCGGAAAACTTGGAAACAGGGACACTACATCAAAGAAAATAAGTTTATCATTCTACTCTACATTTAGATAATTTAATTTGGTAATGAGGTCCGACTTATTTAAAATAAGATCATGTTTAAACTTGAATTTATTGAATTCCTTAACCAACCATTTGGCAATTTCATAGGGCAATTTCAGTGGGAGAGTTTATGTTCGAGACAATTGGGCAATAAGAATTCCCTGGTTTGTGGATTTTTGGTAGGCAATATAAATGTGGTATTTTTGGGATACTGATTTTTTACTTAAGTTTTGGCTTTTATCTAATAATATAGTGCATTCATTTAAGGTCCTACTAATGTTTTTTACGAAAGTTAATGTTCTTAGAAATATTTCTGAGATTAATTCCAACATCAAGGGGTTTTACTTCACAGCTATTCAGATAGTTAGTTCCGTTCAAATTCTATTGTATAAGACAATGAGTGTCTATATTAATGTAAACAGACCTTATTTATAATTAGTTAAAGTAGAAAATGTAAAAATGTAGTATTCGAAATAAATTATCTAACCTCTAGTAAACAATAAATATTTTTCTGATGAAGACAATAAATGTCGAAGCAAATATTGGAAGCGCTGGACAAGAAACAAAGTTTTAACCATTTACATAGTTTTTGGTCTGTTTTTAACTGCGGTATAAGTTAGTATGAACCTATACTAATAAATATTTTATTTACCTATAAATATTTAAAAGTCAAGACAAACTTATGGTCTATTTATAAATCATAAACGTATATACAGAAAAGAGAATGTTGCATCTTTTGTAAGGTTATTTTTGAGTTATTGATCTTTTCTGAAGAAATAGTTTTTTTAAATTTTGAAATAAAGTAATAAAATATTAGTCGAAGTTTCTGATCTCTTTGGTAAAGGAAATGTTAATTACTAAGCCAGTAATTGCTTTGCTAAAACATTATTAATAAATTAATGCTATTTTAAAATAAATTAATTGTGTTTTAAATTCATAAAAATATTTAAACTGTTAAAAGTTTGTGTTTTCTATTTTCATATATAAATATAAGAGGTGAATGGATCAATCATTTGTGAGTTTGTATTTTGACGACATAGAAAAACAAGGACACATTTTTTTAAAAACATTCTTCTGTAAGTTACACTAGGTTGCTATGAAGGTGGTCAAAACTTTGTTTCTTAATCACTTCCTATCTGTATATTTTAATGTCATATTTATATATCTATAGTCCTATTAAATTATTCAAAGATACATTCAAGTTTAATAATAATAATTCAAGCCTTAGCATTCCCCAACAGCGGTTGAATGTGACATTCAACCGCCAACCTGCTCCAGATGGAGACGAATGAGATTTCGATTGAAACGAGATAGAGATTCTTAGAACCAAATCCACACGCGGAACTATACCCGAGAAATCACTTCGCCATTATACAACCGCGAAAATATTAGAAGACATATATATATATATATGTATATATATATATACATATATATATTATTTGATAAATTATTGGAGTTTTTCGGCTTTTTTATATGAAATATTTACAAATATTAAATTAGAATGTATGTAATTGCAGAGTGAGTGGGGATGTAAACATTGCTGTCTACAAATTACAAAGCAAATCATACGAAATTTTAATCTATTATTAATAATAGTTCAAGCCATATAGAAATGCATTTCTATATGGCTTGAACCTGGGTCTATTGTGGCCTAGTGGTAAAGGCGACAGCCCGGATAGCTGTAGACTTGGGTTCGAGTCCCAACGTAGACCATATTTTTCAAATAAAAAATTTCGTATGATTTGCTTTGTAATTTGTAGACAGCAATGTTTACATCCCCACTTACTCTGCAATTACATACATTCTAATTTAATATTTGTAAATATTTCATATAAAAAAGCCGAAAAACTCCAATAATTTATCAAATGTTATATTTAATGAACGGCTAAGAAATTATCTAAACACTTATATATATATATATATATATATATATATATATATATATATATATATAAATAAAGATAATTATAAAAATGTATATAAATAATTGCATACATGTATTTATACATATATAAATATGACATTAATATACTGTCATTTATAATTTAAAATTCTTTGAAAAAGGCCGTAATTGCCGAAACATGTAAGATTATTTTAAATATATACATATTAAAGTAAACCAGATCTTAAATCGCCGACTAATTAAATATACTTTATATACTCACGATTTTAAAATAAAAAGCAAGAAGAAAATTCAAATTCATTTAGAAGAATAAATCGACGTTTTCAGTATTTGGTGTAAATATAACGTTTCAGAATTTAATTAAACATATTTAATTTGATATATGTACGTATGTAATGTGTACTGCTATATACATTTTTGGATATAAATTATTTGAACAGTTTTACAAAATCAGTAGGTATATTCACCTCATTTGTGTTATCCTTATTAATTTCTTCAGACACTTCAGGCAATTCCATCTCCTCACTCGTTTCATTGCTGGAAGAAGCACTCGATATTGTCGAAGCTCTTGATTCACTTCTTGGTCGATAAATTCCATCTAACACGTGTTCAGAATTATTGTTTAACTCAGTAATTGTCGTTGAAGGCATTTTCGTACTTATTACACAACTACTGTAATCGTTCATTATAAACAATGGGAAACAACGAACGAGACTATCCTTTCGGTTTTTATGTTATTAATATCTTTAACACGCGCATGCACATCGAAGAATTTACCACGCGACTAAGTCAATCGGTTGCAAATTGTATTTTTTAAACGCGCTGTTTATCCCTACCACAAAACACATTTCGCGGTATCACGAGTTTATAATCAACTTATTTCTATTAACCAGATTCACTAAAATAAATTATTTCCAGATAAATTAGCTTGTAAATAAGTTTTATTAGCAATGGTAAAATATACGAAATTTTATAGAAAAAAAGATATATATCCAACGGTTTAAGAGGGGAAAACGCAATAAACTTAATTTTATTTGGGCTATGAAATACACATAAATTTGAATAACAAACACGGTACAAGTACAGCGAAATAACTTAATCTATAAATATTTTATGTGCGGCTTTTTTTCATACCAACGATATACAGACCTTCGAGTTCAACTTTCATAAATAACTTTTAAGAAAAATTACCATCATATCTAACTAAGGTATCGAAGGAATGTAAACAGCTGTAGAAATGATTTAAAATGAAAAAAAAAATTGTCGAATTCTTCGCGGATTCTTTTAGTTAATTTCAGCACAAAATTATGCAGTGAAAAATATTGAAATTTATTTTTTTAAACATTAATATTATCGGGCTTTACTCGTTCTTCTAATGTGTTTCGACTTTTCATAACGTCAGTTACCACTAAGTATATCTATATTTAGGCTTAGGATATAGCATTTACTTACGAAAATTTATAAAATGATTATGGAGCGATAAGATATTTGACTGTCGGTATCCTTTTACACGAGAAGGAAAACCACGAAAACCTTCTCGGACAGTAAACACCGGATTAGATCCCGGTACTTCTGACACGATAAATAAATGGCTTGCCACTAGAAATGTCGATTTTCGTTACCATTCGTTACTCAAACCTTCAGTAATCGTTGAATGTATTCGATACTTTGATTATTTTGATTAGTTCGATTACTTCGATACTTTGATTATTTTGAGTACTTTGATTCATATACCGGGTGTCCAAGGTCAAGTGCACCAGGTTGGCAACGCCAGATTTAATTTGGTAACATTGTAATATTGCCTGCCTTGACTTGGTAACTTCATTCTTATTATGTTTAGTTGTCAAAAATGAATATCTTATGTAAAGGTTATGTTAGCATAGTTTGTATTAATAACCTTTATAATTAAATTTCATGTATTGTATTCAATCCCATCGCTAAATTGATAACTTTTTTTTAAGAAAAACGAAATACTGATGATCATTAAATTTACTAACTTGATATACCTGGATAGATAGATAGATCAATACTAACCATACAATTGAGAAAATTAGAAATTGCAAATAAGTATAAGAAATTTATTTTTACAAGTTTTTCACAAAGAAGAAAAAGCAGTACAATAAAGTCGCAATACATTAAAAAAATAAAATTCTACAATTGTAACAAGCAAAAGACTTAAGGGGACATATGGTTAAAATAAATTACAAATGATTTTCAAAATGTGCACCATTATGTTGCAAACATAAATTTACTCGTCTTCTCATATTATTGAACACATTCTGCAGCATTTCTTCTGTAATATTTTGCACTTCATGTGTTATTGCAGCTTGTAGCTCATCTAAATTGTGAAGCCGATTGCTGTAAACTTTATTCTTCAGATAACCAACCAGGAAAAAATCCAGAGGAGTCAAATCCGGTGAATATGCAGGCCAGCGATTGTAACTTATCAATCTATCATCATAAAATTCTTCTAGATAATTTAATGTAGTACGTGCAGTATGCGCTGGGGCTCCATCTTGTTGAAAACATCCACGAGTTAGTTCTTCATCGTCTAAGCTATTTATAAACGGTTCTAGTAGCATTTCTCTATATCGCACTGCATTTATTGTGTCGTGAAAAAAGATTGATCCTATAATTCGCCTTCTTGACATGGCGATCCAAACGCCAACTTTAATAGGGTGGAGATTAGTTTCTACAAAAACATGTGGATTTTCTGCTGACCATGTACGATAATTTTTGAGAGTTTACGTATCCTGACAAATGTAACCAGGCTTCATCAGAAAAAAAGCTGCGATCTAAATCATCATCTCTTAGAGTTTCATTAAACCAGCGACAGAAATTTTGTCGTTGTTCAAAATCTTGTACACGTAAATGTTGCATAACTAGAATTTTGTAGGGATGCATATGCAATTTCTTCCTTACGGCCATATGTGCACTTCCACGAGAAATACCTACAATTTGATAAATATGAAAAAGGAATATTCTCTGAATCACACGGGTACCTGTTTGCAGTGCCAATTTTCTAACAGATTTGTAAGGACTAACATCCATTCTTTGCCTGATATCATCCACTCTATCTTCTGTCAGCACAGATGGTGCTTGATCAGCCTTCCGTTTTGTAACGCTACCAGTTTCCATAAACCTCTTTATCAGTCTATTACGATGACACTTAAATGTTTCATAAGCTATCATCACATCAGGATACTCATTATGGAACCGTTGAAAGCATGAGGGTAGTGAATATTCTCAGGTTCCATTTTCGGTTAATGTCGCACTTCGAAAATGCGCCATCACAATAAATGTATCTTGCTGTAATGTAAACGGCATTGTCTTGAAAAAGATAGTTTGTATAATGATTACAGACAACAGATTAAAGGGTACCGATTAAAGAAATAAATGCAAAAGCTGATAGAATCATCCTAAATCAGTTAGACCAATAAGTCTTACCTTTTTTATGTTGAAGACTATGGAAAAAATTATATATTTTATGCTACCTACGGCGCTCTCAGGCGCAGCGATGGCATCTGAATATGGTCAAAATCTAAACGAAACCGGTAGTCGTATTGCGCAATAGTCTGGGAGTTTCTATTTATCGTGTATGCCCTTTGTCGGTGGAGACGGGTGTGGGTGACTAAAATAAAGGATGGTAGGTAACGTCAGTCAGTTTTCTCAACTCTCTAAACTCTGAAAGGGGAGAGAAGGGATTGCGCGATATTAGGCGCATGCACAAACAGACTGCAAAAGTACAAACGCTATTTACAAAAACGAAACTACAAAATGCTGCACAGGATATCTGCAACCTGAAAATAGATGTACAAACTCCAACTTACTACAGAGAAAATAAACCATTTTGAACAAAAGTAAGGAAAGGCTTGAAAATAGTTAACTCGTATATTAAAACATTAATTCTTGTTCATCAGAATACAAAAAAAAACGGGACGTACTTCTGTTCAAAATTTAAAAATATAACATACACCCTATAGCATATGTATGCCAGACTATATATATGACTATAATCTGAAATGTTGTACATAAAAAAATAATAAAATGATGATTAAATGAATGAAAAATAAACTTATTTTTAATAACATATAATATTATTAAAAATCTGCTGTGAAGAACACAAATACAGGTTCACTATTAATATTTTTTGTGAACGTGTCCGAACATATCCCTCACCAGAGACGCAGAGACCAGACGCATGTATCTAAAATTGATGAAAATAAAACACACGCAAGCATGGCATTACCTTTGGCAGCGATACCTGTCGAATTATTAATGTTTTACATATCCCCTGCGGAATATGACTTGCTACCATTGGGCAGCCGTGTCCAAGAAGTTAACGTGAGCGTTACACCTGTTGGAAGTAAGGTTTGTTTTTCTACAAATGAACAAAATGCGAAATGGACAAATTCAACGCAAACAATATTCGGTATGTCCGCTTTCGGTTTAAATAAAACAGGATATTCCACGAATACCAAAATTACCTCCAGGGATGCTACCAAAGTTATGAAACCCACTACTTTCGAAGCATGCAATGCCCATAAACATTGGGAATCTCGTCTATGGGGTGATCCCGCTACTCGTAAGGAATATGCATCATGTATGTCTACAGTCCGGGCTCTTCCTTGGTACGCAACTTGGGCGGTGCCTGGAATGGAACGACTAAATACTTACTTCCCAGATTTATCGCAGTATGTCGATATGTGGGAATTTTATAGCATGGTTGGTCAACCCATACATTATCATTATAAACCACGAAATGGTTTGATTAAAAATAAGAAAATTGTCAACATTAATTACGGTAACGTCGATAGGGTATACGATACGTTTACTAATGCATATACGTCACATATTGTAACAAGAATAGATGAGGACAAAGGAGGAGTAGGTATGACACATGCACCTATTAACGTTAATAGGAAATTGACGGATTACAAAAATAAGTTAATAGGTATATATGCCACTTCGACGATGCATGGCACGCATTCCGATAATACGGTACAACCTTCCTTGCATGTCGGCCTTCAATCCGTTCAAGCTAATGCGCCAGATGATGAAGGTTCCACACCCGAATTTGTTAATGCATGTGCATTTTGGAAAGTTGATAGTGAAATAATTATTTCTTTCAGTTTGAGTGCTCATTATCCTTCCACAATAGCTTCCAACTATGGTACATATGGCGAGGTGGACTTTATTCCAGCCACGTCCGATCAAGCCAATCAATTTTATGATAATTATCATTCCTACGGTATCTTGACTCATGAAATTCCGAAGAAAAAAGCTGGGACAGCAACAACAACATAATTATAATGTTATTCTTTATTAAATGTAAATACAGATTCAAGTTACATTTGTTACAGTTACATACGAAATAAAGATTTAATCTAAATGATATTGTATAATTTGAATAAGTCTATCAACGCTAGGGGATAAATTTGTTTAAAGTCTTCCTCCTTAAAAGGCATTACTTGCCAATAATATTTACTGATTCTAACAGAAAAAATATCGTTTTCCGGAAATACATCCACATTAGACGTTACTAACACCGGAGTTTTGTCAATGATCACTTGATTTTCGTATTTCACGTTAGCGGGACAATTATCGCCACTAAAAAGCATTTTGATAGTATCCAAGTTTTCACGAGTAAAATTGGGTTCATCCCATAATAAAATCCTTTTGTCTGTGCAATCGTTTAAAGGAAAGTTATCATTGCGATTGAAATTCCGAATTTGTCCAACAGATATGAAAAAATTTGAAACAAATCTTATGAAATAAGTTTTACAACTACTGGCGGGACCTACAATAAGAAACGTATTTTTTTTCCCGTTTTGTTTACAAATAGTTAAATATAAATTTTGTAAAAATTGAATCCTCAAATCTACATCCGGTATTTGAAACGTTATTATAAATTGAATCCGTGCCAAAGACTCTTGTTTGGAGTAATAATAATCCGTTATGAATTGTGACGTACAAGCGAAAAACGGAGTATGTTCTTCATACATTTCTACAAAATTTTCGAAAGTATTATGTTTCAATTCGCGAGACCAAGTACTAAATACCGTTTGCAGTTGACTATTATTTCGTCCAAAAAATTTGAAGTCACTGTTTAACCAATGAATTGACAAAATCGAATTGTTAATCGGAGTGATGGCCAGGGTCTTCACCAATTCATATAACGCTTCCTCTTGACCGATGTTTGGACGTCGGGATGACTCATGGAATGTTAATGTACTGCCTGAATCAGAGAAGTCGTTAATTCTGCGATTCGATTGTCGGTTGTTAGGGGCACTACAAATTTCAAATCCTGTAATCAAAATTTAATTATAAAATTGTCCGATCCGGTGATGATTAGAAAACTTGCATTTTAATATTAAATTTTCATTACCTGAATCACTTTCGTCCATAGTTTTTCCGGAGCGACAGTCACGGCATCCGCAAAACGATACACCTTCAACTGGCAAAAGTACTTCCTCATTTTCTCCGGGTAGGTATAGATATTGGATTGTTCGTGGGAATGCAGACAGGTAGCACAAGAGATTTCTCGTGTATTCTGGTGTGACGAAAGGGCTCGCGATCCGTCGATAATTGGTTCGAATACATCCATCGAATATCCGACAACGGCATGATCTGTTTGACCATGGACATGCGTGGATGACATGGAAATGGGTCCTATCTTCAATTTCTTCGACGTGTTTAGATATGAGGAGGAACCGTCGGTTTCGCTGTTCGTTTTGCTGGCGCATAAGCCAGTCAGATATTTGGAAACCGCCATAAAATCTTGATGAATCATGTACGGTATGCAAGAGGGATTTGTTTCGAAATACTTCACTAAATTGGTCCAATCTACAGATGCGCCGCTGTCCTTGTCCCGCAGTAGTAGGTAGGTCTGGCGTATAAACTTCAAGAAATCCTGGATTGATTCCTCCACCGAGTTCAAGGGGTAATTGAGGATATCGTGAATTATCGGCATATAAATTTGGAGTAGAGTCACCAAGTGGATCCATCGTTCTTGTTGTTCGGTTATATGTGTCACGGAAGACACTTCAGTATCTGACATTGCTCAATCGACTTGAAGTAAAGGATTGTTTGGGTCTTCTTGATCTGCAACATAATTATTTATGCGTATAACATCTGCAAATGCCTCTTGAAAATCGGGATTCATATCGGGGTCACTCATGGCGCACTCTTCACAAGATTGAGACAGAATAACTTTTCTAACATCTTTCCAACAAACAGGACAAAGATATTCTTCCCGTTCTCTGTCAATGTTCGACATATGTGATTCCATTGGGGCGTTTACAAATGTTAATGCGGATAAACGATATTCTTTATTATTGTAATTATACTTGAAAGGGACATCTTTCAAACATTTCGGGTGGAAATATATAAAATTTTCACAGTCAGTGTTCGAAACGTCTTCGTGACAACAATAACCCCATATATCGTTATGATTTAACCAACAGAATTCAGTTAACGTATCTTCCGTTATATCATCGACCCCTAACATTTTTTCCAAATCTTTCAATAATTCAACAGCTTCCGATACTTCTTTATCCCATACAGGACTTGTTAAAAATTTAATATCCATGTTATTGCCCCTCTATTATTATATATATATATCTTAATATACTTACATAATACAATAATACGTATATTAACTTACCTTGTATGCACTGCACAATTACTTAACTTGAATGATTCTCTCGGAAAAACACACACCTTATAAACCAATCGATCCGGGGAAAAAATTGTGTTAAATTATACGTGTGACCTATAGATCGGTGGGAAAAGCCTCGCATCAACAACGATACGTATTTCGCCTTTCTACAGGCTCATCGGTACGCCCCTGCTGATTTGTGTTGTTCACACCAGATTCATAATAATATTTTATATTATTAAAAATACCTTCGTATTATACAAAACTGGTGGGGTTTTACCCACTCATGTATGTTTCAATTATTCTGAAAAATAAACTATAATAATATGGTAATCAAGGAAAATATTAAAATAAATTTCAAAAATATAAAGAATATTACGTTATATATATATATATATATATATATATATATATATATATATAAAACTAAAAGAATTCATTAGTCTAGATACAGATTATTTAAAGAAATAATAATTAGTCTTCCGTGCGTTACCATGTGCAGGCTTTACAAATTAATAGTAATTCCAGCAATAACAAATAATTGGTATTACGAATATCTCAGTTAATTTTAAATTTTATAACAATAAAGTTTTAAATCAAATCGCAATAACTACACCTGCACAAATTGCAGACAGGTTTTTTTCATGTTTATACAAGCGACGGCCAAGTACAGATGTTGGCACGTAAAAAAATACAGAGAAAAAATTCTCACGTTACAAAATAAATTTATATTTAGTTTAAATTTGAGGGAAGTAGTTATTAATTCTGGACAATCTTTTAACGCGTCTTCAGTCTCTGATTATATTTTAGAGATTTTTATTTAATTTGACAGAAGGTCCAGCTAATATTAAGGGTTTAATGCGATTAAACTGGTCAATTCATAATTACTAATTTGTTTTGTGTTGGTTGTGAGATTTTTAATAGTCTCCAATTCATTGTTAACAGCGCTTTGTTTGTGCTGCTGAACGTTTTCACGGATTCGACTTGTGCAGGCCTCTCTAACGAACGATTTTGTAGAATCTCCACAAATCACTCTACGCCTCCAAATAATCTTAGATTAATTACAACTGTAAATAATTATAGACCATTAGATAGTTACGAAAGTATTTATATACGTAGAAATAAGAGTAAATAAATTAATTCTGACAATGAACCAATTCCGCAGTCCAGTTTGTGGTCTTTATCGCGACTATAGTACAGAGTGACCAAGATAAAAGAGGCCCGGAGTCATACTAAACGTTATATTTGAATCGAGCGTCCAAGAGGCGTCACGTGATGTCCAACAGCCATTCCGTGTTACCTGTCATATTGTGTTTGCCAGTGTTGCGTTGTCAGTTGTTATTGGTGGTTGTGAATAGGGTTCTCCATAATGCCGTTTTTAATCGAGCAAAGACTGTTTCTGGTTGAAAATTATTTGAAATGTAAATCATTTGTAACATTAAATGAAAGGTTCACGATCAAATATCCATAAAGGTCTGCTCCTTCTAAAAGTGTTATGCAGAATTACTAAATTTAGAGCTACAGGTTCAGTTGCTAACGTCAAACGTAATCGTGGAAAGACGGTTTGTTCATCGAAATATATTCAACGTGTTCAAGAGACGTCTATCCTCCCAACTAAACATCAAGCGAACGTCATGCCAGAACATGTTGAAGTAGTTGCATATGCGAGCGTACAAAATAAGAGTGATGCAAACATTAAAACCTACGAACTATACAAAACGACAACATTATTGCGGATGGTTACTCACTCATGTCGCTGATAGTTATCTGGATCCAATTCCATACTTTTTTATAGATGAAGCATAGCTCCATCTTAGCGGTTACGTGAACTCTCAAAACACTCGTTATTGACGAACAAACAGTTCCAAGGAATGCTTTGAGGTGCCTCTATACATGATGCGAAAATAGGCGTTTGGTGTGCAATTTCAGCCCGATGGATTGTAGGCTCCATTTTCTTTAATAACACCGTGACATCTGAAGTGTATGTAACAGAATTGTTGCAACCATTCGTAGCGCAGCTGACAGAGGAAGAACGAGATGCGTTTGTACAGCAAGATGGTGCCACGGCATATACTTCACGGTTTTCAATGTCATACGTCCATGGTATTTTCGGAGAAGAGCGTACAGTTTCCGTAGGTTTATGGCCTCCCAGATCGCCCGATCTGTCTATCTGCGATTTTTATTTGTGAGGTTCCTTAAAGGGTCAAGTGTACAGTAACAACCCGCATACAATTGAAGAGTTAAAAACGAATATTCTCAATACAATTGCTGACATCACACCAAATGAAATGGCAAAAGTTTTTCAAAGCATGTTGAGACGTGCTAATTTGTGTATCGAAGTTCATGGTGAACACTTTCAACACCTCCTGTGAACTATTCAATGTTCATTATGTTGTTATTCATAATATTCTGTATTTACTACTTTTAAGGAAAAATTTATAATATATTAGTAATTCAATTTTCTGTATTTGTACTACTGTAATCATACCGGCCCTCTTTTATCTGGGCTACTCTGTATTCTTTTTATGCTTCATCTTTTTTCGCGGTTCTTTAATTTTCATGCTAAGTTTAAAGAGTATATAAGGGTTTTCTTTGATGTTAGAAATTTGGTGTTATCCCACTGACGATTTACCTTAATTACCTTAAGTCAAAGACGCTACGTTTAGCACTATTTTTAGTTTTCAGTTTATTCTACTGAAGATGGCAACTTAGTTGCCGAAATATGAATTTAGAATTTATTGATATATGTATATCGTAGTTAGGGTTTTTTCTTGTTTCTCTCTGTTTTTAATACAATAATTACTAGAAATTGATTATTCACGCAGACGGTAATTTCGAAATTGATTTATAAAACAAGAACAGATAATTTTCACAAAGAGTGTGTTCTACTGACGAAGTACGGTTTTATAAATCGAGAGACCTAATTTCACAAATTACAAGAGAATTTGCAAAACTAAAAATCAACATGCAAATATTGAAGAACCGCAAAATCCAGAAAAAATTAAGTTTGAGCAGTTCGAAACTAAAGAAGAATAATTGGACCAATATTTTATCAAGGAACATTAACCGCTCAAAGATATTGCTCAGAAATTTTGAAACAATGAAGAATTATTCACTAACACAGAACGTGACATACTAATTCATTTAATTTTGTTAGGTGTTAAAATTCATAAACTGTATTTTGTCTTAACTTCACGGAAATTAAATTACTGATATTATGTGTCCAATACTCTCACAGTAGTTCACATACAGTAATATAAACTGTGAGCATGGAAGCGAACTATCTAAAATTGTCATAGATTTACCATTTATGTTAGACATGCACGTGCTTATTCGGAGGTTTACCACATGTGAATATATGCGTGATTATCTTTTGTTTAAAGTGCATTATAAGAAAACGAAAATAGAATAAAATTCAGGCGATAAATCCAATGAAAAAAATTTTTCCACAACTGATCATCTTATTTTAATTCATTAAAATTTAACTAATAAAAAGTGCAATATTTGTTTATACAGGCTTCCCCATATTAGACAACCCATTTTGATATGCGATTTAAATCTAAACGAAGTATGTGATTATTTTTTCTTTAGTAGGTAAAGTTCAGTAGGCTTCGGAGTTACATTTTATCGAGTAGGCGTCTGTCTCAAAGCTATCGAATAATTACTAGACATAAATTCGCATCACTGTCACAAACAAAGTGTTGCAATTTGTGTCAAATTTTATAAAATTTTTCAGTAGTATGGATTATTCAGTGCAACAGCGTGTGTTTTTCGTGGAAATTTACATTAGAACTGGTTCAGTAGAAGAAGTTCGGCGTACATTTCGACAGCAGTTTGGTGATAATAATTGGGGTATTGCACCAACGCGCAAAACGGTTATCGCATGGGTTCGTTAATGGCGTGAAAATCATTCTGTACATAACATTAAAAAATCTGGACGTAGAAGAACGGTTCGAACCCTTGAAAATATTGAACGAGTGAGAGCTGCTTTCACGAGAAGTTCTACCAGATGTGCTAATCGGCAATCATTTGCTCCACTAATATCCAAGCGAAATCTTTACAGAATCCTTCACAACGATTTAAAATTTCATCCGTACAAATACCAAATGGCACAACACCTTAGCCATCGAGATAAGGAAGCGAGGTAACATTTGGCAAACATTTTTAAATCGGTATCGATAATCAATTTGTTAATGACCGACGAAGCAAGTTTACATTTGGATGGCATTGTTAGCAAACAGAATTTTAGATATTGGGAGCTGTAAATCCTCGTGAATTGTTTGCAAAGAATCTCCATAGTCCAAAGGTCGTTGGTTGGTGTGGTGTAGGATCATTTGGTATCATTGGTGTTCATTTTTTGAAGACGAAATTAACCGTTCTGTACCCGTCAATTCCGAGCGTTACATAAACATGTTGCAAATGTTTGTGATCCCAGAACTGATTAGACGCAGATTACTAAATGATGCTCTGTTATTGTAATAAGATGAAGCAACAGCTCACAGAGCTAGAAACTCCATGAGGATTCTGCGAGAATTTTTTACCGGCCGTATAATTTCGCGATTTTGAAATTTGCCTTGGCCACCTGGGTCCCCCGACTTAACGGCACCCGATTTCTTTCTATGGGGGTAAAGACAAAGATCTATACAAGTCGTCCTGCAACAATTAAGGAACTAAAAGACCGCATTCGAGAAGAAATCACAGGAATAGATGGAGATCTGCTTGGCCGAGTGATGGACAATTTTGCATTCAGGATTGAAAATTGTATTTAATTTGATAGAGGGCATTTAGAAGACATGATTTTTAAATAATCAAGAAAAGTTTATGTTAATTATAAATCCAAGAGAATTACTTGTACATTAGTGTATTAAAAGATTGTTTTACTCTCTTAGAAGGATTTTATTCGAAATATAAAATGGGTTTAATATGGGGAACTCTGTATAAGGAATACTCTCGTTTTTTTTGCATATTCAGTATTTACTTTGTATATATACATGTGTCGATAACCTAAAGCGTCCATAGTACACCAGATAAACATGAGATAATCATTTTTTAAGCTGACATTGACCCCTCGTAACATTAGCCTTCTTCGTTTAAATCGATACTGCTCGTGTTTATTTATTTCAAAGATAAATGACTCAGATTAAATTAAATTAATTTTGAGAACATCTATATCTTTAATTGTTTGTACATATTTAAAATGAAGAAAATAATGCAAAAAGGAAATATTAAAACTGCGTATTCAGCTCCTTGAACTAATAATGGAAAGTTTCTGGATCGGAAACGTCGATTTATAAAACGCCTGTTTTAGTTCATGAGGAAATGTGTATTAAATTGCATATTTTTATAATTTTTTCAATAAATTATAAAAATAAACTACTCAAAAATGAATAAGGAATTTTTACTTTTTTGTATTTTTTAGATAGTATGGGTAAATATTTGTAGTGTATTATATTAGATACATAATTGTACACAACTATTTAAAATTTTCAAGTATATATATTCAGAAAAATCGTTAGATTACTAAGAAATGATCAAAAATGAAATAAGCAACATTTTTAACAATAGCTAAAATAAACATTTTTCTGTAACAATTAATTCTAAAATCGTGTATAATGCCCACGTACATCTCTCACAGCTGTACATCTTCGGGGCATACTCATAATGCAATTATTAATGTGTTCTTGTGACACTCTTCTCCAACACAGCGGTAAAATTTCCCGCAAGTGTTGCACGTTAACTGGGGGTGGATTATGTTCGTTGAGCTGTTCTTGAAGTCTGTCCCAAATGTGCTCAATCGGATTCAAGTCGGGAGACGTTGGTGGTAAAGGTAGACGGTTAATATGGAGGTCATTTATTGCTTGAATTACAATTTGTGCACGATGAGGTCTTGCATTATCATCAATAAAAACCATGTTTTCATCCACAGCCTCACGAAAGTCGGCCACATATTGCTGAATAATGTCATCTCTGTATATGTGTCCATTGACATTGTTTTCATTGTTGGCTTGTCCGTTTTTAATTTATTTTAACCAATTTTTACGGTCAATAATTTCTTTTAAATTATATATATATATATATATATATATATAAGTGTTTAGATAGTTTCTTAGCCGTTTATTAAATATAACAGTTGATAAATTTCGAGTTTTTCGGCTTTTATATGAAATATTTACAAATATCAAATTAGTATGTAATTGCAGAGTAAGTGGGGATGTAAACATTGCTGTCTACAAATTACAAAGCAAATCATACGAAATTTTTAATTGAAAAATATTGTCTACGTTGGGACTTGAACAGGCATCTGCTTTCAAAACTGACGTAAGCTTTCATAACAGACATCTGCTTTCAAAGCAGACATCTGCTTTCAATAACTGACATTTGCTTTCAATAACTGACATCTGCTATCAAAACTGACATCAGCTTTCAAAACTGACTTCTGCTTTCAACTTGACATCTACATTCAATAACTGGCATCTGATTCATTAACACTGTTACTTTATAATGCATTTCTAAATAGCTTGAACCAAGGTCTATCGTGGCTTAAGTGGTAAAAGCTACAGTCCGGCAAATTGTAGACTTGGGTTCAAGTCCCAACGTAGACAATATTTTTCAATTAAAAATTTCGTATGATTTGCTTTGTAATTTGTAGACAGCAATGTTTACATCCCCACTTACTCTGCAATTACATACTAATTTGATATTTGTAAATATTTCATATAGAAGCCGAAAAACTCCAATAATTTATCAATTGATATATTTAATAAACGGCTAAGAAATTATCTAAACACACACATATATATATATATATATATATATATATATATATATATATATATATATATATGAAGGTGTAGTTTCTCGGGTTCTTGGCCGGGTGTGAGTTTTGTCCTGAAAAGGACTATTTACTAGAACCCGAGAAACTACACCTTCATCATACGTCCGCGAGAACATCAAGAGTAACATATATATATATATATATATATATATATATATATACTAGAAGGAATTTGTTATTTTCTTAGCCGTAATTATAATATAAAATAGAAAATAATTGTTTCTTGGAAGTAGTGGGCAGGTAATTAATATGTACGATGCTGTCAAATTTATAGGGAATGTGCATTTATTACTGGTAGTACGGATATAGTATTTAGTGCATTAGTGCATTATGTAGAGTGCATGTAGTTCATTATTAGAGGTGCATTATGGTAAATTATGTGTTATTTTAGTGTTGATCGAGTTGGTCATTTTAGTTCTGTCAGAATACATATAACAGTCAAACTAGCATCATTTCAGAATATGTTCAATTGTAACTATAGTGTTTATTATTATACCTACAGGTAAGATCAACTAAGATTATACTGTTATTGTTAGTCATTGGAGTTAATTTTATTAAAGGCGACACTATCGAAGATGTTTCAAATTTGTTGAGTATTAAATTGGGATGTTCGTCTAAAAAAATCTGTAATAATTGTCCAATGTTCAGTTTTGACTTTGAATTCATGCTCTTTATCTTGAATTTAATAGTTTTATTACTCTTATCAACCAACTGGGTATTGTTTATTATTATTATAATTGATACGGGTAAGTGTATCAATTATAATAATTAACAATCCGAGAAAAACTATTTTATGGTGTACTAGCGGATACCCGGCGTATGCTACTACGCTAAAAAAATGAAATACGTGTGTTTGAAAAAAGAAAATTTTGTTTATTTATTAATGAAACCGGTTTGGATCACATCGGTTGGATAGTTTCAGAGTCTATAAAGGACAAACAAACATTTTTTGTATTTTATATGGTATATACGAGTAGATGAGAGCAGCCACGCCCACTTGTCCGATCCCATCCATTTTTGTCCTGATTACTCACATTAGTAACATATTGCTATGAATTGTGATTCTGAAATTTGCTTATTCACAATTCACGACAAATCTATCCAACAAAGATACTCAGTCGGTTTAATTTCAAAAAATAGGACTGCTTTCCTCTCAGGGTTCCAATCGGAAAAGTGGTTTTTCTCTTCTACAAATTTATAATGCGCCAGTAAAAGAGTATTGACAAATGTTATAATTATTTTTCTTTAAGTTACTTGTAATCTTTTTGAAATAAAGTTTAATAATAATACACACAATAAAATTCAAATGAAACTTTAATAAAAAAATCAAAAAAAGAAAAAAAATTTTTATCTTTATTAAGTATAAAGATTAATATTGCCTCATTTAACAATATTATTAAGGTAAAAAGAACGCATGGAATTGACAGCCGCATGCGATCAAAACTTCCTTTATGACATCCGATCAAAATTAAAACTAATAATATTTAATCTATGTTGACGTTTCGGTACTATATATAGTGCCTTTATCAAAAATTAAATTGTGCTGTTAGTATGTAATGTATTTGTTTTTGGTTACTATTTCTAATTGAGAAACTGTTGTCACATCTTAAATTAAAAGAGGTTTAAGTACTCCAAAGAGAAGAAAATTACAACGCAAGATTAATATTAGAACTAATTCATATTAAAAACCAAAAAAGAAACGCCATAAATGATCGCAATGAAATTGCTGGTTTATCAAAATTATATTTCTCTATAATATAAATATATTATAGATAAAGTAAATATTAATTTCAATGTCAATACTTAATTATTTTAAAACCACCCGTACGAATTTGAAAGTATCAATTAACAGGCAGGGATAAACGCAGAAATTTTAAATAAATAGATTAAAATTGAGTTTGTTTGTGTCTGTAGAAGTCAATGTATACCAGTGGCGGCTGGCGCATAAGCGCTGCAGTGCTGCAGAGCTCCCAAAAAATTGGGCGGGCGAACCTGTATTAGTTATAACTACATAGTTTTCTTTTACATAATTTTTCCGACATTTCTGATGTTTATAAAAGCGTAACATATTGTTGTGAAAATTCTCCCCCTGTATATCAAAAAATTTGCATATTTTTCTACATCATCCTGTAGAGGACATCAAACCTTACAATTTGACACCTCAATCATCAAAATCCGATCAGTAGAATCCGAGATATTCGCTTCCGTAATTCCAACACTAACGCCGGTTATATATAGTATTTTATCAAATAATATACAATAGGCGACCAGTGGAATAACCAACCTAATTCGCGCGATCGCTCACTTGTTCCTTATCTGGTCCACACGTACGTGCGCTCAGAGCTCTTTCAAACACCCGCGCGCACCCCGCTACCCCCGTGGCTGTCTTAAACCAATGCGTGATTTTACCAGGCATCGTCGCTGCATTTAAACCAGCGCGAAGGGCGATATGATTTGGTATGTAAACTAATATTATAAAGAGGAAACATTTGTGTTTTTGTATGCATGTTTGTAATGCTTTCACACAAAAACTACTGGACCGATTTCAAAAATTCTTTCACCATTAGAAAGCTGCATTCTCACTGAGTGACATAGGCTATATTACATTTTCAAAAAAAAAGATATCCCCAATAAAAATGCATTAATGTAACCCAAGATGTGAAAAAATTAGTCACAAAAAATCTGCCATCGCGTACGCTGCGGAAACTATTGTTGATAGAACAAAAAAATGTTCTACAGTATTATAGAACGTATTAATATCTACAAAAAAGTCCGCGAAACCATATGTTTAACTACTGTAGTTATGCCACTATAACTACTTTTTTACATTTTAAAAGTTAATAAAAGTGCCGACAATAATCAAACCATATTATCCATAGCTCTGTATTATTTCTTATCCTATTAAATGATATTTTATTAAAGACCATTTCAATACCAGTAAAATACTTTTTAAATTATTAAAATTGGACATTCCATTCAAAAGATATAACGAATTTAAAAATGTCAATCTAAAGAAAATAATGTTATAATATAATGTAGTAGTATAGCAATGGCCATATTCATTTTGTTTGTAATAAATTGACAATCGAAAAATTATAACTGGAATAAGAATAGTATTGGCAGAAGGAATTTAATAACAAGTTCAATGAGAATGAAAAGTAATAGGAAACAGGCACAGAGAAGCTGTTATAGAAAGAAGTTAAACATAAAGTGATATAAAATCCAAAAATTAAGGATCACAAGAAAGGAAGATTAAATATTTAAGAGAATACACTCACTATTGTATTTATTCAAGGTAGGATCGAAGAAAAGACAACATATACGATACAAATTTTATTAAAAGAATTTAAATAACACTGAGATATTTGAAAGATAACGTTTTTGAAGTAATTTCGACAATGTGTCAAAAGCCAAGTGACAGGAACATTATTAAAATAGCGGGTTACATTGTTTATAAGTTATGTTAAATTAGTAAATGGACTAAACAGATTTAATAAGCGATGAGCCACCACCAGAAAAACGCAAACGTCCAAATAGCAGCAGATTTAATCATCGAATTTCGGCTTTAGAGGTGATGTTATTCTAAATTGTGCAAAAGATCGATTTCATTTTAAAGAGCATCTAGTAGTGGCATCACTTTTTTTTTCGGAATGCTTTGGAGAGTATTGCAGTAAATTTCATGAGAACAAACTCACTTCCGCATGCTCCTATTATCCCACCCTTGATAAAGAAAGATTACGAACTGAATTGTCTGTTATTTACTCAAGAACTGATCTTTAAAAGGCGCACTACCTCTTCTGAAATTTTTAATAAAAAACAATCTGGGAGATACGTTGAAGGAGACTAGAAAATTATTAGAAATTGTAATAACAACTCCCATGACAACATCAGAGGCCGAACGATGCTTTTCAACACTAAATCGAATTAAGACGTTTCTCAGAAATTCAATGACCGAAGATCGTTTAGCATCTCTTTCCATGCTATCTATCGAAAAAAAGTTTATCTCCGAAGTAGACAATTTTAATGACAAAGTGATAACAAAATTTGCAAATCGAAAAGAACGTAGAATAGATTTAATTTATAAGAAATAATTTGTTAGTAAAGTAGTGCTTAGTGACTCTTATTTTTTTGTGTGACAATTGACAATCGTTCCAGAAATCCATTACTTCAGTGCGGAAGGCGAAGAAAGCACGATAAGATCGATGGGAGACAACCTCTTACTGCCCGTGCAAGGTAAATTTTTTTGTAAAACTTGCAGAACACCTTAAAATTTTTAGCACGAGCCGCCACTGATGTATACACATCACATTTATATTTAGTTTAAATTTAGACTTACAGAAATTCTAGTAGCACCTAGTATTATAATTTATATATTAATTTTTTCTGATGAAGATAATAAATGTCTAAACGCTAAAATGTGTATTTTTATATGAAAAATAATTTATCAAGTCAAATTCTACGAAAAAATTAACATTTTACATATAAACTTATACTTAAATGATATGAAACATGATATTTAAATTATTCTTGCTTGAAACAAGTCGTTCATATTGTAATATATTTTTCTTTGGAATTCATTATTATTCATGTACGCCGCAAGTAATGTTGCGGCGTTAATGTAGAGAGTGCTGTATTTAATGTCTTTGGGATAGTCGAGATAGAAAAGACCGCTTTATCAAGCGAAAGTGGTCATTACGAGTACATATAAGAAAAATCAGGAATAATAGACAATAGAAATAGCGGAGATTTTACACGGAAGTTTCTGAAAATAGAAACGAGGCTAAAATTTACTGTATCTTATTATTTACTGTATCTTATTAGTCTCTTGATAGACTGTTAAAATACGTAGATGTATTTTACAGGTATTTCAAAAGGTTTTTGAACGTAAATTTTTAATATAAATACATCATTAACGTAAAAACTTTCATGGAAATGTTCGTGAAATTCTTACAAAAATGTTTTGAAGGTTCTCTTTGAAAATTAATAGGCAGTTTTTTATGGCAATTAGAAAGTTTTTAATTTAAATTTATTGCCCAATACAAGTTTTGTCAAATTTTGTATTTCTCTGATTCTAAAACTCTATTAATTAATAAGTTTATTTCAGATTTTAAATTAATATTATTACTGTATTTATCCCAACGTTACTAATCATATTTGCATATTATAAAAATTTGTTATGATTCATGAAAAATTGTGGTTAAAATGGTAAAATTTTACGAAAAGATTATTTTATTTTCTTGTAAATTTGATACGTTTTAATAATTACATAATGCTTATTCTCCGGAAGTTTATAAATATTCACGATAATTCTATTTATGTTCACACTGCTTTAATCGGTCCATGTTCTTATACCTATTTACAAGTATTGGGATTTTTCTTGCGCATGATAATATACAAGCTGTTTCAAAACAAAACGTCAATACTTCAATGGTGAATTAGTTATCGTATTTGCAGTCAAGAAACTTATTGATTATATTCCGAACTGATTTCAATAGATATGTTGTTATAAATTTGTTTAAATAGTAAACCCTATATTGCAGATTTTGATTGGATTATAGTCATAATAATATTTTCCGTATATTAGTTCAAAGATTATTTTGCCAAACAAATATGGAAAGAAGATTACTTACTAATTAATTGATTACTTTAATTGGATTGATTCGGCTTTTAGTTGATGAAAATCCGTAATTTAAAATACGAGGAAATATCAGAACTATTTTTCGCTTCTTTTCCATACTAATAAATCACACATAAAAACAATAAGTCAAATCAAAATACTGTTATGCACGGGTGTTACTTTATTTCTCAATAGACAGTTTCTCTTCCTTCGCCTTTCCTACGCGGACTGACTCGCGGTTGCCATGTGTCTTGAATTTTGTTTTGTGGTCGAAGATGCCTCCATTTCCACACCGTTGTTATGTATGTCCCAGGGTTGTGACGTGTTTGAGTCTGATTTAATCGTTCGTTGTTGTGTTTTTTTTGCGCGGTCCTGTGTGTATTGTGTGTGTAAAGTCTGTGTGTCAGTCGCTTTTTTTGCGTTTAAGTCACGTGTGTACGTTTGTTGGTCATCATCACATTTTTTGTTTGCGTTTCAGATGTGTGTGTGTTTAATGTGTTTTGTTGTAGAGTGTTATTATTGTCTGTGTCTGTGTAACGAAGTGTTGTATTTGTTCGTTTGTTGCGTTAGTCGAGTGTAATGTTATTAGCATGTTGCCTAGGGCAAGTGCTAATTCGTCAACTGTGTTAAGTTTTGTCTTGTTTTGTCTTTGTGTCCATGGATTACTTGTTGGGGGTGGTGCTGGTACGTATTTAGGTTGAGGTGTGGTTTTGATTGAAGGATTGTTTGGGTTATTGGGACAGTTTATGAAGGTGGATAGATGAGGACCACCGCAGTTTGCACACTTTGGTGGGGTTGTTTTGGTCTTTGTACATAGGTGAGTCGAATGTCCGTCTCCGCATTTCATATATTTGTAATTCACGTTGCAGTTCCGTTGGTGATGTCCGAAAGTCTGGCACTTGTGGCATTGTATAATGTCAGTCCGTTTGTTTAGTTGTTCTATTTTGATCGTCAGTCCGCAGCAGTCGCGTAAGTTGTAGATTGACTTGTATTGTCTCGTCAGTTCGATTAATACAAGTGGTGCTGGTATTCCGTGTTTGACGTTCATCCGTTTGATTTTTAAAGTCGGGTATCCTTGGTCCGTCAAGTCGTCTGTGATGTCAGTTTCGGTGATAAAGGTGGGAATGCCACGCATCACCACCTTTAATGTCTTTTCACTTCTCAATTGAAAAGTATAGTATTGTATATGTTCGTTGTCTAGTGTGTGTTTGAGTTTTCGGTAGTCTTCGTCTGTTGTCGGTTCGATGTGTATTCCTGGTTTCACCATTTTGTTTTCTACTGTGTTAATGCTGTTTGATTTAAGTAATTGTCGTATGTATGTCCATTTGTCTTTTTCGATTATGATAATTGGTGCGATTTTGTGTGTTTTTTTTGTTTCAGTTTTTGTGTTAAGTGTAGTGTGTGTCTTATCACTTACCCTGGGTGTGCTGTTTGGTGTTGATGGTTGTGGAGTGTGTTCGGAGGTTTCTTCTTCCATCTTTTCCTCGGTTTTGTTTTCGAGAACGTCGTACGACTTTTTTATTTCGATTGTTGAAGTTGTTCCGTCTGTTTTCGGTTTCTTCGTGAATTTCGGGTAGATGAAGTCTTCGATTTTCTTTTCCGGATGATTCATTTTCTGTTTTCTGGAGTATTTTTCTTTTTTGGTCGGTTCTGGATCTGGTATTTCTACTTGTATCGTCGGTTGTTCTGGGTTTATAATAAATAAACTCGGTGAAGTCCGTAGTAGCTTTTGTACGCCGCTTTCGCTGTGCGTTTCGTTGATTATCGCCTGAGTTTGTTGTAGAAGTTCAGGTGGCCAGAGTTCAACAAAGTTGGGATTTAGTTTAAGATTTGTTATATTAATAATTCGCCCGGCCATTTCTTCCGGCTTCGCTCTTGACGATATTTCGTCGTATGTTGTCTCAACTGCGATGTTGCGTGAACAGATATCGCAGTGAGAGAGCGCGGTTGCGCCGCTAGCCTTTTTATATGCGATTACTGCTATCTCGAAGTGATCGGAATACACTAGCCAGAACCAGAACTTTCTCGAACCAACGCGATAATTCCCAAATATTTAATTACAACTAATGCCACCTGTTAGCGGGTAGCTGAAATAGGTAGTACATAGTACAATACATAGTACCACTACTCGCCACTAGATGTCGTTAAGTGTCACAATACACAATAGTAATTGAAATGCAAAAAAAGCGTATGTTTGCTTAGGTCGCGCACTTTGCGACTAGTCTAGAAATATAGTTAAGGCCAGAAAAATTAAAACTGTTTTGGCCCTTAGAACATACTGAAAAAAATCATTATGGCCCTAAGGCTCCAAAGTTTGGAGACTGCTGCATTAGACGATCACAGCCGCAACCAACAGAATGTCTCACTATAAATCGGACAGCTACTACAGCGTATATAACAATACAATTTGTTTTGTTAGGTAAACATTAGACTATCCTGTAAGCCTACTTTAGTTTAATTAATGCAAATTTAGTACCGTGATATGTAGATTATAAGATATAGGCGCTGAGATAATACCAAAAATATAAACTCTCGATAAGACTCTATTGCCGAATATTTTATAAAATAATTTTCTCGATTATTAGGTATTAACTGTGCAAATAATATTTTGAGATTAAAGGGATAATATTTGATAAGCAGACCGATTTTATTAATAATATAATAATTTAATAAAACGTATTGATAAATTAATTAATTGTTGAATATAATTACTTATGAAGTAGCAGAGAAAACAGTTAATGAATAACTTGAGTTTTAAAGTTACATTTATTGAATAAATACATGCATACGCATCATATAATATGTAGGACTGCCACAGTTTTGAAACTAAATAGAATGTTTAAAAACAATTAAAAAAGTTTAATAAAATGTATTGCTAAAATCAGTAGTTTCTATGTAAAAAAAATTTAAAAAGCTTTCGTTTTTTAAGGTGCTTTATCTTTAAAAATAATGCATATAGAAATAGAAGACAAAAAGAACTCGAATGACAGTTTTGTGTATAATTAACCATTTCCGTGATAAAAAATTATAAAAGGTTCCTATATCGCCATCTCGCAATCACCGACCCTGATCTATTGTACTTAAATATTTAGTGGGGGTTTATTTATTTACTTTTAGTCAGTTGACCCCACAATAATATTCGCATGAATAGAACTATTTGTGTGCAATTTGCGATTCATAAGAACAGTCGATATTTACACATTTCGTTTATTCACACGTATTTTTACACGTGTTCGGGAAGACTGGAATCGTAGATGCAACGGTTGTGTTGAAAATAACGGTAGACATTTGCAACATTCGTTGTAAAAATAGTAAGTACCTGGTTAATACATATTTATTATTAGCTCATTATTGTTAGGTTAGATTATGTCTTCCGGAATCTGCAAGAGGCGTGTGGTATACCCTATCTTTCAAATATCCCCATAGCAAATAATCTAACGGTGTTAGATCGGGTGATCTTGCAGGCCATCTTATTGGTCCATGTGTGCCTATCCAATTATTAGGAAAAAAACATAATCAGTCACAATTCTAGAATTGTGAACGAGTGACCCATCATGCTGAAAATACATGTTGGCACGTATATTTAGCGGAACACTTTCAAGAAATCCTGAAAATTTGACTTGAAGGAATTCTAAATATGCCTCACCAGTTAAGGTTTCTTCATAAAACCTTGGTCCCATAATGTACCCATCGATCATGCCGCACCATACATTAATTCCCCAAATTCTCTGAAAGTTGGTCTATCTCATCCAGTAAGGATTTTCTACAGACCAATAATGGCAATTGTATCAATTTACGGTTCCATTATTATGAAAGCAGTTCCCATCTGTCATCAATATTGAGTTAATAATGCCATCTTCACGAGCAGTCGTCGCTAGCCATGCAAGAACTGCCAGTCTTCTGTCATAATCTCCTGATTCTACTTCTTGATGCAGGTGAATTTTGAAAGGTCTGAATTTAGCGGATTTTAGGATGCGTTGAATAGGAGCAAGAGAGATATATTCTGCTTCAATTTCTCGAATTGAAATAAGCGGATTATTAAGCACACTTTTCGAAACACCAACATTGTGCTTAGTAGCAGTCTTTTTTTTAAAAACGGTTTTTCTTTCTTAGAAAAGGCACCCACATATCTCCAAATTTGATGCCAGACGTGTGAAATTAATAGCGGTATACACCGCTCTACGTAAACACGGAAGGCATCACGCCTATTTCTTCTATATTCCCCATAAATGAGGAACATATACAATTTTTCTCATTTGTAAAATCATCGTTATTCATTTTAAATACAACTTTTTCCGAAGCAACTTTAAGACAAATTTTAATAACACTCTATGAACTGTCAAAGTTAACAAACATATTGTCAAATTTTGCTTTAGTTTCCATAGATGACTTCGGTTTCTATGATCTCAATTTTTGAATATTTAAAATGAAATTTTACCTCTGTTTTGAAGTCCAAATACAAAGAGTAATACTTTCTGGGAAAGAGGATTTTCCGTAGAATTCAAATTTTGAGGAAAATATATAGGGTGCTGTTCAAAATAAAAAAGTTAGGGTCGTTTCCGGTTAAACCGAAAGTGAAAGAATATGAATATTAGGCTTTAAAGAACATTAGATGTGTATCAGATGACCCAAATTTCAAATTTTTATTTTATTAGATAACGGAGGTACGTAATTGGAACAACATAACTAAGCCACTTTTTAACTGCCACCTTCTCCTTACTTCGCGTTCAAAATACTCGGTACCGGTTCGTTGTTGACGAAAAAATTAATTTCGACATTTCATTTTATTTAATTGAATTAAATATATATTTTTAAAATGGCAGCCATACTCTTTACACCCTGTATATAAAACGGCGATTGAAATAAGAGTATCTATAAAATTGTCCATATTGCAATTACACACAAATGAGTAATAATATTTGTTGTTAAATATGTACGTAAGAGTGTTGAAATTAAATTTGAGTCTAAGTTAATTTTGGAGCCAAAATCGTTGACCCTGGCCATACTGTTTGACATAAACCGTTTTGAAATAATTCTACTAATCAGTGCCGGCTCCTGATTACACTGCGGTCGTATGGTATTTAAAGCAGAAACTGCTATTAAATTGGAGATTTTAATAAATATATTTTAATTACTTATTCACTACTTTAAACAGATTTAAACTTGAGATCAATTCTTCGCTCTTTAATCTGCAAAATGATTCATTGCGTGTTCATTAAATAACGACTTTTCTATAAACATTGCAGGCAGGTCTTTTTTAAGCTATGATTATTCGTTAAAATGCTTTTATTTTTTTTTTGTGGAAAAACATCGTTGGCTCCCTACAGTTGTTGAAAACGTGCATAATACGAACAATTTTACAGCTTCCGAAAACGTTTCACTATGTTTGTTGTTAAGAAATAATTGAAACATTTTTATAGTTCCAGAAAATTCGCAAAAGTCATCGCGTTCGTAAATAACTTTAGTTTAGTTAATAAGTTTAGTTTTTATTTTCAAATCATTTACACCCAGAAAGTGAATTTTAATTAGCCTTTAAACATTGTCTGTTAAATAATTTTTATGTGACCCAATTAAATGATTTAATTGAGAAACTGCCACTGCCACTAGTCAATGTGAATGCTTATGGATAAATTACATAAGCAAATAATATAAGGAATGTTCTCTTTCTGTTAAGCCTCCTTCTGTAGCTGGCCATGACATTTTATTACAAATTTTGATTAATGATGACTAGAGTTGTCAGATTTTTCCCCACATTCCATAATTTTACTCAGTATAAGTTAATATATACGTACGGACGTTTTTAAAATACATCGGGTTTTATAAAGAACACGTGTTCGTATGAAATTATAACTCAACATTTTTGCTAATAGAAGTCTTTTCCAATATGAAAAATAGGAGAATGGATTTTACGTACAAAAAATAGGTAAGTTTTTTTTGTGGCCACCCTCTTTCATAAATCACGAGCCGCTACTGGCAATTTGTGCAGATGTATAGCAAACGCCAATTAAGTTGGCGCGAGGAGGGGTAAGTTCGCGCAGGATTAAAAGTAGTGGGGAGATTTGTATTTGGTTTTACATCAAATGTCAGATAATTCTAACCTCTCTTTATGATCCCCTAGCAAAGACATTATGTTCTGTCAAACGTCAATGACAAATGTATTCTGACAATTACTTGAGTAGTGGGGGGTGGACATTTTTAAAAACGGCTTCTGCGTACCCCCTCCTCGCGCCAACTTAATTGGCGCTTGCTATACTTCTGTAAAATTTTGTTTGATTGAAAACCTTACTGTTATAAAATTTAAAAATTATTCTAAGATATACGAACTACCTTTTGCCTATTACTTTTGTTTTTTTTTGGTATTATTGTCATTATGTTTTGGATCCGAAATTGGTGGAGACTGTGACTTGTAATCTGAAACAGAAATAAGAAAAACACCCTAACCACAATATATAACAATAAATACTATATACGTATTTCGGCAACTAAGTTGCCATCTTCAGTAGAATAACCTTAAAAACTGAAAAAAAGAGTGTTAAACGTAGCGTTTTTGGCTAAGGTAAACCTTAGAAGATATGCTCTTCACCAAATCGCCAGTGGGATAACACTGTGTTATCATCAGTCATCAGTGTTATCCCACTGGCGATTTGGTGAAGAGCATATCTTCTAAGGTTTGCCTTAGCAAAAAACGCTACGTTTAACACTCTTTTTTTTCAGTTTTTTTTTCAGTTTTTAAGGTTATTCTACTGAAGATGGCAACTTAGTTGCCGAAATACGTATATAGTATTTATTGTTATATATTGTGGTTAGGGTGTTTTTCTTATTTCTGTTTTTATATTTTGGATATTTAATTTAATTGCTATTTGGTATTTAAATATTGTAGTTTATTTTCAATGTAATCACCCTCAATTTTTTTATTATTGTTCAACATTTCAAAATTTTATATTTTTGCACATATACATATTATATTTTTATTATCTTGGACAGAATTTTGTTTATTATTTAGGAAAATGTATTAATATACGAGCTATCTGTTTCCGAAATTTCCGACGTTGTCTTTAGCAAGTTGGTGTTTGCACATTTATTTTCAGGTTGCAGGTATTCTGTGCAGAATTTTGTCGTTTCGTTTTGATAGCCGTTTGTACTATTGTAGTTTGTATGCGCATGCGTCTAAGATCGCGCAATCTTTTTTCTCCGTTTTCATACTTGAGCTTCTGTAAGAAAACCGAGTGGCGCTACCTACCATCTTTTATTTTAGTCACCCACACCGGTCTCCACTGATTAAGTGCATACACAATAAAGACTATTGTGCGATACAACTACTGGTTTTGTTATGATTTCGACCATCTTCAGACTCCATCGCTGCGCCTGCGCGCGCCGTAGGTAGCAGCACACATGTGTTTGTTCTCACACCCTCGTCCCCTGTCTCTTATCTCCTATTTTTCTAAGAATTCGAGCAGACGTGTGACTGGAACTGGACCTGTGTCGACGTTGTACGTATTATTTTTGTTTTTAATAATATGAATACTTTCGTATATATCCAGCTCCCTCGGATTGCTAATATTTTTAATAGGTTTTAAACAATCTACCAAATCAAATCTATTTTCTCGTCAGTATTGTCTCTCACACACTTATGTAACAAGCGTTCAATTAGTCTTTACGTCCTGGGCAGTCATGGATTTGTAAACACATGTCTGTGCTTAAATTATTAATAACGAGCGATCATTAAAATTTCCACTCGTAGCTGGCCGTGTATATAAAAATTATGTCGTAGCTTTAGTCATTAAGATGTTATTTCAAACATCTGTCAGTGTCAAATATATATTTTAAAGTTTCATCAAAAGAAAAAGTAATGGCCTTTAATGATATGCATAAAGCGTTTATGGTAGAATGTTACTTCCGGACATCTCAAAAAATTGATGGTATTTGGCAGCATTCAATAGAAAATTGCCTTGCGGAGTTTGAAGAGAGCTATCCAAATACTGTTCCTAGCTATAAAACTTTCCGTGATACGCTAATGCATTGTGTAAATCTTTTTCGTCAAACAGGCAGTATTTTAAGGAAAGAAGGAAGCGGTCCTCCTCTCAAGAGAAGTCGCGGCGTAATTGAAAATGTCAGACAAATTATTAACGAATCTCCTCAAACATCTATTCGCAGAGTTTCGCAACAAGTAGGGCTTTCGTATGGAACATGTCAAAAAATTTTAAAAAAGGACTTGCACATGTATCCATATAAATTAACTTCTGTACAAAATCTATTACCTACGGATTATGAAAAAAGAACACAATTTTGCCAATGGTTTATTCAAACAATGACAGACAATATTTTAAATCATACTTTTTTCAACGATGAAGCTTGGTTTTATTTGAAAGGTTATGTTAATTCGCAAAATATGCGTATGTGGTCCAGTGAAAATCCTCATTTCTACAGAGAAGTTCCTCTAGATCCAGAAAAAATAGGCGTATGGGTAGGTATGAGTCGTCACCGATTAATAGGACCAATATTCTTTGAGGGCACGATAACATCGGAGAAATATCGTAACGAAATTCTCAGTGTTTTTACTAATCAATTGACTAATGATGAACTCCAGGTCGGATATTTTCAACAGGATGGGGCTACAATCTCACGTTACACTTGAAAATATTCAGTTTTTGCAACAATTTTATGGCGATAGGATAATAAGTAGAAATACAGCGATTCCATATCCACCACGATCGTGTGATTTAACAGTCATGGATTTTTTGTGTGGCCATATATAAAGAATATTATTTATGAAACACCAATTAATAATAATCTACAAGAGTTAAGACATAAAATTATAGAAAAATGTGAACACATCAATAACTCACCACAAATACTGATCAATGTTTTCAATGCTCTACGAAATAGAGTGCGATTATGCTTGGTGGAGAATGGTCAACATTTTACACATTTTTTATAATATTCTATTACTTTGTATAAAAATTATAAATATATTTAATATAAAAGTCAGCATTTCAAATTATTTTCTAACAATCATGACGTTTGAAATTATAATGACAGAGCTCCTCTAATAACTTAAGTTAGGACATACTTTTTGTGTACATGGCTTACTTGAGCGAAAATTTTAATGATCACTCGTGATAACCTATTAAGCGTAACCTATTAAGTGACACACAGAAAATAGGTAATGTATGTTTTGACTTAAGTCAAACTTCTGTCAAGTAAGTAGTAATTCATGACATTTATAAATTAGTAACGACATGCGTTTTACAAAACATAGCTACACCGGAAGTAAAGACTAAATGAGCTCTCGTTATTTACTTCAGTAGCTGACTTTGGTTCATCTGTACTTGATTTGCCCATCCGAACTTCTACATTCTTTAGCATTATTTTTAAATGGGCCCAACAGTCTCGAGAGTAAAGCCTCTTTACTGCTTGACTTTTTCTTCTGAAGTTGGCTGGTTCCTTTGCATATGACTTATGAAGTCGATCCCCACCACAGAACTCTGTATATTGTCCTGGCCTTGTTTCATCAACCTTCGCCCCTTAGCCTAGTAATTTTCATTAACTGATCGATCTCCCTCTACGGTAATTGACCCTAGCAACCGTATGTATTTACTTCGGTTAATAACAATAAGTGATCCTTGCTTTCCTGACCAGATTTGAGATGTGTTTTGCCCTATCCACCAAATACGAGGCACGCCTTTTATATTTTTACAATCGACCACTAGATGGTGCTTTTGACATATGTAATCACTATATTCTTAAAGTTTGACATTTGTCAATGAGAAATCCGCGATAGCTTAGGAATTGGGTCAGTAGTTTGTTGACAGTGACAGCTTTAAGACAGTGAGTTTGTAAAATAATGGAGATTACTCGTGAAGGTTTTTGCTAGATGATTTTTTACGATTATAAAAAAGGCTTAACTCCACAAGAATGCATTATATCGCTTCGGTCAACTTTTGGTAATGAAGCACCATCAGAGAAGACAGTTTACAATTGGCTTGCAGAATTTCGTCATGGTCGTGCCTCAGTGAGTGATGAATAACGTAAAGCTCGACCAAAAACTGTTGTGATTCCAAAAAACGTCGATGCTGTGCGGAAAATAATAGAACACGTTCAACATGCGACTTACAGCGAGGTAAAGGCATCTCTTGGCATATCGCAGACTGCAATTCGTTCGATTTTACATGAACATTTATTTGTAAAAAAAATATGTTCCAGATGGATTTCACATAACTTGACCGAAGCACAGAAAGCAGTTCGTGTCAGAGATGCGCAAAAAATTCGACGTAGGACCCGCAAAATCCGTATACAACATCGTCACAGGTGACCAAACATGGATATATGCGTATGAGCTGGAAACTAAGCAACAATCTACTGTATGAGAGTTCCAAGACGAACAGAACCCCACAAAAGCACTTCCAAGAAAATGATCGCTTACAGGACACATCGCAACAATTCCTTTAGAGAACCGAAAAACTGTTACCGCAAAATGGTATACAGTAATTTGTTTGCCAAAAGTTATAGACGAAATCAGAAAGAACAACCGAAAACGTCGCATTATTCTTCATCATGACAATACGAGTTCCCAAACAACACGTCTAACAGTTGACTATTTGAAAGAGAAAAGTGTTAAAATAATGTCTCATTGGCCATATTAACCTGAGTTATCGCCGAATGATTTCTTTTTGTTCCGAATTGTGAAACAAAAAATGCGTGGACAGCGATTTTCAACACCTCAAGAAGCAGTCGAAGCGTTTGAAAACCATGTTTCTGAGATACAACCTTTAGAGTGGAAAACATTTTTTGAGAACTAATTCGTAATCATGCAAAATTGTATAGACCATAAAGGCGAATATTTTGAAAATCAATAAAATAGTTTGTTCCCAAAAATTTAGTTTTCTTTCCAGGATTTTTAAAAAAATAAAAGGTGACCCTCGTAGTTCTGACCTTGTACCATCAGTTTATCATTAATTATGTTCTTCGCAAACCTTTCTGGATGGTAAAGTTTCAATATCAAACTTGATTCAATTTTTATCGATTAAATCTAAAAGGTTTATGAATTTGAAATTACAATCCTGTCAGAAAGGTAGCAAAAGGTTGTTGATCGAAATGGATAATACCTCACTGAATAAAAAAATTTAATTCCATACAAAAATTGTTTTTTATTTTATTAAATAAATTCGCAATTATTTAGTTGCCAAATCTATATTTATTTCTACAATAAATTTATTTGAAAACTCGTTCTATTATGTTACCTTTTTCTAGTATTACATCAGTAAAAATAATTTCGATAATGAGAGAAAATGCGTTTAAAAAGGCTACTCAAGTTAGTAGATATTTGCAGTTTTATAGTTTGTATTTAGAGTAATAGAATCGATGAAAACACATTGTCTCACTAAAAAGAAAGACTTGAATATAGTGTTATCATAATGTAGTGGAAATATCCGGAAATTATACGTTGAATCACAGACCTCGCTTGCGACCTTGCGTCACTGTTTAGGATGTTTTGGTGATGTAACGGTGTTCATTTCGTCTGTAGTGTACGAACATATTATCATAATCACTTTCACGAATAACATAAATAGATTCATAGTTATGTAATAATAATTCCTAACACTTAATATTATATTTACATAGAAAAAGCATTTCCGGTCTACCAATAACAAAGTATGTAATTAATAATTGGCACCTTATTTGGAATATGTATATGTTGACAATATATTGTTACCTATATTTTTAGTGAAGCTGGGTCTATATTATTGACTTTTTTTTATATGCAGTATGATCATACATAATTTTTTATACAGCATACATACAGGTCCAGAAATAAGAACAGATTAATTCAACACATAAGCAGAGCTAAAACGTTTTAAATTTAACGTATGCTAATCACTGTTTCGTCTTATAAACGAAATTAATTTGTATTATATATTAAATATAAGTATTATTCATTTTGTATATATTAAATATAAGGAATATAGTATTTGGACCTAAGGGTCGGGTACAAAATTGAAATCTTTGTATTGAATAGATTCTGCCTTTACTTGATGTAAATCCATATCAAATGATAAAAACACACAATGTTGTATTAGATTTACACTTTATTTAATAATATTTAATAATGACTATATAACAGCTGTTTCACCGTACAACGGTTTCTTCAGATATAACAAGCGGTACTATAAAACATTTTACTTAAACGTAAATATTTTTTATTTTATGACTTAATGGTATTCTCAGAAATTGGAAACCGAAATATTTTTACCCGCCTCTTTTAGTATAAGGGATACATATAGATAACATAAATTATATTATAAGTGACACATATCTAACAAAATATTTCAATCAAAAATAGGAAATAAGTTCAACAGAGGGGACGAATTAAGCTCTGTTTTGTCATATAATAATTTATTTGAAAATGTTTGTTTATTAATTTGCATTGCTTCTAATAAATCGAGTTTCTTACTTTTCTTTTCTTCGTGTAGGATCTTGAAATTATTATTAAAACTATGGCTTTCTTCAATTAAATGGTTGGAGTATGCTGAATCTGTTTTCCCATTTCTAAACGAATAATAATGTTCGTATATGCGCTTTTTGAACGTTCTACCTGTTTGCCCGATATATGTTTTAGTACATGTGCCACAAGTTAGTTTATACACACCTGACTTATTATGATGTACTGTTTTACTTTTATTGTTTTTGATGTAGTTACTAATATGGTTGTTGGTTTTATATGCAATGTTTATATTTTGTTTTCTTAAAAATTTTTCCAAAGTTTTATTTTGTCTGCCTAGGTAAGTAATAATTTTAAATTTCTTGCCATGATCTTTAGTAATCGGATATATATCTTGTATTGCTTTAGTTTCTCGTTTTTTGGATATTATTTTATCTATTATATTCGGGTCATAACCATTATTGATTGCAATCTGTTTTATAATGTTGTATTCTGAATTAAAGTCTTCTATTGACATGGGTATATTTAATAGTCTATGAATCATACTATAGAATGCTGCTAATTTATGTTGAATTGGGTGCATTGATTTATTATGTATTGTTGTGTCTGTGTGCGATTCTTTATGGTATATCGAGAATTTTAGTAGGTTATTGCTTCTCTTAATCGTTAAACCTTTGTATAACTATAATTTATTATCGTATTAAAATGCAAACGTTTCCCTGAATTTAAGATGCGGCATCGTTCATATTTATCAACCTGTATTCAATTCGGTACTTATATTATTGCTGGACTCTTTAGACATTTTTCAATTAACCTTGTTTTATGAGTGAACGTGCCATGTACACACTTTGGAACTTTCAAATGCTTTATCAAACGCACGTTCACTAAATTTTGTACCATAAAACATCAGAATGAAGAATGCAAGCATCATAAACTGATAATTTTAGTTATAGTTAATATAGAATTAAAACCCATCTGCAATGTTTGCTATTTTAGTAGGCACAGTTTACAAACAAGGCGGTTCTTGGGAATTTTGTCGACCTTTGTTCGTCATCTGGCCGTATTCTGATGCGGCCTATTTTGTAAATTGTTCCAGAGTTCACTGAAGTTAGGGGTAAATTTTGCTTACAATCCTTAAACAGTCTCAACAGATCAGCGTGCGCAACAACAGTGCAAGTGTCAACAGAACAGTGTTCAAGACAAGACTCTCAACATAACAGCGTTCTAGATAACAGTCATAAGAACAATGCTCAAGACAACAGCTTACAATTAATATTAAGAGACACCAGTCTCATGTTTTATTAACAAGACAACAGTCTTGCTTTATAAACAAATAAACAATTCTTATGTATCAAATAGTGTAAATTTTGTAAATAAATGTTATATGGGAGTTAAAAACTGTCACCGACGAGTAAATAATTAGTGCGTATACGGCCTTACAACCCGTGCGCGGTGAAACAATACACAGGAACATCAAGTCCACGTAACAGTGCAGTTGCCCCAACAATCACAATATTAAGTTTACAATGGAACAGGAAACAAATAATAGTATTAACTTTCTCGATTTAACGATTTCTAGAATTAATAACAAATGTAACTTTGCAATTTACCACAAACCGTCAAATACAGATATAACTATTCATAACACTTCTTGCCACCCGATACATCACAAATTAGCGGCTTATCACAGCCTTATACATAGATTAATCAATACTCCGGTGAACCAAACAGATTTCGAGAAAGAGTTAAATTTAATTAAACAAATGGCAATCAACAATGGATATAAAAGTAATATAATAGATAAAATTTTAAATAAAAAACTCCTTACAAAAGCCATATCACAAGTTTACCCAATATTAAATAATAATAACACCCAAAAATAACTCCGCCTGGGGCAGCTGTGGGGTGGATTGAGTAGCTCCATATCTGTCACTGCCGGTCCCAAGCCCGGATGAAGGAGGAGGGTTGTAGCGGTAGGCCAGCTCCCTGCCCTACGGAAAAAAAAACATACCTGCTAAAAAACCTAATCAATTGCCTCGGAATGGGACGGATAACACACAAGGACGAACCAAGCTAAGAAAACGGACAACGATATGCGGTACATGGAATGTACTGGGCCTATCCAACAAAATAAACGAAGTTGCCAGCGAATTGAAAAATCTCCAAGTAGACATCGCGGTTTTAACAGAGACGAAAAAGAAAGGAAAAGGATCGGAAAATTGGGGGAGTTACGACCACTTTTACAGCAGAGTACCCAAGGAAAGCAGAGCTAAGCAAGGAGTATCCATAGTAATCCACAGGAGAATGAGAAAGTACATCTCCACATGGGAACCGATTAATGAAAGAATGATAAAGATGAATATGAAAATATTTGGATATAATTTGACTATCCTGGGAATATATGCCATTAATGACGACGAACTAGTCTACAATAAAGACTCATTTTATGAAAAACTAAATGAGGAAATAGGAAAAATAGGAACATCAAGAGAAATAATATTTCTAGGAGACCTAAACGGCAGGACAGGAAGAAAGCAGAAGGACCTGGTTGTGGGAAAGTATGGAGAAGAAGTCGTCAACGATAATGGAAGACGGTTAATAGAAACATGTGAACAAAATCAGTTGACCATTCTTAATGGTCATTTTCAACATCGCGAGATCCATAAATACACATGGACACAGCCAACAAGGAATCTAAAAAGCGTTATTGACTACATAATAATTAAACAAAAATCCAGACTGAAGTTCCTAGATGTAAGAGTTCATATAGGTACCTCATGTGGAAGCGACCACTACCTACTAAAAGGAACACTAATGTCACCAATAAGAACAAAGGAAGAACCGGACAATCCCAAAAAAAGGGTGAAATAATAAACGAAGAAACCCCAAAAAGATTTAAAATTAACAGCCTCGAACACGAAAGTACAAAACTACTATACAACTCCAGACTGGACAGCAAAATTCAGAATACAGAATTCACAAACATAGAAGAAGAATACGAATACATAAAGAGGGGTATATGCTCAGCGGCAGAGGAAGCATTGGGTTACGAGGAAAAACGAGGAAAACAGAAAAAACCATACTGGTGGGACGAAGAAGTTGAATACGAAATAGAAGAAAAAAGGAAAAGGTACCACGTATACAAGGAACGTATACGTATACGTATAGAAATACAAGGAATCGCAAAGGAGAGTACGGAAGAAAATAAGGGAAAAGAAGAACAACCAATGGGAAAGGACGTGTTCAAAGATTAATACATACATTGGAGGAAGGAAGAGTACAGAAAGTTGGAGGCTCCTCAAAAGTATGAGAGGAGGACGAACGAAGGACATAATCTCACTTATAACACCTGAAAAATGGAACAAGTACTGAAGAGATGTTGACGGAGGACAGACCTCAATTCAAAGACATCCAAAACGAAAACCAGGGGATTGTTATACAAGGATCCCCAATTAGGATAACTGTGGCGGAGGTTAAAGAAGTCTGTAAAAACCTAAAAAATGTAAGAGCCCCAGGACCAGGTAATATTACTAATGAACTGCTAAAATACGGCACAGATAAACTCTACGGGCTATTAAGAAATTTATTCCAAAGATACCTTAACAGGCACGAAGTACCAACGGAATGGAAGACATCACACCTTACGACGATACATAAAAAGGGGACAAGAGTAACTGTGACAACTATCGGGGAATAGCCGTTGCAAGTGCTATAAGTAGAGTTTATGGGAAAATCTTAAAGAACAGGATAGAGAAAGAATATGCCAATATGGAGGCAGAAAAACAAGCAGGCTTCAGAGCAGGAAAATCCACAATTGATCACCTGTTTACGCTAACTCAAATTTTAGAAAAGAAAACAGCACGAAATCAAGAGGTACATCTCCTGTACGTAGATCTGAAAAAGGCTTACGACAGTATACCTTTAGTAAAACTATGGGAGGCTCTTCAACATACCAACATAAACACGGAAATAATAAAAGCCGTGAAGTCTTTATATGCGGGTTCCACATCTAGAGTCAAAACCAACGAAGGATTAACATCCGGATTCACAATACCCTTTCTTTTGCGGACGACCAAGTAGTTATTGCACAAGATATACATGACATGGAATATATGAGCCGAAAGCTCATCGAAGAATACGGAAAATGGGGCCTGGATGTTAACATAGTAAAAACAGAATATATGTGCATAGGCGGACAGCAAGAAGACCTACACCTAGCAACGGGACAGATCATCAAACATTGCAATATATACAAATACCTAGGAATGAAAATATCCAAGGATGGGACACTAGATGAGGCAATATCAGACAGAAATATACAGGGAAGAAGAGCTACTTCCATGCTGAACAGTATTCTGTGGGACAAGACCATTACAAAAGAAAATAAAAAAAGGATTTAACATATAGCTCGGAGGTGTGGCCGATAAAAGAAAAAACAAAAAGAAAGATAAAAGCCACAGAAATGGACTTCTGGAGAAGAGCGGCAGGAAAATCCCGGAGAGATAGAGTCCCAAATGAAACCATTAGACAAGAAATGGGAATACAACATGACATTATAAATGACATTATAACCAAACAGCTAATATGGTATGGGCACGTCCAAAGAATGCCAGAACACAGAATCCCAAAGAAAGTGCTAAACTAGAACCCCCAAGGAAACCGAAAACGAGGAAGACCGCGCAGAAGCTGGAGAGACGGAGTGGATAAAGAAATTCGAGAGACGGATCTGGAGGAGGGCCTATGGATGAACAGAGGGGAATGGCGATTAGGAATCGGAAGACGTAAAACGTTGTAACCCGATATATATATATACACCCAAAAATTTAAAATGATCATGTTTATAGGCTCTTCAAGCACAAAAATTTGTAAATATTTAAGAAAGTTAGACATTAATACAGCGTATAGAACTAACAACAATTTATCCAAATTTATAAAAAACAATAAAAATTTAACAAATAACAATAAAAAGTCAGGAGTCTATGAGTTAACTTGCGGTAGTTGCCCCATGACGTATATCGGACAGACAGGCAGATCGTTTGAAATACGCATCAAAGAACATTTTTCTTCATTTAGAAATAATAAAAGTGACTCTTTATATGCGTGTCATATTAATTTAACAAACCACAATTTTAACAAAGAATTTAAGATATTACACGTTACATTACTCTTTAGAAGTAGTTGATTTTATCCATAATTACCAATTTGTTCCTTTTATCTGCTTTTAAGTGCAAAATAAGTACTTTGATGTTAGAGTTTTAATGGTATTATTCTCGTTATTAACTGACTTTCCTTTGTGCTGTTGTAAATTCTTAATGATTTAGGTTTTACAAGCCTCTCGAACGAAGTTTTTGATCTTTTCGCAAAATTGTTAATCGAAGTTTCGATACTACGCAATTACCTGGTCTATCGGTATCTGACCTTTTGACAAACAGTATCTTAAACTTTTGCTTAACGAATCTATTTCGACACGACCTAAATTCTCAGATGACTGATTGATTACTAGTGTTTCTTTTATAGGAATTACAACAATATGCTTTTTTTATGGTGGATATAACTTTATAAATTTCTTATGTAGTTCTAAGGATTGATTTTTCAATTTATGAACCTTAATTACCTTTCTATTCCTATAAAAATTACTCCATTCTTCAAGTTCAATGCTATTGATGCTTTTTTAAACTTTACCTAAATGTAAACGTAACGTTACGAAAATAGAGTCACTTGAAATTAATAAATTAAAGAAAACTGACAAGATCCTCAATGATCAATTAGAAATTAATAATTCACCCTTACTCAATTTATTTATTTGATATTCAGACAGTCATGTATTTTATTGTTCCATAGCGCTTCTTTACCTCCCTTTAACATAATGTAGACCCTCAGTTTTAACACTTTAAGAACAGTATTGTATAAACCGTAGTGAAAGTTTTGTGTATAGTCATTTAAGTAATAAAAAGTACCCATTCCTTGAACCATTCATGTTTGTTAAGGTACATTTGTGTAAAAATATGATACACCAGACTGACTGACAAGACTGACTGAGTCCAACTGACGAGACTTCTCAGTCCCAATTTATATATTAACTCTACTTCCGTTAACCTAGTTAGATGTGACCTGTTTTACATATCTGTTTACATGAACTATAATGTTAAAAGATGTAACTAAGAGGACATGATGCGTAAAACAAGTATTCCGTAGATTGGAAAAGTCGAGTGTCGGTTATCATGCGTTAGAAATTAAACATGATATTACAGATTTTTTTTAATAATTAAAAATATAAACAATCCGAGGGAATTGGACATATATGAAAGCATTTGCATAATTAAAACCGAAAATAATACCTACAACACCCGTAAGAGTCCAATTCCCTATACCTCCTTCTACGGTTTCTTAGAGTAGAAATAAGAAGATGCTGTAAGAACAAACAAATGTATGCTACTTTTGAAAAAGAATCCGTGGACGTCTTGAAAAGTGTTTCGCAATTTTTGTGTTAGCTTTGCTTCTTCATGTTCAATATTGTAATTAATATTTTTAATTACTGAGGTTGACAACTTAGTTGTCGAAATCGTATTTAGGATACTAATATTAATATGGTAAGAGATTTTATACCTTTTTAAAGTTTTTACTTAGCCACAGTCTCCAAAGACAAATACTTTTCATTTATATATTAACAAATTCCTTCAAAAATATTTGCAGCACACGGTAACATTAATTATCTCCGTTAAAACATTATTATAAAATACGTAACCTTTTTTTATTATAACGAAAAAGGAAATTACAAATGAGAAAGTCCCCGATGTTTCTGCTTGATTTCTCCTTGGGATTTCCATGTTTTCATTTGATTGATTGCACGTTTATATGAAGAGAAGTCTCATAAACCGCCGTGTGTCTATTTATAGAGTTGGAGCTATTACTAAAATATTTTAATTAGTACGAGTGCAGAGGAAACGTTATTTTTAAAAAACTAATTAAGTCGTGATAAAGGCTAGGATAATAAATTTATTTACAGATTCGGATAATTAAGTGATATGTAATAATTAATAGTATGTTTACCTTTTAAAAAATATTTAAATATTATGTTAGACAATATACAGTGTGTAACACCTTGATCTGGTATTAAGAATTATAATAAATTGTCAGTTCACTGTTTATTGTACCCTTTATTGTACGTGACTCTCTTAAAAAAAATCCTATTGTTTATTTATTTATTTGCGCTAGAAACAATAAACACAACTAAATAGAATTTACCTCGAATTTGGAAACATTTTCTTTGCTATTACAAAATTTTCTTCTGTGCATGTTATACACTGAGGGAAAAAAGTGAAGAGCACACCCTGTATAATCTGAACGTGTCAAGATAAATACGTAAATTTAGCGGAGCATTAAGGTTTCCTCTAGACAAGTTTGCGCAGCGAGTTTTGACTTTTTCTATAGCTGCATTTTTCACTGAGTGCTTCCGATAGCTGCAATGTGTTGTCTCCATGGAGACCGATGCGGGGAGGGAGAAACCGGTTATTGTTAGTGTGGTGGAAGCGGGCAGTTGTAGTCGTACTTTGTGCGTGATATCGCGCGCCGACTCGAGCGGTCATTATCGGCAGTGCAGCGGGCATGCCGAGAATGGATGGAGCTTCAGCCGCGAGCGAGACGGCCCTGCGCGAGCATAGCACGCGAGGATCGCGCCCTTGTGCACAGTGCTTTAGCGTCGCGTACTTTTTTCTCAAGGCAACTTGGAGCCGTTTGGCCAGCAGGAAGGGCAAGCGTACTCACTACGCGAAATGTACGGGGGCTTTTGCTAGAAAGTGGACTGCGAGCGCGCTGTGCGTTGCAGCGGGTTCCACTGACTCGCGAGCACCGCCGTACACGGCGCCAGTGGGTGGAGGCTAGACATCAGTGGTTTATCGAGTGAAGGCACATTTTGTTTTCCGATCAATCAAGATTCGAATTGAGAACCGGTGACGCGCGAATTTTGGTTCATCGGAGACGTGGTGAGCGTCATCTCGAGGAGTGCATCCAACCACGCCCTATCTACCGCCAGCAGAGCATTATGGTGTGGGGTGCTATTACACATGGTGGACGTACACGTCTGCTGCGTATACAGCATACGATGACGGCTCGCCGCTACGCAGTTGAGGTGCTACGACCCGTTGTGCTTCCCTACGTTCGACGGCGCCCACGTCCTCTATACATGCACGACAACGCCCGACCGCATAGTGCACGTGTTGCCCAGACCTTTGTGGAAGAGAACCATATACGGATGCTTCCATGGTCGGCACGTTCTTCGGATCTCAATCCGATCAAACATGTCTTGGATATGATCGGTCGGAGACTTCAACGTTATCCGGCTCCCCCGGGTAACGTTGAGGAGCTACGGAGGCGAATTGAAGCAGCATGGTTGGACATCCCTACCGCTACCATACAACGACTTATTGACTCAATGCCTCGTCGTGTAGCGACGGTTCACGCCACTCGCGGGGCATATTTCAGCTATTAATGCATCCCTTCCCAGTAGGGTTGCGCCGCTCTCCAGGTGAGGGTAATTTATGCTATGTTAGTACTACTTCCATACCAAATTTCATTGCGTTAGAACCACTTCTTCAGATTATACAGGGTGTGCTCGTCACTTTTGTCCAACATATATATGGTTTTCGAATATGGAAAAACTTTGTTAGAAAATTTTCTGACCTTGTACTTACTGTATGGTTACGATATTGTGTTACATGAACGCAATACTATTATAAAATTACAATCTCTTATTCATAATCAACTTTCGGCGCCAAAATATCACGGCATTTGCATAAGCTTGGTATAAAAGCGGATACGTTGATCAAAGACCGAACGAATTTGAAAATCCAGCAACTTTTGCTTTCACACAGCAAGATTTTGTTCATCCTCCTGGTTGTTCTATATGTGGTAGTCATGTCATCATCCGATATGTATGGTGTAACAAATTCCTGTGTTTTAAACATTTCTTGGAGGAGTTTCATCACCATGCAGAATAATCCATTGTATGTTTAAATATAGAAAAATTCTATTTTGGTAGGTGTTTTAACGTGTAATAAAATTGACAGGATGATGCTCTTATATTATTATTGATTCTAATGCAAAATAATTTGTAATGTAGTTATCAATACTTTTGTTAGTTTTTAAAATTAATTTCAACACTGCAACTACAGGTGTGTTGCACAACCAAACAAACCTTTTTATCTATTATTAATCCCAAACATATTTACCCGTCGAAAAAATATATACAAGTGTCCCGTATCGTTATGTTCAAATTTTAGGAGTGAAAAGTATACTTCATTTCGAGTAACAAAAACGCAAAACTTGTTTATCCATTTTTATTTGTTTCAAAGTTACAGATCTATGAATGTGATTGTCAGAATTGTCAGAAAAATGTAATCCCAAAGTCAATAAAAACTGATTTTATTTAAAAAAGTTCAATTAATAATATTTTCGAAATGTCCACCTCCTTGTTGAATGCAGGCTTGTGCCCGTAAGCCAACCGAAGAAGTACTTTTCCGAATTTCATACTTGTTTTGTCGGATTTGCTCGGCAGCCATGTGAATACGATCCAACAACTCTTCTCTTGTGGTGGAAACTTGCGCGTAGAGTAATTTTTTCATGTACCTCCATAAATAAAAGTCAAGGGGATTAAAATTGGGTGATCTGGGTGGTCATGCAACAGGACCACCTCGACCAATCCATCTTGGATAATTGACGTTAACCCAATTTCGGACAGCATTTCCGAAATGTGGTAGTGCCCCATCCATGTGAAACCACATGTCTCGTCGAACATTCAGTGGGACATCCTCTAAAAGACCTGGCAGTTTGTCAATAAGAAATTGAAGGTAATTTTCAGTATTTAGCCTCCCAGGAAGAACGACAGGACCAATCAACAAGTCATCGATTAGGCCCGCCCAAACGTTAATAGAAAATTCATGTTGAAATTTAGATGGGCGTATAGCTTTGAGATTTTCTGATGACCACCTGTGCAAGTTTCTCAGATTTGTAACACCACTTCTCGTGAACGTAGAATCGTCTGTCCAGAGGACTGTTGTGCAGAAATTAAAATAAAGCCGTGACTGTCTTAATATCCAGGTAGAATAAACTAGGCGAGCATAGTGGTCTGCCTCAAGCAAACCTTGTCTCCTGCGACAGTGGTATGAATATAAGCCCTCACGTTTTAAAATTCGCCAAACTGTCGTTCGTGGCACTCCTAGTTATCTAGCGATTCGACGTACACTGAGTGTTGGATCCCTTGTAATAATAGCTACTACTTCCTCCTCTAAGTCTGCTGGCAAATTTACTCCTCGGTCGAAAAGATAATCACGCAGTCCGCATTCCCGAAATTGTCTGTGTACTTCCAGAAACGTTCTGTAATGAGGAATGCCCCTATCGGGAAACCGATATCGGTATTCAATAACTGCTTGACCTGCACTGCCGTTACAGTAGCCATACACAAAATGCATGTCCGGATACTCTTGAGAAGAAAATCGGTAAGGCATTTTGAATAAAGAAAACGTGTCCACTCACTAATAAGCTGTTGTATGAACTGAAACGTAATGTAATCCTTTATTAAAAAAGCAACGTGAACATTTGTTTATTGTATGATATTCAAGGTTCATCACTTACGAAATAAGTAAGAACCTTCTTTATCATAAATAAATTTCCAGTACTCTTTTTTGTAGATCTTCAAGAAATTACTGTATGCACTACGACACGTGTTTATTTATTTTAGGATAACATTTAATTATGCGACCTTAACAATCACAGGCCTATTATTGAATCGTATAACTTTTTTAAATCAAATCAGTTTGTATTGACTTTAGGATTACATTTTTTTTTCATGATCTGACAATCACATTCATAGATCTGTAACTTTGAAACAATTAAAAATGGATATACAACTTTGCGTTTTTGTTACTTGAAATGAAGTCTACACTCTTAAAATTTGAACATAACGATACGGGACATCTTGCATAAAAATGTCGATATATTTAACTTTTTTCTTACCTGCTTAATAAAACTCATTCAAACAAACATTTTTTGTGTTAAAACATTTTCTCTACCTCTTACCGAGTTATGCGTAGAGGCAAAATGGTCAAAAATCCGAGTGCTTTTCTGCAGAAAAAAAATTGCGTAGTACATACCTATATATGATGTACAAGTTCCCAAAGTTTCATAATTGTTTGAATTTCCGGGTTCGGAATTTTTCCTTGTGAGAGACATCATTTATTATTTTTAAAGAACTTTGTCTTTCTTAATACGAATGACCGTCTTAAATGATAATTTTATTTGATTTGTAAGTTAAAAATACTTTTTTTTATAGAGAATTAATCTTCTAATGTAAAAAAAAAAAACTGTTATTGTTATTACCCTGAAGAAGTTTGATTGAATCGCCAACCCAGTTACAACAAAGGGATCAAAATGTATTCAAAGCTTTTTGTATCCTTTACTTAGACGAATTACAGTTAAAATAAGCGTTAGGTCTTCAGTTTTATTTTAAATGTTTCAAATTGATAAGCACTCTTTCCCTCACAATACATAAATCTATTTAAGAAGTGCTTGTTTTTGAGTTAAAAAAATTATGCATTTTACCAAGTTGATTTTTATATTTGTATAATCTTTAAGATACAGTAACTTAACATACTTCTTAATGTTTAAAATTTTCATAATATTTTAGTAATAATTCAAAAGTTACATGCAACGGAAATAATTAAATCAACGAACATTTCCAAGTTATTTGTGTATTGTATGTATGAATTTAGGCGCACAAAGCAACTTCGAAAGTGATTTGATCATTTTCTGAAAATAAAACGTGCTTTTATTTAGTGTGTTAATTGTTAGTATTTCCCGAACGGAAAATTTGGCGGCATTAGTATATGTCTTAGACACATATTGTTTATTGAAAATATAGGTAATCTTTGCTCGAACACAAATTCGTTTCCTTTCATCTTGAAAACACACGTGCGCTTATTGTATACTTGAAATTGATCATTAAAAAGTATTATTTGTTTGATTTACTTAGGTTCTTTCAGATTACTTTTTTAATTATTATTTTCGTAGGAAACAATTTTATTGATTTTCTTATAATAAATTTTGACTCGATTTTAATTAAATCGGTTATTTAGAAAGAGTGCATAGTAATTTCGAATAAATTGACTCAGCGCACATACCAGGATTTAGCGATACTACAGCAGCTTTAAGTTTTAATTTCTCCTAAGATTATTTTTTTCAGCCTTCTCCGGTGTACCACAGGCCTCCAATCTTAGACCTTTTTTATTCAATGTTTATATTAATGATCTACGAACATATATCGCAATATTTTAACTTTTGCTGAGGATCTAAAAATATCGGTGCAATGAAAATGTGATTCGTTAGAGCAGTACGCGACTCAGACGCATGCCTACCTATAGGAGAATGGATGACAAACACGCATTCGGCTGACTTTAAGGGCGGCCAAAGGCCTTAAAATTGATTACAAGATTAAATTGTTAGTAGTTAACAGAATATAAAAGTATAGTATATAGAAATACATGCGCGATCTATGAAATGTATAATAATGCATATGTACATATACTGAAATAAATATATGAGGGTTTCGTTACTGTAAAAGAATTGATAGCTTGTACACTTGACCACTAAGACATTAGGGGAAGGGCGAGTAATTGTACGCACCTAAGGGATTTTCTAGGTAATTCGAAATCTATTTATTACAAAATTCCATAAACATATATAAAATTATATTAACTATCTCACTCTCTAACGACAGACTTCTAGTGAGTACAGTTTTGAAAAAAAATGTTTTTTTGTATCGCTTAAGTCACATACATATCCTTCTGGGGTACCTCACCCTGAACAAAGTGAGTGAGCCTATTTCAGACACAGACTGCACCTAAACCAAATTTCGTCTTTGCGATTAATGTCTCCACATTTAACACAATTTAATTTTCGTCATTATCGCTAGCATTATCTAGTTCGTCATCATTACACGAGTTCGAAATATCTCCCAAGTCTTCATCAGCTTCTTCATAACTCTGATGTATTTTTCGTTTCAGACGCTTTGCCATTAGTTTGTCCCTTCCCTTTTTGTTCTTTTCTTTTGCTTCTAATGCCTGGTTTCTATGCTTTTTCCTTAGCTCGGCTCGTTCCAACATGTCTTTATTGGGCGTTGGCTAATATTTGGGGCGTTAATGTATTTCTGCATTTTCTCTTTTTAGCTTTCAATTTCAGAGTTGGATTATGAAACAGACATGTAAATAATTTACACATCTGTAACTGTATCATGGACAATACACCTCGTATTTTGGGCATTAACTTCTGCTTAAGACATATGTTTCTGCCATCTATAGGCGTCGTCAGTTAAGCTAGTGAAGCAATGTATACAAATGATACAAATCTTTATAAATAGATCTGTATCTGTATATAACTTTAAGCCGAAATCCCTACTAGATAAAGCAAATTTCATCCTGTAAGGTGGCACTTATTTAATAAGTGACATCTGACGGACGAAAGAGACTTTGCCGGAAAAGGGACCTTTCGTTTTTACCAGCTATGCTGATACAGAAAACGAAACAATACAGGTAGTCCATTAACAACTAGCCAGATGGCGGTAAATATACAAAAAGGTTTTAAATATATCTATACGTTAATTGCACGTATAACGCTTTTGTTTCATTATGAAACAGACATGTAAATAATTTACACATCTGTAGCTCTATCATGGACAATACACTTCGTATTTTCGGCATTAACTTCTGCTTAAGACATATGTTTCTGCCATCTATAGGCGTCGTCAGTTAAGCTAGTGAAGCAATGTACACAAATGATACAAATCTTTATAAATAAATCTGTATCTGTATATAACATTCAGCCGAAATCCCTACTAGATAAAGCAAATTTCATCCTGTAAGGAAACATATGTCTTAAGCAGAAGTTAATGCCGAAAATACGAGGTGTATTGTCCATGATACAGTTACAGATGTGTAAATTATTTACATGTCTGTTTCATAATGAAACAAAAGCGTTATACGTGCAATTAACGTATAGATATATTTAAAACCTTTTTGTATATTCAGAGTTGGAAATGGAAAGATGGTCGGAACAGAAATAACATTGGATTCATTAGAAAGGATCTTCCAAAGTCCAGGAACTTCAGTTTCTACATTTGAAAGACGTGAAATATCTTGAATTACATCAGATACCTTAGCTTCTTTGATGTTTCTTGAACACGTTCCAAATCCATATTCCTGTATTCCAGCTTGTTTAACTGATTGGTCAACCGAAATAGATGGTATATAACTGGGATTCAGTTTCATTCACTGATTCATCGAAATCTTCAATCACAATATAATGCTTACCAACAGCAAAATACTCTTCTCCAAATTGATTGATATTAAACGGTCAAATACCAGACGACCTGAAACCTGATTGGCATTATCTATTGTTGTAACCCTTTTATAGGCTTTGCAGAATACTTCTGCTAATACATTTAGAGTAATGCAATTATATTTAAGTAAATATAAGTCATATTCCCTGTTGAACGCTCCCTTCAGAGGTCCATAGAATGTTAAATCCAAGGATTGGATTTTATGGGAAGTGTGTGGGGGTATATAGTATATAGTAAGTAAAACAAAACCGTTTGATTTCCAGAAATCATATATTAGTACGTATGTATGACTTGAATGGTTATCTAAGACAATCAGGACTGGATCTTTGAGAGTAGGTTTTACAACATTTTTTAAATGTAGCATTCAATGATAAAATAAGTCTTCATTACTACATCCCGTTGGTGAACAGGTGTAAATAGCATTTGGTCGTCCATTTTTTCCAGTGCAGCTGACATCCTCTTTCGAGGGACGACAAACATGGGTGGCACGTATGTACCAACTGCGTTGAAACAGCATATTACGATAACATTTTTTCCTCTTTCGCCTGAAGCCTTTGCCCCAAATTGCTTAACTTCTTTAGGGCCCAATCTCTTCGTAGGTTTATGCACGGTCGTAATTCCCGTTTCGTCCACATTGTAAATTTTGTATCCTTTAAAATTATATTTTCTTATTACGTCTTCCAAATTTTTATAATATAATTTTACTTGGGTTTCATTAAAAGCAACGATCCTATTTAAGCTGTTTGGTTCAGATTTTCTTAATGATTTCGGGTGTCTTTTTAAAAATAATAAATACCATTCTTTTCCAGCAAATTTCTTTTCTTTGTTGGAATGGTGTTCAATATGGTTTGCTTCCGCAAAAGTATAAACTAGTTTACGAAAATCTATCCTAGTAATACCATAAAATAATTTCGCCAAATTCAGCATGTGATTACATAATTCTTCTTCTTGAGTAAAAATTGTATATCTTCCTAACTTGGGCCCCTGAATATTTTTCCTAAAGACTTTTCTTTCATTCTCTTCCTTATCGTCGACTTGTGAATCCCAAATTGTCTCCTTGTTTGTCTAATGGAAGCACCATTTTCAATACAAGCAATTGAATTTTGTTGATCTACAGTCCAAGACCCCTTTCAATTTTTCGAAGGTGTTTACGTGGCATCTGTTACAATTAAAATACGAATCAGAATTGATGGAGTAGTTGTCAGGGAATTTTACGCACGCAGTGTGCATATAATTCCCCCACTGACTGAGCTTAAACAAATTTCGTTCTAATAAGTTAATTTTTTAAAAATAAACAGTATTTCATGCAAAAAGAATCGTGTTAGAGTTACATTAATTTTTATTTAAGAGGAACAAAAATTGGTTAGTTACCTGTTATTTTCTATACATAAAATATCACTTGCCGCACAGAAATTTCGGCTTTTCAACGACTGCAATTTTAAACGTGGAAGAAAACAGAAATCTGTACCTAGTAACTAGTAATGCTAGATGTTCTTTAAGGTATTATTTTTAAAATAAAATGAATAGAACTTGCTCACACATGGGTGCGTACATTCACCCGCCGCGTACAATTACCCGCCTCTCTCCTAACTAGGAGAAGGTTAGGATAGCTTAGTTGCTTTGATGACAACAAATCTATCAGGTTTGTCTTAGGTTGGTTTTGGTTCTCAAAAAAAAAACCATCCTGGGACGTCCGACTCATGCGCAATTCTTTAAAAGCGTTCTCGTTTTGACGAGTACCACTTCGGAGGAAATTAATTTCTGTTCTGGTTTCACTTGAAAATAATCCTGGATTATTAAAAATCGGGGCTTCCGTAGAGAATATATCACGTTATGGAGCAATGAGACGGAACAACTTTATCAGGAATTTCTGAACAGCGGGGACTCTGAGATAGCGGATGAACCCCTTAATCGTCTGGACATAGAACGTCGTAAAAAATGGGAAGAAACGACAGGTAGTACGGACTTCAAAAGATTTAGTATTAGACATTAAGAAACAACTGACATTCCGCCGCCAAACAACAACAGCCCATCCTGAATACTACAGCCCATTCACGGTAGAGGAGGTAGATAAATCACTGAGTGATACTAAATCTGGCAAAGCACCTGGATTTGACGGAATCCATCCAGAATTCCTCAAGAACTGTGGGAAACACGCAAGGATGTGGATGAGTAAATTCTACGCAGACATCCTATTGACAGGACATATCCCAACAGAGCTCAAGAAATCCAAAATAATTGCAGTCTTGAAACCAAATAAACCCAATAATCTTCCTGAAAGCTTTCGTCCGATAGCTTTATTAAGCTCATGTTATAAGCTTTTGGAAAGATTGTTATTAAATTGACTTAGCACATTGATATTGAAGCATGTTCCCGTTGAACAGGCTGGTTTCTGACCCAACCGCAGTTGTGCTGACCAGGTGCTCAGCTCACACATTGAGACAGGGTTTTAGAGGCGGCTAAAGACAACTGTGGTGTATGTTGACCTAACTGTGGCATATGATACGGTCTGGAGAGAAGGCCTTCTCTACAAATTTCTCAACGTAGTACCATGCAGCCAGAGAGCATCTTTATTAAACAACATGCTTTGCGACAGGCCCTTCCAAATAATAACAGGAGAGAGCAAGAGTAAAATGAGACATCTTAATAATGAATTGGCTCAAGGATCGGTACTTGCACCTGTCCTATTTAATCTGTATATTTCTGACATGCCACACACAAAGTCAAAAAAGTTTGGATATGCCGATGACGTAGCTCTTACATGAAGGAGTAAAACCATAGAGGGAACTAATAATATACTTTCAGAGGACCTATCCGTTCTGGGAAAATACTTCGCCGACTGGAGACTAATTACGAATATGGATAAAAGAGGAGTGTCGTGTTTTCACCTCAATAATAAACAAGCACGCCTAGAGCCGCAAGTGTATTTTAATAACAACTTGCTACGTTATAATCCTCACCCAAAATATCTTGGAGTAACAATGGATCGTACACTCTCACATAAAAAGGTCTGAACCCCGATGGACGGAGAAGGATTTAAGCATCGACCGCCGCTATAAACTACACGTGGCTCTCCAGAGAGATACTTTCCTTGTAAGTATAGTATATCCGGAAATATACCGTTGACTATATAAGCGGCGAATAGTTTAAGCCTATCCAAGTACCTGGAATTTGTACTGTAGGTAGTCGACATACAGATAACCACACAATTTAAAGTAACAAAAATATAGATATTGAATATATAATTGATATTCACTAATCATTTCAAAAATATTCGTGGAATTTTACTATGTGCAGGTACACTCTGCATTAGAATTTTATTAATTGAAGCTATTAATTAATGACTTTTAATACATACAAATTTAAACTAAGACCGACACTGGTACACTGATATCGCTGTTTCTGCTAGGGTTAGACCTCATGCTGCGCTAATTACAGTGAAAATGAATAGAATTTAAATTTTACTTAAAAGTCAACGGTATATTTCCGGATACACTATAATAAGCTTTTCAAAAAGAAAACAAACGTATTGTGTGATTAGTAGAGCAGACCAATTTACGTGCGCGCCATGTGCGCCGATGTGAGGATGATTGTATTGCATCAGAACTAATAAAAAGCATTCAGTATGTGTTTGGTACTTGCGTAGACTGCATGTAAGTGTAAGCATACGTAATAAAATGTCGTCGACACATAAATCGAGAAAACGATAGTTGTCAGACGAAGTGAATAAGTTTATTATGGATTTCCCGGACTTAATATACGATGGCTCAAAAATTAAATGTTTAGTGTGCAATACATTTCTGTGTTGGTCAAAAACACATTGCAAAGAACACGTAAGCAGTTCGAAGCACAATAATAACAAAATTAATCGACAACAGTTTATACATGAACTATGTGTAACTATGATTGTGTGTACACTGCCGTTTACCTTGTTAAGTAATGATTCATTTATTTCATTTTGGAATAAATAAATAAATTTACCATCGGTGCGTAAACAGGTTGAAAATAAAATCAAAGCCGAACTGAAAAATAAAAAACTGTGGTTATACGTGGACGAAACAACTGACAGCAAAAAACAATCTGTAGTTAATGTGATGGCGCGTAATATGGAACCACATCAAACAACGTCTTCAATTTTATTAGCATCCAGACGACTAGAACAATGTAATGCCGAAAAAATTTCAGAGGTGCTATTAGATACTTTGGAAAAATTTAAACTTTCGAAAGACCAAGTATTAATGTTTATGACCGATGGTGCCGCAACCATGTGTTCTGTATGCCGGTCTCTTAGAAAATATTGTCCTAACTTGTTACATATTACTTGTAAACTCCATGCTCTACACCTTGTGGCAAAACAGGTTCGTAAATGTTATCCAGAGGTAAATGCTTTAATATCGAGTACAAAGGCAGTATTCCTAAAATCTTCAAAACGTATTCGGAAATTTCACGAATTGTGTCCCCATACCCCTGAGCCACCACAACCGATTCTGACACGTTGGGGTACATGGTTACGGGCGGGCTTTTACTATCATGAACATTTTGAAAAAATTAAGGACGTGGTTTTATCATTCGATCCGAAAGAAAGCGCAGCTATCAATACTACAAGCCAGAAAAAATTTCAAGATGCCCAGATTAAAATGGATTTACAAAGTATTCATGAGAATTACTTGGGACTAGATGAAGCAATAACAAAATTAGAAAATTCGTGGCTGTCGTTAGAGGAATCACTGAAAATCGTTAAAGATGTTCACGCGCAACTGTGTGCTGTAGAAGACGCAAAAAGTGAAAGTGTTCTAATTAAATTTGAAAGTGTTTTAGACAGAAATGCAGATTTTGACACCTTAACACGTATTTGTGAGGGCACGTCTACAGATGCGTTAAGTTGCTTAAAAAAGTATTTTGATTATGCGAAAATAACATCACTAGATGTAGAACGCTCGTTTTCCGAATATAAACATATTTTTTTCTCACGGCGGACATGTTTTTCAGAAATAACCTTAGAAACGCACATGATGTTGAAAATATACAATCGAGTTTCTCCAGTTTGTCAATCCTTGGAAGACGCTTAAAACGGTAAGTGTTTTTTAAATCCTCTGTCGTGCACACAATCACTGATTTCATACATTTTCCATTTTATTTATAGGTACATACAACGCTGCTATAATATGTACTATTCTTATTTATCGTGTGTATGCATATTACTTTAATAGCAGAAAACCAAATGTATATTTAATTATTTCTGATAGAATAAATGTCTCTTGTTCTATACTTATATCGGTACCTACCTCATGTTGGGTCCCTATTCTATCGCATATTCTAATATATTACGAATTACACTCCCATACCGGCGCTCATGGCGCGCACGGAAATTGTTCTGCTCTAGTGATTAGCTGATTTTATTTTTTCAGTACATTTGTTAGAATAGACACCTTCAATTTTTCACAGTGGTGCTAATTTAATGGTCAACTACTGAACTATGGACATAAATAAAATCTGTGGGCGTGAGAAAATATTGAATTTTCTGTATTTGGAAATTTATTGACATAAGTACAATTGCGAGCAATAAATTTTGGTCGTCAATGTCATTATAAAATTTGGGGAAACTGTCAATGTAGATTTTTGCCCTGATTGGTTATAACGGGTGTTCAGAAACATTCGAAGTCAAAGCAGCCCTTGAAAATATGAAGTCATGTCTGAGATAGATTGATTTTTGACAGACAACAGTTGACATTTAATAATTATTACAAATCGATACTTTAAATTTGCGGTTTGTCAAAGTCTTGTTTTTTAAATTATTTTTAATATATGTAGTCTCAATATCCTATTTTAACAAAGTAAGAATTGTTTGCTTAATTGACACTGGACTCTCTAATGTTACGGTAGCAACTCTTCTAGGACCTGCAGAAGGTTTCGTAAATTTGATTAAAATGCAAATTAAATTATAGGTTATTACCATACGACCGTTTCACAATACAGCAACTTACATTTTGTGAAAGAATGACATTGACGACCAAAATGTATTGCTCGCAGCTGTACATTGTACTTAACTATAAAGCATTTTTGGCAGAAATGTAAATAATTGCTTTTCCCAAGAAAGTAGCAGCAGCTAATAATAACCACATCTAAATCACAATGAAAACCCGTAAATTAGACATTATTAAATTAATAAAACACGAACACAGAGATTTCTATTTTTCTGTCAATATTTTTTTTATATTCTTAGTATTATAACAGGATATATATACATACATCAGTTATAAATGTTATAATGTCAGTAATATATGCAAAATCCCCATATGTTTAAAACGTGTAAATATTCACATGATGCAAAATTAAATTTATACATAGAAGCTATGTGCGACATAAACAAGACAGATACTACATACATATACAATGTACATAATATACAGAAGCTTTATCATTAGTTGTTTATCGTTTCTTTATGATAGTTTTTATTTAAAAAATCTCACTTTCAATGTGTTTATGTATATTTCTTTGATAAGCACCCGCAACAAACAAATAAATATTAAGTAAGGTTATCAAATGTTTTAAATATTTTTGTCGGAATGAATTTCTTTTAACTTTTTAAGATGAGCCAAGGTTCATTCATCGTAATTCATAATATAATTTAAATACTTTATTGGTATATTCAATATCGGTAATAATAATTACTAATTAATTCTTAGGAAATCAATTTTGAGAATTAATATTGCCATTTTTATTATTACAGCGACATCTATGAAGACATAGCTTGACATACATTGTTTGGAAGATTTTCAACGTTGTCAGAAAATAGTTACCTATTTTAGCAAGCAATAGACAAAGCAACAATTAAATAATCATTCAAAAGTTGTATATAATTATTAAAATACATGAATTTACTTCAAGGTATTTATAACTATTATTATTCACTATAAGAAAGAAGAAAATGTTGCCCAGGGCGACATCTATGCATGAAGTTTTACTTGTATTTCAATATCCTAGGAAACCTACCTTTTTTTTACTAGTGTTGTAAGAGTTTCCTAAAACGCTAGCAGATGTCCGTTTACATTCAAATAAAGAAAATGGTTCATTTTTTAAATTAGTGTTATACTTATAAGTTATAAGTGAATAAAGAAATAAACGTATTTTTGTGTAATTATTAAGGACTGAAGGTAAGTTATAAATTATTTTACCTAACCTGAACTTTAATTTTGTTTTTATCATAACCTATACTTTGCATAGTAATTACTGTCTTTTTAGTAGTTATAACATAAGAAAGAAAATGTTTAACATAGAATGCAATATCTTTCTTTTAGAGTAATAGACAAATTATGTCATCACAAGTTGTTAAAACACATATACAATTCGTGTAAGGTTATGGAGTAGATATCATACCCTAATTCGTGTAGGTATTTAGGCATGCATTAAATAACTATTCTGTAATAATAGTAATGATTTATTTTACTAATGAACCAACTGAGCTATTATAGTCAATAGAAGAAATACACATAAGTTATCAAATCCCACACAATTACGATATTGAAACTTCAAACAAAATTTTAGGTAATAGAGAACAGAAAAAGCAAAGATCATATGCTTTTGAATGTCATTTTAATAATATTTACAGGTTTAATGAAATCGGAAATAGTTGATGTTTCTAATACATATGACTTTCTGAATGGTCAATCCAAACATATAGAAATAAAGATAGCAAGTGAATATTTTTGATTAGAATGTTCCATAAACTACAGTGCTACCTGCTAGGTAAACTGGGCCGAAAAAGCTGATCTACTTTTTTTTTGCTTTATAAAACGATCTTCAGTATGTCAAAATTACTACGATGGTCTACTTAAATGAACTTGGTATAACCTCCAAATTCACAAACCTAATTCACACCATGTAAATATATTTAAAATATTATTAAATGTCAATTGCGGACAAAAAAACTGACCTATCATCAGTTTTTTTGTCCGCCAGTTTACCTAAAGAGGATTAGGTACGTTTATATCGATATAACTAAATAATCATAGAAAAACTAAAAGTAAAAAGCTGACAATAGCATGTATCGGGTGTTTTTTAGCTGCATGAGAATTATCGATATCGTTAACTATGGTTTGACAGCTGAGAATGTCAAACTGTGTTGACATTTATGTTCAGTAAGGTTTGGCAAGACATCATGAATCGTTTAACGCCAGAACAACGTTTCCAAATTGTGGAAATTTACTTTGAAAAAATAAATCTGTTCGCGAAGTTCATAGAGCGCTTCGTCCATTTTACGGTCAACATAATCGGCCTAGTGAGCAAACAATTTGTGCAGTTATTGATCGTTTTCGCACTAATTTTACTCTTCTCGATTCAAAACCATCAACAAAACAAAGAAATGTGCGTACCGAAGAGAATATTGCTGCTGTAGTGCGAAGTATTGAAGAAGACGCCGAAATGTCGATTCGTCGTCGTTCTCAGCTTGTTGGCCTTTGTCTTTCGACTACGTGGAAAATTTTACGTAAGGATCTAGGCTTACGTGTCTATAAAATACAGCTCGTGCAAGAATTGAAGCCAAACGACCATCGTTTGCGTCGCATTTTTGCTGATTGGGCTCATTTGAAACTGGCCGAAGATGAGCATTTTTATCAAAGAATTGTGTTTAGTGATGAAGCTCATTTCTGGTTAAATGGCTACGTCAATAAGCAAAATTGCCGTATTTGGAGCGAAGACAGCCCTCAAGCCGATAACGAATCACCATTACATCCATTAGAATTGACTGTTCGGTGCGGTTTACACGCTGGCGGCATCATCGGTCCTTATTTCTTTCGAAATGAGCAAGGAGCTGCCGTTGCGGTGAATGGCGAGCGCTATCGAGCCATGCTGACTGAATTTTTGTTTCCAAAAATTAATCAGCTAAACATCAACGACATTTGGTTCCAACAAGATTAACAATCTCGCTGAACAATCGATTTATTGCAAAATCAATTTGGTGACAACTTTCTTTCCAGAAGTGGTCCTGTTCACTGGCCCCCTCGTTCGTGCGATTTAACGCCTCTGGATTACTTTTTATGGGGCTATGTTAAGTCATTGGTTTATGCCGACAAACCAGCAACTCTTGAAGCATTGGAAGCCAATATTCAAGCCACCATTGGCGCCATACGGCCAGATTTATTGGAAAAAGTAGTCAAAAATTGAATTGATCGAATGGACGATGTAACTCGTAGCCGCGGTGGACATATGCCGGAAATCATATTTAAAAAATAAATTTCATGAAATTATCTACCAGATTATAATAAAAAAATTTCATTCCAACAATATTTCTGTCTTGTATTATCATTTTATGTTCTCAAGCTCTTAAAAAAACACACATTATATAGTTTGGAAAGTAAAAACGCACGATCAGCGCACGACTACCTATACTTTGTAAAAATATCACTTTATTTCGCTTAACCAGCTATTGCAGTTTCGACATACACTGTCATTATTAAATAGTTTCATAATCACATTATGTGTCATCATAACATAGTCGCTGGTTAAGCTAAATAAAATAATATTGTTACAAAGTATAGTGTATTTTTATATTACTAAACACAAAGTGTTAAATATTTGAAGGGCATAGAATGGCATAGAAGGGCATCATCATCATCATCAAGAGTGTTTTTATTGGAAACGAATTAAATTAGATTCTCCTATCGATACTTATCTCATAAACACATTGAATAATCGTGTATAAGTTAAACAGTTAATTTATCTGTAATAGGAAAATTATTTTTGTTCATGTGAACAATAAAATGTAATTGATCCAATTGTATGTATTGTCTTGACGAAATATAAGCAAATAAAATATAGGAATGTAATTGCGTTGTCCTTATAAAAGAACAACGTTTATTAGAACAATTTGCTTATCATTAGTGTGATATGATGCCACCAATTGACTAGAATTTGTTAAAAGTAGATTCCATGCTGGGAATAGTTAAGGACTGGCTGGTATTTAATACTCGTTTATTGTACCTTTTATTTTTCACTTAAGTATTATTTGTTCATTTCACCTTGGATACGGTTACCTTAAAAACGGTCATATCGCCATTGGGCGTTATAACAGGGCGATATGGCTCATATTGCCCGCTAATTCATTTACAGTTTTTAATGTTGTGTGAGTATAAATAAGGCCCGAGAAGAAAGGATATACATTTTACAGAACTAATAATTTGAATTTTTAAGAAAGTCTAAAGAAAAAAGCAAAACTTTAGCATTCTTTATTAAACTTAAGAGTATCTAAATATTGACAACTTGAAAACTTCAAATCAACAACTGTCATTTAAAATAAAATGAAGGTTAAATCGTTGATTCAAGGAGCCATGTTAGATTCGTAATGATGTGTAACAACATGACAGTTGACACAAATCTCGGAACTTTTCCTATTATGTAATTTGAATTTTCCGCTTAAGAAATTGAAAAAAAAAGCGAAAAATAAAATCTTGTATGAACCACTGGCGTTATGGCAATTATATTGCCTTCGGTCGACATTCATCCCTCGGGCCAGAGGCCCTCGGGCTGAATTAACGTCGACCTCGGGCAATATAACACCCATAACGCCCTTGGTGCATAAATAACTATTTTGGCATCATTGATAAGATTTTTTTGGGACTTTTTTGAGGGTTTGGAATCCACAACTTCAGCTTGACACCTTCTTGCTTATTTGCTGAGATCTCTAAAGATTCAAACACATGAAGTGTATTTACGTTTTTTCTGCCCCCTTGAGGCAATAAACTAGTATTAACATATCTCGAATAAGTATAGAAAGTTACCACGAATGATGTTGGCAGCAGTTAACCAAATTATGTACAAACTTTAAAAACTTATGTTCAGTTATGTTATGTTTATCAGAAAACTCACTATGAACATATTTAAAGATAGTGCTCTGTTTACGAGTTAATTATTCTTTGAATGGAAACTGCAACGCCTTATATGTACATATCTTAAGCTATAAAAGACAGCAACATGACTCAAATAAGGAAATCAACTTCAAAATTGTAGGCAGTGGCGGCTGGTACTAAAGGGCACAAGCGCACGTGCCCACCAAGATAAACACAGAAATAAATTCGCATGTAATTCAGTGCATTATTGTATTTTATTATTTTTACGTATTTTTATAACGATGGTATCAACGTTTCCTTCCGCACCACAGACACTAGTGCATAAACGCTCAAAACTATGTTCGGGGGCACGATTTCAGATGTACCTATTCGGAACATGGATCGGCCGGTTCCGCTTATCTTCGCCTTATGTTTTTATTCGTCGTTTTGGGGCACAAAATCGCTCGACTCCAGTTAACGTGTTGCGTTTATTATGGTATAGTTTTCGGCGCGTACTCCACGTGTTTATTATTAATGATGGAAGTTAATAGTGTGCAAAATCTTTTAAGCGCAAAAAATAAACTACACTTCGACAAGTAAAACTCGAACTTACAATCGAGTATTCAATAAAAGTATATATGAAAAATATGAGAGGATAAGCGGATGTTCACTAACAAATAAACTATTTTGTTTTATCTGCTTAATTTTTAAGGAAGAGGTTAGTGCGTGGAATAAACAAGGGTTGAATGATTTAAAGCGTATCGCAGAAAGGGCATTTTTGTGTTCTAGGCAAAGTGGACATACGTGAACAGTTAGATAGTGCTTATTTGCGACATAAAATTAAGTACAACGAATATGTGGAAAGAAGTCGTCATATTTTGCGCCGGTTAATTATGTGTATAAACTTTTGCGGTGCTTTTGAATTGGCGTTAAGAGGCCAATTCAAAAATTAGGAGAATGGATTTTATGTACAAAAAATAAGTAAGTTTTTTTTTGTGCCCACCCTCTTTCATAACTCACGAGCCGCCACTGATTGTAGGTACTTTAAATTTTTTGTTTTCAATATTCTAACACTTGATTGATTTTTTTTTCATTGCGATGCCAATAACAGACTGCTGCTGCTTCAGATTCAAATAGTTTGCTTGTTTTTCTAGTAATTGTATTTGAAGTTAAAAATTTATCCATAAGATATTTGATTACGATTTAATTTTTATTTTGTAATTGAAGAAACAACGACTTAAGTGATCCTTATCTTTAACAATGTAGTCCTTTTTTATCTTTACAGAACAAAAACAACTTTCTGACTTGTGATTTTTTGTCGATCTATAAGATCTAAGTCTAATCTTCATTAATCGTAAAGCATAACAGAGACATAAGTTTCACATTTTGAGATTTATCATGTTGACTAATATCTTGGACGAGAATTCGGCCATCGGTTCAAAGATATCTTTAAACAAATAAAAGAAGAATACATATACTTCACTTAACATTTTAGATGTTCAAGCATTTCGTATGATTTCAATTGACGAATTAGAGTGACCTTCATCTATATTATTTAAATCAACAAGTGCAAGTAGGAAGTCAATGAATGAGGAAATTTGAATGGTGATATGGTAGAGTTATGTAAGGGATGAATTGCTGTTATTACATCAATAAATGCAATTATATTATGGGATAAATGTACATAGATGATTGTTCGGAAACTATGTGGCCTAACTATGGGGCGAATTCGCGGGAATTTTCTTTACCATTCGGAAGAATCACCCTTTAGTAGGTTAAATATGACAGTACAGAGTGATCTGTCAATTAGTCTGCTTTTGACAGTACGCCAAAGTGAACGTTTCGAGAGATTTTGTAATAATGAAAAAAACTGATTTGAGAGCAATGATAAAGTATGTACTTTCATGTGAAAGACTTAACACCAACCGAAATCAAAGCAGAGCTTAATTCAACACTATTATGAATCGCTCCTTTGGTTTCAATGGTTAAAAACTGGGTTGTCGAATTTAAGCGTGAGCACAAATGATGACCCCCCTCCCCTCCCCCCGTAGTGGACGTACAGAAACTGTTACTGTTCCGAATATGATTTAAAAAGTCCACCCTATCTTCTTGGAGATAGAGTCCGCACGTTTTCCACTGACACTTGCGCAGATACGCGTTTTGACCAAGAATAAGGAGGTATAAGGAAGTTATGAATTTAAAGAAAGGGTATTTCTTAGTAGACCTACGACTCGCTAGGAACTTAAACAATCGTTATTAAATGTCATTGACATATCAACGAATGCACTTTCTAATGCCGCTTGTACCATAGAAGAACGACTAATAATTATTGAACAACACGGTGATAGTCATATTTAACTTTGTCCTATTTCTTCTTGTTATAATAACATTCTTTATGGACCAAATAAGTGCTAAAATTTTTGTACATATTAAAAATTTGCAAAACTTATGGCCATTTCAAACTGGAAAATTACTTTAGAATAATCCTATATAATAAAAATACACAAAAACATTATTTGAACAAACGGATAGCCAAAAACATAATTTATCAGAATAATTGAAACATACATGAGTAGGTAAACCCAGTTTTGTATAATACAAAGGTATTTTATATTATTAAAAATACCTTTGTAAAAACATAATTATTGGAGATGAATCACGGTGTATACTAAACAGCGAATTCATATGAAAGGCAACCTCTAAAGCAGGCATGCACAGACTTATAGGGAACAGGGCCGGTCGGGAAAATTATAAGCCAAGAATGGGCCACTACAAAGAATACTTATTAACACAAATATTTTTATTTTCAAATAGTGTGAATTACTACAAATGATAAAAATAAAAGAACATTCAAAAATGTTTGTTGTAATTATGTAATTGTAATGTAATCTAATCATTACAATGTAATATTTCATGTTTTATTATTTTGATGCATGACATTGCATTGACCTAACAATTTTGTTTATGTTTGGCTCCACATTACTTGTCGCCATACGTAAAATTGCTTCCAGATTTTCATTTGCCAGACGGTTTCGATTTTTTGTTTTGTTAAGTTTCATCACTGAAAACGTTTGCTCGCAAATATACGTCGATCCAAATAAGCTTGCTCATTTCAATGCATTTATTCGCAACTCTATAAGCGGTTTTGTCAACGCAACGGTAAAAGTTGAGTAAATTACCTTCATTACACTTGTTTCGTAAATTATCACCATTTTGCATGTCTATCAATTCCAGCTGTATTGATTCCGGTGCATTTTCGGGTGAAATGTTGAAAGGATTGGTGAAAATGTCTAATAGAGGTTTAACTTTTTTTGAAGTCTAGAAAACGATCATGAAAAGCTTGTATTAAAATATAAATTTTTTCAACATAAGCGAAATTGACAGTTTTATTGAATTTCTCTATAATTTTTTTGTAGTTCGGAAAATGGCTGTTATTGGCTGAATTGATTTGTGTCCTGAAAAGACTCAATTTGCATTAGAAGGACGAAACATGAGAGTATAACTGCGAAATCAATTGATCTTTGCCTTGGAGTCGCGTATTTAAGACATTCAAGTGATTTGTGATGTCTACAAGTCACACAGCCAATCAGGGTTGTCGAGTTCGGAGACGTTTTTCTTTTCCACCAGAAATATTTTGATTTCTTCAATCAAGTTAAGAAACCGCTCTAGTGACAACCTACGACTTAGCCACCTTACTTCAGTGTGTGTAAAACAGGAGATCACCATATTCGCTTTCAATATCCTCGAGAAATTGTGTGAATTGTCGGTGATTGAGACCTCGTGATTTTATAAAGTTTACGGTAGTTACTACAACTTTCATCACATTTTCAAATCCCAATAATTTTGAACAAAGGGCCTCTTGATGTATAATGCAATGAAACTGCATTAATTCCTTGGTATCTATATTTTTAGTTTAAATATTCTTCTAACATAGTTATTATCCCAGATTTACTTCCAACCATTGAAGGTCAGTCGTAATTCCACATAATTTCGTTAAATCCAAATCCATTATAGAACATTTTTCCAGAAGAGCTTTGAGCATGTCACTCTCCTTGGTTTGATTTGTCAAAGAACTCGTACCAATCAGTTCTTCACTCGCTTCAAAATTTTGCGTTACACCTCGTAAAAATATTAAAAGTTGAACAGTGGAACTTATATCTGTAGATTCGTCGAGTGCTATAGAAAAATACTCAAAACTTTTCGATTTCGTAGCTAATTGCTCTTCTATATTAGCTGCTAATGTGGTAAGTCTTCTTTGAACAATCATCCAATTTAGTTGAATTTTCTCAAACCTCTTTACATCTTTCGGACATATTTTTTTTGCGGCGATATCTAAACACTGCTTAACAAACTCACCATCTTTAAAAGACCGACAAGTTTTGGCTGTTATTCGAGATATTTCAAAGCTAACTTCAGTAGCTGTTTCAGCATCTTGAATTGGTTTTGTAAACATAGCTTGCTGGCCTATTAGTTCCCTTTGTAAAGTGGAAATTTTTTGCGTTCGATTTTCGCCGGTTAATTTGGTAAAAGTATGATGCTGGGTTTCATAATGCCTTTTCACATTATATTATTATATTATACGATGAAATAAAAAAGTATTTTTCGGGCCAAATATCTTGAAACTGTCGATTTTCATCTTCAACCTTACGACTACGTTTTTTACTGGGGCCTGGTTTATCCATATTAAAATTGATATTATATTGTTACGTATGAGAAAGTACATAAAAGTTTATTCCGTTTTACTGTTTATACAAAATTAATTCCAAAACTTTTTTAATGCGCTGTGTGTAGTTGTTTGAGCCTTGCTTATAGTTTATATTTTAAATGCAAGGAATAATATAAGAAGTGTAATAGCTGCATATACTATTTATACTTAAATTCATTTAAAAATGAGTGCAGTAGTGGGACTAATAAAATTCGAAGTGTTCGTCGGCTGCAAAGAATTTCGTTTGCATTTTCATTTGGATCATTTTAGGGCTCATAAAATGTGATATAAATTTTTCGTCATCACTCGCCTCGCGTTTCTTAATTTCCTCACTCTGGAATCCCTTTCACACGATATAATTCATTTTGTGAGTAAATCATACTTTAATAGTCAGATACGCAATTAAATTTTCATTCTCGGTAATGCCGACCATCACGAAAGAGACGCCGATCCAATTAAATTGAAGCAGAACGAGTACTGCCCGACGCGTCGTCATCATCGCATTCAGCTCTTTTTTTTTAATTGTATTTCTGATTCTAGTTTTTACGCTAATTTTTTTTTTGAAAAATTATACCATTGACAACTCTTGCAGTTATTACAACTTGGTACATGTAATTGTATTATCTTCTAAAATTTTCGGGTTACTAAGAAGCGCTATTTATTTTGCGTACCGATTGATTCGGCCATAAAGTAAAATTTTTCGCTTTAATACTGTTTCGTAAATCATAATTAAGTTATTGTTACCCAAAATACTTGAACAAGATAAAAACAAACATTTATTTTAACTTATAGATTAATTACAAATCAAATTAAAAAAAAACATGCGACATGTGATTATGGATAAATCACACTGTATTTCTTACATAGAAGGTTTCACTATGAATATTAAACTAAGAGTTACATCCTTCAATTCTCGAAATTCGTAGTCTTATCTTATTTTATCACGATTAAGAAAGTTTATATTTTAGAGGTTATTCCTGGTGTTAGGGCTTGTGAAGGATCAAATGTTCATGACTCCAGTTTCTGGCGTTGATGCTTCAACGTCAGTTACTAGAATCACGACCACGATGTTGCTTCATGTTTGCTTTATCTAAATATATAAGACTGCTGTCTCTTGTTAAAATATGATTGTTATGTTTATGTTTAAAGACTGTGTGTCGTGTACTGATGTTAAGTTCGTACTGATCTATTTTGTACTGTTTCTTAAATTGGTAAAAATATACCACTACCCCTACGCTATTACATGTTAACATACGCGAATTGGTTGTTATGTACAGTGTTTTGTTTGACGTTGTAACTGGGAATTTTTCTTATGTTATTTCCTAGAAATTATACCTACGGCTATAATACCAGGTTTACATTAGAGTCTTCAAATTCTAATCTTAACTAATAAACACATAATAAAATATCATTACTAATTAAGTATTAGTAGGTGTCATAAACCTAAGCATGTATTTCCGGCTGTACCTTTGATGAGTAATGGATTTTTATGGTACATACATATTTAGGAATCGTGAGCCTATTATATATATTTAATTAACGATGGGGGTGAAATTAAATATCGTCTTTTAATACATAAACTGATAACCCTAGGCAATCAAACAAGAGGTCTGATGTATAAAGCAATAAATAAATTTGGAAAAAGATGCCGATTATTAAATAACCCTAGGTAGTAAATAGATTTGCAAATGTAAAGGATTGTTTTCTTAGAACTTAAAGAACGTTTTATGATGTGTTAATAAAAGTTTGTTATAGAGTGGTTTAAATTCGAAAATAAACGTTAAATATTATAAAATTGGAAATATGTTTAAATTATATATCCTAGATCTACTATATTTAACAATAAAAAATGTTTGAAATTAAAATATTACGTAAGGATATTAAGTGTATCCTCAACACCTAAAATAAATTTCGATTTAGAGGCGGTCTTTCTTGCGATGCGATTTCCCCCGTGTGATGTTCCGGAGTCGCTAAAGATAGTCTCAAAAATAAAAATTTAATTTATATTTCAAATGCTTTTGGGTTAGTCCGGTACAGGAGTCTTTATGGCCATTAGTTTTTCTAATCCGATAATATTTGGAGCCACGGTGCTGAAACGATCGACCGATCAATCGCAGAAATATGTTCACATTCCCCAAGGAATTAAAAAATAACCGCCTTCTGTCGATCACTCGTATGGCGACACCGCAATAATAATAAAAAAAGTGATATTGTAAAGTTTGTCTTTTCGGGTTCTTAAATAAAACTAACAATAACTTTAGACACACGCTATATTAATAATAAAACGTATAACAATATAAAACTAACTATTAACAATAAGCACATTTATGTATTTATATTTATGTCTCTATATTTATGTTTACTGCGCGAGGCTCTAGGATTCAATGTCGCCATCCCTTCTTCGACAGCTTTTATATCGTGGCTTATATGTTCTCGACGCATGGGGAACACTCCAGAGAATTCCGGATCAGTATGACGCGCTAGGCGTCGTAGGATGAATCATCACAATATGTACCGGATAATTCATTATAAATTATCCAGCCTTCATCATCGTTATTATTGCACGTACAAAAAAATGTTTAAAATAAAAGTCGTATGGCTGTGATTGAATTTTTTTAAAATGCAATCAAAAATACAGTGGCGTGCAGATTCAACAGGATACAAAAATAGTACATTGTATATCTAGTAGTAAAAGCAATAGATTCCTGGACGACAAGGTAAATTGTTGGCCGGACCAACAAGCCTTATTAAAGTAAGATATGAAAACGACAACTATTATGTTAGATAAGTGGCATTTGCTTAATAAAATAGCAAAATAGTTTACAGTGAGGATCAAGAAGTGCAAATATTTGCTTGGTATTTACGAAATATCAAAGATTTATTTAAGAAATTTAAATACAAATAATCAATAAATTATAAAAGAGGTATGTTCGATATGTTCACCCTTATTTTCAATGCATACGAGGCTTGTCTTTTATATTTTGTATATAGAGCTGGAATAAAACACTAGAGAGCTTTTAAAGACTTTGTTGTTCTCCACGAAGATTAATGCTCTTTTGCATGCGCTCAAACCACACTGGAAGCAGTTATTCCACTCGTTTGTTGGTACAGTCAAAATTGCGTTTTTGAAGGGATCGACTGTCCCTTCTGATGACTGAAACCTTTGATCACGCAGTCCGTCCTTGATTTTCGGAAAGGTAAAGAAATAGTTGGGATTTAGGTTGGGACTGTACGGAGGATGGTCTAACAATTCGACGCTTTGTTGCGTTAAAAATTCAATTGTCTTGTGAGCTGTGTGCGAACTTGCATTGTCTTGGTGGAGGATGATTCTTCGTTGTGGGTTGGCTTCTCGGAGCTCAGCGATGACTTGTGGCAAACAAATGGTTGAATATCAATCGGCCGTAACAGTTCTTTGATCTTGTAGAGAGAGATTGTTGGTACATGCCCTGCTTTCGGGACAAATGTCGCGACTTTTTTGGAGACGCTTCGAGAACGGATGACTTTTGTCCGCTTTTCATCACCTTTGAACACCCAAACATACGACTGGCGTTTATTTTCTGGCGCATATGAGTAAATCCGAGATTCATCACCACTCCCGACGTTATACAGAGTTTCCTATGTTTAAGCGAGAGTTTTTTGACACCAATTCACCCTAGCTTTTTTCTGATCTTCGGTCAACAGATACGATATCCAACGCGAAACTAATTTTTTTACACACAATTCTTCATGCAAAATTTTTTGAATTGAGGTCTTTGAAATCCCCAATGATGCCTCAATTTCACAATGTCATATGTCGATCTTCGTTGATGACCTTGCGCACAACATTGACGGTTTCCAGAGTGACTGTCGTTTTTAGTGCACCTGCCCTTGGATCCTTGCTAAGACTAATGCGTCCACGTTTGAATTCTCCATACTGACGAGAAATTGTTGACCGGTGTGGAGTTTCATTACCGAAAACAGAAACCAACTCGGCGAGGCATTCTTGTTGAGGTAATTGCGCGAAAATGTTTATGGTTTAATTCCATTTTTCGACTAACTTGTCAACTTTGACAGTTTGTTGTAGCTACAACACTACACGTATCGCACTGAAATTTTGAATTTAGGCTAACTGGAAATGGAGGTTAATTTTTAGTACTGACATTGGATTAGTGGCGCACCCTATGTACCAGTATGCAAAACATAATACATCCTCGTAATTGATAACGTCTTCTTAAATGTATACATCTATTGGAAATGGTTTCGTTATTGACATTTAGATTATTTATTTCAAGTAGAATCCTTTTTTCAATGACTTGAATATGAATGGTTTAATATTAGTGACATTATCTTTTAAAAATCTCCCAAAAATGAACCTTTAGGGGTCAAGTCAAGACTATTAGGTGATCATTTAATAGTTCCATTATTCCCTATCCATATCGGGAAAACATTATTCAAATAATCTCGAACTTGTAGGGCACTATGCTGAATTGGTCCATCCTACATCCAAATCATATCACCAAGTTCGGCCTCCGAAAAATTTTCTGTATAAGAATGTTTTCTGATCCTGGGATAATTCGTTCTAGATAGGTAGCTCTATTTAAATTACAATCGTAAAATACAGGCCAAACAATTTTGTTATCGAAAATGCCACACCAAACGCTAACAGATTTTCTTCCTGATTTTTTAATTTGTTTTACTAATCTTTTTTTGTTGTATTTGTTTTCCCATGACCTTCGATTTTTTATATTAAAAGCTCTTGCGGGAGAAAAGGATGTCTCATGAATCCATAATATTTTAGTAAAATAATCCGGATCTTCTTTTAAATTTTGACTCATATCACAGCAAAAGTCCAGCCTTTTCCCTTTTTTAGTCTCTGTTAAAATTTGTACAGGTAATCTGTAATTTCTCTTTTTAACTTACATTGGATTTTGGTATAACTTTTCTCTAATTGATTGGTTGCATTATTTAAACTACTTTCAACTACTAACTACTAAATGCTTTTTTCTACTAAAACTGGAAGTATTATTTACATTTCTGAAAATATTTTGAAACATGTTTCCTGACGGAGTTGAGCGATTTGGATGTAACACCTTATATGCTCTTTTTGCTGCACATTTACTTTTGTTATTTTGTATAAAACAGGTAAATATTTGCACTTCTTCAACTTCACCGTAAATCATTTTGACTATTTAATCACTTATCAAACATAGTAGTTGTCATTTTCATAGCTTACTTTAATAATGTTAACTTTTCCATAATTACAGTAACTACGATATTCGACATTTAATAATTCGAAAATGGTTTAAGATACGGTGATCATGAGTCATGAATCATGACTCATGATATACCACCGATCACCACGAACTCTCATCACTAGAGCAGAACAATTTCCGTGCGCGCCATGAGCGCCGGTATGGGAGTGTAATTCGTAATATATTAGAATATGCGATAGAATAGGGATGCAACATGAGCTTGTTACCGATATAAGTATAGAAGTATAGAATCAGAAATAATTAAATATACATTTGGTTTTCTGCTATTAAAGTAATATGCAAAAACACGAAAAATAAAAATAGTACATATTATAGCAGCGTTGTATGTACCTATAAATAAAATGGAAAATGTATGAAATCAGTGATTGTGTGTGCACGACAGAGGATTTAAAAAAACACTTACATCATGAATCATGATGTTGAAAATATATGTTTTTTTAAATCCTCTGTCGTGCACACAATCACTGATTTCATACATTTTCCATTTTATTTATAGGTACATACAACGCTGCTATAATATGTACTATTCTTATTTTTCGTGTGTTTATGCATATTACTTTAATAGCAGAAAACCAAATGTATATTTAATTATTTCTGATAGAATAAATGTCTCTACTTCTATATTTATATCGGTAACAAGATCATGTTGCGTCCCTATTCTATCGCATATTCTAATATATTACGAATTACACTCCCATACCGGCGCTCATGGCGTGGACGGAAATTAGTCTGCTCTACTCATCACTGATGAGAGTTCGTATTATTTTAATGTTATTGTGACTGCGTCCTTGAATAAGTAGTTGAATATTAACTGTTATATTAATTAAATTAGAGTTCAGATTTAGTTGTCTAGCGAACTTATTTACATTAAATTATGAGTGATGTACAGCCTGTTACCGAATGTTCGCGTTGAATCTAGTAATTTTCGTGAGACGATAAGAGGGGGTCATTTGGCCTCAGCAGACGGTCTTTTTGTGGAATTCTATAGCGATAGCAGCGACAGTGTTAAAAGTGTGTTTCGAGTGTTTTATTGTTGTACTTAAATACAAACGGTCCGAGTAATATTTGTGGTGTTCAAAGAGTATTTTTATGTGGTGTGTTATTTGTAAGCTCAGAGCACAGAACAGTAATTACAATACCAAATGAGCGCGTCCAAAAAAGTAAAAAGTAGGTTTGTTTTGGTTCGTAATTCAGAACAGTAATAAAATTTCGCAGAACTGATGCGCACAAGCTTGTTAATTCTAGAATTGTTCTGAATTTGTGTGAACTCAAAAAAACCAAAACACAAGTTTTACTAGTGTGCCACCTAGTGGCAATTTAAACAACTTGTTTTCTATTATTTGTTATTATTCGTACTTCTTTAAACGCCAGTTTTAAATAAAATATATAAATGCTTAAAGACACAAGACACAATAAGAGACACAAAAAATATTACAAATAAATGTATTTAATGTTCTTTTGTAAGTAATAATAATAATAATAAATGTCTTTGTTGCAATAAAAGTTACGAATATAAATAATAGGTTGTAAGTCGTGTAAATAACAAATTACAAGTTCGACCTCCACAACCTTAAGGCGAGATTAAGGGTGGAACCTAACCTTGAATAATAAATGGAATAAACTAAAATTACTGCCTATTGCTAAACTTGAAATTAAAAATATGGAAAAAAAAACATTACTTATTCTACTTAACATAACCTAACTTAATTCATTAATCGATCATCATTATTGTTTCTTAATACTGAACATATTTATATCTTATATGGAAATAGCAGTAGATGCTGGTACAATACGACTGGATAACATCAATACATCGATATTTCATTTTCGATATTTTCGATTAAATATCAATAACATAGATGTTTTCTAGCGATGTCCCAACTCTACCACATACAAAGCAAAGGTTGGGAAAAGTCCAGTGAAGAATATGAGAAAAAATGCTTCAGTTAATTGCCACGGACCTTAAATTATTATAAAATAAAATAAAAAAATCAAATTCTTTCTTATTAAGATTATGTTTGTCAGACTAGAACAACTTGTTGCCAACATTCAAAAATGTCAAGAAAGAAAAACAGTGCGCACGCCTCGAACTATTAATTCTGAACTGGTACTCGCTAAGGAGCAAGAACTGCCAAAATGGTTTTAGAATCGTTCCGAATTAATTCTTGCAACAACCTAAACATATAATTTAAAATTTGGATCTAGTTGAATGTAACCAAAACACCAAATAGCTAGAACGATTGCACAGTAGTTCTGGAATTGTTCTGAATTGCGAACCAAAACAAACCTAGTATCATTTTAATAGTGATTGCGAGGAAGAATTTTTGTTTACTATGATCAAAGATAAGTGTGTTTGTCTTGCTTGAGTTGCATTGCCTAAACGTGTGAACTTATTATAGACATTATAAAACCTTAGCAGAAAAACTATGAAAACGATTCACTAGAGCAGCTAAAAGATCGAAAGTCGATAGCAACGATCGCGTCTTTTAAAGTTAGTCATATACTGGCAAAACACAAGAAATCCTTCCAAGATAGGACAGTAGTGAAATAAGCATTTTTCGAAGCGGCTGAGGTATTGCAAACTTCAAAAATGAAACAGAGATCATATTTGCTGTCAGAGAGCTCCAGTTATCTCGTCTGACTGTCACTAGACGTGTCGAGATCACGAGCAAGGATATAAAAAATTAAATCATGGAATGTACATACTTTTCTAATATGTCCCTCGCAAGAGTGTACGAAATGTCGGTAAAGAAAGCAATGAAATCATGAATAACGACCGCCGATGTTTACAAGTCAGATTAGGAGATTTTATCATGGGCCGAATTAGAAGAGACTTAAGATTGTTAACTTCGCGAGACACTACGAAACCAATATTAATTGCCTTAAAACTCGATGTGGATCAAAGACTAATCTGGCAATCCCACGTAGTGGTCTAAACTTCTAATAGCTCTTTTATTAATATTTATTATCGAACATGGGCGAACACAACGATATTCAAGAGGTCACCAAGAAATGTAAACAAACTGTTTAATCCTCCTCGGGAAAAGTGGAAAAGTTTTATTCATTGATACCAAATGGAATTAACACTGTTATCCCAGAATGTACAATGAGAAAATAAATGTATTAGCTAACGAATACATAAGCTTGGGACTATACCAACTAATTCTCAAAAACCCGGGTATACCCTATCACAATACTCGATATAAAAACGATTTTCGAGTATTAAATAATTGATTACATATTACTCACGGGTTTCCGGTCTCAATGGGCCTAAAACTGTTGAATCATTTGCTGGACGGTGTGAAGAATGTGGGGAGCATTTATAGATTCAGGAGCAAATTTAATGGCAGGCTACGTATATTCTGTTGAGGAATTTCTGTCCGTTTTTGAGTGGTGGCACTTATATCCTTCTATAATACATGTTTAAATTTCATTGGTTGACTTCGCAGATATTTCTTGGTGAAACATTCTTGTAATAACTTGATTAATTATTCGAAAATAAAACACTTGGCTTAGTTTCAATACAGAATACATGTTTAGTTATGTATATATATCCGATGTGTTGAAATAAACAGACAACGCAATGGGAAGTTGTAATTATATATAATATACGTTCAAAATATTTTTCCAAAATTTCCTCTCATAAGCGAGAAAAGAAATTACAAACAAACATTTTGTCACGCCACTGTACGACTGACTATATTATAAAAAGCTCAGAGACGATATCTTAAAGTTGACTGACAATAACAAAAAGCATAGTTTTGTTAATGTCGATCTCGCTTTAAGTATTTTCTGTTCGATATGTTTTACATTTGCGTCTTTGACTAAAGATAGATTGTTACCAAATAGGACGTTAAATGCCCGTAAAGCATACATCTTACATGTTCTTTTAATACATCGTCTCTAAAAATTCACAAGGAAGTATAAATTTTTAACAGCTGACTTTCGTACCAAGTCATGGAACCCTTACCATACAGAGCCGATTATTAGATGTTATCTTCTACAGTTTTTATAAACATAAACATTGCAGCATGTGTTTAAATTCAAAGGAGGCATTTCTAATAGATATTCCGATACATACCATCGTAATTGACCCACAATTTTTTTGGATATATATCTTGTATACCTAATTGCATCTTTTCATTCTTCATACGTTGTCTCTTTATTTCAAGGACACCTGTAATATGTTGTTGTATTTCATATGACGTGTCCTTTATATAATTTATTTATTGGACAATAAAGTTTATTATTATTATTAAATTTTCTTGGTTAAAATATAAATAGATGGAAAGCGTACAAGAATAAGTAGTGCTGTAATACTCACGTATTTCGAGATTTACTAATGAGCTAACTTTAAATTGACGTGTAACTATTGCAAAATCGACGGTAAATTATATATTCCATCTCCCTTCGATGCAGCGTTCTTACATGAATAATTGTCAATTCCCTCTGCCTCGCAGATATTCTCACATTTACGACGCTTATGTCAGTTGTTATATTAGCAAAAGCTAACTTGATATTCCTTTGCAAACATAAACTCGTAACTTATCATCGTAATACAAACATTCAAAGACTAATTATGGAAACGAGAATGTGTTGTGCTATCAGGAGGAGCAAGTAGAGTAGTACAGGGGGTAAAATATTTATCTTACAATTACCGTGCTCATCGCAAGAGGGGAGATATCTCGATTCTAACGAGTTTGTTCTTCATCTTCAATTTAACCGCCTTGTTAAATGGCCTGAAGTTATTTAGTTTTATAAGGGCGGTATAATTAAATAAATATTCGTTTTATATACGTTGGGTTTTAGAAAAAAGATATTTATAAGATTGATATTGCGATAAGACGTGTTGGCAATAGAATCATTTTATTAATAATCCTCGCTCATTGACTTTTAAGCTAAGTAAGATTTATTTTGAAATTACCGTTGATTGAAATTATGATGAAGCAGCCATGGATCACTTTATTGTGATCGGATTATTTTGTGTACGGTATATCGAAGTGATTCAGAAATTCGTTGTTATCACACGTACCCATGTACTATTACCTTTGGTATTATTACTAGAGACAGGCATTCCCTCTCGGTCGGCTTCGCTGGCGTAAGAGAGCGAGGGGTTTGAGTGATTTAGAGCGGCTGTCAGTTCAAGTCGTTCGTTTCGCGATTCCCACTTTAGTACGTAAACAGGTATCATAACGCGTAGATGTGTTTACGAATACGCGTATGTGTAATTCGAACGCAAATCATTGAAAATGTCGAAAGTTCATAGAAATGCATTAACTCGCCTGTTTGCTAATAGGGTAAGCAGATTTTTATGGCAATTCCCAGACTTAAGATATAATGGTAAAGTATTAGACGTGCTTAGTTTGTGAGAAAAGTCTATTATGTTGGAATTCGCGTTTGTGTAGGAACCATGTGAATAGTGCATCACACAAATCTAAAAAAAACGTAGAAAGAGAGACCGTATAATAAATTTCATTGTAATTTAAGTATGATGTTAAGTGCATGTAAAGCCTTGTACACACTCCAGCCGCAACATGTTGTGCAACGTGTAAAGCAACAAATAATGCAACATGTGTGGACGTGCGTTGCATGTTACAGCTCGTGTTGCAGATATTGCGCGCATCTGATCCGTCGGTTGTCGGTTTTTTGTGCGAACATAAAGGCTGTCTCGGTTGCAGTTTGGACGAGCATGTGAATAATTGGTCAGTGTGTACGAATTTCGCGCATGTGCAACATCGAATTTGTATAAATTTGTCTAAATTTAGGTTATTAAAAATGTCAATATCACCAGAAAGCTCATTATCAGAATCATGGGATGAAGAAAAATCCCTATTGCTCATTTAATTATATAAATAGAAGAAACTTTTATGAAATCCTTCAAATATAAATTATAAAAAAGGAATCTAAAAGCAGATGCGTCAAATGATATCGGCCAACTCATGGGTACGACGAGAGAACTTTGTAAAAATAAAATCTCTTATCATCTTTTAGGCGCGAAAAGGCAAAATAAATTGGTTCTCCACCATCTTCGTGGATTCCTGTCAGCGGTTAAGTCATGTATTAACATATAAGCTCCGCACGCTACAGCTAGATGATGATAATAATGTTGCTACAGTGTTCGCGAACCACTAGTGGAAACAACCGGAAACGCATTGAAAGTAGGTCGGGCGTTGTCAACGTTGGGCTGTATATTTCAAGCCGCCCACGTTGCGTTACATGTTGCATTGCACGTTGTGGCTGCAGTGTGTACAAGGCTTAATATGCCGGTTGAAAAAATCGGACAAGAATGTTTCGTCAATTTTGGAACAAATACAAATACAAATACGTGGAAACTACTGGAGTCCGAGGACGCTACGTAGCTATTTACCGACGGTGTGCGAAAAAACGGATAATTATGTAAAAACCGTAGTAAAAAGTAAAAGACTGTGGCTCACTATAGATGAAACTACAGATATAAAAAAATCCATATTATCAATCCTTGTACGGACAATGGCCTCGTAAAGACCGTCACACCTCTGTTTGTTATTCTATAAAAGACTGCAAGAATGTACTGCTGAAGAACTTCATTATGTATTAATTAAAACACTCTACACAACTTTCAAATTTTATCAAAGCAAGTATTAATGACGGTTACCGATGCTGCCGCAGTTATGCATCGCATGGAATAATTATTCAAAGAAGTTCAGACAAATTTACTACACGTTACATATCTGCTTCATGTTTTACATCTTGTAGCAGATACTATACGAAAATGTTATCTCGATCTGGATCAACTAATAGGACAGACGAAAGCGGTTTTTCTTAAACCTCCGAAGCGCATTCGGCTCTTTTATTCACAAAGTCCTGACATCCCGGAACCGCTGCGTCAATTCTTAAACGATAGGGTACATGGTTGGAGGCAGCATTTTATTATTTTAAACAAAGCAGCTGCAATAAGACTCAGCCAAATGTAATTTCAAAATATTCAAGTTGCAACAGATTTAAAAATTATTTACGAGAATTACTCGCAATAAAAAAAATTACAGAACACTTCATTGTTCTTACTGGATTCGCTAGAAATTGTTTCCCACGTAGAAACAGTGCTACATACTTTAAAGGATGCAAAAAATGTTTGTATGAAAGATAAATTTAATACTGTATGATGTAAAAATGTTGATTTTACTAGATTAAGACACATTTTAAAAACAGTGTTGCGAAAGATCCGTTGTACAAATTTAAAGACCACTTTAACTACGCAAATATTACATCGCTAGCTGTGGGATATACAGGGTCAGGCAAATGTGTGGGAACACCAGATTTCTGGCAAAATTATCGTTTTCTTTTAAAAAATAACCATAATAAAAGTTTTTGTAGTATTTTTATTCTTCTCTGTCACACAGTTTGATTTTCTACAACTTTCACTTGTTTCGAGATTTGGCGTCATCGGTGGTTTTTTTTAAATGGATCACCCTGTATGTTTTAACATTTTTGGATAGACACATTCTCAAGAATTACAATGATATACGGTTTGGTTGGTGTGTGACTTGAAATATTAAAAAAAACATTTGCTATAAACATCGTTTTGTCAGATACATCTGATCAAAAATATTCGTATTTTTATGTTGCCATGCAAACCTTTTAAGCAAAAATAAAAGTATTGAAATTACTGAGCATTATTGACAGTCATACTTAATAGTGACAGATAGTTTACATTCAACAAAAATAGATGTTCATTATGGGCGAACTAACAGAACGTGAAAGAATTACTTTGTTAATGATGGTTGGCTTTGGAGACAGGTAGAGATCTCTACAAGATGCATGCAATACTTTTAATACCACATTCCTTGAAAGAAATATTTCAAAATCTACAGTGTCAAGGGTGTTGCGAAAGTTTAATGTAACGGGAAGTGTTAAAAATTTGCCAAAAACCGGTCGACGTAGAACTGCTACAAATGATGATAAATCATTGGATGTTCTTATAATCTTCAAGAAGAACCAAAAACATCACTATCAAAACTGTCTTTATATCATAATATTAGCGAGAGATCGGTAAAGAGGATATTGTCGAAAAATAAGTTTCATCCATATAAAGTACATTTAGCACAGTAACTAAATGAAGATGATCCCGATAGACGGATGCAGTTTTGTGAAGAAATGATGAATATAATTGATCGTAATGGTAACTTTATCAATAACGTTTTATTCTCCGACGAAGCGACATTTTTCCTACATGGACATGTAAATCGACATAACTGTCGCTACTGGAATGATCGGAATCCTCATTGGATAGAAGAAAATTACACACAATATCCTCAAAAATTAAATGTATGGACAGGTTTACTCGGACGATACATAATCGGACCTTTCATTTTGAGGGAAAATTTGAACGCTATTCGTTATTTACAATTACTGCGCGAGGAAATTGTTCCAGAATTAATTCATTTATTTCCAAATCCCATAAATCCTGCACTATTCTCAGATGCCACCTGGTATCATCAAGATGGAGCCCCGCCATATTATGGAATTAACGTGCGTGCATACCTAAATGAAGTATTTCCACAGCATTGGATAGGTCGAAGAGGATATATTGAATGGTCTCCGCGATCGCCTAATTTAAGTCCTTTAGACTTCTTCCTTTGGGGGCATTTGAAACCTAATGTCTATAAAACTAAACCTAAAAGTCGCTCGAAAAGTTGGAAGATTGAATTAGGATGGCCTTTCAAGAGATAGCACAAGACGTGATTCAGAAGTCACTAAGGGTCCTTCGTTGATAGACTAGGATACTGTCAGATCAGAAGGTCATCAGTTTGAACATTTATTATGAATTGTCTTGTTTTCAATATTTTCTTGTTGCTAACCTTTTCCAATATGTCATAAGATATAAACCGTATATCATTGTAATTATTGAGAATGCGTTTATCCAAAAATGTTAAAATATATAGGCTGATCCATTTAAAAAAATTATCGATGACGCCATATCTCGAAACAAGTGGAAGTTGTACAAAAACAAAGTATGTGATAGAGTAGAATAGAAATACTACAAAAACTTTTATTAATGTTATTTTTTAAAAGAATACATAATTTTGCTAGAAATCTGGTGTTCCCACATATTTGCCCGACCCTGTATACACCGCAAAGGACAAATCTCAAGGAGAGTACTGTAGAAACACGCTATGCTAGGTGGTGTTCACGCAAGTACGAGTATATCTGAATTTTTTCTAAGCATCGAAGCATATTGGGCAAGTTGTTTAGTATATTTTATCTGCATTTTCAATAATTTTACGATAACTTTTTTTTCTGAATAACGCGCAGTTTTATTTCGGTATACCTCACACTCTGACGTCAATGGTGGCCGACCTAAGTGCCGGTCTCCAATTATTACAATACTATTATTCAAAAAATAGTTGCTTACTGTTTATCGATGATGAAGTAAAACACTTATTTTTTGCTATTAAACATGCTTGCTATTAAATAAAAGGTAAGTTTCTTTATTATTGTGCTTAATCAGTAGGCTATGACTTATTAATGGAAATATTATTGTGAGTTTTACAAAAGTGATAGAACCAAAAAATATTGTGGTATTTTTAAGTTATAGGGGGGATATTTTTTAATTAAGGTCCGTTTTTGAATAAGAAGAAAAATACTGTAAATATCATTAAAATATTTTTATTTCCACATTCTACATACTTTCATCTACTTTTTTACATAATAGCCGTTTTTGTTCAAACATTCGTCCTAGTTCAATAAGTTTATGAATGCTGATGTCAAAGACATTTGCTGCCTGTGAAGAAGCCCAATCAATGGCTGCAGTTTTCACTTCTTCGTCGCCGTCGAACCGTTGACCAACAAGGAACTCCTTTAAGTACCGACACAAGTGAAAATCACTGGGTGGTGCTAGATCTGGACCGTAAGGTAGATGTTTCTGTTGTTCCCATTCGTAAGACCTCATTAGAACTTGTGTTGGCGCAAAACCATGTGGCGTTGTCATGGAGCAAGACCACACCGGAAGACAGTAAGCCACGCCACGTGTTTTGTACAGCATCCCGAAGTTTTCTCAACGTCTCATAACGTCTCGAAGTACCAAATGTATTTGGCTGGTGAAGGCCATGTATAAATTTGTGTCTTGACCCACAGCGCACGAAACGTAACTTCCGTATAAGCTGGTTATTTATTTTCATTGGTGGCAGTTATATTGAAATTCGGATGTGTTTTCTGAGTATTTTATTTATTTAACAAAAAACACTTAAACCTAATTTATTAAGATAAATCTCGCAAATGTAGCAATTAATATAAACTTAAAATTTTAAATTCTTTACTGTTATATGAGACTGTATGTCTCTTGTTGTTAATAATAGGACACCGTTTGATATGAATGTTATGAAAAGACTGTTTGTCTTGATGTTCAGTTGATGCTGTTCTGTTCTATACTGTTGTTGAGTTGATACTGTTTTACCAAAAAAATATATACCAGTACCCCTAATTATTACATAATTAAATTGTGTGTATTCGTTGAACATTGTATTGTTCGACATCATAACGGGAAATTTTCTGTATTAATTCGTAGAAATTGTACCTACGGGCAACAATACCCAAGGTTTACGATACGGTCTTAAAGATCATACTAATAAATAAATAAATAAAATATCAGTAGATACTAATTAAGTATTACTAGGTGTTATAAATCTATGTAGTTTCGTATGAATTGATTGTTCGGCAATGGAATTTATTATACATATTTAGAGCTTAACAAGAGATGGTCAGATTAAACATCGTCTCTTGAATGCGTTCACTAATAACCCTAGGCAATAAATGAACCGGTTTAAATTATAAAGTAGGTAATAAATAAATTTGCAAACGTAAAGGATTTTTAGAACGTAAAGAAAGCTTTACAATTTGAATACGCAAATAAAATTGTTATACAGTGGTTTAAACTTAAAATGCACGTTGAATATTTATAAAATTGGAAATGCTATAATTTAATTCGTTTATGCTTAATTTACTTATAAATAACATATATAAATATATCAAAGTTCGTTTTGTGACAAAACAGCAGTGTTATCTTCTAGCGTTTTTATAAACATAAACATTGCAGCGTGTAAATTTAATAGCGGCATTCTCAACCCATATTAATATTTTATATTTCTTCCTACTCGTGACAAAGAAAACATTCACGTAATACACATGAAGTGATGTCAGCTTTAAAAGTCCACAAGTTATTTTTAGTATGATTTTGAAAATGTAAATTAATGTAACACACATCTGAATTTTTAATATTTCACTTGAATGTATAAACAGCTGATTTTGAATGAAGTTATTGATCTTAACGTACATTTTTGTAACATCGACAGCTGTAACGTATTGCAGTGAACTGTGCTTTTGCTTATAAGGTCAGTTCACAACAAAAGTCCGGACTATCTCAGACGGAAATTCTTCTTGCTTCAGGTCTTGCTCTCGCACGAGCAAGAACGTGGAAAAATAAAAATTCAAAGTGGCATTAATAAAAAAAATCTCAATTTGATTTTACAATGTTTATTAAAAGAAAAAAAAAAAAAAAAACCCTTTACAAAATGTAAAGAGAGCTAAAGCATGATTAACAGTAGCTTGGAGGAAAAAGTCTGTGTGATAAAATACACGCACACAGAGAAAAGCCTCCTGTGACTCGCGAGAAAAATATAAAACTAATAGATTGTTAAGAAAATTCTCAAATTTAAAATCTAAATTAAACCTCTAACTTCAAACGTAAATAGACTAAACGTCAACTCGTAATTTACTTTACTCGTGCGAACTTAACACAAGTACAAAAATCTCCCCTCCAAAATCCTGACTTTCAAAAACTTCTAGAATAACGTGACAACAAAAAAAAACTCCCTCAAAAAATATGGTAATTTTCTTAGCTATCTATATTATAAAACTAATGACATTAATAATGCAAAAATTACCAATAAACACAATTATAGGATTATAATGAAATAGAATTTATATAAAGCAAATGTGTAAAGTACTTACATCGACGTAACACTTTTTATACACAAAGAAAAACTAATTCGAGAGATATCAAATATAATAAGAATTAACAAAAATACGAGATCGCCACCACTCGTAAAAAACGTATTTGAAATTTAAATACACATAAAACACTCAAATAAACCGACTTTAAATCAAATCCACATGAAAGTAAAAAATGACGTTTTTTACCCTCGACTGTGCAAAGCAACGAACTTGATATCTCTGTCTCCTAGACCGACAAAATATGCGGACATCGGACACAACCAGTTCAAAATCATACCGCAAGTCGGAACAACTTCCGATACAAAATCACTATACATTCCCGGTCATTACAATAATTCAAAAATATAAACATTTATAAATACTCGTATAAATCAATAATTAAATAAATGTGCATGTTAAATAAATGTAATAAAATTTCTTATAGTTCAAAATTATTTTTCTTCGGGGAAAAGTTCATTGCACAATGTAAATATACGCTGTAGCGTATGTGTGTGTGTGTAACTTCAATAGAGATATTTATTATTTATAGACATTCAGAATATTTTGAATTTATAGGCGGAACATGATACAATTTTCATGTGGTTTTTAATTTTGGGGTTCGCGCCGTAACTGACACAATATTTTGGATTTATTTGTAACTGTATGAGAATTACGGCTTTTTTATACCAGCCGAGGATTATCACTTTCGTACATTTTTACTTTAGATATTATACAAATTTTATTTAAACGCACATAATTTTTTTTTTGATAAGGTACCTTTTAATGCAAGAAACTCAGTGTAAAATTAGTTTTGCACGTATTCCACGGGCAAAAACCGATACACCTACTTTAAAAAAGCTCTCCGAACTTGCCTAAATTCGAATTTCTGTTATTGTATGTTCGCATGGTTACAAGCTTGAGTGTTCAAAATTAAAGATGGGAACAGACTTGAATGTACACATGCGGTGAGTCGCAACGAATATTCTAATCTGGACAATTTATGTGCATCAACTCAGCACATGTATAACGACTCGCGAACGGCCGCGAATGCACATGACACGAGCCAAACGTTGTTTTTGGGCACCGCTCACAGAAACTGTATCATGCGTGCGCGCTCAGCGTGGACAGGTTTCAATTCGATTACTAGTTGACATATACACGTGCAGATGCAGGTGGCATGTGAAAGGCAAATAGTGACAGTGTGTTTTTAAATTTATTTTACAAGAAATAACGTACCTACAGATATTTTAATGGAGTGGTCAAATGATATGCAGAGTTATAGATAATTCATTCCTTCACTTAGATAGATTTTCTCGGGTGAGTGTCTTGTTTTACAATTTTGGGTCCAACTGCGTTAAGTAGAAATTCATAGTATTGTGAATCCTACACCATCGTCTTTCTCGTCTCTGTTTTGTCTTCAATAACTAGGACAGTATCACAAACGCAGCTCTCATAATAGACATTTTAGAATATGTACTGACAAGTGTAATCCCGTGAGACAACATGCATGCGTCGCATGCAAAATCTCATAGAGAAATTTTTTGATACACATACGGCGAATCAACACGAATATACATGCTATGCGTAACGATTCACCGCATGTGCATTCAAGTCTGTTCTCACCTTAAGACGTATATTTGCCATAGATTCACCTTCTGTGGATAGTGGGTAGTGTATAAAAACAAAAAAGAACTAAGAAATCCGAAAGTTATTATAATTTGTATAATAATTTTATTTATGATTTCGCTTACTGATGAAATTCGTGAGATAAATAAAATAAATCCTGAAATCGTAAGATAACGAATTTTCGTGAGATCTGGCATCACTGGTTAGAATGACTTGCAATTTCCCATGGCGTCTACTAACTGTTGTACCAAAGAGAGAAAAAAATCATGCGAGCAGTGCATGGGCGAAGCCGAGAACATTTCAAACGACCTTCGTACAGTCGATGGTGTTATTCAAATTTTCAATTAATTTTATCTAGCAGGTGAATAGATCATTAAGTGAAAGTATAGTACAGAAATAATTACAGAAGTGCTAATAATAATAATATTTTACGGCTGGGTCATTTTTAATCAGTTAATAATTATATATTTATTCTCTAGCCCTTTTTCAATATCTCTCTTTTTAATAACTTCGGGTAATTTTCAATTTCGTTGGAATTCATTCTATCCAAACTCGATTGTAATATGAAATATGACAGGTATACTTTTGTTAATTTTCAATATAAACGTAACGTAATTTGATTTAATAATGAGTTAAAATCTGCCATCGTAGTATGTGACAACCGATTTCAATCACGGAATATATCTCCGGCGCGCCAGTGCCGTCAGTGGCATCCACATCATCAATTTTCCCGTCAAAATAATGCAAAAAACAATATCTATACCGAACATAACGTCAACATCATCTGATTAGTATACGGTCCTTGAACCAAAAGGTTTGATCGATAACCGTTGCTCTTTTACCAATAACGCGTATCATGCCAGCGGTCTTTTTAAGTTTATCAGCAGTCAAACTACGCCACTTTACTATCGTTGACTCGTTTACAGCAAACATGTTATGGGGGAACATTACCTCCCGGCAACGTTTTTTTATGTTGGAATTCCGTCTGATGCGACACATTCTTTTTACATCTTTGTGGGTTGTTGTTGAGTGTTAAGTGCATACAGGTTTATGTTTGTCGGTAGAAGGGAACCTTTTAGATAATGTGCAGAAGATTTTCCTATAATATTAAATTTTAGGTTTTCAGTTGTAAACTTCACTTACAGTGGCAGAAAAAGATAATGAACTCGGAGATACATTCCATAAGAAATATTTCAGATATTTACTCACATATTTCTAATTTATTTTAATTTAAAAGTCAATAGTAATTAGTAATTACTGAAATAGCTGCTATTTATGGAGCTAGTACCACTTACAATACTTAGTGTAGCAGTATAAAAAATACGAAATAGTTATTTATGTATCAAGGCACTAAAGTTTTATTTTTCATCGCGAATGTGTGTTTAGTTAATAAACACGTGAGTGATGAAAAATAACTTTAATGCCGAGGTATACAAGTGTCCCGTATCGTTATGTTTTTATTTTGTTCATTTTTATTTGTTTCAAAGTTACAGATCTATGAATGTAATTGTCAGATCATGAAAAAAATGTAATCCTAAAGTCAATAAAAACTGATTTTATTTAAAAAAGTTCATTTAATAATATTTTCGAAATGTCCACCTCCTTGTGGAATGCAGGCTTGTGCCCGTAAGCCAACAGAAGAAGTACTTATCCGAATTTCATACTTGTTTTGTCGGATTTGCTCGGCAGCCAGGTGAATAGATCCAACAACTCTTCTCTTGTGTTCGAAACTTGCGCGTACACTAAATTTTTCATGTACCCCCATAAATAAAAGTCAAGGGGATTAAGATCGGGTGATCTGGGTGGCCATGCAACAAGATAACCTCGACCAATCCATCTTAGATATTGACATTAACCCAATTTCGGACAGCAATTCCGAAATGTGGTGGTGCCCCATCCATGTAAAACCACATGTCCAGTGGGACATTATCTAAAAGACCTGGCAGTTCGTCAATAAGAAATTGAAGGTCATTTAACCTCCCAGGAAGAACGACAGGATCAATCAACAAGTCATCGATTAGGGCCGCCCAAACGTTAATAGAAAATTCATGTTGAAATTTAGATGGGCGTATAGCTTTGGGATTTTTAGATGACCACCTGTGCAAGTTTCTCAGATTTGTAACACCACTTCTCGTGAACGTGGATTCATCTGTCCAGAGGACTGTTCTGCAGAAATTAAAATAAAGCCGCGACTGTCTTCATATCCAGGTAGAACAAACTAGACGAGCATAGTGCTCTGCTTAAAGCAAACTGTGTCCCCTGCGATAGTGATATGGATATAAGCCCTCACCTTTTAAAATTCGCCAAACTGTCGTTCGTGGCACTCCTAGTTGTCTAGCGATTCGACCTACACTGAGAGTTGGATCAGTTGTAACAGTAGCTACTGCTTCTTCCTGCTGGCAAATTTACTCCTCGGTCGAAAAGATAATCAAGCAGTTCGCATTCCCGAAATTGTCTGTGTACTTCCAGAAACGTTCTGTAATGAGGAATGCGCCTATCGGGAAACCGATGTCGGTATTCAATAACTGCTTGACGTGCACTACCGTTACAGTAGCCATACACAAAATGCATGTCCGCATACTTTTGAGAAGAAAATCGGTAAAGCATTTTGAATAAAGAAAACGTGTCCACTCACTAATAAGTTGTTGTATGAACTGAAACGTAAACTTTTTTTAAATAAAATCAGTTTGTATTGACTTTAGGATTACATTTTTTTTATGATCTGACAATCACATTCATAGATCTGTAACTTTGAAACAAATAAAAATGGATATACAAGTTTTGCGTTTTTGTTACTTGAAATGAAGTCTACTTTACACTCCTAAAATTTGAACATAACGATACGGGACAGCATGTATATTAATTTATTTCCGAAATTGCAAATTTGGAGAAAATATGTATAAAACTATTTTTTGAGGTTAGGACATTATTATTATTGGTACATATAATTATAAACAAAGAAAACACGGTAAAGCAAATTAGTATATGGATCGAATTTTGTGCGGGTGAGCGGGAGGACGAGCCGCTGCACATAAGGCCAAATAGCCAAATTACGACGACAAAAATAGGTTTAACTATTTTCTCGAAACTAATCACAAATACTCTCAAAATGTTCTCTATAAATTAGTTCGCAATGCACCGTAATAATTTCTTTTGTGAAAGCAACACAATAGCCTGGGCGCTTGCCCAAAGTTGGGTTATTTTGTCCATGGCCAATGCCAGTTAGTTGCGTCTGAATTGTTAAGTGTGTAATTGCACTCGTCCTATTTGCCTGAATTAAAAATCACAAGGTTTTAACATGGATATTGAAGCGTCAGGTATGTACTTTAATCTGCAATTATTATTAACGTAACAGGTGTACCTAACACAGGTATAATATATGTTTGATGAAATACCTTTATATATTTACTTTAGCTATAGTTATAAAAAAGGTTCCGGAAAGTACACAGACTTTTTATTCTAGTTCGAAAACCCATCTTATAACTTATATAAAGTACATAGGGTAAACCACAGTTGGACAGTTAAGAAAAATTTTCAAAATCAAGTATCGAAAAAGTATGTGTTTCAACTTTATCTTTAACGAAAAATTCTTACATAAAATAAGACCAGTCTGTTTTAAAGTAGGATATAAAACTTTCATGTAACATGTTGGTAAGTCTCTGAAGAAAATATTGAAGGTGCGCATGTAGAAAAATATAGTTATTGGACAAAATTTTCATTTGTTGGACAATATTCTGACAATTATTGGACAAGTCATGCCTCTATCAAATTAAATTTAAAAACCACAATCGTGGTGCACCATCGTTTTGGTGATCATGGTAATCTTCTCCTTCACCATTACAACTGATATTTTCCTGTAAACTATGGCAGTCACAATCACTCTCGCTGTCTATTCCAGGTTTAAAACAAATATGACATAAATACATTTCATCTGATTCCTCATCAGGAATATGAATTCGATGATTATTTTGCACACAGCCCTTATGGTAGTTATTCTAACACACATCGCATTTGGGAGACAATTTACCCTTTAGCTGTCTCTGGCATTGACCACAATGTACCAAACTTTTGCTACGTTCGGGCTTATTAAATATTTTTTTTGCTTTCTTCGCACTTCCTTTTCTTCTTCTAATTGTTGCTTGAGTGCACGTTTCTGTTCCATCATTTCCTGATATTTTTTAGAAGTTATTGCGAAAGGGACTCTTTCGGTTTGCCTCTTTCCCTTTTGTTGCGAATAAGGTGGATACACTAAATAATTACTGAACGCGTTACGTTTGATGTTTTTTCTGGGTTTAATATTTAGGAAGTTTTGGGTTTTATTTGTTCATGATTTTCTGAAATTTCTGTCGTATTTACACAATTCAAAAGTTCTACGTCATTTACACTGTCTTTATCCACTGATTGATCAACTTCTTCATGCTCCAAATTAGATTGTTGTAAAGCTCTGCTTTTATCTCATATCTTGATTGTGTATGGAAATTTCTGATTATATATTTTTATTAGGTTCTATATTACATTTCATTCCCGTATTCACTTCAAGATCTTGCGTAAAAGATTGATCTTTTGCAATATGCGTTGAAGGCAGTGTTATATCTTGAAGTATCCGTATTTTTTCAACAGAACCTTGATCCTCTTGTGGGGGATTCTTAAAATGTTGCCACACACGGTAAAGGTTCCAGAACGGTTCATCGTCATTATTCGCTACAATAGTATTTTTACTCTCAAATTTTGTGATTTCTTCAGATCCCAAAATTTAGTAAAATCCGTATACGTCAGAATGTGTTGATCAACAACCTCTTCAATTGCTTCTCCATTGTTATGACTTCCATCTTTAGACAAACAGTCTTATAATCTCCAAAGGAAAGCGTCTGCCCAATAACTGTCAATATCCAATAACTCTACGGTTTACCCTATTTGACAAGAACATTGTGCAAAACAAATAAAAATTATAGTCAAAGTGTTTGTCCCGAAGCTTTTCACGAAATGGCGTAGTTGTAATTAGATGTACTCGTACGAGCGGTTTAATAACAAGCACAAGTCGTAGCTTGCTGAAGAGATGAAACTCCCGGCGATACAGCCATCACAGCTTTCGTCATCTGCACCAAAACGGTCAGAACAAAATAGGCGAGGCAAGCCAAGAAAATTGTTCGAACAGAATTCTGAACGCAGTAAGCAAGCTCATTAAACCACTTATATCAGATCTCAGTTCAGAACTGTGCTTGACTGTAGAATCAAGCTTAGTGAAACCAGGCAAGAGAATGTACCCCAAGTTGTGAAACTAGCCACCTAATCTACGTCCGACAGATTTAAAAAAATGAAAGTGGTACATGATATTCTCTGCTACTACAAGGCAGTACAGTCCTGAAGAAGATTTAGGTTTTATAATAGATCTTGGGTTGGACAAAAGAAGATTACATAACAATGCGACTTGGAGCAAAAGATAGAGGGGCTGATATTGATCCGTCATATCATGTGATAGCAGCAGCAAAGAGAAAGTTTTTGGTTGGTACAATCTGAGGACCGGTGTTCACAAGCTGTTAATACATGAAGCTGATATTATAAAATCTTTACCTCTGCCAGTAGGCCAACTGCCAAAAGATGTAATTGAGGCGCCCATAAAGATTATAAAAAATTAAGGCAATATCACTTCAGAAAAACTTCTAGAATCAACACCAATAGTGACATATTGAACTGGATGTTAGAATCTTCGGATCCTATTATGACAAGTAAACGAAAAAAACCTAAAAGATATAAAACAAAATTCAATGAAGTTGTATTAAGTATGCTAAGACTGCCTACTTTCTACGGTGGTGATAATGAAGGTAATATTGACCGGGAATCCGACGATGATAATGAGGATGTGGAATAACGAAATAATATCAATCAAATCAAAATTGTATGTTATGTAATTCAAAATACAGAAATTGATATGAAATTGTTTTTCTTAATTAGTACAATATGAGCACCTGACCTTAACTTATCCTAATTAGGTATTTTTTCTGAAAGGTAATCATTAAGTAGTCTCCTCATAAACATCACTGATCAGAATATCATGTTTTATATTTTCGTCGTCGTAAATTAATAATTTGCCCTTATGTGCGCTGGTTTGATGTTACTTGAATGAACTTCTCCAGTAAAAATATCTCCACAAAAACATTATATTTATATGATGCCGAGTATTAAATTTTGCATCCCGCCTGAGCTTTCTAGTACAGGAATATTTTTAATGATTGACGTGACCTTTTACTACTTTCCTTAAGTGGTACTTTCCACATATTTACTTCTACTTTTCAAAGATAAATAATATTTCAAAGAAAGTCCTAGGGATATAGGCGAAGAATATTTTGAATTTTTGATAAATTTAAATTGTAAATTTGGTCGGATATATCAGCAGCACATCTAAGAGATACATTTTTACTTATTTAAGTATTTATAAGTTACCTAAAATGTGTTTGCAAAAATTCACGAAACTGACTGTAAATGAGTACGTTTAAAATTTTAATGAAACATAACTCGTAAATATAAAATTTTATTTATGACAACTCCTGTACAGAAAAGCAATTTTATTTTGTAAAATACTTATAAATACGAGGGTGGTTTGACAATTAACTTGCTTTGCTATGAAAGAAAACAATTTGAGTTTTGCAACGTACTTTATTTTTCGACATAGTCCCCTCGAAGTTTAACGCACTTGCCCAAAGGTTTCTCCAGCTTCACGATTCCTTCACGGAAATGAATTGCTTCGATGCTTTCAAAATACTGGTTTACTTTCTATATGACATCTTCATTAGACTCAAACTTTCGTCCTGCCAGAAAAGTTTTTAGTTTCGGGAATAGATGGTAGTCCGAAGAAGTTAGATCTGGCGAATACGCAGGATGCGGAAGCAGTTGAAATCGTAGCTCGGCCAATTTTTGCTGCGCGACACGACTTGAATGCACGGGGGCATTGTCATGGTGAAACAACGCCTTTTTCTTGGCCATTCCCGGGCGTTTCTCTGTTATTGCCGCCTTTAATCGGTCCAAAAGTGATGCATAGTATTCTCCGGTAATGGTTCTTCCCTTTTCAAGGTAGTCAATTAGGAGAATTCCCTTTGCGCCCCAAAAAACTGACGCCATGACCTTTCCAGCGGATGGAACGCATTTCGCTTTTTTCGGAGCCGATTCGCCACGGGCAATCCATTGTTCCGACTGCTGTTTAGTTTCCTGGATATAGTGGTGTATCCAAGTTTCGTCCATTGTCACAAAACGGCGAAAAAACTCAACTACATTCTTCTGAAATACTTGCAAATTGTCGGCAGATATTCGCATGCGAATTCGCTTTTGCTCTTGAGTGAGTAAACGCGGCACCCATCTTGCGCACAGTTTTTGCATGTGCAATTCTTTATGCAAAACGAAGTGAACTCGCTCAGTTGAGATGCCTGTGGCTTCCGCTAACTCGCGCACTTTCACTCGTTTGTCGGCTAAAATCAAATCATGGACTTTATGATTTCGGGTGTCACAGCTGATTTCGGGGCTCCAGGACGTGGTGCATCTTTAATGCTTGTTCTGCCACGCTTAAACTCATTTACCCAAAGTCGAACACACTTATAAGAAGGACATGAGTAACCCAATGTAGGTGAAATTCTCTCATGAATCTCCTTCGCTGTTTTCCCTTCCAGATAAAAGAATTGAATCACACCACGAATTCCAACTTCATCCATTTTTCGCTATTGCTCGAAACACTTCTGTTTAAGTAGTTGTCAAACAACGAGTTACTGTCAGAATGACTTAAGACCAGAGAATATTAACTCATAGGAATGACACTTTATGACTACATATACAGTTTACATTTGCGCCCCCTATTAGTGTTAATTGTCAAACCACCCTCGTACATAGTAAAAATATATGAGCACACACAATATTCTAGAATATATATTCTAGCTAATATAACTAATATTAATTAGTAAGTTAACTCTTTCTAAGTGGAATATATTAAATTTTATAATAAGGCGACGTTCTCTCTATAATTTTTGTTTAAATTATTTATTATTGTAATGGCATAGTATATTGGATTATATTGCAAAGTAATCTCAACACAAAAGCAAAGTTAAGTTTTAGTTAAGAAGAATATAATACCTAAAAAGAAATGCCTAGAATGCGTACTTTTAGGATGCCTGGTTTACAAGAGTACGCAAGGTATATACCCAAAAGTACGCATGAACAATAAAAATGTAACTGAGATATATAGAGTTACTCTTAACTAAAATATAAATTCTTTTAATAGAAAAAACAAAGGTTTTATTGACAAATTTAAAAACCGCATAAGTCGCAACGCATTGTATCCACTCTGAAGTGCTAAAATGTTCGCTGCATCCATTGCAAATGCTTTAATCCTCCTTATCATTTATTTTTTGTTTCTTTGTTGGGCGTTCGTTAACTGTAGATTTGAAAACGTTTTTTACACTCGCTGCAGGTTTCTTCCACCAACTGATTTTTATACGGCGTAGAAGAAAGGATTTCTGATTTCTTGGACTTTCTTATTTTTGTGTGTTCATGCTTGGAAATAGCAAAATCATTTTGAGAGTTATTGAAGACGGACCAGGAATATTTAAATCAATTTTAAACAAAGAATTTGTGTGTATCGACTTTGATCGGGAGTTTTTTGCCTTGTGTCTTCAGCAACAATTGTTAGTTTTTGGATATAAACACAGAAAGCGGCAAATTATCCTCTTCGGCAGAATCAGTTGTTGTTGCATCCTGATTATTTGTGCTTTTGTTAGGTCTTGCTTCAGAGCCTGCTTCAGTATTAGGCCTTTTTGTTACTTCAGCTGGTGCGAAATCATGTTCGATAAAAACATCTGGGTTATATGGGTACAGCCCTGTGCATGCAAAAGATATCTCACAGATTTGAATGGTTGCTACTTTCTACTACTAAGCTTCATGGAAGAGAGCTGCATCTCTTTCATCGTAATAACTTTTCCAGCATTATTGACCATCCATTTGTCAGATTCATTTGTGAAGGCTAATTTTAGAGGAAAGAAAAATTTTCGATCCAAAGGCTGGATCTTATGGCTTCCATGGGGAGGCAATGTCAAGAAGACAATGGAGTTTTTCTGAGCGAACACTAGTTAACATTGAATGATTGAGCTACTGATCTTTTACTTTTTCCTTTCGCAATACTTTCTTTAGCTTCGTTTAACATTTCCAGGGTAAATTTCAGGTGTTGGTTACTTTTTTTTTGCATAATTTCCCATTTTTATGCACCGTCTGTGAATACATAAAAATATACCTATAGTTAATATCTTAAGATCCTAAGAGTACCTACTCTTTGAATACGTATTCTTGCCAGCGATGTGTGAGTACTACATTTAGTGCATTATCTATAGAAAAATTTAACACAGTCTTACAATTGGCACATGATAACATGTTTTAGAAGCCGCTTTTTAATTGGTATTAAAACGATTTTAGCACATATTAATATTTACGTATGTGATCATTACTTTTTAATATGCACGAATTATAAAAAGCATTGTGAAAACATATTTTTTACCGTGTTTAGGTGACCTTACACGCGAATACCATTAAACTTCAGCACCGACTATGCAGCATGTTGGTGGAAACTGATGACAAGTGACCGCTAAATCGGCGTTGTTAAATCTGAAATACAGCGACTGCGTACTCTTAGGCAAACCTCCCTTAATTTAACAAATTCCGATAGGTCTCGCGATAAATATTAGGCTTTTTTTCGCGACATAACAACTATTAACAGCTGTTATAAACTAATAACTTTGCTGTTATTAATTTTTCTTTTTTAATTTCGGATTTCCTTTGTAACTTTAACCCTACCACAATATTATTTAAAGAATGACAGAAACCGGGTAAATGGTATTGTTATGTTATAAATTTGTTTGGTTATGGTAAAAGTAAACATGAGAATCTAACCTCAGCCAAATTAATCACAAGAAATTCAATTTTTGTTAGCAAAACATCTACCCATATACCTATATGCAGAATGAAAAAGATTTTTTACTTAATGTTTTCTTTTAAATGGTTTTGCTGATAATGACTTATTCCTTGCAGTACGTTAATCAAGGAAGATTCAAAATTGGGCGACACGTCCTTATATTAGCTAAGATCCCAAAATATTCGACATGCAACTGACCATCCTTTGTAAATAACGTCCTATAATGAGCAAATACTTAACTTTTCAGAAAGAAAAAATCCACATTTAGGAAATTTTTGGAAGTCTTAATAGTTAATGATAAATATAAGATTAACCATTAAATCGCACTAAACACAAAAACGAAAATACAACCTAAATCATTAAATGTGTAACAGGTCAATATAACCGTCTTTTTAAAAAGGTTACAAGGGTTATAACAGGTGACGCAATGATGACGTATTACAATGGCGTCACCTCCATATTCCCCAACATTACCTCTAATGCAAAGTTTCTAAAACTTTTATAACAGGGTAATAATAAATGTTACGTCGCAAAAAAGTCTATTGTTAGGTATCAAAACATAAAATAACCAAATTAAATTATATTAGTAATTAATTAATTGACGAAGGAGATACTTGTTGAAACTTCATTATAACGCTAAGAAATAAGTAATTAAACTTCTAGTTTCAAAAATTCTTTTATTGTAAATCACTACAATATTGTTTCGCGTTACAATGGCTTCATCAGGTGGATGAATACTGAATATGTATAATGCAAGTTAGAATATTTATGTGAAAATTATTGGGGAATAGTGGTGGAAAATTTTTTATTTTTTTTGGAGATACAGATACCACAATACACGCTAATTCTTTTCATCCTATAACACACAAATTGTCAGCATACCAATCAATGGTATATAGATTAATTCATGTGCCATGAGTAAAAGTAATTTCGACCTCGAACTAAATAGAATATATACAATAGCATTAAACAATGGTTACTATATAAATATTATCAATAACATCTTGAATAGCCAACAAAAATCTAAAACCCTTTCCTTAGTTTACCCAAAATTAAAATACAAGATAATTAATTCCTACAATTCAATCACTTACTTAGGAAAAATTTCGGAAAAAATTGGAACTTTCATTAAAAAAGTTAATAACGAACATATATCATTTAAAACAGACAATACTATACAGAACATTATTAAAAATAACAAAGATAAAATAGACAAAGAATCAAACTCTGGTGTGTATAAGTTAACATGCGAAGATTGCAATAAGGATTGCATAGGACAAACTGGGAGGACATTCAAAATTAGGATGAAAGAACACGAGAGAAGCCATAAAGAAAAGAAAACAGATTCAACTTTCGCAAATCATTGTTTAGAAATTAATCATAGATTTAATATAGATTTCAAAATTGTACACATTCAAGGAAAAAGTAAAAAACTTAACCTGTTAGAAAACTTAGAAATTAATAGATACAATAGTTTAGGATTAGCTTTAAATGACCAACTAGATTTAAACAACTCCCCTCTACTAAATTTAAGATTGAAAAAAATTTTTCCACCACCATTCCCCAATAATTTTCACATAAATATTCTAACTTGCATTGTACGTATTCAGTATTCATCCACCTGATGAAGCCATTGTATGGCGAAACAATATTGTAGTGATTTACAATAAAAGAATTTTTGAAACTAGAAGTTTAATAACTTATTTCTTAGCGTTATATTAGTAATTCTTAATTGCGTGTTTCTCAATTCAAATAGAGTGCATATCTAGTTCATATTCTAGGAACCTAAAATATGTGCATCTTATGTTTTAAAGAATGTCTTCATAATGTATACCATCACTATTCATGTATCCATTAACTCTTCTTTTCAAATTATCGTAAACCTGGACAAACGAAAAAATACACGACACGTTATTGTATCTGGTACATTTAACAATTTAGATAATTTTTTTTTCCACAAATAAAATTTCTGTAAAATACTTTTCTACTGCGTTGTCAGTTCTATTGTGTCTAGGATGCAGAACCATTCAGTCCAGATACCATAAAAATAACTTAAAATGAGATAAAGTACAATTTGCGGTTCACACTTTGAGCAGTACGAACTGCAAAGAAATACTTTATCAAATGTAATATCGTTTTCCCTTTGATTTACCCAGGTTTAATTATGAGATACATGAATTAGTTGTTCTGGCGCAATTCTTAGAATAACAGCTGTTATTCTATTTCTTAATTCATATATTGTACGCACTCCATTACAATAGATTTTCTTCTTCAAACTGCTAAACAGAAAGTAGTTCAAGGGAGTCAGATTTAAAGATCTGGGCGCCTGAATTCCAGCACTAAATACATGTTCTGTCACCATAAAATGCTTAACAATAATTTTGAGTTGCTTGCAGTGGCGGCTGGCGCATAATTGGGCGGGCGAACCTGTATTAGTTATAACTAGTTTTCTTTTACATAATTTTTCCGACATTTCTGATGTTTATAAAAGCGTAACATATTGTTGTGAAAATTCTCCCCCTGTATATCAAAAAATTTGCATATTTTTCTACATCATCCTGTAGAGGACATCAAACCCTACAATTTGACACCTCAATCATCAAAATCCGATCAGTAGAAGCCGAGATATTCGCTTCCGAAATTCTAACACTTAACGCCGGTTATATACCTATAGTATATTATCAAATAATATACAATAGGCGACCAGTGGAATAACCAACCTAATCGCGCGATCGCTCACTTGTTCCTTATCTGGTCCACACGTACGTGCGCTCAGAGCTCTTTCAAACACCCGCGCGCACCCCGTTACACCCGCGGCTGTCTAAAACCAATGCCTGATTTTACCAGGCATGTTCGCTGCATTTACACCAGCGCCGAAGGCGATATGATTCGGTATCTAAACTAATATTATAAAGAGGAAACATTTGTGTTTTTGTATGTATGTTTGTAATGCTTTCACACAAAAACTACTGGACCGATTTCAAAAATTCTTTCACCATTAGAAAGCTGCATTTTCACTGAGTGACATAGGCTATATTACATTTTCAAAAAAAAAGATATCCCCAATAAAAATGCATTAATGTAACCCAAGGTGTGAAAAAATTAGTCACAAAAAATCTGCCATCGCGTACGCTGCGGAAACTATTGTTGATAGAACAAAAAAATGTTCTACAGTATTATAGAACGTATTAATATCTACAAAAAAGTCCGCGAAACCATATGTCCAACTACTGTAGTTATGCCACTATAACTACTTTTTTACATTTTAAAAGTTAATAAAAGTGCCGACAATAATCAAACCATATTATCCATACCTCTGTATTATTTCTTATCCTATTAAATGATATTTTATTAAAGACCATTTCAATACCAGTAAAATACTTTATAATTATTAAAATCGGACATTCCATTCAAAAGATATAACGAATTTAAAAATGTCAATCTAAAGAAAATAATGTTATAATATAATGTAGTAGTATTGCGATGGCCATATTCATTTTGTTTGTAATAAATTGACAATCGAAAAATTATAACTGGAATAAGAATAGTGTTGGCAGAAGGAATTTAATAACAAGTTCAATGAGAATGAAAAGTAATAGGAAACAGGCACAGAGAAGCTGTTATAGAAAGAAGTTAAACATAAAGTGATATAAAATCCAAAAATTAAGGATCACAAGAAAGGAAGATTAAATATTTAAGAGAATACACTCACTATTGTATTTATTCAAGGTAGGATCGAAGAAAAGACAACATATACGATACAAATTTTATTAAAAGAATTTAAATAACACTGAGATATTTGAAAGATGACGTTTTTGAAGTAATTTCGACAATGTGTCAAAAGCCAAGTGACAGGAACATTATTAAAATAGCGGGTTACATTGTTTATAAGTTATGTTAAATTAGTAAATGGACTAAACAGATTTAATAAGCGATGAGCCACCACCAGAAAAACGCAAACGTCCAAATAACAGCAGATTTAATCATCGAATTTCGGCTTTAGAGGTGTGTGATGTTATTCTAAATTGTGCAAAAGATCGATTTCATTTTAAAGAGCATCTAGTAGTGGCATCACTTTTTTTTCGGAATGCTTTGGAGAGTATTGCAGTAAATTTCCTGAGGACAAACTCACTTCCGCATGCTCCTATTATCCCACCCTTGATAAAGAAAGATTACGAACTGAATTGTCTGTTATTTACTCAAGAACTGATTGTAGATCTTTAAAAGGCGCACTACCTCTTCTAAAATTTTTAATAAAAAACAATCTGGGAGATACGTTGAAGGAGACTAGAAAATTATTAGAAATTGTAATAACAACTCCCATGACAACATCAGAGGCCGAACGATGCTTTTCAACACTAAATCGAATTAAGACGTTTCTCAGAAATTCAATGACGGAAGATCGTTTAACATCTCTTTCCATGCTATCTATCGAAAAAAAGTTTATCTCCGAAATAGACAATTTTAATGACAAAGTGATAACAAAATTTGCAAATCGAAAAGAACGTAGAATAGATTTAATTTATAAGAAATAATTTGTTAGTAAAGTAGTGCTTAGTGACTCTTATTTTTTTGTGTGACAATTGACAATCGATCCAGAAATACATTACTTCAGTGCGGAAGGCGAAGAAAGCACGATAAGATCGATGGGAGACAACCTCTTACTGCCCGTGCAAGGTAAATTTTTTTGTAAAACTTGCAGAACACCTTAAAATTTTTAGCACGAGCCGCCACTGGTTGCTTGAACAATATGAGTACTTGCGTTATTATGCTAGAAGTAACCATTACATAGTTGATCATCATGGAGTTAATTCTTCCGGTAAATTTATATAAACATCAGCATTTATGGTACCAAAAAAAAATATAGCACCAATTATTCGTCTTCCCGACATAGCTGTCCGTTCTGCTTTTACTGGATGCAGTGGTGTTTCATGAAAGACATGAAGGATAGGATTTTCTGCTGACCAAATCTTACAATTCTCAGAATTTACATACCTAGATAAATGCCTTGCCAGAAAAAATAATTGATAAGCTGCTTAAGTAATATGAGTACTTGCGTTATCTTACTAAAAGTGACCATTGCATAGAAAATCATGCAGCTAATTAACAAATTGATCTAGTAAATCTATGTAAATATTGGCATTTATGGTGTCTTCAAAAAGATATAGGACCAATTATTCGTCTTCTCGACGTAGCTGCTCATCATCCTGCTTTTACTGGATGCAGTGGTGTTTCATGAAAGACATGAAAGATATGATTTTCTGCTGACCAAATCCTACAATTCTGAGAATTTACATACTCAGATAAATAAAACTATGCTTCATCAAAAAAGTGATATCTCGTGACTTCATCGTTTCTTGCATGATCATTAAACCAGTTAAATACTAGTAAATCTTTTCCCGAAATATAGGGGTGCAATTTTTCTTTCAGAGCTTTGCGACCAGTACTGTATGGGTAACGTGACCATTTATTTTTTGACTCAAAACGAGACATTGGTTTATTTAGGTTAATTAACAGGTAGTCAATAAAAAAAAACACTTTTTTAAAGTTATTTATTCAGAAAAAGTCAGTTAGCTTAAAACGAATTACGAATTAAAAAATATATATACCCGAAACGTTTAGTTATATTTATATTTATCAGAGGAACAAATTTGCTTTAATATAGCTGGTGATGATTTTAAGTAAGAACGAAACTCTTGGCACGTTTTTTTATATTCACCTTAATTATCAACGTCGCCTTTAGAACTGAAATTTGTAACTGGGTCTTCTCAGATGGCCACAATTTGTTCATCATAGAAAATACTCTTTCTACTGGAGCATTTGTAGCAGGCAAACATAAAATATATTCAATTAAAATAGAAAAGTTTTCATGCTGAAGATTGTTGGCTTGAAAGTGTTTGAATACTTCCACCCAACGAGTTTCCGTGGAAACATTTAGATTATTCGATTCGGTTACTTTCTGCGATGTAATGTAGTTACAAAATTCGTCAAAAACTTCTGCATCTTTATTACAGTCAATATATTCCTTTTCAATGAATACATCCAGAGATTTTTGATCGTCTTCCCATGCGGGGACCTTTTTTAAATCTGCCCAATAAAATATCTCAATTTCTTTGCTAAGAAAGCAAGTCCACTGCTCCAGATATTCACGGCTTGTTTGATAAAATTCTGTAGCCGCCTTTTTCACAAACTCTTCATCTATGTCAGTAACATTATCTTTCGATTTCACTATTAATTGACGGACCATAAATGGAAGAAACTGATTGGTCTGTTTCTGAGTCAAATTGTCTTTTAGGTGATTGATTTCTTTTGCAGCTTCAATTGCCGATACAGTCTGACCTTCCAGTTTCAATACAGCTTGATGAAAACTTGCTGACTGAGCGTGTAAAAAATAAAGCCACAATTCGGATGTGGGATCTTCAAAAAAGTTTTTTAGTAACAGGGGACATTTTTCAATTCTCAAAAAGTAGTTTTTTAATGGCTGATACATTTTTAATACCTTTTCCAAGGCAGGCATAAGAGCAAGCCATCTAGTTTTGCTATAGCCGAACAGCCAATATTCCGTTTTAGTTTCGGCGCAAAACTCCTTTAGATCTTCAACTCGAATCGTGTAAATATAAAAAAATTAATATATCTTCACAATAATGCTTTCGTAATCTAAGGGTAGCCTGTCTGCAGCAGATTTTATTGCATTGTGAATTACATGGGCTCCACATCCAATACATATCAATGGCTTTTTCAGTGATGATTGTAATTTCTTTAACACATTGTTAGTTCCTCGCCTATATACCTCCGAAATTGACGTTGGCATTGTCTCCGCAAAATGCCACGACTTTTGCTGTCAAATTATTATCTGTCAACACTTGGTTTAAATAATCGACAATGATGTCAGAAGTCTCACCTGGTTGGTCTTGGAGATCTAAAATTTTTACTTGAACACCTACGTAAGGTTAAAAAAGCGCACTAGAATAGGGTATATTTTCTTGTTACCGTGGTTTGAAGCGTCGTTTAGTATTGTAATACAATTGGACTTATCAAGATCATCTTTTAATTCTTTCATTGCTGTAGGCGTCAAAACATTTACTACAATAGCTTCTGATTTCGTACGCGAGCATGTAAATTTGGGATCAAAACATGATTGAATTAATTTCGACGCACAATCATTAGAGCGAAAACTGTGGTTTTCTTGTATCGTGTGATAAGCCCAGACGCCTTCTGCCGCGGCGATATCCAAATCCTTTAAAGTTGGTGCGTCCGATTTCTTGAAAAAGGTTAACATCGAAGAACTCGAAGCGGCGGCACGATCGTCATTTTAATGCTTTTCAGACTTTAAATGCTGTTCAATATCACTGGCACCACCATGGGAAACGCTAAATTCTGTACGACACTTTTCACATCTGACATCTGAGGGAGTATTTATTTGCTTGATAAACGGATATTTTGCTTGCAAGTTAACATTGAACGTACACTTGCGTTTCGGCATTTTAACTTATGATTCCAAAACAAAAGAAGTTTAAGTTATTTAATAGGTACACGAGCATCAAACAACAACAAAACAAATATCGAGAAGTGGGCGAACGAAAAATCTGTCAAACAATTAGTCAACAAAGCGCGAGCGATGACGTCTTCGCCACTCTCGCCTATCGTCGCGTCAACCGACGACGCGGTCTCGCTCTCGCACACCGATCGCGTCCGGCCGCCGGCGCGACGGCCGTCCGGCCGGCTCGACTACTCAAATTGTCGCGCGGTTTCAGAAAACGGGACAATTTTGCGTCCCAGAGTTCATTTCGGGGACACCGGGACTCGTAACTCTAAAAAGAGACAGTCCCGTTCAAAACGGGACGTCTGGTCACGTTATGTATGGGACACCTATGTACAACCATAAAATCATCAGATTTTAGCACGTATTATTTAATAAGATATTGTTTGTTGAACAAGTTGATATAATGATTTTGTTGGACTAAATGAATACGAACGCTATCCAGTTTTTAGTCTGTTAGAAGATTGTGATGTCCGGTGGATTTAAATTTCGAAGCACTTCCTGTTTGTTGAAATCTCTCGACAATTATATACAAATGACGTGGTAGGTTTTCGTGATCAATTTGCTCAGCAGGAAACTGGTAAAGAAATTCGTTAACACAATGTGCGTATACAATGTGAGTATTTCCATTCTCCTTCATCAATACCTCCCATTTCGGAAATAGGCCTCTAAAATAAACTTATCCTGATTAAGAGGAAACAATGTAACCTAAAATTTAGTTTAATTAAATAACGCAGTTATAATAAAATTTGTGGTCTTACCTTGCATGAAATAATTGAATAAATATGTCTCGAACAAGACTGATGTATTAAATTGACAAAACAAACAACTTTAGAAATAGAATAGAAAATAATTAAATGTAAAACGAACAAAACAAGTACGCCTATGAATCATAGGTAGAAAAATTATTTACAATTTGTCACAATTCACAAAATTTTAGTTATTTTCGCATTGAGAAATGGAAGTAAATATTGATGTACGTCCTAAGGAAAGTTGTAAAAGATCATGTCAATTATTAACAATATTCCTATAGTGGTTTTATAATGTGTTGTATTAGAAGAGGAGCAGAGATTGGTAGTGATCGTAAAATAAGTTTGACGTCAAAACTATTAGAAAATAATAAAGCAAATGAAACAGATGTACAAACTAACACACAAGAAGCAATTAAATCATACATGCTAGCTGATAAGGAAATAGCACGAGAGTACAAAGAAAAAGTAGAAACAATGATGTCAACGGCCCAGAATCATATACAGGGAAAAGATGTGGAACATACTTGGGACTGGTATAAAAATACTTTAGTAGACATAGCCAGGGAGGTATGTGGTGCAACTAGAATAAATAGAAATAGGCATACAAAGCGAACAGCATGGTGGACAGAGAAAATTAGATATGAGGTAAAACTCAAAAAGAACAAATGGAAACAATACATAAAAGAAGGAACTCAAATTAGATATGAAGAATACAAGGAACAAAGAAAGAAAGTCAAAAATATGATAAGTATAGCCAAGAAAAAATCTTGGGAAAAATTTGGCGTTAGAATGGAAAAAGACTTTCATACAAACCAAAAGCTGTTCTACAGAATTCTCAAGAATGCAAGAATGGGAAACCAACAAGTTGGGATCAAACAAATCAAAGATAAAGGTGGTAATGTACTTAATGAAGGGAATCAAATAATGGATAGATGGAAACAGTATTTCGAAGAACTTTTATTCACGGACGAGGTTGAGGACATTGACAGTGGAAAAGAAGGAGATGACCACACAGGATACCTAATAGCAGAAGAAATAGAGATGGATGATGTTGTAGAAGCCATAAGAGTGCTCAAAAAAGGGAAATCGGCAGGGCACGACCGAATAACCGGTGAAATGCTAAAAAATGAGGGCCCTAAAGGAATCGAGATGCTAACAGCAATATATAACCAAGCTTGGAAGGAAGGGAAAGTACCAATAGACTGGAAAACTGGCATCATAGTACCAATTTTTAAGAAAGGGGATAAGAAGGAGTGCAAAAATTACAGAGGAATAACATTACTGAGTATACAGTCCAAGGTATACGAACGAATTCTCACAAAGAAATTAGTAAACAGATCAACAACTAGAGCAGTCGCAGAGTGGGTTTAGAAAGGGGCACAGTATAAATGACCATATTTTTACACTCAAACAAATCGCAGAAAAGTCCATAGAAATAAATATTGAAATGTATCAGGCTTTTATAGACCTGGAAAAAGTCTTCGATCGAATTCCGAGATCTAAAGTGCGAACAATCCTGGAAAAGAGAAATGTGGAGAAGAATCTAGTAGTGGCAATAATGAGCTTACATAAAGAGAACAGGAATTATGTAAGAACGGATAACAGGCAATCTCAAGAATTCCTAGTAAATAGTGGTTTAAGACAAGGAGGAGTACTAAGCCCGATGCTTTTCAATCTAGTCCTAGACGACACGATGAAAGAAACAAGGGAAGAAACAGTAAAGATGTACATTGGACACCGACATATGAAGCCAGTATATTTGAGTGAATGTGCCTTTGCAGATGACCTGGTAATATTTGGCAAGAGTGAAAGAGACCTACAGAGAAACCTAGATGCCTGGCACACATCGTTGAAATCTAGCAACATGAAAATGAACGAGGAAAAAACAAAAATAATGGTAATAGGCAGAGGCAGTTCGCAAGCAGATAACACGTTAAATGGGAAGAAATTAGAGCAAGTTGATACGTTTAAATACGTTGGGGTAAATATCAACAACAAAGGCTACCACGATATAGAAATAAATGTAAGATTGGAAAATACTTCTAAACTGTACCACAGCCTAAGAAAATCATTTATAGGAAAAAGAGAGATCTCAGAGAAGACCAAACTAACAGTATATAAAACTGTGTTTGTACCAATACTAACTTTTGGCTGTGAAACCTGGGTCCTAACGCCGACTATGAAGAGCAAAATACAGGCTATGGAGATGAAATATATCCGCAAAGTAGCTGGTGTTACCAGAATTGATAAAATAAGAAATACAGAAATAAGAAAACAACTGAATGTGGAACCTGTATTGAAGATAACACAAGTATACACGGTTTTGGATCTAAGCAACCAAAAGCTGTTTCTATGGTTATTTGGGGCGCTGAATCCGAATCTGCACTCTGTTTTTTGATTTTGGTTCTAGTTTTCGAGATATTAAATAAACACAATTTTTACAATTTTTGACAATTAATCTCCATTTTATTCATTAAAAAGTGTTAAATTAGAAATGAAGAGCAGTCGAACTGAGTCGCTTGTACTGTTTGGGATCTGTTTCACGCATTAAAGTCCAACAGTAGTCGCTCATCATGCCCTCGTCCCAAAATCCTTGGTATCGTTTTTCGATTTTCGCCAAATCTTGGTGTAGTCGCTCTCCTTGCTCGTCGCTTGTATCACCCAAGTTTTCAGGAAAAAATTCGAGATGGGAATGCAGAAAATGTATTTTGAGAGACATTCGAGCTCCAATCTTGCAATAATTTTGCAACAAACTGTCGATTATCTGCTTGAAATCCGGGGATTTGCGGTTACCGAGAAAGTTGTGAAGAACATCTTGAAATGATACCCATGCTGCTGCTTCATTGGGTTAAACATTTTTTGTAAAGTTTCTGTCGGCCATTAATTTTCGAATATCAGGTCCGACAAATATTCTCTCTTTGATTTTGGCGTACGACAACTTGGGAAATAACTTGGTCAAGTACTCAAAAGCCGGTCCTTCACGGTCGAGCGCTTTGGCAAAGTTTTTGATAAGGCCAAGCTTTATGTGGAGAGGTGGCAAGAAAATGTTCTGTGGGTTCACAAGTGGTATAAAAGAGACGTTTTGTTTTCCTGGTTCATAATTAGTACGGCTTGGCCAATCTTTTTTCACATAATGTTGGTCAGTTGCACGGCTATCCCACAGACACAAAAAACAGCAAAATTTGGTAAAACCAGATTGCATCCCCATCAAGAGACCAATAACCTGTAGGAATAGTATATAAATCATTTATTCTTTAAAATTGAATTGAAATTTATTTTTAAACCTTCAAATCGCCACAAATTTTCCATTGATGCTCTTTATATTTTATCTTGGTAAAAATTTTACATATTGTATCGTAGCATTCCTTCGTTTGTACTGCATGAGGAATCGGAATTGATGGTTTTATATTTCCATGGTGTATCAGAGCAGCTTTCAGGCTGTATTTTGAACTATCTATGAACAAACGCCATTCATATACATCGTATGGTGTAGTCATCGCATCAAACAATGATGTCATAGCAGAAGCATATATTCTCCTCTTTTTGAAAAACGGTAAAAGCGCCTCATTTCTGGTTCTATATACAGTGACTTTTGTTTGAGTGTCAAGATATTTCCACTCCTGCATCCGTGATGCGAACAATTCTGATTTTTGTTTCGATAAATTCAAATCACGAACCAAATCATTGAGTTCACTTTGCGAAACTAAATGTTTTTCCTCCATGTTAAAATCGCTTCCACTGTTCGTCGGTGATGAACTACAAGTTTCCATGTAATTTTCACTCGTACCTGGACAAATTGGCAAAGGATCATTGCTCGCACGGGGAACTGGCTTAGACACTGATGATAGTTTTTTTTGCATTTACACCGACTACATTCATCAAGCAAAAGTAACAATCATCTACATGATTTTTCGGCTCTCTCCATAACATTGGCAATGAAAATGAAAAACATACTTTTTTACCGCGTGACCACTTGTATAATATTGTGCTACACGCGTTACAAAACAATTTCGGTACCCACGGCTTGTGAGTGTTTGATACAGAGAAACCAAAATAATAAAAATATGCATTTCTGATCACATTAGTAATAACTTTGCCACTTTTTCTGATCATATAACATCCGCAAACATAACAAAAACACTTTGAATCAACTTTACAATTCTGTCTTTGCATTTTCACACGTTTTGGGTTCAAAAAAAAACCTTTAAAAATACAAATTAAATATTGTTTCTAGCGACGCCAACAGCTGACTGTCATTATGATAGCGCAGTGCTGCCAACATGCGCGAACTCACAAAGTAGAACCAATTTTGAAAAACGAAACCCGGATTTGAATTCAGCATCTCAAATAACGTCAAGATTTGTTCTCATCTGCTCTGATCCAAAAGTTGACCGGAATTTGTAAACTTGTGTAATCGAAGATCGTCAACTCAAATGGTTTGGGCATTTAACTAGGATGGGAAATGAAAGACCAGTTAAACAAACATGGGAAGCAAGAAGACATGAGAAGAGACTCCAAGGAAGACCTAGGAAAACATGGGACGACAGTGTAGGAAAAATATTGACAGAAAGAGGGATGAATCTGTCACAGGCAAGAAATATGGCGAGAAATAAAAAGGAGTGGAGTAAATTTATTCATGATTCATAGGATGCAATTTTACACCCTACACCTTCGGGTAAATAGGGTTAGATTATATATATGTATATATATTATTTCTTTTTAATTTTTAGGCTCATTTTATTTCATGAAATATTTTAGATCGATTGGAATTGTTATCATCTTATAATCTTTACACGTTTCTTAAGACATTTCTAAACATTTTTGTTGTAAATGTATGGATTCTGTATATCAATAATACGATCCATATCAGAAATAAAATTATATTATTAGTGAAGCTAGTTGTAAAAATGAATAAAATTCTTATTCTTACTAATTACAGAGAAACTACGACATCTGTTTGTATTTTTTAATTGCACAAATGTATTTGATTATGATGGATTTATACACTACTGTTACGATTCAACTACTATTGCCATAACTAACTACCATAAGTGGTTCATTCGTTATTATTATTTAACGCATGGCTTACATGAATTGAAATTTAAAGTTACATATACATTTACACAGAACAGAGTCAAATTTTAAAATCAAGCCCATTAATCCAGTCCAATACGGAGTCAGTGGCTTCAAAGAAGTCAGTCATCTCACCCCCATATTCTCTGCCTGAGTACTTTCAGTTCCTCACAAGTACATATTACATGAAGGCTAGTTTCCTCCTGTTTTTCACATATTCTACACCAGGGCTCGCTAACCAAGCCCATGCTTTCAGACACAGATCCTTCCTTAAAGGACAATGTCCGGTTATTAATTCGATAATTTTAATTTCTTTTTTGTTAATACGAATTAGGTCGGCTGAAAACCTAGCGTCCAGCACCCTTAGTAGTGTTTTAGTATGGAGTTGACCTTCCGTTAGCTTGCATTTTATTTTATATTCTCTTTCTACCTATAACCAGATCTCTCTTCAAGGGAATCATTAGCGATTCCACAGACAGGTTCTGGTCCTATGGAGTTCTTTTTAGTACCTTCCTTGGCCAGTTCGTGGGCTAACTCATTGCCTTTAATTCCCTCATGTCCTGGCACCTAATTGGTGACCCAGTATTGTCTTGTGGTAGTCTATTGAGGACCTGCTTACAATGTTTCGCCACCGGTTTCTCGAGTTTCCTCGGCGCAGGATGCGATTGCCAACAATTTAGCTTGGAAAACCGTCAGGTAACCATTGATTCTTTGTCCAAGTTCTTGTCAAGTTCTAGTCCTGCTAACCCATTCACAAATGAAGCTCGGCATTTTAGTGTACCCACCCTGTTGGCTTAACAACATACATAACACTTTTAAATCTCCACTTAGTTGCCCTTCATGGTTTTGATATTTAATTTCCTCCAAAAGCAACTTTAGATTGTCATAAGTTTCTTTTAAATGGACTGAATGAGCAACTGGCACAGATGAATACTTATCACTAGAGCAGAAATTTCCGTGCGCGCCATGTGCGCCGATGTGAGGATGATTGTATTGCATCAGAACTAATAAAAAGCATTCAGTATGTGTTTGATACTTGCTTAGACTGCATGTAAGTGTAAGCATACGTAATAAAATGTCGTCGACACATAAATCGAGAAAACGACCGTTGTCAGACGAAGTGAATAAGTTTATTAAGGTTGAAAATAAAATCAAAGCCGAACTGAAAAATAAAAAACTGTGGTTATGTGTGGACGAAACAACTGACAACAAAAAACAATCTGTAGTTAATGTGATGCCGCGTAATATGGAACCACATCAACCAACGTCTTCAATTTTATTAGCATCCAGACGACTAGAACAATATAATGCCGAAAAAATTTCAGAGGTGCTATTAGATACTTTGGAAAAATTTAAACTTTCAAAAGACCAAGTATTAATGTTTATGACCGATGGTGCCGCAACCATGTGTTCTGTAGGCCGGTCTCTTAGAAAATATTGTCCTAACTTGTTACATATTACTTGTAAACTCCATGCTCTACACCTTGTGGCAGAACAGGTTCGTAGATGTTAGAAGAGGTAGATGCTTTAAGATCGAGTACAAAGGCAGTATTCCTGAAATCTCCAAAACGTATTAGGAAATTTCAAGAATTGTGTCACCATACCCCTGAGACACCACAGCCGATTCTGACACGTTGGGGTACATGGTTACGGGCGGGGCTTTACTATCATGAACATTTTGAAAAAATTAAGGACGTGGTTTTATCATTCGATCCGAAAGAAAGTGCACCTATCAATACGAGCTAGAAAAAATTTCAAGATGCCCAGATTAAAATGGATTTACAGTATGGATTTACAAGTATTCGTTAGAATTACTTGGGACTAGAAGAAGCAATAACAAAAATAGAAAATTCGTCGCTGTCGTTCGAGGAATCACTGCAAATCGTTAAAGATTTTCACGCACAACTGTGTGCTGTCGAAGACGCAAAAAGTGAAAGTGTTTTAATTAAATTTGAAAGTGTTTTAGACAGAAATGCAGATTTTGACACCTTAACACGTATTTGTGAGGGCACGTCTACAGATGCGTTAAGTTGCTTAAAAAAGTTTTTGATTATGCGAATATAACATCACTAGATGTAGAACGCTCGTTTTCCGAATATAAACATATTTTTTCCTCACGGCGGACATGTTTTTCAGAAATAACCTTAGAAACGCACCTGATGTTGAAAATATACAATCGAGTTTCTCCAGTTTGTCAATCCTTGGAAGACGCTTAAAACGGTAAGTGTTTTTTAAATCCTCTGTTGTGCACACAATCACTGATTTCATACATTTTCCATTTTATTTGGAAACCTGTTCTCTGGTCGGTATAGATATGTAGCTTAGCTGTAAACATTATCTCAGGTGCAATGCTGTCCGCCATCATTTGTAATATCGGCTCTCTCAATATAATTCCTGTAATATCTGTATGGCCCCCTAAAACCTTATTAGGACACTATACGCCATTGGCCTTCAGGCTCAAGATCGCTACCATGGCCTAGACATTTCGGAAGAAATCTATTGGAGCCTATGAGGGTACTCAAACTTGCCCTGAGGAGGATAGTGGCTTTTATCGGGGACACGAGGCTAATAGACTGAAACTGAGAGATCTATTGGAGGTGGTACAAAGAGCACTGTGCTCAAGTGCCTGGACGTGGTGGCAACCAACCCAAAACTAGAAGAAGAAGACCTCCATGTGCTGTAAGTGGGCACAGTTTAAACTAAAAACTTCAACCGAATATTTTACAGCTTCTATCAGAAGCATACAAATTTCAAATACTATTGGAAAATAAAAGGAAATTCCACTGAAGAGACAAAATATGTTGACATTTAACAATGTGTGATATATTTTCATATTACTTATATTTTTACAGTACATATCTAAAAAGATATTTTCATCTAGACTTCAAGGAGTCTGAAAATGTACAAAATAGAAAGAAAGCAGAATATATTCAGTAGCGAGTCCAACCTCTATCATTTTCAATGACTTATTGAAGTCTGGAGGGCATAAATTATATTTAGTTTTGGTTTTATAGCAGAAATATAATTCCCAATATTTACCTTCTAACAATATGTTCCGAGCAATGCTTGCATTTTCACTAAATCTTGTTGCTTCAGCAACTCTGCGACATATGTTAGAAGGATGTTCTTAAATGTGTTGGGACTAAGCATGATCTTCGAACCTTGTTATGCGGGCATCCAATACGCTCATTTAGTGCACTTCATCACCGCCATTTTTGTGCCTGCCATGACGATTGCATTACGTCATCCACAGTACGTTGCTTCACTCGTTCAATCTGCGCCTGACACTCGTTCGGTCTGTGTCTGTTACGTATTTCTAGGCGTGTTTTGCACTGTCGTGTAAAATGTCATTACCACTGAGTGTTTTATTGGAAAAACCTTTTGCGTTGTGGCATGAAGATAAAAAATTTAAAAAGTGAAAAACCTGTGCCAGATTTGTATGTTAGTGAAGTAGTAAAATGGAAAAAAAAGTGTGTGTGCGAAAATTTAAAACATCGTGGTATAATCACTATGATAGGTTGTGCGGTAGTCATTATCTGAAAAAATTGTTTTGTTTGCCGTGTTTGATTATTAGAGCGAAGTCGGGAGTGTGGAATAAAAGTGGTTTCGGTGATTTTAATAATGTCAATAGATCTATACATAAACATGAATCATCTGCAGAGCATATGCGTTGTGCACTGGGTTTTAAGCGGTTAAAGTCTAATGTAAGTACTATTAAATATGCTTTAAGAGAAAATTCTTTTTATACAAAAATTTAATGAAAACGTGCGACTTAATAGATGTTTATTTAATGCAGTTGCCAATTCGCGCAACACTTTACTTGGGGAAACAAGAATTATCCTTTCGTGGACATCGTGAAGATTTGCTTTCTAATAATCGCTAAATTTTAAAGAACTTTTAGATTCCTGTCCCATTGACATTCAAGAACATTATAAAACAGTTGTGTCAGTATTCACAGGCAATTCTAAACCAATTCAAAATGAATTAATTGGTTGTTATGACGGGGCAAGCGTAATGTCTGGTCATGTAAATGGTCTCCACAAGCAGTTTTTGTTCGTCGTATGGCATATCGTTTAAATTTGGTATTACAGCAAAGTTGCAACTCAATTTCAAAATGTCATGTCTTTTTTGCAACCGTTAATAGTTTACCACCATTTTTTCATTGTTTTGCAAAACGCACTAATGTAGCTGACACGGTTATGGGTAGACGACTACCGACCGCCGCTTCAAACTCGAAAATTTTAAATGTTGTAAATAATGACTGGGAATCGTTAAAACAAGTATTTACTGAAATAATAGACGATGAGAGCTCTGATCAAACTTCCATTAAGCAAAACAAGGTTTTAAAAAAGGTATATAACCCCTTTATTAGATATTGTAGGTATATAATTTAAAAGTTAATTATAAATAGGTGACATGTCATTGTTAAGGAGTTAAGCACTTTAATATAATGTATAGAATTCACGCTCTAGGTGAAACATGATTAATAATTTACTAAACAAAACACCCGGTACATTTGTTCCACAAAACGCGAAACATTTTACATTTTGTGAAACAAACACACCAAGTGCTTCATTCAGCAAACCATTGTTAAGGAGGTAATTTTTGCATTCTTTCACGTGTATGGATTCCCACATGTCTATATTTCTGCTGTTACCCCCCCCACCCACTTATGGTAATAAAAATGTGAATAGACAGCTAAACGGTATTGGAGATTTATCGCTATTCAAGGAGGTATGTTTATTTTTCGCGATAAATATACTTTCATAAGCATCAAGTTCGTGGGGTTTATTATTTCCTTTTATCAACTTCATGTAATCGGTACATTGTGCAGTGTGCTCAAAGCGTGATTTGCGACATTTGATTTATCCGATTTATCAAATGTCGCAAATCACGCTTTGAGCACACTGCACAATGTACCGATTACAAGTTTGAAGTTGATAAAAGGAATTAATAAACCCCACGAACTTGATGCTTATGAAAATATATTTATCGCGAAAAATAAACATATCTCCTTGAATAGCGATAAATCTCCAATACCGTTTAGCTGTCTATTCACATTTTTATTACCATAAGTGGGTGGGGGGGAGGGGGTAACAGCAGAAATATAGGCATGTGGGAATCCATACACGTGAAAGAATGCAAAAATTACCTCCTTAACAATGGTTTGCTGAATGAAGCACTTGGTGTGTTTGTTTCACAAAATGTAAAATGTTTCGCGTTTTGTGGAACAAATGTACCAGGTGTTTTGTTTAGTAAATTATTAATCATGTTTCACCTAGAGCCAACCGTGAATTCTATACATTATATTAAAGTGCTTAACTCCTTAACAATGACATGTCACCTATTTATAATTAACTTTTAAATTATATACCTACAATATCTAATAATTCATAGATCCTTTTCACGTTAATTGATTCTTATTTAATATAACACAACACAGTCAGATGTCTTGTTTTTACAATATACGACCATACTTTTTAACCATTTGTAATGGAAAATTTTTACACCCCTACCTAAAATAGATATTTTTACTATACATGTACTCGAAATAATACGTTTAAATAATAACTACTGATGTGTGCAATGCACATGAAATATACATATAGTTAAATATGCTAGTGTTTTGTGAAAATATAAGGTGTTTCATTTAAGTTTAATAGTGGGTCATCGTAGTTTTTAAAAAATCGAATTTAGTTGGCGCCTCCTTTAGAGATGAATTTCTGCCGTTCCTTTGTTCGACAATTTAACACATGTTTAAACCTTTTCCTTAAGAGGCAAGTGTTTGTCTCGTAGTTTTGAGATTGGCATGTTAAATTTAGTTTTTACAGGGTTGCAGTGTATAGTAGTTGTGCGGAAGCGTTTTTCTTACGTTACTGTGCCCCATGTGCGACTTTTAATTAGTAGTTTTTACCTACTGATGATGACAACTTAGTTGTCGAAATACGTATTTAGGATACGACTAATAATTGTGGTAAGGGGTTATATACTTTTTTTTTAAATTTTTATTTAACCACAGTCTCCATTGAAAGAATTTAAAACATGGTTTCTCAAAGAATTTAATGATTTTGAATTTGCACTTTTGGTGATTATTTTTTCTGACATTTTCTTAATTATGTCATTTATGATGTTCTCCAAAGGAAGTCATTAGACATTAATTATTGCGTTTCGCAAATTACAAATGTTAAGAAACTTTTAGATAGTAGAAGAAATAGTAATGCGTTTATGAAATTGTTTGAAACAACTTTATCACGAACAACGCTTACCGCTTTAGGGTAAACCAAACGTGTTATATTTTCTTATCGCATCCATAAATTTTCCAGTCATCGATAAGTGATAAAAAGTCCCGTAATACAAATAACGCTCTAAACACTAACAAGTTTAATGTTTGATGCTCTTTAAATTCTATACACACGCAAAAAGTATAACGACTAGAAGTGTGTTATCAAGTGTATGGTTGTTTAAAGTAAACATAACCGGTCACTCACTTGAATTCTTTCTCTTGATAGGCCAGTGTTTTTTAAATTACACGTTAGTATTATCTTAACATATTGATTAAGGGCCAGTGTCTCTAGTAATGTCGAATAATTTTCGCAGCCCTTTGATTTGGCCGCCTGTGTGTCTTGGACAGGTGCACACAATTGCGGCGCGAGACTGGCCCGCCCGTATCTGCGACAGGGCCGGACTCGTATAAAGAAAAATCATTTTCTCGTTAATACGTGAACATTGAATCGCGATTTTTTTATGAAGGCATTACTCTCATATACCTTCCACCGCTTTTTTCTTGGTCACTATACACAACTAACATTGTACAAAATATTGGATTTTAATTTATGTGAATAATTTCTCAGGGACACGATTACATAAAACTACTCTTTCCTTTGTATAGCTTTAATCAAAGTTTAAACAAAAATAATAACAAACACTCTATTTCAATAAATCATACTTATATTTCTCGTCTTTCATAATTACAAGTTTTATTAGGTTTTCATTCTTTTTCTTTCTTAATACATCAAATAACTATAGATTTTATGATAGATAAGATATACTGAGTTCACTTTAGAAAATATGAAGTTATGTACAATTTGATATTTATATATATATGTATATATATTTATATCGTATATGTATATATTTATATATTTAGATAGATAAAGATTTATTTATTTTGTTTTGGATAACAGTTAAAATCACCAAGCGATACCATTTCATATGGATGCTATTTAAGATGGAAGTTCATTCGTGTCTTTTATTTCGTCTTGTAGAAATCGAGAACGAAAATTATATGTATTCATTTATCAGGTAGTGATTATCATTTCGTTCGTTTTTTCTGTTTTCTTCCGCCGCGAGTAATTTACGAACACCAAAAAGCAATTAGCTATTTATTTGTATTTGTCGTTGAATAAAAATTGTAAGAAATGTAACTGACTAAATATAAAATATAATAATGTTCATATTAGACACCGGTAATGTAATTAATCACGTCAACGAATTGCTACTGTCTCTTGTAAATCGACTTATTCGAATGTATTTATTTTAATGGAAACTTTGATTGCCCATTCATATTTCTTCTTGTATTTCACTAATGTCCTTGGTTTTTAGTACAAGGTAATTGTCTGAGGAATTATTTACATAACATAACTTAATACTGCTATGGTATTGTTATTTGCGGGTTATGCAGTCTACTTTTTTATATGTCGGTAAAATAATTATTTTTCTTAAATAAAGAGATCAATTCGCTTTGAGCACCCTTATTCACTCGCGCAGTATTCTGTACTTTGCACTATTACCAGTAAAACAATAATAAAGTCACCACGTCACAATTTTCACACGGCGTCTTGAAAAATAAATAGTTTTGTTCTTGCGGCATATCTAATGCGTTACAAGTACATACATTCTCAGTTGGAAGACCGAAAATTTTTTTTTATAGAAAAAAAAGCGTTCTACGCAATTACACTTTTTCCATTTCGTTCAAGGAAAAATTCTTAAGGCACTGCGTTTTAAAATATAAACGTATATATATATTATATCTCGTTGAACCCTGTCACGGTAACCAATCCCATATATTCTATAACATCTTTATCGAATGACCAGTGCATTCAGCACTAGTTTTAGCCATTCTCAAACTTCTGTACCCTCTGCACCTTCGTCTTCAAACAGAGGTTCAGTCGATGTTCGCTTTTTTGGTTTCGGGGGTGGTCGTGGGGGAATTTTTGGCGCTTTACCTTGGGGCGTTGGTAAAAGTGATGCCGTAGATTCTCTTCGGGAATCGTTAGGTTCTGGACTTTGCGTCCAATTCGCCCTCAGAGCGTCAGCATTGGGACTTAACGCCATGTGGGCTGAAATACTTCGAGGCAACGTTTGAGCCATGGGAGGCGAATCGTGCTCCGCGATCGGATCGCACGCTATCGACACCATATTTGGTGAAAGTGGATGGTTTGGACGAATGTTATTACTTTTAGGTGTACTCGTTTTAGGTGCACCTTCTCCTATTTTATTTAAACTAAGCACTGAACTTCCAGTTGCTGTTGTTCTTAATCCTAGGTTATCGTACAAAGGTTCTCCAATATCTGACGTAGGTGGTTCACTGCTCCAACTCTGCCTGGGTCTTCTGGGTACAGTCACGTAACCACCTTGTCTGTGAATTCTTACTGGAGGCCCGTGTGGGGAAGTAAACGGCGAGTGAGATCTTGAATATGGCAGCGTCCGGTAAGCGTCAAAGTATGGAGGTTGAATTGGAGATTGGGGGCCGTGGTGTGCGGGAAGACGGACCGCATCTGCCGCTACTGTTGATGCCGAACTACCAGCTGGAGAAACCTGTGGCATGGGACGGTGAGTGAATGGAAGTAGATCAGGTGGAAAATGGCTTTCGCCTCTGTAGTCGATGTTCAAGTTACTTGGAGGCTTTGACTGATATCTGGGATCGAAATCCAGAGATCTGGATTCTTCGTCACCTAGAAAAGAAGCATTCATTATCTGATTGTTGACACAACAATTATTTTGTTTGAGAATAAACATATAATGCTTTTTCAGCAATAGCTTAAGCTTGACGTATAAATGAATTAATTAAAAAATAACTCTAGAAATATTTAAAAATTACAATAGAATAAAGCGTATAACTATATTTGAACAAATAAAAAGGAAATCAATAAGCATTTGTTTTTCTTATACACACACCGGCAAATTTAAAGGAACAGACGTAAAATCTTCTTATCTTCTCTATAGTATGCATATCGTCAATATTTCTCGGGTAATCTCCTAATACGAAGTTAGTTGGAGTAATTGAAATTTGTTTTACAAAGGTTGTAGTATGTAAAACCTGTTGAAAAAGAAAAAACTAGAACATGTCAGGCACAGAATAAGTTGATATATTTGTATATTTTGAATATGGTTAATCATTTAATGTGTTTTTTTTTCTTCAATAGCGCGTGTTGCCCTCGTGAGCCTTTAAAACTGCAGTCATTCGCCGTCCCATACTTCTGATAAGCCCATCGATCAGTTCTTGAGGCAATCTGTCCCATTCCTCAATCCATACAACTCTTACTTCTCTGTTTTGAACAGCAGGAATTCTTGACCTGTCTTCTGCCTAGCATGTATCCACACATGTTCGATCGAGTTCAGGTCAAAGGAGCACGCTGATCAATTCACTACTGCTATACCCACTTTGTTTAAAAAGTCAGTTACGCAGTGGGCGGCGGGTGAGCGCGCATTATCCTTCAGTAAGGTGAAATTTTTCCGATATATGGGCCAAAAGGTACCACATGGATTTGGCGAATATCCCCGATGTACCTTTCTGCAGTTAACGCTGCGCCATCAATCGCTACTAACTTCGTGCGTGCCTTCAAAAATATGCCGCCCCATACCATAATTGAATCTCCACCATAAAAGATACAGTAGTAGTAAAATTAAATAGTGCATTTTGTTCTCCTTCCGGTCTGTCCGTCAATTGAACTTACACAGAAGCGCCTCTCTGGACATCATTCCAATTTCGACGTTCACGACCATATTATAGTTGCGCTACACGATGACTTCACTGAAGTCTTGGGGATTTTTTTTTGGCACATATGAATTGAGACCAACTTCTTTTTATTGTACGCTCACTTACGGTGGTTCCACAAACATCTTCCAGTATGCTTTTTGTTTGAACTGCTGTTTCGTAGTGTTTGCAACATTATAAAACCATCATCTGCGCCGTGCAGCTTGCTCTCTTCTTCTCAAATACTCCTCGGTTTGCCTCCAACGACTTACATTACGATGGATGATTTATTCTGATTTACCGAGCTTTCGGGCAACTTTGCGGCATCTTAGACCATGTTCAATTATTGCTACGGCCCTAGCAATATCAGTCGGTACTAAGTCACTCATTATTACTTCTTTTTTACAATACAACCAAACTGACGACAATAAATTTAAAAAAAGCAAATTACAGCCCAAGCAAATTAAACTAATTACTCAACCTCATTGTTATCTACAGATAATAGGCGTTTGACACGCGTTTAACGTTTTAACATTAGAAACTTCAATTGTTTACTAGAGCATTCAAAGCTATCTAGATATAGGCAATAATAATAATAATAAAAGTCAGAAATAAACTAAATTTACAATCTTTTCCTTTAAATTTACAGGCATGTGTAAATAATGTCCGGGGAAATAATGGGTAATATATTTAACTTCTTTTCTGATGCGAACCATGATTCTATGTTATTTCAAATTTCAATTAAATACTATAAGGATAAATTGGAAACTAAGCTACTAAATATCGAAAAATCATATCGAACGAGCTTAGATGCTAAACGTTTAAAAACTGTTGATAAATGTATTGACTTGGAAACTAAAAAGAAAATAAACTTAGATCTACGCCCTAAACTTAACACAGACAAAATATAGGCAAATACGAGTTGCTACCCAGAAATTTCCGGAATTTGAATGTGGCGCGAAGGGATGATAGTACAGCTCTATAGCGCCAGATGGCGTGAGCTACCTCTATACTCAGTCTGTCAAACGGTACTGTACTAGGTTGTGACTAACAGTTTTCGCGTTTATATTTGTTGATTGTGTTGGAGTTATTCTGCGAGACTACAATGTCTGATGTCAAAGAACAAAAATGTGCATCAAATTCTGGTTCAAACTTGGTAAAGCAGTAGCGGAAACTCTGAAAATCCTTTATTTAACAAGCGTTTGGTGAGGATGCTTTAGACCAGACGCAAACTTATGTGAGTGATACAACCGTTTTAAAAATATCGACGGAAAACATGCCACAAAACGTGGCAAAACTCTGTGACGCTATCTTGTAAGACTGAAGGAGAACAATCTATGACATTTGTAACATTGCCGGCTTATCGTATGAAAGCGAATTCTGTATGATCCCGAAATAAACCAGTCTTCGCAGTGGAAGACACCACCGTCATCACAACCGAAGAAAGCACGGCAAGTTCGAGGCAAGAGTTGATTTGCTTCTTTGACGCTGATGGCATCGTGTACAAAAAAAATTTCTCTTACTAGTTGAAACAGTTAATTTTATTGCGATGTTCTTCGGCGACTAAGAGAAAATATTTGATGCAAATGGCCTGCCAAGTGGCGCAACAATTCGTGGATCCTACACCACAATAATGCACCGACGCACACGTCACTTGTTATGCGTCAGTTTCTAGCCTCAACGAAGAAGGCAGTACTACCCCACCCTCCGTACCTTCCAGCTTTTGCCCCTTGTGACTTCTTGTTTCCAAGTTGAAATTGAAACTCAAGAGGCGCCGTTTTGAGACTATTGAGGAGATCCAGACCGAATCGCAGACAGTATTGAACACGTTAACACGCGAAGACTTCCAGCCCTGCCTCCAGTCATGCACAAGTCGCAGGGATCGGTGTATTCATGCGGAAGGAGAGTACTTTGTAGGGCATGGTAGTGAATAAGTTGGAAAAACAATTTTTTGTCTTTTTTCACATTCCGGGGATTTCTGGGTAGCGTCTAGTATTATCAGTTTGAATTTTAAATCGATCTGATGAAGCTATTATATGGCGAATCAATATTGTAGTAGTTTACAATAAATACTTGAAACGATAAAATTATTACTTATTTCTTAACGTTAAAATATACAACATTGTCACGTAAAAACGATTCATGAATGTGAAATAAATATCGAATTTGTATGTATTAGTGGATATGTTCTATGAGCATAACGTTTAGGTCTCTTCTTTTCACCAAAGCTGGCTTACTATACATAAAGTCGGCGTTGCATGCATCGATAAGTCTTGTAACCTATTATTTCAAAGCTCTTTGGCCGATAAAGGTAATTTGCTGCATTTTTAAGTAACACTTTCTAACTTTTATCACGTAGACGGTCTTTTCGACATGAACCTACAAATTGAGAAGCTAAAAATTGCAATATGTACCGCAAAATACGTATTTCGTAATTATCGTTATTTAATTGCGTGAAAGAACTGGTTACAGGCTAATTACCTCACACATGTTTTTATGTTATCGCTAATATAATCGCACAATAACTAGAAAGTTTTTATAAATAGTAATTTACACTGCTCAAAAATTGAAGTCAATATTTGAAAGAAAACTGGGCTTTTATCAATTAAATTAATGTTTTAAGGTTTAACTGTGTTTCATTATTAGAACCGTATATTAAACTAATGCAACGGAGAAATCAAAGCACTAGAAGCTGAACGGCTTCTAAACACATGTTGAAGCAGTAAAATACCGGGTGTCCTTGAAATAAAAAGACAACGTATGAAAAAATGGAAAGAAGTAATTATATAGAATGTAAATCCAAAATATTTTCCTAAAATTCCCTCTCATAAGCGAGAAAAAAATGACAAAGATATATTTAAAAAAAGTTTGTCACGCCACTGTGCGATCGACTATATTATAAAATACGATGTCTTAAGGTATATATAAGATATAGTTTCGTTATTGTCCAGCTGTTACGTATATAAACATACGCTGTAGCATATGTGTGTGTGAGATATTTATTATTTATACACACTTTGAATATTTTGAATTCGTAGGCGTCGCGTAATATAATTTTCAGAGTGCTTTGAATTTCAGGGTTCGCGTTGTTATTGATTCATAATATTCTAGATTTATGTTCTATATAATTACATCTTTACTTTTATCATACGTTGTGTCTTTATATCAAAAGGTATATATAAGATATAGTTTCGTTATTGTCCAGCTGTTACGTATATAAACATACGCTGTAGCATATGTGTGTGTGAGATATTTATTATTTATACACACTTTGAATATTTTGAATTCGTAGGCGTCGCGTAATATAATTTTCAGAGCGCTTTGAATTTCAGGGTTCGCGTCGTTATTGATTCATAATATTCCAGATTTATGTTCTATATAATTACATCTTTACTTTTATCATATGTTGTGTCTTTATATCAAGGACAGCCTGTATAAGTCGCAAATGATAATGGACAATAAAACAGGAGTTAAAATATCCTACCATCAAAAAAATTGAAGCGAAAAAAATATTAAAAATGAAAGAATTGTATTTTATTTACTTTTCACTTCTATCGAGCTACACATTTTTTTGGAAGACAGTTTTAAGCAAAGATTTATTCTAACAAAAAGTTACTAATCGATTACAGGTTTCTCAAAATCAGGTTAGTTGAAGGTGGAATCAATACAGAACCATAAGTAGTGCTGCAACTCTTAACGCTTAAGATTGTCTGATAAGTAAACCTGGACAAAGCAATGGAAAAATGATCTTATGTATGTTACATGTTGTATATGTAACAATTTAAATAAATATATATTTTAAAATACTGTTTTTAGATTGAATGATTCTATTGTGTTGCGATATATTAATATTCGGACACGTAATCTGAATTGAATTGTTCTACCTTGTACAAGATTACGAGCCGGAATATTAATATATGACAACAAATTTAGCAGTATTTTATTCGTGAGAAAAAATATATACTTATCTAAATTGTTGCATGTACGAGGGTATATCAGATATAAACGAGACTGATTTTTTAATGACTCGTACAAAAGTTTTTTGAATCGGCGAAGTAGGTGGCTATGTAGACAAAGCACTTAGGGTGGGGAGAGCAACGTCTGAAATTCCGTCGAGACCGTTCAGTAGTGCAGTGACCATGAGTGAGCAAGCAGTGCACGCTTCCGTGGAGCAGCGGATAATTATTAAGTTTTTGACCAATGAGGGGGTGAATTCAACAGACATTTTACGCAGATTGCACGCACAGTTCGGGGAGAACACCCTTTCACGACATCGCGTGTTTGCATGCCATAAACAATTTTCTGGAGGCCGGGAGAAAGTTGAAAACCAGAGCCACGTTCGACGCCCACGGACGAGCGTTACCGAAGCCAACATTGAGGCTTGATTTTCTTCATGATCGCCGCACAATTAATGCCCAATATTATTGCGACGTTTTGGATGCCGCAAAATTGTCTTTACGACGAAAAAGAAAGACGCAATCCGTTAAAAATGTCATTCTCCTTCACGACAACGCCAGACCACATTCGGCAAACATTACGAGGCAAAAAGTGGAACAATTCGGCTGGGAAATCTTGGAACATCCTGCTTATAGTCCAGACTTGTCACCCTGTGACTACCATTTGTTTGGACCTCTAAAAGAAGCTCTTGGAGGCCAGCGTTTCGACAGCGACCAAGCGGTAGAGACATTTGTGCTCCAGTGGCTGTGTGGCCGGCCTAAAAGTTTTTACGATAACGGGATTAAAAAGCTTCCAATCCGTTGGGAAAAATGTATTGCGCTGGCGGGAGATTATGTAGAAAAATAGTACATTTGTATTAACCTTGTTCAATAAAGCATTAATAGTTTAAAAAAATCAGTCTCGTTTATATCTGATATACCCTCGTACACAAGTCAGATACAATAATGTTGTGTCGTATATCCTTTCGTTTGTCGAGGTTTACTGATGTCTCACTGCATGAAGATAGCCTACGTTCGCCATGAAGCCTACCTTCACAGCATCTCAAATTAATGGTTTCTGGTCAAACAGTAAGGAACAGATTGCTGCAATCTGAAGGCAAGATGAGCCGCTAATTACTCACGGTTAAGCAGGGATCAGCGAGGGCAAAGAAATCGTTGGGCTATTGAACAATCTGAATCTGCACAGATGGAGATCCCGTCTTTTACATTTCGCCTTTATAATTGCGATGGACAAATGTTGTGGAGAGAGCGAGGACAGCGGTGTAATGAACATTGTTTTGATGGGCCCACAGATGTGGTTGTTCTAATTCACGATTCCACGACAGTGGTAAGGTATCATGACTTGGTTAGAGAACTAATTGTTGTACCATTTACTACTGCTATTGGCGATAATTTTACTTCAATCAACGATAATGTTCGATCGCACCGCGCCAGAATTATCAACGGCCGCATGGAATACCATGGTGTTGGAGTGGAATTGTATCGAACATGTCTGGACTGAACTGTCAGGACAATTAAATTTCCCACAACAGCCACCTCAGACATTATACCAGCTTGTCAATATTTTACGAGACATTTGCAAAACATCCTTCGACTTTCATTAATAAAATTATTAACTCTATGTCGAATAGAGTGAGACGGAAACAGAAAAACAGTTTCATATTAATATTGTAATGCGAGTCATGAAATTACGTTACCCGCTTACGCATTCGAGAGACGTACAGGAAGCTGCCGGCAAAACACCGGAAAAATCTAGAAGGCATAATCATATTATACCGTTCGGAATGGAATGGAGGAATTCAACGAGTAATCGTTGTCGAGTTGATATTGTGAAATAAATACTGTTATGATTAGTTATTTAGTTAATGTATTTAGTGCATTTTAAATTATCGTTAGTTTTATTTAAAAGAAATATTAAAATCACTAAATATGAAAATAAATAAACAAAAAACTAAAACAATGATAGTTGGACCACAAAACAGCAAATACATATTTTGGAGTAGTAATAAATAAAGAGAGAATACTATAGGACGAAGTAAACGAGAGAATAGCGAAAACTGGCAGACTGTACAATAACATAAAGAAGAATTTTTTAGGTAAAAAAGAAATACCCAAAAAAATTAAAACAGAAAATGTGTAAATTCTGGACAATACAAAAACGAAAGTAGATTAATCAGTATAGAAATGATGTTCTTGAGAAGAATAGAAGTAAATGCAAAAATGGGTAAAATTAGAAATTAGGAATTCAGAAGAAAACTTAACATAGCTCCTGTTGAAACAACAATAGAACAAAGTCAATTAAGATGGTTTGGTCATGTAATTAGAAGAGATGAAAACAGACTGATAAGACAAGTATTCGACGCAAAAGAAAGAGGAAAGAAATCAAGCTGAATAGCAGCTGAAAAACGAGGAATAAAGTGAGAAGATGTAAAAGGGTTAGCTTGTGTCAGGAAGAAGTGGAAGGAAAAATAGAAGAAAATACCTGAAGACTCAACTTCGACATAACTCGACATCGAAAGGTACAGGAGCTTCCAGGATTACGTAAGTAATTAAGAGTGAGGGCACTAAGGATAGCTAGGGGTGGTCTTACACGATATTAATCTAGGATATCAACTCGTTATTAGGAGAAGTACCATTAAGCCAAATCCACAATAAAAATTCTTGTTTTTGTACATTGCTATACTTTACTATTTCTTTAATATTTTTGCTCAATTTTTTACCAGTTTCTGTATGTTAAACGTGAGTAAAGGAATATGCAGTTAATTTGAAAGAAAGAGAAAATGTATGAAAAATGGAAAGATGTTATTACATAGAATATGAATCAAAATATTTCCCCAAAATTCCCTTGCATACGTGAGAAGAAAAATACAAAAATACCTATAAAATATTTGCCCCGCCACTGCCTTTCTAGAAGTGCATCCGACTATAACATAAAGTGTAGGTACCCCTACTCTTTAAGTTATAGTCGGTCCAGCATTGTTACCCCTACCGATTTTTCGGTAGATTTACCGAATTTCGATTCAATTGCCGATGTACCGCAAGAACTTCAATTCTACCGATTTTTAACGTCAAAATCAATCTTAGATACGAGGGCCATCCGGAAAGTAGTACCCGTTAGCGCCGCATGAAGCGCTGACGACTCGGGTAGCTGCCGGGAGTGCCGGGCAAGGTCAGGCCGCGTCAGTGGCTTGTCTGCCTGCTCTGTGGGAGGTTGCGTGACGCTAGCATTGCCTGTGTTGTGTCTGTGATCGTTTATAATGTTTAAACAAATCGAGAACCCCGCCAGTTGTGAATGGAGGGCCGTGATTAAATTTCTTAATGCACGAAACGTTCGACCTTGTGATATTCATCGCCAATAAAAGGAGGTGTATGGAGACAATATGATGGACGAGTCGTCTGTTCGGCGCTGGTGTCGCAACTTCAACCTTGGGAGGGGGAATACGCACGACGTGGAGCGTTCAGGGAGACCATCTGTCATTACAGACCAATTGCTGAGCTCAGTAGACGAATGCGTGAGAAACGATCGGCACACCACAATTGATGAACTCTGTGAACATTTTCCTAATGTGTCTCGAACAATTGTTCATGAAATTGTCAAAGACCATCTGCATTATTCAAAAATCTGTGCAAGGTGGGTCCCTCGCATGCTTACAGATGAGCATAAAACCAAGCGTATGGCTGCAGCACTGACGTTTCTGGGACGTTATTCCGATGAAGGAGACTCTTTCCTGACTCGTATCATTACTGGGGACGAAACATGGGTTTGTTATGCATCACCTGAGAGTAATCGAGAGTCAATGGAGTGGCATCACGCTCATTCACCAACCAAACCAAAAAAATTCAAGACAGTTCTGTCCAGCAGGAAACTCATGGCAACCGTTTTCTGGGATCGACGAGCTGTACTGCTCATTGATTTTATGGCCCGTGGAGACACAATTAATGCTAATGCGTATTGTGAAACATTAAGGAAATTACGGCGGGTAATACAAAATCGACGGCGAGGTCTATTGTCTACAGGCGTCATTCTCCTTCACAATGCCAGGCCTCATGCAGCTGCGATAACACAACAACTTTTGCAGCAATTCAAGTGGGAAACTTTCGACCATCCACCGTATAGCCCGGACTTGGCCCCTTCGGATTTTCATCTCTTTACGAAGCTTAAAGACTTTCTGGCGGGAAAAAGATTTGACAGCGATGAAGAACTTAAACGAGGCGCGACTACGTATCTCAATACGCTGGCGGCGGAGGACTATGACGCTGGAATACAAAAACTCGTCACACGTTATGACAAATGCCTCAATTTGCTTGGTGATTATGTGGAGAAGTAGCGTAAAGTATGCTCTTTCCAATAAATATGTGTATATTTGTTAATATTTACTCCTGTGTCTTTATTGCACAAACGGGTACCATTTTCCGGATGGCCCTCGTATATCCAATATAACCCATAAGAAATAAATATTTAAAGCGTCTAAATTGCCGATCATTTAAATCACATACTATGTTACTGCTATCTACTGGCAAATAGAACGACCTTACTAAGAAGAAGACTGTATATACTGTACAGTAGAAAGCGAAGCCTAAAAGAAATCGCCGCTAGATAAACTGAACCTTATTGGTTATAGACAATAAGGTTTAAAATAGATGGAATTCGTTTCAACAAGGGCCGGTATTGAACAGATTTTCGATCTTTACTGCAAACACTTTCCACTACCACCGCACATATTAAACAGCGAACCGGTAAAACTCCTGATTCAAATTTTGTAATAAAGCCAAGTTTTTTCAGCAGTTCTTGAACTATGTTTTGCCATTTTTTAATCACTTAAACAGAGAAATGTAGGCTGAGTCATCAAAATGACATATTTTGTATGCCAGAGTAACGCCCATTTTGCAAACTGTTTACGACTGTTTTCTAATAAGAAATTACATTTATCAAGCCAATATTGAGGACATCGATTTTAAAAATCCAAGGGATATGTTGCCACTTGAAAATATGTATTTTGGAGGAAATGTAGCTAACAACAAAATGATCCTGCTAATAAATAGAAACCAAATTGAAAATTTCAGGCTTCGTTGTTTGGACTTCTACATTGAGACCTGCAAATAAATTACATTAAGATTTCCACTAAAAAATAACGGTTTCCAAAAATTGCAATGAAAAAGTGAAGCAGGGAAATATTCCATCGATAACACAGGCCTGCGTTTTTTAACTTTCTAAAAATTGTTTTAAGTTTGCTGAATCCAAATATGAACTCTATTTTTCTCCATCACGTAAGGATTTTTCACAAAAACGCTTCAAATTATATTTTTTAAAAATTAAAAATAACTTTTAGTTACATTTTGAATTTATTTACAAAGGATATAAAAAACAAAATTACTTACAAATATCATTAAATCTAATGAAAATAAACAGTAAAATACTATTTATGTCTTTACAAGTCCTTATAATATCTTTCTCTGTCTTTCCATACTCCTTTTTGTGCTTTTTCTTCTGTAATCTCGTAATGGACCATCCCTTTTTAACATCCAACAATGATCAGCTATCATGCTTATATTCCATCTTCCTTGGCATCTTCTCTCCATCTCTTTTAGGTCTTGGTGGAACCTTTCCCCCTGCTCCTCACTTATTGCACTAAGATTTTCAGGGAAGTAGTCGAGATGCGAATCTAGAAAATGCACCTTCAAACTCATATTACAGCCTAAGGTTTTAAATTTTTCTAACATATTTTGCACAATATTTTTATAATCTTCATGTTTTTTGTTGCCAAGAAAATTTGTAACCACATTTTTGAAGGCTATCCATGCTTGTTTTTCTGCTTCTTCCATTTTAGATTCAAAATTTTCATCTTTCATAAAGCTTTCTTATATCCGGCCCAACAAAAACACCCTCCTTTATCTTTGCTTCTGATAAGCGAGGAAACTGGCTCCAAAGATACTTGAAGCACTCTCCATCTTTTTTTAATGTCTTCACAAATTGTTTCATTAACCCTAGTTTTATATGTAATGGAGGAAGCAAAACTTTGCTCGGGTCTACTAAACTTTTTCTTTCAATGTTTTTCATTCCAGGTTGTAAGGTTTGTCTTGGTGGCCACATCTTTTTACAATAGTGCTGCTTTCTATCACGACTATCCCACTCACACAAAAAACAAGGATATTTAGTATAACCGCTTTGTTGTCCAAGTAACAAACAAAGAACTTTCAAATCACCACAAATTGTCCAGCCTTGATCCTTGTAACGAATTTTAATTAAAAGTAGCTCAAGATTTTCATAACACTCTTTTAAATGAACTGAATGTCCCACTGGTACAGAAGCATATTTACTTCCATTGTGTAGAAGAACGGCCTTAAGGCTCCTTTTTGAAGAGTCAATAAAGAGTCTCCATTCAGAAACATTATATTCTACGTGGAATTGTTCCATGAGCCCGGGTACATCATTACAGAAAACTAGTGCATCTTCTTCGGAATAATATCGAGCACTCATTTTCTCTGTTCCTAAACCAGTAAAATGTTGTGCTAGGTGCTAACAATTTTTTTTCTTTCAACCTTGAGCCTAAAAGCTCAGCTGAGTCCTAAGGAAGGTTTAAGTCCCTCAGCAAATCATTTAATTCAGATTGGTCAAACAGTTTTGGCTCATCACTTCCAGTATCATAGTAATCACTTCCCTCATCCAGTTCACTTGCGCATGTACGTGAAACCATTTCGTCATCAGATACATCATCTAATGTATCTGGTAGTGAAGGAACAGGTGTTGCGGATCGAAGGTTTGGGTAAACGATGTCCTTTTTGTTTTTTAAATTGAATCCGTGTACTACACACGAACAAAAATAACAATCATCGCTATGATTGATCGGTTCTCTCCAAACCATAGGCACTCTAAAGCGAGAAAAGACTGTTTTTTTCCTTGTGACCACTGGCGAAGCTCTTCAATACACACTGAACAAACCTTATGAAGAGCCCAAGGTTTGTCTTGGTCTCCTAATTTCAAACCAAAATATGCAAAATATACTTTTTTTACAAAATCTGTAATGTTTCTTTGTTGTTTTTTACTGTAAACTTTCCACAAATATAGCAGAAGGAGTTGGTACCCAACTCCTTCAATGTACCATTGACACAGCCTCTTGATGCCATTTGAATTTAATTTTAAAAAACTCGTAAAATAAAAATTAAATTAACTCAGCAACTAATCACAAATGTCAACTAATTACGCAAATTCACACCACAGTTGTAAAGGAGATATTGAATGAACTAACTGTTTTGTCTAGAATAACAATATGTTTGTAGTGGAGGTAGACATGCAGTAACAGGAAGATGATGAGTCATGTCTTGCGACATGCTCAATTATTTCTATTTGTAACTTCTTTATCATGTATGTTTATTCAGAATATCAACTTCTTGCATCATCATAAGTAAAAGAATTATAATAGTTTATTTAAACAACGGTTTAACAAAATTGTCCTTTACAAAAAGACTAATACATGTAGATAGGTCAAAAAACCCCAGATTGTAAAAAAAACCTTACGTGATGGAATTTTTTAAATAATTTTTCCCATTTTCAGCACCAAAAAATCTATTGAAATCACTGTATAAAATCCAGACAATTTTACCATCGCAGGCCTGTGTAATTGACACAGCTATGCATTTTCCCAATTTAGTTGATAGAAAGGTAGTACAAAATTTAGACTCCGAATGGCGATTATTGAGAACTAGTAAAGAAATACACTGCTTTAACGATGATGTAGAATTGTTTTGGCAGTCAGTTAAAAATATGTTTACTGGAAATATAGAACCTGCATTTCCGTTGTTATGTAGTTTCACATATTCACATATTCTCTTCGAAATTGTGAAAGATTTTCTCGACTTGCATTTATTGAAAATGATTCAATGAAATAAGCTGGAAGCTGCAACCATTTCTGGTTTACTCTATACAAAACGGTACGTGAAGAGCACAATTATTATAATTTTCCTATTGAACACTGATTTCAAAAATGATTGATTTTTCGTTAAAATGGAAAAGTTCCAACGAAGAATGAATAACGAATAATAATAACAATAATAGGTGAAAGTTTTACACAATATTATGTTGTGTAGAATGTGTAACTTATGTTGTTAGTTATGAATTTATGATACTTATCTTTTATAAAAGTTAATATATGTATTAATAAATACTTTTTCTAAAAATTAATGAAAAACTATGATTTTTATTTACTCGAAACGATTTTCCCGTCTAAGCATGTAAAATAAATAGAGCTGAGGATGTTTGCGGTACGGCAGGACCGTATGTAGTGCATCCCCACCAGCGTATAAACACGATGCAGCGAAACACTTTAGTTAGTCGTGAACTGGCAACGTGATCGTGTGTTGTCTTGAGCTCTATTTAATAAGTATGACGGACGTGCCCAAGCCAAGAAAGCGCCCATTGTATAACGACGTGAAGAAATTTATCCGAGACTTTCCCGATTTGTATTATAATGGAGCAAAAGTGGTTTGTAAATTATGCGATAAACAGTTACTTTGCTGGGACAAATACGACTGTAAAAGACATGTTGAAAGTGTACACCACAAAGACAAAAAAAATAATGTGCTGTCTAAAACGCAATTCATTTTCGATTTATTGACAATATCTAGGTCCCCCTGATAGTGTAGTGTTAGTGTGCTTGATTCGGTGCTACTCGTCTGCGATGTGCCAGTTCACCTGCTAGATAAAAAAGCCTTTCACGACTTTTGGAATAAATACAATTCCAACAAAAAGCTACCGTCACGGAGAACGTTACTCACCTATTTACCAATTGTGCGTGAGGACACTGAAAACAGAATGAAAGCAGTAGTAAATGATAAACAGTTATGGGTATGTGTCGACGAAACGACAGATCGAAAAAAACATTCTATTGTGAATATTATAGTGCGTGTACTAGATCCTGTCAAATCAACATTTCCCATTTTATTAGCCAGCAAAAGATTGGAAAAGTGCACTAGCGAAGTAATTACGAAGGTAGTGCTCGATACGCTACAAAAATTTCAAGTTTCAACTAATCAACTCCTGATGTTTATGAGCGATGGTGCTGCGACAATGCGTTCTGTAGGCCGTTCTCTTAAAGCAGATTGTGAGAGACTTTTGCATGTGACATGTAAAGTTCATGCTTTACACCTTGTGGCACAAACTATTCGGCAATGTTATCCAGAGGTGGATGCATTAATAGCAACCACAAAAAAGTGTTTCTAAAATCTCCCAAACGAATTCGAGAGTTTCACAGTCGGTGCCCTGGTATTCCCGAACCACCAGAGCCAATCCTTACACGTTGGGGAAGTTGGTTAAAGGCGGCATTTTATTATGCCAAGTATTTCCAACAAATAAAATCTGTGGTTCTACAATTCAATCCTGCCGAAGCTGTAGCCATTAAGGAAAGCCAGAGACTCTTTCAAAACCCTTCCCTTGATGCAGATTTACAAACTATTTATAACAATCATATAGGATTGTTTAACGCAATCGAGAAATTTCAAAATACTGCATTATCGTTAGCGGAGTCACTGCAAATACTGGACGATGTACACGCCCAGCTATGCGCAGTAAATGACAACAAAAATGTTAATGTAATAGAAAAGTTCGAGAGTGTGATAAACAATGATTTTGATTTTACCAGATTCAAACAAATTAGTAATGGTGCAAGTGTAGATTCGGTTTCTATCTATAAAGATTATTTTAATTGTGCGTGTGTTACATCCGTAGATGTCGAGCGGTCTTTCTCAAAATATAAAAAAATTTATTCATCACGGCGTACATCGCTCACCGCTACAAATATGGAAACGTATCTAATGCTACAAACTTACTGCAAGTCTTATCCACTTGGCGCTATGCTATAATAATCGTAAATAAGGTAAGTGTGTTATTTATATACATTACACATAACTGACATACCTAAGTGATATAAATAGCGAATGCATGTAAAGCAATAAAATCACGCATGCATCACCGATCGAAACAAGGTCATTATATTCGTGCGTTTAACTGAATACTATCCTGGCACACCGCAAACATCCCCAGCTCTAAAAATAAATAATTTATAAGCGTTACTGTAAATATTTTACTTTTAGAAACTTCGTAATAAATTAATTTAAAACCTACCGAAAATGCACGAAATCTACTGATTTTTTAGGCTCATCTACCGTATTTTGGTCGGCGTTAAGTATCGAAACAATTGCGCCCCCGATTCAGTTAGTTGTCGATCGTTACATCTGTGCATGTGTACGTTCGATATGATTTACGTGTTCGATTAAAGGTAGATTGTTACCAAATTGGACATGAAGTTACATACATCTTTAATAATTCACATGCGTATAAACTAAAAGTATGAATTTTTAATAGCTGACTTTTCGTACGAGGTTATAGAACCTTTATCATACAAAGCTGTTTAAACAATGTTATCATAATATCGACAGTTGTTACGTATATAACACACACATACGCTCTAGCGTATGTATACAAATTATCCACTTCAATTTTTGAGTTTAATGTGTAGTTAAAAATTACAGATATTTAATACAAAAGTATTTTTAATAATATAAAATATTATTAAAAATGGGGTGTGAAGAACACAATACAAGTTCATATATTTGTGAATGTATCTTCTCCAAAGACGCAGATACGTATTTCACATTTCTACATGATCGTCGGTGCGCCCCTGTTGGAGAAGAGACACATTCAACAAAACATAACTACCTTACTATCTACCAGAAATTATTAAGACAGAGCGTGAAAGAATATTCAGCGCTGTCTATATAATAGCCACAGACCTAGCAAGGTGTTTTTATAGTCGGTAACATACCTATCTATAAAAACTGTATTCTCGTGTCTTCGCTACTTGTTCGGCGTGAACCGACTGTATATAACAACATAGTAAAAATGTGAAATACGTATCTGCGTCTTTGGAGAAGATACATTCACAAATATATGAACTTGTATTGTGTTCTTCACACCCCATTTTTAATAATATTTTATATTATTAAAAATACTTTTGTATTATACAAAATTGGTGGGTTCTACCCACTCAAGTATGTTTCAAATTATGTTGTTACAGATATTTATTTATAATTTAGTTATTATAAACTAAATTATTTTAATAATTTTAATAATACATAATTGTATTAGGTCTATTTAATAAAATTTACTAGAAATTTACCATATATAGAATCCTCGTCTAACATTTTCTTTGTTTCACTGACTTCTGTACCTCCGCTAATTACCGATGCAGGAACAGATTGCTGTCTTGGCGGTTTAACAATCGGATTTACTTCGGTAATGAGAGCTTTTCCCATTTCGTTATGGTGACTTAAATTAATGAATTCATTCGATTGACTCAAACTACGATTCTTAGCGATGACATTATTCTCCCGTCCGGTTTTTCTACAGCAGCAATATATCAAGACGAAGATAATTATTAGTAGCGCTAATGCTCCGACGATAAGTCCAATAATTAAAGGTAGGGGATTTCTGGGTTGGTAATGTCGACCGTCTAATAAGTTGCTGCTTATCAGTAATGTTATATTTCTTTCAGTTACACCCCCAGGATTTTTCGCCACACATTTATATTCGCCTTTGTCTCTATAATTAAAATTCATTATGGTCAAATTGTTCCAAATAAAAGAGCCTTCTTTTGTTTTGGTCGTTATGTATTTTTGAATACTTTGCCTAGGATCTCTGTCAATTATTCTGCCGTTAGTAACCCATTCTATGTCGGGTGTAGGGACTCCTTGTACTTTACAACTTATAGTATAATTAGACGATGTAACTTCAATTGGTTCCATAATATTAGGTTCTATGATTTCCGGTATGCAAGCAAAAATCAGATGGTGATCATTCCAATGTTGCCCTTTTAATTTAATTGGCTCCTCGCATGCTGTGTATCTAGTAACAAGATTTTTACTAATGGAAATATTCCTGAAGTCTTGCAAATGGCAGTCGCATATCCAAGGATTGCCCTCTAGAGTTATGCTGGTAATTCTAATGAAATTATCTAAAAAGTGACCGTTAATGGTTTTCAATAAGTTATGACTCAAATCAATGTGCGTGATTGAACAGTTATCACCAAATGCTTTACCGTCTATTGTTTTTATATAATTATTATTTAAATGCACTTTTTGCAAATGGGTCTTATTGGTGAAAAGGCCGTCCTCGAGTTTTTCTAACCTATTATTCGATAGAAAAACTATTCTCAATTTAGAACTGCTTTTGAACACTTCCGCGTTTAATTTAGAAATGTTATTGTTGGACAGGTCTAGTTCTATTAGGAGACTCAGTCCTTCGAAAGCATTATAATTAATGTCAGTTAAGCTGCAGTTCACAAGTTTCAGCTTGTGCACGTCACTCAAATTTTTCTTTGCGAATTCTCTAGCTCTCAATTCGTAGAGGGGGTTACTTGAAAAATCGATATCCCGAAGTTCATTACTAAGGTTTTCCGGTATGGAGGTATAAGAAGCTTCCCTGCAGTCCGCTGATCTTTTACCACCGGACCATCTGCATTTGCAGCGGTCGCATTGAGATGTCCAGTCTGATTCACTCATTGTGCCGACCACGAAAGCGAAAAATATAAAAGTTACTTTGGAAATCATGCTAGGCGTTCAGTATGGTTGCTCAAACATTCATCTGAAACAAAAGACAAAGATTTATTAGTTAAAATATAGATTAAGACAAAGTAAGTAGTATTGAAAAATATATGTCAGTATAATACAAATACTATTTTTAATAATATAAAATATTATAAAAAATCTGGTGTGAAGAACACAAATGCAGGTTCACTATTAATATTTTCTGTGAACGTGTCCGAATATATCCCATCCCCAGAGACGTAGATACGTATTTCACCTTTCTACAGGCTCATCGGTACGCCCCTGCTGGAGAAAGGATATTCCCAGACACATTCACAGAAAAGAACCACATCGCCCTATCACCGTAATTATCCAGACCGAGCGCAGAAGTAAATTCGGCGCTGCCTGTTGTCAGACAGTCGAAGTACCTCGCACACCGTCCTCATAATCAATGTGAAGTAACGACGCCCTTCCAAAGGTTGGCACTGCCAATCTCTCTAGAAAACTGCATTTTGTTTGTGTCTTCACTCATACTACGGCTTAACCGCATGTGTAATGTATCAGAATAATTGAAACATACATGAGTAGGTAAACCCCACCAGTTTTGTATAATACAAAGGTATTTTTAATAATATAAAATATTATTAAAAATCTGGTGTGAAGAACACAAATGCAGGTTCACTATTAATATTTTCTGTGAACGTGTCCGAATATATCCCATCCCCAGAGACCAGATTTTTAATAATATTTTATATTATTAAAAATACCTTTGTATTATACAAAACTGGTGGGGTTTACCTACTCATGTATGTTTAAATTATTCTGATATATGTCAGTATATATATATCTAACGATATTAATTAATTCTGCACTATCTACAAGTAGCTGATACCTGCGATGAAGATTTAATCTTTTAAAAATGTGTAATAAGAACGCTGCCATACAAAGATCTTTCAATGAAATTATAAGTCAATGTCTATATCGCTCTGCATAGTAAAATTGCTAGACTTGCTTTGAACGCCATAAACATTCTGAAAGAATAATGTTTTTTGAGTTTTAGAAGTAGCATGGATGTACTTGTAAATATAAATTCTTTACTCGCTAATGCCTTTATCAGTGTGCAGACCAATTTTTAGTTGATGTTACGGATGATTAAATTTATTTAAACTATTAATTAATTGACTGCGATATTTAAGTTACTGAAAATATTTTTAAATTTGTTTAATTGCTATTTATTTCTGGACATTATTTGAGATTTATAGAGGGCTAGGGAGCTAAACTTATCGTGTCTGTGAATGATATGTTTTATTTGGAGTTTCAACCTAAGACTTGAACCTATTTTATAAAGAAAGTAATTTATTGATTTAAACTTGTTTGCGAAGTCACGGTCATGTATTTGATGGTAAGTTTTTGTTTTTGATGTAGCCTCAATATACATACATTATCTAATGTTATTTAATCTAATTGTTATTTACGAGGAGGTATTGATATATAGTTAGTATAGACCGATTCCGTGGTTAAAAAAAGTATTGCGATACCATAGCAACGAAAATAACATATTACAAGTATCAGTGTAAAGTATCACGTCAAAAAGATAAACCAAAGTTGCGCAATAAAATGAGAAAAAAAAAGGATATCGATCGAAATTGTGCACAACAATATGTCTGCCAGATGTTCAAAAGGCTCGTTTACGACGCCCTAGATCGGAGATTGTCCTTCATCACGACAATGCTTCAAGTCACACTGCGCGTCAAACAAACGAATTTTTGAAAGCTTCCGGATTAAAATTATTAGATCATGCGCCATATATTCTGGACCTGGCACCTTCAGATTTCTTCCTATTTCCAAGACTAAAGGATAAAATGCGTGGTGTATGATTTGCAAGCCCAGAAGATGCAGTGCAGAGCTTCAAAAACCTTATATTTGAAGTGACTCAAGAAGAGTGGAATTTATTCTATGATAACTGGTTTTATCGAATGTCTAAATGCATTGAGTTTAAGGCCCAAAATTTTGAAAAACAATAATAAAAATAATTTTTGACTACATTTTGTTTTATTAGTTTGCAGAAATAATCGGTGCTACCCTCACATTATAATCCAAGTTATTTACGGACAGCTCCCACTTTGCCAATCAGGTATTTATTTATACGGTAATTCTTTAATCTACAATAGAGACGCTAGTTCATTAAAATAAATAAACTGAAAAACATGTTAACAAAATAATGTCTATAACGGAAATTGTTTAACAGGCACCTTTATTTTGGGTGCCTATTGTTAATTCCTTTGAATAATCTAATTTTCCCTGTCTCTACTAATTTTTGAATAGCGTTGTACCCATTCGTTTAAACTCTTCCTAACATTCCCCTACTAGCTTAGATGTGACCCTACAGATTCTCTTTGTCGTTAATGCGACCAGTGAGAATATGGATCCGCTTATGTAAACAAGCTCTCCTGTAAATTATTTCTGCATGTTATAAAACTGCACAAAACTCTGACTGAAAGAATCACGGTGTATTTTCCAAAATGGGCTGCGTATTATTTTTTAGCTTTGTGATAGATGTCCACTCAAAAATAAAACATTTATTATTACAATGACAACACGGAAAAACCTCCAAGAAGATTGGACTACAGTTTTTTCGCCTTTTCCATAAATTTATAGCAAAATGTTCAGATTGGATTACAAAAATCGCAAATTTGATAAATAAGATTAGTATTTGTTTGTAGTTACTATTTGTAACGTTAAAGTTTCCAATCTTCTTTTGATTCCTCTTAATTTTATATATCCCAACTTAGTTTTCTATTGATACACATGCGTGCTTCTAGCGTTTAAGTCTGCCCAAAGATTGTCGTGTTTCAGGAATTTCGTCATGGGAAATTTTTGCTACTCTGCCATCTTCATCCTGCTCAAATGCTTGTCCCAATATCAAACACTTGATATTCATCTCGTATATTCTTGATTCGAATTCTGTATCTTAGAGTATACACCAGTATTTTAATCTGGGTTGTTAATATATTTTTTGCGCGTTTGTTATCAGCTCTTGTTTCCATAGTATACGTCATTATGGGTCTGATCCATGTTTTATATATTCTGACTTGGGCTTGCTGACTGATGAATTTATTACACCAAATGACATCTCTGAAGGCTCCGTAAATTCTGCATGCTTTATTGATTTGGCTTCTGACTTCGTGTGTTTTATTCCTCGCCTAGGTGACTGAAGGTCGTGATATGTTCTATTGAGTTGTCCTTCATCACGAGTTTGCATCTTATTGGTTCTTTGGCAGTAACCAATTTTATTTTTACCGTACTTATTTGCATGTTTAGGCTTGTGGTTTTCAGGAAGAATAAATGAAGGAATCATTTTCATTTTCAGTTATTATCACCGCGTCATCAACGTAGCATATAATTTTAATCTCTCCCGTTTCCGAAGTTTTTAATGTGGTCAATTATATCATCCATTATTGTGTTGAACCGCAGAGGGTTTAACGAGACAAAATCATTACAAAAACATATACTAAAAGTATTATTTTCTAAATAAATTCATCAGCATATGAAGAATATTAACATCGTTCTATGATGTAAGGTATGAGAAACACTACATGATAGTAGCTTTCAATTATTTATTTATACTAAATTCTGTATTTTTTTGAGACACTCATAATTCATATTTGACTCTTATACATAAATTATTTATGAACAAATCCTTACAAAATCTCAGAAATTTAAATACACTTCACTTGTATTTTGCACACTATTTTGCTTTTGTATTACAGTGTGTCAAAAAAAATTAGGTATTTCCTTTTTGTTTCTCTTATAAGTATCGTATGCATATGTTAATAGAAGTTTGATATTATGTAAAGGGATGTATAAATACCAATTTAAATTTCTAATACTCGGGACGTTATCCGTGTCTCTCAAACCATCTGCATTTGTAACCGGAATATTCTCAAACGGGGACGCAATAATTATCAAATTGTTCGTTCATCTTGGAAACAGATTCACTGCACTCCGAAGTAAGCTAAGAGCAAACATAAGTCCGTTTAATATTTTATGATCTGAGTTAAGCTATGCATGAGAAATCTTCTCGGTAATCTCAAAGGGGATTTCTACATTTAACGATTCAAGCAGACAGAGAAACGTGACAGAGTAAGTAAAGCTGGTGGAAATTACGATTTTAACTAATAATTCTTATGCTATTGTTTTCTTTTCTAGGTTATTTTTGTCTCTACTAGCGTCACGGTTGCTGCCTCAGTTGCTCTTTGTGGTCGTATTTTAATTAAAAACCCAATTTGGCTCAGACTTTTCTTTAATAAATTCCATTAATATAGAATGGTTTCGAATAAGTAAACACTGAAATCAATAGCGTTCTGTGTTCTCTCGTTGTCTTTGTATTACTGAAAATAGGAATTAATGTCTGCTATGCGCAGGTATATATATAATGTGTATAATTTGATGTGGTATGTGGGTAAAAGAAATTAGAAAAAAAAGACTCGAAACTACTAAAGGTTCTTATGAAATACTGCAAGTTACTTGTAAGATATACCGAAGATATACCGAATATGCAAAATGTAAAGATTGTAATAAGGTACACAAACCGGGAGGACGTTCAAAATTAGGATGAAACAACACGAGAGAAGTAATAAAGAAAAGAAAACACATCAACTTTCGCAAATCATTGTTTAGAAATTAATCATAGATTTAATATAGATTTCCAAATTTTACATATTCAAGATAAAAGCAAAAAACTTAACTTGTTTGAAAACTTAGAAATTAATAGATATAATAATTTAGGATTAGTTTTAAATGACCAATGAGATTTAAACAACTTCCCTCTACTAAATTTAAGATTGTAAAAATGTTTCCACCACCATTTTTCTCAATAATTTGTACGTAAATATTCAAACTTGTATTTTAAATATTCGGTTTTTCATCCACCTGATGAAGCTATTGTACGGCGAAACAATATTGTACTGGATTTACAATAAGATTTTTAAGACTAGAAGTTTAGTACGAGGGTGGATCCAGAAATAAGGTTCCCAAAGAGCTTCAGCTGCACGGAAACGTGCGAGGCGAAATCTGGCAACACCGCTGTGCGCGGCTGTTCCCCCACTCTCGATTCCCCCGGTCGCGCTTCGCTTCGCCGCTCAGTCTTGGCTCAGCAGCAGTCCGAGATAGAGGTTCCCATTGTTGATCCTGTGAGGTGCGAGATTCGTTCCGTAATTCGCTTTTTGCATCATTAATTGATGTTGTAGCCACTTCTTGGTAAAATAATTTAGTAATTGACTTAACTAAACATTAAGAATAAAACACTTGGCTATATTTCACTAACTTTATTAGAATAATTCGAATATATGTTTGACCTGTTATGCCATTATCCAAGAGATATCTTTAAATCTAACTTTCCTTTGTTGTAGAAAGTTTACGCTTGCGCACGTAGCCATTGGAGCACAAACTCCTCTACTGCTTGGTTATTGTTGAAACGCCTATCTGCAAGTGCTTATTCCAAGTATCCAAAGAGACGACACAAGGCGACAAGTCTGGACTGTAGAGACGATTCTCAAATACTTCTCAATTTTTGTCTTGTGACGTTTGCTGAATGAGGCCTGGCATTGTCATGAAGAAGAATCACACTTTTGACAGATTTCATCTTCCTTTTTTATCACAAGGACATCTTTGAAGCATCTAGAAACTCGCAATGATATTCCGCATTAATTGTGCGTCGATCATGAGAAGATTCACGTTAGTAACGCCAAGCCGATCAAAAAAAACAGTTGCCGAAACTTTTCCAGCTGACAATTTAGTCTTCGCTTTCACGGGAATCCTTGTACCGCTCTTTCTCCACTCCATACTTGCCTGCTTTGATTCGGAAGTATTATCATGCGCACCCAAGTTTCGTCGCTTGTTACGATTTGATTCAAAAACGCCTCGCCCTCTTGCCGGAATCGATTCAACAGACGCTGACAAACCTCTAGCCGATTCAGTTTCTGTTCATCCGACAGCAGCCGCGGAACCCACCTTGTAGAATCTCAAATCCAGTGTAATAATGTGCTGAACACTCCCGTAACTAATGCGAAGTTCCTCGGCAATATTCCAGAGCATTATGCGCCTGTCGTCCTCCATGAGCTGTCCAACTGCCTTGATATTGACTTCGGTCGCGCTTGTCCTCGAGCACTGATTGCAGCTCTGGTTCTCAACGTTTTCACGCGCTTCAGAAAATTCCTTGTGCCATGCAAAAAACACGGGTTCGTGACAAGCTGTTGTTGTCCAACTGTGCTTATAATCTCAGCAAAATTTCCGTTGGTTTCATACCCTCCTTGGCCAGAAACTTGATAATTATCCACTGCTCCATAGAAACATGCACTTGTTGCTCACTCATGGTTTCTATAGTACTAAGGTGACCTGAGAGAATTCGAGTTGTTACTATCCCCTCCATAAACTCCAATCTTAGCTGAAAATCAACCCATACTAGCTCAGCGACCGGTGAGGAATTTAAAAAAATCAATCCCGTTTAAATTTGACATACCCTCGTATGTATATTAAACCTAGACAAAATGTGAATGACCAGCGAATATGCGCTGCTTTTCTGTGATTATTTTATTTGGTATATCCCCATACTGAAAAAATATAAAGGTTGTCATTATGATTTTACTAAAATTTACATTTAGAATGTAATTTGAATCTATTAAAAAGTCGTAAACTCCATCATTAGATGCTCTATGTCACGTTAGTGGTACAACATTTAAATAGGCTAATTATTTCTACCGCGCCCTGTGTACCAAATAAAGAGTTACAAGATAGCTGTTACATAACTCGACACGTGTTCACATAATAACATGACGTTACAGCAATCTCACGTTCATTACACGAATTTTTCGGTCAATCTAATAACGCCAATCGAATCATTTACGACTGTATTATAATGCAGTAGCAGCGTCAGTACTCGAGAATATGTTTCCACGTCAAACCGGTACCATTCAATAATCATTTCTTGTACGGAACTTTCCAACTCCCACAATTCACATAAGATCGATTACGGTGAGTGATGCAGAACTGCATCAACGGATAAGCATCTATAAGGCACAGAGGCGTTACGTAAATTCATGTTCCATTGACTCGTCACAGCAATAATAATACAATATCGTCTTAGCGATCTTAAACTTGGCAACATCAAGTTACAGAAACTCGATGAAACAAAAAGAAGTGAGAAAATCATATTTTCTGTTCGTTTTATTCTTTGTTGCAAGTTTCACAGTAGATAGGTTATATTTAGTGCTGGATCTGACAGAAAATTACCTTATTTAATAGATGAAGACCTTGCTTCAAGAAAATACGTTATTTATAATAATGACGTTGATAAATTAAAACACTGCAGGTCTTTTGTCAGAGCATACTACTTATATACTTAGTTGCAAAACTATTCTTCTGTGAATTATTAGCATGGGAAGAATATTCTACCATCATCAATTACTATATAATGTTAAACAAAAATACATTTTTCCGAGATTTACAAGTTTGTGTCGACCTGGAAAGTTATTATTTCTTAAAACTTTAGAAACTTGGGGAAACTTTAATTAATGTGTATATTTATACAAGGTGTAAATGAAATATTCCGACGTACGCTCATGTACATATAATAGATACGCAAGGCAGCAATTCAAAACTACAAAAAGTTTTATTCTATCGAAACATTAATTTTTTGAGGAAATTTAGGAACACAAACTTTTCAAATACGGTCATGTGTGTGTGTTGTCGATCCAACCAACAAATAGGCATTTATTTGTTCAAGTTCACCAAAAAATCCCCTTCATATTTCGGTTAATAATAGGTACGTCTTCGTGTGAAAGTCTTATAGTTTTATAGATGTATTCATTCATAAATTTTCTTATGCATCAGCTGTTGTTTTGTTATTTATAAGTAGGTCAATGACCTGACCTATCTCGAAAAAAAAATACAATATTCAGTTTGTTTAAAAATTTTGTGGCGATATGAAATTTTTAATTTAGTTGTCTTGATATTAAATTCACGAGAAATAATAAATTACATTTGTAATTTTAATTGAATGTTCATATTTTTCCGCGTTTTATTTGTCTCTTTCCAATGACAATTTATTTGCCCTAAAAAGGGCAAATTTATGTGAAACAGGTGGAATCCTTAAAGGAGATAATTCAATGTGGCTATAATTTGCGTAAATACAAGTGTGTACACGCTTTAACACGGCTCGGTCTTCGCGGATGTTGAGCGCAACTTGAAAAATACGTTGCCAAAGATCGTATTTCACGGTCGCGGCTTTCTGGATGCAATGTCGATCTCTCAATCTGTACACGTTTTGTAAAATTAAATCATTTGATGAACCACGGATATGCGCCATAGCTTGAAAAATACGTTGCAGAAGATCGTCTTTCAAGGCCATGGTCTTGGATGAAATGTACCGTGATCTCTCAGTCTGTAAAATCAAATCATTTGATGGACATCTTCACTTCGGAAACCGCCCTTCATAAATACATCTAGCGGTTCTAACATTTTCACCTGTTTCACCGTATAGTAAGACGATACCCGATAATTCGTGATTTGAATAAGTCATACTTCACGGATAGCAGACTGACTTCTGACTTACAGTATGGATCATCGCATCTACTACTCCCACCATTACGTTTCAGTAGGGACAGCGCTGCAGTTATAAAGGAATACTAAATTTACCAGAGTCGGCTCGAGCCTCGCGTATTTATTAAATTTTTTTAGATTAACATTTTATACTTAATATTATTACAGTTATTACATATTAAAGTGTGCAGAATATTTCGTTTGCACCTGTATATGTATGCACAGTGTTAGAGCTACACTCTGTATATTAATTTATTTTATTTCAATTTTTATATTCACGAATAATTTTAAATACTTCATGCTTCAGTGCCTATTCACATGGCTGTAATTACTTTGTTATTAGGGATTTTATTAAGCGTGTTTACAGGGTAGTTTATTAGCATGTCATATATTCTTTACATTTATATTTACTTTAAATATTTGGGATATTTTTTTTTGGGATAGTACCTACGACGGAATGGTATTTGCGTTTTTCTAGAGTAACAATAGTTTAGTTTATTTTCAATATGCTTGATTTGTATTCACACCCTCACAGCTGCAAACACATTTATTATTCATATAGAGGTTCATATAACCGTAGCCATAAAACCAAATTGTACCATTCTAACACAGATTACATTTTATTACCATACTATTTCAAAATTCTATGTATTTCAATATTTACTTCTCTGTTATCCCTTAATTATTTTCAAAGACATTATTAAGATTAGGATATAATAGTTACATGATCTAACTAAACATGTTTCAAGACAGGTAATGAGTTACTACGAATTATGTTACCAGTGGGGATGAAATTTAAGCCTTCTTTCTTGGCAATAGCTAAAATTAAAATTTTTTCTATCTAAACCATCGTAGAGAAAGGGTTTTCATTCTATCTAAATATAACCTTTCTATCATTACCACTAGTTCTCCAGAAGTATTCATTCCATTATTAAAATTTCTTAGCGTTATATACTAAGTTTAAGTGTATATAGTTATGATCACATCAGACTTTTATTTAAATGTCAAAGCTAGAGTAAAATAGCATTGGTACGGTCTTACACACATGCCTAAGTGGTGAAACATCCACGGTGTACTTTTCGACAAAAAATCTTGAAAGTACACTTCATATTCCTTCAAGCCAGGAGAAATTAACATACAGTTTGTCGAAAAAATAATTTCCGCCCGTCAGTATTAGCTTCTAAGGGTAAATTGTTTGCGTTAATTTTTTTAAAGCGGCAAATAAGTATCTCCTAGCTTTATTACATTAGTGAAAACAAACGCAACGAAATTAAATAATAAATTTTTTGTTTTGGAATGGATAGACCGAAAATGCAGATTCGACAAGTAATATTGTGGGAGTTGAACCAACGTAAAACCGCTACGGCGGTATCTAAAAAATTATGTATCCTTTATGGAGCAGTCATAACAGACCGGCAAACGCGTACTTAGTTTGCCAAATTCTAAATTTGGTGATATGTCGTTGGGAGATGTATGCAGACCAGGGCGCTTTTGACTTTAAAATCATTGATGCAATGCAATCCACAGTGAAGTACTAGAGAATTATCAAAAAATAAACAAATCTCAGTCCACTGCATGTCGCCATTAAAGAAAGATAGGGAGCCAACAAGCTGGGTTTTTATGTTTCCCTCAGCAAAGAAAGTCAGCAAAGAAAGAAAGAAGAGGTGCCAAGGCTTCAGCGGTTCAGACCCGGACTCCAAACAGAAATCGTGGACAACGACAGCAGCAATTTACAAGCCAGCTTCTCGAGTTTATTTTTAATCTATAATAATTTTTTTTCACTTACTATTTGTCCTGTCTTGACACTTTTACTTGTAACACAAAAATTAATATTAAATATACTTAATTCGAAATTGCGAAAAAAGTGCTTTCTCCAAGAGTAATGTAATATGGTTTTTAATATTAAACAAACGACTTTAACGTGTATAAGGAAATGGCGAAACTTTTTAGACCCTTGTATTTAAACATTAAATTCCGAGGAAAGTTTATGAAATAGTATTTTTGAAATAACTACATGTGCACTCCGCGTAACTTTCGGTAAGTAAATACTTCCAGAGTAGCAAACAAATACATATGTCAAGAAAAAGTTTACCTTATTTGGGTTCATACGAATTTCAAGTTGATCTCGATCGTGAGTCATTTATTATAAATGCAATTTACAAAACAAGAGCACAACATGGTAAAATCTCTGATGTCTTTTCGTAGCTACGTACATGCTTTGGGGAAAAGTGGGTTGAGGAACTTACAAGATGCATAATAACACAGTTTTATGAATTGGTTTAAATGCGTCGAGCGTAAAATGTTACGCTCCAAGTTCTAGAATATATCAAGCTTCGGCATTTCTAGTCTATCAAAGTATTTAGTATTCAGCTTTTTTCTAAATTTTGCAAACAAAACTATAATTTATATTAGTGACAAATTTTCATTGGCGATTAGACATGAAAAAAAATTTTAACAAAAGGGAATACATGCAATATAATAGCCTTGTTAATGGATGTTGCAGCCGGTTCTTAGTAAAACATTGTATGTATTTGGATATACTTAATAACTAATTCATTGAGAAGATACGTGTTAAAACTTCGTTATAATATACTTAATACGAATTATAATAAAAAAGAAACACTTAATAAATTTCACTGTTTTAAAACAGGGAAATAAGTGATAATTTGTGTTAGGTATCTACAAGGGGTGTATAAATTGGCGTACTAACTATATGTGACGACGTTCTTCGTCAAATTTGGAGTTAAAAGTCTTAATACTAAAACTGCTTTCTCATCATGATTTCTGTGTGTTCAGAAAGAATTTGAAAGAAACATATATTTGGCAATATTTGTGAATATAACGTTTTAAATCGTGCACATGAAGCTAAAGAAATAAAATTAGCTTTAGGAATTACATATTTATTGTGAAAATATTACAAAGTTTTAAAATTTTGTGATAGTATTGACTTATTTTTGTACACTCTTTGACATAAATCAATGTACAAAAATGTTTTAAGTATATCTATACGTTATGCACGTATAACGCTTTTGTTACAATTGAAACAGACATGTAATAAATATATCTGTAACTGTACACATGGACAATACATACTGACGACGCCTAGATGGCAGAAACACGTGTCTTAAGCAGAAGTAAATGCTGAAAATACGAGGTGTATTGTCCATGTGTACAGTTACAGATATGTTTATTACATGTCTGTTTCAATTGTAATAAATCAATGTCATTATTACCTACATAGCGCGAATTGAAAATCCATCAGTTTGTAGACATAGCTGCAATCTATGTGCTATCGTTTGTACTATTCGCTCAAGTCTTTCTGGTGTGACTTCTAATACTGCGGCCTTAATTCGAGCTCTAACTTCGTCAGCGTTTTGAGGAGCTGTAGAATAAACTTTTCTTTTAATGAAACTCTAAGCAAAATAATCTAATGGATTGAGATAGGGGGATATCGCAGACCATAATATGGGACCTCCACGACCAATCCATCTGTTTGGGAAATGTTCATCTAACCACTCTTTTACATTTCATTACGAGCAAAGTGCGCAAGGGCTCCATCCTACACGAAAATCATATTACGTCGTATGTTCAGCGGCATCTCATTAATAACTTCTTTCTAAAATATTTAAATATTCACCGTCATCTAGATGATTTGGTAAGTAAATTGGTCCAACTACCCTGTGGTTTATTATACATAGCTAAACGTTCGCGAAATTATTATTTATGTTCGCATTTCTTGGACTAGACGAGCTTGTTTGACTAAGACGTTGGTCCAGCCTTCGAAATACATTTTTACTTGGATGTCTCCGGTTTGGAAAACGCACTCTATATTCCCGTTTTGCCATGTTTAGTATTCCCACGACAGAAACCGTGTATCATGTACATATCGGCGTATTCATTGAACGTAAAAATCATAATAAGCAATCAAAACAACAAGTCAACACGGAGACTCGAAAACTAATCAAAGCTATACAAATAAACACGAAAAAAACAAAGATTACAGAAAAATAAGCAAGTGGAATGAAGAAGGTAGATTTATAAGTACATTTTGTATCTAAAGGGACTTTACATGGCCAAAGAAATTCATGAATTTATTCATGAAGAAGTTCAAGAATTTATTGAAAAATCATCCTTGTATTATGCCATCAAATATTTTACTTGAAACTATTCAGCTAATGTTAACCATAAAATAATTACTTTTAGGGCCGGTTTATTCACCTTCCAGTAAAGTATCGAGTAACGCTACTTGTAAGATAAAGCCTTACTTGCCAGATTAAGTGTTTATTCACCGTCAAGTAAAATTTAACCGCCTAGTAAAATTACTTATTTGGGAGAAAATTTACTTGCTGCTCATCTACCCTATAAAGTGTCAAGTAAGACTAATATCATGCTGTTTGTGAACTGTCATGTAGAAAATTAAGTTATTGACAAGTAAAATGGATTTATTTGAAGACATTGACGATTAACAAATTATTATAAAAACACACTTGGCTATTTCACAATTTTTTATTAGATCTATGTCTAACATATGTTTCGGCTGTTATGCCATTGTCAAAGAGTATCTTAAAACATTGACGATATTTTAGACAACGATTTTGCCAATATTAATACTTTAGTGAATCGATATCGAATAGAAGACAATTTTAATAAATTTGATGATGACGAATTTGTTCGTTTGTATTGTTTATTACATACTGTGTGTGTGGTAAATAAAGTATTATTAAAGTATATGTTCTAAACAAAAATTTCATCTTTATTTCACATGTAGTCATAGTAAATTATAATATGATGATAGACATAAAAGATATATTAAAAAAAAAACTCTGTACAAAATAAATATAATAATAAAACAACCAATATTAATACAGAATATATATACATATATTTATTTACTTGTATTGAAAATACAAAAAGGGGTTGAATAACAATTTTTTTGATACTTCTGACCACGCATCCTCCTTTTCTTTCCATGTTGTACTGTTAGTCTTTTTGCATTTGATGAAATTCTTGTACTTTAAAACTAGATCAACTAAAATTCTTGATTCCTCGATAGAGAAATTTGCCGATCTAACCCGTTTCTTACTTTCCATTTTCTATGAAACTCTTTAAGAATACAAATTTTCAATAGTACGCACGTGGGCGATGATTGTCTCTCGTGTCCGGTCCCTAATGATAACATAATAATTTACTATAATTTATACCAAAAAATTATTTTATATTTTGTAATTTTTAAATTTCGTAACAGTTTTAAATGTTTGAACGTTTTGAGAGATTTTAATTATTACAAATAATATTACACAAGGTAAGCAGCAAAGATGTCCAATTAGATTATGATATAGAATAGAAATATAAATTACTCTACGAAGACTTTTTTACTTATCTTTCCTATTTATTTCCTATTTTATAGAAACTTGAAATAGTTCGAAAGCAAGTTAGGACATGTAAATATGAGAACTTATCAACGAAGGATTGTGATTTTCACGGTTTCAATAAAATTCCTGAGCCAAGTTTGAAGCACACGCAAGCGTAATTGTCTTTTATGGTAGAACCTTGTATCAGGAGTGTCTATGTTACAATATCGAGTATTAATCTTCATTTGCATATTAATGGGCCGGTCTTAAAGTAATTATCTGTACGTGATTGTAAGTCGATAGAAATTTATTACTCTTTATAGGGATTCCACTCTCAACGATACGAGCTCCAAGAAGTGATGAAAGATGGGTACATCATTATACACCCACATTCGAACGTTTCTAAATGGAACAGCGATTAAGAAATGAAAGAGCACGAACAAGAGCATACAACAAATTGTCTGTCAGTAAAGTCTAAATTTTGGGACGATAAAGGGATTGGATTTGTTTGTTTTTTCGTAAACGAGAAAGTGAAGCAGTTTAACAAATCTGAAAAGAGGAATTATATTTATTTCATTTAAATCTATGTTATTGCAAATATATGTGGAGATCGAAAATTTATTCGAAACTGGACTCGGTTGCCATAGAATTCTGCCAAACAGGAGTTCAAAAGTTGCCACTGCGTTCATATTTTTTTCATTAGACATTCTAAAATTGTTAATTTTATAGTTGTAATTGTCTGTTTTATACACTGATGGACAAAATTAGCACACCACCTATATATTTATCAATATATAAATTTATTTATCAATTTAAAGACGATGTATTAAAAGAACATGTAAGAGATATGTGCTCTACGGGGATTCAATATCTATTTGGTAACAATCTATCTTTAATCGAAGACATCAATGTAAGTCGTATCGAACGTACGTAACAATCGACAACCGAATGAAATTTAAAGCGAAATCGACAATAACAAAACTATTCTTTTTGTTATTGCCGGTCAATCTTAAGATATCGTATACTTCTTATAATATAGTCGATTGCACAGTGGCGTGACGAAAATTTTTGAAATATCTTTGTCATTCTCTTTCTCGTTTATGAGAAGGAATTTTGGGAAAATATTGTGGATTTATATTCTATATAATTACATCTTTCAATTTTTCATATGTTGTCTTTTTATTCCAATGACAGACCCGGTATATATTTTTTTAGTTTTTGTTGCTAGTATGTGCTCAAATAAGGAATTATGAAATAATTGTAGTTGCGTATAGCTTAAATATTTTACTTTTTTCTTTATCATTTGTCTTTAACTTATTCTCTTGATTTATTAAGAAAAAATATTATTACTCTATATTACGAAGACACAAATGGAAAATTTTTAAAACTATTAGCAAATATATATTAGTAAATTGCACAAGTTCTGTGTCAAATAAAAATTAAAACAAAATATGAACAGATATATCGAATTAACGATAGATTACTATGTAATGAATTATAAATGTGACAAAAGAAAGGGCCAAAAATAGTATTATTTCAAAGTCCACTGTGTACAAGAGAACCTTCAAAATATACTATTACCTAGTTTTAAAAAATGTATATACATATGTAGTTTTATTAATAATACATTACATTGTCACGCATGTATAAAGTTGAGGAATACACGTAAATTAGTCTTACGTAGCCTAGTTTTTATATATTATTCATCATTTATGAGGGTTTAGTAGGTAGGGTAATATTAATATTTTCTCGGAATTTCAATGAATTGGTAAAAATAGCTTAAAAAATTACCATCAACATTATGTGGTTTACGACGTAATTAACACGTTTTTGTCAATTGATTGCAAAATAACAATAAATAACTTTGATTGAAGTTATCATCATAGGTGCAGACAAGTAGTATAGACAAGAAAAACATACATCTGATAACAGATCACATATTTCGACTTACGGCGTACCTTAAAATTTATTTTCAAAAGAAAAAATTTAATTTCTGAAGCATACTATTTTTGCAATGCAAATATAAACGGTTTTTCAATAGTGACGTTTTTAAATTGAAATAAAATAGCAATAAATATAAATAAATGTAAAAAGTGTCATCGATGCAATTAAGTTCTGAAAATAATATTATTTAAATTCGAATTCGAAGAATCGAATTTTTAGAACTCTATTCAATAAATTAAGTGAAACAGAAATAAAACTACGGTTCAAATCTTCACTTTTTACTATTTAATCGTAACACAACAATTGTTTCGCCAGCACAGTGGCTTCCTCAGGTACTTACAGCTAAAGAGTATGTTACAAACTAAATTAAAAATATATATATAGAATCAAGAAGGTTGGTATTATTTTACAACGTTTTTAAAGAAATCTTTAAATATGCTTATCAGGTATTCCAGTGTACGTTTGTAATATAAATTTTGAATTTTCCTTATCCTCTATTGCAGGATATACCACAGAGATTGCTTTTTGAAAAGTTTTTTTGTCAGTATATTTTCAATGAATATACTGTGTAGCCGTTATTGATAGCCATTTGTTTGACTAAATTTAATTCTTTTTCATAATTTTCTTTGGCAGTGGATAATTAATTAATCTATATAAAAAACTATGGAAACTCGTTCATTTGTGTTGTATGGGATGTGTTGACGAATAATGTATAGTTATGTCAGTACGAGATACTTTATGGTAAATATCAAACTCGAATTTATTGTTGATTTTTTTAATAGTTAGATCCAAAAAAATAATGGTATTGTTTACTTCTTGTTTCATGGTAAATTCAATATTTTTATGAATAGAATTGACGAATTCTAGTAGCAAGTTTAATTGTCTTTGCGTACCAGTGAAACAAAGTACAATATCGTCTACATATCTATGCCAAAAGAAAATATGCTGTCTTAGGGGATTATTCAAAATGATGGGTTCTAAGTGGTTCATGAAAATTTGTGATGGTAATGGACTTAAGGGGTTACCCATAACACAGGCCTGCATTTTTCAACTCTTTGAATGTTGATTTAAAAATTTTAACTGTTTTCTAGTAATAGGGTAGCGCTGATTTCAAATCTGCTTTAATTTTTTTTTGTATCACGTAAGGTTTTTTTCAAACCAGTAAAATCAAAAAATATAGAAAAAACACGATTTATTTCATTTATAAGCTAGTTTTATATTATATTAAAAAAATACAAAAATATACACATAGAAACTATTAGAAATAGTTATTTATTCTTTATGCTTCTTAAAAAAAAGTTTTCGTTTTTCAGAAAAGCTTCGTTTGGTTGTTTTTCTGTCATATTCAGCTAAAGGAAGATCTGAAGGTAGTTTCTGGGGCAAGCAAATTTTTCTGTTTCAACCTAGACCCCAGTACTTCAGAAAGATCTTTTGAAAGTCCCAAATCTCTTACTAAATCATTCAGGTCGGCTTGTGAAAATAGCTGAGGTTGGTTTTGACCTGAGGTTGATGGTTCAAAAGCACTATCCATCTGTACGGAGCCGGAAGTTGAAGAGGTTTCAATATCTTCTTGTAGTACTTTGGGGGTATAGGTATAGGTACATGATCACTGTGAGGAACTGGTCTGATAGCTGATTTAATATTGTTTTGGTACAAAATATGTTTCAAAGTTTTTCTATTATGCCCCTTAATATCACAAAGACAAAAGTAGCAATCTTCATGATGATTTTGCGGTTCTCTCCAAACCATCGGTATTCCAAAAGGAAGGCTTTTTCTATTCCCTTTGGTCCAATGTCTTAAACCTTCTTCACATACCTTACAAACAACGTGCGGTGCCCAATCTTTATCTTGATCTCCTAATTTGATTTTGAAGTAAGTATAATATGCATTTTTCACAAATTCACCAATTGGTCTCTTAAACTTTTTCAAGACGAAATATCCACAAATATAACAGAAATCATCTGGTTTGTTTTTGCAACACCGGCTAGACATATTTTTAAGCAATGTTTATTTATCAAATACCACGCCCAACACTAAAGACAAATTAATTTTACTTGTTTACTGATCGACACTCAGAGCTATAATGAAGTAAATTACATTAAAATATACATTTTGTTTGGAGTGATAAACTTGAAATCCTTCTTCGCAGTACTAATAAAGTGAAAGCATAATAAATAGGATTTAGCAGGTGAAAATTCCCGGAAATCTTGTCCAAAATTAATACATGTAATAAAAGATTTACATCAGGTAATGAGAGCCTATTTAACAAATTTCTTTAAAACCACAACAGAAAATCATTTTTGGGTTAATACCTAGAATTTGAAGTAGTACATTCATTTTAAAATGTATTAAAACGCCTATTATAAGATTTTTTTTATATTTTTTTTCTTTTTCTTTTGTCAAAAAAAAAATCTGTGGGTGGTAGAGACCAACTGTATTTTAATTAGTTATTGCTATATAAAAACTGAGCTTAACAAACAAAAATCACGTCATCACAAATTTTATGCAGGCCTGTGTAATTAGTCCTTCCCTACAAGTGTATATTAAATTATTAAACTGGAAGTAATTTTGTTTCAGAACTATATTTAACAAATCTAAAATTTCAGGATTAATTACCGGGTTAGTATTCTTAACTATAAGTAAATTTTCAATTAAATTAACGGTACAAAGGTATTTTTAATAATATAAAATATTATTAAAAATCTGGTGTGAAGAACACAAATGCAGGTTCACTATTAATATTTTTTGTGAACGTGTCCGAATATATCCTATCCCCAGAGACGTAGATACGTATTTCACCTTTCTACAGGCTCATCGGTACGCCCCTGCTGGAGAAAGGATATTCCCAGACACATTCACAAAAAAGAACCACATCGCCCTATCACCGTAATTATCCAGACCGGGCGCAGAAGTAAATTCGGCGCTGCCTGTTGTCAGACAGCCGAAGTACCTCGCATACCGCCAACATAATTAATGTGAAGTAACGACGCCCTTCCAAAGGTGGCACAGCCAATCTCTCTAGAAAACTGCATTTTGTTTGTGTTTGTGTGTGTGTGTTAATAGTGAACCTGCATTTGTATTCTTCACACCAGATTTTTAATAATATTTTATATTATTAAAAATACCTTTGTATTATACAAAACTGGTGGGGTTTACCTACTCATGTATGTTTCAATTATTCTGATAAATTAACGCTTTCGGCTGAAGGGACACCGGGAAGAAGTTTTTAACGTCAAAAGATACCAATATTGCATTATAAGGTATTGTGTAAATTCATAGATTTCTTTAAAAACGTTGTAAAATTATACCAACCTTTTTGATTTTATATATATTTTTTTAATTTAGTTTGTAACGTACTCTTTAGCTATAAGTACCTGAGGGAGCTACTGTGCTGGCGAAACAATTGTCGTGTTACAATTAAATATTAAAAAGTGAAGATTTGAACTGCAGTTTTATTTTTATTTTAATTATGGATCTTCATCAAGTAAAAGCTGAATCAATTCAATAAATTAAGTCTTATGTCACGAATGACGCGTTGAATATTCATTTTTAATGCATCGATTGTCTCTGGTCTATTCTCATAAACAATAGACATTAAATAATCGTAAGTTTCACGGGCACTATGGCACGTAGTGCAATCTTGTTGGAATCAGATGTTTGTTAAATAAATATCATTCACTTCCGGACATAAAAACTGAGTCAGTTGTCATGGATCTGTATTGCTGCTCACCATTGATAGTAATGGAATCTCCGTTCACATTTTGGAAGAAATTAGGACCGATAATGCCACAGTGCTATAAATCAATCAAACGACCACTTGTGCAAAATGCGAAGGTCTTATTTTCACTCCAATAACGACCACTTTGCTTGTTCACCGTTCTAGATACGTGAAAATGAGCATTATCTGAAAATATGATTTTCATATCACAATCACCATAATTTTCAATTTAACTCAAGGCGTAATCAGCATATGTACGACATTTCAGTTTCTACATTAGAACAAATTTGTAAGGATGTATGTTCAAATACTTATATAAAATACAACATAGACGTTCTAGACAGTAGCAATTGTTCTGAATGCCTCGAAAGACTGACTTTAACGGTAGCAATATTTTCAGCAGTGTTATGTAAAGATAAATTACACTCGAAATTTTAACAACTCGACGAATGGCAAGGTCGATTATGCGGCGGGTGTAGTTTCGACACCAAATTCTTTCTATTACCTGACTAAGAGAAAGGTATTGTTACCCCTGTGTGTAATTTCGACATCAAGTATAAAATGGTTAAATTCCTCTCAGGTACTTAAAACAAATGATTCCTAGAAATATTTAATGCTCTTTTAATACAGCGATTGCAGCAGGGCTAGATAAGTAGGTTAAATTTTGTGAAATGCGTGTCCTACTATTCTACGTGTTAAGATTTTGTAAAACCTGTTTGTGCCTATTATATATATATATATATATATATATATATATATATATATATATATATGTATAGGGTTATCTCTGCATAGCGACTAAGCTATGCGAATTTGAGGAATACGTATAAATGTCTAACTGGAAATCAAAAAAGAAATTTATTTGTTATTCATCAAAAATTTCCAATTTTTTTGGGCCAAAATGTAGTTAAAGTCGGCCCATATCCTTCTTTATGCTATATTTACCGAAATAAAGCTGTAATTCAAGTTAATTGACCTGGAAAAAAAATCTATAAAATTCCTAGACATTGTTAGGCGACAGTTAACAGTTTCTATTCATAAGAATAGTGAATGTTGAGGTTTTCATATCAAAACATACTCGGTCGCACATATGACGATGTTTTTTTTTGTGGATATCAATAATAGCCTTTATGTCGAATATGTCGACAAGCTATGCTGATTTAATTAGTGTGATTAAAATTAAATGAACGTTAAACTTCTTTTAAAAGTAAAATTATTTTTATAATAAAACAAAAATCGTCATAAAACAAAAACCTTTGCGTAGCGTGTCCATGGCGCCTCCGATGGGATAGATAAGTGGTTTTTAATTATTTGTATGGACTAATTTACATAATTTTTTTCTTTAAATTTGTAGTAGTACTGACAAATACTGAGAGAACAATATAATTCGTCGGTAAAGAGAACTACTGATGAATTAGAGGTGGAAGCCCGTTTTGCCGCCTGTATATTTACCTGCGACTGCGAAAAATCATTTTCTCATTACTACGTCAGCATTGGACCGCGATTTCTTGTATGAAGGCATTACTCACATATATCTTTCACCCCTTTTTCTTTGTCGCTATACGCAACCAGTGTTGTATTATGTTTTAATTTTTAAAAGATTCATTTTCAATTATTTTATTTTTTAATAATATAAAATATTATTAAAAATCTGGTGTGAAGAACACAAATGCAGGTTCACTATTAATATTTTCTGTGAGCGTGTCCGAATATATCCTATCCCCAGAGACGTAGATACGTATTTCGCTTTTCTACAAGCTCATCGGTACGCCCCTGCTGGAGAAAGGATATTTCCAGACACATTCACAGAAAAGAACCACCTCGCCCTATCACCGTAATTATCCAGACCGAGCGCAGAAGTAAATTCGGCGCTACCTGTTGTCAGACAGCCGAAGTACCTCGCATACCGTCCACATAATTAATGTGAAGTAACGACGCCCTTCCAAAGGTTAGCACAGCCAATCTCTCTAGAAAACTGCATTTTGTTTGTGCCTTCACTCATACTACGGCTTAACCGCATGTGTAATGTATCAGAATAATTGAAACATACATGAGTAGGTAAACCCCACCAGTTTTGTATAATACAAAGGTATTTTTAACAATATAAAATATTATAAAAAATCTGGTGTGAAGAACACAAATGCAGGTTCACTATTAATATATTATTATTAATTAATATACTATTATTGCATAATTGCATAATATACTATTAATATTACTATTATACTATTATGCAGGTTCACTATTAATAATAGTATATTAATTAATAATAATATATTAATAGTGAACCTGCATTTGTGTTCTTCACACCAGATTTTTAATAATATTTTATATTATTAAAAATACCTTTGTATTATACAAAACTGCTGGAGTTTACCTACTCATGTATGTTTCAATTATTCTGATATTTTATTTTTATTTTGAATTTTCTGTTTTATTTTATTTTATTCAATTACTTTCCTTTCTATTAAAAGTAATTATTTGTAAAAACTGTTTGTATTATATGTTATATTTAATTTTTAAAATGTATCAGTTATTAATTATATTTTATGTTTTTCAATTTTGTGTTTTATTTTACTTTATTCCTTTCGAAACTTCTTTTCTTTTTTATTACAATATATCATGCTCAATTTTACAAATGCGGTAAGGGGATTATTGTGTAGTGTCGAAAATACATGTAGGATTAGGCATGACCCTACATCTCAGTGTCGAAGTTACCGATAGGATTTGTGGGAACTACCTGCTCAGTGTCGAAACTACACACGCCCCGATTATAACGGCCATAAATTGTAAGAAGCGCATAATAAGTTGCAATAAAAGAACGATTATTTTGATAAAAATATAACGTGTGTCAATTTCAAACCTGGTTATTCCTATTGACAAACATTTTTGTATTTATATTAAATTTCGTTATTCAAACAATTTATACCAACCAATTTATACCATTTTGTTACAACAAAATTAGAATTCACTACCTTGCAAATATGTAGTATGCAAGGTGTCTACATGTATAAGCAAGAAAAATAAATTAGAAAAGCAGCCGTGAATTGTTTATTGTTGGAATAATTAAAGCACGTAGCATAATAGGCCGTTAGTTTACTCGGTCGTAGGCGATCACGTATTCCTTTACCTGTATGTTCACTTTTTACACCATCTCGCTAATAAACAGTTGCTTACAGAATTCTATGGAGCTTTGCAAGAACGAGTCATATATTGTGTTTTTACCCGCATCTGACCTAAAAAAACTGCGTCTTTGCAAATGAATGTCTGTGCAACAGATATTTGTGTCTATGACTTTTTTATTAATTCTTTGACAGTTAAGTATTGATTGCAATATCTGGTTTATAATGGATGTTTTATTAAAGTGTTGTACAAAATGGGTTAACGAAAGATAAAACTATTATCAATTGTTATTTTCTTCCATGTAATACGTGCATTTAAGTGAGGTGTAGAAATATTTTCATTTAAAATTGAGTGTTTCAACAAATATCTATTAAGCGTGCTTAATAGATAAATGAATTAGTCCGGGCCGTAAGCCCCGCGTCCTTATTTAGGTACTTAAATCCAAAATGCTCCAAATTTACAGAAATTCTAAAGAACTAAAGAACTCTAAAGAATAAATTTGTTATTGTGTATTGTACAGAGTACAAATACATCATCTATGAATGTTTTATAATATGTATAATAAATACATTTGTTAAAAAGTTTTAAGTATATACGTCGTCAAGATTAAATAGTTCTTACATAAAATTAAAAACACATAACGAATAACAGTGAATAGAACATAAAATACAAATGAACTTCCAACTAGAACTGGAATGCTACTGTTCTATACATATTTTTATTGAAAAATTAATAGAATCAAAAATTAAGCTTCTGTCTTCAACTAAAACATTATTCGACTACTTTTTCTAAGAGCAAAGTCTTTTATTGCATTATCAATGTATATAGCATCGCATACTTCTAGCTCAATAGACAAAATAGCCAGATTGGTTAGCCTTAAAGTACTTATTCTTGATGTTAAATAATTTTTGATCTACTTCAATTTTGAAAAGGTTCTCTCACAGCTGGCATTGCTCATGGCAATTGTAAGCAATATTGGGAGTATTATTATAATATTTGGTAGAATATTTTCCAGTTTGGACTTCACAATCAATTGTAATAATCCAATTGTCACTTATAATTATAATTGGCTAAGTAGCAAAGGTTTCGTATCGTAAAAAAAATTAAAATAAGTAATATATTGCAGGTGTTATTAGACAATACTTACAGGTGCTAGTATGGTCTAATACTAACTGGTGGGGGCGACACCAGTAAACTAAAATATATGTATAGTTTATTTCAAATTATAAGAATATAACTTTGAACGGCTCTAATGCTTTTATTTCACCACCTGCGGCAATAACTACCTGGCCGCTCAATACGATTATCTTTTACGCAAACAAACTGCGGAGGTCCGTAATGACAAAATTTAAGTAAATTGTAATTCATGCAATTTAGATTAAATAAAATTTAATAATAATATAAGTACCAACAGTTGTTAATTTGAATATATAGTTATTATATATAGTTAAATAGTCATTAAATTACGAATTATGAAATAAGTGCTTATATTTATTAAACAAAATTTAAGTAAATATAGTTAGGAGAGTTGGTTTATATTATATCTAATATTGAGTCTATTTATCATTTATTGTTAATCTTTACTGCTGTATACATATTTGATTTGAACATGTGGCGACCTTTTGCTGAAAGTGTTAGTGATTATGATGTGGATAGTGATAATACTGTTGGAGCACGACAGAGAAAGCATATATCAGAAGATGCAAAACAGATAATTTTCAATGTCTATCATACCCTGATGGAAGAAAATAACGAACTACAAACCCAGAACATTCAACGAACGTCGCAATTAACCAAGGTGCCTTTTGGAACAATATATAAAATAATTAAGAAAAACGCAGGGCCTCGAAAGCAAAGAAGTGACAAAAGAGCACAGAGAAAAATTGAAGAGTATGAAATTGATTCTATTAGTTAGGCAGCAAGTATACTCCTTCTACAGAGGAAATGTCTCTACACTTGACTGCTTACATAAAAGAATCAGTGATGAGCCTATAAATATTCAGTCTTCTAAAGCAACCTTGTGGCGGGCGCTAAAGAAAGCTGGTTTTAAGTTTGGCACTATAGACAAACGTCGCACAATTATGGAAAGCCCGAGGTTACAGAAACTTCGATATGAATACTTAACGGCAATTAGAAGGTATAGACAGGAAGGACGATTCATATGTTATTTAGCGGCACGTGGTATGACACCCATGATACAATTTGCAAAGGTTGGGTGGATAGTTCAAGTATGTGTCAGTTGGACGCGCCGGTTTCGAGAGGGAAGAGAATAATCATTCTTCATGCCGGGTCAGAAAAAGGATGGATCGGACAGCCACTATTATCTGCTAAAAATGTTAAATCCTAAAGTTTAGATTACCATGCAGATATGACCTCATCTTTATTTGAAGAATGGTTTTGTGACACTTTGCTGCCAAATTTACCAAAAGATAGTGTGATAATGATGTACAACGTTCCGTATCATTCTCGCCAAACCAACCAAAGTTCCTACAAAATGTAATAATAAGAAAGATATTAAAACATTATTAGAATCAAATGATTTATATTTTGAGGATCATTATACAAAAAACCAATTAGTAGAGGCGATGAAGACAAAATAATATTTAAAGGATTATTATGTGGATAACAGAGCCAAAGAAGCAGGACATACTATTTTGCGTTTAGCACCATACCATTGCATTTTCAATCCCATTGAATTGATATGGGCCCAACTGAAAAATACCATAAGACGAACAAATCAAACACCGAAATTTAGTGAAAGCAGTGTAACACACATATAAAATGCTATGGAACATATAACTACTGTAAATTGGAAATATGGTGTTAAACACGCAATAGCAAAAGAGGCCGAATATATGCGCATGTACAAAATAGTAGCACCTTCGATTATAAATTTGCAATACGGCCCAGACACAGGCACCGATTTGCAAGACGACTCAATCATAGATGATTTATGAAATGCGGTGACACATAAAAATTTTATTGTGTATTACAAATAAATTAGCTTTATAAATCTATATGTATCCACTACACATGTTGCCACACGATTTGTAATTTTTTCTTTGTATATAAACCCAATGTACAGATATTTTTTATTATATACTTGAAATTAACAGCGTTTTATTATTATATTATATAGCCCTAATTTATAGTCAATATGCCCCCTGGATTCATACGTTGCAAATAAGTAAACCGTACCCGTTCAATAAGGAGACCAGGTATAATAATTATCATCACAGAAGGTGGTGCAATAAAAGCATTAGAGCCGTTCAAAATTATATTATTATAATTTGAAATAAACTATATATATTTAGTAACAATTGCTCTTAATGGAAATTTGTTGTATTAACAGTAACTAACAGTAACGGCCTACTACAGGCAAGATATACATCATCTGTTTCCTTGATGTAACTCAAGTCATCCCCACAAATATTCCAAATCACTGCCCTTGATAGCTTAGTGGTTAGAGCGATGGTCCGGCAAGCCATGCACGTGGGTTCGAATCCTACTTAAGGGCGATTTTTTTTTCTATTAAAAATTCGAATAAATTAGCGTCATAATATGTAGAAAGAATATTTACAAATACTGTTAATGTTCAATATATTCGCTCCCTGTCTTGGCGCATTTACATCACCTGTCTGGTAGTTTCATAATGTTCTAAAAGTAGAAATCCTTGGACTGAGTATTTAACTAATTTTGCCCAAGATTCTGCTGTTTTAAAAATTCGTTCCTCCTAATTCTTCATTGAATGGCTCAAATTGGAAGTAGACTCAAGGACAAACTAAACCTATTGACTGAAAGTGTTTGACATAATTTAGTGAAAGTATGTTGCATCAATTTGCTGATATAGCACCTGGCAGAATAATGAAGGAATCAAACTTTTTACTAACTGGCTTCGTTAGCTTAGTCCGACTTCACCTCTTACGTAGCGAAACCAAGAAAGAAGAAGAAAATCAAATGCACGCAGGCTTGAACTTTTATGACACGAGGAAAGTGATTTCATTGCATAATTTCAGTTTTTTTTTCGGAAATATAATTTTACTAATTCATCGCAGCGGTATAAACTTTCATAATGATTCCAAAATTTCATTGAAACATTAATCTGAAATCGTTCTGCAGTAAGAAGACGCGAAACTTAACGACGCAGTTCTTTGATTACCATATTATTTATGAAACAAAACTTAAACATGTTTGTCTGTTAGTTTAACCTTAATAAATAATTATTAGATTGCTTTAAATATAGGATGCTACATTTTCGAAAAATAATGTTGTTTAATAAACTGAGCAAATGGAAACTGAATGTTTCTTTGAATATGTTTCTTTTTTATTTCACATTTATATGTCTTCCTTGTGGGGCAATTCACATTAGGCTGAGTTAATTTAAAGCATTTTTGTGTTCAATAGTATATCATGATTCGTTATTTCAAGATCTAAGAATGGCAATTTGTCGTAATCTAAACTTTCTTTGTGATTTTTCTGGGTTTATCAATAATGTGTACAGAAATCATAAATTTTATTTCACTTTTTCTTTAAAATATGGAAAATCTCTGGAAATAAAGATCATTATCATCATTATTTGATTGCGTCATTTACATGGAAGTCTGTTGACAGATTTTCTACCTGCCGACAAACTTAATACCATTAACCTGCTTCTGACAGGGGCTCATTTTCAAACTGTTTTCGAAGTTTAATCAAAATTTTAGCTAGTTTTATATTTTCCTTTACTAAAGCTCGATAATTATTACTTTTGTAACAGAAGAATGAACCTGTTGTTTTGATATATATTTATAACGAGTCCAAAAACTAAATATATATTCTAAACAGACATATTCGGGATATAATTTTTGTTTATTGTCGTTAACTTAATTTTCTTATAAGAAAGAAGTTTATCTAATTACACGAAATTGAATAACTCTTTTTATAAGCTAAACGTAAAAATCTCTCTTACTCTTTTCATACACTTTTATATATTTACTGAAAAAGCCATTATTTAATACAAAAGTATTTTTAATAATATAAAATATTATTAATAATACAAGTTCGTTATAAAAATTTTTGTGAACGTATCCGTCTCCAGAGACGCAGATACGTATTTTATCTTTCTACGAATTCGCCAGTACACTCCTGCTGGAGAAGGATACATTCACAAAAAAGAACAACTTCGTAACTCACAGAAATTATACAGTTGTTATGTAGACAAAGCTGGCTGTTTCGGTTGTTTGCTAATATGCAGCGCTGGATGTACTTCTGCGCTCGGTCTTAATAATTTCTGTGAGAAAGCGAAGTTGTTCTTTTTTGTGAATCTTTCTCCAGCAGGGGCGTACTGACGAATCTGTAGAAAGATGAAATAAGTATCTGCGTCTCTGAAGAAGGTTACGTTCACAAAAATATTAATAATGAACTTGTATTGTGTTCTTCACACCAGATTTTTAATAATATTAGGTATTCACCCGTAACTTGAAGTAGAAATTGGCTTGTTGCACTGCACTGGTTTTTTTAAGAAAATTAATACTGGTAGCCGTAACTTTGTGGTAATTCATTTTGAAAATAATAAAATAAAATAAAACAATAACTTTGTTTTCTTTACTAATATGTTTTCTATTAACCTTAAGCATTCCTTATGTGGTATTTTTGAAAACATGTTGGAAATATCAAATGATACCAGGATTTCTGTCTTTTGTATATTACAATCTTTTAATTTAGCTGTTAACTGTATTGCGTTTTTTATGGAAGAGCTATCTGTAAATTCGGTATATTGTCTAATTATTTTGTTTAATTTTTCGGCTAATTTTTTATTGGGGCAAGAAATAAACGAAACAACTGGTCCGATGGGTGCTTCCTCTTTGTGAATTTTTACTAAACCGTATAATTTAGGGGGGAAGGATTCATATGGAAAAGTTTGTACTTATCTGTGTTTGAGATTACTGCATTACAATTTTTGACACATTCTTTAATTTCTGCCTGATACTGTTTAGTGGGGTCCTTTTTCAATTCTATGATAGTATTGTCGTCTATAAATTTCTTAACTTTATTTTCATAATCACCTTTAGTTAATATTACAGACTAATTTCCTTTATCTGCTTTTGTTATAGTAATATATTAGATATTATTAAAAATACTTTTCTATTTTATAAAATTGGCGAGATTTTTGCCCACTTAAATATGTTTCAAATATTCTGTTAAGCTATTATTTTACTCACCTCAATAGTGAAATATTGCAGCCTACAGAGGGCTTATTACATTTTCCTTATGGTGTTACCTGTCTTTGCAAGTTAGTTATTATGTACAAGTTTAATTAATAGTTTGTTTGTAAAGTTCATCTTTGGGAATTATCCTTCAGTATATATTTCTATCTCAAATTTGAAAATTAATAACACATTTCATACCCTACGCATAGTAGATTTCTTGTAAACGTTCCTATGTTATCTATATACTTTTTATTTTGACCAGGAGTTAGTCTGATACAACTTCAATTTTTTATAGAACAACCTCAAATTATGAATCATATAATTGCATTGCGTTGTAGATTTTCAATGTTTATTATGGGTATGAAGGCATTCTAGAATGGTGGAATTACAGCAAATGTGCCTAATATTGTTTAAAATAACAACAAAAGAAATAGTTTAATATTCCTTAGAATTTTAAATAATTAGTGAGAAATTTTTGTTTAATATTTATTGATTATTGAATTTGTATTTTATTTTAATTTGAATGGTATACTATATTAAAAGGTGATTTTCTTGATTGGATTTGTACCAAAGTAGTTGGAAAAAGAAAAGAATTGTTTTGTGCTAACGACAAAGTTTGTTCCGATAAAGAAATCAATATTGTTATTGGTGAACAAAGTAAGTAACAGGGGATATTTTTATTTTTTTATCTATGAATGGCCTAAAGTTTATTCACTTACGGATGGCATATGTTTAGAATGCTCTATATCACATTAGGAAAATTTTGGTCAAAACAATTTTGTTCGGATCGGGAATCCATGGAAGATGATCCAAAATAACATAGGAAATACTAAAAAAAAATTGGTTTTGATATTAATAAATTGTAATATTAAAGTTTCGATTATTGCTAAGAAAAATTCAGATAACAGGTACAACAGTTTTAAAAGTGGATTGCCAGATTCCTCAGACCAGAACAAAAACTCGTCAGACGTGAAGTTTCCCAGAAAATTCACACTGCGAAGGAATTTTTGGAATTATTGGTGAAGTTTGTCAAGAGACCATTAGAAATCTGAAAGCAACCATCCGAGCGAAAAGACTTCAGAATTTTACTAAAAAAAAAACAATATACTGCTGCACGACAATTGCTGCGTACCTAAGGTTCAAAAAGTTCGATAAGTTATTGGGAGATTTGGTTCCAGGAGTTTAGACATACATACCCTACATATAATGTAGATTAGTTCAGCGATTATCATCTTTTCCCTAAGCTGAAACAACAATGACGATGGTGGAGAATAACGATTTGAAAGTTGATATTATGATTATTTTCAGGACCCCAAAGAATTTTAGATGTTAAAGGAGCACATATAGAAAAATAAATTAGATTATATGTATATAGAAAGAACGCGTTAAGTCCTAAACTATTTTTTTTTAAATAGCGTCGTAAAGTGTAAAAAGCATATTTACATTTATATTACTTCGCGAAAATGCAATAAAATTGTATAGTTGAAAGCTTTTATTTCATTAATTTAAATACAAAATATTATAAATTGATGATAATATAGACATTTATGGCAAATAAACACATAATTTTCGTTTCAATACTAAATGTATATATTTCTTGTATATATTTTTAACAGGGCAATAGTTAGTTGCGGTGTTGAAAGATAACATATCTGTCAAATAAGCCAGTTTTGTGTACATTTTTCCCTTTTTATTTTGATTGTTTAAAAACAGTTCCTTTTAGAACTACATTGTGTTTATTATCTCGTTGCGTCATTTGGATAGAATGCCGAAAGATTTCTGTAAACAGTCGAAGCAATTAATTGCTTCATTACTAACCTTTTCATACTTGCATTTTATAATCTTATAATTTGCATCTGCCGCCAACATATATAGGGCGTGTCGTCATGGATCTAGTAGGACGTACAATTGGATATAACGCGTTTTCTCTTTACGTTACATTACAGATAAATCTCCCCTGGTATCGTAAAATTTCTAGAAAAACAATTTTCACACTTTCAAAGAAGAATACCTTAAATATGTAATGATAAACAAAATAAATAACGGATCAGTAAATATACGTATAAATTTAAAACGAGGAAACTTGAAGGTCAAATTAAATAAAATTACATTGTGTGGGATTAGCAAAACATCTTCGCCAATTACTGCATGAAAGACTATTAAAATTGAAATTCTTTAGGTTGTCTTGTTGAGTTGGACACCAGTAAGTCGATGCACTTGAATAAAATGCTCTTTGGACCACCCCCAACAGATACCTTAATTTCCTTTATCACTGTTAACTGTTTCTGGAGTAGGCTCTTTCTTGGTGAAATATGATGAATATTTGAATAAATGAAATCATTTGACATTAGTTTTTTCACCACTTTATTCGATTTCTCTAACATGTCTTGGTAAGACGCCTTACCATTGTCAAAGAGACAAGATAACTGACGAGCACTTTGTCCCCTATCTTGTCGTCAGTCATCTTATCTCTTTGATAATGGTAAGGTGTCTTATTAGAGAAATCTAACAAAGTAGTGAAACAGCTAATGTCAAGTGATTTCATTTATTCGAATATCTCAATTTCTTTATTAGTCCTGTACCCTCGACTAAAGCCACCACCCATTCTTCTCAGGAGAAATTTGAGTATAACCCCACAGGATTCAATAGAATAATTTCTTTGTTAGTCCTGCATCTTCGACAAAAGCCACCATCCATCCTCCTCAGGAGAAATTCGAGTAACCCCACAGGATTCAATAGATTTTCACCGAAATGTTTCTGTCAGAGTCCTTCAAGTTCCTCACAAGTATGTATTACATGAAGGTTTATTTTTTTCCTATTTTGCAGGATCTCTTACACTAGGGCTGGCTAACCAAACCCATGCTGCATAGATTCTTCCTTAATCAGAAGAAGCAATAATAGTCTAAGAGTAAAAGTTATATATACTTTGAGGTCTTCTTTCTATTCTTCTTATGCTGTAATGTAATTTTCAGCGTAAACCTGAAATTCTCATTTAGTTAATTTTTCCAGATCTTTAAATAATTCTTTCTACTTTGTAGCATTAAAATTTGACAAGTTATTTTTTGTATTGACTGTCTATTCTGATAATTTGTAAAAATGGTAAGTTCATTAAGCTTAAGAAAATCTAATGAACATTACCTTGTCCTATTTTTGTTACTATCATTGACGAGTATTCATTAGAAATCTTCAGCGATTTGGGAAAATTAACGAAACGATCTCACAATAAAGAACGTTTCCCTTTTGAAAACAATATATGTATGTGTCTATACAAATACGTAGAGGAAATTGCATTAGATAAAGTTGAAAAGTGAGTATTTTCATTTTCAAGTGTCGTATTTGCGAAAACGTCTATGTTGATGTTTATATACGTATATCTACACCAAGCTAAAACGAGTTCGTATTAGAAAAAGGAGCTTTAGATTTTAAAATCTCTCTAGACCATTCAACTGTTTGTTTTGCTACTTTTTCCGCTGCACATTTCAATAGTGTAAAGCGAAAAGCTTTCTGCACGCAAATTTGAAAAATAAGCGGATTTAGATGCAGCGTCTACATGAATGTTCATTGGCTTTGAAAAGTCAGAGTTTCGAAATTTAAGAGTGAGCATTTATTTAAATCAAGCAAGCAGAGGCTAGAACTTCTGAGAACTGATATACGAGATTGCAAAAGCTTATTGGCATGTGTTATAAATTAGCTCTCGTATGGAATTTTAACCTTTCCTAGTGATTTAGGAAACGTTTGGTTAGAATATGTTTATTCTAAAGCGTGCTTTAGTTTTTGTTACTTTCTAAAGAAATAATTGGTATAAAGAAAATATAGACTAAACATATATTCAATTTATAATTAGAGTTGGCACTGCAAACTTTTGGTCATGTAAAAAACAACACTTAGGGCCGGTATTATAAACGATAAAATCTGCAGATTTTATTTAGTAAGCAAATAAATTTAATTTACTCTATAGATTGGGTATTATAAATAGGGAATAAGCAAGTAGATCTACCAATTAATTTACACCCTAGAAAATCGTGGTATTAAATTTTATTCGTTGGTTAAATGCGAACAGGTGTTAGCTCCACTGGTTCAAATAAACATAACCTTATTTTTAAAAGTTTATATTTTGTGTGTTTAATAACTTGAATTTTGATGATGCTAGATTTATTTGTATTTTATAAATATAAACAAAAAGAAATAGTAAAGAATTAGGATTTTTTTGTATTTTTTCATTTTATTCAGTGGCTCCATTATTATTTTATTTATTATTTATTTACAGTTATTCTACAATTAATTATTTTACTTGCATTTATTTTTTATAATACCAGATTTCACTTTATTCATTGAATATATTTATTCGCCAAGTTGGTATTCAGGTTATACCGGCCCTTACCCTTTTAAGCAGCGTTTTCAGAATGCAGATGCACAAAGGGAATAAGATCGGTTAAATATTTGCTGCATCAAGTACGTTTCAATATATTTTTAATGTAACCCTGTTTGCCGTGAGGACAACTGTTCTTATATGCAGAGAACCACCGTTCAACGTGTAAGGGATGTAGTATTAGCATAATTAAAATAATTTTTGTAAATTTGTTGATCCCTTATCACCGAAAAATTTTTTTAGTGGTAAAATCTCAATCTTTTGTTAAAACACTATCTACTTTAGCCATAATACTAATATTTCTTGCGTTGCTGAATATAGGCAGCTGTGTTTGCACAGGAATATTGTAATTTTAAGAGTAATTCTTATAAATAATTTGTATATATGATTTAACGTAGGCATCTTTGCAATTTCATTTAATTTTTCTTAATGGCAGTTGTTTCCGCAGGACGAAATTGTAATAATACAGATTTAATTTTTTGTAAATGTTGTAGATAATAAAACGCTAGTTTTAAGCTTGTAGCCTAGCATGTAGGATTCGGCGGTGATGGCAGGACATTGTTTGTGTAATTTGCGAATATGATTTGTGAATTTCAGAAACACTACTGTTGTATGCGTTATTAAACCGGTTGCCTCTAGAAAACGCCTCCAAATAATTTCTGCCGCAAAATGTAGAAAGCATGGGCTTTACACGTTAGAACAAGTTACCATAATATTAATAAAAAATTCTTGAAAAGTGAGAATAGAAGTCATGTCTATGTCCATGATATCGTGTGCTGACGAGTTCCAATAAGAACAAAATGTATTCACACGTTCCGGAATAGATGTATTTTTAATTATCCTAACAATTAGGAAGGTTAAGGTCGTGACGTGTTGGGTTCTGCATACTGGTACAGCTGACCGATTTTCATGTGGCCAGTTAGAAGTACCGCCCTCGAGACGCACACGAAATTCATAGGTAGGGGAACCTCTAGCATCCCTTACTATCCCTTACTACGTCCCAATGCACGACTCGCACAAAGAGTTTGCATTTCATTTTTCCGAATACTGTCTCTATCTAACACTGACCCTTACTTACGCACGTACAAATTCTCCCACCGGCCACATGAAAATCGGTCTGCTGTACAAACCTATTTTGTCAAATTGAAGTAGTTAATGCAACATATTAGGCACCGTTTGCATGTAGAAATGAGATTTAATAGTCATTAATTCTCATTTGAAGTAAGTTCAAAATTTAGAAAGTATAGAAGTGAGAAATCATGTCTGTCTCCAGGATATCATGTGCTGACGAGCTTTAATAACAGTAAAATGCATCCATACGTTCCGGGATAGATGTGCGTTTCACGAATTTTTAATTATCCTAACAACCAGGAAGGTTGACGGCGCGAAGTGTTGCATTCTACAAACTTAGTCTGTCAAATTGTAGTAATTAACACATTAGGCGACATTTGCACACATGTAGAAATGAGATTTAATAGTCATTAATTCTCACATGTAGTAAGTTCAAAATAGGATAAGATTATTTAAGATACAGGCCTATGAAAAGCATGTTTCTGGCACCATCAGCCACAATTATTAAGAGTTGATTTTTTTTAATTTCAAATTTCTTCATTATGTTTAGCACCTCCTTACAATTACTTTGGCGGTACATTTTACTGTTTTTTACTAGACGGTAAAATTGAAACTTCAGTTTCAGAGATTCCATTGTTCGTACTGTGATAATTTTTTTGACAATCTGTCGACTCATCGACACAGCCAGACTTTCTTATTTTTTAATTGTGATTTAATTCTGTTTTCTATTTTATTGCGCACTGACGTCATGTTATTTCGTAGATATGTCGGACAATGTAATTTACAGTTCGAGTACTTATTCCAGAAAGTAAAATAATTCATTATCTAATAAATTAAACGGTAGATTACACGTAATCAATATTAATCTTAAATCGAATATAAATATAAATTCAACCCAATGCCTTTTTTAAATTTTGTACTGTGCCCTATTCACGTGTTTCTCATATCCAAATCTATTCCGGAACTTAAAGAGTTTTGCCATAAACATAAACAAAGTATTTTACTTCCATCATATATTAAATCTGTAAATTAATCGATAAACTTTTGTATTTTATAATATATAAACATCGATGGTCATTTTATTGATATTCCTAATTGCGGCATTATTAAACTGTCGTGAATATGTTCAATCCGAAGATCGATAGGTGACTAACGATCCCGCTGGAACTATTTGTGAAAGCGGAGACCACGGCTGTGATTCTGAGGCTGAAGGCTAATGATTATGGTATCCTAATAACAGTCTAGAAGGCCATACAGATACTACAGGAACTATACTTGGAAAGCCGATATTACAAATGCAGGCAGACAGTATGGCACCTTAAATTATGTTTACAGCTGAGTTGAACATATCTATACCGACCGAGGAACAAGTAAACAGTCGCTCGAGCGATTGGGGTGCCGGTACCTGGTACATGGATGGATTACAATTCAATCGGGGCACAGGCGCATTAAAATTATTACCGACTTGAGAACCGGACATTGTCTTTTAAGGAAACATCTGTACAGGCTGGCTTGGTTAGCGAGCCCTGGTGTAGGAAAATGTGAAAAACAGAAGGAAACTAGCCTTGGATATTGGATCCTACGAGGTATATGTGGAATGTGGCCTAGAAGGAAGATATAATTAAGTCTGTGGATACATACGATAGTTTTCTAGGCTGAATTGTTTGCAGTCGTTGCTTGCGCCGAGAAAATTCGGGAAGTCAAACGAAAAAATCAGCATAATGGCTGATAGTCAGACGGCTATTAAAGTCATTATGAATCCATGTGCCAGGTCTAAACTGGTGCAACATTGTACATAGGCCCTCAATAGACTGACATGCGACAATACTTTGTCACTGACATGGGTGCTAGGGCATGAGGAGATCAAATGCAATGACGACAAATTGGCAATAGCAGATTCTAAGAGCAACTTCATAGAACCAGAATCTGTATGCGGAATCGCCAAGAACTTCGCTAGAAGGAAGATCTAGTTATGACTAGAAAGAGAACACAAAAAGAAATGGGAGGCTAACGGAAGGCCAACCCCATACTAAGACACTACTAGAGGAGCTGGACGCTAAGCTTTCCGCCTGATTCGTAATTATAAAAGAGAAATTAATTACCGGCTTGATAATCGACATTGATACTTGACATTGTCCTTTAAGGAAGCATCTGTACAGCATTGGCTCGGTTAGCGAGCTCTGGTGTAGAAAATGTGAAAAACAGGGAGAAACTAGCTTTGGACATTGGATCCTAAGAGGGTACTCAAATTTTCCCTGCGGTGGATAGTGGCTTTCATCGAGGACACAAGACTGACAGAGTGAAACTGAGAGATCTAGTGGGGGTGGGACAAAGAGTATTATGCTCAACTCCCTGGACATAATGAAGTCCAACTCAAAGAACTAGAAGAAGAAGAGAATTTACGACTAAAAATGTTGAATTTTTATGGTGTGCAAGCACTTCTTCTGGCTATTATGTTAAACTAAAGTAATTACTTAATATTTTTCACATTTATTTGCATTTTATTTGTTACTGTAATGGACTATAATTAAGAAAAGACATATTAAAATGCCAAAAAATATTTTTTTATGCGCCGATTTGATCCATCTTTGTAACTTCACACTGTAACATGCATCCAGAATTATGAATGTTATTTGCAACAATGAAACTAAAAATATGTCTTTATACATTGTTCATTGCATGAAAAAATACGCCTTCATAGCAATAACATACCGATCCGAACAATGAGAAAATATCCACTCGTACTTTTTACTACTTGGCGAACGTAAATAGATAATGATGCCGTTAACGGAAGTCATGAAACATGTGTTGCCACTACCAACCACTCGGGCACCGGTAACAACAGAATTGTCACCCTTTGGCGTATATATATATATATATATATATGTATATATATATATACATATATACATTGCACGGATATAAAAATAAACGAATCATCATAGTCATCATCTCAGTTCGTGTGTGAAGCATAAAACAGGCCGGAATTAACGGGTATCAGAGGCTCATTGTGTTCAGACATCAGCACTTGCTGGGACGCGTTATTCCGTACGCTTCCGCGTATCACTCGATTTTATCGTTTGTGCCAGCTCTTTTCCCACTAAATCATATGTTGGTTTTTATTACTTTCCTCGTCGCCTCTGTGAAATATACCCGAGGCTTGATTAAAGTGAATTTCGTCCCCTACTGCTTCATCCGTCGTTCGTTAGGTGTGCTCGTTAGGAAATAAGAGAAAAAAAATCAGTTTACGTATCTCTTGAGGAAGAGGATATTACATAGATGACATTTTCGAAATCGTATTTTAAGAGAAAATCTAATAGACGTGACGACGAATCAGTATGTGATCTTTAGAAGTACGCATGCACATGAATCTTTTAATGCATAAAAGATTCATGTGCATGCGATTTAAATATTTATAAAAATTGTGCACTTTACCTTCGAAAACAGTTGAAATTTTGGAAAACAAAAATATTTATTTTGGAATAAAAAACAAAGGATTGCGCAAAGGATACGCAATAATACAATTATTTCTAATTTGTATCTATTTCAACTTATAGATACGCACTATTAAATTCTAAAAATAATAATAACAGGTCCCGTACTACCCTTTGTAGAGCTTTGGGGTAGTAACATTGTAGGTTTGTTACAATTTGAGCCGTTCAGCATAACTGAGATGGTAACATGACTAGCACTACGCATTGACCGCCTATTTTTTACTCATTTTTGCCAGTCTGAGTCGAGCTAGGCCCGAAAAAATGCCATCGATATTATTGGCTTGATCAACCAAGCTTTGAACCCCGTCTATCAGATTCATAGTCCAGTGACCTACCACTAGACCAACACGGTTCTTAATTTTAAAGATTATTTATAAAATAAGAAATTTATTCATAAATGTAAATAGCAGATTTCACTAGAATAATGAAGATCTTAAAGTTTCCGTTGTCCTAACTAAGTAGCAACTTGGGCTACTGTCATGGCATTCATAAAACAATACCACCTAGTTGTTATAATAAAAAGTAATTAAGAGAATTTGTTTTGAAAGAATTGCATAGTTTCACGATATTAATTATTTTCGATATAAGCAACCTGTAACAACCTCACCCCATAACGATTGAGATATTTTTAACTAATCGCCTTCGACAATCGAATATACACAATATACACTGGTCTGTCGGGCCAACCATTAATTGAATAAAGTAATACAAAAATGTTAAAAACATTTACTGTATATATACACACATGGATATACACAACGCATATTTATTTTGCGTTGGTTCCTTCTACGTACAGACACGTGTTTCGAACTCAACCTAGTTCTCGTCAGTGTACGTGAAGAAGCTCACTAAATGCTTTGAGTCGCCGCTAAATATACACAATCTTGTACGTCAGATAGTAAAGCGTCTCAAGACATATAACAGCCAAGAGCTAAGCTACTAGAAGGAAATTGTACGTTTAACTGTATAATTTTCTACTAGTAGTTTGGATGGCTCCAATATACCATGTAAAAATGGCATATCGATGCTTGCATCAAGTATAAAATACAGTAATACAACTTATATTACTCTATATTACACTTGTTGTGCTTCTCGACGTACACTGACGAGAACTATTTCGAAACACGTCCGTACCTAGAAGAAACTAATGCAAAATAAGTATGCGTTGTGTATATCCATGCGTACATATGCAGTTATGCTTTCAACATTTTTGTATTACTGTATTTTACACTTGATGTTAGTTAAATATTCATACGCTATCTTTGACATTAATTTATATCTAATTTTAATTATGTACATGTTAAAATAAATAAAAAGTCTACTATTCGCCACTGCGTTCAATAGTTTGTTCTAGTTACATGAGATAACTGTCAGAGAATGCAGGTACTCTCCTTTTTTGTCACTACACGAGTTCAAATAGTTTCTGAGCTAAATGTTGTATTTCATTGATTACAAATGATATACCAAGATCGTAATGGACGTCCTCATTACACCTTATCCATGGCGAGGTTACTATGTTGCGTTAATATATTGTTGTTTCACATACTTCTTAATTAAAATACTACGTCATTTTTACCTACTGTTAAGATGGCAGTATCATATGCGAAGGTGGCAATTGTAATGTATTTTGACTGTTGGGTATCCGCTGTGTATAAAAGGTACAACATAAGGCCCAGCATAATAACCTGTGGTACTCCAGCTTTTATTTTTCTAAGATCAAATTATTCATCTTCTTATTTTATTCTAAAAACTTTGTCAGTAATATTTGACCGCAGTAATACTACAAATTGCTTTGAAACATATTCTTTATTTTGTGCGAGATCCCCTCGTGCTATACCTTACTAAAGGCCCGAGCAACATTCATAGAAGTGGTTGAGCAAACTTGCTTCTCGTAATCTTATGAACTTGGTTTATCGTCGAGTAATTGTTTCTAAAGCCAGATTGATGATCGGAATTATTTTTTTCTTTTTCGATTGTTGGTTTGTGGGTTTACCTAGCATGATTGAGATATGAGGTAAGAATTCTGAATTAATAAATATGGAATTATCGGAGTCGGTTTGTACACCAGAGAAAGCTGTTCTAGCAACAGAAAACATTATGCAACTTGTTGTTGTGCAATATACAGCACGTAGACACATACGAGGTGTTACCCCGAAATTCCCGGAATTTGAATATGGTGCGCGAAGGGATGGTAATACAGCTTTATAGCGCTAGATAGTATGAGCTACGTTTATGCGAGGGTAGCACTGATTATTTCTGCAAATAATATTTCTATTGAATCAAAGGAATCGAACATGCTATGAAACAAATGTTGATTGTATTCTATTTCGACAGTTCAAATTTACTTTTGATAACTGCAACTCTAATTGGTCTGCAGTAAAAATGCATTTAACGAGAGAAAATTTTAAAGTCATGATTTACTATGATTTTAAAGGTCTTTAATTTCAAAACAAAGTGTTTAAAGACTTGGTGCTGCATTTGGTGATCAAGCTCCTTCTCAGAGGAGTGTTTATTTTTAGTGACGATTTTCGCGAACGAAGGCCAATCTCAGCCGTTACTGAAACAAATGTAGACGCCGTACGAAGAATGATTCAAGAAGACAATCAAGTCAGGTATAGAATTATTAGGATCACCTTGGGTATTGCCATGATTGCAATAAACAAGATTTCTCATAATAATTTGGGCGTGAGGAAAGTCTGTTGTCGCTGGATACCTCATAATTTAACACAGGAACAAAAACAATACCGAGTGGAATGCTGTAAAAAACGCTTAAAAAATATGATGAGCAGTTTACATCATTACTGGTGACGAAAGCTGGATATATGCATTTGAACCGGAATCAAAACGGCAGTCGGCTCAATGGGTGTTTCCAACAGAACTTAATCCAGTCAAAGTGAAAAAATCTCGAAGTGTTGGAAAGAAAATGGTAGCCAGTTTCTTCACAAAAATCAGGACCTATAACAACAGTTGTGCTTGAAAATAAACGTACGGTTATCGCAGAATGCTACACGATAGTATGTCTGCCAGATGTTCAAAAGGTTCGTTTGCGACACCCTACATCGAAGATTGTCCTTCATCATGACAATGCTTTGAGTCACACTGCGCGACAAACAAACGAATTTTTGAAAGCTTCCGGATTAAAATTACTAGATCATCCGGCATATAGTCCGAACCTGGTACCTTCAGATTTCTTTCTATTTCCAAGACTAAAGGATAAAATGTGTGGTGTACGATTTTCAAGCCCAGAAGATGCAGTAGAGACCTTCAAAAACCTTATATCTGAAGTGACTCAAGAAGAGTGGAATTTATGCTATGATAACTGGTTTTGTCGAATATCTAAATGCATTGAGTTTAAGGCCCAAAATTTTGAAAAGCAATAATAAAAATAATCTTTGACTACAGCATTTTGTTTTATTAGTTTGCAGAAATAATCGGTGCTACCCTCGTACTATGTCAGTCTGTCAAACGGTTTTTGATAGGTGTTCATATTTCATATTTTGATATTCTGCGACACTACAATCTCTGATGTGAAAGAGCAAAGAATGTGCATGGAATTCTACTTTACACTTGGTAAAATGGCAGTGGAAACTTTGAAACTGCTCAAACAAGCGTTTCATGGGGATGCTTTAGGTCAGACACAACTTATGAGTGGTGCAATTAAAAATGGACGTATTTCGGTTGATGACGATGAGTGTTGCGATCGTTCATCAACGGAAAACTCGCCACCAAATGTTGCAAAAGTGTGATGCTATTCTGCAAGACCGAAGAAGAACAACCCATGACATTTGTAACATTGTCGGCGTTTGTTAGCGTATCCTTTCCGGCGAACTCAACATGCGAGGTATTGCCGCGAAGTTTGTGCCATGGTTACTCAGCATTGAACAACAACGGCATCCTGTATGCACAGAGCTGACAAAAACTGCCGAAAGGGATGCGAGCTTTAGTACCACAATCATTACCGGCGACAAATCTTGGGTATACGAGTACGGATATAATCCCGAAATAAAGCAGCAGTCATCGCAGAGGAAGACGCCATCGTCACCACGACCGAAGAAAGCACGGCAAGTTTGAAGCAACGTCAAGGTGATTTGCTTCTTTGGCGCTGATGGCATCGCACACAAAGAATTTCTCCCACCAGATGAAACAGTTATTGGACGATTTTATTGTGATGTTCTTCGGCGACTAAGAGAAAACATTCGACGCAAGTGGCATGTCAAGTGGCGCAACAATTCGTGGATCCTACACCACAACAATGCACCAACCCAAACGTCACTGGTTATGCGTCAGTTTCTAGTATCAATGAAGGCGGCAGTAGTATCTCACCCCTCCTGCTGCCCAGATTTTGCTCCTTGTGACTTCTTCCTGTTTTCGAAGTTGAAACTGAAGCTCAAGAGGCACGGTTTTGAAACGATTGAGGACATCCAGACAGAATAGCAGGCAGTGTTGAACATGTTAACACGCGAAGATTTCCAGTACTGCTTCCAGTCCTAGGCAAGTCGTGCGGAAGCAATACTTTGAATGAGGTGGTTGTGAATAAGTTGTAAGAACAATTTATTGTTGTTTTTTTCACATTTCTTTTCCAACTTTTAATAATAGTAATTTTAAGTATATTTCAGACAACGAATGTTGTTTTGTTAAATTTCTTGTTTATTAATTATGTCGTTTAATGTCTAATTTACATAATTTAATTGTCATTTAATCAATAGAAAGTATGCTATTATTGTAATTTTACAATATTCGCCATACACTAAGAAATCTCTGTCCTCATCATATTCGCTTTAGGCGATAATAGACAAGATATCCCCCACGCAACCACAAAAATGTAGCTTAATAGGGAAAACGATATTCTCAATGCGGAAATTTGATCCCCTCTAACTCGTAGGGTAATATTACAACTCAGACTTTGCCATACGTAACAGTATTTGAAATTTACATATGTACGTAGATTAACGTGTGAGTTTTATGGCTTTAATATCCGTTTAACGCCGTTTTCCGAAATTATCTTCGAATTAGTCAACGCACGAAATTAGCCGTCGGCGCGTAATTAAGATTTAACTTGTTGATCCTGTTACACTATCAATACGAGGAGAACATATACGCAGGCAAACAATAGGAAGGGTCCTTTTAATTGTCAGTTTCTACTATTATTTTTTTTCTTTAAGGTGATGAGCGATGCCCTTTTGAAATGACATAGTAACGTCGGTCCAGGTCGTGTGAAGGAATAAACCTTAGGGCTATTTGCGACTCCTGACATCTTTCACCTCGTATCAAAGGAAATCTCTAAGACATTCCCTACTGAATTATGTCCGGATGGGATCCTTTGAAATTGGAACGTATGTACATAGTTGGAAAAAGTGTAATTAATTTAAAGAAGATATCCCTTTTATTTCTTCGCACTAACAGGAATTAGAACGAAATGAAATGTACGGAGATGCATTTAATTTTAAATAAAGAGCCGTCCTAAAGTAGAGAATGGAAAAGATATTTTTATATTCCCTTTCTTTCTACTTGATGAATTCGGAATACTATTGTTCAAAATTTTTCAAAAGAAAATGTAGGTCTTCTTACATAATTTCACACTAATATAAAAGCACATATACGAGGGTTGTCTGTTATATTTTGCATATAGCGCTGGAATAAAACAGTAGATAGCTTTTAAAGACTTTATTATTTTCCGAAGTATTCTCCACGAAGATTAATACACTTTTGCATGCGCTCGAACCAACTGTGGAAGCAGTTATTCACTCGTTTGATGGTACAGTAAAAGTAACGTTTTTGAAGGCACTAACTGCTCCTTCTAACGACTGGAACCTTTGACTCGCAGACCGTTCTTGATTTTCGGAAAGGTAAAAAAATCTTTGGGACTTAGGTCGGAACTGTACGGAGGAGGGTCGACGTTTTCTTCCGTTAAAAATTGTCTCGCGAGCTGTGTGAGAACTTGCATTGTCTTGGTGGAGGATGATCCGTCGTTGTGGGTTGGCTTCTCAGAGCTTAGCGATAACTTGCAGCAAACAAATGGTTGTATACCAATCGGCAGTAACAGTTCTTTGATCTCGTAAAGAAATTATTGCTACATGAACTGCTATCGAGACAAATATCACGACCATATTTTTTTGATACACTTCGAGAACGTATGCGGTATGACTTTTGTCGGCTTTTCTTCACATTGGAACACCCAAACAGACGACTGGTGTTTCTTTTTTAACTTGTATGAGTAAATCCAAGATTCATCACCACTCACGATGTTGTACAAGCTTTTAAAGTTTGTATCGGTATAGAGTTTTTTTTTGACATCAATTCACCCTAGCTGTTTTCTGTTCTTCGGTCAGCAGATGCGGTATCTAACGGGAAACTAATTTTTTCCACACAATTCTTCATGCAAAATTTTTTGAACTGAGGTCTTTGAAATCCCCAATGATGTCTCAATTTCGCGATATGTCACATGTCGATATTCGTTGATGAGCTTGCGCACAGTATCGACGTTTTTCTGAGTGACCGCCGTTTTTTGTGCACCTGCTTTTGGATCGTCGCTAAGACTAATCCGTACACAGCTACCTACGCGAGAAGCAAGTGCAGCGATGGCGTTTGAAGATGATCTAAAACTGACAAAACCGTAGTCGTATCGGACAATGTCTAGGAGCTTCTATTTCTGCTCTTAGTCAGTGGAAACGCGTGTGGGTGGCTATAATAACAGATAGAAGGTAGCGCCACTCAGTTTTTCCTACAGAAGCTCAGTTTGAAATCTGAGAAAAGGGATTGCGCGTTCTTCGGCGCATGCGCATACAGACTACTCAAAACACACGCTATATACTTACTAAGTATTGGTACTATAATGCAGCACAGGATACCTGAAAAGAAATCTCTAAAAGGGAAAAACCAAGGGCAAAAAAAATACCTAGAATCAATTATGTCGTATATTCACGACAAAAAAAATAAATATGTATATTTATGAAAATGTAATATATTAAAGTCTTGACTAACATAAGAATATTGAATTATTTACTTGTTCTCGTATATATATAGTAGACTCAATTAGTTGGCGATTTAAGGTCTGGTTTTATTTAAAAATGTATATATTTAAAACAATCTTACATGTTTCGGCATATGATGCCTTTCTCAAAGAATTTAAAATATAAATGACAGTATATTAATGTCATACTTATACATTTGTAGTTGTCATGGATAAAATTGATCAATTTTATTGTCCGTTGTACGTCATTTTTATTATTTTTTTGAACTCTACATTTTTATCTCCGGAAGAAGCAACAAAGTTGTTGCGAAATATAGAGAAAATTAATAAATGAGTTTTTAATTGACAGACTGCTTGCCCGCTTTTAATTTATTTTATCAAATATAGTACGGTCGAAAATTTCTTTTAAATTGTATATATATATATATTTATATATATATATATATATTCATACTGTATATAAAAAGGAAAAAAAATAATTTAAATTACAATAGTTTTGCTTTCAAATAACCGCAGCTTTTCCTAGGGTACCACGGAATTAACCTCACAATTTATTAAAAACAGAATATAAGCGGTAATATATATTTTACAAGATACCAAAAATAATTTTATTTTAAATTCAAAAGTTATTATATCCAAAATGCATCGACATATATCGTACAATATGCAGCTGGACATGAAAAAAACATTTAGTTTCACAGGCGGCAATAAAAAGTTGTCCGCAAAAGAAATGTGTTACAGAAAAATATCCATGTACGAATATGACACAAAATTTAGAATTCAATATCAATTAAGGAAAAGGTTAATTTTATGTTTAAATGCTAATGAAATATATGAATCTACAAAAATGATTTTTAAGTTGAAATATAGAAAGATAGTTCAAAGTTCAAATGAGTCGAGCTCTAAAATGTTACGTTCAATTAATTACGGCATGATATAGAAAACAAAAACGAAATATCAATTGGTCTATACAAATTAATAATCATCATATGAATTACTCTTGGTTTCCTAAATGTCTTGTCCTTTGGAGATGATAGTTATCATCGCCCCCTTGAGAGGAAAACTACGATATGTTTTTTATTCTTTACGGCTTGGTGGTAACCAGTTAATTTAACCCCGTGATAGTCCCAGATGTTATAGGATGCAGTCTTCAACAGAGAGCTTACTTTTCCGAAGATCAGATTGGAACGCCGTTCTACATACAGTTTGGTTTAATTTATTTTCCCGAGACTTCCTATTCCTAATAATTTTAATCACTTGTTCGACTTGATCTGCGATATGCGATATAACGATATGTCGAAAAGCCGTCACTATAGCTTTCTTTACTGAAGATTTGCACTTTACAAGACTTAACTTAATACCATGAAGGTCGGAGCTCGAATCCCGCAATCACCCGCTGGCATAGAAAACGATAGGAGGGTGATACAGTTACCAAATATTAAACACAGATAGCGGTATACGTACCATTTGAACGTGTTTAAATTATTCGCAAAAAAATTAAGATACCGGGACTTGACAATAAATAAGGGAAAACTAAAAATGGAAATTAAAGTGTAACAACACGTTTGAATTCTCCATACCAAAGAGAAATTGTAGACTGATATGCTCTTCATTATCGAAAACAGAAATCATATCGGCGAGGCATTCTTGGTGAGATAATTGTCTTCGAAAATTTTCATGGTTTAATTCCATTTTTCGACTAACTTGTCAACTTTGACATTTCGTTGTAGCTATAACACTACACGCATCGTACTGAAACTTGATTTAGGGTAACTAATGATGAAAATTAATTTTTAGTACTGACGCTTTATTAGTGGCGTCCTCTATGTTCCAGTATGCAAAACATAAGACATCCCTCGTATAACGTTCCAGCGAATATTTACTTCATATATGTCAATCACTATCAGCTATCAGCAGCCTAAGAATTGTTCTTGTTATATTTAACTTAATTTTTTTGGATTAATAGTTATTTTCAGAGCTCAGTATATCAACTTTGTGTATGTAATGCGAGTATAACATTAAAAATACTTATGACTATGGCCAGTGGCTAAATTAATAGTATTTTGGAAACGTTTTTGTGGAGATGGCATTTACATCGGAACATTCCGCATATATTGTAATTGCTCATTTTAGGAGTGGAAATTGCAATTCAAATGGAACATAGACTTGCTCCTTACAATCTTGTAATGGGCAATTCACTGAGACTTTTCCCGAAGTGGTTTTTAGTTATCAAAATTTTGCTCCTTATAAACAAAGACTCCTACACCGTTTTGCAAATAAAAGCTACATCTGTAAAAGGAAGTCCACGGGCAGGCAGTTGCTTTCCTGCTTTAATAGCAGAAGTTGTTGATATGAAAACTTGAATAGAACGAAGCTCATATAAGCTCACGACAATGGCCATAATAATCAATCATGTTAATTAATATCTAGACATAGTCTTTTTTTATAAAAGTATCTTATAGTTCTTGTCCAAAATCACTCAAGAAAATTCTTCACATGCATCCGTACAAAGTTACCATTTCACATGAATTACTTTCACATGATCCTGAACTCAGAAAACAATATTGTCAATGGTTTCAGGAACATTTAAATAATACTCACCTATTGGATTTAACATTATTCTCAGGTGACGCATAGGTCCAGTTAACTGGTTATGTAAATAGTTAAAATTACCGAACTTCTTCATCAGAGAATACACACAATTTTGTAAAACACAAATTCTTACACGCAATTAAGATTGGAGTTTGACTAGTCGTATCAATAGGTATATATATATATAATTCGACCCATATTTATTCATGATACAATTAATGCAGAAAGGCATAGCGGTGACAAACTACAACAATTTATTGACCAAATACACGTTAAATTGCAAGAGGGCTACTTCCAACAGGATGGAGCGACTTTCCATACAGTTTCGTAGACAATACAATATTTGGAGCGATTTTATGGCGATCGCCTCATTAGCAGAGGACGATGGCTAGCACGATCACCAGATTTAACACCTTTAGATTTTTATTTATTTGGGACTTTGAAGAATTAAAATATAAAAAAATCCTATGCATAATGTTGATGAACTGCAAACAGCTATTGAACAAGGAATGATCGACTGTGTCGAAAGCTCGTGTCATGTCAAAGCATGTTATCTACCGATCCTGGTGGTTATCTATAGCCTCCAACAATCTCCGTTATTCCTTTATTCGTTCTTCTAGTTTTCTTGAAGCCGTGTTGGGCTTCGCATAAAAGATTGTTTTTTTCAAAATATTCCAAGTCTAGTAGCTATCACATGTTCAAATATTTTTGATATTGCAGGCAGAATGGATATGTTTAGGATGTAATGGATAGTTTTTTGGACAATTTACGTCACCCTTTTTGTGACTGGAAATTACCCTAGAAATGTTTAATTCTGCAAGAAATTCATCTTCTAACAAATATTTATTAATCATGACTGTTAGTGGCAGCATTATGCTGTCCGAGATAGATAAATAGGAGTCGATATTTGTGTCTCTTCTCAAAAATAAGAAAGTATGGTTTAGCCCTAACAAAAGCGTAAGATTCCGGACGCAATTCAAGAAAGACACCCGAAAAGATATCAAGTCATTTTGCATCACGAAAATGCTTGTTCTCAAACTGTTAAGATTATAAAGAGGGTTATTCAAGAACTCGATTGAGAGGTCAATCCAGAGCTGCCTTGTTCTCCTGATTCCGTCTCTTTCGCTCCCAATTAAACAAAATTGACTTTACTACGTCTTCACTCCAAACCAACGGATTTCTTCAGGCGCGGCATTGAAAAATTTTCACATCTTTTGAAGGTAATCAAAAATAATTGAGAAGAATACATTCTTGATTTAGTTTGTTAAGAAATTAATAAATTTTGAGTTCAATAAAAACGCTACGAACTAGTGTATCATACAAAGGTATTTTTAATAATATAAAATATTATTAAAAATCTGGTGTGAAGAACACAAATACAGGTTCACTTATAATATTTTTGTGAACGTGTCCGAACATATCCCTCCCCAGAGACGTAGATACGTTTTTCGCCTTTCTACAGGCTCATCGGTACGCCCCTGCTGGAGAAAGGATATTCTCAGACACATTCACAAAGAAGAACCACATCGCCACATCACAGAAATTATCCAGACCGGGCGTAGAAGTAAATTCAGCGCTGCCTGTTGACAGACAGCCGAAGTACCTCGCCCCGTCCACATAACCAATGTGAAGTAACGACGCCCTTCCAAGGGTGGCACAGCCAATCTTTCTAGAAACTGCATTTTGTTTGTGTCTCACTCATACTACGGACTAACCGATTTTTAATAATATTTTAAATTATTAAAAATACCTTTGTATTATACAAAACTGGTGGGGTTTACCTACTCATGTATATTTCAATTATTCTGATACTAGTGTATCAACCTGATAATTTCTACCTTAGTTAATTCTTTTACAAATACAATTAAATAGTGGATATATGTTATGAAAACAAATCAGAAAATAATGATTCAATTACGAACTTTATTAAGCAGTTATTTCCCGATTTTATTGATTCCTTCATTCCTAATAATAAACGCTGGCCAGACGTACAAACAGAGAAATAATATCTATGTTGAACAAACAGTATCATATAACACGAGAGGTTATTCCCTAATAAAGAAAACTCCGGCGAAAGTTCTGATATGTTCGCCTCAAACTTGTGTAATAAAATGCAGCCACAGCGTAACTTCTTAAAAAAGCATACTTTCATAGTTCTCGCCAACACACAAAAGATTCCCCCCGGTCGGCTCCGTAGTGCTTATTCTCCCTCGAAAAACAAGAAATTCTAAAATTAAATTTTCACTGCAGAGATTAGCTGCAATTCGGTGAGAATTACGCTTTAAACTTCTTGAGTTTCTTTATTATAGATATTATAGATGTTTTTTTTCTTATGATATAATACAAAATTAACCGTATTTTGCGATTAATGCTTTAAAATAGTGTTCGAATTTATTTTGAGATTTTTAGTTTAGAACAATAATTGTATTACGATCTATTCCATTATTATTTTTTTATAGAAAACAATAGAAATTTATAATCTTATAAAGGGAGATCCGTCCAGAATTTTGTAATTACGAGAATTTTAACACCATTTTATTTCTGTATTTACTGAATGATGTGATTTTGTTAATGGAAGTAAAGTTATTAATTGTAAAATATTTATGTGGTTATATTCTACACCAAATAACAGGTTTACTAACACGAAATGTATGTAGATTATGCTTAAAATAACATTAATTTAATGTAGGTGTGGAAGTTAATGCTTCCATTTATGTTGCTATATAAACATGCAATTACTGTAATCAACTAAAGTAAAATCCCGATTATGTCTCGCCGTAATGTACATACCGAAGAAGGATTATATTTGTCAATGCGATTGATGACTATAGATTGGACTTTAGGTCAAAATTTAGGTCTACAGCGAAGAAAATGAGCGAGGGACATAAGCGCAAGCACATAGATTCATTTTTGGGAACATATTTTATTATTATAAATTTTTTTTTTTTGTACAATATACGTGTTTCACATCAGTCACAAAAACAATGTGTATCTAAGCGTCAGTATTTATTTTTTTTTGGCTGCAATACGCTCTATTAATGCTTACGTCACAGCGCCATCTTTGTTGCGGTAGGCAAAGGTCGTGAATCCAAGCTAATATTTTCTCCATAAGAATTAGCTGTTGAACTTTTTATTTTTTGCTAACATAAAAAGCGTTAGTTTTTAGAGGTGGTAAGTATTTAATCACCAAAAAGAGCGTATTTCCAAACACTTGGCTATACAGGCTGATTCAAATTAAGTGCACACCATTGCTATTTCTGTTATTATTGATCTAGAAAGTAAGTTAAATTAGCAAAGTATTAGTGTTTTTAACATTGATTACTAGAGCTGAGGATGTTTGCGGTACGGCAGGACCGTATGTAGTGCATCCCCACATTTAACTATTTATCTAAATATTCTCTGAAATGATTTGCCGGATCTCATAAATTAATAGAGATATTTTAGTATGCACTGGATATTGTTATTATACAAAATCATAATAGCCATTTGTATTTATGGATCATAAATTATAATACGCATGTATTTGTATTTGGTTGTGAATTCAATTTAAACTTAAAACGAATCGTAATATTTTAAAGACAAGCCGTCCTTACAATACATGCATTCGAGACAAAGTGTGCAACTCTACGAATAACTTCCATAATTGATCGAAAATGGACATTTTGGAGCTGAAGTAAAGCCCCTATTCTTAGAAAGTTTTATTACTGTCGTTAAGAACTATTATTATAAACAACAAAGGCCTTTTATTAGTGTTGAAGTTTTAGTTTCATTGAATTTCCATGTTGTAAGTAGTCAATTGTAAAGTGTTCATTCACAATATTCTAAAACAAGGTGTAAATTTAACTAAAATCCAGAAAAACACATTCTGATAATATATTACTAGATTAGAAGCTGTGTTTATTACTATTTATTATATTATTTTTATAACCAAATGCAATAAAAGCTACGAAAACAAAAGAAACCTCGATTTATTAAAATCTTGTCACACAGCCTTTCAAAGCCTGGCAGCACATATTTTGCATATATTTTATATATAACTACCTACTTGAACTAGGTGAATGAAGTTAGAAGTTATAACTTATAACTTCTAACTTCATTCACCTAGTTCAGGCTGTGTGACAAGATTTTAATAAATCGAGGTTTCTTTTGTTTTCGTAGCTTTTATTGCATTTGGTTATAAAAATAATATAATAAATAGTAATAAACACAGCTTCTAATCTAGTAATATATTATCAGAATGTTTTTCTGGATTTTAGTTAAATTTACACCTTGTTTTAGAATATTGTGAATGAACACTTTACAATTGACTACTTACAACATGGAAATTCAATGAAACTAAAACTTCAACACTAATAAAAGGCCTTTGTTGTTTATAATAATAGTTCTTAACGACAGTAATAAAATTTTCTAAGAATAGGGGCTTTACTTCAGCTCCAAAATGTCCATTTTCGCTTGTCGTTAAAATATTACGATTCGTTTTAAGTTTAAATTGAATTCACAACCAAATACAAATACATGCGTATTATTATTTATGATCCATAAATACAAATGGCTATTATGATTTTGTATAATAACAATATCCAGTGCATACTAAAATATCACTCTATTAATTTATGAGATCCGGCAAATCATTTCAGAGAATATATAGATAAATAGTTAAATGTGCGGATGCACTACATACGGTCCTGCCGTACCGCAAACATCCTCAGCTCTATTGATTACTGTAAAGACGGGAGACTATGTGCCAGACAGACAAGAATCATTTCACCATGTGTACTAAATATTATTTTGGATACTATACTATAAATATGTTTTGAAGGTGCATCTGTTATTGCCAATAATACCACTGTTTATTTAGAATAAATGTTTTGTTCATTGTTAGAAAAACGAAATAATGTTTTTTTTTTATTTTGATTTAGAACTGTAAAATATATGTTCAAATTCTGTTATCTCTTTGATAAATGCATGTATGGAAATATTTACGAAACTACTAAATATATGTTTTTCTGCTCCGTTATGTAAACAAAGCGAGAGGAATGAAAAAACTAATGGTGAAATGATTCTTGTCACCATGCACCGGGCACATAGTCTGCCGTCTTTATGATTAGCATGCAGTTCATGAGAAAAAATTGAATAACGCATTTTCGAGAAATTTTGAAATAATTTTTTTAAATGGTATATTTTTAAAATTCTGAATGATAATGTTCTTTGTAATATAAAAGTTCCAATACACTATTGTCCTAAAACGAATAATAAAGTATTTATGCCTGGTATGCCTCCGATTTTTTATTTCTGCCAAGATATTCTTTTGATTTGATTTGCCAAAGACATGGATGCGATTTATATAATTCAATAAACTCTCTTAAAAAGTCTCGTGACATCATTCTAACATAAGACATACTAACAATATCTTAGTACTCCTTAAAACATGCGATAATAATGTATATACTAAAAAAGTTCACCTCCGACGCTACTGTAAACTCTCGCACATTCACCTGTTCTTTTGCCTCTACACGTTGAGACTTGCATGCATATAAGTGCATGTGCGTTGATAATTTCTAGCAGAGACAGATTTTTTAACGCGCTGCTTTTATTGAATGCGCATTCAAAAACGTCACATTATTTCACATACACACTAACGTTAATGAATGCACGCTTATGCATGCATATACATGTTTTAGAACATGTACGTCCGTGTGTAGCGGCCTTATGGAATACTAGTTTGGAGTGGTTCAATAGAAGTAATAAGAATTCTTAGACTTCAAAAGAGAGCGATTAGATTAATGAACAAAATCAATGTAAAAGTAAGTTGTAAAAACTTATTCAAGGAAACGAACATTATAACATTGCCATGTTAACATGTTTATAAATGATTAATTTATGTCAAGCTAAGTTTTAATATTTTCACAAAATTAAATGAGATCCACCTTTATCATACACGTAATAGTCATTATATTGGAAATTCCCAAACATAGGTTAGCATTTACTGAAAAAAATCCTAAATACCAGGCAATCAGTTTGTACAATAGATTACCACTTAAGTATAGACAACTACCACTAGATAGTCGTATGTTTGAATGCAGTATTAGAGACCTATTAATCTCGAAAGTCTATTATTGAGTCCATGATTGTGGTGCATAATATTAGTTGCAATGTATTTAAGTTAGTATGAAGCTGTGTTATTGCGTAAGTTTTTAATGTTTTGTTCCTTCCATATTTTCTTTTGTACTCTTCTTAGATATCAGTGTTTATTTTGTATATGGATATTGACGCTCTTACATAGTGCTATGGATTTTTAATTAAAAATAATTTAATTTAAAAATGTACATATTTTGTGAGATAAATTGTATATTGAAAATGTATTTAAATTTTGCGAAGAGAAAAACTTGTTATTCGAGATCGGCCTCATGTGAAAGTCGAGGTCAATTCGAGGAGATGAAATTTATAGTTTGAACAAGAAGGTTGCGTCGTGAAATATATTTAAATATATTTTAATTCATTCGGGTTGATTGATTGAAAGTGATTTTGTTATATTGTTATTAAAGTCCCGATATTTATAGAGAGAATTTCTCGTTGTATTATTGATGTTTAAATTGATTATGCACCTTCTTTGTTCGTAAGAGTCTCCACATATTTTTTTCTTGTAAGTAGAATTAAAATTATATGACGTCGTCATAGTATATAAAATTACTATAAGTATATTGCTATTGTATTCAAGCTTGTAGTTAAGAGAATTAATTATTAGAAATCCAGATAACACAGTTTATTATTAACATTTCTTTGTAAAAAAAAAATTATAATTGAAAAGTTAGTTCGAGAGGATTCAGGGTTTTTTGTGCGTGTCTTTTGCACATGCGTTCGTGTATCAGTATCTGATTATACAGTCTGGTTCTCTGAGGAGAAATTAATATTAAACTTGATTATTTTTAGATAAGTTTTGATCGGAGTCATTTAGAGGATGTTTTCCATTCATTTAGCTGTCAATTTTCAATGAATGTTTTTACCTCAAGTATTTTTGTATGATACACGATCTTTATACTTTGTAAAGAGATATATTTTTTATTTTTTTTTATTTTTGTATTAAATAGTTATTTTAAATTTTTATCTTGCGTTTGTTTCTTTTGACACTCCATTATTGCTAATTAATTAATCAAATAAGTATATAAATTTTTGTGAACATTTCACTGGCGCTCAACTCACTTTATAGACACGCTTTTCCTAAGTGGAACCCGAGAAGTTAGAAGTCTCATATTTGAAAATTCACCGGCTGAGAAACCTAGTTGGGAAAACTAGTTGTGGATGGTGGCGTGCTAAATTTTCAAACCACTATTCATAGCAATATGTAAGAAGAACTTTGATATCACTATTAAGATTTTATTTTATTTTAAATTGTTGAGTTATTTTATGCTTTTGTAGTCAAAGGGATGATAATAAATTATTATTATTATAAAACAAATAACAAATAACACTGTACGTAATTCTATTTGTAAGAATGAACGGTATGCGTACTGATGTTCCCTCCTTAGCTATTCATCACCAGTCTACAAAAACAAGCAAACATTTTTATCTCTTCATTCATTTTTAATAACATAAATACCAATTCACAAAAGTATCTCTTGCATGCTACATAGCTAGAATGATGTTTCGTATTTTAATATTTTTTATTGTTCTCGACAACTCTGGAATATGAAATAAGGCAGTCGTTCTGCCGCTTCACGTATAAAGAATCTATAAAACCTGCACATATTATGTATGTATGTACGGTTTAAAAAATACTTCCAATTTAGTCTCGTTTCAGTAACAAGAAGCCCTAAATCGTGTAATACGGTGTTGTTGTTCCGAGAAACGCAGGAGGTACAATAAAATTCAGGGCAAGAAAAACGGTCGACGGTCGACGCAACAAAGAACAATCAGCAAGGCTCTTGCGACACGTCAAAAAAAAACACGAAAAGTCAGCGCATATTTCACGAACAGCAAACTGTTGCAATAAATAAATAGGGGGAAAGGTCGCGCCTTTAATAAACACTAACACTAACAAAGTCCGCTTCTATGTAGAATTAACATTACGTTACATTACACTCAGAATCTATGTCGATCCAGTGTAAAGTTGTAACAGTTTAACCGATATTATTCGATTATGTTCTCTTTGTTATAAACCATAATGAACGTGTCTTATCTTTTGTCGATTACGATAGCTGTTGCCGCTGTAATACAATATTTGTCGTTCGCTTGCTTGTCTGCTTACTTGCTGGCCATACACAAATCATTGTTCCATAAAGACTTTGTGCAAATAACAACGCCCCACAAGTAAATCGACACCTTTAGTGCCGTTCAAATGTTATTGTTTCGGAATGGATTCGCAAATAAATCAATAAGAAATACTTTATATTAGAAACTATGTTACAGTTTGATCAGTTAATGAAGACGTGGAATATTTAGAACACAATGAAAGAAAATAGTCGATTCAATATGTCTAATGATCGTGATAGTAATAATTTAAAAATACAGGGTAATCTATGAGCTCACCGACAAACTTTACCATAAGAAAGCGCATGTAATTTTGACAAAAAAAAACATTATTGGGACATAAAGTTTGATTGTAATTATTTTAATTTTTCTAAATCACTTAAATATTTACATAAATTGCTCAAAACTCAAAATCATACTCATAATAATATTTATTTAATTGCTCCCAACAGTAAAAACCAAAACGAGTTACAACAACATAACTCTAAATGTGTATAATAAATTTTAAAATAAAAGTTATATATTGACAACATAATTTGAAACATACTTGAGTGGGTAAAACCTCACTAAATTTGTATAATACAAAAGTATTTTTAATAATATAAAAAATATTATTAAAAATGGGGTGTGAAGAACACAATACCAGTTCATTTATGTATTTTTGAATGTATCTTCTCCAAAGACGTAGATACATATTTCTACATTTTCGTCGGTACGCCCCTGTTGGAGAAGAGACACATTCAAAACAAACATAACTATGTTACTATCTAGCCGAAATTATTCAGACAGAGCGTGAAGGAATATTCAGCGCTGTCTACATAATAACAGCCGAAGTAGACGTGTTTTTTATAGTCTACAGTATACTGTAACAGTAACTGTATAGAATACAGTTTTTTATAGATACGGTGGTTACCGACTATAAAAAACACGTCTACTTCGGCTGTTATTATGTAGACAGCGCTGAATATTCCTTCACGCTCTGTCTGAATAATTTCGGCTAGATAGTAACGTAGTTATGTTTGTTTTGAATGTGTCTCTTCTCCAACAGGGGCGTACCGACGAACATGTAGAAATGTGAAATACGTATCTACGTCTTTGGAGAAGATACATTCAAAAATACATAAATGAACTTGTATTGTGTTCTTCACACCCCATTTTTAATAATATTTTTTATATTATTAAAAATACTTTTGTATTATAGAAATTTAGTGAGGTTTTACCCACTCAAGTATGTTTCAAATTATGTTGTCATATACACATTCGGCTCACGCCGACAAGTAGTGAAGACACGAGAATACGGTTTTTTATAGATACGGTGGTTACCGACTATAAAAAACACGTCTACTTCGGCTGTTATTATGTAGACAGCGCTGAATATTCCTTCACGCTCTGTCTGAATAATTTTGGCTAGATAGTAACGTAGTTATGTTTGTTTTGAATGTGTCTCTTCTCCAACAGGGGCGTACCGACGAACATGTAGAAATGTGAAATACGTATCTACGTCTTTGGAGAAGATACATTCAAAAATACATAAATGAACTTGTATTGTGTTCTTCACACCCCATTTTTAATAATATTTTTTATATTATTAAAAATGCTTTTGTGTTATATACTGAGTTTATTTCAGCTCAAAAAACCAGAAGAAAAAGTGAAAAAACTGACAAAAAAAAATAAAATAAAACATCACTAAAGTCACTAACTCTTAGTCCCTATAAAAATGTCTTCATAGTAAGTATTGCCAAACTTGCACATTTGAAATATGGGGCTCCTCAGCATAATTCCCGTACGATGACGAACCATGTGAAATGTATCAACATGTTTCGCGGCCATCCTCGGAACACAGAAGCCAATATTTGACAAAAGTTGCATACAGTCTACCTGGTTCTGAAGAAGTTTGTATAAAAGTATTGCGAAAGTTGTCTCTGTACGTGTTAGTAGCGAATTCAACTTGTGCTCATGTAGTACATTTGTATGACTTGTATTCCTCTCTGGATACGAACCGTCTCTTTTGTAGGAGAGGTACTTTAAAAATTGCCTCTGAACTCTCTCTAATTGAATTTGTTGAGAGACGTAAGGTGGATGCCATATTATCAAAGCGTACTCTAATTTACTGCGTACAAATGACACACAAATACACTTAATAGTTTCGAGATTGATCAAAAGTTAGTTACGCATGAGTAAGACGGCAGACTATGTGCCCGGTGCATGGTGACAAGAATTATTTCACCATCTGTACTAAATATTATTTTTCATTCCTCTCGCTTTGTTTACATATCGGAGCAGAAAAACATATATTTAGTAGTTATAGTTTATATTTAGTTTCCTAAATATTTCCATACATGCATTTATCAAAGAGATAACAGAATTTGAACAAATATTTTACAGTTCTAAATCAAAATAAAAAGACATTTTCTAACAATGAACGAAACATTTATTCTAAAGAAAAAGTGGTATTATTGGCAATAACAGATGCACCTTCAAAACATATTTATATTATAGTATCCAAAACAATATTTAGTACACATGGTGAAATGATTCTTGTCTGTCTGGCACATAGTCTGCCGTCTTTACGCATGACAAATCCAAGAGTTTTCGAAGTCGATTTACATACACTAGCAACGTGTTCATCAAAGTCAAACGAACTATCGAATACAACTCCTAGATCTTTTATTGATTTCTTGCACTCCAATACGTGATCGCTTATGTTGTAATCATTAGATGTCACATGCCTTCGCCTCCAGTACCTAATAACACAGCATTTTCCTACATTATGGGATAATTTATTATCCGAGCACCATTTTTTGACAATTTCGAGATTATGCTGTAGGTTCATTGCATCTTCAAAGTTGTTTATAGTTCTGTACATTTTGAGATCATCTGCATCTGCTACGCTAGTGCAGAATACATTGTACAGAATATGCTCGAAAACCCTAGCAAAATTGCACAGTATTGATATTGGCCTACAACTACGCACATCAGTAATGTCTCCACTCTTAAATACTGGAGTACCTCTAGTTCGCTTCCAATACGATGGGAGGGTATTATTTCGAATCGATAAATTAAATACAATATGAAGAGGAAATGCTAGCACAATTCTGCAATCCCTTATGACAAATGAAGGTACCTGGTCATCACCAGCTGTGCCTGAGTTGTTTAATTTTAACATACTATTGATTACATCAGTTTCATCAACAATATCATTAGGGAAAACAGTATTGCAATTGACATCAAAAGAGGTAGAATTAGGTAAGTAAGCGCTGAACATCTTTACGAAAGCATTAGCAATGTCATCAGGAGCATTAAAATGGAAAGCGTCATCCTGAATTATCGCAGGAATTCTGGAATTCAATTTCTTCTGATTTATGAAATAAAAAAAATAAATAAACAGTTTGGGGTGCGTTTGAAGTTTAAGTTCCGCATTACTTATATAGACTATCATATATAAATCATGTGAATACATAATTATAATAAATGCTCAAATTGTCCTCCTCTCCTGTTTCTCTCTCTCTCTCCTTTCTTTCTGTTCTTAGTATTTCTCTTTATTTTCATTAACTATGGAGAATTCTCGTAGGGAACCATGGTAGGATGGATAGAGGCCATACATATTGGTTGCACATTTGTAATGATACTGAGATATATTGCAGTACCTGTTCATTAAGTTTAAGGCGTCCACAAAAGTGTAATGTGCAGCGACATATTTCTTCGGAAACTCATCAAGGTAACATATTGCAGTGAATTGTGATGTTGATTGCTTATTTAACTTTAATTCACAATACACAGTAGCTTGCCCTGCTTATACTCTAGTCGGATTCGCCTTCCTGGAGCTCTTTAATCTTCAAGGTTTACCCTCACAGGGTACGTAGCACAAGAATAAAAACAAAAGGTATTAGGAAAACAAACAAAAATTCACCCCACAAAATTTTAATCCCATTAAAAAAAAGAAAAATAAAAAAAATAGACTTTATAAAGTATAAAGTCAAACTGAAACATCTATAATGTCACAGGTGTGAGGAAAACTTTGATACTAATGACAGCAAAAGGTAAAAACCTCACAAAAATGACCGCGAGCAAATTACTAATTAAATATTTAGAAACAACTGTCAGACTTATCAAATTACGTTATCCCAATATCAAACGTCAAATAGAAAACTATCTATATTCGCACGCAACCAAAATTTTAATTCATGCGCACTAATAACATGAAGCAAATAAATTTTCCCACCTGTTCTATCCTTCTAGAATATTATACTTATAAAAAAAACTTCAAAAGAAAATCTGACAATTTTTCTTAATATTCCTTTGATTACAAAATATTTTATAAACCTTAAATTACTGATTTTACTGAGCTCAATTATCTTACTAAATTATTTCTAAAATACATAAATATATTAACAGAAATATACATACATTAATTAATGTAGTCGTCACTTCACAAAAAAATGAGAGATTTTTCGAATAGGTCACATCAATCAAAATTACAAGTTTAAAGACTCGTAATATCGCAAATTAATTTAAACACATCAATAAAGGCACAGCTAAAACACAAACCGAATTTATCTAAAAATATACCTGAATAAAAGAAAGTTTTATTCAGTGACAAAACTTCGACCTATCTGTACGATGACAAGTTAATCTCTAAAGGTACCAGTATCCCGGAAACAGCATCATTACCCTACCTAACATAAATCAAAAGTTCTGCATTTGCAAAATACTACCGCATAACTTGGACTGCATACATCAATACAATAGTGCGAACCATCTACAAGCGTGGGTAAAAATACACATTATAATTAATTTTTCAAGAATTATGAAATATAGTTAAATATTCTTCTGGAATAAAATACACATAAATATATAGTCTTTTATAGTTTCTTTTAATTTTTTCTTCGGGGAAAAATCCACTGCATTATGTCCATCTGCACCTGACACTTTTAACGAAGAACTGTGTGAAGCTTTCATGGCAGCCAATATCTCATTCAAAAAGCTTAACAATCCAGTCTTCAAGAGGTTTCTTATAAAATATACTGATCGTCATATACCAGATGAATCTACTTTACGTAAATACCACTTACCAAAATGTTATTTGAAAACCATTGAAAAAATACGAACCAACCTATCTGGTCATTATCTTTGGGTAAGTGCAGACGAAACAACGGATTTAATGGGACGATATGTGTGAAATGTAGTTGTTGGCATTCTTCATCCGACAACTTCATACCAACCATACTTAATTGCAACTAAAATATTGCCAGTCGTAAATGGTGAAACAGTTGCAGAAGTAATTGATCAATGTATTCATAATCTGTCATCGGATGACAATTATAAAGACAAGAGGCTATTATTTTTGACTGATGCGGCAGCTTATATGTTAAAAATAGGGAAGTTATTAAATCCGTATTTCAATCTTATTCCAATATGCTACACGTTACCTGTGCAGCACATGTAGTGTAGAGTATGTGAAGGAGGGTCATTTTCCAAATGTTGATAAGTTAGTTTCATCATTTGAAAAGATCTTTTTCAAAGCTGAGACAAAAAGTTGATGCCATATTTAGCAGAAATCCAGATTTGAATATATTATATCAATTCTGCACAGAGCCATTCGAAGTATAGTGTACTTTTGCAATATTTTAATCACGCACTCATCACCAGTTGTGATGTGGAACGGACATTTTTCTCTTTTTAAAGACATTTTAATATGTAAAAGAACTAGTTTAACACAGGAACACCTTGAACAAATTTTAGTTGTTGATAGTAATGTTTTACAATTTCAATGTTTCACAGAAAATACATAGTTTTGAGTTTTGTTAATTATAAATTATTTTTATTCAAAATTCGATACGCAATTCGCTTGTCAGCATTATTTTTGTTTCAGCAGTAGTTGCTGCCGGTTACCAAACGGTTTATTACATTCGCTCTGTTGTACATTGACAGATACATATTAATTGCATATGTAAGTATGTGCCACTTATGCATCTTGCCACACGTATCTAATTGTTCGAAACTCACGGATCGCTTACAGAAACAAACCTATTGCGAATACAAGGCAAACGCCTATGGGCTATGAATCATCAGTCGCTCGAGTCCGCTTTCTGGTTATTAACCAACACGAAGTAGCCATTTATCCTATTGAATTGCTGAATTCACAAGTTTTGCCAGGCTTGCCACCACACGTTTTGACATTGAAAATTGGCGAACTTACATTCAGCTTCGAGACATCGATCCGCCACCTCTTTGCGACGGTACCAGACTCACACGCAGCTAATGATGATCAATATTATCGAAGCCACAATATTGAATAGTAAATAAAAAGGAGATATGCTACTGCCATGCATACCTATGATACTGACAGGTATGTCATTTGAATTAAAAAACACGCCTTCGCAATGACAATAAATAAAGCACAGGAACTATGGCTTCAAGTTTGAGGATTGAATTTACAAAATCCATGCTTTTCATATGGCAGTCGTACGTGGACTATTTACGTGTTGGCAAATCGAAAAATTTATTTGTGTATGCATCTAAAGGTCGAACAAATAATGTCTACCCGAAGAAGTTTCAGTAAATAGACTATTGTCGGAATAAAATAAAACAAATTTTAATGAATTTCACTACGTTTTACCTTACACAGTAATTATCGTTTCGCTCCACAGGAGTTTCGTCATGGAGCATTACTGTGTAAAGTAAAAAGTAGTGAAATTCATTAAAATTTGTTTTATTTTATCCCGATAATAGTTATAGTGCAATTTCATCAAGTAAAGGGCGAAACAATCCTATACGATAAATAGAATTAGCACATAAAATTATTGTGTTCTAATTCTCTTTTAACCCGCTGTATATTTTAATACCGATTGCCTAGAACTATATGATTTGCTTGCATGCACATAGTAAGTTTGCCAAAATATCAAGTAGCATATACAGGGTCCGGCAACGAAGCGGGGACGGAAGATTACACGCGCATTTGAAAGTTAATCAAATATTTAGTCATCGGATATCCTTCCGTACCATCAAACGCACGTTTTAAAAATATTTTGTTTTATACAGGGTGATCCAGATGGAAATGCCAGACTAAAGTTGCATTTTTTTAAATGGAACACCCTGTATATTAATAGATAAAATGATCCGAGCTTGAAAGCTGGTTACATCGATACCATGTTGTATGGGTCTAAAGTTGATAGTTTCTGTGTAAATAATTATTTTACTTGATAAATTGATACATTTCAGTAGGCTATTCTGCATAAGGAAAATCAAAAGATCCGAAACCAATAGAATAGAATATTTTCTACTAGTATGTACTTTCGTTGCTACGTGAAATAAATTCTGCAACTGCTCGCGTTATACAGGGTGTTCACAATTTCGCAAAATCGAAAAAATCTCGTAATTTTTAAATGGAACACGCTTTATATTTTTAGCTCATTGAAAAGCCCTTTTACTACACTTTCTATTGATACCTCATTTGATGCACCTAGGATGGATCATTTGCTAATTATTTCCTTTTAGAGTTGAATTAATGAAAAATGCTTGTATTTTTAGTAGCTAATTTGCGCTTTTAAACCATCTGTAAGATCGGATATTCAACAAATTATCCATAAATGGTCTATAACAAGAAGAAACCCCATTAAGTACGAGAAACAGTTGATTTTCACTCAGCGGTGAAAGCAAGCATTAAATTAATATAAAGTAATATAGCATTTTCAATAGATTCACTGCCGATTAAGTTATCTGGTGCCAGTTTTAAGCTTGTATACTTAATAACCAAGTTATCAAAACTTTCGTTCCATCTTACACAGTATTTCGTTCAATCTTTAAAAGAAATTGCTATAATGACAAATTTTAGTATTCAAGAAATGGTGAATATGATATTTATTCTTGGGGAGTGTACAAGAAATTGTCTCCTAGCAAGTAGAGTATATGCAGAGAGATTTCCAAATCTTGAAAGAAAGCCAAGACCGGAAGCATTTGAAAGGTTATTAGAGAGATTTACAGAAACTGGTAGTGTAACCTACAAGAAGAGAAAAATAAATAAGCCGGTAATCAATGAAAAAAGCGAATTGGCCGTATTATTAACAATACAGGAAAATCCACATGTAAGTATAGACGGTATTTCAAAGGTATCAGCTATTGAAGATAGGAGCGTACGAAGAATTTTAAGAAGTTTATGTGGAAGTTCCTACAACAAGGCAAAATAGGCAAAAGGCTTTTCAATGAGCTAAAAATATACAGGGTGTTCCATTTAAAAATTACGAGATTTCTTCGATTTTGCAAAATTGTGAACAGCCTGTATAACGCGAGCAGTTGCAGAATTTATTTCATGTAGCAACAAAAGTGCATACTAGTAGAAAATATTCTATTCTATTGGTTTCGGATCTTTTGATTTTCCTTATGCAGAATAGCCTACTGAAATGTATCAATTTATCAAGTAAAATAATTATTTACACAGAAACTATCAACTTTAGACCCATACAACATTATATCGATGTAACCAGCTTTCAAGCGCGGATTATTTTATCTATTAATATACAGAGTGTTCCATTTAAAAAAATGCAACTTTAGTCTGGCATTTCCATCTGGATCACCCTGTATAAAACAATATATTTTTAAAACGTGCGCTTGATGGTACGGAAGGATATCCGATAACTAAATATTTGACTAACTTTCAAATACGCGTGTAATCTTCCGTACCCGCTTCGTTGCCGGACCCTGTATAATATGGTATATACATACATACATGTTTGAATTTCCAGTACATTTGTTTATTACGATCTTAAAGAAATAGTTTCACATGTGAGGTTTCGACCATATAAATTTAAACCAAGCTGACGTGTTTTCGAGGATTACATTCTCGCATGTAAGCAATTTAAGTTTAGAATATTTCCCCGAATGACTAGAGAATGAGATTGTTTCAGGGAAGGCTATTGTTGTACGCGGCTGTTGTTCGTAAGATAGACTTGTTATTATTATTTGTTTGAATTTGAATGCCTTTTCGTGTACATATGTATTTTATCAACCTGCAAACATTTAAACACGTGCCTTTCCGAAATATTATTTACCCCATCTAGTATTTACTGTGCACATAAATTTATTTCTTTGTTAGAGATAGCACGTACAAGACTTAAGTGTTTGTTTGTTTGCTTTTGTAAAGTCTAATACTCTTCCGACAGTAGATGATTTCTTTTTTGTGTCTCAGATTTCTGGGGCATTATAAATGTGAAATATTTTAAAAGCAAGCTCACGAAAATATAACCAAAATGTACCCACTGAATGTATTTAGATATTTTGATAATTAGGTTACCATTCAGCTAATAAAATATTAGCCGCAAATAGGCTTTTTTCTGCTTAAGAGAAGAAAGTAAATTGATTTAGGGCCGGTTGTACAATTCGTGTTTAGGAACGGCTTAACTTCTTGCGGTACTTAGTGTAAGTTTAGTGACAGTTGTGCGTTGTACATACAAGGTTTAGAGTTTAAGCTCAAATATTTCTCTGGTATAGCTAAGCCCTGGACGTTCCGGATTTAACGAAAGTTTAAGAGAGTTAAGTGAGTTACATAACCTATTTAGGTATTTTGAAGAAAAAAATTGACATTATATATTAAAAAAATATTTTTTTTTGCATGTAAATTACATTTATAAAAAAAAAATTTATAAAATTAATATCAAGAAACTAATTTCTTGATATTAATTTTATGGGGTAGAAAATGTATAAGAAAATTCTAAGGTAACAAATTTAAATATTTTAACTATATACTGGGTGTTTGTTCATTCGTTGATATAATATAAACTGTATGTATATGTACGTCAAGAATTTTATTATCCGCTAAAAAATATACTTTTTTTAATTGTGTAAATAATGTTTGAGAAAAACTCGACGTTTTTATGTTAGACAGTACACATTGTGTTGAGGTAGGTTAGTGATAAAGTAGAAGAAGTCGCTGTTTAGTTAGTTCAAACACAAAGTCCAGTGACCTTTACCAAAAAAAAAAACATAGTAAATAAATATGCCTTTGTTTGCTTTTTATTATCAGACTGGTCATTCATAAAATTGTTTCTATCTACACGCTACAGATATGCAATAACAAAGATTTGGTTTAAAGGTCGATGCATGTTCGCTTTATGTAAACACATTCATCAATGATAAAAAATACTTACTCACCTACTTCTTCAGATATACGGTTATAAAATATTAAATTAAATAGTTTTTCTTCGTCCAGTATCTGTTAATCGTTGAAGTAATTGTACAAAGGTAGGTCTCGCTGGCAATTGCCAATTGTGTGAAGTTGTTTCGTATATCGTCGCCGAGCTATTGCAGCATTCTGTTTGCATTAAACATACATCAACACCCTAGCTACTAATTTATTATTATTGTAAGCCATATTGATGTAAGGTGACTACATCAAAAAAAAAAATAATAAAATGATACAATATTAGCCAGACTTAACATTATTGGCCGGTACAAATACGAACATTTAAGTTTCAGCGGTAAATGTTGATATGATATTGTAAACAAAATAGCGCCATATGTTCGACAAGTGGGTTTATTGATTACAGGTCAGCATTTTTCGTTTAAATAACAGTCGATAGCATAAAACTTACGTAAAAGGACACACATACACACCTACACTATGCATGCAGACCGTTTTAAAAACATTTTCCCATATTTTCTTCTTTTCTTTTTCCGCGCTTATTTGAAAACTTTTTTTAAGTGATTTTTTGGTAAAACATTATAAATGTCGGGAACTTTATACCCTCCAAACACCCTGTGTATTTATATAGCATATTTTAAATATTTGTGTCGTTTAAAAGTTGTTTTATTGAGGTCCACTACTGGCAAATTGGTCCCTTAATAACTGCCGATTACCAACATCAAACAAAAATTTTGCACAGAAATCCTTACTTTTGCGTTGCCAACTTTCGATGTGTATGGTTTACTTAAATTCCATTTAAACCATGTTTCTACAAAGCATTTATGATTAAGCCGTACTTAAATATTAAGCCTGGTTTTGTTAGACTCATGTTTAAGCTATCATTGTACAACCCGCCCTTAGAGGTATGAATTGTTTTGAAGAATTATTATGCTAGGTAATATTGAACTGCTCGTAATTTTATTTCCACTAACATGAATTAATCCGTGTACCTAATTTCTGATTTAAACTAATATATAGTCTGTTTCAAGATATAGTGCGAACCGCTAGCTTCTACCACCACAGGTGGTATGCAATGAAAGTAGTCGATATGAGAAATACGCTATAGGTCCGTATTATCAATATTTGATCATAAATAATAAAAAGTATACGTGTATTATAATATGAATGTATATTTGCACGAGATGCCACCTACGCTATGTGAAATACAAGAATACATTTTGCACGATAATTTATTCTGTAAATTGTATGACAGGTAATTTAAAAATTAGCAAACATATAAACAAAGGGAGGTGAAAACATCTAAAACTTATTATATAAAAATGTTTGTATCATCCTCAAACTCGGTGGAATCTTCGTCACTAATTGAATTAATTATGAGCAGGTCCGGATATAACCTTGGTAAATCATTGTACTTTGTTTGAATTTTCGTGAGATAATTAATTGCATTGCGCCGTGCGTTGGTAGATATGTTTTTTATTTATTTTTTTATTAGTTGTATAATACTCTCACTGAATTTCGGCAATTTATTTTTTCTTCGTATGTTTTCTTTGAGTTGCGCCCAATTCAATTCAGTAGGATTAAAAATGCAGTGATACGGCGGCAAACGTAACACATCATGATTTTTTTCTTGCATATACAAACTCTTGTATAGTTCCCTGGCTACAGCTGCTATTGGGTATTTTCTTTTGTAAACGAGAATGGTAAAGAGCATAATCAAAAACAATCACGCTATTTGTACTTAACTTTGGTATTAAACTATTTTCGAACCAATTTGCAATGTTTTTTGCAGACAAGAACGCTCAACCATTTACAGATCCACAATGCAGTATTATAAGTCTTTTTCCTCTAGATACATGGACATCTAACTGGCACTGATCTGAATCCCGATCCCACATCGATTGACTTTTTCATGTGGGATGCCTCACTTACATTGAGCAAGCCTTTGCTCTAGAGATAAGCGATATTCTCGATAGCAGTGATTCAGTAACTGATAATTTAAAAATATCAGCGATCACGACTAAGTACACTTTAGTTGTATCAGTGATTCAAAATCACTGCTTAAGATTCACGCATAAAATAATTTGTGTAGGCTAACTTAAATATCACTAACATTTTGTTCTACCATACGATATTGTGATAGTGACAGTGATTCAAAATACCGCTTGAGGTTCACATATAAAATTGAATGTGTGGATATGACTGAATATTAGCGAATAACAATAATAATAATAATATTTATTGAATCCAAAAATCCTACATAACAGTACAAAAAGAAGTACATAAGAAAAAGGATATAGGATAAGTAAAAGAACATACATGTATGGTAATATGACAATGAACAAAATCTAAAGAAAATCACAGTATCAAATCAAAAATAAAAAACTGGTTTCATTAAATATTAAAATAACAATAATTTTAGACGATATATCGGTAAGAGACGATTCTAATGTAGACAAGTGCAACCCATTGAAATAGTTTAGAAAAAAGCCATACATTTGTGAAGAGCGTGTTCAGTAGTAATATAAGATCCGAAGAAGCTACATCGTAGCGAAACATGTCATCCATTTATTAATATATAATAAAGTGTAATATATACTGGAAATTAGTATAAGTGTTTTACTTAAATCCCATTTACATATAATGGATTTCCAGCAAGTATCGGCCGATTCAATTAAATTAAAAAAAAAAAAAAAAAAAAAAAAAAAAAAAAAAAAAAAAAAAAAAAGTCTACATTTGTTAATTTAACGATCAAGATATTACTTTGTAGTATAAAAACAATGTGTCAGCATGTAATTTGTAATATACCTCTTAAAAAGATCTATGTGTGCAACGGGTTTAATATTTTGTGGTAATTTGTTGTAAAACTTAATTCCTATTAATATAGGAATATATATAGGAATATATATAGGAATATAGGATTATGTCAAATCAGAACTAAGTTGTGCATAGGTATCTGAAGAGCATCTTTGCTACGAGTGAAGTAACTATGAAATTGACTATTTTTTTGGTAAAGTATGCAAAAGTTTTCATTGTATGGTGTATATTGCAAACTCGTATGATTTTAGCATCTTTATATATATGTATAACATGCATAATACGTATAAGAACAAATACGATTTAATATATTACTGTATAACACGTTCGTGCCTATGTTTAGACGTGTAAATTTACAATTTCCTGCATGCACTGTTTTTACTTTTGGAGTTTGATACGCACGTAAGTAATATGGCGAAGAATTATTTCAAGTACTTCAAAATAATAAAAATACTCGAAAAGAATGCAATGGAAGTAGGATATAAAAGACGTTAAGTAAACAATAGTCGGCCGATGGTCCGGTGGTAACACACTGGTTTATTATGCCGATGATCCCGCAATCGAGCCCGAAGCTTGCTGTCCCAAGGTTTTCGGTTGTCCTTCTTATTTAAGTTGCGTGTCAACAGCAAGTCATTCCACGGGTGCTGGCGTAATAATAACTCGTGATCTGCCGATGCTCCTTGTAAATGACGTTAAGCTATTTGGTCGAAGGATCGAAATTACCTTATCCCATTTGCGAAAATCTTTCATTCCATCTTTCATAAAATTATTTCGTTCAATTGTCTGCCCTTTATTTTTCACAGCATGGATTTGCGTAAATCCCAAAAACTGCTCTACTCTAACAAATTTGTGTTGCAGAACCCAAGATATAGCCGAAGCTTTAGAGGATACAATCGACCATGTTTTACTTTTATAAAAATTGTGATCTTTTGGGTGTAATGATTCTATAATCAAGTTTATGAAGGCATATTTGACCGGCAGGGCAAACTATGTTACCTACGATTGCTATAAATCTAGTCTTTTTACTCGACTTCTGAAGTTCTCAAGGTTCCAACTTAGGCCCGCTTATGTTTATTATATTTACCAATGAGCTAATAGCATTTGACTGCAATGTGCTGACCTTAAAATATATCACGGCTACTAAGAATATAACTGATGTCGAGTTTTTACAAAATAATATGCAAGAGATTTTCCTGAAATGCTCTTTTGGCTGCTTTGCCGAGTTTTAGACCGGTCACTGGACGGGTACGGTGCCGGATAATAATGTCTCTATAGTCTTTACAGAAAATCCCTTAACCCGACTAAACACTGTAGAACTCCTACAAGGCACGTTCCCACACATAAATAATGTTTGAAGGCTACGTTATCCGACACGTGCAGAACATATAAAAATGCCATATATATATATATATCAAAAACAAGCCAACATATATATGAGCGAATACAAGAACAATACTTTGAAGTAATAGACCAGACCTTTAATCGCCGACTTATTAAGTTTACCTTATCATACAAAGGTCACGAAAATATTATATTTATATATCTATATATATATACAGGGTGTTACAAAAATGTAGGGCTGGCTATACATAGACGATTTCTACAACTAAAAATAAGCAAAAAAGTTCAAATAAATTTATGTCCTAAAATGGTTCGTTGCTGAGTTACGGCCACTTGAGGTTTTTTTCTTTTTATTTTAGAAAAGGTTACAGAAAACGGGAGTTTCTTATGTTTCTTATAGTAAATGTTCAAAATGACCTCCACGGGAAGCAACACAAGCTTCAGCTCGTCGTATCATGGACTGCCTCACGCGCTGAAAAATTCCTGGTGTATTTCGAATTTGGTGGCATCCATCTTCCACTCTACGTTGAAGATCTTCAATATTTTGAATTGGAGTAGAATATACCATAGACTTTAAATGTCCCTATACGTAAAAATCTATTGGATTTAAATCTGGAGACCGTGCAGGCCATGCTACAGGTCCACCGCGACCAATCCATCTTCCAGGATATACGGCATTTAAAAATTCGCGTGCTGTGTGACTGAAGTAAGCCGGTGCACCGTCGTGCATGAACCACATGCGTCCTCTAACATTTAGTGGAACATCGTCCAGCAAACCTGGTAAGAATATGATTAACATAAGTTACTCACTTGTCGGCGACTTGTTCAAACATGCAATACGAACGCTTCGCGCCTGCGCGATAATTTGTGACGAGATACACACGTGTCGGACATGCAATACGAAAAACTTCAAGTGGCCGTAACTCAGTAACGAAACATTATAGGACACAAATTTATTTAAACTTTTTTGCTTATTTTTAGTTGTAGAAACCGTCTATGTATAGCCAGCCCTAAATTTTTGTAACATCTGAACGACTTCTTTTTTAATTCCAAATCCCTTTTGGAACAAGACAAATTCTAATAATTGGTATAAAAATGTTCCAATAGGAACAAATATGATATCTAAAAAACTTGTCATTTACGCGAATCCAATAAAATAAGACAAAATAATTATTCAGCATGTGTAGAAAGCAACAAAGAAAATAATATTAAAATTAGTACATCAAACCAAACATTTTATAATAATTGTACATTTAATAACTGTTCTCCTGCTTTCAAATAAAAATAATTATTTATTATTTATTTAAATCGTTAATTTATCTTGCCAAAAAACACTCGAGCTTTTCTTTCACCGATTAATTTTCTTTTTAACTCAAAATTTTTCCTATCAGTAATTTTTCTCGAAAAACTTGTGTTGCTTCCCGTGGAGGTCATTTTGAACATTTACTATAAGAAACATAAGAAACTCCCGTTTTCTGTAAACATTTCTAAAATAAAAATAAAAAAACTTCAATTGGCCGTAACTCAGTAACGAACCATTTTAGGACATACATTTATATAAACTTTTTTGCTTATTTTTAGTTGTAGAAACCGTCTATATATAGCCAGCCCTAAATTTTTGTAACACCCTGTATATATTAGAAATTTTAAAAAACGTTCTTTGTCAATTAAATCAAATAACTAAGAATAAAATATATATATATCAAAATGAACACAATGGAAAAATACAAAATTCAATACATTCAAAATAATGATAATAATAATAATATTAAGATATCTTTAAATATAATTTACTTACGTAAATAAAAAAACATTTCTAAAATAAAAATAAAAAAAATTCAATTGGCCGTAACTCAGTAACGAACCATTTTAGGACATAAATTTATATAAACTTTTTTGCTTATTTTTAGTTGCAGAAACCGTCTATGTATAGCCAGCCCTAAATTTTTGTAACACCCTGTATATACAAGGTGTGTATAAATTGGCGGACCCACAGTTGTAGAAACCGTCTATGTATAGCCAGCCCTAAATTTTTGTAACACCCTGTATATACAAGGTGTGTATAAATTGGCGGACCCACTACACGCAGCGATGTTCTTCGTTAAATTCGGAGTCCAAAATCCTAATACGAAAATGTTGTACCATGCTCCATATCTTTGCACGAGCTTCCTAAAGTTCGGACTTTCAGTCTTGAAATAAGCATTATTACTCGATATTTGTTGACAGAAAGAGCTACAATTTAGAAGAAAGAAGAATTGTTGTTATTATCCTTTCGTTAAAGTTTTCTTTTTGATTTTAAAGTTTGTTTTTAATATTTGTTTATTAACTTATTTTGACGAAAAAGACATCTGACAACGTTGTAAAACAATAAGTAGGCAGCCTAATGTTGTTCTAGTCAAATACATTACTACTGTCAAATGCATTCTGAAGACAAAGGAAGCCTGATTCATCGTTTTAGGATTAGGACTTTTAACTCAAAATTTGACCAAGAATGTCGCCACGTGTAGTGGGCCCGCCAATTTATACACACCTTGTATATATACATGAAATGCTTTTATTTATTCATCCACGAATTTTGCAATATAACTAAGTAATGGAATAGACTATCTATTGTTCACTTGTACAGGGAATCTATGTATTTATTTCGTTTTAGTTGCTAATTTACTATGATTTTTCTTTTGTTTTTATGTTAATGTATGTATTTATTATAGTCTGCATTAAATATCTTCAATAGATCATTTACAGTTAAGTATAGCTTGACTTAACAGAATTAATTCTAACGAAACATTTAGTAATTTTCAAATAGACTTCGGTGAGAATCTGTATATCATAGAGCTCTATATTTAGTACTTAATTCAATTAGTAATTCCATTTCGCATCTCATTGGATGTCCTGATATGACAAATTATTATTTATTAAAAATCGATAAGCTCGCATTGGCGAAATCGCATTAACCGCGAATCACGAATTTAGTCGCCATTCCATTAAATTTAATTATAAATTTGAAGCGTGTAAGGCAGACAGTTTTAATTCTATTAAAAACCCCTATTCAATTATTTTCTACGTACATTATAGCATTGCCTATGTTATAATGTAAATGATTTGAAATTAACTGACATTATTCCAATTTACATATTTTAATTAATTCAATCAATGGCTTTTACACAAATGTAATTGCAAAATATAAGTGATTAAGAATATTAATTTCAAGTAATTTTTTGTCATAGGTGAAATTAAGATTCATAAATCTATAACTTTCAGAACTGAATAAGTCTTACATTGTATTCAGGAATACTACTACTCTTGGACAAAATATTTACTTAAATGTTCGAACAAGTAGTTAGATCATCATAGCGATTCTTTCTAAATTGAGTTTTACCAAATACTTGAATCATTACAAAAAAGTTCAAAAATAATTATGCGAGGATCATTTGACGGAAGAGTGACTTTCCAAAAGTCGGTGGTAACCTCGTTTTTGTCCGTTAAATAGCCAAGGTCAGTAATAAGTTTTAGTTTTCTTACATGTTATCAGGTAGCGCAAGTGAATATACGAATTGAGTGAAGTTAGCTTAATAATAATAACAATGTAACTTCATATTATTTTTTTATTTCGATTTGTCTTTTAGTTTATTTTATTTAAGCGATTCGTTTAAGGTGATTTTTTGTGAATATTTGGTAGGTATATTAGGTAAATTTTTATTTTTATATCAGTAATAGTGACAAAACCAATCTAGTGCCTATATTGCTAGTTTTATATGTAAAAAAAGTTTTGAATTTTACATTTGATAGTTGTAAAACATTCTTTATATCAGAAGCTTGCACTGACAGCCATCCTGTCATACATTAAAAGATTATGGCAAGAAGTTTTATATCGTAGTGAAGATTTCATTAAGGTAATCGAAGTAGCAAAATTAGTAATATTTCGGAATTTTTTCACATATATTAATAAATTCGACATTTAGAATGAAATTTTTAATGCAATGGATTTACCAATTACTTTACAATGTGACCATAGAAATTTACTCATTAAGAAAATAAAAGATATAATATTTGTAATAGTTGACCCTAGGACTACCAGGAAAACGGCCTATCGCTACTTACCGCGCGGGTCCACTGGACCCGTATTACTATATGCTGGAAAAGGTTTTAAATATATCTATACGTTAATATGCACGTATAACGCTTTTGTTTCATTATGAAACAGACATGTAAATAATTTACATATCTGTAACTGTATACTAGGACAATACCTCGTATTTTCAGCATTTACTTCTGCTTAAGACATATGTTTCTGTCATCTATAGGCGTCGTCAGTTAAGCTAGTGAAAGATCCCTAACGAAAGATCCCTTTTTTCGGCAAAGTCTCTTTCGTGCGTCAGATGTCACTTATTAAATAAGTGCCACCTTATAGGATGAAATTTGCTTTATCTAGTAAGGGATTTCGGGTTAATGGCATATACAGATACAGATCTATTTATAAAGATTTGTATTATTTGTATACATTGCTTCACTAGCTTAACTGACGACGCCTATAGATGGCAGAAACATATGTCTTAAGCAGAAGTAAATGCTGAAAATACGAGGTATTGTCCAAGTATACAGTTACAGATATGTAAATTATTTACATGTCTGTTTCATAATGAAACTATATGCTGGGCTATAGCTTGAGCTAATATTCGGCGATTATTTTGAATTCAATATAGCGTCAGCATTATTACATTTGACTTTTATTAAACATAAGAAAATACCATTAGAATAAACCGAAGCAGTAATAATAATAATAAGACATAAATATTGTAAAATAAAATATACAAATGACTTACATAAAAGTAAAAGTGGGTTAAACACATTTCTTACATATAACTACTGAGTGTTCACCGCATATACTGGTTTTACAACGTGCACAAGTTGTTCTTATTTTTCTGTCTTTTGAAGATGGACAAACATCACATCTCTTCTTCTTTCTTGGAATCTCAGAACTAGTAATCTTCAGCTTCTTCTTCTGCTTCTGGGGTTTCGTGGTTCTTGTATTCTGCTAGCTCCTTCTCTAGCTCAATTAGAAAGTATCTTCTCTTTTTTTTTCAAATCAAAAGCTGAATTAGGTTTCATGGCGCTGATGTCTATCATGTTATAAAAAACTACAAGAGGCCATCTCTTCGTCATCCTTTCACGGTGTATGATCGTGTCATTTTGTCTACGCCACCTTTTGTTTTATTGTAGTCCAGGATTACCTGAGGTTTCTTATTTTGGCTATTATCAACATTTTTCGCACTGTGCAGAGTACTCATCAACGTTACAAGCTTGCGTTTCTTTGGGCAATACGAAATAATCATCGCATCGCCTGTAAAACCACACTGTGTGGAAAACACGATTTTTTGGATCAATAAATGAAGATGGCAATTCAGGCTTGTTTTTACGGATCGTGCCAACTAATGTTAAGTTTATTGATAAAAAATACTTTGCAAGATTGTACGAAGTAAAGAAATTGTCGCAGGTGACATTCCTTCCAGAGTTTTCAATTTCTTCTACTAAACGTTTTACAACCTTTTCATCCTTCCCAGGATAAATTTCCAGTTTCCATACATAGGCTATTACACTATCACAAATGGCCCAAAATTTTATCCCATATCGTGCAGGTTTTGATGGAATATATTGTCTAAAGAGACATTTGCCTCTGAAAGTTACAAGCTGTTCATCAACCGTCATACACCAATTTGGTACATACGCATCTCGCAAATAAGTATTCCATAACTAAAAGCATTCCTGTATTGGTGCTATTTTGTGGCCACTCCTTTTTCTTTGTCTTTCCGCTGCATCGTCGAAGTATACACTAAGTATATTTGGAAATTTATTTCGAGGGATAATAGTACCAAAGATTTTTAGACCATTGTTTGTACTCCAAAGTTGTGTTACGTCCTCGTTATAAGATTTGTGTACACCTATTAGTATCAAAACTCCAATAAATTTCTTCAATTTTTGAACATCCATTTTTATCCAATTTTTGCCAAAAACAATGTCTCCTTCTTCATTCGTCCACTTTAGGATAATTTCAAGAAGAGGTTTACGAAAATAAATTAAAAAAAAGAAGCAGGTGTATCGATCTCGCGATTTCCAAAACATGTTCGGCCTGAACGTTCTCGTAAAATATTGTGTCGTGGTTGTCTTCCGTTATGAGGTAAAATAGGATCTTGGTACCAAACAACTTGTTTGTTTTTGATATAAAAGAATTAGCTCCAGCCGGATTTCTGTTGTGGTCATCATCGCTGCTCTCAGCAGATTATTCGATGTCTGATTCTTCTGCTGTGCTTGTATCACCTCCATCGATGAGGCTTTCGACTGCATCTACCTCTCCATCGTCGTCTGAAGCTTCATATCCGCTATTGTATTCAACGTCACTCATTTCGGCTACTATCGCCTCTAGCTGTTGTTGTGTAAGGCATTCCTTACACAATCCTTCTACGATCCATTTTCCGTTATGAGTAAAACGCAGTAGAAAACAGCCGCAATAAAAGATTCAGAAATAACTACCTGACAATTGATAAAAAATTATGCTAAAATATCAAATCGCACATCACAATTAAACAAAATATAAATTTTGTCTTATTCACAATAACAAAGTAACACTACACAGATTCAGCAAGAACTAATGCATTGTTCACGACGTGCGGCTATAAATATGCTGAAATACGTAAAGTCCCCAAAATCCGCTTGATAAAGGGATTTCCCCTTTCTGTATATATTGGGGAATACCAAGAAGGTTTATCAGCAGCGGGGAAATCCGGAATTTATAAGCGAACCACTATCATTCTAAAACACATTCTGTTTACCTACATTTATACAGTAAACGACATATGGGTTCAACGAACCCGGTTGGTAAATCGCGAAAGTATTTTTAAACTGCCAAAACCATTCCTTTAAAATATTTTTTTTTTGTTAAAATTTTAAAGCTATAACTCGTACTTAATAAGTCTATTAATACCAGTAAATTAGTCCAACCATAAGTACGATAAAACAATGGTTAGAAATCGTTTCGGGTCCATTGGACCCGCTCGGTAGTCCTAGGGTTAAGCATATAAGTTCTGTCTAAAGCTAACAGAAAACTTGAATACAAAGATTTACGCATAAATAAATACGTTGATAACTGTCTAAAAATATAAGATCCACAATTACTAAACTTTAATTGTATTGGTAGTAATTACATTTATCTAGTTATACATGTTCCCATTTTCTTTACTTGCCTCTATATTCTATCTATGTTAACATATTAAAGCGTTCGCTTAAGTTTTACATAAACATGTAAATAAAAAATAAAAATTGTGTTGAATTATTTTCATGAATGGATAAATACTGACTTTTTTAAGTAGGCCTTTATTTATCCAATTTTCCCTTGTAAAAGGAAGATTTCACTTTACATACTTGAGATTCCCATATTTTTATGTTTATTGTTTTCATATGTATAATACAAAAAGTGTCTTAATAAATGTTTTATGACTTGTGTCTTTGCATTTTTTAATATTTCATTTTGTTGTTACACTAATATAGCTGCGTTCAGCGAAAGCGCCACAAATACAGCCATATTTAAAAAAATAATTTTGTAAAGCAAATAAATTATCAGTGCGCTATTTAAAGGAACCGCCAAGTTTTAATTTTCTTAAATGTTCATAGAGGCGCTTCAAACATGCTTCATTTTATGTCATTCACTGTCCTTTCTTGCTATGTTCTGTAGTGGTAACACTTTCACCATGATGAGCATATTGCTGACTTCAGCTTTGTTTTAAAAGTTTACTTTCAAAATTTTTTCCAAAATCTTCCAGACAGATAAGTTTATATAATCGTTTAAAACTAAACAACCTATTCGTTGTTTTTGTGTTAATATAGAGTAAAAATAACTTTGTGTCTCAATTAATCTTTTACGCGTAAAAACCATTAAAGGAAATGAAATAAATGACGTAACTACAGTGTAAACTGTATTATACCAGACACCTGAGGTAATGGACAGTTTCAAAGTTCCTCGAACCGACTATAAAAAATTCCCATACACGAAAACACGTTATTTACGGACATCTTATAAAACGACCTCGGTCAAATAAGCCCAAATTTTCACGGCCTATCTTCATAGATATTTACCTGCCGATATCTGTCGAACTTTTTATAATGTATCTTTATTGATGGAAATACCCAATATTATTTCGTATTTGTGTGAAATTCTCTATAATTATGTATTCCTAGTATGTACACATAATTAAATTAAACTTGTACAAATGAATGCAATCTCAGTCCCGAACACGCCCCGAAAGCAAATTGCCGATGGAATATGTGCATGTTCATGTTTGATCAAACAGAGATCGCCGTCATTTCTACAAGTTTTCACATGATGTGATCTTTCGGTGAGTTAGTTAGTTTAAAATACTTAGTTACTTTAAATATAATATATATAAATAAATAGTTAGTTTAAAATACTCTCCGTATACGAACGGTTCTTTCGGTTACTTGATTGGTTTAAAGTTGCCTCCGTATTCAAAAGGTTCTTAATTAAGAATGTCGCTTAAAAAAAAAAACGTTTGTCGCTAAAAGACAAAATAAATATAATCGCCGAAAGTGCAAAGTAGGCGTTAAATTCGCGAAAGTTGGCCGAACTGCTATTATTGTAACCCTCGTACCTGAATTTTAATGATTTTATTTGCTTATTTGCTTTTGTGAGCTTGCTTTCTAGTCTGCAGTGTGCAAGGTAAATATTCCATCTTTTTTTTTGTAAATTTTCATTATCTAACCGTCCGCTAGCATTTTTTAAGTCGATTTTGTACAGTTTATGCGTTTATGTCAAAGATGATGAAATTCTCGCGAAATTCTTCTTATGTGGTAAAGTTTGTCAATAATGATATGTCTGTTCCAAAATGGGTTTATCGGTGATAGGGATTGCGCTATTGAATTGAGTGCTTGTACTTTCTTAATTAGACAAGCGACATCACCTACATATACGTATTATCATTATTCTCTGATCATCGCGTGCACTTCGCAATTAGTTTTAAAATAAGCGCCCGCAGTCAATTTATTAAACCGGGAAAAGCTTTGCGACGTAATCGTAATCAAACAATTTCGATGACTTATAGATAAATGAAACCGTAATACTATTACTATATAAATAAATATAAGTGAAGTAACACAAGTTAAAATGTACGTCGTTAAAAAATTAATTTAACAGGTGTTACAATATTGTTGGTGTAACAAGGAAAGACACTTACACATTTTAAATAATAAATTCGTTTGATGCACCTGCCAATTATATTGTCAATGTTATGTGATCTATAATTAATATAAAACGTTACATATCTCATAAGTATTTATAAATACGATGAAACTTGAAACGTTCTAGTATACATACATGTAGTTTCGTGGTCTGCATGTTTCCTAAAATAACTAGAATTACATATCAAAATATGTAAATTTATATCTTTCCCAATACAGAAATTTTCAAAATACAAATTAAAAATTTTGCAATAGCTTATTTATCTGGGGAATTATATAAATTTTGAGGTTAATTATGCTTATTAAAAAGTTATGCAACGGTAATCCGTGTCGTGCACGAACTTAGGTCGCCTCGCTTGCACTGACGCTTGAGAAATGAAATATAGAATTAATTTTAGGCAGATGTATATGGAATAAAAGTAGTTCCTGTAGTTTCAGAGAGTGTTCGTTTTTAATTTAATTCCTAATTAAGAAGGTTACACTGAAAAAAATATATAGTATAGAGTAGGATCCAATGCTATAAACGATAGTTATTATAGTGAGAGCTATCGAGGTGAAATCAAATACGATGTGTCCGAGATAAAGAGGGCCACTAAGGGGATCTCGGAAACCTTAAGAGATACAGACTTGGTTAAATGGGAGAAAAGTTGCGTAATCAAAGGTCTAAGAAATTGGCGTTTAGATTTTCCTGAAAAATATTTTAGTTTTTGAGAAATTTTGAAAAGATTTTTTCCTGGCGTTAATATTTGACCTAGAGCTAAACCAATGACACTTCTCCACAGCAACTTTTAATGCTGTTTAAGGTGGGGTTGCTAGTTTTTTAATCCAACGTTTCGTCTTTGCGGAACCATCATAAACTTAATTTTTTTAAATACGGCCCTGTGTGTTTATATTAGATTCTGAAAACCTTTTTTATTGCGAATTCAACGACTTGCGGTTTCGTCATTTTTTAGATTTTTCTTGCGTTTTCCAAATGTATGACACGCCATTATCACCAAGACGAAAGCAAGCTTTGGAAAGCAAATGTGGTACTGTTGTATTTGGATTGACAGTTGCGTTGGTTTTTTGACACATTAGTTTGGTGTTTAATTTTGTGTGCAATAATTAAAATTTTTTTCTATTAATTATGTTTTCTAACGAAGAAAAGTTATGTTTCATTTCTACAACCAAAATTGTTCTGTTACAGAGCGTATGTATTTGCAGAAGTATCCTGAAAAGGGGCAGCTAAATAAAAGGACTTTTAGAAAATTTGTAGCAAACCTTAAAGCATATGGTTCTTTTAGAAAACCTGTAGTTTCCCGACGAAAAACGGGCAATGAGGAAACCGTACAAAATGTTCTGTTGGCCGTCACTAAGGATCCCGGCACATCAGTCCGGCGGATTGAACAAAACATTGGTATACCAAAATCAACGACACATTGTATTTTAAAAAACAAAAATTACATCCGTACAAGTACAGAATTTGTCAAAGACTTAGACCAGGTGATTTAGAACGACGTCGCTCATTCTGTGAATGGTACACAAGAAAATGTCAATGAATTTTCCTTATCAAATAATATGGTTTGATGAGAGTATGATTACGAATAATGGCATTTTCAATAGACGAAATGTCCATTATTGGTCTGGAACCAATCCACGTTTAAACAAAACGTCAAGGCATCAACACCGTTTTGGTTTTAATATGTGGGCTGGTATTTTCGGTACGATTGTAGGACCGTTTATTTACCACCATACCTTAACATCAGAGCGTTACCTACATTTGCTGCAAAACGATTTAGAGGATGCTTTCGATAGCATGCCCCTAGTAATGATTCATAACTCTTAGATACAGCAAGATGGTGCGTCTGCACATAATTCTAGAGCCGTTTGGGAATATCTTTCAATGAGATTTCCAGAGAAAATCATTAGCACACATTCAGAAACACTCTGGTCAGCGCTTTCACCCGATATAACTCCGCTTGATTTCTTCGTATGGGGATTCGTTAAGAATCATGTTTATCAGCAAAATTTTGCAACAGATGAAGAACTGAGGGGATTAGTTCTGGAAGCATTTGCCAAAATTACTCCACAAATGATTATTTGGGTGTTAGAATCGACGGTGAGATGGTGCTATCTGTGCCGGGAAAATAACGGAAATCTTTTCGAACATATGCTCTAAACTTAGTTGTTTTGTTCATATTCGTTTGTTGTTGTATTTTACTTTTTATGTCTTCTGTTAATTTAATTTATTTGTTCTTTGTTTTTTTAAATGTAGCCATTGGATTGCTATTAAATATGTAAATGAAATAAACTGTTAATGAACATAACAAATCATTTATTCTTAAAAATTAAAAAAAATGGTACAGGTCCGTACTAGGAATTCTCTTGATTAAGGTCGAAAAAATGACGAAACCGTAATTAAATGATAAAGTATGATAAGTCGTTGAATTCGCAATAAAATAGGTTTACAGAATATAATATAAACACATCAGGGCCATATTTAAAAAAAATAAGTTTATGATGGCTCCGCAAAGACGAAACGTTGGATTATAAAACTAACAACGCCACCATAAACATAATTAAAAGTTGGAGAGGTGTCATTGGTTTTGCTCTAGGTCAAATATTAACGCCAGGAAAAAATAGTTTGTAAAATCGAAAAATTCTATTGTTTCAAAATTTCTCAAAAACTTAAAAATTTTCAGGAAAATCAAAACGTCAATTTCTTAGACTTATGATTACCCAACTTTCCTCCCATTTAACCAAATCTGTATCTCTTAAGGTTTCCGAGATCCCCATAGTGGCCCTCTTTATCTCGGACACATCGTATATAACATTGTTGTTTCATAAAGAGGTTGCTTGTATAATGCAGTAGTGATAAATAAACCACATACATATAAATAAATATACCGCTCATAGTCCACTGCGCATTTGTACGGAGTTCGGAATAAAAGGAGATAGAATTTGACGGCATTTTTACGTACTTCCTGCTGTTTAGGCATCCCAGTCACTACCGTTGTATAAAAATCTTTGATAGTAGTGTTCACAGTTAGGATTTACTGTTTATTTATATACATGTGACTTTTTTTTCAGTTACGTTGATTATTGAGATATATCCACATTATACGGTGTTTATTGTAGTTTAAAATAATATTAATTGTATTTTACTCTAAAATATTTGAAATGCTATATGACTGTGCCGATGTGTGCATATGGTTTTAATACTTATATATATACAGGCTGAGTTTTTTTAATGTTTACCATTGGGATCTCAGAAACTACTGGATATAGAAAAACGCTTAAATGGGGAAAGATGCGCAGTTTTACGAGTTTGATTTAAAACTGCTTTTGTTTCTCCTATAACTTTCATGGCTTATTAGATATTCAAAGAAAACAAAATTTTACGATTTTCTTTAAACATGCTTATCATCGTTAATAGTAATTTTAGAGAAAAAGTGTTCACACAAATGTTTTAGATAGTTTTACGCCAAATATAACTATGTAGCTAATATTTTTTTCGTTCACCATTATCGAGATATGACACAAACTTGTGTTTTTTTAAATGGAAACCATAGTTGGTTTTGACATCATTAATTGTCAAACATTGACAATTAACAATTAATTAATTTAATTGTAACTTAACTATAAGTGGTGCAAACGGCCGTTAATCATAAGTTTGCATTGGCTATGGAATATTCTAACGTAGAAAAGCGTGATATGGTTGAATGTTTCATTCAGTGCCAGAAAAATTCTACTAGAGCTGCTGAAGTTTATTTTGAAAATTATTTTGATCGACGTCAGCCGTCGCTACCTACTTTTAAGAGATTATGGGATAATTTAGAAGATTATGGTTCGTTCGTTAAACCAAAATCAAAAAAAGGGATGGATGAAGATAGAGAAATAAACATATTAGCAAGTGTCGCTCAGAATCCATGTACATCGACCCGACAAATTTCAACAGAAATGGGCTCCTCTCAACGCACTATTGTCAGAGTGTTGAAGAAGCATAAATTTCGTCCCTACAAATTATCAGTATCACAAACTTTACATGAAGGTGATAACATCAGACGAATAGCTTTTTGTAGATGGTTTAAAGATCAGTGTCAAAACGATCCACACTTTTCAATGAAAATATTATAGACTGATGAATCTCGTTTCACAAATTGTGGAATGTTTAATAGGCACAATGAGCACATTTGGTCTCAAACAAATCCACTTCACGTTGAACATCGATAGGCGTAAAGTCCGCAATGCTACAAATTCTGTTGTGAAGAGATGCAATTTGTGTATTAATAATAATGGAGGTATCTTTGAGCATTAATAATGTTGTGTGCCCTTAATAAAAGTTCTTATAGTTTTCATTTTATTACTACATAAGATTTCAAAATAAGTTTTCGTTTGGTTTGTATTTTATCAGTTCGAAATTCAATTGTTTTCTATAAAAACCATAAAAATGTCTATATCCTCTTTATTTTTTAAAATAACCATATCAAACCTTATATCATTGTAATCAGCAAAAATAAGCTTTTTAATGATGTCAAAACCAACTATGGTTTCTATTTAAAAAAACACAAGTTTGTGTCATAACTAGAGACCGGACACATTGGGCTGAAATGACGTCATTACGACGGACTATATAAATAGTCTACAACATCTGTAAGTACATCACGCAGTTATTGAATAACACTATTCATTCGGTTAACCGCAACAAAGAATAGATGTGCAGTTTACCGAATGAATAGTGCTATTCAACAACTGCGTGATGTACTTACAGATGTTGTAGACTATTTATATCGTCCGTCGTAATGACGTCCATTTCAGCCCGATGTGTCCGGTCTCGAGTCATAACTCGATAATGGTGAACGAAAAAAAAAATATTAGCTACATAGTTTTATTTGGCGTAAAATTATCTAAAACTTTTTATCTAAAATTACTATTAACGATGCTAAGCATGTTTAAAGAAAATCGTAAAATTTAGTTTTCTTTGAATATCTAATAAGCCATGAAAGTTATCGGAGAAACAAAAGCAGTTTTAAATCAAACTCGTAAAACTGCGCATCTTTCCCATTTAAGCGTTTTTCTATCTCCAGTAGTTTCTGAGATCCCAATGCTAAACATTAAAAAAACTCACCCTGTATATATATATATTTTTTTAATAATTATATTTAATATAAGTTTCGGCTTCAAAATAATAAAACTCTTATTTAGTAGCGTGTGTCCGTTTTTCTTATAATTCCGGGGAAAATAATATAAACGCTATTTTACTAACTAAAATTGTTGGAATAGGAAGCGAGAGCAAAATTTAAGTTGAAGTGCAAACAAACCTTTTTATTTTACAACTATTGGGTTTGTTTTTAAGAATAAAAAATTATTTGGTGTTTGCCAATATTTAAATATCAAGAAGGTATTTTAAAATTAAATGTTCAAAGATATATTTTCATGAGATTTCGAAACGAGTAGAATTACATCTAACTGAAATACTTATGTTAACTTTATAGATAGTTATGCAATCAATATAGAACATTTACAAGTTGGATAGTCTATCCTTCAGGAAGTACGTAAAAATGGCCCCATGTTTCCGCGTGTCGGACGTCTCTTTTGCGCGGTATATCTATTTTAGTATGTGAAATAAACCTGACAAACGAATTGATATGCAGTGACGGCAATTTTCTTCGAAAGGGGGCATACATTCTCCAGGTATGTATGCATCAGTGTTGTCAAACCGTAGTGGAATTCCGCTACTGGCAGCGGCATTGGATGATATATCGCCAAACCGGCCCGGTAAGAAAAATACGTAATATGCAGCGGAATTGACGCTCGAATTTTGGTAGTTTTTCTTATTATTAATTAGTGTTTATCTTGGTCTGATTTATTAGATTTAGTAAAAAAAGAGTCTGATGGAGGTACAGCACTTGGTTTGTTCACTATGTTAAAAAAAGTCAATGCAGATTTTGATATTAAATGTTAAAAATATTGTAGGCTATTGTTCAGACAATGCGGTTGTAATCATGGGAAGGAAGGAATCATTTAAGATTAATCTTTTAAATGAAAATAAAAATGTTATTGGTCGACTGCGGAAACGGCGCTGTCCTATATCGGGTGTAATTCATTAGTACAATAGTAGTGTACAATCGATCAACTTAACATGTATATTTGAATGTTATAGCGCGATGGTATTGATACAAGTTGTCTATTTATACGCTTTTTAATGCAAACAGATGGAGTTGTGAAATATTTTTCGCCAGACGTAATGAAGGCAATGAAATGTATATACGGAAATTTATTTTTACGAAAATCAATAAAACACTGAAGTTAATTGAATTTAGATTAACTTGAATCGAAATTAATTCCAGATATATACAAAATGCATTATCTTTACAGTGAAAAAATTCAAAATATTGAAAAAATATAAACTTGAAATAAATTATATCGCCTATAGTTAAAGTGAATGTTTAGTCTGTATAAAAACTGTCTGTTGATGTACTCGGTTGATCGCGATGCATTTTAGTATTTAGATGCGCGGTTAGTCTCGACTTTTTTAAACACTTAGATGTATTTGGACAAATTTTACAATTAATCTCCGTATCACTAACAATTTAAAAAAAAACAAAATCTTTAATCTAGCTGCCTAAGAGTTCTTCATGCGGGCATTTTGAAGGGGCCATAGTATAATGCTATATACAGTGTGGTCATAAAGTTTGGAACCAAGCTTATAACCGCATTATTTTACATTTTTTGGAAAAACGCTCGGACAGGTAAATTTTCTTTTTTAAAACGCCATCTTTTGACATACAATTTTTTTCTATGACGTCATTGGTTTTCGAGTGATGACGTTATCAACACTTTCTTTAAATGGCAACCATATTATTTTTTTCTCGTTTTTGGTAGATCTTTATATCCACCAAATAGTGACATAAAACAATTGGTATGTTGCATCACAATTTTTTTGAAAAAATGTTATAAATTTAGAAAAAAATACGAAAATTTTATTTTTGTACAAAATTAAAATTAAATTAAAAAAAAAAATCTGAACTTAAATTTATTGTAACAGCTAACGTAAATTTTCAAAATGGACCCCACCAACCAACTGACACTGTCCCAGCCGAGTGTAAATGCTTTGCGATCAATAGTAACCTGCGTTATTCGCTCCAGGTCAAAAGAAATTTGTCTTCCCAATCGGCCAATTACTTATTAAAAAATCTTATTTAACATTAAATAGTTTCACAAAAAAGGGCCAAAGTTTAATTTATTTAAAAAATTGACATGATGTGGCAGACCATTTCTTAATTAAAATTATCGCCCAAAAATTGAAGATTTCAAAAACTAATTAAGCTTACAAAATTTACTGAAATATGTAAGTAAGTTTTTTTCACACTTCTGTCTTGTGTGAGGACTTAAATATTCTTCTTGAACAAACCGGATCGTCAAAAGCACATGTTGTTACTCATGTTACTATGCAAAAAATTTACAAAAACAAAAACACGCACTTTTTTGCAAGATATTTCTTTATGACATTCTTGCTTCTTTTTATACAATTTATGTACAAAAATTTTAGTTTGAAATTGTTTCTATGGCGACAACATTGTTGAATTATTTACTTCTATTTTTGACGTTACATTTTTGAGATATTGCGTAAAAATTGTTCATTTTCGCTAATATAAAAAATGGCACATTTATCTGAGCGAGAAAGAATCGAAATTTTAATTATGGTTGGGTATGGGGACAGACAAAGAACGCATGCAGAAGCATGCGATTTGTTTAACCATGAACACCCTGATAGATCTCCAATTACCAGGTCTACGGTGACAAAACCAGTTGGAAAGTTTACCGAAACTGAATCCGTAAAAGATCGACCACGGCAAGATAGACCTCAAGTAGGAGAAGATGTGAAATTAAATGTGCTTCTAGAAGCAGAAGAAAGGCATCATGTTTCCACCAGACAACTTGCGTTAGCCAATCAGGTGGCTCACTTATTTGTCGTCAACTTATTTAAAAAAGAACACTATCGTCCTTACAAAGTTAAACTTGTACAGGAATTACATGAGGATGACGAAGATCGTCGACTGCAGTTCTGTGAAGACGTAATGTTACGTTGTGACCAAAATCCAAATTTCTTGGAAAACATCGTCTTCTCAGATGAAGCTACGTTCTGCCTAAATGGATCTGTTCACCGCCATAATTGCAGATATTGGTCGCAGAACAATCCGCATTGGATTCAAGCGTGCCATACTCAGCGCAGAGGAAAAGTTAACGTATGGGTTGGAATGATTGGACGACGCATTTTAGGACTATATTTTTTTGAAGGAAATTTGACTGCTGTGCAATATTTAGAATTTTTAAGATTCGAACTGGTTCCAGCGCTCGCTGTTATTTTCCCAAATCACGAGGATGGTGATGTACCCCATCCAAATATTTGGTTTCAACAAGATGGGGCGCCTCCCCATTATGGTGTAGAGGTTCGCCACTATCTTGGCGAAATATTTCCCAATAAATGGATTGGACGGAGAGGCGCCATAGAATGGCCACCTCGTTCTCCTGACCTGACTCCGTTAGACTTTTTTTTGTGGGGTTATTTGAAATCGAAGGTGCAATCGAAACAAACCGAACAATTTAGAAGATTTAAAAGAACGAATTCGCGTAGAACTTACACAAATATCCCCAGACATAATTGAGGCGAGTATACGAAGTGTACACTCGGCTGGGACAGTGTCAGTTGGTTGGTGGGGTCCATTTTGAAAATTTACATTAACTGTTACAATAAATTTAAGTTCAGATTTTTTTTCTATTTTAATTTTGTACAAAAATAAAGTTTTCGTATTTCTTTCTAAATTTATATAATTTTTTCAAAAAAATTGTGATGCAACATACCAATTGTTTTATATCACTATTTGGTGGACATAAAGATCTACCGAAAACGAGAAAAAAATAATTTGGTTGCCATTTAAAGAAAGTGTTGATAACGTCATCACTCGAAAACCAATGACGTCATAGAAAAAAATTGTATGTCACAAGATGGCGTTTTAAATAAGAAAATTTACCTGTCCGAGCGTTTTTCCTAAAAATGTAAAATAATGCGGTTATAAGCTTGGTTCCAAACTTTATGACCATACTGTATACAAAACGATAATATACATATATGTATTAAAAAAATGGAAGAAGTGATGAAAAATCCCTTAGTTTTGATGAAAAACTTAATTTCTTTTCTATAAAAAATATTAAAAGAATCTCTAAAATCAAAATTAATAGAATAAAAGAATTTCTGGTATAACATAAATGAATAACTAATATAAACAATTGAAAAGAAGTGTTTCTAGATCTATGGAAATGGTAAAGTGTAACCAAAACGCATCTAAATGTGAAAGACGCTCGCCTTCACTTTCCATGTTCGCTAGAGCATTGACTACCAGAAAGTTAAAACCGACTCTGTGTCTGCGCATGCATTAGAGGAGAGCGTCTGTTCCGCAGTCTAGTTATTAGTAACAGTTGCATTTGTCATTCAGACCATCTTATAGCCTCAGCCGCTTCACAAGAAATTCCCAGCAATGTAGAAATATTTTTACAAAAGTTTGTCGTCGTACTTTTCACGTAGTCCAAAACGCCAAAGTATTTTAGAGCAATTCCAAAAGTACATGCAAGTTATCAAATTAAAAATTATTAGTCCAAGCCCAACGCGTTGGTTGACACTATTAAATTGCGTGAACAGAGTCTTAGATCAATGGGATATGTTTTTCGAAGTATTTAGAGTTGCTGCCTTTGTAGAGAAGAATCCTCTTGGAAACTTAATATTTGCAGAATTTTAAAATCCATTTGTTAAAGCATATTTATCTTTCCTGAAGTATGTTTTGCCAATATTTCACCAATTCAATACATTATTTCAATCAGGAAAAGTACTTGTTCATCAAATACATCCAGAAAGCAAACGGTTTGTTAGAATATTATGTCAGAAGTTCATATTACCCTACTTTTTAACAAATGGTATGATATGTGAACTAAATGTCAATGATCCTCATGTATTACTTTCTATTGAAGAAGTTCAAGTAGGAAGTGTAAATCTTATCTGAAGCGAAGTTTCAATAATAATAAAAAAGGAAATAAACGAATGCAATAACGTAGAAACTAAGTTACAAATGGGATACTGTACCCAGTAATCAATTACACCCCATCAAATTACGTATTTATCCAGTTCACATGTGTAAATACAAAATTGTAATCCATATCTATTGAGCAGACCTGGTATATGTCTGGAGGTTTTGTTATAAATATTAAAAAAAATTAAGTAAATGAAAATTTGCCCTGTAAGCAAGCGGCCACAATGACGATAGATAGCGGTCGCCCAACTGAACTATCGGGTATCAGTCTACCTCTCTCTCCGGATATCTCTACTCGATAATTGAGGAGGGAAGAAAGCCACGAAGAAAAACTAATACGTAATCACTTTTTTGCAGATAATCGTAAGCAGAGCACTTACAGGTAGGTTCACGATAAATAGAACAGAATAAAAATAAAGATGGCAATGTTGCGACAAAATAATGAGCGGTTACGAATATGTAATAAAAGTTTAGATTACACCTTGGAGACAGTTTAGATTTTACGATATTTTATGATAAATATCATTAATAATATAATCAAATTTATTTACCCTAGTTGTTCGTTCGGTTTAACTTCCGTGTACCATGATTAATATCAAGATTAACTGAAGCATTCATTACGGCTACTACAAGGGTGAGCCTGCTTCTGAAACCTACTTTAGTGCATTCGGCCAGGAACTTTTAACTTGGCGGGTATGGATCTATTGTTTAGAGATTGTTTATCGAACAGTTTATTGACAGTTTAAACGCATTATTGTTTGTTTTTTAATTTAATTTTTTTTCTCAGTAATTCTCTGACCTTCTCATGGTCAGTTGCTAGACGTTTGACTATGTCAATTGCAATACTGTTGCATTAACTGTACTGTCATATTATCATCGGAAACAGTACTAATTGTCGAGATTTTAATAATCTCCTTTGACAAAGTTCGAATGCACATTGCTCTTAATACAACAAATAATGGTTACTTTTGCGATGGTCAAAGTAGATATTCACGTTTCTCTATTGTGTTATACAATACATATTAATTTCGCCGTTATGTTCATATAAAGCGTTTGAAAAGTCTACCACAATACCAAACTACAAAAATGAGTTTCTACTACTTTTACTCTACTTGGATTTAATATTCGTTTTTGTTTACTAACTTAACAGTTGTAATGTATATTTCTACTACAAATATTTTGTTTTCTGTACAACTACATTTTTCTCAGCGTACTCGAAAGAATTTACTAAAATATCAGAATAATTGAAACATACATGAGTAGATAAACCCCACCAGTTTTGTATAATACAAAGGTATTTTTAATAATATAAAATATTATTAAAAATCTGGTGTGAAGAACACAAATGCAGGTTTACTATTAATATTTTCTGTGAACGTGTCCGAATATATCCCATCCCCAGAGACGTAGATACGTATTTCACCTTTCTACAGGCTCATCGGTACGCCCCTGCTGGTTTACCTACTCATGTATGTTTCAATTATTCTGATACATTACACATGCGGTTAAGCCGTAGTATGAGTGAAGACACAAACAAAATGCAGTTTTCTAGAAAGATTGGCTGTGCCAACCTTTGGAAGGGCGTCGTTACTTCACATTAATTATGTGGACGGTATGCGAGGTACTTCGGCTGTCTGACAACAGGCAGCGCCGAATTTACTTCTGCGCTCGGTCTGGATAATTACGGTGATAGGGCGATGTGGTTCTTTTCTGTGAATGTGTCTGGGAATATCCTTTCTCCAGCAGGGGCGTACCGATGAGCCTGTAGAAAGGTGAAATACGTATCTACGTCTCTGGGGATGGGATATATTCGGACACGTTCACAGAAAATATTAATAGTGAACCTGCATTTGTGTTCTTCACACCAGATTTTTAATAATATTTTATATTATTAAAAATACCTTTGTAATTTACTAAAAGCCTAAATATATTTTTAGTGTTTACAAAGCGGAATAATATTAAATATTAATGTATCATCTGTTATGTAACACTTTGTGTAACCAATGTGTAAATTGCCATGAATGTCATCAAGTCGATTGACATGCCGTGTCAGCAGGATCCCGTGTACTTTAGTAAACTATATCAAATTTCGCAAAGGACGTTAACACTCAAAGGACGGCGGGCGCTCCCGTATTAAGAAGATCATGTTTGTTCTGCATCGAAGGCAGATCTGCCGTCGGCGTTAACCTTTGGGTTATAAAATTTACTATACGTGCTCGCCTCACATGTCCTTATCTTGAACGATGTCGCTAATGAGTTCAAGGAAGGGTAGAAGCGGAGTACAAACGCGCCCCCGGTGGACTTTAAATGAATTAAATTCTCCACATTGTTGCTGGTGTCGCCTTATTGTCCGCCGAGATGTTTCTACTTTCTTCCTCGTCTATATTTCAAGCTGAGAAAATCTGCAAGGGGTTTCTGACTTAGGAATTTAAGCTGCACGGAAATGGTAGCCTAGGTATAATTATACTGGTTACAGTTTTCGGAGGAGATAGTATTCAGTGCGACCTTTTCGTATGATGCCAGTTACGACGGTTGCTCTTCGCGCTGTAGGGCGCCGAATATCTTTACGAACTTGATTTTGTGTCTCCGCCAATGTTATTAAGTTCTTAGTGGAATAGACGATTAACGTTTATAACTACTGAAAATTAAGACGCCTCTTAAATTATGGAAGTTTTCTTTTAATTGATAATACTGTCGCTTTTATTTTACATAGAACTCAGGTAGTTTGAGAAACGCATTAAAAAGAGTTATGATAATTATGCTTCCACAATAATAGATTTCTACATTTAACCACTTTAGGTGCTTTATTTATTTCGCATGAGAATCATTTTTATGACAAAAAGAAGGTCATAAAACTAATTTATACACAAAAATCTAAATTTTTCAACCAGTCCAGTGCTGCAGAAGTTGCCTTGCTCAGCTCGTGTATACCACCAAGGAAACGTCTTCTAGGGCAATCGTTTACTATGTCGGTCATAGTGTGGTCCACATTCCCGCAGTCGCAGAGGCTAGTATCTGCCAGTTTCCATTTATGCGGCATTGAGTTGCACTTTTCGTGTCCTGTGCGGAACCTATTTACTTGAGACCATTGCCAACGTGTGAGGGTTACAATTTAAAGTCAATCTATGTAGAAAAGAAAACAGAATGGATGACTGAAGAAATTCTAAATCTAATGGGGAAAAGGCGAGAAGTTAAGAATAATGAAGCAGACTATAAGAAAGTAAATAAGGAAATAAGAAACAAAATAAGAAATGCAAAAGAGAACTGGATGAGACAGAAATGTGAGAAAATTGAGGAGCTCCAGTACAAAAACGACATGTACAACTTACATAAGGAAATAAAAAAGATAACATACAATAACAAAAGAATACATAATATGCTAGAAGACTCAGATGGCAGAATAATAATTGATGAAGAAGAGAAGCTACAACAATAGGAAAAGTACATTCACGAAATGTTCGCAGACGAAAGACAGCAGCTAGACATCAACGCTGAACATATAGGAGATCCTCATATTCTAAAGAGTGAGATTGTATATGCTATTAACCAGCTTAAAAATAATAAAAGTCCGGGCCCTGATCAAATAAACTCAGAGATAATTAAACTCATAAATGAGGAAAACATAGATCTACTTCTACTTCTGTTTAACAACATATATAAGTCAGGCAAAATTCCCCAGGATTGGCTTGAATCAACTTTTATACCCTTACCAAAAAAGTATAGTGCAAGGAAATGTAACGACTACAGACTCATAAGCCTGATGAGTCATGTTCTTAAAATCCTATTAAAAATTATACACAAGAGGATATATAACAAATGCGAATCTAACATCGGCTCGGAACAATTCGGATTCCAAAATGGGTTAGGTACGAGAGAAGCTTTATTCAGCCTACAAGTCCTTGCACAGAAGTGCTACGACCAACAAAGAGACATACATATTTGTTTCGTCGATTTTGAGAAAGCGTTTGACCGAGTAAACCATGATAAACTTTTCGAGTTTCTGGAGGAAATCGGGCTGGATGATGGGGATTTGAGACTTCTCAGAAGCTTGTATTGGCACCAGTCCGCAAGAATAAGAGTCGAGACTAACTTGTCTTCAAGAAACATTGACATTTGTAGAGAAGTGAGACAGGGGTGCGTGTTGTCCCCCACACTATTTAATATATACTCAGAGTATCTGTTTGCGAAGGCGCTTAGGGGTTGTAACGACGGAATAAAAATAAACGGTGTTAATATATCGACTATCCGTTATGCAGACGATACTGTGTTGATTGCGGATAACGATATAGGATTACAGAACATAATCAACAGATTAAATATGACATGATTTTAATATGGCCATAAACATCAGCGAAACGAAAGTAATTAATTTCTCGTAATTCAAACGTACCCATACCTCTACGGGTTGACGGGGAAATATTGACCAGGGTTGATCGCTTTAAGTACCTGAGCTGCTGGATTGGCTCAAGACTGGACCATGACATCGAAATAAGGTCCAGAATTGAACAAGCAAGGCAAAACTTCTTCAAACTCAAAAACATACTGTGCGATAAACAGCTAAATGTAAATTTACGCGTACGGTTTACAAAGTGTTACGTCTGGTCAACGCTATTATACGGAGTGGAAACATGGACCTTGAAAACTGTCAGTATGAACCGTATAGAAGCATTTGAAATGTGGACATACCGAAGAATGCTAAGAATTCCATGGACATCACATACAACTAATGAGGAAACTTTGAAAGGGGTACACAAAGATCGACAACTGCTCCACATAGTAAAGATGCGAAAGACGGCTTACCTTGGTCACGTTTTGAGAAATGAAAAATATTACCTACTGCAGCTCATAATTGAAGGAAAGATAGAGGGTAAACGTGGGCTTGGCAGAAAGAAACTATCGTGGATGCGGAATATTAGGAACTGGACCGGATTAAACTTTGAACAACTCATTAGAGCTGCTGCAAATCGAGAGACCTTTGCAGATGTGATCGCTAACCTCCGATGACGGAGAGGGCACAAAAAGAAGAAGAAGAGGGTTACGCCCGGCAGAGGTTCTGAAGGATTAGAAATTAAATCTCTATTCCTCAATTCAGGGTGTTGTTCGAGGAGGGATATCCAGTAATCACTCACATTGATGGGGTGCTGAACTTCCGTATCCAGCCTAATCGGCTTTCTAGATTTCAGTGGAGTCCTGAGGGCGTTCTTCAAATCATCGGATATAGGAAGGTCAATATTGTTGGTAAGCTTACCTCATTCATTCTGTGCTGCACGAGACGTCTGATGTCCGGCGGGGCAATGTTAAAAAGAATAGGTAGCCAGAGACTAGGAGTGAATCTAAGAGCACCGGTTGTTAGGGTGTATGTGGCCGGATTAGACACTTCTGCGTAATCACGGGTCGTAAATACGTAATGACTAGCTTCTGTTGAATCGTCGTTGATTCAACTTGTGAATAGAAGGTCATTTCTTGCTCAGTGGTTCGCAGAATAAAAAACACGTGTACAAGGCAGAACACTCTTTAAGTATTATACAAAAGTATTTTTAATAATATAAAAAATATTATTAAAAATGGGGTGTGAAGAACACAATACAAGTTCATTTATGTATTTTTGAATGTATCTTCTCCAAAGACGTAGATACGTATTTCACATTTCTACATGTTCGTCGGTACGCCCCTGTTGGAGAAGAGACACATTCAAACAAACATAACTACGTTACTATCTAGCCGAAATTATTCAGACAGAGCGTGATGGAATATTCAGCGCTGTCTCTATAATAACGGCCGAACTAAACGTGTTTTTTATAGTTGGTAATCAACGTATCTATAAAAAACTGTATTCTCGTGTCTTCACTACTTGTCGACGTGAGCCGAATGTGTATATGACAACATAATTTGAAACATACTTGAGTGTGTTTCAAATTATGTTGTCATATACATATATATATATATATATATATATATATATATATATATATATATATATATATATTAAATGCTGAATTTTGGGATTTTGCAAAATAAAAATTAAAAAGCCGAAAGAAAAAGCCCGTGGGACTAATATTGAGTTATTGGTCCTTAAGCGACAGCAAATGACCTCCTCCATCGGCCAATTTAACTTGGCAAACGATGCAATAGACACTTGTATATATAAGGTAAAAATTCTTTTGGGTGTAAAATGCTGAATCCATATATCTAGAGTAAGTAGATATGTATATAATTTCACTGTTAATAAAAACATAATTTAGGTCAATGTATCAAATAAAACGATTTATTGCTACACGACGTTTCGAAACTATATTTGTTTCCTCGTTAGACTCTGATAAAACATAAACAGATTAGCCATAAATAGTAAAAATATGAAATTGTGAGTACACTAAAGGCGGCTCTACACGGTCAAAGAAATTTATGAATTTATTTACGAAGAAATTCATGAAGAAGTTCATGAATTTATTGAAAATGCATGCTTGTATTACACAATCAAATATTTTATTGAGTTTCATTAATTGATGTTGCAGACTCTTCTTGGTGAAACATTTTAGTAATTATTGATGTACTTGGTAGGATTAACACACTTGGCTATATTTCACAAATTTTATTATATTCTTTAACATATATGTTTCGCCTGTTATGCCATTCTCAAAGAGTTTTTTCAAACTCTTTTAAGAACAGTTTTAAGAAACTCTTTGAGAATGACATAACAGCCGAAACATATATGTTAGAGAAAATAATAAAAATTGTGAAATATAGCCAAGTGTGTTATTCCTACCAAGTACATCAATAATTTTCTGGAAGTTAACCAGTTAATGCCAACCATAAAATAATGACTTTTTTTACTACCAATCTATTTGTGTTTGTACTCATAAGTTGAGTAGGTTATGTCAAATGTAGGTTGATTTTTGTATAGTGAAAATGATGACTAATTATTATTAGCCTTTACTATCTTCTCTTGAGCTATTTTCTATTTCATAACGATAACCACTAATACCTATATAATCTCTAATTTTTACGATAACCTCTACGATAGCACAACTATTACATTACATCCAAAGTTAGCAATAACTTTAAAACCAAAATGTAACCATAATTCCCCAAAAAATTTACAAAAAATTAAGAGTTGGTTCTAATTCGTGAATTTCTTCATGAATTTATTGTCACCAAGAAATTAACGACAATTTTGTGTATTAGACGTTTCAATAAATTCAAGGTCACAAAATTCATGAATATATTTGACCGTGTCAAGCCACATAAGACTTACATTAGCAATTAAACTTCATCTGTGTTTTTTTTTCATTCTTTCAATAGTACAGTACAATCACTGAAATTTATCATTGAAATTATTTTTCTCCATATTAATACAGAAACAACAAATAGTTACTTTAAACGATTTTAACCCTAGAATACGGGACTGTGTTTGCCAAACGTAATTACGGGACTCGTAAATTTTACAACTCAATAAAAAAAAAAAATTGCCTTATCAAACTTTATTTAAAAAAAATACAAAAAAGATAACGTTCTTCATTATCAGAACAAACGTTTAAAATTATAAAACCAGCATATTTTATTATTTTTCACAACATACGGTGCAAATATCTCCTCGGTGTTCGCCGCAAATTGGATTTTTGCACTCCATACAATAATTAGTGGTCATGCGCCTTTTTTTGCTTGGACAGTAGAAACAGGTCTTCCTCTTCTTGTCTTGGTGTGTGTTCACAACGTTTTCTTTTGATATACCGAGGATTTGAGCTATGTCTTGCCGAAGATATCGACGTAAAGTTTTGCTGTTATATCTATACTGCATCCATGGTTTGGCAAGGCAAAGACTTTAATCAATCATGTATTGATATCTTGAAATAGGTTTTTCGCCTTTTTTAACGTATTAAAAGTGTAAATAACATAAGAGTTTATGCTGGCCATATTTATCATTCCATACAACACACATAATGGCCATCTCTGTGTTTTTCTGCTCGAACTCATATTTGAACACATTGGTCAAAGGTGTCCACACCTGATTTGGTCTCATTATAGTTATGAATTATTGTTGGCTTACCGGTTTCTTCTACGATCTCTGCCTTCTCATGCATAGTTGAAAACAAAACATTGACGTATTTGCGTTTCGACTATTTCCATCCAAGAACTCCTTGGGTATCTCTTTTTTATTTTTGCGTATAGTTCCTATCATAGTTAATTTGTAAGGATTTTGTAGCAACTGGTCAGCAAGGGAAACCGAGGTGAACCAATTGTCCATGGTAACGTTGCGATTTGTACCATGAATTGATTTCGTTAACTCTTTTACATAAAATTCGGCTAGAGGCAAACCATTGCTCTCTGTTTTTTTCCCAAGTAAGGACTTGCGTCTGACATATACTTGGTGGCGGAATCGCATACCATAACAATTTTTATCCCATACTTCGCGGGCTTGTTAGGAATATACATCCTAAAAGGACAGCGTCCTCGGAATGCCAAAAGCTGTTCATCAATGGTGACGTATGAAGTTGGAGTATATGAATTTCTACATGTGTCAATAAAAATTTCCCAAATTTCTCGAATGTGTGTAAAAGGATCATTTACCTTTCTCTCTTCTCTTGTTTCTCTATTATCGCATCTAATACAGTTCAGCAGGTACAAAAAACGATCACAATTCATACATGATCTATAAAACGTGCCGGAAATAGTGCTATCAAACATATGCCTTGCTGACAAATGATTATCTTTTTTTGCGGCAGAAAGGATTAAATCACCAAACAAGGCTTTCAGTTCGTCTTTTGTCGTTGGGGAAACATTCTGGTGGCCGCTGTATTTTTGGGACCTGTCTGGCAATTTCTGTATTTGTATGTTGCAAAATAATATCAAATATATTGTCAGAAAAAAAATGTAAAAAATATTCATCCAGGTTAGAACAATCTTTTGCAGCCCCTTTAGGACCAGCTATAAAATGTATAATGTTCCTAGCAGCCGTTCTTTTGGATTGTTGAGGCAGCTCAGATGACCATTTGTGACCATTCTTGCCTTTTAAACGTTTGTTTTTCAAGTTGATTACATATTTTGAACGTGTACGTACATGTAATAAAGGAATATCATCTTCATCTAAACTAGGTTCTATTTCTCCTTCAGATTGAATTGGGCTAAAGCTTTGTTGGATGAGACAAACAGCCGAATTATTATCTTCATCAACCTCACTGTCGGAGGCAGATGATTCAACCTCCAAAATGTCCTCTTCAATGTCACTACCATCACTGTCGTCAAATGATTCTGGATCACTCTCTTCTCCATTCATGACACGTGCCGCTTCCTCCTCCAGTTGCTTCTCGGTCAAAAACTTTCGATTTGACATCTTAATAAAAAAATCACTATATTTATTATAATGTATTTAAATAATAATAATGAAGAAATATCTTACCTCAAATTTCTATTACTAAAACAATTAAATTCGGTACGAAAAATAAGAACCAGTTTAATTTATAAAATGACGTAAATACGGGACTTCGTAAAATTTACGAACCTATCGCCGAAAAATCGCTTTAGGGTCGGAAACCAGAACGACCACACACCACACTGTCTAGCTAAGTACTCGACTAGAAGGTACTCAGTAAGGCAATTCGATGAATTGACCGTAAGTAAGCGAAAAAGTACGATGTCTTACAAGCATCGTAAAATTTACGAATGACCCGTAATCTAGGGTTAAATACTTATCTATATGACACATTTTTGCGAAATGTTGATAGTTGGGGTTGAACCTGGCCGAAGTCCGCGACACGAAAGTGTTTCTAACTTTTGACAAAGTTGATCTCCCGTCAAATCACCGTGGTGGCATTGTATAAAAATTCAGTATTATCCATTATTTGCGGATGAAAAAAATGAGAATTTAGGTAAATACTTGTTACGAAAAACAATAAAATGTATAAATCATGTTGTTTATCTCAATATTTTGCGAGAAAATTTGATAATTTCTTTGCCTGTGCAATATCTTAATTCTTAATATCTTAATTCATTCTACCTTCATGTTTTCAACGAGATAAGTGTAACTGTAACTAAGCAGACACGGAATTATAAATTATCATTGTTTACTAGACCTCGGCTAACAATCGTAATTAATGATAAAGCAATCTAATGTAGATATATAATTGTTTCTGTTGTATCTAACAATAAGCATAGAGCATTAATCTAGAAATGTGAAAACTTGTTGCAGATACGGTTACGAAAGTAGGCGCCTGGCGTTAAGATAGCTGTAGGAATTCTCTGTATGCTTAAGACGTAAAACGATCTCGTCGTACATATATAATGCATACCATACAAGAGAAGTCCTATTTTCTATTTTTAATTTAACCCACTGAACGGCTTAGTTGAAATCAATGGAGAGAAAGTAACCGTATTGCTACATCTTGAATCGAAACCGCTTTTTTCCTTTTAAAAACAGGAAGATATATTAAGGCAGTATTCTTTCTGCGTGGCGAGTTTTGTGACAAGAAGTAATTTCTCGTATTCATCTTACACGGTGATTTGCTTTTATGAGATTGAATTGGAAACGATGATAATCTATTCTGTTTGTTTTGTGAATATAGGGAATATCTGAACGGTTTCTCAAAATAAAAGTTAATTTATTTTTGACTGCGAAACTCCTCTTTTATTAATAATCGTCGTAGGAGATATAAGTTGAAACTTCATTATATCCAATAGAAAACACAATTTGTTTAGTTTCAAAACAGTATATTATTCAACGAGTGATAAAGTTGGCCATTTCCATGAGAATGAAATTTACGATACGAGCCGAAGGCCAGTGGAGTAATTCATTCGAGTGGAAATCGCCATTTCTGACGAGTTTAATACTATAATTTTTCTAATCGTATTAGAGAATTAAGTAATAATGAGTACTGTATTTTCTTATATCTCAAGATATATTTCATCTGGAGCTTTGCATAAAAATTCATCAATTTATTTGGCAATGAATGCTTTTGATTGTTTAGCCTGATAGCCCTCAGATCTTCTTTTCAAATATGCACGTAATTTGGGATAGATTTCAATATTAATATTGTTGTGAATGCTCAGAGTAGATCTTAGACCATAATCTTAAAGACGGCAGACTATGTGCCAGACAGACAAGAATCATTTCACCATGTGTACTAAATATTATTTTGGATACTATAATATAAATATGTTTTGAAGGTGCATCTGTTATTGCCAATAATACCACTTTTTCTTTAGAATAAATGTTTTGTTCATTGTTAGAAAAACGAAATAATGTTTTTTTTTATTTTGATTTAGAACTGTAAAATATATGTTCAAATTCTGTTATCTCTTTGATAAATGCATGTATGGAAATATTTACGAAACTACTAAATATATGTTTTTCTGCTCCGATATGTAAACAAAGCGAGAGGAATGAAAAATAATATTTTGTACTAATGGTGAAATGATTCTTGTCACCATGCACCGGGCACATAGTCTGCCGTCTTTAAATAATCTATCTTTTCATGTGCGAAAATGAAATGGTTGAATTCAGAAATTCAATATCAGTATAGTAATAGGAGTAAATTAGAATTACAATTGTATAATTTACATTTAAGTCTGACGAAAAATTTAAATAATTTTGATTATGAAGACTGGTGTAATTTTTACAGGAAGGTTGTTAGAGTAACGAATCAAAAGTATGAGAATAAGATTGCTAAATTAAATAATAAATATATGAAACTTTGTCCGCGTACAAAAGATAACAAGAACAGCCCTCCTATGAAAGAGATGTCAATAAATCGTCTGAGATTTTTAGTCGCGATGAGTTAGATTTATTGAACAAAGGGTCGGGACCTCTATTAGAAATTTAATATACATCAAAATCCTATGTCAGAGAGACATGCAAGCGACAGATCCAGGAATCTTTACAGCAGCACAAACAATTTTCAAGTAAGAAAGACTGGAACACTATTAAAACTCTCAGACTGAAAGATTGTTTATATTTAAAAGCAGATAAAGGGAATAAGTTAGTCATTTTGGACAAAATCGATTATTCTGATAGAGTTAATCATTTAATTTCTGAAGGGCCTTATGTAGAACTGAATAAGAACCCATTACCAAAAATGATAAGTAAAACTAAAGCCGCCTTAAAAAATTGTCCAAACTTAATAACTAATTCCAACCTTTATAAATTACAATGTGCAAATCCGTTAGTGCCTAGGTTATATTGCTTACCTAAAATCCACAAACCAGGTAAGTCGATGAGACCTATTGTTGCTGGTATTGACTCACCGACTTATTTGATTTCAAAATGGTTAATGAATGAATTCAGAAATTTACCAGAAAAACCAGTTAGTTTATCGGTCAATAATTCTTTAGAATTTATTCAGAAAGTTAAAGATTGTCGACTGGAAGATGGTGACATTTTGGTTTCATTCGATGTAACGTCCTTGTTTCCTTCAGTACCTATCCCAGAAACGTTAAAATATTTGTCTGAATTACTTCCTAGCAATCACGTTGAAAAGGAAAAAATAAATGAATATTTGCAGTTAACAACCTTTTGTATGGCCCAAAATTGCTTCCAATTCGAAGGTAAGTTCTTTGAACAGCAACAGGGTACAGCCATGGGTAATTGCTTATCTCCATTTATTGCGAATTTATTTATGAGTTACTTTGAGATTGAGTTTAAAAAGTCAGCCAAATATTTTCCAAACATATGGGTCAGGTATGTAGACGATGTGTTTGCAATTTTTGATACCAATAAGTGCGACTTAGATTATTTTGTAACAGAATTAAATTCAAAATTTCCTAGTATTAAATTCACGGTTGAAAAGGAAAACAATGGAGGTTTGCCATTTTTGGATACCTTAGTAATTAGGAATGACAAAAACTTAGAGTTTGATATTTACCGAAAAGAAACCAAAGTCAACAGATTTATTTAGAATCATTAAATTCTATTGTGGTAAGGGTTTTTTAATTTTATTTTATTCACTTAAATGCCACAGCCTCCGATTTGTTAGATAATCTATCTATCTAGACCATAATGAGGAGGATTTGTATTTCTCTGTTAGTCCGAAGAAATAAGCTAAGAGAACATTTTCTTGGTGCAGCGTCAATGCTTAAAAGTTTTGTAACTTGATTCATACTTCTTTTACGACTTTTGTGGCAAGAGGCCAAGTGTTATAAGTTTAGCAGCCTCTTGCACGTCTAGCGGCGTATAATTTTCGATATCATCTTCAACTTCAATCTTTTCGTGATATTTTGTACATCAAACACAGATTCAATGACAAATGTCAACTTCAATTAATTTTTGCAAAATCAATACAGTTGTATTAGCGTCATAGTAACGATAAATATTGCCCGTGGAGTAAAGTAAAATCTCGTCGTCCCATTGGTCGGTACCCATGGTGAAAGAGTTCAATTTTCTCCACAGTTGAAGACTGAACAAACTTTCTCAATCAGAAAGGTATCAGGAATGTGCAAATTATTCAATATGATTCGAAAATAGTATATTAAAAAACAAGTTTCATAAGGCACCATTTTGCCGCACGAGATCAGTTTAGAAAACGAGTTTTCTAAAGACCGAGTGCGGCAAAACGCCTTATGAAACGAGTTTTTTATACTATTTTTTCTATTTTGCGTTTTTTACATTAATAAATTGCTTAAATTGGAATTATTTAATTTGGAAGTTCAGAGTTTAATTTTTATATAAAGCATGCAGTTGGTCACATTGATACTTGACATTTTCAAATTTAAATCTTGCTATCCGCGAAGTATATTATATTACATATTATTTATTAATTTTCGTTAACATTACTTGATATTTCATTTAAAAATATAAACATGAGTGACATAGAAACATATATATGTTATTGTCAATTGTATACAACATACGTTGTTTGTGTAAAATACGGACATATATCATATGTGTCAAATGTACATAAATTCTTAAAATCAAATGACAGCAATGATATTTATTTCTGTATTCGAGCAACGCCAACATTGAAAAATGAAAAAAAGCGTATCGAAATGAAGCTCATTTCGATACTGTTTTGGGTTTCATAATGAGTTCATTTCGAACGCAAAATAGAAAAAATATATTGTATTTTAGATACACACTACATATATGTATGTTTCACCATACTGTGGCTTCATCAGGTGGGTGAATATACACTATAAACTTACAGTTTGTACAGTTGCGGCCGCTACAAACTAAGACAGCGATTTTTGACACATTCTGTTTAATTAAAAAAATTCGTTATTTGTAAATTTGACTTTTATCCGGTATGGTAATGTTAGTGTCAGTTTATTGTAAGTCAGAAGCGTACACAATTTTTAAAATGCCTCAATTAAACGAACTGCAAAAGTCTAGGCTAGAGGACGGCATGAGCAATAGGCACATCGCAAATGAAATAAATGTTGCTAAAAACACGATAAAAGTAAATAATATATTGCCCATGCCAATACTTTTTAAATAACTAATACATTTTGCCTCCTACTTATTTTGCTTTTACAGATTTAATATTCTCATCTTGCCGTGGTTTTTGAGAGCTTCCATATTGAAAAATACAGATTTCATCAAGAAAAACAAACTGGAACGCATTTTCATTTTAAAAATGCATATATTGTACCACGTTATTCGTATTTAAATTTTTCCATTTTTCAAATTTTTTATTTTATACGCCACTGACTTTCTTTCAGTTAGGTGGACATTTTATAAACTTCAATATTAAGACCATGTTACAAAGCCAAGATTTATTATTGGTCAAACTGTCTGAGGTTGTAGGAGTCGCAACTGTACCTATTCATATAAACACAAATATAAAGGTGAAAAACAAAAATTCTAATCTGAGACGGGTGGACCTATTGTAGTTTTAAGTTGAGTAGGGGAGAGTGATTTACCTCTACCTGGTCATTTAAAATTATGCCTAAATTATGAAATTTCTTAATTTCTAAAGCTTTTAACATATTGAGTTTTTTACTTTTGTCTACTACATGTTATGAAATTAGAATTGAATTTGTTGTCATATTCGAAACAGTGATCAGTAGAGCTGAGGATGTTTGCGGTATAACCATGGTTATATCATGTAACCATAGTAATTTACTATGGTTACATGATATAACCATGGTTATACCGCAAACATCCTCAGCTCTAGTGATCAGCAAAAGTTGAATCTGTCTTATCCCTGTAGCTTGTTTCATATTCTGCCATTCTAGTTTCGAAGGTTCTTCCTGTCTGACCTATATACACTTTTTTGCAGTCTTCACATGTCAACTTGTATACCCCTGAGTTTGATCTACTCTCCGTTTTATCTTTATTGTTTGTTATTGATTTTTGTAAGGAATTGTTTGTTTTAAACGAACTGGTCTTGTTCTCACTTGTTGTTAATTATGTTCGCTATACTTTCTGAATTTTACCTATGTAAGTAATGAATTATAGTCATAGTTCTTATTGTCATTTACGCGGGGATAAATTAGAGATCGGATTTTTGACTGCAGTAGTTTGGCTAATATGTTATTCATTCCTCGTTTATTGGAAGAAAGTTGATATATTTGTGCTGTAGGTCTGATGTTAAAAAATGTTGTTGAATATTTTTTAACAAGTCGAAACAAATAAAAAAAGTGTTAGTCAATATGGGTCCGCAGCGCAACTGTTTCTGACATAAAACCGATTTAATATTGATTCATTAGGATAAAAATTGCAAAAAAATTCTGATGACAATCTACATAAAACCAAAGATAATTTAAAGTAAAACTAAGGAAATTGCTCTGCACAAGTATTATATTATACAGGGGTATTCGCGCTATACGGCGTGGAATATTGTGGCCAAAATACTTGACTTTCAAAAAGTTTCATTTTTGGGATATATGGGGGGGGGGATATTATGGTTACTTTTTAAAATTATTTTCATATTATACAGGGTCTTCCAAAAGCCCGAAAAGTATGAAAGTTGTGTCTTTGTAAATGAAACAATCAGTATATTATTGCATTTTTGGATTCTCTGACCAAAGTAAGTGTCTGTTTTAATTAGGTTTATAATACCTAAACCTTAAGGTTTTTAAAGTAATTTGAATTTTGTCAAAATTTAACCTAATTTTCACGTTTCAAATAATTAAGAAGTATTTAAGTTATGTGAGCGAAATTTACAGCGAAGTGTAACAATAGATCATTGATGGTTTATGGGTTTATTCAGTTCAAGATTGCATGGTAGAATCTCAAGTTGAGTTCCACATTTTGATTTTATATCCAAATTATAATAAATTTGCCATCTTATACAGGCTGTACAAAAATTAAAACTAATCAAATAAGAACTTTAAGTGGCTATAACTTGATTAATCCAAATAGAATGGCATATTTTTTAATTTACCAGCAAATGCACTTTTTAATTATCTATTGAATGGTATTTATATGTCAAGCTTTAATTCTTCGCGTTTTTACAGAATACGCCTAATAATCCTTTTTCGCACCATTTGGTGTTATTTAAATAAAAATTCTAATGTATCTAGTTGCTTATTGTATTTAGAAATGTCAGATAATTTACAATTATTATTATTAACATAAAGTGGAAGCAGGATATTCAGAACATATGGTCTAAATGTCGAACGTTCATTTCCAGGCACTTAGAACACTTACAACATACATTTTTTTGAAAATTTGGGCGAAAAATAGACATTTACTTTTGATTTTCAGAAGGCCCTTCTTCTTCCCATACTGACTTGTGCGTTGGCCTATTATAAGCGAAATATGCGCGTGTACAATTTTTCGTGCCATGACCTCAGCGAACTGGAAAACGTAAATATGTATGCTTGGAATGAAACCCAAGCATCCAGAGGATCCCAAGAAATTGGATTATGTATCAGGAAACACGTTTTCGCTCATGCAAGAAGGATAAAATACATTGAGTCTATACAGGGCAATCCAAATTAAGTGTTCACCATTGGTAACTTTGTTATTATTAAAGATACAAAATTGTTTAAATTAGCAAACTAGTAGTACTTTTAACGCTCTTTAAGATGGAGGAATTAAAAAAAAACAAATGAGCAGCGCGTTTTCGAGTTTTCCCGAAAAATATGTTTTTTTCAAATGGAAACCCCTGTATATTATATCATTTTCTGTTAGAAATTCAATTTTTAAACAAAAAATCTTATAAGAACTTTTTTACTGGGATTAAAAACACTTGAGTTATAATGTATAAACAAAAACAGCTAAATAATTTTTATAAACTTTATTTTATACATAAACATATCATTAAAAGAAAATAAAAATCACTGATTTTTTCATAGAAGATGTTCAAAAATACCACCTTGTTGTTCAATACATTTTTGAACACGTTTCTGAACTTGTCGAACTGCTAGTATGGTCCTACCATCTATTTGGTTTATCTTTTCACTAACTGCAATTTTTAGGGCGTTTACGTTTTCGTACCTTTGCTTATAAATCTCCGTCTTTAAATAACCCCATAAAAAAAAATCAAGCGGTGTTAAATCTGGCGATCGGGGAGGCCACTGAATAGGACCATTTGTTCCTATCCATGAATTGTTAAAAATAGTATTTAAAATTTGATGAGTACCTCTGTAGTTGTGCGCAGGTGCGCCATCCCGCTGAAAATGCAGATTCTGTCTACTTATGAGATCAATATCGTCTAAGAAATTATTCAAAATTTCAGTCAAAAATTCTATGTACCTTTCACCAGTTAGAGTGCCCTCATAAAAGAAAGGACCAACAATCCTTGAACCAATTAAACCGCACCAAACATTAAAACTGTAACGGACTTGCGGGCGTCTTGGATGTACTAAAAGAAGGTTTTCCTTTGACCAGTAATGATGATTTTTTGTATTGTACATTCCAGAATTTGAGAAATTTGATTCATCGGTCCATAAAATATAACGAAAGTTGTTTACATTTTGGCGACAGAAGTTAAGATACCAGTGGCAAAAAAACATTCTTCTCTCTGGATCCCCTGGCAAGAAAACTTGAACTGGTTTGTACTTATAAGGAATGAATTTGTGTTTCTTCAGAATCCTATGCACAGTACCGTGACTCAAATCAGATTCCTTGATAATATCTAGTATGGAATTCTCACGGTTGGCCTCAAAATATGCAAGAACTAGAATTTCCGTGGCCTCGCTTATTATAAAAGTCCTTCTTGTTCTTGTTTTGGCAAAAACACTCTCATTGCCTCTAAATTTTCGGTACAGTCTCAGAAAAAATTGCTCATTTGGTTGTGTTCGGAGTGGATATAATTCAGCGTAGTGTTCTTTTGCCCTCCTAGTGGATTTTCTGCACACTAAATAAGATTCTAACATATCACACTTTTCTGCATGGGTAAAAATCATTTTTTTGTCAAATTAATAACTAGCAAAATGAAATTTATGAGTGAAAGACTAATAAAACTGTACTAATATTTGACGTTTACTAGAAAGAATTAACGTCGTTATCATAGAAACATAGAAATGCACTTGACTTAGCTGTTTTTGTTTATTCACTATAACTCAAGTATTTTTAATCCCAGTAAAAAATTTCTTATAAGATTTTTTGTTTAAAAATTGAATTTCTAACAGAAAACGATATAATATACAGGGGTTTCCATTTGAAAAAAAACATATTTTTCGGGAAAACTCGAAAACGCGCTGCTCTTTTTTTTTTTTAATTCTTCCATCTTAAAGAGCGTTAAAAGTACTACTAGTTTGCTAATTTAAACAATCTTGTATCTTTAATAATAACAAAGTTACCAATGGTGAACACTTAATTTGGATTGCCCTGTATACAGCGATGCATGTGGAGGCCAGAACCTAAATATCAATATGGCCTTGATGAGGTTAACGAACCAGAGCTAAAAGTAGAAATTTTCGACCATAAGTTTTTAGTGTCGGGGCATTCATTTTTACCTAATGACCAAGAAATTTTCCAAGAATAAAATGAAATTCGAACCAGAGGATTGGTATCGGATAATAAGAAATACTAGGACAAAAAAATCCATTCCGGCTGCCTATCATAAATCAGGAAGCAATTTACTCAATGAAAAATTTGCAAAACGCTACGACAAACAGGAAGCAGAATATGGACGGTAATGCGGTATTCTGGTTAAACATACAGTGGCTCCGTTTCAAAAGAGGAGATGCATACTATAAAATTTATTACAAGCATACACTGGATGAAGAGTTCCCTTTCGACATCATAGACGTGCAGAAACTTAACAGGAGTCGTCCACAGTCTATAGAAAATATTCCTCTAGAGAAGTTATATAATGGCCCTTTAGCGATGAATACTAAGAAAAGAAAAATATGCCGGACTTATTGTAGTTTATACAAGATTTTTTTAAAGTAGTTAGCAATATTGTGGACGATATAGGACCACTAGAGCAAATTAATGAAATGACTATGGTTTATTTTTTGGTGTTTCATGTTGTCACTATTTTAGAGTATTAGCGGATTTTTATATTAAAAGGCAAGAATAGTTATTTATGCACCAAGGACGTTATGGGTGTTATATTGCTCCGAGGTCGACGTTAGTGTAACCCGAGGGCCTCTGGCCTGAGGGATGAATGTCCACCAAGGGCAATATAATTGCCAAACGCCAGTGGTTCATACAAGATTTTATTTTTCACGAAGAATTAATTTCTTAAGCGGAAAATTCAAAATACATTGGAAAAGTTCCGAGATTTCTGTCAACTGTCATGTTGTTGACAGTCGTTAGGCATCATTACGCATCTAACATGACTCTTTGAATTAACGATTTAACCTTAATTTTATTTTAAATGACAGTTGTTGACACTTTGAAGTTTTCAAGTTGCCAATGTTTAAATACTCTTAATTTTAATAAAAAATGTTAAAGTTTTGCTTCTTTCTTTAAACTTTCTTAAAAATTCAAGGGCGTTATGAGCCATATTCCCGGTTATAACGCCCACGGGCGATATGACCGTGTTTATGCTAACCGTATCCAAGGTGAAATGAACAAATAATACTTAAGTGAAAAATAAATTCATTTTTTCGTTAAACTGGTTTTATTATCACGTTGAAAGGCAAAGTGGCGCATATCTTACAAAAAAATGAATACAAAGGAAAATATTCAAAATTTGAGAATTGCAAACATTTGATTCTCAAAACTTAAGTTTATGTCTATTCTATCCCACTTATGAGATTAGTGGTCGTAAAATGGAATTGGGAATTATCTATTAGCCATTAACTTTGAATCTTTATATTTCAGAACAATGTTACACTGACTTACACCACTTTGCCTTTCAACGCCTCATGTTATCCTGATATTCAATATTGTTGTAAATATTCTTTCTACACTTTACGACGCTATTTTTATTCGAATTTTTCATAGAAAAAAATTCGCCCTTAAGTAGAGATCGAACTCACGACCTCTGCCTTGCCGGACCTTTGCTCTACCACTGAGCTGTTAAAGGCGTGAATTAGAAACTTTTATGGGCATGCCTTGAGTTACATCAAAGGAAACAGATGAATATATCTTGCCGGTAGTACGGCAGTTGTACAAATTTATTGCATTTTCGCGAAGTAATGTAATTGTAAATATTCTTTCTGTCCTTTGATGTAACTCAAGGCATCCCCATAAAAGTTTCTAATTCACGCCTTTGCGGACCATTGCTCTACCACTGAGCTGTTCAGTGGTAGAGCAATGGTCCGGCAAGCCAGAGGTCGTGGGTTCGATTCCTACTTAAGGGCGAATTTTTTTTCTATGAAAAATTCGAAAAAAAATAGCGTCGTAAAGTGTAGAAAGAATATTTATATAAAAGAATTTATAAAGAATATAATAAATTTATTCAATATTGCGTTTGGACGGGCTGTTCCGGTTCCGTGGTGACGCTTCGTCGCTCGTTCCCGTTGATTACAGCTCGATTAATAATGAACTCACCGCGCACAAGGTGTAAGTTTGTATACGCTTTCTTGTTGATTCTTTGGTGAATGGTTAGTTTCTGAATAAATGCAATTGATCTAAATATATTTATTTACACTTATTTTTAAATATACAACAACTTAAGCTATTTATCTTCTGAGTATGACTGTTGTGATACTTTGTGTCTTGTAATTAATTAATTAAATGAATCGGCACTGTTTGAATGACTTTATGTTTGATGATATATAAAAGAAACTGATACTTAAATGAATAAGCTGAATGTCTATGTTGAGACAAATTAACACTCTGATGAGTGTTTTGGTTACTCGGTAAATGAGGAGTTTACCCCGATAAAGTTATAAACGCGAAAGAACTTGTTTTTGTGTTAAACTTGTAGGTAAGACTTGTTTGTGTGTTAAACTTGTAGGTAAGACTGACTTGAGATTGAGATTTTTGTGATAAAGAAAACTCCAAATGAAAAATTCAAAGTCCCCACTATACCATGATTGGTAGAAACTGTACAAACAGGCGTTCTCAATTGAACTTAAAATATGGGAAACACTGTCGTTGTTAGTTTCTTTGATGATAGAATATATTGTATTGCCGTAATAAACCAGCGATTAGAAACGTTTTCACCATTTAACAAAATCCTGGGAAATTCAGACAGTAAAACCAAATGTTTTGGAGGTTCTTTGAACTACCAAGATACAATTATTGATGCAGGTACTTTAAATAGAAATACGGTAATACCGCACACATGTTGGGACTGACGGTATTATTTGATACAAAGATCCCACCATTACTAGGAATAAAAGATCTTTGAATTTAACTAGATAGTATATGAAGTATTGTTCTGAAAGGCAATATAACTAGACCCTGATTGTATACATAGTTTAAAGCTGGCAAAAGAATATAAGTTTGACCTCGTGTATAATTGTACCTAAAATTATCCGGATCGGACCAACCGCTTTATGTAAATATGATGTGCCGCGGACGATAAACATATACCGTGTGATACATGAGCCTGCATACTGATTTAATTTGATTATAATTAAAATAGTTAGTTATTATACTTAATCGAAACCTAATCGTTTCTTAAATTAATTTAAAAATACTTAATATTAAAGTGATATGAAAGGATCCTATGTATCCTCAACAGCGTTCATTAATTGGTATCCTTCTCTCGGTAGCAATACTGTGTAATGACAACACAATAAGTATATATTATATTTACTATTTTTGTTGGATGATAATTAAGAATGTCTTGATGTTATGTCGACTTTCTAGAGTTCCTTCTGCTGTATTATGATAGGGTGTAAATAACCACGGCTCCAGTAGATATCCACTATCACCAAGTGTGAATTTATATAGCCGTTTTCGTACTTTTGCTTTAAATAATTACGTATACTTGATACTTAACACCTGACGTTTTATTACTGACACCCTCTATGAGACTATATGCAACACTAAAAAGACATTCCTCGCAATAACGACGAAGTTATTGAATGTTATTTACTAAAACTGTACAGTTAAGCGAGTCTTTTGAGCAATTTTTGAAGAATTCGAAGAACAAAAAATAAAGAATAGTAAAAAATATTTTGATGTAACAGAAATCAATTTCGTAAACTTAATGTCAGTGTTATCGGTTCTAAACAATTCATTTAAATTTTATATGTTTTCGATGTTATCGTATATTGCGTAACATATAAGAAAAACCTTGACAATTTCCGTGAAAACCGGGTATCTATCTCTAGTAAGGAAATTGGCGATTACTTACCAAACAATACGTTATATTCAAATCAGCTCGTCATCGTGTGTACAATAACGAAAGTAGGGCAAGCAAGCAACAGCAGTCTTTACACATTGAACGGTTAAAATCTGTAAAGAGGAAGTAAGTATTATTACACATGTTGTTCTATATTGAACTGCGCTGATTGATCGTTTATCACAACACAAGAATAAATAAACTAAAAATGTGCTAACTTAATACATTAAGATCGAAATAGGACAGTGAAATTGAAATACTATTTTTATAAGCCTACAAACTTGTCTTAGGGTTCTACCAAAATAGTACAACGAATTGTACTGGATTGACGTGTTATTTATGCATAATACATATTCTTTATATAAATATCCTATACGGCAAGGCGTCGTCTTGAAAATATCAGATTCACGATTTGCAGCACTTTCTGTCTGCGTAAAAACAAAATGTATGATGTTCAAATTAAGGTTTGATAAGAATAAATAAAATTCTAGAGTTGTATGCTAGAGATGTCGATTTTGAGTACTTTTAAGTAATCGTTACTATTCGCTACTCAAATCGTAAGTAATCGTTGAAGGTATTCGTTACTATGATTATTTTGATTACTTTGATTCATATACATAAGTATTTTACATAAGTACGAGTTTAACATTCAGTGCCGGAATTCATCTTATTGTCTCTATTATATCAGTAATAGGTATTATTTGCCTTGCAGAATTAGTAATGGTATACTTAGCTGTTTTTCATTGAATTTGCGGAAATATTAAAACAAACTGCATCAGTTTCATCAAATTGTATAACATAGCGTATATGATGTGCGTGATGAAAAATTAAAACAATACAGGTGTCCAGAAACTCTCCTGACAAACGAAGATCGGAGTTTCCTCAGATAATTTTAAGACAATTAAACCCAAATTCACCTAGTCCGAAAATGCTTCCTAAGGGAGCTAGAGTTCTTTGAAGATGGCGCCTTGTATTTATTTTTTTTAAATTCCTCCAGAACGCTTCTATTTAGAAAAACAAAAACTGGTATGCTTATTTATCCTCCAGAGATGAATCGATTCCATCAATTGCGAAGTTCTAGTACCGGTCATAGGCGTCCGTTTTGCGTAGGTCAACGGTTATTTTAAGGCATAACTTTTTTGTCTTTAACTTTTAAGCATTTGTGACACTAGATTATTAAATTTTCAGGTATTCCAGTACTAAAAGGTACTCTTACTTTAAGTCGATAGGATACACCGTTTTCTAGAAAAATCGTTTTGTAAATTTTTCGTTTTTTCTTCATTAATGTTCAATTTTTTATTTTTTACAATAGTTAGCTCTGAACTGCTAACAGAAGTAAAACCTACGTTTTTCATTGTCAAATTGTTGTCAGTTCGCGAAGTTTATCTTTTCATTTTTTACTTTGTGTTATTCAAACACAACGATTTCAATTTACAAAAAAAAATGGTTTTTACTAAATGAGGAATACGCCGATACGCATTTAGTTTATGGCGAAATGAGGTGTAACGCTCGAGCGGCGCAACGTAGATACGCTGAAAAGTTTCCCAAGCGTCAGCATCCCACTCACTCAACATTTACAGCTCCTCATCAACGATTAAGAGAAAAAGGTTCAGTGGTCCCAAAAAATAATGAAACAGGGAGACATAATGATGTAACAGCAGAACATGAAGATGTTATTTTAATGGAAGTTGAGGAAAATCCAGAAATTAGCGTTCGAAGACTATCTGCCATGTACCCCACAATTTCAAAATCTTCCGTAGGAAATATCTTACACAAAGAAAATTTATATCCTTTTCATTTTACAAAGGTGCAAGCACTGCTAGAAGGAGATTTTCCTGCTTGCGTAGAATTTGCTAGATGGTTACGAAATCAGAAAAATCAAGATGAAGATTTCTTCAGGAACATTTTGTTTGGTGACGAAGCTACATTCTCAAAAAATGGAATTTTTAATGTACATAATGCACATTATTATTCGTACGTTGGTGACAATCCCCACGTTGTTCAAGAATTGAAGCATCAGCATAGGTTTAGCATAAACGTCTGGATAGGAGTAGTTGACGATTATCTACTTGGACCTGTGGAATTACCTGCTCGTTTAAATGGTGCAAAATATTTTACCTGATTTGTTAGATGAGGTGCGTTTAAATATTCGGCAAAACTTATGGTTTCTACAGGACGGCTGTCCGGCCCACTTTAGCAGGAATGTACGAGACTTTCTAGATAATAACTACGAAGACCATTGGATTGGAAGAGGCGGTCCAGTTGCTTGGCCAGCAAGGTCGCCGGATTTGAATCCTTGCGATTATTGTTTGGGGATACCTAAAAGCATTTGTTTATTCCGTTCCGATACAAAATCGCGCACAACTCTGGCTAAGGATACAAGATGCTTGCAACGAATTTAGAAATAACTTTGGAATTTTTGCAAGAATTCGGCGTTCTCTAAGCAAAAGGGTAAACTTATGCATAGAGACTAATGGTCATCACATCGAGCAACTTTTGTAACAATCTACCTTTGATACTTGTTCTTTTTTTGTTAGTTTCGTTCCATTGTAATAAATAATTTGTTTTTAATTTATTAAATTAATTTTCATCCATGCCTTGATAGTCCAGGCCAACTTCGTCGCTAAAAATAAGTAGGTACATAATAAATTGAACTTTAATGAAGAAAAAACGAAAAATTTAAAAATCGATTTTTCTAGAAAACGATGTATCCTACCGATTTAAAGTAAGAGTACATTTTAGTATTGGAATACCTGAAAATTTAATAATCTAGTGTCACAAATGCTTAAAAGTTAAAGACAAAAAAGTTATGCCTTAAAATAATCGTTGACCTACCCAAAACGGACGCCTATGACCGGTACTAGAAATTCGCAATTGATGGAATCGATTCATCTCTGGAGGATAAATAAGCACCAGTTTTTGTTTTTCTAAATAGAAGCGTTCTGGAGGAATTAAAAAATAAATAAATACATGGCGCCATCTTCACAGAACTCTAGCTCCCTTAGGAAGCATTTTCGGACTAGGTGAATTTGGGTTTAATTGTCTTAAAATTATCAGAGGAATCTCCGGTCTTCGTTTGTCAGGAGAGTTTCTGGACACCCTGTATAGGCAAACAAGAAAATAAATTTTAATACATTACATGCAAATGTTTTGCGACAGAATGTAACAACAGATGAAGTGTAAACTAATAAAATTATGTTATCGTAAAACCTTTCCTCACATTAGTTCAATTTTTAAGTATATTTTCATTCTATAGATATTATACAGTGTCCTTGAAATAAAAAAACAACGTATATGTAATGGAAAGATGTAATTATATAGAATATAAATCCTAAATATTTTCCCAAAACTCCCTCTCTTGTTGATGACAAATGACAAAGATATCTAAAAAAATTTTGCAAGGCCTTAATCTTAAAGTCTTACAGTTGACCAACAATAACAAGAAGAATAGTTTTGTTACTGTCCATCTCATTCAGGTGTTACGTATGTATGAGGTATTTATTATTTATACACATTCTGAATATTTTGAATTCAAAGGCGTCACGTAATTTTCAGGGTGTTTTTAATTTCTGGGTTCGCGTCGTAATTGACTCATAATATTTTAGATTTATGTTCTATATAATTACATCTTTTCATTTATCATAAGGTGTACCTTTATTTAAAGGACGGCTTATATAATATGTTGCGTTACGTACAGCTTAACTACTGTTACTTTATCCTAATGAAGCACATCAATTAAGTGGCGAAATATTGGTTAAAAATAGACAATTAAAAGAGTATTTCCAAATTTCTAACCAAGACTCCTGATCTTATTAAATCAAATTATATTTTAAATCCCAATTGTATATCGTATTTTTCTATGTTACAGTTTTCTATTTCTTTGCAAATATGTAATTAATTTAATAATAATCACCGGTAAACATGATCAGCTTGTTTGAAATTTATTTACTTATAATAAATTTGTTCAAATCGCCAGTGGAATTACAGTGTTATCACAATAGGGATTTGGTGAAGAGCATATAGTCGAAGGTTGTACCTTAGCCAAAGACGGATCAGATTGTTCTACTGAAGATGGCAACTTAGTTGCCGGAGGACGTATTAAGAGTTTACTAATTTGTATTGAGGTTAGGAATTCTTCTTGTGTCTGGCTGCCTTAAAAACTTCAGTAAAATTACAGGTTATTATCATAGAAACTAGACAAATTCTGGATGTTTTCCATACTACTGGAAATTAGGAATGTTGCAAGATCAAATTAAATAAATAGCATAAAGGTTTAGCTAATAAACATGCTGTATCTCTGTATCAAAAAGTTGGGAATTTTGTCGATTCTGCTTAGAGAACTATTCTTACATCTTTATTTTAATTTCGGAAGCATATAGTTCATCCCACTGATGATAAACATAACGAAAGTAATCACTAAAAACTTGAAGAATTTGTTGCGGTCTTCAGCTTAGAAGCATCACATGACATTACACTTGGAATTCTCGCTTGCATACGTTTGTTATTAGAGATTAGAAGAGAATTGTTTATGATAAATATCCGCCATTTACAATGAGTAGTGTGTGTAGTTTTAAGGCGCGTAGGTCAATGAAAGTCGAAATATTATGAAACATGGAGAGAACGTGACTTGACATGTGTTCACTGTTTTATAAAATTTGTTCAGGAAATGCTTCGACCAGTAAAACATAGCCCTAGATTAAGGATATAGCTTTGAAATGTTACCATTATGAAGGCGGTCAATGTGCAAACCTGCAACTTCTGTAACTTTATTTTAATACATTTAATTTTATTGATTTTTAGTATATTAAGTACGCAAACAATTTACCTGTCGAGGGTTTCAGTGATTTACGAATAGTTTAGAAAGATCCATAAGTCACGGAAAAGCCGTACAATTTTGCTTTTCTTCAACCAATTTTGCACCAGTATTATCCATTATATTATAATTTTATTGATTCTATTTTGTTTACAATTTTTCTTTGTGTGGCCAAATATTAAATTTGAATATAAAAACATACCGACTTAAACCAGTTAACGTATAATACGTGTTTAGCGTGCTGATATTTTCAGTAAAGGAGGTAATGTGTTAGTCACACAATTTTAGAAATGTACTTAGGAAGTGTATTTAGCTTCTGAAGCAGATAACAGTATGAGCAGCCTAAAATAATCATTCCATAAAACCCAGAAGTAGATTTATTTTCAAAACATAACAATCATATGGTTAATGTATGGGCACTAGGTTTTCAGACGAAACGATCTTACACTTTTAAATTTTTAAAAACACTTCCTTAATAATCAATTGTCTATCATATACTGTATAATTTTGTAGATATTTTTATATAAAAGATTAGCAGTTTTACATACTTTATTGATATGACGTTTATCTAATCAGAGGATAACGATAATACATGTATTTATATGTTTGTTATTACATTATTATTATTAGCTTTGCAATGCCAGTCTGTGAAATAAATTGGAAATAAATATTGCTTTTGTCATATGCCCTATTTGTAAATATACTATACATACAGTGAGTCAGTAAATTATTGGGTCATCCAATTATCTACCAAAATATGTAATAAAGTGGAAATTTGAAATAATCACGCTAGAATATTTATATACACAAAAGGGAAGTAACTAATACAAATGGAAAACCGATCTTTGAAAGTAAAGGTTCTATTCTGTAAATATAACTTAGATTCTTTGAACTCATGATTTGTTTTATAAAAGAACACATCGGGGAAAAACTTGCAGGGAGTCCAATTCTGTCAAAACTACTCACTGGATTTTTGTGCAATATACATTTGTGGACAAAAAATTCCGGTCACCGAAGTAAATGTCTGTTAGTAAAAGAGAAATTTATTTTTTTATTTTTTTTTAAAAGACATTATCTACCAAGTAAGGATGAGAAATAACAAAAGGAGGTAGACAATATTTTATTTAATAAGAAAAAATCACAAAATTGTAAATTGTGCAAAATTAACAAATTCATTGGTCTTATGTTTTTCCATTCCTCATGAAAAGCTATTCGAAGATCCCAATGGTTACCAGGGCGAAAGTTAACTGCATCCAAATATTGCTCATTACTGTTATCGTGCATTAGAGTAAAGTTCTCACCTACGAATGGAGTAAATGGTACGATGTGAGCAGCTAAACACTCGTTAATGTACCTAACAGCTGTTATTTTCAATGAGAACGAGCTCAGTTTTCGCGTATAGTGAAATGCCAGCTCAAACCATTACACCGCCTCTCCCAAATGCCATTTCTGGAGATATACATCACGCTGAAAATCCTTCACCAGGCCTTCTTCACACACGTTCTCGTCCATCTGATGAACACAGACAAAAACGAGACTCATCTGTGAACAATACGGAACTCCACCCGAGAAAGACACTGTGTGTCGAAACAACTTTAAAGGGATAAATGATACAGCAGAAAACACGACGTTGAATGGTAAACATATTTGCCTGCAACTTGATTAATATTGAGAGAAATTTTACTATGACTACAGACTTAAAACGTAATGGCAATAAGTAGGAGAAAATTACTTCTTCGAGAAAGGCAGAGTGGCAAATGTGGACACAAGGAATTTAAGCTGCGTTATCTTTAGCGATGAACCTTCTTTCTGGACATTTATTACTCTTTAAAAATCGTAGTCAACTCAAGTCAAAATGATATTAAAATTATATATTGTTAAACATGCTTTGAAAGTTTATCTCGGGAAGTATATAGTTGCGGTCGTTAGATATTTTCGTAAATAGTGAATATTCGTAAAGTTTATGCTATCAACAGAGGAACAGTAGAGAGATTACCAGATTCTAGAAAATAATTTTCAGTAGTTGTGGTTTTCTGAGTTATCAGAGGCGAAACAAATAGAGAATGTATGGATCTTAAAAAATCTAACCAGGCTTTAATAACAAAATCTTTAGTTAGAAGCTTTTTGATGGAGTATACTCAAAAGTTAGTTGACAACATGATAAAATCTTCAGTGATCAATAGGAATTGTTGGTGGCTGTATATTGCACTAATGTTTTGCAAGAATGTTATCTAATATATTTTTCTTTTAAGATATATTTTGGCGTAATATACAGGGTGATTTATGAGCTCATCGACAAACTTTGCCATATGAAAGCCCATGTAATTTTAACAAAAAAAACATTATTGGGACATATTGTCATGGATTTTTCCATGGACAAGATAGGAAAATAATTGAACTATATATTAAACTTTTCTCTGTAGTACATTGATTAAACTTATCTATTTCAATTTTTGATGTTTATTTTATTTCAGACGGGGATCGTTATAAATATATTTAATTTTAAGTGATGAATTTTATTATGTTTGAAATTTTGATCCATCCTCGTATATTTAGGTCGGTCAGATGTTTGAAGCACCCGCTACTCCGGATATCGTATTGTTATAAGATGTATATTTTTCTATATATTTTTTGATTTTATAGTTGGTGGGGATATCCGTGCGGATGTTGGAACTTCATTTTGGGAGAGATATCTTAACTTCTAAAGTGACCGGGTTGTTAGAGAATAAGAAATTCATTTTTATTCTCTGTTTTAGTAAATTCGGGTTTTATTTTTGTTTATGCATTTTATTCAGGTGCATGTAATGTTACTTCGATTTTTGCGAGAGTTTGTGATTTTAGTATGATCTAATAAGTATGATATCTCTCACGTAGTTTTTTTTTGTGTTATCAGTGCATAGATCTATGTAAGTTTGATAAAAATATTTAATTTATATAATTGATACTACGTTTATTTTCATTATTATATTTTATGTATTATTTGTAATAATTTTGATATTTAAAATTGTATATGAGTATTAGAGAAAATTGTCATGTTTTTTGTTAGTGGAGTTTTTTCTTAAGGATAATATTTTACAACGTTTTATATTCAGGTTGGATTTTTTTTAAGTTGTGGGTTGATTTGCGTCGTGTTTTATTTTGCGCATGACTGTAAGCCAATTTACGCGGGTTTTGAAAACTTTGTTGTTTTTGACATTTGATATTGTAGGAGTTAAAGTAGAGGTCAAACTTGACAAATTTCTCCAGTATTTATTAGTTTTATATTTGTTCGAGAGTCACAGGGGGTTTTTCTCTGTGTGCGAGTCATATTCACAAAGAGTGTTTCCTCCAAATGCTACTGTTAATGTTGCTTTAGCACCCTATACATTCGGTAAAGGGATTTTTTTTAATTTTTTTTATTAAAAATTTGTAAATTAGCTAATCGTGACTTTTATTGACATTTATTGTTTTACTTCTAACATAACCTGGACCTATTCTGAGAAGAACGATCCGTGAGATGGGAGTTCTTGGAATCTACTAGACTGTACAGCCGGCATCATAAGTTGTAGTGTGAATAAAAGATTAATTAATAAGCAATCAAAAGCACATTCCACTGCAATATGTCCGATTTAAATTATTTAAGGAAATAAAAGACATCAAAGGTTTGACTGTATTTTCAAAAATCCTTTAAATATTTACATAAATTGCTCAAAACTCAAAATCATGTGAATACATAATTATAATAAGTGCTCAAATTTTTCTCCTTCCGCTTCAATGCATGTTTCACAACGACGAACTCAAGAATTTTTCACTTGAACGAAAAGGTTTGGTGGATTTATAATTTAAATAGCAGCATTTTGTATTCTCTGTAACAACTGTGGTCGTGTATTAATTTCCTCTTGATAAACAATTTGTTTCATGTGCCCCAAAAATATAAATCTAAAGGATTTAAATTGGGTGATAGCGGTATTACCTGTTTCTACATTACATTACATCTGTTTCTAAAGTGCTGGTTTAATCAGTCACCGACTACGCATCCACGATGAGGCGGAGTACCGTCGTGATAGTTGCAATAACGTTAAGAGGTGTATTTTCAAGAAATTCGAAGATGGTGTTTAAAAAAATTGTATCTGCGTACAAACGTTCTTCCAGCACATGCACAGGTAATATGGTTGAAAATTCCACCAAATACGTTGATTTTGAATCTTTGTTGAAAGTTACGTTGTCTAATCACATGTGGATCTTTTAATGCCCAGATATGATCGTTATGGTAATTATTAATTCCATCTCGCGTAAAGCACGCTTCATCCGACTGCAAAACATTCGAAATGAAGTCATTATTTTGGGCATGTTGCTGCAAAAACCAATTACAAAATGCTAGCCGTCGCTGAACATCTCCAATTTGTAAAGTTTAAACATTTTGTAGATGATAAGGATGAAGGACTTGGCGCTGCAAATTACGCCATACAAAATTTTGACCAAGATCATTGCGGACAAAATAACCCCAACAATGCCAATAAGCGAAGAACAACAAGGATTTCGAAGAAGTCGATCCACCACTGACGCTCTATTCAAACTCAGACAACTGATAGAAAAATCATTAGAGTACAACACCCCTGCCTATCTTTGCTTTGTAGATCTAACTAAGGCCTTCGACAGAGTACAACCAAAAGACGTCATCACGATCCTGGAAAACAATAATACGAAGAAAGAATACGTAGAACTCATTAAGGACCTAAACACGAACACAAGAACGCAAATACGCACAAACCTCACCCTAACGCAACACCTACGAACCACAACAGGCATCCGTCAAGGCGATAGTCTCAGTCCTTTATTATTCAACGCAATCATGGATGAGCTGGTGAAAGCTGTAAAGAACACCGGATTAGGATATCGGATGAGCATACACAACATAAATATAATATGCTATGCTGATGACGCAGTACTTATTGCGGAATCAGAGGACGACCTACAAAGAATGTTACATGCTTTCAACAAACAGGCAGGAAAACACAACATGGAAATTTCCATAGACAAGACCAAATGCATGACCATAGCAAAAGAACCTGTACGCTGCAAATTGGTAATAGAAAATAAGACCGTCGACCAAACCATGTCAATCGAATACCTTGGGTGCAAAATTAGAAGCGCAGGGTTTTTGGGTGATGAGGTGAGGAAACAAGTAAACAAAGCAGCAGCAATATCGGGACATCTTAGGTATCCAATCTGGAGAAACAAACACCTAAGTACGGAATGCAAATCAAGGATATACAAAACATGCGTACGACCGGTGATGACATATGGTGCGGAGACGAGAGCGGAAACAACGATAACAAAGAGGATACTAAGAACAACCGCAATGAAGACTCTAAGAACGATAACAGGATACACATTACATGATAGGCAAAGAAATACAGATATAAGGGAGAAGTGTCAAACGGATGACGTAGTCAGATGGATACGGAAAAGAAGAAGAGAATGGACCACCATATCAGCCGAATGACTCCCGACAGAATGGCCAGAATAGTACGAAACAACATACCTCACGGAAGAAGACCCATAGGACGACCACCAAAACGCTGGCGAGACAGCTGGCAATCAAATTCACAAGAACTGCCGCCACAAAGAAACCGGAACTAAACAGGCGATACGCCTATCGAAAGAAGAAGAAGAAGAAGAAGAAAATTTTGACTTCCATTCAGATTGTGTGCTATTTTCCGAGTACTAATTGAAGGATTGTCAATTACAGCATCAATAACAGCTTCTTCCTGTTCTACATTAACTACGAGTGATTGAATAGCTTTTGCTGGAGCAGGATTACCTGTTTCTCGTCATCTTCGGAAAGATTGTCCAAAAACTGAGTGATGCGGTAGATGACGAAGTGGAAATCTTTCTTCATATTTTCGCAACTATTTGCGTGCATTTGCATTACAATAACCATTGACGAATATGATATCGGCACACTCTTCAGTGCTATAACCGTACATTTTAAGTTATAACTGAACACATCGAGAGAATACTGACATTAGACTGATACAGACTGACGCGTGTGTTTATGCTTTGTTTTGTTATTAATAAATCATAACATTAGCCATGGATGAACATTTAAATAAATACAATCAAACCTTTAATGTCTATTATTTCCTTAAATAATTGAAATCGGGCATATGTACAAATAATGTTTTTTTGTTAAAATTACTTGCGCTGTCATATGGCAAAATTTATCAGCTCGTAAATCACCTGTATGTATCTTTACAGTTATTGTGTAAGAACAAAATTACTTTATTGCCATTAGACCTGTATTGCTATTTACAGATAAAAAGAAATATAAATATACATGTTTGTGTTATCAAACAAGTTCATAATGAAACTATTAATTTAGAAATTCATGGCTGCAGAGAATATAACTGATATCTAATTTGGTTTGAATAAATATTATTTGTGGAGATTTGATTATAATATATTTTTTTTAAAATCAGAACATACTAACATTTCAGATGTGGGTATAATTTCGCAAGATTATTAAAGTTTTCGTATATACTCCTTTTTCTAAAACAACTACTTTGCAATTAAACTTCATTTGTGTAAATGTCATACAAGAGAAAAGTTTCTGAGAGCTCTGAAAACAATGACTTGAATGATGACAGGAAGATAAATAGGAGAACTCCAACATAAGAGGAACTTAAGCAAATACCTTAAATAGGAGTTTATACGAAAGTCGGGACGAGTAAGTATTTCTGTATTTAACAGTGTAATATAATTTGTAAATATATGAGCGGATATATGTGCGAATATCTATGTATAGTTTATTTCAAATTATAAGAATATAACTTTGAACGGCTCTAATGCATTTATTTCACCACCTGCGGCAATAACTACCTGGCCGCTCAATACGATTATCTTTTACGCAAACAAACTGCTGAGGTCCGTAATGACAAAATTTAAGTACATTGTAATTACTGCAATTTAGACGAAATAAAATTTAATAATAATATAAGTACCAACAGTTGTTAATTTGAATATATAGTTATTATGTATAGTTAAATAGTCATTAAATTACAATTTTTAGATGAAATAAGTGGTTATATTTATTAAACAAAATTTAAGTAAATATAGTTAGGAGAGTTGGTATATATTACATCTAATATTGAGTCTATTTGTCATTTATTGTTAATTTATTGTATACTGCTGTATACATATTTTATTTTTCTCTCTTTACTTAACGAACATGTGACGACCTTTTGCTGAAAGTGTTAGTGATTATGATGTGGATAGTGATAATACTGTTGGAGTACGACAGAGAAAGCATATATCACAAGATGAAAAACAGATAATTTTCAATGTCTATCATACCCTGATGGAAGAAAATAAACGAACTACAAACCCAGAACATTCAACGAACGTCGCAATTAACCAAGGTGCCTTTTGGAACAATATATAAAATAATTAAGAATAATGCAGGGCCTCGAAAGCAAAGGAGCAGCGAGAAAAATTGAGTATGAAATTGATACTATTAGGCAGCAAGTATACTCCTTCTACAGAGGAAATGTTGTATCTACATTTGACTGCTTACATAAAAGAATCAGTGATGAGCCTATAAATAGTCAGTGTTCTAAAGCAAAAGCCCGAGGTTACAGAAACTTCGATATGAATACTTAACGGCAATTAGAAGGTATAGACAGGAAGGACGATTCATATGTTATTTAGACGAGACGTGGTATGATACCCATGACACAATTTGCAAAGGTTGGGTGGATAGTTCAAGTATGTGTCAGTTGGACTCGCCGGTTTCGAGAGGGAAGAGAATAATCATTCTTCATGCTGGGTCAGAAAAAGGATGGATCGGACAGCCGCTATTATCTACTAAAAATGTTAAATCCTCAAGTTTAGATTACCATGAAGATATGACCTCATCTTTATTTGAAGAATGGTTTTGTGACACTTTGCTGCCAAATTTGTCAAAAGATAGTGTGATAGTGATGGACAACGCTCCGTATCATTTTCGACAGCAAACCAAAGTTCCTACAAAATGTAATAATAAGAAAGATTTAAAACATTTTTAGAATCAAATGATTTATATTTTGAGGATCATTATACAAAAAACCAATTAGTAGAGGCGATGAAGACAAAAGAATATTTAAAGGATTATTATGTGGATAACAGAGCCAAAGAAGCAGGACATACAATTTTGCGTTTACCACCATACCATTGCATTTTCAATCCCATTGAATTGATATGGGCCCAACTGAAAAATACCATAAGACGAACAAATCAAACACCGAAATTTAGTGAAAGCAGTGTAACACACATAAAAATGCTATGGAACATATAACTGCTGTAAATTGGAAAAATGCTGTTAAACACGCCATAGTAAAAGAGGACGAATATATGCGCATGTACAAAATAGTAGCACCTTTGATTATAAATATGCAATACAGACACAGACATCGATTTGCAAGACGACTCAATTACAGATGATTTATGAAATGCGGTGACACATAAAAAATTTATTGTGTATTACAAATAAATTAGCTTTATACATCTATATGTATCCACTACACATGTTGCCCCACGATTTGTAATTTTTTCTTTGTATATAAACCCAATGTACAGATATTTTTTATTATATACTTGAAATTAACAGCGTTTTATTATTATATTATAGGGCCCTAATTTATAGTCACACGGCCCCTAGATTCATACGTTGCAAATAGGCAAACCGTACCCGTTCAATAAGGAGACCAGTTATAATAATTATCATCACAGAAGGCGGTGCAATAAAAGCATTAGAGCCGTTCAAAGTTATATTCTTATAATTTGAAATAAACTTATACCAACACATACATATCCAAGGGCAAGTAATTAGTATGGGGTCGAAATATGTACAATACATATAATACTATAGTAGTTTTATTAATAAATATAATCTATATACAGCTGTATACAGTAAAAACAGCGTCCCCATGGTCAGCGGTTTGTTTGTCGGAAGTATTCGTTGAGAAACTAGTGAGGATATGCGCTACATTCAATCGTTGAACACTGATATGGGTGCGTTTTCGTAAAATTCTTCGAAAATATGGTTATAGTGGATGCAGCGCTAGACGTAAACCGCATATTATTGATATAAACAGAACCTAAGATTTGAATTCGCTCAAAAGTATAAAAATGGGGAACCAAGTTTCTGGGATAAGGTATTACTTACAGATGACACAAAGGTTAACCTGTTCTAATCTGATCCACGCCTTAATGTTTAGCGGCAACCCAATACTGACGCTATTTTATTCGAATTCTTCATAGCAATAAATTCGCCCTTAAGTAGGAATCGAACCCACGACCTCTGGCTTGCCGGACCATTGCTCTACCACTGAGCTGTTAAAGGCGTGAATTAGAAACTTTTATGAGGATGCCTTGAGTTACATCAAAAGAATATATCTTGCCCGTAGTAAGGCAATTGTACAAATTTATTGCATTTTCGCGAAGTAATGTAATTGTAAATATTCTTTCTACACTTTGCGACGCTATTTTATTCGAATTTTTCATAGAAAAAAATTCGCCCTTAAGTAGGAATCGAACCCACGACCATTGGCTTGCCGGACCATTGCTCTACCACTGAGCTGTTAAAGGCGTGGATTAGAAACTTTAATGGGGATGCCTTGAGTTACATTTTTTTTTCTATGAAAAATTCGAATAAAATAGCGTCGCAAAGTGTAGAAAGAATATTTACAATTACATTACTTCGCGAAAATGCAATAAATTTGTACCCAATACTGAGTTTGAAAAACAAATGTTTAATCTACAGTTAAACATGGTGGACCGTTGATTTTACTATGGGGTTGCATCTCGGCAGCTGGGGTAGGAAACATTAAATTTATTCGAGGGATTCTGGTCAAACGTAAATATGTTAATACAGTCGACACTATTTATAGTGAAATAGAAATAGAATATTTTAATGAAATTTCATGTAAAAAGCCCTGCATATAGTGAATCTGTAAAATAGTAACACTCTATATAATCAAATATTTACCGGAATTTCATGTATAAATTTTAATGCATTTATTGAGATTTTGGCCACTTCGGGTTTTCCATTTCTACCTAACATTAGCACGAACTCCATTTTTATGACGCACTGTTTTGGTTAAGGTTCTTAACGCGTTCATAACGCTAAATCAGGTACAATAGATTTCTGTGAGAATCCCGGGGAAACCCATTTTATATGTATGTAGTCGAGGCCTAGATTATATATGTAATTCGCAAACAGGTTCAGTTTGTTTTTGTTTAAGAATCAGTTAAGATGTCCAAGCGAGTGTGTTTAAATGTAGAAAGTTTTGGAGGAAGTTGATAAAGGCTGCAAAAAAAATTGATATTGCTGCAAAATTCGGTCTTACTCCAAGTTGCGTCTCTCTGATAATAAAAAGTCGCGAAAGTATCACCAAGAAAACGAATGTTCCAAGCAGTCGAAAACGAGTACGGGTGTGTTCTTACGAGAATGTAAATGAAGCAGTCTTACGATGATTTCAAGTGGCCCGTACGCATCAAAACGTACCAATATCGGGAAATTTAATCAAGCATAAGGCTCTACAATTTGCAAAAGAATTTAACTGCGTTAATTTTCAAGCTAGTAAAGGTGGTTGAGTGCGTGGAAGACTCGCAATGCAATTGTTTTCAAGACGGTGTCCGGCGAGAGTGCAAGCGTTAGTCAGGAAGACTGTGACATTTGGACTGAAACTGTTTTAAAAAGTGTATTGAAAAAGTACGTGTCTAAAAACGTTTTGAATTGTGATGAAACCGGTTTGTTTTTTAAATGTTTGCCAAACAAACCTTTTGCTTTTAAAAGTGATAAATGTTTTGGTGTTAAAACAAGTAAAGAAAGGGTGACACTGATGGTTGGAGCAAACATCAATGGCTCAAAAAAACTGAAATTACTGCTGATAGGTAAAAGCAAAAATACCCGTTGTTTAAAAGGAGTTAGATTACGCCAGTAATAACAAGGCATGGATGACTTCTGAGCTTTTCGAAAGATGGATCAAAGAACTGGACACGATAATGAAAAGCCAAAAGCGAAAGATTGCGATGTTTATAGACAATTGTCCTGCACATCCAGTTATTGTAAATAAAAAATTAACGAATATCGAACTGATCTTTCTTCCACCAAACACGACCTCCAAATTGCAACCTATGGACCAGGGTATTATAACAAACATAAAGCATCATTACCGAAACGGAATTGTCCACAAAATTGTTAACGCGATTGATAACAACCTTCCAGTCCAAAAATTGATTACCCTTAAAGAGTGTATAACCGAAGTCGCTAAGGTATGGAGTGAAAATGTTTCTCAGAAAACAATCAAAAATTGCTTTTCTAAAGCAGGTTTTACTGAAAAAATTGACGAATGGGAAGAAGAAGACGGAATGGATCTCGCTACCTTAAGAAAACAATACTTACTGTACATACTGTTATGGATTTTTCCCTAAATAATATTTAAAATTTATTTAAAATAAATGTACATTATTTGTGGATATCTGTGTATATCCGATATGTAAAAATGTGCTTAGATAAAAAACTAGTTTTTATTCGAGGTCGATTTGTTCGAGAAACCTTGGTGAATTCAAGGAGACTAAGTTTTTCCTTAAGACAAGAACGTTGTATTTCTTTGAAAAAAAAATATATATACATATATATATATATATATATATATATATATATATATATAAGTATATATAAGTAAAAATAAAACTCCTTTATTCCACTCTATATTTCATAACGCATTGGTTACTTCATCAGGAGTGTAATTCAGAGTTAAAATTTAGCAAATAACGGCACTAAACATGTTAAAATTCGTCAACTTTAAAACATCACATCAATATGTTGTTAGTTTGTCGTCAGCCTCTTAAAAACAAATATAAATAAACATATAAACATTTGTGACAAGAGAAGCGATAGAAATAGAAAAGCGTCCTAAGTGCTTAAATAAACTTGACGACGGCCAGCGCTTGCCGCATACATGGAAACCGCTCCTAGTTCACCGACAGATAAAAACACAACCAAATCCCGACAGATCGCAACCCCTACACAGACACACGGACCGACCAGGGAACTTACAGGCACTCGGACCAATTACACGAAGCCGCGCACGCATGACGTCAATAGTGGGACGCCCCCTCCCGACACAGCAGCATATAACAAGAGGTAGTGCTAGGCGCACATCTGACATTAGACAATCTCCAGCTCTATCCAGCGACAGACCGACAAGCTCCTGAAGATGACGAGTGCGATCTCGTTGAAACGTAGAATAAATAGTCCTTTTCAGGACAAAACTCACACGCGGCCAAGAACCCGAGAAACTACACCTTCATCATACGTCCGCGAGAACATCAAGAGTAACATATATATATATATATATATATATATATATATATATATATATATATATATATATATATATATATTAAAAGATATGTAAATATAAAAGGAGAATCAAATAATACTCTGAGATCTTTAAGAGTTTGAATGGCAGATAGAGGAGGAGGGCTGTCACATAGGTGGTAACTATGGAGAAGTAGCTGTGTCTTTCTGGTGTACATGACATTACAACACATAGTAAAATTTAGTTATATGTAGTTTGTTCTGATTACACCACTCGGCAATTATACCCAAATTTTGCTGCAGTAAGTCAGAATCATAAGTACCAGAGATATTTGAATAAGTCGCCTGCGTAAGCTAATACTGGGCAGGTCAATGACGTAAGTAAATAATCAATATAGGTACAGCAGAAATAACAACGGCCCAATTTGTGTGTTTCAATGTGCCCCTTTTACGATGCAATATACCTACATTTTATATGCTAGCAGTGCGTACAAATGTTTTGTTACGGTAACCGGTATATCAAAAGTGTAGGAATGGTAACGGACTCTTCGTGGCTATGCAGTCTTCCTTTATTTTGTATATTAATATTTAACGTAGAATGAAATATTTTTGTAATTATTTAAGCGTAATTGAATATTTCATTTTATCACTCCAAAATTAAAAACCCCCTGAAAATAAAATAATGCGCCGCCTATGGATGAGAACGACTATAAGGAAAACCTCCATGAAATTTACACGCAAACATAACGCTGACATGTTTATGTTTATAAAAATTCTAAAGGGTAACATTGTTTAAACGCTTGTCGATGTTATAAAACCTCGACAATGGAGCAGCTTTGTTTACTTAGGGTTCAATAACTTTAATACTGTACGTACGAATATATCAACTGTAAACTCTTTCTTGTTTAATGTAACAACTGTTGGTAGTTACTGAAGAGAACCAATTTGGAAGTAGTTGAAACAAGTAGAAAGCTAAGATGAAATATTCGAAGTGTCCGCCTTCAGCTTGGAGATACACGTGAATAACTGTTACGAACTCAATGAAAGGGTGCCTCATGTCTAATACGCTGTACATTATGCGATTTTTTTTTTGTTATGAGAAGTAAAAAGATATAAAATATTAATTAGGATTCATGATGTCTAAAAAATATGGCTATAGAATTTACACGCTGCAATGTTTATATTTATAAAAACTCCCGAAGAGATAATATTGTTTAGACTGCTATTTATGCTAGGTGGTCGAGAAAAGTCAGCTGTTAAAAATTTAAAGCGAGATTGACGAGTAACATGACCCTTATTTTCGTTTACATATTCATATGAATGCATAACGTAGACACCGTATAATGATTGGAACTACTTTTACATAGAACAAACACCAAAGTAAATATAAGTAAGGAAGCGAATATTAATCATGTGTTTATTACAGGCTACATTGTTTTACTGCCATCGGGTTCTATGTAACGTCCACACTTGTTTCACGAAGTCCTGCAAATTTTAAGAATTTTCTAAGCAAATTGCGAAGTCTCGATATTGAAATTTACTTGGCAAACGTGAACAAATAATTCCGGCCAAAACTTCTTTTTTTTTGTTATTGTCCGTCCGCCCTAAATTATCGTCTCCGATAGTATTTATAATATACTCGCACAGTGGCGTGACAAATTTTTTTAAATATATTTATCATTTTTTTTCTCGGTTATGAGAGTGAATTTTGGGAAAATATTTTGGACTATGTATTCTATATAATTACTTCTATTCATTTTTCATACGTTGTTTCATTATTTCAAGGACACCGGGTATATCTGACATTTAATTTCTATGTTTTGCTAATCGTGTTTTATTAAAGACACCGAAGAATTCACAAAACCTTTCCTATAATTTTAACAATATGTAAATCTGTTAATTTACATGTAAATGGAATACGAAACAGATCAATATCTAGTCTAAAATTAATATGACCTCAGCATAATACATACATTGTACATATCTACTTGACTCTTTTTTGCCTGTTCATGGATTTTGTTCTATACCCCGTTGGAAACCGGGTAAGTGAGGTATCTAGTACCCTAGAATAGCTTCACTTTTTTTTGGAATGCATTTTTTGCGAATACGCAATAATAACCCTTCTGTCAGGACAGAGTGAATTTGAATATATTAATGCCAAGTATCAAAATGAATACTAGATATTTAAAAAACAAACATATTTCAGAATTCTATTTGTTTCAATATTATTGAATCTATTCATTCAAGAATCAATATAAAAAAATAATAAATTTAAATAAAATATTAAATAAAAATTATGATCTGAGGCGAGTACTTAATTAGAAAATTAAAACGGATAGTAATAATTCGGCGAGGTAGTGGTTATGTCATTTACATTGGAAGCAACGCGAAATATGAATGCATGACATAGATAATGATTGAAACTACTTTCACATAGGACAAACACTAAAGTAAATATAAGTAAGGAAGCGAAGATGCATCATGTGTTTAGTACAGGCTATATTGTTTCATTGCTTTTGGCTTCTATGTGACGTTCATACTTGTTTCACAAAGTCCTGCAAATTTTAAGAATTTTCTAAGGAAATGGCGAAGTCTCGGTATTAAAATCTGCTTGGACAAAATTACTATTCTTTGGTTCCGCGTGAAAAAATATTGACTAGGGACCGGACACGAGAGGTCGAAATTACGATGGACCATATAAATAGTCTATAACACCGCTAAGTACAACACGCAGTTATTTAATAGCAGTATTCATTCGGTTAACCGCACATCTGTTTTTTGTCGTAGAATTGTGACGCACCTACTTCAATATTATGCTTAAATTCCTTTCTTCATGGGCGTAGATAGAAGCGGGAGGAGTTTTTATAATTTGTTTTATTTATTAGCAGTAACGCGCCAAGTATCTTCGGCGCCGTCGTGCGAAATACTGATAGGCGCCTTTACCCTATATGTATTGAGCTAAAATTACCAGCCACTCTCCCACAGTTCAACATTGAAATTTATGACGAACTCTTTAGACTTGTTAGTACTGGTAGGTATTTTTTATTTGAGGCAAACAATAGGTTCACATACAAAAAAATATTATTAAAATTTTTATTGCACACTGAAACAACAGTAACAAAATAAAAATCAGTATGCCAAATTATTAAAAACAAAAGGTCAAGTACACCCTTTGAGGTAACAATAAAATTATTGCTGTCAATGCTAAAATAATTGTAATAATTGTTTTATGTAAATTTGTTGATTTGTTGTAAACTTTCAAAAAATGTTTTTAATATTTTTAAAATTTAACTTATCACAAGTGGCCGTAGGCGCCTTTAAGGCCTTGGCGCCGTTGTGCGCTGCACGACCTTGCCCATATGGACGACGCGTCACTGTTTATTAGTTTATATTGCGTAAGATAAATAAAGTACGGTGAGTTAGTTTCTCTTTTTCATTGTTTTAGCTGTTAATTACATATACAGGTAAGGGCCCAGTGCCAGAATTTTGTTAAGTTTCAATAACTTACGCATCATTTTTAAGTTTCATTTATTTAGATCTAGAACATTGTTTAAGTTACTTTTTCAGATATGATTGCTGTGTATGGGGAAGATACACCATCTTATTTCCAAGTAAAATATTGGTCTAAACTCTTTCGATGGGGCCGAGAGTCAATCAATGATGACCCAAAGTCCGGACGACCCGTTGGAGCTCGAACTGAAGACATTGTGCGAAAAGTCGAAAATTTGGTACTGAAAGATCGGCGTGTAAAGGTCTCTGTCATTGCCAATGAAGTCTGTATATCCGAAACAAGTGTCCTCAAAATTTTGCATGACGATTTGGGTATGAAGAAGGTGTCTGCACGGTGGATACCCAGATTGCTTACACCTGAACAAAAATTGTACAGAAAAGAAGTTTATCAAGAAAATTTGGTCAAGTTGGAGAGGGACAAAACATTTTTATCTCGAATTATCACTGGGGATGAGACTTGGGTATATTACTGGGACCCTCCTACTAAACAAGAATCCATGCAGTGGGTTCATAAGGGCTCTCCACCACCAAAAAAGGCAAAGACACAATTTTCAGGAAAAAAACTGATGGCAACTGTTTTCTAGGATGCTGAAGGGTCTTGCTTATTGAGTATATGCCGAGAGGGTCTACCACAAATGGAGAGGCCTACGGAAACAATTAAAAATTTAAAAACTGCTCTGGAGGAAAAACGCCCGCATTCTTATCCACAAAAAAACTTGTTGCTTCACAACAATTGTCGGGTTCATAACGCAAACAAAGTTCAACAGATAATCAATGACTGTGGGTTTATAGAGTTAAGGCATCCACCTTATAGCGCCGACCTAGCTCCGTCAGACTTCTTCTTATTAAAAAATTAAAAAAAGCAACTCAGGGGAAAGCGTTTTGCTTCTGATGAAGAACTCAAAGAATAAGAAGAATAAGAAGAATATTTTGCGGGGTTACCGAAGTAATTTTTTTCTGAGGGTATGGGGCAAGTGGAAAAAAGATGAATAAGTGTATTAGTGTTGAAGGGAGTTATGTAGAAAAATATTTTTTTTTGTTCTCTTATGTGCTTTTTTCATGGCTAGGTAGATAACATAAAAATACGCCCTCGTATTACATACAGTTACATGACATAACCAATCTAGTAAAATTATACGTTTGTGTCAGATTACGTGCACTGTCACCAATAACTAAAAAAAAGCATGCTCGTCTTTAATGAGGAAAGTTTTTGACGGCACGTTGGTTGCTTCACTTAAACAATTTTTACAAAAAAAAAGTTTAGTAAGATTTGAAGCTAAACCGAAGAAAAACAAGGAATAAATACAAAATGGACACAAAACTTATATGTTACATCCTTAATTAATTTCGGGTTCTTTATAACATTTCAATGTATTATATATTCATCATAATTCTTTCTTTTGAATTAAAAATCTCTTCATCATTTCGGAATAAATTTATGAGAATATTCGTAATTAGTGTTACTAATTGACTCCCTTTATTCAATTAAGACTGCGGGAGGAAACTTTTCAACACTCTTTTGCCCTTAAAGCCATTTAAAAGAATTAAACGATTATTGTTTTTTCAGTCACGTAGTTTTTCTAAAATGCAAGTTACATTTCCATTGCAAAAGGTCTTTTAATTAATTTAATTACATTCAGGAAACCGTCACGACGTCTACGGAATAAAGAGTAAAAAAGAAACAATGAGCGAATATATTTTCGTCTTCTGTTTTTTTTTTGTTATTTTTCCGTTTATGTCTCTACTAAAAATACAAAAGCTTTTCAAGAGCCGTATTGTCTACCTCTCCAGTTAATAATTTATAAGTCTTAACAAAGAAAAAATTTTTGTTCTTTCAGTTTTAAGTGCGTATTAAAGGCGTTGGCATGTTTAATAGATAAACCACTTTTAGTTAATAGTTTGGTAAGCATATATAGAAATTTTTAATTCTGGTAAATTAGGAAAATTGATGCTGGCTTTATCTTCCCTGTCTTCTTGAATTTAGTGCACCATTTTAATATACATATATACGAGGGCGGAATGATATGTAAGGTCTTCAACAATATCTTAGTAGTGGGGATTGAAACAAGTTCTAATCTGCAAACGATAACTTACATGTCGCCTTAGCGTACGAAGTCAGCGTTGCCAACTTAGCGGTTTTACCGCTAAATCTAGCGGTTTTTGACTAGTAATTGCGGGAAAGTATTTAATTTGGCGGAGAAGCGGATTTTCTGGATATTTTAATCCGAAATTTTAGCGACTTTTCAAGGTTTACACGGTTATACAACACAGACTTTCAAATACTGGTCATATTATCTTTGTATATTAAAAATACATACAGAAAAAATATTAAAATAACACAGAAACAATAATTTGTTAGTGATCAAAATGATTTGTATACAACTAAGTGTACCAAATTATTATTTTACAAACTCCTGTCATTGCAATATCAGTAGATAAACGAAACGTATTGATGGCAAATGTGCTTTGATCTCGAAGGCCAGACAAACAAACAAAATATCAGCTTAATTTTTTATATAATTTCTGTTGTTAATTGAATTTTTTTCCTGTTTAATACTAATCATTTCTTTAATTTCTCTTTTCATTGTGTGTTGTTCTTTATCAATTATCGGTGTGTTTTCAAAATCGAAATGGTGATCGCGTTGTAGTTTGTGTGTAGATAAAGAGCAGTTTTGTCTGTTTTAGAGTATTTGTGGGCTTGTATTCTTTAGTATAAATATTGTTTCGTTTGGCCTATGTAGTAACTATCGCAATCGCGACATGGTATTTTATATATGACATGTGTTTCTCGATTTTTTTTTTAATTTTAGGTTTAAGTTTTGAAAATAAATGCAAAATCTTCGTTTCTGGGGCACTGAAAATCCGCGTGTGATGCACGAAAAGCCGTTACATCCACTCAAGGCTACTGTGTGGTGCGGGGTTCACGCGGGAGGAGTGATTGGACCGTATTTTTTTGAGGACGCCATCGGCAATACGGTTACTGTTAATGGCGAACGCTACAGGGCCATGATAAACGACTTCTTACTGCCAGAATTGAATCAGCGAGGCTTAGTGAACATGTGGTTTCAACAAGACGGTGCAACCGCACACACAGCAGGAGCCACAGTGGATATTGTGAAGGAAGCATTTCCTGGTCGCGTAATCTCCCGTTTTGGCGATTTGGCATGGCCAGCAAGATCGCCCGATTTAACCATCCCAGACTTCTTTCTATGGGGCTTCTTGAAGTCGCGGGTTTATGCCAACAAGCCTCAGACAATCGCAGCCCTTAAGGAGAATATTCGACAGGAATGCGAACAGTTATCACCAGAAATCGTGCGGAAAGTTATGGAAGATGCGATAAAACGGGTACAAATGTGCATCAATACTGGCGGCAGCCACTTGACGGATATCATATTTTCCAATTAACAGAAAAAATTGTAAAGGTCCAAATAAAGATTTTCGCCACTCAAACAAATTTTTTTTAATATACTAAAAAAGTTATTCAAAAACAAAATTGGATGATTAATTTTGCGCCACCTTGTATAAACAAAAGAACAAATACGTAATTACCTCATCAAAATGGTTTTGTTAACCCTTCATTTTTTTTCAAATAGCTTTGTGCTAGAGAAGACATATAATAGCGTTTATATACTGTGATGTGAGTCATCCATTGATGTCACCCGCCGTGCAAAGTCAACTCGGCCTAGAGCCTTCTGGAAAGCGCCGATACGGTAATGAATCACCAGACGCGTACGACCGAGAAATTTTCAGTACGTAAAATTCGACAAAACTGATGTAATAATAAATGGCAATCGACAGAGAGGAAGAGAGCATTCAAGCTAAAGTCACAGCCGACTTAAATGTGAAATAAATACTGTTATATAAATATGAAACAAATAGGTACTGTTATAAGTTATTAAATGTTATTTAGTGTGTTTTATTATTAATATAGTGTTTTTAATTACCGTATTTACAAAGAACGCCAAAGACAAGTACTTTACAATACGTTATAAAGTTACGACAGACTTTAACAAAAATAAATTCTCGTTTGGTATATGCATAATTACATGTACAACCGGTTTGTTTGCATCCAGTGACTGTTTGTGACGTATTCACCAAATGAGCATATAGATGTCTTAATAATACGGTTTTAATTCGCCCGTAAAAATTTTTATTATCTCATAAATATTTTGTATAATTTCAATATTCTGTTCGCTCGAGTAACTCTCCGACATATTTCTATCTTTCACAAAGTGCGAAATAGCGCTAAAGGCGATTAAAATTACCAGTTTTTGTTTGTGTAATGAATTATAGAAATTCTACTACGAGACGAACTCAATTTCAGTTCGTCTCGTGGTAGAATTAGTTTCAGTAATTAAAAATTTACTTTAAAATATTAACTTTCGTATGAAGTTTTCGCATATTGAGATAGATGTGTTTTCTTTTGTATTCTCTTTATCGCTTTATCACATAGTGTGTTGTTGATGGATGAAGATAAATGTATTTTATCAGGCGACAGAAATATGAATTTATATGTTCAATTTCTGTGATGAAAATCGACAATAGATGCGATAATCTGTATGCTCTCTATCCACTCACGCATTTGCAAAAACAATGCGAAATACACGTACAGGACGTGCCCTCTTCTATAGTTGCCTATGTATAAATTTAAAAAAGAATTACTATATGCTCTCATTCATGCTTTGAATTGTCTTTTAATAAACGATTTTTTATATTTAATACGAGGGAAATCTAGTACCCGTTTACCTATACAGATGGCGCTACTGATCCAATTAAAAGCATAGCTGTGCAGGTGTCAACAGCCATTGTAGCTTTGCGGGAAGAAAGAGTTCGAGTTCCTCCGGTGTGTGGTGTGACTTTTGTGCCCATTTACAATGGCGCATATGATTTGGCGAAAATTCCACCAAATGCGAAGTGCGATCCGTTTTTTGAAACGTCTGTCCAAGTGAAATTCATCGCAGGATTACTGAAGTGTACGGTACAACAACAATGGATGAGTCATCTGTCAGGCGTTGGGTCGAAATTTCAACGAGGTGCACGATATAGAGCGATCAGGTCGCTCTTCTCTTATCACCGACGATCTGAAGAAACGTGTCGATGATTTCATCAGGGAAGTTCGGCGCGTAAAAGATAATGAAACGAGAAATCAATTTCCCAAAATTTCACGATCGTTGCTCAATGAAATCGTGACGGACCATCTGAATTACAGACAAATTTATGGGTGTCCAGAATGCTTACCGACGAGCGCAAGAGCCACCGCGTGGGTTCAGCGTTGTCATTTTTGACTCGTTACGAGCGACAGGGCGGTTCATTCCTTGACCAAATTGTGACTGCGGATAAAACCTGGGTGTGCCATTTCACACCTGAGGCCAAACGCAAGTCCATGGAGTGGTATCACCAACAAGGCCGTGCAAGTTTAAGCAATCGTTTTCCACGAAAAAGGTTATGGCCTCAGTGTTCTGGGACCGGCAAGGTCTGCTGTTGGTTGATTTCGTGCCCGAAGGGATGACCATCAATGCAGACGCATACGGTGAAACACTTGAGAACCTGCTTAGGACCACCCAAAGGGCGGCGAATGCCGTCACGTGGCATTGTTCCTCTGCATGACAATGTTCTTCCACATACGGCTAGAAAGACAAATGTCCTTCTTCGGAAATTCAAGTTGGAGGTTTCTGGCCACCCTCCATATAGCCCCGACTTGGCTCCAAGTGACTTTCGCTTGTTCACTAAACTCAAGTATTTCTTGCCAGGAGAACGTTTCCAAAGTGATGATGACTTAAAAGAAGGTAGACAGCATTGGCTGGATAATTTGACTGTAAAGGTTTACGAGGAAGGCATAAACAAATTGGTTTTAAGATACGTTTAAGATTGGTTTTAAGATACAACAATGTCTTAACTACGGCGGCGACTACATAGAAAAATGAGCAAATGTTATTACTTTCATTTAATAAAATCATTATTTACTTTCCTTAATTTTTTTTTAGTTATAGGTAAACGGGTACTACTTTCTGGAGTTCCCTCGTACTAATGAATAGGCTTGCGAATAACGAGTGATATCTTTTTTAAGTGCGAATTAATATCGATCACATGATACAGCTAAGAAGTATAAGCATTTAGTCATTTTGATGACACTAATGAAACTTCTGTTTGGAGATTGTAAGACTTGTTCGAAGAGGATTTCTTAATTCACATTAGTTGCGATGGTAATTGGATCACCACAGCAGTATTTACGTTGTAGTAGAACGCTTCCCGGGCGTCGAGATTTTTTTAACGCCTCTTAACAAATCTTTGTTAGTTGGCGCTAGCTTCTGAAACTATTCAAAAGTGATTTGTCGACTACAAACAAACTAAGTAGATTGGATTGTTCAGTTTCATATAAGCGAAAATAATATTCAAGAATAAATATTTTTCTTGCATTGCTAGCACCATTTCTAAACTTTTTGACGTTACATTCGAATAAAGATATTGTTGAGTTTCCATGACAACCATTGATACATATGTCGCTTCACGCGATTATATTTCACAGGCTTCTAAGTTTCGGTGTCCTTTGTTTTAGCACACACCGTAATAGGGTTGCTATTTATATTCTGACAACAGTTTTTTTGTTTTTCAAAATATTCTCCGTAATGTTCAATATACTTTTGCACTCGTTTGATAGTAATTTTTCTATTTCAATTGAGGTATCTTAAAACATGCAATTTACATATATCAACCGCTTCTAATGGCGTCGAAAACCGTTGACCGCATACTTTACAGTTCACGTACGCCATTATCACGGCTGTACGGCGGATGACACATTAATTCGATGTTTATATTGGTCAAATATGGAGATGTGTATGCGGATGCGTGGGAGCTCGCGTTGTCATGATAAAGAATAATCCTATTTCTCCAAAGACTTTTGGCAAACAAATAGTTGTGTACCATTCAAAATTGAATTCCTTGATGATTTAAGTGATGTTGATCTTTTACTTGATGAATTTTACAAGAAGTTTTAGAACAGCTTAGATCGATCTGTTCCGAAGTATCAGACTTCGGGTCACTCTAATTATCCTCATTGGTTTAACAAAAAAAATATAGCAATTCTGGAACTAAAGAGCAAGTACAATGGATTATGAAAATGTTCTCATAGTATTACTGATTATAATGAATTTAAAATGCTTCGTGCTTTAACTAAGAATCTAATATCCGATTCTTACAAAAGATATACGAAGAATGTCGAGTAATCCATAATATATACATTAATAATTTTGTATTTAATCTTTGCGTTGTTGTCTTTAGTTATATAAATATTTCACGTCGTATTTTATTTTGCAGTAAATTTCGTACATAAGGTTGTATTTTGCTTGTGAACGCATACTCGAGATCTCTAGTATACGCATATTTCTTTGTTCGTGTATACTATACCGTCCGGTTATAAACAGGTCTGTTCACAATTTTTGGTAGATTTATTATTATATATAAATATTCAGGACTAGTTGTCTAGTTGATATATATATATATATATATATATATATATATGTTTTAACTGGATTCCGGGTTGTCTTCCGCGTTTCCACTGTTTGGTCTTCGTAAAGACCGGTGCTGGTTTCTGGACGACGTTTCGGCAAATTCACATTTGCCATCTTCAGGTCTGCGATAACTTTCTGCTTCTGGTTACTCGTAAAGTTTACGAGTAATTTACGAACATGGAGTAAAGCTAACACAAAAAAACGCGAAACACTTTACAAGACGTCCATGTATACACTATCAGTATTAAGATTTACTGTCCCACTTGTTCGAAACTGTGATTATTATTATTTTTGCCTAAATGATGGCAACCTAGTTGTCAAAATACATATTTTGCATACAAATATTAATGTAGTAAGGGGTTTTATACCATAAAAAAACACTAGTGTTGACAGCTGCCGGATATATAAATAGCTATTCTCGTATATACTATTGATCAGTATCTACTTGAAAGTACTGTAAAATATTTGTCTTTCTGGGTTCTTAAATAAAACTAACGGTAATTTAAACACACACTATATTAATAATAAAAACGAAATACACTAAAAAAAATTAAAAACTATTAACTAATAATAAGATTTATTTCACAATGTGTATTTATTTACAGTTATGTAATATCGCTCGACGACGATTTGGTGTGGAATCTCTCTCCCTCCATTTCCAGTTCTTTATATAGGCCTATACACCTTCCGAGAATTATTCAGGAGCCTCTAGACTTTTTCCGCGGCAGCTGGTATGTTCAGCGCATGTAAGTCATCGCCAGACCGTCGCCTGGTGTATTGCGGATAACTCATATCACAGTACATAAAATGTCTCTCCAAAACATTAAACAAAAACAAGACATGAATATTTTACTTAGACACCTTACTTAGTGGCATAATTTTTGTGTACAATTTGGTACGATTTGGAATTACAACACTAATTCTGACCAGTTATTCAACAAATTAGAAAAACATACACAACTGTAACAAAAATGAATATTTATGAAAGTTAATATTAAAGACAGCTAGATAAAGAAATGATACAAAGAGAAAATTACGAAGTGCAAAAAATATTGGCGGGTCGAGGAAATTTTCAAAGGAAAGAAAATTACTTTATGAATTATTTTTACGTTTCCTAAATGGAACCTAACACAAAAACTAGAAAAAATAATAGAAAGGAAACTCGTAAAAACAGTGATAAAAGTATAGTTGGGGTAGGAAATCCCAGGACGTCGACGCTTACACAGAAGGCTGAAGAAGGTGGACAATATGGTGTAAATTTATCAAGAGGATTAGATCGAACGAAAGAAACTCCAAAAAAATACAATACAAATAATAACATTATAAAAAGGAAGGAAACATACTTGAAAAGACCAAATTTATGTGATTGTGTTGAGGGAAAATAGACTACCTAACGCACATGTGATTGGTCTTCTGCCTCTGTGTCAAGTAGGGGTGAGGACCAGATTTAGGCGACACTAAATGTTACTGATGCCAAATTCTGTAATAATATTTAATTATACAAGTGAATGTGTTTGACATGCGTAAATAGACGGGAGAGAAGCATAAATCAACGCGGAAACAATAAGGCAATCAATAATCCCATTAAAAAAGGAAAATCTCCGGGACTAAAAGCATCCGTACGGAAATTATTTATAGCGCTACACTAAAACGATATAATGTCGTTCAGAGTTGCCTCGAAACTTTGTATATTAATGGATGTGAAGTTCCAAATAAATAGTAGCTCTCTTATATCAGATAAACTTGCGAAAAAAAAGGCAACAAACAAAACTAATAACTACTGGAGTATAGTTCCAATATTAAATAAATTACATGGACATCGTACCCACTAGTCAGACTATCGGACGTCCGAACGATTGCAACATTAAATCATACTCAACCATAATAATACAAAACCTATACAGGGTGGGGAAATAGAAGCCTGGACATTGAAATGATTGTAATATATTAGAGTAAATCTGATTTACTCTAATATATTGCAATCAGGCATCTGCCTTGTATTCGCAATAGGTTTGTTTCTGTAAGCGATCCGTGAGTTTCGAACAATTTGATACGCGTGGTCACGTGCATAAGTGACACATACCTAGATATACAGTTAATATGTATCCGTCAATGGACAACAGAGCGAATGTAATAAACGGTTTGGTAACCGGCAGCAACTACTGCTGAAACAAAAGTAATGCTGATAAGCGAATTGAGTATCGAATTTTGATTAAAAATAATTTATAAAGAACAAAACTCAAAACTATGTACTTTCTGTGAAATATGAATGTGTAAAACATTACTATGAACAACTAGAATTTGTTTCAAGGTGTTCCTACTTTAAATTAGTTCTTTTAGATATTAAAACGTCTTTAAAAATAGAAAATGTCCATTCCACATCACAACTGGTGATGAGTGCGTGATTAAAATGTTGCAAAAGTGCACCATACTTCGAATGTATAGATTTTTTAATCGGCTCTGTGCAGAATTGATATAATATATTCAAATCTGGATTTCTGCTAAATATGGCATCAACTTTTTGTCTCAGATTTGAGAAATATCTTTTTAAATGATGAAACTGACTTATCAACATTTGGAAAATGACCCCTGATATATTCACATACTTTGTGTAGTGCATGCGCTGCACAGGTAACGTGTAGCATATTGGTATAAAATTGCTTTAGTAACTTCCCTGTTTTAACATATAAGCTACCGCATCAGTCAAAAATAACAGCATTTTGTCTTTATAGTTGTTATCCCATGATAGAATATTATAAATACACTGATCAATTACTTCTGCAACTGTTTCACCATTTGCGACTGGCAATATTTTAATTTCAATTAAGTATGGTGGGTATGATATTGTCGGATGAAGAATACCAACAACTACATTTAACACATATCGTCCCATTACATCCGTTGTTTCGTCTGCCCTTACCCAAGCATAATGACCAGATAGGTTGGTTCGTATTTTTTCATTGATTCTCAAATAACATTTTGGTACGTGGTATTTACGTAAAGTAGATTCATCTGGTATATGACCATCAGTATATTTTGTAAGAAGCCTCTTGAGGACTGTATTGTTAAGCTTTTTGAATGGGATATTGGCCGCTATGAAAGCTTGACACAGTTCTTCCTTAAACAGGCACTGCAATATATCTCGGTATCATTACGAATATGCAACCAATCTGTATGGCCTCTAACCCATCCTACCATGGTTGCTCTACGAGAATTCTCCATAGTTAATGAAAATAAAGCGAAAAACTAAGAACAGAAAGAAATGGATTAAAAAGAAGAAACGAAAACTACTCCAAAAATAAGGTAGTAAATTAAACTTATATTTATAAAAAATTATAGGATAAATATAAAATATAACAATATAAAACGTTCTAACCAAATAACACTGAAAGAAACGAAACCAGAAATAATCCCTTGTAGAAGAGAATAGAAAGTATACTATCGTAAGAACAATAAATGCATACCGATAGGTCCAACGCGCAACGGGCCATAGGCAACAATATACGTATGGAACGTAATGCGATGTGGCAACGTGTGCACGATGCCTATATTGAGTGACTTTCTTAAAATTTAAAATTTTTTTGCAGAATTATTGATTTTTTTACTTTTATCTTTTAGAAAACGTTATTGTTTATTTATTACTTAAAATTACTTTATATGAAAAATAGTATACCATAAAAGTGTAAACAAAGACAGTATACATTGAAACGAATATTCATTCAATTGTATTGTCATGAAATTGAATTTGTCAATCGTTGTTAAATTTGTTAGAATGAATAGATATTTATATTTATCGGAAAATACTAATACTTAAAGCAAACAAATAACGTGTAGTGTTTTGTTATAGGAATGTATAATATCCATTTCTTCCTGCATATTAATTATGCAGCTGATGCTTTCGTAATATGCTCATATTTGTATTATTTCAACTTATACTTCGGTCGATACATACCGACTTCCTTCAAACCAGGAGGAAGCTACAGTTGTAATTAAACTATACTTCCTTTTTTTTATTACCTACGGATATTCACAATTCCAAAATACGTTACAATGTTGCTTATTTTAGATTGTAATTAGCTGAATGCTGTCCCAAAACTGAACTCTGCATTTTTAAAAATGCCAGAATAAAATTAACCCCTGCCCTTATTATAATTTTACAAAGGAACAGACACGTACTTCAATTTCTACGAAAAACTAAGCCTACAGTTCATGTATAATACAGTCATAATGAAGACTGGAGCGTTTGTCGACCTACGAAGTTGTACTTTACTTGTTTATTGTTAATAAAAGGCTGATGGAAATATTACGTGAGATTTTGGTATCTGTATTATAATAACATCACGATAATAGTAGAAATACAAATATGAGCATATTACGAAAGCATCAGCTGCATAATCAATATGCAGGAAGAAATGGATATTATACATTCCTATAACAAAACACTAAACCTTATTTGTTTGCTTTAAGTATTAGTATTTTCCGATAAATATAAATATCTATTCATTCTAACAAATTTAACAACGATTGACATATTCAATTTCATGACAATACAATTGAATGAATATTCGTTTCAATGTATACTGTCTTTGTTTACACTTTTATGGTATACTACTTTTCATATAAAGTAATTTTAAGTAATAAATAAACAATAACGTTTTCTAAAAGATAACAGTAAAAAAATCAATAATTCTGCAAAAAAAATTAAAATTTTAAGAAAGTCACTCAATATAGGCATCGTACACACGTTGCCACATCGCATTACGTTCCATACGTATATTGTTGCCTATGGCCCGTTGCGAGTTTGACCTATCGGTATACACGTTTGGCCCGTTTTTACCTTAAATGCGAGCTACAAGTCCATGTATATAAACGAACGTAGTTGCCAAGTTAAATACACAAGTGCGTAAGTACTGTTCGAGAAAAGTAGTGGGAACCCTTAAAGACAGGTCGATACGATCATTTCGATCATAAGAGACCAATATTGTGCATGTTGGTGGTTGTTTTCTTAATTTTTATATTATTATTCACGTTCGTGATATTCTTAATAAGTATCTGAAGTTAATATTATAAGAATTACCTACTTCACATTTATTAATTTTATTGTTGAATTTAATTTGTTTCTAATTGGCAGTTATATTTTGTATTATTTGATTTTGGCCTGTTTTTATAGTTTTTATTCAATATGTTGGTTTATACAAACGAGGAAAGGATACAAATTATTAAGTGGTACTACTCTGGTAGTACTGCTCAAGAGGTAGTAGGCCGATTTATTTTTTCTTTCCAAAATAGACCTGAGCCTACAATACCAACAATAATGAGTATTGTTCATAAGTTTGAAGCTACTGGGTGTGTGCAAAATTGTCGAAAATGTATAAATAAGGTACCTAGAATGCGCGTATTAAATGAAGGAAGAGAAGAACGGGAAGTTTTAGTATGTAGCGCGGTTGAACATAATGAACCATGCTCATCGCGCCAAATTGCCGAACAAGTCAATATACCAGCGAGAACTGTAAGAAAAATATTGAATAGGCAAGGATACCGTAGCTTTAAAATTCAAAAACGTCAAGAAATATTTCCTCACGATGAATCAAAACGCGTTGCATTTTGCGAACAGGTTATGGAGAAGGTCACTGCCAATAACAATTTTATTGCAAATATTTTGTTTACGGACGAATCATCCTTTTATTTACATGGGCGTCATAATCCAATGGCTACAAGATATTGGTCTAAAGCAAATTGTCATATCTATCTACCTCTGCGTACCCAGTATCCCCAAAAATTGAACGTGTGGACCGGCATTTTGGGGGATCACATCATTGGTCCTTTTATTATTGACGGCACCTTAACAGCAGCTAAATATTTGCAAATGCTGCAAAATGAAATTATACCAGCTCTTCGTGCCCTTGAGGTTAATTTTGACGATATCTGGCTCCAGCAGGATAACTGTCCTGCCCATACTGCTCGTCTGGTTCAAGCATTTTTAAGGGAAACATTTCATGAACGTCTAATAAGTTCCGTTGGTACAATTGTTTGGCCGCCACGATCCCCCGACCTAACGCCCCTGGATTTCTCTTTTTGGGGGTATGTAAAACAAACCCTGTATAGTCATCAGCACAATCGAGCACGTAATCTTGGGGAACTACAACAAAAAATTGTTGATTGTGCAAATACGATAACCCCGGAAATGTTTTCGAATGTACGAAATAATTTTTATCATAGACTTGCGTACTGTCAGGAGCAAAGAGGTGGATTATTCGAACATTTGAATAATTGAGAAGCTTTAATATGGTTTTTCAAGAATTCCGTTTATTTTAGAAGTATATCTTAATTTCCATTATTTAGAATTATTCTATTAGTTTATCGTACTCTTCCTGTTTCCCCAGAAATTATATTTATTGAATTTTTTCATTTTGTTTTCCAAGAATTTTCTTTATTTTTTTTATCTATTTTATTTTAAAATTTATTGCCTTTAGAAGAGCATTTTGCTTTCTCTTACTTCAATACGTCTACTTTGGTAGTGTTATACATTTACTATTTTTTACAGCTTGTATTTAATGACTATTTACCTAAAAGATTCTCAAACTATGTTTTTTGCGCTCGTTGTTAACAATATTGTACATGTGCATAGCTGTATAGTATATCACTATTACGGAATACATTCATATTCATTTGTCAATTCTCCAACAAAAGTACTGGTAAAATTAAAGTACGTTGTCTATCACATCTGCTTCGGCAAACCACTAATCTAGAAGAACATTTTTATTTCTCTAAAGGTCTACTTGCCGGCTCTCGTATGTATATTTGTTAGGTAGGTACGGTTTGGCAACTTCTCACGCCTTATGTATGGGAAGCCGCATGCAAGATGATTGTAGACCGAACCTGTATGTATATGCATGTATAACAGCATGTAAACACGAGAATACACTTTGGAAATAAGCGAATATAATTTTTAAGCGATTATTTCAACGAAGTCTAACGAAATAATATGTAAATGTATATTCCGTCTTACACGTCAATGTTGAATTGAATTTATGAAGGAATAGACACAATGTAATCGCTTCAGTCCACTCTCTGCTTATAAGTGTCTGAGAATGACCCAGCCATTCTGAAAATACAGCATTCGCTGAAAAAGTAATTTACATGTACAGTAATGTTTTCCTAGGAAGTACAGAATTGATGAAATCTATTACGCTAAGGATAGGGTTTTGTCGAGGACTCTTAATATTCCGTCAGGACAAGGTCTGTGAACAGTGACTGCTCCATAAAAAACAATCACTATTCTCACCTGATTCCGTAATTTATGATTATTGGTTATTGCTTAAGTACTAGAAGAATTTACGTTATCACCGTTTTATTTAGGAATACTAATGACATAACGCTTTCCGCTAATGAAGAACCCGTTTTCAAAAATGGATCTATGCCAAAGGGAACTACTTTGCACATTTTCAAACTTTCGTGCTTTTAGCTTATGCAGTTTTCCCGCATCTGAATCATTTAGAGTGTCACTCGTATAGAATTTATCTGTCAAGACATGTTTTCTGTAAACTAATAATTTAAAACCGGTTAAACAGTAACAGATACCAGTAAATTTCAATATGACGCTTTTGTCATAAATAATCAATTGCTTTAATTATCTTAAAAGGATCAAGTGAAACGTGAAAACAAACAATACCAAGTATCATGGAGAAATATAAACCGTTTCTAAATTTAATTAACTCAGATGTACTGCATTACATGGAAATATTTCTCCCGTAATTTCGGTAGTTCCGTTTTCCTCCTGCTTTCTGTTAGCCGCACTGTTTGTCAAAATTTATTACGGATCTAGGACACTTTTGCCTTTATCTCAATCGCTTTTGAATAAGTGGATTTTTTTGCCAGTGCTTGCGTATGGATGTCTGTTTATTTTCCATAAGAAGGATAGCTATGAAATATTTATGTGTGGATGATCCGTCGTTTGAAATTTAAATTTTACAGAAAGTATAAAGTACAAACAGCGAAACTTTCCACTTGCTTTTAACTCAAACATGTTTAATAATAATTTATATACGTATATACTTTATTCAAAAAACATGAATAATATATGCATAAGTTTGGAGGCAGATATATAAAATTCTTGGAAGCGACGGGTAAGTGTACAAAAAAACATTAATCCCCATTTTAGTATAGGTTGACATACATACATACACATACAAGTACTTCTGGTTTTACTGCAAAAATTGTTAGGAAACAATTTCATCTAATTCTTTCTTATTAGTAAGAACTCGACTCAATTATAATAATTAGGCTTCAGATAATTATGCAATTTGCATTTGCATTGTACATATTGCTGTGGATTTTTCCCCATAAATATTATAAAAATTTATGTATTTTTAGTTGTACTATTATTTTGAACGCAAATGTATATTTGACTTGCGCAGTTGGAGCCAGCCGTTTGTATAGATGTGGATAATTTTGAATACTCTACTTTTTATGCGAAGCCTGCGTGCTAGCTTTATACTTCAGACACAAGTGTACTCTGAGATAAGAAAGTTGTGTTTATAAAAAGATTAATCTTTATCTTTTTATAGTAACTTCAGGTTATTTTTGATTTAATTAGTGGTTGGTGCTTGTTTTAATTCATTACCGATATTTATACGAGTTTGTTAATCTCGTAATTGTTATATTTTTACACTTTCTTACTCACGTGTCTCATATATGTACAGTAGCCGCTCGGAAGAGTGAACACTCTATTCAGTGAACAGCTCGTTTATATGAACAACTAAAATTTTATTAGTAAAGCTCCATAGAGTGAACAATAGCACATTCGATTCAGTGAACTGGGTAAATTCCCGGCGTATGAATTATTTTGCTGACTCGCCGGCGTAACTTACAAGAACAGCGGACAGATGTATGTATGTATTTTATTTTAGTTGTAATTCTGAGTTCTGTTGATGTTGTAGGTGTACTGTGCTAGAACATTTTTGTGTTTACAATAAAAATGAAGCGAAAAGTGTTAAGTTTGCTCGAAAAATGTGAAATTTTAAAAAGTCTGGACAGTGGAAGCAGTGTAACGTATTTGTCTAAAAAGTACGGGATTGCCAAATCCACAGTATGTGCAATCAAAAATAAAAAACGGGACATTTTAAAAGTCACATCAAGGCGCAGTGAAATACGGAAAAGAAAAACTTTAAAATCCTGTAAGATGCCACGAATGGAAAAAAAAATTATATTCATGGTTTTGTACACAAAGACTTAAAAATGTACCGGTTTCGATTGAACTTTTAAAAACAAAAGCAAAAGTTATCAATGAAACTATCGCTGAAAATCCTAATTTTAATGCTAGTGACGGATGGATCCAAAGATTTAAACGAAGATTTGGAATAAGACATTTAAAAATTTCGGGAGAAAAGTTATCAGCTGCTCCGGAGCATGCAGGTCCATTCAAGAATTATCTTCGAAAGAAAATAGAGGAACTACAATTAACACATGACCAATTATACAATGCCGACGAGACAGGCTTGTTTTGGAAATTACTCCCAGAAAGGACTTTGGTTACGTCTGAAGAAAGATCGGCCCCTGGTCGGAAAACGGATAAAAGTAGAGTTACTTTACTAGCATGCACCAATGCAACCGGTGAACATAAAATCAAACCGTTAGTGATTGGGCGTGCCGCAAATCCAAGATGCTTTAAGAATTTTTCACTTCCAGTGCAATACACAAGTACGAAAAATGCGTGGATGACGTCGGGGGTATTTGAAAATTGGTTTCATCATTCATTTGTCCCGCAGGTTCAAAGATTTTTGAAACAAAAGGGATTACCACAAAAAGCTCTTCTACTTTTGGATAACGCTCCAAGTCATCCACCAGCAAAAAACTTGGTTTCCGATGATGGAAAAATTCTTACTGTATACATGCCTCCGAATGTAACAGCTCTTATACAGCCCATGGACCAGAATGTCATTAGGTTAACAAAATTGTTTTATAGAAGAAGCCTTTTATCCACAATAGTTGCTTCTGATAGCAATGATATTTCAGCTGTCATTAAAAACTTTAGTCTAAAAGATGCTGTTACATATCTGGCATTAGCATGGATGAATGTGAAAGAAGAAATAATTGCTAAGTGTTGGAAAAATATTTTATCAGATTCTTTCAATAGCGACTCTGATTCAGAAGATGTTCCATTGGCTATTCTACAAGAAAAATACAAGAACAGCGTCGAGGCAGTGACATTTCAAGAAACTGTAGCATTACTACAGAAAGTGAACGGAAACATAACATACAGCCGTAAAGACATAGAAAACTTTAATACGGATGTCATAGAAGATCTTGAAGAGGATGTAATTGAAAGAAGAATCGGAAGAAACAATGGATGATGAGCCAATGCCAACTACCATCCCCACTCAGGAAGCTTTACAAGGACTTAATATAGTGATTTCTTGGGCAGAACAAAACATGCTAAATTCTGAAGATCTATTAACTTTGCGAAGAATAAAAGAAATCGCAGTTCAAAGATGTTTAAAAGAAAAAAAGGTTCAAACAAATTTAACCTGCTTTTTAACAAACAAAACTGACTTCTTTAAATAATTACGTATTCATGTACGAGTATGTATGTACGTATCTATGTAGAACATGTATATTTTTCATTTGTTAATTCTTTTTGATGTAACTGAATACATATATGTATATATTTTTTTTACGTAAGTAAAATATATTATTAAAAGATAATTTTGATATTGAATGAATTGAATATTGTATTTTTCTATTGTATCATTATTATCGTATTGAGATATAGTCTTAGATATTTGATATAAATAACAAAGAAGGATCTTTAAAAATTTCTAGTAAAAAAATTTCTGTAACTGTAAAATTTTATACGTTTGGTATCTCAAGGGCTTTTTTTTTTGTTACATGTGGGTGCACATGCGTTAGAGTTTGCTTCGGGCTGTCAAGTTAGTTTGTTTATTTGGATTTTGTTCTCTTGGGAGAAATTAAAAAGTTTCTTTGTAATTTATTATTTTTAATTTTGATCGGCTATCATTAAGGTTTTTTAGACGTATGCTGCGGTCATTTCCATCCGTTATTTTTTACCTTCATAATATTGTTAAATGAGGCAATATTAATCTTTATACTTTATAAAGATTTTTTTTGATTTTTTTTGGATTTTTGTATTAAATTTTCATTTAAATTTTATATTGTGTTCTTTAATTTAATAATCCTTCCTACACATTTTAACAAGTAACTTAAAGATATTTTCGTAACTTTTCTCAAACAAATTTTGAGTGGCGCCTAACTATTTTACTAATTCAATAATTTTCCACTTTTCCGATTGGAACCCTGAGAGGAAAGCAGTCCCATTTTGGAAATAAACCGACTAAATATCCGAGCTGGATAGATTTGTCGTGAATGGTGGAATAGCTAATTTCCAAACCACAGTTCATAGCAATATGTAAATGGATATGTTAGTTGTTATGTATAAGTGCATATTTTGAATATTTTTCATTATAAATGCATATTTGGAATTTCTTCAGCCAAACATTATTTTAAAACAGGCTATGACTTCACATATATATTTAATGTTCTTGTTAGTATAATTATACTTTTTCGATTTCTGTTGCTTGTATGTCTACCGATTAGTATTTAAAACTTTTTAGCACTAAGGCAGTTCGCATACTTGTTAAATAACACTCATTAACTGAACACTAAACGCAAACAGACTCTTTATAGCAGACAATTAAATAATATTCTAAACCATTGAATAGATAAGTGAAGTGAATAGGAAGTTTAGGCTGAATTTACTCTAAAAAGGCGACACAATAGTTAGTGTTTTGAAACCACAATACGTGGAAATATTAAGAGGATTATCGGGGCTTACTCGGGTAATCTAACAATGAGAAATAAATGGATCGATTATTTCGAAAAGGCCACATCTCCTCAAGTGGGCAAAAATGAGTTAAGCTCACCAATCGATTCAGAATATGTTTTAACCTTTGTTCCATTTGAAAACGCCATATTTCCGCTGTTCGTTAGTGTAACTTGAACAGCTGTGATTTTCTGTTTACTTCGAAAAGGCCACTTTTCCTGAGATGTGGCGCTGTCCAACAACGTGCGTGCGCCGAAGAGTTTGTTGATGTTAACGGACGTCTCAGTCTGCAGTCGGTTGTGATCTCGTGTATTGTTTTTACAAAGATGCCTAACTCGGACAATGAAAGCAGTGCCATTATTGAAATTGATCAACAAAGGACGAGAGAGAAGGGCATTACTAATCGTCCTAAGTATAAAAGTGAAGTAATCAAGAAGGCTAAAGTAAAAAGTATCGAGCATATAAATCACGTGGGAAAGAAGGTTATGGCGCGAAAAACGGGAATCGATGCAGTTGTCAGAAGAAATGTTGCAAATATTATTCAGAATTGGACAGAATATCTTTGTTGACTTCTTTGCATCAGTTTGATGATAAAAACTCTCAACTCCTACTTACAACAAATGATAGAAGTAACACCTATTATTAGAAGACGAAAATCGCAAAATGCCAATAAACAAATTGACAGACACCATAATTTTTTGTTTCATGTTTGTTTAAAAAGAGTACGCAAGCAAGTATGTAAGAAAATTTTCTTGAGTTTATATGGTGTTGGTGAAAAGCGTATTAGACGATTATGTCACCTACTAACTACTGGAACCACTCCTACAGATAATAGAGTTAAATCTGTGAAATCCAGACATAATTTAATGCCAGGTGAGGTGTGCTTTCAAATAAAAGGACACATAGAATCTTTCACGTGAAAGAATGACCTTCTTTCACGTTCTAACAATGTACTGAAAAAGTATTTGTCCGCTACTTTGGATGTTAAACAGATGCTTAAAATGTTTATCGAAAATTTTCCTGATTCGAAGGTAAAATACAGTTTTTATTTGAAATATTTTTATGAAGATTTTACTTATACTTTTGGTCGTCTTCAAATTGACGTGTGTTCTATCTGCGAAGAACTGGGCCAGAAAGTTAAAAGTACAACTCTCAATGACGTTGCAAAGCGAATTGCCGTTGCAAAACTCTTAGGGCTAAGAAATTCTATAAGAAACTAGACCACATGAAGAAGCTCGTTGCAGGGACAGGTAAGATATTGGCAATCACAATGGATTACATGCAAAATTTACCTATACCGGATATACCCGTAAAAGAATTTTTTTGCTATCGACAGTTATGAGTTTTTGAGGTCAGTATACATAACTTAAAAACAGGAGAAGCTAAATTCATAGGTCCCTGCAAGTGTAAAAGAACTTCATATATTTTCAGATGGATGCGCCGGCCAAAATAAGAATCACACGGTCGTTCGTTTCCTTTTAGCCCTCGCCTCCTCAGGAAGATTCAGAAAAATTTCTCATACTTTCCAATCAGAGGGCCACTCATTTCTTCCGTGCGACAGAGACTTTGGGGTAGCAAAAAGGCTAGTTCGCAAGCAAGACCTAATTTATCTTCCTGAAGAATATTATGAGCTTATCAAAAAATCCTCAAGAAAGTCTCGCTTCTCAATAAAAAGAGTGCATAAAGGAAATTTTATACTTTAAGAAATGGTGGCCCAAATACTACAAGAAAACCGTCATGTCCATCGACTCCTATGGGAGAAAAGAAGATGAGAAAACGACTTTTCAAATTTCTCAGTATAACGAATTCGAATATGATTGCAGAAAACCTGGGACTGTTAAAGTACGCACGTTTATCAATGGGCTTATTTTCTATAAATTTTCTTTGGGAAAACCAGCTAGAGTTTGTCCTACTCTGCCAACAGAGGCTTACACAGGCAAAATCACTATTAATTTTAAAAATGGACAATCTAAACAAATTTGTGCAATATGTACTAGAAGGCAAGAAATTCTTTTATCATGAGCTGCTTTTATGGCCTACCACCAATAATCTTGGGCCACCAGAGGAGGAATATTAAATAACACTATTTCTGAACATGTCCCTTATCTAATAAATTTTTAATTAACAAATTTAGTATAAAAAACACACTTGACTATTTCACAATTTTTTATTAGATATATTTCTAACATATGTTTCGGCTGTTATGCCATTGTCAAAAAGGATATTAAAACTAACTTACAATACGTGCCCTTGTAACTTTTATACCTATTTTTTAGTGGTGGGGTGATGGTTAAGACATATTTACAATCGTGTCTATTATGGGGGTGTTAATAAATTCTAACTGTGTATTCGTAATTATTATATTTTGTTTTTGTGCTTTTTTAATTTCTAGTATTTCTAATAAGTCTAGTCTTCTACTTTTTATTACGTTATGTAACACGGTGGAGCTACTAATATCTGGCAAATGGCTTTGTTCGATACAGTGTGTCGAAAAACCTGTGTTTTTAATACTATATTTTATGTCTCTTACGTGTTCGGATATGCGTTTTTTAATGGATCTTCCACTTTGCCCTATATATATAGCTTCACAGGCATTACATTTTATTGTGTATACTTCTGATTTTTCTATATGTTCTATTTTATCTTTGTTATTATTTAATAAATTTCTGTATTAACATTAATACTGGAGTTTTCTTTCGGTCTATTTGGAAAAGGCTACTACAAAAACAATTTTTTTTGTTACAGCTTATCTATTTTTTTTTATGCTCTTGTCTTTTATTAAGACTTTAAAATGTATCATAAATTCACTCTTTGTTTAGCAAAAGAACAGATTAGTATCAAAATGAAACGATTTTTTGTTCTCATGTAAAATTTACTTTTCTGGAGTTGTGGCCTTTTCGAAATAGCCGATTCAAATATAGCGGGAATTTCCTTAATTTTACCAGACCCTTTTACATTCCAACCAGGGTTGCTAACTGTACGCTAATTACCGTAAATGTATGTTAATAGTTGAATTGTGCGGTATATGATCCAAACACATTACCGTACATCAAAAGTACGGTAATTTGAATGAGAAAAAAAAATGAAAATTTTGCTGTTATTTTGGGCATTTAATAATAGTAACATTCCTAAATTCATACTTGTTTCATTTCAGCCCAGTAATTTGCGGTGCCCTCTATTGGGTAGTAGTATTAATTAAGCCTGTAGTAGACACTGCACAGAATACTGTTTTTGTATTTTGGGGATTGATTTGAAAATTACTTAAATGAAATTTAGGAAATCCCCGAGAAAACATGCACGAGGTTATAATATGACCAACCCCTGTAATTTCATCATATATTCGCAGCGAATCATAGCGAAAGTGCAATATTGTCAAAGTATGTCCAAGTTGTATGTCTAGATGTAAAAAAAAGTTAAGAGTAATAATTTTATTTTGTATTCATCTAAACTTTATGTATGTTTTATGTGTTAGTTAAAGGAGAAGTTTAGTATGTGTTATTATTTGATGTATGTATTGTATATTATGTAATGTTCTTGTTTTCCAATATTTTTACGTACGTTTCTCCTTTGATTACGATTTTTTCACACTTTTTCATTTAATTTTCTTATATGCGGACAACTCCAATAAGCGGACACCTCCCATAAGCGGAGAAAAATGTTGGAACCGCGAGTGTCCGTTTATGAGAATTTTCACTAAATATTACAAAATACCCCTGCGTATCTACGATCCAGGGTACCTGAATCTCATTAACATTATTGTTAGCTTATCGCATTTTTACACTAGGGTAAATACTTTCTATTTAGTCAAATTAAAATAAGGTGAAACGAACTAGAGAAATGTTATTTTACCTCAATAAGTTCAGCTTTTATGATAATTAAAGTTTCCCATACATCCAAATTAAAGAAATATGTTGAACATAAATCTTATTTCTTATGCATAATTTATTTTTGTTCTTTATACAAGCAAAACAAAATGAGAATTGCATTTAAATTTAATTTGTTCGGCATCTTAAAAATTAATTTTAATTTTTCTTTGCATTAGATACCTAGGAGAATTGCCTTAAACGTTGAAGGCTCTTAGACATAAAGAACAACCGCATGCTGGTTAAATGATTGCGTTTGTTCAAACATGCATTCTTACATCATAAATAAAACTTAATTCAAGCGTAAACGAGCTGACGTTATGGTTTACGGCATGGGTATTCTTGTGAGAGTAAATAGCGCCTAAGTGATAAACTATACATTATTCTAAGTTTATAGTTTGAAATTTTCATTGTGTTCCCCCGTCCTAAGAAGTAAACCAGATGCCCCAGTGAAATAGGAGCGTTTTGTACGGCTTCCATTTTTAATTAAAATGACTTAGTAACGCTCAAAATAACATGATAAATTTTTGAAACGCACATTAATTAGAAAGCGCCCTCCGGCGTCTCGGTGCGCGAAATCTTCGCAAAAATGCATTCTGTGTTGTCGCCGAGGAAAAACTTAATTTTACGCCTGAATTGTGTTAATGAATTGAAGTGTTGAGAAAGATTTAGTAACATGTTTTAAGGCCGAATGGAAAAAACTCGGCAATTTATTAAGAGAAAAGGAACGCGAGTAAGTGTGAATTCGTTAACCTTAATGGAGCGTTCTGTGAAATGCGAAAGTACACAGAAAAAGTTTGGTATTTTTAGGAATTTCGAATTCGAAATTAAGAATTGGATTACGTGAGTGATTGAATGAATCAAATTATATATTATGGGCTATAACAAAGTAAATAGAATGCAAGGTTGATTATATACACTTCTGTGCGATTAAATTAATGATTTACTACTAAACCTATTATTAAATGTGGATACAAATTAATATACATATTGCTATGGATTTTTTCTAAAATAATATTTAAAAATAATTTAAAATAAATGTACAATTATTGTGAGATAAAGTGTATATTATAGATGTTATTTAAATGTATTTAAATTTAACTAGAGAAAAACTTGTTTTTTCCGATGTCGATCTCATGTGTTCGAGAGGCCTATGTAAATTCAGGGAGACAGATTTAATAGCTCGTACTAGAAGGTAGCCTGGTGTGATGTAATTAATTATATTGAATTAAATCGGTTAATTGTTTGATTAGTGTTTTTATTGATGTATTAGAGAGTTGTAAAGTTAAATTCTCGTTTGCTAATTGTTGATTAATATAATATAAGCACCTTCTTTGTCTCCAGTAAATTTTAGTAAGTAGATATTTTTTATGAATTCATAAATATCACAATTATATTTCTATTGTACTGAAGTTTATACATGTAATTAAGAGATTTAATTTAAGAATATAAATAATAAAGATTTTATTAACATTTCTTGGTAATAATTAAAATTGAAAAATTTGTTCGAATGGATTCAGGTTTTTTTGTACATGTTGATTGCGCATGTGTAAATTTTGCTCGTGTATCAGTATCTTTTTATACAGTGTGGTTCTCCGGGGAGAAATAAAAAATAAACTTTATTATTTTTAGATAAGTTTGATCGGAGTAATTAAGAGGAAGCTTTTTCATTCACTCAGCTGTCAATATTACAGTGAATATTTTTACCTCATGTATTATTGTAAAATACAGAATCTTTATACTTTATAAAGATAGATTTTTTTTTTCTTTTTTTGATTTTTGTATTAAATATTCAGTTTAAATTTTTATTCTGTGTTTCATTTATTTTACATACCAATATTGCTGTTCAAGCTCAATATATAAAATAAGTAAATTAAAAAATTGTGAACAATTCACTGGCGCCAGACTTATTTTAGAAATAACACGACTTTCCGAATTGGAACCCGAGAAGATAGAAGTCTCATATTTTGAAAATTCTCCGGCTGAGGAACTAGTTGGGAATATTAGTTGTGGATAGTGGCGTGCCCAATTCTCAAACCACTATTCATAGCAATATGTAAAACATATATTTGTATCTGTACACATAGACATTCACAACATATTTAACAAATGGTCAGTTCAACTACAAGAACATGTGTTTCGATCTTACGATTTCGTCAGTGTAGTTATAAAGTGACATCTTAAGATTCGCTAGCGCATGATAAACACTATCTTATCCCGTCATCTGGACAAGATGTTTTAACATATTTCTATTAATTTGTATTGACAAACACTTAATGTGTTTACACGAGTTAATGAACTACACAATTATACGTAACGTTCACTGTGAGCACAGGCAACAAAGAGTTTGCATTAAATTTTGCCGAAAACTTGGTTATTCATGTTAGGAATCCTTCAGTAAGATTCATCAAGTATATAGCAATGAATACATGAGTGATACACAAATTAAATAGTGGTGTAGGTGATTTAAAAGCCCGCCAGAATCGGGAAAATATCAAGGTGATGCTCAGTATTTTCTTCGACTAAGAAAGTGTAGTTCATCATATGAATACGCTCCAAAAAGTCAAATGGTGAACAAAAAGTATTACCAAGAAGAAAGGATTACGTGACATACTAAGAAGCAACTAGGTGCTTCATCACGACAACGCACCTATTCATTCATCGCAACTTATCCGGCAGTTTATTTTGAAACACAGCATTGTTCAGCTACACCAACCACTTTACCGTCCTGACTTATATCCCTGCGACTTGTGGCTTTTCCCCAAATTGAAATGTCCTATTCAAGGATGAAGATTCAATGACGTGGAGTAGACAATGAATGCGGCGAAGCGGCTGTTAGTTATTTCCAAAGCTGAAATAAGGGACTGTTTCCTAAAGTGAGAGGATCACTGGAAGAAGGCTGTGGCTGGTGAATGATAAGATAACATATAACATTGGTATTGTTGTTCCGCTGGAAAATAATACTTCAATTAACTATAGCTTTAACCGAAATCAAAGCAGAGCAAGATTCAGCACTATTAGAATCAGCTCCTTCGTTTTCTATGGTAAGAAACTGGGTTGTCGAATTTAAGCGTGTCCGTATGAGCCCAAATGATGAACCCCGTAGTGGAAATCCAAAAACTGTTACTGTTTCGGATATGATTGAAAAAGTCCATGTTACGTGTTCGTAAACACTCATTTATTTATCGCAAATTAGCGTCTTCCTTTATTTCATCCGTTCTATTATTGTGAAACTACCAGTATTGTTATATATCTGCAAAAATTATTGCGTACTTGGTAGTTTTTTTTTATTACTTTTTCCCACTTTGTCTGCCGATCGCGAGGATTCGATCGGGCAGAGTTCTAAGATCGACTCCGATATCGAGAAATCGTTATCTCGCTTTCGTTCAACACGTGCTTGCTAATTAGTAGGGCTTAATTAGTCTTTTTATGTAGAGTATCGCTCGTAGCGCCCTATGTTCGGGGATTTTTTTTAGCAACACGTTATGATAATTGAACGCATCAATTACCCGTTGGGATCTTTTTTTGAACGCGAAGCTAAATATTTCTCTCTATACAATATTGTTGTATTATAAAAAAACATCCGAAATAATTTGGAACGTAATTTTGAAATCAATTTATTTACTTTAGGTTTCACTCGTTTTTTTTTTCTGTATCTCTATAACAGATGGTTTTTTGGCCTTTTGACTGTCGTAATCCAGGTCCATGAAATATCTCTGTTGCTTGTTCTCCCGACCTACTGTAGGAGCTTCTGCCTTGAATTTAGGCCAGCGACAATTGGACAGAACAATCAACGCTAATTGCCCTACGAAGAAGGACCGTCAAGCTAAGATTTTCTATTTTCTTTTAATTGATTCAGCAGTCTCTTATTTACCTTTAGCCCCTTTCGGATACTTTGAGTTATTTTTTGTTACATGCTACACATGTAATGTTTCTTTATTTTTGTAGCTACGTAATTCTAAACATCATATCAATTTTATTTAATAGTTGATTAGTTTTTTTCATTTGGTTTGATATATTTTTAAACGATTAAATTTATTCCAAGAGTACAACGTAATTACACATATGGTACTCTTTAACAAAAAAAACAACTTTTGCTTTAAATGTATAAAGAATTTGAGTTGAGCTGAGAAATTGAGTTTTTCTTTGTTGTTTTTGGCGCAAAGTAGAAATCGTGTATAAGGATATCTGTTTCTTAAAGCTACACGATAAAAGTGAAATTAATTTTCTAGTTTTTTCTAAATTTGTAATACAAATTTTTAGATTTACATTTTCTCAATTATTTGTCACTTTAATTAATTATAATCAGTCATTCTTTTTTTTATATTATATAACCGCCAACATTAGTTTAATATATCTTCAATATTCAACTTTCTAAATTTTCACGTAGTTTATTTTTAATATATAACAAAGACCACCAGGCATATATCAGGTCTGTCCATTAGATCTGGCTTACAATTTTGTATTTATAAATGTGAACCGGATGAATACGTATTTTGATGGGGTTTGATAATTTTCTGGATATAGTATACAGCTGGTGAATTAGTTTCTACGTATTTCCATTTGTTTTTTTTTCTTCCTTTTTTTATATAGACATCGCTACCGATAAGTTATTATAGAGTTATATTAAATATTGCAATTTGAAATAAAGCGTAGACTAGTTGAATCCGAAAACTCTCTTTTCTTTTGATTTCGTTTCGGAAGGCCTGGTTGCGTCATTTACCCGCTGCGTGGTTTGCCTGCTTTTATGATATCATTTTGCGGCGTCTAGCGGTACCAAATTCGGTGGCGCCCTTTTACCACCTCCTTTTTGGATTTTTAGTACCTCTGGGTCTCCCACCCCTGGGCTGAGGCTGTCTTTGTAGCCGGGTAGGCCGCCAGACGTTGGCAGGAGCGGGTAGGTGGCGCAATACACGTCGCCCGAAACTTTGTTTTTTTCCTCTTCTTTTTTTTATTTCTTTTATCGTTACGGTATTTTGCACCGTAGCATCCACTATATCGTCTTGGACGACCGTGGAGTAAAAGTGTGCGCGATAGCAGATATTGTAGGTACCTCAAATGTGTCCCAGAATTTTAACTGAAGATTTGGAAATAAAAAAATATTTGGTGCGTCGGGTGCCGCAGTTACTCATACCGGAGCAAAAACTGACTCCGTTTGAGTGTTTCTCGCGAACTTTTGGCACCTTTTCGCCGCAATCAGAAGGACTTTTTGCTCCGTTTTATTACCGTCGATGAAATCTGGGCCCACCGTTACACTCCCGACACTAAAGAACAATTCAAACAATGAACAAATAAAGGTTTTCCGCTACCAAGGAAGGCAAAAACGGTTTCGTCAGCGGGAAAGGTTGTGAGAACTGTTTTTTTTTTGGGTTATCATGGAATTATCTTGCAACAATTAAGTCACAAAATCAAAGGGAAATGGCCTTATTTGGTAAAAAAGAAAGTGCTTTTAGCATAATGCAGCTGTACAAAAGTCTGCGATTGCAATGGCAAAAATTCATGAATTGGGATTTGATTAGCCCTATTTGGCTCCCAGCACTTATCATCTCTTTCCAAACCTGAAAAAATGTCTCGGCGGTAAGAGATTTTCGTCAAATTCCGAGGTAATCGCTGCTGTAAATAGCTATTTCGACGACTTGGATTCATCGACCTACAATGAAGGTATTACTAATTTGGAATATCGTTGAAATAAGTGTGTTGAGCGAGCAGGAACCTAAATAGAAAATAAAATGTTTTTTGACAAAAAAACTTTGTTAGGCCACGTAGTTTTCGAACCATCCTCGTATATGGTAGATTATTGGAAATATAATATTTAAAATGTCAATTCGGATACGAAAAGTGAGAAAATACTTCTCCGGTAATGATTAATAAAGTTTATACCATTGTAAAGAGCGATCGCCGAATAAATATAAGTGTGAGATAGCTAATGCTGTAAACATTGCAACCGCACGGGAATACAATCTTACGCATCAACATTTAAATATGAAAAAGCTATCCGCAGGACAGGTGCTGCGTTTGCTTACTGTAGAGTAAATGCGAACTTTTCTAATTTCAAGTAAATGTACATATTCAAGAAACAGTATAAAGCAAATAATGCATTAATAATGATGCGATTACTCCAAATTGTTCTATAGACAAATGTTCCAACTTACCGGCAGCGACATTATATAACTTTAAAATTAGAGATATATAATAACCTAATAATATAAAAGACTTGTGAGACTTGTAGAGAAGGTATAGTTTATTTCAAATTATAAGAATATAACTTTGAACGGCGCTAATGCTTTTATTTCACCACATGCGGCAATAACACCTGGCCGCTCAATACGATTATCTTTTACGCAAACAAACTGCTGAGGTCCGTAATGACAAAATTTAAGTAACTTGTAATTACTGCAATTTAGATGAAATAAAATTGAATAATAATATAAGTACCAACAGTTGTTAATTTGAATATATAGTTATTATATATAGTTAAATAGTCATTAAATTACAATTTAGATGAAATAAGTGCTTACATTTATTAAACAAAATTTAAGTAAATATAGTTAGGAGAGTTGGTATGTATTACATCTAATATTGAGTCTATTTATCATTTATTGTTAATCTTTACTGCTGTATACATATTTGATTTTTCTCTCTTTACTTAACGAAGATGTGGCGACCTTTTGCTGAAAGTGTTAGTGATTATGATGTGGATAGTGATAATACTGTTGGAGCACGACAGAGAAAGCATATATCAGAAGATGCAAAACAGATAACTTTCAATGTCTATCATACCCTGATAGAAGAAAATAACGAACTACAAACCCAGGACATTCAACGAACGTCGCAATTAACCAAGGTGCCTTTTGGAACAATATATAAAATAATTAAGAATAACTCAGGGCCTCGAAAGCAAAGAAGTGACAAAGGAGCACCGAGAATAATTGAAGAGTATGAAATTGATACTATTAGGCAGCAAGTATACTCCTACTTCTACAGAAGAAATGTTGTATCTACACTTGACTGCTTACATAAAAGAATCAGTGATGAGCCTATAAATATTCAGTGTTCTAAAGCAACCTTGTGGCGGACGCTAAAGAAAGCTGGTTTTAAGTTTGACACTATAGACAAACGTCGCACAATTTTGAAAAGGCCGAGGTTAACGAAACTTCGATATGAATACATAACGGCAATTAGAAGGTATAGACAGGAAGGACGAGTAATATGTTATTTAGACGAGACGTGGTATGACACCCATGACACAATTTGCAAAGGTTGGGTGGATAGTTCAAGTATGTGTCAGTTGGACGCGCCGGTTTCGAGAGGGAAGAGAATAATCATTCTTCATGCTGGGTTAGAAAAGGGATGGATCGGACAGCTGCTATTATCTGCTAAAAATGTTAAATCCTCAAGTTTAGATTACCATGAAGATATGATCTCATCTTTATTTGAAGAATGGTTTTGTGACACTTTGCTGCCAAATTTGCCAAAAGATAGTGTGATAGTGATGGACAACGCTCCGTATCATTCTCGACAGCAAACCAAAGTTATTACAAAATGTAATAATAAGAAAGATATTAAAACATTTTTAGAAGCAAATGATTTATATTTTGAGGATCATTATACAAAAAACCAATTAATAGAGGTGATAAAGACAAAAGAATATTTAAAGGATTATTATGTGGATAACAGAGCCAAAGAAGCATGACATACAATTTTGCGTTTACCACCATACCATTGCATTTTAAATCCCATTGAATTGATATGGGCTCAACTGAAAAATACCATAAGACGAACAAATCAAACACCGAAATTTAGTGAAAGCAGTGTAACACACATAAAACATGCTATGGAACATATAACTGCTGTAAATTGAAAAAATGCTGTTAAACACGCAATAGCAAAAATGCGCATGTACAAAATAGTAGCACCTTTGATTATAAATTTGCAATACGATTCAGACACAGGCACCGATTTACAAGACGACTCAATCACAGATGATTTATGAAATGCGGTGACACATAAAAATTTTATTGTGTATATATGTATCCACTACACATGTTGCCACACGATTTGTAATTTTTTCTTTGTATATCAACCCAATGTACAAATATTTTTTTATTATATACTTGAAATTAACAGCGTTTTATTATTATATTATAGGGCCCTAATTTATAGTCAATACGGCCTCTAGATTCATACGTTGCAAATAGGTAAACCGTACCCGTTCAATAAGGAGACCAGTTATAATAATTATCATCACAGAAGGTGGTGCAATAAAAGCAGTAGAGCCGTTCAAAGTTATATTCTTATAATTTGAAATAAACTATACATCCATATATGTATATTTTTAAAATAATTGACTGTAATAAACAACAATTGTTACGAAACTCTTAGCAGGCACTGTATGCGCTGACGCCGTAGATAGACACTTCGAGTGCGTGCGTTCCGGAAAGAGAGAGTTCTATATTCGATAGGCTTATATAAGCAAGAGGGATTTTACGTCAAGAACGACTACTCAGACTTGCATTGACCCATAGAAATCGATATTAGTAATATAAGCAGTTCGTGCTTTGATGTTATTTTATTTTCGCAAACGAATCCCGGCAAATACGTAACGGTATTTTTTAATCTGTACGCGTAATAAATACTTACGAAATGAAGATAATTAATAATTAACATTTTGTAGGTAACCTACAGAGACTTAGTTGAGATTTGCGCTGGAGTTTTCACTGTTGGATAATAAAATGCACTTTGAACTACAATAATTTTTTATTGTAACCAACAGTGGATACACTTAATATTGCTTTTGTATTGATGTTTTAATTCTTGTTAGTAACTGTTGTATGTAGTTCGAATGAGACTGTTATCTTGTTGTTAGGATGCCACTCCTTTTCTTAGTGACAAGTAGGTAAAATTCACCATTACCCCCATAGCCTATTACATAATTCATAAATGCGGACTCTATCCATTGTACGATCACATGACGACATAACTATAGAAAATTTCCAAGGTTAACGATTCTTAGTAAATAGTACCTACTAGCAATAATACCCTGCAAGGGTCTAACAATATAATTTTAAACCATGCTAATTAAGTCTTAATTGCAAACCTAAGCATAAAGTATAGACTAAATTCCATTCTTTTTAATGACATTCATTGATGCACATATAGAAAGTGTCAATTTATGAATAGCTAGGCTGATTAAAAACTGGGTATTGAATTCGCTCACTAATAAGGTAGAAATAGTCTAACGAATAAGGTAATAAACTTGCAAATACAAAAGGTGCCGCTTCTCAGAATACAGAGGAAGTTTTCCAGTTTAAATATCATAATAAAATTGTGGTATACAGGGGTGTAACTTGTATGTGAGCATTGTTTAATTGTAAATAATTACTAAAGTATACTAAACACATATTTAAGAAAAGAAAACAAAAACAAAAAATCATGAAAATCATTGTCCTCACACTGAACAGTCTTGACAGCTTGTAGTTGGCTTGGCATGGAATAATTATATGTAACAGACACGTGAGTTTTCTCTCATTTTTATACTAAAAGCTGCTTCAATTGACATCGATTTAGAATTTCCGAACATGGCGAACCAACTTTCCTCAAATGTATTCAATTGGGATAATATCTTGAGATTGACGTGGTGTTTTAAACATACGAGAAGTAGTAACAGCCATTCTCTTAGTAAATAAAAGGTGTACTTAGAGTCGATATCTTGTTGAAATGACAACGATCCTCTAGGCCTAGCTTTTCGGCCGGCCTTAAATTATTTTTTTAAATATCTAAATATACTACAAAAGTATTAAAAATCTGGTGTGAAGAACACAATACAAGTTCATTATTAGTATTTTTGTCATCTGATGGAAACACTTTGTTAGTTCTACAGTTGTTATGTAGACAGAGCTGGTTGCTTCGGCTGTTAGCTAATATGTAGCGCTGAATGTACTTCTACGCTTGGTTTTAATAATTTATGTGAGAGAGCGAAGTTGTTCTTTCTTGTGAATGTATCCTTCTCCAGCAGGGCGTACTGACGAATGTGTAGAAAGATGAAATACGTATCTGCGTGTCTGGAGAAGGATACGTTCATAAAAGTATTAATAATGAACATGTATTGTATTTTTCACACCAGATCTCTAATAATATTTTATATTATTACAAATACTTTTGTATTATACAAAATTGGTAAGGTTTTTGCCTACTCAAGTATGTTTCAAATATTCTGTTATCTAAATATACTCCTTCAATACTACAGTACAGCAGACCGATTTTCATGTGGCCGGTGGGAGAATTTGTACGTGCGTCAAGTAAGGGTCAGTGTTAGAAAGAGACAGTATTCGGAAAATGAAATGCAAACTCTTTGTGCGAGTCGTGCATTGGGACGTAGTAAGGGATAAATTCAGAAAATCACATTGTTGAACATGTTTATAATGGTTTGTATTTCACTAAATTAAGGCAAATAGAAGTAAAATAAAACGCATAGTTTCATGTGACATGTTTAATTAAAATGTCTTACCTTACCTACTAGCTAATAGCGTACTAACATCACATTAAGGGGATGACTGAATAAGATTGTTAGCTACACTTAACGGTAGAAAGGCTTAGGATTAAGTAAAACTAATTTGTATAATTAACTGAATTATTGGCAAATAATGTTTATGCTAATCTCTTTCTCATTATAATCACATTGTAAACTTTCTATATGTACAAAAGAACAGTATATTCTTCAACGAGCGTAGGCGAGTGTTGTAATAACATTATTTAATAGTCGTGGAGAAAAGAATATTATTAATACTAATATTATTGGAAATAACAATGAAAATAATAATTACAATAAGAAATAATACATAAATACTCAAAAATAATTATAGGAGAAAACAATAATGAACAATAACTAAGTTTCAAAAAAATTACGGTGAATATAATTATATAAAAAGTTATGCAGAATCACTATCACTGACTTCCTCTTCGCTCTCCGATTCAGAGTCTTCACCCAAATTAATAATGAACTGGTCTGTAACTTCGTCTATGAGAGGTTCCGCTTCCAAAAACTTCTGCTCCCACTTTGAGTCACAACATTTATTCCATTCAGCAGCACTAAATTTATCAAAAAAGTTATCACATAACTGTTGAACATATCTAATAGTGAATGATACATTTTTTTGTGCCACATATTGTTTAAGAGATGCCCATACTAACTCAATCGGATTTAAATCTGGGTGGTATGGCGGTAATCGCAAAACACTATGGCCACGTTGTGTTAACATTTCATCTATCTCGAACGTTTTAAATGTTGGCTTATGTACTTTAATAATATTATATAAATCGGGCTTGAGCATGTTATTGTCGAAGTAAATATTCGGAATGAATCCCGTCTCGCAGCCAGCATGAACAATAATTAGTCTTAGACCTTTTGATATAGGCCTTGCTAATCCTTCATTGGAATTGTCACTCCAACAAGTAGACACGGTATGAGAACTGTGGATGTAAGTTTCATCCATATATATAATCGGTCTTTTTTCATTTCTGTAGCTTTGAATGGTACGCAAATAAGACACTCTTAACTGACGAATGTCGTGCTTTTCCATTAACAACTTTCTGTTCGTTTGTTTGTTTTTCTCCAACGAAAGCCCATATCTTTTACTACTTTCCGAAGAGAATCTATTCCTCCAGTGTATCCTGTTTCTATAAATTTTCTTAGAATGTTTGGCATTGTAGGCACAATTTTGTCAACAGTAAAGGTATTTAAAATTGTTCTACGCAGCACACCTTTATCTGCATCGTCTAAGTCGGTTTTGGGCTTGGTTTTTTTTTATTTATCTTTGGCGATGTAAAAGATGAACCGGCACCTGCGTTTATTTCACTTTTTTCTTTAACAATCCGTCTAATACTTCTCTCAGAAACACCCGTTGCGGCAATAACGCGTTCATATAACTGATCCAGTGGAATTTTGAGTACCCCTGAAGTTTTTTCTTCTTGCATATATTTAAATACATTTGAGATCACTTCACGAGTTTGACTGTGTAAAACACATTTATTTAATTTACTTTTAAACTCCATTACTCACTACCTTAATACGGCACTGCACTACTGTGTTTATCGCTTAAAACGATGTAAAACACTGAATGCCAGAGGTTCCCCTACCTATGAATTTCGTGCGCATCTCGAGGGCGGTACTTCTAACCGGCCACATGAAAATCGGTCTGCTATACTTTGATTAAAATGTTCGACACCATGCGTGGAATACAACGTCATATTACTACGTTATCTCTACCCGTTTAACGATCGATCTTAAAGCCCTAGGAAATAATGTTTCTTTGCGTTTTGCCATGCTAATTTTCTATCATCGGATTCCCAGACTTTCAATTTACTCTTGCGCAAAGCCATTCTTTTCAACGAGACTTACTTTCCACAATATTTTTATTTATAAATTTCTTTATAATATAATGGTGTTTACTGAAAATTATCGCTATTTCACAAATATATTTTTTGTTAAATTAGCTTTAGTATAATCCTTCTTTCGTTCAACGTCTTTCTTTTCTGGTTTTAATACCAGCTAATGAAATACTTCCATGTATTTTTAAAAAAAAACTTGCAATCTGTGTTTATCTAAATTATCTGTACGGATAAAAAAATAGGGTAATTCCCCTGGATTATGTGTACTAGACAGAATTAGCGTTTGATAAATTTACCATTCTATATGAAAAACATAAAATTTTGATCAGTTGTTTTTAAGAGTAAACAAAACGAAACTCGTGTGTTGTTATTTCTTTTCTTTAAGAATATTATTATATTATATTTCTTTATGAATTTGGAGCGATAGTTATATATAGTAATTTAATATTTGTTGCCCAAAACTAAATAATAAGTAGGGTGTTCAATGTTGAACTAAATAACTTCATTTTAGCATATTACAGTTGATCTGGAAGTTTAGATTTACATACATTAATCATATGCTTATTGCCTCTAGGCGGTTGAATCTGTTGTATGTACAGAACGCATTTTCTTTCTAGGCAGTCGAAAGTTCTCCAGATTTATGTTTTAGCTCATTTTAATCGTTATGACATGGCACATGCTTATTTAAGATTTGCGTTTAGTATTCGTGAGCGGTATAGACACTTTTTAAAAATAAAGAAGCGGTGAAAATTTCATTGGCGGCGTTTGCTATTAAAATCATAATTTATTAGCTAAAATTATATGCAAAAAGTATTCATTTATTTTCTCGCGTTCAATATTGTTCTTGACAAACAAACTGTCTAAATATTTCAATGTTTCAAGAATAGGTACCGAGGGAAATAGTGAACTAACATCAAATGATACTAAAATTTCACTCGGTTCCAGATCATAATCTTTTAATTTTTTGAATAAATTTTGAATTGGAAAACTAACTGGTTTTTCGGGTAAAATTTTAAGCTGCTTTACCAACCATTTAGAAATTGAGAACGTTAGTGAGCTCGGCGGAGGTAATCTCACCACCAAATGTTACCCTCTACCTGCATCGATAGAATAATCTCATAATCCGGCAGGTATTTTCACCACTAACAGAGTTCAGGTAATAAAAGCAATATATACCGTAATTTGGGAATTTCCAGTACTAATATTAACTAATGTCTATTTAATGTTGATGTTCTTGCAAAGTTATTACGGTTTCACAAGTTAGTTTCTTTTGCTCAACAGAAGAGGTTAGTACTTATAATTGGTGTTGTTTATTGTGATAATAATTTAATATAAGTATTCGATTTATAAGATGTCAGCTGCGTTAGTAAAAGGTATACGGGGTAAAGATTTACTTCTCTTTGAGAATTTTACGTATTTTAAAGAAAAATAATTGAAAAGCGGAGAAGTTTTCTGGAGATGTGTCCAAAGAAGAAAGTGTAATGCTAAAGTATTTACTGTTGGTCCTGAGCTTACAATATCGAGGAGTGATATAGTTCATAACCATGAAGTAGATGAGCGAAAAACAAACAGGAAAGTGCTTACAAATTTGTGCAAACGGAAAGCAGAAGAAGATTTATTGGAAAAACCTTCAAAGATTATTCGAGGAGTCCTTAGTGCCAATATGCCAGAGTCTGTTACAACCAATGATGTCAATTATGTACGAAGAAATATGTATAACTGTCGTCGGAAAATATTTCCTAGTCGCCTACCTGCAAATATAAACGAAGTGCATGAAGTTGTAAATCTATATTCTCCTAAAATTAATACCGCGAAAGGTGAAAACTTTTTGTTTATAAATAGTGCAGAACATAACATTATAGTATTTACACGTGAAGCCAATATTCGTGCCTTGTCTAAAATGAATACTTTGTATATGGACGGCACATTCTCATATTGTACGAAATACTTTCTACAATTTTTTACCATCCATGGACTTCAGAATGGACACTATGTCCCACTACTGTATTGCTTGTTGCCAAACAAAAGTTGGACCACATATAAAACACTTTTTTTGTTGTTGAAATCTAACATTTTTGAATCATTTAATTCATTTTTCGAACCTAGCGAGATCTATGTTGATTTTGAAAAAGCAAGACATACCGCAATAATTCATGTTTGGCCCAGTGTAAAAATCAGTGGCTGTAGATTTCACCTACACCAAGCATGGTACAGAAAAATTCAGTTCCTTGGATTAAGTGAACATTATAAAAATAATTCAGAAATAGGAAATTGGCTGAAACTTACCTTTGGTATGACTTATCTACAACCAGAACATGTTGCGGACTGCTTTGTTTTCGATTTGATGGCTTATAAACCAGACAATAGCCTGTTAGATAAATACACCGATTATTTGTTAGAAACGTATACCGTATGAACGCCCGGGAGTGATTGATCTACCACAATGTAGTAAGACGAAGACGAATAGCGAGTTTATGTGGTTAGGGTTGAGAGAGTATATTCAGTCTGTTCTACTGTCTAACTGTACGGGCGTTCCCTTTCTTTATCCAACACATTCTACATACGATCTAAGTACGAATCAAGTAATCTCTCTCTAACACATTGAATATTCCTATCAGTCGCTCAAAGTGTTCAAGCAAGGCGGAATATATTTAATCGGAAAACAAGCTTGCGCACTAAGTAGGTTATTTTGTATAATCATCGAACGCTATACGACTGGTGATCAAGTTGCTCCTTGTCATCCGTAGGTAGAGTACGTATAGAAATGCTAACAAATGTCCGTCGTAATTTTTATAACCGATTGGGTTACTGCTCGGCTCAAGAGGGTGGTTTATTTGAGCATTTACTAAATAATTAGTTTTTCTTTTTAGAATGTTCTTTTATTTAATAATTAATATTTGTTACCAATAAAGGTATTTTAGTTAAGTTTACTATTTTATAGGTAGTTTATTTAAGGAAACCATTTATTTATACTGGTAAACACTTTATTTATATTCTTGCAAGAATCGTTATTGTTTTGAAATTTTATGCTATTACAGAATACTTTTTATTTTAATTTTTTTCAATAAGAGTTACGGTTTTGTTTCATAATTTTATATTATTTATGTGTTTTCATTTGAATAAGAATTTTTTAAGTTCAAGCCACGAAGCTATGATGAAACTTATCATTGAATATTTAGCGATGAAAATATCTGATGCTTCGCCGGTAAGAATTATTATTATGCAGTAAACAAAAACTCTGCACTTTACGGCGGATTGTATTTTATGATACTTTCAACTATATTATATCAATTTATTTAAATTTAAATGTTAAATTTAAAGTATTATGGCCGAAGAGACATAAACAAAAGTATCCGTTATTGTAGGGACGTTGACAGCCGGCATATGACTAATAGTGCGAAAAGCAACGGTGTAGTCGGATAAAATATCCAAATTCGTACATTAACCATAAATAATATACTACAAATATTTTTGTAGTTTGTTAAACAATTAGTTATTAATTTGGAACATTTATTTTGATACATCATTTATTAATAAACAACCATAACGTTTTCTTAGTTCACCACAATTAAATACGCCCTGTAGGAGTTTAATGTATGTAGCCCCTCCCACTTGCAGTTGGCCAGTCATTACTTATATATCCATCGATCGCTCGACGTTGTGCACACGGTATAGAGGAAAATGCTACATTTCCTACGAATATATGGGCGGGAGAAGTTGCCTCGAATACTCGCACTACAAATGCGTGCGAGTCGTCCCATTCCACATTTAATGCATCTTTTTATAGTACGCATCCGTCTATATATGTGTTTATCGAAAAATTGAAAGAATTCCAAGTTGACACTGACATCAAAATACAAAGTTTACATATTATTAATAAAATAAAGGATAGGCAAGTGAAAAACAAATTAAAATATTTGGAAAATTGTATAAATCGATTAAAATCAGGTCATTTGTCTAGGCTAGAGTTCATAAAATGTGTTTGTCATTCTTCGTTACCCAATTAATTTTGCTTTTTTTTATATATAATATGTATATGCCTAATAGTTTCTATAACTTTTTAGTGATTTCTTTTTATATGTATATAGTATATGTATATAAATGTTTACTGTTTACTGTGGTGCATGCTATGTAACGTGTTACTTTTTATTTTTGTGTTTTGAGTTCCATAGGATGTTTTTCGTTATTTTTGTATTTTTAGCCAAAATATATATATATATATATATATATATATATATATATATATATATATATTACTATCACTACTTCTTTTTATTATTATTCTCAATAAAATCTCAAATTTCATTTATTAGTGTTGAATGTTTGCAAAATTATAATTTGTTAAACATTTATAATAGATTCTGAAAAGGCACTCAGTAATAAATTCATTCTTCCTTTCATTCATTCTTCAAGCTACTGCGAAACGACGCACATCTACGTACAGCCCTGAAGATGTCCCTTGAAACAGTGGACGAAACGTTGGCAATTACGCCTAACTCGACGCGGTTCCAACCCGGAAACCGATATCTACATCATTCTTCCTTCATTAGAAAATTTAATGAAAAATTACGTATTAAAACTAGTGGTGAGAATACCTATGGTATTAACGTGAATCCTTACGGACGGTGAGGAATTTACCTATAGGATTAAAGTAGACTGGGCATTTAGTGGTGAGATTACATCCGCCCAGTGAGCTAATACCTATGCATTATAAAAAATAAATATTAATTTTCTATATTAAGACATTTTAATTTTTTTTAGGTTTAAAATTATTGAAATTATAGAAACAAATTACAATTACATTTAGCTACAACGTGATGTAATAAATTTTCAAAAATAAATTTGCGCCTATTGTCGGCTAGAATATTTTTGTACTGTGAAAAAACATCACACGACACTATTGGTACAAATTCATATTTTACAAAGTCACTAACATTTAAATGTTAATTTTTTTTCATTAACGGTTGTTTTATTTCGCAACACCTCACTGATATACTTCAGTTGTTGATAGCCCGTACCTTTTGACAGCACTGTGTTTAATTTATTGACGAAACAATTTTGCTGGAGTTTTGCTAAACGTTTAACTACTATATTTTCTCCTATTTCAATGCTGTCTTGTAAAGATAATACTTTAGTTTCTAGCGTAGAGATTGCAGTCCAAATACACGCCAGATTAGCTCGAATAAAAATGAAATCTTCTCGAACATTTGTTTTTCTCAGAACACTATGTGCTTCTACAATGCACTGCGCTTCTTCAGAGTCGAATCCATCAACAATTTTCTTCAGAATTTCAAAATGTTCAGCGTAATATACATCAGCGTCGATCCAAGTTCCCCATCTTCTAATGATTGACGTGGGTGGAACTGGAACGTTCCCTGCAATTTCCGAAATCTCTGGACATGAGTTGGTGCTTTAAATAAATCTTTTTCACAAACGGGGTATCAGCATATTAACGTCTGGATAAAGAGTATGAACTAAATCAGCTACTCGGTGTAAAGAATGCGCGACACAGGTCATATGTATCATATTTAGGTACAAAACCTGTAATCCCCGCATTGCTTTGCACATATATGGTGCAGCATCCCTACAAACTAGTAGCACTTTTTCGTATAAAATCCTAGACGACCACAATAAGCTTAGGGAATCGTTGAAAAAAATAGCGACTGTTGAATTATTCACTTTATCCAGCACCTTTAAAGTCAGCAGATATGATTTACCTTTTTCTTCATTAACTCCTAATATACCACACACAAAATTTGCTAGCATCTTTGTTCTACGTCAGTTGTTTCATCCAACGGCACCCAAATAGAATAATCTTTTACTTTTTTCTCTTTATTTCTATATAATTCGGAAAAGTAATTTGTTCTTAACGTCGATTCATCTGGAATATCATCTACTGTATACTTCTCCATGTAGTTGTTGAAAACTTCATTCTTTAATTTACCTAACGGAATGTCAGTGCAAATGAAAGCCGTACAAAGTTCTTCGCTGAATATCCAGCGTTTAGGTCAATGCGGGAGTAAATTAGAAATTAACAATTGTCCTTCGTTATTTTTCCTTTTACGATTTTTATTGCTTGCATGTTCCCCGGTTTGTAGATGGTGAGCGACTTGAAATTTCTTTTTGTCGCCGTAACATGAACTTCGCAGTATTTACAAAAGAACAGACGCCCATCTGTTGTAAAATCATTGTAATCCTTAACAAGTTATCTTAAAATTGCCCTTACACACTCTTTTATTATGGCATCTTGATGGATGGTATCTTGATAATGTTGGAATGTAAAAGGACCTGGTTAAATTAAGGAAATATTTCCAAGTATTGTGGTTTCAAAACTTCTGTTGGCTGTTTATAATGTTTATTGTATATCCAGTTTTAACTTCCTGTTTACTTCATCTAGCTATTCAATGGTTTAGAAGATTATTTAATTGTCTGCTATAATGTCTTAGTGTTAAAAAGTTTTAAGAAATACTAACCAGTAGACATACAAACAACAGAAATCGCAAAAGTGTTATTATACTAACAAGAACATTAAATATTTATGTAAAGTCATAGACTGTTTAAAAATAATACTTTGCTGAAAAAGGGTCAAATATGCATTGATAATGAAAAAGGTTAAAAATATGCATTTATACATAACAACAACTAAAATATGCATTTGCATATGCACTTGTGCAAATGCATAATTATCCGAAGCAACCATAAACTATACGAGTATTACACAAATTGTATATGACCTGTATATTTTTATATTTCGTAAGAAACGGTTGTTTTTTACATGTAAATAATGGAATGTGTAACATAAATTATCTAATCGGAGATAAAAATACACTTGTGGATTGGAACATAGAACGATGAAGTAAAGTTGGTCAGAATTTGAAATACATATTTGATTTTGGAAGCATCTACCTAATCTTTTTGTAGTTATGTATGTGAATTATATAAATTGTAAGTAATGTACACAGCACACATACCGATAGGACCAGCTCTCAACGGGCCATACCCAGCAATAAGTGGCAACAGCGAATCCCCTCTACGCGCAGTAGCTTACATTACCATACATTGCAGAGTTATGAATTTAGTAAGACTTAAACCACGCAAGGATATAGTCGTTTGCATATTCGTTCTGTATACGTAATTTGCCCATTTGTTTCAGATATAATATGGTCGTTATATCTCCAAGTTATTATTATTGCATTCTTAGCTGCTACGGAAAAGTAATTTTAAGTAATAAAAAAACAATAACGCTTTTTAAAAGATAAAAGTAAAAAAATCAACAATTCTGCAAAATAAATTTTAATTCTAAGAAAGTCACTAAATATAGAATTCGAAAATACCGCCCTCTCTCCTCAAACAATAGCCGAGCCTATTGTAAAACTCCCGCCTCACTCCCTCGAGATTTCTAGGGGTTATTGTCTCGAAAATTCTAAACAGTTGAACTTGCAACTGTTGCAACCTTTACGTTTGCACAGCTAGATACGAATGACGGGCAATCTATTGCTCTCGATCACCGGACTTATGTATGCGCACGCGGAGTGGCATCGTACATACGTTGCCACATCGCATTACGTTCCATACGTATATTGTTTCGTATGGCCCGTAGCGGACTGGACCTATCGGTATACTGATTTACGCTGTATCTTGTTATGAGATACAATTTATACAGTATATTTCTAAAGGTAAGGATGACATTTTTTATTTTTTATTGCTTGAAAGTCACAGGTAGTTACGTGCAGTTTTTTGTCTTGCAATTACGCAAATCTACAAGAAATATGCAGAACTGTTCATCTGATTTCATACAGTACACGCTGCAATTTTTGATGCGTTGTAGCAGTTGTAATCGTTTCGTAATAAACTTTAATTTGATTAAGGAAGTGTAATAAATACGAAGCGGCTAGAATGTTATTGTTGGCATGCAAAATCTACAATTACTTACAACTATACAACAAAGTTACCCATTACTGCACACTTTTATCTATTTGTTCTTCTAAAGAAAACGACAAACCTCTGTCAGGGGATTGCTTTTCAAACATGTAGACACGTGTTTCGTCTTGCTATAGACTCGTCAGTCCATGCTGAGAAGGACAAATGGTACCACAAAAAATCCTTTGCTACATGCAAAGCGTCTGGAAAACAATTTTCACACAAATATTACTTGTATTGTGTTCTCCACGCCCAACTTTTAATATTTTGATATTATTAAAAATGGTGAGGTTTAAATACGTTGATAATACCGACCGTAGGTATTATCAACGTATTTAAAAGGACATTTATATTAAATGGCATTTAAAAGTATTATCAACATGTTTAAACGAACATTTAAGTCTAAACACGCCTTTAAACCTAAATGCCTGAATTTGTCTACTCAAGATTAAACGGAGAATTAATGCTTGCGTATTTATGTATATGCATGTTTGTATGTACTTCTGTAACTCAGATATACTTACATAACCTCGAAATTTCTGTGTACTTACATCTTACATCAATTATAGCCTATACCGTGTGTAAACGAGGTAAGAAAACGACACTGCTGCACAAGACGCGTCCCCGCCGCTTTACTCCTCCGATATGTTTATTGAATGTATAGTGTAGCATTTGATTGGATAGGCATAGCTCACCATAAGGATAGGTCAGATGCAGGTGTGGTATACACATACGTATGATTGGATAAGCAATTATACGCCAGGAGTAGGTGTGTTATACACATACGTATTGCGTATGTGTATACGCAACGTATTTCAAAGACGAGAGGTCTTGCACCACACATAATAATGATAAAAATGCACAAATGCTGTACAATAAACGAATAAATAAAGATATTCAGAGAAAACATATTGTTGTGGTTTTTTCCCCTATAAACCATATTTTGAATTTGATTATAATGATTGTACATTTATTTTAGATGCCAGTGTATAATTTTTGATATTTATTATTTATGAATGTATTTTTATGTTGAACTGATTTTTAATGTTTTTGACTTGCGTAGTTGTAGTACGCCGGTTACTTGGATATTTCCGCAGACACTAATTTATTCTGAAGTTAGAAGGTCGTGTTTTTGAGAAGATAAATTCTTTATCCTTAGTTTATTAACTTCGTGATTTGATTTAATTGTGTTGGTGTTTGATTTCTATACCGATTTATTTACGAGTGTGTAGAACTCGTAATTGCTTAAATTGTGGCTTTCTAACTCAGGTGTCTCGAAAGAAAAAATATATATTTTTTATATGTAAGTTAATTACATTATTCTTATTATCATTAATATTATTATCTTGTATGTATTGATTTATATTTTATGCGTAGATATATGAATTAGATGACAAAGAACGTTTTTTAAAATTTCTATATAAAAAATTTCTGTAACGATAATTTTGTTCGCTTGGATTCAAGGGCATATTTTTTTTTCTCGTGGCTTGCACATGCGTTAGAGTTTGTTTCGGGCTGTCATTTTTGGTTGCTTACTTTGTTTATTGTGGGAGAAATTAAAATACTTCTTTGCAATTTATTAGATCTAATTTTGCTCGGTTGTCACTAAGGAAGTTTAATTACACAAGTATACACGGTTTTGGATCTAAGCAACCAAAAGCTGTTTCTATGGTTATTTGGGGCGCTGAATCAGAATCTGCAATCCGTTTTTTTATTTTGGTTCTAGTTTTCGAGATATTAAATAAACACAATTTTTACAATTTTTGACAATTAATCTCCATTTTATTCATTAAAAAGTGTTAAATTAGAAATGAAGAGCAGTCGAACTGAGTCGCTTGTACTGTTTGGGATCTGTTTCACGCATTAAAGTCCAACAGTAGTCGCTCATCATGCCCTCGTCCCAAAATCCTTGGTATCGTTTTTCGATTTTCGCCAAATCTTGGTGTAGTCGCTCTCCTTGCTCGTCGCTCTCCTTGCTCGTCGCTTGTATCACCCAAGTTTTCAGGAAAAAATTCGAGATGGGAATGCAGAAAATGTATTTTGAGAGACATTCGAGCTCCAATCTTGCAATAATTTTGCAACAAACTGTCGATTATCTGCTTGAAATCCGGGGATTTGCGGTTACCGAGAAAGTTGTGAACAACATCTTGAAATGATACCCATGCTGCTGCTTCATTGGGCGTTAAATATTTTGTAAAGTTTCTGTCGGCCATTAATTTTCGAATATCAGGTCCGACAAATATTTCCTCTTTGATTTTGGCGTACGACAACTTGGGAAATAACTTGGTCAAGTACTCAAAAGCCGGTCCTTCACGGTCGAGCGCTTTGACAAAGTTTTTGATAAGGCCAAATTGGCAAAGGATCATTACTCGCACGGGGAACTGGCTTAGACACTGATGATACTTCAGGATATTTATATTTTGATAGTTTTTTGCATTTACACCGACGACATTCATCAAGCAAAAGTAACAATCATCTACATGATTTTTCGGCTCTCTCCATAACATTGGCAATGAAAATGAAAAACATACTTTGTTACCGCGTGACCACTTGTATAATATTGTGCTACACGCGTTACAAAAAAATTTCGGTACCCACGGCTTGTGAGTGTTTGATACAGAGAAACCAAAATAATAAAAATATGCATTTCTGATCACATTAGTAATAACTTTGCCACTTTTTCTGATCATATAACATCCGCAAACATAACAAAAACACTTTGAATCAACTTTACAATTCTGTCTTTGCATTTTCACAAATTAAATAATGTTTCTAGCGACGCCAACAGCTGACTGTCATTATGATAGCGCAGTGCTGCCAACATGCGCGAACTCACAAAGTAGAACCAACTTTGAAAAACGAAACCCGGATTTGAATTCAGCACCTCAAATAAGGTCAAGATTTGTTCTCATCTGCTCTGATCCAAAAGTTGACCGGAATTTGTAAACTTGTGTTATATGCAACGATCATTTTCATATAATAATTTTACCTTAATAATATTGTTTCATGATGCAATATTTATCTTAATACTTCATTAAGATATTTTTTTTCTTTTTTTTTTCTTGTATTAAAATTTCACTGAGGGAAAATCAGTCTCATCTGGAATATAAACCGACTGAATATCTAAGCTGAACAGATTGGTTGGGAATTGTGAATAAGCAATATTTAAAATCGCAATTCATAGCAATATGCATAACCCACCAAAACGAAAGAAAAAATATGTGTATTTACAAGTAGCACAAACCTGTGATTGCATACATAATTAAATTCCGGTGATGTACAAACGCTACATCAAGGAAAATATAAACAAATGAAAAAAAATGAAAACTATGCTAACGTAATTAAATAAAAGTTGCACTTTTAAACAGGATTTCGTTGTACGAATATTTACTTCTTGCAAATATTTATAATATGTTAATGAAACTGTTAAATATTGTTTACTTTTAGATTACAGCATGCAAAACTAGGTAAACTGGCGGCCAAAAACTGATCCACTATTTCTTCAATATGTCAAAATAATAATAATTATAGCTGTGCAAATTAATTGCGTTTTCGCGAAGTAATGTAATTGTAAATATTCTTTCTACACTTTATGACGCTATTTTATTCGAACTTTTCATAGAAAAAAATTGCCCTCAAGCAGGAATCGAACCCACGACCTCTGGCTTGCCGGACCATTGCTCGACCACTGAGCTGTTGAGGCGTGAATTAGAAACTTTTATGGGGATGCTTCGAGTTTCATCAAAGGAACAGATGATATATCTTGCCCGTAGTACGGCAGTTGCGCAAATTAATTGCGTTTTTGCGAAGTAATGTAATTGTAAATATTCTTTCTACACTTTACGACGCCATTTTATTCGAATTTTTCATAGAAAAAATTCGCCCTCAAGTAGGAATCGAACCCACGACCTCTGGCTTGCCGGACCAGTGTAGAAACAATATTTACAATTACATTACATCGCGAAAACGCAATTAATTTGCACAATTGCCGTACTACGGGCAAGATATATTCATCTGTTCCTTTGATGTAACTCAGAGCATCCCCATAAAAGTTTCTAATTCACGCCTCAACAGCTCAGTGGTCGAGCAATGGTCCGGCAAGCCAGAGGTCGTGGGTTCGATTCCTACTTGAGGGCGATTTTTTTCTATGAAAAATTCGAATAAAATAGCGTCGTAAAGTGTAGAAATAATATTTACAATAATTATAGCTGTCACAACGTGTCATGTAATAAGCATAATATTACTACAATGGTCTACTTAAATGAAGTAGGTATAACCTCCAAATTCACAAACCTAATTCACACCAAGTAAATATACATACTTAAAATGTTATTAAATCTCAATATGATAGGTCAGTTTTTTTTTGTCAGCAGGTCTACATCAATTAAAAACCATTTTACAACTAAAACTTAGTTCTAAGGAAACATGTAACAGTACTAAAGATCTGCTCTTAATTTTAAATTAAAAGCAACACAAACCAAAGCTAAGGCAGGCACAAACTGTTCAAATACGATAAATTTGTATATTTTGTTCTAAAAATATTACCAATCTTCCCAAACATAAGATTTAGTTAAATCCTGTTTAAATATATTTCATAATACAGAACCTCTAATTTGAGGGTTACTTAATTTAAATGTCTTTTAACTAAAATTACTTTTAGTATCAGTTGGCAATACCGGCCGTCAATGTTTCAAATTGTTTTTGGTAAATCATTCATTAAAAAATGTGTTATTATAAGAGAGAGCTGGACAAAAAGCGAAATCATTATATTATATAAGCAGGAGTTTAGGAAATAATTGAAAAAACATAGCGCTAACAGTATAACAACAATCTTGTTTTATTAGACAAGTTTCAGGCACGCGATATGAGAGGGATTTTAAAAATGTTCGACAAAATTTTTATAATTAATACCAACATAAATTACATCAAAAATGCAATTTATATTTTAATTATAAGATATTTTAAGATATTTTATGTGGGTTCATTATTTATAATAATTTTTGCAAATTTTATTTGTGCCCCGGATTTTTCAGAAGAACAACTGCACATAACGTATATGCAAGCTGACTAAGTGATGTCACCTTGAAATAGGCTTCACCGCAAGTCGATAAAGTAGGTCAAGTGTTGAAAGGTTAATAAGAGCAGATGTGGACGACAGTTGTTAAAAGAAGAATTAACAGTCGTGCACGTATGAGAATTATCAGAAAAAGCTAAATGACAACAACATACGTTTTATTAGTATGCCTAACCAATATTTTAAATTAAAATAGAAAATATAGATTAATGTTTCGTAATTTAATCAATTTAGTACATAAGTGTTTTGCTTATAACAAATCAATTAAAGTTTGTTAATTACAAAATAATGTTGTTACATTGCTCCTCATATACAGCGTGTCCTGAAATAAAGAGACAACATATGATAAATGGAAAGATGTAATTATGTAGAATATAAATCCAAAATATTGTGACTCAATTACGACAAGCATTCCGAAGTTTAAAAACGCCCCGAAAATTGATATTACGTGACGCCGATGAATTAAAAATACTCAGAATGTGTATAATGTGAATAATGATAGGTACCTCACACACACGTTCTCTGTAGTATATGTTTACATACGTAACAGCTAGATGAGATTGACCATAACAAAACTATTTTTGTTGTTGTCGTTCAACTTTAAGATATCGTCTCTGATACTTTTTATAATCGCACAGTGGCGTGACAAAAATTTTTCAAATATCTTTGTAATTTTTTTTCTCGCTTATAAGAGGGAATTCTAGGAAAATATTTTGGATTTATATTCAATATAATGACATCTTTACATTTTTCATACGTTCTCTTTTTACGTCAAGGATAGTCTGTATAAGGTTATTCTAATGCGAGTTCCCGTTTGAAATGCCCATAAGCTTGGCAAATTTTTAATATGTCCAAAAATGATGGCACTAATTTGTTCATAAAGAAACGGGATTTGATTATAACAAGAATAAATAGGAAAGAGTTAAATATGACCAATATGATCAATACGTATTAGTCGTCCTTCTATGGTATAAATGCCATTAGAAAGTGTATTCCTTGGTATGTTTTCAATATAACATCTGATATCGATTGTTTAAGTTCCTCGCAAGTAGTAGGTCAACTAAGAAATACCCTTTCTTTAACCTCATAACCAGCAGGGTTTATGTCTGATGACCTATCAGGCGAACTATTTGGAAAATACCTACTAATTACTCGATCGCCAAATATGTTACTTAATAGTGTTCTTACAGTATTGTGGATGTGAGGTGGAACTCTGTCTTGCATATAAATAATGTTTTCAATATCATGATTCTGTAATGCTGGTATTACGAGGAAAATTATGCAAAAAATATATACCATGCAATTTAAAAAAAAAATTGACAATCACTAGGAATTGAAAATGGTGCTGGAAAAAAATGTAGTCTCAAACAGTACTCATCAAACCATTCCATTTGGTACATATCTCATGAAAATCGAAATATAAATAACAGAGGTACAGCTTGGGGCGTTTTTCGTGTGACAGCCTGTATATGCGAACAGCCATTTTTAATTATAAGCATTAATAAATGTGCTCATGTACAATGTGCAATGCTCATGTTTGAGTAATGATCATTTGGAAGACTTCTTGAGAACAACTGCTTTCAATATATCTCCTGAATACCACAAACTTATTAAAGAAAAACGATGCAATATGTCAAATAAATTTATTTCCTAAGTAACGAAATATTCTTTATCTAATTTTGACACATAAACTGACACTTTTCAAAACTGTATGACGTTAGGAAACGCTTTACTTTTCGTAACTAGTTACGTAATCAAAAATATTTCGTAACCAGTGATGAAAAATTCATTTCATCACCAGTTAATAAAGACAACACAAAATAGATGAACGTTTAAAGACACAAACTGGTTGAATCTTCATTTTATGCATTATAAACATTAATTATACAATGTGAATAAATGATGAGGTTATGTCCTGCCGACGTAGAATTCATGGCAGCTGCTTTGAATTCATGATGCAAAACAGAACTTGCATTTGATCTTGGTAAACACAATATTAATATTAATATGGTAGCCATGGAATTTCAATCTGTCAAACATTTCATTTATTGTTCATTAATAATACAAAAATGTCATACACTAACGAAGAGAAACGAGATATGATAAGTATTTTTTATTCTTCGAACCGAAATTCAACAGTAGCGAGTACAAGATATCTACAATTATATTCAGAACGACAACAGCCTCATCGTTCCATTTTTATAGATCTCGACAGAAATTTGGTCGAGAATGGATCGTTTACCAAGCCGCGTAATGGTCAAGACAACAGGAATTTAAATGAAAATCGACAAGATATTTTACAAATGGTTAATTAAAAGCGTGTTTTCAAATTTCATGTTAATCTTGTATTTTTATAGATAAATAATAATCCATCAATTTCTACACGCGAAGTAGCGTCAGAATTAAATTTGTGCCAGTCCAGAGTTTGGAGAACTTTACATAAAAGTAGGTTTAAACCATACAGGATCCATGTTAGTCACTCTTTACTGCCTGGAGATAATTTGAGAAGGCTAGAATATTGTAATTGGTTAATGGGAAGGATAGAAAATGACGAAAATTTTTTTAAGCAAAATCATCTGGTCGGATGAAACAAAATTTACAAATTCTGGAATGTTCAACAGAAATACGGAGCACTATTGGGCAGTACAAAATCCCCGACAAAACAGGGCTAGAAGACCACAACATCGTTTTGGAATAAACGTTTGGATGGGTATTTTGGCAAATCGTCTCTTAGGACCAGTTATGTATGAAGAACATTTAAATGGAGGAAGATGTTTAAACATTTTACGTACAAACGTATCTGACTATCTTGACGACAATATCCCATTAAATCAATTACAATATTTATGGTGGCAATAAGATGGCGCACCAGCACACAATGCAGCTGTTGTTAGAAATTTCTTAAATCAAGAGTTTGCAAAACGTTGGATTGGAAATAGGGGAGTTGTTGAATGGCCTGCGAGATCACCTGATTTAAGTCCGCTAGATTTTTTTTTATGGGTATATGTTAAAAATAATATTTATAAAGTAGATGCGCCACAAAACATTGAAGAATTACGAGACAGGCTTCAGAATGGCTTCGATGCAGTTCCTAGAAGAACTATACAAAGGGCAGTACAAAATGCCAGAAGGCGTGCCCAATTGTGTAATTACCGAAGATGGCCAGATAATTACTGTAATTGTTTATTGTTTACTTTTCTATGTATTTTGATTAATGTTTTTGTTATCTTGTACTCGCTACTGTTGAATTTCGTTTCGAAGAATAAAAAATACTTATCATATCTCGTTTCTCTTCGTTAGTGTATGACATTTTTGTATTATTAATGAACAATAAATGAAATGTTTGACAGATTGAAATTCGAAAGGCTACCTTATTTAATCTTATAATTTATTCTTTCAAATAAAACCTAATGTCAAAAACTATAGTCAGCATGTGGTACATGGTTGAAATCAGAAAAAAAACTCTTTCTGAAGATGTCTAAATCCAATATAGCGCCTATAAGAAATTAGATAGTTGATGATGGCCAGAAAGAAACGAAACGTCGTATAAAAATTTAGAGTACACCATTGGATAGAGGTTTAGAAATGGCCACAAGGATGCGTTTTAATTTTTTTTTCTACAAGGACAAATGTCGGTGCTACAGGTAAAAGAAGAAAATGGGGTTTTCGCCTTTTTTTTTTTAAATAACGAAGGTCATTTGTCACAGGTCTATTTTCTTTACCGATTTATATCAAACACAAAATTTAACAACTTTGCCAAATTTAAACCTATACTCTATCTCCAATAATAAGAGATTCCCCATGGTGAGGGCCGAAAATGAATCAGCCTGTAGTGTCAAAATCAAAAAAAATAATTTGTTAGTTACTAATACACAGGGAGATTTATCTAAAACCCCTTCATAAACACTATTTTAAATATAAATTAATCACCTACCCACCCCTAAGAGTGTCAGGTATATAAATATTACACTTACATCCACTAAGTTAAATTTAAAAATATCTCTTTAATAATGGCATGAATTATTAGATAAAATTAGTCAAATATAACAAAGAGTTTTATTCTCAACATTTAATCTATGACACCTACTAAAATATTTCACCATAAGTATCTGCAACATTAACTAATAATATTTAAATTAATAAATAATTCATAAGTTGGAGTTTTAAGTTAAAATGTGATATAATGTACTTTTTGTTACAATAATTATAATTAATTGTACGTTTATGTTACTCTTAAATTTTTTAATTGCAATTGTATATAACAACACTCGAGGTGTTCAAATATTTTATTGAATGAAAAGATGAGTCGGGAACGCCTCCTTTTAACACTTCTTACTTTATGGACAAAATGTTGTATATTCTTCGAATATATTTGTTCAAATTTCGGACCTTATAAACACAAATATTTGCAACGGATATTGGTTCTTAAAATAGTTTAGATAAAACTACTCCTATCAATATTTCGTTTGTTTATCTTGGTATTTGACTCGTTTTAACAATAGAAGACACAAATATGCTGATGTTAAATTGAGGTTATCTTAATGCAAATAGATAATCTATGTAAATGTAAGCAACGTCGCTTTGATATTATATACTAGTCAGTGTATCTATAAATTTTTAATGAACTGAGCTGAAATTCAATTAGTTGCTAACTCGATTAAGAAAGCAAGTGGAGTAGAAGTGGTACCTAAAACATTTGTAAAATTAAAATATCAGGTTAGGTGCGATAGTTGAATTTCCTAGAAATGAATAATACCAGAACTTGCGTATATATTTCTACCTATCATGAGTAGAGACCGGACTTTAGGTCAACAACGAATAAAATGAGCGAGGGACATAGGCGCACGCACATAGTTTCATATAAAAATTATTATATTTTCTTTGTGCAATATACGTGTATCACATCAGTCACAAAAACAATGTGTATCTAAGCGTTAGAATTTAGTTTTTTAGCAAAAATAGAAGATTCTAACACAAATCATCAGCATTTTAAAATAAAATCATTTTATAAAATGAATGGAGAAGTTGTTTGAATGTATAATAGGCATATGTGTGTATGCGAGATCCTAACATAAATATACAGGGTTAGTTAAAAGTATGGAGACGGCGATTTATTGTCGTTAATATTCATTTTAGGGATTTATGTTCAATATAAAAGTTTGTTAGGATAGTTAATTGACGAAGGAGATACTTGTTGAAACTTCATTATAACGCTAAGAAATAAGTAATTAAACTTCTAGTTTCAAAAATTCTTTTATTGTAAATACCACTACAATATTGTTTCGCCATACAATGGCTTCATCAGGTGAATGAAATACTGAATATGTACAATACAAGTTTGAATATTTATGTGAAAATTATTGGGGAATGGTGGTGGAAAAATTTTTACAATCTTAAATTTAGTAGAGGGGAGTTGTTTAAATCTAGTTGGTCATTTAAAGCTAATCCTAAACTATTGTATCTATTAATTTCTAAGTTTTCTAACAGGTTAAGTTTTTTACTTTTTTCTTGAATGTGTAAAATTTTGAAATCTATATTAAATCTATGATTGATATCTATACAATGACTTGCCAAAGTTGAATCTGTTTTCTTTTCTTTAATGCTTCTCTCGTGTTCTTTCATCCTAATTTTAAATGTCCTCCCCGTTTGTCCTATGTATACCTTATTACAATCTTCGCATGTTAACTTATATACACCAGAGTTTTATTCTTTGTCGATTGTATCTTTGTTGTTTTTAATAATGTTCTGTATAGTATTGTCTGTTTTAAATGATATATGTTCGTTATTAAGTTTTTTAATGAAAGTACCAATTTTTTCCGAAATTTTTCCTAAGTAAGTGATTGAATTATAGGAATTAATTATCTTGTATTTTAATTTTGGATAAACTAAGGAAAGGGTTTTAGATTTTTTGTTGGCTATGTAGGATGTTATTGACAATATTTATAGAGTAACCATTGTTTAATGCTGTTGTGTATATTCTATTTAGTTCAAGGTCGAAATTACTTTTGCTCATAGGTACATCAATTAATCTATATACCATTGATTGGTATGGTATCATCCTATAACACACAAATTAGCAGCATACCAATCAATGGTATATAGATTAATTCATGTACCTATGAGCAAAAGTAATTTCGACCTTGAACTAAATAGAATATACACAATAGCATTAAACAATGGTTACTCTATAAATATTGTCAATAACATCCTAAATAGCCAACAAAAATCTAAAACCCTTTCCTTAGTTTATCCAAAATTAAAATACAAGATAATTAATTCCTATAATTCAATCACTTACTTAGGAAAAATTTCGGAAAAAATTGGTACTTTCATTAAAAAACTTAATAACGAACATATATCATTTAAAACAGACAATACTATACAGAACATTATTAAAAACAACAAAGATAAAATAGACAAAGGATCAAACTCTGGTGTATATAAGTTAACATGCGAAGATTGTAATAAGGTATACATAGGGCAAACGGGGAGGACATTCAAAATTAGGATGAAAGAACACGAGAGAAGCCATAAAGAAAAGAAAACAGATTCAACTTTGGCAAGTCATTGTATAGATATCAATCATAGATTTAATATAGATTTCAAAATTTTACACATTCAAGAAAAAAGTAAAAAAACTTAACCTGTTAGAAAACTTAGAAATTAATAGATACAATAGTTTAGGATTAGCTTTAAATGACCAACTAGATTTAAACAACTCCCCTCTACTAAATTTAAGATTGTAAAAATTTTTCCACCACCATTCCCCAATAATTTTCACATAAATATTCAAACTTGTATTGTACATATTCAGTATTTCATTCACCTGATGAAGCCATTGTATGGCGAAACTTTTTTACAAGAAAAATTAAACAAATTAATAACAAACTAAATTAAAGTAAGTGTTCAAATTGTCGTCCATTAGTAATTTGACAATGACCCAATCGATTTACAAAACCCCGAACAGAGTTCTGTAAAAAATCTCGGGGAATTTCTTGTATCGTTCTGGTAATTCGGATTTGTAAATCTTCGACGTTATCGGGCTTTTCTTTGTAAACTTTGTTTTTTACGTATCCCCAAAGAAAAAAATCTAAAGGACTTAAATCTGGCGAACGGGCTGGCCATTCAATGGTTCCTCGTCTTCCAATCCATCTGTGGGGAAAAACGTTGTCCAGATATTGACGAACATTTACACCATAATGTGGTGGGGCGCCATCTTGCTGGAACCAGATACTGTCATTGGGCAGGTGTTCATTGTTTTCATGAGGATAGAGCGTAGCACTAGCAGGTATTATTTCATTTTGCAATAAGTGCAAATACAGAGCCGAAGTTAAATTGCCATTGATGAAAAAGGGACCGATAATATGACCGCCTAGAATGCCAACCCAAACATTAACCTTTTGGGGGTACTGCGTATGGTGCTCCAAAAACCAAGAGGGATTTTCCGATGACGAGTATCTGCAGTTTTTACTGTTTACTTCACCGGTAAGGCAAAAAGTAGCTTCGTCTGAGAAAAGAATATTGTTGACAAATTTTCATTATTATTGCAAATATTTAACATTTCTTCAGAAAATTGTAATCTCTTATCAAAATCATCTTCCGTTAACTCGTGTACAAGGTGTACCTTATAAGGTTTATACTTTTCACTTTTTAAAAACGACACGATCGATGACTGTGAAATATTTAAATTGGCCGCTAATTGATTGGTTGATAAATGGGGATATTCAGATACAGCCAATAAATTATCCAGTTTGTTATCATCGCTTTTCGCTGTTCTAGGTCTACCACTCCTTGGCAAATCTTTAATGCTACCCGTTTGTTCAAAGCGTCTTAAAGTTTTACCAACAGCGGATTTAGAAATAGGATTTCTATTTGGATGCGTATCATTAAATAAATTACTAACGTCTTGTAAACTTCTGCATCTATCTCCATAACCCAACATCATAAGTATTTCAATTCGTTCATGTTCACTTAAACTCGCGATTGTTAATATTAACAGCAACAAATTGCACAAATGAATTATTTCTGTCGAAGATTTGACGTACACAATAACCACTGATAAAATTATGTCGCTCAAGTTTGTTTATCGCTACGCTTCTGTCTATCTGCGATGTACCGAACATCTGTTAATCACATGAACCGGCTTTTTCTTATAAAAAAGTTTTTAAAATGAATTTTAAAAAAACAAAAAAAAAATTGTAAAGAGAAAAAAAATCTCTATCGAATGGTAGAGTAAAATTTACTAGCTCCCATTTAAAAAAAATGCGCGGACAGGCGTAACTAAAAAACAATTGAAGAAAAAAAAATTTAAATATTCTCAAATGTAGATCAAAATATCCTAACAAACTTTTATATTGAACATAAATCCCTAAAATGAATATTAACGACAATAAATCGCCGTCTGCATACTTTTAACTAAGCCTGTATATCTAAAATAAGTGTAAAGAGTTCGCTATAGCGAATTCTCTCCCAGGATTTACAGACTTCATTGTACAGAGATTCAATTGTCAACATTTATTTCTTTGGTTATTTATAAGCATATATTACACATTAAAGTAAGTTTTGAGTCAATAATAATAATAAGGTTTAAATTATTTTTAAAATGTCGAAAAGAATTAAGTATGATTGGGTAATCCCGTATTCTGACTTTTACTGCTTAGTGATGGAGGAATATTGTGCACTATATGCAATAATAATTAATTTAAGTGCTACAAAAAAGTCACATAGATCTACATTTAAGATCTAAGGCGGATAAGAAAAATTATAGATTGCAACAATTTCCTAGTGATCAGAGTGATCAAACTGATCATTCCGATTAATCAGCATCACAACTGAGAAGTTTAGAGTCGTCCATTCAGTTGGGATAAGATGATAATAAAGAGTTCTGCTTAGCATTTGTAGGAGCCAATATTCCGTTTTGGAAGTTAAATAAGTTGTTTTAGAACAGAGTTCTAAAATAATTTCTGGTAAAGTACTGTAGACGTCGCGTTGCCGATGAATCCACTCTGAGGAAGTATTACTTCTATATATCAGAAAACCATATTCAAAATAAAGCACGAGTTAGGCGACAGTATTTGGGTTAGTGTTGATGAAGACACATTAGGTCGACATAGAGCGGGTACTTCACAATATCTAAAACTCGCCAAACCTTACCTAATAGCATCTAAGATTTTGGAAAATGTAAATTTCGAAGCAATAAACAATTTATTATGTGAAACGTTAAGCTCTATGTACCTCGAGACTAGACCAAATGAAAATGTTTTATTGCTCAGAACAGATGGCGCTGCATATATGGTAAAAGCAGGTCGACTATTAAAGAATGATTTACCAAAGATAATCCACGTAACATGTTTGGCACATGCTTTGCATAGAATATGTGAATGTATTCGTGAATATTTTACCGATGTTGTGACGCTTGTAGGCGAAATAAAAAAATATTTCTGATGTCGCCAACCCGCAAACGCCTTTACAAAGAACACTGCCATAATTTGAAACTTCCTCCACAGCCTATATTAATAAGATGGGGAACCTGGATAAAGGCTGCTGTTTTTTATGCCGACAGTTTCAATGTGATCAAAAACGACATTGATAAATTAGATAATACAGCTTAGAGTATTCAAAAATGCAAGACACTAATGGATTCTGGAAATATAGAGATTTAATTTTTATTAAAATTAATTTTGAAAAGACGCAATAACTAAATTTAATAAAATAGTGTGTTAGTATTAGAACAAACTCCAGTAGAAATTGGAAGAAAGCTCTACCAATATATTCAAAGGGTTAAAGCAAGAAATCCTGGATATGAGAATTTAAACGAGATACTTAATGCATTACAGAAAAGTTCAGCAGATTTTGAATGTCTAAATCTATCAGCAGAATTTGAATGTCTAAATCTATCAGCAGAATTTTCGTTTTGCACACGTTACGAGCGGTCACTTTCCTTATTTAAAGATATTTGTGCAGTTAAGAGAATGCATCTTACTACGAAAAATATTGAAAAATATTTGGTAGTATATTGTTTAATTAAAAATTATCATTTTTTGCGTTATTATATTGTGTATATAATGTATATAGTTAATAAATTATTTTAGGCTTGTTTATTTACAATTTGTTAATGCATTTACTATTAAATATTCCATTTATTTGTTCTTTCCAGTTACTAAATGTACTTCAACTTTGTACATGTATATACACACACCTTATTGTTTTGAAAACAAGTGACTGCGGCAATTAATCAATATGGCATCAAAACATGTCTAAAAACGCATAACCATAATTTTATTTTCTCAAAATTATTTTATTATAGATAGAATAGATAGTATGAATTCCTTGAATAAGGCAAATCTAAAAATATTTTATCTAGCTAAAAATGTTTTTAAATGTGCGATATTCAATTAATTAATTTATCTATATTCTATATTATTGTCTAAATCTATGTATATTAATGCATGCTTAAATATGTATGAAGTAGAAATATTTTACCCTATTGGACGCCATGGCATTTACCGAAAAGATTTGAATTCTTATACAAACAAATTTTATTGCTGGTGATCGACCAATGGGATACTTACGTCTACACTTTGTGATACAGATCAAAGCTTCTTTGATCAACTTTATATAATGCAGTTACTATGTCGATTACATCGCCTTTTTCCGTTCAACAGTAATGCAATTATTCTTATAATGCGGCAATGGTATTTGTATAATAATATTAATAATTTCTTTAGTGTGAACGTGTGCATTCTGTAAACGCTCCATATCAACTAGGATCACATACTAATGCTTATTTTTGCGAATGTCCGATCTCCGGTCACAAGTATTTCATGCAACATTTGTTATAAAATTTATGGCATACAGAATCAATGCCTTTGTTAGATCCAGAAAGATTGCAGATGTAATATTCTGATTGTCAAACCCTTCAATTACCGTACCCACTAAGTCACAAAGTGCAAGTATACTCGTGGTTGACTAATTTTGTAAGTATCCGTATTGCTGACCATTAAACAGAAATCTATTGGCAAAAAATACTCTACTAGGCGTTTTATTAATATCTTTTCATATACTTTTGGTAGTACTGGCAAGATAGCTGTCGGTCTGTAACATTATTTCTACCTCCTTTTTTATACAAAGCAACAAGTATCGGCATTCCTAACCAGAAAACAGATTTACTGGCAAAAAACTCTACTAGCCGTTTTATTAATATGTCTTCGAACATCTTTGATATTACTGGCAAGATAGCTATTGGTCTGTAACATTATTTCTGTCTCCTCTATTGTACAAAGGAACAATTTTCGCTGTGCTTAATTCTTTTGAAAATGAATTTTTCAAAAAGGCATCTATTAATGAATAGGAACTTAACGGTTCTGAAATTATGAGTGTAATGTCCTTCAGCAAATTTGAGTAAATTTTTGTCTACCAAGTAGTTTTGAGGATATTTTTGCGATAACGGTTTCCGTTGATGGTGATAGCATTACCAGCCTCATTTCTGAAGAAGTGCGGTCCAATCACACACCCGACCAAAAACCGCACCAGACATTTACTTGTTGAGGGTGAATTGGCTGTTGCAGAACCTGTCGAGGATTTTTCTCACACCAAATGCGGCAATTCTGCTTGTTTACGAATCCACCAAGCTGGAAATGTGCTTCATCGCTAAAGATAACAGAACCGAAAAAATCATCGGTTTGATTCAATTTTGTGCAAATGCGACGTACATTATGATCAGTTTCCTTCAATTCTTGCACTAGCTGGGTAAGCCTTTAAATGTAAAAGCTTGCGTAAAATGTTATGCAGTGTTTGCCTAGTGATTCCCAGTACCTACTTTACTAACAGATGCAATGTTTCCTTATGAACGACCACTACGTGCATGCATCTTACTTCTTTGATCTTCTACACTAGCACTTTAAATTTCTTCTTAATTTTTCGAATTGCCTCGTTTGAAGAACCTTTTCTGACACTATATTCTGTACGATATTTACGACCCCCTTCTGCATAACTTTCACCGAATTCGAAATAGTTTTTCACAATAAAAACACGTCGCTCAATCATATACTTCTCCATTTTGAATAACCTCAGTGTTTCTTACTTGCCACCTGCCACTGCCACCAAAATTCTCATAGGGTGATACAATTACACTAAATGGCGGCAAGTTAGTAAATTATTTGGGGCCATGAAGAGTGATTTAATTTAGAATGGAACTGATCATGGGGCAATCGAAATGGATCATTACCAGTTAAACCAAGGTGAAGTGCATAAGATGAAATAAGGTCATTCTTTATTGCATATTCCTTCTAGCAAACCCAACGATGGATTCTCTCAAATACTGCCCTCTTTCTTTAACGGTTACGTGAATAGCTTCTCTTGAAAAGTTTTGCTTCGTCTCCCGCCTTTAGCAAAATTTCATATTTCGGTCTTTGTAATGAAAAAAAAATCAGTTCACCGCAAGATTGTAAAATGGACCTAAAATAGTTCCTTGTAAATAAAAGAACAAATAGGTTTTGGGAGATATCATTAAGCACTTATATGGCTCAAAAATGTTCGAACTAATGCTCTAAACTGAATTAATAAAAAAAAGGCGATTATAGGGTCTCTGGATAGTGAATACTTTCAGTGGTATATTGCCAACAACACTATACATCTCGTCACAGAAGTGTTTAGGAGCAAATGCAAAGATAAATTGAAATCAAGAATGTCTATTGATTTAATGCAATAAGACATTTTAAAAGGTAAAATTTAACTTTACCAAAACTAAGAATAGTTATGCACCTACATACTAGTATAGAGAGTGGAATATAAATGGATGCATTATTTATAAGGAAAATATTACTAGAACTTATACATGAAACTGAAGGCAGATTGTATTAAAATACTAACCAAAAAAACTACAAAGATAGTTCCTTAATTGAATCATTTGAACCGTCGCGCAATAAATTTCATTAATGTTTTCAAAGCTATCTAGAGAAGCAGACTCTGTAAATATCCACGAAAATTACTTCATTTTATGAGAAAATATAGACGTACGTATCCAACTTGACCAATGTGTTGAAAATATCGATTTGAGTGTGATTTATCAGGGACATTTTAAATTGCGATATATTGTCGAGATAGGTGCGTGCATATGTGCTAGCAGATACTGGAAATAATCAAACGAGTAACATTCGATTCTGCGTCGTGATATTCGTGATGAACTACATACGTTTAAACTGAAGTTTGCATATTGTAAACTAGAATCGAATGGGTTAATGGATTTCGGTTAATAGAGGTCGAAATTGAAAGAGTGTGTTATAAAACTTGTAATCAAAATGTACGAATTTAAATTTAATTTTGTTGTAAATAATGCGTCCTTAAATAAGGATTTTTCAGGATATTTCCAATCAAAAGATAAACAGTGATTTTATTCTAGTAAATAAAGTTAAAATATGTTTGATTATATCTAGTTGCTTATTTATAACAAAGAAAAACAATTCTCTGTTGCTTTAATTATGTTACACAGGCCTACAATGACTTTCCACTTTAAGATTTGAGTAGTTCCCGATAATTTTTAATGCGCTGGTTCCGAGAAAAATAGACTAACAAAAATCCATCAACATAGAGGCCGGAGTGAAGCGATTGAATGACCAATTGCCCCGATAACACGTTGTGGCGGTCTCAGGCGTAGTATGCATGTTATAACAGCCCCACTATTTGCTTACTCGATTGCATTCTTCGAGCAGGCGCTGTTATTTCCGTCGCTATTGTGTCTATTCATTCATAAATTCTATTTTACAGTGTCGTGTAAGACGGAGTATACATTTATATATTATTTCGTTAGATTTCGTTGAAATAATCGTTTCCAAAGTGTATTCTCGTGTTTACATGCTATATTTTCTATTCTCTTCTATAAGGGATTGTTTTTGGTTTCGTTTTTTTTCAGTGTTATTTGGTTACAACGTTTAGTATTTTAAAAAATCCGTTTTCTATTGTTATATTGTATATTCATCCTACAATTTTTTTATAAATATTAAGTTTAATTTACTACCTTATTTTTGGAGTAGTTTTCGTTTCTTGTTTTTAGTCCATTTCTTTTTGTTCTTAGTATTTTTCTTTATTTTCATTAACTATGGAGAATTCCCAACCATATATCAGTAAAAACGGCAGACTATGTGCCCGAACAGTAGCGAGATGTGGAGGGATCGAGTAGAGGCGTACGACGATCAATTCAGTTGCCGTTGAGACGTTGTAAGCGATACATTGTTAACACAATCGTGTTGAAAATGTCGGGAGTGCGTAGAAACAATGCATCGACTCGGTTGCATGCTAACGTAGTAAAAAAATTTTTACATCGGTTTCCCGATTTAATATATGACGGTACAGCAGTGAAATGTTTAGTTTGTGAAACAACTTTATTATCTTGGAAAGCAAGTCAGTGCCAAAGACATATAAATAGTGACAAACATAAATCGAATAATAGTGGACGCAGATCATATAATAAATTTGTGTGTCATTTAACAATGATGTTAATTGCGACCAATAAACCAATGCAGAAAGTGGAACACCCAATGTTTCGTCAGTTTTGGAAGAAATACAATCCTACGTGGAAATTAGCAGCAAGAAGTACGCTACGGAGCTACGGAATTACGTACCGTCAGTGCGTGAGAGAATTGTAAATTGTACGAAAAATACGGTAAAAAAAAAATTCCTGTGGTTAACAATAGACGAAATTGCAGATATTAAAAAACAGTCCATCCTAGCCATTCTAGTACGGACGCTGACTCCGCAAGGACCTTCTCCTCCTTATTTACTAACCCGTAAACGAATGCAAGGTTGTACTGCCAGAGCGATATATGATGTATTAATAGAAACACTACACAAATTTGAGATTTTACCGAAGCAAGTGTTAATGTTAGTTACCGATGCTGCCAAGGTTATGTGTTCCGCGGCAAACTTACTCAAAACGATTCAACCAAACCTGCTGCATGTCACATGTTTGCTTCACGCTTTACACCTTGTAACAAACACTATACATACAACTTATCCTGATGTGGATCAACTGATAGGACAAACGAAAGCGGTTATTCTTAAATCTCCGAAACGGATTCGGCTATTTCATTCGCTGTGTCCTGATATACCCGAGCCGCCACAACCAATTCTTATACGATGGGGTACTTGGTTAGAAGCAGCATTTTATTATTATAAACATTTTGAAAAAATTAAATCAGTGATTTTACAACTAGATGCCAAAGAAGCAGCTGCAATACGGCTCAGCCAGGTTCAATTTAACAATCCTCAAGTTGCAGCAAATTTAAAAATTATTTACGACAGTTACGTTCCAATACTGGACGCAATAAAAAATTTACAGAACACTGCGCTGTCCTTATCGGACTCATTAGCAATTATTGACCACGTAAAACTAGTGCTGCATATCCTTGAAGATGAAAAAAGTGATTGTGTCCGTGAAAAATTTAACAGTGTATTAGATAAAAATGTAGGTTTTACAAAATTAGGGCAACTTTACCAATACTGAAGATCCGTTGTACAGATACAAAGAGCGCTTTAACTATGCAAATATAACATCTCTCAACGTCGAACAATCCTTCTCTGTATATAAACATATATATACGTCGCTACGTACGAACCTTTCCGAGAGTAATACAGAAACATATATTATGGTGCTGTTTTTCATCGCGCACATTTTTTTGCAACAATGTAAACATGTTGGGTAAGTTATTTATGTTTTTTCTTAACGTTTTGTATAGGGATTCGATATATTTATTTTTAAGTAAGAGCACTGTTATTCTGCTGAACTCTCCACGCAACGCCACTGCTGGGGCACATAGTCTGCCGTCTTTATATATCAGTGTATAATATATAGTGGTGTCTTTTTATTTTCTTCTTCAATTTTCTTTCTATGTCTATTTTGAAAAATCAGGATGTGGTGGAGAAAAACTGAATGCATATTGGTAATAAGCACATCAAAATACTTCCGAATAAGTTATCGAATTCAAAAGGGGACGCTATGGTCCCAAATTTTCAGGCCTGTGTTATTATTGAGTATCCCATGCAGGGTTTTTTATAGATTTGATTTGACAATGTATTCTTGCTTGTTGTAGCTAATTAGAACGCCTTTCATTCATAGGTAGGTAGATGATATAAAAAAACTTTCTCAATTTTTAAAAATTATTTGTTTTTAATTATTCCTTGATGAGATTATTATACCGATAGGTCCAACTCGCAACGGGCCATAGGCAACAATATACGTATGGAACGTAATGCGATGTGGCAACGTGTGTACGATGCCTATATTGAGTGACTTTCTTAAAATTTAAATTTATTTTGCAGAATTATTGATTTTTTTACTTTTATTTTTTAGAAAACGTTATTATTTTTTTATTACTTAAAATTACTTTTCCGTAGCAGCTAAGAATACAATAATAACTTGGAGATATAACGACCTTATTATATCTGATACAAATGTGCAAATTACGTATACAGAACGAATATGCAAACGACTATATCCTTGCGCGGTTTAAGTCTCACTAAATTCTTAACTGCAATGTGCTGCAGTTGAAACAGCGTAGAGGAGATACGCTGTTGCCACACATTGCTGATATGGCCCGTTGCGAACTGGACCTACCGGTATATTGTATGGAGATTACTAATTTCCTCTTTATGATTTGGGTGTACGTCCAAATACAATAAAAACTATGCTGTTAAGGCTGTGGCATTGATATTGTTAGTTCTGTTATGTATTTTTTAACAAATTTCAATGCCATAGCCAAAATTTAAAAATGGGCATACTTTCAAATTCGATAAAGTTGAAACTATTGAAACGGAAACAAATTACAATATAGGGCTCATAAAAGGAATGTTTAACACGTAAAAACACCTAAATACAATAAAGCATATAGAGGATATTAGGATTCTCGGATGTTCCGCGTTGTAAATGGATGGTCTTGAACGACGTTTCGACGAAATCTTACACTCGTCATTGTCTAGGTCTTCTTCTTTGTGGTCATTGTAGCGTAAATATGAATTTTTGCTTCGCGATCTGTTCTATACACACGACAAAGGTAGCGCGTCGCCTATTCGTTGAGGCGGGGACTAATCCGAGCGTGGCGTCTCCAATGCAATCACGTTTGTATTTATTATGAAAATTGTTCTTTGTCTTGTGTAGCTCTGCTAATGATGTTTTCCATATCTGCGGAAGGGGTTGGGAATTATCTCGTTTATTAGTGTTGTATCTTCTCTATTACGATAAAATTCGGATATCAAACTCGGATCTTGAAGTTTTTAGTTGTATCATTTTCACCAAGTTTATCTCGTGACTTTTCAATAGAAGGTGTTGAGATTGTGAAGATGCTGTAACCACTTGAGATTGCATTTTTACATGCTTCTAATATCACGTTTATGCGTCTGTAAGTTTGTCCTATGTATGTTTGATTATATTCCGCACATGGCATTTCATAAACTACTTGATTTACTAAGCTGACTTTATATTTGAGATTCAATAGTAATTCGCTTATAATTACCGTAATGCTCGAAGAAATAAAAGCAATACAAAATTAGATTAGGAATTTAATATACCGGGTGGGGCACATAAAGTGTTACAGAGCAATAGCACTCAAACGATTAATCATATCGAAAAATGTTTCAGACAAAAGTTTCCGTGTTCGGGAAGGCGGTCATACTGGGCCACCCAGTTTGTTTATCGGTGTAGGCGTAGAAGCGACGTCAATGTCAACTCCAATTTTTTAAATGGAACCATGTATTTTCTTTTCAATAACATTATTACAGATTTTAAGACGAATTCAGCGACCTACAACAGAAGGTCATTCTAGTCACGCAAAGTATGAAAATAGTCGAAAAATCGAAAAATATCGGAATAATCAGCATCAACTGTCAACGCATACGGCTGTCAGTTAGTCACGCATTACCTTCTATTGTGAGTACATCGGATCGCGAAAATGAACGATTATCAAGAATATTTTGATATGTTAATGGTGCTGGGGGAATGCCGCAAACATTACAGAAACGCTGAGCAGTTGTACACGGCTCGTTATCCGGACAGACAACAAAAATCGCACATGACATTTAAGCGATTAGCTGACCGTTTCTGTCGCTTCGGTACAATGAAACAAACACGAGTCAAACGTCGACCGATTGTTGATGAAAATGCGGCTGCTATCTTAGCTTTTACTGCACAAAATCTCCATGCGGGCACCAGGCAAATGGAAAGAGCGAGTGGAATTAGTCGGCGATCTGTATTAGGAATATTACATCAACACAAATTACATCCGTATTGTATATCACTGCATCAGGATTTGTACGGCAATGATTTCCAAAATCGCGTCAATTTCTGTAACTGGATTCGTCGAAAAATGGACACGGATGTCTCATTTTTGAGTCATGTGCTTTTTTCTGACGAAGCTAACTTCACAAATACGGGAAATGTGAATAGACATAACATGCATTACTGGGCAAATGCGAATCCTCGATGGACGAGAACTGTACGATATCAACATCCGTGGTCCGTTAATTGTTGGGCCGGCATTGTCGGCGATCACATCATTGGTCCACATTTTTTTGAAGGTCATTTAAGTGGGCAAGTTTACGCAAACTTTCTGCAAAACGTACTGCCCGAATTACTGGAAGACGTGCCCTTGCTAGTTCGCATAAACATGTGGATGCAACACGATGGTGCACCATCCCATTATGCTCTATGTGCAAGACAAGTGATGAATGAGATTTATGGTGAAAAATGGATGAGACGAGGCGCAACTATTGCTTGGCCACCTCGTTCGCCAGATCTAACACTAATGGATTACTTTTTCTGGGGTTTTGTCAAAGGACATGTAATGGCGGAAGCACCTACCACGCCTGACGACATGAAAGAAAGAATACGCCGAGCATGTACCGAAATTACACCACAAATGTTGGCTAACGTTAGATGGTCGTTTCCTCGGAGAATTAACCACTGCTTACAAGCGGAGAGTGGTCACTTCGAGCTTCTTTTGTAGGTAGACCCAAACCAAAGTTAGTGGATACTTTGATGCTGATTATTCCGATATTTTTCGATTTTTCGATTATTTTCATACTTTGCGTGACTAGAATGACCTTGTGTTGTAGGTCGCTGAATTCCTCTTAAAATCTGTAATAATGTTATTGAAAAGAAAATACATTGTTCCATTTAAAAAATTGGAGTTGACATTGACGTAGCTTCTACGCCTACACCGATCAAAAAACTGGGTGGCCCAGTATGACCGCCTTCCCGAACACTGAAACTTTTGTCTGAAACATTTTTCGATATGAGTAATCGTTTGAGTGCTATTGCTCTGTAACACTTTATGTGCCCCACCCTGTAAAATTCAGTGGTGAAATTCATTGAATTATATAAGGTGTCCCAACAGGAACTTGGGGATTTAAATTCCAAATAACATGCGTAGTATTTAGAAATTCAACGATTTATTAACGTAAACATAAAATAGAAACCCTAAAATTATATGTGGAACAAGATATCGGATAAATGTCCACCGTGACTTCTATTGCACACAGCGATTCTTTTTTTAAAATTTTCAATGACTTTATCACACATATGCAACTTAATCTCGCCAATAGCCGCACAAATGTTATTTTTTAATTCATCAATTGTCTGTGGATTATTTGTGTAGACTTGATCCTTAAGGAAACCCCAAAGGGAAAAGTCCAGCGGTGTTATGTCGCAGGATCTTGCAGGCCAATCCACGTCACCATTACGAGAAATCACACGGCGAGGGAATTTCTCCTGCAGTAAATTTAGAGTTTTCCTGGCAGTGTGACAAGTGGCCCCATCTTGTTGAAAGTAAAGATTGTTGAGGTTCATATCTTCCAAACGAGGCCATAGAAAGTTATTCAACATCTGTCGATACCGCTCCCCCCCCCCCCCCCCCCCATCCACAGTTTCTGCTTCTACATTCTCATTTTCAAAAAAGTAAGGTCCAAGAACACCATTGGCCGAGAAACCGCACCATACAGTGACACGTAGTGGGTGCATGGGTTTTTCAATAATCTCTCGAGGATTTTCACGCCCCCAAGTGCGTTTATTTACGTAACCCCCTAGGTGAAAATGGGCTTCGTCACTGAATATGATTCGCTTACAGAATCCGTCATCAAAATCAGTTTGCTCCAAAATCCAATTGGCAAAGATACGGCGGTGGTGATGGTCCCTGGGCTTCAATTCTTGTGTTAACTGGATTTTGTATGCGTGTAGCCGAGGGTCTTTTGTTAAAATTCGTTGCAGAGATGATCTTGAGATGGCCAATTGCTGTGACCGATGATGAATTGAAGTTTTTGGACTTTCGGTAACACTTTCATTCACCATAGCGATATTTTCAACTGACCGAACGTTACGAGGAAGTAGTGGTGTCTTTACATCGAGAACAGAACCAGTTCGCTCAAATTTTGCCATTAAATTTCTAATTGCCGTATTGCTGGGAATATGATTCTGATGAAAAACAACGCGTAGTCGACGAATTGTGTTCGTAATGGAACGACCATTTTCATAATAAATTTGAACAATTTGGATACGTTCTTCAGTCGTGAAACGTTGCATGATGACTTTTACAAGTTTATAGATGACATATACCAAATATTAGGTTGCTAAGTTACCTTATTTGAAAATAATGTGAAATTTAAATCCCCAAGTTCCTGTTGGGACACTTTTTATATTAAATTCCTAATCTAATTTTGTATTGCTTTTATTTCTTCTTTTTTTACGACATGATTTTAAAAGTTGGGTTAATTTAGATTTTGTTGAATTTCTGTTGACATTATTTTTGATGAATATTATGCAATTTTTGGTTATAGAGTCTACGTTATGATTTACTTTATTATACTTCCCCGTATAAGATTTAATTTATCTTATTTTAAACATTTCCAGACGTTATTGATACATTATCGACGTCTGTGATGTATATAAATAGGACTTGCTTGATTAGTGTTTGATAAATTGTCATTGTGGAAAATTTTGAGATTAAATTTAATCTTGAGTGATAAATTATAATTTATATACTCTGCAAAATATAAATAATAAGTAACAAATTCCTTTGTTAAATAATAAGTTATTTAATATTAAAAGAAAAGGAACATTACTCTCTGGATAACAATTTAGATATTAGTAAGTTTACTAAAAAAGGAAGCAATTACGGATATAAAGTAATAAATGATAATTTTTTCAAGTCTGACTATGTGAGGTCAACAATTAGTAGATATCAGTAGTATATTTACTTAACATTAGGATTAACTTAAATAAATTTTGAACTTTGAAATGAATTTCAATAGAAAACAGTTAGGTGATCACAATTAGTAATCTAAACATGGTGAGCTTACCGTATAGAAACACCAACTGTTTAAAGTTGTTTGGGAAGTTTCATGATGGAAGCAAGACATTTGAAAATCGGGACTTGGGGTAGGTCCGAAACTTTTGTCGATAATGAAGTTTTAAGGACTTTAGTAGGAGAAGTCAAGTGAAACTTCGAAAGAATTTAAACTTTACTAGGGAATTATGGTACCTTTATGCCAGTGGTAAGAAAATGGCAACATGGATGTTTCATAAACTTTTTCAGAGAAACAAGATCGATGAAACGCATTTGATAAGAAACCAATTAATAATGATAGGAGTACATCTCCTAGTAAGCATCAGGGTATGCTTCGAAGCCTCTAATTCATCCAAAGAATATTCTAATAAGATACATTGAGGTACTATTGTGGTACATACGGTGGAATTTATTAGTCCTTCTTATCCAATGGTGAAAGCATAACAGCGAATATATTGAAAACATTAGGTTCAGCTTTCATAGATAAATAGGCATCTATTCTATTGCACTTTAATGCAAGGTCCTACATATCGCAAACAATACCTTCGCAAATTAACAATAAAAATCATGAAAACTCGAAAAGGTATAAAATCCTTACCGTAATTAATAATTGTATCCTAAACACGTATTTCGACAAACAAGTTGTCATCATCAGTAGATAGTATACGTGGACGCCGTGAAAGGTTGTGTGCGATTCTGTTTTACTGTGTCCCACATGCAACACTTTGATTAGTGGTTTTTACTTACTGACGATGACAACTTAGTTGTCGAAATACGTATTTAGGATACGATTATTAATTGTGATAAGGGTTTTATTCCTTTTATGAGTTTTTACTTAACCACAGTCTCCAAAGAAAGATTTTTTTCAAAAATGATGAAGTTTTACATCATCTATGGAATTACAAAGGTATTTTTAATAATATAAAATATTATTAAAAATCTGGTGTGAAGAACACAAATACAGGTTCACTATTAATATTTTTTTAATATTTTTGTGAACGTGTCCGAACATATCCCTCCCCAGAGACGTAGATACGTATTTCGCCTTTCTATAGGCTCATCGGTACGCCCCTGCTGGAGAAAGGATATCTTCAGACACATTCACAAAAAAGAACCACATCGCCACATCACAGAAATTATCCAGACCGGGCGTAGAAGTAAATATGTTCGGACACGTTCACAAAAATATGAAAAAAATATTAATAGTGAACTATTAATGTATTTGTGTTCTTCACACCAGATTTTTAATAATATTTTATATTATTAAAAATACCTTTGTATTATACAAAACTGGTGGGGTTTACCTACTCATGTATGTTTCAATTATTCTGATCTATGGAATTCACCAGACATGTCATTTTTTTAGCATCAGAACGTCTTCTTTAAGAAATAATAGTTTCTCGATAAAAAGGAGGCTAAATGTACCGTCTAAACTTTCAAGAGTTCCAGAGATTTTCATAAAAAGAATATTAATCGTGCCCTTGGCAGCAGAGTCTTTAAGCAAATAAAATAAAAATTTCTTTGATGATTACAAATCGGTTTTCTAAAATATAAGTAGTGTTTTTTTTTTTGTTTCAATTTTGAAATTTCTATGTACTAATCTATGCACTAATCTGATACATAACTTTCGACAATGGGTTTTATACATATTTTGCTTTCTGTAACCATAGTCATTTTAGATTTATTAATGAAAGGATTTCGTTTGTAACTATTTCAAACATCCTACATAACGTATGTAACAAAAGTTTTGAGACAAATTTCGTAACTAATTTTCATCACTTAGAAACGATTCGATTTAGTTACCATTGCTCGTAGTTTAAGCAGGCTTTGTCAACATAAATACTGAGTTCTTTTAGATAAATTTTGGCGTCTAATGGCGTATAAAATCGAAATTCGAAGAAGCATCTCTAATTTAGTTGGCCGAATACGAAAAGTGGATATTGTAAATATGTTTCAAGGACCTAGTATCTCCCGTGCAACAATTTACCGAACAGTGAAGGAATCTGAGGAAGCAATACCTTGTCTTAATCTACCAAAAAGCGGAAGACCTCCGGTGATGACTGGTGTTAGGGCAGGTACATTGAGAAAAAGTGCAAAAGAAGGAATTGGTGTATCTACGTAAAAATTAGGAAGGCGCTATAGAGTATCACACATAACTGAACATCGGAAAATTAAGAGAAGTGGAGTGATATTTAGAAAAAGAAGAAAATGTCCAAAATACACAGCTGCGCTTAGCGGTAGCGCTTTGGACGATGACAAATATTTTACGTTATCTAACTCTGAAGTAAACGGTAGTGATAGATTCTATACCGAGGATTTCAATGCAGCCTCGGGCAATGTGAAATATAAAATAAAAGCTAAATTTGAAGATAAAATTCTGGTGTAGTGCACCATTTCTCCGGTGGGTGCATAGCAACCATATGTAGGACATATTGGAAGAGAAGCCGTCACTGTAGCTCTTGATATACAAATACGTTTGCCTAAACTGTTACGATTTATGAATGATCGTCACAATAATGAAATCATGTTCTGGTCTGACCAAGCTTCTTGTCATTATGCCAGGGAAATTAGAGAATGGTTGCAGCCCAATAATATCTCATTTGTACCCAGAGAAGATAATCCACCTAATGCTCCCAAAGCACGACCTATCGAATAATTTAGGGCCCTATTAAGCAGAAAATTTTACGACAATGGATGTTAGGCCGATAGTGAAGAACTAAGAAGGAGAATTTATCAAAAGATTCGGAAAATCGATGTTGCCACCATCCAATTATTTATGAGAAATTTAAGAACAAAACTGCGAAAGATCGAAGACCACGAGCCGCTAGTTGCATTATAATTAGAGACCGGACGCATCAGGCCGAAATTACGATGGACCATATAAATAGTCTATAACATCGCTAAGTACAACACGCAGTTATTGAAAAGCACTATTCATTCCGTTAACAACACATCTGTTTTTTGTTGTTGAATTACTTCAATATTACAGTTAAATTTCTTTCTTCATGGGCGTAGATATAAGCGTGAGGAATTTTTATAATTTATTTTATTTATTAGTTTATATTTCGTAAGATAAATAAAGTACGGTGAGTTAGTTTCTATTTTTCATTGTTTTAACTGTTAGGACACTGCGTGGTAAATGTTGTAGTTGGTTTACTACATCCACTATTCCATATAACGCATATGTAATAGAAACAATAGTTATAAATACAGTTGATGCGAAAACAGTAGCTAAAACCATTTACGATAATATGCAGCAAATGTTTCAGTCGGACGACAGATACAAAGAAAAAATACTTTTTTCTATTTCGGTGCTATAAAGTGCACTTTTCGACACCCGTTTGGGTTGCATAAAGTATTACTTTTTCGCACGCAAAATTTTGTTTTTAGAGGTTGGTCACAAAAAAAGAAATGGAACTAAATCATATGTAAATGTCAAATATAAATGTGTATAACAAGCATGTGTAGTAAAAATTGTATAGGTACAAAGAATAAAAAACACTTGCTAACATTTTATTTATACTAATTAACAATATAAATTGTTAAACAGAGTTGGAAGATCTAATGCTACTATTGACATTTACTTCCCATTTTGAATAGTGCAACTGTTATAAACGTTTACTGTAACACTAGAAGATTCATGTGTATTAATGGAGATTCCAGGCAGATTCTGGGAACACACTATGTTTTGTTTGAATTCCTGTTGATTCACATTGATTGACACATCACTGCCTATTGCATCAGAAGTCGATGGATTCTGAATAATTTTAGTGGATGTATTAGGTGCACTAGACAGTATTCGAGCAACATCAACTTTTTCATGGTGGAATTATCAATGTAACCTTCAGCCACTGCTGAAGATTTCCATCCTCCATGGCGCTTAATTGTTATTAAGTCACCTCCACTATTAGCCAAGTGTGTCACACTTGAACGCCTAAAGCAATGTCCAGTGAAGAGCTCAGGATTAGGCAAATTTAAGTAAGTAGCAATAACTTTTGGTACTTTTTCTATAGTATTAATGCCAATTGGATTATTCACGCAAGAACCATTTCTATATTGCAGGAAGAAGCGTTTATGTGTAACATGAGTGGGACGAAGTGAATAATATTTTTTAACCTAATCAATCCATAATTTTTCTGTTATAATAAATTGTCTTGGAATATAAGTTTTAGTTTTTGGCACTCTAACCATTATGACATCATTTTTAAACTGTATATCATCTAAAATCATGTTCATGATTTCTTCACGACGACAAGCTCCATTATAACCCATTATAAGGATAACCTATCAATATTAATATGACTATTATAACAAAATAATGTAGAACATTAATCAAATACTATTACAAGGGTGTTTGTATTACTTACTTTCATTGCTAAATATGTTTTATCATCGGCTTCTATTATAAAACAGTTAATATGATCTATTTCTAAAATCTTGGATTTATTAGGCTCGTAGCCTTCAGATAATCTTTTTAAATATGCAAGAAGCCTAGAAAATTTTGAGATATCAATATTTTTATAAATATTTAAACAACATCGTAACATCGAATATGTGGACCACAAGGTCGATGCCTTTTTTATCTTGCTTTCCTTATCAAAATAAGCAATAATTACATTTTCAGTAATATTCGCGATATTATTTTCTTTACACCAAGTTAAAAAGTGCTCGTATTGCTTTTGATAAATATGTCGAGACTTTGTTGGCAAAAGATTTTGTAAATTATCTTCTGCTATTTTGCGAATCTCTGGGGGCGTGTAATTATTTGCTTCGTCCATTTCGTTAATAATTTATTGCATAAATCAATCTAAATTTTAAACTTAAAATGACATATAACACCGCCGATTTTCAAATATTTAAAATGCTCTAGTTAAACATCAATGCTACCAACTTCAAAAAAAGAAAATTTCTACAATTTTCGTACAAAACATGCCTCTTATTTTAAGTCTTTTTGAACTTTTAATGTCCGAAATAGAAAAAATAGTATAAAATACACGTTTCATAAGACATTTTAGTGCACTTGTTCTTTAGAAAACTCGCCTTGCGGCTCATTTTCTAAACTTGAACGCGTGCACTAAAATCATGTCTTACGCAACTTGTACTTTAATATACTATTATTTATCAGTGACAGTGCTGCATATATGTTAAAAACAGGCAGATTATTAAAGGAAACATCCTAATATGTTGCATATTACTTGCGTAGCTCATGCTCTCCACAGAATATGTGAATAGTTGATAGACTTGTATCCGCTTTTAAAAGTTTTCAGAAAAGCACCATTGAAAGTAGCTCTTTAGAGGGAAAAACTTCCATCTTTGTCACTGCCTCCCTTTCTAGTAATAACTAGATGGGGAACATGGTTGGAAGCTACTAGTTTTTAAGCAGAGAATTTCGATAGTTTAGAAATTTCGTTATATGTTTAAATGACGATTCTCCTAGTATTTCTGAGTGCAAGGATCTGATACAAACTCCAAGTTTAAAAAATCAGTTGTAACGCCAAGAAATAAGTAATTAAACTTCTAGTTTAAAAAATTCTTTTATTGTAAATACCACTACAATATTATTTCGCCATACAATGGCTTCATCAGGTGGATGAAATACTGAATATGTACCATACAAGTTTGAATATTTATGTGAAAATTATTGGGGAAATGGTGGTGGAAAAATTTTTACAATCTTAAATTTAGTAGAGGGGAGTTGTTCAAATCTAGTTGGTCATTTAAAGCTAATCCTAAACTATTGTATCTACAGGTTTTTTACTTTTTTCTTGAATGTGTAAAATTTTGAAATCTATATTAAATTTTACACAATTTTAAGAAAAAAGTAAAAAACTTAACCTGTTAGAAAACTTAGAAATTAATAGATACAATAGTTTAGGATTAGCTTTAAATGACCAACTAGATTTAAACAACTCCCCTCTACTAAATTTAAGATTGTAAAAAATTTTCCACCACCATTTCCCCAATAATTTTCACATAAATATTCAAACTTGTATTGTACATATTCAGTATTTCATCCACCTGATGAAGCCATTGTATGGCGAAACAATATTGTAGTGGTATTTACAATAAAAGAATTTTTGAAACTAGAAGTTTAATTACTTATTTCTTAGCGTTATAATGAAGTTTCAAAATAAAATCAGTTGTACTTTCTTTAGGAACACTTTGGAAATTTTCCAAAACTAATCACTTATTTTGAAAATCAAAATCTCAAATTAAATGATGGATTAACCACATTAGATGTGGCTATTAATAATTTGAAAAAGTGATTTCGGATGTGGCCTTCGGCAAAAGTTGGACGCAGTTTTTAATAGAAATCCAGGTTTAACATTGCGGCAAATGTGTATCAGGATAATGCCTCAAAATCTAACTACTAAATACGCTGAAATAAAAGAATATTTCCGGTATGCACCTATAACCAGTTGCCATGTAGCAAGGACGTTTTCTATCTACAAGGATGTACTTAATTCAAAGAGAACAAATTTTACAGAAGAGAACCTTGAGAAGGTGTTGCTAGTTAATATTAATACTGCTTTACTCAACTTAAACTTCAAAATTAACAAATAAAAATGTATTTCGTATTTTATAGATCACCACCCGTTTTCCAATTTTCTTGAAGAGGAGTTACCACTACTGCTGGAAGAAGTTCCGTTGCAATTAAGATTACAAATGTATTTTATGCATGACGGTGCTCCAGCGCATTTTAGTTTACTTGCTCGCGAGTTTCTGGACAGTACGTATCCAAATCGGTGGATAGGACGGGGAGGTCCACAACCGTGGCCTCCTCGGTCTCCAGACTTAAATTCATTGGACTTTTTTCTCTGGGGCCACCTTAAATCATTAGTTTACACGACTCCCATGGAAAATGTCGATGAACTAAGAAATCGTATTATAGCAGCTTTTGAAACAATTCGACATACCCCTGGTATTTTCGAACGGACTCGCCAGTCAATACGACGGAGGATAGCAGCTTGTAGTGCAGTTGGGGGCGGTCACTTTCAACAGTTACTATAAGTTAATTTTGTTTTACTAATTATTTTGTTAATTTATAATAAAACCATTTATTATTTTAACTTTTTATTAAACATTGTATAACTTCTGAACTAAGCAGTTTTGGACATACGTTCTTATGAACTTTTATGATCAAAATAACCCCAGGAATCAGCTCCTAAAGTTTGCGGCATATATTAAGAATCACCCAGTATATTGCAGTTAGGTGAAATGAGAAAAATTACTAAAAACGAGTATAATTAGATAATAAACGTTGTTGATTGCAGTGGTTCTTTTTAAAATAATTTTAGTTTTAATGAGATGATCTTAAAATTTTAATGAGAACGAAAAAAATTACGGCGATTTTCTTCATATCTTCTAGATTAAATTCTCTTACTTTTAATTGGCTCTATACTTTTGTGACGTATGACACATAACTGTATCGTAAACTTGGAGCTTGTTAGGAACACGAGAACTTCGAAACTGTAAATTGTACGTCATGTGTCTTTTTGCTTGGAAGTGTATTTTTGTTTCTCCGCGGATAAATGTGATCGAAGAAAATATCGATTTGCTTAATTCAGTCTCTAACAACAAATTAGTCTGTGTGGAGTATGAACTCGCCGCAGGTAAACTTTTACAATATATCCTCCTGTAATACTACTGATGCAATATAATATAATATTTTGCAAACACCAAAAAATTTTATGTAGCTGTTTTAACAAATCTGTAATAATTATTGATAATAAGATGGGTGTAACAACAAACTGCTATAAATTTTTACTTCGTTCATTCGTGCTTAAGAACATCTATTTTCCGGATATTTGGAAGATGTCTAAAGTAGGGTTACGGAGTACAGGAATGGCACACCTTCAAAAATAGATAATTACAGGTCTGAACTTCTGTTTTCTAAATTCGGAAAATTTTTCGAAACAGATAAGTATAATAGATTATATCTTCAAATTAAACATCAAATATCATGGATATACAAGGACGGTCTGATATATTTTCGACCTTAACGTGAAGATGGCAGCACTCGTTAATAAATCCTGGGGAATACGGTTGCGCATCTATTGACAGGTACTCACCAAAATTTTAGCGATTTTGGACATGCAGTTGTTGTTTGACAATCGTTTGAGTGAGTCGATGTGAGCGTTTGTGAAAATGGAAAAAATCGAGTATCGTGCCGTCATTACACAAATTAAAGATGAGTTGGACACTGGGTATGGGGACTGTACCATCATTTACCACGGTGAAATTTTGGGCAGCTGCGTTTAAACGTGGCCGTACCAGCTTGGGAGACGATGAGCGTTCAGGACGTCCAAACTGTAACCACTGACGATAAAATCGCTAAAGTTCACCAAATGGTGCTAGACGATCGCCGAATTAAAGTGAGACAGATAGCAGAGGTTATGAATATGTTCAAAGAACGTGTTTGCCACATACTGAATCAAGATTTAGGAATGAGAAAGCTGTCCACGCGCTGGGTACCGCGCTTGCTAACGTTAGACCAAAAACGTGTTCGAATGAACATTTTCAACACTCTGTTGGTGCAGTTTAGGCGCAATAAATCAGAGTTGGCGTCGATTAATTACTGTAGATGAAACTTGGATATATCATTATACGCCCGAAACAAAAATACAGTCAAAACAGCGGACTGCGAAGGGGGAATCGGCTCCAAAAAAAGAAAAAACTATTTCTTCGACTGAGAAAGTGATGGCGACTGTTTTTTGGGATAGTAATGGAGTTATCTTAATCGACTATCTGCAAACAGGAAAAACCATTACAGGAGCGTACTACGCATCATTACTTGACAAGCTGAAGGCAGAAATTGCAGAAAAGCAGCCACATTTGCAGAAAAAATAATTTGTTTCACCAAGACAATGCGCCATCTCACACCTCAGCGGTTGCCATGGCAAAAATCCACGAATTACGGTTTGAGCTGCTTAACCATCCTCCTTACTCACCAGATCTAGCCCCAAGCGACTTCTTTTTGCCCCCTAATCTCAAAATTGCGCTGGGAGGACGGAGATTTTCGTCAAATGAGGAGGCCGTCACCTTCGTAAACAATTACTTTACAGAGAAAGACGCCGAGTACTATTTGGACGGGTTGAAGAGATGCGAGCATCGCTGGGAGAAGTGTGTAGATTTACAAGGAGACTGTAGAAAAATAAAAATAAATTTTAGGAAAAACTGTCTTGTATCTTTGTTAGGTCGGCAACATTTCAGACCACCCTTGTATAGAGAATCGGTCTACTGGCTCTAATTTAGCATTCTTCCCACAAATAACGAGTGAAGCAATTGACAATCAGAGCCAGGTTGATATCGTATACATATTTTCTGTGCATTCGATATAATAGAAAATAAAATTCTGATAAATAAAATGAGAACGTTTGCTTTCAGCGATACACTACACTCGTGGACAAAAAAAATCGGACACCGAAGTAGTCTGTTAGTACAAGAAAGAATTATTTTTTCAGAGGATAAGAAACATTATCTACAAAGTAAGAATGAGAAATAAAAAAAGGTATTTAACATTTTATTCAATAAAAAAAGTCATGAAACAGTAAATTGCGCAAAATTAACAACATTATTGGTCTTATCGGATAGGTTTTACATCTACGTTTTCACACAATTTAAGCAATTAATAGTGAGTAGTACCTCTACGAACTCTAATGACTTTTGCAATAAGGTGTGGTACTGTTTTGCCATTTCTCACGAACAGTATTTGAAGATCCCGAATGGCTACCGGTATGGGATATCGGTGCCGAACACGTCACTCTAATGAATCCCAGAAATTTTCAATAGGATTCAAGTCCAGGGTTCGAGCTGGCCATTGCAAATGGCGAAGTTAACCGCATCCACGTATTGCTCAACCACCGTGCGGTGTGAGGTCGCGCGTTATCATGCATTAGAGTAAATATCTCACCTACGAATGGAGCAAATGGTACGACGTGATCGGCTAAATACTTGTTGATGTACCTAACAGCCGTCATGCTACTATTTTCAATGATAACAAGCTCAGTTTTCGCGTACAGTTAATTTCTAGCCTAAGTCATTATATTGCATCCCCAAATGCCATTCTTATCAACACTGAAAATCGTTCACCAGGTTTTCTCCATGCACGTTCTCTTCCATCTGGCGAACGCAGACAAAAACGAGACTCATCCATGAACAATACGGAGGGAGCTGCATTGACCCATTGTGCAACATCTATGTTCATGGGCAAATCGTAGTCGCTAAACACGATGAGCCGGGAGCAAAAGTGGACAAGTTGACATCAATTTGTATTTCTTCAACATTTGGTAAACGGTTCGTGTAGAAACTGCAGTACCGTAAACGTTTCGTCTTGGCGAGGCACAATTGTTGATGGTAAACAACGATAGCGTAGTGTAGATAACACCATAAAATGTTCTTCTCGCCAGTTTGTGGTGCGAAGTCCGCCTGATTTTGGCGTTATTGTGTATTGCCCAGTTTTGACGATATCACTGTATTGCGCCTTGGACGGTATTCCTGGGAATATTCAACCCAACAGCCTTGGCACCCAGCGGGCTGAAACCTTGCTTACGCCCAAACAATCATGCAAGATCTCATGAACTTGTCGAGTACCTATTCCTAGGCGAACACTAATTTGAGAAACAGTGATTCGTCTGTCCTCTTTCAGTAGGTTCTCCACGGCAGTAATGTCTCTTTCATTAAAAGACGTGTTCGGGCGACCACTGCGTGGATCAATCCACCGATATACAGTACTTTTATTCACCAAATCCTCCTTGCAGGCGTTTAATAATTTCTGAAGTTTTCATACCCTCTTTTAACATCTCCAATCTCTTTGAGATTTAGCCGCGTCTTCTATGGTTACACAAACAGTGCTACGAAAATGCGTCTATATCGGTGGACACCTGAATCACAACGCTATTGCACTGGATAGCTTCATAAACATGTTAAGACTTGTCTATCACCAATAGCACCCTAGTTCTCTGTCATTTAATTAGTGTACAATTCCCAGAATTATGGATCCATCCCTCGTATTATGGAATAAATCAAAACATGCAACCAGCTTATTAATTAAATACATTTCATAAAGAGGGATTTCAAATTTTTTATCTTTACATAATGTAACAATCGAAATTTACTATATCAAAAAGAACATTTTTTTGTAAGCACTTCGAAAAACGATTTGTAATATCCAATTTAAAAAATGTTTCGTGTTATTTCCGAGCAGCTTTATAAATAAACTCATAAATATGCCAATTTCAAATATGTATTTTCATTTCCTGTGCACTAGAATAAATTGCAATGTTCCTAGTAAATATTGCAGTACTCAATTCGGTAGTGTTTTCATTATTTTACTGATACAGAATTTGTATTTATAAATGTGCAATATTAGTAATAATTTCCAAATTTAATGGTACACATTTTTCATGAAGAAATAATGTAATTTATAATAAATATAATAAGCGATATTTAGAGATATGTTTTTATATCGATAAAAAGCAAATTTGCTTCCTATAATGCGTGTCATAAATAAATAGTATTTTTAATTTAAAACCCAATATTTACACCTACCATTTATTTTAGAGGGCAGTTGTTTGGCCGCATAATGGCGTCGTCAGCTTTTACTTAAAAGTAAATATTACAGGCAAACTCGTACTTATAAAAGTGTCAGAAACTTACATATTTATGGTTTGGGTAATTGGGAAGGGACGCAGATGCACACATATACAATACTAAATGATTATGTACTGTTATGGAAAAAAGATTAAGAGGGGCCTTCTGCCATTTATAAATATATATGGCGCTGTGATCGAAAAGCATAAAATTCTATAAAATAATAAATAAAAGCACCACATACTTCGAAAAATTCTGGAATGAATGTATTAATTTACTTAAGAACACTATATTACGAGGTTGAAATATAGTTAGCCTAGGCTGGTTCCGTGGTTAAAAAAATATTGCGATACCATAGCAACAAAAATAATGTATTGGAAGTGTCAGTGTAAAGTATCACGTCAAAAAGTCAAACCAAAGTTGCGCAATAAAATTTGAAAAAAAAGATGTCCATCGAAATTGTGAAAATCGAAAAATTGGAGCCATTATCAAGTACCTGTATTTGAAGGGGTTAAGAGGTAAGTAGATTTACGAAGATATGCTTAATACCTTGGCGATCAATGTCCTTCGTATGCGACCGTGAAAAATTGGATTGCAAGCTTCAAAAGGGGTAAATTTTTCATTGAAGATGAACACCGATCGGGAAGGCCAGTTTGTATGTCCGTCCCTGAAAATGTTGATGCAGTTCATGACATGATTTTGTCAGACCATCGAATTGGACTAAAACGAATATCTGGAGCACTGAATATTTCATATGAAAGCGTCCATCATATAGCTCACGACGATTTGGACATAAGAAAAAATTCTGCAAAATGAATCCCCAAATGTCTGAATGTTGATCAGAAACGTGCAAGAGTAGAAGCATCGCTTTGTAGCTGTGCTCGGTTTGAAAGTGATGCAGACTTTTTAAGCCGTATTGTTACTATGGGTGAAACTTGGGTACATTTATACGACCCAGAAACAAAGCAACAATCGATGGAATGGAGACGCTCTGGTTCTCCAAGGCCTAAGAATTTTCGCGTTGAAAAATATGCTGAAAAAGTTCCTGCTTCAGTTTTTTGGGATTGCCATGGAGTAATCATGATTGATTTTCTGGATAAGGGTAGAACAATAACTGGGAATTATTATTTGGCGTTACTCTATGAGAAGAAGTTATGGAGAGAAAACGCGGAAAGTTATCCAAAGGTGTTTTATTTTTGCAGGACAATGCCCCTGCACACAAATCGCATGTTGCCATGCAAACAATTCGTGATTTAAGGTTCGAATTACTCGAACACCCGCCTTATTCACCAGATCTGGCTCCGATCTTTCTTCAACTGAAAAAAAGTTTAAAAGGTCGTAATTTTCTTCCAACGAAGAGGTGATAGAAGCTGTGGAGGCCTGGTTTGCAGAGCAAGACGAAAATTTCTTTTTGAAAGGTCTAGAGGCGTTGCAGGATCGCTGTATTCATTTAGGAGGAGAGTATGATGAATAATAAAATATTTTGACTTTCAAATTTTGTTTGTTTCTACAGTAGGCTAGGAATTTTTCAATACATCCTCGTAGATATTCAGAAATGTTCACTGAACACAAAATTAACATTTTTTCTATAAAAGTAATATTTTCGTGCAGTGATCTATTTAAAGGAGTTCTCTGCGAAACTTGCAAAAAATCCACCGAACAAGCTAAGATACTTTTGCACAACATCCACTATTATGTAGACAAGGCCACTTTCGTGTCCCGTATAGTTATCAAATTTTGGGAGTGTAAAGTAGACTTCATTTAAAGTAAAAAAAAAAAACGCTAAACTTGTAGTTTGATTTTTATTTGTTTCAAAGTTACAGACCTGTGAAAGTTATTGTCACTGTGTCAAGGAAATTACCGGATCACGAAAATACAAATTGGTCGCGAATTAGGTATTAGCCCAAAAATAATCCAGTGCATTGTTAAGATGTTGCATTACAGACAAATTTGCGCCAGATGGGTTCCGCAACAATTAACGGACGTCATGAAAGAACAAAGTAAAAGCATTTGTCACGAATCTCTTAGGGAATCTTTTTACGGGTTTCACCATGTTGTCGTAATTTCTCTCGATGTTTCGCTGTACATACTGGCAGCTTCTCTAGGATCTAGTATCAGACTGATTCTCCTCGTTGTCGTTCTACAAGAACGATCAGCGTTGCCGAACATTTGGAGGAAAAGAGACACGTCAAGGAAGCACTCGAAAAGAACGGTTACAGTAGTAAAGAGATCAGAAAAGCTCTAGGAAAGCCCAGATTGGTAACGTCACCAACGGAAATGGCACTAGCCAGAGGATTCACTTGTCTGCCTTACATCTCTGAAGTCACCGAGAAAAAAGGAAGAATCCTAACTAAGAAGGATATAAAGGTATGTTTTAGTATTACTACTGCCATCCAACACAACTTTTCTGTGACCAAGGATAAATTACTGCAAACTAAGGAGCAAGAAGTCTGTAAATTAATATACGAGAATGGGAGGAGCTGCCTAGGATAAACGGGAATATCGATTAGACAAATGGTTAAGGAACATAGAGCGATACACGAAGGAAAATAAATGACAATCTGCAGAATATGTATACGAGAACAGACACGGAGTGAATTTTGAACAGGCAGAAGTATTAGCTACAGCGAAGAATTACCATCGGAAAATTATACGAGAAGCTTCGAATAGAACAACATCCTAACTTCAACCGCGAGGATGCCTATAGACTCAGCAACACCTGGAAGAGTCTACTGTGAGAATCCCTCATGACCAATGTCACGCACTAGGGAACTAAGGCCGTACCTAAAAAGAACGACGGCAAAGAGAATCAGTTAGATATAAGATCCTGAAAAAGCTGGCATCTGAACAGCAAAACATGGAGTGAAATTACGAAAACACGGCGGAACCGCAAGAAGATTGTACTACAAGTGATACCCGCCGGAATTTTAACCTATTAACCAGTATCCTCGTGAAGGAAATAAGTTTCTCATGAACATCACCACCGGGGATGAATCTTTGGTTCATCATTATGACCCCGAAAACAAGCGGCTGACCACGTGTACGGAAATTCAAGAGGAAGTCATTCATACTGAATATCTACAGAAAAGATCGACGATTAATTCAATAGGATACCGCAAAACTAAGATGATTAAAGAATCGTATTTATAGAGTAAGGCCACAAAAAAAAATTTCTTGCACCACGACAACGCTAGATCACATTGAAGCAACGAAAGGATGAAGACAATGAAGAGTCTAAAATTCATGGTTGTTTCGCACCCTCCATTCAGTCCTGATTTGTCACCTTCAGATTTCTGGTTGTTTCCAAAGTTGAAGCAGGTATTGAAAGGTCAACATTTTTCATCGTATACTGAAGTTCGGTAAAGTTCAGTAAACAATTTTGAGGCGAGGTTCATTATTTGGTCTTTTTTTATTCTTATTTTTTAAAGTTAGAGACCTATAATATATCAATTCTCTCTCGTTTTATCCAATTCATACATATCTATAATTTATAAAAACGAATTTTCGATCCTCGTATATTGCTTTTACTCAGATTCGTTTCGTCAAAATAAAGTACTTTTTTATTTTTAATTATAAATATATTTTATTTAAACAAAGACATTGTTTCGTCACAAAACAAAATTTGTTATATTGTATATATTTATATATGTTAGAATCAAACTATAACATTTCCAAATTGATAAATATTCGATTAATTTTCAAGTTTAAACCACTGTATAACTTACTTTTACTAGCATATTCAAATTATAAAACTTTCTTTAGGTTCTATGAAAGCGATATCTTTTACATTTGCGAATTGATTGCTTCATACATTAGACCGCTGGTTTATTACCTAGAGTTATTAGTAATCATCTTATTCATTTACAAATTTAGTTATTGCTTCGCACATTAGATAGATTCGGTATATGTTTTCATTCTACGTGTTCAGTATCGCCCTCTGGTCTAATATTTTGTAACCGTATCGTCCCCCTACCGTTTCCTATTTCATCCTGCGTATAGAGGGATTCGTTCGAAGGCCGTTGACGAATTCAGTTGTGGGTTATGTGTGTGTGTATCGTCGATTAAAGGGGAAGTTTAAAACTCACGAGAGCTACTGCTTTGAGTTTTTTTATCGCTTATCCCTGCGTAGCACGTGAAGCATTCTTGGATTTTCCGTTACCGTTAATTCGAGTTTAGAGGCCTAGAGGTGAAAACTTCCCCTAAATGTATAATAAATCTTATTACTTTAACCAGCGACGATCCGGAAATACATACTTTTAGATCTAGATTTATAATACCAATACTGAATTAGTAATTATATTTTATTATCTATTAGTTAAGATTTTATTTTTAAGACCCTATCGTAAACCTTGGGTATTGTTGCCCGTAGGTATAATTTCTACGAATTAATAACACAGCAAAATTCCCCGCTATGACGTCAAACAATATAATGTACAACGAATACACGCATTTAAGTATGTAATATTTTTCAGGGGTAGTGGTATATTCTTACCAACTTATAACCCAGTTCCACTTGAACGGCAGAACAGAACAGCATTAATTGAATATCAAGACACAGTCTTTTAATATCATTTCTATCAAACCGTTAACATATTAATAACAAGAGACATACATTCTGATATAACAGTAAATAATTTAAGTTTTAAGCTACATTAAATGTTAAATTTGTGAAACTACCTTAGTAAATTAGGTTTAAGTGTTTTTTGTTAACTAAAATATTCAGAAAATATACCGAGATCAATATAACTGCCACCAACCAAAATAAATAACCAGCTTATACAGAAGTTAGGCGCCGTGAGCGGTGGGTCAAGAAGCTATTTATACATGGTCTTTTGCGAGCCGAATACAACCCCAACATTTGGTCCTTTGAGAGCCGGATATAAATCAAACATTTGGTATTTCGAAAGAGATATACATACATATTGATAGTATGGTAACAGGGTGACAGTATGAAAACATGGAAGACGAGGCCTAAAAGAAGTTTCTGCATGTAAAGAATGAAATGTATCATATCGAAATGTTCTGAAAATTATGATGAATTGAATAAGTGGAAATTAAGTAATATTGATTTTTTTATTTCATTAATGATAAAGTTCCACCAAGTAAAGTCTACTTCGATACAAAATTGAATAAGTTAATAAGCAGATCTAAACGGCGTAAGCGAATTATTTGACTGGGCGGAGAATAATGCAATCGTGTCAATTTTTTTTGCCTAGAAGTTGTTTTAACCTTTCGTAATATTTCTTTATATGTACTTATGTACTTCGTTTTACCGTGTCTGATAAAGATTATTTTGAGAAGTTTTGCATTAATGTCAAGTTTTCAATTCAATAATCGACAGATAACCTATATGGGATGTATGTATATGTTGGCCAAATGCCAGTAAGTAAATAAAAATATTCAGCAAAAATACTATGATGACCTAATGAAAGTGAATTTGAATTTGCAATATCGCAAATTTTTCATTGCTTTTGAAACTTTTCAAAGATACGAATATCTAACGTACAATATAAAGACCATGCACCCCTTTGGATAAACTAAATTTAGGAGTGAAATAAAACATACTTTTGGTCGTAAAAGTGTTATCTATCCCCTTAAGAAAGTGTTTATCTAAATCGTTCTCTTGTTTTTTGATGCCCGTCCATAATTTATATCCGTACCCTCATTTCGGGTGAATAATAAAAAGGAAAAGAAGAAATAATAAAAAAGAGGTAAAAGTGAAATTAATTAATCAAATATTCCGGTTTTTATTGTGCGATAAAATTCGGATTGCAAAATTTGAGTGATGGTTTTCAAAGTATCTAGTTTACTTATTAAAATTAAGAAAATTATCCAAAGCAAATGCAAATATTACGCCATAAACTTTCTTATAGAGGTATGAAGAGAAGAATAATTAACAAAAATATAAACTTGTGCTCATTTACTGGTGCAAAATAATTATCAAAGGATTTGATTAATAAATAAATTTAAAGATGTTAAGCAATAATTTTTCAAACAAGATAAAATCTAACTAATAAAGCTAAATTAAATAGGCGATGAAAGAAATATTTGCACCATAGTGTAAGTTTAGACTTAAAACTGATTTCTACATTGCAAATTAAAAAAATTTAAATTTCTTACCTACGAAAATATCTCCAAAGTAAACGCCAACCGAAGATTTTGCTTGGAATTTCCGTACAATTAACTAAGCAGTATAAAGACACACGTGCTCGCTATCTGAAACAGCAGAAACATATTTTATAATATTACAGTACTTTACAGTATATTAAGTTAAAATTAGAGATTGGCAGCCAGGGGTACATTCCAGAAGGGAATTTTAAATGAATTTGTAGCGAGCCGATATATTGTTTAGTTTTATTAGTTACTTGAGCTCTATAGACGGCAATATCTACACATCTACTTACTTCTAAAAGAATTGAAACAACTAATGCAGAATTGATATCGCATAACGTAACTTAGTGTTTGTAATCGCTATGGGGTGAAAGCAAACATAAAGAAGTATATGTATCACATGTTTCGCACATGCTCTTCTTCGAGTATCAATGGAAGTCAGAAAATGCTACGCGAATACAAATTGATATCTTCTGTCAAGGAAGATTTTGTGAGCGTGTGATAACTAAAGTAGGACACCTATTTCTACATATTCAATGTAACACTTATTTAACACAACACGTCCTCATTAATTACTCGATCTCCGCATTCTAGCTTAAGTATGTAACTAGGTTAACACAACATTGAGTAAATAAGTAGGTTATTAAGTAAGTAAGTAAGTAGAAATGATATACCGATTGGTTCAGCCCGCTACGGGCCATACGCAACATTATGCGTATGGAACGTAATGCGATGTGGCAACGTGTGTACGATGCCACTCCACGTGCGCATACATAAGTCCGATGATCGAGAGCAATAGATTGCCCGTCATTCGTATTTAGCTGTGCAAACGTAAAGGTAGTTTCGTGGTATCTTGCCGGCAATTCCTTTCGAACAACCGCTGATTTATTTGCTGTAGAGTACGTAAATCGGCCTATTCCTTCGCATTCGACGATTGAAAGGATCGTAAATACGTTTAGCAAATATGGCTGTGTCGTCGGAAATTGCCGCAAATGCCAACAAATTGACGAACAGCCTCATATCCCTCTAATACCTGCCGATCGGGAGGAGAGAGACGTGAGGGTTTGTTCGTTAGTTGAAATGGGCGACCTTAAGTGTACCCGGCAAATAGCAGACGAAATCGGTGTTAGTAGAAGTACAGTAAAGCGCATTCTAAAACGCAACAATTCTTAAAATTTAAATTTATTTTGCAGAATTATTGATTTTTTTTACTTTTATCTTTTAGAAAACGTTATTGTTTTTTTATTACTTAAGATTACTTTTCCGTAGCAGCTAAGAATACAATAATAATAATAACTTGGAGATATAACGACCTTATTATGTCTGAAACAAATGGGCAAATTACGTATACAGAACGAATATGCAAACGACTATATCCTTGCGCGGTTTAAGTCTTACTAAATTCATAACTGCAATGTATGGCAATTTAAGCTACTGCGCGTGGAGGGGATTCGCTGTTGCCACTTATTGCTGGTTATGGCCCGTTCAGAGCTGGTCCTATCGGTATATACTGAAGACAAAGGAGAACGTGTCAGTCTTATAAATCTGATCTTATCGATATTATACATTTGAACATCGTAACTTGCAAAGTTATTGTTATGTATTTATTAAATGTTATGTTATATTGGTCCCAAGTGTATTATTTACTTTACCAATAAAATTAGTCTCTAATGAGTCTGTCTCGGAAACGAAGCTATAACGACGACCAGGGCACATAACATGGCGATCGCCATGTGATATCAGAAGTGGCTGGTAGGACCGCCATGTGACGTCGCCTGGTTCTTGTTATTTAATATTCTTACGGGAGCTGTGTCCTTTTCAGGAGATACTATATTACCGTTCGATCTTTTTTGTGAAGCGCTTGAGACCATTTTGATTGATCAGCCTGTTCTCCTACTTGGTGATTTTAACTTGCCACAGTTTATAAATGATCCATTATCCTGTGCTAAATGTTGTGCTTTTAATTGTTTGTGCAAGTTCTTTAAACCTTAAACAATTTAGTACCTTAACTAATTGTAACAATCGCCTTCTTGATCTTATTACTGCTAATTTCACTAAAGTAAAAGTAAAATACTACTAAGTAATACTACTAAAAGTATAACACTAGTAATACTAAAGTAATAATAACTATAACACCTGAGAATCATCCACTTGTTTCAGTCGACTTGTATCATCCGCCACTATCTATCTCTTTATCTTTTTCTACTTCGTGTAACACATATAACGCATTTCCTTCAAATAATAACTTACGATACAATTTTCGTAGAGCGAATTATTTTCAATTGTATGATGATCTTCTTCACGCGGATTGGTCATTTTTGGAGGATTTTACTAATGTTGACTATGCACTTAAGAAGTTTTACAATGTTCTATATAACATATTGGATAAGTCTGTTCCCAAATATTCTGCTAAAGCAAATAAATCGAAATATCCTTTATGGTTCTCAAGTAACATCATCTCCAACTTGAAATTAAAAGAATATTATCGACGCAAATGGAAGTCTTCCCGTAACCACTTCTTTTATGACCAATTTCAATGACTCCGGACCACTTGTAGGAGTAATATAGCTACCGCTTATGCCACCTATCTCGGAGAAGTTGAACAATCTCTCCAGGTTGATCCGAAAAATGTGTTTCAATACATTCATTCTAAGCAGGGCACGACACGTATACCTAAAACTCTGTTTCATTATAATACCCTCCTAGATTCTCCTCAAGGTATCGTTGATGCATTTGCTAACAAATTTTCTTCTGTTCACTCTATGAGTAGCGATTTCACTTACATTCAAGAGAACACTAATTATACTCCTTTTACATTAGAATCTGTAACTGAAGACGAAGTACTTAGTATTATGACAATTATCGTGCATGATGCACGATTTACCCTTGCAAAACCGCTAACTTTTATTATTAACATGACAATTCGAAGTTCTACATTCCCGACTATCTGGAAGCGAACGAGAATAAGTCCAGTATTCAAAAAGGGCGACAATGGGCATGTTGACAACTATAGACCTATATCAATATTGTCGAACTTTTGAAAAACTATTTGAAAGTGTAATTTGTTCCTGTCTGCACCACAACACCAAATCCTACATTTCTCCATTTCAACACGGCTTCATGTGGGGAAGATCGACAGTGACGAATCTTGTGACTATTTGTCAGTTTATTAGTGAGCATCTCGATACTCGTGGTCAAGTTGATGTCATATATACGGACTTTAGTAGTGGCTTTGATGTGATTGACCATGGAATTTTACTTACGAAATTGTCTGCATTTGGGTTAAGTTCTTCCCTACTTCTTCTTCTACAGCCTTACTTAAGTAGTAGACTTCATTACGTCTTCTACAACGGTTATAAATCCTTTGAATTCTCTCCTCTAACTGGAGTCCCACAGGGTTCACCTTTGGGTCCTCTCCTATTTATCTTGTTTTTACATGATTTATTATCGTCTCTGTCTTGTCCACCACTTGCCTATGCAGATGATCTGAAAAGATATTCCTCCTTTAAAACATGGGACGACGTGTTGCATTTGCAGGCGAATTTGAACACTCTCTCCCAATGGTGCTCCAACTGTAAATTGGGATTGAACATCAAGAAATACTGCTACGTCTCTTATACAAAAAAAGCTAATTTTATTGACTCCAGCTATTTTATAAATGATTCAATACTTAATAAGGTTGATAACATAAAGGACCTTGGTGTTTTGTTCGACTCTGGCTTAACTTTTGTGCCACATATCAATAACATGTGTGTTGCTGCTTCGAAGACATTAGGTTTTGTTCTGCGTACCTGCAAACTCTTCTCTTCTATGTCTTTATTCAGAACTATGTACTATAGTTTTGTTCTCAGTAAGTTAGAGTATACTTCTCCTGTTTGGTCGCCTCATTATATTTATCTTCAGTTATCTATTGAAAAGATACAACGTCGTTTTTTTAAGTATTTATCATTTAAAATTGATGGCATCTATCCCGAGCGAAATACGGACTACAATTTGCTACTTGGAAGACATGGTTTACAATCGTTAACCCATCGACGAGATACTCTGGGAGCGAGATTTGTGTGGAAGATTGTTCGTGGTACCATTGATTGTCCTCTTTGATATCCTCTCGTTCCTCTCCTACCTTTGCTTTACCTTTTTCTAGGACCAACTTGTTGCAGTGATCTCCGCTAGTGACTATGTGCCGAATTGCTGAGGTGTTTTATGAAGACATTTTTTTCAATTCCATAGCATAGAGAACAAGAAGACTAAGATTAAATCATTTTTTATTTTTTTATGTGTTACATACGTATATGTATTTCTTTATGTTTATTTTTAGATGGAATTATCTTTTTATTTTATGTTTTTTTTATAGATATGTATGTGCAATCTTTGGTTTGTCCTGTAATTGGTTGATGACCGTTGGACAATAAAGCTATTATTAGCTATTATTATTACCAGAACAAATAGCTCCGGGTCTATTTATCGCTAGTACTGTAGCGTCTCCTGAAAAGGATACATTTCCGGTAAGAATATTAAATAACAAGGACCAGGCGACATCACATCGCGATCATACCAATCACTTCAGACGTCACAAAGGCACCTGCACTTTGTTCAGAACTGTCACGACGATGCAAATTTTCCTCCATTGTCACTGATGATGAATGAGTATATCAGTACGATCCTAAGATGAAGCACTAGAGCCTGCAGTGAGTTGGAAAAACATCACCAAGACCAAAAAAGTTTGGTCTGCAAAAATTCAGAAACAAAACTATGCTTATTACGTTTTTCGATAGTTAGGGTGTTAGCCATAAAGAATTTTTACTGAATGGACAAACAGTTACTGGTGTACATACTACCTTGAAGTGATGAAGGGATTACTGAAGCGCATTTCTCGAGTGCGACAACAATATCTAGAAAAGGGTAGTTGGTTTTTGTTACATGCCAATGCCCCGTTACATTATAATTGTAAGGGTATTTCTTGCGAAAGAAGGAGATGTTAAGATTAATCATCCACCCTATTTACCGGATCTGGCACTGGCTGATTTTTTTCTTTTTCCTACTATGAAAGCTATCCTCAAAGAGAAACGATTTCAAGAGGTAGAAGATATTCAGAAAAAAGTAACCGCTGAATTGAACACCATTTATTCGGGTGCATTTGTTGACTGTTTTACAACATTACAATAAGTGTATTAATATGAATGGAAATTATTTTGAATAAATGTTAAACATTTTTTGTATTATTTCAATTGTGTTCTTGTATTTTGTACCAATGCGGGAATTCAATTGCCACACCTCGTATATTGCACATATATGTCAAAAGCCAAATAAATCCTCTTTTGTATGTATTCTAAAGGGAATTACTTTTTGATGGAAAAAAAAGCTTTAAAGTTAATTTTTTGATCGTTGTTATCGAGTGCTAACGCAATTTATTTTATGAGGTAGCAGCTAAGTATACCCGGTTCTTTTTTATCATTGCACATACATTTTGCCCTATGTGTAATGGTAAAAAAAGAAGAATCAATGCATGGGTGGTATAGTAGGCAACCGGTTATATACCAGTGACGTATTTTTCTAAATGTCAAATATTTCTGACTTTTTATTCATACATAAATCTTAAATTAACCCTTTCGTCCCGATCGGAACACATATGAACCATCAAGACTTAAAAATTCCTGAAAGTCCTATTATACGTTGTTAGCTTATGAAAAGTGTACCACGCCGGTATTTTATGTTTATATTGCATATAGTCCACCATATGTTGACAGCTGATTTTTATTTGGAGGTTAGTAGTGGCATTGTTTTCGAACAGTCGGTCGGTGTGCTGATATGTACTAACAGGTCTAATACCATAAATTTCGAGGTGCCATGGCACGAAAAAGAAAATTAACGGAAAGAGAGCTTGAATATGCAATAGAGAATTTGTCAGACATTAGTAGCTGTGAGGACGAGCCATATTCCGCTGGATCTAGTGATGATTATGTATGTGAAAGTAATAGTGAGTTAGAGTATGTTTCCGACCAAGGCGTATTGGATGACGAATACGAGAGTGAACCGGACATTGATATATGCGAGCCAGAAGAAATTCCTCTAAATGAAGCACAATCAAGCCAACAAAATTCAGGTGAGAAAAACCGTATTTTAGACTGGGTGCTTCCCACTGATAATTTTGTTCCTGCGAAAACACTTACACAATATAGAAATAACAAAGTGAATGAAAATATTACTATACATATGAGCCCTTTGCAAATTTATAATAAACTGTTTCCTCATTCACTTTATATGAAAGTAGTAGAATATACCAACCAGCGATGGGACATATTGAATAAGGCAAAGAAAAGTAAGTATAAATTCACAGACAAAGGAGAAATAGAAAAATTGCTAGGATGTATATTCATAATGTCCTACAATAAGCTTCCTGGTATCAAGCACTTGGAGTGCGAAAGAATCATTAGGTAATCGTGCAATTGAAAAAGCCATGGCGCGTGATAGATACATGATTCTTACTTCAAAGCTCTATTTTGCTGCACCCGAAAAACCACCTAATTCGTCAAAGACTTACTATATTGATGAGCTATTATCTTGCTTGAAATATACATTTTCATAATGTCGTCAAGATAGTGCTTTTCAAAGCATAGATGAAAGCATGACAAAATTCAAGGGCCGTTCCGCGTTGAAACAATTTATGCCACTCAAGCCAACAAAAAAAGGAACAAAGTTATGGGTACGTTGTGATTCCCGTTCTGGATATACTTACGATTTGAATGTATATTGTGGCAAAGAATCTTCTACAACTAAAAATAGCGAATCACTTACCCTTGGAGAGCGAGTAGTAAAAGCACTAGCGGCTACAATTCAAGATGCTGATGTAGTGCTATGCTTTGACAGATTCTTTACTAGTGTACATTTATTGGAGACATTGAATTTTTCAGCACTGGCAACTTGTATGTCTAATCGCAAAAATGTTCCAAATATGAAGGAAAAATTGAAACGGGGAGAGTCTATATTTAGATGTACCGACAGTGGATTATCGTGTACCAAATGGCAAGACACAAAAGAAGTCATTGTTATGAGTAATTGTCATAAGCCAGATGTGACTACAGTTTCTAAAAACACAAAAACTGGCGAGAAATTACCTATTGAATGTCCAGAAGCCATATCATTTTATCGTCAGATTATGGGAGGAGTTGATAGGGCAGATCAACTTGTAGGCTTGTATGATCACGACAGAAAGTCAAATAAATGGTGGAAAAAAGTAATTTATACGTGCTTGAATATGTGTGCAGTAAACGCTTGGATACTATATATTGATTTGAGACGTGAAAATAGAAAAACGTCTTTTCTATCGTTTTTTGTAACACTTACCGAAGAGTTAATAGCTGAGGGCATACAAAATACTTCGTTGCCTCTTCCAAAACGAGGACCTCCGAATAAGAAAAGGAAAATTTATGGTTCAGTACCATTGCATCTTCCAGTGGAAGGACCAACAAGAAGAAGATGTTCTAGATGCAGTGAGGAAAATCTTCAAAAAAGGACAAAGACAATATGTCAGGAATGCAATATTCCTTTGTGTAAGGATTGTTTTAAGTTGTACCATACAAGGTAATTACTTAATGTTGTACTTCTGAAAATATGTTTTTAAATTCTCAATAGTTACAAGGTTGTTGTATATACCTGATGGTACACTATTGTACCACCTAAAAATCCTGCTGGTACAAAGGTTTACCACCAAATATGCCCTCACCTCAACAAGAAAAAAAAAATTTTAAAGATAGTAGCCAACAATTTTAAAGCAAATCATTAACGTATGCATGCTTTTTGTATTCTTGGTTTAAAATTAGAATTCAGGGACGAAAGGGTTAAATACATTTTATTGAAAAATAGATAATTTATGTATATAATTAACTGCTTTAAGTAAATTATCTATTTTTCAATCAAATGTATTTAATTTAAGATTTATGCATTAACAAAAATTCAGAAATATTTGACATTTAGAAAAATACGTCACTGGTGTATAATTGGTTGCCTACTATACCACAAATGTATTAATTTTTCTTTTTTCATCATTACACTTATGACAAAATGTATATGTAATGATAAAAAACGATCCCGGTATATATATAGTATTAATATTGACTCGTATAGTAAAAAAGAAAACTACTGAGTGAACATTTCTCCGTTTTATAAAAAAATATATTTAGGAAAGACAAATAACATTTATGATGACTAGTGAAAGAACTAAAAAGTCCATTAAGTGTATTGATGCAGTAATATTTTATGACAAGACGTCTATCATAAGATATAGAGTAGCGAGTTTCGCTTTTTAGGTATTATTTTATAGAACTAAAGTGAGGTTTTAGTTTCTTCATTATCATAATAAAAAGCACATGAAGACATGATTATAAAGAAAGCTACAAATATGACGTATAGCCCTTATTTTTTTTAATTACTTGTAATTGCTACGTATAAGGAGGAAGTTACTGCTTAGCATTTAACCATATATAAAATCTACTACGAAATCTGCTGGCAACTAGAAGGTTTTGACCCTGCGGTTAACGTGGCGACACGAATCTAGGGATTCGTTTAGAATTGTTCCGAAACACTAATATGGGAATTGTTTTGCTACAAACTGCAAAGTGACAATCTATTAACTTATTTTAGACAGAGAAATGAAATAAAACCATTGATAGTGGTCGATGTCCTATATTTCTAATAGGAGTTTTTGTATCAGCTAAACTAGTAAATGTTTATAAAAGTCGTTTCTTATTGCAAGACTTGGTAACACTTTATATAAACGTAGAAACTTATACCAGTATGAAAATATTTTGACAATGTTATTAATGATTCTAAGCCTGGAATATAACATACAATAACATAGAATAACTTACTGTTTAGTTGACGAGGATAGTATTCCAGTAGTTTAGCGGGATGTTATTTTTGTAAATTCTACCTGGGGCACTTAAACTACACGGCAGTAGTTATTTCGGGTTAGTTAATTTCATATTTATGATAAAATCTCGAGAGGGCTCTCTTTACGCTTAACTAGAATAAATATTAATGAAATAGGTTTAAGCAGTTACGGTAATCTAAACTTTAATAATTGGATGAATTAGCAACCGGTAAATTTGCCACATACACGCCGAATTAATTAAATATTTTCTTATCATTTTGTCAATATTAATATTATTAGATTATAGCATTTATAATTAATGGCTATTAGTACATAACTTTCCTTATTATTTGAAATTAACGCTTGTCAGCGTACACACAGTATACCCAAAAAGTTGCGAAATTGTGGGTCATTGATTTTTTTTTATTTCCCATAGTTCTGTCCCTTTATTTATAACGGAAATATATCGAAAACCATTGCTACATCAAAATTATGCCGATATATTGAGTTCGATATACCGTCTGTTCGTTCTAAAAGTCGGACATAGGAATCTTTATTTAGAAATGGTACGTGGAGTCATTGTAAGTGAAAGAACGATAAAGAAGGCTTGCAGAATATGGACTTCATTCTCGTAGGCCGACAACACTTACTTTTGTGGTGCGACTTAGATTTACACGAGAACACATTAATTGGACGTTATAGCAATGGATTAATGTTCTTTTTATACAAATGAAACAGACATGCAATATACACATATTGCAGTGAATTGTGGTGTTAATTGCTTATTTAACTTGGCCCACAATACACAGTAGCTTGCTCGGGCTATCTTCAGTCGGGTCCGCCTTCCAGGAGCTCTTGTATCTTCAAGGTTATCCTCATAGGGTACGTGATAAAGTAAATAAAACAAAAGGTATTAGAAAAGTAAACAAAGATTCACCGCACGAAGTTTTAATTACAAAAAAAAGAAAAAAAGAAAAAAATTGCTACTTTATCAAATATAAAGAAGTGTTGTGACACAAAATATGCCGCAATTGTGAGGAAAACTTATGTAAAAATTTACTGCTACATTAGACTAAAAACCTCACTAGTGACCGCGAGCAAAATTAACCTAATTAAATATTCAGGAAAACTGTCAACCTTATCAATTACGTTATTCCCAACTTAAACGTCAACAGAACATAACTGTAGATGCGCGCATCAAAAATTAACCCATGCGCACATTTAACATGGTACAAATATAATTTTCCCACCAAAATCCTAACCTTCTAGAATGAATTACTGAAAAAAAATACTTAAAAAAAATATGAAAATTTTCCTTAATATTTATCTGACTCTAAATATATTTAACTAACTACAATTTTCTGAATTTACGAGCTCCAATATTATATAAATAATATAACTAAATTAATTTATATCTATAAATAATAATACTTGCTAAAACACTTACATTAATTAATTAATGCAGTCATCACACTCCACAAAAAAAAATACAAAAGAGAGATCTCAGATAGGTCACACAAATCAGAAAATTACAAGTATAAAAGACTCGTAATAAATCGAAAATTAATTTTAACACATCAATATCACTAAACTAAAACATAAACCGAAATTATTATAATGAACTGAATAAAAAAGAAGTCTTTATTCAGCAGACAATTAATTAGACCTATCTGTTCAATAGCTGGAAAATCTCTGCCAACACCTCGGAAACTGAAAATATCCCCATATCTAAAATAAAATCAAGAGAGCAACAGCAGTAATCAAATCCGAAGTGGCGGGAACTGCAAACATCAATCCTGCCCGAACATTCTACAGTCGTGGACAAAATACACATTATAATAAATTTTTCGATAAATATAAAATATTTTCAAATATTTTTCTGGAATAAAATACACATAAATATATAGTCTTTTATAGCTTCTTTAAATTTTCTCTTCGGGGAAAAATTAATTGCAATATGTAACTGTACACATGGACAATGCACCTCGTATTTTCCAGCATTTACTTCTGCTTAAGACACGTGTTTCTGCCATTTACTATTAGGCGTCATCAGTTAAGCTAGTGAAGTAATTTAAATATAAAATCGCCTATAAGGTATAGCAAATTTTGTCCTATCAGGTAGCACCACATAATATAGTGACATTTGACGGACGAAAGAGACTATGCCGAAAATGACAACCCTTCCCTTGACCGGCTATGTCGGTACAGAAGGGAAGAAAATACGTATATAGGTGTAAGTCCATTAACACGATGCCAGATGGCAGTAAATATACAAAAAAGGTTTAAGTATATCAATACGTTAAGCACGTATTACGCATTTGTTACAAATGAAATAGACATGCAATATACACATCTGTAACTGTACACAATACGAGAAAATACGAGGTGTATTGTCCATGTGTACAGTTACAGATGTGTATATTGCATGTCTGTTTCATTTGTAACAAATGCGTAATACGTGCTTAACGTATTGATATACTTAAACCTTTTTTGTATATTTACTGCCATCTGGCATCGTGTTAATGGACGTATTTTCTTCCCTTCTGTACCGGCATAGCCGGTCAAGGGAAGGGTTGCCATTTTCGGCATAGTCTCTTTCGTCCGTCAGATGTCACTATATTATGTGGTGCTACCTGATAGGACAAAATTTGCTATACCTTACAGGCGATTTAAGATTTAAATTACTTCACTAGCTTAACTGATGACGCCTAATAGTAAATAGCAGAAACACGTGAGTAGAAAGCATAGAGTATGTTAACGACAGAATTCTAAGAGTAAAAATGATGTTCAATCATCCCCTGCACATTATATCAGTATATGCACCTGACATTGGCAAACCCGAAGAAATGTCAATAGATTTCTACGAAATCCTACAATCAGAACTGGACAAAATCCCAAAAAACGAAAAGATAATCCTATTAGGAGACCTAAATGCTAGAATAGGAAATGAAGCAGTAGATGGAGTAAAACAAAAATACAACGAAGAAGTAACTAACAGAAATGGCGAAATGTTGACAGAATTTGGTGCACAGAATGAATTACGAATAAACAACACATACTTCCCTCATAAAGACCAACACAAATACACCTTTTACGACAATAGACAAAATAAATCCATAATCGATTACATCATCACAAACAGAATGTTCATGCCCCAACAAATAGTAGATATAAGAGTCCTGTCCTCAGCCAACATTGGAACAGACCACAAATTAGTGCTAGGAAAACTACGAATAGCAATGTCACTGAGGAAACAAAAGCCAACAAGAGCTGAAAAATTCAACATAGAATTGCTCAACCAGGAAAATACGAAACAACTATACGCAGACCGATGCAAACAATACATTACTCTTAACCCAATAATACAACCCGACACTCCCCAAACAGCATGGGATAAGCTGAAACAAAACATCTATAAAGCCGCCGAAGAAACCCTAGGCACACGCACGGTATCGCAGAACAGTAGACCGAACAATAATCCTTGGTTTACAACGGAAGTCAAGGATATCACAAGGGAAAAGAAGAAAAATTATTTGCAATACAGGGAATCTCCAACTCAAGAAAACCGAAATAAGTATATTGAAACTAGGAACAAGGTCAATAATAGGGTTAGAGAGATCAAGGAAGAATACTGGCAGGAATTCAGTAACGAAATGGAAGCAGACATGTATGGAGCACAAAAAAGAATTTGGAAACTACTAAGAGGCATGAAACGGGAAACGAATGAAACAATACAACTCAGAACAATTACCGAAGAAACTTGGGAGAAGTATTTCAGAAATCTTTACGCAGACATAGAGAACCCTGTAGAAACACAAGAAGAAGACATACAAAACGACCCACCAGAAGAGTGCACGCAAATCACCGAAGAGCAAGTAAGAGAGACAACGAGGAAACTTAAGAATAGGAAAACTCCAAACCAAGACAAAATACCAAATGAGCTAATAAAAAATGGAGGAACTGCCACCATAAAAGAATACACAAAACTGTTTAATATCATACTACAACATAGAAGAATACCTGAAGAATGGAAGAACAGCGTAACAATACCCATCTTCAAAAAAGGAGACAAAACCGATCCAGCAAACACCGTGGGATAACATTGTTGAGCACCTCGCTAAAACTCCTAACTAAGATCAATGCGGACAAAATAACCCCAACAATGCCAATAAGCGAAGAACAACAAGGATTTCGAAGAAGTCGATCCACCACTGACGCTCTATTCATACTCAGACAACTGATAGAAAAATCATTAGAGTACAACACCCCTGCCTATCTTTGCTTTGTAGATCTAACTAAGGCCTTCGACAGAGTACAACTAAAAGACGTCATCACGATCCTGGAAAACAGTAATACGAAGAAAGAATACATAGAACTCATTAAGGACCTAAACACGAACACAAGAACGCAAATACGCACAAACCTCACCCTAACGCAACACCTACGAACCACAACAGGCATCCGTCAAGGCGATAGTCTCAGTCCTTTATTATTCAACGCAATCATGGATGAGCTGGTGAAAGCTGTAAAGAACACCGGATTAGGATATCGGATGGGCATACACAACATAAATATAATATGCTATGCTGATGACGCAGTACTTATTGAGGAATCAGAGGACGACCTACAAAGAATGTTACATGCTTTCAACAAACAGGCAGGAAAACACAACATGGAAATTTCCATAGAAAAGACCAAATGCATGACCATAGCAAAAGAACCTGTACGCTGCAAATTGGTAATAGAAAATAAGACCGTCGACCAAACCATGTCAATCGAATACCTTTGGTGCAAAATTACAAGCGCAGGGTTTCTGTGTGATGAGGTGAGGAAACAAGTAAACAAAGCAGCAGCAATATCGGGACATCTTAGGTATCCAATCTGGAGAAACAAACACCTAAGTACGGAATGCAAATCAAGGATATACAAAACATGCGTACGACCGGTGATGACATATGGTGCGGAGACGAGAGCGGAAACAACGATAACAAAGAGGATACTAAGAACAACCGAAATGAAGACTCTAAGAACGATAACAGGATACGGAAAAGAAGAAGAGAATGGAACCACCATGTCAGCCGAATGACTCCCGACAGAATGGCCAGAATAGTACGAAACAACATACCTCACGGAAGAAGACCCATAGGACGACCACCAAAACGCTGGCGAGACAGCTGGCAATCAAATTCACAAGAACTGCCGCCACAAAGAAACCGGAACTAAACAGGTGATACGCCTATTGAAAGAAGAAGAAGAAGAAGAAGAAGAAACACGTGTCTTAAGCAGAAGTAAATGCTGGAAAATACGAGGTGTATTGTCCATGTGTACAGTTACAGATGTGTATATTGCATGTGTATTTCATTTGTAACAAATGCGTAATACGTGCTTAACGTATTGATATACTTAAACCTTTTTTGTATATTCTTTTTATAGACGAATCGAGGTTTTGTTTACGGTGACGAAATGATCGCGAATGAGTGGGTGTATAGACAGCAAATGCAAGGTTTCTAAACTGCACAATATCAGAAAGAGTCTCAATCAATAGGAGTTCCATTATGGTTTAGGCCAGTAGCTGCAATCAAGGACGTACCAATCTTGTGTTTGCTGAAAATGGAGCTCTACTAACTGCTCACCGTGACATAGAGGATATTCTTCAGGAAAATATCATCCCGTCTGCACACATTTATTGGCGATCAGTTCGTGTTAATGCGCGATAATGCAAGACCCCATGTAGCAAACGTATGAATATCTGGATGAGGTCCGAATACGGCGATTCTTACAGCCCGGACCTAAATCCAATTGAACATCTTTGGGATCAACTTCAAAGAGCTATTCGTCATCGTCCTGTTACCAGATACTCTGCAAGGTCTACGTATCGCGCTACAAGAGGAATATGAAGCAATTCCTCAAGATAATATTTTAAATTTAATTAACTCAATGCCGGGTCGACTTCGCGCCGTCATTTCGGCAAGAGGAGGCCATACACAATACTAAACTTAAATAAAATGATATGTTTCATTATTATTTAATTGTTGCTTTAAGTCATATACCCGTTATGAATTAAAGCAATGGCTTTATTCATTCGTTTTTGTTGATTAACTTTAAATTTGTATCTACTGCTGATGGTACAAACATCATATTTTTAGTAATGCTGCTTCTATACCATTAAGTGGAAAATCAATATCACTAATCAATAAAACATTAAGCTTAAGTAAAATATTAAGGTGGCCGATTTTTTTTAGCAGTGAGTGTATTTTATATTTCAATGCCATCTTGGTCCTAGAAACTTTATGATTTCATAGTAAAGGGTCTACCAAAGTAGATTGTCTTCATTTTGTAAATGTGATAGACATATGTCAGTGTGCATTTTAGCTAGTAAAGTTAACCTTTTTAACCTTTAAATGTTTGGAAATTGTAAAACTTGTTACAAAAATGCGGTATCAGTTCGACTGAGCATTACGCCTTATTATTTTTTCATAATCGGCCTAGTGAACAAGCGATTCGTGCAATTATCAATCGTTTCGAAACGAACCTTACTTTGCTCGACCAAAAGTCACGCGTTCGTGTAAAAACCGACCGTAACAATGAAAATTTCGATGCTGTGGAAGCCAGTGTAGCCGAAAACTCGAATTTGTCAGTGTTGTGTCATTCTTGGGCATTGGGGCTTTCTGCAATGACAACGTGGTATATATTACGGAAGAATTTAAGACGACGCCCTTACAAAATTGTTGTCATACAAGAATTGAAGCCGGCTGACCATCGCATGTGTCGTGTGTTCTCAGATTGGGTATTGGTGTAGCTGGAAAATGATGCCGATTTCGGAAAGAAAATCATGTTTAGTGACGAGGCACATTTTTGGATGGATGGGTTCGTTAATAATATGTAATATAATAATAATAATAATAATAATAATATCATTTATTTACCCAACACAGACCATTTACAGGGTATAATATAAATGTAAATGTATGCACGTACACAATACACAAAACGAATTAAAAAAAGAAGTAACCAAAATTAAAATTGATACAAAATATAAAATTAAACTAAAGCAAAAGTATCAAAATCAATTAAGAAAACGAAAAAAAATGAAGCCAAAAATAGCTAATGTAATAAGTAGAGAACGGACACGCTTACCACATGACGCAAAGCCCAGTGCAGTACTGGCGAAAGGCTGTATTTCTAAAATATTTAATTTTATTTATATAATTGGAAAACGATCCGGTGGTGATCTATAAAATTACGAAATACATATGTATTTGTTGAAAAGTTGTATTTTTAAAGTTTTTAATTTTATTTCTATAATTGGAACATTTTTATTTGTTCATTTTGTCGTTCAAGTTGAGTAAAGGAGTATTAATATTGACTAGCAATAGTTTCTCAAGGTTTTCTTCTGTCAATTTTGTTCTCTTTGAATTAAGTACATCCTTATAAATAGAAAACGTCCTTTCTACATCGCAACTGGTTATAGGTGCATACTGGAAATATTCTTTTATTTCTTCATATTTAGCCGTTAGATTTTGTGGAATTGTCTCCATACATAATTGCTGCAATGTAATTAAATCTGGATTTCTATTAAGAATTGCTTCAAACTTTTGCCGAAGGCCACATCCGATGTCACTTGGAATACTTTTCAAATTATTAACAGCCACATCTGATGTGGTTAATCCGTCATTTAATTTGAGATTTCGATTTTCAAAATAAATGATTAGTTTTGGCAATTTTCCAAAGTGTTCGTGAAGAAAGTACAACTGATTTTTTAAATTTGGGATTTGTGTGAGCTCCCTGCACTCACCAATACTTCTAGCATCCTCCTTTACCCGTGTTACGAAATGTTTTAGACTATCGAAATTCTCAGCATAATAATTAGTAGCTTCCAGCCATGTTACCCATCTAGTTATTACTGGAGTGGGAGGCAGTGACGAGATGGAAATCTTTCCCTGAAAAGAGCTACTCTCAATGGTGTTTTTCTGAAAACTTTTTTGAAAGCTGATACAAGTCTATCAACTTCCGGAAAAGTGTCTCTGATATATTCACAGATTCTGTGGAGAGCATGTGCTACACAAGTAATATGCAGCATATTAGGATATGTTTTCTTCAATAGTCTGCCTTTTTTTAACATATACGCAGCACTATCACTGACAAAGCATTTTTTGCATATTCTCCTTAATGGTTTCAGCAACTGTTTCCGCATCAACTCTATTTACAACACTTGTTGCTATTACATATGAGTTATAGGGAATAGTTGGATGTAGTACACCAGCAACAACATTTACCACACAGCGTCCTAACATATCCACCGTCTCGTCGGCGCTTATCCATATGTATTGATTTAAAAGATAGCTTCTAATGCGTTCAACTGTTCTCGTATAGCACCTAGAAACATAATTTTTGCGTAAAGTTGATTCATCAGGAACATTTCGACCAGTATATTTTTGAAGAAATATTTTTAAAGTGGGATTGCTAAGTTTATTTAATGGAATATTAGCTGCCATAAAAGTTTTACAGAGTTCAGATGTGTTTGCGATCCTAAGTGACGAATTCTTGACGATATTTTACGGATTTTTTAATAAATTTCGGAATCACTGACAATGGACATACAATCAGTATGACCGTCAATCCAACTCGCCATTGTTTTACTATGCCGTTCTCGACATTCTTCCATATCATGTCTGAAAAAGAAAACTTAAACAATGCTCTAGATCTAAATAAATGAAAACTAAAAATGTGTGCGTAAGTTATTGAAACTGGACGAAATTCAATGCACACTTACGTCGAAATAATTGGTAGAAATAGATTCAATCAAACGATATTAAACAGGATCTATCACAAAAATTACGATGTAATTAACAGTTAAAACTATGAAAACAAGAAACTTACTCACAGCACTTTATTTATCTTACGAAATATAAACTAATAAATAAAATTCATTATAAAAACCCCGCTTCTATCTACGCTCATGAAAACACTTTAAAAAACACTATATTCTCCGAATACGTTTGAGACCAGGTGTCCGAGTAAGTCAAACAAATACTTCATTGAATTACGCCGGGATGTACTGAGCGACGTTATACACAAATCCAATTGCCGATTGCGTTTTATGGAAATTGCATCCGTTCTCTAGTAATAAGTACCACAAAAGCCAACACTTATATGAACAAAGCAACACGTTAGTTCTGGTAGTCGGATGGATAAGAGTGTTGACAAATCTGGAGGATTGGCGCGGGACATAGAATTTTAATTGCGATAACAATGGTGCAAAGTCAATAACCCCATGAAGAATCTTCCAAACAAACCGCGCACCTTGCGTATTACGGCGAATAGTGAAAGATTTCATGTTGTGCCTTTCAAGAAGTGAAACATAATCGATTCCCCTTGGAGGATATGTTCTGTCCAGCTTGTAAGACAAAAATTTTAGGAATTTACGCTGCAGGCGTTAAATACAAAGCTGATGAGAAACATAGTAAGGTGACCAGACGGGAGAAGCATATTCCAAGTTACTAGCAACGAATGCAAAGAAGAGCGATTTAAGTATGTCAGGATTAATGAAGTAATTCTTTCATTGTTTCGACCTTTGCTTGATGTAAATCCATATCACAAATAAATAAAACACACATAAGATGTTTTTAGATTTCCACTTTATTAATAAGATAATAACAGCTGTTTCGCTAACACAGTAGCTTCTTTAAATTCAACTTAATGACTAAAGATACATACAATATACAGCGTTAAATCAGGTAGTTGACCCAAGTTAAAATTCTAGGAACTATTACATTTATATTTATTGCTTTTTGAAAACTATACTATGTCCGAATTGTGTGAAGTTTAAGTTTAATAATAGAACATAAGCAACTAAGAAACAATATTTCAATGGGTGAACAGATTTAACAGTGGGGATGAATTCAAGCCTAATTTATCGTTTAGTAACATTTCTGAGTTTTTGAGTTTATTAATTTCTAAAGACTCTAAACAATTTAGTTTTTTACCTTCATTTTCTACATGTATAATATCGAATTGTAAATTGAATTCATGTTCATTCTCTATTAAATGATTAGAGTAGGTTGAGTCAGTTTTCTTATTGATATAAGAATGATAGTGGTCTTGGATTCGTTTTTTAAACGTTCTACCTGTCTGTCCAATATATGTTTTGGTACATGATCCGCATGATAACTTATAGACTCCTGATTTATTGTCTTTGGTAGTTTGTTCCTTATTATTTTTAATATATTTGGCTAGATTATTGTTAGTTTTATAAGCGATATTAATGTTTTCTTTTTTAAGGAATTTTGATAATTTAAGTTGCTGTTGACCTATGTAAGCAAATGATTTAAACTGCTTGTCTGACTCCACTTTAATGATAGGGTACACCTCCCTTAACAATTTATTGACAGATTTTTTAAAAATTAATTTATCTATTAGATTTGGGTCATATCCATTATTGTTTTATAAAATTATATTCTTAAAGAATCTAATGGATATGACCCAAATCTAATAGATAAATTAATTTTGTAATTATTATATATGTAATTATTTTTGTAAAATATTGAGTTCTTCGTGCAAAAAATAAAGCACCCGTTCCTTTGAAATGCCCATTGTCTCTGCTATTTGTAAATCTTTCAGTCGTCGCTCACCTATGAATCATGGACTTTATCCACCATTTCTAGATTTGCAGCGCTTTTCGGTGTTCCACAGCGGCGACCATCTTCTAAGCTGTTTCTGCAACGCTTAAATTAATTTCTCAATTTTCTGAACGAAGGACATACCTCACCCAGTGTATCTTGCATATCATCATAGATTTCGATAAAAAACATGCCCTTCTTTAAAAGATACTTAATCCCTGCACCATGTTCAAAATTATTCATTTGTATTTAATTAGTAGCAGGATAAAAACTCAAGCAGGATAACATTTTAAAAAATGCCTCAGCCGGATAAAATTTAAAAAAATGCCTACGAAACACACTTTGTCACAAATTTATTAAACACTAACAGTAAACTGACAAGGCATCGATTTTCGAAATGTGTATTTTTTTTCACGGCCTACTTTAAGTGCCCGCGTGAATAAGTCCCGCCCTCGTATCAGCTTCAAAGTGAAAAAAATGTTTCGCAAGTTGGCTTGAGGGTATGTAGCAGTGTATTTATATCAAAGGCAAATACTTTGCAAAGCAATAAAATCGTTTATTAAATTATATGTTTCTTTTACATCGTTTTAAAAATATTAGCAACAGCCCTCGTATATTGAAACGATGTAGAAATCGTTACGCCTTGTATACTTTGAATAACATTGGAAACACGTATATACGACACCATCAGTATTCATCAGTTTTCTAAAAAAAAAAAGCTAATAATGTTTTGCACTAATCAGATTCTCCCACGAATATATCTCGGAGGAAACATATTTCTACGAAAATCTGCTCCGAATCACCATAATAAATTTCTTTCTGGAGAGATTGTAAATACCTATTTGTATAACGTTCCTCGCCCGCCCTATACATCTCTGTCAAGCAAAGGAATCAGTTGGTTATAACAACTTTGGTTTGAAGGATGAGGAATTTTTTAAAACCACTTGTAACTGGGCGTGTGTATTTTTTCTATATACGCTTCCTCGTTAGCTGCTGCAGTTCGGCGCTGTACGAGGTAGGTATATGATAAAATCGACACTGCCACTGTTGCAAACGATCCGGTGACATTTACTGGGATAACGAATGGCTGCTTTAATATATCGTTTGTTTTGACTAGGCAGAGTCGCTATCTAAAACATATTCCCGAAATATTAATTTGATTTCCCTGTCATGTACACAAGTTCTTTGACTTTTTCGAAGAAAAAACAGCTCGTGTGAATGAAAGGTACCGGAAAATAAAGTCGACATAATAATCCATACATGACATCAAGATGCGACCAACTGAGTCTTTCGTATTTATCTAATAAATTTTAAATTTATTTAGTTTCAGAACACTTTAATTTGCTTTGATTTTTAAAATTAAAATAAATAATAATTCAACGTGTTTCAAAAAGAATTACATCTAGTTGTCCATGAATTTCTCCTATAAATTATGGTGTTCTGCATTTTTGAAATGCGGATATAGATTAAACGGTATGCAGGTTATGTACCTGTCACTTTCAAAATTTATCATCAAGAGATATGGTGATGAAATTACTAACAAGTACAATTAGATTATTAATTTATTTAATAAGAAAACTTTAAAGATGGAATATTAATCAAACAACCAAGGTAAATAACTAATTTGTAGAAATTTTAATTATTATAATTTATAACAAGTGTTTAAAATGGTCACCATTCTGTTGAACGCATAATGCAATACAACATTTCATGTTGTCAAAAATATTCTGCAATACATTTGGTGTTATTTCATTACATGCAATTGTAGTTGTATTCATCAAGTCAATTAAGTTAAGTCTTGTCTTATATACTTAATTTTTTAGCAGTCCGAAAATATAAAAATCTAACGGAGTAAAATCTAGTGACCTTGCTGGCCAAAGACGTCTGCTTATAACTCGATGAGGGAAGTAAACTTCTAAAAGCGCTAAATTTTACAGTTGTATGTGCAGTAGTCCCATCTTGCTGGAAGTGATCCCCATTGAATTCGTCTCGTTGCACTTGAGTTAAAAATTGTGTTAATAACTGTTCTCGGTATCGTTGGCTATTAATGTTATTGTGAAAATATATTGGTCCTATTTTTCTACGACGAGATACAGCTAACCATACTCGAACTTTAACAGGATATAAAGTAACTTCGATGTGATTATTTGGATTGTTTATACACCATGTTCTGTAATTTTGTTTATTTACAAACCCGCTTAAATGAAACCATGCTTCATCAGTAAAAAAACTTAGATCAAGAATTTCTTGCAAGAAGTTGCAATAATTAAGCTTACTAGCGTGATCTCTAGGTAAAATCTGTTGAACAATCGATATTTGTATAGATACATATTGCTATGAATAGTGGGTAAGAATGAAGATGAGCCACTATTCACCACAACACTGTCCAACTTTGATGCTCAATCGGTTAACCTCTTTAATGAGACAGCTTTCCTCTCCGGGGTTCCAATGGGAAAACGTGGTATTTATACTCCTACAACATTTATACGGCGCCAGTAAAAGAGTATAGACGAAAGTATTAATTATAAATAAAAATCACAATTCTCAAATAAATTTTTAATATATAAAAAAAAATAAAAAAATTTGATTCTTTATAAAGTATAAAGAACTGTGTAAAACAAATATACACAAAGGTAAAATAATTTGCTGGTATTGACCGCAAAGCAAATTCAAACGTCCTCTAATGAATCGCGAACTAAATTATATCTAATAAATTGCAAAGATACTTTTTTCTTTCACCCCTGATAAACAAACTCAAAAGTAAACAGATAAACCTGTCAGACCGAAATCTCTAACACATGCGCGATACCACATGTACAAAAACACCAACCTTGAAATCTAAAACGTTCTAGAATTTAACGTTACAAAAAAAATACTTGAAACGAAAAACTATCTTTATCATTTATATTTTAATTAATATTAAAATATATAGAAATTCATACAATCAATAATACAATAATAAATGCATACGGTAAAGAAATAATACAATATAAATTAGTAATAATATTTTTAACTTACTTTATATGAAAAAATATTTTTTCACAAGACACTTTAAGTTAGAAGAACGTATAAATTTAAACTACGAGATCAGCAAACTCGTATTAAAATAGCGATAATGAATTCAAACACATCAACTAATTAATAAAAATCACGAAGCTAATAAACTAAGATAAAATATAAAGATTTATATCTTACAAAAATACGTCTTGTCAACTCAGATAATAGTTAGTGTCTGAAGCGGATATCAAATCCGGCGTGCCACCACACAAATCAAAATAGATCAGTTCAAAATAACATCTGCATTCATAAATATTAGTTCAATATAAAATAATGTTTTTCAAAAAGTTTGCGGGGAAAAATCCATATCAATATGTAAACGATGCGTCAAAATTCTATGAACGGTACTAGAAAATACGTTTGTTTGAACCGATAAACGACGAACTGATGTATGTGGATTTTCTCCAACAAGGTTTTCTACGTGTGTAACAATATTTTACTGTGTACGTGATCTACCAGAACTTTTGCCTTTTAACACAAATCCTGTAGCCTGAAAGTTCTCCACGACTAGACGAATATGATTATGTAAAGCGGTATTATCCACAACTCCATTAGGAAACTGCAAGTGAAACTGTCGCTTACATTCCGCGTAGGAATATTGCCATTCTCCGCTAAGAAATTGTGCACTTCGGAATAGGCTTCAACAATAAAAATATTATCTTGCCATGTATACGTTATTTAGTATTGTTAAAATTTGTAAGAAAAAGTTATATTGCTAGTTACAAAATGACAAATGTCAAAACAACATTAGATAAATAGTTATAAATAAAAGGCAAGTGGATTATAATAACTTGCAAGTACTAGTTACTCAGTGCCTAATGAGATGAAGTTCTTTTTGAAACAGGTTGTATCAAAGACAAAACATATTTTTGTTATATTTGATTAAATAAAATTTAAATATCGAGTGTTAAAAGTTTGGGGTATTTTGATTATTTAAAGCCGAAAGAGAAATAAAGAGTTTATTTATATTTTTTAAAACAAAATTACCTGGAAATTCCGATCGGCAACACATATAAATAATAGGCATTTTAGAATTTATTTATACTTTTATTTTCTAAAATTATTGTTAGCTTTACTCAAAATACTTAAATTTTTGGATTTTATTTTTATATTTAGGATACACGTACACGCTGTAAATGTTTACTTGCATACATTATATAGTGTGTCCAGAAATATATCATTGACTTTTAAGTAAAATTTAAATCCTATTCATTGTGTAATTAGCGTATCATGAGGTCTAACCCTAACAAAAAGTGCGACATTAGTGTACTAGGGTCGGTCTTAGTTTAAATTTGTATTGATTACAAAGCCATTAAGTAATAGTTTCAATTAGTAAACTTCTAATACAGACTGTACCTGCACATAATAAAATTCCACGAACATTTTTGAAATTATTAGTGAATATCAAATTATATAGTTAATATCCCTATTTTTGTCAACTTAAATTTTATCAAATAGTGGTAATATATATGTTTGAATACGGTTCTGTATATACAAAAAGGTTTACTATATCAATACGTTATGCACGTATTAGGCATTTGTTACATATGCAACAGACATGCAATAATATACATATCTGTAACTGTACACATGGACAATACACCTCGTATTTTCAGCATTTACTTCTGCTTAAAACACGTGTTTCTATAGGCGTCATCAGTCAAGCTAGTGAAGCAATGTAATACAAATGATACAAATCTTTTTAAGAACAGATTTGTATCTGTATATACATTTACGCTGAAATCGCCTACAAGATATAGCAAATTTCGTCCTATTCGTCTGTTTCACTTGTAACAAATGCCTAATACGTGCATAACGTATTGATATACTAAACCTTTTTGTATATTTACCGCCATCTGGCTCGTGTTAATGGACTACACTTATACGTATTTTTTCGCTTATGTACTAGCATAGCTAGTCAAGGGAAAGGTCGCCTTTTTCGGCATAGTCTCTTTCGTCCGCCAGGTGTCACTTATTAAATTAGTGCCACCTTATAGGACGAAAGTTGCTATATCTTGTAGGCGATTTCAGCGTAAATGTATATACAGATACAAATCTGTTCTTAAAAGATTTGTATCATTTGTATACATTGCTTCACTAGCTTGACTGACGACGCCTATAGATGGCAGAAACACGTGTCTTAAGCAGAAGTAAATGCTGAAAATACGACGTGTATTGTCCATGTGTACAGTTACAGATATGTATATTATTGCATGTCTGTTTCATTTGTAACGGTTCTGTATGTTGTTAGTTATATGTCGACTACCTACAGCCCTGTTAGAGTTAGACCTGCATTATGCTACATTAATTACAGTTCAATTAATAGGATTTAAATTATATTTAAAAGTCAACGGTGTACTCGTTTTTCTGGACATACTATAGAGTAGGTTAAAGAAATTACTATAAAATTTATATTTACGTAATTAAACGTATTATCAATATTTCTTTTGAATTTTATTATTTTTTATTATTAGAATATTTGTCCACGTATTGTAGAGGTCCATTATTTGTAAATACGGTCCCGTCTCTAATCAGTGATTAATAATCACTTTGTTATTTCCGGTCAATTAAGGTTCTTATACAGTATGTAAGGAGAATTAATGACTGCTATCCTTTTTAAATTAGATAAACTGCATAAAAAAATTTAAAATGCTTACTAAAAAGTATGGAAAAAAATTAGTAGTTTCCACGTAAGAAAAAATATAAAGATTTGTTTAAGGTACTTTATTTCTAACAGTAAGTAATGCTTATTTTTTATTGAGTTGTATACAGAATGTATACAGTGTATGTAATGTATAGAGTGAATGCAGAAGCAGAATACAAAAAAAAACTCTTAATGACAATTTGCTGTATAATTAACCATTTCCGTTAAAAAATGGTATGCAAGTTTCCATATCGTCGTCCCGCGTGTTGTCAATCAACATCACCAATCCCGATCTATCTTACTTAAATTTTTATTGCGGGTTGATTTATTTGCTTTTACTCCGTTGCCCTCACAATAATATTCGTATGAATAGAACTGTATGAATAGGACCCTCGTATCACAAGGCAATAACTACCTGGCCGCTCAATACGATTATCTTTTACGCAAACAAACTGCTGAGGTCCGTAATGACAAATTTTAAGTAAATCGTAATTACTGAAATTTAGATGAAATAAAATTTAATAATAATATAAGTTCAACACTTGTTAATTTGAATATATAGTTATTATATATAGTTAAATAGTCATTAAATTATAATTTAGATGAAATAAGTGCTTATATTTATTAAACAAAATTTAATAAAATATAGTTAGGAGAGTTGGTATATATTACATCTAATATTGAGTCTATTTATCATTTATTGTTAATCTTTACTACTGTATACATATTTGATTTTTCTCTCTTTACTTAACAAACATGTGGCGACCTTTTGCTGAAAGTGTTAGTGATTATGATGTGGATAGTGATAATACTGTTGGAGCACGACAGAGAAAGAAGCAAAACAGATAATTTTCTGTCTATCATACCCTGACTAATAACGAACTACAAACCCAGAACGTTCAACGAACGTCGCAATTAACCAAGGTGCCTTTTGGAACAATATATAAAATAATTAAGAATAACGCAGGGCCTCGAAAGCAAATAAGTGACAAAGGAGCATCGAGAAAAATTGAAAAAGAGTATGAAATTGATACTATTAGGCAGCAAGTATACTCCTTCTACAGAGGAAATATTGTATCTACACTTGACTTCAGTGTTCGGTAGCAACCTTGTGGCGGACGCTAAAGAAAGCTGATTTCAAGTTTGGCACTATAGACAAACGTAGCACAATTATGGAAAGCCCGAGGTTACAGAAACTTCGATATGAATACTTAACGGCAATTAGAAGGTATAGACAGGAAGGACGATTCATATGTTATTTAGACGAGACGTGGTATGACACCCATGACACAATTTGCAAAGGTTGGGTGGATAGTTCAAGATGTGTCAGTTGGACGTGCCGGTTTCGAGAGGGAAGAGAATAATCATTCTTCATGCTCGGTCAGAAAAAGGATGGATCGGACAGTCGCTATTATCTGCTAAAAATGTTAAATCCTCAGGTTTAGATTACCATGAAGATATGACCTCATCTTTATTTGAAGAATGGTTTTGTGACACTTTGCTGCAAAATTTACCAAAAGATAGTGTGATAGTGATGAACAACGCTCCGTATCAGTCTCGACAGCAAACCAAAGTTCCTACAAAATGTAATAATAAGAAAGATATTAAAACATTTTTAGAAGCAAATGATTTATATTTTGAGGATCATTATACAAAAAACCAATTAATAGAGGTGATGAAGACAAAAGAATATTTAAAGGATTATTATGTGGATAACAGAGCCAAAGAAGCAGGACATACAATTTTGCGTTTACCACCATACCATTGCATTCTCAATCCCATTGAATTGATGTGGGCCCAACTGAAAAATACCATAAGACGAACAAATCAAACACCGAAATTTAGTGAAAGCAGTGTAACACACATAAAAAATGCTATGGAACATATAACTGCTGTAAATTGGAAAAATGCTGTTAAACACGCAATAGCGAAAGAGGACGAATATATGCGCATGTACAAAATAGTAGCACCTTTGATTATAAATTTGCAATACGATTCAGACACAGACACCGATTTGCAAGACGACTCAATCACAGATGATTTATGAAATGCGGTGACACATAAAAATTTTATTGTGTATTATAAATAAATTAGCTTTATATATCTATATTTATCCACTACACATGTTGCCACACGATTTTTTCTTTGGGTATAAACCCAATGTACAGATATTTTTTATTATATACTTGAAATTAACAGCGTTTTATTATTATATTATAGGGCCCTAATTTATAGTCAATACGGCCCCTAGATTCATACGTTGCAAATAGGTAAACCGTACCCGTTCAATAAGGAGACCAGGTATAATAATTATCATCACAGAAGGTGGTGCAATAAAAGCATTATAGCCGTTCAAATTCTTCAAATATTCTTATAATTTGAAATAAACTATACATAGATATACGTGAAATATTTGTAAGAAGTAAAAATTCATACAACAATGCAATTCTTTTTAAGAAATCACAATAAATTTTGAAAATATATTCTTAGAGAAATTAATATTAATTAAAAAATATATAGCCTATAATGGATGCAAGTAAATGTACGTATATGTACGTAAATGTATGTATGTAAGTACATACAGAAGTACATACAAACATGCATAGATATATAGATACGCATGCGTTAATTCTCCTTTTAATACTTGAGGAGTAGTCAGATTCAAGGCATTTAGGTTTAAATGCGTGTTTAGAGTTAAATGTTCCTTTAGCAATGTTGATAATACACTTGCGTTACTTTTAAATGCTATTTAATATAAATGCCCTTTTAAATACGTCGATAATACCGGCCGTAAGTGTTTTAAATTTTAAAAGCACATCCGCCCGTTTTTACAATATTTCATATTTTACATGATTTTATAATTTACTTACTCTCTAGATTTATAACACATCAAAATAAGGCACGAAAACAAACTAATTACATCATGTCTTTTATTCCAAAATGTAGGTTATATCCATTCAATGTTTGATAGTATGATAACTGAGCGATAACACACGCCTACGTGTGTAATTAAATGAATATTACCTTTGCAGCGGCTTTCCACGAAGATAAATGAATACAGAGGAAAATATACATAGTCCCAGAAATTGCTACAATATTTAATAAATCAAAATTACAACATATTGCTATGAACTTTTCCCCACAAATATTTTGAAAAGTTTAATTATTTATAAGTGTATATTTTTGAAATTTATTATTTTTTGTGATAAAAACTGGTTTTACATTCTAAGCCTGCGCGCTTGCTTTGACCTTTAGGCAGACACATGTGTAGAGTGAAGTAAGAAAGGTGTGTTTATTTAAAGATAATCTTTATCGTTGTTTTAGTAATTTCGGTTTTTGTTTTTTGATTTAATTGTTTTTTGTGCTTGCGTATATCATTACCGATTTATTTACGAGTTTGTGAATCTCGTAATTGATTTTTAACACTTTCTTACTCATTGTGTCTCGTGTAAATGAATATATTTTTTGCATAAGTAATATATTTTATAAAAGATATCTTATTTTTATATTGAACGAATTGAATATTGTAATTTTCTATTGTATAATTATTATCGTTCTGAATTTTAATCTTAGTTATTTGATATAAATGACAAAGAAGGTTTTTTAAAATTTCTAGTATAAAAAAAAACCTTTCTGTAAATGTAGAAATTTTGTACGCTTGGGATATCAAGGGCATATTTTTTACATGTAGTTGCACGTGTGTTAGAATTTGTTTCGGTCTGTCAAATAGTTTATTTTGATTTTGTTTCTTGTGGGAGAAATTAAAAAGCATCTTTGTAATTTATTAGTTTTAATTTTGATCGGAAGTCACAAAGGATTTTTTATCGCATGCTGCATCCATGCGTTATTTTTACCTTTATAATATTGTTTAATGAGGCAATATTAATCTTTATACATTATAAAGATTATTTTTTTAAATTTTTGTATTAAAGTTTCATTTAAATTTATTGGGTTTATTACTATTAAACCTTATTTCAAGAAGTTTACAAGTAGCTTAAAGTAATATTATAGTAACATTTGTCAATACTCTTTTACTGCCGCATTATAAATTTGTAGAAGAGAAACAATCACTTTTCCTATTGGAACCCTGAGAGGAAAGCGGTCCCATTTTTTGAAATTGAACTGACTGAGTATCCTAGCTGGATGGATTTGTCGAATTGTGAATAAGCAAATTTCAAGATCACAATTTATAGCAATATGTATATTATATATAGTGCGTAATGTTAGAATACATTCCGTAAATTTATGAGTCTATCGTGAGCGTAATTCTACACTGACCGTGATTTTCAGAGGTTTACACCGCTGAATAATGGACCTCGATTAAAAGGTTACGAACATCGATTATCGAAAATATAATCATTAGTCTGGTTAACAGATTTGCTGTGTAGTTGTGGCGGTAAGTGAAACGGGGTTAATTACACCCTAGAGAGTTTCCCAGAGCAAATAAAATAGAAGGAAGTTTTCTGGACCGAAGTTTCCGAATGTACATATTTTATTTCCTATTGACTTTGGAATGTTCAATGTAAACTTTCATGGTGTTTGAGGTTCGAACATTCCTTCAGGATAAATACAATTTGTTTCTGTAATTGTGTGCTAAATCCGTGATATAAAACTCTATTAAGGATTTATCGTTTGATAGGTTCCTTGTTATTTCCAACCAAATAAAAATAAAATAGCATCAAATATATTATCATTGTTTCATATTATACATACCTATCAAAAGGCGTATTTATAAAGAATATGGATAATATATCGGATTATAATCAAATTTTTATTTTTCTGTAGAAACCTGTACAATTTTTGTTTCTTTTATGGTCCTAACAATAATAATAACAAATTTATTCTTTTATTCTAAACCTTATTAGGTTTTGGAAAAAAAATATTTAAAACTACATGTACTAATATTAAGTAGGTATGTACATTATAGGGAGCAGTATGGTATCGTCCTGTTTAAAATGATTTTCTTTTTACTTTTATTTTATACTGTTTTTCACCACTTTCTGATATCAATGTCCAACAATAATCAGCAAGCATTTCACTGTTCCATTAGTAGATAAGCTATGAGTGTTCTGGCGCAAAATCCCATGTATTTTCTAATGGAGGTTCTAAAACGACTTTCAACTTCACGTTGATTCTTACTTACCTTCTTCTGGTCTGAACAGACAGACCTGTCTTTGAAATAGACAGGTCTGTTTCAAAGACGAACATTTTAGACAGACGTGTCTGTTCAGACCTCCGCCTCCATGACGTCACAGGACGTGACGCAGCAGAAATAAACTTATCGTCGCGACAGTTTTTGCTGACCGAAGGCCATATGAGGTCAGATAAAGTCAGGAATACAAACGACCTGTGTGTTTCAGAGGCAGACATGTCTGCCTCTGAAAAGACTGTTTCAAAGACAGACCTGTCTGTTTCAAAGATAGACCTGTCTGTTTCAAAGACAGAACTGCCTGTTTCAAGGACAGATTCGTCTGTTTCAAAGGCAGGTCTGTCTGTTCAGACCAGAAGAACGTAAGTAATAATCAACGTGAAGTTAGTCGCGTTACTCAGTTATGACATCGCAGCTCAAAAAAGTCGTTTTAGAACCTCCATAAGAAATCGCATGGGATTTTGCGGCAGAACCCCCATAGCTTATCTACTTCCATTGTAACATCATATTCCTCACTAGAAACACATGAGTCTTGGCACTGGTAAGGTTTACGAATAAGGTACTGGACAATCAGCAGAGGCAGACTAGCATAACTAATTTTTTCTTAATTTTGTTGGAAAACGGACACGTTCACAAAAAATATTAATAGTGAACCTGTATTTGTGCTCTTCACACCAGATTTTTAATAATATTTTATATTATTAAAAATACCTTTGTATTAACTTTGGAAGTTTTGTAAAGTTCAATGCATTTTTTGAAAAAACTATTTAAGTAAATATCTCAACATCCTGACGTGATGGAGAAGATTTTAAATTAGACTCAAAATCAGCATGACAAAATACATAAACTGCACGTATTTGTGTATAAGAAAACAAAACTGTGTTGAGCAGTGTATTTTGTGTTTTATCTATAATTTTCAGTTGTAATAATCCAGGAAAAATTAAGAATGTTAAGTGAAGTTCGCAAAAAGAATAATTTTTTGAGTTATTTAATTTACCACCTGTATCTCAATCAACAAACAATGAAATAGACAAACCCATATTACTTTACCGCAAGATATCCCCACACGAATTATTTTGAAGCATAAATATGGCACCTGTATATTCATACTTCTGCGTTAATAGGATTCATGTTCACGATTGCTAAGTACTAAAATGCTGATGCAAACCGTGTCTTATTTTAATGTGAGAATGTATAACAGCGTTTGTTTTGACCTTGTCAATGCTTTCGTAGATATAGCTGCATATTTCAAGAATATAATAATGTACAACGAAGTGGTAATTTACTCGTACCTAGGTGTCGGCTGTTAATTTAGTTTAGAATTAGAAGATTATTGATCTTATTCAAAAACGGTTTTAAAAAGAATCGTAAAAAACAAAATACATATTTCAATTGTATGTTTTAGTGTTGCAACTGATTGACACACCTAACTGGACTAGGAAGTACAAACTTGAACGTTACTGAACCATAGAATTTTCGTATACAGGCTGATTCATTTTCGGCCCTCACCATGGGGATCTCTCTTATTATTGGAGATAGAGTATAGGTTTAAATTTGGCAAAGTTGTTAAATTTGGTGTTTGTTATAAATCCGTAAAGAAAAATAGACCTGTGACAAATGACCTTCGTTATTTAAAAAAAAAACGCGAAAACCCCATTTTCTTCTTTTACCTGTAGCACCGACATTTGGCCTTGTAGAGAAAAAATAAAAACACATCCTTGTGGCCATTTCTAAACCTCTATCCAGTGGTGTACTCTAAATTTTATACGACGTTTCGTTTCTTTCTGGCCATCATCAACTATCTAATTTCTTATAGGCGCCATATTGGATTTAGACATCTTCAGAAAGAGTTTTTTTTCTGATTTCAACCATGTACCACATGCTGACTGTAGTTTTTGACATTAGGTCTTATTTGAAAGAATAAATTATAAGATTAAATAAGGTAGCCTTTGGAATTTCAATCTGTCAAACATTTCATTTATTGCCTTTGGAATTTCAATCTGTCAAACATTTCATTTATTGTTCATTAATAATACAAAAATGTCATACACTAACGAAGAGAAACGAGATATGATAAGTATGTTTTATTCTTCGAAACGAAATTCAACAGTAGCGAGTACAAGATAACAAAAACATTAATAAAAATACATAGAAAAGTAAACAATAAACAATTACAGTAAATGTTCAATTATCTGGCCATCTTCGGTAATGCACAATTGGGCACGCCTTCTGGTATTTTGTACTGCCCTTTGTATAGTTCTTCTAGGAACTGCATCGAAGGCATTCTGAAGTCTGTCTCATAATTCTTCAATGCTTTGTGGCGCATCTACTTTATAAATATTATTTTTAACATATCTCCACAAAAAAAAATCTAGCGGACTTAAAACAGGTGATCTCGCAGGCCATTCAACAACTCCCCTATTTCCAATCCAACGGTTTGCAAACTCTTGATTTAAGAAATTTCTAACAACAGCTGCATTGTGTGCTGGTGCGCCATCTTGTTGCCACCATAAATATTGTAATTTATTTAATGGGATATTATCGTCAAGATAGTCAGATACGTATGTACGTAAAATGTTTAAATATCTTTCTCCATTTAAATGTTCTTCATACATAACTGGTCCTAAGAGACGATTTGCCAAAATGCCCATCCAAACGTTTATTCCAAAACGATGTTGTGGTCTTCTAGCCCTGTTTTGTCGGGAATTTTGTACTGCCCAATAGTGCTCCGTATTTCTGTTGAACATTCCAGAATTTGCAAATTTTGTTTCACCTGACCAGATGATTTTGCTTAAAAAATTTTCGTCATTTTCTATCCTTCCCATTAACCAATTACAATATTCTAGCCTTCTCAAATTATCTCCAGGCAGTAAAGAGTGACTAACATGGATCCTGCATGGTTTAAACCTACTTTTATGTAAAGTTCTCCAAACTCTGGACTGGCACAAATTTAATTCTCACGCTACTTCGCGTGTAGAAATTGATGGATTATTATTTATCTATAAAAATACAAGATTAACATGAAATTTGAAAACACGCTTTTAATTTACCATTTGTAAAATATCTTGTCGATTTTCATTTAAATTCCTGTTGTCTTGACCATTACGCGGCTTAGTAAACGATCCATTCTCGACCAAATTTCTGTCGAGATCTAGAAAAATGGTACGATGAGGGTGTTGTCGTTCTGGATATAATTGTAGATATCTTGTACTCGTTACTGTTGAGTTTCGGTTCGAAGAATAAAAAATACTTATCATATCTCGTTTCTCTTCGTTAGTGTATGACATTTTTGTATTATTAATGAACAATAAATGAAATGTTTGACATATTGAAATTCCATGGCTACCTTATTTAATCTTATAATTTATTCTTTCAAATAAAACCTAATGTCAAAACTTTAGTCAGCATGTGGTACATGGTTGAAATCAGGAAAAAAAACTCTTTCTGAATATGTCTAAATCCAATATGGCGCCTATAAGAAATTAGATAGTTGATTATGGCCAGAAAGAAACGAAACGTCGTATAAAATTTAGAGTACACCACTGGATAGAGGTTTAGAAATGGCCAAAAGGATGTGTTTTTATATTTTCTCTGCAAGGCCAAATGTCGGTGCTACAGGTAAAAGAAGAAAATGGGGTTTTCACGTTTTTTTTTTTAAATAACGAAGGTCATTGGTCAGAGGTCTATTTTCTTTACGGATTTATAACAAACACAAAATTTAACAACTTTGCCAAATTTAAACCTATACTCTATCTCCAATAATAAGCGAGATCCGCATGGTGAGGGCCGAAAATGAATCAGCCTGTATAATACAACGAGTGGAATTGTGATTATTGATAATCACGTGTGTTGATACGAAACATGTTATCAAAACTTAATTTTATCATTTCCAAAATTATCTGATAACTTGTTGAGTATTTAAACCACGTGATTTCCATGAATTACGGATTCCAAGAGTTGTATTAATTAGATTATACAAGGAATAAGATATTATGCAAAAAATAAGCAACTACTTATTTAAAAAATTAAATGTAGGATTATTTGAAATAACGTTACAATTTTTTTAGTTGAAATAGCCATAATTTATCTATGAGGTACTGAATGACTTGGACGTTGATGGTATTGATGCAGTCGCGTTTTCCTTAAGGAAGAAATTATCTTAACAAGATGTGCTTCGTTTAATTTCATAAATGGCTCTAGAGAACTCGTAGTTGTATGGCGAGTTATTTTAATTATATCTTGTGAATTTGCACCTGCGTTGGACAAACTGCTAACAGTTGATGTTCTATTCGAATTTTTGTTTGGAGTCAGAAACAATCTTTTGATTGTTATGTTTTCGGCTCTTTTCGATTACATTGTTTTTAGCAATCTGATGAGACACAAATCTTGATTTTCTTGGTTGGGAAACAGCCACATTTGGACCGTTTTGGAGAACACCGTAATTGTATTCTATGCGCCCTGTAACAGAACCGTCGTCGCTAGTTTCTTCCTTAAAATAATCTTGCAGACAGGACGATTTCTCATTTTCCCGCTACGCTATTTCAGTACCCCTATTTGATAGAACATTTTTTTAGTCCTTCGATGTGTTTTCATCGTTTTCAAAGCAATGGTCTCAATTTCTTTTACAGTTAAAACTACAGCAGTTACGTTGCGCTTCTCCAGCAGACGTTGGAGTTCCTTGCGTTTTGGGTGTTTCGCAAGTCAAGCCTTGTCAAAAAAATGTCCCCCTTAAAAGAATTTATAGAAAATTTGTAGTCATTAAAATATCTTCTTTGTAATAATTTTACACTAACATTCTATACGAGTTTCATGACACTTTCTCTGTATTCCCTTCCATCCTTTTTTCACATGTTATATGACCAATCTTGCAAGATTTTGCCAGTTTTTCTCCTGTCCGATCTTCCGACAAGGGGTATTTATTTGCGTGAATCACAAAATTCCATAAACTGACGCCATATAACGAGTGATCATTAAAATTCTCACTTGTAACAGGCTGTGTATATAAAAAGTATGTCGTAACTTAAGTCAGCAAGATTTAATTCATTTAATATTATAAGTCAACCTTTAGTCGACAGAGAAAAAGTAATTTTTCACCTCTCCATATCAAATTGGGTCTTATGAAGGAATATGTTAAAGCTCTAGATTTTTAAGGTAACTGCTTCCAGTACATATGTGAAAAGTTTCCACGACTAAGTTTCGAAGAAATTAAAGCTGAGGTATTTGATGGACCTCAAATTAGAACTTTTATGAGAGATCCAAATTTCATCAACTCTATGAACGAAGCAGAGAAAGAAGCCTGGACTTCATTCACGATGGTCGCGACCAATTTTTTTTTTAATAAAAAAGATTGTAATTATAAAAATTTTGCGCAACAATGCTTAAAAAAATTCACCGCCTAGGTTGTAACATGAATATAAAGCTTCCTTTTCTTCATAGTCATCCTGATCGGTTTCCCGAAAATTTAGGTGCTGTAAGAGATTTTATTAAGATTTAAAAATTATGGAAACTCGGTACCAAGGAAGATGGGGTCCTCATATGATGACCGATTACTGTTGGTGTGTTCAAAGGGACTGCCAAACCAAGATACACAGCAGAAACTGCTACAAACGAAAATTTATTCCCTGATTGTGGTTTTTCCTTTTACAAATACTCTTGTAATTTTTTAATTGTTATTGTGTAAATACTTGCACTATACTCGTAACTAATATTGTATTGAAACAAATAAATGAATTATAATATAAAATTAAAAAAATATATAAAAATAATATAAAATGAATATGAATTATTATACGCAAAAACTAATTGATTTTTGGATTCAGCCAGTGGCGGCTCGAGGTGGTTCACATAGGGAGTGCATAATTTCAAAATTATAAAGTGTAATACAAAAAAACGCTTACCCAATCCTTATAAATTTCACCGACGTACTGTTCTAGACAGGTACTGTTCATTGTAGAGTTTGTTTTGAGGGAATAGTAAATATTACACTACACAGTTTAATTACATCTGACGATAAACGAAGTCCATTTTACGTGTCTTTGACTTGCAGAACAGTTCTATCACTTTTTCATTAAAGTTTGGGAAATCATTTATACATTCTTTTTCACAAGATAACATACTAAGGGCATTTAATCTCTCTTCTTTCATGGTATTTCTCAGGAAAGTTTTTATTCTCTTCAGCCGTGAAAACTGGCGTTCCGCTTCGGACGTTGTCATTGGGATTGTAATGACAATTTTTAAAAGCGTAACAACTTCATTAAAGGTGTCGCTTAATCCATCCAGCAGAAGACCTAGCAGACCTACAGCACCGACTTCTATATTTTGCCTAAATTCTTCTCTAGAATATAGAACGCTTAATTCAGTTCGTAGTCTGCTTTTATTGAGGCATGGATAAAATTTTACTGCTTCTTTAAGGCAATCTTCCGGAATTTTTTTTGAAAAGAGGAGAACTGTTTAAAAGAAATTAAGTTTGCTAATATTAAGTGCCCTGTATACCGAAATCTTGTTTGTATTTCTAGCAAAATAATATCGCACACTTCAATAGTTTCCCTCCTTCTTTGGCTACCATCAGTTACTCTTCGCCGCTTTGATGGTCGAGGAGTCAGTTCTGGGTCATTTTGTTTAACCAACTGATTATCTGTGTCAGCGATTTCGGTTCGAATTTTTCCAATAGCACGTTCAAAATTATCTAAATTATTCTTGATTTTTAATGCATCTGTATTGACATTTTGTAATTGATTAAACAATATGTCCACATGTGGCATAATTTTATGAAAGAAAGTTAACCAATAGATAAAATTTTCCTCCTCTAAAATTTGCAAATTAGCACTAGCGTGATGAATGGTAGTTTGTAAACTAGCTTCTCCCTCGATTTGTTCTAGAGCTTCAATTATTTCTTCTCGGTGCTCATATATTGTATTCACTGTCCTAGAATTGAAGTTCCATCTTATTTTTGAAGAACGAGGTAAGCTTTTTCTCTGAAGGAATTCTTCCAATCTTGCAGCTCGTTGTGGTGAAGTGGAGAAAAATGTACATAATCCCGTCAGCTTGGAAAAAAAAATTATGCAATTACTACTGCTCGATGTAGCATGTGACATAATTAGATTTGTCTGATGTGCATAACAATGTACAAAATTAGCCCTTGGATACTGGTCTTGGATATGTCTTTACACGCCGTTAATAGCACCACTCATGACTGCTGCCCCATCATAGCTCTGTGCAATCAGTTTTTCTGGGTCATCAACAAGCAAACTAATTTCGTTAAGGATGGAGGCAGTTAAAGAATTAGCATCATGTCCACTAGGCAGAAGAAATTTCCAAAATCTTTCGACCGGTCTCGCGTTCACAATATATCTTAAAACAACCACCAACTGAAACTGATTGGACACATGTGTGGTTTCATCAGCTATCACAGATATGAAGTCGGTTGCTTTAATTTCACTGGCAACTTGTTCATGATACACGTTCAACATTGCATCAAGCAGCTCATTCTGTATCGTTTTTGATAATCCCTTAAAAACCGGTGCTGCTTCGATGTGATCTCTGAGCGATTTATCCAATTCTGCCGTAAAATTTATCAATTCCCGAAATTGCCCTTGTTATTCGACGTTTGCTGTTCATCATGACCCCGAAGTGCCAGTTCAAACGTGCCACAAAATCTAATGCGATTTATTATTAAATTTAATACATGCCTATTTTTTGTTACCTTTTCATTGTGTTGTTGAATTGCTTTTCTATATGATGAATCTAAAACATTCTGAATGTTATTTTTTCCTAACATTCTTAGACTAAATATATTTTTCAAATGCCCTTCGGAATTTTCATGTTTAATAATTTTAGCTGAATTAAGTCTCTTATTCCGTTCTTTGACCAAGACGGTTCACCACCAAACAAAAGACACGGAAAACAAAATAAAGTATTTTTAATTTCACACCCACAAATCCAGTCATTTTTCTGATAAATATTAATTTTGAATTTTCTTAGAACGTCTTTACCTTTAACAGATTGTTTATTTTCTAAACATAATTGAGGCATCGGCCGTTTAAGATTTTTTACTGCGATTTTTTCATTATACGTTAACCGCGAAAACGCGTTGTTCTCTAAAAAAGACACGGAATTATTGTAACAACGCCCGAGAGCAGTCTGGTTCAGTTGCTCCAACGCTATGTATTATACGACATTGAAGTACGGCAAAATACAGTTCTCCCCACCATCAATGTAATGTTAATGCCTTAACAGAGCAAGAGTTGGGCTTTGCTCAGTATATCTGTGACGACGATTGGTGTATGTACGTTGGTAGCGTGCCACGTTCCTCGTCAATAACTATGAAAGTATGAATACATAATAAATAAATACTTTCACAGTTAGTCGCCGCTTGGTTTGATTTGTTTCATAATTCCAGGGGGTGCAATTGCTCACTTGCTCTCATTAAAGAGCCGCCACTGGATTCAGCACACCCGAATTAGTAAAAAAATAAGTCCCGCTTAGAAGTCAGCTAAAATCGTGTCGAAAGTTGTAAGAAATAATCGCATCAGTATCGCCTATTTCCGAAATATATGTTTAATGTTTATTATTCCTTCCTTATATGTTACATGGTAACACGAAATGTCAATACATTACGATACTTAAAAATATACAGTAATTATATGTATAAAATAAAACGAAAACAGAAAAGGAAAAAAAACATGTACGGTATACACATACATGTGCAAAAATAAATTTTGTTCATGAGGAAAGACACAAACTTAAGTATGATTGCTGTGACAGCACGACCGATCGCCCAGAAGAATAATGTCACAGTCCGCCGCCCAGATACTCATCCAAGGAATAGTAGTACTTGTTGGTTAATAAACTTTTAACTTGTTTTTTAAATTTGTTTAAGCTATTATTCTTATACGATAAAGGTAGTCTATTATACAAATCAGTTTGAATACAGTTTGATCCAGTTGATCTCTGTTCCTAGTATTCTAACTGTGCTCATCACCACGGGTTTTAGAATTATTTATGTGTTTATGTATATACCGGGCAGTATGATATACAGGGCAATCCAAATTAAGTGTTCACCATTGGTAACTTTGTTATTATTAAAGATACAAGATTGTTTAAATTAGCAAACTAGTAGTACTTTTAACGCTCTTTAAGATGGAAGAATTTAAAAAAAAAAGAGCAGCGCGTTTTCGAGTTTTCCCGAAAAATATGTTTTTTTCAAATGGAAACCCCTGTATATTATATCATTTTCTGTTAGAAATTCAATTTTTAAACAAAAAATCTTATAAGAAATTTTTTACTGGGATTAAAAATACTTATAGTGAATAAACAAAAACAGCTAAGTTAAGTGCATTTCTATGATTCTATGATAACGACGTTAATTCTTTCTAGTAAACGTCAAATATTAGTACATTTTTATTAGTCTTTCACTCATAAATTTCATTTTGCTAGTTATTAATTTGACAAAAAAATGATTTTTACCCATGCAGAAAAGTGTGATATGTTAGAATCTTATTTAGTTGTTTTTTAAATTTGTTTAAGCTATTATTCTTATACGATAAAGGTAGTCTATTATACAAATCAGTTTGAATACAGTTTGATCCAGTTGATCTCTGTTCCTAGTATTCTAACTGTGCTCATCACCACGGGTTTTAGAATTATTTATGTGTTTATGTATATACCGGGCAGTATGATATACAGGGCAATCCAAATTAAGTGTTCACCATTGGTAACTTTGTTATTATTAAAGATACAAGATTGTTTAAATTAGCAAACTAGTAGTACTTTTAACGCTCTTTAAGATGGAAGAATTTAAAAAAAAAAGAGCAGCGCGTTTTCGAGTTTTCCCGAAAAATATGTTTTTTTCAAATGGAAACCCCTGTATATTATATCATTTTCTGTTAGAAATTCAATTTTTAAACAAAAAATCTTATAAGAAATTTTTTACTGGGATTAAAAATACTTATAGTGAATAAACAAAAACAGCTAAGTTAAGTGCATTTCTATGATTCTATGATAACGACGTTAATTCTTTCTAGTAAACGTCAAATATTAGTACATTTTTATTAGTCTTTCACTCATAAATTTCATTTTGCTAGTTATTAATTTGACAAAAAAATGATTTTTACCCATGCAGAAAAGTGTGATATGTTAGAATCTTATTTAGTGTGTAGAAAATCCTCTAGGAGGGCAAAAGAACACTACGCTGAATTATATCCACTCCGAACACAACCAAATGAGCAATTTTTTCTGAGACTGTACCGAAAATTTAGAGGCAATGAGAGTGTGTTTGCCAAAACAAGAACAAGAAGGACTTTTATAATAAGCGAGGCCACGGAAATTCTAGTTCTTGCATATTTTGAGGCCAACCGTGAGAATTCCATACTAGATATTATCAAGGAATCTGATTTGAGTCACGGTACTGTGCATAGGATTCTGAAGAAACACAAATTCATTCCTTATAAGTACAAACCAGTTCAAGTTTTCTTGCCAGGGGATCCAGAGAGAAGAATGTTTTTTTGCCACTGGTATCTTAACTTTTGTCGCCAAAATGTAAACAACTTTCGTTATATTTTATGGACCGATGAATCAAATTTCTCAAATTCTGGAATGTACAATACAAAAAATCATCATTACTGGTCAAAGGAAAATCTTCTTTTAGTACATCCAAGACGCCCGCAAGTCCGTTACAGTTTTAATGTTTGGTGCGGTTTAATTGGTTCAAGGTGTTGGTCCTTTCTTTTATGAGGGCACTCTAACTGGTGAAAGGTACATAGAATTTTTGACTGAAATTTTGAATAATTTCTTAGACGATATTGATCTCATAAGTAGACAGAATCTGCATTTTCAGCAGGATGGCGCACCTGCGCACAACTACAGAGGTACTCATCAAATTTTAAATACTATTTTTAACAATTCATGGATAGGAACAAATGATCCTATTCAGTGACCTCCCCGATCGCCAGATTTAACACCGCTTGATTTTTTTATGGGGTTATTTAAAGACAGAGATTTATAAGCAAAGGTACGAAAACGTAAACGCCCTAAAAGTTGCAGTTAGTGAAAAGATAAACTAAATAGATGGTAGGACCATACTAAAAGCAGTTCGACAAGTTCAGAAACGTGTTCAAAAATGTATTGAACAACAAGGTGGTATTTTTGAACATCTTCTATGAAAAAATCAGTGATTTTTATTTTCTTTTAATGATATACAAAAAAGGGATATTTATCAATACGTTTTGCACGTATTACGCCGTTGTTATATAATGAAACGGATATGCAAAATACATATCCGTAACTGTAAACATAGACAAACACCTCGTATTTTTAGCATTTACTTCTGTTCAATACATATGTTTCAGCCATCTAGGTCTCATCGGTTGAACTAGTGAAGCAATGAATATACCAATTAATACAGATCTGTTAAACAACGGATCTGTATCTGTATCTACATTTACGCTAAAATCGTCTCCAAGCCATAACCAGTTTCGTTCTATCAGGCGACACCAATTTAATCAGTGACATCTGACGGAAGAAAGCGACTAGGCCAGAAAAGGCGACCTTCCGTTCGAATAGCTAGGCTATTACAAAAAACGGAAAAATACGTATATTGGTATATACGTATTTTTCCGTTTTTTGTAATAGCCTAGCTATTCGAACGGAAGATCGCCTTTTCTGGCCTAGTCGCTTTCTTCCGTCAGATGTCACTGATTAAATTGGTGTCGCCTGATAGAACGAAACTGGTTATGGCTTGGAGACGATTTTAGCGTAAATGTAGATACAGATACAGATCCGTTGTTTAACAGATCTGTATTAATTGGTATATTCATTGCTTCACTAGTTCAACCGATGAGGCCTAGATGGCTGAAACATATGTATTGAACAGAAGTAAATGCTAAAAATACGAGGTGTTTGTCTATGTTTACAGTTACGGATATGTATTTTGCATATCCGTTTCATTTAATGATATGTTTATGTATAAAATAAAGTTTATAAAAATTATTTAGCTGTTTTTGTTTATACATTATAACTCAAGTGTTTTTAATCCCAGTAAAAAAGTTCTTATAAGATTTTTTGTTTAAAAATTGAATTTCTAACAGAAAATGATATAATATACAGGGGTTTCCATTTGAAAAAAACATATTTTTCGGGAAAACTCGAAAACGCGCTGCTCATTTGTTTTTATAATTCTTCCATCTTAAAGAGCGTTAAAAGTACTACTAGTTTGCTAATTTAAACAATCTTGTATCTTTAATAATAACAAAGTTACCAATGGTGAACACTTAATTTGGATTGCCCTGTATAAATGTAGAGTAAAAGGACATGATTCTATTATTTATAAAATATTCTTTACAATGTTCATTATATTTCAACTGGAAAACTTTACGGATTCCTCTTTTTTGAAGCAAAAAAAAATTATTGGCTTGAACTGAGTTACCCCACGCAACTACGGCATACGACATATGTGAATGAAAAAGTGAATGGTAAGCTATAGTGGCTGACTGAACCCCTGCTGCGTAAATAAGTTTGCCTAAATCATAAATGATAGAGTAAAATTACTTTCGGATGAGACTGGCGCAGAAACACATTTTAGTAATTAGAAAGAGAGCCACCTCATAAATGAGAGAAACAGCTAGTAGTATAAATCCGTGTACTATACGAGCCACAAACGTTTATCGATTATTTGTCAGTCGATACCAGGCGTTCGATCTGTGTGTTTCGTAGTGGTCTTGTACGTACATTGCTCCCGCTGCCGACTGCTGCGACTGCTCAATGTTTTTACGGTGTTCAGTATTTTTGTAATGTCATCGTTCGCGCATCTCCAGTCTCATCCGAAAATAATTTTACTCTACTAGATAATTTCGAGCTTAATTTTTCAATGTGATATGTCCAGTCCAAACCCGAATCCTGACGCGTCCCTAGGAATTTAATATTTGTGGAGGGAGTAGTGGTATGTCTATTTGTGAAAAATATGCTACTCGTTTTGTTAGGATTTAGAAATAATCTATTTGCAGCAAACCACGTACTGGACTGCTGCTGAACATCAGCAAGTCTGGATCCGGCACTATTTATATCTATTATCAGGATAAAATAAAATAAATTTTGGTGAATTTCACTTTTTAATTAAAACTGTAACGGTCGTTTCGCTCAACCTGAGCTTCATCAGACATATAACTAACTTTTTACAAATGGATATAAAAGGAATATAATAGATAACATTTCAAATAAAAAACTCCTTACAAAAGCCATATCACAAGTTTACCCAATATTAAATAATAACACCCAAAAATTTAAAATGATCACGTTTATAGGCTCTTCAAACACAAAAATTTGTAAATATTTAAGAAAGTTTGACATTAATACAGCGTATAGAACTAACAACAATTTATCCAAATTTATAAAAAAACAATAAAGATTTAACAAACAACAATAAAAAGTCAGGAGTCTATAAGTTAACCTGCGGTAGTTGCCCTATGACGTATATCGGACAGACAGGCAGATCGTTTGAAATACGCATCAAAGAACATTTTTCTTCATTTAGAAATAATAAAAGTGACTCTTCATATGCGTCTCATATTAATTCAATGAACCACAATTTTAACACAGAATTTAAAATATTACACGTAGAAAATAAGGGCAAAAAACTTAATTTATTAGAGTCACTTGAAATTAATAAATTAAAGAAAACCGACAAGATCCTAAATGATCAATTAGAAACAAATAATTCACCCTTACTCAATTTATTTATTTGATATTCAGACAGTCACATATTGTATTTTTCCATAGAATTTCTTTACCTCCCTGTAATATAATGTAAACCCCTAGTTTTATTACTTAAGAACAGTATTGTATAAACCATAGTGAAAGTTTTAGTAATAAAAAGTACCCATTCCTTCAACTATTTAAAATAAAACATGTGTTTGTTACCGTATACTTGTGTTAAAAAAATTTGTAAATAAGTTAGTTATATGTCTGATGAAGCTCAGGTTGGAGCGAAACGACCGTTACAGTGTTAATTAAAAAGTGAAATATTAAAATTTGTTTTATTTTATCCTGATAATAGTTATAATGGAATTTCATCAAGTAAAGGCTGAAACAATTATATACTATTTATATCCTTTTTTACTAAAAAAGTAGTATCGTCCGCAAATAATACAGCTTAGCGCTAACATTACATGGCAAATCATTAATATAAATTATGAACAACAAGGGCCCTAGTATGGAACCCTGAGGGACACCATGTTTGACACAATTCTTCCCGCTAACAGATGAATTGAAGAAAACCTGTTGACTACGATGAGACAAGTAAGACTTTAAGAATTCCAAGGCATTCCCACGAAATGCCGAATGCCTTAGAAAGATCGCAGAAGAGTCCCTCCACAGAGCAACGATATTCAAAAAGCGTCATCAACAAAATGTACCAGCTGAAGAATAGCATCAGTCGTCGCTAAACCTGGTCGAAAACCAAATTGTTCTACAGATAGAAAGTTATTTCTATTAAAATAATCAATAATCCTACTGAATAAGAGTTTTTCAGAAATCTTTGCCATCACAGGAACAATTGCCATGGAACGATGGTTTGCAATATCGTTCCGATCACCATTTTTAAAAATCCTGGAAGTACCAACGTTAAAGGAACTGTTCATTATATGAGAAAGAACTGGTGCCACATCAACAATAATATCCTGCAACAGTATAACATTCATACCATAAATATCCCTACATTAGACTTCAGAGATCTCGTAACTTCAATGGTTTCGCTTTTAGTAACTGATGCAAGAAAAAACGAATTTTTGTTGTTAATAGATTTGTTTTTTAGTAGATCATAAGAAGAAACAGTCGTAGCAAGACCGTTCTTATGGAACTGTGTGACCATATTCGCAAAGTAATGAAGTCGTTCGGCGGTATATTTATGTTTGAAGTGTCGGTTGATGGATATCTATTTAATTCGGTATATATTATTTTCCAGATTTCTCTAGATTTGTTTGTGGAATTTCTTAAACAGAAATAAGAAAAACACTCTAACCACAATATATATCAATAATTACTATATACGTATTTCGGCAACTAAGTTGCCATCTTCAGTAGAATAACCTTAAACCTGAAGATGGCAACTTTGTTGCCGAAATACGTATATAGTAATTATTGGTATATATTGTGGTTAGGGTGTTTTTCTTATTTCTGTTTCAGATTTCAAGGCACAGTCTCCACCAATTTTGGAATTTCTTAACTTATCAGAATAATATTTCTGTCTTGTTTTTAAAAGAAGAGCATCGTAATCTTTCTTTAATTCTTTGTATAAATTTAAATTTCTTTTATCCATTTTCGAAGCATCATAAGTAAGGTCTAACAAGGTTTTCTTATTTATAAGTTCGGATGGCAATCGAAGCATGTGGGATGTATTTGTCTGAAAACTTTGCTTTTTAACAAGAGAGGAGGAGGCATCGTAGTGCGTTACAATTATGTTTAGGACATTTTATTGTTCACAGTACCCTCTGCGTACACCTCGTGCCAATCTGTATTAGAGATCAAATAGGAAAAATAGGATTTGTTACTAAAACTATACACGCTGAATGACACAGGCATCGCTCGTATTAAGAGTTGTATAATCACAAAACCAAGTATCGAATATTTAAAAGTTGTGGAATAGGCAATAATGAGTATAATCCCCAAGCCTCAGTTCTTTGTTTAATTAAAGCGTAAAAGAACCTTGCCTCTACTCTACAATTACAAATATACCGAACAGAATGAAATTATTGTTTTTTGCAAGGTATGTGAAATAAATCAGGAGTCAAGCATGCAGCAGTTGCGAAACAATATTTTTAATGAACGCGTTTAATAGAACCAATTGCGTTATGCTCGACGTAAAAGTCAAACAACCGGAACGCACTCCAATACTGCTATCAATAATTTGATCGCAATTAAAAAATTCTATTTATTTTATTAGAGTTGACCGTTAGCATTGTACGAAGCGTTTAGAGAAGTGACGCCGCTGCAAAATAACCGCTGTGACCGAAATCAAACGTTACAAATCAAATCAATGGATGACCGGTCGTATAACGGCGTCCGACCAATCCGAAAAACAATGGGATTAAGCGACTGAAACGGTTACTTTGTGTTGTTCTTGTTGATGGCTTTCCATTTTTTACCGGACTGTTATTCTTTTTCCGGCGATATGCTTTATTAAATTCCGTTTAAGTAACGAACAAACTATATTTTATATTTCATAAAAAAGAGAAGAAAGGAAGTATAAATCTTGATCTCAAGAGAAATCGCTTCTGTTTCAAATGTTTTATATAAGTGAAATAGGATGAAAGATGCCCACAAGATATTTATTGTAAGAGGAAATACAAATACATATATATTTTTTAAATAATTACTTTTTACTGAGTGAATGGTATTTTTAATAATTGCAAACAATCACAGGATAATTATTATAATTACTATCTCTTCGTAGATTGATACTACATTTTTTTCTGGTAAATATCCCTTTCTATTATAAATATATTATTCATAATTAGCCTTTTTTCCCCAGCCATCAACTCTTGATTTTATTAAAAAAAAAACAAATATATTTGCACTATATTTTTTAGTTTTCGATGGCGACCAATTTATAATTTAGAAAGTCTTTACAAAAAAGGTCTATTAATTACACTGGTCAACACAGTTTGGTTTTCTTATACAGGGTGGTCCAAAATGACCGAAGGGGTTTTAATTCCTTATAACTTTTTTATTATAATTTTTTTTTTGTTTTCAGTATTTTGTAAAGAACACTTGAGGAATTTAAAATGGAACAGTACACAATTGAACGACGTGCCAAAATCGTTGAACTTTATTTCTCAAATCAACGATCCATTGTTTTGACTCAGCGTGCATATCGTCGTTATTTTAATGTGCGGGTTGGACCCTCAGAGTCAACAATAAACCGTCTGATTGCAAATTTTCGAGAACAAGGGGCAGTAAGGAACCTTCCTGGTGCCGGCAGACGACGAACGGTGCACACGGATGACAATATTGAACGGGTACAGGAGAGTATTCGCGAAGATGGAGAAACATCAAACAGGAGACGTTCGACACAACTTGGCCTCTCAAGAGGGTCGCCGCAGAGAATTTTGCATACAATAAGAATGTTTCCATACAAAATTCAGCTTGTCCAACAATTGAAACCGACAGATTACCAGCAACGACTTGATTATGCAATTTATTTTCATCAAAAAGCAGAAGAAAATCATGATTTTATTCATAATTTAATTATGAGCGACGAAGCCCATTTCCAATTAAATGGGTTCGTTAATAGGCAAAACTGCAGGATATGGGCTACGGAAAATCCAAGAGTAGTTCAACAGCGAGAATTACACCCACTTAAGTGTACCGTTTGCTGCGGTGTTTCGTCGGAAAGGATAATTGGCCCATATTTTTTTGAAAATGAACACGGTGTCGCCGTTTCCATCACTGGTGTTAGATATCGGACAATGTTGGAAAATTTTTGCAGGCCAGCCGTGGAAAACCATCCGCAAGTATGGTTCCAACAGGATGGAGCCACAGCGCACACTGCGAGGGAACAATGGCTCTTTTAAGCGACATCTTTGGTGAACGAATTATTTCCCGTACAAGCGATTTTAATTGGCCTCCGCGTTCACCGGATTTAACCGCTTCAGACTGTTTCCTTTGAGGTTATTTGAAAGGAAAAGTCTATATTAATAAGCCTCGAACCATACAGGAATTCAAAAATAATATACGCGACGAAATCAACAACATAACACCTGAAGTTTTGCGAAAGGTTATGGAAAATGTTTTGGAAAGAGCACGAATATGCGAAGCAGAAAATGGCCACCACTTGAGAGATATAATTTTTCATAATTAAATTAAAAATATTCTCCATTAATATACTGTATTTAAAATTAAAAAAATTAATAATTATGTCTTAAATAAGAAGTTATTATAATGAACTCAAACCCCTTCGGTCATTTTGGGCCAGCCTGTACATCAATACGTGTAGCTTATGTGATTCTGAATTTGATTTAAAATTTCCTCCATCACGTTAGGATTTTGAGATAGATTTTAAGCTTGTTTGCTCGTCGTTGCATGTAAAAGAATTTTATCATACACTTCTTGGTGACACATTTTAGTAACTATTGATGTACTTGGTAGGAATAACACACTTGGCTATATTTCACAAATTTTATTATATTCTCTAACATATGTTTCGGCTGTTATGCCATTCTCAAAGAGTTTCCTACAACTAACTTAATCTACGTAATAATGTAACTTATATAACTAGTTTTAGTGATGAGGTGGTGGTTAAATGATGTTTACAATGGTGTCTATGATGGGGGTGTTTATAAATTCTAGCTGTATATTAGTGACTATTACGTTTTGTTTCTGGGCTTATTTAATTTTTAGAATTTCTAATAAATCTAATCTTTTACTTTTTATTGCATTATGTACTAAGTGGCAGCTATTTATATCGGGCACATGGTTTTGCTCAATACAGTGTTTCGAGAAACCTGTATTTTTAATGCTATATTTCACGTCTCTTATATGTTCTGATATACGTTTCTTAATGGATCTTCCACTTTGACCTACATATATAGCTTCACAGTTTTGACATTTAATGGTATATACTCCAGATTTTCCTAGTTTACCTATTTGATCTTTGTTGTTATTTAATATAGTATCTAATTTTGCCTTAATGTTACATATGATTTTAATGTCTAATTTTCTTAATAGTTTGTTTATTTTGTCTGTGATAGGGGGGATATATATTACTGCATACAAGTTGGTTTTACTTAATTCCTTTATTTCCGGGTATAAGATTTTTTTCTGAATATTCTTTTGTTCTTTGTGTTTTATCATTTTATCTATCATATCTATCATATCCGTTATTTTCTGCTATTTTTTAATATAGATTATTTCTTCGTTAAAGGCATCAGTATTTAAAGGTATGTGAGTTGCTTTATGTATATAACAATGGAATGTTGACATTTTTATTTTACTAGACTGTTTTGCGTTCGCGTGTATTATATTATCTGCAAATGTTGGTTTCTGTAAATTTTGTATGATAGCTTATTATTGTTTTTGTATAAGGTAATGTCTAAAAAATTTAATTTGTTATCTTCCTCTTTTCCTATTGTGAATTGTATCTTGGGGTTTAATGAGTTTAGGAGTTTTAAAAATTCTGTTAGTTGTCGGTCTGTCCTTGTCCAGATGCAAATTATATCGTCGACATACCTGGCCCAATAATGGATTTGTTTAGTTAGTTTATTTTTAATGCCGAATAAACCTCTTAAGTTATGTACGAAGTTATGCATATAAATGTTTGACAATATGGGACTGAGTGGATTTCCCATGGGTAATCCTTCTAATTGAGAATATATTTCATTGTTAAATTTGAAGGAATTTTGTTCCAGGCATATATTTAAGAACAACACAATATGCACTTAAAGAAACCTAAGAAATATTAAGTTATCGTTAATAGCTAATAATGTTGTACCTAATAACATAGCAAATAATATCAAATTCTATCCAAAACTAATAAATCTCACTACAACATAGTTTTCAGAGTCAGAAACTAAATTATTAGAAAAAGGTTTGAAATATAATCCAGATATTAATAATAAAAATGATATTAACAACTTAGCAGTAGATTTAGAATTAGCTTTGAAACCAATAGGTCATAACATAGAAAAAGAAAAAATTAAGAAAATGATACGAACAGAATATAAAAAAGAAAAAAATAATACTGAAACTACATATGAAAACCACAACATAAACACTATAAAAAAGAAATTGAATGATAGCAACCTAGTAATAACAAAAGCAGACAAAGGAAATACAGTCACGATATTAGAAAGAACTAAATACAATGACAAAATTTATGAATTACTCAACACACATGAATTAAAAAAATTAAAAAAGAACCCCTACTAATAAGTACCAAAACAAAATAAAATAGCTAATAAGCAAGAATAATAATCTAAAAAATAAAATCTCAACATTAATGAACCCTAGTATCCCAAGACTATATGGCCAACCGAAATTACATAAAAATAACACTCCAATGAGACCAGTAGTATCTTATGTAAATGCACCCTCATACAAGCTGTGTAAATATTTAAGTAAAACAATACCGGAAAAATCAATTTTAAATCAGAATATTCAATAAAAAATTCTATCCAATTAACTAATAAATTAAATGAAATCATATTACCAAATAACGCTAAATTAGTATCCTTTGATATTAAAAGCCTTTTCACTTCGATACCAATACAGGAGATAAAAGATATAATAGAAAAACAAATTAAGGATAATATTTCAGATAATACACAGAAAACACAAATAATAGTCATTAAATATATGCCGGGAACAAAATTACATCAAATTTAATAATGAAATATATTCACAATTAGAAGGATTATCCATGGGAAATCCACTCAGTCCCATTTTTTCAAATATTTATATGCATAACTTCGCAAAAGGTTTATTCGGCATTAAAAATATCCTAACTAAACAAATCCATTATTGGGCCAGGTATGTCGACGATATAATTTGCATCTGGACAGGGACAAACCGACAACTAATAGAATTTTTAAAACTCCTAAACGCATTAAACCCCAAGGTACAATTCACAATAGAAAAAGAAGAAGGTATGAAATTAATTTTTGTAAACATTACCATATTCGGAAACAATAGTAAGCTATCATACAAAATTTACAGAAAACCAACATTTGCAGATTAATATAATACACGCAAACGCAAAACAGTCTAGTAAAATAAAAATGTCAACATTCCATAGTTATATACATAGAGCAACCCACATACCTTTAAATACTGATGATTAGAGTGGACCAATTCGGAGCGAAAGCAGAGGCGTATTTTGTATCGGCACCAGTCTCTCTATCTTTATGTCTTGCGCTATGCACGTGGCGTTGCAAATTTGATTTTGTTAAATGGTTTATATATATTTCTAAGTTCTGCTTTTCTAATTTACGGCCACAATCCTGGTAATATAAGGCCTTGTAATGTTTCCCAATATTTATCTAAAGCTGGTATACGTCTTTTGTGGCTCATTAATTGATAGCGGAGTATAAGATGAAAACAGTTCAGATCTTGGTAATATAAATTATACTTGTTTTTTTTATATTTTTTAAAAAAAAAAATCGTTTTTTCCAAAAACACATCCAATTCATTCAAGTGCAAAAATTCTTCTCTCAAATTGTTTCAATAACTCACTATGGCAACCCAACAGCTTTTTCTCTTTTTAAGCTCATTGGTCGCTTTAGTTATACATAATTTTCCAAAATATTTAACATTTATACTATAATTTTGATCCTTGATTAATATTATGATCTTATTGGTTTACAATTAAATTTTCCTTCACACATAACCTTTGACATTACCAAACATTAACAATAGTATACAAAATTAACTAAATTTACATAGTTCTATAATTTTGGTAAATGTAAGAAAGTCATATACTTTTGAAATTTAATTATAGATTTGACACTCTAAATTAAGAAAACAATACAAATATAATAGACTTCCACCTTCTAAGAAATCCCAATAACAGAAATGTAACAAATTAAAACTAGTGTTTTCAATAAGTTTATTAACATTTTTATATTTACCTTCTCGCCCTCATAAAAAATAATTTGTGGAAAGAATTGTAATAAATTATTTTTGAATTAATTGTTATAGTTAATCCTCTGTTTATTTTATTTTGTTTATTTAATTTTTTTTTAAGAAAAATAAAAGTAAATTATAAGCCTATAGAATATTTATGTAAAATGTGTTGCCTAATCATTATAATATATGTAGCGGTTTAAATATTTAAATTTCCTTTATAGTGTATCATTGTAGTATATTAACATTATTTATATTATTTGCTTAAGATGAATCTTCTATTTTGTCTTATATTATGTATCAAAGTTTAAAAACATTTGTATTATTTTGTTATCATTTGGATCAGAACTATCTAGGTAATAAGTATTATTGTAATCAATGATTTATCTTACAATGGGGTAAATGTAAAATGTTTAGTGTGCAATATATATATATATATATAAACCATTTAACAAAATCAAATTTGCATAGCGCAAGACATAAAGATAGAGACACAGCCGATACAAAATACGCCTCTGCTTTCGCTCCGAATTGGTCCACTCTACTGATGATGCCTTTAACGAAGAAATAATCTATATTAAAAAAATAGCAGAAAATAACGGATATAAGTCCAATATGACAGATAAAATGATAAAGCAAAAACAACAAAAGAATATTCAGAAAAAATTCTTATACCCGGAAATAAAAGAATTAAATAAAACCATTTGGCATGCAGTACCCTCTATTATATACCCTCTATTAAAAAAAAATATTAAGAAAATTAGACATTAAAATCATATGTAACAATAAGACAAAATTAGGTACTATATTAAATAAACAAACATCAAATAGGTAAACTAGAAAAATCTGGAGTATATACCATTAAATGTCAAGACTGTGAAGCTATATATGTAGGGAAAAGTGGAAGATCATTAAAAAACGTATATCAGAACATGTAAGAGACGTAAAATATAGCATTAAAAATACAGGTTTCTAGGAAAACTGTATTGAGCAAAACCATGTGCCCAATGTAAATAGCTGCAACTTAGTACATAGTGCAATAAAAAGCAAAAGATTAGTATAACTAGAAATTCTAGAAATTAAAAAAGCCCAGAAACAAAACGAAATAGTCACTAATACACAGCTAGAATTTATAAACACCCCCATCATAGACACCATTGTAATCATCATTTAACTACCACCTCATCACTAAAACTAGGTATATAACTTACATTGTTACGTAGATTAAGTTAGTTGTAAGAATCTCTTTGAGAATGGCATAACAGCCGAAACATATATGTTAGAGAATCTATAAAATTTTTGAAATATAGCCAAGTGTGTCATTCCTAACACGTACATCAATAATTAAAAGAATTTTAAGGGGCGTACAACTGTAAACCTTGTTTTTGCATGAAGGTGTGACTGCAACATCATATTAACAATACAAGTAACGGTTCAGAGAGAGATAAAGCAGCCGATACCCTTACAAACGCAAAACACACCGTCAAGAACGTTATGATTAGCCACGGCGAACGACGCAATGTCGGTCTCTAATTTAAAACCCATCAATAAGAAGCGTTATCGTTAACATACGATTTACCTAGAAGCCATTGTACAGAGTTACTGAAGAGAAGCGTACGAACGATATATTTTTTTTTTGTTTTCAGTATTTTGTAAAGAAGACTTGGGGGATTTAAAATGGAACAGTACACAATTGAACAACGTGCCAAAATCGTTGAACTTTATTTCTCAAATCAACGATCCATTGTTTTGACTCAGCGTGCATATCGTCGTTATTTTAATGTGCGGGTTGGACCCTCAGAGTCAACAGTAAACCGTCTGGTTGAAAATTTTCGAGAACAAGGGGCAGTAAGGAACCTTCCTGGTGCCGACAGACGACGAACGGTGCACACGGATGACAATATTGAACGGGTACAGGAGAGTATTCGGGAAGATGGAGAAACATCAACCAGGAGACGTTCGACACAACTTGGCCTCTCAAGAGGGTCGCTGCAGAGAATTTTGCATACAATAAGAATGTTTCCATACAAAATTCAGCTTGTCCAACAATTGAAACCGACATATTACCAGCAACGACTTGATTATGCAATTTATGTTCGTCAAAAAGCAGAAGAAAATCATGATTTTATTCATAATTTAATTATGAGCGACGAAGCCCATTTCCAATTAAATGTGTTCGTTAATAGGCAAAACTGCAGGATATGGGCTACGGAAAATCCAAGAGTAGTTCAACAGCGAGAATTACACCCACTCAAGTGTACCGTTTGGTGCGGTGTTTCGTCGGAGAGGATAATTGGCCCATATTTTTTTGAAAATAAACACGGTGTCGCCGTTTCCATCACTGGTGTTAGATATCGGACAATGTTGGAAAATTTTTTAAGGCCAGCCGTGGAAAACCATCCGCAAGTATGGTTCCAATAGGATGGAGCTACAGCGCACACTGCGAGGGACACAATGGCTGTTTTACGCGACATCTTTGGTGAACGAATTATTTCGCGTACAAGCGCTTTTAATTAGCCTCCGCGAGCACCGGATTTAACCGCTTCAGACTGTTTCCTTTGGGGTTATTTGAAAGGAAAAGTCTATATTAATAAGCCTCGAACCATACAGCAATTAAAAAATAATTTACGCGACGAAATCAACAACATAACACCTGAAGTTTTGCGAAAGGTTATGGAAAATGTTTTGGAAAGAGCACGAATATGCGAAGCAGAAAATGGCCACCACTTGCGAGATATAATTTTTCATAATTAAATTAAAAATATTCTCCATTAATATACTGTATTTAAAATTAAAAAAAATTATTAATTATGTCTTAAATAAGAAGTTATAACGAACTCAAACCCCTTTGGTCATTTTGGGCCACCCTATATAAATGCTGCAACATATTTATATGTGTAAGTGTGTCTTACTGAATTTTGTGTCCATAGACATGTTCTCTTTAAAAAATCATAATAAATTTAAAAAATTTATAAAAATTTTGAAAATTTACTCTTAGAGAAATTATTAGTAAACAAAAAATATATACTACAAAGGTATTTTTAATAATATCAAACATTATTAAAAATCTGGTGTGAAGAACACAAATACAGGCACACTATTAATATTTTTTGTGAACGTGTCCGAACATATCCTTCCCCAGAGACGCAGATACGTATTTCACCTTTCTACAGGCTCATCAGTACGCCCCTGCTGGAGAAAGGATACTTTCCGACACATTCACAAAAAAGAAACACATCGCCATATCACAGAAATTATCCAGACCGAGCGTAGAAGTAAATTCAGCGCTGCCTGTTGTCAGACAGCCGAAGTACCTCACCCTGTCCACATAACCAATGCGAACCAACGACGCCCTTCCAAAGATGGCACAGCCTTCTCTCTAGAAACTGTATTTTGTTTGTGTCTTCACTCATACTACGGACTAACCGCATGTGTAATGTATCAGAATAATTTAAACATACATGATTGGGTAAAATCCCACCAGTTTTGTATAGTACAAAGGTATTTTAAATAATATAAAATATTATTAAAAATCTTTTAATATATATAATATTTTATAATTTATTTTATATATATCGTAAGATAACTAAAGTACGATGAGTTAGTTTCTATTTTTCATTGTTTTAACTGTTAGCCGCTAGACCCGCTGGAATCTGACAATTTTAACGAAGAATTCTGTGAAACTTTAATGGCGGCAAATATTCTATTAAATAAACTTAAGAATCCCACCTTCAAAACATTTCTCCAAAAATATATTCGTCGAAATGATCCTGATGAATCCGCCTTACGCAAATATTATGTTTCCAAGTGCTACACGAAAGCAGTAAAACGCATTAGAAGCCATCTTTCAAATCAGTACCTATGGATAAATGCCGACGAAACTTTCGATATATTAGGACGTTGTGTGGTAAATGTTGTAGCTGGTGTACTACATCCAACTATTCCATATAACGTATATGTAATAGCAACAAAAGTTATAAATACAGTTGATGCAGAAATAGTAGCTAAAACCATGTACGAGAATATGCACCAAATGCTTCATTCGGACGACAGGTACAAAGAAAAAATACTTTTATTTGTCAGTAACAGTGCTGCATATATGTTAAAAACTGGCATACTATTAAAGGAAACATATCCTAATATGCTGCATATTACTTGTGTAGCACATGCTCTGCACAGAATCTGTAAATATATCGGACACACCTTTCCGGAAGGTGATAGACTAGTGACTGCTTTTAAAAAAGTCTTCAGAAAAGCACCATTGAGAGTAGCCCTTTACAGGGAAAAACTTCTATCTTTGCCACTGCCTCCCTCTGCAGTAATAACTAGATGGGGAATATGGTTGGAAGCTACTAGTTCTTCCGCAGAGAATTTCGACAGTTTACACAATTTCGTTACATGTTTAAATGACGATGCTCGAAGTATTTCTGAATGCAAGGAACTAATACAAATTCCAAATTTAAAAAATCAGTTGTACTTCCTTCAGGAACACATTGGTAATTTGACAAAACTAATCAGTTATTTTGAAAATCGAAATCTCAAACTAAATGATGGATTAACCACATTCGATGTGGCTATTAATAATTTGAAAAATATTCCAAGTGACTTCGCCAAAAATTTGACGTAGTTTTTAAAACAAAATCCAGATTTAATAACATTGCGGCAATTGTGTCTGGGGACAATGCCTCAAAATCTAACTGCTAAATATGCGGAAATAAAAGAATATTTCCAGTATGCACCTATATCCAGTTGCGATGTAGAACGGACGTTTTCTGTCTATAAGGATGTACTTCATTCAAAGAGAACAAATTTTACAGAAGAGAACCTAGAGAAAGTATTGCTAGTTAATATTAATACTACTTTGTACAACTTCAACTACAAAATGACCAAATAAAAATGTATTTCGCATTTTATAGATCACCGCCCGTTTGTTTTCCAATTATATAAATAAAATTAGAAACTCATTAAAAATACAAATTTTCAATAGTACGCCCGTGGGCGATGAGTCGTCGGCCTCTTGTGTCCGGTCCCTAATTATGATATAAATATATGTTTCTCATCTTGTAGCATAAGTTATTAAACTTATGTGTAGTTAATTTTATATATTACCTAGATAAGCATGGGTGTTCTAGAATTTGAAAACAACTTTGTTCTTTTAAGAAATATATCCTTCTTACCCAGAGAGTTCAGTATAATCGATCATATTTTAATGTTAATTATATGTACTTGTTTTGTAATTAAGAAGTATTTATTGACAATTTTGTTACTTATGATTTGGTTATGTGTATAACAATAATAACATAACAGATTTTGGATTAGCATGCCAGTTAAAAGCCAATCCCAAACATTAATATTTGTAAGCTTTTGAAAAGTAACTCCCGTGAAGTCACTCTTGTGTACATACGTTTGTTTTCTAAGAAAACTACAAACTCTGTACTTTTTCCATATGAAGTGTTTACAATTAGTTCAAAATATACGGAAAATCTTGTTAATTAAATTTCTTAAAACGGTTGAATAAATAAAAAAGAAATGTGTTAAAAATTTCGAAATTGAATTTGTGGGGCACGTGATTAAATTGAAACGTTGCCTATAGAGCTGCAAAACGAACCTGTTTTATTATCATTTCAAAGCACCAAAAATAAACCTCCCCCTTTTCTATAAGTAATTAAATAACGGATGAGAAGCGCGGCATTTAATGAATGTTTTGCGCAAAGAAAGAGAGACCCATTTCGAAATACCGCTCGGCGTTGTATAATCACGTAGATAAACAAATTCTCATTTTAATTATCGAAACGGGGAAACATGGTGTATGTCCGCCTCGAACGTCTCTACTTACCCAAAAATAAAACGTAGCAATCTATGCAGAAGGAAACTAGTCCTTGTTAGTGAAACGAATCCACACTAAGTACGTCCGCCGGTGAATAGATAACATCTTTAGCACATATAGACCTGTAAAGAAAGAAATTTGCATATGAATGTGCATGTTGCTAACGTCCAAGGTACAAATTGTTCGATTATTATCTAAAGTAATTGTTATAACAACGTAATGTTAGTAAAAGATTTAATTTCACTTATTTTTTAACGGTCTTTTTACAAGTACATTTAAATTTCACTAAATATAGGTATTTTGAATATACTTTGTTGTTAAATTAGTACCACTTTGAAATATTTTTTAAATATGAGAAATACAGTAATATAATTGCACATAAGCAGTTTATTTTTTTATTTAGTGGATAAGGTTCTTCCAGGTAACTATAAGAGGTTTCCTTACTTCCAGACAGACTTTGTCTACAAAATAAATTTGTCTAGATATAAAAGTATCAAGAACTTTTAGATATATTGTTACGAGCGCATGTTCCTAGGTTAAGAAAGGTTAGGTAAAAGTTTTCATTCTTCATTGTCATTGACTATTAACAGATTGTTGAAACCGGTGTCTTTTAGTGCTTGTTGATGCTTATGCATTCTAGTAAAATTATTCTTTCACAATAGACCTATTAATGGTAGATATGTATACAAACAAGTATCGAGCGAATAATATGGTGGAGTTGAACGACGTAGAATTTTATTCACGTTCGCTTTTAAAAAAATTAACGACACTGATTTTATATCAACAAATATAGTATTTACAAGTAATATGAAATAAGTAAGGATTTTTAGAATAAAATCCTATTTATCGATAAGAATGGTTGGTTTCTCATTATACACTCAATATTTTTGTTGAGAGTACCACATTTTAGAGAAATCAAAACGTATCTGATACTATTTTCTGCCTTCTTTCCGATCCTGTGAAATACAGTGCTATTACTTGAAAAACAAAAGATGATCTAATAATACTTTTTAAATTGAACACCTTATATATTATTGGATATTTACCTAGCTTATTCGATTCTGAATACAGTAGATATATATATATATATATATATATATATATATATATATAATTATTTCGTGACCTTGGTATGATATGGTAAATTCAATCAGTTGGCGATTTAAGGTCTGGCTTTACTTTAAAGTATATATATTTAAAACAACCCTATATGTTTCGGCAATGATGCCTTTATCAAGGATATAAAATATAAATGACAGTATACTTTCATTTATATAAACCAAAAACCAAAAGAAAAGCTTATTATTTTTTTAGTATATATATATATATATATATATATATATATATATATATATATATATATTAAAAATAATAGACTTTTTATTGGTTTAGCGACCTTTTATTGAATTATGATGTTTTATTCTACAACGTTTCGACTTTTACTATTTTTCAGTCTTTTTCAAGTATCTAGAAACAAGAATTAATACAATGAGAATATGAGAATTGTGTTTGCTTTTGTGAGATTGAATTAACAATTAAATTAACAATTAAACTTAAAATTAGATTAAAGAATGAATTACCAATTAGATTAACAATTAGAGTTAAAATTTACGGTCCTGATCAATTTGCTAAATTCCAAAAACAGAACAAAAATTAACCTCTCTTAACAAAGCCACAAACACTTACAATATTCCAACCAGTGCGATCGGTTCGTTACAAAAAAAGGTCTCGGGTACCCGACACACATGTTACACAGAATGCGTGATTTTGAAAACCAAAAGAAACGGTGAGTTTTGTCATTAATTGTTCATGTAATGTAGTTTAACATCAAAAGTTTAACATCTCATTCATTTATACAGATTTAACCACTGTAATTTATCCTTACTCATTATTAACCTAATTTTAAATTTTAACTTTAATTGTTAATTTAATCGGTAATTCAGTCTTTAATCTAATTTTAATTCTAATTGTCAATGTAATTGTTAATTCAGTCTCACAAAAGCAAACACAACTCTCACGTTTTCAGTGTAGTAATTCTTGTTTCTATTTACCTTACTGTATTGTGGCTTAATTCAAATTTTTCTATTCATTTATACAGATGTAATCACTTTAATTGTCCTTACTCATTATTAATCTAATTTTAAATTTTAACTCTAATTGTTAATCTAATTGGTAATTCATTCTTTAATCTAATTTTAAGTTTAATTGTTAATTTAATTGTTAATTCAATCTCACAAAAGCAAACACAATTCTCATATTCTCATTGTATTAATTCTTGTTTCTAGATACTTGAAAAAGACTGAAAAATAGTAAAAGTCGAAACGTTGTAGAATAAAACATCATAATTCAATAAAAGGTCGCTAAACCAATAAAAAGTCTATTATTTTTAATATTAAGACACGGCCAATAAAATAAATAAGAAAAATAAAATTCTTATAAACACTAAATATATATATATATATATATATATATATAAGTGTTTAGATAATTTCTTAGCCGTTTATTAAATATAACAATTGATAAATTATTGGAGTGTTTCGGCTTTTATATGAAATATTTACAAATATCAAATTAGAATGTATGTAATTGCAGAGTAAGTGGGGATGTAAACACTGCTGTCTACAAATTACAAAGCAAATCATACGAATTTTTTTAATTATTTCGTAGACCATATTTTTCAAATAAAAAATTTCGTATGATTTGCTTTGTAATTTGTAGACAGCAATGTTTACATCCCCACTTACTCTGCAATTACATACATTCTAATTTGATATTTGTAAATATTTCATATAAAAGCCGAAAAACTCCAATAATTTATCAATTGTTATATATATATATATATATATATATATATATATATAATATCTTCGTGACCTTGGTATGGTAAGGTAAACTTAATAAGTCGGCGATTAAAGGAAATCGTTAAGATGGCACAAAGTGTGACCATCGTCGACTGAGGTAGCCACTAAGAGTGTTCCCTCGGTTGGCGATGAGCAACCCCGTGCAGGGTGCGCTTCGCTGGTCTGCGCCTTGCCTCGTTGGGGCGGGGGTCGGGCCGTCGAAGTACTGCTCGGAAAAGTAAAGAAGTTGCCGGGAAAGGGTTGGCGGCCCTACGCAACGGCTGGTTATCCGATCTCTCTAAATTTACGCGACCGGTCACTAAACACACAGGCGAGCGCACTAACATACAAAACCATACACTTACGCGGTCACACAAATACAAAATCTGCTGCCAGCAGCAACCAACACACAGGTTCATACCCAGAAAGAGACACAAGCTTCTAGCAGCGAACAACACATATTTTCACACCTTGCTATCTATTTTTTGGAATACTAAGGTATGATTTATTATTATTATTGGAATGTATCTTTGAATAATTTAAACCATAGCAACTTAATTATTTGACATTTATATTCTGTCATTTATATTTTGTATTCACTTGACAAAGGCGTATTGCCGAAACATGTAGGGTTGTTTTAAATATATATACTCTGAAGTAAACCAGACCTTTAATCGCCGACCTATTAAGTTTACCTTATATATATATATATATAAATATATATATATATATATATATATATATATATATATATATATAATAACTTCGTGACCTTGGTATGATATGGTAAACCTAATCAGTAGGCGATTAAAGGTCTGTATATTACTTCAAAATATATGTATTTAAAAAACTCTACATGTTTCGGCTGTATACGCCTTTTTCAAGAGAATAAACATTCATATTTTGTATTCTCTTGAAAAAGGCGTATACAGCCGAAACATGTAGAGTTTTTTAAATACATATATTTTGAAGTAATATACAGACCTTTAATCGCCTACTGATTAGGTTTACCAATATATATATATATATATATATATATATATATATATATATATATATATATATATATATATATTTAGTGTTTATAAGAATTTTATTTTTCTTATTTATTTTATTGGCCGTGTCTTAATATTAACAATAATAGATAAAACAATCACACACAATATACAACATACCCTGCAAAGACTGTGACAAAGTATGCATAGGCCAAACAAAACAGTTACTACAAGAAAGATTGAAAGGTCACAAATACGCAAAAAATCAAACTGCTTTAAAAAAACACCAATTGACACTAAAACATAATTTTGATTTTGATAACACCAAAGTAATAACACAGAAAAAGAATACAAAAGCTAGGGAGGTCTTAGAAATGATCCACATTTTCAAAAACAGCAGAACAATAAACGACAGGAACGAAATTGATGGACTGTCTAAACCCTATTACCCACTGATTAAACAATAGATAAAATCAACCCCCCTCCCCCCCGCACACACAAACACAAACCAAAAAAACAAAAAAAACTTTTTATCAGTTCCCATTTGTAAATACTTTTACTACATACCCCTAAACACGGTCCTGATCAATTTGCTAAATTCCAAAAACAGAACAAAAATTAACCTCTCTTAACAAAGCCACAAACACATACAATATTCCAACCAGTGCGATCGGTTCGTTACAAAAAAAGGTCTCGGGTACCCGATACACATGTTACACAGAATGCGTGATTTTGAAAACCAAAAGAAACGGTGAGTTTTGTCATTCATTGTTCATGTAATGTAGTTTAACATCAAAAGTTTAACATCTCATTCGTTTATACAGATTTAACCACTGTAATTTATCCTTACTCATTATTAACCTAATTTTAAACTTTAACTTTAATTGTTAATTTAATCGGTAATTCAGTCTTTAATCTAATTTTAATTCTAATTGTCAATGTAATTGTTAATTCAGTCTCACAAAAGCAAACACAACTCTCACGTTTTCAGTGTAGTAATTCTTGTTTCTATTTACCTTACTGTATTGTAGTTTAATTCAAATTTTTCTATTCATTTATACAGATGTAATCACTGTAATTGTCCTTACTCATTATTAATCTAATTTTAAATTTTAACTTTAATTGTTAATCTAATTGGTAATTCAGTCTTTAATCTAATTTTAATTTTAATTGTTAATTTAATTGTTAATTCAATCTCACAAAAGCAAACACAATTCTCATGTTCTCATTGTATTAATTCTTGTTTCTAGAGACTTGAAAAAGACTGAAAAATAATAAAAGTCGAAACGTCGTAGAATAAAACATCATAATTCAATAAAAGGTCGCTAAACCAATAAAAAGTCTATTATTGTTAATATATATATATATATATTGTAGCACGGGGTAAAGATGAAAGCATATAAATGACGAGATAAGCGAGATATTATTGAATTGATAGATTGATTGAGCTAAATGAATTGTATAGTTTTAATTACAAGCGATTAAATGTATCAATAAATGTTAAATGATTTGAATAAATTAAATGAAATGATTTATAAATTTATAAATAACTTATACTTATCTCTCACCATAAAAATTCCCCAACACTTTACTCAATAACTTAACGTTTAGTTATTTTTATGTATAGTTGTTATGTTGTAATATGGCTCCGGTTAACTACAATCGAAGAATATACGTTGTCGTCCTTTCTTCACAATTTAGGTGGACACCGAACAAAATATTCAATAATATACTAGGTGCTCAATTATAAAATAATAATTTCATTAGATTATCTTTTGTTTTTCGAGTGGTAGCACTCTGTTTCATAAAATCGGAAAGAGGGAAAAATATAGTATCGGATATGTTTTGATTTGTTTTAAATATGATATTCTCAACGAAAATATTAAGTGTACAATGAAAAACCAACCACTCTGTATATTGTATAAATTTAGCAATACTCGTAGATCTGCAACGAATAAATTACTGACTAAGATTGTGCCAGACAGACAAGTTTTTACAAACAATTTTGCTGTATTTCAAAAGGAATGTCAAGTAATAGCATCCCTGCTACGAGAATTTATTAAATCTCCAGAAAATGAACGTGAAATTTAACAGAACCGAAGAAGAGAAGAATGGATAGCAAATTTTATAAGAATTATAGAATGTATAAATTGTACCACATATTAAAATATAATCTCTCAGTCAGTGTATATGAGCTTACAATACATTTATCACCAACATAATATTTCTTGTTTTTACAGGGAGAGATCAGGTAAAGTTATTTTGTAATAGAAAAAGCTATTTGTTCTATAAATGTACAAGATTATGTGTGACTATAAATTAAAAACAATGAATATTGTTCCGATGACCGAGTAATACCAGACGATTATTAATAATTCTAGTGACTACGTGAAGTTAGACATACACAATTTCCTAATGCAATTTTGCTCGGTGACGGTGCTTACCCGTTGGAAAATTATTTTCAAGCCAATTTTAAATCCACGAGTACATGCAGAGGAAAAAATATAACTTTTCTCACATTAGGAATCGAAATATTGTAGAACGGTTAATTTCTTTTTTATTTTAGTACTTCCATTATTATTGATATTATTTTAGGTGTCCTTGATGTAATTATATAGAATATGAATCCAAAATATTGTGAGTCAATTACGACGCGAACAACAAAATTAAGAAGCCTCTGAAAATAAAATTATGGAAAAATTATGTTTATGGATAAGAATGTCTACAAAAAAAAAAAACTCGACGCTAACATGCGCTGCAATGTTTATGTTTATAAAAACTCTAAAAGATAACATTGTTTAGACAGCTGTCGATGTTACGAAAACTCAACAACGAAGCAGCTTTATTTACTTAGGGTTCTGAAACCTGAGTACGAACGATTACGTACGAATATATCAGTTGTGAATTATTTATAAATTGGATTTCTAAGCAGGTGGAAAGCTCAGATGAAATGTTCGCCTTTTTTATCATCTTTTGGCGCGTCTCTACGCTGAAGGCGATAAATATTTTCTAAATATCTTTGTCATTTTTTTTATGGCGTTTGCGAAGGAATTCGCGGAAAATATTTTGGATTCATATTTATTATAAATACATCTTTCTTCATTTCATGTGTATTATGTGAAAGATTTTTTTTGTTACAAGAAGTAACAAATATAAAATATGAATATGGATTTAGGATATCTAAAAAAATATTTACTCGCAAACATAAGCTGTAAAGTTTATATTTACAAAAACTCTTGGAAATAACAGTATTTAGATAGTTTTGTATGTTAAGGGTTCGAGAAAAGTCTGTTAAAAATTTAAAGCGAGATCGCAAACAAAACTACTCTTTTTGTTATTGTCCGACAGTCTTTCTGATGTAGTCTGTCGCACAGTGGCGTGACAAATATATTTTAAATATTTGTCATTTTCTTTGTTGCTTATGAGAGGGAATTTTGGGAAAATATTTTGGATTTATACTCTATACAATTATATCTTTTCATTTTACATATGTTGTCTCTTTATTTCGAGGACAGCTTGTATAGGTCATGCCTATTGTAATATATTGTATAAATTTTAATATATAAAAAAATATATATAAATTATAAAAAAAAAATCATTAATTTTCGTATTTTATAAAACTTCATTTAAAAATTAAAACAATTTGTAAATACATGTGTTCAAATTTTTTCTTTCACCTTCTAATTAATGGGAGATCACTTAAGTACAATCTCAACTATATTGCTACAGAATATTTTTATAAATCTAGCAGTCATTTATGAAAATTGTACAATAAAATGTTTCGACCATCTGCCTCTTCACTCGCTAAGCTAATCAGCAAACATTCAAATACTATTTTGATTTTTTTAATTTTCGTTATAGAAAGGGTAAATACGAGGTGCATTCAAGTTCTAAGGCCTCCAATTTTTTTTCTCCAGACTGGAAAGAGATAGAAGCATGTGCATTGTTTTAAAATGAGCGTGCGTTCGTTGTCAATACGTCACAGAGATGGCAGAACTGTACGGCAGATGGATTTGTAGCGGCAGCGTCGAGAATGGGAACTGTTTTAGATACTTAAAATGGCTACGTTTTCCTTACTTGAGCAGCGTGAAATCATTCGTTTTCTGAATTTGCGTGGTGTGACACCAATTGAAATTCATCGACAGTTGAAGGAGACATGTGGTGATGGAGTTATGGATGTGTCGAAAGTGCGTTCGTGGGTGCGACAGTTTAATGAAGGCAGAACATCGTGTGACAACAAACCGAAACAACCTCAGGGTCGCACAAGCCGGTCTGACGACATGATCGAGAAAGTGGATAGACTTGCTTTGGGGGATCGCCGAATGACAGTTGAACAGATCGCCTCCAGTGTTAGCATTGTCGTGGGTTCTGTGCACACAATCCTGCATGACGACCTGAAAATGCGAAAAGTGTCCTCCAGGTGGGTGCCACGAATGCTGACGGACGACCACAAGGCTGCTCGTGTGGCATGTTACCAAGCAACGTTGACGCGCAACCAAGGCATGAATGGGATTTTCTTTTCGTCGATTGTGACAATGGATGAGACGTGGATGCCATTTTTCAATCCAGAAACAAAGCACCAGTCAGCTCAATGGAAGCACACAGATTCACCGCCACCAAAAAAATTTCGGGTAACCGCCAGTGCTGAAAAAATGATGCTGTCCATGTTCTGGGACAGTGAGGGCGTAATCCTTACCCATTGTGTTTCTCATGCTCCCTACTCACCTGACCTGGCTCCTAGTGACTTTTGGCTGTTTCCAACAATGAAAGACACTGTCCGTGGCCGCACATTCACCAGCCGTGCTGCTATTGCTTCAGCGATTTTCCAGTGGTCGAAACAGACTCCTAAAGAAGCTTTCGCCGCGGCCATGGAATCATGGCGTCGACGTTGTGAAAAATGTGTACGTCTGCAGGGAGATTACGTCGAGAAGTAACACCAGTTTCATAGTTTTCGGGTTAGTTAGTTAGAAAAAAAATCGGAGGCCTTAGAACTTGAATGCACCTCGTAAATATAAGTTAGGCAAATCATAATTAAATAACGTGGCCACCTCATACGAATGCATTATCCATTAGATACTTATTTACCAGATAAGGAATTACGGTTTTTTTTGTGTAAAAATTCTAATGTAGTTTAACTATTAAAAATCATCTTTAGGACAGCTATCACTACAGAACAGCTATAAAACGAATTCATAAACTGGTTAACACTAGTTGTTGTAGTACATATTGCTAAAAGGCTTCTTCGCTACCACTAACTACCTAAATCTTATGTGACTATATTGATCTAAGTCATATAAACTTTTGTGGTTCTCAAGAAAATATACTTAAAACAGATTATTATTTTTTATGTACTACCGATCTACTAACACGACGCCAGTTAAAGCATAGTGATCATAGAGACCGGATTATATGCAAAATATGCTTTTTTTAATTGCCTTATTTCATTCAAAAAACATTAAATAAACCCAGAAGACGGATGAAGCTGTTCGGGCGAACGAACACTAAAAAGTAGGTGGATGAAAAAACGTCGTTTTTAACAGTCTGTTTAATCTGTTTGGGTTAAGAGGAAGTGGTGAGTTAAATCTATCGTGTTTTCTCAGTGCCGTTGTATGATAAATGCTGGGGTAGGTAGAAACTATTCAAAGTGATAGATCCGTAAAGAAATAAAGAAATTATAATAGAGTCTATGCAACCTAATGTTTGGAAAGTGAAATTACCAGAATATATAGACCGTATCAAAAGGAATAAAGATTATGAATAATTACTGTAGAGACAGAAGGTGAGAAGAAAGTTGACTTCCCTTTATAAAAGAGCTAAAGAAGGGAAAGGATACAAATCAGTATGGTATAGGAACGGAATATTTTGACAATTTGTTTTTAAACAAATGAAACGCTTTTACTTTGCTCTATCAAGTTTATGAATTTTAAGTGCAATGCGCGCGATTAGAGCGTTAAACCGTCATCGCGCACGAATAACTCATAAACTTTTGAAGAAAGCGGCATATTTTGTATTCGTATGTTAGTTAGTAAGATAAGAATATGAAATGCGAGGGTCCCCACTTATTTTCCACGCAAACGTAAAGGTCTCATGCCGAATCTGCGCATCTGCGTGCCTCTCTAACGTTTCTGGTTTTTAGTTATTGCAGGCGGATATAAATAAGGCCCCATTTTTTTATTTTATCATTGACTACCTGCCGGTACCAATTACTGGCATTAGTAAAGCCTGAGATACCGGTATACTTGTCGGCCCTAGCTGCTGACATATCCCCCCGTTTCTTCGTAATAGGTCACGATTCTTCAATTTCATGCAAACTGATACTCGATATCCCTTCTGTTCGTCAGACAAAACTTTTGGAGCACTTTCACACTCACTCGTCTGATTTGCAAATTATCGATTAAAATCCTTTGCACCGATGCGTACGAGATCTTCAGTTCTTTGGAAATCTCTCGAATAGTCAACCACCTGTTCGAACTAACAATTTCTTCCATTTTTGCACGTTTTCATCTGTTTTTAAGATCGAGGAACGTCCCAACCGTTGCCTGTATTTAACAGACTCATTTCCGCTTTTAAATCGTTCATATCATTTGTAAACAGTCTTCAGATTCACCACATTATTGCCATACACTGATTTTAAAATTTTATGGGCTTCATTAGCACTTTTTGCAACTTACAACAAAACTTAATGTTAACGCGTTGTTCGAAATCCATAATGCGCAATAGATATGGTAAACACAACCTCACTGTTCTGGTTCTGAAACTGACTGACAAGCCGCAACGTGTTCTAACGTGGCACTGACTGTCTCAGCCAATCAAGCTATCGGATTCATTATTTCAAATAAATATAACGTCAGCAGTTGCTGCTATAGAAATTTATTCACCGTATTTTTTTAACACGCCTCGTATCCTTTACTGTATAATTTTACATCTCCTAAAGTAGCTTTGTGTCCTTTAGAAAAACTAATTTACTCAATTACAAAAGAACGCCTGTATAATACTTCTTGGAGAGTTAATATAAAAGGTCAGTCTCGCCTTTTGTTATTGAATACCGAAAAAGGAAGCTGAAAACGCTTATAGTGTAACTTATCTGAACCGTATGAGTCATTTCAAAGGGAATATTAGTTCCATTCCACGTTATCAGAATATGAAATTATACAATGAAGCCGGGTTACAAATTGAAACTTGGGAATGCCCTCGGTTATATTACAAACAATAGAGAGTCTGTCTACTTCATAATGCGATTCAATACTAGCTTGATGAGATTATTTTTGAATTTCAAATATTATTTCCTTTGCGCATAAAATTAATATATCTCTCTTTGATGCATTTTTTCATTTTATTTAGAATTTATTTCTAATTTTAACTGCGAATAAATAAAATTATAAAAACAGGAAGCTGTTGTAAAATTTAAAATAAAATTCCTCCTTAATACGTGGGCTGTTCACTTTTCGCTGAGCGTCCCTAACACGCAATGATATTTTACTATAGGTTTGGTTCCATATTTTAACCTACTTATTTACAAGTTCAGTGCCAGTGACTTTTAAATATAAACATGGACAAAGCCTAGGAAGAAGGGCATTATGTATGTTACTTGTTGTACATTTAAGAATCCAAACAAAAATATTTTTTCCCACAAAAAAATTTCTACAAAATACCGCTTTTAAATTGAATGCTTCTATTGTGTTGTGATATATCAATATTCGAACACCTAATCTGCATTGAATGGTTCTACTGTGTTCTAGATTATGAGTTCGAATATTAATATAGGACAACACAATAGAGCAGTATTTTGCAGAATATTCATTTGTGAGATTTATGAAAATTGATACATGTACACAATGTAAATATAAATATAGACAAAGTCAAGGCAGAAGGACATTATGTATGTTACCTGCTGTACATTTAACAATCCAAACAAATATTTTTCCCCACAAACAAAATTTCTGTAAAATACCGCTTTTAAATTGAATGCGTCTATTGTGTTGTGATATATCAATATTCGAACACCTAATCTGAATTAAATGGTTCTACTGTGTTCTAAATTACGAGTTGGAATCTTAATATAGGACAACACAATAGAGCAGTATTTTGCAGAATATCCATTTGTGAGATTTATCCAAATTGATACATGTCAGATACAGTAATATCTTGTCGAATATCCCTTTCGTTTGTTCAGGTTTTAATTATAAATAAAATGTACTTGAGTATTTTTTAACTAAAAAGATTTAAAGTAATTATACAGTTGGAGAGTTTAGGCATTGGATGTTTGAAAATGAGATGGTTCCAGCAAAGGCTGGTCGAGAATAAAACCGAAGCGAAAAGATGGTCTCCACACTTGGGATATCTTAAACTAGCCATGAAAGAAAAAAAAACAATTTAAAGGAAACAATCACCAACGAAATAGTTTTTTTATTTACGAAATTATTCACTGTGTACAAGTTAATAGAAGAATATTGTTAGGTACTAATTAGAAATAATTTTTTTTGTTGTGATATTTTTAACGATTGACCTTCTATTGCAGTGTTAAAAGAAAAACGATTGAAAAGGGGGAACATTTTAATTTGGTAAAAATTGTTTAAACCATAAATGTCGAAACAAGGAAGTGGAACAAAGAAAAAAAAGCGAAATATTCTGAGAGCTGTTGCATAAATAAAACGTACGATAAATTTTAAATTGCGCGTATGTTTCTCCCTCGCTATGTGAAAACATAAAAACCAAAATGAAATGGGTTTTCCGTTTCCCCGCGCTATCCGATAAAATAAAGCACAAGAAAACCTGAAGAGGAAAAAAAACGAACTATGGAAATATTGTTTTCATTATTTCATTCGTATTTCGCTCTAATATTGTTTCTCGAAGGATTTAATCCTTTTTCAATTCTAGATTCTAGTTTGAAATTCGTATATCTTCTCAAAGTTTCATATACGTCCATATAGGGGAGTAGGTAAAAAGTTGAATAAAACCAACGAGTTTAGTTCTGCAAAACGTCACAGTGTCGTTATTTTTAGATTTTCCTAGATATTTCTAGGGAAATATTTTGCAGTATCTTGTATTTAAGTATACTAACGCATATTTAGGTCGTGTATTTTTATTATATAATTACAACAAAACTAAAATGTTAAAATGGTATTACTTTTGTCATTGTGTATCTGAGAACATGACATATCTAAATGAATCCATGATGAAATTCAAAAAGAAGACTCCTTTGACAATTTCTTAATATGTTAATTTGGCACACATTTTAGTAAACACCTAAGATTGACATGAGGAAATAATATTATCTAGATTATGTAAGACTGCACATTAGGGTGGGTCACTGATGTATGAGAAAAAATAAAAGTTCTCGAATCATATTCTAATAGCAATATTTTTTTGTCTTGCGTTAAAACAAATAAAAATTGCTAAAAAAAAGTTAAAAAAGTCACATCTTGAGCCCGCGCTGGCGCTCCTAAGAATTAAGTATTTTTGAAAAAAAAGCTATTTTTTAAATTTTAATATTTTATTTACTATCAATTATTATTAATTAAAACTGAAAACATTTTTAATTAAACTTAAAAAAAATAAAACTTTGGTTCTTATACAACATAAAACAATAAAATCACGAAATTATATTAGTTATTTTTTGGTCACAAAATCTTGTTTACTGTCAAATCTGGGCATCTCTCGTCTTGATTCAAGTTTCGTCTGTATTAAACCTTCTCTTGATTTTTTATCGCATGGAGTCATGGATGCTTCTGACACTATTTTCACAGTTCGTTCCACCGCCTGAGTATGACATGGCAGCTTGGCAAAAATTAGATTGTCACTTTCTTGACACTCAACTGCCGCATTTATTTCTTCAGTAGTGATGTTTCGAAGAATTGGTGGATCGAAAAACTTTTGATTCCAATTTATAACTTCAAAGTAGTTACTTGCGTCAAAATTGATAGTCGGGACCTCAAACACGCAAGGTTGCTTTCCAGTATGAGGTGAGCTTCGTGCTTCTTGAATTCGTCTGGCTGCCAGTTCTCTCACTGTTTTATTTTCATCCAACAACATCGATAGAAGCAAGTTTTCTGGGTGAGCAAAATAGGCGTTACGTTGAATTACGGGATCTATTACTAGTTTTAACTCTGCAGGAAGGTATCGTGAGTTTGTTACCAATTTCCAAAAATTTTTAGACCCATGTTTACAAGTTGCATTTGTTTTTATTTCAAACCTTACTGGAGTATAAACTTTTACACAATACTCAGCTAATACTTTTAGCTGATATGGCGGGTTTGATGTAGAAATATATAAACGTAAAATTCTATTTGCTTTTGTTAGCCATCGAGCATGGGATATTTTTCCTGGAGACCTGTTAGCTAAGCCATCGTGGCGGTGTCCACTTATAACAGATATAGTTATTTCATACAAATATTTTTGATCTGTACTTAAGCCCTCAAATTGTATTTCCGGAAGCTGGCCTTCAATTCTCTCGTACTTGGCTATGGGTAGTTTTTCGCAGTTTTCTAATAAGTTACCAATAGGACCAGCACGCGAATATGGTCCCTTGGTAACACCATCTAGTTTGTTAAATAGATGTTTTAATGGCAATTCGTTCAAATGTAGCATGCAAATAATCCATTGCAGTGGGCGCTAATGTCTTTTTTCCAATACTCTTATTACTCCGTTAAATTTCCCAGTGTTAGTGACTGTACCATCACAACCAATTGCCATCAAATTTTCTTTATTAATTTTTTGAGACGAAAGAAGGGCAAAAATTGACATTTCAATACTTTTAGAAGTACTTCGATCTGGTGTTGCATAGCCAACATAAACTGAATCTGGCTCCTTAAGAACAGTTACATGTTCCTCAATCAATATTTGTCTGTATTTCTTAGCTCCCTTTTTAATAATTTTTAATAATATTAAGCGTCTTATCTTTTCGGCCGTCAAAGTATAAAGCTGGTAGGTCTAGCTGCTTCTGCTTTTGAATATATTCTTTACGTACTTTTTTTCTTTCCCGTCGTATTTTTGATTTATCAATTGGTTCACTGCCAGGAGATATATCTTGCAATACAGAAGAAGCAATAGCAGCCGCTGCTCTATCGGAAACACCGTAACGGTCACAAGTTTTTGACAACATAGGCAAACTAAAAATTTTGTTTGTTTTTTCTTTTTTTCCTTCAGCCTTTGACGTGGAAGGTAAATTAAAAGAATCATCACAAGAAGAACTGGAATTACTTACAGATAACTCCAAGTCCTGCTGTTTTGAGTTAATTTTGTCGTGACTTTTATTTACGTTTTTTTCTGTCTTTGGTGCTCGGGCAATTTAGTTGTAAGAACTCGATCTATTCCTCCAATACGCGTCTTTCTCGCCCCCCTTTAGTCACTAAAAAACTCCTGTTCTTCTTTGGGTACCTTATATTGCCTTGGACAGCAACAAAACTCAATTTGTTTACATTTACAGGAACAAATATCAAACAAAACTCTGCTACGTCGGAGAAAATTTTCTTTCTGATAAACGGATATTTTTTTCAACGACTTTTTGAGATTTTTGCACTTTATATGATAACCGTTTATTAGTTGTATGACTCTTGTATTTGAAACTGTAGGAAGAGACGATTTTCTTCAAACACATTCTACCATTTGAGCTACAAGTTTTGCAATATCTAAAAACGATGCTTCTTTGGTAGTATTCCTCGTTATTTTTAGTTGCAACCTATTCCACTCAGCATTTCATAACACTAAAAATAAATTAATAATATTTTACTGGGGTCTAATGCAGACAAAAATACAACATATTTACGCTATTAGAAGTCGATACGAGAAAAAAAAAATTTTTGACCCACCCTACTGCACATGTATCAGTTGTTCTTAGAATGGAGAACAATTTTTTGAAATTCTTCTACACTTCTTCCTGTGCATAAACTAGTGATGTCGAAAAAAGCAGCTATTCACACGTGCGGAGTCGAAGTAATGATTACCTGCTGCATTTTTCGCGAAGAAATGTAAATGTAAATATGCTTTCTACATATTACGACGCTAATTTATTCGAATTTTTTATAGAAAAAAAATCGCCCTGAGGTAGGATTCGAACCCACGTGCATGGCTTGCCAGACCATCGCCTTAACCACTAAGCTATCAAAGGCAGTGATTTCGAATCTTTGTGGGAATGCCTTGAGTTACATCAAGGAAACAGATGACATATATCTTACCCGTAGTGGCCCATTGTGCATATTTGTTGCATTTTTCGCGAAGCAATATATTACTTCGCGAAAAATTGCACAACGGCCTACCACGGGCAAGATATATATCATCTGTTTCCTTCATGTAACTCAAGGCATTCCCCAAAGATTCAAAATCACTGCCTTTGATAGCTTAGTGGTTAAACCGATAATCCGGCAAGCCATGCACGTGGGTTCGAATCCTATTTAAGGGCGAATTTTTTTCTATAAAAAATTCGACTAGAATAGCGTCTTTAATATGTAGAAAGCATATTTACATAATGATTATCTATTCGAAAATGTAATTGTTACTTTCGCATTTGATTACTTTCGGTACATACCGTTACATTCGTATTTGATTATTTCTGTACATATTTACTACCCCTTTCTTGATTTCCAGTAAGCGAAATACATAAAAAATAAAGTGCACAAAAATGCATAAATGCTTCCTTACGTTTGTATACAGGCTGATTCATTTTCGGCCCTCACCATGGGGATCTCGCTTATTATTTGAGATAGAGTATAGGTTTAAATTTGGCAAAGTTGTTAAATTTTGTGTTTGTTATAAATCCGTAAAGAAAATAGACCTGTGACAAATGACCATCGTTATTTTAAAAAAAAACGCGAAAATCCCATTTTCTTCTTTTACCTGTAGCACCGACATTTGGCCTTGTGTACTCTGCGTGTGGTGTACTCTAAATTTTTATACGACGTTTCGTTTCTTTCTGGCCATCATAAACTATCTAATTTCTTATAGGCGCCATATTGGATTTAGACATCTTCAGAAAGAGTTTTTTTTTCTGATTTCAACCATGTACCACATGCTGACTAAAGTTTTTGATATTAGGTTTATTTGAAAGAATAAATTATAAGATTAAATAAGGTAGCCATGGAATTTCAATCTGTCAAACATTTCATTTATTGTTCATTAATAATACAAAAATGTCATACACTAACGAAGAGAAACGAGATATTATAAGTATTTTTTATTCTTCGAGCCTAAATTTAACAGTAGCGAGTACAAGATATCTACAATTATATCCAGAACAACAACAGCCTCATCGTACCATTTTTCTAGATCTCGACAGAAATTTGGTCGAGAATGGATCGTTTACTAAGCCGCGTAATGGTCAAGACAACAGGAATTTAAATGAAAATCGACAAGATATTTTACAAATGGTAAATTAAAAGCGTGTTTTCAAATTTCATGTTAATCTTGTATTTTTATAGATAAATAATAATCCATCAATTTCTACACGCGAAGTAGCGTCAGAATTAAATTTGTGCCAGTCCAGAGTTTGGAGAACTTTACATAAAAGTAGGTTTAAACCATACAGGATCCATGTTAGTCACTCTTTACTGCCTGGAGATAATTTGAGAAGGCTAGAATATTGTAATTGCTTAATGGGAAGGATAGAAAATGACGAAAATTTTTTAAGCAAAATCATCTAGTCAGATGAAACAAAATTTACAAATTCTGGAATGTTCAACAGAAATACGGAGCACTATTGGGCAGTACAAAATCCCCGACAAAACAGGGCTAGAAGACCACAACATCGTTTTGGAATAAACGTTTGGATGGGTATTTTGGCAAATCATCTCTTAGGACCAGTTATGTATGAAGAACATTTAAATGGAGAAAGATATTTAAACATTTTACGTACATACGTATCTGACTATCTTGACGACAATATCCCATTAAATCAATTACAATATTTATGGTGGCAACAAGATGGCGCACCAGCACACAATGCAGCTGTTGTTAGAAATTTCTTAAATCAAGAGTTTGCAAACCGTTGGATTGGAAATAGGGGAGTTGTTGAATGGCCTGCGAGATCAACTAATTTAAGTCCGCTAGATTTTTTTTTATGGGGATATGTTAAAAATAATATTTATAAAGTAGATGCGCCACAAAACATTGATGAATTACGAGACAGACTTCAGAATGCCTTCGATGCAGTTCCTAGAAGAACTATACAAAGGGCAGTACAAAATGCCAGAATGCGTGCCCAATTGTGCATTACCGAAGATGGCCAGATAATTGAACATTTACTGTAATTGTTTATTGTTTAGTTTTCTATGTATTTTTATTAATGTTTTTGTTATCTTGTGCTCGCTACTGTTGAAGTTCGTTTCGAAGAATAAAAAATACTTATCATATCTCGTTTCTCTTCGTTAGTGTATGACATTTTTATATTATTAATGAACAATTAATGAAATGTTTGACAGATTGAAATTCCAAATTTAATCTTATAATTTATTCTTTCAAATAAAACATAATGTCAAAAACTTTAGTCAGCATGTGGTACATGGTTGAAATCAGAAAAAAAAACCCTTTCTGAAGATGTCTGAATCCAATATGGCGCCTATAAGAAATTAGATAGTTGATGATGACCAGAAAGAAACGAAACGTCGTATAAAAATTTAGAGTACACCACTGGATAGAGGTTTAGAAATGGCTAGAAGGATGTTTTTATTTTTTCTCTACAAGGCCAAATGTCGGTGCTACAGGTAAAAGAAGAAAATGGGGTTTTCGCGTTTTTTTTTTTAAATAACGAAGGTCATTTGTCACAGGTCTATTTTCTTTACGGATTTATAACAAACACAAAATTTAACAACTTTGACAAATTTAAACCTATACTCTATCTCCAATAATAAGAGAGATCCCCATGGCGAGGGCCGACAATGAATCAGCCTGTATACCGGGTGCGGCAATAGTGTGTCGGCGGAGCTTAGCATGAAAACTAATAAAGTTGTAGCAATGAAATTTTACGTACACATGTAGTATGCTACAGTGCATTTTCTATTTTTATTTATATACTTACAGGCTGTGCCAAATTTCCGCAACCACTTTCAATTTTTTTTTAAATAGATTGCTATATTTGATATATGACAATGTCCACTTACAACTGTTAGTTTTGGTTTTATTGCAAATTCTTTTAAAATCTTGACAGTTGCAGCGTCTAACATTTTAAGTCTTAGCCTGAAAATGGGTGCAATGCCTCACGTAACTCTTTTGTTACAAATTTATGGACTAACACGTTATATGTTTTGACAACAAATACAGGGTGTTAAATTTGACGTGCCAAAGTTATCGGAGTTTAAAGGCTATTTTCTCTTTTTTTTTTAAATTGAACCTATAATTTTTTTATTAGTCAGCAAATTCCTTGTAAAATTGCCGTTAAAATGGTACCAATAGCATAGTACTTATTTCTAGTATTTTCAAAGTTATAACCCTTTAATGGGATATACCTATGTTTATAATATTCAATATGCGGTGCATCTAATAGTTGGATGGTTGACCATGAAATAATATTAAGCAAAAATTGCTGTGTAACCTAACGTCAAATATCTACTTAAAATTTCCGTATTAAGTGTTTTCCTGTAGTTCCTCTTTGCTGTAATCGCGTTTAATTATTATAATTTAAGTTCGGCTATTTAATTATAATTATCAATGTCCGTTTGTTCGTTATTAGTTGTTATCTTGTTGTCAGTTATATCGGTTTGTTTTCATTATTTTTTATTTACATGCCGTAATAGTTTATAGTTATGTTTCTTTAGAATGAATTTTTCGAAAGAGGAGCTAATAGACATGGTATTTGTTCTTGGCGCTAGCAATAGAAATCCACTTTTAGCATCAAGAACATATGCTATGAGTATCCTCACCGAAGAGCACTAGATATTAAGACGTTTGAAAATTTGTTGACAAGGTTTCTTCGGACGGGTTCAGTGAATTACGTCAAACATGAAAGAATTAAGACTATGGTTACAGAAGATAATAAAGTGACAGTCGTCCAGTCCGTTGTGGAAAATCAGCGCGTACCTACAAAGATAATTTCGAAAGAACGCGGGATAGAAGTACTGTTGTAAAAGGATCATCCTTACAAAATTCAAAATCATCAAGGCATATTACAAACGGATCTTGAAAGGAGACTTGTTTACTGTGAATGGCTACTTTTCCAGTCGCGACAAGATCTAACTTTTCTAGATCATGTGCTTTTCACAGATGAAGCAACATTTGCTAATTGTGAAATAACAAACAGAAAAAATTCTCATTATTATGACACTAGAAGCCCTCATTTTGTGCAACCCATTTTATACCAACAAAAATGGGGTGTTAACACCTGGGGAGGCATGAATAGTAAACACTATCATAGTCCATTCTTTTTTAATACTACTTTAAATTGTGAAATCTACACAAATTTCCTACAAAATAATTTACCGTTGCTGTTAGAAGGCCTACCAGATAACGTCATAAGGAGATTGTGGTACCAACATGATGGTGCACCTGCACATTACGGTGCTGCTGCAAGAGCACATTTAGATAGGGTATTCACCAATAGGTGGATTGGGAGAGGAAGCTTTATAAGCTGGCCACCGCGATCACCAGATCTAACCCCTAAACTGATTTCTTTCTGTGGCCTTCTGTAAAAAATAAAGTTTACGAAACACCTCCTACAACAGCAGAGAACATGCAGCAACGAATCAAAAACGCTTTTCTTCAATTAAGTGAAAAGAACATGGTTCAAAATGTAAGTCTGTTGATGCAGAGGCGATTAAGAGCATGCGTAGAGCAGAATGGAACACATATTTGAACACATTTTAAATTAATTTTGTTTTATTATGGAAAAATTACAAAATGTAATTCTAAAACTACTGATAAAGAATTAAAAAACAGGTGTTTGAACAAGTTACTTTGTTCGATATCATTTCATGGCCAACCAACTATGTATTAGATGCACCGCATATTGAATATTATAAACATAGGTATATCCCATTAAAGGGTAATAACTTTCAAAATACTAGAAATAAGTACTATGTTATTGGTACCATTTTAACGGCAATTTTACAAGGAATTTGCTGACTAATCAAAAAATTCTAGGTTCAATTTAAAAAAAAAAGAGAAAATAGCCTTTAAACTTCGAGAACTTTGGCACGACATATTTAACATCCTGTATATGTTGTCACGTTGTTCACCCTCAAAACATATAACGTGTTAGTCCATAAATTGGTAACGAAAGAGTTACCTGAGACACTGCACCCATTTTCAGGCTAACACTTAAAATGTTAGATGCTGCAACTGTCAAGAGTTTAACAAAATTTGCAATACAACCAAAACTAACAGTTGTAAGTGCACATTGTCACATATCACTGCAATCATTTGGGTGGCTATCATCATAATAACAAGAAAGTATAGCAATTTATTTAAAAAAAAAATTGAAAATGGTTGCGTAAATTTGGAACACCTGTAAATATATAAATAAAAATAGAAAATGCACTGTAGCATACTACATGTGTATGTAAAATGTGATTGCTACAACTTTATTAGTTTTCATGCTAAGCTCCGCCGACACACTATTGCTGTCACCCGGTATATTACATAATTCTAGAAAATTTCTTTTTGGGAATGTATATACAATAATTAATATTATAATACCAATAGTGCAAGATTATATCAGATTTCTCGGAATGTTCATCAATTTCATTCGCTTCATAAATTACACTCTGGTCAACAAATTTTCTGTTTCCTTTATATTTCTTTAGAAATTATATACAATTTTCGTTTCTTTTATAGTTCTAACAACAGTAACAACCACAAATTATGAAATAATATTAATTAGGTATGTGTACATTATATGCAGCGGTGATAGTTCTTTCTGACGATTACAATACACAGAAATATGTGTACCTGGAGCTAACATCCTTGGAGTCTAGATATTAGTATGTCTGTTTTAGTTTTTGACAAATTCAGGTCTCGGCTAAGATAATTTAATTCTAATTGATTTATTAGGTGTGGTCGGTCCTCTTCAGTTGGTAAATATTTATAATCGCTGGTCGATAACTTAAAACTTGCATCTTCTGGTTCTGTAACATCATATTCTTCACTCGAAGTAGCTATGGGGCTTGGTGCTGGCAAGGCTTCCGAATGAGATACTGGACGAGCAGCAGAGGGCAGACTAGTATAACTAATATTTTCTTATTTTTGTTGGAAAACTTGAAAGTTTTCGCGCAGCAAGAGAAGCCATCTGCCGAATGGTCCGTTTGTTCACGCCAAATCATAGGTCTTGCAAATGCCATGGCGTTTTTCTTGCCGTTCGACCAGCCCCGCAGAGTGATGGCACAGCGCAGAAAATGCTGGGGCCAATGGTTTCTCCTGTTGTTCAATGGTTAAGCCGAAATAGTGAAAATATAACTCTTCTATTAAAGGTGTAATATTCCGCTTATGTTGGTGGGTAATTAATTCTCTACATATATAACAGGAACTGTTTGGATTCTTCTTCTTCTTGTTTTGGGTTGGACGCCAGCAGGTCTAGGCACTTGAAGCACACTGCTCTTTGTACTATCCTCAATATATCTCTCAATTCCACTCTGTTAGTCTTGTGTCCTCGTTAAAAGCCACTACCCTCCTCAGGGGACGTTTGAGTGCCCTCGTAGTATCAAATAGATCTCTCCCAAAATGTTTCTGTGTGAGTCCCTTCAGTTCCTCACACATGCATATTACATGACGTTTCCTCCTGTTTTTTACATCTCCTACACCAGGCCTCGCTAACCAAGCCCATGATGTACCGATGCTTCCTTAAAGGACAATGCCCGGTTATTAAGCCGGTAATTATTTTAATTTCTTTTTTGTGACTACGAATTTATTTGCTAAAAAGAAGTTCTGCTATCACAAACCGACTTATATAAAAGTAACTTTCAAAAAAAAAACCATTTAAGAAAATATCTCAAAATCCTGAGGTAGGGGAGAAAATTTTATATCAGAGTTAGAATAAGCATGACAAAAGACATGAAGTACACGTATTGATGTATAAGAAATCCCCAAGCTTTTTTTCGTTACAAGCAAACACGACAACGCATCCGATCATGAGTTAATCACTTTTTTATTATTATTTTTTCTCAAACGAACGAAATCGTTCACATAGAGTTGCATGTATCATTTGTGCGAGGGCCATCCGGAAAGTGGTACCCGTTTGTGCAATAAAGACACAGGAGTAAATATTAACAAATATACACATATTTATTGGAAAGAGCATACTTTACACTACTTCTCCACATAATCACCAAGCAAATTGAGGCATTTGTCATAACGTGTGACGAGTTTCTGTATTCCAGCGTCATAGTCCTCTGCTGCCAGCGTATTGAGATACGTAGTCACGCCTCGTTTAAGTTCTTCATCGCTGTCAAATCTTTTTCCCGCCAGAAAGTCTTTAAGCTTCGTAAAGAGATGAAAATCCGAAGGGGCCAAGTCCGGGCTATACGGTGGATGGTCGAAAGTTTCCCACTTGAATAGCTGCAAAAGTTGTTGTGTTATCGCAGCTGCATGAGGCCTGGCATTGTCATGAAGGAGAATGACGCCTGTAGACAATAGACCTCGCCGTCGATTTTGTATTGCCCGCCGTAATTTCCTTAATGTTTCACAATACGCATTAGCATTAATTGTGTCTCCACGGGCCATAAAATCAATGAGCAGTACACCTCGTCGATCCCAGAAAACGGTTGCCATGAGTTTCCTGGTGGACAGAACTGTCTTGAATTTTTTTGGTTTGGTTGGCGAATGAGCGTGATGCCACTCTATTGACTGTCGTTTACTCTCAGGTGATGCATAACAAACCCATGTTTCGTCCCCAGTAATGATGCGAGTCAGGAAAGAGTCTCCTTCATCGGAATAACGTCCCAGAAACGTCAGTGCTGCAGCCATACGCTTGGTTTTGTGCTCATCTGTAAGCATGCGAGGGACCCACCTTGCACAGATTTTTGAATAGTGCAGATGGTCTTTGACAATTTCATGAACAATTGTTCGAGACACATTAGGAAAATGTTCACAGAGATCATCAATTGTGATGCGCCGATCGTTCCTCGCGCATTCGTCTACTGAGCTCAGCATTTGGTCTGTAATGACAGATGGTCTCCCTGAACGCTCCACGTCGTGTGTATTCCCCCTCCCAAGGTTGAAGTTGCGACACCAGCGCCGAACAGACGACTCGTCCATCACATTGTCTCCATACACCTCCTTTAATTGGCGATGAATATCACAAGGTCGAACGTTTCGTGCATTAAGAAATTTAATCACGGCCCTCAATTCACAACTGGCGGGGTTCTCGATTTATTTAAACATTATAAACGATCACAGACATAACACAGGCAATGCTAGCGTCACGCAACCTCCCACAGAGCAGGCAGACAAGCCACTGACGCGGCCTGACCTTGCCCAGCGGCTACCCGAGTCGTCAGCGCTTCATGCGGCGCTAACGGGTACTACTTTCCGGATGGCCCTCGTATGTGTGCACTGTAGAAATTTCTTCACATCATGTCTTTTCTCTGACGTATTTTTACCTTACAATTTCAAATTATTGTACAAGTGTCAAGAAAAAGTAGTTTTATCAACTATATTTATAAAAGCTGTTCTTCAAGATAATGTTATATATTTCGTTTAATAGAGTCCATGTCCCTTCAGGATTTTTTTAGATCCTTTCCATATAAACATCCAAATTTGACTCATTTCTCAACTTTTAAAAAGCTTCTTTTTATCTCCATTAATTCCTTATGCTCGTTTAGCTTACAATGTCAAATTGTAGCATGTATCAGATATTTTATTCTATAATCTATATGAAACACAAATTTTTCATGTTAAACAAAAAACATTTCTTTCTGTTCATAAAATCTTCAGAAGAATATAATTATTAACATTTCAAATTATTTGTGTCTAATGGTAGTTACCAACTATAATTTGCAAATTTACCGCTTCTACATGTGATTAATTAATACCCCGTGCATACGGCACGCCTCTTCAAATAAACGCTTCTAATACGTGATCGTGTCATCCATGAGACTTGAGAACTTAGCGCTAAGTCGATGTGGATCCATCTCAACCAACATTTGCGACATTCAGGTTAATGTTGGTGCTCTAAAATAGATGAGTGCATTTGAATTCGATGGCCAGTTCGTGGCTAGTACTAATTCTGTTTACGGTGAGAAATCAAAAGAAACGCCCGCTTGTCAAAGTTGCCGAGGACATTCTAAACATATTTGATCTTCTACTGGTGCATATACATATTGCTATAGACTTTTCCCCGCAAATATTTTGAAAAGTTTTATTATTTATGAATGCACATTTATTTTGAACTTATATATATTTTTGACTAGTGCAGTTGTAGTACGCCGTTTGCATTGCTGTGTACGATTTTGATAACTGTATTTTTTATATGGAGCAAGCGGGTTTGCTGTATCCGAAGGAGACGCAAATGTACTCTGGGGGTAGAAAGACGTGTTTATTATAAGATAAATCTTTATCTTTGTTAAGTAACTTCGTGATTTTTGATTAATTTGTGGTTGGTGTTTGATTTCATTACCGATATTTTTATACGAGTTAGTTGATCTCGTTATTGTTATTTTTAAAAGCTTTCTACCTCAGGTGTCTCGAAAAAAAAATATATATCTTTTTTATTTACGTAAGTAAATTATATTTAAAGATATCTTAATATTATTATTATTATTATTATCATTATTTTGAATGTATTGAATTTTGTATTTTTCCATTGTGTTAATTTTGATATATATATATATATATATATATATATATATATATATATATATATTTTATTCTTAGTTATTTGATTTAAATGACAAAGAACGTTTTTTAAAATTTCTAATATATATATATATATATATATATATATATATATATATATATATATATATATAAATTTTCTATATCTATAAAATTTTGTACGATCCCAAGCGTACAAAATTTCTCAAATAAATTTTGAGTGGCATTCAAATATTTTACTAATACAATTGTGTTTTCCACTTTTCCGATTGGAACCCTGAGGGAAAAGCAGTCTCATCTTGAAAATTAACCGACTGAATATCCAAGCTGGACAGATTGGTTGTGAATAGTGGTATTATCAAATTCAAAACCACTATTCATAGCAATATGTATATATTGCGTAACAGTAAGCATTACATACATATATTAAATTTTATTTAAATCAAGTTAAATTATTTTCTTTTCATAATCAAACAAACTAAAGTCAGTTGACTTTCGCCGACACTAACCAAGTGCTATGCGTTAGAATATTAATAGTAATAATAATAATAACAGAAAAAATCCATTTACAGTGCAACTGAAATTAAAAAAAAAGAAAGGGGACACAAAAAGTACATTCTGCAAAATATTAATTTTATTTACATTTACTATTTGTGAGGTCGGGAAGGTGGAGAAACATTGCTATAGAGCAGGGGTGGCCAAGAGGTCGACCGCGAAGGCGATTTAGGTAGCCCCCAAGAGATAAATAAATAAACTGAAAAAGAAGACAAAAAATCAAGTGTATTCGCGCCAATAACTACCCACGCGTTTTGGTCGTAGCGCAGTGCAAGTTACGCCATCTAGTTTCACTAGGTAGTACTAACTTGCCTAGAACAATATCGACGGCGGCGATGGAAGATTCGTGAAGACGCGCGAGCGAACGCTGTGTGGGTTCGCGAGTTGTTTCTCGAAATTTCTAGATGTCGCTAACCCCATCATATAATATAAATAGCTGGCGGAAGCCACAGCCAGTCAGTTTGAATTCAGAAGCGATACGAAATGATAAAAAGTGCGTGAAGAGTCCTGGACTGAGTGCGTTTGGACAGACGTATGCGTTGTGACTGTGAATACCGAACTCTCGGTCGACATCGTTCGTTCGTTCCTCACGTTAAATTCGTCAGGCAGCGGCGTAACAATACTAAGTAACGTAGGGACCTTTGTGAGTTTGTGACTTTTATTTAATCAAAATGAGTGTGCCATCTGGTTCAAGTGCAAAAAAAGTAAGACTTACCATTATCACAGTGAGTGGGAAGAGGAATTTTTTTTCGTTATGGTCAACGACAAATGGGTGTGCCTAATTTGTAATTCAAGTGTAGCATTACCGAAAAGAGCAAATGTGGAAAGGCACTTTAAAACTACACATTCCAAATACGCCACAGATTTTCCATTTGGCAGTGAAATTCGGAAGGTAAAAGTACGAGAATTAAAAAGCAGCTTAAGTGCGCAACAATCTTTTTTTTACGAAACCAGACTTGAAATCAAAAGCTGCTACACTGGCGTCATTTGCTGTTACGGAAATATTGATAAAACGAAAGAAACCTTTTGAAGACGGAGAAATGATCAAGGAAGCCATGCAGAGAGCTGGAGAAGTACTGTTTAATGACTTTAAAAATAAGAAAGAAATTATTTCAGCCATAAATGCCATTTCTCTGTCACGAAACACGTTGATGCGACGAAGTGAAGCCTTAAGTGGAAATTTGGAACAATTGCTTAAGGAAGACTTGCAAAAATGTAGTTTTTTGTCACTACAATTCGATGAATCCACCGATGTGACGGACACTGATGACGATGATTCCATTGAAGGGGCAAACAAGAGGTGAGGATATCTACAGATCTTTTAAAGATTTTGTAGAAAAAACTGAGTTTCCGATTCACAAAATAGTTGCTATTACGACAGATGGAGCACCCGCTATGCTGGGACAAAGAGTTGGTTTTATTTCATTGTGTAAAAATGATGACAACATTCCAAGTTTCACCAACTATCACTGCATCATACACCAACAAGTTTTGTGCTCTAAAATTCTTGACTCGGATATTATCATGAAAATTGCCTTTAAAATAGTTAATTCTATTCGAGCCAGAAGTTTGCAAAGGCGTCAATTTCGAGCTTTACTTGAAGAGACTGAAGCCGAACACTCGGATCTTTGGCTACATACAGATGTTAGGTGGCTTAGCCGTGGTGCTTTTTTGAAGAGGTTTCGCCAATTACTGCCAGAAATCAAAACATTCATCCATTCGAAAGAAGAAAATATACCTGAGCTTGAAGATGAAAAATGGCTCATGAAGTTCGCCTTTCTTTGTGACATAACGGAGAAACTCAATCAGTTGAACTTAAATCTTCAATGAAAAGACAGGAATGTGATTGATATGACAACTTTGATTAAAACATTTAAAAGTCAAATTCAAGTGCATGCATCTCAATTAAGACGAGGTGAACTAAGAAACTATAAAAACATGGGAGAAGAATGCACGCACAACTCAAATCGGGACTTTGAAACTTTCGCCAGACAGCTGGAGAACTTGCACCTGGAGTTCGAAAGAAGGTTTTTGGATTTCTTCGCTCTCGAAGAAGTGCTAAGTTTCATGACATTACCTTTTAATGAAAGCAATGACCTTCACAGCTTGACTGCAAAAATCGGCAAGTTAACTGATTCTGAATCTGTTGTGGTGGAAGAAGAAATAATTTAAAATGAGATGCGACATATTTCTGAAAGCATTTGGCAGTAATACTGATTTTTGGAAACTGATTTGCAAAGAAAAGTTCCCATGCCTAAGAAAGGTTGCCTTATATTTGACTTCGTTTTTCGGTTCCACCTATCTTTGCGAATCGACATTTTCTACTATGAATACAATAAAAACCAAATATATATATATATATATATATATATTTATGCGACCTATTGCCCTTTAAGTGGTATTTTTGTTTCTACATTTATTAATTTTAGTGTTATTTGATTTCTTTTATGTTTTATTATTTTACTTTCTTCGTTCATTGATGTGCTCTAATATAGTTTTGTATTATGGAACAAATAATAATAATTAATAGAAAATTTCTATAAATAATAATCATAGTGGAAAGAAAATATCATATTTGTTATTCTCTTTTTATTAAATATGATTCAAAACCCGTTATTAGGTGAAATCGAGCGAGTTAGTACTATTATGTTATTTCACAGTGGAGAGCACATACCTTTGTGGAACCAACAGCAGCGGGTTTCTATGTTTTTATAATAACTATTTCCGTTGTTGTGAATCAATAAAAGATGTTAAGCATGCTCTATTTACTCGAGAGGAATCGTTCACCTTTACAAAGGAAATCCTCAATACTTGCTTCGGAAGTAGAAATAATTTCACTGCGTATTTATTCAGAATCTTAATAAACATTTGACGGATAAATATTTCGTATTATTGATGAGTTTCAAATCCTTTTTACAGAGCGAACCAACGAAAAATCAAAACAGGAATTTATTTACCAAATATTTACCAAAATAAAGCTGATAATTCAAGTTCATGGAACTGCAAAACAATTCGAGGAAATTTATAGACTATAGAGTTATTTTTAAATGATAACGTCTAACAATAAGTTCAATATTCATGTTGCTTTTTTACCAAAGTATTTATGCAATATAGTTAGTCGCATATTTGGTCTTTTTATTGCGGTGTTTTATTTTGTGGATATGAATATTTCCTTTAGGTCGTAGTCATGGCTTAAATGTTAAATTTTTTTTTTAAATAAAATTATTAAGTTTATTATTAAAAAAAATCGTTAATTGTTAGGTTTACGTAGCGTGTCCATGGGATGTGTGTTATTAAGCTCAAATACCTGATTTTTAATTATTTGTAGGCAATTATTTACATTTCTTTAAATTTTTACTGGTACAGGGTTGCCGCTGAATAGCGCTTCAGCTATACGAATCTAAAGAACACGTATAAATGACTAATTAAAAGTCATAAAAGAAATTTATTTGTAATTCGTGAAAAATTTCCAAATGTTTAGGGCCAATAGTTAGTTTAAATCGGTTCATATCTTTGTTTATCCTATATATAGGAAAATACAGCTGATTCAAGTTCATCTGTAAAAAATCGATAAAATTCTTAGACTTATTGTTAGATGCTATGAATAGTGAATGGTTGTCTTTTTTAAGGAATAATTTATGCAATGTAGTCAGCCGCACATATGATCTTTTTATTTTGACGTTTTTCGTGGACATCAAGCCTTTACGTCGAATATGTCGACAACTATATGACGCATTTGTAACTATAGTTAAATATAAATATTTCAAATACACGGATTTTTATTATTTGTATGCAATTATTTGTATTCTTCTTTTTCCTTTAAACTTGTGGTGGTACTGACAAGTACCGATGTAGGCGAAACAGGACAAAATAAATTACAAAAGGTGTTCGAAATACCCACCATAAACTCTAATGCAGGTATTAATTTGGCAATGAAAGTTATTACGTAGGAGGGTAAAATTTGGTAAAAAATGTCCTCGCGAATGCGTTGAGCTGCAACAAAAATCCAATTTCGCCTAGTAACCATGCCTAAACATTGATGGATATCCTAACTTGCGAAGAGCCTTGATGTATATCGTCGAGGTTTTCGTGGTGTAAATTATGGTAATTCAAAATATCATCTTTGGTAAACATAGATTTGTTGGTAAAGAGAATTACTGATGCAATGGCTACTGAACTCTTCTGTGTTTAAACCACTCACAGATGGCAATTCGCCGGAGAAAAATTAGTTTTCAAAATTTGATGCACCGCAATTTGAGACAGATTTACTTCCCGTGCTAGGGTTGTCGTACTTACGCGGGGATTTGCTTCATAAATATTTAAAATACCTTCTTCTGGTTATTGGACTCTGTGTGATCTTTGAATTACTAATTCTGTACCTCGAAGTCAATATACGGCTCCCACAATTGATCCGAATCGATGTTTTCCACAAGGAAAGCATCGATTCGAAAAACGTTCTGCTACCGTGTTTTTTGCCACAAGACTCTTTTGTCCTGTTTCGCCATAAATTAAAACACCAGTATATGCGAGATTCGTATAGAATGCCATTGCGAACGCACCCAGCCACAGCGAAGAATATGTTTATACTAAATGTAAATCCCACCGTTGTTTGTAGCGGTGGATTCCCGCACTGCTACCCGTATATTAACTGAGACAAGACTGGACTGGTGTATAAATTCGCCAGGTTCAGGATTATATACATCACCCTGAAACAAAGTGTCAATCCATATACTGGAAGAATTGCACTTTGTCAAGAAGCAAACAAGTTAAAATTCAAAATCATCCTCATTTTTTTCGATCATTATAACTGAGTAGATATCTCAGGATCAACTGATAAACCAGAATTCCTGACATCCTGCCCAAGGTGAGAGAAAAGGTGAGGAAGAAAAGACCAGATCTGTGGAAAACAACTCATGGATACTGTATCAGGACAACGCGGTGGCGGTCAATGCACTCACTGTGAGACAGTTTTTATCGGAAAAGAAATTTACTATGCTTGAACATCCGCTGTGTTCATCTGATCTCGATGCGCCTTCTACATGTTTCCAAAACTGAAAAGTGCATTTACGGGCGCATATTTTCAGTCTGTAGAAGAGGTCAAAGCAAAATGGCAGACTTGCTGACGAGAGTGACACTTGAAGATCGGCAGCATTGCATTGGATAATGGAAAGCAGTTCTGCAGCCGTGTATAGATGCGCAAGGGGAATATGTTGAAGCGGATTAACATATTGCTGTAATACGATTGCCATAAAGCATATTTTTGAAACCACTGCCGATATTTAATTCGCATCTAGTATTTGCGGTCTTTTGAGGTTGTTACATGTAGCAAAAAAAAAAATTGGTATTCTAAGGGCTAAAACGAATTATTAAAAAATGATTAAGAATATACCATGTCTCCAAAATCTTTCCGGATTAGAGATGGGCATGCTTTTTGATAACGATTGGTATCAATGCATGCACGCACTAATCACTTTGACAGATTGTATGTCACCAATATGTGTGCAAAAACAAAACAAAATTATATAATTAAATTTAAAAGATAATTGAACTAAAGGTTATGCTAAAAGTGTTGTCCATTATTTTAAAGACAAAGTCGGACTCTACACTTCATGTTCTCAAAAACATTTACCTAGTTGTGGGTTAGGTAAGCACATGAATCACTGATAGCATTGCGAAGTTTTGCGATTCTGTGATGTCTGGTGTTAAAAATGGTATTCTTTAATATGTAAAAATAAAATAATCTAAAATTGTCAGATCCGAAGATCTTGGAGGAAAATTCATAATTCTATCGTCGAAAGATTGTTGCAAAAAAGCTATCGTATTTCGAGATTTGTGCGCCGGTGCATTATTTTGCTGAAAAAATCCTTCAAGTTCGTCATCATGAAGTTCATTAATTCAGCAGCTACGGTTTGGTTAGAAAATATAGGCCCAACTCCTTGAAACTGCTAGCCAGACGCCTATTTTTTGTGGATATAATACAGTTTCTATTAATTCGTCAGAGTTTTCCGCCGACCAATTCTCATATTTTGCTTATTTAAATAGCCAGAAAGATGGAACAAAGAACCATCAGAAAAAAGCATTTGTCGAGAATGTTGAGATTATTTGTGTTAGGTAAAATCCATTCTCGTACGAAAATCTACCTGCGTTCAAAAAATGCTTGACTTTTATATAGAAACAACTTTAAGTCCTTTTTTAAAACGATATGGCATGTTCCCACTGACAAATGAACTTCTTGAGAAAGCTTTGCAATTAATTTTTTAGGTTAGTTGTCTATTAGACGTCGAATATTCTCTATGCAATCTGCGGTTCGTTTTTTAAATGCTCCACCGCCAGGTTTACGAGTTATTGCATTCCATTTATAATTTTGCGTGAATATAACTTAGCAGCTGTGCATAAATAACTGGCACATTAGGAAACTGTTGCCGGAGATCCTATAAGCACTGATTAATGGAATAAACACATTCTCCATTATCTAATTTTCTAGTAACTTTCGATTATAAACTTTTTGTTTTGCAACTCTAATAATAATATAATATAAACGAATGTAAGTTTTTTTAATTTAACCCTAGAATAGGGCACTGTGTTTGCCAAACGTAATTACGGGATTATCGTAAATTTCACTACTCAATAAAACAAACAAAATTGCCTTATAAAACATTTTAAAAAAATCAAAAAAGGTAACGTTCTTCATTATCAGAACCAATGTTTAAAATTATAAAATCAACGTTTTTTAAAATTATTTTTCACAACATACAGTGAAAATATGTCCTCGGTGTCGTCCGAAAATTGGATTATTTCACTCCATACAATAATTAGTAGTGATGCGCCTTTTTTTGCTTGGACAGTAGAAACAAGTCTTCCTCTTCTTATATTGGGGTGTCTTCACAACGATTTCTTTTGATATACCGAGGATTTCAGGATCAATCATGTATTGGTATCTTAAAATAGTTTTTTCGCCATTCTTAAAATAGTTTTTTCGCCATTTTAAAAGTGTAAATGACATAAGAGTTTATGCTGGCCATATTTATCATCCCATAGAACACACATAATGGCCATCTCCGTATTTTTTTGCTCGAACTCATATTTGAACACATTTGGTCGAAGTTGTCCACACCTGATTTGGTCTCATTATAGTTATGAATTAATGTTGGCTTACCGGTTTCTTCTACGACCTCTGCCTTCTGAAAGTAGCAAAACTAATTTGTTTTTCTTTGGTATGTAAGATAATAATGTGTTTTATTGACCGAAACAAAACATTGACGTATTTGCGTTTCGACTTTTTCAATTTTTGCGTAGAGTTCCTATCACAGTTAATTTGTAGGGTAAACGAGGGTGAGATGGTGAATCGGGTGAGATGGTGAACTGAAATATTTCAAAGATGTACCACTAGATGTCGGCTCCTGTAGTTGTAATGTAACAGTTGTAGTTACCAGCGTGCTTTAAAATCGTCGAATTTGTTGTTTTGCAAAAACGTGGTGAATAAATCCAGAAATGCTTTTAACATCGACCTAAAAATTTTCGGTAAGCCAGCTTTAATCCGTATCTAAATAAAAATAGGTGCCGATATTGCAATTATTTTATTATATTTTTGTATTCTGGGATATATTTAGATCACATAACCTAAAAATACCGCCGAATGCTTCATGTTTATGTTTTTTTGCCGTTCACCATCTCACCCATGCGAATTGGGTGAGATGGTGGCGAGACATATTGGGAGAGACGGTGAATATTTTACAAGAAATTTGTGTAGTAAATTGGTAATTGTATCTTTGCGAATGGTTACTTGTTGCACATTTTGTACCTAAAAAATAAACTTAACAGAAAACAGTTCTAAAAAACAATTTGAAAACAATGAAAACATGGAAATTTTTCTTTTTAGTTCAATATGCCAACTTTTTATAAGAGAAAAAGAGGATCAACAAGAGGTGAGTGGACGGAAGAGCAAATAAAAAATGCCGTGAAAGCAGTGAAGGAAGGACACAGCTTAAATGAAGCAGCAAATATGTTTAGTGTTCCTTGGTCGACGCTTAAACGTAGGATGACAAGTGGGTGTCTTATTAAAAAACAAATGGGGCCGACATAATTTTTAGGAGAGCATAATGAACAAAAATTAGTTATGCATATCAAGAAAATGCAGAGGTTTGGTTTTTCCCCGACACGAAGCGAAGTTCGATCAATAACGTACAAATTTGCACAGCAACTTGGCCTACAACACAAATTCAACAAGGATAAGGAAATGGCTGGTCTCGACTGGTTGCATTCATTTTTACGCAGACATTCGGATCTTACCATACGAAAAGCAGAGGGCATTTCATTGGCTCGAGCTAGAGCAATGAATAAAGAAAGTGTGACAAACTATTTCGAATTGTTAGGTAATGTTTTAACCACCAACGGTTTGACTGACAAACCGAGAAACATTTATAATGTCGATGAATCGGGGCTTCAACTCAATAACAAACCAGGATATGTTGTAGCAGCTAAAGGACCCAAAAGTGTTGCGAATATAGTAGCAGGGGAAAAAGGCGAGACAATTACCATCATAGCATGCTGTAACGCAGAAGGCACATTTCTTCCTCCTGCTTGTGTCTTTAAGGGAAAAAACGAGAAGGCTGAATGGAAGGATGGAATGCCACCTGGCTCTGTTATTTACATGTCCCAGAAATCGGTATATATTACATCTGACATTTTTTATTTATGGCTGAAGGATCATTTTGTGCCAAGAAAACCGGAAGGGACTGTCGTACTAATATTTTCTAATATTTTAGAATTTACAGATGCAAACAATATAATATTGTCATGCCTACCAAGCCATACGACGCACTACTTACAACCTCTGGATCGAGCCTTCTTTAAAGAACTCAAGACTTATTTTTACAATGGTTGCAATCTGTTCATGAAACAGAATCCCACCAGAAAAATTACCAGACTATCTTTTGGGGGCATATTGAGTGATGCTTGGGGAAGAGCTACATCGTCGGAAAATGGCATATCTGGTTTTAGGGCAACTGGAATTTTTCCATGGAATCAAGGTGCTATTCCTGAGTATGCATATTTAAGTGAGAGTTCTCCCCAGCCAATAAATGAAAATCGCAACTCATCTTCCTCAAGAGAAGCTTCTCCGCAACCGGGATGCTCAAGAGATCCTGAGGACGGTCATGAAGCACCAGTGGAAACCCTAAATGAAAATGTAGTTATTAACAATGATGTTACTCCTGGCAAAATGTTGGAACTCAGACCAAAAAGAAAATTAAGAAGTTTTCTGTCTCTGACACCGAATCGGAACAATCTCCACAACTGCAGGACGAAGACAGCGATGAAGAAAACGAGAGTTGCTGTGCTGGTTGTGGTGAAGAGTACCAATCCACAAAAAAACAGAGGATTGGATAAAATGCGTAAACTGCAAACGGTGGCTGCACCAAATATGGCGACTTTTGTGACTCATGTGGGAAACTAAGATTTAAAAGCAAGAAGTTGTAGAGATAGTATAGCTTTCCGTAAGATAAGGTTATTTCAGTTTAATTATTAAGTGTTGACGAGTAACATTTCATCTTCTTAAATTTCACCATCTCACCCAAGTGTCGTTCACCAACTCTCCCATGGTGGTATGGGTGAGAAGGTGAATTAATAGTATTTATTTTTTTTTACAACCTTTTGTGTTGAATATTTTTTGAGTTTTATGAATAGAATATTGATTCTGTTCGTTTCCAATGTACCTACAAATGTATTTTTTACAAATCCTGAAATTTAAAAAATATATTGGCATATAAAATGTCTTTCACCATCTCACCCTTGTTTACCCTAAGGATTTTGTAGTAACTGGTCAGCAAAGGAAACCAAGGTGAACCAATTGTCCATGGTAACCTTGCGATTTGTGCCAGTCTCTTTTACATAAAACGCGGCTAGAGGTAAACCATTGCTCTCTGTTTTTTTTTCCAAGTAAGGACTTGCATCTGACATATACTTTTGTACATTTTTGCCTTTTAGACGTTTGTCTTTCAAGTTGATTACATATTTTGAAGGTGTACGTACTTGTGATAAAGGAATATTATCTTCATCTAAACGAGGTTCTATTCCTTCTTCAGATTCAATTGTGCTAAATCCTTGTTGGATGAGACAAGCAGCCGAATTATCTTCATCAACCTCACTGTCGGAGGCAGATAATTCAGCTTCCAAATTGTTCTCTTCAAAGTCACTGCCATCACTGTCGTCAAATGATTCTGGATCACTCTCCTCTTCATTCATGAGACGTTCTACGGTTATGTTTGTCACTGATAGCTGTCACAATTTAAAGTACAATTTAAAAGTATTGCAGTGTCGTCAATCTTACCAAAGAAAATACTTAAAAAATAGAGTACTCTAATTGGGAAGTTTTTGAAGCCATGGTAGGTTTTCAGTCTGATTTAATTTAATTTTGAAAAGCAAAATTTCGATATACAAAATAGGTTTAAGTATATCAATACGTTAAGCACGTATTACGCATTTGTTACAAACGAAACAGACATGCAATATACATATCTGTAACTGTACACATGGACAATACACCTCGTATTTTCAGCATTTACTTCTGCTTAAGACACGTGTTTCTGCCATTTACTATTAGGCGTCATCAGTTAAGCTAGTGAAGTAATTAAAGCTTAAATCGCCTATAAGGTATAGCAAATTTCGTCCTGTCAGGTAGCACCATATAATATAGTGACATCTGACGGACGAAAGAGACTGCCGAAAATGGCAACCCTTCCCTTGACCGGCTATGCCGGTACAGAAGGGAAGAAAATACGTATATAGGTGTAAGTCCATTAACACGATGCCAGATGGCAGTAAATATATAAAATAGGTTTAAGTATATCAATACGTTAAGCACGTATTACGCATTTGTTACAAACAAAAGAGACATGCAATATACCTATAAGGCCTATAAGGTATAGCAAATTTCGTCCTGTCAGGTAGCACCATATGATTGATATGGTTGCCGAAAATGGCAACCCTTCCCTTGACCGGCTATGCCGGTACAGAAGGGAAGAAAATACGTATTTGCTATACCTTATAGACGATTTAAGCTTTAATTACTTCACTAGCTTAACTGATGACGCCTAATAGTAAATGGCAGAAACACGTGTCTTAAGCAGAAGTAAATGCTGAAAATACGAGGTGTATTGTCCATGTGTACAGTTACAGATATGTATATTGCATGTCTTTTTCATTTGTAACAAATGCGTAATACGTCCTTAACGGATTGATATACTTAAACCTACTTTGTATATTTACTGCCATCTGGCATAGTGTTAATGGACTTACACCTATATACGTATTTTCTTTCCTTCTGTACCGGCATAGCCGGTCAAGGGAAGAGTTGCCATTTTCGGCATAGTCTCTTTCGTCCGTCAGATGTTACTATATCATATGGTGCTACCTGACAGGACGAAATTTGCTATACCTTATAGGCGATTTAAGCTTTAATTACTTCACTAGCTTAACTGATGACACCTAATAGTAAATGGCAGAAACACGTGTCTTAAGCAGAAGTAAATGCTGAAAATACGAGGTGTATTGCCCATGTGTACAAAATTTCGAAATTAAAATTTTTTTATTTTTTTAAACTTTGTACTATTTGATTTATTTTTTTATTATTATTATGAAATTTATTGTATCCTTTTAATTTTCAATAAAGATAGAAAACAATTTCAGAATTTAGTTCCTTTCGTGCAGTATATTTAAGTTATCGAATGCCATCGATACATTTTCAATTTTCTTTTCCGCCAACAATATTACCGGCTATTTCCTTCAACTACTTCAATCACGATTTTTCACTGGAAACTTTAAAATAAAAAAAATAAATCTGGTTTAGAACTTTATAGGCACATAAATACATACATATATACATTGTTTTAGTTTGCTGTTGAGGCTTGTTTGTCCGTTCAGTGTAAATAAGTTAGATTATTGTGCAGAAGAAAATCCATTTATCTTGCGAAATATGAGTTATTCTTCTTTCGCAAGTTAGTGCAAGAGACCTACTATATCAACAGCACTTGCGATATAAGCGTTTGCTAAACCACAGATTAAACACGTTTCGGTAAACAAGTACCCGATAATCGCGAAAAGATTAACTGCTGTACACAGGAGACACGGAATTTACTTTGTTTTGTTGTTTAACGTTACTTATTGGTTAACAATTTATAGTCCGGTTATTGTAAATAATGCAATATACGAGTAAATATTATTTCATTCATTTCTTGTTTTAATGTAAGGACAGTACACATACAGCCAGTCACAAAAGTTATCTACACGTAATGTTCTAAAAGACTTGTTTTGACTTATTTCTATTCTGGTCTAATTTATATTCTGTTGTCGGCTTTTGGGATTTTCGTTTCAAAACGCTACCGGTTTCCAAAAACCTTTGAACTAACCCGTTTCAATGACGTTCAAATGTGTCGAATCCCATCTTTGCTTTGTATTCAACTTCGAAAGTGGGCCATAATAATTAAAGTGCCTTATTACCGTAAACGGAATTATTCTAACGTCTACATAAAGACAGATTTTTAAAAAGAACGCAGGAATACAGAGGGAAAAGACGAAGAAAAATAGAACACAACCAAACAGTATAACGGGTGAACAATCACAAATACAATCATGAGAAATGCCGTAAATTTCGAAATATTAAAAAGCTTTATTCTAAGGATTTTTCTAAGGAAGCCAAATATAGTCAGTTGATTTTTCTTCAAGGTGCATTTACAATAATAGTAAAGGTGAAGAAAAATCGATGAATATTGTTCTAATACAAGGTTTGTCTATAAATTTCGGTGAATGCTATAGTAAAAACACAAAAATAGAATGCATATTGGAAATGATTTTATTGACCTTCGAAGTAGTCGCCACAAGACATAACACACTTTTGGTAACGTTCGTATAGCCTTTGGATACTGTCGGAAAAGTATTTTCTTGGAACCATTTTCAGAATAGCTGCCACACGGTCCTGAATCTCCTTGACGTCCGCAAACCATAATCCCTTCAGGGTCCCGTAATAAGAGGGAACCAAAAAGAGTTAGCAAGAGCAAAACCTGGAGAGTAGAGTAGGTGTTCTAAAACAGTTACGCCACGCAGGGACAAAAACTAACGTACTTAGGATACTTGTATACGATGGTGTATAGTCGTGCATGAATATCCAATTTCCAGTCTCGATGGGCCGCAACAAATCTTTGAGAACCTCCATGTAGAATACGGCATTCACTGTTTGCCAGCAGGGACGAATTCCTTATGGAATATTTCCCTCTTCGTCGAAAAATGTGATCTTCACCTTGGATTTTTGCACACGACTCTTTGTTTGTCGCGGGGAAGAATATGACCATTTCATTGATTGTCTTTTCGTTTCGGGGTCACACTAGAGCTTCATTCGTTTCCTGTGACAATGGAACCCACAAAGGACGGATCCTGGTCACACATGTCGATAAAATGGCCAGTGGTCGCAAAACGTCTTGCTTTTTGCTCGTCTGTTAGGGTGCGCGGCACAAATCGTGAATAAATCTTGCGTTTGTCCAAATCTTCATAAATGATGGCTTCCACTGTGTCTCTTTTAATGGGCACTTCTCCTGCTATTAATCGTAGAGTCAATCTCTGATCTTTTGCTAGCGACATACGTACACGTTCAACGTTTTTCGGTGTCCTGCTTGTGGATGGCTTGCTCGAATTCCACCAATTCCTTGCCAACGCGAAAGCGTGCAAATCAATCGTACACACATTTTCTACTCACAGCATCCTGCCCGTAAACTTGCACCAACATTTCAAGGAGTTTCCGTCTCCGTTTTACCCAATTTGAAGCAGAACTTAAATGTTGTGTCGTTGCTCCATTCCCCAGCAGAGGACAGGTCCAGACATGTACATGCATGTCTGAAGTATATCAGCTACCTTGTTTCAAACGTTGAATACCGATAGATTTATAGACAAACCTTGTACGTGAATGGAGTAAATGAAATAAGGAAAAAATGCAAATTGTTTAAAAATTTTTAAAACTAATTACCTTAGAATTTATTGCGTTTTTAAATAAATGGAAAATGAATCTGATTTTTATTTATATTTGATACCTTTCTTTAATTTTATTGTTTATAAAAATACTACAGGGGAATTTTTAATTAATTTAATTTTACGAGATTATTTACTACATATTGTTCTCTGTCCCTTAAATACAAAGTGATTAAAGTCAGAAGAGGTCCCACTGTATCAAATCTCCTGTTTCTCAAGGAGAATAAAATTGTTAACTTCGTTAAAAGCTTTTTGAATTTAAGGGTATAAAATATTTTGTTTCCTGTTGTTTGTAACCTACGAAATATATTGCAAATAGCAATAATATATTTTTTTTCTACGACAACATCGAAAAATGTTCATATCAAGAATGTAAATTGAATCATAAGAAGCTACATTTTGTACTGAATTTCATTTTGCATCGGTTGCTAGGCAAGTTGCTAGACAACAAATGCAATTTGAAATATTTCGTGTTCGGTCTGCTGTTTTTGATAACAAAAAGTAAGGTGGCTTAGAGAATATAACGCCGAACGACAAATGTCATCAGTTTGTTACAGTTTGTGCATTACAAATAATTTCGTAGTTATTTCAAAGAAACCAGATAATTAATATGGAAAGTGATAGTGATAGTGACTTGGAATTAACACCTCCAAGTATAATAGAAGCAGCAAATTTAACAACACTAAATTTATTGCCGGAAACATCGAAGAAAATGTACAAACGGACTTATAACCTATTTTTGGAGTGAAAAGGAGATCGGAACGCCAAATCGTTTTCCGAGAACGTCTTAATGGCGTATTTTGGCGACTTGGCAAAAAAAATCAAAAGTTCCACATTATGGACACAATACTCAATGCTTCGAACGACTCTCAGTATTCATAATAATATAGATATTGCAAAATACTTAAAACTGAAAGCATTTCTTAAGCGACAGTCCGACGGCTACAAACCCAAAAAGTCGAAGATCTTTACATCAAATGACATCAATAAATTTATTAAAGAAGCCCCAGATGAGATCTATTTAGCGACAAAAGTAAGTTTTATATAGCCATATAATGAAATATATATTTAATCTATATTTTAGGTCGCATTAATTATGGGCATAATGGGTGCATGTAGAAGACATGAATTACATCAAATGAAAATTACTAATTTCAATGATTTGGGTTCAGCTGTTTTAATAACTATACCAGACACTAAAAACAAAACTATACGAAGTTTTACTGTAACTAGTCCTTATTATGAAATTTACAAAAAATATGCAAACCTCCGCCCTTCAAATGTAAATAGTACATGGTTCTTCATTAATTATCAATACGGAAAATGTACCGTCCAAAGAATAGGCGTGAATAAGCTTGGAGGCATGGGATAAGAGATTGCTAAATATTTAAATTTGCCAAACTACGAATTATACACCGGACACTGCTTTCGTCGATCTTCAGCAACAATTCTTGTTGATGCTGGTGGTGACATAACTAGTTTGAAGCGTCACGGTGGCTGGAAGTCCACGACAGTCGCCGAGGGATATATCGATAAATCGGAAAAAAATAAATTTGACACAGCTAATAAAATTGTAAATGCAATACAGAGAGCATTTCAAATATACCATCGACTTCAGGAATAGGAAATCGTGAAATGCCATCTACTTCGACAATGGAAAATTGTCAATATCAAGAAAATTTTAGTATCCAGCATTCCACAAGTTCTCCAAAAATGATTTTCAATAATTGCACATTTAACTTTAACAATAAATAAAATACGTAAGTAGGAAGTTATTTCATAGTTGTTCTTCTTAAATGGTTGGGCACTGTCCAGGCTCTGCTAATGAATAGGTAATTTCGCATTTTCTTGGATCCAAAGCAATAAATAAAATATTTTCATATTTATTTGTATCTATTTTCATAATTGTCGTTGTCGTAGAAAAAGTATAGTATGCAACGCGCACAAAATAGCAATTTTGCACTCGTTTCAATTGCAACACTCGCCTTCGGCTCGTGTTGCTTTAACGTGTTGAAACTCGTGCAAAATGTGCATCATTTTGTGCTTGTTGCATAATATACTATTGTATAGCGTAAAGAATACAGGTTTCCCGGAATATTGCATAGACAATGACCATTTTTCGATATGGGTGACTGAATTGCTGCATAATGTACACAAAAGCAAGAAACTTACATTATTTGAAAATCTAGAGATTAAAAGAGCCTTAAATGAAAAGAAGAATGTAATAAATACATATACAGATATAATAAATACAGCTATAATAGGTGAGTATATTAAAATAAAGACATCAGCTTAAGTAATTAGACTAGTAATAACATTGTAACTATACAATCTGCAATCTGAGTGTAATTTACACAACATATATTTTGTAATTTGAAACTTGTAAAACATGTTTGCCGTCATATACATACGCAATAAACAACTAATAAAATACCCTAATCGAAAATACCACAGTACAGAAAAATCGTGCACTGACAGTATACAAACTTTTGACATAACAAGTTAAAAATCTTCATTTCGACTGCGTAAATTTGCCCTGTATTTTAACCAATCACAAACGTTTATTTTAAGCTCTATCATTTTCAACGGTCCATTCTTATTTGGAATGTAGTATAGTACCTAGGTATACAGGGCAATCCAAATTAAGTGTTCACCATTGGTAACTTTGATATTATTAAAGATACAAGATTGTTTAAATTAGCAAACTAGTAGTACTTTTAACGCTCTTTAAGATGGAAGAATTAAAAAAAACAAATGAGCAGCGCGTTTTCGAGTTTTCCCGAAAAATATGTTTTTTTCAAATGGAAACCCCTGTATATTATATCATTTTCTGTTAGAAATTCAATTTTTAACCAAAAAATCTTATAAGAACCTTTTTACTGGGATTAAAAACGAGTTATAATGTATAAACAAAAACAGCTAAATAATTTTTATAAACTTTATTTTATACATAAACATATCATTAAAAGAAAATAAAAATCACTGATTTTTTCATAGAAGATGTTCAAAAATACCACCTTGTTGTTCAATACATTTTTGAATACGTTTCTGAACTTGTCGAACTGCTTTTAGTATGGTCCTACCATCTATTTGGTTTATCTTTTCACTAACTGCAATTTTTAGGGCGTTTACGTTTTCGTACCTTTGCTTATAAATCTCTGTCTTTAAATAACCCCATAAAAAAAAATCAAGCGGTGTTAAATCTGGCGATCGGGGAGGCCACTGAATAGGACCATTTGTTCCTATCCATGATTTGTTAAAAATAGTATTTAAAATTTGATGAGTACCTCTGTAGTTGTGCGCAGGTGCGCCATCCTGCTGAAAATGCAGATTCTGTCTACTTATGAGATCAATATTGTCTAAGAAATTATTCAAAATTTCAGTCAAAAATTCTATGTATCTTTCACCAGTTAGAGTGCCCTCGTAAAAGAAAGAACCAACAATCCTTGAACCAATTAAACCGCACCAAACATTAAAACTGTAACGGACTTGCGGGCGTCTTGGATGTACTAAAAGAAGATTTTCCTTTGACTAGTAATGATAATTTTTTGTATTGTACATTCCAGAATTTGAGAAATTTGATTCATCGGTCCATAAAATATAACGAAAGTTGTTTACATTTTGGCGACAAAAGTTAAGATACCAGTGGCAAAAAAACATTCTTCTCTCTGGATCCCCTGGCAAGAAAACTTGAACTGGTTTGTACTTATAAGGAATGAATTTGTGTTTCTTCAGAATCCTATGCACAGTACCGTGACTCAAATCAGATTCCTTGATAATATCTAGTATGGAATTCTCACGGTTGGCCTCAAAATATGCAAGAACTAGAATTTCCGTGGCCTCGCTTATTATAAAAGTCCTTCTTGTTCTTGTTTTGGCAAAAACACTCTCATTGCCTCTAAATTTTCAGTACAGTCTCAGAAAAAATTGCTCATTTGGTTGTGTTCGGAGTGGATATAATTCAGCGTAGTGTTCTTTTGCCCTCCTAGAGGATTTTCTGCACACTAAATAAGATTCTAACATATCACACTTTTCTGCATGGGTAAAAATCATTTTTTTGTCAAATTAATAACTAGCAAAATGAAATTTATGAGTGAAAGACTAATAAAACTGTACTAATATTTGACGTTTACTAGAAAGAATTAACTCATAGAAACATAGAAATGCACTTGACTTAGCTGTTTTTGTTTATTCACTATAACTCAAGTATTTTTAATCCCAGTAAAAAATTTCTTATAAGATTTTTTGTTTAAAAATTTAATTTCTAACAGAAAATGATATAATATACAGGGGTTTCCATTTGAAAAAAACATATTTTTCGGGAAAAGTCGAAAACGCTGCTCTTTTTTTTTAATACTTCCATCTTAAAGAGCGTTAAAAGTACTACTAGTTTGCTAATTTAAATAATCTTGTATCTTTAATAATATCAAAGTTACTAATGGTGAACACTTAATTTGGATTGTCCTGTATATAGTTGCCTATGTTCACAATTATTTAGTCATCTTGTTTCTTTGACAATGGTAAGATGTCTTATCGAAACATATTGCAGTGGATCTTTCCCCGCAAGATTGTGAAGAAAACTTTATTTTTGGAAAAACTATAATTTTATGATGACTCTGTATAATGTGTGAATTTATTGTATGAATATTAATGCTATTTTGATTTAGTTTTGATCAGGGATGTAGTTCGCCGTGTGGTCGTGCTATTTCCTTTAGACACGTTTAGGTATCCAAGTGAGAGTGTTGCATATTGGAAGATAAAACTTTTTTATCTTTCATTTCAATTAATTTCGGTTTTTGTTTTGGATTAATTGTGGTTGTGCTTGCTTAATTCATTACCGAATTTATACGAGTTTGTATACCTCGTAATTTTGATTTTATTAATCTCACTTGGCGTGTTCTCGAATGTTATAGAAAAAATATATTTTTTCGTAAGTTGAATTTTTATTATATTATTATTTCTTTATTGTAATATTAATTGCTTGAATTTCTATATATTGATATTAATTAAGATATATAAATGATAAAGATATTTTTCTGTTTCAAGTAAATTTTTTGTAACGTTTAAATTCTAGAACGTTTTATATTTCAAGGTTGGTTTTTATACTTCCGGTATCGCGCAGGTGTTAGAAATTTCGGTTTGACAGTTTTATCTGTTTACATTTGAGTTTGTTTATCTGGGGTGAAAGAATAAAAATATCTTTAAAATTTATTAGTTTAATTTAGTTCGCGAGTCATTAGAGGACGTTTAAATTTGCTCTGCGGTCAATTTCAGCAAATTAATTTTACCTCTATGTGTTATTGTTATACACAGTTCTTTAAATTTCTTAAAGAATCAAATTTTTTTATTTTTTTTTAATTAAAAGACTTATTTGAGCAATGTGACTTTCTCTTTACCTTTGTTTGAACTATTGATTCTGGCGCCCATATTAACTGTTGTAGGAGTATTGTTACCACGTTTTCCTATTGGAAACCCGGAGAGGAAAGCTGTCTCATAAAAGAAAATTAACCGATTGAGCATTATATTTGGACAGTGTTGTGGTGAATAGTGGTTCATTCAACTACGAAATCACTATTCATAGCAATATGTTAGAGAAATCTAATAAAGTAGTGAAGCAGCTAATGTCAAGTCAATTCGAATGTTTCACCAAGAGTCTACTGCAGAAACAGTTAATAATATTAGAAAATATAGTTTATTTCTTTATATTGTATTTAAAATAATGTCTCGTATACTTAATGCTTATCGAAACTTAACATAGTTTATGATGTTTGCATTGTTACTTCAATAGTTTTTGGTATGTGCAATTTTGTTTATGCTTTGTGCAAATAAAATAAATTTGCGCACCAAATGGTTTATGAAGTTATTACCCTAAATACCAGAGACGCAAGTGGACGAATATTTTTACGTGTAACTGTATATAACATTGCTATTTAAAAGTGGCAGCAGCAGCATTGGACTAATACAAGACTGATCCAACACATTTGTGTTGTAGAATTTTTTTATTAGACGATCGTCTCACAAACACTCTCGTTGATTGAACATTTTGAACTTCGTCCCATTTATCCGCAAGATACTTATCTATTGTTCTTTTGTCCAGTTTCCATGATCTCAGTCTTTTCTGTAGATTATCTCTACGTAAAAGAGGTTTTCGCATTTCTAAGCGGCCGTGTAAATTTCTCGCTTGTAGCTGGCGTTTTACGGTGCTAACTGATGTTGGATATTATTGCCCGCGATTAAATTCAATCCCTATTTCAGAGGCTTCCTTGGTCATTAACTGAAGTTATCGATCATCGACTGTTGTACTGTTGTACTTGGCGGACTAGAAAGCATTAGATCTTCGTCGTCTATGTCTTGATATTTTTCGAGCTTTGTTGATTTTGATACGTTTAATTTTTGTTGTATTATCTTCTTGCATAACCCTCTAGCTGTAACGCAATTATGGCTGTAGATACTTTTTGCAATGCCAATAAGTATGTCACCGGGCATTAAGTTGCATCATACATAAACTAATTCACTGGTAACAATAATCATAAATACTAATAACACTACTAGACGGATAATCGAGGGCTGCAAACAGATTCATAAAACATTCGTCATGTCAGTATCATTATTTACAAGATTATGGGTTTTACCTCTTAATCACATTTACGAATTTCATTTCACAAAATGTTTAATGTAATTATGATTTTTCTTGGAAATATTGTTATTAATATACTTATAAGTATACATGTCCCAAAAGTTACTTTTATCCCTTGGAGGATTGATATCAGTAAAAGTGTGTTAGTTTTCGAGATACGGCTCTTTTATGAATTTCGAGAAAATCGACTGGTCATTTGAGTTTTTCAAGTGCCACAGCTTCAAAATTTGATATTCTAGGATACAAATTTTCAAATGCAATTCTAAATAACCCTGCTATTGGTGAAAATCTAAAATAAAGCTAATAATAATAATAATATTTATTAATTGTCCAACAGGTCACCCCAATACAGACAATATAAACAAATAATAAATATAATACGTATGTGAAAAAAAATTAAAAACAAAGTATAATTCAATAATATAATCAAACCCTAAATATACAAGAATAGTGAAGGAAAATAGAAAAAAAAACATTAAACGAAGAAACAAATTAATGAAACATGTTTGCAGAAAAATTATTTAAACTGTTGAAGTTCTGGGCAGAATGTACCATGGGAGCCCTCAGCAACATATTTGTTCTAGCCGTTGGAAGTAGAAGCGCTTCATTCACTCTTGAGTTTGGACGAGGTGCTCGAAAATTTACTTGTTCAAGTAAATCAGCTGAGTCGATCTTATAAAGAATTACAGTTTTGTCAAAATTTGAACTGATTAGGTGTCGTCTTGCTTCCAGCAAGGCTAGGCAATAAGTAGATGGTTTGTTTGTTGCTGAGGGCAGCAATAAATAAATTTGGAAAAAGATGTCGATTATTAATAATCCCAGGTAATAAAACGATTTGCAAATGTAAAGGATATCGCTTTCTTAGAATTTAAGGAATGTTTCTATTATGTGCTAACAAAAGTATGTTATACAGTGGGTTCAACTTGAAAATGAACGTGAATTATCTATAAAATTGGAAATATTTAGGTTTGAATTCTATATCCTAAATTTACTTATACATATTTCACAATAAAAACTGTTTGAAATTAAAATATGACAAAAGGCTAGTTAGTAAATGTATCCTCAGCAATTTCAAAAATTATTGTCACTACGTTAAAACTTGAAAAGACAATATGTCTTTTGGTGCTCAAAAGATAGACCATAGAATTAAAATCAAAGTTGGTATAAAGTACTACGTATAAAAATGTCTATTATACAGGGTTAGTTAAAAGTATGGAGACGGCGATTTATTGTCGTTAATATTCATTTTAGGGAATTATGTTCAATATAAAAGTTTGTTAGGATATTTTGATCTACATTTGAGAATATTTGAATTTTTTTTTCTTCAATTGTTTTTTTAGTTATAATTAGTTTTAGTTTTTAGTTTTAGTTTGCAGTTATTGCAAAATGAAATAATACCTGCTTGTGCTACGCTCTATCCTCATGAAAACAATGAACACCTGCCCAATGACAGTATCTGGTTCCAGCAAGATGGCGCCCCACCACATTATGGTGTAAATGTTCGTCAATATCTGGACAACGTTTTTCCCCACAGATGGATTGGAAGACGAGGAACCATTGAATGGCCAGCCCGTTCGCCAGATTTAAGTCCTTTAGATTTTTTTCTTTGGGGATACGTAAAAAACAAAGTTTACAAAGATAAGCCCGATAACGTCGAAGATTTACAAATCCGAATTACCAGAACGATACAAGAAATTCCCCGAGATTTTCTACAGAACTCTGTTCGGGGTTTTGTAAATCGATTGGGTCATTGTCAAATTACTAATGGACGACAACTTGAACACTTACTTTAATTTACTTTGTTATTAATTTGTTTAATTTTTCTTGTAAAAAAGTTATTAAAATGAATTTTAAAAATACAAAAATATTATTGTAAAGAGAAAAAAATTCTCTATCGAATGGTAGAGCAAAATTTACCGGTTCCCATTAAAAAAAAAATGCGCGGGCAGGCGTATCTAAAAAAACAATTCAAGAAAAAAAATTCAAATATTCTCAAATGTAGATCAAAATATCTTAACAAACTTTTATATTGAACATAATTCCCTAAAATGAATATTAACGACAATAAATCGCCGTCTCCATTCTTTTAACTAAGCCTGTATATACATAATTATAAAACATACTTTAATAGGAAAATAGAAGTTTATAATATTATTTTACCTAAGATATGCTCTAAAGTATAATTATAAATTTAGATAGGACACGTTTATACGTAAATGTTATAATTTCCAGGGGAATTCTGGTCCCTATTTCCGAAAACAAGCATATTACGTGAATAAACAGCTAATATACAGGAATAATTCCTATTGCGTGTGGGCCTATAAATTGATTTCATTTACATCAGACGAGAGATCTTAATATTGTGGCTGTCCAGAAACGTTACATAATGACTAATAGGCGCAATATTCAAAAATCCCTAATCAAATTTATATTCGTACAGATTTTCGTGCAGATAAAAATAATTGCCGTTCTCTTCGGTAATCGTGTTCTTTTCTTCATTAGTCAAACTACGGTTTGAATTGAACGGGATCGATATTATTGCATTATTTCCGCAGCGGGTAATTTATATATAAAATTAATAAGCAAGGTTTTCGAATCGGGAAATAGAAAATATTTCCGACGTGGAAATCAATAATAAAATATTAAATATACAATATCCCTCAGTCGAGATCGTAGATAAGCAAGAGTGTTCTTTTTTGTATTAAATCAATAATAAGCGGAAATGATATTACAGGCAAGCGATAAAAAAGTATTATTGCAGTAATTATTTTATTATACGAGGGACGTCCGATTTTAAAGATACAGGTGGCTGTGAAACAAACACCGCAAGCGAAATATTGTCGTCATATGCATGTCTAGACAGGTTGAGATGTGGTAGTAGAGTCTGGAGCGTTGTTGCTTATATGACTCAATTTCAGGCGCGGCTCGTGATGACGTATTTGGTGGTGCATATACAATGATGCGAGTGCTTCGTGTATTCTCGTGTACTAACTGTAGCGTTCTTAGTATACACCCAAAACACACGAGGCACTCGTATCATTGTACGTGCACCTCCAAATACCTCATCACGAGCCGCGCCTGCTCAATTTAGTGGCGTACGGGAAGCAAACAAACATGGGTGTGTAATCGCAGAGTATTCCAAGTGCGTGCGGTTATCCGATTTTTGCAAACCGAAGGGATTAACCAGGGCGAAATTCATCGCAAATTAGAGGGCGTTTATAGCCCGAAAGTCTTAAGCCGAAAAGAAGTCAGCGTTTGGTGCAAAAAATTTAAAGATGGACGAACGGACTTGTTTGATGATCAGGAGAAGAACAAAGGCAGACCAAGGACCTCACATACGGATGAAAACTGCTCAATTGTTGAAGGTTTGATTAGGGAAGATCGTCGCATTAAAGTTCGTAAAATTGAGGAATTGACTGGCATTCCTAAGAGTAGTGTCCATGAAATCATATGCGACCTAAACTTTCGCAAAGTTTCGTCTCGCTGGGTGCCGAAAATGCTCACGGAGAACTAAAAAAACAATCGAATGAATGCGTCACTTCAACATCTCACCCAATACCATCACGAACGGGATTCTTTCATTGAAAGCATCATTACCGGAGATGAAACCTGGGTTTATGAGTTCACCCCAGAGTCGAAACAACAGTCCATGATGTAAACATCCAGATTCCCCAGTTCAAAAAAAATTCAAAACTCAACCATCTGTCCGCAAAACCATGGATCTTCAGACCATCTTCAGTACCAAACCACGGAGGAAACTTACACAACCTACTAGTTTTCTAGTCTACAAATACAAGCAAAAAGAAATCATAAAGAATTAGGTTTTTGTATTTTTTCTCTTTATTCAGTGGTTCCATCGTTTATCGAAACGCCAAGCTGCAAAATACATAGCTATTCAGAGTTATTCTACAAATACTTATTTTACTTGCATGCATTTTTTATAATACCAGATTTCAATATATTCGTTCAATAAATTTATTCGTCAAGCTTTTATTCGGAGATTTATTCGCTGTTTATAATACCGGCCCTAATTGTAAGAAATATTAATATTGAAAATTCCACAAATTGTACATTTACTTTTAACATTAATGGTAAAAATAAAGTTTGAGTTAAATTGTTCCTGACATATTAGTTCCTAACTTTCTCAATGCAAATCGATAGCGTTAATTAATTACTAAATATTTTGCTATTAAATTACATTTTATTTTCCTACACTTAGTGCCACCTAAATATTTTTTTTGTTATTTCCATGAACATTGAAAAAATATTGTATGCAACTCGTGCAAATACTATTTATTGCACTCGACATGTTTTTTTTTCTTTTTACGTCGCGTGCAATAAACACTTACTTTTTGCACTTGTTGCATAAATAACTATCAATACTGTTGCAAATGTTCTGTAAATTGCCACACAAGCTACCAAGGCATATGTAATTTTAAAATAGCACAAAAGGAAATTGCATTAAAATTTAAAGCTGTCTTAATCCGGAAAGATAAGAACGTCCAAAATCGACCGTCGATCTATCACTCAACGATCGTTTTTTATTCTCACATTTTAAAAATAAGTTTGGTATGCCCTTTATTTGTGACGATGTAGCTGTCGATGTTTTTAAAAGAATGATAAATGACTCCAGATCCATGGACACAAATTTTTAGAATCAAGCGCGGCATTAAATAAGTAAAATTTAAATCCAAAAACTAACATTATTTATGTGTTTATACAAGATGTCCGGTATCATTATATGTTCAAATTTTAGGAGTGTAAAAGACTTCATTTCAAGTAACAAAAACGCAAAACTTGTATATCCATTTTTATTTGTTTCAAAGTTACAGATCTATGAATGTGATTGTCAGATAATGAAAAAAAATGTAATCCTAAAGTCAATAAAAACTGATTTTATTTAAAAAAAGTTCAATTAATTAATAATATTTTCGAAATGTCCACCTCCTTGTTGAATGCAGGCTTGTGCCCGTAAGCCAACAGAAGAAGTACTTATCCGAATTTCGTACTTGTATTGTCGGATTTGCTCGGCAGCCACGTTAATACCATCGAACAACTCTTCTCTTGGGTTCGAAACTTGCGCGTAGAATAAATTTTTCATGTACCCCCATAAATAAAAGTCAAGGGGATTAAGATCGGGTGATCTGGGTGGCCATGCAACAGGACCACCTCGACCAATCCATCTTGGATAATTGACTTTAACCCAATTTCGGACAGCAACTCCGAAATGTGGTGGTGCCCCATCCATGTGAAACAACATGTCTCGTCGAACATTCAGTGGGACATCCTCTAAAAGGCCTGGCAGTTCGTCAATAAGAAATTGAAGGTAACTGTCCGCATTTAACCTCCCAGGAAGAACGACAGGACCAATCAACAAGTCATCGATAAGGGCCGCCCAAACGTTAATAGAAAATTCATGTTGAAATTTAGATGGGCAAATAGCTTTGGGATTTTCTGATGACCACATGTGCAGGTTTCTCAGATTTGTAACACCACTTCTCCTGAACGTAGATTCATCTGTCCAGAGGACTGTTCTGCAGAAATTAAAATGAAGCCGTGTGTGTCTTAATATCCAGGTAGAATAAACTAGACAAGCATAGTGGTCTGCCTCAAGCAAACCGTGTCCCCTGCGATAGTAATGGATAAGCCCTCACGTTTCAAAATTCGCCAAACTGTCGTTCGTGGCAGTTGTCTAGCGATTCGACGTACACTGAGACTTGAATCCCTTGTAACAATAGCTACTGCTTCTTTCTCTAAGTTTGCTGGCAAATTTTCTCCTCGGTCGAAAAGATAATCTCGCAATCCGCATTCCCGAAATTGTCTGTATACTTCCAGAAACGTTCTGTAATGAGGAATACGCCTATCGGGAAACCGATTTCGGTATTCAATAACTGCTGTTAGTTAATAAGCTGTTAATAAGCTGTTGTATGAACTGAAACGTAATGTAATCGTTTATTAAAAAATGAAACGTTAACAATCATCTGAACATTTGTTCATTGTATGATATTCATGGTTCAGCACTTACGAAATAAGTAAGAACATTCTTTATCATAAATCAATTTCCAGTACTATTTTTTGTAGATCTCCAAGAAATTACTGTATGTACTACGACATGTGTTTATTTATTTTAGGATAACATTTTATTATACGACGTTAACAATCACAGGCCTGTTATTGAATCGTATAACTTTTTTTAAATAAAATCAGTTTGTATTGAGTTTAGGATTACATTTTTTTTTCATGATCTGACAATCACATTCATAGATCTGTAACTTTGAAACAAATAAAATGGATATACAAGTTTTGCGTTTTTGTTACTTGAAATGAAATTTGCGGTTATGGTTCTGCGATAGTGAAGGCCTATTGCTCTGTGAGTTCCTTGAACCGCGTACAACTATTGACAGCGACAGATACTGTGCAACTCTCCAGAAATTGCATTAAGCCATTAGAAGGAAAAGGCCAGTACGATTACGACAAGGAGTTAAACTTTTGCACGATGGCGTAAGACCGCAAGCGTCAAATCAAACCAAGGAGTGGTTGACACAGCGGAAGTGAGAGGTGCTCCAACATCCACCATATAGTACCGATTTGGCCCCTTCCGATTTTTATTGATTCGGACCCCTGAAGAAATCTTTGGCGGGGAAACGTTTTGCGAATCAACAGGAATTGCAAGACTCATTTGTGGACTACTTTAATCAACTTGACTGGCAAAACTACCGTGAAGGGATGTTCAAACTACTGTCACGCTGGGATAAATGTCTGAATATTTATGGAGAATATGTCGAGAAATAAACGAAAGTAGGTAGTTTTTTGTAGAATGTATTAAATATTTTCTTTAAATATATATGTTATACGTATATAAATTTTGGCTTGTACCTTTAATATCGGACATCCCTCGTAGAAGTACCTCTTAATTCATTAAAGATTAATAATTTATATATTTATACTTCTACGAGGTGTGGTTATAAAATAACGAGGCAGATGCTACTACAGAAGAACTAAGCATGCGCTAAAGACGTACGACCGACAGCTGTGTTAACGTTAGCACTAGCGTTAACACTTTTCTTCCAATTGCCGCCCCTCTAGTGTCTGTAGACATAATAATCTATCCATGGCTGTGTACAATGATAGCTTAAACGTGCGCTTATCAAAACCAAGCTTAATATTTAAGTGCGGTTTAATCAGAAATGCGTTCTAGAAATATGGTTTAGGCGGAGTTCAACTAAACCGTAAATTTCCAAAAGTTGGCAACGCTAAAGTAGGATTTTCTGTTTAAAATTTTTGCCTGATATGATATTGCTAGATTGAGAGCTGTCATCAGCTATAACTTGTAGTAGAGAAATTTCGAGATTTTATATTTAGTTGCGTTTATTAACAATTAATTTATATTATTACAGTTTATTTAATATACGAGGGTGGTTCAATAAATCCTCAGCAAATCCAAGAGATGGCGCTGGTAATATGACTAAAATTTGCATTTAGTAAGCGTTATTTGTCATTAGACTGCTGTCAAAGATTCAGCTAAATCTATTACATGGGTTCATTTTTATACTTTGATTCATTTAGAAGAATGGAAAACATGAGTTTCGTGCGGTGGTTAAACACTTTTGTTTAGAAGATTTAACACCGAAAAGGATCAAAGTCTAGTTGCATGCAGTTCATGGCGCATCTGCTCCTGTATTTGGGACTATTTACAATTGGGTAATTGAGTTTAAACGTGCCCGTATATTCACAAAAGGTGAAAATCGCTCGAGTAGTCCAGTGGAAATGACTTCCTCCGAAATGATTGTATCTTTAGTGTCTTCACTCCTGAAAGTGAAGAAGAGCGTGATGCTTGTGTCCTAGCTTAATGGTGATAACGCCATCGATCTTGAATCTGGAGAGCAAAAAAAAGTCAGAGGTGATCGCTTTCTACAATTCTACAAAGAACGGCGTTGATCCAGCAGATCACATATGTGCTACTTACTTCAGTGTGAGCCGAAACGTCAAGCGTTGGCCAATGGTCATATTTTTTACAATTTTTAATGTAAGTGATTTACCTAGGAAATCAACTAGAACCGTTTGCTAGTTTTTCTGAAAACTTTGGCTCACTAGCTGGTACTTGGAAAGCTAAATCGAAGAAGTGCGAAAACAGTTGGAATCCTCAAATGCGGCTGAAAATGTTTTGCCCCATCGCTGATAATAAGAAACATTCACCGCCTCCACCTCCCAAAAGACGTAGGTGCTCAACCTGTACCACGGAAACTGGTTTAAGGATATCAAATTATGAATGTACAAAAAGCCACTCTGCCATATGTTTGACACACGCAAAAATGGTCTGTGAAATGTACTATATTGCCTGCCAGCGCCCGTCTTCTGCCGAACTTCAACTAAGTGACTCTAAGTGAGTCTCCTCCTAAACTCTGCACAACAATCTTATAACCTTTTACTAAACTTTTTAGTTCATTTAATTTGTTTTCTCAATAATTTGAGTTTATTTGGATTAGAAACATATACTTTTAGTTTTTGGTGTTTTCTTTTGCAATCTTTTTTTTCCCTTAAACTATCATCATGATTGCTTTTAGAACACTAAGATTAAAACTAAATGGTAGCAATCGCGATTGTTTTACTTGTGCCTGTCAGGCGCATTCGCCCGAACTTGCCAGTGCGAATTTTGCGCCCGCAACTGTGGTAAGATGCGTCTTAAGTCATCTAAAGTTTCTGAAACAGGTGGGAACTGATCTAATCTTTATTGAAGCATATCCCATGCATCTTCGATACAGTTCACATCAGAAGATCGTGGAGGTAGTTGTCAATGTTGAATGGTAAGCTCTTCTATGGCATTTAGGGCTATAGCAGCGCGGTGTGCTCTTGCATTATCGTCAAGGAAACGAAACTTTTCACCGATACCACCTTGAAAATTCGGTATAACATTATTAATAATGTTGTTTCTGCAATGCAATCCATTCATGTTTCCATGACATAGAGGTCTGTACGCCCATTAAAACATATGCCAGCCCAAACAGTCACCTCGAAAAGAATGAACTTCTTGAACGAGCGAAGCTTTCTAGGAATTTCTGGCTGAGTAAACAAGTAAACTTCGACTATCTGAAGATCGTGCATATCTGGATTCATCTGCGAAAAGTATAGTGCGCCATTGTTGATTCCAGGTAACATGTTCTCTTGCCCACTCCAATCTTAGTCGTTTATGTTTGTCAGTCAAAGGAATCTCTCTTAATGGACGCCTAGGTATAATACCTAGCTTCGAATAGACATCACTAGAGCTGAGGATGTTTGCGGTATAACCATGGTTATATCATGTAACCATAGTAAATTACTATGGTTACATGATATAACCATGGTTATACCGCAAACATCCTCAGCTCTAGACATCACCTTATAGTTTCTCTAGAAACATAAACGTCGGTTGCTGCTTGAAACCTCCCTTGCAGTATTCTGCAAGTTTCGCGAGAATGTCTTCTTGCAGGTAGTGTAATGTAACGGTCTTGCATTGGTGTTGTTTTCCGAGGTTCACCCGTTCTCCGTCGCTCTGACGCAGAACAAGTTTCAATAAATCTATTCGAAAGTCTAGAGATGACACTTTGTGATATTCCAAAGCGTCCAGCTATAGTAAGGAGAGCCGCTTTGCAGCATTCCTATAGCTTTCTTTGCTGCAGCAGCGTCTAGGCATACTTGAAAACCAACCAAACCCGAAAAATTAAACTAAATTTGAGGTGGTCAAATCAACTTGATACTTAACAAAACTGACAAGAAATAAACAACCATACTTGAAAACCAACCATAAAAAAGCAGAAAAATTACACTAAATTCGGGATACTTAAATGTGATCAATTTGATACTATAAATAAGCAACCCGTAACTAGGCAACAGAAACGCATCTAGACGCATGTGGCGCAATTTATTTGATTTATTTTTATACACTTGTGTTTACACATCGATCAGCTTTTTCGGTATGAATGTTATAATAGAAAGTTTTCAAGAGCAAATACTAGTGTCGATTATATTACAAAGATTAACAAGACTGCTTATTTCTAACAAAGAAAATGTTTTTTTGTTATTATAATTACACAACATATTCAAAATAACAACAGTGTATTGGTTATTTTGAATATGTTGTGTAATTATAATAACTGATTTAATTAATTAAATGCCCGAAGGGGAAATTTCTATTTCAGCATTAAACATTTTCTTTTTATAAGCCACATATTGCAAAATTGTTTCAAAATGCGTCTAAACACAAAACTGATAATATTATCATGCCTTTTATCTTTATCCATCCCTCCCTCTTCCACGAACATTTCGAAAATAAATATTTGAGTCGGAATTCTTCCCGTAATTTCGTTTTTGGGACTGAAACATTCACGAGCAGGTATAAAATTTACTACGTCGGCAGTGAGGCAGTGATTTTCTGGAGGTCTGTGGAATAACTCGTCCAATATGGCCGAGCAGGTACACCCAACAGTAAAAATGCAATTTCCTTATTGCTTCTGTCAATAAAGGACGGCCCGAAATGGGAATGTCAATAATAAGAAATAAGCAAGCAGATATTTTACTGTTATGGTCCTGCGTTAAATGTGAATATTTAAAACATGGACGATTCAATGTGAATACATTCAACGCGATTGTCTAAAGTTTCGATTAATTTTACTGTTTCAAATATAGCATTTAAAGTTTTAATTCCATTTTAGCATATTAAATTTTATCTTATAGCACTGGTTATTTCGTTCTTTATTTTCAATCGGCTTCTTGTTCGTTTTGCGTTCTATATTCTGTCTATATTTTTGTGTCGCGCTGGTTATTACTAGAGTTACTAGAAAAATTCATGAGCAGCAATACTCCTTCATTTGCATCACTATTCCTTCAAATGAAACCGATCGGCAGAAAGAAAATTATAGCAAATGAAAAAGCAACCGGAATAAGCTGCTCATGTGGTAATAAAAATATCGTCGTCGTAATGTACGAGTATATAGTACAATGTTCAACCAGACAGTAATTCTATTTGCAAAACAAATTAATTCCGAATGTTTCCGAAACATATAGCACCCCTATAAGATTTAAGATCGTTTAAATGTTCTTATATAACGTTGACTTTATGTAAGTAATTTTATTAAAATAAATGTACAGTTTGGTGAATAATGATGATAGAAGAAACTCATTTTGTTCAGATTATTGCATATTATCTAAGGATGATTATTTTCCATGCATTTCAAATTAAGTCTTTTTTAAAATCTATTCATTAATAATGTGAAAATAACTTGTTTTGTCATTATTTATTATATTGTATACAAAGTGTCCCGTATCGTTATGTTCAAATTTTAGGAGTATAAAGTAGACTTCATTTCAAGCAACAAAAACGCAAAACTTGTATATCCATTTTTATTTGTTTCAAAGTTACAGATCCATGAATGTGATTGTCAGATCATGAAAAAAAATGTAATACTAAAGTCAATACAAACTGATTTTATTTAAAAAAAGTCATACGATTCAGTAACAGGCCTGTGATTGTTAACGCCGCATAATAATATGTTATCCTAAAATTAATAAACACGTGTCGTAGTGCACACAGTAATTTCTTGGAGATCTACAAAAAAGAGTACTGGAAATTGATTTATGATAAAGAAGGTTCTTAATTATTTCGTAAGTGCTGAACCATGAACATCATACAATAAACAAATGTTCAGATGACTGTTAACGTTGCATTTTTTAATAAAGGATTACGTTACGTTTCAGTTCATACAACAGATTATTAGTGAGTGGACACGTTTTCTTTATTCAAAATGCCTTACCGGTTTTCGTCTCAAGAGTATGCGGACATGCAATTTGTGTACGGCTACTGTAAAGCAGTGCACGTCAAGCAGTTATTGAATACCGACATCGGTTTCCCGATAGGCGCATTTCTCGTTACAGAACGTTTCTGGAAGTACACAGGCAATTTCGGGAATGTAGACTGCGTGATTATCATTTCGACCGAGGAGTAAATTTGCCAGCAGACTTAGAAGAAGAAGAAGCAGTAGCTATTGTTACAAGGGATCCAACTCTCAGTATACGTCGAATCGCTAGACAACTAGGAGTGCCACGAACGACAGTTTGGCGAATTTTAAAACGTGAGGGCTTATATCCATATTATTATCGCAGGGGACACGGCTTGCTTGAGGCAGACCACTATGCTCGTCTAGTTTATTCTACCTGGATATTAAGACAGTCACGGCTTCATTTTAATTTCTGCAGAACAGTCCTCTGGACAGATGAATCTACGTTCACGAGAAGTGGTGTTACAAATCCGAGAAACCGCCACAGGTGGTCATCAGAAAATCCCAAAGCTATACGCCCATCTAAATTTCAACATGAATTTTCTATTAACGTTTGGGCGACCCTAATCGATAACTTGTTCATTCATTCATTGGGAGGTTAAATGCGGACAATTACCTCCAATTTCTTATTGACGAACTGCCAGATCTTTTAGAGGTTTTCCCACTGAATGTTCGACGAGACATGTGATTTCACATGGAAGGAGCAACACCACATTTCGGAATTGCTGTCCGAAATTGGGTTAACGTCAATTATCCAAGATGGATTGGTCGAGGTGGTCCTGTTGCATGGCCACCCAGATTACCCGACCTTAATCCCTTTCACTTTTATTTACATGAAAAATTTAGTCTACGCGCAAGTTTCGAACACAAGAGAAGAATTGTTGGATCGTATTCACCAAATCCGACAAAACAAGTATGAAATTCGGATAACTACTTCTTCTGTTGGCTTACGCACACAAGCCTGCATTCAACAAGGAGGTGGACATTTCGAAAATATTACTAATGAACTTTTTTAAATAAAATCAGTTTCTATTGACTTTAGGATTACATTTTTTTTCATGATCTGACAATCACTTTCAGAGATCTGTAACTTTGAAACAAATAAAAATGGATATACAAGTTTTGCGTTTTTGTTACTTGAAATGAAGTCTACTTTACACTCCTAAAATTTGAACATAACGATACGGGACACTTGTATACAGTCCGATAAGATTTAAGTATTAACAAAGAAATTACTTATTGTAAGAGATGTTTGCGAAAAGTTTTTTACGAGATGCACCCAGTTACAAAAAAAGATTGTGAATTTGAAGATAAGGAGGTTCATTGTATGCATTCTATGAGGTCGTATATGCCAGCCAGAGGTTTATATTTTAGTTAAGCCTATTGAGAAATTGTAAAAAACTCGGTTGTCGTTAGTGGAGTCGGTACAAATAGTGGACGAAATGAAAACATTTCTGCAACAATATAGACGACCCAAAAAAACATACGCTATACAAAGGTATTGATTTTACTAGATTAAGACAAATTTATGATAATGCATCCACAAATCCGTTATCTATTTATAAAGATTATTTTAATTATGCATGTGTTACATCCGTAGATGTCGAAAGATCTTTCTAAAATTATAAGAAAATTTTCTCATCACGTCGAACATTGCTTACCGAAACAAATGTGGAAACTTATCTAATGGTGCAAGCTTTTGCCGATTTCATCCATTTTAGGTTCGTGTTTTTTGTCTCTCGCTGAGTTATAATTTCTTACGGACACGCCTTTTTTACAAAACGCGATATATATTGAAAAGATTTGTACATATTAACTTGTACTGAGTAAGACTCTGGAATGTGGGGAAAATAACAACTCTAGTTATTACATTATTTTAGTTTTTATCTTTCTATTAAGGGGCTATACCAGTGTGAGCGCTGAAAATTGGGGTGATTTTCAGGAATTTTTTGGAAGAAACGTACTCTATTAAATGTTTCGAAAAATTATGCATATATTTGGCTATATTTTACCTATATTACACAATTTTTTCATAGAAAAATATTGAGATCCCAGCGACTTATGCGCTGCCTTCCAAGGTGCAAAAAAAAGTTAGCCTTCAACCAAAAAAACTAAAAAGAAAATCAAAATTTAAATACAAACGAAATTAAGTGCGTGTATAAGCCTGTAAAAACGAATATGATATTCTAGTTATTTAGTTCGACGCTTCTTAAAAGCATTTTGAAACCAAACATCTGTTATATATCATTTAGAGAAATATGTAAAACGTCGGAATGGTGTTGTTACTAACACATTTCACAGCAGACGTGTAAAAAGTGTGACCCGGCTCTTTCCTCATTTAAAATAGATTACATGAAGTACCTTATAGATATATTTATGGAAGTGCATACTTATTATTATAGCCGTTGGCACTATCAGATCGTTTAGTTATAATTTTATTATTATTGCTTGGTGCTTGCATTTAATGTATTTAGTTAGCTTCGTTATAACATGCAATAAATAAAAAGGGTGTTATCATACTATTAGGGTCACCATGAAAAGTAACAACTAAAATTCATAATTACGCTTGTATTAGATTATCGCAAAATGGACTTCCTAGTTTCGATAAATATTTAAAATAACCTAAATCATTTTAAACATTAGAAGTTTAAAAAAGACATGGTTATAGAGGCTGATTCATTTTCGACCCTCATTCATTCATTGATTTTTGTTAAAATTCCTGTTAACATAAACATCACGCGGTTTGGTAAACGATTCAATCTCGACCATGTTTCAATCAAGATCCAGAAAAATGGTACGATGTGTTGTCGCTCTGGATACAACTGTAAATGTCTTGTACTCGCTATTGTTATATTTATATTCGATGAATAAAAAACACTTAACATATCTCGTTCCTCTTCGTTGGTGTACGACATTTTTCTATTAGTAATGTACGGTAATTGAAATGTTTGACAGTTGGAAATTTCATGGCTACCTTACTTAATCTTAAAATGAATTAATTATGAAACAGACATGTAAATAATTTACATATCTGTAACTGTATACTCGGACAATACCTCGTATTTTCAGCATTTACTTCTGCTTAAGACATATGTTTCTGCCATCTATAGGCGTCGTCAGTTAAGCTAATGAAGCAATGTATACAAATGATACAAATCTTTATAAATAGATCTGCATCTGTATATGACTTTTAGCCGAAACCGCCTATTAGATAAAGCAAATCTCATCCTATCAGGTGGCAATTATTTAATTGTTAAATAATTGCCATGCAATAATATGACTATGACTTTTCTCGCAGAAAAAGTTTGACGGAACTTTTAAAGGTTTCCTCGTAGGCGAGTTAGAGCGACTACGCTGCAGTGACTGCAGTTTTTTCGTCTCAGCGTTGACATAGACAAGTCTGATCATCTGTTTCGATATGTCTGAAGGTGAATACGTTCAACATAATAACGTATCAGAAAAGTTAGTACCAAGCCCATTCTCTTTATTTTATGATCTTCGGTAAGAAGTTTAGGCACCAATCGTGAACAAAATTTGTGGTAACTTAAATGTTCAGGCACAACCTAGTACAAAACTGCACGTGAAATTTGAGGGAAAAAGGCACTCAGTCCTGTGATTGTGAATCGCCGATTTTCACGAATTTTTCTTGGACATTATAAGTTCGTTCGTCACAACAGTTGACCTTCTACTCCGTTCTCGAAGATACTGCATCATCTTCTAACCATACTGTCACTCACGACATTTTCACTATAAACAGGACAAAGTTCACGATTAATCTTAGCGGCCTTCAAGTTCTTGGCACACAGAAATCGGATAACAGCATGCAATTCACAGTCGACGGGATTTTAAATTGTAGCAGCCATTTTAAACGACCAAAATAGCACGAAAATATTTTCGAAAGATTCTCTTGCTACTATCGCCAGAGTCACACTGAACCAGACTACAACGCAGCGCTGCGATCGCCCCAATATCCCCACTCTCCTGCTTAATAGGCGGAAACGGAACTTACTTTACGAATCACCTCGTATATAATTATTTTGTAAATTTTTAAGTCAACTCCTTAATTTACTTTTAATAAAATTTTATAACAATTAAATTTTTACTATTAATTTCCTACTAGGAATTTTATAACCCGCCAGAGATTGGAAAAAAATAATTGTAATATTTGGCACGCGCATACGAAAAGGTTCGCCTCCACATGGAATAATTTAGAAATAGTAAGATCAGTGTGTAAAAATCAAAATGATTAAACACTCGTTTGAATTAACTTAACTATATAGATTCTAATGCCTTTCATCGTTAAAATATTATATTGGCTATTATGTAAATTCCTATTGGTAAATAAATATAAACCAATTACTGCCTCGTGTGTTTGTTTTCAAAAAAATACATTTGGTAACAGTTTATAGTTAATGTCGTTAGAATTGTCATTAAATGGGCTATAAAATTTACTCACCACTCGACTATTAAATTAGATAAGTTATAGCATTATTAAAAATTACAAAACCAGTCAGATTTTAAATGTGGCTTAAATTTTTAACGTTTCATAAAAAATTTAAGAGTCATGAAATAGGCTGGTATCTATTGGGTAGACGGTATAATCATAGATTACACAAATATGAAATTAAATGATTAACTAATTTAGACATGGAGCTAAGTATGCTAAGCATAGCTTAAATTTACAGCTTTACTTAAGACAACAAGCCACTAACGAACGGCCTGTATTACCAACACATTTAAAAGGATGTTTATATTAAATAGCATTTAAAAGGAACGCAAGTATATTATCAACATGTTTAAAGGAACATTTAACTCTAAACTCGCACTTATAGTTAAATGCCCAAACTATTAAAAGGAGATTTAACGCATATGTATTTATGGATAGCATGTTTACATGTACTTCTGTGCTTATGATACCCAATGATACCTTATGCATCATAAGTTATGAATCTTATGCTGCATATATATATACTCAGATATACTTACATAACCTCGAAACTTCTATGTACTTACATCCATTATAGGTTATATATTTTCTATTTAATTTTATAATCGTTGCTACTGCAGTATTATACCAGGTTAGTCAAAAGTATGGAATGGACGGTTTATTTCCGTAACTATGAACTTTATAACAAAATCTTTTTAATAAAAGTTTTTTACTAATTCTTCTCCATTTCTTAGCCTACTCGTTGTTTTCTGTATGTCAACGCATTTCCATGGAAACGTTTTTTTTTTCTTCAAATGGCAACCATGTGTTTTTCTTTGCTGACTTATATTCCTCTTTCTTTTCTTGAAATGACTTGATATTTTTTTTATATGCTTTCATAACAAAATTTTGGAAAAAATACTCATAATACTTTATTCACTCAAATAATATTGAAGTCAAATTAAATGTTCAAAAGACCCCTTGCAGCTTGACAATAACCTAATCTATCACAAAAATTACGCAACGAATTTTGTAGCTAGATAGGCAGTATTTCTTCAATTTCATGTGTGATTCTGGCTGCCAGGTCTTGAAAATTTTGTGGCTTTTCTTTGTAAATTTTATTTTTTAAATGACCCCAGGGCACAAAATCTAGGGGACTGAAATCAGGCGACCTGGCAGGCCATTCAATAGGTCCTCGACGTCCTATCCAACGACCTGGAAAGACGTTATTCAGAAACAAGCGAATATCAACTCCATAATGAGGTGGAGCGCGGTCTTGCTGAAACCAGACACTGCGGTTTGGCATTCCTTGTCGATCTTGATCCGAAAATAAATGTGCAATGTGATCACGCAATAGGTTTAGATATCCATCTGATGTCAAATTTCCATCTATGAAGTATGGAGCTATTATGTGGTGCCCAAGAAGACCCGCCCTGACATTAACTTTTTGTGGATGCTGTGTATGGTGTTCCATCATCCAATGAGGATTTTCACTAGACCAGTAAGGAGATATGTGTCAGTTTACAAACCCATTTAGACAAAACGTGGCTTCATCCGAAAATAAAATGTGGTTTAGAAAATTTGGATGATTATTGATCATTTCCATTATTGTTGCACAAAACTGCATTCTTCTGTCAGGGTCATCTTCGTTTAGCTCATGGAGAAGATGTATCTTGTAGTTCTTGGTTTTTTTTTTTAATATTCGAACAACCAACGATTGACTAATATCATTATCCAAAGCAAGTTGCGTGGTTGACGTAATTGTATTATCCGTAACATTAAGTAATAGAGGATATATTATAATAATAAAGGACCCCACTAAACAGTATCAGGCAGAAATTAAAGAATGTGTCAAAAATTGTAATGCAGTAATCTCAAACACAGATAAGTACAAACTTTTCCATATAAATCCTCCCCCCCCCCTAAATTATACGGTTTAGTAAAAATTCACAAAGAGGAAGCACCCATCAGACCAGTTGTTTCGTTTATTTCTTGCCCCAATAAAAAATTAGCCGAAAAATTAAGCATAATAATTAGACAATATACCGAATTTACAGATAGCTCTTTCATAAAAAACGCAATACAGTTAACAGCTAAATTAAAAGATTGTAATATACAAAAGACAGAAATCCTGGTATCATTTGATGTTTCCAACATGTTTTCAAAAATACCACATAAGGAATGCTTAAGGTTAATAGAAAACATATTAGTAAAGAAAAATACAAACCCGGTTGTTATACACGAAATCATATCTCTAACGGAGTTAGTCACCAACCAAAGTTACTTAACATTTAACAACAAATTCTACAAACAAACAGAAGGTCTGGAAATGGGCTCACCTCTAAGTCCTCTATTAGCTGAACTTTTCATTAAGCATATTACAGAAAAAATTCTTTCATCTCAACTAGGTAAAACACATATTAAGTTTTGGTATCGGTATGTAGACGACATCCTAGCTTGCTTTAATGGTACTCATAGACAACTACAAACATTTCTGAACTACATAAATTCAATCCATTCTAATATCAATTTTACAGTAGAAATAGAAGAGAATACCAGTATTAACTTCCTGGATTTAAAATTAAACAAATTAGATCAGAGCTTAAAATTTGATATATATCGTAAACCTACTTTCACTGATTGCATTATTCCCAAAGATTCACTACACCCTAAGACACACAAACATTCATTTTTTAATTCTATGATACATAGAGCATTAAATATTCCTTTGTCTAATGAATCTTTTGTTCGTGAAATCAATACTATAAAACAAATAGCGGTAAACAATAGTTATAAAAGTAGCGTAATTGACAGTATACTAAAGAAAAAACAGATACAAGTGGCCCTTAGTTTAGTATATCCTAAAGATAGTGCTAATTTGAAACAATTTGTCTCGTTAACTTACTTCGGTAAAATAAGCGAGCAAATTGGAAATATAATTTCAAAAAATAATAGTAATGTTAGTATAGCTTACAAACCATATGTAAAAACAAGTAATTTTATTTTTAACGCAAAACCTAAAACAGATATTAATAATAAATCAGGAGTGTACAAATTATACTGTAACGATTGTAAAAGTGTATATATAGGTCAGACTGGTCGAAGTTTTATTATACGGGAAAAAGAACACAGGAGGTCATATAAACTAAAGAAGACAGATTCAACATTTGCAAACCATCTTATTACAGAAGGACATACATTTGGTCACCGTAAAATATTGCATTTAGCCGAGAAAGGTCGTAAATTAAATATTTTAGAGGCCCTAGAGGTTTTCAAAAGCAGACACACAAGCACAATAGATATCGTTTTAAACGAACAGTTGAACCTTATATATACACCTCTTTTCCAATGTTGTATATAATAGTTAAGTATATAGTAGTAATTTTAAATAACATCATAAACCACCCCCATATATTTTTGTGTCATTTATAAGTTATATGTAGGCCTGTAACTTTTGCAGTTTGATAATGACATTGTATGTCGAAACCGCGGTCACGAGTATATGTGAATAAAGTGGTATATATAACAAAGTTATTGTTTTATTTTATTTAATTTTCAAAATGAATTACCACAAAGTTACGGCTGCCAGTATTAATTTTCTTAAGTAATACATCTAGAGCTTGATCTTGATTTGTAGCTGATTTTGGACGTCTAGACCTTGGCATATCTTTTACATCTCCAGTTTCTCTAAATTTTCTAACAAATTTAGACACTGTGGATTGTACAATACGATTTCTTTCCAGATGAACGTTATTAAATGATAAACATCTTGGTGTGAACGTTGTCGGTCTCCATAACCAACCATCATTAAGATTTCAATTCTTTCAGTTTCACTGAGTTTTACCATGTTTACAAATTAAAATGAAACTATTCTTATTATATCAACTTATTGAAAGGTACTTCACAATGATATGAAAAATGACATTAAAGAAAACAAAGGCCACTATCATGTTTTTGAAAGAATCTGATTTTTCTGTTTATTGGAAATTATGATTTTACACAGAAATTTTGTTATGAAAGCATATGAAAAAAATGTCTAGTCATTTCAAGAAAAAAAAATGGAATAAAAATCAGCAAAAAAAACATGTGTATATGTTAGACATAGATCTAATAAAAAATTGTGAAATAGCCAAGTGTGTTTTTATAATAATTTGTTAAAAAAAAAACAGATGGTTGTCATTTGAAAAAAAAAAAAAATAACGTTTCCATGGAAATGCGTTAACATACAGAAAACAACGAGTAGGCTAAGAAATAGAGAATAATTAGTAAAAAAAACCTTTATTAAAGACATTATGTTATAAAGTTCATAATTACGGAAATAAATCGTCTATTCCATACTTTTGACTAACCCTGTATAACAGTGCAATTAATAGGAATGAGCCTCTACCAGTTGAAGATAACATTTTAGTTGAAGCAGAAGAAGTGTTTAATGCAAATAATAACACTCGCCAGAGACTAATATTAAATTATTTCCAAAATTTATTGTGATTTTTGAAAGAGAAATTATTGTTGTATGAATCTTTTACTTCTTGCAAATATTTCTAATGTTTAAATATTGTTTACTTTTTAATTTAGTAGTTCAACCGTCTACAATCTTAATAAGAGTACTACCAGCCTTCCCAAATATCACATTATCACATATCACAAATATCATCATTTCATAATATAGAACTTCTAATTTAATGGAGACTTATGCCCGGTTGCACCAACATCCGTGATTAAATTTGTTAACTTGGGTTAACAAATCCTATATTACCAGTTAATCTGTGTTAACTTCGTAGTAGTTGCACCAACAAAAAATTAATACGGATTACTTAACAGGGCGCCATATTGATGATGTCACTAAAGTTTGTGACGTTGCATTCTGTGATTGGTTGTGAAGTGCGAAGCGCGTAGTAGCGGGTTAGTTAGATTTGTTCAGATTTGTTGTTGGCTGTTTAATTTGGAAAGTTGTTCTTTTTTAACGATGGAAAACGCGATAGATGTCCTAATTTTACAGAAATAGACAGAGAATTATTAATGACTGTTGTGGCTCAGTACTTCGATAGCATTGAAAATTAAAAAAACCGTCTGATCCCGTTAAATAAACCCGTTATATTTTTAAATTTTCAATTAGATAATAAAACACATTTTTAAAACTAAGAATTTCAAAAAAAAACAATTTATTTAATTTCCTTCTTTTTATATGTCTCCTATATTTTAGATCTTGCGTTTAATTTAATGTAAAAGTCTAATACAATAGTATATTAAAAAACAAGTTTCATAAGGCACCATTTTGCCGCACGAGATCAGTTTAGAAAACGAGCCGCGATAGCGGCGAGTTTTCTAAAGAGCGAGTGCGGCAAAAGGCCTTATGAAACGAGTTTTTTATACTATTTTTTCTATTTTGCGTTTTTTACATTAATAAATTGCTTAAATTGGAATTATTTAATTTGAAAGTTCAGAGTTTAATTTTTATATAAAGCATGCAGTTGGTCACATTGATACTTGACATTTTCAAATTTAAATCTTGCTATCGGCGAAGTATATTATATTACATATTATTTATTAATATTCGTTAACATTACTTGATATTTCATTTAAAAATATAAACATGAGTGACATAGAAACATATATATGTTGTTGTCAATTGTATACAACATACGTTGTTTGTGTAAAATACGGACATATATCATATATGTCAAATGTACATAAATTCTTAAAATCAAATGACAGCAATGATATTTATTTTTGTATTCGAACAACGCCAACATTGAAAAATGAAAAAAAGCGTATCGAAATGAAGCTCATTTCGATGCTGTTTTGGGTTTCATAATGAGTTCATTTCGAACGCAAAATAGAAAAAGGTATTTTTAATAATATAAAAAAATTATTAAAAATCTGGTGTGAAGAACACCATGTAAATGGTCTGAACGATTCTCAATAGTATTATTAATTATATTTTTCCATTTTCATAATCCTATAATAAGGGCATTATTACTAATTACATTAATTTTTAATTTAAAATTAAATCACCGAATAAGAAAACAAATATGTACTTTGAAAGGAATACTATTGTATTTTTTGACTTTTTTTTTAAGCTTGCTTAAATAACTATTTGTTATGTACATTATGTAATATGTAATTCAGATATTTATACTTTACCTATATATATTTTCTTCAATTATAATGTTATGTATTCTAATAAAAAATGTTTGTCTAATTTATTCTATTAATAGTAAATAATAATAGTGGTATTAGCTTGCGAAATACAACACTAGACATACTTTTGTTTTTATTGTATTTTATTTCTATAACAAAATGATTATATTCAAAGATTGAGGTTGACATACACGTTAATTGACGTCTAGACCCATATCAACTAAACACGGTTACGTTTTTCGACGGTAGTTCTAATCGGTGTTGGTGCAACGACATTTTACCTAACCAAGGGTTTACTAACAAAGATTAGCTAACAACGCTCTAACAGAGGTCGGTGCAACCGGGCATTAATCTAAATGTATTTTAATTAAAACTATTTTTAATATCAGTTGGTAATACCGGCGGTAAAAATAGTAACTTTGTCTAATATTGTGTAAAACAATATTTAAACTACCTGCTATAGAGAAATTGAGTGCTTAGTTTTAAAATACACCGAAGTAAAGCGATGTATTTGTATTATCTAGTAAATTCCTTAATGCTTTCCTCAGTAGTTCGATTATATACGGGAATACGTGTCAGCTATTCTAGCTACCTGAATATTTAAGTGTTAAATTAAATATTTGTACCTGGTTGCTTTGGTTTCATGGTAAGGCATGCTTATATAACATTTATTATTATTTACTTTAAGAGGCTTACGAAGTATAAAAAACTCTCCACAAAAATCTTTCATATTGTAACGACGTGGTTTATAATTAATTGCATTGCTAATTACTTCTGAAAAATCTAGGTTACGATTTCTGCAGTCACCAAGAGTTTTCAACGTCCATTTCAAATGTTGAAGAAGATTGGCATATTATCTCCGGCTTCAAAGAATAACGTGTCTAAGGAATATATTTTGAATTAATTTTCTGCTTAAGTAAATATACACAGTGGTAAGGACACTAAACGCCGATACGACACAAATACAGTATACACAAATACAAATTAAAAATATTTTTAATTTCTTTGATAAAGACACTAAGTATCGAAACATGTAAGATTGGTTTAAGTATATATGTGACCGTGAAAGTCCGAAAACCGGTGATAGTCGAGATATACCGGTGAATGTCAACATTCACCAAGCTACTTGGCGTATGTCCGATATATTCATCAAAAATCATTATTTCTAACTTACACCGGCGAATGTCAACATTCATCATGGACTCATGGTGTATGTTTAAAAGAATTTGTTTATAAACAGAAAACAAAATAAAACTCTATAGGTTATTATTTATTTTGATTAAAACATGGAAGAAGTTTTCAAATGAACATAAAGAAATTATTGAACTTAAAACAAACACAACAAACATAATATTAATATAACAAATAAAATGCATTTTATTTCTTGAAATGAAATTTAAAAAAACAAAGTAAATGTATGGCAACCTTATTTATTGCAACAACTTAAGCTACCATGACACTTCGAATTACACAAAAGCCTATTGTTTTTACAGCTACATTTAGCCGTGGAACACTTCTTTTTGCAGTTACAGCGTGTATAGCCTTGCCCTCCACTTTTTGAATTAGCAGAAGCTGCTTCTCTTACCGAAATTTCTTCACCTGAAATCTCATCCATGGAAATTAACTTTTCTTTGCAAATTGCGAATTGATTACGAGTGAAAAGCTGCTTGAAGGTACCATTTTTGTTCGCTAATTTATAAAAGTCTGTAATCTCTATCCCAACAACAATGGCTAACACATTTCGGGGATCTGTACGACCACGATCGACGTCAGGGACTTTAATTCTTACGGTATCACCAATTTGGGCCGCAGGAAACTTTTCCTTTGAGGTTCGCAACATTTTTGTTGCTTGGAGTAGTAGATTCTCTTTTGCTGCTACTCTTTTTGAATTGATTAGCTCGTGCTGCCTAGTCAGCACTTGAGATGAAGACGTAATCGGTTGCATATCAGTCAGTGTTTGAGTTGAAGACGTGCTGGGTTGTGGATCAGTCGGCACTTCAGATGAAGACCTGTTGGTGGCAGATGAAGTTGGATTGGCTCCAATGGTATTTTGGTCATCCATATCACTTACATTTAAAACATGGTCATCAATATGGTCACTAACCAAATTTTCTTCACAAGTATTAACGTAAGCTTCTAGCTGTTCCTCGGTTTCAATGTTTGTAATTTGCTCGTTGGGGAGAGATGACGATGCTATGCCTCTTTTTGGTTTAACGCCAAACAGAGCTTCATATGGACTCTGGCGTATTCCTTCATGGTAAGTTGTGTTTTTTTGCGAATTGGACAAACGATAACCCTTCTGACCATTTATTTGAATCATTATCATGCATCCACGCAGTTAACATATTCTGTATGTCTTGATTGGCTCTTTCGACTGAGCCTTGTATTTGGCTGTGACGAGGCTTTCCGTGCACTATTTTAACATCTTTCCACATAGCGCATAGTTCAGATATAACTTGGTTACTGAACTCTCTGCCATTATCCGAATGCAATATAGCGGGATCACCAAATATTAAAAAAATTTGAAGAAGGTGATATGCTACTTCTTCTGCTCTCTTGGTTTTTAACGCTCGTAACTGGACAAACTTGGTTAAGTGATCTTGGTAAACCATTATAAATTTCTAATCGCCATCGCTGTGTGATTGCAAGTCTATCAAATCGACTTGGCATCTAGAGTTTAATTCGGAACTCACCATTGGTTTTACAACAATACCTTTTTTAGGATCACTGTGTTTCATTTGACATTGTTGACATAAATTTAAATAGAGCATTATGACTTCATAAGTAATATTTTTGTATTTAACTTTAGCATTCGTGTTCTTCCTCCATGGCCTGTTCGTATGTGAGTTTCGGAAAGTATATTAAACAACTCTTCGTTTGTAACATAATACTGGATATTCGTTTCTCGTGGTTTTAATGGCACAATTAACTTTTGTTCGCCACTAACTTTTAAAATGTCAAAACGTTTTAAACGTCTGTAGTCCAAAGGGGTACTGCACTTACTTTTAGCAGAAATTACTTCAGAAACGATTTTAGAGTACCTTTCTTGAGAAAAATAAAAACAATTGTCTTCTCGTTTATTTCTTATTAGGGTATTTAACTTTTCAAGAAATTGATCACTATTTACTGCAGTAGCCATCGAGCACAAATTATAATACCTGTTGATGATGTTTCACCTGCCACGGGTTGTCTATTAGATAAGTCTCTGCGAGAACTGTCTTTACCGATTGATCATTTGGAACTGATCTATGAATTTGAATTTAAAAGAATATATAAACAGTTTACAACCCTCTGAATTTGGGAAATCCTAGAGCTATTGTAATGAACTACGGTAATAAATGGAACAAAACTAAGAACTAAATATTCGTTTCTTAATAAGCCTATTGTGAATTTGAATAGATGCAAGAAATTACAAATACCTGTGAAGGGTAAATTAAATATAGCTGGAAATTCCAGAATGAATGGTTTGCAGTGACGTGAATAATATGAATAATAAACTTATGTTATAATAAATGTCCTGTCGTTTCTGACATTGACCGAAGCTTATATGTGTTTGTCGACATACACTGGTGAAGGACCGAATTTATAATATAACTAATAATTGTTCGGTCTTTCACCTATTCATCTGGTGTCTGTCAACATTAACCGGTGTATGTCGACAACCACTACTTTCGGTCTTTCACGGTAACATATACATATCAAAGTAAACCAGACCTTAAATCGACAACTAATTTTATCTACTATAACATGCAAAGGTCAATAAATAAATATATATATACCGTGTGGCCGCCATCGATAGCGCGATGCATGTATTAGTAACTACTGGTCGACTATAATGGGCGTGCCAACTTGAAATGCCACACCGACAGCGGGCGTATTATAAGAATTCATTTTCGTGATATTTATTTATCATTCTTTCGCAAAATTGCATACGGCGATAATAATCATCGGGAAAAGGTACTTGTGAACTTGTAAATTTGTATGAACGATATTTATTAGTACGTAAAATATTTTGAGCCGTTGTTTTGCTGATACCCAATTCGCGGGCAATTTATCCAGACGATATAGTGGGATTTACTTCGACTAAAGCACATACTCGAATTTCTATATCACTTATATTTTTATCCGGAACAACTTTGCTTTTATTAGTTACTATAGAAAATGTTGTTTCGAACCGATTAACTGTCCTACGAATGGTGCTTGCATTGGGAATCCGCGGAATTACCACCGCAAAATTGTTTAATCATAAAGAGTTTTTGCTCCGGTGTATAATACTCCATTTTTTAAATGACCGTTACGTACACCAACAACGCGGTTTATTAAATAATGTGAGCGAGTAGTTCCCCTGACGATATAAACATTGCAACTAACACCCATATGCGGGAGCGACAGCTAATGCGCTTGCGCGACTACACCGTCTAAATGTGAATTGAATTTATTGGACAAATACGAGTGCATCATAGGGATATGCGATATACTAGGCTCTCTTGTAATCCATTGGAACATTGCGTCTACTTCTTTACCGTTCTAACACACGGACACCTCTGTGTGTTTTGCTTACACTACAGGTTTCGCTATAGTGCAGACGCACGCGGCCACATGGTATATATACCAGTGTCCCGTATCGTTATGTTCAAATTTTAGGAGTGTAAAGTAGACCTCATTTCAAGTAACAAAAACGCAAAACTTGTATATCCGTTTTTATTTGTTTCAAAGTTACAGATATATGAATGTGATTGTCAGATCATGAAAAAAAAATGTAATCCTAAAGTCAATACAAACTGATTTTATTTAAAAAAGTTATACGATTCAATAACAGGCCTGTGATTGTTACGTCGCATAATAAAATGTTAAATCCTAAAATAAATAAACACGTGTCGTAGTGCATATAGTAATTTCTTGGAGATCTACAAAAAAGAGTACCCGAAAGTGATTTATGATAAAGAAGGTTCTTACTTATGTCGTAAGTGCTGAACCATGAATATCATACAATAAACAAATGTTTAGATGGCTGTGAACGTTGCATTTTTTAATAAAGGATTACATTACGTTTCAGTTCATACAACAGCTTATTAGTGAGTGGACGCGTTTTCTTTATTCAAAATGCCTTACCGATTTGTGTATGCGGACATGCATTTTGTATATGGCTACTGTAACGGCAGAGCACGTCAAGCAGTTATTGAATACCGACATCGGTTTCCCGATAGGCGCATTCCTCATTACAGAACGTTTCTGGAAGTACACACACAATTTCGGGAATGCGGACTGCGTGATTATCTTTTCGACCGAGGAGTAAATTTGAAGAAGCAGTAGCTATTGTTACAAGGGATCCAACTCTCAGTGTACGTCGAATCGCTAGACAACTAAGAGTGCTTATATCAATAGGGCTTATATCAATATCACTATCGCAGGGGACATGGTTTACTTGAGGCAGACCACTATGCTCGTCTAGTTTCATGCTTCATTTTAATTTCTGCAGAACAGTCCTCTAGACAGATGAATTTACGTCCACGAGAAGTGGTGTTACAAATCTAAGAAACCTGCACAGGTGGTTATCTGAAAATCCCAAAGCTATACGCCCATCTAAATTTCAACATGAATTTTCTATTAGCGTTTGGGCGGCCCTAATCGATGACTTGTTGATTGGTTCTGTCGTTCTTCCTGGGAGGTTAAATGCGGACAATTACCTTCAATTTCTTATTGACGAACTGCCAGGTCTTTTAGAGGACGTTCCACTGAATGTTCACGAGACAAGTGGTTTCACATGGATGGGGCACCACCACATTTCGGAATTGCTGTCCGAAATTGGGTTAACGTCAATTATCCAAGATGGATTGGTCGAGGTGGTCCTGTTGCATGGCCACCCAGATCACCCGATTTTAATCCCCTTGACTTTTATTTATGGGGGTACATAAAAAATTTAGTCCACGCGCAAGTTTCGAACACAAGAGAAGAGTTGTTGGATCGTATTCACCTGGCTGCCGAGCAGCCGACAAAAAAAGTATGAAATTCGGATAAGTACTTCTTCTGTTGGCTTACGGGCACAAGCCTGCATTCAACAAGGAGGTGGACATTTCGAAAATATTATTAATTGAACTTTTTTTAAATAAAATCAGTTTTTATTGTCTTTAGGATTACATTTTTTTTCATGATCTGACAATCACATTCATAGATCAGTAGCTTTGAAACAAATAAAAATGGACATACAAGTTTCGCATTTTTGTTACATGAAATGAAGTCTACTTTACACTCCTAAAATTTGAACATAACGATACGGGACACTTGTATATATATATATATATATATATATATATATATATATATATATGTGTGTGTGTGTGTGTGTGTGTGTGTTTGGATAATTTCTTAGCCGTTCATTAAATATATTAATTGATAAATTCTTGGAGTTTTTTGGCTTTTATATGAAATATTTACAAATACATATTATCAAATTAGTATGTAATTGCGAAATAAATGTGGATGTATATATATATATATATATATATATATATATACATATATATAAATATATGGATATAGATATTGCAATAAGTGAAACTGTAAAAGATTTGGTGGAAGGATGTAAGGACATCGGGTCATGTAAAGAAAAATTACAGTATGTTGTAAAATTCGACTGAATGTATTTCACTATTTCTATTTTATGTACATATATCATGCAATTATTATTCGATTTTTATCAATTGCCTTCATGCAATTATAACTACATATATTAAAATTCTAAATTTTAACATAGATTTTTACTAAAAAACACTTTCTTCTATTTTGCGTTCGAAATGAACTCATTATGACACCCAAAATAGTATCGAAATGAGCTTCATTTCGATACGCTTTTTTTCATTTTTCAATGTTGGCGTTGTTCGAGCACAGAAATAAATATCATTGCTGTCATTTGATTTTAAGAATTTAAGTACATTTGACAGATCTCATATATGTACGTACTCTACACAAACAACGTATATTGTATACAATTGACAACAAAATATATAGTTTCTATGTCACTCATGTTTATATTTTTAAATAAAATATCAAGTAATGTTAACGAAAATTAATAAATAATATAGAATATAATATACTTCGCGGATAGCAAGATTTAAATTTGAAAATGTGAAGTATCAATGTGACCAACTGCATGCTTTATATAAAAATAAAGCTCTGAACTTTCAAATTAAGTAATTCCAATTTATTAATGTAAAAAATGCAAAATAGAAAAAATAGTATATAAAACTCGCTTCATAAGGCCTTCTGCCGCACTCGCTCTTTAGAAAACTCGCCGCTATCGTGGCTCCTTTTCTAAATCTCGTGCGGCAAAATGATGAAATTTGTTTTTTAACACACTGTTACTCCTATTTTAAAATAAGAGATTATCAGTAATCAGTAATCACCTGTTCGCGGTACGAAATGGGACTCAATGAAGTTATGTTTTTGGAGCGTGGTACAAACTGAAAATATTCTAGTCTCGGTACGAAGTGGGGTATAAGTCCTCCTTACTAAGGAATAAAACGGAAAATTGAATATTCTCCTGAAGTAACAAACTATAATATTTATATATTTATATTTTTATTAAATAAATGTCTCCAATATTTCACCTTCTTAAGGTAAGCGATCATAAAAATGATATTGTACATAATTTTGAATCATCAGTGTAATTTGAGCAGGTCATCCATCTTGTTGAAACTGTACTGTCTGCATATCAATATCGACGAAACTTTATTGTACGAAAAGTTGCCTAAGATGTTAGTCGACATGAAGTATTTTAAAACTATTTAACTTTCCAATAGGGCAGAACACAAAACATACTAAAAAAGTTCTTCCATTTATTACCCTACATCACCACAAAGAATTTGTCGGTTGAATTTAGATCGACCCTGTATACTGAATAATAAAAAAAATTTACCTACCTAGATTGACTTTATTCACTTGGATGATATAAATGATGAATAAAGTCAATCTAGGAAATATTTTAGTTAATAATAAAGAAAAAACAGAATTGTGTGATAAGTCAGGTATGTACGAATTAAGTTGCAGTGATTGTGATGCGATATACATCGGCCAATCAGGACGCTCAATAAAAGAACGGATCAAAGAGAATAGAAGTTCTATTCTTTATGGTAAAATGAATTCGGGATTCTCCGAACACTGCATTGAAAATACACACTTGTTCAATACCAGTAATTTTAAACTTTTACATACTTGCAATAAAGAAAAGAGACTTGACTTCCTCGAAATATTAGAAATTAAAAAAGCCATAAATCTTAATAGACATGTAACAAACACGCAGCTGGATTTTTTCAACACCCCGACTATTGATGCCATAATAAAGTCCCTTAAAAACTCATAAATAGTGGTGGAAGTGTACTTTCTGTTTTAGTTTTTAGAAATAACTCTTTGATAATGCCTGAAAAGGCGAAACATATGTTAGAGATTAAATAAATATATTTTGTGAAACAAACATACCGAGTGTTTTCTTTAGTAAATTATTCATTATGTTTCACCAAGAGCCAACCGTGGATTCTATACATTATAATAAACAAAATTATTTAAACTTTTATTAAATGACACAATTTTGACAAGTATACAAGGTGTGTATAAATTGGCGGACCCACTACACGCGGCGATGTTCTTCGTTAAATTCGGAGTCCAAAATCCTAATACGAAAATGTTGTACCATGCTCCATATCTTTGCACGAGGTTCCTAAAGTTCGGACTTTCAGTCTTGAAATAAGCATTATTACTCGATATTTGTTGACAGAAAGAGCTACAATTTAGAAGAAAGAAGAATTGTTGTTATTATCCTTTCGTTAGTTTTCTTTTTGGTTTTAAAGTTTGTTCTTAATATTTGTTTATTAACTTATTTTGACGAAATCACATCTGAAAACGTTGTAAACGTTTGCTTCTTTTTTAAATTTAAAATGTAAGGTTCGCATGACGACGTGTAAAAATTATAACTAGCACATGCGTGTTCAATGTTGCCAAATGTATGTTTCTTTCAAATTCATTCAAATTCTTTGTCATTCTGAAGACAAAGGAAGCCTGATACATCGTTTTAGGATTAGGACTTTTAACTCAAAATTTGACCAAGAATGTCCGCCACGTGTAGTGGGTCCGCCAATTTATACACACCTTGTATAAACACAGCTTTGAAATATTGTTTAGACTAGTAATATTACGGTGGAATATATAAAATTATAAACAAAGCTAATGAATTGCTTTAGTGAGATGCGTAAAATGTAGTGAAATAAGGGGATAAAGTAACCGTAAATGGATTTATTTTAAAATTCTTACAGTAAAGATTTTGAATTTACTTGCTGAAACATGCATTTGTTCACCGGCTCTTAATGTACCTCATTACAAATTAAAACCACCGTATGTTATTTACAAAGACATTGTAAGCGTAAATGGAGCCAAATTAATAATTGATCAATATGCTTTTCATCAATTATTTACTTCCTTTAATTCCCGTGGAACAGAAACGTGTATACTTTCTACGATAAGCCGTATAAACCAGTGATGTTTTATGCAAATATTTGTCTGTAACTCAGTACACTAAGCAGTAATTAAACAGAAGATACCCAACTTTTAGAATAGGAAAATATTTAATTTCCGTTATTAGACACGCGCGTTTAACACAAACACAAACAAATACTCAAAGTATAATAAAAATATTTTTTCGCTTGTACCTCGGAAGAATAATAACCACAAACTGGAGGAATTCTAAGTACATATAACACCGGTAAACCGTTCCCTACTGACGACACGTAATGACATGGCGTTAAGCCAAAGATAAGAAGGCATTTTGTAAATGACGCTAAAGCAGAGCTGTTTACGAAAATTATACCACATATCACAATTTGGATGAAATGTGCGATTTAGGAGGAGATGCCTTCAGTAATAAATATATATGTATATATGAGAGAAAATGTCGACAGCCTGGAATCTAGTGAAGCAATAAAAGCGGAAGGAAATGCATGGAAAAAGAGACTTACGTTACCCCTCTAAAAATAAATCTAATTTAACACACATAAAACAGTGTTGGAATGTATTACAAACATAAAAAATATGTATTTTGCTTGAAAAATTTTAAATTTAGCAAGTGTTCGCGAGTATATGCAAAAAATATCGTTATCTGGGTGAAATTAATTTATTTTTATAGGAATGATATAAGTAAATATAGGTAAATAACATTACATAAATTCTTGAATTTTATAGGTAACTTTACTTTTACAGCGCCTATTAGAAGTAACTGCAGACCAGATCTTACAAGTCTTAAACTAACACACTATTACTGTACTTTCCTCCTGGTTTGTTTTATATGTGGCTCTTGTATCTGGTCAAAGTACCGAATGCTGCGTTGTACCCGATTCTTGATTCTCGATTAATTTTATGTTTGACCCAGCGCTCACGCGGCGTAATTTCCGTATAAGCTGGTTATTACTTTTGGTTGGTGGCAGTTATATTGAAAAGTGGTGTGTTTTCTGAATCTTTTATTTATTTTACAAAAAAAAACTTAAACCTAATTTTCTTAAGATAATTCTCACAATGGTAGCACTTAATGAAATTTAAACTTAATTCTTTACTGCTTGATTGTTGTATATTGCATGAATGTTGTAGAATGTATCTATGTTTGTTGTGTTACAAGTAGAGTGGACCAATTCGGAGCGAAAGCAAAGGTGTGACTAACGAATTGGTTCCCGCATGCGAAACATTATTAATATCTAGAGATATACTATCACGAACGGTGCTGTTATTATGTTAGATACAAAAAAAATGTAAGACGGTTTTTCTAGATTATGAAACGTTCTCGATGATACGTATAAAAAATAAAATCTAAAATGTATGTAATTAGATGATTAAAAAAAAACTTACCGTCTTATGCGTTTTCCGTGACTTGAAAATCTGGAGAAGCGCGATGAAATATTGTTAACATAAGGTGCGTCTCCAAAGTTATTTCTCGAAAACGCGTCCGCCGTGAGGAAAATATGTTCTTGTATAAAGAAAACGATCGCTCCACATCTAGTGATGTGATGTTTGCATAATTAAAATAATCTTAGAAACAACTTAACACATCTGTAGACGAACCTTCACAAATTTGTCTAAGTCTGGCAAAATCTAAATCTTTATCTAAAACACTTTCAAACTTACTTAAAATACACTCATTTCTTGCGTCTTCTATCGAACATAGCTGTGCGTGTGTATCTTTCACAACTAGCACTGATTTCTGTAACGATAGCGAAGAATTTTAGGGTAGGTTTTCTAATGCTGGCACTATTCCGAAGTAATTGTTGTGAATAGTTTGTAAATCACTTTTAACCTGACTATTTTGAAATTTTTTCCGACTTTCTTCGATAGCGGCACTATCTTTCAGATTTAATAATAAAACCACTTTTTTTACATCCTCAAAATATTTATGATATACAAATGCCGCTCGTAGCCATGTTCCCCATCGTGTCAGAATCGGCTGTGATGGCTCAGGGGTATGGGGACACAATTCGTGAAATTTCCGAATACGTTTTGGAGATTTCAGGAATACTGCCTTTGTACTCGATATTAACGCATCTACATTTGGGTAACATTTACGGATCCGTTCTGCTACAAGATGTAGGGCATGGATTTTACATGTAATATGTAAAATGTTACCACATTGTTCCTTAAGGGACCAACCTACAGAAAGCATGGTTGCGGCACCATCTGTCACAAACATTAGGATTTGATCTCTGGAAATTTCAAATTTTTCCAATGTACCTAACACCACTTTTGAAATTACCCGCGCAGTACATTCTTCTATTTGTCTGCTAGCTAATAAAATTGAGGATGGCGATTGATTTGGTTCCATTTTACGCACCATAACATTAAGTACAGATCTTTTTTTGCTATCAGTTGTTTCATCCACACTCAACCACACTTTTTTATTTTTCAGATCAGGCTTAATTTTATTTTCTAAATGTACACGAACAGATTTTAAATAACGTCGTAAGTGGGTGCAGCTCGGTAATTCTACATTGCCATATTTTTCAAGAAATGAAATAAACGAATCATTGCTTAACAAAGTAAACGGCAAATTACACACAACCATCATTGTACACAAATTAAATAAGAACACTTCGTATTTTGTATCGGCACCAGTGTCTCTATCTTTATGTCTTGCGCTATGCATGTGGCGTTGCAAATTTGATTTTATTAAATGGTTTATGTATATATTGCACACTAAACATTTTACATTTACCCCATTGTAAGATAAACTAGGATGGTTCTCAATAAACCTATTGACTAACTTTGATGATAGCGGTTTTTTTACTGTACGCTCCTTCAACATTATTAAATACACAGAATACACTTTCCTGCTGCTATTATACGTGTACACACGATTACCGTGAACAACATACTAAGTAATCGTATGTGCGATGGAGCACGCGGGAACCAATTCGTTAGTCACGCCACTGCTTTCGCTCCGGATTGGTCCACTCTAGTTACAAGTATATATAAAATATATCACTACCCCTACCCTTACATAACTAAAATGTGTTTTACGTTGTTACATTGTTGTGCAATTTACCCTAGAAAAGATTTTGCTAATAAATAAATATAATAATAAAATAGAATTCCTAATTACGTATTAATAGGGTGTCATAAATCTTATGAATGTATTTCCTTCAATACTGTTCTTTAACAATAGATTTGTATGGTACCTGTATATTTTGATATCCTGAGCTTATTATATATATTAATATAATTAACAATAGCAGGTATTAATGGGTCTATTGAAATTATTCACTAATTACCCTAGGCAATAAAGAAATGGTCTAAATGTATAAAGCAGGTAATAAACAGATTAGTAAATGTAAATTCTTTGAATTTAAGGAAAATATTATAATTTTGACTAAGCTAATAAAAATAAGTTATATAGTGGTTTACACTTGAAAATACACGTTGAATATTTGTAAAGTATGAAATATTATTCTTTAATTCTGTTATACTAAATTTACTTATATCTAGCATATAAATATATACAATTTAAGATATTTCGTTTCATGACGAAGCAATTACTACTGATCTCAAAACTGCCAGAAAATTGCTCAAGTTGAGAGTTTCTAACAGTCGTAATTATAAACTATTTAAATTGGAAAAACTAGTGTTGAGTTAAATATGGTGTTAGTTATTTCTTGACAAATGCGTCCTTGTATTCATCCCTTCTTGCCTGTCACACAATCAGGGCATCTATGAAATACCTAGAGTAGAGTGACCAATTCTATGTAAGACTGAGGAGTAGGCGAGTAAACTTGAGGAGACCTAAACATAACTAAACATAATGCAATTGTCGGGAAAGTACCAACAGTATCCTTAATTCAGTACCGTCTCCCAAAGAAATATACATAGTTTCGGCGGAGAGCGAAAATCTGGAAACAAGAATTACAGGCGCGGCTCGTGATGACCTTCTGTGGGGGCACGTACAATGATGCGAGTGCTTCGTGTATTCTCGTGTACTAACTGTAGCGTTTTCTTAGTAAACACCGAAAATACATGAGGCACTCGCATCATTGTACGTGCTCCCCACAGTACGTTTTCACGAGCCGCGCCTGAAGAATTATAAGAGAAGCGATATTATAGATAGAAAAGAGACCTAAGACTCACAATAAACAGGATGTCAGCCATTGTCTGTGTTGAGCTAAGGGTGATGTTAGTTCTTTCCTGATAACTGCGTTCTTGTGTTCATCTCTCCTCGCGTCACTTAATCTCATCACAAGGTCGGAGATTTTACCATACAATCCTAGTAGAAGATCAAGGATTGTGTCATATAATTAGGACATTTACAAAATATCTTATTCAGAGGGTGACCAAATCTATGTAAGAATAGACGAATAAATATGAGAGCTCAATATATGCGCGCAGCGTTAGAAAAGTACCATCAACATCCTAAGCTCGCGACCTTATATTATAAGAGAAGCGATATAATAATAGAAAAGAGACCTAAGACTCACAATAAACGATATGTCAGCCAATGTCTGCCATACACTTAGAAACTGGGTGTGGGTGTTTAGCTAAGGGTGATGTTAGTTCCTTCCTGATAACTGCGTTCTTGTGTTCATCTCTCCTCGCGTCACTTAATCTCATCACAAGATCAGAGATTTTGCGATACAATCCCAGTAGATGTTCAAGGATTGTGTTACATAATTAAGACATCTATAAAATACCTTATTCAGAGGGTGACCAATTCTATGTAAGAATAGACGAATAAATGTGAGAGCTCAACATATGGACGCAGGCGTTAGACCAACACCAACAACAACCTCATCTCACAAACTTACAGGATATACATAATATCATCTTCGTTAATATTAAGACCACAGCAAAGAGCGAGAACCTAGCAACAAAAATTATTAGTGAAGCCATACAATAGATAGAAATGCGACTTAAGAGTCAAAACGGGTGTTGGCTAATAACTGCAACTCTTGAAAACTACTCCTGGCGAATCAACAAATAGTAATTACACAAGTTACCCGCAGTACACAAGAACCACGGACAACTGGACCAATGATATCTAACTGCAATGCATTTTTGTCTGCGAGCACAGTTATCGAATTGCTATGCGTGATTACAACGGATGAAAATAATCAATCCTCATGTGCATATGTAGCATGTTTCGCAAAATGGAAAACTATCTGCTCTGTTTGTTTATGTACCAGATGGAATAACGAAAAATATTGTGTATCCAAAGGCATTGGAGAGATAGATTGATTAGATAATAAAATATCATTAATTCGTTGTTTAGCTAGAGAATAAACAAAAATTTTAGATCGCTTAATGGCAGTTAACACAAAGGAAGTTTTAATTTTTCTATAGAATGTGGCCGAGCAACTGCGGGCAGCTAGTAATTATATAAATAAGTTGTAGATTAAGATTAAGTGCACTTGTTTGTGGTCACACTTATTTGAATAAGGTTGAAAGCGTGGTACTCCGCTTAGTCGGCGGGCCTGCGGAGAACAACATCGAGGGGCGTAGCGGCCGTAACAAGGCGAGCGTTCAGTAACGTTTATGTACTCGCATCATTTATCTTCGTGACTTTCATGTGTGAGCATAGGCGATGCGGAAGCATGAATGTTTACACATAAAATAATGATAAAAAATATATTATATAACGTGCTGAAACACTTACTGTTTTAAAAAACTTCCATAGAATTACAAACTGGGTGGCATCTATTAAATATTTTAATCATTAAATTTTCACACTTGTTTCAGTCAAATGTACGGCGTGCGGAATAAATATTTTTCAATGATGAAAACGACCGTTCCACATCCAGTGATGCTATATTTGCAAATTTAAAGAAATCCTTGTAACAACTTAATGGATCTTCGACGCACCTTCACAAATTTGTCTTAGTATGAGAAAATCTGAATCCTTTTGAATAACATTTTCAAATTCAAATTTTCGTATTACACACTTATTTTTTTCACCTTCCGCCGCACATAGGTGTGAGTGAACATCATCCACAATTTGAACAGAATCCACAAACGACATCGAATCATTTCCTAATTTTTCAATTCCCTCCGCTAGTCCATAGTAAAATCACTTTTTACCTGACTAGTTGAAACATTTTCTGGCTTTTCTTGATAGCTTCGGTGTGTCTCGGATCGAATTGTAAAAACTACTTTCTTTACATCATCAAAATGTTCACAGTAGTAAAACGCAGTCTCTAATCATGCTCCCCAACGAGCAGTAATCGGCTGTGGTGGTTCAGGTACTTTGGGACACAGTTCGTGAAATTTTTTTATACGTTTTTGGGACTTTAGAAACGCTGCCTTCGTATGAGCTATTAAAGCATTTACTCGTGGATAACATTTAGGTATCAATTGCGCCACAAAGTTTAAAGAATGGATTTTACATGTTCAAAGTAACAGATTGCCACTCTCTTCTTTAAGGGACCGGCCTAAGGAAAGCATGTTAGCGACACCGTCACTCACAAACATTAAAAGTTGACGAAAAGATAGAGGATGACGGTTCAAATTCTTCCATTGTACGTACCATCACATTCACCACATAATTTTTTTACCGTTCGATTGTTTCGTCCACACATAACCACAATTTTTTATCTTTTAATTCTGCTTTAATTCTTCTTTCAACATAGTCACGAGCAGATGGCATAGCGTTTCTTATCGATGTCCGACTTGGTAATTATAATCCGAATACTTGCTTCAAAAGGAGACAAATGCTTTTTGGTCTAGCAAAGTTAACGGCAGATTACATATAATAAAACAAACATCTATATCAAATATTAATTGCTCGCTGTATCGTTTGCCACGGATTGCAGAACAGTGATTTATACTTTTTAGGTGGCGTTCACACTTCCACCTGCTGGTACACGTCAAATAGTCGTCGCACCTTACACATTTAATTCTATCGCCTTCGTATTCTAAATCCGGCATACTCGCTATTACGCTTTCTAGCTTCTTCGATATACGCCGTTTCCGAAAAGTACCTAAATACGACATTTTCTAAGTATGTGTATATTGACATACACTCACAACGGCCAGTGGAATAATACTGAACAAATATGCTTTGATACGGACGCTTGAGTTTCCGTGCCGCGTGCTTCTCCCCTCTACGTTGCTCTCGGCACAGCACTGGAAATTTCCCCTCTTTGCCCAGTCTAATAATAATAATATCCCTTTATTATTGAACAGGTTTTGTTCCCAGTTGCCAATCAATATTAAATATAAAATAAACAAAATAAATAAAAATTGTACAGCACAAAAAATAATAAATAAATAATGTAATAAGTAAAGATAACAAAATAATATATTCACCTAATCCATGTTAAAAAATATTGGATATATTATTAGGTTAAATGAATCGATATCATTCAATATATATATATATATATATATATATATATAATAACTTCGTGACCTTGGTATGATATGGTAAACCTAATCAGTAGGCGATTAAAGGTCTGTATATTACTTCAAAATATATGTATTTAAAAAACTCAAAAATGTGGAACGCTTCACGATTTTGCGCAAAATCGTGAAGCGTTCCACATTTTTGAGTTTTTTAAATACATATATTTTGAAGTAATATACAGACCTTTAATCGCCTACTGATTAGGTTTACCATATATATATATATATATATATATATATATATATATATATATATATATATATATAATATTAGTTGTGTACAGTGCCCAAGACAAAAAGGGGTGAAAGAAATATACAATAACAGCCTTCATACAAAATATCGCGCGTAGTAACGAGAAAATGATTTTTCTTTATTCAAGTCCAGCCTTGTCGCAGGCAAAAATACAGGCTTTCACCTCTAATTTATCAGTAATTCTTCATACCGATGAATTATATTGTTTTATCGGTATTTGTCAGTACCACCACAAATTTAAAGACAAAACATTATTTATAAATAATGCCATACAATCTCGTTGGATACGTTACGTATAGCTTTTTTTTTTATGACGATTTTTATTTTATTATAAACAAAATTTTTTTTTAAAGAAATCTGACGTTCAAACTATTTAGTTTTAATCACAAGTTAATTAATAATAATTATAGTAGTGTTGTATGACTTAGGAACTTTTCTTTACAACGTGGTAAATTAAAAAAAAAAAAATTAAAGTTCACTTCTATAGGAGACACCCAAACTGATAGGGCATTTCTTTTATGCGTGACAAATAAGCTCGAAGCAGGAACAGCAGCTGAGAGTAAACATTTGGTTGAGGCTAGCTAGTCCTTTTGAAAAAAAACACGGTTGATTTAATTTTTAATTAAATTTTTACATGATGTCCAAGATATCTTCTAAATATAGATTTAAGCGTTTAGTGGTCTACAATTGTAAGTATAATCAAAGGAAATAGTTAATTTACTTTATCGTACCTGTCTGTTGCAATATCCTAATACGTTTTACTCAAAAGCTTTAATTACATCAACAAGAAGTTATTGCAATAAAATAATTTAAATCATTAGTGAAAAGCAGAAATTAAATTAGATTCAACACGAAACTTTGTACCCTCCAAAACACGCAGTCCATTAATATCGGTGTATTGTTTACTGTGCCTCGAGGAGAAATATTTAACTATGAACTGTACTCTTAATGTCGAAATGATAAAACAAAAGCAGTAAATGTATTCTGGTAGAATATACAAAAATACGTATCTATTTCTCTGTAAAGTTAGTGAATAATTTAATTTTGTCCATTTTGATTTTAAGCCCTCCTATCGCTCACGAAAGTTTGGCCTGACTAGGGATATAAAGAAAAACAAATAAGACAAGCAGCGGCGTTACTGCGTTGGCTTTACTGAAATGAAAGTGCGTGTTAGGCCACATTACTTACTATGCAGTAGACCACAAAGTGACCGTAAGTCAAAGAATGTATGTAACGCACGCACTAACCAACGGCTTACCGCAAACGTATGCGGTGCACAGAAGAGCTGCGACCTCTCCTTCGTTGGGCCGACTAGATACTTGTGCGTTTAGTCTTCGTTCATCCGTTGCAGTGATGGAGTTCGATATATAAAAATTTATATTTCATATACAGAATCGTTCTGCCATTTGGAATTCGAAAACCACAGAGTATTCAGGTAAAAATTGGCGCAGATACGTATTTCATCTTTCTAGCCAGCGATGCGGCGTACGAATGATTTTGTAGAATGATGAAATATGTATTGTTGCGCTTAGCGTATAGAAGTTTTAATTCATTTATTTAAATACACATATTCGTCTTTAAATGTCGATTAAAAAATATTTAACTTAGACATTTTTCTGTACATATTCATGCCCAAAGAGAAAGCATTTCTTTTGTCATATTCTGATTGACCGAGACCTTTTTTTTCTATCTGACTCTCAGCAACCCTAACGTTAACTGTCGAATTTCTTCTAGATAAATTCCATATTTTAAATATTGTTTTAATATAATATTATTTACTTCTTCTCTTCTATGTTGTGTTTGATATCGTTAGGAAGCTTATGTCACAAGGGTTACTCTAATAATATTTATGACATCGATAGAAGTCATCTTTAGGTCGCGCTTCTTATTAATTATAATTCAAGATATCGACCCCTTCTTCGATAGCTCATAAAATAGACCGTTTTCTAGACACTTTCCTATCGACACGAAAACTAATAATCCCTCTTCTCTTTCGAACCTTTCGTGAGTAAACACCTCGTGTACTGTCCAAGTCGCGATGTCACGCCGTCCAGGTGTTCTTCAACTTCTAAGGTAAACTGCATTGTTCTGTGCATATTTATTCTTTTAAGTGAATCCATATTAATTTAACTCATTTCTTATTCCTCCGGTAAAACATCGCTCTGCATATACTTGACCAAGGTATATCTTCGAAGGCCACGTGACCATCATCGCCACATAAAGGTAACTTTGTATTGTCCTATACAGAGATTCTTTTTATATTAATCGTATTAAATTAACCCTTAATTTACTACGCAAGTTAACACTCTATTTCAGATATTTTGCATTAATATTTTAATCTACTTATTCACCGCTCCGCGTGTATATAGTACTTTGTTTTATTACTGTTTTACCTTTCTATTTCAGATATTTTATATTAATTTCTCGATTACTAATTTATCGCCCCTTGTGTATATATTACTAATTTAATGACTTTTACATACATCAATTTCTTTTATTTAAATATACGAATTTCGATTTATTATTATGTAAATATAAATACAAATTTTAAGGACGCCGCTGTGTTTTATTTAGTAACTAAGTTGTTGTATATTTATTTTAATTAACCAATACCACGCACGTCCTGGACCTTTGAAGGAACTTCATCAGCACCATCTAATTATTGTATTTATCTTAGAATAATTATTATTATTATCCCTAGCCCCCCCCCTCCCCTCAGTTAGTAATAGTATCTACGTCTCTAGGGAGATACCTTTACAAATACACTCAAAATCAACAAAAATGATCCCTGCGTCACTTACATATAATTCTATCAACGACATTCAAAGAATAATCTCCACGTCCAAATAACAAAGAGTACCTATTTGTATGACAAGGATAACTTGAACGAAAGTATGTATTATGAAACATCGCCTAGCACAGATATACGGCTCAGGCAACTTACTTAAGTAAGACAAAGACGGGATTATTACCCACTCCGTGATAAATACACAGATTTCCGCTTAGTAGTCGTCACTCGTTGACACATCTATGCGTTGACACTTGACAGTACATTTTCGTTGATATTTGATCGAATTGTTATATATTTTCTTTCTATAAATACATATTTAATGTGTGATGAATGCACCTTACCATTCACAATTAGTAGAGAAACATCCAGCATTGGCTTGGTGTAAAAGTGATATTATTACATACTTGTCGAAACATTAAATACCTTGCGAACCAACTTTATTTAAAACTAACCTACTAGCCTTGGCTAAAAATTTGGACAAAGAAAAACGGTATGAAGTAGATGAATTGCTACAAAGTCATGGACATAAAATATTGAAATTGACACCTTATCATTGCGAATTTAGTGCGATAGAAATTATTTGGGCTTATGCAAAACAATATTATAATAAACATATTGGCAGGGATCGACATGGAGATGATGATAAAGTTGTAGCTATGTAGAAGGAATCACTAGTGCAATGTACGGAAAAAATTTGGAAAAATTATGTTGTATACACTGAAAGTGTTTTAAAAAGATGGATTGTCGATGACCTTATAACTAATATTGATGATTCAAGCAGCAGTGAAAATAGTGATTAAAAATACTTCTTAAAATATTTAAAATGGCCTTGAAATGTACTATTTGATGTAACTAAATTGTTTATTTTTTTTAACAAAAATTATCAAATTTTTTATAAAATAATGTTTATGAAACTGTCATAACAGTGAATATGTAATTATAGTTATACAAAGTAGATTTTTTGGTCTATTATATGGTTTCAATTCTAATAATAATGCTTTTACAACTTCTCGTGAAGGTGTTCACATAACCTACAAATTCGACCGACTGTCAGCAAACTTATTTGGTCCGGAGACGAAGTCTCCGAAGTACTGATTTGAATCATACAATGTTATATTGATGACGTAGGGATCATCTTTCCTGACAACAGGTGTATTGTGTTCTTCACGCCCGATTTTTAATTATGATTTTGTATACAAGGTGCTCCAGAAGAAATTCATTTTTAGAACCGCGGTAATTTTTAAACGTTATCAGGGAGGGGCGCAGTGGAGGTACCAGTGTGTAGGGTTGGCTATTGCATTTCTAGTAACCATGAATTGCTACATAAGTGAACAGCGCGGGTTCTGTGTCCGCGCGTATTATGAGAACCGTCGACCTTATGTGACTATTGGTGGATTGGGAGATTCGTAAGAACAGGATCTACGCAAGAAACACGGTCTAAAGGTCGCGAAAGAGTTGTACGCACCGACGAAACTATTCAGCAAGTTCGAGAATCTGTACGCGCGAATCCAAGAATGTCGACTCGTCAACATTCCTCTGCTCTAGGTGTGATTGGATCCGCATTCTAGCGAATTTTGCACCTCAATATGAAATTGCACCCCTATAAGATTCAAGTGGTGCAGGAATTGAATCCAACAGACTTTGAATCGAGATTAAATTTTGCAAATGAAATGTTCGACACCTTCAATAACATTATCTTCTCCGATGAAGTTCATTTTCACGTTAACGGTTTCGTGAATAAACAAAACTGCCAGCATTAGGCAGCAGAGAATCCCCGTCTAAAACACCAAAATCCACTTCACTCACCAAAGGGTACGGTTTGGACTGGAATCACAAGATGGTCTGTTTTTTCTTTTTTGAGGACAATCGCGGTTGGACAGTAACCATAAATTCAGAGCGGTATATGGCTATGCTGACGTCATTTTCTGGCTCCAAAATTGCAAGAATCGCGAAGTTACAACAGGAACACTTGGTTTCAGCATGATGGAGTCACGTGTCACACTTCAAAAGAGAGCATGCGCGTGGTAAGGGATATGTTTCCTCAGAAACTGATTTTACGGAGGGGTAACGTATCCTGGCCCCCAAGGAGCGCCGATTTAAGTCAGCCGACTTCTTTTTATGGGGACACCTTAAAAACAACTTGTACACTAATAATCCGGCAATATTACGGCAATTCAAGTTGAATATTCGTCAAGAAATGGAATCCATTTCAAGAGAAACTCTTGTGAAAGTTTTTCAGAATTTTCGTGCCCGATTGGAGAAGTGTTATAACCGCTAAGGACGTCATCTTGATGATTTGACTTTCAAAAAATAAAATTACATTTAATTAAATTTACACTGTAACAAATTAAACGCTTTTAATGTAAGTTTTCTTTTCTTACAATTTCCAAAAAAGCATTTCTTTCTGGGTCACCTGGTATTACTAAAAATATTTTGTTTTATACAAAATTGGTGAAGATTTACCTACTCAAGTATGTTTCAAATTATTTTGTTATACAGACTGTCCCGTAAAAAACGCCAACATTCATAATTCCGTTATTTATTGTCCGGTTTTATTTAAACAAAAAGTAAATTTAATAGCATCAAAAACACTATAAGATAGCAGTGTTTTATTTGTTTTCAATTGTTTTCATTAATGTCAAACGACAGTCAAGTTTTTTATTTTAAATGGCAACATATATATTTTTGGCTATATTCGGATTGTATTTTTTTTTCTGAATTCAACGATGTATAACATGTTTATTTTTGATAAACGTTTATTGCAAAAAAAAAACTTCATAAATTTCAACTTTGTCTTCCATTATTTATAAATATTCGAATGTGTCAGGAAACATTGGAAATGTAAGTACCGCGATATCATAAAGTTTCTGGGTCAACGGTGGCCATGGGGTGAAAAACGTCTGTCTTAATTTATATCATCCTTTTGAGAAAAATCTGATAAAATTTTCAGGTTATGTGTCATACTGACATTAAGATTAATATATTGACAAATTTTAACGTCAGCATGACACTTAACCTGAAAATTTTATCAGATTTTTCTCAAAAGGATGATATAAATTAAGACAGACGTTTTTCACCCCATGGTCACCGTTGACCCAGAAACTTTATGATATCGCGGTATTATAAATATTATTATAAGAAACAAAACACTTTACAATAAATGTTGAAATTGCCCGCCACCTTGTTCAACACACATCGCACATCTCCTAATTACTCCAAAGGTCGCATTTAAAAGACAAGCGGCAGGTACTTCTTGACAAGTGTTAATAATTCTTTGTCTTAAAATGTCAACATTTTCTGGAGTTGTTAAATAAACTCGATCTTGTAGATAAGCCCACAACCAAAAATCGAGGGGCGTAAGATCCGGTGAATGCGCAGGCCACTCGATAGGACCGGATGTTCCTATCCACCTATTTCCAAATTGGGTGTTCAACAAATCAGTATTTACTCTGGCGTTGTGCGCGGGAGCCCCATCTTGTTGAAAAAATATTCTATTTAAATTTGCCAAAGGTAATTCATCTAAAAAGTTTTGGAGATTTTCGTGTAATAAAGTGTAGTATTTTTCTTGATTTAAGCAACCATCTATGAAAAATGGCCCAATTAATTTGATCACCTAAAATGCCACACCAAACATTTACGTTGAAACGTCTTTGAAAATTATTTTCAATTACAAATCTCGGATTGTCTGCACTCCACTGTCGATGTATGTTTCTATTAAAAATACCGTTGTTGCTAAAAGTGCATTCATCAGACCAAATTATCCTTTTGTAAAAATTCGGGTCTTGTTCTAATGCATTTAAATAAAAACGACAAAACTGGATTCTTCGGCCAGGATCATTTTGTTCTAATGCATGAACTTTTCGAGCTATGTACGGTTTAAGTTTGTGTTTTCTTAAAATACCATGAACTGTAGTTTTTGATACCCCAATATTATGTGCAATTTCGCGAATCGAAGTTCGTGAATTTTGCTGTACTGCAAGAAGAACATTTAATTCCTTATCTTCGGAGAATTTCCGTTTTTGTGTTTTTGGTTTGGTAAATGATTCATAATTTCTTAAATTCTTTTCAATTCTCTGAAATATTTTCGAACCTGGAACTTATCTCTCCGGAAAACGAGCACTGTACCGACGAACTGCTTGAAGGCGATTTTTATTACATTCAAAGAACACTTGTAACATGTCCGTTAATTCATTGTTGTTCATTTTTAACGAAAATACGCTTTTTGTTGCGGCAAAACGTTCAAACAGGATAATACAGAAAACTTAATAAAGTCAAACTGACACTTAAGGCACATTGACATAATGCTAGTGGACTGGGCCAAGTCTACTATAATGAAAGATGAAATTTATAAAGTTTTTTTTTAATTTTTTATTATTAGGAGACGTGCGATATGTGTTAAACAAGGTGGCGGGCAATTTCAACATTTATTGTAAAGTGTTTTGTTTCTTATAATAATATTTATAATACTAACATTTCAAATGTTTCATGACACATTCGAATATTTATAAATAATGGAAGACAAATATGAAATTTATAAAGTTTTTTTTTTGCAATAAACGTTTATCAAAAATAAACATGTCATACATCGTTGAATTCAGAAAAAAAATACAATCCGAATATAGCCAAAAATATATATGTTGCCATTTAAAATAAAAAACTTGACTGTCGTTTGACATTAATGAAAACAATTGAAAACAAATAAAACACTGCTATCTTATAGTGTTTTTGATGCTATTAAATTTACATTTTGTTTAAATAAAACCGGACAATAAATAACGGAATTATGAATGTTGGCGTTTTTTATGGGACAGTCTGTATAGGCATTCGGTTCATCCGACAAGGAGTGAAGACACGTTAATACAGTTTCTATAGATATGATTGTTACCATCTATAGAAGCACTTTGCTTAGTTCTGCATTTGTTATTAAGACGGTGTTAATTGTTTTGGCGTTTTGGCAATGAGCAGCGCTGAATGTTCTTCTACGCTCTGTCTTAATTTCTATGAGATAGCGAAGTTGTTGTGTTTGTAAATGTATCTCTCCAGCAGGGGCGTACTGATGATTCTGTAGAAAGATGAAATACGTATCTACGTGTTTGGAGAAATACCTTTACAAATATTTGAATTTGTATTGTGTTCTTCACACCCAATTTTTAATAATAATTTTTTATATTATTAAAACGGAAAGATTTTCAATACTGATTTAAAATTATTTTTCTTCTTTTGTTATGTTACTGTATACTTTTGGAATAATATATTTTAGTTCGTGGTTTTATTTCTGTAGTATTCTTTTGTTCGATAAAGAAAGAGAAAAGTGTATTTTAGAAGACTTCATTTTTAATATAAATATACTTAACTCAAGGACCCAAGATGTGCAATTTACTTTAGCAAATTATATACTAATGTCCACATCCGTACTAGAGGGCAATGTAACGGAGATCTTGAGTATCTTCAAATGCAAGTCAGTAAACATTCTCCACAGATTGCCGTCATTGCATTTAATTTTAAATAAATATAAAGTAAAATTAAAACGAAATTTTGCAAAATGAATATAAAATGTTTCCAAACCAAGAAAATCAGTATGGAAATATAATTAAACAAAGATATCCAAAGACATCAACTTCAGTTATTTATAATTGTTTATTTTCATTTATCGCATTCTAATCTCCACGCTTCTCTGTCGGTACGATGGATCATTCAGTTCTGTTTTTTTGTCTCAGGGATTTGTAGAACAACGGTTACTTTTCTTTTCGCATTTTTGTCATGCATCTATACAATTACAGTTACTTTTCTTGGGTTTTACATAGTTTTTTTTTTGTATCTTTGCTTCTGATCTTGTATGTATAAATTAAAACTAAAACAGCATACAAATGAGAATGATTTTGGATTTGGGAGGAAGTGCTAGTAAATTTGAAAATAAAGAATCATAGTAATACAAGACGAAATGCATATCAAATACAAATTAGGTAAAGAATATTAATAATAAAATAATAATACGTGTTTCAAAAAGAACTTTGTCTCAGTAGGCACTGAGTAACTAAGTATTTGCAAACTATTATAAGCCACTTGCCTTTTATTTATAACTATTTATCTAATGTCATTTTGACATTTGTCATTTTGTGACTAGCAATATAATTTTTTCTTGCAAATATGTTTTTTTACTTAATAAACAATACTACTAAATAATGTACACATTGCCGGAAAATATTTTTATTGTTGAAGCATATTTCCGAAGTGCACAATTTCTTAACGAAGAATGGCAATATTCCTGCGAATAATGTAAGCGACAGATTCACTTTTAGTTTCCTAATAGAGTTGTGGATAATACAGCTTTACATCAATACATTTGTCTAGTCGTGGAGAAGTTTCGAGCTCATGATCTATGTTGAAAGGCAAAAGTTTTGGTAGAAAACCTTGTCGGAGAAAACCCACACATATCAGTTGGTCATTTATCAGTAGAGCAAACCAATTTCTGTGCGCGCCACGTGCGCCGATTATTTTTCGTGTGTTTATGCATATTACTTTAATAGCAGAAAACCAAATGTATATTTAATTATTTCTGATAGAATAAATGTCTCTACTTCTATACTTATCGGTAACAAGCCCATGTTGGGTCACTATTCTATCGCATATTCTAATATATTCCGAATTACACTTCCATGCCGGCGCTCATGGCGCGCACGGAAATTGGTCTGCTCTATTATCAGTTCAAACGAATGTAACTTCTAGTACTGTTCATAGAATTTTGAAGCGTCGTTTACATATGCATCCATAAAAAGTATCGATTATTCAACATATTTTACCTAAAAACTTAAGAAGGTATATAACCCCTTACCACAATTATTAATCGTATCCTAAATACGTATTTCGACAACTAAGTTGTCATCATCAGTAGGTAAAAACCACTAATTAAAAAGTCGCACATGGGGCACAGTAAAGCTAGAAAACCGCTTACGCAACAACTACTTTACACCGCGTCCACGTATAGACTAATTTTAACATGCGAATATAAACTACGAAAAGGTCGAAAAAGTCGAAAAACACTTACCTCTTAAGGGAAAAAGGCCTACACATATGTTTATTCTCCGAGATGAATTATGTCGAACGACAGAAGAACGATGTGTAGGCCTTTTTCCCTTAAGAGGTAAGTGTTTTTCGACTTTTTCGACCTTTTCGTAGTTTATATTCGCATGTTAAAATTAGTCTATACGTGGACGCGGTGTAAAGTAGTTGTTGCTAAGCGGTTTTCTAGCTTTACTGTGCCCCATGTGCGACTTTTTAATTAGTGGCTTTTACCTACTGATGACGACAACTTAGTTGTCGAAATACGTATTTAGGATACGATTAATAATTGTGGTAAGGGGTTATATACCTTTTTAAGTTTTTACTTAACCACAGTCTCTAAAGAAAGAATATTTTACCTAGAGATCGCGCGCTAGTTGTCTTAATTATTGCAAATTCTTTCAAGAAAATTTAAATAACGACAGAATTCTTGATCGAAGTTTTTTTACTGATGAAGCATGGTTTCATTTAAGGGGGTTTGTAAACCTACAAAATTACTGAACATGGTCTATAAACAATCCAAACAATCACATCAAAGTTTCTTTGCATTATGTTAAAGTTAGAATATGGTTAGCTTTATCACGTCGTAGAAAAATAGGACCAATACTTTTTCTCAATTACATTAATAACCAACAATATCCAGAACAGTTATTAACACCATTTTAACTCAAGTGCAACGAGACGAATTCAATGGGGGTTGGTTCTAGCAAGATGGGGCTACTACACATATAGCTCGCGAAAATTTAGCGCTTTTAGAAGTTTACTTGCCTCATCAATTGTGTTTGGCTAGCGCGGCCACCAGATCTTACGCCGTTAGATTTTTCTATTTCCGAATTGTTAAAAAATGAAGTATAGACAAGAATGAATAACTTAAATGACTTGATGAGTACAATTACAATTAAATGTAATGAAATAACACCAAATGTATTGCAGAATAATTTTGACAACATGAAACGTTCTATTGCATTATGCATTCAACAGAATGGTGACCATTTTAAACTCTTGTTATAAATTTTAATAATTAAAATGTCTATAAATTAGTTATTTACCTTGGTTGTTTAATTAATATCCCATCATTACAGTTTTCTTATTAAATAAATTAATAATCTAATTGTACTTGTTATTAATTTCATCACCATATCCCTCGATGATAAATTTTGACAGTGACAGGTATATAACTTTCGTACCATTTAATCTATATCCGCATTTCAAGAATATAGAACATCATAATTTATACGAGAAATTTATGGACAACTAGATATAACTCTTTTTGAAGCACGTTGTATGAGTTATTATCGAATATAATCTAATATAAACATAATTTAATTTTGATAATAGTGCCAATTATGGAGCCATAAAAATTGCTAACAGCGATTTTCTTTTAATAATTTTGTATTTTTAAATAAAAAGGGCTGTTTTATATTAATTTTACAACATTGCGAATTAGGCAAAGTAAATGACGCATCTTAAAAACAGAAGAAAACGTCTAATAAAGACAGGTTATAGTAAAAAGGGTATTGTTTTGAATACCGTGGCAGAAATGGCAGTAATTGTGTAAAGAATCTTTTAACTAGATTAGAGCGGAGAAAGCATGGACTGATAAAGATGCGAGAAAGAGCGATAAATGCAACTAAATTGGGAACATGTACGAGGAAATAACAGAAAATAAGCAGACTGGTGAGCTATAGTTAAAAATGAAACATTTATTTAGAAAACGTCAACAATTGTCCTTCAAAGTACTCTCTATTCTGTGCAATACACTTCGTTTTGTCCACGTGTGATAAACATCTAAGAAACCATTTTTTGAGAGTTTATTTAGTATACCCATCACCTTGAGCTCTAAATTCGACTCGAATTTTCGACCTCTCAATTCTTTTTTGACTTCAGGAAACAAACGGAAATCGCGTGGAGCAAGGTTAGGTGAGTAGGAAGGCTGAACCATAATTTCCACCCCCAATTCTTCAAGTGTTCGTTGACAAATCACTGATCTGTGGACCGGAGCATTGTCGTGATGATCCAACCGATTTCTTGATAAAGCGGCCGTTTTTTCTTTAATTTTGTTTTGAGTACATTAGAATAGTACTTTTCAGTTACTGTATCTTCTCTAGGTACGATGTGATCATACATAACGCCCCATTCGTCAAAAAAAAAAAATAAGTGCATCACTTTATCGGCACTTTTCACAGTGTTCGCCTTGGTCTTGGACTGCCTTTGTGTTTCCATTGCATACTTTGAGGTTTTAATTCAGGGTCGCAATGATAAAACCAACTCTCGTCACATGGGGCCACATTGTTCAAAAACTGGATTATGTTGCAGTTGCCTTTTCTACTCCCGACAAATTGTCACTCGATTGGCTTTTTGTTTATCGGTCAACACTTTTGGAATCCATTTTGCCGCAACCTTTCGGTACACTAAATCTTCATGAATAATTTTTTGAGGGGAACCATAAGACAAATTAACAATGTCAAAAATTCGAAATATGCCAATCCGATGATCATTTTGGATCAAGTCGTTAATTTCTGAAATTTTTAAATCAATCCATGCAGTTGGCGGTCGCCCGCGTCGAGGTTCATCGTCCACTGATTCATAGCCGTCTTTGAATTTCTTATTCTGTTCGAGGCACTCTTCATCGTGATAAACTACCATATGAGCAAAAATTATTTAGATAAGGGATGGCCATGTTTGGGAGGATCACTGACTTTGATAAGTTCATTTTGTTGTTGCCAATTAAATGTCAGTTTTTATTTGAAGTAGCTATTAGTTATTTACCAACCAAGTGCGCGAAATGTTTCACGCATGAAGTTTGTACAATATTTTTTGTACGAGAACTATAAACAATAATAATATTTATATAAAATATAAATATAATTTCAAAATTTTTATATTTATAGGTATTTTTAACAATATTATTAGTATCTGCCAGGATGGCCGGGCGGTCTAAGGCGCCGGACTCAAGATTTACCTTGCCCATTATACGGGTTCTCGAGCGTTCTGGTCCTCTCTAAGGGTGTGGGTTCGTATCCCACTTCTGACAATTTTTTTTTTAGTTTTCTATAAATTTAAAAAATAATATTTGTTGCTGTTCTGACATTGAATTACATACCTTCCAAATATAACAATTTCTATTTCATTTCCTTTTATTTTCATAGAAAAACAACGAACTGGGTAGCATATTATTAAGGTTAGGGATTTATAATTTTGAAATGTCACTAAATTAATCAAGTTCCAGGAAGTACCAACTTTACTTTTACGCACTCGTGCTTAAAGTGACTTTTTACGCACGCAAATCGAATCGTGAAATGACAGGTTTTGATAAGCGAGTACAAAAAATTATATTGGTTATGTTAGCTAAAAGAGCTGACATTTAATTCATGTCAAATAAAAATTCAAATAGAAACTGACATCCAACAAAAATGTAGAATCAACAATAGGCTGAACCTATCAAAGACTGTGATCGTTCCAACCATGGCCATCCCTTATCTAAATAATTTTTGCTCATATGGTATTATCTGGGTATGCATTTGTAATCGGTTCAAAAGCTTCAGATGGAATTTTACCCAACCGAACACAAAATTTTATCGCATATCTTTGCTTCACTTTCATTTTTTCGATGGGTACGTCGAACACTGACAATTCACTAATTAATTTGTAATAAACGTCAAACGTTAAATCAAAGTCTACTTGAGGATAAGTACATTAGAGATCGGGGTTTCATGTTTTATTCTTTGTGTTGTAAAATTCTAATTGTGAAAGAAGTTATAGCACCAGTCTGGTTATATTTTGATATACCAAACGTTAGGAGTTGTTATAGAGACTTTCACTTTGCCGTGATGTTTATTAAAGTACTATAATATTTAAGTCATATTCATGTTGCAAGCGAGATCGATAGAGTTACTGATAAGCATTTCTTATCAGAAAATGATATAATCGACAAAACATTAATGAGATTTTAGTGTTATAAATTCTAATCTATTTTTTATTCTAGAACAAAAAAAAAATTATTTCGAAATGCAGTTTGATTAAAGTTTTAATGCTTCTGTGTAATTTAGATAACATGTATTCAAGTAGAAATCTTATGAATGTATATTTAGTCAGAAGATGCTGATTATCAAACATTACTAGGTTTGATATTTGCGGTTACATGGAGATATTGAGGTAGACATATAAAAAGAGTACTAACAAAAAATAAATTTACAAAATAAGATTTTCAATCAATTGTCCTCACGAGTTTTTAAATAACTGAATATTATTTTTAGGGTATTGTTTTGGTATTATATTAAAATTTTGTATATTCGTATTTTCTTTCATTTTTGCGTTTACTTTTTTCTTTATGATACTGATAAATTGCTATTCCAGTTTTCATTTTCTTTAGGCGCTTCAGTCTTGGTAATTGTTATTTTTTTTTGTGATTATTCATAGAAAAAATGAAATCAAAAGCTGCTATTCTTCATAACATTTCGTAGTTTAATTTGGCTTGTAGGCTTCCGCGGTCGTTGTATATGATTGGTTCTTAGATGTTGGACTGGAACTGCATCCTTGCCACTGCTTCAGGCCGGCGTTTCGTCCGATTTCAACCATGATATCCAACGCACCAGAAACCAACACCTTAAACCCTAGACCGTCCTCTTCCGTTTCTCCACACTTCTGCAATTTCTAAAGGCCATTTACCTTATTACAAGGCGTTACCGGTCGTATCAGCAAAATCCTTATCAAACATAATATCAAAACCATATTCAAACCTACACCCCACTATTAGCTTCTTTTTCTGGTAAGGATCGCAATCATTTAGAAACCCCTGGTGTGCACAGATTGCACGTGTGGCAATATACAGGGTGGTAATTTTCTATCTCCTAACTCTTTTTTCTCTCTTTTTCTAACTCTTTTATTATTGAAGATACCGGATCGGTTAGATTAGCAAAGTTGCTAGGAATTTTTGTGATTATTTTATAGCATTTTCAGATTTGTCATATGCTGTCAACTTTTTGAGATATCTAAGGAAAATTGAAACTTGACAAAATTTTCAGTTACACATATCTTCGAAACCACTGAAGACAGAGCAAAACTAAAAATGGCATGTAACAGTATTTTGTACGTACAATTTAATAATCTTTATTAAATATTCATGGCACACTTGAATATCAAGATTGAAAATAAACTTAAGTTTTTTTAAATACATAGTTAGCCATGACTTAATTAAAATGTTTATTTTGTTCTGATTTCATAAATATAATAGCAGAAATGATTCAAATACTGTTACTAATTGAACAAATATAGCCAAGTGTACATCTGCTTTAAAAAAACTGACATCTGCTTTCAAAACTGACACTTGCTTTCAAAACTGACATCTGCTTTCAATAACTGACATTTGCTTTCAATAACTGACATCTGCTTTTAAAACTGACTTCTGCTTTCAAAACTGACATCTACTTTCAATAACTGACATCTCAATCATTAACATTGTCACCTTATATTGCGTGGCTTGAACCAAAGACTATCGTGGCTTAATTGGTTAAAGCGACGGTCCTGCAAACCGTAGACATGGTTTCAAGTCCCAACATAGACAAAAATTTTCAATTAAATTTTGTATAACTTGCGCTGTAATTTGTAGACAGCAATGTTTACATTCACATTTACTTCACAATTACATACTAATTTGATAATATTTATAAATATTTAAATATATATATATATATATATATTAAAAATAATAGACTTTTTATTGGTTTAGCGACCTTTTATTGAATTATGATGTTTTATTCTACGACGTTTCGACTTTTATTATTTTCAGTCTTTTTCCAGTATCGTTTCTTTTGGTTTTCAAAATCACGCATTCTGTGTAACATGTGTGTCGGGTACCCGAGACCTTTTTTTGTAACGAACCGATCGCACTGGTTGGAGTATTGTAAGTGAACTTACAATACTCCAACCAGTGCGATCGGTTCGTTACAAAAAAAGGTCTCGGGTACCCGACACACATGTTACACAGAATGCGTGATTTTGAAAACCAAAAGAAACGATACTGGAAAAAGACTGAAAATAATAAAAGTCGAAACGTCGTAGAATAAAACATCATAATTCAATAAAAGGTCGCTAAACCAATAAAAAGTCTATTATTTTTAATATTAAGACACGGCCAATAAAATAAATAAGAAAAATAAAATTCTTATAAACACTAAATATATATATATATATATATATATATATATATATATATATATATCTTCTTGACCTTGGTATGATAAGGTAAACTTAATAAGTCGGCGATTAAAGGTCTGGTTTATTACTTCAAAGTATATATATTTAAAATAACTCTACATGTTTCGGCAATGATGCCTTTGTCAAGAGAATACAAAATATAAATGACAGAATATAAATGTCAAATAATTAAGTTGCTATGGTTTAAATTATTCAAAGATACATTCCAATAATAATAATAGATCATGCCTTAGTATTCCAAAAAATAGATAGCAAGGTGTGAACATATGTGTTGTTCGCTGCCAGAAGCTTGTATCTCTTTCTGGGTATGAACCTGTGTGTTGATTGCTGCTGGCAGCTTGCGTCTCTCTCTGGGTGTGTGATTTTGTATTTGTGTGACCGCGTAAGTGTAGGGTTTTGTATGTTAGTGCGCTCGTGCGTGTGTTTAGTGACCGGTCGCGTAAATTTAGAGAGATCGGATACCCAGCCGTTGCGTAGGGCCGCCAACCCTTTCCCGGCAACTTCTTTACTTTCCCTCGGTTGGCGATGAGCAACCCCGTGCAGGGTGCGCTTCGCTGGTCTGCGCCTTGCCTCGTTGGGGCGGGGATCGGGCCGTCGAAGTACTGCTCGGAAAAGTAAAGAAGTTGCCGTACAAGGACAATAAAATTGATTAGATTTAAAACTTAAAGTAACTATAGATACAAGCCTTTAAAATCTTTAAAAGACATGTATATGTAAAAGTTAAAACATGAAAAATAAAAAATATAAAACGAAACATATAGCAAAACACTAAAGTCACAAGTATATATATGTTTTTGCTATATGTTTCGTTTTATATTTTTTATTTTTCATGTTTTAACTTTTACATATACATGCAACTTTTACATGAGTAAGTAGTCCTTTTCAGGACAAAACTCACACGCGGCCATGAACCCGAGAAACAACACCTTCATCATACATCCGCGAGAACATCAAGAGTAACATATATATTAAAATAATAAGACTTTTTCTTGGTTTAGCAACCTTTAATGAATTTCAATTTTTTGCTACGACGTTTCGACTTATATATATATATATATATGGTAAATTAAATTTGTTGGCGATTTAAGGTCTGGTTTTACTTCAATATATATATATTTAAAACAATCCTACATGTTTCGGCAAATGATGCCTTTTTCAAGGAATATAAAATATAAATGACAGTATACTAATGTCATACATTTGTAGTTGCAATGGATAAAATTATTCAAAGATACATTCCAATTGAATAATAACAAATCATGCCTTAGTATTAAAAAATAGATAGAAAACAAAAACAGGGAAACACAAGACATGAGTTATTATTATGTATGCGCCCCATAAGATGTAAAGCTGTCGGCATTCGCCTTAAACGAATATATATATATATATATATATATATATATAATTTTAATTTTCTTTACGTCTGTTTATGTAGTTATATAGGAATTCCTAACTTCGGTTTTCTTTATAATTGTACCTGTTATCTTAACAAAACCTTTCTAGAGATAGCTTACCGCCGAGATTAGGTCACGCCTACAATGCATCGCCGTATCATACATACATAAGTTTCACTAAAATGTTGGTTCTTAGTTACAATTGTTTTTATCAAGCTACGAATTTACTTTTTACGTTTCTTTTTTTTAATTTAACAATTTTTTTTTTCATTTAGGCATGTATAGAAATGACCGTGTTTACTACAGTTGACGTGAGATATGCAATTCAGCATCACGCCACTGATTTTTAGTATTAAGATAAAAGAAACGATGTATTAAAAACCAAATGTAAGAAACATTATCATTCAATATAACGCTTCACGTAGAATCCAATACTGTTCATTTCATTCTAACGCACGCTTTACGTTTATGTAATTTGCTTATTATTTTAATAAAATATATTAAAACTAAACCAACTGTTTTAATTCTAATATATAATTAAAAAATAAAGCTTTTTAAAAAGAGTTAACGTGGGTTGTAAAATATAATTGGCAAAGCTTTTTTTTTTTTTTAGTTTAAATAACATTTCACAAAAAATAACAAAAATATAAACAAATTTAGAAAAATGGCGCTTCAACTAAGTTAATTTTTCCATTTTAGAGCTGTACATAAAATTTCAGCTTCCTATATTTTATCGTTTCTTTTATCCGTGTAAAACAATTTCAGATAGCGAGCGAACCGCCTTAATATAAAGAACTCCGAATTATATCCTAAGTGTTTTCTATATATTTTTTGTAATTGTAAAGAAAAATTAACTTACCCGAGCATGAGGTTGTTTTCTTTCGAATTAGTTCTGAAATAAAACACATACTTTAAAAAATTATTGAAATAAGAGCCATTCATTTCAATATTAATAAATAGCACACTATTGTTGATTTTAAAGATTTTTTATTTCTAAATGATGTCTACTTTATTCCCTTATTAACATCCCTACCAATGAGAACAATGGAACTTTTACTGAATTATTTTCAAAATTCCAGTAAATGGTCAACAATACTTTTCAATTACAACAGCAATTTATCAGAAAATTACAATAAAGTGAACATTATTCAAGCTATTGGCTATTGTTTACGCACACTTCGACCTCGCTGAACAACGCAATGTTCCAAATGCATATATTACAATAGATATATGTATGGAGAGTGCGATCAACTATTACGTCTCCATAAATACTAAAATATTCACGGTTTATGGTTATGTATAGAGTACGTATATCCGCGTATAGGCAATGTACTTTTAATATTATATGGCACCGACTCAACGGTACCATTGTTGCATCCATATTTTATGCCATCGGCCATTAACAGTCATTAAGTGCGACCAGAAATGCTTGTCTCTTCGTTCCCATCTCGAAAACTTGGCTCGAGCGCTCGCTTATTTAAATTCTAAATCGATATATATGTGTAGGCATGCAAATGAAATCGTAATCGAGAAGGCACGGCAAGGCTAAGGTCTAGGACGGTCGAAATTTTAAACGACTGTGAACGGAATTTTAACGTACGACTAACAAGTGTGGTTTGTAAACGCCCGGTAGTTTTTTTTCTTTCTTGACGAAAACACTGATAAATGCCTAATTGTACTTTTAAAAAAATATCCAGCGTACGTGTTGCTTCTAACATGCCTTGCTAACGAGTGTGTATATTGTACTATTTATACTATATTTAGATTCTTTTTGGATGATAAAGCTGTGTACACGTGAGGTTTACTAATTAACGTATAAACACCTTTTCTTTTTTTTTTTCGTTTGTGAAGATGTAAGTAATTATGTACTCATAAATATTGGTTCAGTATACTCGAAAGTGTTGAATTCGAAAGTTTATATATGACATAGCACGTAATAATTATTCATGCTAAGTATTTAGTTATAACTTTTGTGATTTTTTTTTAGAAGACAGAGTAAACTCAAAGCTAACGCTTTTTATAAAACATGATAAATGATAATTTCTATAATACTATTGATTCAATATAATTATAAACAGATTTCACAGGCTTTTGATATTATAGATCATCACTAGAGATCGGCAGTCAGGGATACATTCCAGGACGGGATTTAAATGCTATTGTTTAGTTTTATTAGTTACAGTTGGACCCCCGTATCCGCGGTACATACGTTCCAAGCCTTACCGCGGATACCGAAAACAGCGGATAATAGCCAACATTCACCAATTTTCGTTTAAATGCAAGTATGTACACGTATGATATTACATACTTGTATTAAGTCAATAATAAAAGGAATTTAGTCTCATTTATTTATTTTATTATATTGTAGACTAGAAAGTACATACATACCATGAGCTTAACATAACGCTGTACATACTCCAACCGACGTTGTTATGGAGACCATTCAATAGATGTGCATATTACAGGTGTATGGTATGTTACACGAAGTTACTGAATAATTTAAAATCGTACATTGTCAATTTAGTGAATGTTGTTATGGTTACTTACAGAAAAATAGTATATTAAAAAACAAGTTTCATAAGGCACTATTTTGCCGCACGAGATCAGTTTAGAAAACGAGCCGCGATAGCGGCGAGTTTTCTAAAGAGCGAGTGCGGCAAAAGGCCTTATGAAACGAGTTTTTTATACTATTTTTTCTATTTTCCGTTTTTTACATTAATAAATTGCTTAAACTGGAATTATTTAATGTGAAAGTTCAGAGTTTAATCTTTATATAAAGCATGCAGTTGGTCACATTGATACTTGACATTTTCAAATTTAAATCTTGCTATCCGCGAAGTATATTATATTACATATTATTTACTAATTTTCGTTAACATTACTTGATATTTCATTTAAAAATATGTGAAAGTTCAGAGTTTAATCTTTATATAAAGCATGCAGTTGGTCACATTGATACTTGACATTTTCAAATTTAAATCTTGCTATCCGCGAAGTATATTATATTACATATTATTTACTAATTTTCGTTAACATTACTTGATATTTCATTTAAAAATATAAACATGAGTGACATAGAAACATATGTATGTTGTTGTCAATTGTATACAACATACGTTGTTTGTATAAAATCCGAACATATATCATATCTGTCAAATGTACATAAATTCTTAAAATCAAATGACAGCAATGATATTTATTTCTGTATTCGAACAACGCCAACATTGAAGAATGAAAAAAAGCGTATCGAAATGAAGCTCATTTCGATACTGTTTTGGGTTTCATAATTAGTTCATTTCGAACGCAAAATAGAAAAATATTTTTTGAGCACAGTGAATAATTTAAAATTGTACATACGAAAAACACGCTAGTTTAACTTATTATGTGTTTTAATTTATAATACATTTAGTACATCTTATAATATATTTCTTCAAAAAAACCTTAAAATAAAACTTTTACTAATTCTACGCAAGATGTTCAAAAATATTGCCGTTAACAGCCAAACAGTAGCCTAATCTATTATAAAATTCATTTAAAACGTTGCTTATTTGTTGAGGGGTAATTTCCCGAGAAGCCCCCTGAATTCTATTTTTGAGCTCTTCAATGCTGTCTAGAGGAACATTGTTGTACACTGAAGATTTCACCCTTCCCCAGTAAAAGAAATCCGACGGATTTAAGTCTGGAGACCTTGGTGGCCAATTAGTTGGTCCCCTCTTCCGATCCATCGATTAGGAAATCTTTCACTTAAAATTTGGATAACATTTCTCGAATAATGAGGCGGGTGCGCCGTCGCATTGGTACCAGATTTGCTCTAAATTTTGATCATTTAATGCTGGAATAATTATATTCCGTAGTAATTGACAATATTTTTCTGCATTTAGGTTACCATCGATAAAAATGGGCCTATAATACTATTATTAATGATTCCTGCCCAAACATTTACTTTTTCAGGATATTGCATTATCGTTACGTTGTACAAATGTAAATTTTCCTTCGACCAGTACCTACAGTTTTGGCGATTAGGTTCCCCGTGTTTAATAAACGTCGCCTCGTCAGTGAAGAGAATTCTTTTGAGAAAATCGTTGTCAGTATTTATTTTGTCAAATAAATTTTCGCAAAAGCGTATTCGTCCTTCATAATCATGTGGCCTTAATTCTTGATGCATTTGGTACTTAAATGACTTATACTTGTTCTTCTTCAAAATCTTTAAAACGGTCCCTAGGCTTATGCCCATTTCCGAAGCAATTTTTCTAGATGTTGCGCACTTGTCGTGTTCCACATAAGCCACAACATTTAATTCCAAATCTTCTGTTAGTACTCTTGGTCTTGTAGATCGTTTTTTATTGTGGATAGTATTGATACAGCCAGAAGTTTTCAATTTATTAATTGCATTTGCCATCGTTGAATGACTTGGAATAGGTCTATTTGGATACTGGACACTAAACAGAGCTGCAACTTCGCGTAACGATGATCCTTCTAAATACCACGTATAAAATTGAATTTGTTCCTCTGTTGTGTACATTGTGAGTAATTAAAAGACTCTACAAACAAATTTAACGTTTTAATACTGACAGAAGTTACACAAATTATGTTTATGAAACTGACGTAACTATGGTTATCTGAAAAAGTAAGCTGTAATTAATCTAAAGCATGTACAGCGTAATATTAAGCTCATGGTATATTAGATATTAAAAATAATTTTTAATCGGTAAAAGAATCTTCAACATCAACTGATTCTTGCGTCTCCACCGGAGAGAAAGTAAACGCAAGCGATGTTAATGGCACAGGATTCTCGATCGTTGATGCCCCCTTTTTTGTCACTTTTTTTTGGAAAAACATTGTTAGAGGAAGTTGCTGTTCCTTTTTCTTCAATTCCTTAAATAGGGTTTGAAGAGGGTCCAATGCTTCAGTTATCGATCTCGTTACTTTTATAGGATCTTTTCCTTTAAATCCTGTGCAAGCCGAAATACTTCGCCCAATCTTTCCAAAGACCATTCAGATGCTCGTGTGTGAGTTCCTTCATCTTCCTCTTCCTCTGTCGATGAAGTTATAAGTTTCTCCAATTCTTTATTTGATAATTCCTCTCCATGTGCTTCAATACACTCATGCACCTCCTCTTCCATCAAATCAACGAATCCTTCTTCACTAAACTGCCTTGCTGTGTAAATGATGATCGGTAAATCTTCAAAGTCGCTAACAACCTTAATCCACAAATTCTTCCAACATGACCTTATAGTCGCTGGTTTTAATTCATTTATTGCTGTTTTGATAAATGTAATTGCGTCGGCGATTGTAAATATTTTCCAGCAATCCATAATTTGCAACTCAGGCTCTATATCCATTGATACTCTAAGCTTTTCAAATACAAGACAAGTGTATATTACCTTAACGCACCGAATAATACCCTGGTCAAGAGGTTGCAGTAATGAGGTAGTATTTGGCGGTAAAAAAACAATCTTAATATTTTCATCTTCCATTACAATGGATTTTGAATGACCAGGTGCATTGTCCATTATTAACAATGCTTTAAATGGCAATTTCTCCTGTTCCAAGCATCGTTTGACTTCAGGAATGAAGCATAGGCGAAACCATTCAGTGAAAAGTGTTGCTGTAACCCATGCTTTCTTATTGTATTGCCAGAACACAGGTAGATTGCTTTTGTCTTTATTTTTGAGGGCGCGAGGATTTTGTGAACGTTGTATTACGCCTGGCTTGATCACGTGCCCTTCAACATTATATAATGCATATCTGCTTCATTTGCAACAAATGCGTGCTTAACGTATTCATGTACTCAAATTTCTTTGGTATAGCTCCTTTGATGTACCGATATCCGGTTGGTGAAGGACCTTACTGTTTTGCCGATATAAACCAAATTACATTCACAAGTCAGCTAATAAATTCATACATATAAGGAGTTAAGTCTAGCTTTAAATAACCAAACTGAGCTATGTAATTCCCCACTCTTTTAACTTAATTGATAATGACTTTTATACTATAAGACAACAATGTAAACTCTATATTATATCGTTAAGACTTCATTTAATATTGTACTGGTATACAATAAATACGTTGAAACTGAAATCTGTACAGTGAATTTATTTACTTAAAGAAAAATATAGGTTATCATTATAAAAATATATATATATGACGTCATAACATGAAATACACATGATATTTGAAACTGAAGATATGCTGAAAATATTTACTATAGTTAAAATTGCTATACCCTTCTGAGATCTTTCTAGCAACAAAGTTAACGAATTTATTCGCTACTTTATTTCCAGGCTAAATATGTATAATCCTGACGTGGCTCCTAGTGACCATTAATTATTATTTTTCTATTTAGAAAAGGATCTTAGAAGACATCATTTTCATAATGATATCGAGTTACAAATAGGCATAATGTAACATTTTAAGAGAAAAAAAAACAGGATATTTTTCAAGGATATATAATTATTAATTAATCGTTACAATAAATGCATTGAAATTAGTGGAAATTTCATTAAAATATATACATTTTAACGTTTTCAAAACTCTATTTTATGTCAGGCCAAAAACATATGGCGCGCTTGCTTCGTAGTATTAAAACTGAGCTCGTTAAAAATTCGTAAAAGGGAGGGATCATAAATAATGCTGTATCTGAATTTTGATGTCTTCATTGTGTTTTAAAAGGGACTGGAAAATTAGTTATCTATATTTTTCAAAAGATAGATCTCTCTTTAAGATAAAGAGGATTAGGATATCTTAATGTAGATGAAATCAAATTAATTTTGTAGTTATATTTGGAGAGGCTCATACGAGTAACATCGCATCGGCGGGTCGTCCTCGCGCGTATATGTATATATTGTCAGTCGCCGCCAGACCATGTTGAGCGCATTTTGCTCGTTTAGGATAATCATTATGATTAAGCACCGCCATTCTCGGTCGGATTACATAGGCGTGGACAAGCAAGAAGTTCGGGACACTCACTTTACCAGCGGTTCGCGTGCTATATGTATGTAGTACACAAACAACTATCATAGTGTGAAGTTCTTTGTAGACGTAAATGGAAAGCGTTTTTCTAAATAACGCTGACTTTTATTTCAGTAAAGCCAACGTAGTTACGCTGCTGCTTGCCTAGTTAAGTGGCGGTATTTAATAATGACATAAGCATATTTTCAAAGATAAACTGATAAAGAAACTATTCATAAATATTTAAAAAATCAACGTTGGACGCTTGCGGACTCGAGGATGTTAAAATCGCGAATGTGGAGGGATTACTGTACTAAACAGATAATTATGCATTATACCGGGCGTCTTTGAAAAAAAGGACAACGTATGCAAAATGGAAAGTTTACATTTTATAGAATATAAATCCAAAATATTTTCTCGAAATTCCCTCTGATAAGCGAGAAAAAAAACATGACAAAATATTTTTCATGTGCGATCGACTATATTATAAAAAACGATATCTTAAAGTTGACCGACAATAACAAAAAGAATAATTTTGTTATTGTCCATCCAGCTGTTACGTATTGCTATGGATTTTTCATTAAAGAAAAATACCTTAATTATGCGATATATTTGAATATTTAAAAATGTACATAAATTTTGAACATGTTTGTATTTTGAATATTATAAATGTTAAGAGGAAAAAACTGTTTTTAAGAGTTGCTTTAACACGAGAACGTTGTGTTTATTGAAATATATTATATATAAATTAGTTCGGGTTGTTTTTTTTATTGTGTCCATAGTTGATGGTATTTCATATTAATTCCCGATATTTCTACGAGATTGTTATTCTCGTAATTAGATGATTTAAAAAGATTAAACAACTGTTCTCGTATGTCTCCAAATTGTAAGTAGAATAATTTTTTTATGTCGACATAAATTTAAAAATCAGATTATATTAAATGTAGTTCTATTGTTTTCGAACAAGTATGAAATTGTTTTAAATAGTAAGAATAAATAATAAAGATTATTATTAGATTTCTACGTTATAAAAAATTATTATAAATTGTAAAATTTTGCTCACTTGGAATCAAGGGTATTTTTTCCTTTTGTTAGTTTGCGCATGTGTAATTTTGTTCGTGTATCAGATTTGATTATACAGTGTGGTTCTCTAGGGAGGAATTAAAAATAAACTTTATTATTTTTAGATAAGTTTGTTCGGAATTAAGAGGAAGTTTTTTCATCCACTTAGCGGTCAAATGTACAGTGGATATATTTTACGTCATGTATTATTCAAAGATACAATATCTTTATACTTTATAAAGATAGTTTTTTTTTCTTTTTCTATTCAATATTCAGTTTAAATTTTATCTTGTGTTTTATTTTTGCTATAACGTTAATACCGTTTAATTAAAAAATTAGTAACTCTTAAATAAGCATATAAATATCGTGAATTATTCACTGGCGCCAGACTTATTTTAGTTTTAACACGGATTTCCGATTGGAACCCGAGAAGTTAGAAGTCTCATATTTGGAAATCAACAGGCTGAGTTACCTAGTTGGGAAGACTAGTTGTGGATGGTGGCACAGTAAACCTACAAACCACTATTCATAGCAGTATGTAAACATACGCTGTAACGTGTGTGTGTGTGTGTGTGTGTGTGTGTGTGAGGTATTTGCTATTTATACACATTCTGAATATTTTGAATTCATAGGCGTCAAAACTTTCAGGGTCTTTTAATTTCGGGGTCCGCAATATTTTAGATTTATGTTCTATTTACATCTTTCCATTTATCATACGCTGTCTCTTTATTTTAAGAATACCCAGGTTACTTTATTTAAACAAATGTCGTAGATCAAGTTATATGCAATTTGCAACTCTAATGATAACATAGTTTATTTATTTCCAATAAACAAATACTTACCTTGTTAGTTCTCAAATAGTATAATAGGATACTATTTGAATTTAATTTCTTTAAAAACCCAAAAGCTATTCACATATTTGATGACAATGAATTTAATGCATTCCTGTTTGAGTTCGATTTCAACAAGTAGGTGTTGGCCTTGGTTTACAGATTTGTTAGAAAGTAAATTATAAGACAATAAAAGTTCTTAGTTTTATTTTTATAGTTTACAGTCTTAGTTTACGTATTCTATTACCAACAAACAACTGCTTGTTTCGGTATTATTTCAATTATTACTCTAAACGAGCGAAGCGCGTTCAACGTTGTCCGGCGGTGACTGACAAATATATACAGTTAGGCAAATGTATGCATCCATATCAAAGATATTGGCTACTTAGATTTTAATAAGAGTTTTCACAATTAATTAAACGCAAATCAGGGATTCGATGAGTATATTTATATCCGAATCAGTCTTCCGGTTTAGCCGGAAACGATGTTAGCTTTATTTTAAATGAAATACTTTATTCTTACGAATTTCAATAGAGCTCTGCCTTTTGGAGTTCAACAATAATAAAGTTTGGCTCCCTTTTGTTCGACAACGGCAAAGATATATAATTAAAACTGATATTTTAAAATCATGTTTATGTTTAGAAGCCATGGAATTAAATTTCAGTACTTGATTTAAACTGTTAGAATTAACTTTACAAACGTCCAAGTCAGGCGCGGCTCGTGATGACGTATTTGGGAGTGCAAGTACAATGATACGAGTGCCTCGTGTTTTCGGTGTTTACTAAAAAAACGTTACAGTTAGTACACGAGAATACACGAAGCACTCGCATCATTGTATTTGCACCCCCAAATACGTCATCACGAGCCGCGCCTGGTCCAAGTATTAACAATGGTTCAATTAACTTAGAAGTTTTTTAAACGAAAGGTTCCCAAATCAGTGAATTGGTCGTAGAGGATCCACTGAATGGCCCGCACGGTTTCCAGATTTAAATTCCCTTGATTCTTTCCTTTGAAGTCATTTAAAGTCTGTGGTTTATACTAGACGACCACATAATCTGGATGAGTTACGGCAGAGAATAATTGAGGAAGTGCAATTAATTCGTGAAGAGGTTTTGGCAAATGTCATTTAAGAATTTGTTAACAGACTTTCACATTGTGAAGAGGTGAACGGTCATCATATTTTTCGTGTTCATTTTTTTTCGTTCTCAATAAAATTTGCATTATTAGACTTAAATATATATCTCTGTGTTGTTGAAGAAGAGGGTGACAAACCTTACTTTTGCTGAACTACCAGAGCAGAGATCTACTGAAATTTATAAAAATATAAAGAGTGTTTCATTTAAAACAAAAAAGTTAACATCATTTCTGGCTAAACCGGAAGTCTGATTTGAAAATAAATATGCTCTTGGAATTCCCTGTTTGCATTAACTAAAATGTGGAAAAGTTTATTAAAATCTAAGTACCCTATCAAAGATATTCGAATGGATCCATACATTTGCTTAAACCTGTATTGGCGAGAATGGGACTCTGATGCGATGTTTCTTGAATAAACCTCTCGAGTTAGAACACGAGGGTCACCATTTATATTTTTACAAAATCTGGAAAGAAATCAAAATTTTTGGGAACAAACTATTTTATTGTTTTTCAAAATATTCCCTTTTATGGTTTACACACTTTTGCATGTGTACGAACCAGTTCTCAAAACATTTTTTCCACTCTGAAGGTTGTATCTCAGAAACAAACTTCGACCGTTTCTTGAGGTGTTGAAAATTTGTTTCACAGTGGGAACAAAACGAAATCATCGGCGACAAGTCAGGTGAATATGGACAATGAGACATTATTTCAAAAATTTTCTTCTTCAAACAGTCAACTGTTAGACGTGCCATATAGGAACTCGCATTGTCGTGATGAAGAATAACGACGTTTTCGGTTGTTCTTCCTGATTTCGTCTATAACTTTTTTTAGCAAACTAATTACTGTACATCATTTAGTATTAACAGTTTTTCGATCCTTTAAAGGAATTGTTGCGATGTGTCCTGTACAGTCGAAGAAACAAGCGATCATTTTCTTGGAAGTGCTCCTTGCATGAACTAATTTTGTGGGGTTCGGTTCGTCTTGGAACACCCATACAGTATAACAAGTGTTCATTTGAAAAGTCAATCTAGTAGCATGTGATTTACTGAGAATATTTTGAAGTATATCGTAAATTACAATTTACTACTTAATCTACGAAGTCGTATATTTTGACAGTTTCATACATACAAATAAATAACAAATAACAGGTATTTATTGTAAACTATAACAAATGTTGAAAATGTTGTCCTTCAAGATCATTGCACTTTAAAATCCTCCGTTCAAAATTTCTGATGATATTCTGCAACATTACTGGATTGTTATTAATTTCCATGCATTTCTGTTCGATTCTCTGTAGCATATCATTCAAATTCAATATAGGTGTTCGAAATATGTTATTTTTTAGATAAAGCCACAAAAAGAAGTCGCAAGGTGTTAAATCGCATGAACGTGCAGGCCAGGCAATTTCAGTAATTCGACTAATTATACGCTCATCAAAAAATTCTCTTAAATAATCCAAAGATTCTGCAGTACAGTGACAAGGTGCTCCGTCTTGTTAGAAATATGCATTTTGTAGTTCATCATCATGCAACTGATTGACAAATGGTTGTAAAATTTCCGTACGATACCTTTGAGCAGTTAACGTTCCCTGAAAAAATATTGGTCCTATGATTCGCCTTTGGCTTATCGCTGCCCAAACACCAATTTTCTCTGGATGTAGCCATTCTTCATTAATTACATGTGGATTTTCACTACTCCAAATTCTTGTATTTTGTGAATTTAGGTATCCCGTTTTATAAAACCATGCTTCATCAGTAAAGATGACTCTTTGCGAAAGTTCTCCATTATTGTTCATATTTACAAACCAATTACAAAACTGTAGTCTACGTGGGTAATCAATTTCTAACAATTCTTGTACTGCTGTGACACGGTATGGATAAAGTTGCATATCTTTTTTTAATAACTTGTGAGTTGTACCAACAGAAAGGTTTATTTGTTGACTCAAATGTTGAACAGATGTTTGTGGTTCATTTTCCATTATTTCTTCAACACGATTGACAACTTGAGGTGTACGTTTCTTAACTGCTCCGCTGTTTGCTTTTCTTAAGAGACTACCAGTTTCAGAAAAAAGTTTTAAAGTTCTATCCAAAGTATTCTTAAATTGTATATAATCTAATACAAAATGTGGAAACTCAACTTGAAATTCTACCATGCAATCTTGAACTGAATAAACCCATAAACCATGAATTTTATTACCACTTCGAAAATAAGCCTGGACTAAAAAAATTTTATGTTCTAAAGTGAAAGCCATTTTAAAACTGAGAAGCAATTTATTTAAACCAGAATCGACGCACGATTATTTTATGCACTAACTGATATTTGTGATTGACATTATCAAATGTCATTTGGATTTACGTTTACGGAACAACAAACACATACTAATATATTTGCGTCTCATTCCAAAAAAAATTCAAAGTAACCTAGATTGACTTTTCAAATGAACACACGTTATTGCTGCTTGGTTTGCGGCTCATACGCATATATCCATGTTTCGTCACAGTGACGATGTTGTATACGGATTTTGCGGTTCCTACGTCGAATTTTTACACCTCTTTACACCAATTGACACGAGCTGCTTTTTGTGCTTCGGTCAAGTTATGTGGAATACATCTGGAACATATTTTTTTTACAAATAAATGTTCTTGTAAAATCGAATGAATTGCAGTCTGCGATATGCCAAGAGATGCCTCTACCTCACTTTAAGTCACATGTCGATCGTGTTCTATTATTTTCTGCACAGCATCGATGTTTTTTGGAATCACAACAGTTTTTGGTCGACCCATACGTGATTCATCACTCAGTGAGGCACGACCATGACAAAATTCTGCAAACCAATTGTAAACTGTTTTCTCTGATGGTATGTCATTACCAAAAGCTGACGGAAGCGATATAATGCATTCTTGTGGTGTTAGGCCTTTTTTATAATCGTAAAAAATCATCCAACGAAAACCTTCACGAGTAATCTCCATTATTTTACAAAACTCGCTGTCTTAAAACTGAGAGTGTCAACAAACTTCTGACTCAATTTCTAAGCTATCGCGGATTTCTCATTGACAAATGTCAAACTATAAGAATATAGTGATTACATATGTCAGAAGCACCATCTAGTGGTCGATTATAAAAATATAAAAGGTGTCCCTTGTATAAGCTTAGCTAAGCCAGACAAGCTACAAATTTACTATGGTGTTCCACCAGTTTCTTAAGGTTCTACTTGAGGAAATATTAAATTTGTTTAAGATTCGCCTCGAATTTTTAAATAATATTTCATAAAACAATTACTGCTTTTGACAAAAGACTTTTCAAATTTCGTTCTTGCGAGTGCTTCCATCAATGACCTAAATAGAAAATAATCGCATGTAGGTAAAACTGTAAGCAGTATCAAATCCATTTTTACGATGTCGCGCCGAACACATAGCATTTTACTGGTACAAGACAATTAGAATTTTATACACAGTAATAAATGTCCTGTTTTGGTCATTTCAATCGATATACTACTTTTTTCGTAAATCCTACAGCAAATGAAGGTAACATATACTAATGGGTGGTAAATGAACGTGTTTCATATATTGCTCTAATTTCAAAAATAAACGATAATTTTACTCCTTATATTATTTCTGTATTGAATTGAACTGAATAATAGTTCATTGCATTCTTGGTAACAATTCATTTTGTTATTGAATTCAGACATCTTTTATAATCTAGATGTAATTATTGTTTGTTTTTGTATAATTAAGCGTCGCTCCACTATTTACTCTAGGCGAAAAATGAATATTTACATATTACGGACAATTCTATAGAAAAGAAAATCAAGGATCTGTTCTTTCAACAAATTTAATTCCAAAAGGAACTGTTTGCGTCATCTTTTCCGTCAAGATCCCGTCGGACACATTTTCTTAACTCTTTTTTCACCTTAACCACTTCTCACAACATCCTGTTTCGTGTCGACATGTGCTCGACTTGACGTCGACTTAACTTACTTTTTTACTTTCCACAATGACGCTAGAGACTACGTTAGCAAACAGAGAACGCTCCCGACTGTCGTGTTGCGCCAATGAAGGGAAACAATTGCAACCTTAATAAATGTTTTTAATAGTGTACGGGAGGAGCAGAAGCGTCAGCGAGAGAACTCGGTTCAACTCATTAGATACGAAGAAACCTGTTCACGGTCGATAAGAGTAACAGAGAGAGAGGGGATACATATACATACGTGCACACGTAAAAGTAAAAAAATATTTAAATGTTTCCGATTTCAGCAAAACGCAAATCCGACATAAAACAACCTCAGACTACCTCATGGTGCAAGTTTATAGCATGGATTACTCAAGACATTTATACGTTTATGTTTAAAAGTGTTGATTTAATCCAAATCTTAACGTGAAATACATTCGAAATCTTTTTTGAATTAAATCATATACGTGCCTTCAAAAATCTCACTAATTAGAAACGGCCATGCTTTTTTTTTGGTTGGTGACAGTGCACGTAATCTGTCACAAAAATATAATTTTGGTAGTTAGTTGATGTTATGTAAATGTGTGTAATAATTAGTAATTTAATTTTTGAACAAATATTTATTACAATAGTCAATATTAAAAGTAAATAATACTAAAGCGGATGTTGGAAATGTTGACCATTATTTTGAAGACAAAGTTGAACTCTACGCTTCATGATTTCAAAGCTGTTTATTAGGATTTGTTGGGTTATATCACCACAAGAATTCACATTACGAAGTTCTTCGATTGTGTGATGTCTGGTCTTGAAAATTCTTTAAATATGGAAAAATAAAATAGTCTAAAATTGTGAAATCTGGAGATCTTGGAGGAAAATTATTAATTCTTGTATCGAAAAATTCTTGCAAAAAAGCTATTGTTTCTCGAGGCTTGTGTATTGGTACATTATGTTGCTGAAAATATCCTTCCGTAAGTTCATCATCATGAAGTTCATTAATAAACGGCTCTAATAATTAATTTTGATATCTTTCAGTATTAGCCTAACAATTCGTCTTCTTGAAACTGCTAGCCAAACGCCTATTTTTAGTTTGAATATGTTTTTGCAGTTGTTCGTAAGTAACTGGCAAATTAGGATACTGCTGCCGGAAGTCCTGTAAGTACTGATTAGTGGAATAAAACTCCATTTTCTAATTTTTTGGCCAGTTCTATAGTAAGGATGTTGTTAGGATGAGACCGTACTATAGTGTTAAATATACTGCAAGTAGACAAAATTCATCATTACCACAACAAACTATTAGATAATTAATAAATACTGGCCAAATCGGCTGTACAGACAGATGATGACATAACTAGGGAAAATTTACAAAGTAAACGATTCTTGAAAAATTGTACCTACTGACAATATTTTAGCAAAATAACTTTAAGCTATGCTAATTAAATTTTTATCGTAAACCTAAGTTTAGAATAAATTCCATTGTTTACTAATTGAATTTATTGATGCTCATCTACAAAACGTGAATTTAAAAATAAAGACCAGATTAAACACTGTGTATTGAATTCGTTCACTATTAAAGCTAGGTAGTAAACCAAGCCATGTAATATATAAAGTAATAAACTTGCAAATATAAAAGATGCTGCTTCTTAGAATATAGAGAAAGCTTTCCAATTTAAATATGATAACATTTTGGTATATAAGGGTGTAAATTTGTAAGTGAACATTATGTTTAATTCTAAATCATAAATTTAATTACAATTCGTATCATGACGAAACAACTTTGTTACTATACCTTCTCGTTGCAAGAGAGTACAACCGTTGATTTGACTTTCACGTACTCCATTTTTACGGATAACTGAAGAGAATACCGACCTCGAAAAAAAAACACGCTGGTCCCGAGATTCCAACCCCCGACCAATTGACATTCGCGCTGCCCGGCGCTCTTACCACTTGTGTCATTCAGTCGTTGTTAGATTTGTTATAAAGTGTCAACTGAGATGTGGGTTACACGCTTGTATTAATTTTTTTTATATCTATCTACATTTATTATCATTAACAGATTAGTTATCAAAATGATGAGAATTTAGAGGAAAACCCATTATTTGGGAAGTGGGTTATGATATCGCCACTGCACAAAGCCCCATGCTCCCAAAGATAGCGAGGACGTATCAATAAGTGCATTTTCACGTTTTTAAAATAACGATTTACGTATACTTGATTAGCTATTTAATTTAATATTAATTATTATACAAGGGTTATTCTCATCTAATCATCATTAAATGCTCTTTTATTTGCTAAGCGGTTTTCATTTTTGCCTTCTCCGGCACTCTATTTGTTTTTTCAAAGGTAACATCAAAGCAAGCAGAGAATTTGAGTACTAATAAAAAGTCAAAAATCATTTTACCTTATCTACATTTAATTATTATTGTGATGGCATACTGGCTTTGATCAAAAATTATAATTTTAAGGCCTTTTTCCTGCTGGTTTGAAGGAATTTCCGAATTTTTTTTGACCGAAATATAAATTTTAAATAATGCAATAGTTTTAAGATAACACTAATATATCTGCAAGACAATTGTTAATAAGTTGGGTCTTGGAGTTCCAGTAATTTAATATAAATAGATATATGAATCTGGTCTTAAATAGTAAAGACCGAGAAACTGGCTAATACTTAAATATATTCTTGAAGGAGATCGCTGAGATCTGGGTTGGAACTGTTTTTGTCTTAACGTATTTTTGCAAAGAAATTTTTATCCCCGCCAGATACAAGGAAGGGAGAAAACAACTAATTTATAATGAAACTGCGTTGCAAAGATTTTACCCTTCGGCTTGTCGAATGCTTACTCGAGAAACTCCTACATTCAAGGAAAGGTAGAAGATATAATGTATATAATCCACGGTTGGCTCTTGGTGAAACATAATGAATAAAATTTACTAAAGAAAACACTCGGTATATTTGTTTCACAAAATATATTTATTAAATCTCTAACACGTGTTTCGACTTTACAGTCATTGTCAAAGAGTTTGTATTCGCGGAACATTGCAACGAAAATACACATTTGTTCAATACCAATAATTTTAAACTTTTACATACTTGTAATAAAGGAAAAAGACTTGACTTTCTCGAAATATTAGAAATTAAAAAAGCCATAAATCTTAATAGACATGTCACAAATACACAGCTGGATTTTTTCAATACCCCTACTATTGATGCCGTAATAAAGTCTTTAAAAAACTCATAAATAGTGGTAGAAGTGTATTTTTAGGTCAGTTTACAAACTGTTTGACAATGACTGTAAAGTCGAAACACGTGTTAGATTTAATAAATATATTTTGTGAAACAAATATACCGAGTGTTTTCTTTAGTAAATTTTAAAGGTAGAAGATGTAGTTTACCAACCGTCATAAATGGATTAAATAAACAATATGCGAATGAACCCTAAATTATAATATTGGCAAATAAAATAAATACTACTAAATCTATGTGATTATACTTAAATTAAACTAAAATATAAATTAAATCTATATGGACGGAACAGCTATCATCACTTGTTGAACTATTTTATGTACTATAATGTCCAATTATATTTTATTTTCCGTGTTAATTTTGTTATCTTTAATTACAGTTCTTACATGTCAAGGGTTGATGATGTATTCATTAAGTCGTATGCGATTAATCATTTGAAATACATAAATCTAGACGAATTTGTATTAGTAGTTATGTTGAAACGAGTGATACATTTTATTAACTATGTGGTAAGTTCTATAAATTGCCACCCCAAGCCATTAGCGCATACAGTAGACACGTTTTATTTTCAGAGCTTCAATCCTTGTTGGGACATAAAGTCAAACAATTGATTGATGCAGATTAAATAGAGGGTTACCAACTGAGGCACCGACATATTTAAAATACTTGTTACGAAAGGGGTAATTTCGTAAAAAAACAAAGGAGAATTAATAGTTTGCAGGAATAATGGATTTAGCTTAAAATATTCAGAAAAATACGGGGGACATCGGGAAAAAACAATTAATACGCAAATAAAAGGCTTTATTGTTTTCGAAACATTCGTCATTAAATCCTATGCACTTTTTCATTCCTTCAAACTAATCCTTGAAACATTTAAGCTATTCTGAAGTTAGCGTACTCAAAATGTGTGACTTGAATGCAGTGATGACCTCTTCTGAACAGGAAAAACGGTTTCTTTTTACTGTCGAACTCAAAAAATCACTTGGGGCTAAGTCAGGACTGGATTTATTTGCTTTAACGGTTCAGATAGACAATTAAAAACTTTACATAATTATATCAACACTATTCACCCCAAAATAAATTTTACTATAGAAACAGAAATAAACAAAAGCACTAATTTTCTAGATTTAACCATATCACACAAAACTAATAAACACGAGTTCGCTATATACCATAAACCAACACATACAGATACCACAATACACGCTAATTCTTTTCATCCTATAACACACAAATTGTCAGCATACCAATCAATGGTATATAGATTAATTCATGTACCTATGAGTAATAGTAATTTCGACCTTGAACTAAATAGAATATATACAATAGCTTTAAACAATGGTTACTCTATAAATATTATCAATAACATCTTGAATAGCCAACAAAAATCTAAAACCCTTTCCTTAGTTTACCCAAAAATAAAACACAAGATAATTAATTCCTACAATTCAATCACTTACTTGGGAAAAATTTCAGAAAAAATTGGTACTTTCATTAAAAAAGTTAGTAACGAACATATATCATTTAAAACAGACAATACTATACAGAACTTTATTAAAAATAACAAAGATAAAATAGACAAAGAATCAAACTCTGGTGTGTATAAGTTAACATGCGAAGATTGCAATAAGGTATACGTAGGACAAACGGGGAGGACATTCAAAATTATGATGAAAGAACACGAGAGAAGCCATAAAGAAAAGAAAACAGATTCAACTTTCGCAAATCATTGTTTAGAAATTAATCGTAGATTTAATATAGATTTCAAAATTTTACACGTTCAAGGAAAAAGTAAAAAACTTAACCTGTTAGAAAATTTAGAAATTAATAGATACAATAGTTTAGGATTAGCTTTAAATGACCAACTAGATTTAAACAACTCCCCTCTACTTAATTTAAGATTGTAAAAATTTTGCCACCACCATTCTCCAATAATTTTCACATAAATATTCTAACTTGCATTGTACATATTCAGTATTCATCCACCTGATGAAGCCATTGTATGGCGAAACAATATTGTAGTGTTTACAATAAAATAATTTTTTGAAATTAGAAGTTTAATTACTTATTTCTTAGTGTGATCTTGTAATATTCATTTTCTTATCGGTGAAGATCAAAAAACCTATTTTTAACAATTTTTCGTAACATTTACAATACAGATTTGGTATCTTCTACTGCACATATTTTTCCAAACAGGACTTAGTGCATAATCAATATCAGTTTCAGAACAGTCATCATTACTTGAAATTTACTTAAAATAATTATATTTCAATGCTATCAATTTCATCATTAATAAGTTTCAAATTTTTTATGAATTATATAAATGCGTCACATAATCATAACAGTTTAATTGTGTTTCGCAAATAATATTATTTTATCTTTTGCTATCTTTCATAACAAAGTATTCACAAGGTATAAGTGTAGGTATTTAAAATTTTTCCCTTGGAAATTTTTGTTGTTTTTTCGGCGAATGAGAAACAAAACAAAAATTTTCTCGAGAATTCTCGTTTGGGAATAACCCATTAAATAATTTGACCTAAATACTTCTATTCTGCTTTAACTTTTCCAAATTTGTAGTGATTTGCATGTTAGACTTAATAATTTCCACAATATACCCACCTGCTTAATGCTCTCCTCTAAAATGTATGTTACATAATTGTTGATGTTGCAGCATCTAAACATCTTAATAATGGCATAAGAAATAGATCAAACTGCCAAAGCCAGTTCATAAATAAGTAAATAGAATTACCACAATATTTGCTATAACTATTCTCAACATTAGTACTGTAGAGAAAGGTTAAATAACATATACCAACCTTACTATTATCTTGCCACAAGTTATCGTTGTAGTTTAAATTATTTTGGTCAAAATAGTCAGTCATTTGTCAATTAGTATTGATGTCGTTTTATATCTGTTTAACGTTCTCCCCTACCTTTGTTTTTTTGTATTTTTAATTAAATATTACAATGCTGTTTACAGAAGAACAAACGGTAAGTTTCTTAGCTTATTTTCGTAGTTGGAAACTGTTGCTGAATGTAGAGTGGAAATATTCAACTGACTCACGTAGGCATCAATTTCATGATCGATCCAAAAATGGAATTTCAAAATTATGTTTATGCTAGTAGATATGGTCATCGCCTTATAACTCTTTTTCGAGAAACTGGCAGGCGCGGCTCGTGATGGCGTACTGTTGGGGCACATACAATGATGCGAGTGCTTCGTGTATTCTCGTGTACTAACTGTAGCGTTTTCTTAGTAAACACTGAAAACACAGGAGGCACTCGCATCATTGTACGTGCCCCTACAATACGTCATCACGAGCCGCGCCTGGAAACAGGTAGTGTATAAAAGAAACGTCCTCCTGCAAAGTTATTAACAGAAGAAGTAATAGGAGATATTCAAGAGAGATTGGATGTTAATCCTAAAAAATCTTTATGGTAGCTATCAGCACAAACGGATAAAGCTATATATTTTGCCAAATTCAGATAGGGCTATCTAATGGAACATGCCATAGCGCTATTAGTAGTAGTAAAACCCATTAGTCCCTTTTGGGACATAGGGAAGAAATAGTTTGTCTCCATTCTTGTCTATTTCCAGCTATAGATCCCCAATCTTGCCACTGACATATTAGTCTCTTCTTGCAATGTTCTTCTCCATGTTACCTTCGGGCGTCCTACTTTCCTCCTTCCTTGGGGCTGCCATTCCAATGCTCTCCTACAAATTTCTGTTCTCGGTTTTCTTAAAGTATGACCAAGCCATCCAAACTTTCTCCTTTTAATTTGTACTTCGATCCTTTCTTGTCCTGCACGATCCCATAATTCCTCATTTGTAATTCGGACGGGCCACCATATTTTCAGTATATTCCGAATACATCTATTTACAAAGCTTTGTAATTTTTGCTTGTTTGCATTAGTTAGTGTCCACGACTAAGAACCGTATAATAATATGGGTTTAATTGTGGCATTAAAAACTTTAATTTTGGTTAATGATGTTACCCGATTTCCAAACATTCATCATCCCTATAAATGCACCACGAGCCTTCGATATCCTTGAATTGATGTCGTTTGTTACAGCGTCGTATTCGGCCATCACACTCCCCCAAATGTCGTCAGCGACATCCAGGTCTTCTAGATATTCCGTCAAATTCCATTTTATACCTCTGTTTCCTTTTTCAATTACTTCGTTCATAATTTCATCCAACACATACAACCTTGTTTAACCCCTGTCTTCAACTGAAACTCATCCGACACTCTCCCTTCGTGTAATATTTTGCACTTGTATCCATTATATCATTTATTTATTAGGTTGATCATTTTCTTAGGCATTCAAATATTTTTAAGCGCTACCCACATACAGTCTCTGTCCAATGAGTCAAATGCTTTTTCATAATCTACAAATATTAAATATTAATGGTGATTGATATTCCAAGGATTCTTCTATAATAATTCTCAGAGTCTTTATCATATCAGTACATGATCTTGTTTTCCTAAATCCCTGTTGCTCTCTTAGTAATTTCTTGTCTATACAGGTTATTATTCTATTTAATATTATTTTATTAAACAGTTTGCAGACAGTACTCGACAATGTTATGCTTCTCCAGTTTTCACATCTTCTTTCATCACCTTTTTTGGAATTTTAACTAATAGTCCTGTCTTCCAATCATCAGGCATTTCTTTTTTTTTTCAAATTTGTTTAAATAACGGGTGTAGTATTTGTGCCGTAGTCTTCCCATCAGCTTTTAGCAATTCAGCATTAATTAGGTCTGTACCCGGAGCCTTTCCATTTTTTACATCAGCTATTGCTTTTTCTGTTTCAATTATAATGCTATTAAGAATCTAAATTTGCAGCCATAGAAAGTAGTGCAGAAATTGTTATCATCCGATTTTGACTAACGAAGAGAATTTTAAGCATAATCCAGGTGATGATAATTTGTTGAACATTACGTTCTTCTCAGGAGGCCTGGTTTAATTTTAATGATTATGTCAATTCACAAAATCATTGACAGGGGTTATCTGTTAATCCCCATGTTTTTGCAAGAATAACTCCTGTTAATCCACCCACTGTGAATAAGAATACAAAGCCTAAGGCTCATAATAAGGATGGAGAATTATTTAGAGTTAGATATTTATTAAGGGATCTAGAATAATATGTAGAAATCAATATGCATTCGATTAAAGTGGCTGTTCGTTGAGCATTGTCAGAATAATAGGCCCAATTTTATTCCAGGACACAATTAATGTACAACGATATAGAACTCTTATTGTGGAAATATTTGTTGGCCAACTCAGTGATAATCAGATACAATTTGGATACTTGACGGTTTTCCTACACTGCGCTCTATGCAATTGAATTACTGCAAGGAACGTTTTATGACCGATTGATTAGCAGAAATAGATTGATATATTTTTAACTGGAGAGTATGGGGTATACTTAAGGGGTACCTTAATATTTTCGGAAAATAATTATTGGAACCTCTGAAGAACATCAAAAGAAGCAACTCTACTAATGATATTATTTGGGGAAACGGACCGGGAAGGTACAATTTAATCAAATACGTTACCCACCTTACACATTGCGTATACCCATATCCGACACAAACACAACATAACCACATATTTTTAATGCTGGTCACATACAGGAATAGATATATGTTATTTGTTTCGGGGAAATTATATTTTGAAAAGCATATTTAAGTACATTTATCGTTAATATATATGAAACTGTTTTACATTTTCTATATACCTATATTTAAAATGTTTATTAATTACCAAAATTTGGTTAATTTATGTTGGTCGCATAGATAACCTATAAGGTGAGCAACGTATTTTATTTCATTGTAGCATTCTAGTACGTTTCCCCCAATACATTAGAAAAAGTAATTTCTTTTGAAGACCTTCAGAGGTTCCAATAGTTATTTATCAAAAATATTACGGTGCAATATTCTTAAGTTTAACCGAGAGTATGTTTAATTTATTAAATTTAATTTTATTGTATCATAAATTATTGGAATAATGTTTAATAATTACCATGTAATGTACTGGTTTATGCAGATGACCTTAAAATATATCACTCTCTTACGAACATAACTGATGTGGAGTTTTTACAACAGAAGTTGTCACAATAAATTTAATTTAAATATTTCCAAATGCTGTTGTAACTTTCACAAGGAAAATTGATTATACAAACTTTCTTTACTACGTCGATAATACTGTTATAGAGAAACGAAGTTCTATAAGAGATATTGGTGTTACATTCGACATAAGTTGACTTCCAATAATCATATCTCAAACATGACTAGAGCTACTGTTAAGTCTCTGGGTTTCATTATGAAAATGACCCGAAATTTCACTAATGTTGGTACCATTAAAGCTCTATATTTCACATATTTCGTTAGTAAGTTGGAGTATGCGTCTACGGTTTGGTACCCAATATATTACCTATACGTGAATCAAATTGATAGCATTCAGTGTAAAATTTTGAAGTACTTGAGTTACAGACTGGACGGGGTCTATCCAGAACGAAATATAGACTTCGGCAATTTGATTGTGAGGCAGATTGTGCTGGTTGGGACATATTTACAATCGTGTCTATTATGGGGGTGTTAACAAATTCTACCTGTGTATTCGTAATTATTATATTTATATATATATATATATATATATATATATATATATATATATATATTTTATATAATTTATAATAATTACGAGTACACAGGTAGAATTTGTTAACACCCCCATAATAGACACGATTGTAAATATGTCCCAACCAGAACCCTAGCACTAAAAAATAGGTATAAAAGTTAAAAGGACACGTATTGTAAGTTAGTTTTAAGATACTCTTTGACAATGGCATTACAGACGAAACATATGTTAGAAACAGATCTAATAAAAAATTGTGAAATAGCCAAGTGTGTTTTTATAATAATTTGTTGATTATTATGTAGTAAAAAAATGTATAGAAATAGTTTGTATATAAAAACATTGATGGATGTCGCACGAATCAAATGCAATTCAGAACATGAAATGTGCGGCAATTACACTATTTGCGGAACTTTCGAAGTTATTTGATCACTCTGTATATGTTAAAATGTTTACCACATATTGTTATCAAATGTTTTAACTTATTAACGTGATGAAACATAAATGATACCCTGAAAATGATTCAGTATCGATTTCAATGGTTTTTCGGAAAAGTATTGCTATGCAATTTATAATCTTTCAGGAACTTCCATTCACTACGTAATTAAGATTGATAGGTTTAGATACAATTAGAAACGTCATATATGACGCGTCAATTATAAATATCATATTAAAGTTAATTCAAATAAGATTTAAGAACGTTATCTGTTAACGGAGATAATACATCTTTTGTATTTTTATACCATGAAAAAAATGTTATCTTCATGTTATTAATACCTCAGACAAACGCTTTTTGTACGACTTAACAGCGAAGTGCAAAGACTGAGCAATGTGTGTAAATATCCGTTGAGTATATAGCGATAAGCCAATTAATACTTTGAAAATATAATTAATAAACAGCCTATGCCATCGCTTCCTTTAATAAAGAGCACAGTTTTTTCCAATTTCATATACACATAAGTTCACATAACACACACATACTATTCATGCACTGATATCGTCAGTAATAAACAAATAAGCTATTAATAAAAGTCTTGGTTTCCCAGAACGACTAATCATAAATAACGTACACATTTGATGACCGAGTAGTTGTTGTTGTAATTCCTTCTATTGTTCATACTTAATGGAAATTGAGTAATCACTACATAGATGTCTGTATGTATGCACATTGTACATCATCCAACTTAATTCTATGACTCACTTGTGCAACTCTCGGCTGACATGCTTGGAAATGTCGCCAACTGAATGAATAAAAAATCCTTGCACGCGTTGTACGTCGACATTAAAAAATCATTAGAATTTGCAGCAATAATGCAATCAATAGAACAATAGCAAAATATTGGTTTAAAAAGCAAGTATAGATTAGAGATAAAATTATACTTTTAAAATGTACATGGCCTAATTACATTTGTTATGTATGTATATAGAGTTAGACAAATGTGTGAAACCATGTAAATATCTATCAAGTTAATTATATATACAAAATATACAGGCTATTCCAAAGAATTGTGACGTACTAAAGCGCCCTGAATTTTTTGATATTTTGGGATTCCCCTCGTTAACACAATTTCATCAAACTATAACACTTAGGGTCTAAAGTATTTTATTTATTAATTTGTAACAAAAACCACACAAAAATAGCAGCCGAAAAATTTAACCTTGGAACTGCACAGTATGACCAAGCCATCCAAACTTTCTCCTTTTAATTTGTACTTCGATCCTTTCTTGTCCTGCTATCCCATAATTCCTCATTTGTAATTCGGACGGGACACCATATTTTCAGTATATTCCGAATACATCTATTTACAAAGCTTTGTAGTTTTTGCTTGTTTGCATTAGTTAGTGTCCACGACTCAGAACCGTACAATAATATGGGTTTAATTGTGGCATTAAAAACTTTAATTTTGGTTAGTGATGTTACCCGATTTCCAAACATTCATCATCCCTATAAATGCACCACGAGCCTTCGATATCCTTGAATTGATGTCGTTTGTTTAAAAAGCAAGTATAGATTAGAGATAAAATTATACTTTTAAAAATGTACTAATTACATTTGTTATGTATATAGAGTTAGACAAATGTGTGAAACCATGTAAATATCTATCAAGTTAATTAAATATACAAAATATACAGGCTATTCCAAAGAATTGTGACCTACTAAAGCGCTCTGAATTTTTTGATATTTTGGGATTCCCCTCGTTTAACACAATTTCATCAAACTATAACACTTAGGGTCTAAAGTATTTTTATTTATTAATTTGTAACAAAAACCACACAAAAATAGCAGCCGAAAAATTTAACCTTGGAACTGCACAGTTGAGTCAGAGATACCCAGCGCGCTACTTAAGCCAAGCCCGCATGCACAACAGATCTTTATTTTTAACACCGGTTTATGCAAATTTAGTATACGGCTATAGGAGTGCATGTCGGTGGCCGGATATTATAAAAAACTGGGTTCGTATAAGCCAGTGATTGTGTCTAAGAGTACGTCAGATCAGAATGTGTGATTTGAGGTATTTTTAAATATTTATTTATGGAACTTTTTTAATATAATGGCTTCATCCAGTCGGGAAAATAAACGTCCATTGTCAGACAAAGAGCTAGGAGGTAGAAGCAGCAAATTTATGGGCAAATGAGTCTGAAAGTGACAGCGGCGAGGACATTTTTGGTGAGGAATTCGACGGCGACTATGTTATCGAAGAACAACTATCAGAGAGTGAAGATGAACAAAATGCAGATGAACAAGATGAATCGAGGAACCAATCTTTAAGAAAACATTTCTAGTTTATTAGACAAAAACGGGCATAGGTAGACCACTTAAACACCAGCTAGACAAGGCCGTACAAGGCGAGAAAATATCGTGTTACATTAACCGTGACCCAAAAATGAAGCAAAAACAGTACAATCCCAAGACAAATTTTTGGACTTGCTGATGAATGAACAAATCTTTGATATAATTGTTCGTTATACAAACGAAGAAATAAGCTACAATTATTACGAATAGAAAGAATGATACAAGTTTTCAGAATTTTTATTTTAAATATGTTCAAAGTAATTGCCTTCAATAATAATACACTTAGCCATTCTTTCCTTTCATAGTTCAAAAGTGTTCAACCTTCAGTCTTCAGGAGTACTTTAAAAAAACACATAACGGCGATATCAATCTCTTCTTCTGACTGGAACCTTTTCCCTCAAATGTTTTTTTAGCTCAAAAAATAGCCAGAAGTCACACATTGCCAAATCCGGTGAAGAAGAAGGATGTTCTATAACTTTGATTTTTTGTTTGTTAAATACTAAACAGTTATCCATGCTGTATGGGACGGCGCGTTATCATGATGTAACATAATTCCTTTTCTTGACACTTTACTGAACACAGTAGGCAAACAATTTCCTACATACCATTTAGCGTTAACTGTCTTCTGATCTTCTAATTTAATTGCGGCCACCAAACCCGTACTTCTAAAAAATACTGCGTACATTACTTTTTTCACTGCTCGCTGTTTTTTCACCATCGTAGAGGTTTCTTCTTCATGTATCCAGATTCGGCTTTCTTGGCGAGTAGGAACATAAAAGAATGGTATGTACGTTTCACACAAAGACACACAGACTTATTTTAAATATCAACATAATCATATTTTTTAACAAGAGGTACCAGTGTCAACAGCAGTTTATGTTAGTATAAGTCGTTGTAGATCCAAAATAAATGTATATAATGTAAATAAATATACCGCCTCATTCTGAGCAAACGCAACGATCCGAATGTATGAATATTTCTCCCGCTCCGAATAAAAATCCCCTGAACGCTTTTAGCCAATCACAAAACAGTCTGTCGCGCAACCATTTGACAATTAATGTCACAAATTAGTGTCACCACTGTCACCCTATACGGAGTCTCTTAAGCGTTTGAATAGTGATCATGCCGCGTTAGACACTAGAAGAGAAAGCCGAAATGATGAAATGGTATCGCGCTGATAATTCTTATCAAAGGGTATGTGACTTATTTGTCGGAAGGTATGCCGACAGGCCCATCCCGAACAAAGCTACAATTTGTAGACTTAAAAAGAAAATAGATATTACTGGTTCTGTACAAAATTTAAAACCATTATTATTCCCAAATCGCAGAGTTCCTAATGATACGTCCATTTTAGTATGCGCTGCAATAGAACTAAATTGAAATTTGACACTTAGCGATATTTCCAATGATTTAGGCAGACCTATGCTGCTCTTCCGTTAACCGCATACTAAAATTAAATGGTTTTCGTAATTATAAATATTCCAAACATCATCACTTATTTTACGGCGATGAGTTTAAACGGACGAATTTCCGTTATTATATAATTAATTTCTCATTATGAACAATTTATTTTATTATTTGTAAGAGTAAATTTTTCTTTACATTACTAGAATTTAATTTAGTTTTTATTAGTTCTGAAATTTATTTAGTATACTGTGAATAGTTTTTGTGACCTTTATTATTAAAATTTAATTTATTAAATCTCTTGATGCCTTATTTGCAATTTTCTTGATCGCTTATTAATAATATCATTACGCTTTGTGTAACCATCGTCAGTATAACGTATTGCAATTTACTCATTACTAGAGCTGAGGATGTTTGCGGTATAACCATGGTTATATCATGTAACCATAGTAATTTACTATGGTTACATGATATAACCATGGTTATACCGCAAACATCCTCAGCTCTACTCATTACCATAACACAGGACTAAACAATTTATAGTCCTTTAATAGTAATTTGGTAATCAGATAATTTTTCTTACGCGGCTCCACAATATGTAAGTATGTATGACATATGACATCGATGTTAACGCGCCTACAGCATTCAGGGGAATTGTATTTGGAGCCAGAAAAATAATTGCACATTCGGATCGTTGCGTTTGCTCGGAATGAGACAGTATGTGTTGTGATTGGCTAAACGCGTTCAGGGATTTGTATTTGGAGCGGGAGAAATCTTCATACATTCGGATCGTTGCGTTTGCTCAGAATGAGGCGGTATTTAGATGAAAGTACATTTATTCATTTAACAAACAGTCACCTAAGATTTAAAAAGTAAAGTGTATACAGCCTTATAACCTGCAACAAGGGGGTCGTCATTCTAGTAACTGGGGTTGCAGTATCACCGTCTGAAACCGAATTTATCGAAACATTTGGTTCATGAATCAACATCAACCATAACATTGGTTTATCAATCTCCAACATCCTCTGTTTATCGACATTTTTTACAGCCGATAAAACAGCAAACCTTTGAGCATGGGTTTTCTTTAAATAAACTTTTTAATGTCTTTTTGATTAATGGTGAACGATTACAATTTTCTTGATCAAATTGTGTTTAGTAATAAAGCTACATTCTATGTACGTGGAACCATAATGTACGAAGAATATGGGGTACTTCAAAGCCATTTGAGATAGTCGAATGTGTAAAAGATTCGCCCAAGTTAAATGTCTTTTGTGCAGTCAAGTTCTACTCAAGTATACAGTCCATTCTTTTTCACCGAGAAAACTGTAACTGGGGTTATAATCCAGGTAACGCACCTTAAACTGTATTAGACGAAGTGGAACGATAGCTTGGCCGCCAACATCCCCAGTTCTGACTCCATTAGATTTATGTGTGGCGCTGAATTAAAGACAAAGTTTATGTTCCACCTCTTCCTGCAAATCTAAATGAATTGTGAGATCCGAGGAGTGGTTGCAACTATTGACAGTGATATGATTCCTAACAATTGGGACGCATCCACTTGCAGATTAGATATACCGATAGAACCACCGGCCATCTGCCTATAGGGAATTGTATGCAGTACACATTTATATGTACATATATGTATCTAGTCCTACCGTTTATCAGAAGCGTTGTCTATGCCGACGCTAGGGATCGACAGTCAACCGCGTCAGTCGTGTCTTGACTGCGGTGGAGTATAGTCATAGTTGGTCGAACTTGCAAAAATACGCAAATTCTTGTTGTCTGCATCTTTAGGGTTTAGAATTATTTAGAGCTCAGTATTTTTTTTCTGTTTTTTTACCGATATTCATTTACGTATTTACTATGCCGTTAGTTTATAGTAAAGAAGAAAAAATAAATATTATTAAATGGTATTACTCATCTCAAGGAGGTACGCAAGAAGTGATTGGTCGTTTTGTTTTTTCGTTTTCTGATCGTCCAGTTCCCTGCCGTCGGACGATACTAGATATCATACATCGTTTTGAAAAGTCGGGCTGCATTAATGGATGTTCGAAATGCTATCAGAGTAATTTCCATCCTATTTCGGAGGAAAGAATAGAGAAGGAAGTCAGTGTATGCGCCTTTGTAGAATCTAGTGAGCCCTGCTCTAGCCGCCAAATTTCTGAACAATTAGGTATTCCAAAAACCACAGTTAGGCGTATATTACACAAAAAGAAATATAAGTGTTATAAGGTTAGAAAAAATCAAGAAATATTCCCAGATGACCAGTTTAGACGTCTCGAATTTTGTGAGGCTATTAGAGAAAAATGTGATAATGATGATAATTTTACACGAAATATTTTGTTCACTGACGAATCAACATTTTCCCTTCACAAACGCCATAATCCATCTGCCGTTCGCTACTGGTCTCAGAAAAATAAACATTTGAGCAGGGATGTCACCACTCAATATCCACAGAAACTAAATGTCTGGGCAGGAATCTTAGGGGATCACATCATAGGGCCATTTTTCCTAAACGGAACATTAAATGCGCAGTCATATTTACAATTACTGCAAAATCATATTGTTCCTGCAGTGCGTGACCTTGCTGTAAACTTTAATGATATTTGGTTTCAGCAAGATGGCTGCCCAGCTCATAATGCCAGAATAGTACAAGAATGTCTTTCATTGCATTTTCCACATACCATTAGCACTAGAGGTAATATTTCTTGGCCGCCTAGATCCCCTGACTTAACGCCAAGTGATTTTTTCCTTTGGGGATATTTGAATGAAACCATTTATGTACACCAGAATGAAAGACCCCGCACATTAGATGATTTACGAATGCGAATTACACAACTCTGTAATTGTATTTCACCTGCAACTCTCTCTAATGTACGTAGAGAATTTTACAACAGACTGGGCTACTGTGAGGCAAACAATGGAGGCTTGTTTGAAAGAGATATTTATTAGCCTCTAGAATTCTATTTTATTTTCTCTAGAATTTTTTTTGTTTGACATCAATTATTACTTTTTGAACGTTTTTTAATTTCTCCATGTTGGTTCCTTTTTAGAATTATTTTTCTTATTTTCTCTTGGTTTAGTAATTTGCAATTTAATTTTATTTAACTAGGTACATTCAGAATCACTAGTTACTACTTCTTTGGAATCTCAAACCTTCGTTTACATTACAAATCTACTACTAATATTTCTACAACACGAAACATTATGCCGATGATTGATTCTTACAAATATCTACGAAATGTAATGGCAATATCTGTGTCATATTTAAAGATTAAATTTGCTTTATCGACGGATGTGTATTTATTTCTTTTTACGCCACAAATTATTATTGCCGGTACGTAGATATATACGTAGGCGTATATAAATGTGTACTGCATACAATTCCCTATAGGCAGATGGCCGGTGGTTCTATCTGTATGTCGTGTCACAAGCGAAAGCTATATCGAACAGTTGTAAATGAAACTTGAAGATTTGCTTAATTGTTTGCTGTAATATTCATTTGAATAGAATTTATACTTTCCTCACAATTAAATGATATTTCTGTATAACTAATTTAGGAAGACCCTGTATATACATACATATATCTTAAATTAACTACATTCTACATCTTTTCTACATCTACATCTTTTTACATTCTACATCTTTTAAAAGGCACAGGAATAAGAGGAACTCGCTCTTTTTAAAAAAAGGTAGATAACATTTGACAGGTTTGAGTTCGAAAGATGGGCTAGGGTTAGTAGGTAATTATTTATTATCGTCTTTTGATTTCTACCACCACAAAATCGAATGCCAGCTCCGAGAAATGCCTTTTAAAAATATCTACGGAACACAACCTTGCCTTATATGTACATTGGTAACAGAAAACCTGGTCGGCCTTGACTTAAAGCCACGCAAACGCTGCAAATCGTAACATCCATACTGTAGCGTGATGAATGTATGTAATTATTGATTGTAAGGGATACTGTTTTCAGTGTAATAAAGCGGTATTATTGTAATTATATATGTGTGTGTGTACGTAGATAACGCAAACACCTGCGTGTTCTATATTTAGATCGATATAATGTTAATATATACATACAAACATATCACATGAAAGAAAATATAAGATTTAATGTTTCTTAAAAATCATTAAAGCTTATATGAAGAAAAAATAGTATTGATATAAAGTTAATGAAGTTAACCAATTAAACAAATTTTGTGACTTCTGGTCAACTGTTTCCCTTTGATCATGGTAATAATATCCGAACAAATGTAGATCTATTATTAAACCTTTATTAAGGATGAAATACCAATCAAATAATAATATGTCATCATTACAAAGATGTAAAATACGGTCACTTATTGTTCGGCCAATATAGATTTAATTTGCTTTTTTAGTTTTACTTAAATTTAATCAAATAGATTTAGTTGTACAGTAATGTCCGGTTATTACGAACCCGGTTATAGCAAACTTTCGGTTATAACGAACCAGTTTGAAAAGTACGAACCAAGGTTCCATAAGAAACGTGTTAATTTTTTTCGCATATAACGAACCCGCTTATAACAAACTTTCGGATATAACGGACCTTATTTTCCATTTTGTATGTAAAAAGTTTTCGGTTATAACGAACTTATAATTAGAAAACAAGGGACTTCCCCGAGTATCTCGCCAAAAATGCAGTAGTCGATTCTAGCAGTTTGTGCAAGCAGTCGACGTCGAGTCATCAATCTGTGCTTACGCTGATTCTTAAACGTGATTTTAAGACCATGAGTGACGCAGTTGCGAAGAAAAAACGTAAATCTTTTACGTTGAAAAGTAAACATGATATTGTGAAACGATTGCAACGAGGTGTCAAACAAAGCGAAATTTGTACTGAAATGGGACTAAGTAAATCAACGGTAATAAAAAACTAAATTCAGGATAATGCATGTATTAAACAAAAACTTCATTGTAGGTTGCTACAATTTGGAAGCGAAGGCAAACCATATTGAAGAGTTTCGAACAAGTACGAAACTCAAATGTGAAAAAATTCAAAAAACCTACTAAGCACGAAGTTGATCAAGGACTTTTGAAATGGTTTTCTCAGCAAAGAAGAAAAAATGTAACTATCAGCGGTGCCGTGTTGCAATCTAAAGCTGAAGATCTTGGGAGTAAATTGTTGGAAGATCCTGAATTAAAATTTAGTAGAAGTTGGATCGAAAGGTTTAAACGAAGACACAAGAGCAGCGGAAAAATTGTTGAAGAGGCAGCCTCAATTAATATGGATGTTGTGAATGACTGGTTGGAAAATAAGTGGCCAATAATTAGAGAAAACTTTGGAGATGAGGACATTTTTAACGGCGATGAAACGGGGTTGTTTTATAAGCTCACACCAGACAAGACATTAAGATTCAAAGGGGAGACCTGTACAGGTGGAAAGTTATCTAAAGAAAGAATTACCGTCTTGGTTGTAGCAAATTTATTGGGGACAGAGAAAAGAAAATTATTGGTGATCGGAAAGGCCAAAAACCCCCGATTTTTCAAAAATGTGGTACGATTACCAGTCAATTATAAATGTAACAGAAGAGCTTGGATGACCTTCGAAATTTTTACAAAAGAACTACGAGAATGGGATGATGAATTACGTCGTAAGAAACGAAAAATCTTATTACTAGTGGACAATTGCCCGGCTCATCCGGATGTAAAAAATTTGGAGTGCATTAAGTTGGTGTTTATGCCTGCGAATACAAAGTTCGAAATTGCAGCCCATGGACCAGGGTGTTATCCATAGCTTAAAAAGCAATTACCGACGATTCCTACTCTCGAAAACTATAAATTCTATTGATAATGATCAAACTAACTTCACTGTGAGTCTCTTGGATGCAATTAACTTCATCCATATGGCATGGCAAAAAGTGTCAAAGCAGACAATCGCTAATTGTTTTCGACACGGCGGATTTATCAGGCGTGTGGTGAATTTGACTCAGATGACAATCTACCATTAGTCGAATGGCTCACAAAAAATCAAGAAGAAAGTGTTAACGATGTTCAAGATGATCTCACTCTTGGTGAATATGATTTTAATGAATACGTTCACGTTGATGACAACCTTGTAAATGTGGAATTTTTGGATGATGATGCCGTTGTAGCTTCTGTGTCTTCTGCAGCTAATCAGACTGGCGATGAGAACGAAGAGGAAGAAACCAAAAATAATGAAGTACCACTAGTTCCAACCACTTCAAATGCAATCCAAAATATTGAAGTCGTTCGTCATTTTCTTCAAACGCGGAATACTCCGCAACATATTCTTAATAAGCTAAGCGAAGTGGAAGTGCACATCAGAGAGATTAATCTTGCCAAAAAAAAAACAAACTAAAATAAATACGTTTTTTTAGTACATAATTAATATTTTCAAGTTGTTTCAGACATGTAATGTTTGTAATGTATTTTGTTATATGAAAAAAGAATAAAAATTGACTCACTCAAAATAGTGGTGTTTTTTCAAAATCATCACTTATAATGAACTTCGCTTATAACGAACCTTTTTTGCCGGTCCCTTGGAGTTCGCTATAACCGGACATTACTGTATTTACTTTTGTATTCAATCATAGGTTTAAATTGTATATTAATTGTAAAAATAAAGTGTATTATAGAAGTCTTGGACTTTCCCACTTATTTAATTTTGTTAATTACTTAGGCCTGGCCAGGTATTATATTGCTTTCTGCATTGTTTTGCTTTTTACAACCATAAACCTATTTAGTCAAAACAGGCACAACCTTGTTTTAAATCCGTTCATTTGCTTGTTGTAAACCTTTATAATAGCATAAGTTTTATTGGTATATTTCATGTATTGTATTTAATGTATTCATATTTTATGATAGGTTTGGAGATCTCGGTTTATTACATGTTCCTGTATATTGTAATTTACTTACTTGGTAGATTGCCATTCAATAACTATTGTATTGTGTATTTAGTACTTAATATTTATTTTATTTCCCCATAATTAAGGTTTCATGTGAATATTGTTTATTTTAATACATTTATGACGTTGATAAATTACAGCATACACTTTTCCTTGAACAAAACTTTGTTGGCAAAAATAAGTTAAAGAAAAATTTAGTTTCAACTCAGATCTCACTACAAGAAAATATTATGTATTAGCCAGTTTCTCGGCCTTTATTATTAAGACCAGATTCATGCATTTGTATTAAGTTTAACGGAACTCCTAGATTAAATTAATTAATTATCATGTAAATAAATTAGTGTTATTAAAATTATTGCATTTCGGTCGATACATACCGAAAACTTCCTTCAAACCAGGAGGAATAAACACTTATCTTTGAAACATTTACTATCTTCCGTCTTAAATTGTTTAACATTTCTTAAACGCAGGAGATTAATGCTGAAATCTTATTCGAAGGCGTTATCTACAGATTGATAAACAAAATACTACACACAAAATAATAACAAATGAAATAAAAAATTGTAATAAAGTAAGTTCTAAAGTGACAGAGATATTCACACTTATGCAAGCAATACAGGAACACCTCCTAGAGCAACTGTTCGAAGTTACCGCCTCCTGCTTGAACACAAGCTTGTGCTCGTTGTATGCACGAGTTATAACACGCTCGGATATCTTGCTTGCTTATTGTCTGTGCAGCATCTTGAAGACGTATAGTCAATAATATTTTAAATTTTATTATCATTATTGTACACCAGATTTTTAAGATGTCCCCATACCGACACCCCCCCAATACCCATACATAAAAGTTAATCGGGTTAAAGTTGGGTGATCCAGGTGGCTAGACCCACCTCTACATATCCATCGATCACCAAACTTATAAGTTATAACTATATAATTCAACCTTTCCATTTTTATATTATTTCAACGACAGCCGGTATATTCTAGCTTTAATACATGACTAAAATGTGATATTGCTGTGAAATATTCTATATCCCCGACTTACCACATTGGTAAAATGGAGGTATTTTAACATTTCGTTTAAGTTTATTTTACTTACACGTTCAAAATTCTTGTTTTTTTTTTTACTTTAGGACATTTAGAGAGTGTTAATAAATGGTATAGTTACTACAACCTTCGCAATATTATATACTGTAATTACATTAAACTCGGGCATATATTCTTTCAGTAGAATAGATATTACCTACCAACCGCAAATTTGAACTATTGCCTCACATTTTCACATTTAATCCAATCCGTACAGCTTGTATACAATTCTGAGTACAGACAATAAAATTCCAACCGCTAGCTACCGGAAAACAAGTTCATAATAGACTGGTAATATATTCATGTATTCTGCCCTCTGATTAATTTAACTTGTGTTTAGACTGTCAGTAGGAATATTAATGCGTAATTAACAAATAATTACATATATTTCATTGGAAACATAAAACGCGTGGTTGATAGTATGATTTGTGTTAAATACGTAATATTTGGGAAATGTTTCCATAACAATAATGCATAATAAAATGTAATAATTATTGTTAATTACGAAACATCAGCGTTATCATGAATAATTCTGTATTATTACAATTTTAATCGACTAATATGCGCATTATAGATATGAGAGTATACTGAGAAAAATTTAGTTGTACAAAGAACAAAATATTTGTAGTAAATTTATTGTAGAATTGTACCCTACAACGGTAGTACAGTAATAAAAAAAAAACAAGTATTAAATCCAAGGAAAACTACAATAAACACATATATAACATCGATATATCTCAATAATCAACGGAATTAAAAAAAAGTCACATGTATTAAACAGTAAACACTACCTGTGAACACTACTATTAAAGATGTTTATATACAATGGCAGTGACTGGGTTGCCTAAGCAGCAGGAAATACGTAAAAATGTCGTAAAATTCTATCTCCTTTTATTCCGAACTCCGTACAAATGCGCAGTGGACCATAAGCGGTATATTTATTTATATGTATGTGGGAAAGCTTCACCAATTTTGTATAAAATAAAAATATTTTAAAAAATCCTTTCCATAGATACTACTAAGTATCTAACAAAACATTATATTCTAGGATTAGTTCTTCAAAGGTTTAACTTCAATTTTGTAAAAGAATGAATACAATACCTTGACGTTTATATACATTTACAATGGTCAACGAGCAGAAAAAGATATACAGATTGACTGAAGTAACGGAGGAAATTGCGTAGCGTATTACACACACTAGTACACGCATATTTACACGTTCATGTGACTCTGATGTTTAGTACAGCTGAATGAAAATGTGGATGTACAGATTTGCTTTAAGAAATTGTAGCCGCTATTATAATAATTGATGTATGTATGCGTTAACATTGAACTGAAACAAAACTTTAAAAATTGTAACTAAAATAAAATTATTAATGAAAACTAAGTAAAAAAAAATGTACAAAATTTATTTTAGTTTTTCGTGAGAGTTTGCTCAGACGCACGCATCGAGATGCGAACAACGAATGTCATTGCCGCTCTCCACATACCCCACTACATGAATGAAAGCAATCCCTACTAGTATTCTTGAAAATTGTTATACATAGTAAACGCCAATTAAGTTGGCGCGAGGAGGGGTAAGTTCGCGCAGGATTAAAAGTAGTGGGGAGATTTGTATTTGGTTTTACATCAAATGTCAGATAATTCTAACCTCTGAGCGTGTATCACTTTATGATCCCCTAGCAAAGACATTATGTTCCGTCAAACGTCAATGACAAGTGTATTCTGACAATTACTTGAGTAGTGGGGGTGGACGTTTTTAAAAACGGCTTCTGCGCACTCCCTCCTCGCCCCAACTTAATTGGCGCTTGCTATACGTATATGTATAAGTGTGTGAATTAAAGCTAAATATCTACTTTTAACTACGCTTGTAAATATCACCTGCGAGAAATTTAAGTACACGATAAGGTTCTAAAATAAATTCTTTATATTCTATATGGTGATGAAAGAAAATTTGAATACACTAAGCTATTTTGTATTCTGGGTAGCACTAGAAAGTTTCCAAAATGTACCGTTAAATAAAATTGTAAAAGTTTCAGGATTTTGATAACCTTCGCCACTGGATCGATTAGCCTGAGCTTCCTCTGTCACTAAAAAAATTATGCTGGAAGTCTAATTTTGTCAACGTGTTAAGCACCGTCTGTGACTCAGCTTCAATCTACTATACAGTGTCAAATTATCGCCACTTTTATTTTGTTTTTGTCTTTGTAAAGTGGAAAAGTCACAAGAACGCAAGTCAGGCGAATATACTGGATGAGGAACAACATCATGTTGTTTTTCGCCAAAAAATTACTGCATCATGAAAGCAGTATGTGGCAGTCGTGGCATGAAGTTTGCTACTATTCAATTCTTTCGATAAAATCCACTGAGAGTACCATAAGTTAATTCCACAATGCTACAGATGTCTTGGATTATCTGTCAACGATAGGAGACAATTCCATTACGAACAGTAACATGTTTCGGTGTAATACCGTTTGATGGTCTCTCAGAACGTTCAATGTCATCAACTGTTGTTCGATCAATTTTGAAATATTTAAGTCAATCGCAAGTTCGTTCTTGACCGAAACCTACGACCCCCAAGGGTTCCTTTAACATTTTTGTGTTTCTGCGACTTGGTCGAGTTTAAAACCGAGCTTGGTACAGATACGTCATTTCATGGCCCCCGCATTTGATTACGGACCCTGGACCCAGAGACGTGCCCTCCTATTTTACAGTCGCATGCTATATTATAATCGGATGGTTATTTCTTTTTAAATTGTAATTTAACCTGAAAATACAGGATATAATTATGGTAACTATTTTATAAGTCCAAACTAAACTTTATTTATAAAATTATTTTACTTAACAATGATATGAAATATATTTATTTAACTCACTAAGATTCAAATAAAAATAGTTACAAGAAACTAAAACAGAAATAAGAAAAACACCCTATCCACAATATATATCAATAAATACTATATACGTATTTCGGCAACTAAGTTGCCATCTTCAGTAGAATAACCTTAAAACTGAAAAATGTTAAACGTAGCGTTTTTGGCTAAGGTAAACCTTAGAAGATATGCTCTTCACCAAATCGCCAGTGGGATAATACTAAATTCCTAACATCGAAATAAACACTTATATACTACTTAAACCTAGCGTGAAATTTAGGGAACCGTGAAGCGTGAATACATGAAGCGTAAAAAAATGCTATTGTCACAATAAGGCATACAAACTGGACTGAGGGATTGGTCCATTGTCAGAATTCATTAATTTATTCTTATTTCTATATATATAAATACTTTCATAACTATCTAATTCTCTATAATTATTAACAGTTTTAATCAACCTAAGGTTATTTGCCGGCACAGAATGACCTGTGTCCCAAATATGTCGGGCAACGCTAGATTTTTCGGGTCTGTTGAATCTAAAGTGGGAAGTATGTTCCTTGTAACGTGTTGAAATTGAAGGTCTAGTTTGACAGATATATTTTTGGCTGCAATCGTTACAATTTATTTCATATATACCAGATTTATGTTCTACCTCAATTTTGTCCTTGGTGTTACATAAAAGTGATTTTAATGAGTTACATGATTTAAACGCTATTCGAAGAGAATGGTTTTTGAAGATAGCGTTCAGATTTCTAGAGGCTAAATGGTACGGTAAACAAACAAATTTCTCACCTAGGTCTTTTTGAGGTAGTAAGCTCGTGGTATCATAAATAAGTTTCTTAAGCCTATGTTTCTTAATTAGGTTGTTTATTATTTTAGAATCGAAACAATTGTATGCTGCGATGCGTGTGATTAATCCAAGTTCTTTTTCATATATATCTTTTGTAAGCGGGAAACTTAACAACCGATGTATAACAAAAATCCCCTTTTTGCTGATATTGCATACTTGCACTTAACACTTTATAATCATTGATGCATACAGGGCATGTATCCTCTAATTTTCGAACAAACATTTTACATTGCATTGTTCCAACATTAATATTTCCTTTCAAAACTTTAAATAGCCTAATAGTAAATTTTAGTATAATTTCCCATTACCTGACGAACTGCTGTTCGGTTTATTTACCTATAATAGGACGATGACATTTAAAAACACACAATATACTTCCCCCTATATATATATAATATGTAGATAAGATATCACATAGGTACACAAATAACACATAAAGATTATATGTCTGTAGTCACTACAAATGATTTGTACAAATGCCCCCTTGAAAGTTGTGTTAATAGTCTTGATAAATACGTTACCTGTCATTTGTATTTGACCGTACATCTAAATGAGTTTACAGCGTAGATAGATTACGTAGGTTTTTAAGATAGACTTTTATTTCTTAAAAAGTTACATATGAAATAGTTTAACTATCAGTAAAGAAGGTATTCTTTCTGAATAATTGATTACGGAAATGTTTGCCTAACCTGCCAATCATCGTAAATTTCATTATTAACAATGCTTCTACGCTTTTAGTAATTCTAATAATTCAAGTGCACGTTTTAAATCATGCTTAATCATTGTAATTGCAGTCGGCCTGTTCATTTATTGTAATATACGAGGTCTGGGAAAAATAACGAAGCTTTTGTGTATACAAACGTAATCACTAAAAAGTGACATTAGCCTAAATCCTAAGCAACGAAGGCTATAAGAGCTATAAGCGAATATAAGGTTCATTTCTAGCTCCTTGTTGTAGCATTGCAAACACAATTATCAAAACAACCATGAAAAAGGGTGCTCAAAATAGGTCTAGGACCTAGGTAAATGTGAAGGAAATTCCCAAGGCAAAGACAGATAAAGCAATTCCTCAGGGAACATTCGCCTAGGTTTACAACAGACTTATTGTATAGAGACAGAAAGTCAGTCTGCAAAAATGATTAGTGGGATTTTAAGCTCAACGAACATATTGTGATAGAACTTATCTTGGGTTCGTTTACATAAAACTAACGGCAATTAAAAACATATTATATTTTAGTATAATATGTGTTTTCTCACCTTCTCTATGACTGGAAATCCTAGAACGTTCGCGACAGTTGACGTCATCGATTACAGTCATCACATGACTCACATCGCAATATAAATAATACGGGCTTGACAGAAAAAACTGTAAGTAGATTCTATCAAGAGCAAGAGGAAAAACTTATCTCACGTACTATGAAAATGTGAAAGTCTAACAAGAACGCGATTCTTGCAAATATGAGATCAATATCCTAGAGCGGAATTATATTTTAGAATTGCTCTCGAAGCTGTTGGTCTTAAGTAGAGCTAGAGAAAATACTCTAACGTGACATGAGAATAGCAATAGATACAGAAATGTTGCAGTGGAATAGGTTTTGTGGCCACCTCAAATAATTTAATTAATATCTACCTTCTCATGTTTAGAAGTATCCTTAGAACTCTTTCAAAGTTACCTCTTTAAGAACACCTGGGTCGTTTGAAAAGCATCAATGTCTTCGAAATGGGTCACTTTGATCTGACGCTTTATCTATGGGAAGACGAGAAAGTCACGAGAAGCGTGGTCAAAGTGGTATACAGGAATGGCTTTCGTAGTTAAAAATGATAAAAATACTATACGTTGAATGTAGAGGCGCCCTTGTAATGGTGTAATAAATTTTAATTCTCATCTAATTCTAGGCTAATGCTAAATACTTCAAAACTTCAAGGTTAGAACGCAGAGTGGAGTATCTACCGACCGTACAAATTCCTGTTGAATCCCACTTCGAATATCAAAGGAATCAATGAATATCGTGATGAACTAATTCATGTCTGTTTCTAAAACGATTCGTCCATACATAGAAGTGCCTTTTCTATAAGCATTTTTTGTTGTACACGGCTTTCAATTTTCGTAAAATTTCGACCAATTTCATGAAAAATTTGATGATTTGTTGTATTTTTTTACATGACTTATTTTTGGACCAAGAGTACTCAACATTATAATCTCAAAAATGTATAGTTCAAAAACTAAGGACGCAATTGACGTGGAGTTTGCAACATAGATTGCGCTGGACCTACTGAATGCAGTTATACTGTTGAAAATGTCTTGAGGGTTACCATCTAGAGCGCAAAAAAGTCCTGTTATTTACTTGCCTAGCCTTGTTCTGTTACGTTTCTTTACATATTTACTTAACGTTTTATCGCCCGGTATATTCGGTTCGCTTAAATTTCATCATTTTCATTTTCTCAAGTACGTTGTCGCCATCTGTGTAATTTTATTTCTATAGTATATTTGCCCCTCCTAACCGCTGGCAATGTTGAGATGCAGGTAGAGAGATTATTCATTGACGTGCCGTAAGTGAGCTCGGTGGGTTAATAGGTGCTTTCGATTGCACTCTTGAGGGTAATAGTGTTACGTCATTCTGCGTAGTGTGAAAAGTCGCATTTTTAGGGGATTAGAACATAGAGCGTTAACAGTATGGAATTGCCGAATACCCATTGCGAATTAATGGCGGTAAAAAGGAAAAAAAATCCTTTGTTGCCCGAGTTTCTATGATTGGCAATTCTGGAGCGTATTTGCGGATCATTTGCACCCCTCCGGAGGTAGTAGTCGGGGCCCCAGACATCTTCATCTCATCAACGAATCTGAATCCGACGAATCGCCTTTAATAACCGCCAATTTTGACTCTTAAATTTCCATTTTGAAGTTTATTTGTAATAATTACTGTAACCTAAATTCTAGTTGTATGCAATTTAATTTGCTGTGCTAATTTATAAAACCGAATTTTTAACGTAATATTTTACTATTCGTTTATCGCTTATATAAAATTTATTTTTCTTAAGATATTCTAAATTCATTTTCTAACGTGAGATTTTTTTCTCTGAATTTTTTTATATAGCAACATCTGTGCTTGGCTGTCGCTTGTATAAACAACAAAGAACCCGTCTGAAATTCGTGCAAGTGTAGTTATTGCGAGTTAAAATTTATTTGATTTAAAACTTTATTATACAAAATTTTCAAATTAACTGAGATATATGTAAAATCAATTATTTGTTATTACTGGAATTACTATTAATTTGTAAAGTTTCCTTATGGTACTGTAGGGAATATAGACTATTGTAATCCTGTAGTTTTTTTAATTATTGCAAATTAATTCATTATACTTTGATTTTAATATCTACTTCATATTCACATTATGGTAATATATTTTTCATTCATTTAAACACTCTATTGTCCAAAAGATTTTCATTTTGTCATATTATATATATATATATATATATATATATATATATATATATATATCTATACACAGTGTGATCTTATACAGGGTGTATGTTTATATTTGTCTGAATTTTGAACAGAATTATGTCCTGGGTTTTTTTTATTATGATGAACAAGATATAATGTGTTAATATACAAACTAACTGCTGCCAAGTTTTCTTTACCTTTGTTTATTGTGATTTTTTTTATCTTAAGCAAGCTTCCGTGCAGTATTTTGTCGTTTTGTTCAATATTTAGCGTTTATATTTTTGTAGTTTGTATGCGCATGCGCCTAAGATCCTGCGATCCCTTTTTTCCGTTTTCCGACTGAGCTTCCGTAAGAAAACTGAGTTGCGCTACCTACCATCTCTTATTTTAGTCACCCACACACGTCTCCAGTGACTAAGAGCATACACGATAAATAAATATAAGTGTATATGTAGGTACATATTTAATTTGTGGCAGCTACTACATGTACTAGCAAAATATATTTTTTTTAGTAAGATATGCTTGTAAATATTTCTACAACTTGTTTCTCAATTATTTCGACCATGGCAACAATACAGATAGTACCTAATAGGTCATTAGATAACAATTTAATTAAAATACAATAGCTTTTACATCGGCACTTTATTTTTATCAAAATAATTGTTTCATAATTAGAATAGTTAAAATCTATAATAAGTAAATGTCATGTAAATGTTACAACAGCAAATGTTCAATATTTTTAGTAAATTTTAATTTGCTAAAAATAACTACTTAATTTACATACTTTATTAGAGTTTGTAAATTACATAATTTACTAAATCTGCAGCCACCTTAAATTTCGGAAAATTCTGTAAGGGACTATTACACCCGTAACTAATGATACTATTTAGTATTATTCGATTGACTTATTTCGAACTTATACGTATGTTAAGTTAAATTCAAATCCATAGGTGGGGTTTCAGAAATCTTTTTTAAAGTGTGATGTGGCAAGTTAACCAATAAAATTTGTAGTATGAAGTACAGTTGCTCGATCAATTTCGAGTCAAGGATCTCCAGATTTTAAAGGTAATTCGGTTCTATCACATGCAAAACGATGATAGCCTTTTGTTATATATCTACAGGGTAGGGCACGGCAATCGGATGTTTTTGAAATAACAATAAAATCGTCAGTTTTTGCTTTAAAACAAATTTATTGGTAGGATTACATACGCTAGAATTTACCATTTCATAATGTGCGGAAAATTACTTCAGACATGTGATGTCCGTTTTCGTTTACGCAATGTTGTAGTCGTTTATCAAAATTGACTTCCACTCTTTCCAGCAGGTTTCTAGGAATTAGACTAACTTGTTGACGTATCGCTTCCTTCAGTTCTTGTAACGTACGAGGTCTACCCTCGTAAACACGAGACTTGAGAAACCCCCATAGAAAGAAATCACATGTCGACAAGTCGCGAGACCGAGGAGGCCATAAAACATCACCAAATCTCGAAATGAGATGATTAGGAAACAGAGTACGAAGAACAGCAATACACGCTCTGGCGGTGTGTGCCGTGGCTCCATCTTGCTGAAACCATAATTGTAGAGGATCCAAACCTCTTCTTTGCAATTCAGGGATAAAATAGGTGTTCACCATATTAATGTAACGCGCCGATGTTACAGTAACGGTAACATCGTTTTGTTCAAAGAAATAGGGACCGATAACGCCAAACTTCCCCACTGCGCACCAAACTGTAACCTTAGGACTGTGCAGCGGTTTTTGAAGCAGCTCTTGAGGATTTTCGGCAGCCCAATACCGACAATTTTGTCTATTGACAGCCCCATTAAGGTGGAAATGGGCTTCATCACTCATTACCACCAACATGTTTTCGTTCTGCTCATAAAGTATAAGGCATTTGTTGGGCAAAATTCACTCGTTGCTGGTAATCCCTTTCATTCAATTCCTGCACAACCGCTATTTTGTATGGATGCAAATGTAATTCACCATGTAAAATCCTTCTTACAGTACGATCACTCATTCTCAATCCGGCCGAATGAGCCCGAGCAGAGCGGCGTGGGCTTCGCAGTATCGCTTGTCTAACCCTTTCAACGTTCTCTGGAGTGCGCACTGTACGTTGGGATCCAAACGGTTTTATTTTGAGTATTGAGCCTCGTGTTCGAAGATTATGAACCCAACGTAGGATTGTGTTACGCGTGGGGGCAGAGTCATTTCGATTAATATTGAATCTCCGACGAAATTCACGTTGAACCGTAGTCACTGATTCACCACTTCTAACGAAAGAATCATATGCAAATATGCGCTGTTCTAGCGTCCACGGCTCCATGACAGTAAAATGCTTTGAGTCAGGGAAGGTATCCCCACCTGTCAAATGCCCTTTCCTTTTCTAATGGTCGAATATTATGCATTCTAAAAACATCCGGTTCCTGTGCCCCACCCTGTATATGTATTTATATATATATATATATATATATATATATATATATATATATATAAAACAAAAAGTAATTGTTTCTTGGGAATAGCGGCCAGGTAGTTAAAATAATATTTAATTTATGTTGACGTTTTGGTACTATATATAATGCCTTTTTCAAAAACTGTAACATTTATGAAAAATTAAAAATGATACAATGTTAAAATAAAAACTACTTACATTAAAATTGTGCTGTTAATATGTAATGTATTCGTTTTTGGCTACCATTTCTAAATAAAACTAAATTACGTGTGTATTGCTGGTTTAGACCAATTTTTATGGAGCAAATATATCACCCGCCATATGTTGGTTTAAACTTTTCTCGGACATGAGTTTTGGATAATTTCTGTGATAGGGCGATGTGGTTCTTTTTTGTGAATGTGTCTGAAGATATCCTTTCTCCAGCAGGGGCGTACCGATGAGCCTGTAAAAAGGCGAAATACGTATCTGCGTGTCTGGGGAGGGATATGTTCGGACACGTTCACAAAAAATATTAATAGTGAACCTGTATTTGTGTTCTTCACACCAGATTTTTAATAATATTTTATATTATAAAAAATACCTTTGTATTATACAAAACTGATGGGGTTTTACCCACTCATGTATGTTTCAATTATTCTGATACATTAGATGTGGCTATTAATAATTTGAAAATCCTTCTAAATGACTTCGGATGTGGCCTTTGGCAAGACTTAGACGCAGTATTTAATAGAAATCCAGATTTAATAACATTGCGGTAATTGTGTATGGGGACAGTGCCTCAAAATCGAACTGTTATACGCATATATACCTGGTGTATTATGAAAAACCTTTGGGGCTGTAGCTTCCTTATATTTTATCTGATTTTAATGAATGATATGTCAAACTAAATCGTTTTTAATGCACTGTAACGCTTTTTAAAAAAAAAAATTTTTGATATTTCGTTTTTGACAGACAGTAGTAAATTTTTTTTTTTAAATTGTACTACATATTTTTTTAACTTATTCTAATAAACATTTATTTCCTGAAGACACCTCCATTAAATTGAGTGACAAATTTATTATTATTAAAAAAAAACTACGAAATTTACAGAAATCAAGCTATCATATATTTTAATGAATCAAATGTTCGAAATTGGCCCCATTTTGTTCCAGACACATTTGACACCTTCTATTAACTCCAACTGCTGCGTTTAATATAAGATTTGGTGGTATTTCATGACATACTTGTACTATCCTTCTTACTAAATCATCTCTGGTATCAGGTGGAGTCAAATAGACATGATCTTGAATGTAAGACCACAGAAAGAAATCCAGTGGATTCAGATCTGGCGATCTAGCAGGCCATCGAATAGGTCCGTAAGTGCCCATCCATTTGACGCCAAAATAATTATTTAGAAAATCAGTATTCATTCGTGTATTATGGGGTGTGGCACCGTTCTGTTGGAACACCACCCTGTTTAACTCAGCAAGTGGCAACTCACCTAAATAATCGCCTAATTCATTGCGTAACAAATTATTATACTTTTCTTGGTTTAGATTACCCTCCACAAAAAAAGGCCCTACTACTCTATCGCCTAAAATGCCACACCATACATTTACACTGAACCGATTTTGAAAATTGTGTTGCATCACAACATGGTTATTTTCAGTGCTCCAATGGCGTTGATTATTTCTGTTGAATACACCATTTTTCCCAAAAGTGCATTCATCTGACCACAACACACGACGATAAAAAATTGGATCTTCCCTTAGTTTATTCATGAAAACCGTGCAGAATTGAACCCTTCGTTGAGGGTCGTTTTCACCGAGAGCATGAACCTTCCGTGGTTTATAAGGAAAGAACTTGTGCTTCTTCAGAATGTACTGAACTGTAGAATGTGATACCTGCATGTAGTGAGCAATTTCTCGCCTAGACGTATTAGTGTTTTCTTTCACATAGAGCAAGACACTTAATTCTAAATTTTGATCTTGAATTACACGTGCGTTTATTTTCGGTTTTTTGAATGATCCAAAATTTCGTATATTTCGCACAAGCCTTCCAAACTTATCGGCACTTGGACGCAGTCTGTCAGGAAAACCATTTCCATAAAGTCGCAAAGCAGCTGCAGAATTTGTTCCGCATTCAAAATATGCTTGAGTCGCATCCACACATTCGCCATTATCCATTTCAATAACAAAATTTAGAAATAAATCGTTGAAAATGTTCTAATGAATGTGTGACTGACAGATGTCACAGCTCTCTTCGAAAATTTGGAATGCACTTTTATCGTTCAATATGACCGCTTGATTTTTAAATTTTTAAAATAAACACTGTAAATGTTGTTGTTGACCCATCGCTCACTGATAACATTGGTTTGTAATCCTTTATGGGCTATATAGTATTGAATGTAAGTGATTTTAAAAGGTACACACATTTGCTGGTAATAAAATGAAATAGAGTATTTAAAATGCATTTAAGAAATCTGTGTTCGGAAAAACCAGAATAAATCGAATTAAAAAAACCTACAATTTCTCGTTTTTTTTTCATACAAGGAATATCGTTGTTTACAGTTTCATATTCAGAAAAAGTAATATATTTGAATAAGGAAAAAAAAATATATAGTGCAATTTAAAAAAACACAGTTTGCAGCTGTCTGTCAAAAACAAAGTGTAAAAAAAAATTCAAAGCGGTTCACGTTACAGTGTTTTTAAAACGATTTAGTTCGACGTAAATTTATTACATTCGAATAAAAAATAAAAAAGTTACAGCACGAAAGGTTTTTCATAATACACCCGGTATAATACGCCGAAATAAAAGAATATTTCCAGTATGCACCCATGTAGAAACAACGTTTTTTATCTACAAGGACGTATTTCATTCAATAGAACAAATTTTAGAGACGAGAACCTTGAAAAAGTATTGCTAGTTAATATTAATACTTCTTTGCTCAACTTGAACTAAAAAATTAACAAATAAAAATGTATTTCGTATTTTATAGATCATCACGCGTTTGTTTTCCAATTATATAAATAAAATTAAAAACTCTTCAGAAATACAAATTTTCAATAGTATGCCCGTGGGCGATGAGCCATGGGCCTTTCATGTCCGGTCCCTACTAATAACTTATTATCACAATTTACAATATGATTATGTTGTCGTAAGTTTAATGTATACGCAAAGTTTTGTAAAATAGTGAATCTGTAATCATTCAATTTATCAACTGTATTATATCTAGGACAATTGAAATCGCCACACATTATGATGTTTTTGCCTAACAAGCTTAATACTAGTGAATCAAAAAAAAAATTCAGAACCCTCATTAATTAGATCAGTAAGTATCTCCAGAGACGTAGACATGCGTTTTATCTTTCTACAAATCATCGGTACGACCCAGCCCATGAACTTGTATTGTGTTCTTCAGAACTGATTTTTAAAAATATTTTAAACTAAAAGGTGTCCCAACAGGAACTTGGGGATTTAAATTTCACATTATTTTCAAATAAGGTAACTTAGCAACCTAATATTTGGTATATGTCATCTATAAACTTGTAAAAGTCATCATGCAACGTTTCACGACTGAAGAACGTATCCAAATTGTTCAAATTTATTATGAAGATGGTCGTTCCATTACGAATACAATTCGTCGACTACGCGTTGTTTTTCCTCAGAATCATATTCCCAGCAATACGGCAATTAGAAATTGAATGGCAAAATTTGAGCGAACTGGTTCTGTTCTCGATGTAAAGACACCACTACGTCCTCGTAACGTTCGGTCAGTTGAAAATATCACTATGGTGAATGAAAGTGTTACCGAAAGTCGAAAAACTTCAATTCGTCATCGGTCACAGCAATTGGCCATCTCAAGATCATCTCTGCAACGAATTTGAACAAAAGACCTTCGGCTACACGCATACAAAATCCAGTTAACACAAGAATTGAAGCCCAGGGACCATCACCACCGCCGTATCTTTGCCAATTGGATTTTGGAGCAAACTGATTTTGATGACGAATCTGTAAGCGAATCATATTCAGTGACGAAGCCCATTTTCACATAGGGAGTTACGTAAATAAACAAAACTGCCGCATTTGGGGGCGTGAAAATCCTCGAGAGATTATTGAAAAACCCATGCACCCACTACGTGTCACTGTATGGTGCGGTTTCTCGGCCAATGGTGTTCTTGGACCTTACTTTTTTAAAAATGAGAATGGAGAAGCAGAAACTGTAAATGGGGAGCGGTATCGACACAGATGTTGAATAACTTTCTTTGGCCTCGTTTGGAAGATATGGACCTCAACAATCTTTACTTTCAACAAGATGGGGCCACTTGTCATACTGCCAGGGAAACTCTAAATTTACTGCAGGAGAAATTCCCTCGCCGTGTGATTTCTCGTAATGGTGACGTGGATTGGCCTGCAAGATCCTGCGACATAACACCGCTGGACTTTTTCCTTTGGGGTTTCCTTAAGGATCAAGTCTACACAAATAATCCACAGACAATTGACGAATTAAAAAATAACATTCGTGCGGCTATTGGCGAGATTAACTTGCATATGTGTGATAAAGTCATTGAAAATTTTAAAAAAAGAATCGCTGTGTGCAATAGAAGTCACGGTGGACATTTATCCGATATCTTGTTCCACATATAATTTTAGGGTTTCTATTTTATGTTTACGTTAATAAATCGTTGAATTTCTAAATACTACGCATGTTATTTGGAATTTAAATCGCCAAGTTCCTGTTGGGACACCTTATATTAAAATTATTTAAATTATCAATTTCAAAATCCGAATTTGAGTCAAATTCGGACTAAAAACACGATCTACCTCTTATTATACGCCGCACATAAATTGTGCTGAGTTTGTTGCCTGCCCTACGCCAAAGGTTTTGAAGTTGTTCTGAACTCTGCGTGTCTACATACGTTTACCCTAAGCCACGATTTTATTAGAGTTGATGTATTGCATGTTCAAATATGAAAATAATGTTAAAACAATCCGAAGTATTTCATACTACAATATCAATTCGTATAAAAAACACTTTTCCTTGCGAAAAGCAAAAGTAATTGTACAGAAAAATGAAAGTATACAAACGAAACTATTTCCTCGAAATCTAAATGCGTACCTGCATGTTTTATTATGGTTATTCTAGCATCGTGAATTCACCTGCATACAATTGAAAATTTATTTGTTGTTGTAAAATTTAACAACAGACATGTATGGTGTATATTATTAAGTTGAAATGTTTTACAGTACATATTTACTTTTACGAACATGAGTTTTCTTAGAACCATCAGTGCAGTTCGATGTTCTCGGGGTTTGAGCTATCGCAGACAAATACAAACACAACAAAACATGTGAGTGGTATAAATATAGCTTCATAGATATAAACGCTAATCACTTATATTTACTCACACAAAACGAAACGAACGACAATTTATAAAATAAATACAGACTCCATTGTGGATGTCGTTATAAATCTTATATGTTTGCATTAATGAAATGTGACATATACTCCACATAACAATTATACTATCTCCGTTTATAGACATAATAGTTTAAAAATTGAATTCCATCTTTAAGTGCGATAACGGAAAAGAATTCTATTAGTGGTCGAGATTGTTAAGTGCTTTATTACAAAAGTCATTATGCACTTAAGTTAATTAAAATAATGCATTTCTCGGTATTAATAAAGAGATTCTGTTTTTTGTGTATCTAGAACGTTAACCGTACGGAATGTAGAATAAAAACTCGACCAAGCAATAAAATCTCAAGTATCGACATATATAAATCACCGTTATAAATTTTCAGATTCATTTATATTTCACAACAGTGAGTATAAGAGAACGTTTAAAATAACGAGATATTCGAAGCGCTGATTATGTAAGGTATAGCAAAAATTTAAGAGAAACTGCTACCTCTATTCGTATTTCTCAATTAACAATTATTATGTGCTCCAGGATATTTATATGAAGTTGACATTTGTTAATGACAATATCTTTAATGTCCTAAGGATCTTAGTAAAAGTTTGAGGGCAACTACGAGGGCGAAGTGATTAATTCACGCGATCGTACTAAACAAACGAATAATTTAAATAAAGAAACTTAATTTTTCTACATTAAACTCCTGTTAATTCGATACATTTGGTCCATCTCTGTTCAAGGTTCTTATTCCATCTTGAAAGTGGTTTCCTTCTAACCCTGCATAATAATCATCCACTGTTGAAGTTAGCTCTTCATTTGTGCAGAACTCGTGGTACAAGTGTTCGAATGATACAATCGTGTGACAAAACTTAGTAGATCGAAGCGCTTCCTCTCAGACCATTTTTGCGTGTCCTCGTCTGGTTTTGGCTTCACTTGACGTTAGTATCTCGACCACTACGTTCGTGCCTATGCCTGTTCGTACAAGTTCCACTTGTAGTTATCATAGGTTTCGTGAGTTTTGAGGAAAATTATATTGATTCGGTGGATAATATGGCCGCACTTGGGCTAAGTAATCCCAAGATAACCTGGGATCATTGCACGTCATCTGGGTCGTGAATTATAGTGCCCTCCAAACATTTAAGAGGTAAGCGACGCCATTTCGCACGCAGCATTCCAATTCATTGTTCTCGCATTCCGTTTTGGCTTAATTTTTCTACATTAAACTCCTGCTAATTCGATACATTTGGCCTATCTCTGTCCAAGGTTCTTATTACATCTCGAAAGTGGTTTGCTTCTAACCCTGCAAAATAATCATCCACTGTTGAAGTTAACTCTTCATTTGTGCAGAACTCGTGGTACAAGTGCTCGAATGATACAATCGTGTGACAAAACTTCGTAGATCGAAGCGCTTCCTCTCTGACCATTTTTGCGTGTCCTCGTCTGGTTTTGGCTTCACCTGACGTTAGTATCTCGACCACTGCGTTCGTGCCTATGCCTGTTCGTACAAGTTCCACTTGTAGTTATCATAGGTTTCGTGAGTTTTGAGGAAAATTATATCGATTCGGTGGATAATAAGGCCGCACTTGGGTTACGTAATCCCAAGATAACCTGGGATCATTGCACGTCATCTGGGTCGTGATTTATAGTGCCCTCCAAACATTTAAGAGGTAAGCGACGCCATTTCGCACACAGCATTCCAATTCATTGTTCTCGCATTCCGTTTTGGCTTAATTTTTACTACTTAATTTTTCTACATTAAACTCCTGCTAATTCGATACATTTGGTCCATCTCTGTTCAAGGTTCTTATTCGGTCTCGAAAGTGGTTTGCTTCTAACGCTGCAAAATAATCATCCACTGTTGAAGTTAACTTTTCATTTGTGCAGAACTCGTAGTACAAGTGTTCGAATGATACAATCGTGTGACAAAACTTCGTAGATCGAAGCGCTTCCTCTCTGACCATTTTTGCGTGTCCTCGTCTGGTTTTGGCTTCACTTGACGTCAGTATCTCGACCACTGCGTTCGTGCCTAAGCCTGTTCGTACAAGTTCCACTTGTAGTTATCATAGGTTTCGCGAGTTTTGAGGAAAATTATATCGATTCGGTGGATAATGTGGCCGCACTTGGGTTAAGTAATCCCAAGATAACCTGGGATCATTGCACGTCATCTGGGTCGTGATTTATGGTGCCCTCCAAACATTTAAGAGGTAAGCGTCGCCATTTCGCACGCAGCATTCCAATTAATTGTTCTCGCATTCCGTTTTGGCTAATATATATCATATCGTAGGGTCCCCATCACCAGCTTCCAATTAATGATTACCGTTTCAAGCAACCTTTAGTTGCTGATAATAGTTGAGGTTGCCGAGAAGTAACTTAGCTAGCGAGGTATCAATGCAAGAGAGAGGCGGGAAGAGACGCCGTCATCACCGAGATATCATTGATATACACGCCAAAAGCTAGGTTATATTTAATACAATTTAGACATTCGGATTATGTCGCTGAACTGCAAGATTGTAGTAAAATTTTTAACATGTATGTATAAGAAATGATAAGCTGTTTATTTCAAATATTAAAAGCAAACTGACTATTGTAATATTGATACTATCTTTTTATTCTTATATTAGATACATATTAAATAATTATTATTTATTAGCTTAGAACAGTGTCTCTCAACTGGGAGCCGCAGTGATATTCAAGAGTCACGACCCTAGCCTAAACAATAATAAAAAATAGAAAAAATTATATTTATTAATTATTATCATATAGAAAACGATCTAGTCATTACAAATACGTTCTTTGCGCACAGGGACATACATAAATACACAAGAGAAGTAAAAACAAGAAATGAAAAATCCATTATAGACTATATCCTTATAAACAAAGCATATAGAAAAGAGGTACTGGATACCAGAGTGAAGAGGGGACCCGAAATATATAGTGACCATTATTTGGTAGAGACAAAAATAAAGATCGACCAAAAAAGACGAATATGTAATACAAGGAAACCACAAACTAAACCAAACGAGGTAATTAGAACACACAAGCTACAAGAAGAGCAAATATCTTGCAGATACAGAGAATTAATAGAAATAAGAATAGAAGAAATAAGAAATGCTTGGGTCGAAATGGACTTAGAACAACTATGGAGCAATTTCAAAAACATTATTATATCAGTAGCGAAAGAAACATGTGGAGTAGTGTCCAATAATAAATGCAGAAAACAAACAAGATGGTGGAATGAATACATCAGGGAAGAAGTGAGGAAGGAAAAGAAACTTTGGAAGCAGCATTTACGAGATGGTTCAGATCAAAGCTACACAAAATATAAGCAAAAACGAAAAGAAGTAAAAGAAATGATACTAAAGGCAAAGGCAGAAGCATGGGAAGAATTTGGCACGAAATTGGAAAAATATAGCCGAGAAAACCAGAAACTGTTTTATAAGGTAATGAAGAACGCAAGGAAAGATAAACAACATACAATAAGACACATTAAAGCAAAAGACAATAGAGTATTAACTAGTGAAGAGGAGAAAATGGAAAGATGGAAAGAATACTTCCAGGACCTACTGAACACAGAGGGGGAAAGCAGAGCGGAAATAGATGAAGAAACGTGCGTAGAAATCGACGACGAACAAGATAGCATAGCTGAAGAAGAAGTGATAGAAGCAATAAAACATATAAAAAGAGGGAAAGCAGCAGGACATGACAACATCAAGCCAGAACTGATAAAAACATTAGGAACTAAAGGCATAGAAATGTTGACCTTTATATTTAACAAAGCATGGAATCAAGGACGAATACCGGAGGACTGGACGACTGGCATAATAATTCCAATATACAAAAAAGGGAAGTCTAGAGACTGCACTAACTACAGAGGTATTACACTAATTAGTGTAGTGTCAAAAACATATGAATTTATTTTAGAGAAAAGATTAAAAAATGTTATAGGAGGGCAATTAGTTGAAACTCAGAGCGGATTTAGAAAGGGCAGAAGCACTCAGGACCATATTTTCACAATTAAGCAAATGATCGAAAAAACTAGAGCAAACGAATGGGAGTTGTACCTGGCCTTCCTGGACCTAGAAAAGGCTTTCGATAGAGTGTCACAAAAACAAATTTGGAAAGTATTGGCGCAAAGAAATGTCAATAACAAACTAAGAAGAGGTATACAAAGTATATACATGGACAATAAGAACTACATAAGGAAAGATACTGCGCAGTCCCGGGTTTTCCATATCAATGACAGATTAAGGCAGGGCGGTGTAATGAGTCCAACACTTTTCACGCTGATTATGGATGACGTCATAAAAGCAGTGAACAACAGAATACGAGCAGTCCATGTTGGGTACCATAGACTCCAACCAGTATACTTATCGAATTGCGCCTTTGCAGATGACCTAATGGTATGCGCAGCGAAAGAACAGGATCTGCAAGAAAATTTACAAGTCTGGGAAGAAGAATTAAAAAGAAGAAGGCTCGAAATAAATATCACTAAAACAAAAGTAATGGTAGTGGGTAAAGAAAATAGAATAACGAACATAAAACTAAATGATCAGAGAATAGAACAAGCCAATTTATATAAATACCTAGGAATAATTTTAGATAGAGAAGGAAATATGGAGAATGAAATAAACGAAAGGATACATAAGGCGGCAAAAGTGTACCACTCTCTGAAAAAGACACTGATCCAGAAAAAAGAAATAAGCAGGAAAACAAAACTTACGGTATACAAAACCATCTACAAGCCGATTCTAACGTACGGCAGCGAAAGCTGGATAATAAATAATGTGATGAAAAGCAGACTACAGGCAATGGAAATGAAATTCCTGAGAGCAATCAAAGGAATCACGCGCAGAGACAGAGTGAGAAACGAATTAGTAAGGGATGAATTAGGAATTGAGTGCATAGAGAGAAGTCATCTAAAATGGTTCGGTCATATGTGCCGCATGGACGATAAAAGACAAGTAAAAAATAATATGGCAAACAAAAATGACAGGCGTAAGAAGACGGGGACGACCAAGGAAAACCTGGAATGATGAAGTTGCTGCGACATTGAAGAGAAGAAACATGGACTGGGCACAAGCTAGAAGAATGGCAAAAAATAAGAAAGATTGGACAAAATTTGTACATGGAGATGACATGCAAAAAACTTAAGTTAGAATTTAAGAGAAAAAGAATGTAAAGGTAACACCTCACACCTAATGGTATAAGAGGTTGTTTGATTCTATATTATCATAATTAAAATTATGATTTATTATAAACATTGTTTACAATAAGTAGACATGTAAAGACAAGAAATTAATGTCATGACTGCTTTTGTTTTTCATTTAAAAGTTTCTCCATACGTGGATCTACGTTAGAAACGCAAAAAAGCAACTTGTTTTCGTGTGACAAGAGACGATTCCTTTATTTAGCTTTTAGCGCAAATTTCCATATTAATTTTGACGAGCCAGTCAAAACGTAATTAAATCTTCATCATCGACCAGATGTAAATTGCAGTTGTAGGCGCTTTGTTGGCAGACATTTTGATGAACTGGTCGTGAATCTCAACTGGTAACTTAGCAGTGGCAACAACGATTTCACTAAACGGATTCAGAACTCATCTTTTCGAGAAATCGTTTTTATCTTCCGGAAAATACTCCGTCAATTGAGTTTTTAGCTCACGCAAATGCATCTTCATGCAATCCAAACTGTGGCGAATAATAGTGTCTTGTTCATTCAAATTTTTCTCAATATAATCCGAAGTGAGTTGGAACATATCAAAATTTTTCCTTTCAAAGCAGATAATCCACACATCAAGCTTCTTAATGAAAGCATGAACTTTGTCTGTCATTATTAAAACATTTTTATCGCGTCCATGTAAATTCACACTCAAAGTCGTTTAAATGCAAAAATACATCACCTAAGTATTCTAACAACAACATACATTCATTATTCTGTAAAAACGATGAGAATGGCGTTTCTTTAAGCTGGAAAAATGTTATTAACTCATCTTGCAATTCCAATACCCGGGTTAACACTTTCCCTCGCGATAATCATCTAATTTCTGTATGGAAAAGAAGAGATTTCTCCTTTTCGCCCATTTCATCGCATAGTTTAGCAAACAGCCTATTCTGTAACGGTTAATTAAATGGTTAATTTTAATGGTTAATTTTATTAAAAGCCGAATTAACCATTTTTAGAGCTTCACAAAAATTTGATTGAGATTTTTTTGCGAAAAGAGCATATGAAGGAAGCGTCAATTTCGTCCTTAGTATAAGACGATCTTTTAATATTTTCATTAATCCACTCTTCTTTCCTGTTATCTTTGCACCATCACTACATATTGCAGTACATTTTGTCCACAAGCGATAAGTTTTCTTATGGCAAAGGTTCAATAACCTGAGTCAGCTGTTTATTTATATAAATCTATACTTGTAAATTCTTAAAGCTGATATATTGAAAGAACATGCAAGATGTGTGCTTTACGTGCATTTAAGTTACAATCTATTACCTTTAATCGAAAAATTGTAGATCCACAACGAACTTAAAGCGAGAAATACAATAACAAGACTATTCATTTTGTTATTGTGGGTTACCTTTAAGATTTCGTCTCCTATAGTATTTATGAAATATTCAGTAGCGTAACACAATTTTTTGAAATATCTTTGTCATTCTTTTCTCGCTTATGAGAGTGCATTCTGGGAAAATATTTTGGGTATATATTCTATATAATTTAGTCTTTTCATTTTTCATACGTTGTCATTTTATTTCAAAGACACCCGGTATAAAGCCCGTCTTCTGCTAAATATCTTTGTATGGTGCTCAATACCATACATAGATTTCTGTACATCACAATGTTTACATATTCTCGCTAATGAAATACCTTTTTCCACATTGTTTAATGATTTTAATTTCGAATCTATTGAATACACTTTTCGCGACATAATTTCTAAGAATATTTACAAATTCGTCACGTGCGTGTTCAAGCTTATCGCGTAGTAAAGAATGAATCATCGCACAAACGCAAAATACACAAATATGGGTTCTCAAAAGTGCAGCGTATGAGGTTGCTTAAATTTTATCATCTAAATTTTCTCCTAAACTCAGAGTAATTATTTTTATGGATAGAAAATTATCGTTTTTATATGAAATCAAGCATGTTTGAAATGAGCAGAATGATATCCTTGAATTACATTTTGATATTTTTTATTAATTCTTTAAATGGTTACTATTTTTCTATTTTTCTAGACATGCCTAACTTCTGTCCACTAACTACTATTGGATCATAATTATTAGGCTTCGGATAATTATGCATGTGCATAAGTGCATATTCAAATGCATATTTCAGTTGTTGTTATGTAAAAGTGCATATTTTGAAGCTTTTTCATTATAAATGCATATTTGACCTTTTTTCAAGTATTATTTTAAAACAGTCTATGACTTCACATAACTATTTAATGTTCTTGTTAGTATAATTACACTTTTACGATTTCTGTTGTTTGTATGTCTAGCGACAGACACATTATATCAGACAATTAAATAATATTCTAAACCATTGAATAGATAGGTGAAGTGAATAGCAAGTTAAAGCTAGATTTACTATAAACAGCCAACACAATAGTTAGTGTTTTGAAACTACAATACCTGGAAATAATAAGAGGATTACCGGGGATTACCCGGAAATCGAACAACGAGAAATAAATATAGCGGTAATTGTCTTAATTCTACCAGGTCTTTTTTTACATTCCAATAATCTGTATTAGTTGTATACTAGTTACAATAGTATTAACATCCATCAAGATTCCAAAAGAAAAATGTTCAATTTTAAGTCAATTTGTGAAGGATTATAATGATTTTACAACAAATGGGCGTCTGTTATTTTGTAAATACTGCCGAAGTTCACTCAGCATCTTCAAACAGGAAAGCATGCAAGCAATGAAAATCGTAAAAGGGGAAATAGCGAAGAACTGTTGATTTCTAATTTACTTCGGCATGGACGTAAACGCAGGGCATTCGGCGAACAGCCTTGTACGGCTTTCATTTGCTATTGATATTCCGCTAGCTAAATTAAATAATGAAGTTTTCGCTTCTTTATGGAGAAGTGTACAAAAGAAAATATTCTAGATGAATTTACGTTATGAAAAAATTATGTTTCCGAGTTATTTGGAACACTGAACAAATTAAGAGAAAAAGTAAAGGATTAATTTATTTGGGTGTCGTTGGATGAAACAACCGATGTCGAACAAAGATGCAGAGCAACTTTTGTGTTTGGCATACTAGGAGTTAATGAAGAAAAAGATAAATCATATTAAAAGATTGAAGTAATATTTTACTTAAGGTAAACTAAATGATCCATTATTTAAATATGTTACTGTAGTGAAAAATCATTTTCACTTTATTCTATTATTTGTATATAACTACCAATTCATTTTCTAATCAAAGTAAAATTGAAAATGGAAAATATTTCTTTAATTAATATACATTATATAGTGATAAATAAAAAGTGTGAAATGTAAAATATAAAATTAAACTACCCAATCAAAAATACGGGCGGATGTAAACTGGGCACCAAGTATATGGATTTACCTGCCCTGTAAAAAGGATTGCTTAATCCTACAGGTAATCTAGGCACCAGCACCGTTCGGGTAAATATCGCTTTATAGCTTAAAGTAAGAAATTAGACGTTAATAAATTACGGAATTTCCTAATGACCAAATAGATTTTTTCAAAAGTATTTTTATTTGTACATCTACTGTGGGCGGGCCTCTATTGTATTATGCAATAATATATTCTATATATAAGGAAACATTTAGTTTGTGTATTTAGTTATTTCTATCTTGTTTGCAGCGTTTGCTTAAAGTAAGAAATTAGATCCGCTCTCAGTCTCGAGTTTTGTTGCACACTGTTAAGAATTATGGAGGTCTCTTTCGTGGACAGTAACAACGGAAAAGTTGCTAGTGGTTAACAAATACACCTTTTCAAAACAGAAAGTGTTGAAGAGTGGCGAAGTGTTTTGGCGTTGTACAAAAAATCCTTAAATTGTCCCGCAAAAGTGTTTACACTTGGTGCAGAAAATTTAGTGAGCAGAAGCCAGCTAGAATATAATCATGAACAGAATCAGAGTAAATTAAACCGAAAAGTGATTTCAAATGCGTGTAAACGTAAAGCCGTTGATGATATTTCCGAAAAACCAGCGAATATTATTCGTCGTGAACTAGCTAAGGAATTGCCGGAAACAATTACGATAACAGATTTCACTTATATCCGAAGAAATTTGTACAATGCAAGGAGAAAATTTCTTCCTGGGCCGTTACCACAAAATAAGACAGAAGTCCATGATATAGTGGAAGCTGCTAATGTTAAAATAAGCAAGCATAAAAGTTTCGTTTTTATAAACTGTCCAGTGAGCAATATCATAGTGTTTTCTTGTGAAACGAATGTTAGAAGTTTATGTGGAATGCATAAAGTGTACATGGGCGGTACATTTTAGTATTGTACAAAATATTTTTTTACAATTATTTACAATCCACGGACTTAATAATGGACATTATATTCCATTGATGTTTTGTTTGTTGCCTGATAAACGCAGTGAAACGTATGCAACATTATTTGAAATGCTAACAAAAGAAATCTTTCGACGTCACTCTACAATATTACGACCAGCTGAAGCTTTTGTAGATTTTGAGAAAAGCATTCACACAGCGGTTCGCGCTATATGGCCATCAGCACAAATCTATGGTTGTCGTTTCCATTTGCACCAATCGTGGTTCAGGAAAATTCAAAGTTTGGGTTTAACAGCAGAATTTAGGAACACAGATTCCGAAGTAGGAAAATGGCTGCGATATACATTTGGATTAACGTATTTGAATCCTGACGAAGTAGGCGATTATTTCGCCTTAGATTTGTTTGCCGAAAAACCTGCTCATGCACAGGCTGACGAATACGCTGATTATTTATTGGAGACATACATAGAAGACGATGCTCCTTTTCCTCCACATATGTGGGCTACTGCAACTCCATCGATCACTAATACCACAAACGCATACGAAGCGTTTCATTCCAAACTAAATGAGTCATTTTATTCAACACATCCATCTATTTATATTTTTATCGAAAAGCTTAAGGAATTTCAAATAGACACTTATGTTAAAATTCAAAGTGTACGCACACCATCAAGAGTTAAAGACACACGCGCAAAACAAAAATTAAGAACTCTAAATGAACTGTGTGAACAACTCAATAATGGAACAATATCACGATTACACTTTGTGAAGTGTAGATCATTTTATTCATGAGTATGACTTCAAATACGCTATTTTTTTATCATAGTTTTTATATAATTAAGTATTTGCTTTTATTATTGTTTTCATATGAGTACATATTTTTTATTTTATATCTTTTTGCTGTACTTCATCTTGAAATACACTATGTTTATATTATTGTTTTTGTTTGCTTTATACGGTGCCCAGTTTACATAGACCCTCTGCGAGTACATTTTTAGCTAGTGCCCGAATTACCAACGAGATTAAAATTTCAGGTAGGTTGGTGCCCAATTTACATCCAGCCAAAAATACATATCATTCAATAAAAATTGACTAGAGAGATATTATTCATTTGATGGAATGCTGTCTTCTTCCGTATCGCTTCTCTGCATTAACATGGATAATAAATTCCCCAGGATCTTCACGATCTATAACAACTTCCCTATCCCACCATTTCTTGTATCTCTTCTTCAGTATATTTTATAGTGTTTTTCCAAATTTCAGGTGTAATTGTTGTCAAAGTATCTTGCCATATTAACTTTGAATTTTCTAAGGAGCAACCCGTTTCTACAACTCGTCGTGTATAATAATTTTTTGTGATACCCCATATGTGTTCTATAGGGTTAAAACGCAATGATATGGTGGTAAGCGAAGAACCTTGTGACCATATCGTTGTACCATTTGGTGAACTTCAGAGCTAGGTGCAGTTTTATTTTTACAATCAAATAAAAACTATAAATATTAGAAAGAATACTTGCTTTCAATGTACTTACTTATCAACCAAATCAAGTAACTGTATTTTTGATAAATTATTATCGAAGGAAATATCATTCTTAGCTAACCATTGCTGGATATCTGCCTTAGCGCATGCTGCCGTATGTGCTTTATTCACAATAGTGCTATGATAACGGGCATTATCCATAATAATAGCTGATGGTGGCATAGCGGTTGGTGCTCAAACCATCGCAGGTAGTTAGATCAATTCATATCTCCATGATAATCACCACTGCTAGTTGCTGATGGAAATACTCGCTATAAAAGATGTTATCGCAATTGTATGAAGAAGATCAAATTTACCTCTCTTACTGCAGTTATAGGTAGCAATGGTCCACCGTTATCAAGTTCCGCTTCGAAATGGATAACCGCAGCTGCAACTTGCGATTTGCACTTACTGCAAAATGCTTTTGGTATAATTATTTAGGAATATAATTGTTTTGTAGAAGATAGCGTTAAAAACGTTGAAAAATAATAAAAACAAGACCAAACAAAACAAGAGAGATGCTATAACCTAAATGTCAAAAGTAATTTATTATTGAATATGTGTCAACAATGCCAGCGTCATTTTCAGTGCTGGCATGGAGGCAACATTAAATCTTTATATATACTATTCCCCATGGGAATTTTATTGACGTTGTATTTGTCATTCCGAAATTTCTGGTAATGACGTGTATGCACTGTTGTCGTGACCTATACATATGACCTGTGTAGCGCGTGCTTTACACCGAGTATCTGAATTAGTTCGTACTCTTTATCTAGACGTATCGTCTGTGAAAAACATTTTTCTTAAAGCACCAACACGTGCCCAGAGGTTTCGGTAAATTGCAGGGGACCTTCCAGTTCATTACAAGATGGTGAATTTGGATCGACGCTGCTGTATATTACGCTCAACATTTTGAAATTCTGAACAAAATTGTTGATGAATTCGACTCTGAAGAAGCGCACGGTGTTCTGAAAAAAAAAACGAGAAAAAATGTACGAGAAGATTTCATTTTTATTCGAGCTAATCTGGCGTCCCTTCCGACTGGAATCTCTACGCTAGAAACTAAAGGATTATCTTTACAACACAGCTTTGAAATAGTAGAAAATATAGTAGCTAAACATTTAGCAAAACTCCAGAAAAATTGGTTCATCAATAAATTAAACGCACTGCTATCAGAAAATACCGGCTATCAACAACTGAAGAATATCAGTGAGGTATGTATTACGAAATAAAAGAATCCTTAATGAAAAAATAAACATTTAAATGCCAGTGACATTGTAAAATATGAATTTGTACTAATAATGTTGGCGTAATGTCGAGAGAGTTTTTTCACAGTACAAAAATATTCTAGCCGAGAATAGGCGCCAATTTACTTTTAAAAATTTGTTACATCATGTTGTAGTTAAATGTAATTATAATTTCCTTTTATTATTTCAATAATTTAGAATCTAAAAAAATTATTTGTGTTTTAACGGAAAAATAAAAAAAATAAAAAATTAGTATTTATTTTTTAAAAGTTGATTTTTAGTGCATATTCTGAATGTTTTTGGTGCCTATTTGCATGCATATTTTGTAGTTTTTAGGGCATTATTAACTTAAGCCTAATAATTATAATTAGGAAGGCGTAGATATTGGATTAGAAAACTGTGAACTTCCTGTAAACATTTTGGATTTCATAATTAAATAAAACAATTATACCATACAAGTTAATGGGAAATAAATGTGCCTAATTAAGGGTGACATTATTATTTGCTAAAAATAGAAGGAAAAACTAATCTTTGTGTGTGTAATTATGCATTAATAACATGTTATTCGTGGAATGGTTGGAAGATAATGTAATTAATCATATGACCTTCATCGTAACCTGTTCTAAATAAGGTCTGCATGTTTTATAAATAACGTATCAATTGCAGAAAATAACTTATGTATATTGTAATAAGACGTGTTATTTCTTTAAACACAAAATATTATTATATTTCAATAAATTTACATACAGTCATGTTAATGTGAATAAAAATAAGGAGACTATTTAAATCTTTAAATTACACAGGCCTGCATAAAATTTGTGATGACGTGATTTTTGTTTGTTAAGCTCAGTTTTTATATAGCAATAACTAATTAAAATACAGTTGGTCTCTACCGCCCACAGATTTTTTTTTTTTTTTTAATTTGTCTTTAGTGTTGTGCGTGGTATTTGATAAATAAACATTGCTTAAAAATATGTCTAGCCGGTGTTGCAAAAACAAACCAGATAATTTCTGTTATATTTGTGGATATTTCGTCTTGAAAAAGTTTAAGAGACCAATTGTTTAATTTGTGAAAAATGCATATTATGCTTATTTCAAAATCAAATTAGGAGTTCAAGATAAAGATTGGGCACCGCACGTTGTTTGTAAGGTATGTGAATAAGGTTTAAGACATTGGACCAAAGGGAATAGAAAAAGCCTTCCTTTTGGAATACCGATGGTTTGGAGAGAATCGCAAAATCATCATGGAGATTGCTACTTTTGTCTTTGTGATATTAAGGGGCATAATAGAAAAACTTTGAAACATATTTTGTACCCAAACAATATTAAATCAGGTATCAGACCGTTCCTCACAGTGATCATGTACTACAAGAAGATATTGAAACCGCTTCAACTTCCGGCTCCGTACAGATGGATAGTGATTTTGAACCGTCAACATCAGGTCAAAACCAACCTCAGCTATTTTCACGAGCCGAACTGAATGATTTAGTAAGAGATTTGGGACTTTCAAAAGATCTTTCTGGAAGTACTGGGGTCTAGGTTGAAACAAAAAAATTTGCTTGCCCCAGAAACTACCTTATCTTGGTAGAGATCTTCCTTTAGCTGAATATGACAGAAAAGCAACCAAACGAAGCTTTTCTGAAAAACGAAAACGTTTTTTTAAGAAGCATAAAGAATAAATAACTATTTCTAATAGTTTTTATGTGTATATTTTCGTATTTTTTTAAATATAATACGAAACTAGCTTATAAATGAAATAAATCGTGTTTTTTCTATATTTTTTGATTTTACTGGTTTGAAAAATAACCTTACGTGATACAAAAAAAAATAAAAGCAGATTTGAAATCAGCGCTACCCAATTACTAGAAAACAGTTAAAATTTTTAAATCAACTTTCAAAGTGTTGAAAAATGCAGGCCTGTGTTATTATTAAATATCAAACACCAAAAATATTTTAAAGTATGAAATGTATAGAATTTGCCTTATCTGTGTAATATTTTGGATTTTGGAGGACTACTCTATTTTATTCAAAGAATTCAAATAAATTTTACCTCAAAGTAGCCCTTGGAAATTATGATTATGTCTTAGCTTGTTACTAATTTTAATAGGAATTTTGTTGGTTATGAGATGAGATATTTGATTGAAATGACAAATGTCAAAATAATAAAACGAACATTTTTAAGTGAATGAAATATGTTTATTTCCAACAAACAAGCAAAATTTTATAAAAATTGTTCAAAGTGTCCACCACCTTGTTCGAAACATTTCTCACATCTTCTTCTAATGGAGGAAAAAGTGTTTTGTAGTATCGCATTGTCAATTCCATTAATTCTTTCAGCAATTCTGATTTGAAGGCCTGCAAGATCAGGTATCTGTACTTGATAAATTGAGTTCTTTAAGAATTGCCATAAAAAGAAATCACATGGGGTAATGTCACAAGATCTTGGTGGAAATTCATGTTCAGTGTTTAAACTTATCAACCGATTTTGAAAAAATTGCTGCAGAATATTAATTGTTTCACCTGTTGTGTGTGCTCTAGCTCCGTCTTGTTGAAAGTAACCCTGTGTTATTTCTTCGTCGTCAAGTTGTTCGATAAATGGCATAATAATTTCTTGTCGATACCTTTCTCCTGTTAAGGTTCCGTTAAAAAAAATAGGGCCAATAATTCTCCTTCGACTAATCGCACACCATACACCAATTTTCTGCGGATGAAGTGCGGTTTCAACAAAAAAATTATGTGGTTTCTCATTAGTCCACATCCTCATATTTTGTGAGTTCACATATCCATTCAGATAAAACCATGACTCATCAGAAAAAAAGGTTTTGTCAAGAAGGTCATTATCAAAATTATTTAAGAACCACTGACTAAACGTTATTCTTCTGGGATAGTCGATTTCCTTGATTTCTTGATAACAGGTCATGTGATATGGAAATAAATGTAAGTCCTTTTTCAAAATTGTATGACATGTGTCAATTGAGACACCCACTTGTTGTGACAATGCTCGTACGGAAGTTCTTGGTGCATTATTTATAATTTCTCTTACATTATTAACTAGCTCTTCTATACGCTTTTTCGCCCGACCTGCGCCTTCTTTCTGTTTAACACTCCCTGTTTCTCTGAAAACCATAACGGAATGTGTCACTGTGTGCCGAAAACTGTCATAATCAAAGATGACGTTAGGGAACTCATTTCTAAATTCTTCTAAACAATCTTGAAGAGAATACTGCCATGAATAATTTGTGTTGTATAGTAAAAACCATGTTAAATCAATTTTAAATTACAAAGCAATTTTTGTCAACTATGCATCAGTCTAATTGACAACTAATGCAAATTTAAATTATTAATATCATACGTTTTTAAAGGAATGGCCTACTAGAGGCAAAGCTTATTTGAACGCTTTTTAGTATTATATAGTGTTTTATAGTTGTCTAGTTTTCTATAAGTATGGGTCGTGCAAAACATTCTGCCATGGAAAAGAGATCAATAATAGTAGATCATCCTATTAAAGACAGAGGTACAAATTTAAAAAGGTATATAACCCCTTACCACAATTATTAATCGTATTCTAAATACATATTTCGACAACTAAGTTGTCATCATCAGTAGGTAAAACCACTAATCAAAATGTCGCACATGGGGCACAGTAAAGCTAACACAACTGATCACGCAACAACTTTACACGGCGTCCACGTATACACAAAAAAGATAATTATTTTTACAAAAGATAATTATTTTCTCCCTTTATTCAGTTCGTTCGGCTATTTTTTAGTTCGGTTTAAGGTCTGGTCCCGAGGTGGTCAAATTAGAAGAAGTCTACTGGACTGCAAATGAGAATTTAATAATAATTTTCCTTGTGACATTTTTGTGCCTCAATCTTCGTGTTTCGCTAGTTCTAATGCATAAAATTACCATCTATAGGGTTTTTGTGACCGGTTCCTAATATTGGTTTTATAACTATTTGATGATGATATTTGACGTTCAAATTTGAAAATCATCGAAACTGAAAAATCTGTTTGAAGCAGTGACTTGCTCCACGTTGACCGGAAATCACATCGAGGACCACCTGTGAAATGGAAACGACTCCATTGCAGCTGGTTTTCCTCACAATTTTAGCAACATGTAAGTCACTAAATACTGCCTCTCGTCTGATTATATATATTACTTAAAAGCTTGGAATTGTGCTATAAATAATAGCAGTTATATCATCACTTACCGTAAGATAAAGAAACATTAATTTAACTCCTTCTTTTTTTGTCTTAAACGTTAAAGAATTTCTTAGTTGTAGTTGTAAATACATTAGTATCGTTCACAGTAATTTTTCATTCTTTTTATTTGTCTTGATTCGTTCATTAAGCTATTGGATCATTGAAAAAGTTAGAATTGTTTATACCGTTTTGTTATTAATTAAGTGTATATTTAATTTAATTTAATTGCGTTGATGCAATTTAGATTAAACAGAAATTTGTTGATTTAATTTCATTAAGGATTACGTGTATAAGAATGTATTTCATTTGTTTTTTTTTTATGTAAATAGCGTCTAAGTTAGCGTAACGTATAGTGCCTACTTTTGTTGTCTAATATATACAATCTAGTCTTATCAGTGGCGGCTCGGGGTGGCTCACATTGGGAGTGCATAATTTCAAAATTAAAAAGTGTAATGCAAAAACGCTTACCCAATCCTTATAAATTTCACTGACGTACTGTTCCAGATAGGTACTGTTCATTGTAGAGTTTGTTTTGAGGGAATAGTAAATATTACACTACACAGTTTAATTACATCTGACGATAAACGAAGTCCATTTTACGTGTCTTTGACTTGCAGAACAGTTCTATCGCTTTTTCATTAAAGTTTGGGAAATCATTTATACATTCTTTTTCACAAGATAACATAGTAAGGGCATTTAATCTCTCTTCTTTCATTGTATTTCTCAGGAAAGTTTTTATTCTCTTCAACCGTGAAAACTGGCGTTCCGCTTCTGACGTTGTCATTGGGATTGTAATGACAATTTTTAAAAGCGTAACAACTTCATTAAAGGTGTCGCTTAATCCATCCAGCAGAAGACCTAGCAGACCTACAGCACCGACTTCTACATTTTGCCTAAATTCTTCCCTAGAATATAGAACGCAGAAGTTCGTAGTCTGCTTTCATTGAGGCATTACTGCTTCTTTAAGGCAATCTTCCGGAATTTTTTTTTGAAAAGAGGAGAACTGTTTAAAAGAAATTAAGTTTGCTAATATCAAGTGCCCTGTATACCGAAATCTAGTTTTTATTTCTAGCAAAATAATATCGCACACTTCAATAGTTTCCCTCCTTCTTTGGCTACCATCAGTTACTCTTCGCCGCTTTGATGGTCGAGGAGTCAGTTCTGGGTCATTTTGTTTAACCAACTGATTAACTGAGTCAGCAATTTCGGTTCGAATTTTTCCAATAGCACGTTCAAAATTATCTAAATTATTCTTGATTTTTAATGCATATGTATTGACATTTTGTAATTGATTAAACAATATGTCCATATGGCATAATTTTATGAAAGAAAGTTAACCAATAGATAAAATTTTCCTCCTCTAAAATTCGCAAATTGGCACTAGCTTGATGAATGGTAGTTTGTAAACTAGCTTCTCCCTCGATTTCATCTAGAGCTTCAATTATTTCTTCTCGGTGCTCATATATTGTATTCACTGTCCTAGAATTGAAATTCTATCTTATTTTTGAAGAACGAGGTAAGCTTTTTCTCTGAAGGAATTCTTACAATCTTGCAGCTCGTTGTGGTGAAATGGAGAAAAATGTACTTAATCCCGGCAGATTGGCAAAAAAAATTCTGCAATTACTACTGCTCGATGTAGCATGTGACATAATTAGATTTGTCTGATGTGCATAACAATGTACAAAATTAGCCCTTGGATACTGGTCTTGGACATGTCTTTGCACGCCGTTAATAGCACCACTCATGACTGCTGCCCTATCATAGCTCTGTGCAATCAGTTTTTCTGGGTCATAAACAAGCAAACTAATTTCGTTAAGGATGGAGGCAGATAAAGAATTAGCATCATGTCCACTAGGCTGAAGAAATTTCCAAAATCTTTCGACCGGTCTCGCGTTCACAAAACAACCACCAACTGAAACTGATTGGACACATCTGTGGTTTCATAAGCTATCACAGATATGAAGTCGGTTGCTTTAATTTCACTGGCAACTTGTTCATGATACACGTTCAACATTGCATCAAGCAGCTCATTCTGTATCGCTTTTGATAATCCCTTAAAAACCGGTGCTGCTTCGATGTGATCTCTGAGCGATTTATCCAATTCTGCCGTAAAATTGATCAATTCCCGAAAAATGCCCTTGTTATTCGACGTTTGCTGTTCATCATGACCCCGAAGTGCCAGTTCAAACGCGCCACAAAATCTAATGCAATTTATTATTAAATTTAACACATGCCTATTTTTTGTTACCTTTTCATTGTGTTGTTGTTGAATTGCTTTTCTATATGATGAATCTAAAACATTCTGAATGTTATTTTTTCCTAACATTCTTAGACTAAATATATTTTTCAAATGCCCTTCGGAATTTTCATGTCCACGTATAGACTGAACAGTCCACGTATAGACTGAACAGTCATACGTGGACGCCGTGTAAAGTAGTTGTTGCGTAAGCGGTGTTCTAGCTTTACTGTGCCCCATGTGCGACACCTTGATTAGTGGTTTTACCTACTGATGATGACAACTTAGTTGTCGAAATACGTATTTAGGATACGATTAATAATTGTGGTAACGGGTTATATACCTTTTTTAAGTTTTTATCTTTACTTTGTTTAAGAGCTTCATCCAACATTAAATTAAAGAGAAGTGGGCTCAGAATGCATGCCTGTTTCAGACCGATTTTCGTAACAAATGGTTTTGATTTTTCATTTCTCACTCTTACATAGTTTTCAGTTTTGTCGTAAAGACTTTGTATATTTTGTATAAGATCTCTTTCTATTCCTCTATTATCTAAAATTTTCCAGATGTCTTCTCTTTTTACTCTATCGAAAGCTTTCTCCATGTCCACGAAACAAGCATGTATCTATCTTTCAGTGCTGCTTGCCTTTTCTGATATTGTCTGAGTATAAATATCTTGTCGTTAGTCTCTCTTTCCTTTCTGAATCCCCTCTGACTTTCTTCGAACGTGCTACCTAATTGGGGTCGGAGTCTGTGTTCTAATATTCTGGCATATATTTTATCGACGGTACTACCTAGCATTATTCCCCCAAAGTTTGAACAGTCTCTGCTATCTCTCTTTTTATATATTGGCGTTATATCTGATCATTTCTATCGCCACTTCATCGTGTCCGTGTGCTTTGCTTATTTTGTTTTCTTGTACTGCCTCTGTTAGTTCTGCTGCTGTTATTATTTTTGTGTTGTCATAGTCGGCATGTGGTATTTGCTGTTGTTACTTATTATGTTCACTTTTTACAATTTCATTTTCATCTTCAAGTAGCTCCTTAAAGTATTCCTTCCATCTTGCCATAATTTTTTCTTCGTTTATGAGTATATTTCCTTGTTTGTCTTTTATATTTCTTAACATGTTTGTTTTTGGTTTTCTCCTTTGTTTGAGCGTGTTATAGAATAGTTTTTGGTTTTCGCTAAATGCTTCGATTTGTTAGTTTATTGCCGAATTCTATCCATGATTTGTCCTTATTCTCTTTTATCATTTTTTCAACTTCAATTCGTTTCTGCTTGTATCTGTCATAATTTTCTTGGGATTTAGGCATTAGGTATCTCTTCCATAACTGTTTTTTATCTTTTACAGTTTTTTCTATTTCAATATTTCACCGTTCACACAACTGTCTCTTGCTGCGTACATTAGGCTTTGTTTATATTCCTCCCATCTCTCTTCTATATTTTGGTATGTTCTTCTAGTTCTTATATACCTCTCAGACGACAAGCTGCTCTTAAATCGCGGTAGTCCGTTTTTAAATTTTTAGTCAGTTTCTCAATGTTCTTTAAATACTATATACTTTAAATTATTATATACAGGGCTTCACCCATTTAAATATTTTTGGAAACATAATACGTTCTTCTTTTCTATTTTATCTAAAATTTAAAATAAAATTTTGTACAAATTTTATTTTCTACGAAAACGTTTATAATAAACCAGGTTCGTTTTCTTTTACTACATAGCAGCTCTTTTATTCAGAATTACTCTGTACTTTCCTTAATGGGTTAGTTATCGCAAGTACGTTCCCTGCGTGACGTATAAGACGACAAGCTGCTCTTAAATCCCAGTGCTCCGTTTTTAAATTTTTAGTCAGTTTATCAATGTTTCTACAAGAATCGCACGACCATCTTCACTAAGTTTTACGCCGTTAGCACTAGCTGGTTGCTTTGTTAATTTAAGATCATCCCATACACGCAAGGTAAGTTCGAGGAGGGTGGAATATTCCTTTTTTTACAAAGCCAAACTTCGTTGACCTTTTATTGTGTAGCAGTGTAATAATTAGAGAACGCGCAATTTCCATAAAACGCAATCGGCAATTGGAATTGTGTATAACGTCGCTCAGTACATCCCGGCGTAATTCAATGAAGTATTTGTTTGACTTACTCGGACACCTGGTCTCGCCGCGATAACAATGGACAAGCCAGCTATTGTATTCCGAGAATATAGTGCATTTTAAAGTGTTTTCACTGTTGAGCGTAGATAGAAGCGGGGTTTTTATCATGTATTTTATTTATTAGTTTATATTTCGTAAGATAAATAAAGTGCTTTGAGTAAGTTTCTTGTTTTCATAGTTTTAACTGTTAATTACATCGTAATTTTTGTGATAGATCCTGTTTAATATCGTTTGATTGAATCTATTTCTACCAATTATTTCGACGTAAGAGTGTGCATTGAATTTCGTTCAGTTTCAATAACTTACGCACACATTTTTAGTTTTCATTTATTTAGATCTAGAGCATTGTTTAAGTTACTTTTTCAGACATGATATGGAAGAATGTCGAGAACGGCATTGTAAAACAATGGCGAGTTGGATTGACGGTCATACTGATTGTATGTCCATTGTCAGTGATTCCGAAATTTATTACAAAATCCGTAAAATATCGTCAAAAATTCGTCACTTAGGATCGCAAACACATCTGAACTCTGTAAAACTTTTATGGCGGCTAATATTCCATTTAATAAACTTAGCAATCCCACTTTAAAAATATTTCTTCAAAAATATACTGGTCGAAATGTTCCTGATGAATCAACTTTACGCAAATATTATGTTTCTAGGTGCTATACGAGAACAGCATTAGAATATACGCATTAGAAGCCATCTTTTAAATCAATACATATGGATAAGCGCCGACGAAACGGTGGATATGTTAGGACGCTGTGTGGTAAATGTTGTGGCTGGTGTACTACATCCAACTATTCCCTATAACTCATATGTAATAGTAACAAGTGTTATAAATAGAGTTTATGCGGAAACAGTTGCTGAAACCATTAAGGAGAATATGCAAAAAATGCTTCAACAAGTAATATGCAGCATATTAGAATATGTTTTCTTCAATAGTCTGCCTGTTTTTAACATATACGCAGCACTATCACTGACAAATAAAAGTATTTTTTCTTTGTACGTGGCGTCCGAACGTACACAGAAAAAATACTTTTTTTTGTCAGTGATAGTGCTGCGTATATGTTAAAAACAGGCAGACTATTGAAGAAAACATATCCTAATATGCTGCATATTATTTGTGTAGCACATGCTCTCCACAGAATCTGTGAATATATCAGAGACACTTTTCCGGAAGTTGATAGACTTGTATCAGCTTTTAAAAAAGTTTTCAGAAAAGCACCATTGAGAGTAGCTCTTTTCAGGGAAAAATTTCCATCTCTGTCACTGCCTCCCACTCCAGTAATAACTAGATGGGGAACATGGCTGGAAGCTACAAGTTATTATGCTGAGAATTTCGATAGTCTAAAACATTTCGTCACATGAACAGCTAAAGGAGGATGCTAGAAGTATTGGTGAGTGCAAGGAGCTCACACAAATCCCAAATTAAAAAAATCAGTTGTACTTTCTTCACGAACACTTTGGAAAATTGCCAAAACTAATCACTTATTTTGAAAATCGAAATCTCAAATTAAATGACGGATTAACCACATTAGATATGGCTGTTAATAATTTGAAAAGTATTCCAAGTGACTTCGGATGTGGCCTTCGGCAAAAGTTTGAAACAATTCTTAGTAGAAATCCAGATTTAATTACATTGCAGCAATTATGTATGGAGACAATTCCACAAAACCTAACGGCTAAATATGAAGAAATAAAAGAATATTTCCAGTATGCACCTATAACCAGTTGCGATGTAGAAAGGACGTTTTCTATTTATAAGGATGTACTTAATTCAAAGAGAACAAAATTGACAGAAGAAAACCTTGAGAAACTATTGCTAGTCAATATTAATACTCCTTTACTCAACTTGAACGACAAAATGAACAAATAAAAATGTTCCAATTATAGAAACAAAATTAGAAACTTTAAAAATACAACTTTTCAACAAATACATATGTATTTCGTAATTTTATAGATCACCAGACGTTTGTTTTCTAATTATATAAATAAAATTAAAAGCTTTATACAACTTTTCAACAAATAAATATGTATTTCGTAATTTTATAGATCACCACCCGTTCGTTTTCCAATCATATAAATAAAATTAAATATTTTAGGAATATAGCCTTTCGCCAGTACTGCACTGGGTGGTAAGCGTGTCCGTTCTCTAGTAATAATATACGGTGTTAGCGACATCTATCATGGCGAAATATATAGTCCAATATTCACATGCAAAAGCTGTTCTATTTCTTTTAGTTTATTGCATAAATTCGATTGCTTTTACGACACAAACAAGAAAAAGATTTACTTTCAAAGAAAAACAAGTATAATTTACACAAGAGAGGTGCTAAAGGATATCCAAACTTTAGCTTACTAGCACAGAGAAACTTAATCTCATTAGTTGCTCGTAGAATAATTTATGCAGGTAGATGTGTATATGTCGTCGGATAAATTTTAGAGAGACAGCGAGATTACTCAGTTTCTTATTTCGTCGTCTCCGGTCTTCGTAATTAAAACAGCTTCGTATATATGAACGTATAGTATGTATGTGAAAAGTACATTTAACACTATTTAAAACCGGCCGTTATATGGTCCGTGTCACACATAGTCTACATCCTTTCGTCGCCTAAGCGCGACCCAGCGCCATCTCTCGGCACAATTAGTGTGAATTACTAATTAAATAATTCAACCTGACAGTCCTCATATGCAGTGAATCAACAGTTCTCTCCCTACAAATCTACGATCCTGCAGGCGAGAGTGGTGAAACGTAGTGAAGCGATAGGATTTCGAGAAATACGAACGTGAGGGAAAGAAGTCCACGGATGCGGAGCGTTGATATTTATCTGGCTAGACTTTAACGGCGTCATTATTTGAAATGTATGTAGTGTAGAAAGAGGGAAAACAATAGCGCTGCATAAATAAACTAACGTACACGGATACAAGAGGAAATTTTTAGAGTAGGGTAAATATGAAAGCGCGTACTTGGATAGCTAGGGCGAAGGATGTTTCGTAGTAAATGAAGTAAAAATAATTTTATACATACGTAATTTATCCGTGTGTTATAGCCTGGTAAGAATCTGAAACAAAAGGAAATTAAATGCATTATGCTATTGTGATAAATTACATACAGGTTTTAATTCACTTATTAGAGGAAACACAAATGATATAAGGCCAATAGGAATATCTCAAACTAAAGACCGGATATCGGACATTCGCAAAAAATAAGCATTAGTATGAGATCCTAGTCGATATGCGTCTATAGAATACACACGTTCACACTAAAGAAACTATTAATATTATTATTAGAGAACGGACACGCTTACCACCCAGTGCAGTACTGGCGAAAGGCTGTATTTCTAAAATATTTAATTTTATTTATATAATTGGAAAACGAACGGGTGGTGATCTATAAAATTACGAAATACATATGTATTTGTTGAAAAGTTGTATTTTTAAAGTTTTTAATTTTATTTCTATAATTGGAACATTTATATTTGTTCATTTTGTCGTTCAAGTTGAGTAAAGGAGTATTAATATTGACTAGCAATAGTTTCTCAAGGTTTTCTTCTGTCAATTTTGTTCTCTTTGAATTAAGTACATCCTTATAAATAGAAAACGTCCTTTCTACATCGCAACTGGTTATAGTTGCATATTGGAAATATTCTTTTATTTCTTCATATTCAGCCGTTAGATTTTGTGGAATTGTCTCCATACATAATTGCTGCAATGTAATTAAATCTGGATTTCTATTAAGAATTGCTTTAAACTTTTGCCGAAGGCCACATCCGAAGTCACTTGGAATACTTTTCAAATTATTAACAGCCACATCTAATGTGGTTAATCCGTCATTTAATTTGAGATTTCGATTTTCAAAATATGTGATTAGTTTTGGCAATTTTCCAAAGTGTTCGTGAAGAAAGTACATACAACTGATTTTTTAAATTTGGGATTTGTGTGAGCTCCTTGCACTCACCAATACTTCTAGCATCCTCCTTTAGCTGTTCATGTGACGAAATGTTTTAGACTATCGAAATTCTCAGCCTAATAACTAGTAGCTTCCAGCCATGTTCCCCATCTAGTTATTACTGGAGTGGGAGGCAGTGACAGAGATGGAAATTTTTCCCTGAAAAGAGCTACTCTCAATGGTGCTTTTCTGAAAACTTTTTTAAAAGCTGATACAAGTCTATCAACTTCCGGAAAAGTGTCTCTGATATATTCACAGATTCTGTGGAGAGCATGTGCTACACAAATAATATGCAACATATTAGGATATGTTTTCTTCAATAGTCTGCCTGTTTTTAACATATACGCAGCACTATCACTGACAAATAAAAGTATTTTTTCTTTGTACGTGGCGTCCGAATAAAGCATTTTTTGCATATTCTCCTTAATGGTTTCAGCAACTGTTTCCGCATCAACTCTATTTATAACACTTGTTGCTATTACATATGAGTTAGGTATAGGGAATAGTTGGATGTAGTACACCAGCTACAACATTTACCACACAGCGTCCTAACATATCCACCGTTTCGTCGGCGCCTATCCATATGTATTGATTTAAAAGATGGCTTCTAATGCGTTCTACTGTTCTCGTATAGCACCTAGAAACATAATATTTGCGTAAAGTTGATTCATCAGGAACATTTCGACCAGTATATTTTTTCAGAAATATTTTTAAAGTGGGATTGCTAAGTTTATTTAATGGAATATTAGCCGCCATAAAAGTTTTACAGAGTTCAGATGTGTTTGCGATCCTAAGTGACGAATTTTTGATGATATTTTACGGATTTTGTAATAAATTTCGGAATCACTGACAATGGACATACAATGAGTATGACCGTCAATCCAACTCGCCATTGTTTTACAATGCCGTTCTCGACATTCTTCCACATTATGTCTGAAAAAGTAACTTAAACAATGCTCTAGATCTAAATAAATGAAAACTAAAAATGTGTGCGTAAGTTACTGAAACTGAACGAAATTCAATGCACACTTACATCGAAATAATTGGTAGAAATAGATTCAATCAAACGATATTAAACAGGATCTATCACAAAAATTACGATGTAATTAACAGTTAAAACTATGAAAACAAGAAACTTACTCACAGCACTTTATTTATCTTACGAAATATAAACTAATAAATAAAATACATTATAAAAACCCCGCTTCTATCTACGCTCATGAAAACACTTTAAAAAACACTATATTCTCCGAATACAATAGCTGGCTTGTCCATTGTTCTCGCGGCGAGACCAGGTGTCCGAGTAAGTCAAACAAATACTTCATTGAATTACGCCGGGATGTACTGAGCGACGGTATACACAATTCCAATTGCCGATTGCGTTTTATGGAAATTGCGCCGTTCTCTACCTATTGTACTCGTACATTCAAACAACTTCTTCATTCATTTCATAAAATGATTTTATTTTAAAATGATGACGATTTGTGTTAGAATCTATTCCTGCTAAAAAAATAAATACTGAGGCTTAGATACACATTCTTTTTCTGAATGATGTGATACATGTATATTTTATAAAAAATATATAGTAATGTTTATAAGAATCAAATATGTTCCCAAAAACGAATCTATGTACGTGCGCCTACGTCCCTCGCTCATTTTATTCGCTGTTAACATAAAGTCCGATCTCTACGAAGACCCATTAATGTTTGCTGCTTGCTTGCATTAAAATAAATAAATATAAATATTCATTGTTAATACATATTTACATGTGAATGATTTGTTAATTAATATTAAGAAGTTAATAATCGTCGTAGGAGATACATGTTGAAACTTCATTATATCAAATAGAAAACGCTATTTTGTTTAGTTTCAAAAAAATATATTGTTTGTACACACACTACATATATGTTTCACCACACTGTGGCTTCATCAGGTGGATGAATATAGGTGGGCGAAGTATCGATACATCGTCCAATACCCGATACCATAACTGGTATCGATTCTCTGATACGTCAGATAACGAAGGTATCGATTCCAAAGCATCGATACCTATCGATACTTTATTGATTCCAGTACTCGCTAAGTATTGATGTATCATGTATCGGGTAGTAATGTATCGGGTAGTAATGTATCGGGTATTGATGTATCGGGTGCCCATGTATCGGGTAGCCATGTATCTATTAGCTTACCTTTGTGCATTTTTTTAAATGTACATAAAGGATGCAATAACTTTTTAAGTAAAGAATTTTTAAGTATCTATACAGTTTAACGAGCCATCGAAAAAATTCATAATTGGAGTAGACTGTGAAATTGGGTTGGTACTTTAGCCACTTCCACATAATGACACATTACTTGATGCTTGACAGTTTCATTTGGTTTCATGTAAAAGAAGCTTATGGCATTGAAATGATACTACAACAAAAAAGAAAACAAATAATTTATTTAATATCGAAATCATAATCAAAATTTACATATAGCTACAGAAGTTGTTGAAAATGTTGTACATTTACATCTAAACAAATTTAATTTTCTTAATAAGAGTTTTGAAAAATTTGACACAAACTTATAGTTTCAATGTCAAATAATAAATGTCATCATGTGGAAGTGGCTAAAGTACCAACCCAATTTCACAGTATACTCCAATTATGAATTTTTTCGATGGCTCGTTATATATATATATATACATATATTAAAAATAATAGATTTTTATTGGTTTTAGCGACCTTTTATTGAATTTAGATGTTTGTTTGCGACGTTTCGACTTTTATCAATTCAGTCTTTTTCAAGCATATTTGTTGTTTGTTCTACACGGGTACGCATTCATGTGCCACATGTGTTTGGACATCCGGGACCAATTTTCTTAGAACGAACATGCTTGTGCGGATTTTGTAAGTGAACTGAAACACGGCCAATAAAATAAAAAAGAAAAACAAAATTCTTTAAACACTAAATATATACATATATATATATATTATATAGTATATATTTCAAAGGATGTTGAATTTTACATTATGCGTAGCAAATATCTATATTATAACATAAACATAATAACTATAATTATTCCAAAAAAAAAAAAAAAAAATTTCACAATATTGCAAATTTCAAACCGTAGTTACGGTAGAATCGGTAAATTAATTTTATATCTTTTGAAATCGATATCAAACAATCGACACCTAGAAAACGGATTATGAATACTGATTCCTAGGTATCGAATCAAAGTATCGATTCCAAGGTATCGATTCCAAGGTATCGATTCCAAGGTACCGATTCCAAAGCATCGATACCTATCGATACTTTACCGATTCCAGTACTCAGAATCGATACCGTGCACAGTCCCGATACATCGCTAAGTATCGATACGTCGATTAGTATCGGTACCCGATACCGAAAACGTCGGTATCTCCCAGCCCTAATATACACTGTAAACTTACATTTGGTACCTATTTATATAAATACAAATACCGCGATATCATAAAGTTTCTGGGTCAACGGTGGCCATGGGGTGAAAAACGTCTGTCTTAATTTATATCATCCTTTTGAGAAAAATCTGATAAAATTTTCAAGTTAAGTGTCATGCTGATGTTAAAATTTGTCAATATATTAATCTTAATGTCAGTATGACACATAACCTGAAAATTTTATCAGATTTTTCTCAAAAGGATGATATAAATTAAGACAGACGCTTTTCACCCCATGGCCACCGTTGACCCAGAAACTTTATGATATCGCGGTATAAAGGTGAAAGCCAAAAATTCTAATCTGAGAGGGGCTTGAGCTATTTTAGTTTTAAGTTGAGTAGGGGAGAGTGATTTACCTCTGCATGGTCATTTAAAATTATGCCTAAATTTGGAAATTTATTAATTTTTAAAGCTTCTAAGATATTGAGTTTTTTACTTTTGTCTACTATATGTACCGTTTTGAAATTAGAATTGAATTTGGAGTTATATTCAAAATAGTGATTAGCAAAAGTTGAATCTGTCTATTTATGCCTGTAGCTTCTTTCGTGTTCTGCTATTCTAGTTTGGAAGGTTCTTCCTGTCTGATCTATATACAGTTTTCACAGTCCTCTCGGAGGACCTCAAGTCTTGTCTTAGTGCAAATGTTTTTAAAAGTAAACTGAAAACTCAGTTACTGCTGGAACAGAGGGCTTCACATACGAGTAGTACATAGTGAGTGATTGCATATTTTCGTAATTATTAGTATAGATTCTGTCCCTTCCCCTTCCGTTCTCCTGCTTCCTCTTGTCACTTATTGGGCGTATATTATTATATTTGTTAGATAAAGCCTACATGTTTAGTTTAAGTTGAAATATTATTAGCTTATTGTTGTATTGTTGTATTAAGTGTATGTAAATAATGGTTGAGTAGAACAGCTAAGCTGGAATCCGCCAAATAAAGTTCTTTATTATTATTATTATTATTGAAAGTCTTTCCTTGGAGACTGTGGTTAAGTAAAAACTTAAAAATGGTATACAACCCCTTACCACAATTATTAATCGTATATTAAATACGTATTTCGACAACTAAGTTGTCATCATCAGTAGGTAAAACCACTAATCAAGGTGTCGCACATGGGGCACAGAAAAGCTAGCACAACTGATCACGCAACAACTTTACATGGCGACCACGTATACACTGCACAGTGTATACGTGGACGCCGTGTAAGGTTGTTGCGTGATCAGTTGTGCTAGCTTTACTGTGCCCCATGTGCGACACGACACCTTGATTAGTGGTTTTACCTACTGATGATGACAACTTAGTTGTCGAAATACGTATTTAATATACGATTAATGATTATGGTAAGGGGTTGTATACCTTTTTTAAGTTATTATTATTATTATTTCGTATCGCTTTTTTTGTTAACGGAAAGCTAAAAAAAAATTAAGTTTCCCTTAATTGGGGGTAAGGGCTTTTAAGTAACATTCCTCACGTTTCTCTAAACGGGCGCTTCACTCTAAATGAAACTACAAAAACGAGTTTTGTAAGAAAACCTGACGGAACGGAATTTTTCGAGCATCTTTCCCGGCTTAGTGAGTAAAAATCTATAAAAAAAAACAGTATAAAAATCCTGTCAAGTTTTTGGGATGTAGACCTGTGATATTATTGACATCAGTAGGGCAATTATCTACACTTAAATATGTCTAAATGTATAGTCATAATCTACACAATGTGCCAAATTCTATTAAATATAAGTATTCGTTGCGTGATACTTCGTTAACATGGATCAATCTAGTTAAAGATCATGACGTTCTATTTGATAAGAGGCTTACGTTTGTTAACTAGATCGAAAGCGTCTCGTTATCTGCAAAATTCGTTAGGTTTTGTTATACACAACTGTAGAGCGCTTACTTCCGTACAGACAATAAAAACTCTAAATTTTTCGCTTGTTAGATGGACGCTTGAATATGCAACTCTGATGCAACCAACATTCTTATTATCAAGTACATAGGAATATAGTGAAAACTTTCAAAAAAATTCCTAAACATACAAATACGAACATTTAAGTTTCAGCGGCAAATGTTTTGATATGATACTGCAATCAAAATAGCGCCATATGTTCGACAAGTGGGTTTATTGTTTAAAGGTCAGCATTTTTCGTTTAAATAACAGTCGATAGCATAAAACTTACATATAAGGACACACACACACACTCACACTAAACATGCAGACCGTCATAAATCATTTTCCCATATTTTCTTCTTTTTTTTCCACGCTTATTTGAAAATTTTCTCTAAGCGATTTTTTGGTAAAACATTATAAAAGTTGGGAACTTTATACCCTCAAAATTAGGAAAACAAGTGATCAAACACCCTGTATATATAGTTCTTTTTTATTCTATTCGTTAAATTTTGGTCTTTCCTATATTATTTTGGTGGGAGCAAAATTGGCGTAACATTTTTATTGTAAAACTAGCTTCTTTTCTATGGTAAAGCAAAATTGACTTGGAATTGTGACATTCTGGTGTAATGTAATGTAATAATTAGAGACCGGACACATCGGGCTGAAATGACGTCATTACGACGGACGATATAAATAGTCTACAGCATCTGTAAGTACACTACGCAGTTATTGAATAGTACTATTCATTCGGTTAACCGCACACAAAAAATAGATGTGCAGTCAACCGAATGAATAGTCCTATTCAACCATTGCATGATGTACTTACAGATGTTGTAGACTATTTATATCGTCCGTCGTAATGACGTCCATTTCAACCCGATTAGTAATAATGTTAACATTTCCTTTGTTTCTTGTTGGAATTACGTTGTTCATAAATTCACTATTGTTATTGCTTTACATTTGTTGTTTTATTGGTATGTTAATACTGATACACGCAGATACCTATGATTTAGTCAAGCTACCATCGTTCACTGTAACGGCTAAAGAATATAAACATGGTGGCGCCTAAAATTATAAGAACTTCCCTACAGCTCGCCTCTAAACTGAGTTGGTTTCTTTAATATAAGATCTCCGGGGCAATCATGTTATTGGGGATATGTTGGTAAATCGTAAGTAGGTATTACGGTGAGCATGCAGGCGCAGAACAATTGCTCGTGGGGGCATATAGCATAATTTAACGTTCTTTCCAGCGCGTAAATTTTGTATGTCAATTTTTAATTACTTATTCGACGTTTCTTGTATATTGCTACCTTTATTTAATTACTCTAACGCATTTTATAGCGCTCAATTGCAATGCAAATATTAAATAAAACCTTTAAAGACAACATCGTAGTTTTCTTTTAGTTAACAAGTTGCATTATATTTGTTTCAGCATTATTACACACGTCCTGGATCTTTGACGTATCACCATTACCACCATTTACTTTAAATAATTGCCTTTATTGTTAGTACGCCATATACAAATGTGCATAAATCATATATGTATCTGTACGCATGGACATACCATGTGCTTAACCAGTGGTTACTTCAACCACAGACACATGCGTTTCTATCTAATTGGTATCATCAGTGCGGGTTGGCGAAGTGATATCCCAAAGTTCGCTTTAGCAAGTAATAACAATTTTATTCTGTCAAGTGACCAGATGTCACAACTGTCAGATATTACGAGATATCTCTTGTTATCTAACAGGATAGAGTTGTTACTACTGACGAAAGCGAACGGTTAAATGTCATTTAGCAAACCTGTACTTATGACATCGCTTAGATAGTAACGCATGCGTATGCGGTTGAAGTGACCATATGTTAAATACATGGTGTATAATGTACATGTGTACAGATCCAAATATGTTTAGTATATTTGTATTGACTTTGTATACATTTATTTATCTGTGGCGCAAATAACGTGATTTCATTATGCTATCAATTTATACTTGGAATAAGAAAAAGAATTCTTTCGCGTAATACTGACATTTAACAGCTTGTTATGGTTTTTCAAGGCCTTTCAGAATACAAATGTGCACCATGAGATCGTAAATACTGCGCCTTATCATTAATTACCAATCTGTATTTATATGTAAAAGTTATAACGCATCGTGGAAGCAAAGGAGAAAAGCATGACACATGTATGTAGATGGAATAATCTACGATTTCTAATTAACATCTAATATGCATATATGCATAAACGTAAACGTGTACTAATTTCATAAGTTGCCTTGGAAAGGTCACATTTAATTTTTCAAAATGTGTGATTTAATTTACATACTTTCAATACCAGTCGAAACTGGTTAAAAAGAACTTAAGTATGTATACTACATGACGTGTAAATTGCAACACCATGAAAAAGTATGAATTTTTTAACTAAACTTAGCAGAAACCTATTACATACTATTAAAAGGCAATAAGTTATTATACTTTCAGAGAAAAAAAACAAACGATTAACACAATTTAATTTAATTTTTAGTAATAAATAGGTAAACCCACGCCTCGCTGTGGCTCAGTCTGATATGGGAATGAATGAGAAAGTAAAAAAAAATGTAGCGAACATAGATTCGCCGAGAAAATACATCATTCAAACTAAATACCCTGCCTTACGTTTGCTGTGGTTATGTAGAATGAAAGGAAAGGAAGAAAAAATGTTTTCACAAAAAACTATTTTTTATTTTAAAGCTGGTGGATCTAGTACATTTTTGCTCGTCTGTTTTCTGCAAAAACATAAAAATCAAACGGTTTACCGACTTTGGAGCATACGACGTATAATCGTCTGTGAGAGAAGCAATCGTTTTTTAAATTCAAACCGTACACTTGCAAAGATTGCTCTTGCGCTTTATTGATAATCACAGCGAACGCAGGGGCGTGTTAGAAATTGAAGTCGTTTGAAATCATGTTTGTCGGAATGAGCGTTATTCCTGGAAGTAGTACGCCTTTACCTTTATGAGGTCCAATCAGAATTGTTGCTTCCATCAATTTTTTAACTACTAATCGTTTGCCATTGCATAAATTTGGCTGATTTCGGAGTAATATAATTGGCACTCCAATTTTCAAATTCAGAATGTGTGACGGTAATCCGGGAACATCAAGAAAATTCCGTTAGAAAATTCACTACTTCACTTTGGTTCATCATGGTATTAATGGATTTGTATGTCACTGTTTCACCTGCGATTCTGTTTAGAATAATTTTATTCATATCGTGTACGTCGACAATCAATAATAATTTCTCTTTTTTTCTCCTATCAAAAACTCAGCTACTTGTTTAATTGTTTATCAAATATCAATGCCATTAATATTTTCGCCTTACAAATTTGACAACTGTCATATATATATATTTTTAATAACATTTTCCTGATATTTACATCTAACCTATACACATTATTTTATGTTTTCATATAAGACATATTCAAGATTAAATCAGTTATTTTATTTTTTAACAATATGTTAGCGTAAATAGAGTATATGATTAGCAAACGTAAACTTGCAATAAAAAAATACTACTACTAAAAATTTAAGAAATTTTTACGCTACTTATGTGGAAGTGCACCGTAGATTTCACCGGTGCGAGATTTTTATAGCGCCGTTAAAAAAAATAATTTTACTATAAAAACATTCGCGTATTCGAGTACAACGTTGTGTCAAAATTTTAAGTCAATCGACCGACTACTTTTCGAGTTTTGCGAACACAAATATACACAGGCTGAATATTTAGATAGAGATGTGTTGGGGCTCTCACATTAGCTTGACTCTTCCTTACACTTCGCACCATTAATTTTAATAGGTGGTCGATATCTTCTTGAGATATGGTGTTAGCGGGGGATTCGCCAAGTTCATCAGTTTTCTTCCCATAATATCCCACACGTGTACGATTGGAGATAGGTCTAGAGATCTGAGGGACATAGGAAGATATTGACATGGGCCTCTTCGAACCGATTTACAGACATTATCCTGCTAGAAATGTGGGTCCTCGAGCTATTGAAGATATGGAAGAATATGGGGTTCCATTAGCTCATCAACATAACGCTGGGCGTTCGTGGCGCTTCGGATTAATAACAACTGAAACCTACTCCCACATGCTGTAGCACCCCACACAATAACTCCAATGGTTCTGTGCAGACGTCTTTCAACAGAAAATTGAATATCGCGACGTTCCCCGTGTCTTCGTCTGACCCTCATGCATCTCTATACAAAAACAAGATTTTCAACCTGCACTACTCCAAAGGTTGCTGTGGGTGTAAAGCCGTCAGTGGTAACACAAGATGTGGTCGATAGGATTGCAAGTTGAAAGCACTGGAAAATCGGCCTTAGCGTCATTAGGTGAAGGTTGCGGTCTTGAACCTCACTAGTTCTTCTTCGGCGTCTTTCTTAGCCCTTGGTCAATACGAAATTCTATTATGAGGCGTATCTATCAATGCAAGGCAGATATTCATATTGCACGAGATGCTCAGCCAAACGCTAAACTGTTCGCGCAGAACGACGAGGAAAACGAAGACGAAATTCACGCTGCGTTAAAATACAGGGTGCGGCAAAATAACCTAACTATTTTTTGACGTAAATAAAAAAAGCATTTTTCCAGATAAAACAATTATATTTTTACCAACTTATTCTTTAACACCGGAATTTTTTTACTTGGTTTTGAAAATAATATCTGACAAATGGTGGCCGTGGCTGTTGATACACTGCTGCAAGCGAACATTGAAGCACTCGTGGATTCTCTCAAGCATCGCTTGAGGTATGCGATGAATTTCCTCGCGAATTGCTTCTTTCAGGTCTAGCAGGTTTCCGGGACGATGTTTGAACACCTCAGCCTTCAAGTAACCCCATAAAAAAAAGTCACAAGGCGTTAGGTCAGGGGATCGTGCTGGCCACGCAATGTCCCCTCCCCGAGAAATCAATTTGCCTGGAAACATTTCCCTCAAAACATTCATCGTCACCCGAGCAGTATCGGATGTGGCACCATCTTGCTGGAGCCATACATGCTCGAAAGCCCTCTCTTGCAATGCTGGTTGAAAATAATTTTGAATCATGTCGGCATACCTGTTTGAGTTCACAGTAACCGTAACGCCATCAACTTTCAAAAAATATGGACCGATGATTCCAAGTCGTGAGATAGCGCACCACACAGTTACACGCTCACTATGAAGAGGTCTTTGGTGAATGACATGGGGATTGTTTTCACTCCAGTAACGAAAATTCTGCTTATTAACATTGCCAGACAAATAAAAATGTGCCTCGTCACTAAAAAAAACAATGCTGTCTGGTGGAAGACTTTCCAAGATGAGTTGACATGCTTCCGTGCGACTCTGGCAATCACGTTGTGACAGTTCTTGCACAACAACCATCTTGTAAGGATGGAAATGAAGATCCTTGTGTAGGATTCGACGAACACTAGGGTCAGACATTCGCAGGGCGGCTGCATGTTTACGAGCTGATCATTTAGGAGACTGCAAAACTGATTATCTAACCGCATTGATGTTTTCGGGTGTACGGGCACTACGAGGTCTTCCACCCCGTTTTTTCACAACAGAACCAGTCTCTCTAAAGTTTTTTACCCACAACAAAATAATAGACTTTCTGTCCGGTACCGACTCACGCGGAGGAATTTGAAATCGCGTTCGAAAAGCACGCTGTGCCGTGACAACCGACTCATTGTTGCGAATGAACGCTTCGACCGCATAAGCTCTGTGCTCGTTCATCCACGCCATGATGGCGACTGGTGCCTACGTGCCGAATGCAACGTAAACTTCCCAAACTCCTGCGTCGACTGCTGCTATCCCCACTACTCTAAGTGTCTCCAGTTACTTACTATCGAGCATCGAAAATAGGGAGGTTATTTTGCCGCACCCTGTAGCAATAATAATAATTCCGCGTTCTTCAGGTGTGTATCGCTCCATTGCTTGCTGTGAACTTATCCTCTATCTGTCTACAACATAAATGTCAAAAGCACAATGAAATTTGATAGCATTTGTAAAAATCATGGCACATTTATATTATGACATAACTTTTGCCCCAGCCTTTATCAATTTTTGTAAATAGTCCGTGAAGACAACCAAAGACGAATTAAACATTTTTGTTTTAATATTTTCGTCAAAATTCTCCACGCTGCGTAAAGCGTTACACAAATTTCTACACATAATAATAATTTATTTATTCTTAGGGTTAATAAATTATTATTGTATTATACATTATTAATTTTTAAATGTAAAATAATTGATGATTTGTGGATATTACCTAATACGAATTCTATTAAGAGACCAATATCTTCAAAGATAAAGAATGTATCACTAAATACGGAAATTAATTCATTTCAATGTTTGTTTTTTTTTGTTTTTTGTCAGTTGTATACCGATAAGAAGCTCCCCTACATTGTATATTTCATTTTTATCTCTTAAAATAAAATGTTATTACATATATCACGACCATTTTGGGAAGTTTAATTTTTCGAATTATTATTGTACAAATAATTTATGGAATATTTTAGATAAAACGTTTCCAATTATATTTGACCCGATAAAATGCTATCATATTTAATAATAATATTAATAAATTTTTGTATACAAAACATAACAGATAAATTACTTAAAATATTTGATGTATTTATTAATTCAATTAATAAGAATGTGGTCATTTAAATTGCGGTACAAGGGTCAAACGGAATTTGTTAGGAAGTATAGTCATAGTTTTTCAATTTTTTTATTACCAGTCAATTGAAAAATAACGTATTTGCCTCAATAACATGCATCGCGAATAAATGTTTTGGAGTCTCTGAATACTTTTCGAACTACTTTTTGTTTCCACACCTCCAATCTTATTTCATCTATTTTATTTAGTACTAGCGGATACCCGGCGTGTGCTACTCTAATATTAATAATTTATGGACTCCTACAAAGTTTGAAGGCTCTAACTATTATATAACTCTAGATATTTGATATTAAATATTTATTTTGTATGAGAGCAGCCACGCCCACTTGTCCGATCCCATCCATTTTTGTCCTGATTACTCACATTAGTAACATATTGCTATGAACTTTTCTCCACAAAAATTTTGTAAAGTTATTTATTTATTTATGAGGGAATTATTATTTTGAATATTAAACATATTTGACTAGCGCAGTTGGTGCAAGCCGTTTTGCTTTGCTGTGTACGATTTTTATAACTGTATTTTTTATACGGAGCTTGCGGCTTTGCTCTAGCCAGACACAAGTGTACTCTGGGTTTAGAAAGACGTGTTTATTATAAGATAAAACTTTATCTTTGTTAAGTAACTTCGTGATTTTTGATTAATTAGTGGTTGGTGTTTGTATTCATTACCGATTTTTTTACGAGTTGGTTGATCTCGTTTTTGAGAATTTTGTACGCTTTCTAACTCATGTGTCTGGAGAAAATATATGAATATATTTTTTATTTTTACGTAAGTAAATTATATTAAAAGATATCTTTTTATTATTAATATTATTTTTATTTTGACTTTTGTATTTTTCCAGTGTGTTAATTTCGATATATATATATTTTATTCTTAGTTATTTGATTTAAATGACAAAGAACGTTTTTTAAAATTTCTAATATAAAAAATTTCTGTAACTGTAAGATTTTATTTCGGTTGGTTTTCAAGGGAACTTTTTGTTACATGTGAGCGCGCATGTAGTAGATTTTCATCGCGTTGTCAAACTTTATACAGTGTGTTTCTCAGGGGAGAAATTAAAAAGCATCTTTGTAATTTATTAGTTTTAATTTTGTTCGGCTGTCACTAAGGATTTTTTATCGTATGCTGCGGTCACTTCTATTCGATATTTTTACCTTAATAATATTGTTAAATGAGGCAATATTAATCTTTATACTTTATAAAGATCTTTTTTTATTTTTGTATTAAAGATTCATTTAAAGTTTATTGTGTGTATTTTTGAAATTTGACCTTTTTTCTTTTGTGCTCATAAGTAACTTAAAGAAATATAATTATAACATTTGTCAATACTCTTTTACTGGCGCATTATAAATTTGTAGAAGAGAAAAACCACTTTTCCGATTGGAACCCTGAGAGGAAAGCAGTACCATTTTTTGAAATTAAACCGACTGAGTATCCTAGTTGGACAGACTGGTTGTGAATAGTGGTAATTTCAATTTCAAAACCACTATTCATAGCAATATGTACTATTGCAATGTTTCAAAACTCTTGCTATCACAATAGTCGAGATATATGATGTGCATATATGGTACAAAGGTACAAGCATATGGTACAAACTTAGTTTGTCGGATTGTAGTTACGAACGCCATCATATAAGTCGACATTTACATGTAAGAGTGTGATTTAATATTCATTAATTCTGACTTGCAGTCCAAATGTTAAATATATGATGTTATTCAATTTATGTTGGAGGGGCCACGCCCACTTGAAATATCAAAAAGATATATAGCCGTAAACCTAATCTGGACTATTACCTTTCTAATGAAACCGGTTTGGATCACATCGGTTGGATAGTTTCAGAGTCTATAAAGGACAAACAAACATTTTGTGTATTTTATATATATAGATTCATGTTTTGCATGTATGAGATATATGCTTTAACCAAAAAAACACTTTACAAAAGCCATATTACAAGTATACCCAATATTAAATAATAATAACACCCAAAAATTTAAAATGATTACTTTTATGGGCTCTTCAAGCATAAAAATTACTAAATATATAAGAAAATTAGACATTAATACCAGGTATAGGACTAACAACAATCAAAATTTATAAAAGGATTTAACAAATAACAATAAAAAGTCAGGAGTCTATGAGTTAACTTGCGGTAGTTGCCCCATAACGTATATCGGACAGACAGGTGGATCGTTTGAAATAGATACGCATCCAAGAACATTTTTCTTCCTTTAGAAATAAAAAAAGTGACTCTCCATATGCGTCTCATATTAATTTAAAAAACCACAACTTTAACAAAGAATACTACACATAGAAAATAAAGGCATAAAGCATAATTTATTAGTAGAGACCGGACACGAGAGGTTGATGACTCATCGCCCACGAGCGTACTATTGAACATTTGTATTTTTAAAATTTTTAATTTTATTTATATAATTATACTTATAATAATAAAACGGGTATATATACGGCTACAAAATACGAAATACATTTTGATTTGTTCATTTTGTAGTTCAAGTTGGGTATAGGAGTATTAATATTTACTAGCGATACTTTCTCAAGGTTCTCTTCTGTAAAATTTGTTCTCTTTGAATGAAATACATCCTTGTAAATAGAAAACGTCCTTTCTACATCTTTTATTTCCACGTATTTAGCAGTTAGATGTTGTGTCCCCATACACAATTGCCGCAACGTTATTAAATCTGGATTACTATTAAACACTGGGTTCTAAAGTCACTTGAAATATTTTTCAAATTATTAATAGCCACATCTAATGTCGTTAAACCATAATTTAATTTGAGATTTAGATTTTCAAAATAAGTGATTAGTTTTGGCAAATTTCCAAAGTGTTCCTGAAGAAAGTACAACTGATTTTTTAAATGTGCTAGTTCCTTGCACTCAGAAATACTCCGAGCATAGTCCTTTAAACATGCAACCAAATTTTTTAAACTATCGAAATTCTCTGCATAAAAACTAGTAGCTTCCAACCATGTCCCCCGTCTACTTATTACTGGAGAGGGAGGCAGTGACAAAGATGGCAGTTTACCCCTGTAAAGAGTTACTCTCAATTGTGCTTTTCTGAAAACTTTTTTAAAAGCGGATACAAGACTATCAACTTCTGGAAAGGTGTCTCTGATATATTCACAGATTCTGTGGAGAGCATGTGCTACACAAGTAATATGCAGCATATTAGGATATGTTTGCTTTAATAGTCTGCCTGTTTTTAACATATATGCAGCACTGTCACTCACAAATAAAAGTACTTTTTCTTTGTACCTGTCGTCCGAATGAAGTATATTTTGAATATTCTCGTTTTAGCAACTGTTTCCGCATCAACTGTATTTATAACTTTTGTTGCTATTATATATGCGTTATATGAAATAGTTGGATGTAGTACACCGGCTACAACATTTACCACACAGCGTCCTAATATATCGACAGTTTCGTCGGCACTTATCCAGAGGTACTGATTTGAAAGATGGCTTCTAATGCGTTCTACTGCTTTTGTGTAGCACTTAGAAACATAATATTTGCGTAAGGTGGATTCATCAGGAACATTTCGACCAGTATATTTATGGAGAAACATTTTTAAAGTGCGGTTGTTAAGTTTACTTAATGGAATATTAGCGGCCATAAAAGTTTCACAGTGCTAAGTGACGTTGTACGTGCGATTTGATGGAATTTTTTAACGATATTTTACAGATTTTGCAATAAATTTCGGAATATCTGACAATGGACATACAATCAGTATAACTGTCAATCCAACTCGTCATTGCTTTACGGTGCCGTTCTCGACGTTCTTCCATATCATATCTGAAAAAGTAACTTCAACAGTGCTCTAGATCTAAATAAGTGAAAACTAAAAATGTATGCGCAAGTTATTGAAACTGAACAAAATTCAATGCACACTTACGTCGAAATAATTGGGAGAAGTAGATTCAATCAAACGATATTAAACAGGATCTATCACAAAAATTACGATGTAATTAACAGTTTAAACTATGAAAACAAGAAGCTAACTCACAGCGCTTTATTTATCTTACGAAGTATAACCTAAATAGACTAAATTATTAGAACCCCACACGCTTCTATCTACGCTCATGAAAACAGAAATTTAGCTGTAAATATCCAACAAAAAAAGTCGCAATTCTCGATGAAAACAGGCGTGCGTGCTAGCCAGATCAATAGTGCATTCAATAACTGCGTGATGTACTTACAGATGTTGTAGACTATTTATATCGTCCGTCGTAATGACGGCGTCATTTCAACCCGATGTGTCCGGTCTCTAGTGATAAGTAACGATATTCAATTTGTTTCGATCAATTGCTGAAATACGAGGGATGTTTCCAAAATTCTGGGAATAGAGCTCTAATTAAATTACGCAGACTTATAGACAATGCTTTTGGTGTTAGGCAAGTTTTGACATGTTTATGCAGCTATCCAGTGCAATATCGATGAGTCTGATTCAGATATTCGACGGATATAGACGAATTTTCGTAGTACTGTTTGTGTAACCATCGAAGACGCAGCTAAGTTTGTTCAAGAGAAATAATTCTTTTTATGGAAAGAGAGTGTGCAAACTTCAGAATTTATTAAACGTCTGCAAGGACTGTTTGGCGAGTCTGCAAAATGGTATGCTAAAAGGTATGTCGGTGGATCGATCGTTTTAAAAGTGGTAGAACATCATTAGAAGATGATCCACGCAGTGGTCGCCCGAGCATGTCGGTAAATGAAAGAAACATTACTGCCGTGGGGAACCTACTGAAAGAAGAGAGACGAATGACTGTTTCTTAAATTAGTGTACCCCTACGAATAGGTACAGGACAAGTTCATGAGATCTTACATGATTGTTTGGGCTTAAGCAAGGTTTCAGCCCTAGGTGCCAAGACTGTTGGGACCGAAACAGAAACTCAATAGGTCTGACACTTGTCCTTAACTTTAAGAGCCGTTAGCCCGTTACGGTGATGAATTTTGGCAATGGATAATAACCACTGACGAAACGTGGATTCCTTATTTCAATCCTGAGACCAAAAGTCAATAAAAAAAATGGCTTAAACCCGAAGAAAGGCCTCCACTTAAGGAGCGTACAGTTCCGTCTGCTGCAAAGGTAATGCTTACTGTATTCTGGGATTGCGAATGGATTATTTTGATGGATTATCTGGTGAAAGGTACTACAATTAACGCAGAATATTATTCGAACTTATTATCTAGACCACTGCGACAGGCACTTATCAGAAAATGGCCTGGGAAGTTGTATAAGCGTCCGTTATTGCAACCGAATAATACTGCAAGAAAAACGAAGAATGTTTTGAACGATTTGCGATGGGAATTGCTTCCATATTCACCTTATTCACCGGATTTCGCACCGAGCGATATTCATTTATTCCCAGATTTGAAAAAACCGTCGTTTTTGAGAGTTTGACGTAAAATGTGCCATAAATAGGTGGATTGAGGAGAAAAAGTTCTTTTAGGACGGCTTAAAAAAATCAATTTATCGTTGGGATAAATGTATTCATTTAAATGGCGATTATGTCAAAAAACTATATAGTAATATTGATGAAAATTGATAAAATAAAGAAAATTATAGCTAAATTCGCAGAACTTTGGAAACATACCTCGTATATCCGATTACTGTCTTCATTTTGCAAGGCGATTCCAAAAAAGAGCCTTTACAATATAGTATATTAGAGAACTAGTGTCATAAGACGATGTTTTGTTGTACGAGGCCAAGTTTGGAAAACGAGCCGAAGGCGAGTTTTCCAAAGGACGAGGCAACAAAACGTCTTATGAAACGAGTTTTCTATACTATTTTTTCTATTTCGCATTTCCATAACTTTTAAAATTTGTATTTTTCATAGTATGCAATTTGTATAAAATAAGTGACATTTACTTTTATGAAATGTAAACGTTGGTCAAACTGACATTCCCTATTTTTAAATAGCGAATGTCATTTAAAATTTATTATTATTCTAATTCAAACAGAAACTATAAAGAAATGAACGATAATTCTAATTACCTAAGCGGGACACCACCGAATCTCCGTGAAATAGCAGAAAATACATCTGGAAATTTATTGCCAGAAAAATCTCGTGTAGTATATGAAAAAAATTATCTGCAATTTGAATCTTGGTGTATTGAAAATGAAGTCCACATACTATCAGAAAATGTTTTATTGGCATATTTTAAGCTACAAAGTGAAATAAAAAAGCCCTCGACACTATAGGCATTATATTCTATGTTGCGTTCTTGTTTAAATATCTATAAGAACTTAGATATATCAAAATATTCTAAACTACAAGCATTCGTAAAACGTTGTGGACAAGGATATCAGCCAAAGAAATCTAAAATATTAGATATGGAACAAATTGATCATTTTATAGAAAATGCTGATGATAAATTGTACCTTGCAATAAAGTTATTTCCGTTTCTCTATTAAAACACAATTTGTATAGCATTTTCAGTTTAGGTTGCATTATTAATAGGTTATGCTGGAGCTTGTAGACGAGATGAATTAGTAAATATGACAATCAATGATATTGAATATAAGGATGATTTCAATTGTTTTTTCGATACCTAAAACAAAAAATCATTTACCGAGAAGTTTTGCAATCACAACACCTAAATGGATTGATTTAATAAAAAAAATATATAAGTTTAAGACCAAAAAACACAACCATTGAAAGTTTCTTTCTTACCTATCGCAATGGATATTGTATATCATGTCCAATTGGAATTCATACAATAGGCAAGATGCCTAAACTTATTGCGGTCTTTCTTAAATTACCAAATCCTGAATTATTTAGTGGACACTGTTTTAGACGTTCCAGTGCGTCTCATATAGCAAATAAGGGTGGTGATTTGATTACAATTAAGCAACATGGAGGATGGAAATCGTCAGCTATAGCTGAGGGTTATATTGATACATTCATGAAAAGAGAAATTGAGGTTGCTCAAATGTTCTCGTCTGAACAAAATACATCAAGTGGGTGTTAAAAATCTAAAGTTATTGTTGAAACTAATACTACAAGGAAAACGTTAGTTTCCAATCAAAACCTACTTGGCATTAGTATAAATGCTTATGATTCCTCGCAAGTTAATGTACATGTTTATACTAATTACAATAACTAAAATAAAATACATTTACATAATTATATTTTTATATTGAGTTTTGTGCTTCATTATTACCTTGTTTAAGTACTAAAATATAATAACAAATAGTCGTTATTCCACGTTCATGTATTATCTTTTGTATTCTGGTAGGTACATAACCTATATTAAGCAGCGTGTCAAATATTATTCCAAATTGAACAGGAAACCAACACTGAATAATGAAAGGTTGCGTATCGAAATAAGGTTCATTTCGAGCCGCGAATGTGTGTCAAAATGAGATCATTGTGTGTGCGAAATAGAAAAAATGTATTTTTCTCGACAGTAAAGACTATGTTAAAAGTAAAAACAACAAATTGTTTTATTTATTTGCTTGTTTGTCGTTTACTTTGTCGATTTCTTTTGCAAATTTAAAATTAAAAATCAAGCATGTCAACATAAATTTGCAGAATTATTGCCATGTTAATACAAAAGTTTCAATCATTTATAGTCGCCCGTTATTTAGTAAACAGCGTAATATCAAATTAAGATTCCAAAATGCTTTAATATTACTTTATGAAATTTCTTGACTTCTTGACAGCTGAAGTTTCATTTCATTTGAGTTTTGTACCCACATGATAAATAACTTTAGTAGCAAAACGGAATCCTGTTAAGACTTTATTGAGGAAGATACATTTGGAAATTCTATAAATAAGTGAAAATAAAACATTTTATTATTATTTTAACAGACTTCCCACAAACGAAATTCTATATTTATTTTCTTTTCGCATCTGAAGTTTATTTGACGATCAGTAGTAGTCCGTTGCACTCAAGACATATGCCCAAACACAAGAGGCGTAATGAAAGCAACCACCGAAACTTACTAGGCCTGTACATATACATTTATGTACGTATTTACATACGTATGTATACGTGTACATGTTCACATTAGAGGTAGCTGAACGAGTTCTAGAAACATGCGATTCGAAAGCAGTCTTCGGACGAACGCTTGCTTCCTCGGCCAACTTGATAAATTCCTAATAGTTTTCTTCCGAAAATAACGATGATTACATTTAAGTAGATGCCAGCCTATAGGAATCTAATGAATACGATATTTTCGAAGTGATTTACTATATTAAAAGTTGCACAACAAGTAATTGAGTTCGTGCATTCGTCTGGCGGCGCTGGTAGAATTTTAAATTAATAATGGAGAGATAAATAAATGAGACATTCCAGTATCCAGAAGATCCGTTCATTTGAATTTAAGATGACATTCTTAGAATGAGATAATGAATTTCTTGCCGAGTTTATAAATAGATTTATTGGATCTATCTTATAACCAGCGATAACGTTCGCTTGTACACGAATATATTATTAAACAGTAGACATTCATTTTATTAACATATAGATGACGATTACCGCGATACACTAGAAAAAAATTAATAAAATCTTCGTAACTGTCAAATAAGTGAAAGCAATAAAACTTTGTACACAAGTAATATATCATGTTGTTTCATAACTTGTTAACATTTTTAGATTCTAGGATGAGTGCTTTGAAAAAATATCTTTAGGCATATTGCTGTGTTCTCTTCTAACCGAGATAAATTGAATAATTAAATAAAGTTGAAAACAAAAATGAAAAATTTAAAACAAGTAAATTTTAAAAACACCCTGTATGAACATCGTCATAAAACAAATCTCATAGTCATTTTTATGTAGAGTTTCTTGTTATTTTCTGTAAAAAGATTTTAATATACAATAATCTGAGACCGGACACATCGGGTTGAAATTACGTCGTCATTGCGTCGGACGGTATAAATAGTCTACAACATCTGTAAGTACATCACGCAGTTATTGAATGCACTATTGATCTGGCTAGCGCGTAGCCGCTCTTCCCTCATCGTCTTCGAAAAAATACGGCCCTATGACGCCTTCACTTTTCTGTAATGACCTCTACAATTATTTGAGGATTTTCAGAGCCCAAAATGCAACAATTTTGCTTATTTACGTACCCACCGAGTGAGAAATGTGTCTCATCGCTGAAGATAATCATCATTTACGGCCTGTTGCTCAAGGACCCATTTGACGTATCTCCTACGTTGTCAATACATCAGCAGGCTTCAATTGTTGCATGAGCTGGACTTTATACGGATGTAAGTGTAAATCCAGATGCAAAATTCGCCATAATGAGCCGTATGCCGTAATTGCTGAGAACGCCGTGGAATCGGTTCTTCGTCCACATTTTCACTCAGAGCGGTAATATTTTTAGCAAAGCGTACATTACGATGATGCATATGCCTCCGAATATCTAACACGGTCCCAGTTTCTTCAAATTTTTTCACTATCTTGACAATCACTTGCACAGTAGGACGATTATTACGGTCAAAATCGTTTATAATTGCGCGAAACCTGGCTACGTTTGAATCCCCACTTTTGTAGTAGGTTTTAACGATTTTAATGCGTTTTTCTGTTATTATTTGATGCATTTTCGTAAATGGCAAACATTCAACTAAAAATTTGACGCTTCGGTTGACATAAATATTTGACAGCCCTACGGTTTTGAAACCACGAAATGGATAACCCATTATTTTCATTGGTATCTACCGATCTACTGAAAAAGCCTTGAATTATATCCAGTTTTTGCATTTCTTCTAAATATTAAATTAAAAATGGTTTATTTTTTGACTATTTTACATTGATTTGAAATGAGCCTTGCTCGATGCGATGCACATAGAAAATATTATGTAATTACAAATCCATAAAATTTTATATCTCGTACGTATCTACAACACAATAGCTCTTGGAAATTCTAGAAATTTTCATACACTAGTAAATCTCCAAAGATTTTGCTCATCACTTATACTTCACTAAGATCAATTACAAAAATTCCTGGTTTAGGTTCGGTGTACTGAAGTTTTTAGTAAAATCAGTGTAGTAACAGTGATTCTATGATTTTTAAGTAAGTTATGTTTCTGTAACTAACTACATAAGCATAAAATTCTAGTATTACCACTATTAAATCCTAAATTGCAGGACTGAAATTTCATCAGTGCGATATTTCCTAGCACTAAATTTCACAAATTTCAAACATCCGTATTATGAACATGAAAAACTTATTTTTTTAAAAGCTTTTACATACGAGGGACACATTCTATATTTTTACAATCGACCACTAGATGGTGCTTTTGACATATGTAATGACTATATTCTTAAAGTTTGACATTTGTCAATGAGAAATCCGCAATAGCTTAGAAATTGAGTAAGTAGTTTGTTGACAGTGACAGTTTTAGAACAGTGAGTTTGTAAAATAATGGAGATTAGTCGTGAAGGTTTTCGTTGGATGATTTTTTATGATTATAAAAAAGGCCTAACTCCACAAAAATGCATTATATCGCTTCGGACAACTTTTGGTAAGGACACACCAGTTTAAAATTGGTTTGCAGAATTTCGTCAAGGTCGTGCCTCAGTGAGTGATGAATCACGTAAAGGTCGACCAAAAACTGTTGTGATTCCAAAAAAACATCGATGCTGCGCGAATAATGATAGAACACGATCGACATGTGACTTACAGTGAGGTAGAGGCATCTCTTGGCATATCGCATGCTGCAATTCATTCGATTTTACATGAACATTTATTTGTGAAAAATATATGTTCTAGATGGATTCCACATAACTTGACCGGATCACAGAAAGCAGCTCGTGTCAATTGGTTTAAAGAGATGCGCTAAAATTCGACGTAGGAATCGCAAATCCGTATACAACATCATTGCAGGCGACGAAACATAGATATATGCGTATGAGCCGGAAACCAATCAACAATCTACTGTATGGGTGTTCCAAGACGAACCGAACCCCACAAAAGTTGTTCGTGCAAGGTGCACTTCCAAGAAAATGATCGCTTGTTTCTTCGGCTGTATAGGACACATCGCAACAATCCCTTTAGATGACCGAAAAACTGCCAATGCTGAATGGTATACAGTAATTTGTTTGCCAAAAGTTATAGACGAAATCAGGAAGAATAACCGAATACGTCGCATTATTCTTCATCACGACAATGCGGGTTCCCATACAGCACGTCTAACAGTTGACTATTTGAAGGAGAAAAGTGTTGAAATAATGTCTCATTGTCCATATCACCTGACTTGTCGCCGAATGATCTCATTTTGTTCCCAACTGTGAAACAAAAAAACAACACCTCGAGAAGCAGTCGAAGCCTTTGAAAACCATGTTTTTGAGATACAAGCTTCAGAGTGGAGAAAATGTTTTGAGAACTGGTTCGTACGTATGCAAAAGTGTATAGACCACAAAGGCGAATATTTTGAAAAACAGTGAAATAGTTCGTTCCCAAAAAATTTGTTTTCTTCCCAGATTTTGTAAAAATATAAAAGGTGACCCTCGTATATTCGTATAACGGGATTTCCGCGTTTATAAATGGAGATTTCCTTCCGAATTAATGCTTTATCTGGTTTGAAAATCACTCAGAAGTAATGCATGAAGAAACATTATAAAGTTCCCATGCCAGCGAGATGAAGAAGGGCAGGAAACAAAACTGATATTACAGCTGTACGTCGGAGTATTTGTGAAGATGTAAATGCTTCAATTCCATCTCAGACACCAGGCATTTCCAATAATTCTACGAACAGATCTTGGCCAGCATGCTTACAAGGTTGTTTTAACTTAAGAATTCAAATTAACGATCATTTGTTATGTCGCAGATTCAGTAATTGGGGATTTACAGAAACTTGAAAATAATCCCGAATTTGTTAAGAATATCATCTTCAGTGACAAAGCTCACGCCTGGATTCGTAGTTTTATGAGCAAGCAAAACTGCCGTAACTGGTCTGAAAATCCGCCAAAGTAAAGCATGAAGAATCATGCATCTATTTAAATTGACTTTCTGATGTGTATTTCTTGCTGGAAGGGTCACTGGACCTTACTCTTTTGCAACGATAATCGTAATCTCGTGACTGTAATCGGAATTTGCTACCGCTCAATGTTGACTGAATTTTTTGGCCTGAATTAGATGCTCTCGACTTGGACGATATGTGATTCAACAAGACGGCATTGTCACGCTGCCAATCGAATAATTCACTTACTGATAGAGGAAAGTGAATCGATTATTTCTAGAAATGTACCAATCAATTATTCTTCTCGCTTGTCCGATTTAAGACTCCTAGATTTCTTTCTGTGTAAATAAGGAACCTTACACCACTTGCAGACGCACACTGAACATGTCATTGCTAGTATTCTGCAGTAATACCATAAGAGGTTTGAATGTATCGATAATTTCACGAATACTTGTTGCATCGCGAGAAAGACGAGTCTCAGGATTTAAATTTAACTTAAAAGTCAACGACACAATTCTGGACACACTATACTTTGAAAGGGGATGGTAGTGGATAGGTTATAAGAACAATTTATTGTTTTTTGTTCACATTCCGGGAATTTCAGAGTAGCATCGCGTACTTTACACTGAACTGAAAATGATCTTAAATTTCTTACGATGTGTGCGTTTTATTTTGCGAACAATATGTGTAATTTTTAATGAAAAATCCTTTATATACTTTAAGAGTTAATTTACTATTAACTTTCAATTGACTTCGATTTCTAGCTATTACATGAAGAACCTACGTTAGTGTATAAAGAATGTCGGTAATCGTTTCTTTTTCATCTGATTACATCCAATTTACAGAAAGGATGCCTGCTTTAGAACTAACATGATTGGAGTTTCGCCTTAAACGGGCATTCTATAGTTCTCGTTTTACAGGAATATGTAATACACAAGTCACACAATTAAATTTTAATTTGTACGTAGCTCGGAGGGTCACGTTGTTCCCATTGTTTGTACCTGAGTGAGAATATGTGCATGTGTTTGTGTGCGTATGTACCTTATGTAGTTGGCGATATAATTTAAACGTTGTCGAAATCTTTGCTGGTTGTTATGTTCTATTTAAATGCAAGAACAACGTTTGTCTGCCTTCTCCTTCTCTTCTTACATTGGATTTAGTCATAGGTCATTGCCGTTACGCCACAATCGATCAGCTAAACCTTGTACAATAAATCAGGTAAGTTACCATTATACCATTCGCAATGAATTAATGCTCGGTGCGCCGGTACAGTTCTGTTAAGTTTCGTGCACTCGAGGAAGATTAGAAAAGCGTTCCGCTTGAATTATGTTCAGTACTCTACGTGAAATAAAATTATTCCGGGGGGTTCCAATTTCTAATTTACGGGACGTGTTCGAGTGTATGGGAGACCCTGAAAACTTTAAATCGGACATATTCTATTTATTCAAGACGGAATTCTGTAATTCCTGCGCGAACATCTGTCTTAATACACGTCTGCTTTTAAGTTCACTACACCAACCTAGAGAAAATACGGTGACTTCCAACATAAAGGAATAGTATTTAACAATAATAAATCGTAAAGTAATTACATAAATGAGACACAAATAACAGGAATTAAATTGAGAGGCTTAATAAAGTCTATAACATAACACATATTGTCATGAATTTTTCCCCGAAGAAAAAATTTAAAGAAACAGTAAAAGACTATATATTTATGTACATTTTATTCCAGGAAAATAATTAGAAATATTTTAGATTTTATTTAAATTTTGATTATAATGTGTATTTTGGTCCACATCTGTAGAATGTTCGAACGTGGTCGTGATGTTTGAGGTTCCCGCCAATTCGGAAGTGTTTTGTCGATGTCGCTCCTTTGAGTTTGTTTTAGGTTTGGAGAGAGGCATTTCCGTAGGGAAGCGTTAGAGATTTTTAATCCGTATAACAGATAGGTTGTGTTACATTTTTCTGAATAAAAACTTCCTTTTTATTCAGTATATTATAGTTAATTTCGGTTTAAGTTTTTAGTTGAGTTATTCTGATGTGTTAAAAGTAATTCTCGATTAATTTATGAGTTTCTGATACTTGTAATTTTTGATTTTGTGTGACCTATCTGAAAATCTCTCTTTTAGTATTTTTTTTTTGTGAAGTGTGACGACTACATTAATTAATGTACGTGTATATTTGCAAGTATATTTATATATATATATATATATATTGATAACGGCCCCCTTTACTGGGCTGTGGTGAGATTATAAAATGTTAATGAGATAAAAGTGTAAGATAAAATTATGTATTTGAAAAGATTAGTCGGGCGCCTTAATTTATAAAATCTCACCCCAGATTGCGCTATCTTTATCTCAAATAGCCAACTAGTCGGAAAGCAAGAAACTATATTTAATAAAACTTTACTAAATGTGGGTGATCTCGGGCTCGTTGTGAGTTTTAGGTTGTTGCTTCCAAAAAAGAGAATAATATTAATGTTGACGCTTAATATAATAACTCCTACAAACAAATATGAACAAATAAAAGATTCATGTAAAATTAAAAATATTATGTTTATTAAATTAAAGGAAACTGTAAAAATATAACGTATTACAAATGTGATATTAACGAAACTGCATATACGCATAAACAACAAGGTGTTACTAATGTGAAAAGAGGTTATGTGTGTTAAACTAATAAATAATATGAATATAAATGTGAATACTCTTATTACAATTATGGTGAGTACCCTTTTATTGTTATCTCTAAGATATAAATAGGTTGTTTAATTAAATATAAAGATCATGACAGGACGTGGTAGATTAGGTAAATAATTCGAGAAGATTATAAAATAAAAGTTTAAAGAATTTAATTTTTGAAAAAAAAAATAAATATTATCTGAAAACCTGTTATAATAATGATGCTGATGTATGTTTGTAGATCGTCTGTGTGAATTGGGAAGATCCTCGGTGATCCAAAAATGTTCGGGTGCAGCACAAAATGATGGCGGTGTAGGTGGCTGTTTACGCAGACGCTATCGAAGATTTTCCTCGGACTTCGTCTTCGGTGCCTAATTACTCACTGCGCTCGTTTCTGGCTGTAGAATTTCAGGTATCGTTGTTGATGTACGTTAGACTATATTGTTGAAGTTCGGCGATGGATTCTTATATATAATTCTTCTGATTTTCTATCGTTTTCGGTGGAACTACGTCTGTGACGCTATATTGTTTGAAAGTTCGTTATTACCGAAAATTCTTGTAGTAATTCACTTGACGATCGAGTTAATTAATATTCTGGATACTTTTTATCACTTTTAGCTGAATTTATAATTTAAATTTGTGTTTTATACAAGATTTCTAAGGCTTGGTCTAAAAAGATGCGTCTATTTATTTTTCAAATTCAAGGATCGAATTCTCCGACAGCACTTGTCTGAATATTACCAAACACGCTATCTATTGATATCAATAATCTCGATGATTTACCCTTTTAACAATTTTATATAAAAAGTATTTGATTAATTTAGAATATCTAAATGATTTTAAAAATTATATTATAAATTACCAAGTTAGGTTAAGATAAATTTGAATGATACAAATCGCATACTGCGCATGATAAATGTAAACCTAGCGAGATGTCAATTTGTAGGCGTGTCTTACTAGTGTCGATATAATACAAAGTTGCATATGGATTTGAATATGTTTTTCGCGCTAATATTTGAAAATTTGAATATGATATAATAAAATTAAATAATGAAAGGAAAATGTATATAGAAATTTAAAGAATGAAATGATCGTTATAAAAATACATATGCACTTCGATACTACTAAGACTTAATAATATTATTTATATAACCATTATATTATAACCCTTTTTCACTTTGTATGTCTTATTCTTCCTATTTTAGATGCAGCTCTATATGGATAACATGCATCACAACAATGTCCCCGTCGAAAAAATGTCGGAATGTACAAATGAGGACATTCTTTTCGCTGAAGATGATGTAGGAAATGAAAGATAACAACCTTGTTTTTCTAAACTTATTACGTGTCGTTCGAATTAAACAATTAGAAAGAAAAATAAGTTAACACCATAATATAAAAACTTTATGAATTGTAAAAACGAAATGTTTGTTTGTGTGATGAACTTCCTTAACATTATATTAGTATACCAAAGTCTTTTTCTCTTTTTTTTTTAATTATCAACTATTATTCTATTGTTTCTTTGTAACTTCTCTTTATTTATTCAAGCTGTCCAAATTCAAATTATCCAGTCTAAATTAATGTTTCTTGTTTAAGTATATTTATTTGTAATTATATAAAAATAGTTTAGTTGTAGTATTCATTTAATTGATGTATTTTGCGAGCTATAACATACCTTTCAATGTAATTAATAATTTTAATGACTGTATTTATTCAATTGTATATTACTGTTCCGTTAAATAATCCTGCAACATCGAAATATGGTATCTACCCTTTATGTACCCGGTTTCTTCTTCCATTAATTCATAAGTATTGTTGCCTAAAATTCTATTAATAATATAAGGTCCTTGATATGGTTTTAGCAGTTTTCCCATTATTTTATTTTTAAGATCAGTTACTCTCAATCTTTTCACTATTACCCTATCATTAAGATTATATGTTTTATATTTCTTATCAACGGTATTCCTCTTTCTTTCCCATTTAATTTTCTTTGTCAATAATTTCTCTCTTACTTCTATAAGTCGTTCGTTGAAGTTGATGGCTTCTGGATCTGTCCAAGGTCTCTGCGGTGGCTGACCAGTAAAAATTGTGATTCTGGTTCTATGTTGATAAGCCAAAATGCGTTCTTAAGATCTAACTTGCTGTATATGGGCTTATTACCACATTTTGTTAATAATACATCGATATTTTGCGGCATTTCGAATTCGGGTTTAATTCTTCGGTTCAATGCTCTTGCATCTAAACATATGCGTAGAGATAAGTCTTTCTTTTGAACTATAACTATCGGATTTATAAAGTAGGTATTTGACTTCTCTATAATGCCAGTCTGTTCTAATCGTTCCAGTTCCTGACTTACTTTCTGCTGATAATGATACGGAATGGGGTAATTTTTACTAATTAGTGGGTCTTCGTTATCTATTTTAATCGGATGCTGATATCCTTTTGCAAACACTACATCATTGTTAATAAGAGTAATATTATTGTATAAAATTGCTATTAAGTCGGGTATGACAGTTGTATCTGGTATCTTAGAGTTCTCTATAAAATTCTTTATATCATCATAATTATTTATTGTTTTCGCTACTTGATTATCCATTCTAACTTCCACAACATCTCCTCGCTCGTGACTATCCTTCGTTCCTTGCCTAACTACCATTCTCTCTATTCCAATATTTGTATTATTAAATTCTATTATTTTTCCATCTGTTTCATTATTCCCCTCGTAATCTCTTCTATTGCACGGTTCATTATTTAATATAATATTATTTATTTCACTCGTAAGCACTTCCTTCTTATATAGGTTATAACCTTTTAACTCTTCCTCTGATAATTGTTTTTCAAATATAACTTTATTCACATCTATATTTAGTATACCATTTTCGAAATCTAAGATCATTTTGAGTTTTTTAATACTGTCAATACCTATAATACAGTCGTATTGTAGTTTGTCTATAATATAGCAATGTATGATGTATTTTGATTTGTCGACTAATATTTCTGTTGATAATTGTTTTGTTACCGTCCCCATGCGTTTTCCGTTCGCTGCAATGATATCTGTCCCTTTCGTTTTTACAATGTTCTTCTCGTATCCCCGTATATTCGTAGCTTTCTCTGCCTTTAATAAAGTTATTTCCGCTCCTGTATCGATTAAGCAATATAAAAAGATATTTTCGAATTTTAATTTTACAATAGGTAAAGTATATATTTGGGTAGTTTGGTTGCCTGCATCTTCTACAGTAATGAATTCTTCCGGATGTTGATAGAAAGTAATATTTTCAAATTTAAAAGGTATGTTACAGTCGTCATGGGTTTTTAATTTTGTGCTGATGATGGGCCTTGTGTTGGATTGGTGTAGAGGTCCTCTGTTAAAATTGGCGTTTTTTTTAATACCTCTTCCATATTTGTTCGTATCGGCGATACAGATCGATGACGTCTGTTAATATTATTTACGTGACCACGTCCACGATTACGGATATGATTAAATCCTCTTCCTTGTTGATTAGTATTATGGTTTGTATTGTTATTGTTTGTTTGTCGATCCGTAGTGCGATTGTAATTATTGAAATAATTATTACTGTTGTATCTGGATGGCTGGTAGTTGTAATTAGGTCTATTTGATGGATTGTTTGAATTATTATTATCCCGATCATTGTACATATTATTGTTAGAATTGTTATTATTATTATATGCTCTTGTAAAATTTTGATTTCTATTATTGTTGTTGAAATTATTATAACGTTGCGGTGGTGAGTTATTTGGGTTATTGTTCGGATTATTTGAATTTTGTGACGGATGATTGCGAGAGTTGGGATTGCGATATATGTGTTGTGGCTGATGGTTATTCTCCGAATAATCATCTAGACGTCTCATTATGTCTATGAGAGAGTCCATATCCGTAACTCTTTGACATATGATAGCCTGTGTATCGGTGTAGATGAAATGATTTAGGAGCTGCCTGGCAATCATTGATTCTTCCATGTCATTCAGGTGTTTACACTGGTTATAGATACGGGAAGCGTATGTCTCGCGTGATACTTGTCCCAATCGATATTTGCCTGTCAACAACCGTATTCTAGCTCTGTTTTGTTGCGTTTCGTCCCAATAATTCTTCTTAAAGAGTGTAACAAATTGGTCAAGAGAATTGCAATGGTCCTCAATTCTTTGAAACCACTCTTGTGCACTGTAACGTAAAGTTACTCGTATGACCTCCATCCTCTGCTTCTCCTCAGGTATATCCTCTAAGTAGCGTAAAAGACAACTAAGATACGTCATAGGATGTACACGTGTGATATCCCCGTCGAAATGATGTAAATTTTCTATCTTTATAGAGCTATTATTAGTATTAATATAATTAGTTGATGTAAAATAGCCTTTTATTTTATTTTCCAATCGTTTAATGTTAGTCTGTGTAGTCGTATAATTTTCATTATTAGTTATAGTTATAGTATCTAAATTTTGTCTGACAATATTGATTTCTTGTTTATTATGATCGTTGTATTGGTTTAACGATGATTTTAATTGTTCTGTGTTATCATTATTTAATTTGTTAAAATTGGTCAATTTTGTATTAAACAAATTATTATTTTCAGAAATCATTTTGTCTATGTTTTGTTGTATGTCTTGTGTTGTAGTTTTAAGTCTCTGTTCAGTATTATTTTGAATTTCAGTAGTTGCGGTCTCTAACTGCTTAGCCCAATGTAAATTCTGTAGATTAACGGTTTCATCAAGTTTAATTAAGTACTTGAGTTCGTTTTCTTCCATGTTTTTCTGAGCTGTAGAAATTTCTGCTATCTTACCCTCTAAATCAACTTTGAAAGCACTTAATTTGTTATCGATGTTTGCATTATTTATTTCAAATTTTTGATTAATATTGTTCATGTTTATCTCTAATTTAGTTGTTAGATCACTATTCATGTTGCTTATGTCTGTTTTCATATTAGTTAGTTCTTGTTTTAAGTTTTCATTGTTAGTGTCTAATTTGTTTGTTAAGTCTTGTTTTAGGTTATCGTTATTTGTATCTATTTTATTATTAGTATGATCTAATTTATTATTACTATTAGTTAGTTCTTGTTTTAAGTCATTCATTTCTAGTTTTAAATCTTGTTTCAAATTAGTCATTTGTGTCATTAGTACCTGTAACATGTTCATTACCTGGCCATTGTCTGGTGGACTTACCCCTTCAGTTGTAGACGCTTGTGCCACGGGAATGTCTCCCTGTTCAACCCTATCTTCTTCAGTACTGTCCTTAACTGCTTTGGTTCTATGTCGAGTATCCATTTTGATATTTATTAAATTTATAAAGTTTAATGAATTTATATAAAGATGTATCCTTTATTTTTAAAGTATGATAATAATAAATAGTTGAAAAATACAAAGTTATGTTTAAAATATGAATAATAATACTCGAGACACCGTAATTTTATTAGTGAATCAAAAGTTAAATAAAATAACGTAAGCACAAGGTGATATTTTCCCTTTCACTAACCTTTAATATGTCCTAGAATCCTCCAAAGTCTGCGATGTAGTGAAATAAAGGTAACAATCTGCTGTTATAATAGGAAAAACATGTACACACAACGACAATAATAATCTACACCTTTTTGTCTATATAATATATGAAACAATTTGAAAAGTATCAATTATTTGCAATATTTAACTTTGTAGATGAGTTATCAACAAGAAGCAACAGGCCCACGTTGTCGGCGCCAATTGATAACGGCCCCCTTTACTGGGCTGTGGTGAGATTATAAAATGTTAATGAGATAAAAGTGTAAGATAAAATTATGTATTTGAAAAGATTAGTCGGGCGCCTTAATTTATAAAATCTCACCCCAGATTGCGCTATCTTTATCTCAAATAGCCAACTAGTCGGAAAGCAAGAAACTATATTTAATAAAACTTTACTAACTGTGGGTGATCTCGGGCTCGTTGTGAGTTTTAGGTTGTTGCTTCCAAAAAAGAGAATAATATTAATGTTGACGCTTAATATAATAACTCCTACAAACAAATATGAACAAATAAAAGATTCATGTAAAATTAAAAATATTATGTTTATTAAATTAAAGGAAACTGTAAAAATATAACGTATTACAAATGTGATATTAACGAAACTGCATATACGCATAAACAACAAGGTGTTACTAATGTGAAAAGAGGTTATGTGTGTTAAACTAATAAATAATATGAATATAAATGTGAATACTCTTATTACAATTATGGTGAGTACCCTTTTATTGTTATCTCTAAGATATAAATAGGTTGTTTAATTAAATATAAAGATCATGACAGGACGTGGTAGATTAGGTAAATAATTCGAGAAGATTATAAAATAAAAGTTTAAAGAATTTAATTTTTGAAAAAAAAAATAAATATTATCTGAAAACCTGTTATAATAATGATGCTGATGTATGTTTGTAGATCGTCTGTGTGAATTGGGAAGATCCTCGGTGATCCAAAAATGTTCGGGTGCAGCACAAAATGATGGCGGTGTAGGTGGCTGTTTACGCAGACGCTATCGAAGATTTTCCTCGGACTTCGTCTTCGGTGCCTAATTACTCACTGCGCTCGTTTCTGGCTGTAGAATTTCAGGTATCGTTGTTGATGTACGTTAGACTATATTGTTGAAGTTCGGCGATGGATTCTTATATATAATTCTTCTGATTTTCTATCGTTTTCGGTGGAACTACGTCTGTGACGCTATATTGTTTGAAAGTTCGTTATTACCGAAAATTCTTGTAGTAATTCACTTGACGATCGAGTTAATTAATATTCTGGATACTTTTTATCACTTTTAGCTGAATTTATAATTTAAATTTGTGTTTTATACAAGATTTCTAAGGCTTGGTCTAAAAAGATGCGTCTATTTATTTTTCAAATTCAAGGATCGAATTCTCCGACAGCACTTGTCTGAATATTACCAAACACGCTATCTATTGATATCAATAATCTCGATGATTTACCCTTTTAACAATTTTATATAAAAAGTATTTGATTAATTTAGAATATCTAAATGATTTTAAAAATTATATTATAAATTACCAAGTTAGGTTAAGATAAATTTGAATGATACAAATCGCATACTGCGCATGATAAATGTAAACCTAGCGAGATGTCAATTTGTAGGCGTGTCTTACTAGTGTCGATATAATACAAAGTTGCATATGGATTTGAATATGTTTTTCGCGCTAATATTTGAAAATTTGAATATGATATAATAAAATTAAATAATGAAAGGAAAATGTATATAGAAATTTAAAGAATGAAATGATCGTTATAAAAATACATATGCACTTCGATACTACTAAGACTTAATAATATTATTTATATAACCATTATATTATAACCCTTTTTCACTTTGTATGTCTTATTCTTCCTATTTTAGATGCAGCTCTATATGGATAACATGCATCACAACAATATATATATATATATATAAGGTAAACTTAATAAGTCGGCGATTAAAGGTCTGGTTTATTACTTCAAAGTATATATATTTAAAATAACTCTACATGTTTCGGCAATGATGCCTTTGTCAAGAGAATACAAAATATAAATGAAACAGGTATAATATCTTCGTGACCTGTTTCATTTATATTTTGTATTCTCTTGACAAAGGCATCATTGCCGAAACATGTAGAGTTATTTTAAATATATATACTTTGAAGTAATAAACCAGACCTTTAATCGCCGACTTATTAAGTTTACCTTATATATATATATATATATATATATATATATATATATATATATATATATATAAATATACTTGCAAATATACACGTACATTAATTAATGTAGTCGTCACACTTCACAAAAAAAAAATACTAAAAGAGAGATTTATTATTAATTATTAATTTAGTTATATTATCTTTATATTGATTTAGCTCGTAAATTCAGTAAATTTTTAGTTTATATTTTATAGTCAGAAAAATTTTCAACATTTTATTTTTTTAAGCTAGTTTTTGCTTTTGGCTAGCTGTAGCTGTTTTGAAGGTCAGGAAAATTTGGTGGGAGTGTGATCATGTTATTAGAGCGCATGATTTTTTGTCATTTTGTTGGAGTTGCGTGCTAACAGATAATTTTCTATTTTGACGATTGAAGTTAGGTTAACGTAATTTGAAGTTGAAAGTTTTTCCAACTATAATTAGTTGTAATTTTGCTCGTGGTCACGTGAGGTTTTTTGTCTAGTATATCAGTCAATATTTATACAAGTTTTCCTCACGCTGTTGCATTATTGTTGCTTCAGCACTTCTTTATACTCTATAAAGTCGAATTTTTTTTTTTCTTTTTGTAGTATATGTTTGTATTGTTAATGCGGGTTTTATTTCGTTGCTAATACCTTTTGTTTTATTTAACACATACCCTTGGAGGGTAACCCTGAAGATACAAGAGCTCCTGGAAGGCTGTACCGATTTGAGTGAAACTGGGCAAGCTATTGTGTATTGTGGGCCAATTTAAATAATTTATCAACTCCACAATACATAGCAATATGTAACATATATAATCAAAAAAAAAGGTATTAAGTTACTTGTTCAAAATAAAATTATTTTCGAAACTAGCGTACCACTTAATGTTTCTTAATGTGTTTTTTTAGTTGCATGAGAACTATCGATATCGATAACTATGGTTTGACAGCTGAGAATATCAAACTGTGTTGACATTTCTGTTCAGTAAGGTTTGGCAAGTCATCATGAATCGTTTAACGCCAGAACAACGCTTCCAAATTGTGGAAATTTACTTTGCAAAAAATAAATCTGTTCGCGAAGTTCATAGAGCACTTCGTCCATTTTACGGCCAACATAATCGGCCTAGTGAGCAAGCAATTCGTGCAGTTATTGATCGTTTTCGCACTAATTTTACTCTTCTCGATTCAAAACCGTCAACAAGACAAAGAAATGTGCGTACCGAAGAGAATATTGCTGCTGTAGCGCGAAGTATTGAAGAAGACGCCGAAATGTCGATTCGTCGTCGTTCTCAATTTGTTGGCCTTTGTCCTTCGACTACGTGGAAAATTTTACGTAAGGATCTTGGCTTACGTGCCTATAAAATACAGCTCGTGCAAGAATTGAAGCCAAACGACCATCGTTTGCGCCGCATTTTTGCTGATTGGGCTCATTTGAAACTGGCCGAAGATGAGCATTTTTATCAAATAATTGTGTTTAGTGATGAAGCTCATTTCTGGTTAAATGGCTACGTCAATAAGCAAAATTGCCGTATTTGAAGCGAATACAACCCTCAAGCCGTTAACGAATCACCATTACAACCATTAAAATTGACTGTTCGGTGCGGTTTACACGCTAGCGGCATCATCAGTCCTTATTTCTTTCGAAATGAGCAAGGAGCTGCTGTTACGGTGAATGGCGAGTGTTATCGAGCCATGCTGACTGTATTTTTATTTCCAAAAATTAATCACCTAAACATCAACGACATTTGGTTCCAACAAGACGGCGCAACTTGCCATACAGCGCGCTTAACAATCGATTTATTGCAAAATCAATTTGGTGACAACTTTCTTTCCAGAAGTGGTCTTGTTCACTGGCCCTCTCGTTCGTGCGATTTAACGCTTCTGGATTGCTTTTTATGGGGCTATGTTAAGTCATTGGTTTACGCCGACAAACCAGCAACTCTTGAAGCATTGGAAGCCAATATGCAAGCCACCATTGACGTCATACGGCCAGATTTATTGGAAAAAGTAGTCAAAAATTGGACGGATCGAATGGGTCATGAAACTCGTAGCCGCGGCGGACATATGCCGGAAATCATATTTAAAAAATAAATGCCACGAAATTATCTACCAGAGTATAATAAAAAAAATTTCATTCCAACAATATTTCTGTCTTGTATTATTATTTTAAGTTCTCAAGCTCTTAAAAAAACACCCGATATTTTCTATAATTTTGTATTTTCTAAAAATTTTTGATTTTATCTAAACATAATTTAGTAGCTTTATATCACTGCAAAATAATTTTGACATTTCTGGCGAAAAAAACAGATTTCCTCGAGTCGTTGAAGTTACAGTTCAAGGATCATTTAAGTTTTAATAAAGTTTAAATTCAAAATCATTAACCGACGACATCATTTAACCAACGATGAATGGGTAAGAGCTTCAACATTGTGAGAAGAACATGTTGCTAATTTGGTAAGCGTTAATTATTCTACAGTCAGTCAAATGGTTAGAAGATATAGGGAAACCGGATCGCACTCGAGCAGACATGGTCAAGATAGAAAACGACTCAGAAGTGTGAGAGATGATCGTGTTTTATTTACAACTGCAGAACTTTCAGAAATAGGCGAATAACAACTACAGAACTAAGTATCCATCTTGAAGCGGTCAGAAATGTCAGAGTTTTGTCAATGCTTTTAACTATAGGGAGAACTTTGAGGGCAGTAAGATTGAAGAGTAAAGAGTCTGTAATTGGAACATTACCTACCGCAGCACACAGAGTACAAAGTGTGAGATTTACCAGAAATCACGCAGATTGCACAGTTGAAGATTGGAAGCGAGTTTTGTTTTCGAACGGGACTAGAGTAAGTTTAAAACCACCAAATGTTCGCAAAATTGTATGGTGACAAACTGGAGAAAGATACCATGACTGCACAATCTCTCAAAGGGAGCCCTTTGGTGGTGGATTAAAAATGTTCTGGGGAGATATTTGCTTTGACGCCTGTACAGAGTTAAGCCCTATTCGCCAAAGGTCAATGCATGCTGATTACTACCTCGAGAACATTATTCGGGGCTATCTAATGCCATTTATGCACCATTTATAAGAAACAATTTAATTTTCATGAGGATAATGCTAGGCCTTACATCGCTGGACAAGTTTTGGACTACTTATATGATGTTAATATTCAAGTTATGGATTGACCACCAAGAAGTCCAGATTGAAATCCAATAGCGTATGTATGGGATCCTCTAAAAAGATCAGTAAGGCGACATTTACCAATTCCTATTAATTTTCAGGAATTGGAAGAAACCGTTCCTTTCGAGTGGAATAAAATTCTCCAAGAACTAATCCAAAATTTGATAGTGAGCTTATCATGGCGAACACAAGCAGATATCAGAGCTAGGGGATGTGTTGCGTGTTTATTAAATTTTATTATTTTGTTCAATTTTTTTTTGTTTTTATTTTTTTAGGATTTCCAATAATATCGCTTTCTAAAAAAAGGTATAAAACCTTTTACCACAATTAATAATCGTATCCTAAATGCGATTTCGATAACTAAGTTGTCATCATCAGTAGGTAAAACCACTAATCAAAGTGTCGCATATGGGGCACAGTAAAGCTAACACATATAAACGCGCAACAACTTAACACGGCGTCCACGTATACCATACCAGTGTATATGTGGGGTTCACAGCTTCGTAAATATGTTGTTTTCCCAAGAGCAACGACTTTTCATTGTTAAACAATATTTTTCCAGTCGTTTATATGCACGTGTTCCAGACAAATTTTGACAAAATATCTAGATGGCGCAGTGCCTAACATCTAGATGGCGCAGTGCCTAACATCTAGATGGCGCAGTGCCTAACAATTCAACAATAACGAGATTAATCGCCCGTTTCCGTGCGGAGCAGTTGCAGACCAGAAGAGAACTGCGACGCCGGTCTTTTTGACTGATGCTAAACTGGTTGAGATTACAAATGTGATGCTGTGTTCGTCTTCAAGAATTTTGAGATGATTATCAACACACGCGCAGATTTCATATGGTAGTGCTCAGAAAGCGATGAAGAAGTTGAAATCTAGTGGATGTCATGTTCGCAATGTTCGGGAATGAAAGAGTCTGATAAACAAAAATGCCTAGTGTACTGTGGATGGTTTCGGACGTTGGTCAACAACCATGGAATTGAACAGCTTGATCGTGTTGTCTTCACTCATGACGCGTGGTTTCATCTTAGCAGATACGCGAATGGTCAAAACGCAAGGATTTGGTCAACCGAGAATTTTCATTTCTTTCATGAAAGCCCCTTGCACTGTCCGAAAATTGTTGTATGGTGTGCCATATCGTGTCAGTGAATAGTGGGCCTTTTTTCTTTGAAACTACAGCGAACAGTGTTGTGTACGAATACATCATTTCAGTTTATTTCGTTGTTTAAAATAGATGAGCGTGATTGTTGGCTGCAGCAAAACGAGGCCACATGTTACATATCTAATGAAACAATGCTTTAATCACGCCAATTTTTGGTCGAGCATTTTATGCCTACCACGTTCTCCCGATTTAACAGATCCATATTATTTCCTTTGGAGTTATCTTAAAGGAAGGGATTTACAAAAACAGGCTACACACAATGGATGAACTGAAGATGAACTGAAGATGAACATAACAACAGGGATTAACAACATCAGTGTAAACATGTTGGATAGAGTGGCCTCAAATATGGTAAAACGAGTTCGTGCATGCATTACTGAACAAGGCAGTTATTTTTAATCTATGATGTAAAACATGTGAAATGTTAGCAATAAGTGTGTACGATATAAGATTAAGAGAAAGTTATTATAGTCATAAAAAGTTCTAAAATACAGGTGTATCTGTACTTTGATGTGTGCGACTTTTCGATCGCACTGTATAAATTACCTGAAATGATTTTCCATCCAACATAAAGTCCAGATTCAAATGTTATGGAGAATCTTTGGCATATCCTGGATTTAAAAAAAATCAAATAAGGAGGACCTAAAATGTTCTCTTCAAGAAATTTGGGTGCAAATATCACAAAATTTTACCAAGAAATTTGTTAATTCAATCAAAAAAAAAAACTAAGTCTTAGATAATAATTGTCTTTCAACAAAATATTAAAAAAATGTATGTAACTTAAATTAATGCTTCTTTCTCTTGCACCGTTGCATGCTCAAATACTGTGTTTACATAGTTTTATAGTTTTAATTTAACATAATATTAATAATAAATTGTTTAAGTGCTAAAGCATTGTTAGAACAAATTCGCTTTGCACGTAAATTTACACATGTCTGCCAATTTAGTTTCTAAATTAAGACGTTCAACTTGTTTAATTACCAATTTAAAAGCTATATAGACCATCTGCATTGCAATTAGAATATCTCTCATTAAAAGCATATGCTTAGTTCCAAGACTTTTAAGAGCATTTTCGTCTTTTATTAACTTTTTTATAACAATCATAAAATATAGATTAACACCTGATATATAAAGTTTCAACACCCGGCGGCATTTTTACACGATATAATCATGATTAATCTTATTTCCTAACGAAGATAAATTTATACCCAACAGTTGACCATAAGGTTGGTGACTAGTAGACAGCTGAACATTTATTACTGTGTACAGAGCAAATTACATTCCTTTTTGTTCTACCTTTGCTATTAACATGTTTTACAGAGTACAAAAGAATTATATTAAAAGAGATAATGGATAAAATGATAATGAAGAGTTCTGTAAATGAGAATTACATTCGAAATTCATGGATTTTATTAATTGGATTGTTTCATATTTTCTTGAAATTGCATTAAAATTGAATAAGTTAAAATGTAAAACGTTCACTATCAAAATTATTTCTACATTCCAAAATACAATAAATATTATCAGGTCTGTTGTTGATATAAGGGTAGTGTTCGGGCAAAATAGATTTAATTTTGTATTTTTAGTTTTATTTAGATGTAGGTATATTTATGTTAATATATTTAATCCTAGTTTTAAATTGTAAATATTATATATTGTATATAGAAAAGGTCTTGGAGTTTAGATATATGTATTTAATATTGTTAATTACCTTAGGCCTGGTCAGGTATTACATTTATTCATTGTCTTATTTTCTACAGTCATAAAAACTATTTATTTTATTACATGCACAACCCTCTGGTTAATCCATCCATTATGTAAATGTATTTGAATAAGCATAAATATAATAGAATAAGTTTTATTGTACATATTTCCTGTTATATATTATTATAATAGGTTAAATAATTTGGTTCGATGCGATTTTGCGAACTATTAGGATCTCTCTGCATTGTATATTTATTACTTTAAGAGGTATTTTATTTTCTATAATTAAGGGTTTCCGGCGTATATTGTTTATTTTAATACATTTATGACGTTGGAAACTACAGCATATACTTTTCTTGGAAAGGTAAAAATAATGGTATGGAAATTTCCGTATACTCTATTTCATTGTTTTCTCCCTCTCTTTGACTGGCGGGGACAAAACTTTCTTGCCGAAAAATAAGGGAATGAAGAAACAGTTCTAAACAAGATCTCTTAGAGCTCACTACAGTTCCAAGTACGATCTCTTCGAGTTAAAGCTTAGGTCTCAGTGATCTAACTAACAGTTCCTACTAAGATCTCAGTGATCTAAATAGGAGCAAATATTATTTATTAGCCAGTTTTTCTCGGTCTTTAGTATTAAGACCAGATACTGCATTTATATTAAGTTAACGGAACTCCAAGATTAAATTTGTAAATACATTAGTGTTATACAAAAACTATTGTATTATTTCAACACATACTTCGGTCGATACATACCGAACTTCCTTCAAACCAGGAGGAAGAAACAGGTAGTTTTAAAAAAGAAAACCGATAAGGTCAAAATAAATACTACTACTCGTGACCACTCACAAAGGAAATTTGAGGTGCAAAAAACTTCATTTGTCTATTGTCTTTTTTGCACATAGTCAATTACTATCGATTTCGATACATTTTACAAACTAACAATTTTCCCAATAGGGACGATATGTTTTTAAAACGTCATGACAGCCATATTTAAAATGGTAGAAATGTCACAAGCTGCCATTTGTGTTTAGTATTGTTTGACAACTGATCATGGTAAAATACACGTTTCAACAACGTTTGGTTATTAACCAAAAATTTTATAAAAATAATAATTTTGTGATTTTCGTAAAGATTATGGTCCACATAATCGTCCTTTTGTGCTTGCTATTCGTCGAATCGTAGAAAAATTCGAAACAAATTTCACTTTACACGATACCAGAACACTAATAAGTAGACTGCGGACCAGACGCTATCCTCTAATGAGTCACGCAGGCGCAGACACAGAGTCGGCTTCAACTTTTTGGTAGTCAGTGCCCTAGGGGGAATGTAAGCGAGCGTCTTTCACATTTAGATGTGTGTTGCTTACACTTTACTATTTCGATAGATCTAGAAACACTTCTTTTCAATTGTTTATATTAGTTATTAATTTCTGTTGTACCAGAAATTCCTTTATTTTACTTATTTTGATTTTAGAGTTCCTTTTATTGTTTTTTATAGAAAAAAAATTAAGTTGGGTTTTATCATTACTTCTTCCATTTTTTTAATACATATTTATTATCGTTTTGTATATATAGCATTATACTATGGCTTCTCCAAAACGCCCGCATGAAGAACTGTTTTAGGCAGCTGCATTAAAGATTTTGTTTTTTTTAATTGTTACTGATACGGAGATTAATTGTAAAATTTGTTCAAATACATTTAAATGTTTAAAAAATACTAAAATGCATCGCGATCAACCGAGTACATCAACAGACAGTTTTTATACAGACCTCTGTAAAGCCTTTGTTGCGGCAAATATACCCTTCAGAAGCCTGGAATATATAAAATATAGAAAATACCGTCCTTAGACAGTTTTTAGCCAAATATACATCTAAACATATTCCTGGGTGAATCAAGTCTTCGAAAAACATATCTTCCAAAAATATAGAAAGAAGATATTAGTAAAATAAAAAACAAAATAAAAGAGCATTACTTCTGGATCAGCGCAGATGAAACTACAGATTTACTAGGTAGAGGTATTCTTTCTTTGGAGACTGTGGTTAAGTAAAAACTTAAAAAAGGTATATAACCCCTTACCACAATTACTAATCGTATCCTAAATACGTATTTCGACAACTAAGTTGTCATCATCAGTAGGTAAAACCACTAATTAAAAGTCGCACATGGGGCACAGTAAAGCTAGAAAACCGCTTACGCAACAACTACTTTACACCGCGTCCACGTATAGACGTAGTCTATACGTCTATACATTTAAATATCATATACATTTGCTTATCATGCTGACTGTTCCGTGTTTTGATTCCTGTCTAGTTGTCCGAGTAGATTTTCGTGGTCTTCCTTCTCGTTTAAGGCGAATGCCGACAACTTTGCATCTTAAGACGCTCCACGGGCGCATACATAATAATAACTCATGTCTTGCTTTTCCCTGTTTTTCTCTGTTTTTGTTTTGTGCTGATGTGGTCCTCTACTAGGTTGTAGCCTAGCAAATGCGCTACCAAACTCTAGAAGGGTCTGCCCGATGGGCAGACAGGTGCCATTCCGCCTTTCCAGCATGAGAGAGGAACCAAGCTACGCGGCGCAAAACACGGCGCCGCGCAATTCACACACCACTAGGACCGGTCCTGGGCGGCAACCTGGCTAGGCTGCCGATAACAGCACACACACGTTCGACGTGTGTGCAGTGCCCCCGCATGACGGAAAATGTTAAGATGGCACAAAGTGTGACCGTCGTCGGCCGAAGTAGCCGCTAAGAGTGTTCCATCGGTTGGCGATGAGCAACCCCGTGCAGGGTGCGCTTCGCTGGTCTGCGCTTTGCCTCGATGAGGCGGGGGTCGGACCGTCGAAGTACTGCACGGAAAAGTAAAGAAGTTGCCGGGAAAGGGTTGGCGGCCCTGCGAAACGGCTGGTTATCCGATCTCTCTAAATTTACGCGACCGGTCACTAAACACACGCACGAGCGCGCCAACATACAAAACCCTACACTTACGCGCTCACACAAACACAAAACCACACACCCAGAGAGAAACGCAAGCTGCCAGCAGCAACCAACACACAAGTTCATACCCAGAAAGAGACACAAGCTGCTAGCAGCGGACAACACATATGTTCACACCTTGCAATCTGTTTTTGGAATACTAAGGCATGATTTATTATTATGCAATTGGAATGTATCTTTGAATAATTTTATCCATAGCAACTCAATTATTTGACATTTATATACCGTCATTTATATTTTATATCCTTGATAAAGGCATCATTGCCGAAACATGTAGGGTTGTTTTATATATATATATACTTTGAAGTAAACCAGACCTTTAATCGCCAACTGATTGAATTTACCATATCATACCAAGGTCACGAAAATATTATATATATATATATCAAAAATTAATTAAAATTCGGGTAAGCGGTCAATTAAAAAACTCCTTTATTAAATTACCCTATATTTCGCAACACTTTGTCGAAATATAGGGTAATTTAATTAAGGAGTTTTTTTAATTGACCGCTTACCCGAATTTTAATTAATTTTTGATAATATATCACGGTCGATAATTTCTTTTCAATTATATATATATATATATATATATATATTTATATATATATATATATATATATATATATATATATATATGTGTGTACATATATACATAGGTATGTTCGGCTTGCGCGTTCTAGACTATTCCGGTATTTTTCCGGAGGCTTCCCGTACGTCTCTTGAATGCGTGAACAGGTGACGTAAATTCCTAGCTTACGTTACAATATTTTAACGCCAGCTAGCATATAATTTTTCTAGTACAATTTTTAATTCAGCAGGTCATAAATCTTTAACCGGAAGCATTATGAAGCAGATAATTATAAAGGTGTACGAAGAACAATTTCGCGAATGCTTTACAGTGTGTAAACCGTTACTACATTGAGGAACGCAACGAGACGACCACAGCGTGAGAAAGAAGGCACAGAAAACCATATGAGGCTGAATTGTGGCTGCTGTAGAGTGAGGGAAGAGATCTGTGTTCGCTTCTTGCAGAATTGCAAGAAAGATTAAAAGAGAAAACTATCCAACTCAAGATAATGCTATACCATCGAGACTACGTTTAACATATTCTAATTTTACATTTATGACGACGCAACAGCACATAAGTTATGCAAAAACTGATCAAGAGGAATGATTATGTTCGAACTTCCATAAGTAGCAGTGTAGAAGCGATTGGAAATTATTATAAATCCTGGCAACTTTACACATAGTAAGACTCTCTTTAAAATACTATCAAAAACGAAAAAGTTTTTTTTTTAAAACATTTCATTGATTATTTTGTCTAAATATAAATGTATTTAAACTATTGAACAGAATTCAGATCTTATATAAAAGATATGTTATTTTATTATGTTCTTGTAAATAAAGCTAGTATGACTTTTTATTTAATCTAAAATGTAATTAAGCTGCTAGTATTTTCCTAAAGTTCATCATAGATGGCTTGGTCAACTTCGAAAGTTACAAACTTGAACTATGATTACAAGTACATAAACTTCTAATGAACCTATTCGGTGTGGCTCTGTATATTTACATTGCACGTTGAAGTCTATTTATATACATGTATATGTACATATGTGGATAGAAGTACCGAGTAATATATAATATATATGTATATATAAATAATATATATATATATATATATATATATATATATATATATATATATATATACATTTCTATTATGCTATATGTTATCTATGCTATAATAAAAATAGATTTAGTCAATAAATATTGAATTAAATCAGTAACAACAGAAGCAAAATTGTAGGATGTGTTTCAGTATAACACGTAGAATGTTCGTGTTAATATCACTCTAATTACAGGTTTGTGTTTTTTTAATAATTACAGAAAGAGTGGGTCAAAAACTGAGTAATAATTACTAATAACATTGATAAACAAAATCAACTTTTTTTTGTGATATGAATAAAATTAAATATCATTAATCTTATACAAGATGTCCCGTATACGTTCAAATTTTAGGAGTATAAAGTAGACTTCATTTCAAGTAACAAAACGCAAAACTTGTATATCCATTTTTATTTGTTTCAACGTTACAGATCTATGAATGTGATTGTCAGATCATGAAAAAAATGTAATCCTAAAGTCAATCAAAACTGCCAACAGAAGAAGTACTTATCCGAATTTCATACTTGTTTTGTCGGATTTGGTCGGCAGCCAGGTGAATACGATCCAACAACTCTTCTCTTGTGTTCGAAACTTGCGCGTAGAATAAATTTTTCATGGACCCCCATAAGTAAAAGTCAAGGGGATTAAGATCGGGTGATCTGGGTGGCCACGTAACAGGACCAGCTCGACCAATCCATCTAGGATAATTTACGTTAACCCAATTTCCGAAAGCAATTCCGAAATGTGGAGGTGCCCCATCCAACACATGTCTCGTCGAACATTCAATGGGACATCCTCTAAAAGACCTGGCAGTTCGTCAATAAGAAATTGAAGGTAATTGTCCGCATTTAACCTCCCAGGAAGAACGACAGCACTAATCAACAAGTCATCGATTAGGGCCGCCCAAACGTTAATAGAAAATTCATGTTGAAATTTAGATGGGCGTATAGCTTTGATATTTTCTGATGACCACCTGTGCAGGTTTCTCAGATTTGTAACACCATTTCTCGTGAACGTAGATTCATCTGTACAGAGGACTGTTCTGCAGAAATTAAAATGAAGCCGTGACTGTCTTAATATCCAGGTGGAATAAACTAGACGAGCATAGTGGTCTGCCTCAAGCAAACCGTGTCCCCTGCGATAGTGATATGGATATAAGCTCTCAAGTTTTAAAATTCGTCAAACTTTCGTTCGTGACACTCCTAGTTGTCTAGCGATTTGACGTACACTGAGAGGTGGATCCCTTGTAACAATAGCTACTGCTTCTTCCTCTAAGTCTGCTGGCAAATTTACTCCTCCGTCGAAAAGATAATCAGGCAGTCCGCATTCCCGAAATTGTCTGTGTACTTCCAGAAACGTTCTCTAACGAGGAATGCGCCTATCGGGAAACCGATGTCGGTATTCAATAACTGCTTGACGTGCACTACCGTTACAGTAGCCATACACAAAATGCATGCCCGCATACTCTTGAGAAGAAAATCGGTCGGGCATTTTGAATAAAGAAAACGTGTCCACTCACTAAGAAGCTGTTGTATGATCTGAAACGTAATGTAATCCTTTATTAAAAAATGCAACGTTAACAGTCATCTGAACATTTGTTTATTGTATGATATTCATGGTTCAGCACTTACGAAATAAGTAAGAACCTTCTTTATCATAAATCAATTTCCAGTACTCTTTTTTGTAGATCTCCAAGAAATTACTGTATGCACTACGACACGTGTTTATTTATTTTTAGGATAACATTTTATTATGCAACGTTAACAATCACAGGCCTGTTATTGAATCGTATAACTTTTTTAAAATAAAATCAGTTTATATTGACTTTAGGATTACATTTTTTTTTCTTTCATGATCTGACAATCACATTCATAGATCTGTAACTTTGAAACAAATAAAAATGGATATAAAAGTTTTGCGTTTTTATTACTTGAAATGAAGTCTACTTTACCCTCCTAAAATTTGACCATAACAATACGGGACAGCTTGTATAAAATCTTACTAGAAAGCATAAAATGACCTTGGACTTTCTCATCCACAGTTTTTTTGCGTTTGCTACAAAGTTTGACACAAAATGTGGGTGATGCTGTAATATATCAATGTCGGTTTGTTGTTAATGTCACAAAAAATGTTGTCAATGCTTTTTGGCGATATTTTATCGCTTCTTGCACTGGTATCGCTTTTCCATGGCTACAAGATCTTGTTCACCATGCTGGTCACTTACAGCATTTAAATTCTCCGGAAAGAAACCGAGATGAGCATTCATAAAGTGATGAAAGCTAATGATAAATTGGGATACTGCACAATATGCTTCAGGGTTGGGCTAAATATTAAGCAATTTGGTCACCGATGCTTTTAATTTCTGATGTCTAATGTATTATTAATTGTGACACGTGAGCCTTGTTCAGATCTTTGCATTATTTTTGCTGATACTTCTCAATATTATATTTCTTATATTTATTGCTGTTTTTGTTCAACATAGATGCTTGTTGACATATATTGTCTGTCGTTATAATAAATCACATCTTGATATTGTTATCCTATTTGACATTTTATTGTTATTTTAGAGTTTGTCCACGTATTACCTAAATAGTTGTTTAGCTTACTTTCAGCAGCTTCTGTATTAGCTGTACCAGTTTGAGTTTATAAACACGGTGGCGCCTTTTATTGAACAGAACTTCTCCCTAGCTCGTCTCTTAACTGAGTTAGCATCTCAACCGAAGACCTCCGGGGCATTCGTGTTTAGGTAAGTTAGTAAGTTAACTAGGTGTACTAGTGATTGATAAAGCACGTAGCAACACGTAGCTGTAACTTCAGAGAATCGAAGAACTTTGTTTACCGGAAGTTATCGATGAAATGAGAAGAAATAATAGAAATCGTCGAATTATTCATCACCAATAGTATGTAGTAGTACCAATTCTCATTCACGACGTCAAACCGTCGATTTTGACAGAAGAAATGCTGAAAATAATGACTCATTGCCCGCATTCACTGGCAGTGAGCTATTTCTATCCTTGTAATATCTATTTATTTCTAAACAACAAATATAAAATGAATGGTGAATTGACATGAGCTTCAGAGAAGAAAAAATGCTTCGCAAATCAGTTCGGACTTATGCAAAAATATTGATACCGAATGGAAATACTATGAAAAACAATATATATATATATATGGTAAACCTAATCAGTAGGCGATTAAAGGTCTGTATATTACTTCAAAATATATGTATTTAAAAAACTCTACATGTTTCGGCGGTACGCCTTTATCAAGAGTATACAAAATATAAATGACAGAATATATATATATATATTTATTATATATATATATATATATATATATATATATATATATATATATAATCAAGACCTTTTCTACCATAAGGTGTAAAGGTTTACTTTCTCTAATGTATGAATTTCTTCCACTTCTCCCGGTCACTGGCTTCCTTCATAGCTTTTCCAAATTATTTATTTCTCCCCTTCAGTATTTCTGCTATCGCCATATTCCACGTTTTCCTTGGCCTGCCTCTGTCTCTTTTCCCGTTTGTTCTAGCTTGCCAAATGTTTTTTGTTGGTCTTTTCTCGTTCATTCTTACTAGGTGTCCGAACCATCTCAGTTGATTTTGTTCAATTGTTTCAATGATTGATTTTACATTTAATTCCTGTCTTATTAACTCATTTCTTATTGTATCCTTTCTTGTTACTCCCTTAATTCGTCTTAGATACTTCATTTCCATGGATTGGACTCTGCTCGTCATCCTTTTGTTTAGGACCCAACTTTCGCTGCCATAGGTGAGTATTGGTCTATATATAGTTTGGTACACTGTAATTTTTGTTTTCCGACTGATTTCTTTCTTTCCTATGAAGGCTTTACTCAGGGTGTGATACACATTTGATGCATTATTTATCCTTTCTGTTATTTCCTCATCCATTTTTCCATCACTTTGTTTCATTATTCCTAAATATTTGTAACGTTCCACTTGTTCCAATTTCTTTCTTCCTATCCTTACATTTATTCTTTGTTGCTTTCCTATGCTCATTATTTTGGACTTTTGTGTGTTAATTTTCATTTTTCTCTTATTTAATTCTTCTTCCCACATTTTCAAATTATCTTGTAACTGCTTTTCTCCTTCTGCACAGATCATAATGTCGTCTGCAAAGGCGCATTCTCCCAGCCTTACAGGTCTTAAATTTCTATATCCAATATTCACTTTCTTGGTTTTAGTGCTTATTTCTTTTAGTATGTCATCCATTATTACTATAAATAGTGTGGGACTGAGGACACCTCCTTGTTTTAACCCTTCTTCTACCCTAAATTCCTCTGACTCCATATTATCTGTTCTAACATAATTTCTATTTCCTCTATACAGGCTTTCAATTGCTACTCGAAATTTTTGGCTCACTCCTCTTTTCCTAAGACTTTCCCATACCATTTTTCTCGGTATTCTATCAAATACTTTATCCAAGTCCAGAAACGCCAAGCAAACTTCTCTCCTTCTGTTAATCTTCTCCATTAATTGCTTAATTGCAAATATATGGTCTTGTGTGCTTCTGCCTTTGCGAAATCCACTCTGAGGTTCTTCTAGTTGTTGTTCGATTTTGTCCTTTAACTTTTCATCTAAAATTCTTTCATATAATTTTGCTACGACACTGACTAGAGTTATACCTCTATAATTGGCACAATTCATAGAGTCTCCTTTCTTAAATATTGGCACAATAACCCCCACCTTCCAATCCTCCGGCACTTCCCCAGTATTCCATGCCATATTAATTATTCTAGTTAATATCTCTATCCCTTTTTTTCCAAGCCCTATAACCATTTCATTCGTGATTTGGTCATATCCGGCTGCTTTTTCTCTTTTTAGTTTCTTTAACATTTCATCTACTTTCTTCTTTCCTATTTCCGACTCCTCGTATTCTTTACATTCTTCGTCTTCTGTGGGTTCCAGTTCTGACATTTTGCTCTCATTTCCTGGATTTAATAATTCCTGGAAGTGTTCTCACCACCTCCTCATAACATCTTCTTCTTCTGTCAGTATTTTATTACTTTTGTCCTTTACTTGCTTCATTCTGTACTTCTTATCTGTTCTTAAGTTTTTTATTGCTTTATAAAATAGCTTTTGATTTCCTTTACTATCCATCTCCATTTTCTTTCCAAAATCTTCCCATGCTATCTGCTTTGCCTGCTTTATCATTTCCTTTATTTTTGTCCTTTGCTCTTTGTATATTGCATAGTTTTCTTCGGATTTATTCTTAAGGTATTTCTGCCATGACAAAAATTGAAAAACAATACAAAGTTTTATATGTTTTTTTTTTACATTGTTTCTGGAAATATTCATTCAGAATTACTTTAATTTAATACTAATGCAATTTTATCATTTAGTTTAGAGCTATACCCATTTACCTTAAAAGCCTTAGCATACATATTTTATAGTTTAATAGTGTCAACGTAGATATAAATTGAATGCCCAACATTTCCTTACAAGCCATGCCCTTGTATCTAATACCTTAATCTTCCATTAAGTTAATTATAACCCTGGGAAAACAAGGATTTAATGTTGTTTCAAATAAGATTGCCTATTCGATGTAAGAAGGATTTAAAACACAAGAAACTCAAATAAATTTCGTCAATACAATACGTTCGTACATATATGAATGTAATGAGGTTAAGTAGTTCACAAAAGAGGCTACATTTTAAACAGAATTACGTAATATCTATTTGGACTTTTAGGAAAAGGATGTTAATTACTTAAATTGTGTGTCGGTGTTGATAACTAATGGCTTATTACGGAAATAATTTTGAAATTTTATTCCGTCTTTTAAGTAAAGGTTACGCAAGGAAGCCTATATTTTCTTTAATGATTACAATAGAAGGACAGATAAAGTAAATTGTTTAAGACTCCTTCAGACGAATTTTTGTTTGAAATGTTTACATTGTTAAAAACAAATTTATTTTCTCTAGACCATATTCGCTTTTTGTCCGTTTTCCTAAGTAAATAAACATCGTCAGATAAAAATTTCACATCACATCTCGGTGGAAAATATATAGAGAGCAAACTCTGAAAGTAAATACATGTGTTAGGAATGTGAATAAAATAAACACACGTATTTGCACCGGGGTCCATTATCTTTCTGCATGTGATAAACAAACAGTTACTTTTCGATCTAATTTCAAAGCAAGTGTTAAGTAGTGAAAATATGTTTAACAAAAGCGAATTTTAAGGACATAATTTACTACCTTTACTATTAATATGAAATGAATATATTTTCTCTTAGCATACAGTCAGTTTTTCAAAATTAGATGCTTGTTACTGGGTGTGGTTTTATAGTTTGTTAACAATTTACAGTCTGCATAAGAAACGCGGGCTAATATTTCTATAAAATAGGCTAATTAATAGAATAAATAGATATATTTTTACAAATTACATCTTACATGCTAATATGTAATATGGCGCCCAGTCTCCATTTTTTTTTTTTTTTGATAATAGCCTCACAGCGATTTTCCATACTTACGACCAATCTTTTTCGTTTAATTCGTAGGTAATAAGCGCCACATCTTTTATTATATAGCTAGGTAATGGGAAATTTTATATACATGTTTACTCTGAAGCTTCTGCTTTATAAAAGCCCAAACATCTTCAATCGAGGGGGAATGAGGGAGGGGGGTTCGAAGTTCGAAGCCTAATCTATTGATTTAATACCATTTATAGCCTCACTACCAGTGTTGCCAATCCTACCGATTTATAGGTAGATCTACCGATTTACAAGGTAATCTACCGATTTGGCACTTCATCTACAGATTTTTAGAATTTTTTTAATTTAAATCATATATTTAAGACTAAAAGAAATCGAGGGAGGTATTTTTTGTAAAATAGGACATTGAGGGATTTTTACAGCATCGTTTCTATTAAAAAAATATTAATGATACGACTTCAATATTGTATTCAACAAATATAAACGGCTTATACCGGGTGTATTATGAAAAACCTTTCGTGCTGTAACTTTTTTTATTTTTTATCCGAATGTAATAAATTATACGTCGAACTAAATTGTTTTAAAATAGTATATTAAAAACAAGTTTCATAAGGCACCATTTTGCCGCACGAGATCAGTTTATACTATTTTTTCTATTTTGCGTTTCTTACATTAATAAATTGCTTAAATTGGAATTATTTAATTTGAAAGTTCAGAGTTTAATTTTTATATAAATTGGTCACATTGATATTTGACATTTTCAAATTTAAATCTTGCATACTATTTATTAATTTTCGTTAACATTACTTGATATTTCATTTAAAAATATAAACATGAGTGACATAGAAACATATATATGTTGTTGTCAATTGTATACAACATACGTTGTTTGTGTAAAATACGGACATATATCATATCTGTCAAATGTACATAAATTCTTAAAATCAAATGACAGCAATGATATTTATTTCTGTAGTCGAACAACGCCAACATTGAAAAATGAAATAAAGCGTATCCAAATGAAGCTCATTTCGATACTGTTTTGGGTTTCATAATGAGTTCATTTCGAACGCAAAATAGAAAAACACTGTAACGTGATCCGCTTTGAATTTTTTTTACACTTTCTTTTTGACAGACAGCTGCAAACTGTGTTTTTTAAACTGCACTATATTTTTTTTTCTATTCAAATATATTACTTTTTCTGAATATGAAACTGTAAACAACGATATCCTTGTATGAAAAAAAAAACGAGAAATTGTAGGTTTTTTTTTAGTTCGATTTATTCTGGTTTTTCCGAACACAGAGATTTCTCATTTTATTACCAGCAAATGTGTGTACCTTTTAAAATCACTTACATTCAATACTATATAGCCCATAAAGGATTACAAACCAATGTTATCAGAACTTATCAGTGAGCGGTGGGTCAACAACAACATTTACAGCGTTTATTTTAAAAATTTAAAAATCAAGCAGTCATATTGAACGATAAAAGTGCATTCCAAATTTTCGAAGAGAGCTGTAACATCTGTCAGTCACACATTCATTATAACATTTCTAACGATTTATTTCTAAATTTTGTTATTGAAATGGATAATGGCGAATGTGTGGATGCGATTCAAGCATATTTTGAATGCGGAACAAATTCTGCAGCTGCTTTGCGATTTTATGGAAATCGTTTTCCTGACAGACTGCGTCCAAGTGCCGATAAGTTTGGAAGGCTCGTGCGAAATTTACGAAATTTTGGATCATTCAAAAAACTGAAAATAAACGCACGTGTAATTCAAGATCAAAATTTAGAATTAAGTGTCTTGCTCTAGTGGAAGAAAATCCTAATACGTCTACGCGAGAAATTGCTCACTACAGGCAGGTATCACATTCTACAGTTCAGTACATTCTGAAGAAGCACATGTTCTTTCCTTATAAACCACGGCAGGTGCATGCTCTCGGTGAAAACGACCCTCAACGAAGGGTTCAATTCTGCACGGTTTTCATGAATAAACTAAGGGAAGATCCAATTTTTTATCGTCGTGTGTTGTGGTCAGATGAATGCACTTTTGGGAAAAATGGTGTATTCAACAGAAATAATCATCGCCATTGGAGCACTGAAAATAACCATGTCGTGATGCAACACAATTTTCAAAATCGGTTCAGTGTAAATGTATGGTGTGGCATTTTAGGCGATAGAGTAGTAGGGCCTTTTTTTGTGGAGGGTAATCTAAACCAAGAAAAGTATAATAATTTGTTACGCAATGAATTAGGCGATTATTTAGATGAGTTGCCACTTGCTGAGTTAAACAGTTAAACACATAATGCACGACTGAATACTGATTTTCTAAATAATTATTTTGGCGTCAGATGGATGGGCACTTACGGACCTATTCGATGGCCTGCTAGATCGCCAGATCTGAATCCACTGGATTTCTTTCTGTGGTCTTACATTCAAGATCATGTCTATTTGACTCCACCCGATACCAGAGATGATTTAGTAAGAAGGATAGTACAAGTATGTCACAACATTGAAAGGTGTCAAGTCAAATGTGTCTGGAACAAAATGGGGCAAATTTCGAACATTTGATTCATTAAAATATATGATAGCTTGATTTCTGTAAATTTCGTAGATTTTTTTTAATAATAATAAATTTGTCACTCAATTTAATGGAGGTGTCTTCAGGAAATTACTGTTTATTAGAATAAGTAAAAAAAAATATGTAGTACAATTTAAAAAAAAATTTACTACTGTCTGTCAAAAACGAAATGTAAAAAATTTGTTTATTTATAATTTATAATCCAATCTACATTATTGCTTTTTTTATGGCGGTGATGCTTCAATGTTAGTTACTAGAATCACGACCCCTATGTTGCTTCACCGTGCATAGGTTCTAAGGCTGTATACCCTTTACTTTTTAAATATTCGATTACTGTTTGTTACTACTTTTGGATCTACGACGACTTATTCTAACATAAAACTGCTGTCAAGACTGGAGTCTCTGGTTAAAATATGATGTTACGAACAAGACTGTGTGTCTTGTACTGATGCTGATACTGTGTTCATACTATTGAGTCTCTTGTTGCTGTTATGAGACTCTGAATGATACCGTAAAACTGCCTTATACTGGTGTTGTGTTTGCACTGTTTTACAAGTAGGTAGAAATATACCACTACCCCTAGCTAGTACAGATTAAAAGCGTATTGGTTGACAAAATGTATTGTTTTAACGGGAAATTTTGTTCTAATTCCTGGAAATTGTACCTACAAGCAACAATACCCAAGGTTTTACGATACTGTCTTTTAAAGATATAATCTTAAGTAATAGATAATAATTAAGTATTAGCAGATGTCATAAACCCAAGTCTCTTGACAAATCAGAAGTGTTAAAGTTCAAGAGTCTAGACAAGAAAATACGAACTTTCTGGCAAAAAAAATATTTTATTTTTCAAAGTATTCTTTTAGTAACTATGTAATTACATTTAGTCCACCGATATTCAAGTCTGTTCATTCCTTCAGAAAAATAAGCCTTTAGCAAATTGTATGTGTTTAGTTTCGTCTCCTCATCCAACAAAAATCTCTTGACATGGATTCAAGCTTTCTGGTTGAGAAAAGAAAATGTCTGAGAAATGGGAAAAGGGAATCCAGAGAATAAACTAGATGAGGAAACAGTTCGAAATGTAGTTCAAGAATTTTTGTCACGGAAACAGTCGAACTGTGAGCATCCTGAAAAAAACTCGTTTCTTAAAGGGGATGCTTAATTAATATTTGTGTGTTATTGCTTTACATTCCTGAACATAATCGATCAGAAGAATCCCACTGCACTCCCAAAAGACAGCAGCCATAATCTTTCCGGTCGAGTGTACGGTCTTTGCCTACTTCGGAACACTAGCACCAGCCTCAGTCCATTGTATCGAGTTTTTTCATTTAGGGTATAGAATGCCGTATCCAAGTTTGATCAACCGTTATTTTTCGGCAACAAAAGTCCTTCGGAGCATGGCTAAACTTAGCTAAATTGAGAGAATAAATGCGTTCTCGTTTGCGTTTGTGGTCCACACTCAACAAATGCAGCAGATCCAGATAAGTTGTGTAGAGCGTTTGCTTCCGTGCACTTTTATTACACCGTCATTATATCATATACTTTTTTAATCATAACTGAAATACAACCTGTCTTTTGGTCGTCCACTACGTTGTTCATCAAATACACTAGTCTAGATGGTCTTAAACTCAGATGTTCATCGTTTTATGATTACAAGATTGGTCCCCGCAAACAGATTCCAACTCAGCTTTGATTTCATATTTGTTCCTCAAATAAGAACTTAATCGGCGCTTTATTTTTCCATTGTTTCAAAACTCACAAATTACTGATCCATCCTGGTATAGTTTATGTATTTAATTGTTTCCTTTTTATGACAATTTATAAATTAAAAAGTAGGCGTATTATAATAAACTTATACATACATCTTTTTGTGAATATTATTACTAGAGAACGGACACGCTTACCACTCAGTGCAGTACTGGCGAAAAGCCGTATTTCTAAAATATTTAATTTTATTTATATAATTGGAAAACGAACGGGTGGTGATCTATAAAATTACGAAATACATATTTACTTGTTGAAAAGTTGTATTTATAAAGTTTTTAATTTTATTTATATAATTGGAAAACAAACGGGTGGTGATCTATAAAATTACGAAATACATATGTATTTGTTGAAAAGTTGTATTTTTAAAGTTTTTAATTTTATTTCTATAATTGGAACATTTTTATTTGTTCATTTTGTCGTTCAAGTTGAGTAAAGGAGTATTAATATTGACTAGCAATAGTTTCTCAAGGTTTTCTTCTGTCAATTTTGTTCTCTTTGAATTAAGTAGATCCTTATAAATAGAAAACGTCCTTTCTACATCGCAACTGGTTATAGGTGCATACTGGAAATATTCTTTTATTTCTTCATATTTAGCCGTTAGATTTTGTGGAATTGTCTCCATACATAATTGCTGCAATGTAATTAAATCTGGATTTCTATTAAGAATTGCTTCAAACTTTTGCCGAAGGCCACATCTGAAGTCACTTGGAATACTTTTCAAATTATTAACAGCCACGTCTAATGTGGTTAATCCGTCATTTAATTTGAGATTTCGATTTTCAAAATAAGTGATTAGTTTTGGCAATTTTCCAAAATGTTCGTGAATAAAGTACAACTGATTTTTTAAATTTGGGATTTGTGTGAGCTCCTTGCACTCACCAATACTTCTAGCATCCCCCTTTAGCAGTGTTACGAAATGTTTTAGACTATCGAAATTCTCAGCATAATAACTAGTAGCTTCCAGCCATGTTCCCCATCTAGTTATTACTGGAGTGGGAGGAAGTGACAGAGATGGAAATCTTTCGCTGAAAAGAGCTACTCTCAATGGAGCTTTTCTGAAAACTTTTTTAAAAGCTGATACAAGTCTATCAACTTCCGGAAAAGTCTCTGATATATTCACAGATTCTATGGAGAACATGTGCTACACAAGTAATATGCAGCATATTAGGATATGTTTTCGTCAATAGTCTGCTTGTTTTTAACATATACGCAGCACTATCACTGACAAATAAAAGTATTTTTTCTTTGTACGTGGCGTCCGAATGAAGCATTTTTTGCATATTCTCCTTAATGGTTTCAGCAACTGTTTCTGCATCAACTCTATTTATAACACTTGTTGCTATTACATATGAGTTATAGGGAATAGTTGGATGTAGTACACCAGCTACAACATTTACCACACAGCGTCCTAACATATCCACCGTTTCGTCGGCGCTTATCCATATGTATTGATTTAAAAGATGGCTTCTAATGCGTTCTACTGTTCTCGTATAGCACCTAGAACCATAATATTTGCGTAAGTTGATTCATCAGGAACATTTCGACCAATATATTTTTGAAGAAATATTTTTAAAGTGGGGTGGGTTGCTAAGTTTATTTAATGGAATATTAGCCGTCATAAAAGTTTTACAGAGTTCAGACGTGTTTGCGATCCTAAGTGACGAATTTTTGACGATATTTTACGGATTTTGTAATAAATTTCGGAATCACTGACAATGGACATACAATCAGTATGACCGTCAATCCAACTCGCCATTGTTTTACAATGCCGTTCTCGGCATTCATCCATATCATGTCTGAAAAAGTAACTTAAACAATGCTCTAGATCTAAATAAATGAAAACTAAAAATGTGTGCGTAAGTTATTGAAACTGAACGAAATTCAATGCACTCTTACGTCGAAATAATTGGTAGAAATAGATTCAATCAAACGATATTAAACAGGATCTATCACGAAAATTACGATGTAATTAACAGTTAAAACTATGAAAACAAGAAACTTACTCACAGCACTTTATTTATCTTACGAAATATAAACTAATAAATAAAATACATACATTATAAAAACCCCACTTCTATCTACGCTCATGAAAACACTTTAAAAAGCACTATAGTCTCGGAATACAATAGCTGGCTTGTCCATTGTTATCGCGGCGAGACCAGGTGTCCGAGTAAGTCAAACAAATACTTCATTGAATTACGCCGGGATGTACTGAGCGACGTTATACACAATTCCAATTGCCGATTGCGTTTTATGGAAATTGCGTCCGTTCTCTAATTATTACTAGAGAACGGACATTCTTACCACATGACTAAGTTCTCAGAATACAATAGCCGTTGTCCATTGTTAACGCTGGTGGCCGAGAAAGTCAAACACAAATACTTCATTGTATTACGTCGGGATGTACTCAGCAAAGTTTATAAACATTTCGAGATGCCGATTGCGTTTAATGGATATTTATTCTCCGACTACAATAGGTGTGTTGTCATTGTAATCGCAGCGGACCAGATGGTCGGGAAAGACTAACAAATACTTCATTGAATTACGCCGAGTCATGTGGTAAGAATGTCCGTTCTCTAATTATTACATTCCTCAATTATATTAAGCAGTGAAGTTAGGTATATCTGGTATAAATCTTAGATTTTAGTTAGTTAATTATTTCTTAAGGAAAATATGTGTTATTTCATATTACGCATAATTTATTGTAATTTTAAAATATCCACCATACAATCATAATTTGTAATCGCCTTTCACATTTGTTTTAAGCAAAAAACTTTAAGCGTTACGCTTATTTTGTTTATTTGTTAATTAACTTAAGTGTTTTAATGTATGCTAGAATAGACTACATGCTTTTAGTAAATTAAATAAAAAGTGAATACACACAACATTTAAAATGCCAGACTTAAGTTGTAAGTATTTATCTTATCGTTGCGAATTGAAAGAACTAAATTTACATATTAAACATAAAATAGTAGCTATGTACATATCTTTAATCACAAAAATTTACAACTGAGAAGTTAAACAAAGTAAATAAAACAAAAAAGAGAATAAAAACAACTCCACCCTTCAAATACATGTACATATTTTATTAATTATATTGAATTAACATGCAGAACGAAACAAAAGAGTTATATTTAATAAATGTGTACAAAAACAAATTACATTAGCGCAAAAGTTAATTTAAATTAGGTAGTGTATTCTCTTGGCTAGGATCAAGATCTAAATAAGACATCTCAAGAATAGATAATTTCCCTACAACAGGAACCAGACTGTGATGCATTTATGAACAGACAACTGTTGCATTGGGGATAAAAGAAAAGAAGTGCCTTTTGCTATAAGCAAACCTGCAAATTGCTAAAATAAAAGAGACCAATTCAAGAAACTGGAATCAATAGGCTTTTTTTAGGAAATGAAATGCAAACTCTTAGGTTACTTACTTGAAGAGCGGCAAAAAGCTATAAGAATCACTGGCAATTAAGACATATGAAACTTTTTATCGGTGCTTCAGGAAGGAGGGGCTTTCCAGAATTACAAGCAAACATTAACTAAGCAAATGATTAAAATTCATGCAGGCATGTTCCAATTTCAATTTTGGCAGAGATTTTCGCCGAATCATATAAGTTTAACTTGAGAAAATATCACCTTGACAAAACTCATTAAGGTAATTTACATATTCTTTTCGTAAATTACGGTTTTTGTACTATTAGTTATCGAAATATATACAAAGAACAATACAAAGAAAATACTATCTGTAAATTTTGGACGTTTTGATCGTATTTGTACCTCTTCTTGTATTTGAATGTCACAATGAAAAAGAACACTATACATATACTAATGAATATAGCTTAAATACTATTATGTATTTATATTACTGTCTGTTACATATTACAAGTAAAGAAATCTTCTATTTTATATAAGGCTCTATATCGGCTGTCTCAGTTATGTTGTTCCAATGGCGTACCTCCGTTATCTAATAAAATAAAAATTTGATATTCGAGGTATCTTATAAACATCTAATGTTCTTTAAATTGAGCCTAATATTAATATTCTTTCACTTCCGGTTTTACCGAAAACGACCCTAACTTTTTTATTTTAAATAGCATCCTGTATATTTTCCTCAAAATTTGAATTCTATGAAAAATTCTCTTTCCCGTGAAGTATACACTTTGTATTTAGACTCTAAAACACAGGTGAAATTGCATTTTAAATATTAAAAAATTGGCATTGTAAAAAATTGTGATAAGCATGTTTATTAATTCGTATTGGAATTTAAATATTCCTTTAAACAAGAGTGATTTACAAACATTATATTGAAAGTCAAATAACCGAAAAATAATGTTAAATGAATCACAAAAAAAATATTATACTTATTAATTTTATTTATGCAAGAACAGTATTTATGAATCCCTTAGTGGCTTGAACCAAACTTCAACCGTGAGTGCTAGAAAAGTTGCTTAAGAAATTCTTCAAACAGTTGTTCATTTGCATTCGGGTCGATGCAAAAGTTCACTAGAGGTAACACTTCTTAATAACTCGACATTAAGAGCTGCGCATTTAGTCCTAATTCTATTTTTTAAATTTGAAAGAGGCGTGAAAGAGCCCTATTCTTCAAATATCCCCATAGAAAACAATTCAACGACGTTAGATTGGGTGATCTTGCAGACCATCTTATTGGTCCATGTGTTCCTATCCACTTATTAGGGAAAATCTGATTAACATAATCAGTTACTAGAATTGTGAGCGGGTGCCCTATCAGGCTGAAAATACATGTTGGCAAGTATACTCAGCGGAACTGTTTCAAGAAAACCTGGAAATTCGCTCTGAAGGAATGCCGCACCAATTAAGGTTCCTTCATCAAAACTTCGGTCTAATAATGTACCCATCGATTATGCTGCACCATACATTAATTCCCCAAAGTCTCTCATTCAATGAGGCTTCTCTATAGACCAATAATGGCAATTTTGTCTATTTACGGTACCATTATTATGAAAGCGGCTCCCATCTGTCCATAATATTGAGTTAATAATGCCATCTTCACGGCCAGTCGCTAGCCATGCAAGAAACGTCAGTCTTCTGTCATAAACTTCTGGTTCTAATCCTTGGTGCAGGTGAATTTTGAAAGGCCTCAATTTGACGGATTTTGAGATTCGTTGAATAGAAGGGCTAAGGTAAAGCATACATCCACCACCGATTTTCGCAAAAATAATTATTGGGGAGCAAAATAATTAAGGGGAGCGTTTAGAGGAACTTTAGGGAAGGGATTTATCCTAATGAAGTTTACAAAGTTTTAAGAGCAAAGGCACCGCTAAGCTATCAAAAAGTCAAATACGTTCAAAATGAGAACTAACTTCGAACGTTACATTTACGTCCAAATACACACATATACATTTTTCTTGGTATTATATAGCATCATTGATTTATACTAAAGCCACTGGCGTTTATATTTTCTGTATATTAACTTTGATTAACGTATATTTTGTAAATAAACGCTATGGAAAATTCCACTGTAAAAAGGACATTTAAGGGTTTTCATTTTTTTGTAGCTTAACGGTGCCTTTCCTCTTGAAACTTTGTAAACTTTATTGGGATAAATTGCTTCCCTAAAGTTCCTCTAAGCGTCCCCCCTTAATTATTTTACTCCCAAATAATTATTTTTGTGAATATCGGTGGCAAATGTACGAGGTGCATTCAAGTTCTAAGGCCTCCGATTTTTTTTCTCCAGACTGGAAGGAGATAGAAGCATGTGCATTGTTTTAAAATGAGCGCGCGTTCGTTGTCAATACGTCACAGAGATGGCAGCACTCTACGGCAGATGGAATTGTAGCGGCAGCATCGAGAATGAGAACTGTTGTAGATACTTAAAATGGCTACGTTTTCCTTACTTGAAAAGCGTGCAATCATTCGTTTTCTGAATTTTCGTGGTGTGACACCAATTGAAATTGAATTCACCGACAGTTGAAGGAGGCATGTGGTGATGGAGTTATGGATGTGTCGAAAGTGCGTTCGTGGGTGCGACAGTTTAATGAAGGCAGAACATCGTGTGACAACAAACCGAAACAACCTCGGGCTCGCACAAGCCGGTCTGACGACATGATCGAGAAAGTGGAGAGACTTGTTTTGGGGGATCGCCGAATGACAGTTGAACAGATCGCCTCCAGTGTTAGCATTTCCGTGGGTTCTGTGCACACAATCCTGCATAACGACCTGAAGATGCGAAAAGAGCCCTCCAGGTGGGTGCCACGAATGCTGACGGACGACCACAAGGCTGCTCGTGTGGCATGTTACCAAGCAATGTTGACGCGCAACCAAAGCATGAATGAGACTTTCTTTTCGTCGATTGTGACAATGGATGAGAGGTGGATGCCATTTTTCAATCCAGAAACAAAACTCTAGTCAGCTCAATGGAAGCACAGAGATTTACCGCCACCAAAAAAATTTCGGGTAACCGCCAGTGCTGAAAAAATGATGCTGTCCATGTTCTGGGACAGTGAGGGCGTAATCCTTACCCATTGTGTTCCAAAGGGCACTACGGTGACAGGTGCATCCTACGAAAATGTTTTGAAGAACAAGTTCCTTCCTGCACTGCAACAAAAACGTCCGGGAAAGGCTGCGCGTGTGCTGTTTCACCAAGACAACGTACCCGCACATCGGGCTAACGTTACGCATCAGTTTCTCCCTACTCATCTGACCTGGCTCCTAGTAACTTTCGGCTGTTTTCAACAATGAAAGACACTGTCCGTGGCCGCACATTCACCAGCCGTGCTGCTATTGCTTCAGCGATTTTCCAGTGGTCGAAACAGATTCCTAAAGAAGCCTTCGTCGCGGCTATGGAATCATGGCGTCGACGTTGTGAAAAATGTGTACGTCTGCATGGAGATTACGTCGAGAAGTAACACCAGTTTCATAGCTTTCGGGTGAGTAGTTAGTTAAAAAAAAATCGGAGGCCTTAGAACTTGAATGCACCTCGTATGCTTTACCTTAGCCATAAAGGACTTTTTGGCTTAGTATTTAGCAGATTGTTGTGTTAAAGTTAACCTGTGATATGGAATTTGTAAAGATGACTTATTCCTAGTCGTGTAGCAAGGAATGTCAGATTATGATTTAAAGTTGTTTATGTCTGCTTTAGCAAAAAGCAAACAGTTGTTTATAAATAGAGATGGAATTGTTAATATTTTCAGTCTTATGAAGGGTGGTTGTATGTTCTACTGGATGCAATAATTATTATTTTTACACATTTTTTTTATTATAAAAATTCTCTCTGTATGTTCTGTGCTGCCCCAGAGCATGGTGCTAATAGAAGATGATAGATTGATCAATTCTGAATTATACATAACTATTTGTTTGCCAGAATTTGTTGGAAAAATAAGTCTTTCCATGCGCGAAGAATACATAAATTATGTGGTCAACTATTTTTGACGCGAATAAAGGCGGTAAATGCGTTCAAGATGTATGTTTTGGAGATACCTCGATCGGAATGCAAAAAGTACTGTGAGAATTAGTATACGAAAAAAGTACACGAAAGTGCATCGATTATCACGGGAATGACTTTGAAAAACAATAAGACCATTTTGAATGATAAATATTTGTTTTTTTTAGTTATTCAGTAACCATCGTACCCTCGTCTAAAGTGTAGGCCTAATTTTGTCACACCGAATAGTGGGCGTTTATTTCAAATTTATTGTTATTAGTACATTAAAATTGTAGTAATTTATTCATATTTATTCATACTATAATATTCGAAGCCCAAATTAAGGAAAATTGCATAAAGAATAAAGGAAATTATGCTATATTTAGTGGGTCACGCTCAATTTTTCTTCAAATTTTAGTCAATTGTATGTAAAACTTGTGATAATCATATTCTAAGAAAGCGTAATATACTAAACTGTAGATACGTTTCACTTCCAATACATAATATTTGATAAACAACAAATATTGAGAGATTACAATAAAGCAAACTTATTGCCCATTGTATCTCCATTCATAACTTTTGACGGCGCTGTCTATATATGAATATAATACACATGTGCAATAGGCAATAACTGCGCAAACTCAAACGAAAAATTAATCTTATAGAAGCAAACACTTTAATTTAAATATTTAAACTTCTATCTGCTTATTACGAAAGAATGTAAGATAGTGGGTTAATAGCAGCATTTGAAATATTTTGTAAAATTGTACGGATTAAATTCTTAACCGCACATGGTTTCAACGCATTTCCGAAGTGGAGAATATAAAGGGAATAATCGAAATTCTCGCCCTTTGTATTCATCACAGACAGGTGTTCATTGAAGCCAGGTAGAGGTAGTTATTTTACAAGCGTCACATGCACTACAAAAACAAAATCGCTAAGACGTATAAATCAAGTATTTATTTACGCTAAAACTGTACTAACGCACCTAATAATTTAAAAATATTAAATCTAAGTATTTGGTTCACAGTAGATAATCCAGATTGTTTCGTATGATTAAACACGTCGAGATAAAATATAGTTATTATGCCGGAGATAAAAAAAAAATGGCAAATCGTTTACGCACCTGTTGAGTTAGACCAATAACAAAAATTCCCGGTATTAGTTGTTGATGAATCACTGTACAAAACACCCACGATGAAATCCAAAATGCACTTTGTAAAACAAGTTTTCGTGGTAACGAAATGAACATGGTATACGCGTCCGAAGTCTAGAAACAAACTGACTTGAAATCGTGTAGGAATCTGAGTGAGTTCAACCTTAGTCGAAACTTCACGAGTTGACGATTAATATACCTACTCGTTGTAGAGACAGAACAGTGCATACTATGGGAACAAAATAATGTGGCTGACGCTATGTGGGTTTATAGTTTTGATTTCAAATTATAACAATAACATTACATAATCAACAATTAAATAACTATTGTTAATATGAAAAAATATAAAAATATAGTAATTTATATTATACAGCTTATATACATTTATCTTCAGCTGTAAACAGTTTACTGTATTTATTTATTTTTTAAAAATGATAGAAATAAATTAAAAAAAAAGATAATGAAAAGAGATTAGATAATATGTATAAATCGATATTTTTGATAACATTGTAATGTATGCATGAATTTCAAGCTTGGGAAATCAATGTTTTCTCTTTCAACCTGTTTTGCTTGATTCAACAAGTTTTTATGTATCTTATAAACATATTTTAGGCATGACATTGTGAATTTTGCAATATTCAAGAGATGTTTGAGAAACCAATTACATTTTTGACATAAAATATTTATACTTAACAGTTATTTAAAGAAAATATATATTGAAGCTACTAAAATACAACTTACATACGTACTATATTTGAACTTTTATTTTGTTAAATAAGAAATATAATACACTACCATATTATCTAGAGAACGGACGCAATTTCCACAAAACGCAATCGGCAATTGGAATTGTGTATAACGTCGCTCAGTACATCTTGGCGTAATTCAATGAAGTATTTGTTTGACTTACTCGGACACCTGGTCTCGCCGCGATAACAATGGACAAGCCAGCTATTGTATTCGGAGAATATAGTGTTTTTTAAAGTGTTTAAAGTGTTATAATGTTTAAAGTGTTATAAAGTTTAAAATAAAGTTTAAAGTGTTATAATGTTTAAAGTGTTATAATGTATTTTATTTATTAGTTTATATTTCGTAAGATAAATAAAGTGCTGTGAGTAAGTTTCTTGTTTTCATAGATTTAACTTAAAAAAGGTATATAACCCCTTACCACAATTATTAATCGTATCCTAAATACGTATTTCGACAACTAAGTTGTCATCATCAGTAGGTAAAAACCACTAATTAAAAAAGTCGCACATGGGGCACAGTAAAGCTAGAAAACCGCTCACGCAACAACTACTTTACACCGCGTCCACGTATAGACTCCGTCCACGTATAGACATGTATAGACTTTTTACCTACTGATGATGACAACTTAGTTGTCGAAATACGTATTTAGGATACGATTAATAATTGTGGTAAGGGGTTAAATACCTTTTTTTAAGTTTTTACTTAACCACAGTCTCCAAAGAAAGAATTTTTATAGTTTTAACTGTTAATTACATCGTAATTTTTGTGATAGATTCTGTTTAATATCGTTTGATTGAATCTATTTCTACCAATTATTTCGACGTAAGAGTGTGCATTGAATTTCGTTCAGTTTCAATAACTTACGCACACATTCTTAGTTTTCATTTATTTAGATCTAGAGCATTGTTTAAGTTACTTTTTCAGATATGATATGGAAGAATGTCGAGAACGGCATTGTAAAACAATGGCGAGTTGGATTGACGGCCATATTGATTGTATGTCCATTATCAGTGATTCCGAAATTTATTACAAAATCCGTAAAATATCGTCAAAAATTCGTCACTTAGGATCGCAAACACATCTGAACTCTGTAAAACTTTTATGGCGGCTAATATTCCATTAAATAAACTTAGCAATCCCACTTTAAAAATATTTCTGAAAAAATATACTGGTCGAAATGTTCCTGATGAATCAACTTTACACAAATATTATGTTTCTAGGTGCTATACGAGAACAGTAGAACGCATTAGAAGCCATCTTTTAAATCAATACATATGGATAAGCGCCGACGAAACGGTGGATATGTTAGGACGCTGTGTAGTAAACGTTGTAGCTGGTGTACTACATCCAAATATTACCTATAACTCATATGTAATAGCAACAAGTGTTATAAATAGAGTTGATGCGGAAACAGTTGCTGAAACCATTAAGGAGAATATGCAAAATATGCTTCTTTCGGACGCCACGTACAAAGAAAAAATACTTTTATTTGTCAGTGATAGTGCTGCGTATATGTTAAAAACAGGCAGACTATTGAAGAAAACATATCCTAATATGCTGCATATTACTTGTGTAGCACATGCTCTCCCCAGAATCTGTGAATATATCAGAGACACTTTTCCGGAAGTTGATAGACTTGTATCAGCTTTTAAAAAAGTTTTCAGAAAAGCACTATTGAGAGTAGCTCTTTTCAGGGAAAAATTTCCATCTCTGTCACTGCCTCCCACTCCAGTAATAACTAGATGGGGAACATGGCTGGAAGCTACTAGTTATTATGCTGAGAATTTCGATAGTCTAAAACATTTCGTAACACTGCTAAAGGAGGATGCTAGAAGTATTGGTGAGTGCAAGGAGCTCACACAAATCCCAAATTTAAAAAATCAGTTGTATGTACTTTCTTCACGAACACTTTGGAAAATTGCCAAAACTAATCACTTATTTTGAAAATCGAAATCTCAAATTAAATGACGGATTAACCACATTAGATGTGGCTGTTAATAATTTGAAAAGTATTCCAAGTGACTTCGGATGTGGCCTTCGGCAAAAGTTTGAAGCAATTCTTAATAGAAATCCAGATTTAATTACATTGCAGCAATTATGTATGGAGACAATTCCACAAAATCTAACGGCTAAATATGAAGAAATAAAAGAATATTTCCAGTATGCACCTATAACCAGTTGCGATGTAGAAAGGACGTTCTCTATTTATAAGGATGTACTTAATTCAAAGAGAACAAAATTGACAGAAGAAAACCTGGAGAAACTATTGCTAGTCAATATTAATACTCCTTTACTCAACTTGAACGACAAAATGAACAAATAAAAATGTTCCAATTATAGAAATAAAATTAAAAACATTAAAAATACAACTTTTCAACAAATACATATGTATTTCGTAATTTTATAGATCACCACCCGTTTGTTTTCCAATTATATAAATAAAATTAAAAACTTTATAAATACAACTTTTCAACAAATAAATATGTATTTCGTAATTTTATAGATCACCACCCGTTCGTTTTCCAATACAAAATACAGCCTTTCGCCAGTACTGCACTGAGTGGTAAGCGTGTCCGTTCTCTAATTATAAGTAATTGCAATAAATAATTTTCATAAATCTGTTTCTTTTTTATTGTAACCAAGCTGCTTTGTGATAGATCGCAGTCCCTAAAAGTCTGAGCACCCCTGAACTATACCTATAATATAGTATGTATTTATGCTTCGCACAACCGTTATTACAAGTTTGAACATGTTTAAAATACGTTTGGTGTTCTTAAACAATTGCTGGTTAGTTTGCTTAGTATACCGACTTAATTGAACAAATAAATCTTCCGTTAATTTATATTTGTTAATTTATATAAAAATACTTATTTAAAAATAAATTTTACTTGAATTAATGACTAGAGCTGAGGATGTTTGCGGTATAACCATGGTTATATCATGTAACCATAGTAAATTACTATGGTTACATGATATAACCATGGTTATACCGCAAACATCCTCAGCTCTATTAATGACACAAGGTTTTAAGTTTCAAAAAGATATAATGTGCACACTATAAATGTTTCGCGACATAGTGGCGTCGTCAGGCTGTGATAAGTACAAATTCTGTTTACAAAATTGGTGCTTATATGGGTACATACATACAAATAAAAAAAAAACAATTATTATTTTAGGGAAGGGGTTGTGTGTTACAGATTTAGATTTAATAGAGAGGGAGGGTGGTTGTTTACGTCTAATTATTTTATTAAATTTATTAATTTCCAAACATTCCTCAAAGTTAAGTCTTCTACTTTTCTCTTGTATATGTAAGGTTTGGAAATGGTTATTAAATTAATGATTAAATCCCACGTAGTGGTTGCAAAAGGTAGAGTCTATTTTTGAATCTTTATAACATCTTTCATGTTGCTTCTTTGTAAAGTTCTCCCTGTCTGCCCTATGTAGACTTTTTTTGCATTTCTCGCAAGTTAAATTGTAAACACCTGCATTCAAATTTTGTCCGTTTTATCTTTGTTATTCTTAACGACTTCAGTATGAAATTGTTAGTTTTAAACGAAAGCGATTCGTTATTAGATTTTTTTATAACGGTTGCTACTTTTTCTAAGATGTTTCCAGTATAAGTAATGAGATTGCAATTATTAGATTTTTTTTTATTATGGGATAAATTAAATCGAGTGTTTCAGACTTTAGTTATTTTGTTAGAATGCCATTTAGCAGATTATATGATATATGTGCTTAGTTTCGTTACCTCATTTGACTCAAATCTCTTGACATGGACTCAAGCTTTCTGTTTGAGAAAAACAAAACATCTGAGAAATAGAAGGGTCTAGAGCAGTGTTTTTCAACCTCACTAAAAAAATCAATAAATTTTAAAATGGTAGATATATTAAAAAAAAGTTAAGAAAATGATACTCGTTATGTTATTTATACAAACACATTAACAAAAAATAAAATCTTCGAGTACTCGTTCATTGTAATGTGAAGGTTGCGCTTGAGTTTGTTCAATCAATTTCTCCCATCGTGGATCCGTTTTTGCAATTTTAAGTATTAAATCGTTTTCCAAATTTAAGCGATTTCCTAGTTTACTTTTTATTTGGGCCATTGATGAAAATGCCAACTCGCACAAGTACGAGGTAGAAAATGAAATCAAACACTTCAAAGCCTCAGTTGTTAATTCCGGGTATTCTGTTTTTCTTTTTAACCAAAAGGTATCCAAATTTTCAGACTTAAATTCCAAGTGTAACATCCCATCGGCAGATAATTCCAGCAGTTTCTCTTTGAGCTTAGTTGATAAATTTGCCTCATTTATAGCTGCATTTAAAAACGGATTTAAGATACATCTTTGCCCAGTGTTATCCGATATCTCTTGCACTGAGAAGTAATGACACAATTCTTTCTTCAAATTATCTAACACCATTTTCATACCAGATATACGTATATGAGATGATGTTTATCTCGCTTCCGACTTCTTCAATGAAAGACTGTGTCGACGAAAATGAATCAAAGTTGTTTTGATTTATAGATGATGACCACAATTTTTTTTATAAAGCCATGGAGTTTGTCTTTTGCTGTAATGACATTTTCATCCCGCCCTTGAAGACTTTTATTCAAGTTATTTAAATGCTCAAATAAGTCAGAAAGAAAAGCCAATTTCAAAAGAAATTCCGGGTCAGAAATGAATTCAGAGTAATGTGACTTGGCTTGTTGTAAATATACTAATAGTTCAGCGCGAAGTTCCATAGCTCCGGTCAGTACTTTGCCTTTTGATAACCACCTAACTTCTGTATGGTAAAGCAAATTGCGGTGTAGTGCCCCCATATCTTCACAAATGATTAGAAACAATCGAGTCTGCAACGCTTTTCCTTTAATAGAATTTACAATGTTAATAATAATATTTAGCAACATAATTTGAAACATACTTGAGTAAGTAAAACCTACCAATTTTGTATAATACAAAAGTATTTTTAATAATATATAATATTATTAAAAATTGTATTGTGTTATTCACACCCCATTTTTAATAATATTATATATTATTAAAAATACTTTTGAATAATATTTAGAACTTGACTGTATTCTTGTGGCAAAGTTTTGGCTGCAAGAGCTTGGCGATGGAGAAAGCAGTGCATCCAACAAGCGTTTGGCATCTGTTCTTTCAGTTTAGCAATAAATCCACTCTTCGCACCAGTCATGGCTTTTGCTCCGTCACTACAAATAGCAATGCATTTTTGTGCCCAATCGATATTCATATCTTGCATAGCTTCAAGGAACGTGTCATGCAAGCACTGACCTGTAGTATTTTTTGGTAGTGCCTTGCAAAATAGTATTTCTTCCATTCATATTTCATTGGATTCAAAACGCACAAAAGCTACAAACTGCGCACAACCCGCAATATCCGTTGATTCATCGAATTGCAAGGACACAAAAGAACTTTTCTTAATTTTTCTATGACTTGATCACGAACGTCGGTCGCCATATTGCTTATCCTGCGTTGAATGGGATTGTCAGAGAGAGGTATACTTTTGAGCTTTTCGACCTCTTGCTTGCCAAACATAATCTCTGCTATATCTAAAGCCGCTGGTAAAATCAAATTTTCGACAATACTGTGAGGTTTTCCTGCTTTAGCCACACGAAAAGCTACTCGATAACTAGCGAGCAACGCTTTCTCATTTAGGTTGGACATTTGTCCTATAGCAGTTTTTTGATGTTCAAGAGCTTTTAATTTTCGCTCAAAAAATTCCACGGGTTTATTTTTTTCATTAGGATGTTTTCTGTTTAGGTGGCGTACCAACTTCGATGGCTTCATGCTTTCTCTTGACAAAGTTTTAAAGCAAATTACGCACTGCGGTTTATTCTCAATCACAGTAAACCCAAATTTCAAATAATTGTCGTTATAAAGACGTTTTTCTTTATTCCACTACTGCCGCTAGACTTAGACGTTGATGGTTCTGATGATCTTTTCAGGAATTTATCCATTTTCAATTATAACAAACAACTCAAATAAATACGTAAAACAAGTGATTCGCGCTCTTCAAACAACTAAACAGCAGACGACACGGCCACTTGCTTCGCGGTCTTGCACTCAACTGCCGTGGCCGCGGTCGACCGCCCTATTTATAGGCCAGCGCATTCTAGCGAGAATCATCTCGAAGCGTAACGAAACGACTCGAAACTTGTGGACCTTTAGCGCGGGCCGTGGAGCGCGCGGTGTACTACCAGCGCCATCCGTTGGTAACACTCGGAACCTGTACTAGTTCCGAGTGTTACCAACAGATGGCCCTGGGAGTCTCGGCCCTAACAATATGTTTGTATTTGTTTGTTAGTTATCAATTGGCCACGTATTCGATTTAAAATTATATGTTTTGCGTACTTAATTGTATATTTATATCCGAATCCTAATAACGCAAACGCCTAAAATTTTTGTAAGGATTAAATATTTTTAACATACATGAAAAAAAGGGTCGGGGGTCGGGAAATATTTTTTGATATTAGGGGTGTCGTGTCATGAAAAGGGTTGAAAAACACTGGTCTAGAGAATAAATTGCAGTTCGAAATGTAGTTCAAGAATTTTTGACACTGAAACAATCGAACTGTGAGAATCCTGCAAAGAACTCGTTCTTTTTCTAACTAGAACAGACCTGGAAAATACTTGTCTTTTTGAGTTCTTTAAATAAAACTAACAGTAACTTAAAACACACTATATTAATAATAAAACACTAAATACACTTAACCATTAATAACTAATAATAACAGTATTTATTTCAATACTTATTTCACATTTATATCACAATATCAACCCAACAGCGATTACTCGTCGAATGAATCATAATCCTTTCCGACCGGTATATTTAGGCCCTGCTCGCGCATGTAGAACATTACGGACTCTATCTGTTTTTTCCGGACGGATCCCGAACGTATTGTCACGTATGGCGGGTGACAGCATTGCATGACTCACATTACAATACATTTGTTTCATAAACTAAATTAATATATACAAAAACAAATTATGTAAACCTAAAGTATAACTAAATTAGATAATGTATTATCTTGGCTAGGATCAAGATCTATATAAGGCATATTCAGAGTAGATAATTTCTCTAGAACAGGAGCTACACCGTGATGCATTTATGGACAGACATCTGTTGTATTCGGGATAAAATAAAAGAAGTGCCCTCTGCTACAAGCAAACTGACAAATTGCGAAAACAAAACATAATTATTATTAAAAAAAATATTATTTGAGGCTATCATAGAAATCCTATTCTATTCTAAATCGCACATTGTCGCCATGTCAATCTATGACCCGCAGATTAATTAACATCTCCATGAGCAAAGATAACTTGGATTTAGAACAGAATAGGATTTCCACGATAGCTTTAAATAATATTTTTTTAATAGACATAGTAAATTACATTTTAACAACAACTAAAATCTAAAACACTCTCTTTAAATTATCCCATAATAAAAAATAAAAAAACTAATAATTACAATCTCATTATACGTTTATTGGAAACAAAAAAAATCTAATAACGAATCAATTTCATTAGAAACTAACAACTCCACACTTGAAAGCCACTAGATAGATAGATAGATAGGTTTATTGTCTACTGAAATAGATAAATTGTACAATGGACTTGTCCAATCATCCAATGATACAACTTAAAAAAAAAACTGTCTCCGCTCAAGGACGGTCAAAAATTCCACAATGGAATATACGCAATTAAGAAATAGTAAATCCCGTAACTCTCGCTTAAACTCCCGAGCACTGGTGAGAGTCTGAAGGTTTTCAGAGAGTCGATTAAAAATATTTAGGCCCATTAAGACTGAGGACCCTTTAGTTATGTTTAATTTATTGTATGGCAACCTGAAAAATTGCTCTGCTGTTATATACATGAAACTCTGAATTCTTCCTAAATAGTTTCTGATTCTTGAAAATTACATTAACACTTCTATTCTGTACACTCTAAGCGGAAGTAAAATGTTGTATTGTCTGACATAAGGCCTGCAGGAAGTTTCGGAAGGAACAGCAATACAGCGAACTATGTGTGAAGATCCCCACATTCCATACGAAATCCTGGAATACACCTGTATTGCAGAATTAGGAATTAGGGAAAACAAAGATAAAGCGGACGAAAAATTGAACTTAGGTGTTAATAAGTTAACTTGTGAGAAATGTAAAAAGTCTAGATAGGCCAGACATGGAGGACTTTTGAAGATTGAATGAAGGAACACGAAAGAATTTATAAGAATAAAAAACAGACCGTATCTTTTCCAACCACTGCTTAGAACTTAATCATAAATTTTGTTCCGTCCATATAGATTTAATTTGTGTTTCAGTTTTATTTAAGTATAATCAAATATATTTAGCTGTATTTATTTTACGTATTAAATCATAGGTTTTAATTTTATATTAATTGTAAATGTTAAGTGTAATAAAATTCCAATACATATAACCAAAACTAGTTGTCGGAAGTGCACATAACCATATATCACTGCAAAGGTAATTTATTTATGTGGCTATCGAAATAATTTATAAAAAATATAGCACTCCATTTAAACTGAAAAATCGGAAGGTGGGTGTGGGAATTTGGAATACTTTGGAACCGATACCTTAGAATCGATACCTTCGTTATCTGAGGTATCGGAGAATCGATACCAGTTATGGTATTCGTAAATAATTTTACAATATCCACTGTGATATATTATATACGTACAGAAAATCTCACTTTCCTATCTTCGTTAGTTTTCACGTTAAACACCGCCGACACCCGGTATAAGCCAAAATGTTGTAAACTGAATTTAAATTTATTATCTGTGTGATAAAGCCACAGTGTGGCGAAACATACGAGTATGTGGTATCTATATTATATCTTTTTGAAATTTAATACGTTAAACGTGTTATTAATTATTATAATGAAATTTCAACACGTATCTCCTATAAATTAGTTATTTTACTTGCTTCTACTTGGAAGTTTATTGATTATATACACTCAGTAAACGTAGACATATTTTAATAAAATTTACAGGAAAGACGTATTTTATATTAAGAAACGATGAAAATTTCAACAAGATACAATTGTAACAATTAATAATAACACTAATAATGCGTAGGCCAGCCTCTACTTCTTACGCATCCTGCTACTCGATTAGGTATACTCGAAATAAGCGCATATATGGTAACCTGTGGTATGCTGTCCCAAACTTCTAAAATCCGTCGTCGGAGAATTTCTATATTGTTTGAGGGTGGCTGTAAATTATTCATCCTTCTTCCTACCATATCCTATACGTGTTCTATAGGGGATAAGGCTAGCGACCGCGAAGGCCATGGAAGCAGATCAATATTAGCATTATTCATAAACTCCATAGTAACCCTTGCTGTATATGGCCGCGCATTATCCTGTTAAAAAATGGGATTTACCAGCTCTTGCAGATATGGGATTAACACTGGTCTCTACACATGATTTATAAAATGATTCGCATCTAATGTTCGTTGAATAATTACCAAAGGAGATATACTTCCTTAGCAGATAGCGTCCCACACCATTACACATTGAGTTAGAGCCATTTGTCGTTGTTGCAGAAACTGCAAATTTCTTCTTCAAGACAATTCCGCGACCATTCTGCGACCATCATGAGACCATAAACAAAATCGAGATTCTTCGCTAAAGACGACTCGAATCCATTCCTAATTCCAATGCAATCTATGATTTCATTCCAGTCGTGCAGTCCGATGACGTGAGGTTATAGGTAAACAAAGAAATTGGACGGTACGATCTAAGCTCAAAAGATCGAATTCTTCGGTACACAGATCCTATGGAGATCTGTTAATGAACTAAACCTCTCCATCTGTCACCAATTTCTCTTGATGAGGAAAAATGGTCTGTAAGAGCCACAAGACGAAGAGCACGATCTTCACGACCGGTGGTGAGTCTGGGACGCCCAGGCCGTAGACGTCGTCGCTCCTCATTATATTCTCTCCATCTTCATCAACATAGAGCAATTGTAGCAACACTGCAGTCAACATGATTAGCGACATCACGAAGTGATAATCCGGCTTCTCGGAAGCCGACTATTCTACCAAATTCCCTTAATTGATGAAAATTTGCACGTCGTCGAATAGCAGGGCATTTTTTTTCCACTACGACACTAATTAAGCCTGCACGTATGCTTTATAGTGACACTTAAGTAAACAACGCCAAATAAATGTTAAAATAAAACACTAGCCATTGTTTATTATTATTTCTATGGTACCTTGACAATTCTTCTGTTGCATCTTGCTGAAATTTTCATCGTTTCTGAATACGAATAAAATACGTCTTTCCTGTAAATTTCATTAAAATATATCCGCGTTTACTGGGTGTTCATTTAGTTATGGCGGTCAGTATATATCACTTGGATAGTACAAGAAATATCGAAAAAAATATGACATTAAATTGAATATAATTTACAAAAATATATTTAGTATTATGCTCATAAACATGAATCGATCAAAGATTGAAGACTTTCCTCATAAATTAAAAGTTATGACAATGAAGCAGTTTTCGCCGAATAGAATGTTTAAATAAAATAAATAATTTATCCAATTTTTTTCGTTGCGAGACTAGTGAATCTGAACAACCGAGGAAATTGAAACATGTTGCTTTCGTACTTTTTATGTATACTTTTTCAAATCCAGTAAACTCTTTTTTGATTCGTGTTTATTGTTTTAACAAACTAAACTTATTAAAACTAATTTTATGCGTAAGCATGTTTAGTACCCTCTAATATAACAGCTAAGGCCGACCAGATGAGCCACATTTTCTCACTGCCTACAATATTTGTGTAAATTCATAGATTCTTTAAGAACATTGTGAAATAATACTAACCTTGTTGATTTTATATATATTTAATATAGTTTATAATGTACTCTTTAGCTGTAAGTACCTGATGAAGCCACTGTGATGGCGAAACAATTGTCGTGTTACGATTAAGTATTAAAAAGTGAAAAATTTAACCGCAGTTTTATTTCTATTTTATATGTATTCTACGTATTTAACAAATCTTTTTGCAGATTTGTTAAATGCGAAAGAAGAGGAATTCCATGTGAGGAAGACACTGTGTTTCGAAACAATTGTTATGGTATCTTACCAATAAAGTGGAAATTAAACGAAATCTTTTTTTTTATTTCATCAATAAAAAGCTAAAATTGGTAAAGATTTTATATAAATTATTTCCTAGTATAATTCAATCTGTATCAGTAAAATATCAAGATATTTTGGAAGTTTATGCATTATCAGTGGCATCGATAAATTCTAGTTTCGGTGGAACAGGATATCTATTGAAACTCCATGTAAATGAAGATTAACAAGCCAGTTCTGCGCTAGTGTTTGGTGTAACACTTGTAGTGTACATATTAAAAATTATTTGAAACTTTAAAACTAATTTCGGTGTCGCTTTGCGATTTAGGGACTGTCGTTGATTTCTAACGTATATACAAGGTGGTCCAAAAAGTTGTTTATATTTGCTTGTGATGTAGAAAATTTTATACGCAAGCTAGAGAGGTGGGGTCGGTCTTAAACGATAGCTCGGCTCTGGGAAACTTAGTCATCATGCAGCGCTACACAGGAGAGGAGCGCTCGTTTTGTGTGTGCGAATATTACCGTAACAACAATTCTGCCACCATTGCGCGCCGTAGATATCGACAACACTTCAATTTGCACGATATTCAGCAATGTCCAAGCATTCAGCTGATTAAGCAATGGGTTAATAAGTTTGAGGAAACTGGTTCAACGTTAAATAAGCGCGTTTTAGGACGTCCAAGGTCGGCGAGAACCGCTGAGAACATCGAGAGAGTGAGTCAGTCTGTGCGCGACCAACCAACCGTATCAACTCAAAAGCGCGCAGCTGCTTTAAATGTGACGAGAACCTCGGTGCTTCGCATTCTTCACAAAGATTTAGGCATGCATCCGTATAAGGTTCAAATAGTGCAAGAACTGAAGGCTACAGATCCCGCTAATAGAGTTTTATTCGCTAACGAAATAAGTAACCGAATTCCAGCAGCAGTCGACATCTTATTCTCCGATGAGTCTCATTTCCACCTAAATGGCCACGTCAATACTCAAAATTGTCGCTACTGGAGTAGTGAAAACCCTAAACGGAAACATGAAAGGCCTTTGCATAGTCCGAAGGTCACAGTGTGGGCTGCAATGTCGGCATCCGGAATAATTGGCCCTTTTTTTTCGAAGACCAACAAGGTCGCACAGTCACTGTAAATTCTCGGCGTTATGTAGACATGATTCAAACTTTCCTCACTCCTGCTCTTCAAGAATTTGAAGGATACACTCAGGACACCTGGTTCCAACAGGACGGAGCCACCTGCCACACTTCCAATCTTTCTTTGCCTGTCGTTCAGGGGCTTTTTCCGGGAAGACTGATTTCTCAAAGAGGGGATATTGAGTGGCCCCCCCGAAGCCCTGACTTGAGTCCCTGTGATTTTTTTTATGGCGTTATCTCAAAAGTAGAGTGTACAGCAACCGCCCTGACACTCTGGAGGAACTAAAGAACAATATTCGACAAGAAATCAAAGGCATAACTGCAGACACTTGCGCCGCGTTATGGAAAATTGGAGAGGTCGTCTTCAAGAGTGCCTGGACACAAATGGGGCACATTTAGATAACGTAATGTTTAAAAAATAAATTTCCCGTAATTTTTGTAAGCCTTAAAATAAATTTGTTCAAGTAGATCAATTTGTATTGTTTTTAATTCTATTCAAAAAGTTAATATCTTTATGGACCACCTTGTATTAGGTACAGAGTGTGTCGAGTAGCATTGATTAGAGTATATGCTCGGTCTTTCATTGATTAATTAGGTCATGCGGTCATTTTACGATTCAGTTAATTGTTTATTAATACATTCAAGTAATATTTGTATGCTTATGATTATTTTTAATTCCTTAAGTTAATAGGAACATTACTTAAGTACAGGTTTAATTATAAACAATTGTTGGATTAGATGTGTATAATCGATAAATAAGTTATAACATTGTAGTTACATGATGTAAGAAGATACATTGATAAGGTGTAAGCAGCTAGATCAAGGTCTGTGAAGAGGTGTTGAGAGGTGTCTAATATGTAATATGATAGATACATTTAGCAGTATAATTTTATATACGTAATTTAAATAATCTAAATAATGGTTTACAAATTTAAAAATATTATTCAACAAACTTAATTGTGGGTGCCGTTAACAATAGCATATTCCCTAAGGTTTCATTATGAATTGATATACGAGTGTAAGGTGTCCAACTCTATGCAATAAGAAAATGAAGTAAGAAGAAAATAAAATAATGAAGTCACCCTCAAAATGAAATAAATTTATTGTACGACCAATGATGATCAGTTATGTACATAATTATTTTTTCACACAATCACCATTTAGTGCAACACATTTCTCCCAGCCCTGAATCCATTTATTCATTCCACCCATGAAAAACCTTTCTGGTATAGTGTTGATCCAATTGCAAATAGGAACTCGAACTTGAGTGTCTGAAAAATGTTAACCAAAGCCAAAAATCTGAAGGTGCCAGATCAGCACTGTAGGGAGGGTGCTAAACAACCGTGAATTTCAGGCTCGTCAATGTCTTCATCGTTTCGTTGCTGCAATCCGTCCCGGCGTGGCATTGTCGTTGTGCAAGGAAAAAATCATTCTGTCCGGTTATATGCGGATACGGTTCTTTAGTGATCGTAAGGTTTTGCGGTATCTATTTTAATCAATTCGCCCTTGTATATGTAGTTCAATGAAAATATATTTGCTGCCGCCTTTTCACACAAATACTTATATTTGCATCTTTCGATAAAGCTAATGGTGTTTTTTTTTCAAAAATATGTCACAGTAATCTTTCATTCTGTGTCACTCAGTGCTGCCGCCACTGCCACTGCCGCTCTAAAAACGTACTGAATTTTAAAAAAAAAACAGCAAAAATTTATTGATGGCCTTTTTTTAATTTAAACGGACAATAAAATACATCACTAACATGTGTAATGACTAATGACTTCTTTATTCAACTTTCATAAAATATATTTAAATACTTATAGACGTAGATACTTGTATTAAACCTGAATATAAAAAAATAACTAGACAAAATAAAATTTATTTATTTCAAACCAAAGATATGGCAAAACAACAGCTCACTCTAAAATAACCATTTAGCACAACCATATTATATCAACATTTTTTTTAGCTTCTTACAATAATTTTTGAATATTATAAAATGTTATTAATTATTTTTTACTAAAATTAATAAGCTTTTCACTAGGTTCCCATTGATAGCAAGCGATATTGCCGATCAATGGGATACTTGGATTTAATTTAGTACTGAAACTTTCAAGTTTGTACTGAAATTAGCGCTTTTTGCAAAACGGCAGCGCTGGTGTCACTCCTTATATTCGCAGGTTAGAAATTTCGTTACTTTTGGTCTTTGATGATATTTCCGTTTCTGAATTAATATAATTATTCTGAATTTGATTCTTTTAAATTTGAAAAATAGACTTACTGTTTCACGAACTGGTTATTGTCACCCTTCCTCGGATTATTCATTTTCGAAATGAACGTTTTATGCATCTTATATTTGTAATGAAGTTCAAAAAGGTGGATTGTTATACATAGTTCAGACATTCCTAACTTACAAACTTATACAAATCTAAGATTAATGTTCCCTTAATATTCAGCCTAATGCAGTAAAACGAAATATTTTATTTTGAAAATTTTATTACGTTTTCTCAAAATATTCCCGGTCACAATTAATACACTCTTTTTTTCGAAAAGACAAAACGTATTCCTAGATGCTTATCTTTAAAATTTTAGGGCACTGAGCTAGGACAAAATTACGGATGAGCTAGGAATTTATAGTGCACTGTTCAAGCGGTAATACTAAGAATAACCTTATTATAGTTATTACCGATTTTGTAAAGTTTGAAGCAAGCACACCATAATGTAAAATTACTCGTTTGGTTATGGATTCTTATTGGAGAAAACTAGACTCATTTAGGAGTACTCCAACAGCCAATTAATGATGTGAAACAGAAATAAGAAAAACACCCTAACCACAATATATATAAATAAATATTATATACGTATTTCGGCAACTAAGTTGCCATCTTCAGTAGAATAACCTTAAAACTGAAAAAAGTGTTAAACGTAGCGTTTCTGGCTAAGGTAAACCTTAGAAGATATTCTCTTCACCAAATCGCCAGTGGGATCACACAAAATCCTAACATCGAAATAACACTTATATACTACTTAAACCTAGCGTGAAATTTAGGGAACCGTGAAGCGTGAATACATGAAGCGTAAAAATAATGCTATTATGACAATAAAGCATACAAATTGGACTGAGGGATTGGTCCATTGTCAGAATTCATTAATTTATTCTTATTTCTATATATATAAATACTTTCATAACTATCTAATTCTCTCTAATTATTATTAACAGTTTTAATCAACCTAAGGTTATTTGCCGGCACAGAATGACCTGTGTCCCAAATATGTCGGGCAACGCTAGATTTTTCGGGTCTGTTGAATTTAAAGTGGGAAATATGTTCCTTGTAACGAGTTGAAATTGAACGTCTAGTTTGGCCGATATATTTTTGGCTGCAATCGTTACAATTTATTTCATATATACCAGATTTATGTTCTACCTCAATCTTGTTCTTGGTGTTACCTAAAAGTGATTTTAATGAGTCAAAGATTTAAACGCTATTCGAAGAGAATGGTTTTTGAAGATAGCGTTCAGATTTCTAGAGGCTGAATGGTACGGTAAACAAACAAATATCTCACCTATGTCTTTTTGAGGTATTAAGCTCGTGGTATCATAAATTAGTTTCCTAAGCCTATGTTTCTTAATTAGGTTGGTTATTAATTTCGAATCGATACCATTGTATGCAGCGATGCTTCTGATTAATCCAAGTTCTTTTTCATATCTATCTTTTGTAAGCGGGAAACTTAACAACCGATGGATAAGAAAATTAAAGGATGCCATCTTTTGTTGGAAACTGTGATTTGAATCCGCGGTTATAAACTTGTTCACATTGGTGTCTTTTCGGTAAATATCTATTTCTAAGTTATTATTATTCTTAATTACCAAAACATTTAAAAATGGTATTTGTTCATTGTGTTCTTTTTCTACAGTGAATTTAATTATAGAGAATTTCGAATTTAATTCTATTAAAAAGTCGTCCAAATTACACAACTTGGTATTAATATCCGCGAAAATACCATCGACATACCTAATACATACTTTAGGGATATATTTAGATGATCTCTTAAATTCTATCTCAAAATGATTCATAAACAAGTTCGCCATAAATGGAGACAAGCTGTTGCCCATTGCTGTGCCATGCCGCTGTTTATAGAAGTTTCCTTCAATTTGAAAGCAGTTCTGCGACATGCATAAAGTTGTCAACCTCAAGTATTCATTTATTTTCTCACGTTCAATATTGTTCTTAAGCAATAAACTGTCTAAATATTTCAGTGTTTCAGGAATAGGTACAGAAGGGAACAATGAACTGACATCAAATGATACTAAAGTTTCACCCTGTTCCAGCTTATAATCTTTGATAATTTTTGAATAAATTCCAACGAATTTTGAATTGAAAAACTTTCTGGTTTCTCGGGTAAATTTTTAAACTCGTTTACCAACCATTTTGAAATCAAGTACGTCGGTGAGTTAATACCCGATACAATAGGTTTCATCGAATTACCTGGTTTGTGAATTTTTGGTAAACAATACATTCTAGGTACAAAAGGGTTGCTTACGTTTAGTTTAAATTTGAGGGGAGCAGTTACTAATTGTGGACCGTGTTTTAACGCGTTTTTAGTTTCTCTAATCATCTAAGGGAGGGAATTTTTGTTTAATTTGACATAAGGTCCATCCAATATTATGTGATTAACGCGATTAAAATAGTCGGTTTTGTCCATAATTACCAATTTATTCCCCTTATCTGCTTTTAAGTAAAAGCAGTTTTCGTTTCTGAGATTACTAATGATATTCCATTCATTGTTGACAGCGATATGTTTGCGCTGCTGAACGTTCCCACGGATGCGACTCGTGCAGGCCTCTCTAACGAAAGATCTTGCAGAATCTCCAAAATCTTTGATAGAGGTCTCAATGCCCGCAACTATCTCATCCATGGGAACCCCACGGCTTGGCAAACAATATTTTAGACCTTTGTCTAATAGTTTATAGATTATATATATATATATATATATATATATATATATATACATATATATTTATATATATATATACATATATATATATAATATAATATAATATATATAATAAATTATAAGCTGGAACAGGGTGAAATTTTAGTATCATTTGATGTCAGTTCATTGTTCCCTTCTGTACCTATTCCTGAAACACTGAAATATTTAGACAGTTTATTGCTTAAGAACAATATTGAACGTGAGAAAATAAATGAATACTTGAGGTTAACAACTTTATGCATTTCGCAGAACTGCTTTCAAAATGAAGGAAACTTCTATGAATAGCGGCATGGCACAGCAATGGGCAACTGCTTGTCTCCATTTATGGCGAACTTGTTTATGAGTCATTTTGAGATAGAATTTAAGAGATCATCTAAATATTTCCCTAAAGTATGTATTAGGTATGTCGATGGTATTTTCGCGGATTTTAATACCAAGTTGTGTAATTTGGACAACTTTTTAATAGAATTAAATTCGAAATTCCCTATAATTAAATTCACTATAGAAAAAGAAAACAATGAACAAATACCATTTTTAGATGTTTTGGTAATTAAGAATAATAATAACTTATAAATAGATATTTACCGAAAAGACACCAATGTGAACAAGTTTATAACCGCGGATTTAAATCACAGTTTCCAACAAAAGATGGCATCCTTCTTTCTTATCCATCGGTTGTTAACTTTCCCGCTTACAAAAGATAGATATGAAAAAGAACTTGGATTAATCAGAAGCATCGCTGCATACAATGGTTTTGATTCGAAATTAATAACCAACCTAATTAAGAAACGAGCTTACTACCTCAAAAAGACATAGGTGAGAAATTTGTTTGTTTACCGTACCATTCAGCCTCTAGAAATCTGAACGCTATCTTCAAAAACCATTCTCTTCGAATAGCGTTTAAATCATGTGACTCATTAAAATCACTTTTAGGTAACACCAAGAACAAAATTGCGGTAGAACATAAATCTGGTATATATGAAATAAATTGTAACGATTGCAGCCAAAAATATATCGGCCAAACTAGACGTTAAATTTCAACTCGTTACAAGGAACATATTTCCCACTTTAGATTCAACAGACCCGAAAAATCTAGCGTTGCCCGACATATTTGGGACACAGGTCATAACCTTAGGTTGATTAAAACTGTTAATAATTATAGAGAAATAGATAGTTATGAAAGTATTTACATATATAGAAATAAGAATAAATTAATGAATTTTGACAATGGACCAATCCCTCAGTCCAGTTTGTATGCTTTATTGTGACAATAGCATTATTTTTACGCTTCATGTATTCACGCTTCACGGTTCCCTAAATTTCACGCTAGGTTTAAGTAGTATATAAGTGTTATTTCGATGTTAGGAATTTAGTGTTATCCCACTGGCGATTTGGTGAAGAGCATATCTTCTAAGGTTCACCTTAGCCAAAAACGCTACGTTTAACACTTTTTCCAGTTTTAAGGTTATTCTACTGAAGATGGCAACTTAGTTGCCGAAATACGTATATAGTATTTATTGATATATATTGTGGTTAGGGTGTTTTTCTTATTTCTGTTTCAGATTTCAAGCCACAGTCTCCACCAATTTCGAATTAATGATGTATTTTGGGATTATATGAACAAATCAAATTCTTGTCACCTGTTATAGCGTTGTGAGCTAGGTGAAAGGATCCACGAGCAAAGCGTGTGAGAGTAGTTTCGCACCAATGGAGTAATCTATATTTCAAGATGGGGCTAATTTATGTGAGTACGGAACTTCCGTGTATCCAAATCATCGTGTATTCGTTCGTCAATGCCTCAACTTTATCCGAATCGAACAACCTTCCTCTATCCACGTAATATATCTGTCAATTACTACTATTTCTGGGAGCGTTTTGTGAATCTAATGTTTCAAAGTTTCATGGCCAACACAAAATTTATTATACCAGCGTTTTGAGGGAGCTCATAAACACTACTAATTTGTTAATCATTTTCTTCAGTTTAATTTAAATACGAAGCGCTACCCAGAAATTTCTGAAATGTGGAAAAAAGAACAATAAATTGTCCTTGCAACTTATTCACACACCGATACTAACAACTTGTCCATGACTGAAAGTTGTGCTGTCTTCGCGTGCTAATGTGTTCAACACTGCCTGCAATTTGGTTTGGATCTCCTTAATCGTCTCAAAACGATGCCCCTTGAGCTTTATTTTAAAATTCGGAAACATGAAGAAGTAACAAGGGGCAAGATTTGGGGCGTAGGGTGGATGAGGTAGTACTGCCGCTTTCGTTGAAGATAGAAACTGAATATAATAACGTGTGGGTTGGTGTATTGTCGTGGTGTAGGGTCTACGAATTTTTGCGCCACTTCACAAGCCGTCTGCGCCGAACGTTTTCTCTTAGTCACCGATAAAACCGCCCATTAATTGTTTAACTTAGCGGGAGAAATTCTTTGGGCACGATGCCATCAGCGTCAAAGAAGCAACATCCACTTGACGTTGCTTCGAACTTGGCCTGCTTTCTTCGGTCATGGTCGACGACGGCGCCTCCCACTGCGATAACTGCTATTCTGTTTTGGGATCATACCCATACACCTGTGATTCTTCGGCAGTACTTTCAGCTCCGCGCATACAGGAACACCGTGCCCTTTCTGTTCAATGCTGAGTAACCTTGGCACAAACTTCGCAGTAATACGCCGCATGTTAAATTCGCCAGACATATTACGCCGACAAACGCCATAGGAAAAGCCGATAATGTTAAAAATGTCATGGATTGTTCTCCTTCGGTCTTATAGGAAAGCATCACGCACTTTTGCCACATTTCGTAGCCTGATTTCCGTCGACGGATAGCCGGAACACTCGTCATCATCATCAACGACACACGTACATTTTTAAAACGGTTGTACCACTCATAAGTTTGCCTTTGGCCTAAAGTATCTTAACGAAACGCTTGTTTAAGCATTTTCAGAATTTCCATTATTTTTTTAATCAAGTTTGAAGCAGAATTTGATGCACGTTCTTTGCTCTTTCACATGCTGCAGAATAACTCAACAACTATAAACACAAAAACTGTCACCACCTAGTAAAGTATCGGTTGATAGACTCACTTATCTCACACCATCTAGCGTTGTAGAGCTGTACTACAATTCCTTCGCGCGCCACATTCAAACTCTGGGAATTTCTAGGAAGCACCTTGTATTTCTGCCAACTTAATTTACGCTCGAAGTTGAAATTTCTATTCAAAAATGACCGTTATTAATTTCAAAATGTTCCTATATTTTTACGATTTGTGAGTTGTGTTAAACTTAATTAAGATGCCATGAAAATGTCACTGCCAACCGGTTAGACACGATGCCATTCAAACGTTTTTTAAATTATTCCTGTCTGGTGTATTTGTGTAGCGTATCGTAAAACGTTCAGGTCCCTTCTAAACTACATTTTACGGTCTGGTATTAAATGACAAATATCTGTCAATGTTGTTTCCCGACTCTTAGCATTATTTTTCTATTTTGCATATCTACAGCCAAAATCAATACAAAACAACAACTCAATACAATGATATTCGAACAGTTTTTGAGAAATGAACATCTGTCATGCAGAGTGAACAGTAGATATATGCATCTAAATTGCTAGTGGGGGTTGAATAATAGGTAGTCGAACGTTTCACATTCATACAGACAGACTACTGTGCGAGGGAGTTATATGTAAAAATAGATTTAATGAAGGATGAAAACAAGAAGTGCATGATTTCGTTGGCACGAAGAATTGGTTTCGTTAACGTTTATTATAGGTTTTACGTTACTTTAGATAGGAGTCTCATATAGATTTAAGAATAGAGATATTGTAATTTTATAGTGAAGAGGGTAAACACCCTTCGGGATCTCAATTTATGCATGCATGTACATATAGTATCAGTGTGTGCATGTATAGATGGATTAAAGTAGTAACGGTGGACTAGGCATTTTGTAATAGGGGTGTATAATCATTTAGTCGACAAGGCTTAAGTATTTTTAACATTATGTTACAACGTAGTGAATATAAAATTTGTAATTAATTTTCAATCTGCATTAATTACACAAAACTTTAACCAAACATTAAAAAGTTACATTGCATAAAACCTTTGCCTTACTTTTTCGAAAAAAAGGAGACAATATACTTTAAATCAGTAATGCATTAGTATGTACTATACAGAGTGTAAACGAAATAAGCCTATATACTTTAATTACTTTAATATGTAATAGCTGTAATAATATTAAGCATAAAATGCTAATGCACGAAAATTCTATCTCGAACGAGATCAAAGAAAAAAAAAATTTAATAAATTCGCGTGATTGACTCTGGTAAATTTAGTATTACTTTATAACTGCAGCCGTACCCCTACTGAAGCGTAATGGTGGGAGTTGTAGACGCGATGATGCATACTGTAAGTCAAAAGTCAGTATGTTATCAACTTCCGCGATGTATGGCTTAGGGAATTCACAGATATCGTCTTATTATACAGTGAAACAGGTGGGAATGATAGAACTACTAGATGTATTTACAAGAGGTGGTTTCCAAACGACGATGTACAACAAATGACTTAATTTTACAAACCGTGTACGATCTTCGGCAACGTATTTTTCAAGCCGCGGCCGATATCCGTGAAGACCGAGCTGTGTTAAATCGTGTACTTCGAAAGCTTACTAATCGGTTAGAAACTTGTATTTACGCAAACAGCAGCCACATTGAACATGCCTTTTAAGCATTCTACCTGTTCGACACAAATCTGCCCTCCATTTTTATGGCAAATAAATTGTCATTAAAAAAAGAGGCAAATAGAACACACAAAAAATATTAACATTCAATTAAAAATTCCAAATATAATTTATTATTTCTCGGCGTGAATGTAATATTAAGACAATTTACACCACATAACTGCTATACCGATTAAAATTTTTAGAGAAACTCGATATTGTATTTTTTTCGGTATATTACAAACGCCAGGTCATTGACCTACTTATAAATAACAACAGAACGGCTGATGCATAAGAAAATTTATATCTAGGCAATGAATGAATACATGTTTATAAAACGTTTCACACAAAGACACAGTACATTACTGAAATGCGAACGGGATTTTTTAGTGAACTTGAGCAAATGAACGCCTATTTGTTTGTTAAATCGACAACATATACATATACATATAATTTCTATTTATGTAAATTGAATCTGAATAGAGGATCGTATTTGAAAAGTTTATGTTAAATTTCCGCAAAATTTAAAGTTTTAAATTTAAATTTATTGTAGAATTGAATTGCTGTCTTACGTATCTATTATATATTAGTGCACGTCGGCGTATTTCATTTACACTCTATGTAAGCACTATACCGTGTCTTACAAAACGCACTGCAATTATTTTAAGGATGAATTGTAGAACTAATATAGAGTCGAGAAATCCATATAAATACGGAGCTATTCGTAAAGTAAGTCCCGTTTCCGACTAGTGAACAGAGGAGTGGGGATATCAGCGCGATCGCAGTCTTGTGGTGTAGTCTGGTTCAGTGTGATTCTGGCAGTACTAGTGAGAGAATCATTCGGATTCTATCGTGCTACTTTGGTCGTTTAAAATAGCTGCTGCAATTGAAAATCCTTTCGTCTGAGAATTACGTGCTGTTATCCGATTTCCGCCTACAAAGAACATGAAGGTTGTTGAATTTTGTTCTGTTTATGATGAAAATGTCATGACTACAGTGTGGTTGGAAGATGGTACAGCATCTTTCGAAAAGAACGAACTAATATCCGTGACGAAGAACGGAGTAGGAGACCAACTTCAACTGTTGTAGCGTACGAACGTGTGGGTAATGTCGAAGTAAAAATTCGTGAAAATCGGGAATTCTCAATCACAGAATTGAGTGGGGTCGCTCTAACTCGCCTACGAGCAAACTTTTACAGGACCGTCAAACCTTTTCTGCGAGAAAAGCCTAATTTGGAAATGTTTCGGCTAATTGACCATTAAATGAAAAACTGACCATATGTCGACTACTCATAGCAGTTAAAGGTTTAAATACTAATAATTCATTTCGCACTGAATCAATAGAACTTATGTTCAAATTGCAATATCCTGTAGATTCGTCGTAAAATCCATCTGGATCTAGCTGAAACAATTCAGTGGTTGAAGCGTTACTGTCGTTAATAATACGAGTATTTTGTGGTAACGCATTTGGTACTTTTTCATCATGTTGCACATTAAATTGAATAGACATTATGAAATAGTAGATGGTGTTTCTTACCTGAATTTTACACTAAAGTGATGCAGGTGTGGATGTATCCCGCTTTTATATCTCAAAGTGAGGTCGCAACCGCAGTGGCCTTGTTTTATATTTTGCATTCGAAAGCGAAAAAGCGGTAGAAAAAAAACCATAGGTTTTCTACCACAGGGGCAACAACGGCGGGGGAAAGTAAGCGGGGAGGGGAGAGGTGAAGGAGGCAATCGACCGAATCGACTACGTAATGATTCATGATCATGATTGCCCCCTTCACCCCCCCCCCCCCCAATTAATTCAAAAGCGAGTTGTATGAGGAAGAGGACACTTAAATGACAAATGTCTCAATATTAATGGGAATTATGAGAACTGTGCAGAAAAAGTTATTTATGCAACAAGTGAATAAAGTACTCCTTTTTTCACAAGTAGGAAAATTTGACCTACAAGTGAAAGAAAGTTGTTTTACTAACGAGTTTGATACAAAAATTTTTCCACGTCGTAGATTTAAATAAATTCGATAAAACCTCTATTAATTTTTATTTTGTAATAGTAATATTAATAGTACATTGTGGGCATTATTAATTTGCAGTTGAAGCTTTCTTCACTGTCACTCTCCATGACTAATAATAAGTAACACTCCTTTTAACTGGACAAAAAAAAAACAGGTTTTCATGATCGCAAACGAATGTTTGATAGTTTATTGGAGGAACTGATTGACATGACAGATTCAGAGCATACTTTGCGTGAACAATTTTATATTTATGTTAAGAAATGAAACGTTATGGCACTATTTTTAACGCAAAAGCGTGAAACAATGAACCGCCATGGCACTTTTTTAAACGGTTTTCGATAGATTCATGAATCATACATTTCAAACGTGAGTCAAACGTGAGTCTCCGCTGCTGGATAATCCAAGAATAAATCTTGAGAAATTCAGATGTAAGAGAGTATTAGTGATAATTTAAATCTGTCTATTAGATATCATGCTCAGCAATTGGACCTTACGTATGGATTAACTTGGAGGATTTTACGGTAGGATTTGGGTTTGCATTCATACAAAATCCAACTGGTCCAAGAATTTAAGTCAGCAGTTCTTCATCTTCGTTGATGTTTCGCTGCTTGGGTATTAGAGTAGTTTTCCGTATATTCATTTCTTCATTGTATTTTAATATTCAGCGATGCGGTGCATTTCTGGCTAAATGGCTTTGTAAAAACAGCAGAATTACAGGATTTGGAGTGAAAACAATCCTCACTAATACGAATAAACGCCCTTGCATCAGGAGAACGTTACAATTTGGTGTGCCATTCATGCCTGTGGTGTCAACTGTATTTCTTTGAAAATGCGCACCGACAAATTGTTACCGTAGAAGGCGTTCGTTATTGGGCAATGTTAAACGAATATTTTTTCCAAATTGTTGTTGCAAGCAATCTGCAGGGATACTGGTTCCAAAGGACGGAGCTATATGCCATTTCGCCAACGAAACCGTCGCTGTACAGAAAGGTGAATTTGGTGATAAAGTTATTCCAAGGAATGGTCGTGTGAATTATCCACCACGATCTTGTTATTAGACGGCCTGTGGTTCCTTTCTGTGGGATTGTATTAAGTCGAAGGCCTACTGTAACAATCCAAAAATTAAGGGTTTAAAAGCCAACATCAGAACTGTTATTCGTGAGATACCGGCCGTTATGTGTGAAAACGTAATGAGAAATTGGACTGATCGAATTCGCTATTGTCAACAAAGTGGTGGTGTACATTTGAATAAGATTATCTTCAAGGCATAATTTATTGTAATGAGATGCTCTTCCGAATAAAATAAAACATTTTGTACCGCAGAACAATTTTTACGTTTTATTTCATTTTAAAATCCTAAAGCTTTAAATGCATCAACCTTTTTTACTAGAAAATTGATTTGATCCTATCTAGACGTTACGCAAAAAAAAATACCTAAAGCAATGAGGTATCCTGAAATCCTCTTCATTCTAAAGAGATAATAGTAGATTTTCATAAGAAAATATAGGTAACTAAGTTTTCAGCCGCTTTTAATTCGAAAGCATACAATGAAGTAATCAAATATTCGGAAACAGCATTATTTATGATTTCTCCCGTTTAGGAATTTTTAACGAACTCAGTTGTAATACCATGAGATAAGCGCCACATGTTTCCGGCTTGACAGAAAGAATTAAGTATAATTTTCATTAATTTCAATGCATATTTTACAACGTTCATTTACTAATTCTATACTCTGTAAAAATAATGTGTTGTTTTTCCATCAAAATGTTACATTCCCTCTGTTAACTCAATATCGTCATGAAAATGAGATCCCCTAGGAGCTTTTCTAAATAAGAAAATAAATAATGGTCACTAGGATTCATATCAAAGCTATATAGTGGATGTTAAATTTTTTTGAAAGTAACATTTGTGAATTATAGCCTGTGAAACTACAGCAGTATAAGTGAGCAGTATTACCATGCAGTAATCGAACAGGTTTTGATCATTTTTCTCGATGTTTTTCGCGGATATTGTCTCTCAATTTATGCAACAAACAAGAATAATATGTGCTGTTGACAGTTGTATTGCGATCTTTAAAGTTGTTTAATAGAATGCCTTTGAAATTCCATAATATTTTGACCATAATTTTCTCCTTGAATGAGCGACTTTTAACTATATGAGACCAGGTTTATTTAGTCGCCGTCATTGCATTGACTTGGACTTGGATAGAAGATCATAAATACAGAACTATTGTTTCTTATGTGTCAGTGGTACTCCAAAATAGGTTTTGGATAATCTCCACACATGATTGAAAACAAGCCCACACGACGTTGACGTTATGAAGCAGAAAAAAAGGCGTGGCATCCATCTTGGATTAACCTTACTTATACGCAAATGGTCACGCAAAATTTGGCGAATACTTGTTTTGGAAATGCTAGGTATTGCTGAAAATCCTTCGCTTTCAAACGGCGATCTTCTAATAACAATTCTTATCATCTTCAAGGAATTCTTGCCATAAAACGAAAACATTTTGCTCGCTTTTTTATAGTAGAATGTGAAGGGGATAAATCACCAAAAACGCTGTCAAAAGATTATGACCGGACGGTATTCAATGCTTGTGAATTTAGATAATTTCATGCATAAGTGACATTACCTTATTTCAGATTGATAACTATTGTTCGTAGAACTGTACTTTACATTTATAACGTAGGTTTAGCGGTATGTGCAAACTATGACGAACAACGCATTTTGAACATGTTCGAAGATATAGCGGTGTCCTTGAAATAAAAAGACGAGTCTTATGAAAAATGGAAAGATGTAATTATATAGAATATAAACACAAAATATTTTCCTAAAATTCCTTCTCGTAAGCGAGAAGAAAATATCAAAGTATTTTTAAAATTTTTGCACGTCACTGTGCGACCGAGTATATTGTAAAAAGTATTAGACACGATATCTTGAAGTTGACCGACAATAACAAAAAGAATGGTTTTGTTATTGTCAGTCTCCCTTTAAGTATCCTCTCCGGTTCAGTCAGTTGCCGATCGGTACGTGCGTTCCATATCATTTACATTTACGACTTAAATTAACGATAGATTGTTACTAAATAGAACGTAATATGCCCGTAGAGCACAAATTTTATATGTTCTTCGAATATTTCGTTTTTAAAAATTTACATGCAAGTATAAATTTTTAACAGCTGACTTTCGCACCTTTACCATGAAATACTTATAAACAATGTTATCTTCTAGTGTTTTTATAAATATAAACATAGTGGTCTGTTTTATACCCACATTAATATTTTATATTTGTTACTTCTCCTAACAAAAAAAAAAACATTCACGTAACACAAATAAAAAAGCTGATTTAGGTAAACATCTTGAGGTTATTTAGAATACAATCATGTTATAGTTTTTATAACATCGATAGTTGTTACGTAATGCTATAGATTTTTCCCCGCAACATTTAGTGAAAAATATTATTTTTATATTAAATTATATTTTATGATAACTCTGTATAATGTGTGAATTTATCGAATGAATATTAATATTATTTTGATTTAATTTTGAATTATTAGGTTTTGATTAGGGCAGTTCCAGTTCCTGGAAGCCGTTTGGACTTGCTGGGCAATTTGGGTAAGCTCGAATTGCGGTTGCGGTCAACATATCCTTTAATATCACACCTGAATTGCGGTTGAAAATTGACAGATAGTACTAGTCTAGGTAATCCTGTCCTGAATTGCGGTTAAAGCATTTCAACAAATAGTTAGAAATTATCTATACTTCAATAATTGAAAGATGGTGTGGAGTTCGATAAAATTTATTTTATTTACGCATAACAGTAGGTATTTATACACAATATTTACACAATATTTTTTAAACGACATCACAACCATTATAATGATATGAAACACATTTCACAAAATCTATTCTACATATTTTATTTTGCTTATATTGCGTTATTTTATCTGAAACAAATTTTTTCCTGTTTAAGACATCTTTCTGTTGATACCTCGGATCGTTCGCGCTATTTAATTTTATATAAGTGTCTGTTTGACAATTCTTTATGGATTTCAAAAAACATTGATATTTGGATGGGGAGATGGACAATTCGCATTAAACTTTGAATGGAAGGACTCGCATCCGTTAGTGGTACGCGATAAACTTGCAGTATTAGCTGCCTATATTTCAGGTGGAAAACTAGAGTCCTCGTCTATGTAATTATCAACCAAGTAGTCCGTGAATTTGCCTAGTCTTGCATCTGCAGGTTGCTCAGTCATAAGTTCTACGAAGGCGTCTCCTACTTCTCTAGGATCCAAAAATATTAAACCGAAGACATAGTGGAGCCATTTTCCCGATTGGGATGTTTTACTGCTGTATTCCTTAGATAATCCCAGTGACTGAATTTTTCGCCACCTACGTATTGAAAAAAAAACAACGTTTCAGTGTTTACAGTCAAACAATGCATATCGTTAAATACAAAAAAGTGAATCTAATTAGAAGTGAAGATTGTGAAATACGTTTTTAAATATTTGTAATTTTACGTAAGTATGGTACTCACCAAGATTGTGTCAAATGGAATCTGCATCCTATTATGTTGATATTCCGAAAACATTGCAGAATACCCAAATGTATAGCCTTTTCAAAGTCAACAACGATATTTTTGGGTTCAAAAAGTTCTCCTAACTGTTCGCACTTAGTTTTTAGTAGTTCAAATAAATTACTATAAGTTTGCATTTTTTTATCCTTCAGCAGACAATACACTAAAGGGATGTACGTATTTCCCGTGTACGTATGAATTGTAAACAATTGTAGAAAGTACTTAGTACAATAATCAAAAGTGCCGTCGACAAGAATTGTTTCTTGACTACATAAAAATTTTAAGTTTGAAGCAGAAGAAAACACAACAATATTTAATTCTTTTTCGTTTGCAATCAGAAAGTCTTCTTCCCGGATTGTTTTGATTTCAATACCATCCAAGAATTCGTGGACATCAGATATTGAACTCGGCAGTTTTGGATAACTCTTCAGTCTGGCGTGAATAATATTATTGCAAATGTATTTAACATCGCGGCGCATCATTGTTTCAAGAACCTCAGTGTGCGCCCCAAATTCTAAATGGATTAGTTTACTAGGCCTATCGGAAATTGCAGATTCAGCTTTTCGCTTTACCTGGTTGCTTATTATCTGTCGATTCAACACCTTATCACTAACTGATTCATGGCAGTGTTCACCTATTTTTCTTGAAAACACAAATTCTGTTTCAACTGTATATATCTTCGATTTGCAAGATTTGCAAGTACAACACCAACACAATTCACCACTAGTTTTCAGTTCTCGATATTGGCGGAATTTAAAATTGTCTATTACTAGAAGGAGTTTGCCTTTCTCGCTGAGCATTGTTTTAAACTCCATTGTAATTTGAAAAATCTCAAGATATATAAACTTTTACCAACACTTAACAAAAACAAGAGTAGGTTAGATATTATACTAGCACTCAGAAATAACGGGAATGAACTATATACGAAATAAATGAACTTGTACCTTATATACATCCACCTCTCTCCATGATGCAGTCATTTAAAATCAATTTTCCCCATTGATATTATTGTATTTGTTTTATCTATTGCCAAATTTTATGTTATTCACAGAATCTTAAGAAATGTACAAACACCAATGTAACATAATTGCCTTCCATTCAAAGTTCCACGGAAACTTTATGTAAAATTAGAAATGCGTAAGATAAGATAATGATTATGCAAATTTGCATTTAAAATGTCTTAACCGCAATTAAGGTAAGGATTATAAAACCCTTCAGCGCTCCAGGTAGGAATAATGACCACGACCGCAAGTAATGCTCGCCGGGCAATTTTATATAGCTGTAATTTTTTATGATTGAATGCGTGCCGCATGTATCCTCAGACACGTCTAGATATTGAAATAAGAGAGTTGTGTATTGGAAGACAAACCTTTTTATCTTTTATTTCATTCAATTTCGGTTTTTGTTTTGAATTAATAGTGGATTGTGCTTATTGTATTCATTACCGAATTTATACGAGTGTATATACTTCGTATTTTGAATGAATTACTTTCTTATTTACATGTGTTCTCCATTGTTATATGAGATAAAAAACCTACGTAAGTTTTATTTCACATTTATAATATTATTTCTTTACTGTATGCATTTATTGTCATATTAATTGTATGTATTTCTATTTTGATATTAATTTAGATATATAAATGACAAAGATATTTTTCTGGTTCAAGTAAATTGTTTTTTAACGTTAAATTCTAGAACGTTTTATTTTCAAGGTTGGCTTTTATACTTGTGGTATCGCGCAGGTCTTAGTAATATCGGTTTGACAGTTTATATCTGTTTATATTTGAGTTTGTTGATCTGGGGTGAAGAAGTAAAAATATCTTTGAAATTTATTTAGTTTTTAACATTGATCGGAGTCATCAGAGGACGTTTAAATTTGCTTAGCTGTCGCCCCCAGCAAATTAAGTTTACCTCTATGTGTAATTGTTATACACAGGTCTTTATACTTCATAAAGATTCAATTTTTTTAAATTTTTTTTAATAAACTATAATTTGGAAACTGTGACTTTCTATTTACCTTTGTGTGAACAATTCACTGGCGCTCATTAATTTTGTAGAAGAGAAGTACCACGTTTTTCCGTTGGAATCCCTGAGAGAAAAGCTGTTTCATAAAAGAAAAGTAACCGATTGAGCATTAAAGTTGGGCAGTGTTGTGGTGAATAGTGGTTCATTCAACTACGAACACACTATTCATAGCAGTATGTAACGCTATACGCTGTGCCGTACGTGCGCGCGTGTTTGTGTGAAATTTGAATAGAGGTATTTATTATTTATATACATTTTTAATATTTTCAATTCATAGGCGGTACATAAGAAAAATTTCAGGGGTTTTTTAATTTTGAGGTTTGCAATCAAAATTGACAATATTTTGGATTTATATTCTATATAATTATATCTTTCCATTTTTCATACTTTACCTCTTTAATTTGAGGACAGCTTGTATAAGCCTGTCAATCTAAGAACATGTAGGGCTTACCTCGTAAGTGGTCTTTTAAATTTATTCCTTTTTTTTAATGCATTTTCCCTATATGAATTTTGTTAGATCAAACTTTATCTGTCCATGATGATTGTTCTTTCAATATATATTTTTAATTAAATATAAAATAGTTAGGTTGTCATATGCATAATATTATGTTGGAAATAATGCAGAATGAAACTGTTGTATTTATTGCTCCTTATCCTGTTTATAATTTTCAAATAACTTATATACTAAGTGCTTATATACATATTTACATACATCAATGTATGTATACTGCGTAGTTATATTTCGCCTCCGTCAATAGAATAAATGGTAAGAAAAATTCATGAGTAGCAGTACTCCTTCATTTGCATCACAATTCCTTCAAATGAAACCGATCGGCAGAAAGGAAATTATAGCAAATGAAATAACAACCGGAATAAGCTGCTCATGCGGTACTAAAAATATCGTCGTCGTAATGTATATAGTACAATGTTCAACCAGACAGTAATTGTATTTGCAAAACAAATTAATTCAGAATGTTTCCGAAACATATAGCACCCCTATTAGATTTCTACGTTTAAATGTTCTTATATAACGTTGACTTTATGTAAGTAATTTTATTAAAATACATGTACAGTTTGGTGAATATTGATGATAGAAGAAACTCATTTTCTTCAGATTATTGCATATTATCTAAGGATGATTATTTTTCATGTATTTCAAATTAAGTTTTTTTTTAAATCTATTCATTAATAATGTGAAAATAACTTGTTTCGTCCTTAAACGAAATTTATTAAATTGTATATATGTTAGATATAAGTAAATCTAGGATAAAGAATTCAACTACAACGTTTCCAATTTTATAAATATTCAGCGTGCACTTTTACATTGAAACATAATTTTATTTTATCTCTTGATGTTAATTATAAAATCTCTAGATTCGAAGAAGCGGCATCTTTTACATTTGCAAATTTATTACTTTAGGATTTAGACTACCTAGGGTTATCAGTATTAATAAACAAATTCAATAGACGACGTTTAATCGAACCCTCTTTGGTTAAGCTCATGTTTCCCAAATATGTACAATAAATTCCATTATCAAACAATGGAATTTATTGGGAATTATATGCAAACTTACAACCAGTACTTAATTACATACTAATAATATTTTAAAATTAGATGAAAACCTATTGTAAACCTTGATATCGTTTCCAATAGGTACCATTTCTACGAATTGATCACGCAGAAAAATTTCCGCCTTATAACGTCAATCAATATAATATACAACCAATACGCGTATTTAATTATGTGATAGTTGTAGGGGTGGTTGTGTATTTTTACTTTCTTGCAAGACAACAATATATCAGTATCAATTACACTCTTATACTAACAGCAAGAGACAACAGTATTACATTAACATCAAGAAACATACAGTCCCGTCTCAACAGTATCAATCAGAGTCTCATACTAGCATCAACAGAACAGTATTAATCAGAGATTTACACCAGCAACAAGAGACTCAACAGTATCATCTTAACAATAGCAGAACAATATCATAATAGCAGTCAAACAACACCAGTCTGAATTAACACTAAAGAATTTAAGTTTTAAGTTTAACATTAAGTGGTTTATTTGTCAGATTACCTTAATAAATTAGGTGTACGTGTTTTTTTCTTAAATAAATAAATTATTCAAGAAACACACCAAGTTTCAATATAACTGCCACCAACCAAAATAAATAACCAGCTTATACAGAAGTTACGCCCCGCGAGTGGTGGCTCAGACACAAATTTATACATATGCAATACATTAGTTTGTTGGCAATGAGCCAAAATCAATTTTTATAAATTAACGTTCGTTAAGAAATAGTTTTAATTTTATACAAGTTGTCTTTAAAATAAGGAGATGTAATAAAAAAAATGGGAAACAGAATAATTTTATTAAACTCAAATGTAAAATACGGTGTGCTTTGTTAGCGCAGACAGTAGCAAAAAAAGGTAAAGAAGGAATTTAGCCCCAATCCTGATACATTTACGTTCCAGCAGCAGCCTCAACAACGTCAATTACCGGCTCGTCATTGTCTTCATCGTTTCGTTGCTGCAATGCGACCTGGTGTTGTTGTGGTGCAAGGAAAAAATCGTTCACTTCTGCACTCATGGAACACTTTTGAATTTTCGTCCACGTGAAGGATCGGGATGACGATATTCCGTTAACTGCCGCTTGTTTTCAGAGTTATAATAATGAACCCAAATGGTGATGGTGGTGGTGGGAAATCGGTGGTGTTCATGAGGACACTTCACGTGGATTCTGGTTAAGATGTTCTTGACAAATTTTTTTGTTCTTTTATGACATGCGCGGGACCCATATGCGCATTTTTTCTGTAATTCAACGCCTGAACAATGCACTGCACTCTTTCTTCTTTTGACTAATGCCTAATTGCCGAGCAATTTGTTGCAATTTTCTGGAATCAGTGCATTCATTTGTCTTTGATTCATCTCATGTGGCACTGGACTGGTCGACTTGATGGCTTTTATTAAAGACCTTCATTTCGCTTCTATCATATAGTTTTACACATCGAACCCACTAGCGAACATTCACTTCACTTCACTACAGTCGTTGGCATATACAGCTTTCAAACGCCTGTAAATTTCGGTGGGCGTGCAACTTTCCAGCGTTAAAAATTCTTATCACAGACCGTTGCTTGGCACGCTAAAATGCTTTATATGTTCAGACGATATACTTAAAATTATCATTTGCAAAATTGCAACGTGTTTCTATCCTCGCTACTCACACAATAACGTTGTTGGAGATGTTATAATCAAGCCGTCCTCGTATATAAAACATATTTGTATCCGCCTTTTCACACAAATATATACAGGGTTCCCCATATTACACTACCCATTTTATATTGAGAATAGAAGCCTTCTAAGTAGAGTAAAAATCTTTCAATACACTAATGTACAAGTATTTCTCTTGGATCTATAATTAACTTTTCTTCATTATTTAAAAATCATGTCTTCGAAATGCCGTCCATCAACTTGAATACAATTTTCAATTCTGAATGCAAAATTGTGCAACATTCGGCGAAGCAAATCTCCATCTATTCCTGTGATTTCTTCTCGAATGCGGTCTTTTAGTTCCTCAATTGTTGCAGGCGACTTGCATAGATCTTTGTCTTCAAATAGCCCATCGAAAAAAATCGAGTGCCGTTATGTCGGGAGACCTAGGTGGCCGCTTGTGTTTACCTGGGATAGATAAAAAACGTGTCAGGGAAGGCTGGAAAGCGTGGTTCGCTACATCAACAATAGTTATTGACGGTGCCATGGTTGAAAAACCAGAGGGGAATGTTCTCTTGCCGTTTTCTAGAAAGCTGATCGTATTAAGGGTGTTCTATGATCTAGCTTAGGGATAACCAAACCAATTATATTGCAAACAGCGATGTTTAAAGAAGTAAAAATTAATTGAAGAGGCGAGGTAAAGGGTTGCTATGTCAATTAAATTAATATCATTGCAAAATTCCTTGAAAAAAATCAAAATGCAAATAAAATTATATATCACACGTTACAATTTAGATAGCTTTCATACTAGTGAATTCAACGTGGCTATAAAATTATATTAATTTGAATACGCGGGCGGTATTATTTTGACACGCAGAAACTTTAATTTAATAATAAGTAGAACTACTAATTTATTTATTTATTTTGTATGAGAACCGAAATAGAAATTTAGATAGTAGTGTAGAAATCAATTTGATGACAAAAAAGGGTCGTAATACACTAATATACGTTAATATCTACATTTTTCAACCAAATCAGAGCCGCAGGAGTTGTCTTGCTCAGCTCGTGGATGCCACCAGTGAAGCTTCTTCTGGGGCAGTCATTTACTTTGTGGGCCATAGTTTGTGCCATATTTTCGTAGTCACAAAAGCTAGCATCTGCTAGCTTCCATTTATATAGCATTGAGTTGCACCTTTCGTGGCCTGTGCGGAACCTATTTAATTGAAACCATTACCTACGTGGGAGGGTTACGTTTGATAGAGGTTCTGAAGGATTACAGATTAAACCTTCATTCCTCAATTCAAATTGGTGTTTGAGGAGGGCTATCCAGCAATCATTCACATTGATGGGATGCTTAATTTCCGTATCTAATCAAATCAGTCTCTTAAATTTCAGTCAAGTTAAGGGGCGCTCTTCAAAACATCGTGTATGGGAAGATCAATGTTGTTGGAAATATTAGCCCATTCATTCTATGCTGTAACAAACCGTCTGATATTCGGCAAGGCAATGTTAGAAAGAATCGGTAATCAGAGAGTAGGAGAAGATCTAACAGTACCTGTGACAATCCTCATTGTATCGTTAAGTTTAACTTCTACTCAAATAGAAGCACAATATTCAGCAGGAGAGAAAGTCAGTGCAATCGCTGCCGTTTGCAAGGTCTCCCCATTCGCTCCCTATGAATTGCTGGCTAGTTTATGTTATATATTCACCTTTTGACTAATTTTATAGACGTCCTGCTTGAATTTCAGGCACCGGTCTAATGTTACACCCAGATATTTAGGATGGAGATTGTGGTTGATCCAAGCCTCACCAAATGCAACATCTATTCTCTGTTTGCCTCCTTGTTACGACATGTTTCGAATTTTGAAGGATTTGGCTGTAAGTGACATTTTTTATAATATTCGTCTAAAGCTTTCAGATCTACTAAATAAGATATAATTATAATAGAAGTTGTACGTAATTAATTAATTAAATTGAAACGTAGGTAAATATAAATTCGAAAGAAAATTCATGTCTGGGTTGACCAATTAACCGACAGATTCTCGGAAGAGTGTCATTTATCATCAGTACGATACAAAATAAACGTTTTCTCTTGAAAATATGAATAATATGCAACAAAGTGTTTTACGAATTTTTTAATATTTTTAAATTTGATTTATTTGTAATGTAAAACAGGATTTAAAAAAATTCTTGATATATGTGAAGTGTAAATTTATTTAATTCCCTGAAATCTAAACTTTCTGGTCTGCCTTTAAAAATATATTTTAAAATTGGGACAATAAATATTCTATTTCATACTAGAAATCCATATACGTATTTATTGCAAATTTATGGAAATCGTTGCAACTCCAGGCTTGAGATTAAATTAAGTTTATTTACTGTAACTAATTTTATTTATGATTCAATTATTTTTCCTATAAATTTTTTAATAACTCTGTGGATATTGATAATTTAGTACAAGACGCTTATAAAGTTACATTTAGTTCCGAGCGGCTTCCTCATAAATTTTCTGCAGAGAATAAGCTTAACAATAAAAATGAAAACTCGTCCTCTGTTTCCCATAGATAATGCTTTCGTCTTTTCACATTTAATGATTTCTCATTTGGGAACTGGTCACGATGACATACGATGATAAGAAAACGTATACGCCTCATTCTTTTTAATCTATTTTCTTTTGTTCCAGAGTTACTCCTCTTGCAATAGAAGTTAACTGAAATCCTAGATTTTAATCGCAAAAATAGATGAATCGTAGAACTGTACTAAATTTATTATTTCAATTCTCTTGTGTTAATGAAATTGTCTAGTTTTAATGTGGAATGTTGAACGAATATTTAAATAATTATTAACAGTCTCTAGACAAGAAAATAGTATAAATATTGCTTTTTATAATGTTTAAATTTGAAGGTAAGTGTATTTGTAATGCTTTTTATATGGACACTAGAATGAAATTCAAAGTATTTTCGAGTGAAAAAAATATTTAAATAGTAACTATTAGGGCTGGGCGATAGCGACATTTTCGGTATCGGGTACGGGTCTGAGTAGCACAAATCGGTAAATTATTGATAGGTATCGATGCTTTGGAATCGATACCTTGGAATCGATACCTTGGAAACGATACCTTGGAATCGATACCTTAATTCGATACCTTAATTCGATACCTTAATTCGATACCTAGGAATTAATATTCATAACCCGTTTTCTAGATGTCGATTGTTTGATATCGGTGTCAAGAGACATAAAATTAATTTATCGATTCAACCATAACTACGGTATGAAATTTGCAATATTGTGATACTTTTTCATGTAATAATTATAGTTATGTCATAATAAGGATATTTGCTACGCACAATAATAACATTCCTTTTAAATATATATTATATAATATATATATAATGCATGCATACTTAAAAATTCTTTATTTAAAAAGTTATTGCATTCTTTATGTACATTTAAAAAAATGCACATCGATGCTTTGGAATCGATACCTAAGAATCGATACCTTCGTTATCTGAGGTATCGGGGAATCGATACCAGTTATGGTATCGGGCATTGGACGATGTATTGATACTTCGCCCAGCCCTAGTAACTATGAACTTTTATTAAAAGCAAATAGTTTAAAACCATTGACACAATCAGATTTAAGATTCTATACAGATAGAATTCAATTACTTTGCTCGCGCAAATAAGCAACAGGTTATGATTTACTATATTTAATTAAGAAAAAAAGTCAAAATTAAAGACCTCGGAAATCATGAAATTATAACGATTTTAATATTAAACTTATTTTTCTTTATTTGTATTTACCTCCATATCGGCCGAGGAATCTACTATAGATCTTATTATTATCATTTTTAAATACATGTAATATGCTTTTTGTTACTACGAAAGTTAACTTAATTTGATTCTTATTATTTCATAACCTTCAAAATGTTGGATTTTTTTTCATTTTGTAATTAGGATTAACATTGTATATTAATTGGAATAATTTTGTGAATATAATTTAATTACGAAAGATATTTTAAAAGTTCTGGGGAATAATGCAGATAGGAATGCTTGCAAGTACAGGCAAGGTCTGATAGATTTTACTAACAAGCTTAGTCAATACCAATCAGTATGCTCTAGCTGTTTACCGAATACAGAAGTGTTTTGAAATGTTATTTTAGCCACTATCAAACTTTCTATTGAAAGAAGGTGATAAAATATCCCAAATTATTAGCAATGAGTAGATGAAATATTTGGCGAGTCTGTAGAATCAAAAATGGTTTCTCGTTAGACTGATCGCCTTAAGGTTGTTTACATTGTCACAAGAAGGACCTACACTTAAAACGCGTTCAGTTTTATTTTTGGGTACTATTTACTGTACTTTGGAGTGGGGATAGGAGGATTTTGGTGGACCAACTGCCAAAAGAAACAACAATCAATGCAGAATATTATTCAAGACTTTTGTCCAGGGAATTCTGACAAACGCTCATTAATGACTGACCTGCACAGCTACATAAGTGACTATTGCAACAAGATAACACAAAATCACATACGGCTCATCGAAATATGTTTTAAACACAATGGGGTTAGAAATTACTCCCTTTGCTCTAGTACCTAGCGACTATTATCATTTCAAAAAAGGTTTAAGTATATCAATACGTTAAGCACGTATTACGCATTTGTTACAAATGAAACAGACATTCAATATACATATCTGTAACTGTAAACATGGACAATACACTTCGTATTTTTCAGCATTTACTTCTGCTTAAGACACGTGTTTCTGACATCTATAGGCGTCATCAGTCAAGCTAGTGAAGCAATGTAATACAAAATAATACAAATCTATTTAAAAAACAGATTTGTATCTGTATATACATTTAAGCTTAAATCGCCTACAAGACGTAGCAAATTTCGTCCTATCAGGTAGCACTATATCATTTCCTAAATTTGGAAAAACTTTTTTGTAGTGTGCGATTTTATTACTTAAATGATGTAAAAAGAAAAGCAGTGACTTCCAAAAAGCTTTTGGAAGAAGCTATTTCCGAACTTGGGCAAGCGTATATAGCCAAATGGTTGTTCTATTTAAAATTACAATTTAATGTAGATGAAAATTGATGAAATAAATAAATTATAACAAAATTTCTAAAGCTTTGGAAACATTTCCTCTAGATTTTTGGAGTGTGAAGTCGCATCTTTAGATTATAATGTTCTTTCTTAATTTCATTATATGCATGACTTTTGTAACAAGAAATTTGGAAATTGGGATACTTAGGAGGATTTTCAGAGGGAATAGGACGGAAGAAGAATAGGAGCTCCAGTAACAAACTCCATGAAAATGCGCCGATTCCAGTGACTCAACCATCTCGAAAGATTAGAAGAGGAGAGGCTAAAATTAAAGATACACGATAGAAAGTACCTGATGGAAAGAGAAGAGGCAGACCGAGGAGAAAATGTTGTTACAGAGTATATGGAAAGGAATTTGAGATTGCTGGCAAGGAATACGAAGAAATGGTGTAGCATTACTAAGCAATGGGCCTAAAAGATCTGTAAACGCGATTACAGACCTTGATAGACACTGTATCAATTAACCACCCACCCACCCATAAGAGCGTTAGGTATATAGGTCTTACTCTTACATCCATTAAGTTAGATTTAAAGATATCTCCTTGATAATGGCATAATAGCCGAAACATATTGCTGTGAGTTTAAGCTCGATATGATTTGATATAAGATAAATGATTGTGTGGACAGTTACTCAAGCATATTCTTATTTAGACTCTGTATAACGTTTGGGTATTTCACGGCGATCTCCTAGATTCTACGTAACTACGCCTAGCGTCCAAAGTAAATGTAAGGAAATAATACGATAATACGATCAAGAGGTAAATTGCTAATAATCCTTTTATTGTTTGTTTGTATGTTCACACATTCTTAACTTAAACATAAAATTATCAATAAAAATTTTATTTATGAACAACATGGAGTCTTGAGTCTTGGAGTCTTTGAACTTGGATTCGATAGAATCTCTCAAACTATCGTTTAAGTATTTCACTTACAAAATGGGGTATTTGCCCTCCTAATGTTATGCTTACTACTCAAAGTGTACCCCTATTTTTTAATTATGGCTTCTACTCACACTTGCTTTAAATTCGAGTATGCTATTCAGTGTCTATTTAAGTGGAAGTCTAGTTCCTACAGAATAGTACGCCTATCTTCACACTGTATATTTTATTGTTTTTACGTCTCTAATGATCGTTTAATTAAAATCTCAATAGCACAGATATTTCTAGATTACTCGTGGAAACCTGCTCCCTACTCATTTATCTCGAATACCTGGCATCCGACACACTTCAATCGTGTATTTATGATTATTAATTCAAATTAATGATTCAAATGCGTGTCAAAATGATTTGTTTAAGCTTTAGAGACTCCAATTTTATAGTGTGTAAAGTGTAACTTACTTGAAACTGAAACTAATATATTTTTAAAACTCCTTTTTGTACATTATGTTTTTCGAAAATTTTTAATAATTTGAATTACGACAACAATAATATAATTGAATGATTAAGTATTTAGATTAATTAGATAAATTAAAAATAAATAATAATAGAAAATGATTTATTAATGAATGAATACATTTGTGAGTTCTCGAATTAATAATGAATGCTGAATCAAGGGTGAATCTCGAATCAATCTATGATGAATCTCCCAATTCTGGCTCGTCAAGGCCTTTTGTATGCCGTGTCTTGTGGTTCTTGGAATTTCTTTCCCACTCCGTGGGATTTATTTATATTTTTGTCTATTTCCAAATTTATTTTGCATTTTTACTCCTGTATATTACTATCTATTATAGGTAGTTACGTTTCGTTCTATCATTGTGCGTAATCTCTTTGTCTATATACTTTCTCCTTCGTCGTAATTTCTGTGTTTTGTATCTTTTATCATAGGGTTACCAATTTTCTCTCGTTTCCATTGCAGGAACTCCTTATACAATATGATCATTTATATTTACCCTATAGAAAGCCATGAAATTATTTCTTGAAAATATCGTGTTGGTAGTGACAAATAAAATACATCTGTCATTATGTGTATGTTCTGATAAATAAAACTCATCTGTCATTAATGTATTTATTAATTGACACTTAAAAATGTTTACAATAAATCATAAAGTTTTTCTGATCGAATCATACTTTAGGAATGGTGTAAAATTAGAAAATGGAGAATGGTCGTACTCCTTGCAGCCTTGTATAGAAGAATTTCGGGCAGAATTTCCAAATTTTCCAACAACATATGACAGTTTGCGGCAATTAATTCAAAAGTCAGTGGTTAAATTCCGTGAAACAGGGTCTGTGTCTCGAAAACCAGGTACTGGTAGACCACTAAAGCGGACACTTGAAAATATAGCAGATGTTGAGGGACGAATAAATCAGTCACCTAAGAAATCGATTCATAAGCTTTCACAACAAGCAGAACTGTCATATGGGACCTGCCAGAGAATCCTTAAAAAAGACTTACAAAAATTTGCATACAAATTTAATTGCGTGCAAGAGCTTTTACCAATCGATCATGTAACCAGAGTTAATTACTGTCAGTGGTTCTTAGGTACGATTAATAACGATGACGTTCTTGACAAATCCTTCTGGTCTGATGAAGCATGGTTTCATTTATCAGGATATATAAATAAACAGACAATGCGCATCTGGTCTAGTGAAAATCCACATGAAATTTCTGAAACACCCTTGCTTTCACAAAAAATAGGCGTTTGGCTTGCTGTTTCTCGTAGACGGATTATTGGTCCAATATTCTTTAATAATACGATAAATGCAGAACGATATCGTAATAATTTATTGCTACCATTTGTAAATCAATTACATGATGATTAGCTCCGCGAGGGATATTTCCAGCAAGATAATGGAACAGCCCATAAGACAAGAGAAACGAAGGAATTATTGCATGAATTCTTTGATAATCGAATAGTAGACTTTCCACCACGATCTCCGGATTTAACAATTATGGACTATTTCATTTATCCACATCTAAAAAATAGAGTATTTACGAATCGTCCACATACAATTGAAGAACTTACTAATGCTATCCGAAATGTCTGTGAGGAAATTACACCACATAATTTAAGGAATGCCTTCAATAATATGAGGCGAAGAGTTGCGCTATGCATAGAAAATGAAGGAGCTCACTTTGAACATTTATTGTAGCTGTTTTTATTATTAAACTTTTTATTTTTTCAACTGAAACGTTTGTATGTAATTATTTGTCAAAATGACAAAACCTAATCTGTCATCAGTATAAAATAACCTATATCACACACACGCTGCAAAATAAGTTAACTTAAATTATGGTACCAACTTAAGTTTAAAAAAGAAAATTGTCATTGCCTTCTAGAGGGTAGAAATATATGATCATATGGTATTTTCGTATCTTATCTTGACAATTTTTCCAGGTAAATCTGCGTGCGTCCTCTCTAAAACTTCGTGGTATTTTTCCTTCTCTTTCTTTCTCCTTAGTTTTTCGTATTGGTTTTTCTCGGCCCTCGAATTTAAATTTGCATGTCTCCCTGATTGTATCTTTAATTATTTGGGATGCACATTCTAATACGCTTTTGATTTTAGACACTTTGCCTTTATTTACATTTTAAACATTGGTGTTTTTAATTGTTTTATTTTTATATTACAATGGTTTGTTTGCATTCGTTATTGATATGTCCGTTGTTTTTAGATTGCACTGCTCCTGTTCTTGATGTGGAATGCCTTATTTATTTGATTTTCCTATTTCAAAATGCTTTTGATGCCCATTTGGAAAGTTGTTTATAAAATACAATGAATTGAAATGAAATGTGATTGCTAATGTTACTAATGCATAAAGAAAAGATTAGGTATTCTGTGTACTTTTTCTACATTTTCGGTACGTACAGCATGTTTTCTTATTTAATTAATTTTTTTATTTCTTATGTAATTCTAAGTGTGCTTAATAATTAAAATATCCTGAAATTTATTTACCTATCGTAAAACTATTTATATATCATTTTTAATACAAAATTTATATACGAGGTGCATTTTAAAAGATAACTTGGTTGATTTCTTTTTAATTTGTTTTTGCCTATTCAGGTTACGCTTGATTAATTTGTACTTACTTAAATTCTATTCCTATTTTATACCCAAAATAAATTTAACAGTAATATGTAGTTATTCTAATAAAATTAGTGGAATATAACCAAGTGTTTTATTCTTAATATTTAATCTAAGTGAGTTATTTAATTTTAAAATTTTATATTAACATGCTTTCGTTATGTATACACATACAGTATTTACAAGACAAGTAAATAAATGAAACATATCATCTGTACGAACTAAGTTAAAATCTTGATACGTCAGATATTATGTAATTTATTTGACTAAAATATGTATCGTCTGTAGTATATTAATATGTAAAATAATTTAAAAAGTATGTCGAAACATTAGACAATTTCACTTTGTTTAAAATCTCTTATTGATTTAGCATTTATCCACTTTTCGCGTGCACATTAGTAAATATGATGCATGGTAATCTTAGATCCTTAAAATTGGTATTCGTGCTGCGAAGTTGAAATACACTAGAACAGTAAAATATATACTAGCATTTCTTCCACGAGACCAATATTTACGAGTGCCAGGAATGGAATTGTAAATACGTGTGTATTTTTCAGAATTTTAAGTTACATAAATATTAATACTTGAAATATAAATTTGCAAATTTCAAGTTATTAAATGAACTTAGATAACATAAATTTATTTCATATAAAAGTGGGCATTTGTCTTGAAATTTAAAGGGAAAACACGCTTTACACGTTTGTCTATTAAATACCGAAATTTTTCATGCTTAAGATGTCTGCCTGCATTGCATACCCTTAAGTTCACTTGCAGCGATTTGGTTTTATTTCTAGAGGATTAACGTGAGTTGTGGGAAATATGTACAAAATACGAGTGCAGTATATTGCATAGTAAAAGAAAAATTAAATATATTTTCATTCTCTCAGTAGCATATAACTTCGTGTTTCCAGATTCTTCATGCGTATACAGGAAATATTGAATATCCAAGACCTTCGAGTTATGTCCAGAAATTTTTTATAAAAATTTGAATGTTGTAGTTTACGAAGATGAAGACTACATTGAATATTTGGAAACTTGTAACTGTTATAATCTATAAAAACGGCAAATCTCAGTAAACGTAATTTAAAGGAAATTGTTAATTATCTTTCCTTAGGTGGTAAACACTGTTAAAGATAAACCACTTTTTTGTGAGAATTATTCAAAATTTTAGCTAAGATTTTACCAGAAAGCAGAAAACGATCTTGCATTGTGGTTCTTGTTTTGTCAATGGCTATTTTCAGAAGTTAGTTTTAATTTTTTTAAATCAGGATCGACATAGTTGGTTATATAATTCATTATGAAGGTGCACACTTGATTAGCCCTTAGTAGCAATATCCTCGTGATAAATATACAAATATGCTTTTCCTGTATTTTATTCATGAATACGAAAACACTAATTGACTTTAATACAGAAACTTCCGGTAATTGAAAACTCTCCATCAAATCTAATGCAATTGCTGCAATATCACTTCTTTCTCGAGTTTCTTCAGTAGAATGTTTCCGCTCTTCTTATGAACAGTTCAGTAATTGCTGGCCTTTTTACTGCTTCACCTAATGAAGGATTCTTTATTTTTAGGGACAAATCTTGACACTGACAACAAGTATCAATTTGTGGATGCCCAAAATCTAGATTAAAATTCTTAAGAAAGAATTTTATGTAGTAGCTATATTTGACTATCAATTCGAATACTATTCTCTGTACATATTTCGCATTATTTTCACGTTCAATCTTGAATTTAAGTAGTAATAATCTTTACCAGAATAGTACGTTTCTTGTACAGGTACGAGGGACGCCTTCTATATTTTTACAATCGACCACTAGATGGTACTTTTGACATATGCAATCACTATATTCTTATCGTTTGACATTTTTCAATGAGATATCCGCGATAGCTTAGAAATTGAGTCAACTGTTTGTTGACAATGACAGTTTTAAGACAGTGAGTTGGTAAAATAATGGAGATTACTAGTGAAGATTTTCGTTGGATGATTTTTTACGATTATAAAGAAAGGCCTAACTCCACAAGAATGCATTATATCGCTTCAGTCAACTTTTGGTAATGAAGCACCATCATAGAAGACAGTTTACAATTGGTTTGAAGAATTTCGTCATGGTCGTGTCTCAGTGAGTTATGAATCAAGTAAAGGTCGACCAAAAACTGTTCTGATTCCAAAAAACATCGATGCTGTGCGGAAAATGATAGAACACGATGGACATGTAACTTACAGTGAGGCAGATGCATCCCTTGGCATATCGCAAACGGCAATTCATTCGATTTTACATGAACATTTATTTGTAAAAAAAATATGTTACCGATGGACTCCACATAACTTGACCGAAGCACAGAAAGTAGCTCGGGTCAATTGGTGTAAAGAGATGTGCAAAGAATTCGACATCGGAACCGCAAAATCCGTATACAACATCGTCACAGGTGACGAAACATGAATATATGCATATGAGCCGGAGACCAAGCAACAGTATACTGCATGGGTGTTTCAAGACGAACCGAACCCTACAAAAGTTGTTCGTTGCAAAAGTTGCAAGGAGGGCTTCCAAGAAAATGACCGCTTGTTTCTTCGGCTGTACAGGACACATCGCAACAATTCCTTTAGAGGATCGAAAATCTGTTAACGCTGAATGGTATACAGTAATTTGTTTGCCAAAAGTTATAGACGAAATCAGGGATAACAAGCGAAAACGTCGCATTATTCTTCGTCACGACAATGCGAGTTCCCATACAGCACGTCTAACAGTTGACTATTTGAAGGAGAAAAGTGTTGAAATAATGTCTCATTGTCCATATTCACCTGACTTGTCGCCGAATGATTTCTTTTTGTTCCCAACTGTGAAACAAGAAATGCGTGGACAGCGATTTTCAACACCTCAAGAATCAGTCGAAGCCTTTGAAAACTATGTTTCTGAGATACATCCTTCAGAGTGGAAAAAACTGGTTCGTACGCATGCAAATGTGTATAGACCATAAAGGCGAATATTTTGAAAATAATAAAATAGTTTGATCCCAAAAATTTTGATTTCTTTCCAGATTTTGTAAAAATATAAAAGTTGACCCACGTAAAGAGGTTAATTTTCCTAAGGCATGATATTTTTTATTTCTGGTACAGCATTTGATTGCTGTTTTTGCTAGCATATCCTGAGGAGTTACATTGTCTAATAATAAAGTTTTCAACCTCTTTAGTCGTTTATTGGTAATTGTATGTAAATTTAGAAAAGCCGTTTAACATACTTTTGTTCCTGTGTTTTCCTTCAAAACTTAGTAGGTAAATGAATTTCGCCTCAGTTTTATATCTTCTTTGCTTCTTCTGTACCTGGCAATATTAGTAGCGGTAATGAATCCTTATAGGTAAATATCCTGTTGACCTTTAGTTTTATATTTGCAACATTTACCCGTCATCATTCTTTATTTCCCATGTCGTTTCTCAGGTGGCGATCCTTCAACTTCTGCCTTGATATCACTTTCATTGTCACCTTCACTTTGTCCACTTATCACATTCTACGGACTTTTGTTCTCAATAATACTGTTAACTATCTTATTTTTATAAATTGCAAAACAAACTAGACTTGTCAAAGGATCTTACAAGAATGACTCCTGTTATAATAAGGTGTAGACAGCGCTGCTATCTATGCTAATAATTGTAAAAGAAACTAAGTTCATGGACTTGGGTCCTTTTAACTCCAAATTTATTTCAAGTGTGTATGTAAACACTGTAGGTAATACCCGAACCTAATTCCTTTTAGCACCAAACGAACGGGGGCGGTTGAATTAATGGTTATGCGGTGTATGTTATTAGATAGATAACCAAAACATAAGCTATAAAGTCCTTGAGTATGATTGATATCTATTTTAAAGAGCTAACTTGTTACCAAGTTCTTATATTCCTACAATATTAGTTGTGTATAGTGCCCAAGAAAATAAGGGTGAAAGATATGTACGAGTAATGCTTCATACAAAAAATCGCGGTCTAAAAAAATGATTTATCTTTACTCGAGTCGTGTCCTGTCGCAGAAATATACGGGGTTCCACTACTAATTCATCAGTAATTCTCTTTACCGATTAATTATATTGTTTTATCGGCATTTGTCAGTACCACCACATATTTAAGGGCAAAAAATGATATGTAAATAATACCATACAAATAAATAATTAAAAATCAGCTATATATCGCATTGGATACGCTAGATAAAGCTTTTTGTTTTACGGCGATTTTCCTTATATTATTAATATAATAATTTTACTTTTAAAAGATTTCTAACGTTCAAAGTATTAAAGTTTAATCACATTTTAATTAATGCGACATAGGTTTGTCGACATATTCGAAGTAAAGGCTATTATTGATATTAACAAACAAATATGGCTATCTTTGCGGTCGAGTATGTTTTGGTAGAAAACAACAACACTCACTATCTATGAATAGGATCCTATTGTTAAAAGTACTGCCCGGAATTTTATCGATTTTTTTGGAAGGTAAATGAACTTGAATTACAGCTGTATAGAATAAACACATATATTGACCGATTTAAACTACATTTTGGCCCTAAAAATTGAGAAATTCTTGATGAATTACAATAGTTATTTATAGATTCTCGTTGGCTTGTCAAAGCACTAGTGGAGATGTTTTCTATCCAAGAACTTTAACAAACTTGGAAAGCTTCGGATCACATAATTTTTCAGGACATTTCGAAAACTGTATTTTCAATTTTGCTAAATAATGTTAAAAATTTTATTCTTTCTATAGAAATTGATGAAAATTAAGTTTTACGTATTTTAAACGAGAGTTGTTGACACTTTGATGTTTTCAAGTTGTCAGTGTTTAGATACTCTTAATTTTATTAAAGAATGCTAAAGTTTTGCTTCTTTCCTTAGTCTTTGTTAAAAACTAATATTATTAGTTCTGTAAAATGTGTATCCTTTCTTCTCGGGCCTTATTATACTCACACAACAATAAAATCGTAAATAAATTATCTGGCGTTATAGGTCACAATGCCCGATTATTACGTCCATGGGCGTCCATAATCGTGTTTATGGAACCGTATACAAGGTGAAATAAACAAATAATACTTAAATTTTCAGTTAGACATTTACATGTGTTTTTCAGTTGGGCGCTATTCAACGGTACCCCTATATATGTTTATCTAATGAATGTTACACATTCGTTTTGTGGAATGCTGAACAGAGTTTTCACAGATTAATTCGTAATAAAATAAAGAAACCAGTTATATATATATATATATATATATAAAATATATTTAATTTATTTAGTTTTATTATGTTACCAGGTGGTGAACTATATTCGACAAGAACATATAAACTACTCAAAAATGAATAGGGAATTAGAACTTTTTTTAATAGATCTAATTAATTCGATTAAATTAAACGTATTTTCTCAAACTATAGATAAATTAGAAGGCCCACAGTCGTTTGTGGACATTTTATTTGGTAAATGTCTTTTCTGTGTGATAAAATATTGAATCTTGTATTTTAACCTTAAATTAATTTAGAATACAAAATTATAAAAATCGCATTTTTTGACAAGTATTATTCATTTTAAACGTCATTTCACATTTTCACGATGCCAAGACGTCATTTAAATAAAGACACTTTTGATTTAATTGCATTATTGCATCAGCGAGGGCAATCTGGAGCAGAAATTGCCGCAATTTTTAATGTGTCTCCAAGTGTTGTTAGTAGGGCTCTAACAAGATTCCAACAGGTAGGATCTGCAAGGAGAAGACCCGGTAGTGGATCTGAGAGGAAAACAAATCAGAGACAAGACCGCTACATACGAATTCAGACAAGGATGAATCCGTTTAGAAGTGCTGTATGGTTGCAAACACAGTTACGTGCCGCCACTGGAGTTAAAGTTTCGGATCTAACCATCAGAAACCGTCTGAGGGAAATGGATCTTCATAGCTGCAGGCCTGTGAGACGCCCAAAATTAACTAATGCCAATAGAATGGCTAGAAGAACTTGGGTTAACCAACGACTAGCAGAAAATTTTCAATGGGAGCATGGTTTATACACCGATGAATCTAGATTCTGCTTATTTAGTGATAATCGTAGAGTAAGGGTCTGGAGAACTCGAGGAGACCGTTATAGACGTGAGTTTACGAAAGCTGTGGTGCCTTTTGGCGGCGGTGGTATCATGTGTGTGTGGTATCATGGTGTGGGCGGGCATTAGTTTGAATGGACGTACGAACCTCCATCTCTTTGAAAACAATGTCAATGGACACATATACAGAGATGACATTATTCAGCAATATGTGGGCGACTTTCGTGAGGCTGTGGATGAAAACATTGTTTTTATTGATGATAATGCAAGACCTCATCGTGCACAAATTGTAATGCAAGAAATAAATGACCTCCATATTAACCATCTACCTTTACCACCAACGTCTCCCGACTTGAATCCAATTGAGCACATTTGGGACAGACTTCAAGAACAGCTCAACGAACATAATTCACCCCCAGTTATCGTGCAACACTTGCGGGAAATTTTACCGCTGTGTTAGAGAAGAGTGTCACAAGAACACATTAATAATTGCATTATGAGTATACCCCGAAGATGTACAGCTGTGAGAGATGTCCGTGGCCATTATACACGATTTTAGAATTAATTGTTACAGAAAAATGTTTATTTTAGCTACTGTTAAAAATGTTGCTTATTTCATTTTTGATCATTTCTTAGTAATCTAACGATTTTTCTGAATACATATACTTGAAAATTTTAAATTGTTGTGTACAATTATGTATCTAATATAATACACTACAAATATTTACCCATACTATCTAAAAAATACAAAAAAGTAAAAATTCCTTATTCATTTTTGAGTAGTTTATATTATTACATAATTCATTTAAATAAAATTAGGTTACGTAATACATATTTTTACGAAATACATAAATTTAATTTTGCAAGTAGTATTATTTTTGTTGTAAGTCATCAAATTAGAATCCTAAGTGCAGGAGTTTTTATTAATCTTAATTTGTTTATCTTATTATACCTGTTCTTGTTTTAGTCTGGCACGCTGAAGATAGTAAATGATACAATTAATTTCACTCTAGCAAATGAGAAAGTTATATACATTAATTCTATAACTAGAAAGAGATACCTATAGTTCCATAAGAGCCTGTACTGTTTTCTATAGTATGCACAGATTGTAGTATTATATGTTGTTGAAGTTAATGGTTGTTAAAGCGAACACAGTATTATTTCACACATTTTGTGTGTGTAATAATTAGAGAACGGACACACTTACCACCCAGTGCAGTACTGGCGAAAGGCTGTATTTCTAAAATATTTAATTTTATTTATATAATTGGAAAACGAACGGGTGGTGATCTATAAAATTATGAAATACATATTTATTTGTTGAAAAGTTGTATTTATAAAGTTTTTAATTTTATTTCTATAATTGGAACATTTTTATTTGTTCATTTTGTCGTTCAAATTGAGTAAAGGAGTATTAATATTACTAGCAATAGTTTCTCAAGGTTTTCTTCTGTCAATTTTGTTCCCTTTGAATTAAGTACATCCATATAAATAGAAAACGTCCTTTCTACATCGCAACTGGTTATAGGTGCATACTGGAAATATTCTTTTATTTCTTCATATTTAGACGATAGATTTTGTGGAATTGTCTCCATACATAATTGCTGCAATGTAATTAAATCTGGATTTCTATTAAGCATTGCTTCAAACTTTTGCCGAAGGCCACATCCGAAGTCACTTGGAATACTTTTCAAATTATTAACAGCCACATCTAATGTGGTTAATCCGTCATTTAATTTGAGATTTCGATTTTCAAAATAAGTGATTAGTTTTGGCAATTTTCCAAAGTGTTCGTGAAGAAAGTACAACTGATTTTTTAAATTTGGGATTTGTGTGAGCTCCTTGCCCTCACCAATACTTCTAGAATCCTCCTTTAGCAGTGTTACGAAATGTTTTAGACTATCGAAATTCTCAGCATAATAACTAGTAGCTTCCAGCCATGTTCCCCATCTAGTTATTACTGGAGTGGGAGGCAGTGACAGAGATGGAAATTTTTCCCTGAAAAGAGCTACACTCAATGGTGCTTTTCTGAAAACTTTTTTAAAAGCTGATACAAGTCTCAACTTCCGGAAAAGTGTCTCTGATATATTCACAGATTCTGTGGAGAGCATGTGCTACACAAGTAATATGCAGCATATTAGGATATGTTTTCTTCAAGAGTCTGCCTGTTTTTAACATATACGCAGCACTATCACTGACAAATAAAAGTATTTTTTCTTTGTACGTGGCGTCCGAATGAAGTATTTTTTGCATATTCTCCTTAATGGTTTCAGCAACTGTTTCCGCATCAACTCTATTTATAACACTTGTTGCTATTACATATGAGTTATAGGGAATAGTTGGATGTAGTACACCAGCTACGACATTTACCACACAGCGTCCTAACATATCCACCGTTTCGTCGGCGGTTATCCATATGTAGTGATTTAAGAGATGGCTACTAATGCGTTCTATTGTTCTCGTATAGCACCTAGAAACATAATATTTGCGTGAAGTTGATTCATCAGGAACATTTCGACCAGTATATTTTTGAAGAAATATTTTTAAAGTGGGATTGCTAAGTTTATTTAATGGAATATTAGCCGCCATAAAAGTTTTACAGAGTTCAGATATGTTTGCGTTCTTAAGTGACGAATTTTTGACGATATTTTACGGATTTTGTAATAAATTTCGGAATCACTGACAATGGACATATAATCAGTATGACCGTCAATCCAACTCGCCATTGTTTTACAATGCCGTTCTCAACATTCTTCCATATCATGTCTGAAAAAGTAACTTAAGCAATGCTCTAGATCTAAATAAATGAAAACTAAAAATGTGTGCGTAAGTTATTGAAACTGAACGAAATTCAATGCACACTCTTACGTCGAAATAATTGGTAGAAATAGATTCAATCAAACGATATTAAACAGGATCTATCACAAAAATTACGATGTAATTAACAGTTAAAACTATGAAAACAAGAAACTTACTCACAGCACTTTATTTATCTTACGAAATATAAACTAATAAATAAAATACATTATAAAAACCCAGCTTCTATCTACGCTCATGAAAACACTTTAAAAAGCACTATATTCTCGGAATACCATAGCTGGCTTGTCCATTGTTATCGCGGCGAGACCAGGTGTCCGAGTAAGTCAAACAAATACTTCATTGAATTACGCCGGGATGTACTGAGCGACGTTATACACAATTCCAATTGCCGATTGAGTTTTATGGAAATTGCGTCCGTTCTCTAGTAATAATTACAGAACGGATGCAATTTCCATAAAACGCAATCGGCAATTGGAATTGTGTATAACGTCGCTCAGTACATCCCGGCGTAATTCAATGAAGTATTTGTTTGACTTGCTCGGACACCTGGTCTCGTCGCGATAACAATGGACAAGCCAGCTATTGTATTCGGAGAATATAGTGTTTTTTAAAGTGTTTTCATGAGCGTAAATAGAAGCGGGGTTATTATAATGTATTTTATTTATTAGTTTATATTTCGTAAGATAAATAAAGTGCTGTGAGTAAGTTTCTTGTTTTCATAGTTTTAACTGTTAATTACATCGTAATTTTTGTGATAGATCCTGTTTAATATCGTTTGATTCAATCTACTGCTTCCAATTATTTAGACGTAAGTGTGCATTGAATTTCGTTCAATTTCAATGACTTACGCGTACATTAGTTTTCATTTATTTAGACCTAGAGCATTCTTTAAGTTACTTTTTCAGATATGATACTGAAGAACGTCGAGAACGGCATCGTAAAACAATGGAGAGTTGGATTGACGGTCATACTGATTGTATGTCCATTGTCAGTGATTCCGAAATTTATTACAAAATCCGTAAAATATCGTCAAAAATTCGTCACTTAGGATCGCAAACACATCTGAAGTCTGTAAAACTTTTATGGCGGCTAATATTCCATTAAATAAACTTAGGAATCCCACTTTAAAAATATTTCTGAAGAAATATACTGGTCGAAATGTTCCTGATGAATCAACTTTACGCAAATATTATGTTTCTAGGTGCTATACGAGAACAGTAGAACGCATTAGAAGCCATCTTTTAAATCAATACATATGGATAAGCGCCGACGAAACGGTGGATATGTTAGGATGCTGTGGTAAATGTTGTAGCTGGTGTACTACATCCAACTATTCCATATAACGCATATGTAATAGCAACAAAAGTTATAAATACAGTTGATGCGGAAACAGTTGCTAAAACGATTAATGGGAATATTCAAAATATACTTCATTCCGACGACAGGTACAAAGAAAAAGTACTTTTATTTGTAAGTGACAGAGCTGCATATATATATTAAAGGAAACATATCCTAATTTTCTGCATATTACTTGTGTAGCACATGTTCTCCGCAGAATCTGTGAATATATCAGAGCACCTTTCCAGAAGTTGATAGACTTGTATCAGCTTTTAAAAAATTTTCAGAAAAGCACCATTGAGAGTAGCTCTTTTCAGGGAAAAATTTCCATCTCTATCACTGCCTCCAACTCCAGTAATAACTAGATGGGGAACATGGCTGGAAGCTACTAGTTATTATGCTGAGAATTTCGATAGTCTAACACATTTCGTAACACTGCTAAAGGGGGATGTTAGAAGTATTGGTGAGTGCAAGGAGCTCACACAAATCCCAAATTTAAAAAAATCAGTTGTACTTTCTTCACGAACACTTTGGAAAATTGCCAAAACTAATCACTTATTTTGAAAATCTAAATCTCAAGTTAAATGACGTATTAACCACATTAGATGTGGCTGTTAATAATTTGAAAAGTATTCCAAGTGACTTCGGATGTGGCCTTCGGCAAAAGTTTGAAGCAATTCTTAATAGAAATCCAGATTTAATTACATTGCAGCAATTATGTATGGACACAATTCCGCAAAATCTAACGGTTAAATATGAAGAAATAAGAGAATATTTCCAGTATGCACCTATAACCAGTTGCGATGTAGAAAGGGCGTTTTCTATTTATAAGGATGTACTTAATTCAAAGAGAACAAAATTGACAGAAGAAAACCTTGAGAAACTATTGCTAGTCAATATTAATACTCCTTTACTCAACTTGAACGACAAAATGAACAAATACAAATGTTCCAATTATAGAAATAAAATTAAAAACTTTAAAAATACAACTTTCCAACAAATACATATGTATTTCGTAATTTTATAGATCACCACCCGTTTGTTTTCCAATTATATAAATAAAATTAAAAACTTTATAAATACAACTTTTCAACAAATAAATATGTATTTCGTAATTTTATAGATCACCACCCGTTCGTTTTCCAATTATATAAATAGAATTAAATATTTTAGAAATACAGCCTTTCGCCAGTACTGCACTGGGTGGTAAGCGTGTCCGTTCTCTAGTAATAATACAGTGTGAAAATGAAATTCCTTCGAACATATTATACTGATAGTTCAAGCAAAAATATTTCCGTGCTTTCCCATATTTGTGAAAATAAAAGAAGTCACGAATATAAATCTAAAAGATTTAATCTTGGGAGACAAAGGACTCCTAAAACAAAATGTTCAAACTAGCTAAAAAACAAGTTCGCAAATATTGTCCGAACCATAGTTCATATAGAACACTCGAGGCATTAAAAATATGTAAACTTGTAGCTGCCCGCCAAGTTGAAAAGTTTTCGAATACAGACTATTTCCATATAGAACAATATGAAAGAAAAACATACACTAGTTTTTGTTCCAAATTTTTATAAAAGTATATTCTACTCTTATTTGGTTTATTTATTAGATCCTTTGTTCTACTACCAGCGAGCAAAATTTAGTTTTCTAATTATAATCTCTGTAAAAGATATAACTATACGTTCTAAAAGAAGTACTCCCTACGTAAAATATCTATACCGGGTGTGCTGTTAGTGAATCGGCGGAGTTTGGCGTGAAAATTAACAAAGATATGAAAGTGAGATTTTCTGTAGGTATATAGTATATCACAGCGGATATTGTAAAATTATTTACGAATATACAGAATGTTACAAATTTCCGCACCTACCTTCAGATTTTTCAGTTTAAATGGATTGCTATATTTTTTAGGAATTATTTCGATAGCCACGTAAATTACCAGTGATATATGGTTATGTGTACTTCAGACAACTATAGTCTATTTTTTAATTTCATCTTTAAAATTTCGCACAAAGAATCAACAATTCGATTGGTTCTTTCCGTTCCTAAATTAAGCACACGTAATTTAATTGATAGTGATTTCTAAACATTCGACAGTTGTATTTTGTATATTTTCTCCGCATTTTTTCTACTTCGTTTTCTGTTCTGTTCGTTCTGTTCTTGTATTTGTACAATAATAGTAGATTATGTCATTAGGCATAAAAATTATACTTTATGTAATGAAGCTGAACGTTTATTTTGCCGAACGTAGTGAGGCATATAAAGACACTTTTACGCCGAATAACATATACTGTTTTATCTTCAAACGCAAGTATATAGAATTATTAATTAAAATTTAGTGATTTATATTGTAAGTCAAGTGTAATTCATGATACATCGTAATACATATATAATTTGTCCGTGGTTACGATGTAACCACGGACAAATGATTTGGCTGAAACGTTTGATTTTTGTAATTTATATTATTAGGCACATAAAATACGCAACTTTGCTATTTTATCTGCTTAATTTGATAAAGTGATATTTTTACCTTGTCAATGATGACAAATAAGTTGTCACTTTTGTGACGTTGAAAGATAAAAATAGTTATTTAGACAAATGTAGGTGTAGGTTTCCGTGGTCGTTCTCTAGATGTAGATCTCGGTTTCCGGGTTGGAACCGCGTCGAGTTAGGCGTAATTGCCAACGTTTCGCCCACTGTTTCAAACGACATCTTTAGGGCTGTACGTAGATGTTCGGCCTTTCGCAGTAGCTTGAAGAATGCTAAGACAGTGACTGTAGGGGGGACAGGGTCAAAAGGTGGCCTGCTATTGGCATCTCCGACATTATAGCCGCCCACGATAAACCGAATGATATATCCGAAGTCGTAAATGTGCCTTACTTCCATGTACTTCCAATTCCGAAATAAGTTCTACGAACAAGTGTCGGCAGCCGCTATGGGTTCCCCCTTATCCCCGGTTGTCTTTAACATTTTTATGAAAGCGTTCGAACAACATGTCTTAAGTTCCTTTCGCTTAAAATCTAAATGTTGGCTTATATATGTAGACGATACGTTCGTCATCGGGCTGCATGGGCGGCAGTCGTTAGATGAGTTCTTACTTTTCCTAAACTCCCAGCACCATGACATTCGCTTTACCATGGAGGTGGAATCAGACGGAAGTCTCCCGTTTTTAGATGTTTTAGTGACCTGCAACATTAATAGCTAAATGGGACACACGGTTTACAGGAAACCGATTCATACGGACCGGTATCTGAACGGGTTTTCCCATCATCACCCGGCACACAAACAACCGGTCATTAATACTCTTGTACATCGTGCGTTTTCTGTCTCAGTATCTAGGGCACTACCCTCTAAACTTAAGCATGTTTCTAACACCCTACTCCAGAATAATTATAACGCCCACGATATACACCGTACTATAGTTAAACATCGTAACCCCAAACCTCGGAGTGAACCAGATCCTAACATCAGCACCGTCTTCTTACCGTATATTCAATACCATATTATATCATGGAACCAATGTCGAGTACACGTAGAAACCTACCTATTTCTCTGCCGAGGAAACGTGGATATTTTGGTCGCTTGTTCCTCACTCAAAAAGGAAATAATTCTCAATACTTATAAAAAGCTGAGAATTGAAAGTGTGAAGACAAGCACAAGAGAAATAGCATCGCATATATTATCCACAGTAGGTAATATTATATTTTCTTAAGTTAAGTGTTTCTGAAGTCACCAATATACTATTATTGCAGGTGTTGCAAGAAGCACAGTTTTTAAAGTTTTAAAAGGGAGCGCTTACTTACCCCAAGCAAAGTTCTGGCAGACGATCTTTTTTCATTCAATTTGACGAAAATGTAAAAAATGCTGTAAGACAAGCTGTGTGTACATATTTTTTTTATAACAATGAAGATCCTGCGCTTAATAAAATTTTTAACGAAATTCAAAACCATTCCAGCATACCTAAAATGAGCTGTTCACTAATAAAAAAGATTAATTTCAAGTAAAATATATTTATTTTTAAGATAGTTAATTGACGAATAAAAGAATTTTTGAAACTAGAAGTTTAATTACTTATTTCTTAGCGTTATAATGAAGTTTCAACAAGTATCTCCTTCGTCAATTAACTATTTAAAATTAGCCAGTGATGGTGAACAGGAGAAGTGGTTCTTTAAACTACGGTTAAAATACAAGATCAATGAACAGAATATTTGGTTCCTACACTAGCGCAAGAAACATAATGTCACACCTAAACACATAAAACTCAAGAACAAAAACAATAGTAAAGCAGCACTTAAAGCAGTCGAGATAGGGGGAAAGAACATGGATAAAGGAAGAATTGAAAAATCTATTCAACAAACGAGATACGTTGTCAATATATCTTAAGGTATTACATTCACAGTTAACTTTTAAACTTTATAATTTAGAGTTTGATCTTTTGTATAATGCGATCCATGATAAAATTAATTTTATAATTCACAAAAAATACTTAATTCAAAATAGTAAACTAGATAAACTTATTTCCTGTAAAAAACATAGCACAATGCCGATTCCTTTAGTTAACATAAATCAAAATATTAATTTTTATGAACGATTTAAAAACATTGCGGATGTAGCATTCAAAACCGAAGAAATTAATCTTTTATCTAAAGGTTTCAAATATAACTTAACCCCTAACATTAATAATAAACACTTAGAAATCTTAGCAGTAGAAACAGATTTAGCCTTAAATAAGCAAAAGGATAACCAGGGAAATAAATATGCAGCTAAACATATTCTAGAAAATTACCTTACTACAAAGCATTTTAATATTGAAAATAAAATAATTAAATCAATTAAACAGTAAGCGAGTAGTAACAATATTATATTTACAAAAGCTGATAAAGGAAATACAGTTATAGCAATTCCGGAATCAAACTACATACATAAAGTTCATGAATTCTTCGATAATAATTCATTCATAAAACTTAAATCTGATCCTACTAACAAATTTCAAAAACAGATTAAACAAACTATAGAAAAATCAGGTTCTCTTTTTAATAACACTCAAAAACGTATATTAATCCCCTACCTCCCAAATTATACGGTTTAATTAAACTACATAAAAACAATACACCTATACGACCAGTAGTATCGTACGTAAAAGCACCTTGTAGAAATGTGTCCAAACACTTAATAGATTTAATTCTTACATACACTAAATTCAAATCTATGTTCTCCGTTAAAAATTCCCAGGAATTAATTAACAACATTACAAACTTGCAATTACCAAACAAATGTAAACTCATTTCTTTAGATGTTTCGAATTTATTCACTAGTATCCCACCCCAGGAGGTAATAGATTTAATTACTTTACAACTAGAACGTAGAAACACGAAGATTGTCACAAAGACCGAAATTTTACAGCTCTTAGAAACGTGCCTGGAACAAAATTATTTTCAATTTAAAAAGAAATTTTATAAACAAACAGAGGGTCTAGCAATGGGAAACCCACTAAGCCCCTTATTAGCGGAAATTTTCATAAATAATTTAGAAACTATAATTAGTATACATCCCTTGTTTAGTAATTGTGTATATTGGTTTAGGTATGTTGATGACATATTAATTTGCTTTAACGGTTCAGATAGACAATTAAAAACTTTACATAATTATATCAACACTATTCACCCCAAAATAAATTTTACTATAGAAACAGAAATAAAGAAAAGCATTAATTTTCTAGATTTAACCATATCACACAAAACTAATAAACACGAGTTCGCTATATACCATAAACCGACACATACAGATACCACAATACACGCTAATTCTTTTCATCCTATAACACAAATTATCAGCATACCAATCAATGGTATATAGATTAATTCATGTACCTATGAGTAAAAGTAATTTCGACCTTGAACTAAATAGAATATACACAATAGCATTAAACAATGGTTACTCTATAAATATTGTCAATAACATCCTAAATAGTAAACAAAAATCTAAAACCCTTTCCTTAGTTTATCCAAAATTAAAGATAATTAATTCCTATAATTCAATCACTTACTAAGGAAAAATTTCGGAAAAAATTGGTACTTTCATTAAAAAACTTAATAACGAACATATATCATTTAAAACAGACAATACTATACAGAACATTATTAAAAACAACAAAGATAAAATAGACAAAGAATAAAACTCTGGTGTACTTATATAAGTCAACATGCGAAGATTGTAATAAGGTATACATAGGACAAACGGGGAGGACATTCAAAATTAGGATGAAAGAACACGAGAGAAGCCATAAAGAAAAGAAAACAGATTCAACTTTCGCAAGTCATTGTATAGATATCAATCATAGATTTAATATAGATTTCAAAATTTTACACATTCAAGAAAAAAGTAAAAAACTTAACCTGTTAGAAAACTTAGAAATTAATAGATACAATAGTTTAGGATTAGCTTTAAATGACCAACTAGATTTAAACAACTCCCCTCTACTAAATCTAACATTGTAAAAATTTTTCCACCACCATTTGCCCAATAATTTTCACATAAATATTCAAACTTGTATTGTACATATTCAGTATTTCATCCACCTGATGAAGCCATTGTATGGCGAAACAATATTGTAGTGGTATTTACAATAAAAGAATTTTTGAAACTAGAAGTTTAATTACTTATTTCTTAGCGTTATTTTTAAGATGCTTATAAAATATATTATTATAGGTACATGAAGCGCAACAGGAAGAGTTTATTGATAGAGCGTAGTGAGATATGTACTAGGAGATTTTTTTTTATATTTTCTGTTAACTTTAACAATAATTAGAGACCGGACGCATCAGGCCGAAACTACGTTGCACTACGTCAATAGTCTATAACATCGTTAAGTACAACACGCAGCTATTGCATTGCACTATTCATTCGGTTAACCGCACATCTGTTTTTTGTCTTTGAATTGTGACGCTATAACTTCAATATTTCAGTTAAATTCCTTTCTTCATGGGCGTAGAGAGAAGTGTGAGGAGTTTTTATGATTTATTTTATTTACTAGTTTATATTTCGCACGATAAATAAAGTACGGTGAGACTTTTTTCGTTGTTGTAACTGTTAATTACATACTTCGTAATTTTTGTAATAGATCCTGTTTAATATCGTTTCATCGAATCTACTTCTCCCAATTATTTTGACGTAAGTGTCCAGTGAATTTCGTTAAGTTTCAATAACTTACCGATACATTTCTAATTTTAATTTATTTAGATCTAGAACATTGTTTAAGTTACTTTTTCAGATATGATATGGAGCAAAGTCGAGAATGGCATCGTGAAACAATGGCGAGTTGTATTAATGGACAAACTTATTTTATGTTCATTGTCAGTGATTCCGAAATTTATAGCAAAGTCTGTAAAATATCCTTAAAAAATTCCAAGAAATTGCACGTAAAACGTCACTTAGCATCGCAAGCACATACACAAAAATTAGACCTGTTGGAATCTGACAATTTTAACGAAGAATGGCGACAAATATTCCATTAAATAAACTTAACAATCCTACCTTCAAAACATTTCTCCAAAAATATGCAAATATAAATGCAAATATTATGTTTCTAAGTGTTACACGAAAGCAGTAGAACGCATTAGAAGTCATCTTTCAAATCAGTACCTATGGATAAGTGCTGACGAAACTGTTGATATATTAGGACGCTATGTAGTAAATGTTGTAGCTGGTAGATCCAACTATTTCATATAACGCATACGTAATAGCAATAAAAGTTATAAATACAGTCGATGCGGAAACAGTAGCTAAAACCATTTACGAGAATATGCACTATTATTTGTCAGTGACAGTGTTGCATATACATATTGCTATGAATAGTGGTTTGAAAATTTAGCACGCCACCATCCACAACTAGTTTTCCCAACTAGGTTTCTCAGCCGGTAAATTTTCAAATATGAGACCTCTAACTTCTCGGGTTCCACTTAGGAAAGTCGTGTAAAAACTAAAATGAGTTGAGCGCCAGTGAAATGTTCACAAAAAATTATATACTTATTTTATTAATTAATTAACAATAATGGAGTGAGTAAGTAAAACAAACGCAGTTTAAAAGATTTAATACAAAATAAAAAAATTAAAAAATCTATCTTTACAAAGTATAAAGATGCTGTATTATACAAAAATACATGAGGTAAAAACATTCATTGTAAATTGACAGCTAAATGAATGGAAAACATCCTCTTTATGAATCCGAACAATAGCACAATGTTAAAAACAGGCAGACTATTAAAGGAAACATATCCTAATATGATGTATATTAGTTGTGTAGCGCATGCTCTCCACAGAATCTGTGAATATATCAGAGACACCTTTTCGAAAGTTGATAGACTTGAATCCGCTCTTAAAAGTTTTCAGAAAAACATCACTGAGAGTAGCTCTTTACAGAGAAAAAATTCCATCTTTGTCACTGTCTTCCTCTCCAGTAATAACTAGATGGAGAACATGGTTGAAAGCTACTAGTTTTTATGCAGAGAATTTAGATAGTTTACAAAATTTTGTTACATGTTTAAATGACGATGATCGAAGTATTTCCGAGTGCAAGGAACTAATACAAATTCCAAATTTATAAATTCAATTGCACTTTCTTCAGGAACACTTTGGAAATTTGCCAAAACTAATCACTTATTTTGAAAATAAAAATCTCAAATTAAATGATGGATTAACCACATTAGATGTGGCTATTAATAATTAAAAAAATATTCCAAGTGACTTCGGATGTGGCCTTCGGCAAAATTTAGATGCAGTTTTAATAAAAATCAAGATTTAATAACACTGCGGCAATTGTGTATGGGGACAATGCCTCATAATCTAACTGCTAAATACGCTGAAATAAAAGAATATTTCCAGGGTCCACCTATAACCAGTTGTGATATAGAGAGGACGTTTTCTATCTACAAGGATGTATTTCATTCAAACAGCAAATTTTACAAAAGAGAACCTAGAGAAACTTCTTTACTCAACTTGAACTACAAAATGATCAAATAGAAACATTTGATATTTTATAGATCACCACCCGTTTGTTTTCCAATTATATAAATAAAATTAAAAACTCTTTAAAAATACAAATTCTCAAGAGTACGTCGGTGGGCGACGAGTCATCGGCTTCTCGTGTCCGGTCTCTAATTATGAGATTAAAGCGAAGTTTATTTCTATGTTTAACCACAATATCCAATTTAATTAGATATATTTGTATTTTAGTACATTATTTAATCGGCAAAATGGATTTAGCATAATTTAGCAAACGAAAGAAAATACATATTTTAGGTTCGCACATGTCTTGCGAGTCTAATTAGTTACGATGTAGCTAGACATAATTGCATTTAATATGCAAATGTATAGTTTCTCTATGGAATTTATTTTAATGATATGTTATAAATCTTGACTAGCGAGCAAGATTTAATCCGATCGTAATTCAAATCGACAAATGCATGGAATGCTTTCGAAGTCTTGCATTATTGCATCCTAATTAGCGTGTTAATAACAGGAACGAAATTCGCAACAGCTTGCTTCGTATAAATTAAGTCCTTCCGTGGTCGAAAATGGGAGGAATGTTACACGAATAAGATCCATTTCTCACGTAACAACCGCCGAATGTAGCTTCTTCTTCAAATGGCTTGTACGTGCTCGAACAGTAACGGTAGTAGTTTTTGCTCGACTGGTGCTCACTTTAACTTAAAATATAATGTCTGGAAGCGAATTCTTATATTGCTGAGTGCTCTGAAAAATTTTGCCACTTTTCGCTACCTCTATTTTTACAGAGTTATGTGCACTTACCTGTATTTTATTGGCTCTGTGAACCCATTTCATCCAATAATTATCAATTAATTTCATTTTTTTTTTTACGTACCAGGCAATCTTAAAACGAGTTTATGTCTTTATTACAATAAGGGAAACACTGTATTCAATCAGATAATTATGATTTGTTTTTTATGCATTTAGGTTAATTGCTTTAGATTGTTCTTTGTATATACAACCCGTCCTTGAAATAAAGAGACAACGTATGGTAAATGGAAAGATGTAATTATATAGAAAATAAATCTAGAATATTGTGTTAATTGCGACGCTAACCCTGAAATTAAAAACACCCTGAAAATTGAATTATGTGCCGCCAAAGAATTCAAATATTCAGAATGTGTATAAATAATAAATACCTCACACATTCATACGCTACAGTTGAACGAGATGGATAATAACAAAACTATTCTTTTTATTGGTCAACTTTATGATATCGTCTTTTATAATATAGTCGTTCGCACAGGGACGTGATAAATATTTTTTAATTATCTTTGTAATTTTTTTTTCTTGCTTGTGAGAGGGAATTTCGGGAAAATATTTTAGATTTATGTTTTATATAATTACATCTTTCCATTTTTCATACGTTGTCTTTTTATTTCAAGGACAGCTAGTAACAAGTGTTCATTTGAAAAGCCAATCTAGTAGCATGTTATTTACTGAGAACATTTTGAAGTATGTCGTAAATTAAAATTTACTACTTAACCTACGAAGTCGTATATTTTTGACAGTTTCATAAATACAAATAAATAACAAATAATAGGTATTTATTGAAAACTATAACAAATGTTGAAAATGTTGTCCTTCAAGATCAACGCACTTTAAAATCCTCCGTTCAAAATTTCTGATGATATTCTGCAACATTACTGGATTGTTATTAATTTCCATGCATTTCTGTTCGATTCTCTGTAGCATATCATTCAAATTCAATATAGGGGTTCGAAATATGTTATTTTTTAGATAAGGCCACAAAAAGAAGTCGCAAGGTGTTAAATCGCATGAACGTGCAGGCCAGTACTGAGGCAATTTCAGAACTGAGGCAATTTCAGTATTTCGACTAATTATACGCTCATCAAAAAATTCTCTTAAATAATCCAAAGATTCTGCCGTACAGTGACAAGGTGCTCCGTCTTGTTGGAAATATGTATTTTGAAGTTCATCATCATGCAACTGATTGACAAATTGATTGACAAAGTTTCCGTACGGTACCTTTGAGCAGTTAACGTTCCCTGAAAAAATATTGGTCCAATGATTCGGCTTTGGCTTATCGCTGCCCAAACTTCAATTTTCTCTGGATGTAGCGATTCTTCATTAATTACTTGTGGATTTTCACTACTCCAAATTCTTGTATTTTGTGAATTTAGGTATCCCGTTTTACAAAACCATGCTTCATCAGTAAAGATGACTCTTGCGAAAGTTCTCTATTATTGTACATATTTGCAAGCCAATTACAAAACTGTAGTCTACGTGGGTAATCAATTTCTAACAATTCTTGTACTGCTGTGACACGGAATGGATAAAGTTGCATATCTTTTTTTAATAACTTGTGAGTTGTACCAACAGAAAGGTTTATTTGTTGACTCAAATGTCGAACAGATGTTTGTGGTTCATTTTCCATTATTTCTTCAACACGATTGACAACTTGAGGTGTACGTTTCTTAACTGCTCCGCTGCCTGGTTTTCTTAAGGGACTACCAGTTTCAGAAAAAAGTTTTAAAGTTCTATCCAAAGTATTCTTAAATTGTATATAATCTATTACAAAATGTGGAAACTCAACTTGAAATTCTACCATGCAATCTTGAACTGAATAAACCCATAAACCATCAATTTTATTACCACTTCGAAAATAAGCCTGGACTAAAAAAATATTTTATGTTCTAAAGTGAAAGCCATTTTAAAACTGAGAAGCAATTTATTTAAACCAGAATCGACGCACGATTATTTTATGCACTAACTGATATTTGTGATTGCGTTGATCAAATGTCATTTGGATTTACGTTTACGGAACAACAAACACATACTAATATATTTGCGTCTTATTCTATCAAAATTTCAAAGTAACCTAGATTGACTTTCAAATGAACACTGGTTATATATAACTTAATGACTATCTGTAACATGTATTTATTTATTTATTATCCAATTTTGAAGAAGTTTAAAGTTCTATGACATTGAATAACATATATATATATATATATATATATATATATATATATATATATATATATATATAAATATAGTATTTTCGTGACCTTGGTATGATAAGGTAAACTTAATTAGTCGGCGATTAAAGGTCTGGTTATTACTTCAAAGTGTATATATTTAAAATAATCCTACATGTTTCGGCAATTATGCCTTTGTCAAGGATATAAAAAATATAAATTTATATTTTTTATATCCTTGACAAAGGCATCATTGCCGAAACATGTAGGATTATTTTAAATATATGCACTTTGAAGTAATAACCAGACCTTTAATCGCCGACTAATTAAGTTTACCTTATATATGTATATATATATATATATATATATATATATATATATATAACATTTGATAAATTATTGGAGTTTTTCGGAGATTATATATATATTTAATCTAATCTTGTGTAAGGTTGTTACATATTGTTACATAGAGTATACAAATTTTAAAATTCCTTGTCCTTTTTTTCTTTGTTTCTATGACTGCCGATATATCGAGATTTGTGATGTCGAATTAAGTTCTTGTTCTTTTGCACTTAGAATTCTGATGTTCCATAACTTTAGTTTTTGTGTGTCATTTTTTGTTCTTTATAGAAACTTCTTGGTTAGAGGCCGATATTTTTATGTTTTCTAGAATATATCGTCTATATTGGTCATGTGTGTTCTTATGCCTGTTCATTAGCCATGTTGTCGTCATTAAGTTATGGTCCGAGACTAGTTTTTTGGGGTTTGTACTTTAATTTCAATTTTTAGTTTCTATTCTTTTACGTCCCGTTTCATTTCCTTATCATTAATTACCAATTTTTGGTATCCCACTCTCACTCTGGCTCCTTTACTCTTTCCCGCTCTTGCTGTGTCTCTGATCTTTTTTCCTTTAAGTTTTCTTTTTTCTTTTAGGACTCCTATCTTGTCCAACCATTTTCTCATTTCCACCACACACCTGCCCTTACTCCAAGTTCCTTCTTTATTAATTTTTCTGCTGCTTCCTTTAGAGCATCTTCATTATCAGCATCGATCACTATGCCAGTTATTATTAGATTGTTACGAATTTTATCCCTCTCCAGTTTTTCTAGTTTATCTTGTATTTCCTTCAACGTAGCTGTCAGTTTTGCATTTTCCTCTTCCCACTCGTTTCTCGTCTTGATAATTTCTTGTTTCATCTTTTTAATTTCCACAGTGTTCTGCGTAATGTCTGTCCTTACTTCCTTCAAATCATCTTTAATTTCTCTAATGTCACTTTTAATTTCGATTCTAATGTCCACTATATCTTTTCTAAATTCTATTAAAATTTTTTTGATCCCTTCCATATCAGACTGCTTATTTTCTTCAACTTTAGTATGTGTTCCTGGAGTTAACTTACGTCTTTGCGCTATTTTCTGTGATCCTTCCCAGGAGGTGTCGTGATCTGGGTTATTCCTTTTCTGGTTTTGCTTCACTTCGTCCTTTCTTCCTTTCCTATTCATGAAGCTATTCCCGGTTTATTACTACTTTACGTAATATTCTTCTCTTTTTTGTTACTTATTTAATATTGCGACCTACGTCAACTGTACGATACACTATTAGTTCTTATTAATTTATTTAATATCGCTGTTCTTGCAATTTAAAATTTAAGCAGTTGTTTTTCTATTTTTGTCCAATTAAATTTGACCATTCCTGTATGTTTCTCATAAAAACCGTTTCATTTTTATACCAACTTATTTCTTTATTTTTCTATGCATTTACGTATATTTTTACTTTGATTTTAAAGGTTAGTTTTTCTTTCTTATCTTTCTGACACTGCAAAAAAAGTCAAGGACCTGGTCATTCCATCGGAGACCTTGACCTCTATCAGTGCCTGTACCCTTTCTCGAACAGTATTTTCATTTAAAACTCTTGCTAATTTAGAGCTATCTCACCTTTTCTTATGGCTAATTTTACTCTAATCACGGAGCTCACTTTGAACACGTGTATTCACATCGATATATCTTTTATATCGACATTGAATATTAAATATATTAAATACATGTATTTACTTATAAAGAAGTGCTTTTAAAAAGAGCCGATTGGATTACTTATGTTTCATCCATATATGGCTCATATTCAGGTTATTAATCTATATTAACATTTTTTTCGGTTGTTTTTTTAATCAATTGTTTATTGATTCATAATTATTGTATCGTGACAAAGCTATAAGTGAAATTGAAGAGTTCAACGTAAGTTTTTGGAACTTACATATTTTCGTAAGTAGTGCGTGTATCTTGAAAGAGGTTACTTGTATACCGTGCCTTCAATTAAATTTTCATTTAGAGTAGCCTATGATTTCAACATAAATTTGGGACGACTGTGGACTAGTAAGGTTTTTCGAAAGTCAAATTTTGATAAGTGTCATCTGACAGATTACAATTCAGTTGTGTTACAACGTAATCTTATATCTTGTGAAATGTTATAGGTAAAAGATATTTATTTACAGAAATGCGTTTATTGTAACAATGCTACTTTAAAGAAGATCCTCGAAATGTTGCCATCTTGCCTAATGCACATACGAACTCTGCGTTTTATGTTTTCAAATGCGTTTGATAAATGAGAGATTGTATTTGCTGTGAAATTCTTTTTGGAAATCAAATATAAATGGAATTAATAACGTATAAATTAATCAAACATAAACTGAATAAGCAATAAGGAAATTAACTGAGCTTGTGTCTTTTTAAATGCATCTCGTATATAGTATTCGAATGTAGTGTTAAAATTTTAGGTGTATATCTCTAAAAATTGATATGTAAATAAGTTAACGTAATGTCAATTAATTTTAGGTTAGCCTGATTATTGAACGCTTAGAATATAAATAAGCTAATAAAACATACTGCTCATTACCAGTAAAATCAGAAAAGGATATAGAATAACCTTTTCTTTGTACATTAGTAACGTTAGTAATTACATTCAATATTCATTTCAATTCATTATACTTTTGTAAATAACCTTGCCAAAACGGAGGTATTAACATAAGACGTCCAAGGCATTTTAAAATAAGGAAAATAATTACATAAGCCATCCAAACGGCAAGAACAGGACCAGAAAAATCTAAAGACCACGGAAATATCAGTAACAAGATGCAAACAAACATTGCAAAATACAAATAAAGCAAATAATACAGTAATGTTGCGATATAAACAAGGTCATGTGTCAAAACCATATCAAAAGAAGCATGCCTTAACAATATGAAAACATTGAAGGGCCACTCGAATGAAAGCAAAAAGGACAAGACAACACTATACGAACAAGCCAGGGCGAAGAAAGAGACGGAAAACACAATGAGAAACTTAGAAGATACGTGTCATAATAAAAATTACAATGATTAAAATTACGATGAAAAAGAAAAATATATAAACAAGAAAATAGCATATGGAGATGGAAAAAACAAAACTAGCCATAATAGATACAAATACACAGGGGCGAAAATGTTAAATAAGTATGAAAATTAGATAAAACAGAAGAAATTTGGGAAAAACTCAAACCCAACAGGATAAGAAGACCAACACCACGAAAAAGGACATTCTTTCACTGATATTCAGTTTCACTGATATATTTGCCAGATTCATCGATTCATTTTCGACACAATTTAATTTCATTTTTATAATTATTATTATTGTTATCGTTATTATTCTCATCATTATTATAAAAGCTTAATAATATACCAGGAGGAGTGCAAAAATTCGTATGAAAAATTTAGCTTTGAGTAAGTAAAACTTTATACACGATAAAATTGGAGTATATAGAGTCAATTAAATCAGAAAAGTGCATGTGGATCGTTATTTTAAATAATTAATTTGTCATAAATACACGAAGAATAACGTGTATCTCAGGCAGATATTAGAGACTGATGAAGACGAAGTAGGGTTCCCTGAATACTCGAAATATCTGTGCCATTAAAATTTTAAATTCAAAACGATCAGCAATAGGCGTGAAAATAAGAAAATATTTATACAGTGTGATGATTCTGCGTCCCATTCTGTAGGAACTCGTTTCCACTTAAATAGACGCTGAATAGCACACTTGCTTTGTAAAGAATTATCAGTAGAGACCAGAGATCCACATTTCAGATATATACAGGCTTTGAGTACTAATCTCAGTACTAGGAGGGCAAACACTCACTTTCTTGAGTGCAATCCACAAAAGTCTTTGCTTGCGAGATTCATTTGTATCAGAATTAAAACTCAAAGACTATATGTGTATGATTCACGACAGAATGTTTGTATATAAAATGTTCATTGATAAGTGAAGATATAAGTTAAGTATTTTAAGTTACAGCAAAATGAAATGTGAACGTACAGACAAACAATAAAATAATTTTAAACAATTATTATTTCTTGTTGTATTGTTTCTTTGCATTTACCTTGGACGCTAGACCTAGTTGTGTAGAACCCAAAAAGATTGCCTTGAAATACCCAAAAATTATACAGAGTCTCAACAAAAATATGCTTGTGTACCTGCCCACACAACCTTACATTTAAATAAATTAATTTTAAAGCAAAGTATGCATCACAAACTTCTCTAATACTATTACAAAGTTCTTCAATTGTATGCTACGGCGTTCTAAGAATCGTGTTCTTCTTTTGCGGAAAAATGAAGTAATCCAGAATTCTGAGATTTGTAGACCCTGGAAAAACATTCACTATTCTTCCAAACGAGCGTGTTTGTTGAGCCGTATGTGGTGGAGCATCGTCTTGTTGGAAATATCCTTTTGTAATTTCATAGTCATTTAACTGATTAATACGAGGTGCATTCAAGTTCTAAGGCCTCCGATTTTTTTTCTCCAGACTGGAAAGAGATAGAAGCATGTGCATTGTTTCAAAATGAGCATGCGTTCGTTGTCAATACGTCACAGAGATGGCAGCACTGTACGGCAGATGGAATTGTAGCGGCAGCGTTGAGAATGAGAACTGTTTTAGATACTTAAAATGACTACGTTTTCCTTACTTGAACAGCGTGCAAACATTTGTTTTCTGAATTTGCGTGGTGTGACACCAATTGAAATTCATCGACAGTTGAAGGAGACATGTGGTGATGAAGTTATGGATGTGTCGAAAGTGCGTTCGTGGGTGCGACAGTTTAATGAAGGCAGAACATCGTGTGACAACAAACCGAAACAACCTCGGGCTCGCACAAGCCGGTCTGACGACATGATCGAGAAAGTGGAGAAACTTGTTTTGGGGGATCGCCGAATGACAGTTGAACAGATCGCCTCCAGTGTTAGTATTTCCGTGGGTTCTGTGCACACAATCCTGCATGACGACCTGAAAATGCGAAAAGTGTCCTCCAGGTGGGTGCCACGAATGCTGACGGACGACCACAAGGCTGCTCGTGCGGCATGTTGTCAAGCAATGTTGACGCGCAACCAAGGCATGAATGGGACTTTCTTTTCGTCGATTGTGACAATGGATGAGACGTGGACTTTTCAATCCAGAAACAAAGAGCCAGTCAGCTCAAGGGAAGCTCACAGATTCACCGCCACCATAAAAATTTCGGGTAACCGCCAGTGCTGAAAAAATGATGCTGTCCATGTTCTGGGACAGTGAGGGCGTAATCCTTACCCATTGTGTTCCAAAGGGCACTACGGTGACAGGTGCATCCTACGAAAATGTTTTGAAGAACAAGTTCCTTCCTGCACTGCAACAAAAACGTCCGGGAAAGGCTACACGTGTGCTGTTTCACCAAGACAACGTACCCGCACATCGGGCTAAAGTTACGCAAAAGTTTCTTCGTGAAAACAACTTTGAAGTGATTTCTCAAGCTCCCTACTCACCTGACCTGGCTCCTAGTGACTTCTGGCTGTTTCCAACAATGAAAGACACTGTCCGTGGCCGCACATTCACCAGCCGTGCTGCTATTGCTTCAGCGATTTTCCAGTGGTCGAAACAGACTCCTAAAGAAGCCTTCGCCGCGGCCATGGAATCATGGCGTCGACGTTGTGAAAAATGTGTACGTCTGCAGGGAGATTACGTCGAAAAGTAACACCAGTTTCATAGTTTTCGGGTGAGTAGTTAGTTAGAAAAAAAATCGGAGGCCTTAGAACTTGAATGCACCTCGCAAAGGGTTCCATTAGGTCATTTCGGTATCTGTCAACATTTATTGTTCTATTAAAAAATATTGGTCTAATTGACACCGCCAGCCAAACACCAATTTTGTGCGTATGTAATGGTGTTTCCACAAATTCACGAGGCTTTCTTGCCTACCACATTTTCATATTTTATTTGTTTAAATATCCGGAAAGATGAAACCAGGCCTCATCAGTAAAGAAAAATATTGTTAAGGACATCATCATTACTCAAGTTATTCAAGAACCATTCACAATACTCGGTTCTTCTATCGTAGTCAACGATAGAGGGAGTTCAACGAGTTCATGAACAGCTTGAATTTTATTTGGATATAATTTTAAATCTTTTTTAAGATTAGTGTGGCATATTCCAACTAATAACTGAACTTCTTGCAACAGTTCGCAATGGATTCCTTTGGTGAGTTTTTCATTGAATGTCGAACATCTTCAATGCTGTGGTCAGATGTATTGCATGCTCTCTCAGCATGCAATACATCTGAGAGAAGAAGTCCATAATTTTAATTATAACCTTAAAATTTTACACACAAAAAATAAACCGAAAAAACTTAATTTATTTGAAACTATGGAAATTTTGGAATATAAAAATACAAACCTGTTACTTAACAATCATATAGATTTTTTTTTATTAGGCCAATTTTCCTTTATTAGGACTGTTTTACAACTGATTCTTTTATTTATTTTGGTTTTCCCGTTTTTGTGTTTGTACTCTGTAAACTTTAGTCTCTTTGCTTAATAAAGTTTACATCTTGAATATAAAGTGCCTATTATTGAACAATACTTCTGAATATAATTATTTTTTTCATTATAATAATGTATTCAAGGTTAAATTTGTCAATATCCTTTAGGTTTAGTTTGCACTACAACTTCACCCGAGGAAGACACTATGTGTCGAAACAATTGTAATGGGATTTTACCTCAACAAAGTGGAAATGAAGTAATATTGCTTGTTTATTTTTGTTTCATTAAACAGTTGTTTTATAACGTTTATAACTAAAGACGGCAGACTATGTGCCCCAGCAGTGGCGTTACGTGGAGAGTTTAGCAGAATAACAGTGCGCTTACTTAAAAATAAATATATCGAACCCCTATACAAAACGTTAAGAAAAAACATAAATAACTTACCCAACATGTTTACATTGTTGCAAAAAAATGCGGATGTGCGCGATGAAAAAACTGCACCATAATATATGTTTCTGTATTAGTCTCGGAAAGGTTCGTACGTAGCGACGTATATATATGTTTATATACATAGAAGGATTGTTCGACGTTGAGAGATGTTATATTTGCATAGTTAAAGCGCTCTTTGTATCTGTACAACGGATCTTCAGTATTGGTAAAAAGTTTCCCTAATTTTGTAAAATCTACATTTTTATCTAATACACTGTTAAATTTTTCACGGACACAATCACTTTTTTCATCTTCAAGGATATGCAGCACTAGTTTTACTTGGTCAATAATTGCTAATGAGTCCGATAAGGACAGCGCAGTGTTCTGTAAATTTTTTATTGCGTCCAGTATTGGAACGTAACTGTCGTAAATAATTTTTAAATTTGCTACAACTTGAGGATTGTTAAATTGAACCTGGCTGAGCCGTATTGCAGCTGCTTCTTTGGCATCTAGTTGTAAAATCACTGATTTAATTTTTTCAAAATGTTTATAATAATAAAATGCTGCTTCTAACCAAGTACCCCATCGTATAAGAATTGGTTGCGGCGGCTCGGGTATATCAGGACACAGCGAATGAAATAGGCGAATCCGTTTCGGAGATTTAAGAAAAACCGCTTTCGTTTGTTCTATCAGTTGATCCACATCAGGATAAGTTGTACGTATAGTGTTTGTTACAAGGTGTAAAGCGTGAAGCAAACATGTGACATGCAGCAGGTTTGATTGAATCGTTTTAAGTAAGTTTGCCATGGAACACATAACCTTGGCAGCATCGGTAACTAACATTATCACTTGCTTCGGTAAAATCTCAAATTTGTGTAGTGTTTCTATTAATACATCATATATCGCTCTGGCAGTACACCCTTGCATTCGTTTACAGGTTAGTAAATAAGGAGGAGAAGGTCCTTGCGGAGTCAGCGTCCGTACTAGAATGGCTAGGATGGACTGTTTTTTAATATCTGTAGTTTCGTCTATTGTTAACCACAGGAATTTTGTTTTTACCGTATTTTTCGTACAATTTACAATTCTCTCACGCACTGACGGTACGTAATTCCGTAGCGTACTTCTTGCTTGTAATTTCCACATAGGATTGTATTTCTTCCAAAACTGACGAAACATTGGGTGTTCCACTTTCTGCATTGGTGTATTGGTTGCAATTAACATCATTGTTAAATCACACACAAATTTATTATATGATCTGCGTCCACTGTTATTCGATTTATGTTTGTCACTATTTATATGTCTTTGGCACTGACTTGCTTTCCAAGTTAATAAAGTTCTTTCACAAACTAAACATTTCACTACGGTACCGTCATATATTAAATCGGGAAACCGATGTAAAAATTTCTTTACTACGTTAGCATGGAACCGGGTCGATAGATTGTTTCTACGCACTCCCGACATTTTCAACACGATTGTGTTAACAATGTATCGCTTACAACGTCTCAACGGCAACTGAATTGATCGTCGTACGCCTCTACTCGATCCCTCCACATCACGCTACTGTTCGGGCACATAGTCTGCCGTCTTTATTTATAACCTTAAACACTCTATACAACTTGAACATGAATACATACTTTTTCTTATTATATTAGAGGTTGTTATGATTAATATAATAAGTATTTTATTACTTCTTATAATGTTTAGTACAATAATTGCATCTTTCAAAACATAAACGCATGTTTAACGGCATAATTTAATAGCATCTTGCATATTTGCACGCATTTTCTTTAACTTTTTTTAGTGCATATTTTCCAAGCTCTAATAATAAAACACTCAGTGGATTTTCAGATTGTACATATTGTATGCATTAGCCAATTTTAAATAGGCTGTTAATATCTTCACTTAATGTTAAATTTAAAAAAAACACGAGGTTTAAATAGGTATGTATATTAAATGTTAGAGCTTGCTTATTTTTCTTTATTCATAGATGGCCAACTATCTCATAATCAACTAATTTAATGCAATCCCTTTTATTTGTATTAATTACTATTTCGCCTATGGATTCACCCGTTGAAATAATTGCCTAAATTATTAAGAGTCTGTCATTCTTTCGACATAATGTATTAGATTATTCAACATCTAAGGATGTTTATAATACACATTTATTTTCACGCTCAGGACGAGTAAATTTGTTCTCGAAGATTTGTTGTTTAACAGAAAAAAAAGGAAATTTATGGCGCTCTATATTTTTGCCACATTGGCAAGTTAATTGGACTTATTAATTGGTGTTAAATTTCGTTACATTATTAACAGGTTCCGAAACAGATATTTGCAAATTTCTGTTACAAGTCAATTATAAAAACTTGTTTGTATTGTATATTATTAGTAGAGAACGGACACGCTTACCACCCAGTGCAGTACTGGCGAAAGGCTGTATTTCTAAAATATTTAATTTTATTTATATAATTGGAAAACGAACGGGTGGTGATCTATAAAATTACGATATACATATGTATTTGTTGAAAAGTTGTATTTTTAAAGTTTTTAATTTTATTTCTATAATTGGAACATTTTTATTTGTTCATTTTGTCGTTCAAGTTGAGTAAGGGAGTATTAATATTGACTAGCAATAGTTTCTCAAGGTTTTCTTCTGTCAATTTTGTTCTCTTTGAATTAAGTACATCCTTATAAATAGAAAACGTCCTTTCTACATCGCAACTGGTTATAGGTGCATACTGGAAATATTCTTTTATTTCTTCATATTCAGCCGTTAGATTTTGTGGAATTGTCTCCATACATAATTGCTGCAATGTAATTAAATCTGGATTTCTATTAAGAATTGCTTTAAACTTTTGCCGAAGGCCACATCCGAAGTCACTTGGAATACTTTTCAAATTATTAACAGCCACATCTAATGTGGTCAATCCGTCATTTAATTTGAGATTTCGATTTTCAAAATAAGTGATTAGTTTTGGTAATTTTCCAAAGTGTTCGTGATGAAAGTACAACTGATTTTTTAAATTTGGGATTTGTGTGAGCTCCTTGCACTCACTAATACTTCTAGCATCCTCCTTTAGCAGTGTTACGAAATGTTTTAGACTATCGAAATTCTCAGCATAATAACTAGTAGCTTCCGGCCATGTTCCCCATCTAGTGATTACTGGAGTGGGAGGCAGTGACAGAGATGGAAATTTTTCCCTGAAAAGAGCTACTCTCAATGGTGCTTTTCTGAAAACTTTTTTAAAAGCTGATACAAGTCTATCAACTTCCGGAAAAGTGTCTCTGATATATTCACAGATTCTGTGGAGAGCATGTGCTACACAAGTAATATGCAGCATATTAGGATATGTTTTCTTCAATAGTCTGCCTGTTTTTAACATATACGCAGCACTATCACTGACAAATAAAAGTATTTTTTCTTTGTACGTGACGTCCGAATGAAGCATTTTTTGCATATTCTCCTTAATGGTTTCAGTAACTGTTTCCGCATCAACTCTATTTATAACACTTGTTGCTATTATATATGAGTTATAGGGAATAGTTGGATGTAGTACACCAGCTACAACATTTACCACACAGCGTCCTAACATATCCACCGTTTCGTCGGCGCTTATCCATATGTATTGATTTAAAAGATGGCATCTAATGCGTTCTACTGTTCTCGTATAGCACCTAGAAACATAATATTTGCGTAAAGTTGATTCATCAGGAACATTTCGACCAGTATATTTTTTCAGAAATATTTTTAAAGTGGGATTGCTAAGTTTATTTAATGGAATATTAGCCGCCATAAAAGTTTTACAGAGTTCAGATGTGTTTGCGATCCTAAGTGACGAATTTTTGACGATATTTTACGGATTTTGTAATAAATTTCGGAATCACTGACAATGGACATACAATCAGTATGACCGTCAATCCAACTCGCCATTGTTTTACAATGCCGTTCTCGACATTCTTCCATATCATGTCTGAAAAAGTAACTTAAACAATGCTCTAGATCTAAATAAATGAAAACTAAAAATGTGTGCGTAAGTTATTGAAACTGAACGAAATTCAATGCACACTCTTACGCCGAAATAATTGGTAGAAATAGATTCAATCAAACGATATTAAACAGGATCTATCACAAAAATTACGATGTAATTAACAGTTAAAAATATGAAAACAAGAAACTTACTCACCGCACTTTATTTATCTTACGAAATATAAACTAATAAATAAAATACATTATCAAAACCCCGCTTCTATCTACGCTCATGAAAACACTTTAAAAAACACTATATTCTCCGAATACAATAGCTGGCTTGTCCATTGTTATCGCGGCGAGACCAGGTGTCCGAGTAAGTCAAACAAATACTTCATTGAATTACGCCGGGATGTACTGAGCGACTTTATACACAATTCCAATTGCCGATTGCGTTTTATGGAAATTGCGTCCGTTCTCTAATTATTAGATTATTAAATAAATGTATTTAACCTTACCTTTTTCTAAAGAAGGTGAATATTAAAAAGTTTTACCAACAGCATCAAAATAATACTTTTCCATCTTCCTTGAGAACTGATGTATGTGCAAATGTAATGTGATTTATATTTTATTAGGTTTTGTATTTTAGCTTTTGCAAAAAAAAACCGTTTTTAACGGAAAAGAATTTACATTTAATGGATGGAAGTGAAAGATACATCACTAAAGAGAACAGACTAGGTTAGCAAATAATGGAAAAAAGGTTACCGTAAATTCGTAATACTCAAAAGTCAAAGCAGCCATTTATTTCAACACATTCGACGTAAACTAAAGTGGGATTGTTGTGTTCTTTGTAAATTGGTTGATTACATTGTAGCAATGACGTTGAACATACCTTTTTCTCATTGGGATAGTACGCGTTCTCTTTATCCTCAAAGAGAGGTTTTAATATATCGATTCTTTACATCCAAAAGTTCAGGACGAATTTATTTTTTCGTAACGTATTCATTACGATTAGTCTATGGTTGACAAATATTCAACAAATGGAACGAAAATAAAATACCCACCCGCCATAATGTCTCTTTTAGAGTAATTTATAGTGATTAACCGATTTGTTAAGCATTTCACTTTTGGAAATTCAAAATTAGTTGCAGATAGAAATTTCACAAGTGACATGAAGAATATTATTTTCAATTAAATAAATATAATTTCACTTATGTTTAATAAACAAGATTGCAATTGTTCTTTTTTTATATAAAGTAGGCACAAACAATGCCATGTTAAAGTAATAAAATAAACCAGAGTAATTTCAAAGTTTTTTTATAGTTCACTACAATACTGTTTCGCCAAACTTTGGCTTCATCAGGTGATGATAAACTGAACAATATTACACATACAGGGTTAGTTAAAAGTATGGAGACGGCGATTTGTTGTCGTTAATATTCATTTTAGGGAATTATGTTCAATATAAAAGTTTGTTAAGATATTTTGATCTACATTTGAAATATTTGAATTTTATTTCTTCAATTGTTTTTCTAGATACGCCTGTCCGCGCATTTTTTTTTTATGGGAACTGGTAAATTTTGCTCTACCATTCGATAGAGAATTTTTTTCTCTTTACAATAATATTTTTGTATTTTTAAAATTCATTTTAATAACTTTTTACAAGAAAAATTAAACAAATTATTAACAAAGTAAATTAAAGCAAGTTTTCAAATTGTCGTCCATTAGTAATTTGACAATGACCCAATCGATTTACAAAACCCCGAACAGAGTTCTGTAAAAAATCTCGGGGAATTTATTGTATCGTTCTGGTAATTCGGATTTGTAAATCCTCGATGTTATCGGGCTTATCTTTGTAAACTTTGTTTTTTACGTATCCCCAAACAAAAAAATCTAAAGGACTTAAATCTGGCGAACGGGCTGGCCATTCAATGGTTCCTCGTCTTCCAATTCATCTGTGGGGAAAATCGTTGTCCAGATATTGATGAACATTTACACCATAATGTGGTGGGGCGCCATCTTGCTGGAACCAGATACTGCCATTGGGCAGGTGTTCATTGTTTTCATGAGGATAGAGCCGAGCTCAAGCAGGTATTATTTCATTTTGCAATAACTGCAAATACAGAGCCGAAGTTAAATTGCCATTGATGAAAAAGGGACCAATAATATGACCGCCTAGAATGCCAACCCAAACATTAACCTTTTGGGGGTATTGCGTATGGTGCTCCAAAAACCAAGAGGGATTTTCCGATGACCAGTATCTGCAGATGTCTGTTTACTTCACCGGTAAGGCAAAAAGTAGCTTCGTCAGAGAAAAGAATATTGTTGACAAAATTTTCATTATTATTGCAAATATTTAACATTTCTTCAGAAAATTGTAATCTCCTATCAAAATCATCTTCCGTTAACTCGTGTACAAGGTGTACCTTATAAGGTTTATACTTTTCACTTTTTAAAAATGACACGATCGATGACTGTGAAATATTGAAATTGGCCGCTAATTGATTGGTTGATAAATGGGGATATTCAGATACAGCCAATAAAATATCCAGTTTGTTATAATCGCTTTTTGCTGTTCTAGGTCTACCACTCCTTGGCAAATCTTTAACGCTACCCGTTTGTTCAAAGCGTCTTAAAGTTTTACCAACAAGGGATTTAGAAATTGGATTTCTATTTGGATGCGTATCATTAAATAAATTACAAACGTCTTGTAAACTTCTGCGTCTATCTCCATAACCCAACATCATAAGTATTTCAAGTCGTTCATGTTCACTTAAACTCGCCATTGTTAATATTAACAGCAACAAATTGCACAAATGAATTATTTCTGTCAAAGATTTGACGTACACAATAACCACTGATAAAATTATGTCGCTCAAGTTTGTTTATCGCTACGCTTCTGTCTATCTGCGATGTACCGAATATCTGTTAAACACATGAACCGGCCTTTTCTTATAAAAAAAGTTATTAAAATGAATTTTAAAAGAACAAAAATATTATTGTAAAGAGAAAAAAATTCTCTATCGAATGGTAGAGTAAAATTTACTAGTTCCCATTTAAAAAAACTGCGCGGACAGGCGTAACTAAAAAACAATTGAAGAAAAAAAATTCAAATATACTCAAATGTAGATCAAAATTAACAAACTTTTATATTGAACATAATTCCCTAAAATGAATATTAATGACAATAAATCGCCGTCTCCATACTTTTAACTAACCCTGTATATCTTTTACAGAAGTGCATGGGTATATTCTAATGTGCTACATATTTTATATAAGTAGTAGTAGGGAATTATTGAATTCTGTTTGTTTACTTAGAGTTAAACCTATTTTCCTATATTTATTTATATATTTTCTGACAGATTAAATTCTTTGCCTTTATTTTGTACATGCAAAATCTTGAATTCTCTAATCAATTTATGATTTGAATCTAAGCAATGGTTTGCGAAAGTTGAGTTCGTCTTTTGTCTTTGTAGTTTCTTTCATGCTCATTGGTTCTCTGTTCAAAGGTACGTCCTGTCTGACCAATATAGACCTTTTTGCACTCGCAGGTCAACATATAAACTTCTGAGTTTGCCTTCGTTTTCTGTTTTGTCATTATATTTCTGAACTGAATTATTTGTTTTAAAGGATATAAATTCATTATTTGCTTTTTTAATTAGTTTACCTATTTTTACAGACGTTGGTCCCATGTATGTGATTCAATTATATTTGTTTTCCGTCTTGTTCGATATTCTAGGGTAAATTTAAAACTGAGTTTGAATTCTTAGTTTTCGTTGCAGAATTTTATTAACTAAATTTATCCATTATTGACAGATATGGTGTATATTCTATTGAGTTCTATATCAAAGTTGTTCGTATTTAAAGGTTTATTTAGTATTTATTAGTTTATATATCCTGGGTACATACGCTAATAAATGTACCTTTAGATAAGAACCCATGCTATACCAATACACTGTAAAAGAAATATATATATAAAATTGTTTAGTTTATCATCACCTGATGAAGCCAAAGTTTGGCGAAACAGTATTGTAGTGAACAATTAAAAATTTTGGAATTACCCTCGTTTATTTTATTACTTTAAAATGGAGTTTGAACAAGTATTAGCCCTTTCAGTCAACCATATTAAAGTATTGATTACGAGCTATTAACAGTAATTTTTTAATTAATGTTTTTTGTAACAGAAGTTTGTTTGCCTTAAACAATATATTATATATCAGTGTTTATTACCAATTATAATATCATGGGAAAGCACAGGAACCGTCTCCATGGAAGCTAGCGTGGGTCTTCCTCCGCTGGAACGATTTGTGAAAGCGGAGAACATGGCGGCGACCCTGAGGTTAAAGGCCAATTGCTTATGGCGTCCTAATAAAGTTGAATGGGGACAGTCTTGGTAGTCTTTGTAGTCTTGGTAGTAGTCTGGAGTATATACCACTAAATGTCAAGACTGTGAAGCTATATATATATATATATATATATATATATATATATATATAAGGTAAACTTAATAAGACGGCGATTAAAGGTCTGGTTCATTACTTCAAAGTATATATAATTAAAACAACCCTACATGTTTCGGCAATGATGCCTTTGTCAAGGGAATAAAAAATATAAAATTTTTTATATTTTTTATTTATTTATATTTAAAATAATAAAGGAAGAAAATAAGTAATATTTATATTGGAGCAGCAATTAGTATCAAGATTTATGAAAATATACAATTTATGAGAAAATTTGTGGAACCAAGAAGGAGTTTGGTTATTAAGAAGATAGGAAGGTCTTCTATATTAAAAAGGGAACAATCAATTTGAAGGAGATTACACTTTAAAGAAAATACATTAATTAATTTTACCTGTATTATTTTTTCGAGAAGCTTCGAAGGAGAAAGAAGAAATTTCAAGCGGGTAGCAGCCATAAGTTCCTGTTTAAGCTAAAGAACAGTATCCAGATCGATAGCACATCAGCAGGACTAGATAATAATATCATCGAAGAGTAATCGGAAACACTATTCAGATCATCGGGGCCACTGCTTGAGAAACCAGTCACAAAGTATACGTGCTAGCCGGATTCCAAGTCTCAGTTCAAGACAAGGCAAATCCAGGTTTTATTATTAACTACATATCTTTAAAAATAAACACTCATTAAATAAAAAATATAACATTTAGGAAGTTATTATCCTTCGATATATTCATATCAACATAAGATTTATCCGAAACCAAAATAAATATTAAAAGCATTTGCATTAGGTAAATGGACAACATAATATATACAATATTATGTTGTCCATTTACCTAAAAGCTAAATTTATTATACTTAAAACAATTAAAAAAACATAAAGAAGTGCTATATATTCTTTCTTGTTACTTGTGCATTAGAATAATCATTTGAAAGTAATATACCAGAAAGTTTTCATTCACATATTCAAACTATATTATATAATCCTCGTAATTTGCATTTAAGTGTGTTTAATAAACTGATTGATTTATTCAAAATCTATCTTTGATTGTAAATAGCAAATCGATTTGATACTATAAGCTTAACCTCTAAAGTAAACAAGAAAATCTAGAATTTCATAAATTTCTACTTGAACGTTAGCAGGCAACAAATTAAAATAAAATAGATAACTGTATTCTGAAAACTATTATTAAAATATCTCACAGATAGATGTCCTCAAATAATAGGACATACAAAGTTAGTATTTATATATTTTATTTGATAAAAAAAATTAATCAACCTTATTAACATAAACGACTGAGCTGCTAAGGCGTTATTTCTTAATTTAAATAAAGGTTTGTAATAATATATGTACTTACACTCTAGAACCTACTTGTAAGTAGATATATAGATTAATATTATATAAGTATAGTTGAATTTTTAAACAATTAATATAGTCGAACCGAAGAGGCGGACGGACTATATTATATATATATATATATATATATATATATATATATATATATATATATATATATATATATAGGTCAAAGTGGAAGATCCATTAAAATACTTATATCAGAACATGTAAGAGACGTGAAATATAGCATTAAAAATACAGGTTTCTCGGAACACTGTATTGAGAAAAACCACTTGCCCGATATAAATAGCTGCAACTTCGTACATAATGCAATAAAAAGTAAAAGATTAAATAGATTAGAAATTCTAGAAATTCAAAAAGCCCAGAAACAAAATGTAATAGTCACTAATACACAGCTAGAATTTATAAACACTCGCATCATAGACACCATTATAAACATCATCTAACCACCACCGCATCACAAAACTAGGTATATAAGTTACACTGTTACGTAGATTAAGTTAGTTGTAAGAAACTGTTTGAGAATGGCATAACAGCCGAAACATATATGTTAGAGATATGTAATAAAATTTGTGAAATATAGCCAAGTGTGTTATTTCTACAAAGTACATCAATAATTACAAAAATGCTTCACCAAGAAGTGTCTGTAACATCAATTAATGAAATTATTTATACATTCAACGTAAATCTCATCCATAATCTACTGCGTGGTATAAATAAAATATAGCAATTTACACATTTAACGCATTCATAATTAAATGCGTACGTAAATAGAATTTAACATTAACCAATATTTAGTATAGTATTAAACAACAACTCAGAGGGACGAACAGATTCTAAAATATTCTTTATTTTTCACTTATTTGTATTATTTGTTCATTTCACCTTGGGCACGGTTGCGATAAACACGGTCATATCGCCCGTGGGCGTTATAACCGGGCGATATGGCTCATAGTCATAACTCATAACTAAAGACGGCAGACTATATGCCCCAGCAGTAGCGTTGCGTGGAGAGTTTAGCAGAATAACAGTGCGCTCACTTAAAAATAAATATATCGAATCCCTATACAAAACGTTAAGAAAAAACATAAATAACTTACCCAACATGTTTACATTGTTGCAAAAAAATGCGGATTTGCGCGATGAAAAAACTGCAACATAATATATGTTTCTGTATTAGTCTCGGAAAGGTTCGTACGTAGCGACGTATATATATATGTTTATATACAGAGAAGGATTGTTCGACGTTGAGAGATGTTATATTTGCATAGTTAAAGCGCTCTTTGTATCTGTACAACGGATCTTCAGTATTGGTAAAAAGTTGGCCTAATTTTGTAAAATCTACATTTTTATCTAATACACTGTTAAATTTTTCACGGACGCAATCACTTTTTCATCTCCAAGGATATGCAGCACTAGTTTTACGTGGTCAATAATTGCTAATGAGTCCGATAAGGACAGCGCAGTGTTCTGTAAATTTTTTATTGCGTCCAGTATTGGAACGTAACTGTCGTAAATAAATTTTAAATTTGCTTCAACTTGAGGATTGTTAAATTGAACCTGGCTGAGCCGTATTGCAGCTGCTTCTTTGGCATCTAGTTGTAAAATCACTGATTTAATTTTTTCAAAATGTTTATAATAATAAAATGCTGCTCCCAAATACCCCATCGTATAAGAATTGGTTGCGGCGGCTCGGGTATATCAGGACACAGCGAATGAAATAGCCGAATCCGTTTCGGAGATTTAAGAAAAACCGCTTTCGTTTCTCCTATCAGTTGATCCACATTAGGATAAGTTGTACGTATAGTGTTTGTTACAAGGTGTAAAGCGTGAAGCAAACATGTGACATGCAGCAGGTTTGGTTGAATCGTTTTGAGTAAGTTTGCCGTGGAACACATAACCTTGGCAGCATCGGTAACTAACATTAACACTTGCTTCGGTAAAATCTCAAATTTGTGTAGTGTTTCTATTAATACATCATATATCGCTCTGGCAGTACACCCTTGCATTCGTTTACAGGTTAGTAAATAAGCAGGAGAAGGTCCTTGCGCAGTCAGCGTCCGTACTAGAATGGCTAGGATGTACTGTTTTTTAATATCCGTAGTTTCGTCTATTGTTAACCACAGGATTTTTTTTTACCGTATTTTTCTTACAATTTACAATTCTCTCACGCACTGACGGTACGTAATTCCGTAGCGTACTTCTTGCTGGTAATTTCCACGTAGGATTGTATTTCTTCCAAAACTGACGAAACATTGGGTGTTCCACTTTCTGCATTGGTATATTGGTCGCAATTAACATCATTGTTAAATCACACACAAATTACACAAATTTAGTATATGATCTGCGTCCACTATTATTCGATTTATGTTTGTCACTATTTATATGTCTTTGGCACTGACTTGCTTTCCAAGTTAATAAAGTTGTTTCACAAACTAAACATTTCACTACGGTACCGTCATATATTAAATCGGGAAACCGATGTAAAAATTTCTTTACTACTTTAGCATGCAACCGAGTCGATGCATTGTTTCTACGCACTCCCGATATTTTCAACACGATTGTGTTAACAATGTATCGCTTACAACGTCTCAACGGCAACTGAATTGATCGTCGTACGCCTCTACTCGATCCCTCCACATCACGCTACTGTTCGGGCACATAGTCTGCCGTCTTTACTCATAACGCTCGGTAATTTATTCACGGTTTTTAATGTTGTGTGAGTATAAACATGGCCCGAGAAGAAAGGATATACATTTTACAGAACTAATAATTTGAATTTTTAAGAAAGTCTAAAGAAAGAAGCAAAACTTTAGTATTCTTTGCTGAAATTAAAAGTATCTTAACATTGACAACTCGAAAACTTCACGGTGTCAACAAACTGTCATTTAAAATTAAATTAAGGTTAAATCGTTGATTCAAGGAGTCATGTTAGATGCGTAATGAGGCGTAACGACTGCCAGCAACGTGACAGTTGTCAAAAAACTCGGAACTTTTCCAATGTAATTTGAATTTTCCTTTTTTTTCGTGAATAATAAAATCTTGTATGAACCACTGGCGTTCTGGCAATTATATAGCACTCGGTGGACATTCAATGGGCTGAATTAACGTCGACCTCCAAGCAATATAATACCCATAACGCCCTTGGTGCATAAATAACTAATTGCATTTTTCGCGAAGTAATTTGAATGAATATTGCTTTCTACACTTTACGTTAATTATTCGAATTTTTCTATTGAAAAAAAAATTAGCGTAAATGTAGAAAACAATATTTAATTCATTCACATTACTTTGCGAAAAATGCAATTAATTTGCAACAAGTGCCGACTATTTCAATCGAAAAATTCGAATAATTAGCATCATAAAATGAAGAAAACAATATGTAGTTGAAAAGATATTATTGAATTTTTATTAAGAGTAACCTAAGATCGTTGTTAATGTTTTAAATATATATATCAAGTCTAGATATAGAATCGTAGATTATTAATGAAGAATAGTTTTATACGATTGGCCATACTCACGGAACAAAAACGATTTCGATTTCATCTATGTTATTCTTTAGTTAGTACTACAATAGTTTATTAAAGTAAAAATACTTACCGCAAATTGCAGCGACAATAAGCTTTAGTTCTCTCTCATAGTAAACATGATGTCATTTAGATCCTGAAAAGAAATTAATATATTAATCTATGTCCTTTAAACGCTAAACCATGATCTAGTTTTTAAGCAAATAAATAAAAAGACGTGGATATGATTTTCAACTAGATGATTCAATAAGCAATGATGGTCTCAGTTATCAGGATTAGTAATAATTAATATTTTTTTACCGTATGCGTTACTAAAGCTGTTTGGTGATTATACCAGGTTCATTTTTTATCATTATACATAGATTTCCTATGCTGATGATTATGAAAGTTTAAAAAAGATTAGTCAATGCATTAGTGACATAGTAGGCAACGTTATACACCAAATTGTTTAATTTGTGAAAATTTTAATGTCAAATATTTATAAATTTTTGTTCATGCATGAATATAAATTAAATACATTTTATTGAAGAATAGATAATTTGCTTAAAACATAAATTAAACCGAAATTGCACACCTTTTCATAACAGAAGAATAATAGTTAAAGAACGGTCAGAGACATTTTTTCCTAACAGGCCTATATCTTGTGCGAAAACAATTTTAAATATTTTTAACAAAATTCAAAGAAGAAGGTTGTTTTCCAAATTCCCGCAAAAAAATATAAACAATCACCTGTTAACAGAGCACATGAACCTGAATATCCTGTGTTATCTAAGATCGCTTTTAGAGATATAGCCAGGCATTTTGGAGTATCGTTCGAAACTCCGAAAGAATTCAAATAGAAGCCATACAAGATATCAAACATCTAGAGCTTTTCGAGGAAGATAAAGTAATACGAACTGATTTTTGTGATATGCGTGCGTGTTCAATTTGTTAAATGAAAACGAAGGAATTTTGAATAATATATTTTTTTGCTGATGAAGCAAACAGTTTCGTAATAGATTTAAAGAGTTTCATGTACATTTTGTATGGATACATTCCCTTCGATAGCTTACAGCTTGTTTACAGAGGTAGAGTTTGTTGTTGAAAGAAAAGTAATTTTGTTCTAGGCAGACTTTTAGTGAATCTAAGATCTCTTCTTTTATTATGGGGTTTGTTCTATTGTATAATAACATTTTATCAATTAGATCTATCGTTGTATGTAAAGAAGAGATTCACTAAAAGTCTGCCTAGAACAAAATTACTTTTCTTTCAACAACAAACTCTACCTCTGTAAACAAGGTCTTATCATGGGGAATCCTCTTTCTCCTTTACTTGCGGAAATCTATATGGATTACCTGGAAAATACGATTTTTCATAATGACAGATACGTGAAGAACATTTTGTTTTGGTACAGATACGTTGATGATATATTGATAGGATATATAGGTACAGATAGGCAGTTGAACACTCTTTATGAATTTATCAATTCCATTGATCCTAATATCACATTTACGATAGAAAAGGAGCTTAACAATAGTATACACTTTCTGGATCTCACTTTAAAACGTGTAAACAATAGGGTCCATTTTTCTATTTAACACAAAGTGGCTCATACAGATACTACGATAAATAATAAATCAAACCACCCGGTCCAACACAAGGTAGCGGTTTTTCACAGCATGACATAGAGACTTATTAACATCCCGATGTCCAATGAAGACTATAATAAAGAATATAATATTATAAAACAAATCGCTCACAATAATGGATATGACCCAAATCTAATAGATAAATTAATTTTTAAAAAATCTGTCAACAAATTATTAAGGGAGGTGTACCCGATCATTAAAGTGGAGTCAGACAAGCAGTCTAATCATTTACTTACATAGGTCAACAGCAACTTAAATTATCCAAATTCCTTGAAAAAGAAAACATTAATATCGCTTATAAAACTAATAATAATCTAGCCAAATATATTAAAAATAATAAATAAAAAACTACCAAAGACAATAAATCAGGAGTCTATAAGTTATCATGCGGATCATGTACCAAAACATATATTGGACAGACAGGTAGAACGTTTAAAAAACGAATCCAAGACCACTATCATTCTTATATCAATAAGAAAACTGACTCAACCTACTCTAATCATTTAATAGAGAATGAACATGAATTCAATTTACAATTCGATATTATACATGTAGAAAATAAAGGTAGAAAACTAAATTGTTTAGAGTCTTTAGAAATTAATAAACTCAAAAGCTCAGAAATGTTACTAAATGATAAATTAGACTTGAATTCATCCCCACTGTTAAATCTGTTCACCCAATGAAATATTGTTTCTTAGTTGCTTATGTTCTTATTAATTATTAAACTTAAACCTCACACAAGTAGGACATAGTATAGTTTTCAGAAAGCAATAAATATAAATGTAATAGTTCCTAGAATTTTAACTTGAGTCAACTACCTGATTTAACGCTGTATATTGTATGTATCTTTGGTCTTAAGTTGAATTTGAATAAGCTACTGTGTTAGTGAAACAGCTGTCATTATCTTATTAATAAAGTGTAAATCAAAAACATCTTATGTGTGTTTTATTTATTTGTGATATGGATTTACATCAAGCAAAAGTCGAAACAATGAAAGAATTTAAACCAAATATATAGCGCAGCCACTTTCCAATTTCACTGGTTTCGTACTTATAATAAGGAATAAGGCCCCGATCTTGAATTTTGCGGAACCATGCTTGTGCTAAATGGAATCTGCAGCCTATAACTTTGGAATCTGAAATCTACGCTTTTATGGCATTGTGGATTACAATTTCAAAATCCGCTACATGACTTTTGGATTCAGATTTAAACCCAAACTATGACACTTTTTTCGCAACAGGCTAAAAAGTGTTTTGTAAGAATACTCCTTTTTATTCGGCAGTAAGCAATATGCCAGTGGGATATAATACCCATTTTGTAATATTGAATGTACCGTCGACATTTACTTTTTCACTATTGTATAAAATAGTCACATTTGTTAGGCACGCTAATACAACAATTTCTTCAACTTCGTCGATGATAAAGACAAAATTCTCTTTTTTTTCAGTCTCGTAATATTCAATGTTGTAACACATTTAAAAACTTCTGCCCTATTTTTCGTTAAGGACTGTTGAGATTTTCTTTTATTATTATATAGATTGTTGCGGATGTAATGAATGTCTTGAACGGCGATTGTATTGAAATGACCAGTAATTTCTTTTAGAGCTGAATATATTACTTTTGAAGGCTTCTCACAAATGTCATCGGTTGCTTTACGTTTAACACTAGCACTTACTATCTGTCTGTTTAGTTTCTTCAGATTCTCTTCATGATTATGTTTTATTTCATTGAGCACAATTAAATTTTCTGCACCCACAGTATAAACGTTTGCCTTACAAGAGCGATTCGAACATCGCCAACATATTTCACCACTTATTAAGGATTTGTGTTTGGTAAATTTTACAGAGTTTACAATTAGCATTTGATTTCCACATTCACTCGAACTGACGAAGCTTTCCATGCTTTCTCACAAATAAAAAGCACTTCTTAGCCAGGAATGTTATTTCAGATTGAGGAATATAGTATATATGGTAGATTTGGGTAAATTTAAATTTAGATAAATTTGAATTTAATTTGTATTTAATAGGCAGGACAACTTTGTATTTATATTTCCAAGAAAATATAAATTTCTTAATCTCTTGTCCGGGGATAAATTAAGGTAAGGGATTAAAACGCCGTAATTAGAATGGGGGCGAATTAATGTAGCAGACATTAGATAGTACCTGCTCGGGGACGAGTTTAGGGTCGCCTCCATTCCTTTTACCTAAAAGTGAATCCAAATAAAAAATGCACTTTACTCTTATTTAAACTTACCTTCGAAAATAAAAGAGGATCTATATCCTGATTTAAATTTGGTCCTTCGAGGTATTGCCTTTTAGTTATTATTACATCAGCTGTAATTGATTTCACTTTTATTATTTCTTGCAAAAATCTAAATAACGAAAGTGGGACTAATTTATGTGGACTAATTTATGTTTCGATTACAGGCAGGTTCTTTATCTTCAGGATATAGTTTCTTCATAATATTAAAAATGTTTTGTTCTAGAAAAGAAGTAGTTCCAGTAGAATTTTCAGTACTACGAAAACCTTCTCTTTTAAATCGTGTAAACTTCCAAATAAGCTTCTTCTAACCTACTACCACCTAATGTATATGTACTAGGTAATTCATATATTGGTTCTAATATTTTAATAAATTGTCCGAAGCCTCTGTCAGTAACAATTGTAAATGCTCGTAAATTTAGTACAATAATTTCAAGTAAAGTTTCTTCAAGTTCTTTTTTCCTGTAAGATATATTGAACTACTGCAACTAGTAAATGAACTAGGCCTAGGCCTAGGCCACAACTTTTCGAATTCCTACAAATACATTCCATTTTAACTTAGTTATTTAATTAATTACACGTAACACTTCTTCATAAGTAAATATCGTGTCGCATATCATTTTGAAGCTTTCTTCATAAGGAATATTTTAATGATATTTACGCCATCGATATCACAATTTTTTAGTTTGCTCTTTTAATTAGTTTTTAATTCAAAACATCGTCAGCATTATCCCTCTCTCCACATAGGGCCATAAAACAAAACCTTTTTTCTAAACGAGTGTTCCCTTACACTAAACTCATCCTGCTTCTTAGAGCCGAAACCATCGTTTCTTCGTAACAGCTAACTCTGCGTACAGTTCAAGTACCTACGCGCCATGAAGCACGTGCCCACTTAGCTACGTTTCTAAGGTAACTTTGTATTGTTCGATGGAGAGATTATTTTATTTTAGCTGCATTCACATTAATTTAACTAATTAATTTTCTTCGTCCTCCTGGCAAACATCGCTCTCCATATTTGGCCAAGTACCTCCTGCGAACCACATGGCTGACCAACACACGCTTCCACTAGTAACTTTGTATTGTTCGATGCCGAAGTTATTTTATGTTAATCACATTTAATTCCCGTTTAATATTACATAATTTAAATTCTTTTGCATAGTATTATTTGCGTGTTAATTTTTAATTATTTAGTTGCCACTTCTTGTGTATATTGCTACTTTTATTTAACGGTTTAATACATTTTAAATATCTCAGTTCCTTATGTAAATATTAAATAAAAACTTTAAGGACAACGTTGTCTTGTTTTATTTAGTTAATAAGTTGTATATTTATTTCAGCACACATTATAAACGTCCTGGATCTTTGATGCATCCCAGCACTACCATTTATTATTTAAATATTTTCAGTATTGTTAGGACGCGCCAGCTAGCCCGGAAAGAATCAATACGAGCCACAAGCGTTCATCTTGTATCAATTTGCCGCTTCCACGTGCTCAAATATAATACACCTTAATCCCATCTAGCGTTCTAGTACAGTTACGAAGTGCGTGAGCATTTTTTAAATAATAAGTTTGGTGACCGATGGATAGATCGAGTCTGACCTATTGTTTGGCCACCTAGATCACTCGACTTGAACCCGATGGGCTTTTATGTATGGGGACATATGAAAAATTTGGTGTACAGTAACGATAATGAAATTGAAAACATTCAATTACACAGGTCTACAGTGATTTTGATGTTTGAAAGCTGTTTGCTAATTTGTATATGTTTGGTGTCCTTATTCCAAAAAACGCCATATTTTTGCTCTATCACGTAAATTTTGTTTATAGCGCTCTATATCTTAATAATGCTAATTTATTAATATACATACATATGACAAGAATATGTTTGTTCCATGTTAGGCATGATTTTTAAATGAATTGATTTTTATGAAATTAAATATGATTTGGCAACACTGGTTAATATTAGATTTCTCAGCAAAGCAACAGAGTCGGCACAGAAGCGTCAATACAACGTTGAAACCTGCTTACGTGCGTTTGGTTGTGTTAGTCGTCGTGCTATTGTGTCCGCGCGCTTGTTGTCTTCGTTGTTGCGTATTTTAAGTGTTCTAGAACGTATAAATATGGAAAGAAGACATTGTGTGAACAATCCGAATAACTTTTGTTATATCTGTGGTAATTATGTCGTAGTAAAGCAGAGGCAAACTATAACTTCGTTTATGAAAAATGTATACCACGCTTATTTTGGTGTTAAAATTGGCGACCAAGACAAGTCCTGGGCTCCTCATACTGTTTGTTCCATTTGCGTTGAAGCATTAAGAAACTGGCAAAAAGGTAGGAAGAAATGTTTAAGCTTTTGTGTTTCTATGGTATGGCGAGAGCCTAGAAATCACAGTGATGATTGTTATTTTTGTTCGTGTAATGTTCAAGGATTCAACAGAAAAAATAAGAAACAAATTGTGTATCCCAATCTTGACTCTGCTATTCGACCAGTTCCTCATGGACCAGATGTACCGATACCTACCGCCCCAAAAGCACTAGAAAACGTCATCTCGTCAGAAGCAGAGGAATCTAGTTGCGACCCAGATGACTCAGATTTCACACCAGATTTCAGAGAGCCCGAAGTGTTTAACCAGAGCGAACTAAATGATTTAATTAGAGATTTGCACCTTCCAAAGGATGCATCCGAATTGTTAGCCTCCCGACTTCGTGAGAAACATTTACTGGCACCTGGCGTCACATCAAGCTTTTACCGGGATCGCGAAAAAGAGTTATGTCAATATTTTACTCAAGACGGACCGCTAGTGTATTGCAACAATATTCCTGACTTAATTTCAAAATTAGGAAATGTGCCGTATGTAAAAGAAGAATGGCGCCTGTTTATTGACTCAAGTAAGCGTAGTTTAAAAGGCGTTTTATTGCACAATGGTAACGAGCTGGCCTCGGTTCCCGTTGCCCATTCGGTACATTTAATGGAAACGTATGAAAATTTTGAACTTCTTTTAAAGAAAATAAACTACCAAGAACATCAGTGGATGCTTTGTGGTGACCTTAAAGTGCTGTGCATGCTACTAGGACAACAAGGAGGTTATGCAAAATTTCCATGCTTTATTTGTGAGTGGGATAGTCGAGCAAGGGATAGACATTGGACTCAAATAGAATCGCCCTCTAGAACAAGCCTTACACCTAGTAGCAAAAATGTATTAAGAGATAGCTTGGTTGACCCCAAAAAAGTTTTACTGCCTCCTCTCCATATCAAACTTGGATTGATGAAGCAGTTTGTTAAAGCCCTAGACAAAAATGGACAGTGTTTTAAATATTTGTGCGAGACATTTCCAGCCTTATCCGATGCCAAGTTAAAAGAAGGTATTTTTGTTGGGCCGCAGATAAGAACATTATGCAAAGACAAGGATTTTCAAAACACAATGACCAATGTCGAGAAAAACGCCTGGGTTTCATTTAAAGAAGTAATTGATAAGTTTCTTGGGAACTCTAAGGACGAAAACTACGAAAATATTGTTCAAAATATGTTACAACACTTTCATCGTCTAGGTTGTAATATGAGTTTGAAAGTGCATTTCCTGTTTTCACACTTGAACTATTTTCCTGAAAATCTTGGAGCAGTTAGCGAAGAACAGGGAGAGAGGTTTCACCAAGACATTAAGGAAATGGAACGGCGATACCAAGGCAGATGGAGCATAACGATGATGGCGGACTACTGCTGGATGTTAAAACGGGATATGCCCTTAAAAACATACAACCGAATGTCCGGACAACGCAGCTTTCTGGCAAAAAGACAAAGATTTCACTTAAAAAAGACTGAGTAAAGTATTTTTCTCCATTTTTTTCCACTTTTTTAACTTGTATTCCACCTTTTTACTCAATAACCAAATAAATTTTTTTAGAAATATCGTTTTTTTTCATTTAATATTTGCAAAAAACCTTACGTGATACAAATAAATGCATAGAATTTTTGAAATCAGCCTACCAAAATTATATAAAATCAGTTTTCAAAATAAAAACATCTGTCAAAAAGTTTAATTTTGTAGACCTGTGTTATTGACCATGCGTCTTCAAGATGCTGTTGACACAATAAGCAGGCAATTTATCCGAGCGTGTTATAACTCATGGATACGGTAAGCACAACCTTGTATTCAAGCAGAAGGCGGTAACTTCGAACGAGGTGTTCCTGTGTTGCACGCATAAGTGTGAATGTCTCTGTTACTTTACAACTTCTAGCACAATTTCTTTCTTAATTTGTCATTATTTTGTGTGTACTATTTTCATTTGAAAATAAAGCTCCAGTTTTTTTGTCACTCTGTATAATTGCATCTTTCGATTTATCATACGTTGTCTCCTTATTTCAACGACAGCCTGTATAATCCAAAATAATTTGTATTCGGTATGGTGTCGCACACTATTTTTGACCTATTTTATTGTTATATTTTTGTAAGTCTAACAAAAATAATTAATTTAGAATATGTAGAACTGAAAGTCACGTAGTACGTTGCGGTAAAGTACAGCGGAAGGTGTTTTGGCGTGATTATAAGCGTGATATACAAAAGGAATTAAGGGTAAAGGCTGAGGAAGTATACGTGATATATATTTAATCTCCTTAATAATAGAAAAGTATAAAATTATTTGAAAAGTCACAGTCAAGCACGAGACTTCTTGAAAACATATTTAGAACGATACCTATTTCTGCTTTCGTTCGCAGGTTCATCGAAAATTATTTCGATTTTATTTTTTTCAAATCTGATTTGTGCAATACTTGCATATACTGTGATGTTTGGTTGCAATATAAACCAGATTTAAAAACTTCAATTGTGTTTTACAACTGACATTGCAGAAAACAAATAATTGTAAATAATGAATCCTGCCTTAAAGGCCAACGTAAACCTCACATCCGGCTTTGAAATTAAACGTAGTCAAACGGATAGCGGAATGGATGAGGCATGTCTGGTAATATCGTATAATGGGGATGGCGAAGAGTGCATCATTAGCGCCATTATCCGTCTAATTCGGCAAGCACGCGATTGTCACAGTTGTTAGGGTCTTTTGTTGATGACTATCTGGGCGCAGTCTGATGCGACTCATAATATAGATTAGACGACTTGTATATATTGCTTCAATACAAATGGTAATTTTCATCATCCATAATTGCGAATGTAATTTTGGAATTGTCTGTCATGGCGCGTTTTATAAGATTAAGAGCCCAGGAAATATACTTTTAGAAGAATTAAATTATAGAACTGAAAGTATTTGCAGTAGAATATGAAGAAAGCAATGCAAATAATTTTTAAAATTAAATCGTAGGATTGTATTTGCATCTTTTTCCAAAGTTTTATCTTTTATCTTTTCTACAGGGTGATAAAAAAATTGGAGCTTATTTTTACCTGAAAATAGTACACAAAAAATAGTGACAAATTCATAAAAAAATCGTAATAAATATTGTAAAGTAACATAGATATTCACAGTTGTGTCAACAACACAGGAACACTCCTAGAGCAAATGTTCGAAGTTACCACCTCCTACTTGAATACAAGCCTGTGCTATCCGTATCCGCGAGTTATAACACGTTCGGATTTCTTGCCTGCTTATTGTGTCTGCAGCATCTTGAAGACGTATTTCATTATCGTTATTGTACACAACATTTTTCATATATCCCCATATATAAAAGTCCATTGGGTTCAAGTCGGGTGATCTAGGTGGCAATGCAATAGGCCCACATGTACCTATCCATCGGTCACCAAACGTATTATTTAAATTCTCACGCACTTTATAACTTACAAATGTATCTGTATATACATTTCGTCCGTCAGATGTCACTTATTAAATTAGTGCCACCTTATAGAACGAAATTTGCTATATCTTGCAGGCGATTTCAGTGAAATGTATATACAGATACAAATCTGCTCTTAAAAGATTTGTATCATTTGTATACATTGCTTTACTAGCTTGACTGACGACGCCTATAGATGGCAGAAACACGTGTCTTAAGCAGAAGTAAATGCTGAAAATACGAGGTGTATTGTCCATGTGTACAGTTACAGATATGTATATTGCATGTCTGTTTCATTTGTAACAAATGCGTAATACGTGCATATAACGTATTGATATACTTAAAACCTTTTTGTTCACTTTATAACTGTTATGAGGTGGAGCACCATGATGCAAAACCAACATGTGTTGACGCATGCGAACACCGCATGTTGTTCCTATGTTGCTCGCATAAATATGAATATCTCTGTTACTTTACAACATTTATCACATTTTTTTTTCATTTGTCATTATTTTGTGTATACTATTTTCAGTTAAAAGTTAAGATTCAATTTTTTATCACCCTGTATAGAGACCAAACGACGTATTTCGCGACTTAACATTTGATATATTTCTTGTCATTTAGTTTTTCTTAACATATTTATATATTATACAACAAGACAGTTGAAAATACATACTCGATTATACGAGACCTATTGCCTGAAACACCACGAGACCAAAGGTCGAGTGGTGTTTTTTTAGGCAATACGTCGAGTTACTAATTCGTGGAAATTGTACCTACGGGTAACAATACCTAAGGTTTACGTTAGTATCTTAAAAATCTAATCTTAACTAATAAAGAATAAAATATCATTTCTAATTGGTGGTAATCTAAGTATGTAGTTCCGGATCGTTCGTTGTCAATCTAATAAATACAATTTATAATACATATTTAGGGAACGTGATCTTAAGAATGAATATACAGATTAAACCCTTTATTCATAATAACCCAAGGTAATAAAACAAGCGGTTTAATATATAAAGTAATAAAATCAAATTTGCAAATACAAAAGATGCAGATTCCTTAGAACCTAAAGAAAATTTGAATAGGATAATAAAATTATGTTATACGGCACTTAAAAATGCACGAGAAATATTTATAAAATTGTAAATGTTATGTTTGAATTCTACATCCTACATTTACTTATATTTAACCATAAAATATGTTTGAAATTATAATATTACAAAAGGATATTAAGTATATCCACAACGATTACAACTATGTTTAAATGACAAACTTGCTTTTTTTATAAGTTCAGTACGTTTGCTTGGTTTACATATTTTCTGAACGATTACCAAATTATAAAGTAAATAATATAAAAATAAATATGAGTAGGCAGGCCTAGCTCAACCAACATGAATAATATATATGTAGACTTTTGTCAAGAGGAAGAGAAAACCTTGATTCGCGTACTATGCCAATGCCAATGTTTGAGAGCGCAGTTTCTTCAAATATTTCTATATTGTCCTAAAGCGGATGTTTATTTAAAGGAACCGCTCTCGAGCTGCTAAGCTTAATTAAAAAAGTAGGACTAGAGAAAGTACTCTAAGACATGAGAACTAAAATAGATTTAGAAAGGTCGCAGTGGAATTGACTCTATGGCCACTTATCAATCAAGTAATCAATCTAGAATTTAAAAAAAGGGTAAAACCCTAACACATTAATATTCGTATCCCAAATACGTATTTCTACATCTAGGTTGTCATTCTCAGTAGCTAAATATAGCAGTGTTGATATATTGAATATAGCGAAACACTTTATAAGACGTCCACGTATACACTTGTGTACGTATTTCGACAACTAAGTTGTATACACAAATGCGTACGTGGACATCTTATAAAGTTCTTGGTGTTAACTTTACTGTATATGTGCCTGTGTACATGTTTAACACTACTATTTTTATCTTACTGAGGGTGACAACTTAGTTACCGAAATACGTGTTTAGAATACCAATGTTAATGTGGTAAGGTGTTTAATACTTTATCAAAGTTTTTGCTCAGCCGCTGTCTCCAAAGAAAGTCAGTCTAGGAGACGGAACCAACGGGGTGATCTACCTACCCAATGCAGACGTAGTTAATGTAAGCACAAATCTCAAAACTTCTTTTATTTTACAAAAACGGTAGAGATCAAATAGTATTAAAAATTCTCCGACTGTTAAAGAAACTGTGGACGCGAGAAATGATTAAACCACCTGGTTCGCTGACCTCTTCCGCAGGGGTTGAGCAAGTCCCTAGGCAATGGATAAGGTCACGGTCAATTAAAGGCAATGAGATAGCCGACAAACTGGCCAAAGAAGGTACTAATATTAACTTCATAGGACCAGAACCTGTACGTGGAATGACTAAGGATTCCGCTAAAAGGGAGATGGTTTTGGCTAGAAAAAGAACATAAAAATAAATGGAGGTTAACGGAAGGTCAACTCCATACCAAAACACTACCAAGGGAGCTGGACGGAAAGTTTTCAGCCAACCTAATTCGTAGTAACAAAAAAGAAATTAAAATAATTACCGGGTTAATAACCGGACATTGTCCTTTAAGGAAGCATTTGTACAGCATGAGCTTGGTTAGCGAGCCCTGCTGTAGGAGATGTGAAAAACAAGAGGAAACTAGCCTTCATGTAATATGCACGTGTGAGGAACTGAAGAAACTCAGACAGAAATATTTCGGGAGAGATCTATTGGATCCTTCAAGTGTACTCAAACTTCCCCTGAGGAGGATAGTGGCTTTTATCGAGGACACAAGACCAACAGAGTTGAACTGAGAGCTCTATTGGGGATAGTACAAAGAGCACTGTGCTCAAGTGCCTGGACGTGCTGGCGTCCAACCCAAAACATAAGAAGAAGAAGACGGACACGGTCATATCTCTCTTGAGGAATCTGATTAGTGGCAGTCATAAGCGGGAAGGGTAGGCCTAAAAACCGTCTAATCCTTAGCGAAAGCTGTCACCACGGACCAACTCTCCCAAGCTACGGTGTAAGGCAACGTGCTCAAATCCGAATGGCCACTGTGATATATGTGGTCTTGAACGTTCTGAGTGTCGCCTGGTGCCCCAACCGGGCGACACTTCCTTGTATTTATGCCTTATGCCCGTATTGAAAAATCTGTGGGCATTGACTTCATACTTCTTCCGTACTCGGGAACAGAATGAATCGAGATATACAACAAAATAAACTCAAAAAGATGGAGTCTGAAGAGAATCCAGAACAGAGTCTACGAGACTTCCTTGGTAATAGAGACTGATGACTAGAGTGGACCAATTCGGAGTGAAAGCAGAGGCGTGACTAACGAATTGGTTCCCGCAGGCGAAACATTATTAATATCTAGAGATATACTATCACGAACGGTGCTGTTATTATGTTATCAAGTAATATAATAAGTTATTATATTACTTAATACTACATATTTGTATTATATTTTGTTTATTTTGGTTCCAATTTACAGTCGTGTATTGTGTATTGTGCATTCTATAGAACAGTAAAGTGTTTTATATTTATATGAATATGAATATCACCTATATTTCTCTCAACACTGCTTTATAGAAAATATGTGTCAACAAATTTTTGCTGTTCCCTAGTTTTGATTTATTATAATTCCTACCTTTATCCGTTGTCTAAAGTTTAGTATAAGCACTTATATTATATAAGTGGTGTATGTCTATAGGTACCGATACAAATATATTGGTATATGCTTGATGTGTTTACACTTCAATATGCTATTTTTCTGTATATTGAGCCATATGGCCACGAGTTAATAGCCTATAGTAATATACGTGTTTTCTCCTTCCCTGTAATGGCGTAGCCATTCGAGAGTAAATTTTCATACCGGCGGTGGTGTACAGATATGTTTTATACATAACGTGCCTTTAAAAACTTTTATCATTAGAGACGGTGATGCTTTTTGATAATGGTTGGTGACGGTACACCTCATCTGTTACAAACGTATAGTTTTGAATGCTCACAGCCGTCTCTAATGAAGTTTTTGATGGCATGTTATTTTTATTAATTAGTTACTATTGCATTCTCCTTATTGGAGCTGCCTGAGTAAAACTAAAGCCAAAAAAAAACACCTTCGATGATTGAGACAGTCTGGAGTTCGAACCCGCGACTTTTGTCACCTACCGACTAGAGTAGTTCACTCAAAATAAATAATTACCTTAAGTTCATTTATTCGTATCGAATAAAAAATTATAATTTAACATTACTTGTGATACTGGGAGAATAAGTAGAATACTGTGATGTAAAAATGGAAGTGACGTACATATTAAAATCAATTTTAATAGGTCAATGTACGTCACTTCCATTTTCTAAGTTCACCTTCTTATCTTCTGGAGAAGCAACAAATTCATATATATATATATATATATATATATATATATATATATGAGATTCACCGTTAAGAAAAGCAGAATTTGGGTCAATGTATCAAATAAAATGATTTGTCGCTAAGTAACATTTCTAAACTGTATTTGCTTCTTCATCAGATCTAATAGAGTATTTACAAATTAGCCATCTGTATATACGTCAGGCGAAGACCCAGCGATGAAGTCACCCGCCGATCGCGTTATCTTTCTCCCTGACGTTCTAGAGCCTGGAATAACATAAGACAGAGTCCGGAATAATCTCGAAGGCGCAAGCCGGATTATATATACCGTATGTGTTAAATATCATTAGGCATAGAGCATGAGAATCAACGTATGAACGTACTTACAATGTATACGTACATGAGAAAGCCAGTCCAATGCCAGCGAAGACCGCGACGGCTGACGATTGTCTCCGATACCGATTGACTGGAAATTTTGCATTCAGTCTAGCTGCGGTCGTTACAGTTTGAAAGCGTACAATAAAATTAATGTATAATGGCTCTTTATACACCCACTGAAAAGCTTTAGTTAGTAAAATGGTTTTATGTTGGCAAGTCTGCAATGGAGTGCATGAATTTGTTTGCGCTGACTTTTGCAGACCGTTCTGTACCTTGCAGACAAACAATTTATAATATTATAAATAAGTTTGAAACTTGTTTCTGTCTCAATAACTGTACGAAATGCAAACCAAGAGAGGTATCACCACAAAAAATTTAGGAAAGAGATGTATTAATTTGTAGTATTGTGGAAATTGATAACACGAGATCTACTAGAAGTGCTGCCGAGGAATTCGGTGCAAGTAACACAACTATTTCACGTATTTGGAAACGTAATGATTTAAAATGTTTCAAATATTCTAAAACTCAAGAAATATTTCCCGAGGACAATTTCCAGAGAATGAAGTTTTGTCAAGACGTTATGGAAAAGATACATCGAGATGAAAATTTCGATAAAAATTTTCTCTTCACCGATGAATCAACTTTTCCATAACATGGAAAGCACAATCCCTCTGTTCTTCGATATTGGGCTTCGGAAAATCAACACCGGCATTTTGCAAATTGCACTCAGTATCCTCAAAAACTAAACGTTTGGGCAGGTATTTTAGGTGACCATTCTATAGGCCCCTATCTTATTGATGGTATATTAAATGCCGACAAGTATCTCGAATTACTGAAAAATCAAATACTTTCCGCCATTCAAAACATTGGAATAAATCAGGAAATCGTTTGGTTTCAACATGATGGCTGTCCAGCACATAATGCAGTGAGGGTAAAGGAATTTCTAGGAAATACTTTTCCTGACCGTCTTATTACTGGAACAGGAAACATTAAATGGCCCCCGCGATCTCCTGATCTATCTGCAAATGATTTATTTTTCTGGGGATATCCAAAAAATATTGTTTATACTCATGAAGCTGGTAGAGCAGAAAATCTAGTTGCCTTGAGAGAAAAAATAACTGAGGCTGCGAATCATTAACTGCCGACATGAGCATCCTTTTTTATTTATTTTATTAGGATTATTCTTTAATTTTATTAGAATTACGCTTTTGTTTATGCGACACACCGCAGCTTAAAAATTTCCTGCATCTACTGAAAGAAATAAGAAAAGCAAATCCCTTGCAATTCGTAAATGTTATTTTAGAACGCATTAAAAGTACCTATGTCGATGGTCAAATGATTACTGCTAACTTGTATTTGCGAAACAATCGGAGACAATCGTTGCCGGCCGTCGCGGTCTTCGCCGGCATTGGATTGGCTTTTCCATATACATGTACATCGTATGTACTCATACGTATTCCCTATGCCTAATGATATTTGACACATGCGGTATATCGCTCGGAAGGCTAGGAAATCAAGAAAGCAGCGACCGTCGCGTTAGAACATAAATGTGAAATAGAGCACTAATATATAAATATTGTTGTTAGTTATTTAGTGTATTTTATTATTGATATAGTGTGTTTTAATTTTCGTTAGTTTTATTTTAACGAACCAGATAAACAAGATCTTTACAGTATATTCTTGATTATTCCGAAGGAAATAATTTAAGCAACATTTAGAAATGTTTTAAAATACTAGCAATTTTTTGTTACATCGTTATGTATTAATCGATGCATGAATAATGAATAATTTTAAGTAAACTGAATACGTTTTTATTTCTCAAATAAAACAACTTAGTAGATTGCGAAAGAGTACATAAACAACATTCCAATGCTAATATCGTTAATATCAATTTCTATGAAGCCACATTAAAATTATGTAAACAATTTGTTTTCTCCCCGTGATGTAATATTTTAGCCAGTTATTATTATACATTTATTGAATACATTGTAGGGAACATTATATTAAAAGGAAAACAGATACATTCTCTATAGTCATGAATTATTAATAACGAAAACCGCGTAAAACAAACATTTTGATAAGGGCTTAGAAACGAAATTTTCTGAACAGGTAATTTATGCATTAAAATGCAGTCACCCGTTTCAGTATTTCACAGAATAATAGTTCACGGCATATAGTGATGGTCTGCTACTGGAAATTTTCTAATTAATGGAAATTCTAAAATAAACTTCGCAAAAAATAGAATTTAGTTTAAATTCTATTTTTAAGCGTTAGGTTATGTATACTCTTAAGAATAGCAAGCGCCAGATAAGTTAGCGAACGGAGGGGTAAGTTTGCGCAGGATTAGAAGTATTGGGGAGATTTGTATTTAGTTTTACATCAATTTGCAAGATACCATTGGTGGTGTATACTAAACATCTATCACTTAATAAATTAATAATTTATTAGAGTAAAATATACAGGATGGCCCAAAATGACCGAAGGGGTTTGAGAGGGGGTTGAGGGGTTCTTATTTAAGACATAATTATTAAATTTTTTTAATTTTAAATACAGTATATTCATGGAGAATATTTTTAATTTAATTATGAAAAATTATATCTCGCAACTGGTGGCCATTTTCTGCTTCGCATATTCGTGCTCTTTCAAAAACATTTTCCATAACCTTTCGCAAACCTTCAGGTGTTATGTTGTTGATTTCGTCGCGTATATTATTTTTTAATTGCTGTATGATTAGAGGCTTATTAATATAGACTGTTCCTTTCAAATAACCCCAAAGGAAACAGTCTGAAGCGGTTAAATCCGGTGAACGCGGAGGCCAATTAAAATCGCTTGTACGGGAAATAATTCGTTCACCAAAGATGTCGCGTAAAAGAGCCATTGTGTCCATCGCAGTGTGCGCTGTGGCTCCATCTTGTTGTAGCCATACTTGCGGATGGTTTTCCACGGCTGGCCTGGAAACTGGTAACGTGTTTGACATGAAGTATGATGCTATACGAACAGTGTGGATGCCAGAGAACCTATAGACAGTGAGGCAAGATTTTGAACGCAGTCCTCACCGTTCAGTATGCCAGCAATCTCGCCCTTTATGCATGAGTAGAAGAAATTTATTTCGAATGCTAAAAGCGAAATAGGCAAGGAAGCGAGGTTGGTTGTTACGGAAAAACCCACACATTCTCAATAGTTTTCTAATGATAGACAAAGCACATTTTCATGTTTCTGGGGCCGTAAATAAACAGAGTTTATTGTAGTACTGTAGTACTAGTACTGTAGTTCGTCGAATGTTCGGAACTGTTATCTCGTTTCGGGAGATCACTTGGCCAGCTCGTCGAATGTTCGGAACTGTTATCTCTCGTTTCGGGGAAATCGCTTGACCAGCTCGCCTGCCCGTCCTCAGTGTGCCATACTTTTTTCTGTGGAGGTTCCTGAAAGACGGTGTGTTATAGAGGTGTATCATGAGTATTCATGAACTCAAGCAGGCCATTGCTGACGAAGTCGCAGACATATGAGACGCGTATACGACAACTTAAAAAAACGTTTGCAAAAGTGCATTGATGCAAACGCAAACTACATCTGCCTGATGTAGTTTTAAAAAAATAACCTTGTAAACTACGGGAAATAAATGACATGCTTGGTCGTATTTAAAGAAATTTTTACTTATTTTTTCCCTGCTTCCGTATATAATATATGACAGTTGTCAAAAATGTTAGTTGGCTGCGCGCCGCCCGGTAGTTTGTTTTGTGGGTGCTAGGTAAATTAAATTTATTTACGGTATTGTGAGGTTAAAATATATTGGCGTAGCCCGTGAATAGTATACTTTCCTTTAAGAAACATTATTTAAATTTAAAATAGTTTTGTGAGGAACAGTCTTTGAAAAGTTACGGGAACTCTTTGGTATTAAACTACTCTGCACGTCATTATGTAAATTTTGTATTCACCTTGTAAAAATTACTAGCATGTGTTACGTGTCCGTAACGCTCAACGCTTCATCACGTTATTTTGTAATATTATTAATGATATCTTCAATATATTTCGCTCCATTTCCAACGAACCTACCTGTATAGGTATCGTTATTCGTTATTTTAATATATATATAATTTCTTTCAAGTTTTCTTTTTTTTTCTCGAACCTCAGTGCTCGCTTTTTTTCAAAGGAAAAGTACGAGACTCGCTCTCTACACTCCGTCGTTAGTGGCCGATCTTTAAAACGTGGTTACGTTCTCTCCCATCACTGATATTGATCGATGTAGCCTTATTGTAATTGTTATAATTACGGCCCCGTGAGGGATTTAATCGTTCGTTATATCGAAATTATTCGCTAATGCGATATCTCACTTAGAGGATTTGAAGTGATGGGATAAGAAATATATAGCACGTTAAACAGCACCTCATTAATTTCACCGCCATCGAACGTATTCTTCGGTATGTATATGGGCTTTGTTTATTTCTTTATTTAGATGGTGTACCCGACGGGCGAGGAATAACAAAAAAAACACATGATTGTTCCCGCAAGTGACTTTTTTTTGGAAGGGAGAAGGGACACAATAGCCGTTCTACCCGACAGATAAGCTCTCATTTTGTTAATTTATTTTTCTCTTGTCATTCGCCGTTTTCTTATTTTATTTCATGTATATATTATTATTACCATTAACTAATAGATCGTTGTTATAAATTCCCAGGTGTTTTCCAAACGAAATAACCTGTGTTGCCTGACCTGTTTTTTTGGGTAATTTTTTTACACTTTTCTTCGTTCGCTTCACGAACTGTTGTAAACTTTTCAATATCAACTTGCTTTTATTCATGTATATTATTTGAATACTTTAATTATATGGATTACATCTTTGGCTAACTTATTTGAATAATTTAATTATATGCATTACATATTTTTGCTAACTTATTTGAATACTTTAATTGTATGCATTACATATTTTTCCTAACTTATTTGAATACTTTAATTATATGCATTACATATTCTTGCTAATTGATTTGAATACTTTAATTATATGCATTACACATTTTGCTAAAACTTATTTGAATTTAAAACTTCCTAGCTTAAGATCGATTTATTTCAATGAATTGTTGAACTTGTAATATACATTGTGAACCAACGAGAAAGAAAGGAATACGTATTGTTTTTTTTAGGGGAACTAAGGCCATCAGCCGCACTGTAAATAATTATATATATCGTTTTATTTGAATTACATCACATTGTTCCTAATTAATCTTTTTTTTTCCTTTTGACTGGCCTTCAGCCGCATAATTTAAATTCAATGTATCCATTTAAGTATTCTTTAATTTATATTACACTTGGTTTCTACGTGAATTTATAACTTATCATAAGTTCGCCATTTCAATATTTGTAACAGGTTGTTTTTTCATCTCATTTACGGAGTGAGACAATAAATAGGATTTGTTTGGTTGGAAACAGCGTAGTTTTTTTTTCTAGTCTCTCGATCCTCGAGAGTGGAACGAGTCTCGGTCACGGAACCGGCCTTCTGCCCCAACGCTACTTGCCTTTTTTTAATATATATATATATATATATATATATTATTTTCGTCAAAGTTTCCGAGTTTGCGACGTCCAGTGGCATAAATTCGGGGGCGCCCTTGACGATCATCTTTTTTAGCTTGACTTACCTCTGGGTCTCCCCACCCCTAGGCTGAGGCAGCCTCAGAAGCCGGGTGGGCCGTTGGACGTTGACAAGACCGGGCAGGAGCGGTTTTAGTTGTCCGAGACCGGGTCTGCTCCGGGGAGCGTTTAGAATTTTCCTTATTTTTTTTTAAGCGCGACGTATTGGTCGTAGCAAATGTTTATACGTTATTTAAAATCAACTCAGTTATAGTAGTTTATACAAGTCAATAATGACAGTTATTATTCCCGAGAGCTGAATTTACGAACCGAGCCGCGAAGCGGTGAGGAAGTAACTCAGCTCGAGAAAATAATAGTTATTATTGCGGAGTTAGTATATTATTATATTATTCTTCTATAACTTGTAAGATAAAGTCAGAAAAAAATAAAAACCAAAATTTACGCAAATTCCATGTAAAAAGCCACCAAAGTGTGCAATTTTTTTCTCATTTAAACAACTTCGTATCTCTATAATAACTATTGTTTTTCGTTATATATATTTGTGGTATTTACAATTTGTACCCTTCTTTTTTATTTTTTTAATAGTTCAAACTATTTTACTTAAAATATAAAATTGGCACATTGTACATTCAACATATGGAAGTAGACTGAATTTTAGGACTGAAGTATGTATTGACATGTTATGGATAGTAAATAAGTCCGCTTATTATAACATTTTTAAAACACGAGAGAAAATTCTTCGATATAAAAGAAAAATTGGTCAGAGGTTTCCTTTGATTAAGATAGGATCCTTCAGGATTTTAATTAGCAAAATCCTCTTTGCTTAATACTAAAACTAACAACTTACTACTAAAAGGGATACACCAAAGAAGAAAAATACATTTTTATTAAAAAAACCTTCGTAATATAATAATTCCAACTTCGTTAAATAAAATAATATCCATATCTACAATTGGAAGAAGAACAAACAGTTAAAAGTCAATGAAGGAACCAAAATACACACTAACCAGCCAAAAACATTAACATCCGAACAGAATTCATAGACATCTGGATTCTACAAAGAAGATTTTCTCTTAAAAACAAGTAAAATAAAACAATAATAGGCTTATATTACTCAAGAGGGGCTCAATTTATAAAAACAAGTAGAATAACAAAACATAAAAAGGATTTATTTGAGATTTTGGAAAATATGACTAAAATTTTTGAAATTTGTAAAATAAAGTAAAATATAATAAGATAACATTTACCGAAATGGTATATATCTTTATTAAATCTTTTTACAAAGAGTTGACAGAATTTTAAATACATCAGATGTTCTTTGTTCTCGTTTCTCGAGAATCCACGAACCTAATTTTAAAAAGAGAATAGTTTATAAAAATAAGACTTTAATAAATAACACCCGACATAAGGAGATATGAGTCCATGTGCCCACGACAAAAGAGCTAGCTGAGGAAGAAAGAAAATAAAGATCACGTCCACGTATTATTACCATCTTTCAAATATATAAGATATAGTATTTAATATTAATTTGCAAAATAAAGGCATTTGTAAAAAAATATGTCCTTTTTTTATTATATAATTATATAAGACATAAAATATCTCAAAACATATATATAAACATACAAATAGTAAGAGTAATAGTACATATATTTTTAATTTTTGTGTTTTGTCCTTGCCTGTAATTTGATACTTTCGGTTTGGTGTGGGTGAGTTTTAAAGGATTTAAGTGTTATTTGATTTTAATTTTTACGTTATATATATTACGGATGGTTTAGATCAATGGTAGATATAATTTTGACAGATTTGAAATTTCATGACGGTCATTAACGGCGTTTTCTTCATGTTTTATAATATATACTGATCTTGTTTTGTAATTTATATCGGTTTGTAGTATTTTAACTTCTTTGTACGTAATTGAAAGCCTGGTTATTTTTAGTTTCATGTTTTTAAAGCTGTAATGTTTTTTGAATATTTCTGACGGTCACAAATTTTGAAGAAGAGCTGCACACTGAACGACAAATTGTACTAATTTCAATATTTAGAAAACCATATTGTTTCACATTAGTTTTTGATTAATAATTTTGTCTGCTGTGCAATTCGCTAAGCTCTAACAATAAGCATATTTATTTGTTTCAGCGCAGCAATAGTCAGCCCTGTATCAGCCCTGAAGCCCAGTATCAGCCCTAAAGATGTCCCTTGCAGCAATGGACAAAACGTCGGCAGGAAGCAGTGCTAAGAACGCGGTTCCAGCACATAATCCAAGAAGCAATCATGGACAACGACCGTTGAAGCCTACAAGCCAGACATTTCTTTGTTGCAAGAGAGTATCTCACTGATCAACACAATTTTGTTTAATTAGTTTGTAAATTTATTATATTTATTATATAATAAACTTTTATTTAACTTATTTACTCTATCAAATAAAATGGCGACTCTAGTTTGATTACAGTAATCTGCGTGTTAGCAGATTACTGCTTAACAAGTACACTGCTAGGACATTTCACCTTCTAAACGTTGTAAGTCCTTAACGATAACATCACCTACTGCATGCTCTTCAAGGAGCATAATACTTTTATTTTCGAATCTTTTGGCAACTCTAAGTACATGGTCAATAATAGTCCATGTTTACCTCTGAAACCAAACTTTCCTTTAGTCTTAAGGAGTCCCAGGAGTTTTCAAAGACTTATATTAATAGGTCTTGAGGATGCAATATCATTTGCTGATTTACTAGGCTTGTGCGTCATAAAGACTTCCGCTGTTTCCCATTTTGCACGTAAGTCTTTTAATATTATTACAGATTCAAATAGTTGAGTTATCGTTATCGCGTATTTACGAGGTAATTTTTTATGACTTTTACCTGTAATCAGGTCAACTTGTTGTTATTTTTATCGAATGTAAATTCACAGAAAAACAAATAGTGTCTGTATATAATCCTTTTATACCTGGTTGGCTGGAAAACAAGCTCTAAGTAAAGTAAACACAATTTATGTCGATATTTGCACGTTTTTATAAGCCAGTAAATATCGCGATTTATCAAGTAACATTTGCATTCAAACCAGGAGATAACCAATTTATTCAATTACATATGTTTCCGTCTACAGGAAAGTATAACGGTCATATAAATATTCGGCACATTTACCTTTAAAATCGCATATAGTTTTACGGACTCATCAAGACAGTATTATACTCACATCTGTCGGTATTTGCTGTTTTTATCAAAATATAAATACCCAAATTTCCTTAGTTAACATACTGGTATATAAAAATGTGTTTTCTTTTGCATGAGTAACAGTGTACGTTTAATAACTATTTAAATGTAGATAACCTAAATACGGAATGTATATTGACAGATCAGACTGTTCATCTCTTTTGACTGAAAAAATGTTCGGAAAATTTCATTTACTTATTCATGAGGTTTAGTGTCACTTCGTCCCCATTGATCGATGGACCATGAGTGGCACAATATAGGAAGTAGCTCATATTGAACAATTTTTCAAGATGTATCAAAATACACTATTTCCATAAAAAAGAGAAAGCCAAGTCCACTTTAAAATGTATGCATAAAATTAAGTTAGAAATTAACATTTCATTAATGTATTTATTATTGAATTTCTTTATATGTTACGTAATATTTATTATGTTGCTAGAATATTAATAAAATTTCAAAAATAAGGTTTAGTAAATAATTTTCGAATACCAAGATTTCAAATTAACGTACACTTAACGATTTTGCGTAACAATTTTTTTAAAGTGAAAGGGTCTAATGAATAGAACAAAAGAATTTAAAAATAAGAAAATTTTTTTTTTGCGGATATCATTATTTAAAAAGAAAGCAATAAAATGAATTATATTTAGAGTTGCTTAATTCAGGCATGTATTATATTTAAAGACGGCAGACTATGTGCCCCAGTAGTGGCGTTGCGTGGAGAGTTTAGCAGAATAACAGTGCGCTTACTTAAAAATAAATATATCGAATCCCTATACAAAACGTTAAGAAAAAACATAAATAACTTTCCCATCATGTTTACATTGTTGCAAAAAAAATGCGGATGTGCGCGATGAAAAAACTGCACCATAATATATGTTTCTGTATTAGTCTCGGAAAGGTTCATACGTAGCGACGTATATATATGTTTATATACAGAGAAGGATTATTCGACGTTGAGAGTTGTTATATTTGCATAGTTAAAGCGCTCTTTGTATCTGTACAACGGATCTTCAGTATTGGTAAAAAGTTGCCCTAATTTTGTAAAATCTACATTTTTATCTAATACACTGTTAAATTTTTCACGGACACAATCACTTTTTTCATCTTCAAGGATATGCAGCACTAGTTTTACGTGGTCAATAATTGCTAATGAGTCCGATAAGGACAGCGCAGTGTTCTGTAAATTTTTTATTGCGTCCAGTATTGGAACGTAACTGTCGTAAATAATTTTTAAATTTGCTGCAACTTGAGGATTGTTAAATTGAACCTGGCTGAGCCGTATTGCAGCTGCTTCTTTGGCATCTAGTTGTAAAATCACTGATTTAATTTTTTCAAAATGTTTATAATAATAAAATGCTGCTTCTAACCAAGTACCCCATCGTATAAGCGGCGTATACCCGGCGGCCCGGGTATATCAGGACACAGCGAATGAAATAGCCGAATCCGTTTCGGAGATTTAAGAAAAACCGCTATCGTTTGTCCTATCAGTTGATCCACATCAGGATAAGTTGTACGTATAGTGTTTGTTACAAGGTGTAAAGTGTGAAGCAAACATGTGACGTGCAGCAGGTTTGGTTGAATCGTTTTGAGTAAGTTTACCGTGGAACACATAACCTTGGCAGCATCGGTAACTAACATTAACACTTGCTTCGGTAAAATCTCAAATTTGTGTAGTGTTTCTATTAATACATCATATATCGCTCTGGCAGTACACCCTTGCATTCGTTTACAGGTTAGTAAATAAGGAGGAGAAGGTCCTTGCGGAGTCAGCGACCGTACTAGAATGGCTAGGATGGACTGTTTTTTAATATCTGTAGTTTCGTCTATTGTTAACCACAGGAATTTTTTTTTACCGTATTTTTCGTACAATTTACAATTCTCTCACGCACTGACGGTACGTAATTCCGGATCGTACTTCTTGCTGGTAATTTCCAGGTAGGATTGTATTTCTTTCAAAACTGACGAAACATTGGGTGTTCCACTTTCTGCATTGATATATTGGTCGCAATTAACATCATTGTTAAATCACACACAAATTTATTATATGATCTGCGTCCACTATTATTCGATTTATGTTTGTCACTATTTATATGTCTTTGGCACTGACTTGCTTTCCAAGTTAATAAAGTTGTTTCACAAACTAAACATTTCACTACGGTACCGTCATATATTAAATCGGGAAACCGATGTAAAAATTTCTTTACTACGTTAGCATGCAACCGAGTCGATGCATTGTTTCTACGCAGTCCCGACATTTTCAACACGATTGTGTTAACAATGTATCGCTTACAACGTCTCAACGGCAACTGAATTGATCGTCGTACGCCTCTACTCGATCCCTCCACATCACGCTACTGTTCGGGAACATAGTCTGCCGTCTTTAATTATATAAGTAGGGACCGGACACGAGAGGCTCATTGCCCACAAGCGTACTATTGAAAATTTGTATTTTTAAAGAGTTTTTAATTTTATTTATATAATTGGAAAACAAACGGGTGGTGATTTATGAAATACGAATCTGTAGGTACTGATTTGAAAGATGGCTTCTAATGCGTTCTACTGCTTACGTATAGCACTGAGATACATAATATTTGCTTAAGATGGATTCATCAGGAACATTTCGACCAGTATTTTTGAGAAATGTTTTGAAGATGGGATTGTTAAGTTTATTTAATGGAATATTTCCGCCATTAAAGTTTCACAGTTCTTCGTTAAAATTTTCTGATTCCAACGGGTCTAATCTCTGTGTATATGTTTGTGATGCTAAGTGACGTTTAACGTGCGATTTCTTGGAATTTTTTAACGATATTTTACAGACTTTGAAATAAATTTCGGGATTACTGGCAATGGACATACAATCAGTATGACCCTTAATCCAACTCGCCATTGTTTCAGGATGCCATTTTCGACGTTGTTCCATATAATATCTTAAAAAGTAACTTAAACAATGTTCTAGCTCTAAATAAATGAAAATTAAAGAAATTACCGGACACTTACGTCGAAATAATGGGGAGAAGTAAATTCGATGAAATAATATTAAACAGGATCTGTTACAAAAATTGCGATGTACCTATGTGATTTCGTCAGAATTCAACGACAAAAAGCAGATCTGCGATTAACCGAATGAATAGTGCTATTCAATAACTGCTTGTTGTACGATGTTATAGACTATTTATATTGTCCATCGTAATTTCGGCCCGATGCGTCCGGTCTCTAATTATAAGATAGGCATAAGGAAATTTAATAATAAAATTACAAAACAGATATTACACTGAGTCAGATATGTAGACAACATCTTCTGTGTATTTTTAGGTAGCAAAAGATAAGCAACAGAATCAGTTTATCTCAATTAAACAAAATTCAATTTACAATAGAATTCAAAAACAGAAACAAAATATTTCGGATATCATTATTTAAAAAGAAAACAATTAATTGACTTTTAGTTAGAGTTTCAAACTGTCTCGAATGCAGGCATGTATTATAAGTAGACTGCAGAACAGACGCTATCCTCTAATGAGTCATGCAGGCACAGAGACAGAGTTGGTTTCGCTTAATAATTGCTGCAATATTCGCTCGTAGCCCTGATTTTAATGTCCTAAAAGGCTTTTGTAGTAATGTTCAAAATACGGAAATCGGTAGATATATTAAATTTAAAGATTATTATTTCTATTCGCCACTCACTAGCTCTGATGTTGAGCGAAGTTTTTCTATATTTAAAGACATACTGTCCAATAAAAGAACGCACTTTACAGAACAAAGTTTAGAATATATTGTAATAATTAATGTGAATCCAAAAATGTTTACTGTGGCGTGACAAAGAATTCACGTTAATTATAGGTGATATAATTAATTTCAAGTTTATACTTTTTCAATATTTTGAATTTTTTCACTGTATAAAGTATATGCATTTTGTGTACATATATACACATATCTTGAATTAATTTCAATTCAAGTTAATTTAAATTTATTTAACTTCAGTGTTTTATTTATTTTCCTAAAAATAAATTTCCGTATATACATTTCATTGGCTTTAATACGACTCTGGCAAAATATATTTCACACTCCGTCTGTTTGCATTGAAATACGTACAAACAGACAACTTTTATCAATACCATCGCGCTATAACAATCATATATACTGTTAAGTTGATCGATTGTACATTGTCGGCACCGATGACTTACATCCGATACAGGATAGCGCCGGTTCCACAGACTAATTATAAGATAAGATACGCCATCATAAATTAAATGTATTTATTGAACAATGTCTCTTGAAACGTACACTATAGAAAATTTAACGTACAATTTTTACATGTACTTCTACATGTAAGAATTTGACGAAATAGATCCTGTCCCAAATTTCAAAGGCATTCACGTGTATGTCTAGTTAATTCCAGGGATTATAGTTTTTAAAATTTGTTGAAGACGTAAGTGTTGGTATTATAACATTAGCATATATCACATGGTTGAGGTTTTTGTTTCTATTTATTAGCAACTACACCAGATTCATTCATTATTTCTTAAATGCAAGTCTTTCAGAAGCTCTCACTAAATTAAAAAGACAACACAAGAGAAGTTATTTCAAGTAATTTTTCTAATTCCAGGTACACAATAAAATGTCATTCCCCTTTGCATCCTTGACTCCAAATATTAACGTGCATTGTGGCAACAAGTGTTTCAATTTTTACATGTATTTCTATGATGGTGTATTAACAGCTACCCGACGCGAATAGCAACAGTGAGAGTAGTTAGGGCCGACTTTGTGTATGTACAATTCACAGATCAATAACTGTTACGCGGTAGATATAATAATTATTAAAGCTACATTATGAGGCCCATGTACTGTAGTAAATTAAGTAATAAGACATTTACTGGTTTAAGATTCGTTATCCCATGCTGGATGATATCGGAGAAAGAACATTTGATTCAGCGAGGCGTATTCTCTGTGGTCAGTGTTAACACGAGTGCGTTAACTTAATATACTTGTCATAACGAAAAGTTTGTATCGTTCTGGATCTCTGCAACCAATAAAGCTTTTTCGATGCAGTATTTTTTTAAATAATCCCCATATATACATTATAACTGACATCTGTCAGCGTTTTTCACGAAAATGCACTGGAATTCCGCTAGGGCACCTCCCATGGTATAAGTGGTATAAGACCCCAAGCTGTGAAACCTCCTACATCACTGGTTCTCAACCTTATTTTGCCCACCGCCCACTTTGAGAATATTTTTTTCTAAAGTCCCCCAATTTTTTTGCTTGCGAATTTGAAACAGCTATTGCCACGATTATATTTAAAAGTGTAATATTATATACTATAGTCATAAGATCGGATATGACCCTATCTTATTTCTGAGTTTAAAGAAGACTGTTTCAATGAGAACAATTAAAACGCATACTTAATTATATTGAAAAGTATTTTTATTACATTCAAAAGACATTGTATTTATAACTTATCTAATGAGAAGGTTGAATTTGATGCATTTGAAGGAGTTTGTTAATATCAGGCTCCATTTTACTTAAAAACAACTGTAAGTCACAACGTTCAGTCACATGGAGTCAGCGAAATGGGAAGATGGGAATGCTATCAAAAATCGTTGAACAATTGACCGTAATCCTGGGTACAGTTGCAAAATCGGCTTCTGCAGCCAAAATTCTTGGTAGCCATTCTTGAATTTAAATTTTTAATTCATCATTTGTCGTCTGTTCTATTAGTTCTTCTTCTAACTGGGATGATCCTGCTGTGTTGACATTTGAAAGAGGATCCAAAACCCAGTCTGGTATGTCCATGTTTAAAATGTCCTGGAACCGTTCCTTGAAATCACTGTGAAGGTTTTCCAAGTGTTGACAGTAAACAAGCAAGTTGTCGTGCTTGAATAATACTGCTGATAAATTTGGGAAGTTATTTCTTTTGTATAATAGCAGTTTCGACACGGAAGCAGCAACGCTATTTTTTGTCTTCTTAATCAAGTTTAAGTCGTCGCCCTGAAATTGGAGATTGACATCATTAAACAATTTATACAGATCTGTCAAGTACCCAATATCATTCTTTGATGAGATGAGGTTGTCGCGCAATTCCGTGTCTTTGTTTCCTAGGAACTATATCACAGACCCAAACATATTGTAAAATCGAGTTAAACAAGTACCTTTCGACAGCCAGCGCACCTCGGTTGAAATCTTCATCATTGGCAGTGCAAAGCTGACTAAATAATCTGTCATTCAACGAGTTACTTCTGATTTTATTAACTGCTCTGATAACATATTAGCATATTACGCACGCTATGAAGGCTTTGTGACGCCCTATCATAGCCAGTGCGCCATCCTTGGCAACTGACAAAATATTATTAACAGGAATTTCCTTTTCGACACAAAACTTTTTCAGTGTATTAAATATGGTTTCGCCTTTTGTATCTGTTTCCAACAATAGTTCTTGACATATTTTTTCATATTTGATAAACCTCACATATGACAATAACAATGCTTCATTGGTTGGTAAAATGGACTCATCCAGCTGAATTGAAAATTGACAAGTCTGCAGATGAATGTACAGTGATTCTTCAATGTTTTCAGCCATCTCATCAATTCGTTTTTGCACAGAACTATTGCTCAAAGGAATTTTTCGGATAATATCTGCAGCTGGTTTATGGAGCACAGTGGTTATTACATCTTTTACTGCTGGTAAAATTAAATCTTCCCCAATAGTATGTGCTTTGCCTGTTTTAGCAATCAACAATGAGATATTGTACAAAGCTCGAAGTCCATCATCGTCATGCTTAGAAGCTGATGAAAAAAGTCCTCTTCCTCTTCATGTCTTGAAAATAGGTCACATCTTTGTCTTTCTTATCCGGGTGTATTTTATTAAAATGATCTCGAAGCCTGGAAGGTTTCATCGCTTCATTTGAAAATGTATTTTGGCAAATAAGGCACATTGGCGATTATGGATTTGTGGGATTTTCGATAAATCCGTATTTAATATAATCCACACTATACTGCCGTCTCTTTTTTTTGCTTACGACATGATTTTTACTTTACAGATACATGAGTAGTAGTAGTGAAAAGATTAAATCTTAAAACCCTGTCATCAACTGCGCGCGACAGTGCTAATGAAAATAAAATGAACAATCACGGCCTTTATATAGGTTGGAGACATATAACAAGCATCGACAGGAATAAGATAAACATGCAGTGACTTGTTCATAACACTCGGTGCGGAAGTAAAGCGTTGGGGTAAGGGTGATGCGGGGGCAGAGTGCGCGTTAGAATGTTAGAACACGCGCAGATAATACTGTAAATTCTTGCAGGATTGCAAAAAATCACGTAATTTAACAAAAACTTGTTATAATTGAATTGCTACAAGCATATATTTTGCTATTTTTTATTAACAGGCTTTTGATAACTTTACCTGTATTTATATATGAGATATTTCACGTGAAATTGTCTTTCTTAGACTATATCTTTTTAATCTGCCCACGCCCCTCCGTGCCATCTCAACGCTCCCTAATTTTCTCTGAATCTTCTACTGCCCCCTGAAAGTCTCAAACGCCCACAAGCGGACGTTATCGCCCACGTTAAGAACCTATGTTCTAAATCAATCAATTTTGAAGGAAGAGCGTCGTGGGTGGTACCGATCGATTGCTTTCGTCGAGATACACTTAGGTATGTCTTGACTATGGATAATGACAAACATGTTTTAAAAATTGTAGAAATGGACCTTTGTGCCTCGACTTTTTTACAGGGAAATGGATATTAACGGCGGCAAGGTTTTTCAGAATCTGCATGGTCACTAGCGTGGAAGATACTTTTTTAGTATTGAGAAAGCATCTAAACAGATCCATGCAAATATATCCAAATTTGGAAGGAAAAGTTCACCCGAACCTAGCTATTTCAAATAAATGGCTGATAACACAGGTCTACAAAATTAAACTTTTTCACAGAATTTTGGTAGGCTGATTACAAAAATTCTATGCAGTTATTTGTATCACGTAAGGTTTTTTGCAAATATTAAATGAAAAAAACGATATTTCTAAAAAAAATTATTTGTTTATTGAGTAAAAAGGTGGAATTCAAGTTAAAAAAGTGGAAAAAAATACTTTACTCAGTCTTTTTTAAGTGAAACCTTTGTCTTTTTGCCCGAAAGCTGCGTTGTCCGGACATTCGGTTGTATGTTTTAAGGGCATATCCCGTTTTAACATCCAGCAGTAGTCCGCCATCATCGTTATGCTCCATCTGCCTTGGTATCGGCGTTCCATTTCCTTAATGTCTTGGTGAAACCTCTCTCCCTGTTCTTCGCTAACTGCTCCAAGATTTTCAGGAAAATAGTTCAAGTGTGAAAACAGGAAATGCACTTTCAAACTCATATTACAACCTAGACGATGAAAGTGTTGTAACATATTTTGAACAATATTTTCGTAGTTTTCGTCCTTAGAGTTCCCAAGAAACTTATCAATTACTTCTTTAAATGAAACCCAGGCGTTTTTCTCGACATTGGTCATTGTGTTTTGAAAATTCTTGTCTTTGCATAATGTTTTTATCTGCGGCCCAACAAAAATACCTTCTTTTAACTTGGCATCGGATAAGGCTGGAAATGTCTCGCACAAATATTTAAAACACTGTCCATATTTGTCTAGGGCTTTAACAAACTGCTTCATCAAGCCAAGTTTGATATGGAGAGGAGGCAGTAAAACTTTTTTGGGGTCAACCAAGCTATCTCTTAATACATTTTTGCTACCAGGTGTCAGGCTTGTTCTAGAGGGCCATTCTATTTGAGTCCAATGTCTATCCCTTGCTCGACTATCCCACTCACAAATAAAGCATGGAAATTTTGTATAACCTCGTTGTTGTCCTAGTAGCATGCACAGCACTTTAACGTCACCACAAAGCAGGTTTCAACGTTGTATTGACGCTTCTGCGCCGACCCTGTTGCTTTGCTGAGAAATCTTATATTAACCAGTGTTGCCAAATTTAATTTCATAAAAATCAATTCATTTAAAAAACATATTCTTGTCATAGGTATGTATATCAATAAATTAACATTTTTAAGATATAGAGCGCTATAAAAAAAATTTACGTGATAGAGCAAAAATATGGCGTTTTTTGGAATAAGGGCCCCCAAACATATACAAATTAGCAAACAGCTTTCAAACATCAAAATCACTGTAGACCTGTGTAATTTGTGAAAGTATTCTACAGAATGCGTTGTAGATGATACTTTTTTCCTTTTTGAGTTTGAACCCATTGAGTGACAATTTTTTTAGTTTGTTGTTTTCATGTTTTGTTATGTAAAGTGATTCAGAAATTTCTATATTAAACTTTATTTTGCTATTCAATTAAGTTTTCGTTAGATAAAGATTGTTTGAATGAATTTAAGATAGCTTGGAAACTAATAACACTTCTTTATTGAAGTGCAATGTATACCCAAAAAAGTTGTGTAGTACTTTATTGCAAAATATCCCGATGAGACAGAAAAAATGTAAGTTATACTTCATTGTGTTTGAGTCCTTAAGTAAACAAGAGTGTTGCACAAGGAGGTGTTAAGCTGATAAAAATTGTGGATTCTATTGAATTTTTTGATCTGCACTGTACATTTATTTTAGCTTGCAGAAATAATCTAATTATGAATACAATATTTATTGGCAAATTATGCTGTTATGATAACAAAGTATGTTTTGAAGTATATTGCTAATAACCCCAAGACAATAAAAATACCGCGTGAGCTTTAGATAACTGATAACCTTTTATTATTATATTTTCTGGGAATTGCATGAAATAAATATTGTAAACATAATCTAGGGCGTAAATAGGAAAACTACTGATTATTAAAAAAATATTATTCCGTAGCAATAAGTATACAGCGTGAGTAAAAAGTAAGAAGTATTAATGCTTTAGCTTTTATAATTAGTTTTACAATAGTTATTTATATATTAAGGGCATAATTAGGAGATTATGGCACGAGGGAAAGTTTAAAGCCCACGAAGGAGGGCTTTTAATTTCCCGAGGGCCATAATCGGCAAAAGTGATCTAAACACGGAACTGTCATACGCTCATTATGCTGACAGTTCCGTGTTTAGATCCGTGACTGGCTGTCCGAGTAGGTTTTCGTGGTTTTCCTTCTCGTTTAAGGCGAATGCCGACAGCTTAACATCTTAAGCCGCTCCACAGGCGCATTCATAATAATAACTCATACCTTGCCATTCCCCTTTTTTGTTGTCTAACTATTTTTAGAATACTAAGGCATGACTTATTATTATTAAACTGGAATATATCATTGAATATTTTATTCATGACAACTACAAATGTATAAGTATGACATTAATATACTGTCATTTATATTTTAAATTCTTTGAAAAAGGCATCATATGGCGAAACATGTAAGATTGTTTTAATTATATACACTTTGAAGTAAAACCAGACCTTAAATCGCCAATTAATTGAATCTACTATATATATATATATATATATATATATATATATATATATATATATATATATATATATATATATATATATATATAAATATAAGTGTTTAGATAATTTCTTAGCATCAAAATGACGTAGAATTACATGAAAAGCACGGGTATGATATTTTCTCGACAATCGATCCCGTGATAAGAAATTATCTAAACACTGATATAGCTATGGAGTAATAATTAGCAATTTCAAACATTCAAAACTGACATCTGCTCTCAAAATACTGACATCTGCTTTCAAAACAGGCATCTACTTTCAAATCTGACGTTTGCTTTCATAACAGACATCTGCTTTCAAAACAGACATCTGCTTTCAATAACTGACATTTGCTTTCAATAACTGACATCTGCTATCAAAACTGACATCAGCTTTCAAAACAGATTTCTGCTTTCAACTTGACATCTACATGACATCTGATTCATTAACACTTTACTTTATAATGCATTTCTAAATAGCTTGAACCAAGACCTATCATGGCTTAAGTGGTAAAAGCGACAGTCCGGCAAACTGTAGACTTGGGTTCAAGTCCCAACGTAGACAATATTTTTCACTTAAAAATTTCGTATGATTTGCTTTGTGATTTGTAGACATCCCCACTTACTTTGCAATTACATACATACTAATTTGATATTTGTAAATATTTCATATAAAAGCCGAAAAACTCCAATAATTTATCTATTGTTATATATATATATATATTTATATATATATATATATATATATATATATATATATATATATATATATATATATATAATTCATCGTGCTTCTTTAAAATCTCAAAAATTTCATCGTCGATACATCTATGACTATAGGCAACATAGCCTCTCTTCCTGCCATTATTACTCAACGCAAATTATAATATATAACTTGCAACATTATATAAAAAGATTCTACCATATCTTCTAAAGTAATTTTTCTGTATTGCTTTTATTTGGAAAGTTAAAAAATATTAACTTTTGTATTACATAAAACAGCTTCGTGTTGTTAATTTTCAAATATGACGAATTACCAGATATGTATTTATTTTCATAATTAACAAATTTAGCGCGTAATTTGTAAAAAAATGTTACATAAAATGTTCAAACGGAATTAAATAAATAAAAGTATTTTGAGGTTCAAAGATAAAATCACTTTTGCCAAAAAATAATTCATAAACAAACTGAACGAAATGTGTTTGAAAACAAAAATTATACGTTTAGTAAATCATTGGATACTCGTAATTTGTAAAATTATATTACTTTTCAAAAACGAATTAAGCTAAACAAATTCTCATTAGTAGGATTAGAGTATATTATAATGGGTATCCCAATAGGCACGTTGGCCTTAAAATGATACTAGAATACTGTAGTCACTTGGAATTATTTATAAAATATCCACCTTATGATTCACTATGGAATAAAAGTCTGATATATGCCCTCTACTAGTCTGCTGGTAGCCTCTAGCTTTTAATGAAATTCCGATCGCCTTTCCACCATTCCACAAACAAAGTTCCGTGTGTAAAAATTCAAGGTGAAGACCACGCTGATCATATTTTTCGACAAAGAGAGGATCATCTACAAGGAATTCGTCAATGCTGACCAAACAGTGAATGCCGCTTTCTACCTAGAGGTTTTCAAACGTTTGTTGCAGCGCATCCGGCACATTAGGCCACAGATGGTTGAGACCGGAAATTGTATGTATGCACCATGGCATACGAGCCTCCTTGCACGCCAATTTTTACCTCTGCGTGGCGTGACTGTTTTGGAACACATCTACTCCGTAGATCTTGCTCATGCTGACTTCTTTTGTTCCCTCGTATTAAGCGGACCTTGAAGCGATCACGGTTTGCGGACGTCAAGAAGACTTAGGACCGTTTAACAAGCATTCTGAAAACGGTTTCAAAAAAATACTTTTCCGACAATTTCCAGAAACTATACGAGCGTTGTCAAAAGTATGTTGTGTCTGGTTGCTACTACTTCGAAGGCCAGTAAAGGTATTTCCAATGTACATTCTGTTTTTGTGTTTTTATTATACCATTCACCGAATTTTATAGACAAACCTTGTATATTTTTCTCGACGTAAAAGGGAATGTGTTCATTTGGCATTATTACAAACACTGGCTTTTCACGTTTCTGGTTTCGGCTGCTGTGCTAATAATAATGAAATTATTATGTAATAAAATAGTTAGTGGTGCTGGTGAAGTTTCGTCAAAGGCCCAGAACGTGCGTGATAATGGTTAAATTAAATAAATATACTACAACTTACTAACTAAATAAAACACAGGAGCGTTGTATTTATTATTTAGATGAGAAAGAAATTGAACTTGGTATATTTAAAAGTAATTGAATAAAAGTAATATATACAGGAGGATGAGGAGCGGCAAATAAGTAATTAAAAATTAACACAAAATATACTGCAACGAACGAATGTGAATTAATATAAAATAACCTCTGTATCGAACTATACAGAGTTACCTTTGAGTTGGGAAGATGGTCGGCCACGTTGTGCGTCATATACTTGGACAAGTATGGAGAGCGATGCTGGCAGACGAACGAAGGAATCAATTAAATTAATATGAATTAGTTTAAAAGAATAATATATATTGAACAATACAGATTACCTTCTATTTGTTGAGATGCAGGGGCACGTGCATGATGGCCGGTACTTGACCAGTATGGCGGGTAAGATGTGTATCTTACGAGGGTTCTAAGTAGAAGACCGAGAATTTGTGTCGATAAAACACTAGTCTAGAAAAAGGTCTGTTGTTTATGACCCCTAAATAGAAGGCAGGGTCGATATCTTGAATAATAATTAATAAGAAGCGCGACCTGAAGGTTTGTAATATCGATGCCGCAGATATCATTGAAATATCCCTTGTGAAACAAGCTTCCAAATGATATGCAACACAACATATAAAAGAAGATGTATGTAATTAAATTAAACAACTTAATGAAATGTATATATAAATTCCACAGTGAATGTTATGGTTGTAAGCAGGTAGAAGACCAAGGGTCTAGCATAGCATGATAAGAAAAGAAAGGCATTCTACTTTCAAACGAATATGTACACAAAAAAGTCTTAAGTTAAGTATATATATTTTAATATGCGAGATATTTTCAGAAGAAATATTGTTTAAAAATAAATTAGAATACTCTTACATATGCGAAGCGTAACAGCATGAAATTTAAATCAGGAATTCCAACTGGGACACCCAGTACTATGTGTAAATTGTGACAGGTTAAAATTACGAATAATACTTGAGTAACACTATATAGTAGGTTATTAAAAGGCTATATCCTGCGATTATAAAAATAATGAAAATTTCCAACGTTAAAACTATTTAAAAAATATACAGTGCTTCTCAAAAGTCCCCCCCCCCCTCTTATCTTTGGAACGATTATACATACACAAGTGAAACTTGGAAACTGAATATTATAGGTTATAAACTTCCCTACTAGTGATGATAGATGACGAAGTCGTCATAGATGAGGTCTCAAGGCCATTGTGACCAATAATTTTAAATGGAACGCTACGGCAAGCGACACCTCTTTCAAAAGGTATCGAAAAAACCTATTCAATGATACTAATTTTGTTTGTGTTTGAGGCAGTTTTAATGGCTCATTAGTAAACATGAAAATTTAAATTCCATTCAGTATGATATTAAATACAGATTTAAGAAACACTATGTACTTAAAGAAATTGCTCGAAGTGACCTCCATTTCCTTCCTGACAGTCAAATATCCTATTTTTAAACTCTTCTCGTACTTCTTCAAATATGTCTGCGGAAACAGCCTCACATTCTGCAACAATACGTTGTTTTAAAATGTCAATATTGTCAAGTTCAGTGGCGTAAACCTTCGATTTAATGTACCCCCACAGAAAAAAATCCAAAGGTGTGAGGTCCGGTGATCGAGGTGGCCATTCCGTTGAACCTCGTCGTCCAATACATCTCTACCAGGATACTCCTCATGCAAATACCGTCTTACTGCACCGTAATAGTGTGGAGGAGCACCATCCTTTTGGAATGTTATTTCCAAATTGCCGAATTTATCTGGATTATCTTCCAAAATTTCAAGGATTAACGGTTCTATTGCGTTTTGCAACATCTCCAGATAAACCTCACCAGTTAAATTAGTATTTAAAAAAAGAAGCCCAACGATGTGGTTTCCCAGGTTACCTGCCCAAACATTCACCTTCTGGGGAAATTGGGTATGTGTTTCACGAAACAGGTGAGGATTTGCGTCACTCCAATACCTCACATTCTGTGTATTTACATTTCCATTTAGATAGAAAGTACTTTCGTCACTAAAACAAATTGTTTTGACGTAGTCTGGCTGTTGGTTAATTTTAGTTTCCATATTTTCACAAAATTCTAGTCTTCGGTCTGGGTCGTCGTCTGAGAGTTGATGAACCATTTTTAATTTGTATGGATGAAATTTGTATTTTTTCAACACCCTGTGTACTGTACTCCGACTAACTTCACAGGTAGATGCAACTTGAGTTGTTAAAGAAGTAGGATTAACTCTTACTTCTGCCAGTATATTAATTTTTTTCTAATCAGAAATTTGTGGTCTGCCAGATCGTTTCGCATCATTAATACTACACGTTGTTTCAAACTTACGAAGAAGCTCCCTTAAATAAGTCCTCGAAATGGGGCGATCGGGAAACCTCTCATTAAAAATGCGTTCTGCTGCATGAATATTTTGTCTAGTTTCGCCAAGAATTAGGACCGCTGCTACTTTATCACCTAAAGCACGTGCCATTTCGCTTCTTGAAGCACTTAAACTTTCGACTCACAACAGTTTAACAAATTATTAAAATGTACAAAAATATTAAAAGTACCATAAGCTGTAAAAACAGTGAGACGTTCGATCAACAATACACAAATTATTAAATGTACAAAAACTTGGACAATTACAAAAACGTCGAATATTGGAGACTAACAAAAACGTCAGATTATTTGACAACTAACCATAGGCGGAGCTTGAATTTGGAATTTTAGTATTAACTTGACAATTTGACGTTTTAAAACAACGTATTGTTGCAGAATGTGAGGCTGCAGACACATTTGAATAAGTACGAGAAGAGTTTAAAAATAGGATATTTTACTGTCAGGAAGTAAATGGAGGTCACTTCGAGCAATTTCTTTAAGTACATACTGTTTCTTAAATCTGTATTTAATATCATACTGAACGGAATTGAAATTTTCATGTTTACTAATGAGCCATTAAAACTGCCTCAAACACAAACAAAATTAGTATCATTGAATAGATTTTTTCGATACCTTTTAAAAGAGGTGTCGCTTGCCGTAGCGTTCCATTTAAAATTATTGGTCACAACGGCCTTGTGACGTCATCTATGACGATTTCGTCATCTATCATCACTAGTAGGGAAGTTTATAACCTATAATATTCAGTTTCCAAATTTCACATGTGTATGTATAATCGTTCCAAAGATAAGAGGGGGGGAGGGGACTTTTGAGAAGCACTGTACATGAAAATAATTATTTTTAATTTCTTTGGCAAAAGAGTAGAAGAGGTTTCGAATAGGAAATTAATCTCTCAAAGAAGAACTGCGTATCAGTTCATCATTGGAAGCAGTTACATCTCAGCAGCTACATCGAATTCCCAGTTCCAACATAATTTTATTCACTTCTAGATAGTCATTAAGCAAGCGATGATTGTGTTCGAAATCATTAGACATTGTTGCTAATTCTTTTATTCTCAAACTATCCATGAGGCCTAAATTCTCAATAAAGGAAGCATACACTCCGTTATTGAGAATCTGGGCCTCAAGGAACCTTTGAAAATAAAGGAATTAGCAACAATGTCTAATGTTTCGAACATAATCATCTCTTACTTAATGACCATCTAGATGTGAATAAAATTAAGTCTGAACTGGAAATTCGTAAATCATGGTAGTTGTATGAAATCAAGAAAGAGCGGACTGTGTTAGTGCATTTTTGCAACTGCACGTGAATCAGGGCCACACTTGGCGTTCAATGATTAGTTTTTGTTTATAATAATTAAAAAAAAAACTTTGGAAGAATGTTTTCAGAACTACAAAAAATGTTTAGAAGTGGAAGGTGAAAATCACTCTTTTTCGCTAGCTGAACCAGAAATTGATGGTGCTTGGGTTGAACTTTAACAAATGATTAATAATTCAGAACTTAGTTAATAAGTTTATTGTCACAGAAACATATCTATAACATTCATATTTGCTACCACCCAATTAATATGTTTTAAATTCAAAGCACGTATTGTTGCGAATTTAAGTTGAAAAATTAGATGAATAAATCAGTTTCTTCTTTGCAGGTGATTTTACCTGTTGTTACCAATAATTAGAGCAGACCAATTTCCGTGCGCGCCATGTTCGCCGAAGTGAGGATGATTGTATTGCATCAGAACTAATAAAAAGCATTCAGTATCTGTTTGGTACTTGCTTAGACTGCATGTAAGTGTAAGCATACGTAATAAAATGTCGTCGACACATAAATCGAGAAAACGACCGTTGTCAGACGAAGTGACTAAGTTTATTATGGATTTCCCGGACTTAATATACGATGGCTTAAAAATTAAATGTTTAGTGTGCAATACATATCTAATGTGTTGGTCAAAAACACATTGTAAAGAACACGTAAGCAGTTCGAAGCACAATAATAACAAAATTAATCGACAACAGTTTATACATGAACTATGTGTAACTATGATTGTGTGTACACTGCCGTTTACCTTGTTAAGTATTTCATTTTGGAATAAATACGCGAATCAAACATTACCGAGCATGACAACGTTACGAAGGAATTTACCATCGGTGCGTAAACAGGTTGAAAATAAAATCAAAGCCGAACTGAAAAATAAAAAACTGTGGTTATATGTGGACGAAACAACTGACAGCAAAAAACAATCTGTAGTTAATGTGATGGCGCGTAATATTGAACCACATCAACCAACGTCTTCAATTTTATTAGGGTCCAGACGACTAGAACAATGTAATGCCGAAAAAATTTCAGAGGTGCTATTAGATACTTTGGAAAAATTTAAACTTTCGAAAGACCAAGTATTAATGTTTATGACCGATGGTGCCGCAACCATGTGTTCGGTAGGCCGGTCTCTTAGAAAATATTGTAATAACTTGTTACATATTACTTGTAAACTCCATGCTCAACACCTTGTGGCAGAACAGGTTCGTAGATGTTATCCAGAGGTAGATGCTTTAATATCGAGTACAAAGGCAGTATTCCTGAAATCTCCAAAACGTATTCGGAAATTTCACGATTTGTGTCCCCATACCCCTGAGCCGCCACAGCCGATTCTGACACATTGGGGTACATGGTTACGGGCGGGGCTTTACTATCATGAACATTTTGAAAAAATTAAAGACGTGGTTTTATCATTCGATCCGAAAGAAAGTGCAGCTATCAATACAAGCCAGAAAAAATTTCATGATGCCCAGATTAAAATGGATTTACAAAGTATTCGTGAGAATTACTTGGGACTAGAAGAAGCAATAACAAAATTAGAAAATTCGCCGCCGTCGTTAGGGGAATCACTGTAAATCGTTAAAGACGTTCACGCACAACTGTGTGCTGTAGAAAACGCAAAAAATGAAATTGTTCTAATTAAATTTGAAAGTGTTTTAGACAGAAATGCAGATTTTGACACCTTAACACGTATTTGTGAGGGCACGTCTATAGATGCGTTAAGTTGTTTAAAAAAGTATTTTGATTATGCGAATATAACATCACTAGATGTAGAACGCTCGTTTTCCGAATATAAACATATTTTTTCCTCACGGCGGACATGTTTTTCAAAAATAACCTTAGAAACGCACCTGATGTTGAAAATATACAATCGAGTTTCTCCAGTTTGTTAATCCTTGGAAGACGCTCAAATTATTATTAATTTATAATTATTAAATTATTAATTATTTCTGATAGAATAAATGTCTCTACTTTTATACTTATATCGGTAACAAGCTCATGTTGCGTCCCAATTCTATCGCATATTCTAATATATTACGAATTACACTCCCATACCGGCGCTCATGGTGCGCACGGAAATTGATCTGCTCTACTAATAATACAACGGAAGTCTGGAAACGCCGCTAAAATAATTAAAATTACATATAATTTTAATATTTAGGTATGCGTATGTAATTTTTCATATATCATTATAAATACATATTAATAAAGAAGAAACGAATGAAGAGAATAAAAAATCTGTTTCAAATGGTATATATTTAGTTCAAGATAAAGCGCTAGCGCATCTTCACTCTAACTGCACTGCAGAGCCAATTTCTTGATCGTGAGTATTTCACTGGCGACGCTCTAGCTATTATTTTTCAGGGTTATGTAGTTGTTGTTCGTTGGACAGTGCAAGTAGTGAACATTTCGGAGATCTTACAAAGACGATCAATAGGTATTCCAGCTTTTCGCTGCGTATTTCAATCTGTTGCTTTTGCTGAATGTTGCTTATTAGCATTAATTATATTATTCTATCGATCTACATAAAATAACAGCCTCATTAATAAGAATGTAAGGAAATATATGCAGGTTGATTCAAAAATATATACACCGCATTTGTCTCGAAGGCGTACTAAAGAAATTTTAGTCAGTTTTTAAAAAATTTTCTAGAATTGTAACAAGCGTTACATAAAAAATATTTTAGACAAACATTGCAATTTGCTGAAAGTGCAATAAAGGTGCTCCGAGCAACATCAAGGGAGAAGCACCGGTAATTGGACGGGTATGATTATAGTGTCGGCGCATCATTCCACAAAATTACATCCAATTTTGCCTATAGTCTTTGCAGTGTTATTTTGATCTAGTGAACATGGAGTGTTGAAGGCAGGGAAATGAGCTGCCATGTCGAGTCCACCACATCATCTCCTTCTGGCAATATGACTGCCTGTGTAGAGGGGAGAATATATATATATATATATATATATATATTGAGGTAGGTCAAGCCCACACTCAAGTATGCCCCAATAAGCAAAAGGACAATCTCTTAATGTATATAAATAAGTTATTGAATAGTTAATTATATGTCAAAACTGAATTCTTCCCACGTCAAATCAATAAAGTTGAATACGCAAGTTTAATTATTTTTTTAAGACATTCACACATTTATAATCTAACATTTCATTTGTAATAGTATTTTCAGTTCGATAATTTGTATTTACAAAAAATATCAACTTAATTGATAAATCATTAATGACGCCATTTATTTAGGTATAACTGTACATAATTTGAATTGTCAATCGCGGGAAAATATCCCATAATAAAAACAGCATAATGTATTATTTTTGACATACACATTATATGCATATTAGTTTTAAAATTAAGTAAATATTTATTACAACATGTAAATGTATTTAAAATTATTGAATTGTCATTTTCATTAGTAGTAATTGTCGAGATTAAATGAATACATACCGATGAACGAATCAAAATCAAGTAACAAAAATAAAAGAAGGTTAGCGTAACTTGAAAAATCGCCATTAAAGCATCCAGACGTATTTTTGAGTGTATCACTAAAAACAAGAAGAAAATTACAATAAATACAAGTAAATTCATACGTCCAATTAGTTAAACATCTTACCAATATTCCCAGCTCCTGTTGGACACATATTTCAAGTTCGTACGTGTACCAGTGACAAAAATATTGCCAAGAGCAGTTTGCCGAGAAGCAGTTCGTTAGAAAGTGTTTTTGACCGGGGTGACGCCGTTCGAACGCCGACGAAAAACCTGCCTTTCCAAAACCTTTTGAGATCCCGTTTTATCCAGAATCCTGCACCAATTACTTAAGTATTCTTTAAAATCTCACATCTATATTGAAAAGACAATTTAAACAATCATATTTAAAAAAGAATATAGTATATTATTTATATTAGTTAAGATATACATTATTAAATACGATATATAAGATTTAGGTTATTTATTACTTTTAAAGAGGAAGAATACAGTTACGTTTTAATTTAATTTTTCTTTGTTTGACGTCATACATTCTAGTTATATTAAAGTTATTGACTTAATTCTCCTAATTAATTAAAGATTATTTTCACTATTTCTATTTATCTATTTCATTTATTTCATGTAATATTTATCGTAATTTATCATAGTTAAATAACATATTAAATTTATCACGTTACAAAATTTATATACAAATTATACTTAACAATTAATGCCTATAACTTACCTGTTAATAGAGATTTTAAGAACATTAAAGTTATTATTCGTGAATCTGATCTCGACGTTTTATTTTGTAGTATAGCATTAACAACAATTAACCTATCATTTAGGAATCTAAAAATATCAGTAGTGTTTGATTGAAGTCACCGAACTCGCACTTTAAATTTGGACATATCACAATGCCCTAACACTAGAGTCTATTTTGTTCTCGAGTTTAGCCGGACCCTGAAGATAATAAACGCACATTAATTAATACTTATTAATAAGTTTATATCCGAACAGCTGTTTTAGGTTACATTTATGGAATAATTCGCAAGTAGGCAACTTTGCATCTTGCGCATATAGATTAAACTCGAACAACCCCATCTATATGTTACTTAGAGCAATGTAATTAGTTCGTAGATGTTAAATTCACCGAATAAATATAAAATCTAACAAGCCATTTATTCACAGCTGAGCATTTTTATATTCATAAACGTTTACATTATTTTATTACGCATCTTGCTCGTTATCAATTCACAGAACAACGAGAGGCTGCTCGTTATCAATATATATACATACATAGATAAACATATCTTGACCTTTGTATATTATAGTAGATTTAAAAATTCGGCGCTTTAAGGTCTGTTTTACTTTAGTATGTATATATTTAAAATAATCCCTTACATGTTTCGGTAAATATTACCTTTATCAAAGAATTATAAATGACAGTATATTAATGTAAAAGTTATATAAGTGATGTAGTGATGTATCGCCATGACTACTGATATACTGATACTGATAGGGTGAATATTTGAATAGTATTCAATCGATTCGTATAGTTTATGATCAAGGTTAATGAAATAAATATGATTAAATTAAATAAATGGTGAAATCACAAGTACTGATGTTAATTGTAGGTGCCTTTCTAATTAAATAAACAGGAGTTAAGGTATTAAAGATGTTCTGGAAAAGAGTCCTCCGTAACTTATCTGAAAAAGGGAAAAGCTTCTCGGTTTTCCCAAAAACTGGTCCCAATTCAATGCTTCATGTGCAGGATTAGTGAAAAAGCCCCTTCAGGTACCGAATTGTTATCTTCTCAATAAATTTATTCCAAATATAAATGGCCCGCCATTTTATATTTTCAATGATGCTTTAGCAAATAAATAGAAAAATACTTTGTCGTAGTCGATTAAATTAATTAAAATGAATAGCTAACATTCAAGGCAAACTTTAGAAATATTTTTGAACACTTTTTGTCGTTGTTTAAAATTTTATCTCGATTTTAAGAATCTTCGGAGCATAGAAGACGCTTAAAATTTTTGAAATATGGCGTCCGTAACATACGGAATATGGACAGCGACTGTCGGGGACGCTATATCCAACAAAAGACGAAAAGCGTTATCAATAAAAAAATATTCTCACATCCCATTGATCTTAATAGCACAACGGAAATGAGACGGTAGCAAATATAAGTTTTGTGTACATGTTTTTAAAATTACCAATGCTTTTGATCATCTCTGCTGTTATCTTGTCATATCCTGATGCTTTTCCGTTCTTTAATTTTCCTATTACCTCTTCCATTCGCTCATAGTTATCTCATCTTCTAGATTTTCTTCCAATTTTTCTTCATGTTCCAAATTCAGATCGTTCTCCGTTTGCTCAGTCAGAAGTTCTTGAAAATATTCTTTCCATCTGTTGATTATATCTTCAGGTTCTGTCAAAATATTTCCGTTTTTGCTTTTGATGTACCTTGTTTCTTGTATTTTTTCTTCTCTTATCGATTTTAGTGCTCCATAAAATAGTTTTTGATTTTCCTTGCTATTTTTTCTATTTCTTCCCCAAATTTTTTCCATGTGTCCTTCTTTGCCGTTATTACTAATTCTTTTACTTTTTTTCGTTCTTTTTTATTTGTGTCGTAATTATCTGTTGTCCTGTGTGATATATTTTTTCCATGCTTACTTCTTTGTTTTTATTTGAATTCGGATATCTTTTGTCCACCATGCTGTTTGTTTTTTATTGTTGTTTTTCGTACTTATTCCACATATTTTCTTTGGTGAGGCTTTAATCGTATTTTCCAATAGGTTCCATAACTCCATACATCATCATCATGTAATCATTCCTGTCTGCTCTAAAGTTTCTGTTATAAGTTTGCCGTACTTTGCTGCTATATCATTATTTCTTAATTTATAGTTTCTTATTTTCTCAGACTGCATTGCTTTGGTGCAGTGTTCCTCTTTACTTTTTCAGAATTCTCTCTAATTTTCGTTATAACTAAGTAATGGTCTCTACCAATTTCCGATCCTCGTCTTACTCTTGTGTCTATTATTGCTCTTCTATTGGTAGTTTCTACTAGCACGTAGTCAATTATGGACTTTTCTCCTCTGATTTTCATTTCTCTACTAATTAAGTATGGGTATTAAATTTAAGTGTACATTTCAGAATAAATTCCATTGTTTTGTAATGGAATTTATCGGTATCTATTTAGCAAACCTGCATTTAAGAATAGATGGTCAGGTTAAAGACTGTCTATTGAATTCGTTCACTAATAAAACTAGGTAATAATACAAGCGGTCTAATTCATAAAATAATAAACTTGCAAATATAAAAGATGCCGTTTCTTGGAATATAGAGGAGTTTTATACTATTATTATATTTATACAGTGGTTTTAACTTGAAAATAAACTTTGAATATTGATAAAATTGTACATGTTATATTTGAATTCTATATCCTAGATTTACTTATATTTAACAATAAAAATGTTTGAAATCAAAATATTATGGAAGAATATTAACCCTAGATTACGGGTCATTCGTAAATTTTACGATGCTAGTAAGACATCGTACTTTTTCGCTTACTTACGGTCAATGCATCGAATTGCCTTACTGAGTACCTTCTAGTCTAGTATTTAGCTAGACAGTGTGGTGTGTGGTCGTTCTGGTTTCCGACCCTAAAGCGATTTTTCGGCGATAGGTTCGTAAATTTTACGAAAGTCCCGTATTTACGTCATTTTATAAATTAAACTGGTTCTTATTTTTCGTACCGAATTTAATTGTTTTAGTAATAGAAATTTGAGGTAAGATATTTCTTCATTATTATTATTTAAATACATTATAATAAATATAGTGATTTTTTTATTAAGATGTCAAATCGAAAGTTTTTGACCGAGAAGCAACTGGAGGAGGAAGCGGCACGTGTCATGAATGGAGAAGATAGTGATCCAGAATCATTTGACGACAGTGATGGTAGTGACATTGAAGAGGACATTTTGGAGGTTGAATCATCTGCATCCGACAGTGAGGTTGATGAAGATAATAATTCGGTTGTTTGTCTCATCCAACAGGGCTTTAGCCCAATTCAATCTGAAGAAGAAATAGAACCTAGTTTAGATGAAGATGATATTCCTTTATTACAAGTACGTACACGTTCAAAATATGTAATTAACTTGAAAAACAAACGTTTAAAAGGCAAGAATGGGCACAAATGGTCATCTGAGCTGCCTCAACAATCCAAAAGAATGGCTGCTAGGAACATTATACATTTTATAGCTGGTCCTAAAGGGGCTGCAAAAGATTGTTCTAACCTGGATGAATATGTTTTACATTTTTTTTCTGACAATATATTTGATATTATTTTGCAACATACAAATGCAGAAATCGCCAGACAGGCCCAAAAATACAGCGGCCACCAGAATGTTTCCCCAACGACAAAAGACGAACTGAAAGCCTTGTTTGGTGTTTTAATCCTGCCGCAAAAAAGATAATCATTTGTCAGCAAGGCATATGTTTGACAGCACTATTTCCGGCACGTTTTATAGATCATGTATGAATTGTGATTGTTTTTTGTACCTGCTGAACTGTATTAGATGCGATAATAGAGAAACAAGAGAAGAGAGAAAGGTAAATGATCCTTTTACACACATTCGAGAAATTTGGTAAATTTTTATTGACACATGTAGAAATTCATATACTCCAACTTCATACGTCACCATTGATGAACAGATTTTGGCATTCCGAGGACGCTGTCCTTTTAGGATGTATATTCTTAACAAGCCCGAGAAGTATGGGATAAAAATTGTTATGGTATGCGATTCCGCCACCAAGTATATGTCGCAAAACGCAAGTCCTTACTTGGGAAAAAAAACAGAGAGCAATGGTTTGCCTCTAGCCGAATTTTGTGTAAAAGAGTTAACGAAATCAATTCATGGTACAAATCGCAACGTTACCATGGACAATTGGTTCACCTCGGTTTCCCTTGCTGACCAGTTGCTACAAAATCCTTACAAATTAACTATGATAGGAACTATACGCAAAAATAAAAAAAGAGATACCCAAGGAGTTCTTGGATGGAAATAGTCGAAACGCAAATACGTCAATGTTTTGTTTCGATCAACAAAAGACATTATTATCTTACATGCCAAAGAAAAACAAATTAGTTTTGCTACTTTCAACTATGCATGAGAAGGCAGAGATCGTAGAAGAAACCGGTAAGCCAACAATAATTCATAACTATAATGAGAGCAAATCAGGTGGGGACACCTTTGACCAAATGTGTTCAAATATGAGTTGGAGCAGAAAAACACAGAGATGGCCATTATGTGTGTTGTATGGAATGATAAATATGGCCAGCATAAACTCTTATGTTATTTACACTTTTAATACGTTAAAAAAAGGCGAAAAACCTATTTCAAAATATCAATACATGATTGATTTAAGTCTTTGCCTTGCCAAACCATGGATGCAGTATAGATCTAACAGCAAAACTTTACGTTGATATCTTCGGCAAGACATAGCTCAAATCCTCGGTATATAAAAAGAAAACGTTGTGAACACACCCCAAGACAAGAAGAGGAAGACCTGTTTCTACTGTCCAAGCAAAAAAAGGCGCATGACCACTAATTATTGTTTGGAGTGCAAAAATCCAATTTGCGGCGAACACCGACGAGATATTTGCACCGTATGTTGTGAAAAATAATAAAATATGTTGGTTTTATAATTTTAAACGTTTGTTCTGATAATGAAGAACGTTATCTTTTTTTTGTATTTTTTTAAAATAAAGTTTGATAAGGCAATTTTGTTTTTTTTTATTGAGTTGTAAAATTTACGATAGTCCCGTAATTACGTTTGGCAAACACAGTCCCGTATTCTAGGGTTAAATGTATACTCAACAATAATAAAGATGGTTTTCACTGATTTAAAACTTTATAAATATTATAAATATCTACGACTCCAAGCAAGTAGTGATAATATCTTATTTTATATGATTTACGACTAAACACCAGAAGTTATATTTAGGTTTCCAGTTGTGCGTAATTTGTCTATCAGTTGAGCATGAGCCTTCAAAATTTCCCTTTATTAACCTAGGATAATAAATCTACTCTTACAAACCGCACAGGGAGAAGAGAATCATTACTAACAGTGTGTATTCATCGGATTTATGTAGTACGTTTATATGTTTGTCTGTGCGCAGAAACTTTAACAACAACGGTGCACAAATGGACGCACGCTGGCACACGCGTTTGTTAGATTTATGTGGGAACGTCGAAAACCTTTGTCTTCGGTACAGCTCTTCCCCTCTGCCACCACGAAACAAAATTTATTACAGTTCACGACAGATTTTCTACTCCACATAAACTTTCCCCCTTCCCGACAACAATTATCGGTGTCGATGAAAAAGTCACACATATCGATCTAACAGATGGTAAAGTTCGTCTCTGAATTTCACTCTGATCCAACCTAAATATACATATACATATAATAGGCGATATAATAAAAATGGCTTATGCCGTTCGAAAATTCTAGAAAATTTTACGCATTTACGAAATAAACCAACCCATAAAATCGCTATCCCTTTTATACGCCCAGCTTTACGCAGATGGGCTTTGTAATTCCGAGAGAGTCCGTTGTAAAGACCTATTTGTCTTTGAAATGAATATTTCTTTAACGGCCCCATTTAAACGAGCTTCTTCGTTTCGAATAAACTCCGAAATACGTCCTTTGACGTTAAGAGACGCATGTAAACAATGTTATTTTAATGTTATGAACGCGGCACACACAAGTAAATAAGTTTTAAGTGTTTCAACACGTCAAAAGGGAAGACTCATTTTTATGTTTAATACATGCGCATATGTATTTAAATTTTGTTAATTTTAAGTTATTTATTCTTTTACTTATTTCTAAGACTAATCTACCTAAGTTAGGAGTAATTTTAAAATGAGTATGGGTAATTTATTAATAGATATTGTAAAAATTATACTATATATTACAGAATATTTATTAATATAAAAATATTCTAATTTCAATTGCGAGGACGACTATAAACTCAGCAAAACATGGAAGAGCCTACTATGAGAATACGTCCAATGGAGCAAGACGGTAACACACCAGTGAACCAATGCCACATACAGATTGACTGAAGTAACGGTGGAAATTGCGAAGCGTATTACACACACTAGCACACGCATATTTATACGTACATGTGACTCTAATGCCCGTAGGCGTAGTTTAGTTACAATAGTGGGGATACATTCGTCAATATTTAATATGTATTTAGTACGGCAGAATGAATGTGAGGATGTACAGATTTGGTTTAAGGAAGTGCAGCCGCTATTATAATAATTGATGTATGTATGCGTCAACATTGAACTGAAACCAAACTCTTTAAAAATTGTAATTAAAATAAAATTATTAATGAAAACTAAATAAAATTCTTATAAAAAAAAATGAAAGAAAATTCTAAATGAAATGTACAAAATTTATTTAATTTTTTCGCGAGAGTTTGCTCAGACGCACACATCGAGATGCCCACAACGAATGTCATCCTCGCTCTCCACATACCCCACTACGTGAGTGAAAGCCATCTCTACCAGTATTCTTGAAAATTGTTATACATATACGTATATGTGTATGAATTTGAAGCTAAATATCTACTTTTAACTACGCCAATCTGTATAAGGGAGAACGACAACGAAGCGAATCAGATTGACACCAGATCCCGAAGCAACTGGCAGTATGAATAGTGAAACGTCGAGTGAAATTATAACAACACGGCGAAATCCCCAAGAAGATTATCCTATTATACAGGGTGTCACACAGTTATCTATTCCTAATTTTCAGAAATAATAGACGGCACATAAATAAATATTTTTTATGAATAACCTAATGTCTGGTAATTTCTCGGCGTCAAGATATACCAGAAATTTTTAAAAACAATCTCAATTACAACAGGAAAGAGTTTAGTTAAGGAACATTTTATTAGAAATAATATATACATCAAACTTTATAAAAATTGTTCGAAGTTACGACCACCATTTTCGATACACGAGTTGTAATGATGTGCAAATCGGCTGCCCAATTCTTCGAAATAGCTGCGAACTTTCATGAATATCATCAAACGCTAGAATAATTCGAGCCACTAACTCTTCTGCTGTATTAATAGGTGTCTCATAAATCAGTGATTTAATATGACTCCAAATACAAAAATCAACAGGACTCATATCTGGTGAACGTGCAGGCAAAGAAATCGGCTCTTCTCTTCCGATCCATTCATTTGAAAATTGTGTATTGGATAATTTCGGCAATGTAATCCAAAGTGTGCTGGTGCACCATCATACTAGAAAACAATATTTCTTCGAACATTAAGCGGGACATTTTCAAGCAATTCTGGTATGTATGTTCCAGAAAAATCCTATACAATGACCATCTAACCGCAAACTTGATATGCTATGTACTTTTCACAGATGAAGTAATATTTGCCAATTCTAGAGTAATGAATAAGAAAAATTCACGCTACTATCACACAAGTAACTCTCATTTGGTGTAATCTATTTTGTATCAACATAAATGGAATGCTAATACTTGGGGAGGCGTCATAGGAAACACCATTGTAGGCCCATTCTTCTTTAACAATACTTTAAATTAAATTTATAGAAACTTCCCACAAAATAATTTACCAATACTACTTGAAGGCCTACCAGAGAACTTCATGGACAGATTGTGGTATCAACACGATGATGTACCCGCATATTACGGAGCTGCTGCAAGAGGCACCTAGATAATAATAATAATAATCTTTATTTCCAACGGGAAGCCCCCAGTACAGGAAATTTAATAGCTAAAATTAATGTATCGAGAGAGTACATATGATTAGAGACATATCATAGATTTAAAATAAACTTCGAGATCATATGAATTGTATCATAATTAATATCACATAGGTGAGAAATAAAATTATAGTTCTTAGAAATAAGTGAAATGGGTGATTTTACTGATTATATTGGTTCTACTTGAGGAACAATAAAAAAAGTTGCTTTAGCGGTTGTTGAATCGAGTTACAATAAAATTTGTTTTATGCAACAAAGTAGGGTAGTCAATATCGTTATGCACGATTTTGTATACAAAATTTTACACTGTTTATATTTCGTCTACCTGTTCAGCATTAGCGTAGAGTCAATGCCTCTGGTGGGATAAACTCCGTCCTCGACAAACATCATTTATTTTAAAAAACGTCTCTGAATTGACTCGGCATTCTTAATATGTACATTGTAAATCGGATACCAGATGAGGGATGCGTATTCTAATTTAGACCTGACAAAAGCGCAATAGAACGCTTAGAGGCAATCAGCACTGCCGAAATCCTTACAATTTCTGTATATGTGCCCATAACTCTTAAAGGCAGAAGCTATTGTTTGATTGATATGCCCGATGAAATACAGTCTGCTGTTAAAGGTCACGCCCAGGTCCCTAATCTCGGCATAGCAGTCCAATATTTGACCATTAATTGTGTAGTCAAACATACATATTTCGTGTTTGCGACTAAACGTTACTACCCTGTACTTGTCTATGTTCAAGGTTAGATGATTGTCTCTACACCATTCTTCAATCTTAGAAACATCTTTCTGTAGTTTAAGGCAATCCTCCGCGGTATTAACCTCATAGAATAACTTTAGTTCATCAGCAAATAGTAGATGCTTCCAGTCAACAACAGTCGATATATCGTTAATAAATCAAAAATAGCAATGGACCTAGATTCGAACCCTGCGGAACAACAGATGTTGGGCTAAATTCAGTAATTTAATATTACGATACTCAACATACTGTCTTCTCCCAAATAGGTAAGATGAAAGAAGCATTATCGGCGCCGGCAAGAATCCCATATTTTGCAATTTCCCCTGAAGAGCATGGTTCTCAATCTGATCAAAGGCTTTTTGGAAGTCCATGTAAACCACGTCTGTTTGACCGCCTCTATCCAGCCACTTCTAAATATACTGTGTGAGGCAAGCGAGGTTGGTGCGAGGTGGTAGATCGGTTCCGAATAAAACCATTCTATGACGTTTTTATTAAGCTTTTAACCGAAAAGTAGATTTGGTCATACAAAACTGCTTCGAAAGCCTTGGCAAATTTGCATAATATTGAAACAGGTCTGTAATTTTTTACATCAGACGAATCACCCGTTTTAAAAATCGGACAGACACGTCAAACTTTCCATACCTCGGGAAATTTGCACTGCTTTAATATTAAATTATATAGATAACATAATGGTTATGCTAGTACGTAGGCCGCACCATGAGCCAGGAAAGCAGAAATACTATCTACTCTACTAAGAAAGTTATTCTTAACTTTCTTCATTTTCTGTGGAACAGTTTCTTCAGTGAAAAGCGTAACATCTATAGTTGAACGTTATACGTAAAACTTTCACTGAAACTATCATCAGATAACTTCCGGAATTCTAGTCCGTCCACGCTTTTTGTTCATATACCTCCATATGTCCTTCGAATTTTGAGTAATGGATTGCTGGATATTGTCGATGTAGTTGTTTTAGGAAACACAAGACGCGTTTGCGCGTTCTAAGAATTTTAAAGCGTTCATAATAGAAGTCTGTACAATACTTTTTATATTTTCGGTGTGCATTATGTTTGCTACGGATGCACCGTATCACGTCCGTGTCAAACCATGGTGGATAACAGTAATTACTGAATTTTCTGTGATATTTTAGTGCTGAAAAATCAATAATGTTGTAGATTAGTATATCCTTACTAATAGGTGGATTGGGAGAGAAGGTCCAATAAGCTGGCCGCCACGATCACTAGATTTCACCACTTGTGACTTTTTTCTGTGGCATACTATAAAAAATATAGTTTACGTGACACCCCCCACAACCGCAGAAAACATGAAGCAACGTATAAGAAATGCTTTTCTCCACTTAGACGAGAATAATATAATTTAAAATGTAAGGTATTCTATACAGAGAAGGTTGAGATTGTGCATGGAGCAGAATGGAAAGATATTCGTTAAGATTAATTTATTATTAAGAAATAAAGTGTAGATAATAATAATTTTGTATTATGTACTGTATATGCAGCTATGTTGTACGTACTGGGTATAGAATAGTATTAAAGATATTTCCCATCAAAGTGGAATATCCTTAAAAATATTGTAAATAAGTATTACGTTATTGGTACCACTTTGAAGGTAATTTTGCAGAGAATTTGCTGACAATATCCAAAAATATAGGATCTATTTTAAAAAATTAAAAGATAAGCGTTTGAATTTCGATAAATGTGTCACGCCCTGTATATATTTTTACATTATACCATCTCGAAACATATATTTGATCTTTGATCTTTCCTTCCTGCGATCACTTACAATATCATATACGAATCATCATCATTATAAGTAGATACAAATATATATAAACACAAGTATGTAAATAAAATATAAAAATACATATACCGTATGGAAACGTGGTAAGTTAACGGCGGAGACGTGTCATTACCTTACCATGTTTCCAGACAGTATGTGTATATAACATAACAGGAGTCAAAAAAATTAAATTTGTATTTAAAAAATTCGTCCATAGTATAAAACATATTGTTCAGTAGCAATATTGAATTCTCTCTATCCCTCGTAAGGTATTTGTGGATATCGATGTGAGTAACGAACCTGAAATTATTGGTTGTTGGATGTCTTTTAAGCAGGAGAGAATGAAGACTGATGTAAGTGGCAGAATTTGGAGGTTTTTAAAAATCTGTCTGCAGCTGGGTTTATACTCTGCCTGAGCCGGTGCTCTTACTGCTTCCTTTTGCCTGAATATCTTCTGCAATTCCCTAACGGCCCCACACCAAAATACTATATGAAGCAACAGAATGGAAATGCGTATAGTAGGCTTCCCTTGTCGCATCATAACTTGATATGTGTCGAATCCTCCTTATAACTAAATATATAAAGTCTTAGACTCCAAATTGATATTGTAAAGTTTGTCTTTTCGGGTTCTTAAATAAAACTAACAATAACTTTAGACACACACACTATATTAATATTAAAACGTATAACAATATAAAACTAACTATTAACAACAATAAGTACATTTATGTATTCTATATTTATGTAACTATATTTATGTTTACTTCGCGAGACTGTAGGATTCAATGAATGTCCATCCCTTCTTCGACGCGGCTTTTATATCGGTGAATACTTTTCTAGAGCCTTCACGTAGGCCTCGCGAAAACATCCAGAGGGATGACGCACCTCGCGTCATCGGATGAGTCATTACATTGCCCCCTTCTTAAAAATGAAGTTTCGTCCCGAAACATGTCATGCTTTGGTCTCCTCAAACGATGACGAAATCGACAGGTAGGGCCTTTGTTACATTGCGACGTCATATCGAAATAACAGTCCACGGTCCTATCTTGCCTGGATGGACAGGAATATTCAAGCTGGTAACTGCATACCAGAATTTCCATACCAGTATGTCCGAAGATTACTTCCAACATGCTCCTTACAATTCTCCAGTCCAGGCGGTCCAATCCACAACCCAATTTTGGAACTGCTAATTTCAGAATGTCTTGCTGTAACATTTGTTCGCGTAAGTGGGTCAGGGCCTCCCATAAGGCTCGATAGGTTGGCTTTAGGCTCGACAGTTCTTTCGTGACCAAATAAAATATGGGCTGTCCTTCATTTATTATTTGGAGACTCTTCCCAATTGCTGGTCCCTGCTGCCTTAGCTTTTCGATTCTGCCAAATCTCTCTTTAAATTCCCAGGCAATTCCTTTGGCCATTCGTAGATCTCGGGCTACGCAATGAGCAAGCGCGTAGTCTGGCGGTACCGTGAACAAATCCTGCTGTTTCTCGATGGTTACCCCAAATCGAGCTTTTCTCGAACCAGAATACTCTTGCATAAAGTCTTCGAAGATTAGTTCATGGTATTGGCTATCCAATCGGCGCAAGTCAACGGTTTCGTCATTGTCTCCAGAGTATGGGGCTAATCGATTAAAATGTACGACTCTTGGCTTAGTGTGAGGTGTTCGCCTGATGCGGTATATTACATCGTTGATCCGCTTCAACACCTCGTATGGCCCCTCCCAATTCTTTTGAAGTTTTGGAGATAGGCCCCGTCGACGTTGTGGATTATACAACCAAACCCGATCGCCTTCATGGTAACCACTCTTCTCGGCGTTGATGTCATAGCTCTCTTTCATTCTGTCACTAGCATCTTGGATATTATGTCTGACTTGTTCATGGACATTATCTAGTCGTCGTCTGAGCGTGCTGACATAATCTTCTCCGGCAAGATCTTCACCAGGCTTGCTCCCAAACTTTAAATCACAGGGCAATCGGAGTTCCCTCCCGAATAGCACGTTTGCTGGTGATTGTCCTGTTGTCTCTTGAACGGAGGCCCGATACGCCATTAGAAATAATGGTAAATGTTCGTCCCAATCTCTCTGGTGTTCGTAGACCACTTTGGATAAGTGTCTGATCATGGTCTTGTTCATTCGCTCTACCATCCCATCTGATTGTGGATGCAAGGGAGTTGTTCTCGTCTTCCGTATGCCCAAAAGTCCACACATCTTTTCGAATAGACTGGACTCAAAATTTCGCCCTTGATCGGAATGAAGTTCCAAGGGTACACCAAAACGGCTGACGAACTCCTTCACAATCACGTCTGCTACAGTTCCAGCTTCTTGATTTGGTAGAGCATAGAGAAGAAGAATCTCGGCAACTTCGTTTTCTTCAAGGAGTAACTCCAGACATTTCAATGTCCTTAATGATGTCAAACATAGTATTGCTACTAATCCCTACTTACCTTGAAGATTAACGAACAGCAGCTTTTTGAACATATTAGCTTTGTTCTTAAAATACACATTATAAGCAAGCCATCTGCATTTGTCCACTTTTTACACATTTTTTTTTACGATTTTTTGATGGACCTGGTAAAGTTGCGTTACCCATGCTCTAAAACGTTTGCGATTATATAAATTAAAGAAGTTAATCAAAGTGATAAAATATCTTTAGAAAATGAGTTTTTCAGTTTATAGCCTCTATAAAGAACTATTTATAATATTCATAATAAATAGCATAAAACAGCTACTAAAACATGCAATTGACTAGCACTGACAGAAATACTGATTATACAGTATTGACAGCAAAAAGAAAATTTGACAGAACAAAATAAATTTGATTTTGCTGCATAAAAGTAACCTCTATTTTAGTCAATCACAAGCTCTTATTTTTAACAATATCTTTCCCAATGGTTGATTCTTATTTGGAATGCCATATAGTTGTCAGAAGTGTATTTAACTTTATATAACTGCAAAGGTAATTTAGGTGGCTATAGAAATAATTTCCAAAAGATATAGCGATATATTTAAACTGAAAAATCTGAAGGTGGGCACGAGCATTTGTAACACTCTGTATATTCGTAAATAATTTTTCAATATCCTCTGTGATATACTATAAACGTACAAAAATCTCACTTTTCTATCTTTGTTAGTTTCAATGCCGAACTCCGCCGACACACTATTGGAGCACTCAGTATATATTTCCTTATAAAAATTAAGTTTGCTTTTAGAAGTTTATTCACAAATAAGATTTAATAAGCATTGTATTATTTTTGTACGATTACAAATTAACATTTCTTTCCTTATTGTTAATTTGATTAACGTACTTTATTATTACTTGTTTCATTAAGTTAACTATGTATATTGTAATTACATGGTGAACATGTATACTCATATATCTCCGGGGTAATTCGAATATAATGAGGCTAATATACAATTAATAACAGGATAGATTAGTATCAGAAATTCATGGGCAACTAATACTGAATATGATCTACAGTTAATCGCTTAGATGGTGGCATAATATGTTAGATAATAATGCATTATTTTCATTATACTCTTATTAAGACGCCTATTTAGGTGTTCATAATTATTACGAAGATCACAAGGTAAACATAATGGTTAATAACATACCAATGTTCTACTTTTTATAATTTTGAGTAATTCATTTATTTAATATCCTATGATAACTATATGATGATATTGTATTACACTGACAAGTAAACGATAAAAAAAGTTATGCATTTCGAGAAGATTCGTATATAACCACAGAATAACAGAAAGGACAAATAATTTTTTTTTGTTGATTTAAATTTTTGTACACCGTATCACTCAGCCATTTTGAAAATATGTCAAACAATGCTTATATTGTTTACGTGGTTTATCTAAACGCTAAAGTTTTTAACAGAAATTTAACTTCTCAAAGGGATAAAAGTTTTAAATTAAATATATTAAAACATTTATAAATACTGAAATAATACAAATTTTCTATAATCAAATGAGTTTTAATGCTTTTAGTTTCCTAATTTTAGTCCAGGTTCGACAAGTATATATATATATATATATATATATATATATATATATATATATATATGTTTTGTCGGATTTGCTCGGCAGCCAGGTGAATACGATCCAACAACTCTCCTCTTGTGTTCGAAACTTGCGCGTAGACTAAATTTTTCATGTACCCCCATAAATAAAAGTCAAGGGGATTAAGATCGGGTGATCTGGGTGGCTATGCAACAGGACCACTTCAACCAATCTATCTTGGATAATTGACTTTAACCCAATTTCGGACAGCAATTCCGAAATGTGGCGGTGTCCCATCCATGTGAAAACACATGTCTCGTCGAATATTCAGTGGGACATCCTCTAAAAGGCCTGGCAGTTCGTCAATAAGAAATTGAAGGTAATTTTCCGCATTTAACCTCCCAGGAAGAAAGACAGGACCAATCAACAAGTTATCGATTAGGACCGCCCAAACGTTAATAGAAAATTCATGTTGAAATTTAGATGGGCGTATAGCTTTGGGGTTTTCTGATGACCACCTGTGCAGGTTTCTCAGATTTGCAACACCACTTCTCGTGAACGTAGATTCATCTGTCCAAAGGACTCTGTTCTTCAGAAATTAAAATATATATATTATATATTAAAATATCCAGGTAGAATAAACTAGACGAGCATAGTGATCTGGCTCAAGCAAACCGTGCCCACTGCGATAGGGATATGGATATAAGCCCTCACGTTTTAAAATTCGCCAAACTGTTGTTCGTAGCAGTTCCAGTTGTTTAGCGATTCGACGTATGCTGAGAGTTGGATCCGTTGTAACAATAGCTACTGCTTCTTCCTCTGTCTGCTGGCAAATTTACTCCTCGGTCGAAAAGATAATCACGCAGTCCGTATTCCCGAAATTGTCTGTGTACTTCCAGAAACGTTCTGTAATGAGGAATGCGCCTATCGGGAAACCGATGTCGGTATTCAATAATTGCTTGACGTGCACTGTGCACTATTCATGGTTCAGCACTTACGAAATAAGTAAGAACCTTCTTGATCATAAATCCATTTCCAGTACTCTTTTTTGTAGATTTCCAAGAAATTACTGTATGCACTACGACATGTGTTTATTTATTTTAGTTATGCGACGTTAATAATTACAGGCCTGTTATTGAATCGTATAACTTTTTTTAAATAAAATCAGCTTGTATTGACTTTAGGATTACATTTTTTTTCATGATCTGACAATCACTTTCAAAGATCTGTAACTTTGAAACAAATAAAAATGGATATACAAGTTTTGCGTTTTTGTTACTTGAAATAAAGTCTACTTTAGACTCCTAAAATTTGAACATAACGATACGGGACACTTATTTATATATATATATATATATATATATATATATATAAAGCTGACATATATATATATATATATATATATATATATATATATATATTTAGTGTTAATAAGAATTAAAATTTATTTCTTATTTATTTTATTGGCCGTGCCATACGTTACGCAAAATATGTGTTTTGACACGAAATAAATAGGTGAGTTTTGTATCCTTTAATTTCCTTACTTTAATTTCATTATTTGATTTTTAATTTTAATTCTTTCATACAAATGTAAATATATTTCTTACCTTTCTTTGTATTAATTTTTTTGTTCTAATTACTTGAAAAAGACTTACTAAAAAGTCGAAACGTTGTATTAAAAAATTGGAATTCATTAAAGGTCGCTAAACCAAGAAAAAGTCTATTATTTTAATATATATATATATATATATATATATATATATATATATATGATAATTTTGATGTTCTCGCGTTTGTATGATGAAATGATGGTTTCTCGGGTTCTTGTCCGCGTGTGAGATGTATCCTGAGAAGGATTGTTGTCTCGACGTTTCGACGGGATCGCACTCGTCATTTTCTAGAGTTGTTCTTTCACTTGACGCTGAAGAGTAACTGCCGATCGTGTCCTCGGGTGTCTGCTATTATGTTGCACAATGGGAGGTGGGGGTTGCGCTGCTGCCGTCGTGCGTACACGGCTTCGCGTGATTGGTCCGGGTGTCTGTGATTCCTGTGTGGGGGCATGTACCTGTCTCGATGTGTTGTGTTTCGCATGAGTCTTGATTTGCATGCCGGCTAGGAGTGGCTTCCAGGTGTACGGTAAACGTTGGCCGTCGTCGCGTTTGTTTAGACTTTTGGGTCTCTTTTCTATTTCAATCGCTTCTCTAGTAATTCTAGTAGATAGACTTTCGCTCTTCGCTAGGATCTTCGTATTCTCGAAGTCAATAGTGTGCCCCGTTAGGAGGCGGTGTTGTGCTAGAGATGATGTTGTTTGTTTCTTGAAGACTGCGTTTATGTGTTCCTCTTTTCTCACGCTTATTCGCCTGTTCGTCTGGCCTACATAGGATTGTTCGCATTCTAAGCACGGCACTTCGTAAACGCCTTGGTCTTCAAGTGGAATTTTATCTTTCGCGTTGACTTTTTTAGCGGCTATTTTTCCCTGTGCTGTAAAGATGGTGTCTATGTTGTGTTTTCTTAGTATTCTACCGATTTTGTCTGTGGTACCCTTTATATATGGTAGAAAGGCCTTTGATGTAAATTCCTATTTTTCCCGTTTTTCTGTTCTATTGTGTCTGGCTTTCTCTATTGTTCTTTGTGAATACCCGTTATCAAGAAGAGCGTTTCTAATATTTCTTCTTTCTTCGTTTTTATGTTCATCGTCTGTTAGTCGTTCGGATCGTAGAACTAGGGTTTTCACTACTGAGTTCAATTGTGCCGGATGATGATGCGATTGTGCTTTTAAGTACCTATTTGTGTGTGTAGGTTTCCGGTAAACGGTGTGTCCCAATGTTCCATTTTCTTTTTTGATCACTAACACATCTAGAAAAGGTAGCTTCCCTTGTTCTTCTACCTCCATTGTAAACTTAATTTTCGGATGTTCGCAGTTTAGTTGGTGTAAAAAATCTTGTAGATTTTCTTTGCCATGTGTCCATATTACAAATGTATCGTCGACGTAGCGCAGCCACATTTTCGGTTTGTTCTTACAGGTGTTTAGAAAGTTTGTTTCAAAGTTCTCCATGAATAAGTTCGCTATAATCGGTGATAGCGGGGAACCCATCGGTGCGCCTTCGACTTGTCGATATTTCTGGTTGTTGTATGTGAAATATGTGTTTATAAGGCAGTGTTCTATCAGGTTAATTGTAGCCTTTTGTACTTGATACTGGTTTTCTAATATGGATATGGTCTCTGCGATTGGCACCTGCGTAAATAGATATGTCACATCGAAGCTGACTAGCAGGTCCGTTGGTTGAACATGAACGTTTTTTATCAGTTCAATGAAATGATCTGCATTCTTTACGTAGGACGCCATTTGTTCTGCGTGTACCTGAAGTTCTTGTGCCAGGTATCGTGCTAGAGCTTGTGTTGGTGATCCAATAGAACTAACAATCGGACGAAGTGGTACATCGGGTTTATGTATTTTTGGGAGTCCGTAGAGTTTTGGACATCGGGACGATTTTTCCCGAGGGATGGGAAAAATCGTCCCGATGTCCAAAACTCTACGGACTCCCAAAAATACATAAACCCGATGTACCACTTCGTCCGATTGTTAGTTCTATTGGATCACCAACACAAGCTCTAGCACGATACCTGGCACAAGAACTTCAGGTACACGCAGAACAAATGGCGTCCTACGTAAAGAATGCGGATCATTTCATTGAACTGATAAAAAACGTTCATGTTCAACCAACGGACCTGCTAGTCAGCTTCGATGTGACATCTCTATTTACGCAGGTGCCAATCGCAGAGACCATATCCATATTAGAAAACCAGTATCAAGTACAAAAGGCTACAATTAACCTGATAGAACACTGCCTTATAAACACATATTTCACATACAACAACCAGAAATATCGACAAGTCGAAGGCGCACCGATGGGTTCCCCGCTATCACCGATTATAGCGAACTTATTCATGGAGAACTTTGAAACAAACTTTCTAAACACCTGTAAGAACAAACCGAAAATGTGGCTGCGCTACGTCGACGATACATTTGTAATATGGACACATGGCATAGAAAAACTACAAGATTTTTTACACCAACTAAACTGCGAACATCCGAAAATTAAGTTTACAATGGAGGTAGAAGAACAAGGGAAGCTACCTTTTCTAGATGTGTTAGTGATCAAAAAAGAAAATGGAACATTGGGACACACCGTTTACCGGAAACCTACACACACAAATAGGTATTTAAAAGCACAATCGCATCATCATCCGGCACAATTGAACTCAGTAGTGAAAACCCTAGTTCTACGATCCGAACGACTAACAGACGATGAACATAAAAACGAAGAAAGAAGAAATATTAGAAACGCTCTTCTTGATAACGGGTATTCACAAAGAACAATAGAGAAAGCCAGACACAATAGAGCAGAAAAACGGGAAAAAGAGGAATTTACATCAAAGGCCTTTCTACCATATATAAAGGGTACCACAGACAAAATCGGTAGAATACTAAGAAAACACAACATAGACACCATCTTTACAGCACAGGGAAAAATAGCCGCTAAAAAAGTCATCGCGAAAGATAAAATTCCACTTGAAGACCAAGGTGTTTACGAAGTGCCGTGCTTAGAATGCGAACAATCCTATGTAGGCCAGACGAACAGGCGAATAAGCGTGAGAAAAGAGGAACACATAAACGCAGTCTTCAAGAAACAAACAACATCATCTCTAGCACAACACTGCCTCCTAACGGGGCACACTATTGACTTCGAGAATACGAAGATCCTAGCGAAGAGCGAAAGTCTATCTACTAGAATTACTAGAGAAGCGATTGAAATAGAAAAGAGACCCAAAAGTCTAAACAAACGCGACGACGGCAAACGTTTACCGTACACCTGGAAGACACTCCTAGCCGGCATGCAAATCAAGACTCATGCGAAACACAACACATCGAGACAGGTACACGCCCCCACACAGGAATCACAGACACCCGGACCAATCACGCGAAGCCGTGTACGCACGACGGCAGCAGCGCAACCCCCACCTCCCATTGTGCAACATAATAGCAGACACCCGAGGACACGATCGGCAGTTACTCTTCAGCGTCAAGTGAAAGAACAACTCTAGAAAATGACGAGTGCGATCCCGTCGAAACGTCGAGACAACAATCCTTCTCAGGATACATCTCGCACGCGGACAAGAACCCGAGAAACCATCATTTCATATATATATATATATATATATATATATATATATATAGTATTTTCGTGACCTTGGTATGATAAGGTAAACTTAATTAGGCGGCGATTAAAGGTCACTCAATTACTTGACATTTATATTCTGTCATTTATATTTTTTATATCCTTGACAAAGGCATCATTGCCGAAACATGTAGGATTATTTTAAATATATACACTTTGAAGTAATAACCAGACCTTTAATCGCCGACTAATTAAGTTTACCTTATATATATATATATATATATATATATATATATATATATATATATATATATATATATGTATGTCAGCTTTTCATTAGTAGTGTAAAATAACATGAATTATTTAATTGTAACTTCTCTAATATTTATTTCCAGTCGTGATGCCAATTTCTTTTATAATATATATTTCGAAACAAATTTGCATTAAAAGCAATTTAGTTCACACATATTCTAGCAAACTGGCGGACAAAAAAACTGTCCAACTCATTTACATTTTGTACATTAATATGCAGATCCTAGAACTTTATAAAAATAAATAATACTTGCCTCATAAATAATACTTGCCTTGTTATTTCATGTATAAATAAAGAAAACCTAATAGTAGTAGCTGATATAGTTTAATATTTTTATTTACAAATACGTTATTTTGAAGTAAGCCGCTTAAATACCTTAAACATAGTTTCAAAATGGCGACAGCATAAATAATAGCTTCAAGGTCATGAAAAATTAACCCTAAAACATCAAAGGCACTGCGGATTTTGTCCTTTCTGTTATTCTGTGATACATCTCAGTGAAGTGTTTGACAATCATTGAGCTAAAAACATCTACTAAATCGAATGTACTATTTAATAGTCATTTTATTCGGTTTAATAGCGAATAATATCCGATAATAATAATAAAAATAAGTAGTGGGGGATTGTCTACCACATCTTGAATTACCTTTAGATCCAAGAACCATTGTTCTGACCTCTCTGCGTTCAGCTAATAACTGAAAACTCCATAGCATTAGCATAACAAGAATGTCTAAAGAATGACAGCGCACTAATATATGTCAGGTTTAATTTAATATGATACAAGATTTAATGTAGGGCTTCACGGCCATTGTCCATAGTAGATACATTTTCCTGGTGATCCTGTGTTTTTCTATTCATTCTTAACGTTTCGCTGAGTTTTCTGCTCCTCTTTATACAGGGTTAGGCAAATGTATGGATCCATTCGAATATCTTTGATATGGCTGCTTATATTTTAGTAAGCCTTTCCTTAATTAATTAAATGCAAATCGACGATTCGATGAATATATTTATATCTGAATCAGATTTCTAGCTTAGCCGGAAACGATGTTAACTTCTTTATTTTATGTACATTTTTACGAATTTCAATAGAGCTTTGCTCTGAAAGTTTAGCAATAATAAGAGTTGGCACTCTTTTGTTCAACGACGACAGAGATATTGAATGAAAAACCGATATTTTAAAATCATGTTTATGTTTAGTAAGCCATGGAATTAAAATTCAGTATTTGATTTAAACTGTCAGAATTAACTTTGTGGAAGTCCAAATATTAAGTTCAATTAACTGAAAAAGAAGGTATTGAAATTCTGATGATGACTGGTTTTGGTGATAGCATCAGAACTCATGAAGTATGCGATTTATTTAACAATTTGCATCAAGATTGGCATTCAATATCATGAACTGTCGTTGGTAAAACTTTGAGAAGTTTTAACTTAGAAATTTACTGAAAAGCGAACGACCAAAAGTCGCAACTAATGTTGTAAGTTATTGCTCAAACATTGCTATAACATTAGAAGCATTACCACAAACTTCTGATACATTCTTCGTACTAAACTATGATATAAGTTGCCGATTGGTATGCAAAATATTGAAGTACAAAAAATATCATCCATATAAACCACATTAAGTGCAAGAATTATTGGACAACGATTATGATCGTAGAATTTAATTTTGCGATATGTGTTGGATATCTGCAAAAATGATAAATATTTTACATACAGTTTGCTGTTTCCAAATAAGGATATGTTTTGCTTGAATGGTACCGTTAATCACCATAATTATCGATATTGTTCAATATTATTATTGGGTACTAGAAACGCATACACAACATCCGCAGAAAATAAAAGTTTGGGCTGGTATTTTCAGGAACCGTATTATTGGTTCTTTTTTGCATTCATAGTATACTAACTCGATAGAGATATTTAGATCTTTTACGTACCTATTCAGGTTGTTCCTAATATTAAGGAACATGGAGAATTACCTGTAAGTGTTTGGTTCCAACAAGATGGAGCACCCCCTCACTATGCCCTTAATGTTAGAAGCTCTTTAAACGAAGCATTTCCAAATCGGTGGATCGGTCGTAGAGGATTTAAGATTTAAATTTCCTAGATTTTTTTCCTTTGGGGTAATTTAAAATATGTGGTTTATACTAGACAATTGCTTAATCTGGACGAGTTACGGCAGAGAATAATTGAGGAAGTGCAATTAATTCATGACGAGGCTTTGGCAAATGCCATTCAAGAATTTGTTCCCAGACTTGCATATAAAATTCTCGCAGAAGAAGTTTGCAGGCACTTTAAAAGTTTCCTCGTAGGCGAGCTAGAGCGATATCACTGCATTCATTGTCCTTTCGTCTCAACGCGGACATAGGCGACCCATGTCTCATTACCTGTTACGATGTGCCTGAGAAAATTTTCACCTTCAACATTGTAGCATGAAAAGTTAGTGCCGATCCCATTCCCTTCGTTTTATTGTGTGCGGTAAGAAATTTTGGCACCCACCGTGAACAGCATTTATGGTAGGCAACATAAATGTTCAGTAAGAATCTCGTACAAGACTGTACCTGAAATTTGAGGGAAAAAGGCACTCACTTCTGTTACTGCGAATCGTCGATTTTCACGAATTTTTTCTTCGACATTATACATAGGTTCCTTCGTCACAACAGTTGGTCTTCCACTCCGTTCTTCATCATGGACATTATTCGTCCTTCTCGAAAGATACGGAGAAGAAGTTCGTGATGAATCTCAGCAGACTTCATGTTCAGAAATCAGCGCGCAATTTACAGTCGACGGGATTTTCAATTGCAGTAGCCATTTTAAACGACCAAACTAGTATGAAAGAATGTCCGAACGAGTGTCTCACTAACACTGCCAGATTGACACTCAACCAGACTACACCTCACCCCTCTGCTCACTGGGCGGTAACGTAACTTACTCTACGAATGACTTTCGTAATATCAATAAAAACGAAATATTCATGTGTGCCGCTTTGCATCTGTAATAGTAACAAGAATGGTTACAATGTATTAAGAGTTTAAGCAATTTGTGTAATTTGGAAATTCCAGTACCTTCCTTATTTTGTATCAAATATAATAGTAAAGGAATGTACAGGATTCCCGATTCTATTCATCATTCAACAATAAAAATATAATAATTTGACGTCACCAACTACATAAATAATGAGAAAAATAATTAAATTAACATGTGTTAAAAAGGGAAAAACAAAAACAAGCAAAAATTATTGTCCTTCCACTGAACACAGTAACGATGTTTATGTTGGAGAAAATCGTTAATGTGTAAGCAAAACACCTTCTCTTTTTTGGAAATCGATTAAAAAAACAAAAAAATGTTAAACTCGTATTTTAAAAGAACATATGGAAATCAAAGGTATGTATCAAGAACTAGCAAGTCATGAGAGATTAAGCTAGTGAAAATATATAAATTCGTATTTATGGATGGTTTATTAAGTACATGGGTAAACGAAGGGATTATTGAAAATATCTGTAGTAGAACAACCACAGGAAAGAAGATATACATTTCTAGTTTTATTATCATACTTACTTATTATTTGCTGAAGTTAGAGATTTCTATATAGTTTATAGGGTTGGTGTCTGCACCTGCAAATTCACGAATAAAGTTTTAATAAATCCGACACCAGCTAATTATAAGATAAATCTCACGAAGTTTTGAGGGAAGATAAGCAAATATTTTGCTTTGATCCCCGATCCAAAATTGAAACGGGAAACAAGAAGGTCTGAATTAAGACTTGAATATAGAAAATTACATTAGCTATTGGAGCGTAGTCTCTAATTGCCAATTCGTGACGAACTTTTGATTTTTAATCAATATCATTAGCTTCAAGTTAATAAATTAAATTCAGCAATTCGATACTTTTTAAAATTTGGTGTCGAATGATATACATAAACATAATTTTCACGATAACGAATCTAAATTCATAATCAATACGGGTTTTTACGGCAGTTATAGATTTAATTAAGAGATAATAAAGAATATTGTGAATAGAAGTCGAAATATACAGGGTGATAACAAATTGAAGATTTATTTTTAACTTAAAATAGTTTAAACAAAATAATGACAAAAAAATTGTGTTAAAAGTTGTAAAGTAACAGAGATATTCACACGATAGTTTAAGAGACTTAAGGACACCTGCTATGGTTTTCCCTATGGACAGGAATTGATAATGGTACTCTCACTGCACCATTTATATTACCACATCGTTTGCAGGCCAGAAATGATTTTAAAGAACAAATTTTACAGAAGAGAACCTTGAGAAGGTATTGCTAGTTAATATTAATACTCCTTTACTCAACTTGAAGTATAAAATGAACAAATAAAAATCTATTTCGTATGTTATAGATCACCACCCGTTTGTTTTCCAATTAACAGTTAAAACAATGAAAAAAAGAAACTAACTCACAGTACTTTATTTCTCTTACGAAATATAAAATAATAAATAAAAAAAAAATTCAATTAAAAATTAAATTTAAATTATAATAAACCCTCACGCTTCTATCTACGTCCATGAAGAAAATAATTTTACTGTAAAATTGGAGTAATTGCATCACAATTCAGTGACAAAAAACAGATGTGCGGTTAACCGAATGAATAGTGCTTTTCAATAACTCCGTGTTGTACATAGCGATGTTATAGACTATTTATATAGTCCATCGTAATTTTCGACAAGATGCGTCTGGTCTCTAATTATGATATACAGGGTTTTTCACGTAACCCATTCGTTAGAAGTTTTCTATGTTAACGCCTTAGGATACTTTTGAATGTTTGTGGCACGCAATCTGGATACTTGATGTCTTAAAATAAAATATTTACATTCATGAACTACTTTCAGTTATACGGAAAATCACAGCCAACTTTGATATTTTAAATGGAATGTTGTACTTTTTATTGAAGAAAATTAATACTGGTAGCCGTAACTTTGTAGTAATTCATTTTGAAAATAATAAAATAAAATAAAACAATAACTTTGTTATACCACTTTATTCACATGTAATAGTGACCGCGGTTTCGACATACAATGTCATTAGCAAACTGCAAAAGTTACAGGCCTACATAGAACTTATAAATGACACAAAAATATATGGGGGTGGTTTATGATGTTATTTAAAATTACAATTATATACTTAACTATTATATACAACATTGGAAAAGAGGTGTATATATAAGGTCCAACTGGTCATTTAAAACGATATCTATTGTGCTGTTCCGGCTTTTAAAAATCTCTAGGGCCTCTAAAATATTTAATTTACGACCTTTCTCGGCCAAATGCAATATTTTATGGTGACCAAATGTATGTCTTTCTGTAATAAGATGGTTTGCGAATGTTGAATCTGTCTTCTTTAGTTTATATGACCTCATGTGTTCTTTTTCCCGTATAATGAAACTAGTGTGACCTATATATACACTTTTACAATCATTACAATATAACTTATACACTGCTGATTTGTTATTGATATCTGTTTTAGGTTTTGCGTTAAAAATGAAATTTCTTGTTTTTACATATGGTTTGTAAGCTATATTAACATTACTATTATTTTGTGAAATTATATTTCCAATTTGCTCGCTTATTTTACCGAAGTAAGTTAACGAGACAAATTGTTTCAAATTAGCACTATCTTTAGGATATACTACTTTTTATTGCTTTTTAGATTCCTTGTACAGTACTATAATACTTTATATTAAGATTTCTTTTGCAAAAAAATAACCGTTTTTGAATTATCTTGATTTTTGTGAATTTTGTTGTTTTTTCAATGTACTATTTAAAACAATATATCAAGCGTATTTGATCTAAACTACGTCATATTCCTACTGGAGACAGCGCAAGGTATAAGTTTCCGAGTAATGTCTAAACATTTAAGAAACCTCTTACAGGGTGTTCGAAATTTATTGATTATTTAAGTAATCTTTAATTAAAGAAAAATCTATTTTTTTTAATGGTACACGCTGTAGATGAGCACGAGATAGTAAGTAGATAAACATTTTGCATCGTACAGGTATAGGTTTCCCTATGTCTATCTCACATAGTTTTAGAGTTATTCGTGATTATTTTCTAAATTGAGCATTATCAAAAAAAATTGTAGAAGTAAGCCTTGAAAAGTAAATTTAATCTGTAAAAATTGTCACTAAGTTTATTTCGCGTCTAACTGGTTTTATGTTGTTCACAAATATGCAAGACGAATTAAGAGTATTTATTCTAATAGAGATATTTTGAATTTATTCTACATTCATGGTGAATCTCTTCAAATTATTGAAAGAACATATCGACTTTTAATGAAAGATACCCACATTTACCAACAATGAATAAAATTAAATTCAAAATTATTAATGATTGTTTTCTAAATTGAGCATTATTAATAGAAGGCTTTGGACAAACAATCTAAATAGTTTTCGAATTATACCAATTATATTTAGATTCATCAAACTTCTTGCGAAAAGATTAGGAAAGAAAATAAATTTCAAAACTGAGAAAATATTTGATATCATATAAGATAATAACCACTCATTAGTGAATAAAATCAATACATTAAAGACGCATAATGCGTTAATAATGATATTCGCAAATGTTAAAAATGATCTGCGATCTAAACAAAGTATGACACTTTTTAAGTCTGTTGTAGCTGCTTTTCTTAGTTGCTCAGCCTTCAAGTTTCGAAAACCGTCTCTTGCTCTAGTTATAAACTAATCTCTGTTTTGCACGAGAGATGCATAAACTTCATTTTTTATTTGACCCCATAAATCAAAAAGGTGTCAGATCGGGGGATCTAGGTGGAGAGAACCAAGGTCCATTGCGACCAATCCACTTACCCTCAAAGATATTGGTTAATTCCCGATATTCCTCATGTGAAGAGTGAAAGAGTGCTCGATCTATTTGAAGCCAACATAGGTTATTCAAAAATGCCAGTATTACTTTCCTTAATAATTGTAGATACCTGTGGCACTTGTTAAATTCTCATTATAAATTTCGTTTTCAACGTGATTACGTATAATTATTGCAAAAACATTAGAACTGAAAGTGTCTTGAAAAGTTGCTTCTCTAATAAATAGCATGTGGATTTTGTTGTGCCCAATGATGACAATTTCTTCTATCAAAATTCCTTAAAATTTTACATACAAAATTGAGATTTTCTTGTGTTTTAGTTATGGTAGATTCCCAAAATTGAATTCTTCTATCTTGATCACCTGGACAAAAAGCCTAAACTTATTGGAAATAATAAGGACGCATTTTATTTCTTTTTTCTTTTTATTTCTTTAAAACTCTTTTATGTAGTGAAATTCCTACATCTGCAGACGTCGCCGGAATGGAACTGGTTGGATGCGCATGAAAACATCCCAAAACCACGATTTTTCTTTAATTAAAGATTACTTAAATAATCAATAAATTTCGAACACCCTGTAAGAGGTTTCTTAAATGTTTAAACATTACTCGGAAACTTATACCTTTGGCTGTTTCCAGTAGGAATATGACGTAGTTTAGATCAAATACGCCTTAGTTATATAGTTTTAAATAATACATTGAAAAAATAAATAATTTCACAAAAATCAAAATAATTCAAAAACGGTTAATTTTTTGCAAAAGAAATCTTAATATAAAGTGTTATAGTACTCTACAAGGAATCTAAAAAAAGCAATAAAAAGTATAACATTCCATTTAAAATATCAGAGTTGACTATGACTTCCGGTATAACCGAAAGTGGTTCATGATTGTAAATATTTTATTTTAATACATCAAGAATCCAGATTACGTGCCACAAATTTACAAAAGTATCTTAAGGCGCTAACATAGAAAACTTCCAATGAACGGGTTACGTGAAACACCGTGTATATGCATATAAAAATATATTCATAAAATACTGAACTAATTTAATTTACAAAATTCATGTATTTCGTTCTTCTAGGTAAATAAGATATGTACGTCACAAACACATGATGATTTATACAAGTGTATCGTTATGTTCAAATTTTGGGAGTGTAAAGTAGAAATCATTTCAAGTAACAAAAACACAAAACTTGTATATCCATTTTTATTTGTTTCAAAGTTACAGATCTAGGAATGTGATTGTCAGATCATGAAAAAAAATGTAAACCCAAAGTCAATAAAAACTGATTTTATTTAAAAACGTTCATTCGAAATGTCCACCTCCTTGTTGAATGCAGGTTTGTGCCCGTAAGCCAACAGAAGAAGTACATATCCGAATTTCATACTTGTTTTGTCGGATTTGCTCGGCAGCCAGGTGAATACGATCCAATAACTCTTCTCTTGTGTTCGAAACTAGCGAGTAGACTAAATTTTTCATTTACCTCATAAATAAAAGTCAAGGTGATTAAAATCTGGTGATCTGGGTGGCCATGCAACAGGACCACCTCGACCAATCCATCTTGGATAATTGACGTTAACCCAATTTCGGACAGCAATTCCGAAATGTGGTGGTGCGCCATCCATGTGAAACCACATGTCCCGTCGGACATTCAGTGGGACATCCTCTAAAAGACCTGGCAGTTCGTCAATAAGAAATTGAAGGTAATTGTCCGCATTTAACCCCCCCAGGAAAAACGACAGGACCAATCAACAAGTCATCGATTTGGGACGCCCAAACGTTCATAGAAAATTCATGTTGAAATTTAGATGGGCGTATAGCTTTGGGATTTTCTGATGACCACCTGTGCAGGTTTCTCAGATTTGTAACACCACTTCTCGTGAACGTAGATTCATCTGTCCAGAGGACTGTTCTGCAGAAATTAAAATGATTTGGATATAAGCCCTCACGTTTTAAAATTCGCCAAACTGTCGTTCGTGGCACTCCTAATTGTCTAGCGATTCGACGTACACTGAGAGTTGGATCCTTTGTAACAATAGCTACTGCTTCTTCCTCTAAGTCTGCCGGCAAATTTACTCCTCGGTCGAAAAGATAATCACGCAGTCCGCATTCCCGAAATTGTCTGAGTACTTCCAGAAACATTCTGCAATGAGGAATTCACCTATCGGGAAACCGATGTCGGTATTCAATAACTGCTTGACGTGCACTGCCGTTGCAGTAGCCATACACAAAATGCATGTCCGCATACTCTTGAGAAGAGTGTCTACTCACTAATAATCTGTCGTATGAACTGAAACGTAATGTAATCCTTTATTAAAAAATGCAACGTTAACAGTCATCTGAACATTTGTTTATTGTATGATATTCATGGTTCAGCACTTACGAAATAAGTAAGAACCTTCTTTATCATAAATCAATTTCCAGTACTCTTTTTTGTAGATTTCCAAGAAATTACTGTGTGCACTGCGACACGTGTTTATTTATTTTAGTATAACATTTTATTATGCGACGTTAACAATCACAGGCCTGTTATTGAATCGAATAACTTTTTTTAAATAAAATCAGTTTGTATTGACTTTAGGATTACATTTTTTTCATGATCTGATAATCACATTCATAGATCTGTAACTGAAACAAATAAAAATGGATATACAAGTTTTGCGTTTTTGTTACTTGAAATGAAGTCTACTTTACACTCCTAAAATTTGAACATAACGATACGGGACATCTTGTATAGTTTGTTGTAGGATTTCTATGCAGCAATAAGAACCAATAGAAAGGCAATATTAAAAATCACGTAATGATCAAGCATTTTTGCCACTCTGCACGTTTAGTGAATAAGGTATAGTGCGTAATATCTTTAAATATGAAAATTTAGTTTAATATTCTTTTAGAAAAATGGTATATTATATTTTCCACTCACTTATTTACGTAACACGAATTATAGTCCGTAATTTATGTAAATATATTTGTGTAATATAAGTAGTCCTTAATTTTTATTTTTATTTATTATTTTTAAAATTTTCATAATTGATTCAGAATATTTTTGCGGGATAAAAACCTTAAGGTAACGTGGTTATATCATATTTCTGCGGAGCAAATTATACGCATACACAGCAGCTACGTGTATACACATTCTCTTTGTTACGAAAACAATATTGCAGACACAAAACCTATATTAACAAACATATTGCACGACAAACCCGAAACCTTACAAAAAATTACTCTGTAATTAAAAGGTTATTAAACCGTAAAATATTTGAAAACACGTGCGTTCCATCTCATTTCGTTGGGCTTGTCTGACAGCTAACAAGGACTACATAAGATAATTTAGAACATGTGTCTCTAAAAGTGACGATGATGATTTACTTCTGCTAAGTAATTTATTTGATTTTTACTACTGTGATTAAGGTGGGGCAGTAACGTCACTAACTTATCCAAAGAGGGAATACTTCATTTCTTTTGAAGAAGCTAAGTAAATGAGTTTATTTTAGCAATAATTTTGTAACTACGGTGAATCTTTAATAAAAGTTTTATTATACAGGCTGATTCATTTTCGGCCCTCACCATGGAGATCTCGCTTATTATTGGAGATAGAGTATAGGTTTAAATTTGGCAAGGTTGTTAAATTTTGTGTTTGTTATAAATCCGTAAAGAAAATAGACCTGTGACAAATGACCTTCGTTATTAAAAAAAAAAACGCGAAAACCCCATTTTCTTCTTTTACCTGTAGCACCGACATTTGGCCTTGTAGAGAAAATATAAAAACACATCCTTTTGGCCATTTCTAAACCTCTATCCAGTGGTGTACTCTAAATTTTTATACGACGTTTCGTTTCTTTCTGGCCATCATCAACTATCTAATTTCTTATAGGCGCCATATTGGATTTAGACATCTTCAGAAAGAGTTTTTTTTCTGATTTCAACCATGTACCACATGCTGACTAAAGTTTTTGACATTAGGTTTTATTTGAAAGAATAAATTATAAGATTAAATAAGGTAGCCATGGAATTTCAATCTGTCAAACATTTCATTTATTGTTCATTAATAATACAAAAATGTCATACACTAACGAAGAGAAACGAGATATGATAAGTATTTTTTATTCTTCGAACCGAAATTCAACAGTAGCGAGTACAAGATATCTACAATTATATCCAGAACGACAACAGCCTCATCGTACCATTTTTCTAAATCTCGACAGAAATTTGGTCGAGAATGGATCGTTTACTAAGCCGCGTAATAGTCAAGACAACAGGAATTTAAATGAAAATCAACAAGATATTTTACAAATGGTAAATTAAAAGCGTGTTTTCAAATTTCATGTTAATCTTGTATTTTTATAGATAAATAATAATTCATCAATTTCTACACGCGAAGTAGCGTCAGAATTAAATTTGTGCCAGTCCAGAGTTTGGAGAACTTTACACAAAAGTAGGTTTAAACCACACAGGATCCATGTTAGTCACTCTTTACTGCCTGGAGATAATTTGAGAAGGCTAGAATATTGTAATTGGTTAATGGGAAGGATAGAAAATGACGAAATTTTTTTAAGCAAAATCATCTGGTCAGATGAAACAAAATTTACAAATTCTGGAATGTTCAACAGAAATACGGAGCACTATTGGGCAGTACAAAATCCCCGACAAAACAGGGCAAGAAGACCACAACATCGTTTTGGAATAAACGTTTGGATGGGTATTTTGGCAAATCGTCTCTTAGGACCAGTTATGTATGAAGAACATTTAAATGGAGAAAGATATTTAAACAGTTTACGTACATACGTATCTGACTATCTTGACGACAATATCCCATTAAATAATTTACAATATTTATGGTGGCAACAAGATGGCGCACCAGCACACAATGCAGCTGTTGTTAGAAATTTCTTAAATCAAGAGTTTGCAAACCGTTGGATTGGAAATAGGGGAGTTGTTGAATGGCCTGCGAGATCACCTGATTTAAGTCCGCTAGATTTTTTTTTATGGGGATATGTTAAAAATAATATTCATAAAGTAGATGCGCCACAAAACATTGAAGAATTACGAGACAGACTTCAGAATGCCTTCGATGCAGTTCCTAGAAGAACTATACAAAGGGCAGTACAAAATGCCAGAAGGCGTGCCCAATTGTGCATTACCGAAGATGGCCAGATAATTGAACATTTACTGTAATTGTTTATTGTTTACTTTTCTATGTATTTTTATTAATGTTTTTGTTATCTTGTACTCGCTACTGTTGAATTTCGTTTCGAAGAATAAAAAATACTTATCATATCTCGTTTCTCTTCGCTAGTGTATGACATTTTTGTATTATTAATGAACAATAAATGAAATGTTTGACAGATTGAAATTCCAAAGGCTACCTTATTTAATCTTATAATTTATTCTTTCACATAAAACCTAATGTCAAAAACTATAGTCAGCCTGTGGTACATGGTTGATATCAGAAAAAAAAAACTCTTTCTGAAGATGTCTAAATCCAATATAAGAAATTAGATAGTTGATGATGGCCAGAAAGAAACGAAACGTCTTATAAAAATTTAGAGTACACCACTGGATGGAGGTTTAGAAATGGCCAAAAGGATGTGTTTTTATTTTTTCTCTACAAGGCCAAATGTCGGTGCTACAGGTAAAAGAAGAAAATGGGGTTTTCGCGTTTTTTTTTTAAATAACGAAAGTCGTTTGTCACAGGTCTATTTTCTTTACGGATTTATAACAAACACAAAATTTAATAACTTTGCCAAATTTAAACCTATACTCTATCTCCAATAATAAGAGAGATCCCCATGGTGAGGGCCGAAAATGAATCAGCCTGTATAGGTGTCCCATTAAGAGTGTAAAATTTAATTTTGTAATAAAGTGCATCATATATTCAAAAATTGTAAAAATTTTTTATTTCAGTACACACACATTGCGATTGAGTGTGAAACACAATATCGAACAAATGTCCCTCATGACTCTGCTGGCACGATCTTGCTCTTCTTACGAAATTATCGATGACTTTTGTGCATAATTGTGGTTCGATTTTGCTAATAACAGGTTTAATCTCCGTCTTCAGCTCAGGAATTATTCGGGTATTGTTGGCATATACACGAGATTGCACGTACCCCCAAAGAAAGAAGACGCACTGGGTCAAATCGCACGAGCGTTGGGGCCAATTCCGGTAGCCATTGCGTGATTCGTCCAGGAAATTATTCTCGCAACAAATCCATTGTTTCCCCTGGCCCATCCTGTTGAAACCTCATTCCTTGGATATCCATTACGTCTAACAGTGGGCACAAAAATTTACAAAAACTCAGCATGTTGCGATAGTGTACGCCGTTCATTGCTACGGCTTGTTCAGCACCATTTTCGAAAAAGCAATCGAGAATCCACACCAGACAGTAACTCGTTCTGCATGCAATGGCTGTTCATGAATCACTCGAGGATTCTACTCGCTCCAAATCCGACAATTTTGAGTGTTCATGTACCCATTAACCTTTAACCACCGTAGTATAGTTGTTGTCGCGTACTAGCCATAGTGTGGTTATGGTGATGGCAAACTTTACCATTCCGAGAAAATTCCTAATATAATTTTTTATACTTTTTTAAATTTTCAATAGATTAAATAGGACGCCAACAATAACGAAAAAATATAAATGCACGGTTCAAAGGTATTCTCATTTTATTATTCATCAAAATATTTATTATTGGAGTATTTGTACTAATAAAACAAAAATGCTTATCTCATGAAGCAAATTACTTTAGCAAAAAATCTTATTTAAATTCTTAAAAAAGAATAATATACTTATTTAAATAAGAAATAAACTGGCAAAACAAATTTGGCGTTGTAAAAATAGGGGAGCTATACATTTCACAAATTATGTTTACAATTTTTGAACAGTTTTGAAGCACATTCCAGGCAAGTCGTTTTATAGCATGATATACACAAGTAAAAAGTCTTCCTTTTAATCTTCCAGGGACAGGTATAGTATGTCTTATGCTTTTCTAATTTTGCCTCTCCTGCAGCTTCGGGAGTTTCCTCAGAAATATCTATAATTCTTTGCATGGTGGCACGCAATTCACGTTTTAGAAGAACGTTTCTTGATCTTCTTTCAATGTGAGGGCGTACTAAACCATCTGCAAGCTGTTTTAATAAATCTGTCTTATCTATCTTAGAGCAATCCTTAAATGACTGATACAGAACGTGAGAATTTACACCACTTACGAGAATATCTAGCAGGCGAAAAAAAAGAACCATCGGCCATATTTGTGTGCGGCGACTTGTTGAATGCTTAGCATACTTTTCATCAAGCGCGTTGGCACTTCCCTTGGTTAGATAGCAAAACGATATTATTTCTGGTTTGCCCGTCTCCTTATCAGTGGCCTTTGAATGGTGCATTGTAGAAATAAGTATAACGGCCCTTTTTTTTGGCACATTAGAAATTAGTGTCGTATTTTGAGTAAAACCATATAAAGTTGATCCAACAGTTCGATTTCTATTTGGCAGAATGGGTTTGGGTATTTCTCTTTTATTTTTCTTTATCGTTCCCACATATTGCTATGAATTGTGATGTTGATTGCTTATTAATTTATATTGAGTTCACAATCCACGGTAGCTTTTCCGGGCTAGACTCAGTTGGGCAGCTTCCTTGAGCTTCTTAACCTTCAGGGCTTATTCTCACGAATATGTGGTATGGAAGAAAATAATAGGTGTTAAATCAAGAAATAAAACTAACATCAACACCACATACATATAATATTAAAAAAAAAAAAAAGAAAAATTCTACCTTATCAAGAATAAAGCAGGATTGTGACTTTATTTCGCCACAAACTTAGAGGAAAACTCGTGTAAAATATGACTTGTACATGAGATAAAAAACCTCTTAAATGAATCCCGAACAAAGATTTAACTATAAATATAAACAAAATTTATCAGCTGTCATCAATTACATTATCCCCTCAAATCAAACGTCAAAATAGAACTTTCTCTATTTTTCGCACGCATCCAAAATTGATCATGCACAAAATCTCAAGCATGTAACAAATAAGTTTTCCCGCTTCCTAACATTCTACGATAACTTATATGAACAAAAACTATACTCAAAAAAAACAGTCTAATAAGTTTTGTTAATATTTTCAATGATTACAAAATATTACAAACTAAAATTATAAATTTAAGAAGCTTCTGATTGCAATAGACTTATCGCTAAAGACATAAATATAATATTAAAATATACATACATTCATTTTTGTATACGTCACGTCACAAAAACTGATATAAGAGAGACTCCAGATAGGTCATTTAATTCAAATTACAAGTTTTAAAGACTCGTAAACAAACGAAAATTAATTTAACAACATCCAAACACTATCAAAAAAACACACACCGTAATTATTCAAAGTTTACATCGGATAAAATTAAGTTTTATCCAATTTCAAATAACCCAACCTATCTGCATAAAAACTACCCAGTCTCTGCCAAATGAAGAAGCAGGAAACAGCAAGCTACCCCTACCTAAACATAAAATATAAATCAAAATAACAACAATATATATATATATATATATATATATATATATATATATATATATATATATATATCTATATATTATTACAACTTCCAGCTTGGCGCGAACTCCGAACATCTCACTGGCCCCTACATCTACAGTCATGGACCAAAATACACATTATAATAAATTGTTATATAAAATTTTAAAATTTTATGGTTACTTCTCTGGAATAAAAATATACATAAATACAATAATTTTCATATCTTATATAGTTTCTTTCTTTAGGAAAATTCACGACAATATGTCAGGTCTCTTTCTCTCAGTTTTCCGCTAATTCTACTGACGTAAACTAGTTGTCAGCAGTTGCGTTGCTATTGGTTCTCTGAATTGGTTCAATTAGTCGGAGAACAGACTGCGTAAGTTTTAAGTATTTTTTCCATCAGAATCTTTTCCGCAATAAACGTAACCATTATAGAAGTAATGATTTCGTGCATCAGTTAGGCACATTATCTGCAGGTCATATTTACAAGACTTATTTAGAATATAAATTTTGTACTTGCATTTGCCTCTAAACAAAACCAGCATTTCGTCTATACACATAGTTACGCCAGGAGAATATAAATTTTGTGAGTTTGTGATAAATTTATTAAAAATTTCTGAAATCGGTGCCAATGCGTCTCCCTAATATCTCACGGCTCTATCCTCAGAATCATCAAAACGCAAAGCAATAAGCAAGGTCGAAAATCTATTTTTACTAATTATACAAGGAAATTTTTCGCGCCCAGTTCCATCGGTAGCAAAGATCCGTTCAATTTTTTCATAATTCGAAATAAAAATGGCAGTATAAAATAATAAGCCCAAAAAAAAAGCACGTGGCACGTGTCTAAATCCTGAAGTTCAGACTTTTGTTCATTTTTATACTTGAGCTTCATGTGTATGTGTAAGATACAGATATGTGTAATACATATCTGTTTCATTTATAAGCATGTGCATGTTTAGATAATACGAGCCTAGCACCGATTATTTCTGCAAACTGATATTTCTATTGAATCAAAGGAATCAAACATGCTATGAAACGAATATTTATTGTATTCTATTTTGACAGTTCGAATTTAGTTTTGATAAGTGCAACAGTTATTTTGCAAGCTAGTCTTAAACCGAGTGGTCTGCAGTAAAAATGCATTTAACGAGAGAAAATTTTAGAGACATGATTTACTATGATTTTAAGAATTCTTTAACTCCAAAACAAAGTGTTTCAAGACTTCATGCCGCATTTGGTGATCAAGCTCTTGCTCAGAGGAGTGTGTATAACTGGTATAACGAATTTAAATTTCAAAGGGCTTCACCTAGTGACGATTTTTGCGAGGGAAGGCCAATCTCAGCCGTTACTGAAACAAATTAGACGCTGTACGAAAAATGATTCAAGACGACAATCGAGTTACGTATAGGATTATTAGGAGCACCTTGGATATTGGCATGACTGCAATAAACAAGATTTTACATAATAATTTGGATGTGAGGAAAGTCTGTTGTCGCTGAATACCTCATAATTTAACATAGGAACAAAATCGATACCGAATCGAATGGTGTAAAAAACGCTTAAGAAATATGTTGGAGATAGATCTAAAGCAGTTTATAACATCATTATTGGTGATGAAAATTGGATATATGCATTTGAACCAGAATCAAAACGGCAGTCGGATCAATGGATGGTTCCAACAGAACTTAATCCAGTCGAATTGAAAAAATCTCGAAGCGTTGGAAAGAAAATGGTTCCCAGTTTCTTCTCAAAATCAGGACCTATCACAACAGTTGTACTTGAAAATAAACGTACGGTTACCGCAGAATGGTACATGACAGTATGTTTGCCAGATGTTGTTCAAAAGGCTCGTTTACGACGCCCTAGATCGGAGACTGTCGTTTATCACGACAATGCTTCAAGTCACATTGCGCGTCAAACGAAAGAATTTTTTAAAGCTTCCAGATTAAAATTAATAGATCGTCCGCTATATAGTGTAGACCCAGCACCTTCAGATTTCTTTCTATTTCCAAGACTAAAGGATAAAATGCGTGGTGTATGATTTGCAAGCCCAGGAGATGCAGTGGAGAACTTCAAAAACCTTATATCTGATGTGACTCAAGAAGAGTGTAATTTATGCTATGACAACTGGTTTTATCTAATGTCTAAATGCATTGAATTTAAAGGCGAATACATATTTTGAAAAACAATAATAAAAATAATTCTTGACTACACATGTTTTATTATTAGTTTGCTGAAATAATCAGTGCTACCCTCGTATCTATATATATAAAAGAGAGTGGCGTTAGTTACTACGCTTATAACTCAAGAACGCCTGGACCGATTTCGAAGATTCGCACCAATTCGGATTGGTCTCCGGCCAAACAAGAATAATACCCAAGAAAATTCCCGAATTATCGCGGAAAAAAAAAATTATCAAGAAAATTCATTTTCCCATACATTTTGTAGGGAGTGATTTTACTACGCTTATAACTCAAGAACGCCTGGACCGATTTCGAAGATTGGCACCAATTCGGACTGGTCTCCGGCCAAACAAGAATAATACCCAAGAAAATTCCCGAATTATCGCGGAAAAAAAAATTATCAAGAAAATTCATTTTCCCATACATTTTGTAGGGAGTGATTTTACTACGCTTATAACTCAAGAACGCCTGGACCGATTTCGAAGATTCGCACCAATTCGGACTGGTCTCCGGCCAAACAAGAATAATACCCAAGAAAATTCCCGAATTATCCCGGAAAAAAAAATTATCAAGAAAATTCATTTTCCCATATATTTTGTAGGAAGTGATTTTACTACGCTTATAACTCAAGAACGCCAGGACCGATTTCGAAGATTCGCACTAATTCGGATTGGTCTCCGGCCAAACTAGAATAATACCCAAGCAAATTCCCGAATTATCGCGGAAAAAAAAAATTGTCAAGAAAATTCATTTTCCCATACATTTTGTAGGGAGTGATTTTACTACGCTTATAACTCAAGAACGCCTGGACCGATTTCGAAGATTCGCACCAATTCGAACTGGTCGGACTGGTCTCCGGCCAAACAAGAAGAATACCCAAGAAAATTCCCGAATTATCCTGGAAAAAAAAATTATCAAGAAAATTCATTTTCCCATACATTTTGTAGGGAGTGATTTTACTACGCTTATAACTCAAGAACGTCTGGACCGATTTCGAATATTCGCACAAATTCGGATTGGTCCCCGGCCAAACAAGAATAATACCCAAGAAAATTCCCGAATTATCCCGGAAAAAAAAATTATCAAGAAAATTCATTTTCCCATATATTTTGTAGGGAGTGATTTTACTACGCTTATAACTCAAGAACGCCTGGACCAAACAAGAATAATACCCAAGAAAACTCCCGAATTATCGCGGAAAAAAAAATTATCAAGAAAATTCATTTTCCCATACATTTTGTAGGGAGTGATTTTACTACGCCATCTGCATGATATATGACGAAGTCTGCCGGGTCAGCTATTTAAATATAGATAAAATTTGAAGGCAAAACAACGTTTGCCGGGTCAGCTAGTTTGTAAATAAAATAGATCACGGTTATGATTAAAACAATAAGAATGGACTTAAAAAAAGGTATATAACCCCTTACCACAATTATTAATCGTAGCCTAAATACGTATTTCGACAACTAAGTTGTCATCATCAGTAGGTAAAACCACTAATTAAGGTGTTGCACATGGGGCACAGTAAAGCTAGTAACCTGCTTACGCAACAACTTTACACGGCGTCCATGTATACACTAACTTAAACATGCAAATATATCGAACGAAAGGATCAGCAAAAAATTACCTCTCTTAAGGAAAACGGCACCCACATGTGTTTATACTCCTATTTGAAACGTCCACGACCTTTTTATTTACGGTTCTAAGAATGAAAAGAGACAGGTGAAGGGGATCGGTCCTTTATCTCTGTTCATAGAATTTTGTTTGTTTTTAGCGATATGAATACTTTCGTAGGCGTCAAGATCGCGGGGGTTATTAATGGCCTTGGCAAGTTTCAACCCTTTAATCGACACATTGTGCAGTGTACTTAAAGCATGGTTGGCAACGTTAGATTTATCCGGTCTATTTTATTTAATATGTGATATGTGTTCTTTAAAGCGGGTTATTATTGGTCGTTTTGTTTGGCCTATATATTTCAAATTACAATCATCGCAATTAATTTCGTATATACCTGATTTCGAATTAAAATTAACTTTATCTTTGGTATTCCCTAGGAGACTTTTGATAGTATTTTCGGACCGAAAGGCAACTTTGAGACCTCGTTCTTTCACAACTTTATTAATGTTTTTCGTGATGGGGTGGTATGGTAAACACTTGTACTTCTTCTCCTGGTTACTTTGAGATATCAAACTTGTGGATTCGCGGATTGTATTTTTTAGTTTTGTTTTTCTAATTAATTTATTGATTATTTCTATGTTAAAGCCATTATATTTCTCGATATTTTTAATGAAATCTAGTTCTATTTCATATCTCTCTTTTGTTAACGGAAAATTTAGTAACCGATTGACTAAGAAATTAAAAGAAGCTGTCTTATGTTGAAAACTATGATTTGAATCCGCGATGATGAATCTATTAACATTGGTTTCTTTCCGGAAAATATCGATTTCTATTTTATGTTTTTTCCTAATCAGTAAAGTATCTAAAAATGGTATCTTGCCATTGTGTTCCTTTTCCAGCGTAAATTTAATCGTCGGAAATTTCAAATTTAACTGATTAACGAACATGTCTAATTCGCATTTCCATCTATCAAAAATTGCGAGAATGTCATCTACGTACCTGATCCAGACTCTCGGGAAATATTTAGCATTATTTTTAAATTCTACTTCAAATTGACTCATGAATAAATTGGCTATGAAAGGATATAGGCAGTTACCCATTGTTGTGCCTTGTTTCTGCTCATAAAATTTTTCTCCTAGTTGGAAACAATTTTGCGTCATGCACAGAGTTGCCAATCTCATGTATTCTTTTATTTTTGAAGGTTCAATGTTATTCTTGTGGAGCAAGCCTTCTAAATATTTCATAGTCTCTGGAATAGGTACTGAGGGGAATAATGACGTTACATCGAATGAAACTAAAATTTCCCCGGCTTCCAGTTCACAATCTTTAATTAATTTAACAAATTCTAAGGAGTTACTAACAAATATTCTGGTTTTGCGGGTAAATTTTTAAATTCATTCACTAACCATTTGGAAATCAAATAAGTCGGTGAGTTGATACCTGAAACGATAGGTCTCATCGAGTTACCTGGTTTATGTATAGAGTGGACCAATTCGGAGCGAAAGCAGAGGTGTATTTTGTATCGGCACCAGTGTCTCTATCTTTATGTCTTGCGCTATGCACGTGGCGTTGCAAATCTGATTTTGTTAAATGGTTTATATATATTTCTAAATTTCTAAGTTCTACTTTTCTAATTTACGGTCACAATCCTGGTAATATAAGGCCTTGTAATGTTTCCCAATATTTATCTAAAGCTGGTACACGTCTTTTGTGGCTCATTAATTGATAGCAGAGTATAAGATGAAAACAGTTCAGATCTTGGTAATATAAATTATACTTGTTTTTTTTATATATTTTTTTTAAAAATTCGTTTTCTCCAAAAACACATCCAATTCATTCAAGTGCAAAAATTCTTCTCTCAAATTGTTTCAACAACTCACTATGGCAACCCAACAGCTTTTTCTCTTTTTAAGCTCATTGGTCGCTTTAGTTATACATAATTTTCCAAAATATTTGACTATACTATACTATATACTATAATTTTGATCCTTGTTTAATATTATGAACTTATTGGTTTACAATTAAATTTTCCTTCACACATAACCTTTGACATTACCTAACATTAGCAATAGTATACAAAATTAACTTAATTTACATAGTTCTATAATTTTGGTAAATGTAAGAAAGTCATATACTTTTGAAATTTAATTATAGATTTGACACTCTAAATTAAGAAAACAATACAAATATAATAGACTTCCACCTTCTAAGAAATCCCAATAACAGAAATGTAACAAATTAAAACTAGTGTTTTCAATAACTTTATTAACATTTTTATTATATTTACCTTCTCTCCCTCATAAAAAATAATTTGTGGAAAGAATTGTAATAAATTATTTTTGAATTAATTGTTATAGTTAATCCTCCGTATATTTTATTTTGTTTATTTAATTTTTTTTTAAGAAAAATAAAAGTAAATTATAAGCCTATAGAATATTTATGTAACATGTGTTGCCTAATCATTATAATATATGTAACGGTTTAAATATTTAAATTTCCTTTATAGTGTATCATTGTAGTATATTACCATTATTTATATTATTTTGTTTAAGATGAATCTTCTATTTTGTCTTATATTATGTATCAAAGTTTAAAAACATCTGTATTATTTTGTTATCATTTGAATCAGAACTATCTAGGTAATAAGTATTATTGTAATCAATGATTTATCTTACAATGGGGTAAATGCAAAATGTTTAGTGTGCAATATATATATAAACCATTTAACAAAATCAAATTTGCAACGCCACGTGCATAGGGCAAGACATAAAGATAGAGACACTGGTGCCGATACAAAATACGCCTCTGCTTTCGCTCCGAATTGGTCCACTCTATTTATGTATCTTCGGCAAACAATACATGGAATAAGAAGAAGCAATAAGAAAGGAAACAATTTTAAATAGTATTACCTCTTGAAGTAGATTATTTATTGTATCTTAAACTAAAGTCCCAGCATATTAATAAAGAAAGGTATACTTAATTATTTTTCCACCATCTCATTTTCCTTTACACTGAACATTAAAGGTGATGTAGTAAACAACTTGAATAATATCCACTTCAATAGTTCGATCTTTGATAGTTTTAAGAGGAAAAGATAAAAAGTAGACGCAAGAGTCAGCAGTAGTTATCCGATAGAAAAAGTAAAGTGGTTTCGTAAGTTTATAAAAAAAAATCTAATAAAAGAAACTCCAAGAAACTTATCGAAGATAAAAATAGTGAAAATAATGTCGGGATGTTTTTGCAAGCTGGTTTTAATTAAATTTTGTCAATAACCGTCTAAACTACGTTAATTAAGGAAATGTAAAGATGCACTATATTTCTGCTATTGCACTGCTTAGTTTAGAAATGAAAATCTGAAAATATTATAAAGAAAAATATCGTATAAAAAAGTCCATCCAATAATTGAACTTTTTAAATTAGAATAATTTTCCAAACAAGTCGTAACTGCATAAAATATGAGTATCACTTCTTAAGACAGCTATACAAAAGTCTTTGCTTGGAGACTGTGGTTAAGTAAAAATTCAAAAAAGGTATAAAAGCCCGTACCACAATTAATAATAGTATCTTAAATACGCATTTCGACAACTAAGTTGTCATTATCAGTAGGTAAAGACCACTAATCAAAGTATCGGACAACTTTACACGGCGTCCACGTATATACCGACTAAAAATTGCGACAACTTACCTATCTTAAGTAAGCGGGAACCGCATGTGTTTATACTCTATCCGCACGACATCAGCTTTTCTACCTTTAAGAATGAGAAAAACAATTGTATGATATAAGACCGTTGTCTGCGTTAATCGTAATACTTTTGTTTTTAACGATATGAATATTTTCATATGCGTCAAGATCTCGGGGATTATTGATGGCTTTGACAAGTTTTAACAATTTAATCGACATATTGTGATCTGTGTTTAATGAATGATTGGCCACGTTAGATTTTTCTGGTCTATTGAATTTAATATGTGATATATGTTTTTTAAAACGGGTTATTATTCATCGTTTCGTTTGTCCTATATATTTCAAATTACAATTATCGCAAATTATGGTAAACAGATGTACTTTTTCTCCTGGTTACGTTGAGATATCAAACTTGGGGATTAGCGGATTGTCTTTTTTAGTTTCGTTTTTCTAATTATTCATTATTAATTTATTCATTATTTCTATGTCAAAGCCATTATACTTCGCGATGTTTTTAATGAAATCTAGTTCTATTTCATCTCTCTTTTATTAACGGAAAGTTTAGTAACCGATTGACTAAGAAATTCAAAGAAGCTGTCTTATGTTGAAAACTATGATTTGAATCCGCTTTAATATCAGAAGTGGGATGGCAGAGTCGTCATGTAATGTCAGAAGTGGGATGGCATAGTCGTCATGTAATGTCAGATGTGGGATGGCAGGAGCACCATATAATATCAGATGATGGGATTGCAAGATCACCATGTAATATCTGATCATCTAAGTAAAGGTAGGATCGCCATGTAATGTCACCTGGTCCCGGAGGTAACATTGATGCCGACGCAGTTCCATTTATATGGCAGGTTTATCAGTGTGATATATAATTCAATAACGATAACAACAACGATAACAACAGTAAATACGACATTGCAAAAAGAGGCACTAGACTTGTACTCACTTTGGCTTTGCAGTCACTCTGCTTCTTACTGTAGAGAGACCTCTCAGTGTCTCGTTATATATCATTGAGCGTGTTACCTAAGTCTAGTGACCTGGTTACAAGATGAAAACGATGTGATGTAAGATCATAACTCAACGAGGTCGTGTTGATGAAATGGAGATTGTGAATACATGACCTGGTATCTATTGACGTTGCTTTCTTTCCGGAAAATATCAATTTCTATTTTATGTTTATTTTTAATTACTAATGTATCTAAAAATGGTATACTGTCATTGTTTTCTTTTCCACCGTAAATTTAATAGTCGGAAATTTCAAATTTAACTATTTAACGAACATGTCTAATTCACATTTCCGTGTATCAAAAATCGCGAGAATGTCATCTACCTTATCCAGACTCTTGGGAAATATTTAGCGTTATTTTTAAAGTCTACTTCAAATTGACTCATGAATGTATTAGCTATGAAAGGAGATTACCCATTGTTGTGCCTTCTTTCAGTTCCTAAAATTTTTCTCCTACTTGGAAACAATTTTGTGTCATGTACAAAGTTTTAATGTGCGACACTTTGATTAGTGCTTTTTACCTACTGATGTTAACAACTCAGTTGTCGAAATATGAATTTAGGATACGATTATTAATTGTGGTAAGGCGTTCACACCTTTTTGGAGCAGCTATACAAGGTGACATTGAGGAAACTACAATGCATAGTACCATGCGATAGAAGACCATAAAATACTAAAAAGTTAATAATCGTCGTAGGAGATACATGTTTAAACTTCATTATATCCAATGGAAAACACAATTTGTTTAGTTTCAAAAAATATATTGTATTATAGACACACACTACATATATGTTTCACCACACTGTGGCTTCATCAGGTGGATGAATATACTCTGTAAAGTTACATTGGTACCTATTTACATAAACACAAACATAAAAACAAAAATTTTCATCTGAGAGGGTGTGGACCTATTGTAGTTTCAAGTTGAGTAAGGGAGAGTGATTTACCTCTACCTGGTCATTTAAAATTATGCCTAAATTATGAAAGTTACTTCTTCTAACGTACTGAGCTTCTTTACTTTTGTCTACTGCATGTAATGTTTGGAAATTAGAATTGAATTTGTGGTTATATTCGAAACAGTGATCTGTCTTCTTATTACTGTAGCTTGTTTCTTGTTCTGCCATTCTTGTTTGGAAGGTTCTTCCTGCCTGACCTATATACACTTTTTTGCAGTCTTTACATGTCAACTTGTACACCCTGAGTTTGATCTACTGTCCGTTTTATCTTTATTGTTTGTTATTACTTTTGTAAGGAATTGTTTGTTTTGCAACACCTTGGATCTGGACCAGCATTGTTTTCTTTTACTCTTACTTTTCTTTGTTAAAGCTGTATTTATAACATAACTTTTGATTTGTATTTAAGCATATTTTGTATTAATTTTAAATTTTCTTTTTTTTGTATACCGCTAATTCTTCGTTTCTTTTATTTTTTAAAATTTCATATATATATATATATATATATATATTGTTATAGTTGTTCTTGTTACCAGAAACTGAAAGAAAAAGAACATACATGTTAGAAAGTAAGTATTATGAAAGAAGACCATACACTTACAGTGTAAGATATTAAACAAGTTAATACCGCGTGGAAATCTATTTTATCGACCGTAATATTTTTTGATTTGAACTAATTCACCGCGGAAATCATAGATTTTAACTTGCATACATATGACATTTATAGACATTTAAAAGAATGTAATTACTATTTTATAATTATTATTTTTTATTATAAAGGTAATGTCAATTAATATGAGATATAAAATAAGTCGATTAGAATAAATACAAAATTAAATACATGTATTAAGCAAAAATAAATCATATGCAGGCTAAGGAAAAAAAACAATAGATAAAAACGTCGCTTGGGTGGTTGTAAGAAAAAACTACGTTAAAAAATTATTCTAAAACTTAAAATGTCATTTAAAATATTAAAACTGTAATATACTAACCCGAAAATGTTCAAAACAGTGTACATACATTGTCCGAACAATAAAATGGTACAGCATTTCTGAAATATACGGACCAATCCTCCGAAAAACTGTTGGCGTCATGCCAGTACCTGGTTGCCTCAAACATATCTGCATCAAATTTCCGTCTGTTCCCTTATAATAGACGTCAGACTACACGTAATTACAAATAAAAATATTTATTTTATATCCATATTTGCATATCATAACAACATATAATAATAGAATTTAAAAATAGAAACATTAATTAGACTAAACTTACCTGAAACTGAATAGTCTCTTTCAAATTATATTTTCATAGTTTTAAATCAGCTAAAATCACTACTACTACATTTTAAGTAATATTATTCACATTTACTACACCATATGTCTGTTATAAATACTTTTACAATTTGTAACCCTATTATGTCACGTGATTTACGCACAATCATCAGCTGATTCGAATATGTTATACTTGAATTTGCACCAAATATCTTAAAAAAATAACGATTAAACTAAAATTTCCACTAACTGCACACAATATTTTTATTTATCGTTTACCTGGCTTAATGTCGTATGCTTATGATATAACATCTTAAATCTATAATCAGTGTAAATACTCGTGGTTGATTATTGAGGCAAAATAAGATTTGATTTTTAAAAAGAAGAATCGGCTCCTGAGAAAGAGTCTTGCTCTACCGCTAAGTAACCGAATATCATATAATTTTGTTCATTTAATAAAAGCATTAGATAAACTGGCGCCCATATTTCTTAAAGAATCATTTAAAAAAAAAAATTTATTTAATCTATACCTGCCAATATATATAGTTGTCAGAGCGACATCGTATAAACTTCAGTCAAACTAAGCAATACGATAAGGTATAGGTATATGTATAGGTCCCTATATTTTACATTATAATTATTAAAATTTAAAACCAATAAAATTATTCTTTCACTTATCTACTTATAAATTTTATAAGCTTTCAAACGCTTTTTTATATATCAATACATATTATTGTAGATAGCAACGGTTTATAATTATTATCCTGTGAATGGCTTGCTTGCCGGATAATAAAGGTTATTATTATGATTACTATTATTATTATTATTTTTAGACCACGTTTAACCAAGAGCCTTCCAAGCGTAGAGAATCAAATTAACCAGACCATTTTCTTAAAAATTGAATACGGTGAGCGTACTCATTTCTTGCGGATTTTGTTAGAGGTTACAAAAATCTAATTTTCAATAGGAATCCGGTAAGTAGAAGTTAAACCAATTTCAAGTTTTCCGTCCTCCTCTCTCCCAGGACTTCTTTTGTTCACGAACCTAAAGAAATTACTCAGTAGACAGACTCGCATCGAACAAGAAGATCATTGTTGAAAGGCGTTCTGAAGATAGCCGAATTCAGATCAAAACCGGTAATGGTATCGCACAAACTTTTATCGGAGCTTCTATTTATTAAAACAATAGATAGTTAATTATGAGTAATTAAACTTCAAAACGTTAAATTAGTTCAGGAAGTAACAACTATTATAGCATTAAAGAAAGCTTATACGAGCTACTCTGTTTCCAAGTTACGTCCACAGGAAATTGCCCACCGGTCGGTATCCGCAACCAATCAACCGGAAACGGGAGTCACATGGACAACCAGCCCTCGAAAAATTGCAAATCTTCTTCTCTTCTCCACTAATTACGTCTTCTTGTCTACTGGAGAATCAAATTCGTCGGTAGTTGCAGACTAAGGTGCATGCTATCTAAATTTTCGTCTTCACAAGAGCAGTTTAAAATGAATCGGAATTCAGTATATGGAATGCCGCAAAAAAAGGTTCTCTGCTTGCCATAAACGAAGATTTCCCCTATTAACTTATTAACTCCAGAATCGGCATACCGAAATTCTTTTTAAGACTTCACGTGCTACGATAGGATCTGCTTAAGCGATTAATTCACAAGGTGGTAAGTATTCGTAAGATTCAACTTCCTTCTAACGAAGATACACACACTTCTACTGTCAACTGGATTCGACAACGGGCTTCGTTCGAAATGAATCCTCACACCAGAGGCAATCGGAAACAGCAGGGGGGCGATACCATTTCAATATTTTCAAATCAGAGAGCGATACCAGTACGTGTTGAATGAAATATAAAACTCGAATCTGAAATATAGTATACCGGGGCTCAACGGTAAGAAAATAAAATGCGAGTGTAATGCTACGCGATCATTTAAATTCTAAATTAGAGCAGTTTGTGAAATTTAAATTAAGTTGGTATATAAGTACTAATTTATAATTTTAATTGTCAAAGTGAAGTTTCGAAATGTTTGATTTAGAACATAAGATTTTTCTTACAGAATGTTATTTTAAAAACGCCGAACGACAAGAGAATGGTGAATGGACATATTCAGTGCCGTACTGCATCAATGATTTTCAAAATGCCTTCCCTAATTTTCCTGCGGATTATCAAAAATTAGTCCAAGTAATTTACACATGTGTGGTGAAATTTCGTAATGTTGGAACTGTAGGTAGGAAAGTTGGTAGTGGCGCGCCCAAAAAAAGAACTCCTGAGATTGTGGTAGATGTTGCAGTAAGAATGGAACAGTCTTCCAAAAAATCTCTTCGCAGATTAGCCCAAGAAATAAACCTATCATATGGAACTTGTCAAAAAATATTAAAACAAAATTTAAATCTTTATCCCTATAAGATTAACGTCGTTCAAGAGCTATTCCCTCGAGATTTTCCTGTCAGAATAGAATACTGTCAGTGGTTTTTGAATAATTTAAATAACAACAACACTTTGGATTTAACATATTTTTCGGACGAAGCATGGTTTTACCTATCCGACTATATAAACAAACAAAATATACGTATTTGGTCTTCGGAGAATCCTCATGAGTTTATTCAATCGCCTCTCCATCCGCAGAAAATTGGTGTTTGGCTAGCGGTTTCTCGAAGGCGTATATTTGGACCTGTGTTTTTTGAAGGAACGATAAATGCTGAGAGATATCGAAATAATTTACTTGAACCGTTTTTCCAAAATCTTCATGATGACGAACTTTTACATGGGTATTTCCAACAGGACAATGCAACAGCTCACAAAACAAGGGAAAGTGTGGCTCGAATTCGCGAGTTTTATGGTAATCGAGTCATTGAATTTCCGCCTCGCAGTCCGGACCTAACGATTCTTGATTATTTCATTTAGCCGTATCTGAAAAACACAGTTTACAAAAATAACCCACATAATTTTGAATAACTACAAGAGGCAATTTCTAATGCATGCAACGCTATAACCGTTCAGATGTTGGAAAATGCTTTTGAAAATATGAAACGGAGGATTAACAGTTGCATTGCAACAGGGGGAGAACACTTTTAACACCTTTTGTAATTCACAATAAAACTAATTTATCTTATAATGCTTTCATTTCCATTAAAATTATATCGATTACACATAAGATTGACAAATGTCACAAAGTATAACAACCGCAAATTTCAATTAATCAATAATTGACATTCTGGACAACCTAATAAAAAAAAACCCGCCTGCTATAATTTAGAATTTAAATGATCGTATGGTACTATTCATAAACACAACTGTCGGTTTTGGGCACAGAGTAATCCTCACTGGATATAAGAGTCGCATATGCAACATATTGCTATGAATAGTGGTTTGAAAATTTAGCACGCCACCATCCACAACTAGTTTTCCCAACTAGGTTTCTCAGCCGGTGAATTTTCAAATATGAGACTTCTAACTTCTCGGGTTCCACTTAGGAAAAGCGTGTTCTAAAAGTATGTTGAGCGCCAGTGAAATGTTCACCAAAATTTATTTACTTATTTTATTAATTAATTAGCAATAATGGAGTGTCAAATGAAACAAACGCAAGATAAAAATTTAAAATAAATATTTAATACAAAAATAAAAAAATAAAAAATTTATCTTTACAAAGTATAAAGACACTGTATTATACAAAAATACTTGAGGTAAAAACATTCATTGAAAATTGACACCTAAATGAATGGAAAACATCCTCAAAATGACTCCGATCAAAACTTATCTAAAAATAATCAAGCTTAATATTAATTTCTCCCCAGAGAACCAGACTGTATAATCAGATACTGAAACATGAACAAAACTTACGCATGTGCAAAAGACACGCACAAAAAACCCTGAATCCTCTCGAACAAACTTTTCAATTATAATTTTTAACAAAGAAATGTTAATAATAAACTGTATTATCTGTATTTCTAATAATAAATTCTCTTAACTACAAGCTTGAATACAATAGAAATATATTATAGTAATTTTATATACTATGACGACGTCATATAATTTTAATTTTACTTACAAGAAAAAAATATGTGGAGACTCTTATGAACAAAGAAGGTGCATAATCAATTTAAACATCAATAATACAACGAGAAATTTATCTCTATAAAAATCGGGACTTTAATACTAATATAACAAAATCACTTTCAATCAATCAACCCGAATTAATTAAAATATATTTCACAAAACAACCTTCTAGTTCAAACTATAAATTTCATCTCCTTTAATTTACTTCGGCCTCTACAACACATTTAAGCCGAATAACCAGTTTTTCTATCTCGTTAAATTTATATACATTTTGAATATACAACTGTATCCAAGATAATTGTACATTTTTAAATTAAATTATTTTTAATTAAAAATCCATAGCAATATGTAACCTGGCCCTAGAAAGCTTAACGTTTGGGCTGGTATTTGTAGGAACGGAATAATAGGGCCTTTTTATAGAGGAAACTCGGAATAGCCAAAGATATTGAAAACTTTTAATAACCAGATAATTCCTGCTTTGGAGAAAAATAGCCAATTTCCGTAAAACATCTGGTTTCAGCAGGACGGAGCACCCCCTTACTATTCAGTTATCGTACGAGATCGATTAGATCGAATTTTTGCCCATAGATGGATTGGAAGAAGAGGTGAAATTGAATGGCCCGCACGTACTCCCAATCTTATTCCACTAGATTACTTCTTGTGGGGCTACCTAAAACAGAAAATGCATCTTACCTGACCTAGAAATTTGCAAGATTTGGCTGAAATAATTAATGAAAAAATCCGAAGCATTTCAACAGACATCATAGCGAGCGTTACAAGAAAATTTGCAGACAGATTGGCTTACTGTCATAAAGTAGGCCACCTACTTCGGCGCCACGCCGATTTTTAAAATCTCATAAGTTTAACTTTGTATTACCAACTTATTTCCGTTTCCTTACCAATTAATGAATAAAAAATACTTTATACCACGAATATTATAGTTTGTCTAAATTGTGTTATCTAGGAGAATCTCAAAATGTAAAAAAATATGTTCAATTAAAAAAAGTATTTACTTTAGCGCGTTACATTTTTTCTGAACACTCTGTACATTTAAAAAATACTTCAAATGATGGCTCTTAATCCCTAATTTTCGTGTCTAAAATTTTATTACTATGTATATCTTTTTTTAATTGAACAGATATTTACATGGTTTCACACATTTACCCATCCTGTATACAGGCCGAGTTTTTTTGAATGTTTAGCATTGGGACCTCAGAAACTACTGGAGATAGAAAAACGCTTAAATGGGGAAAGATGCGCAGTTTTACGAGTTTTATTTAAAAGTGCTTTTGTTTCTCCGATAACTTTCATGGCTTATTAGATATTCAAAGAAAACTAAATTTTACGATTTTCTTTAAACATGCTTAGCATCATTAATAGTAATTTTAGAGAAAAAGTGATCAGGCAAAAGTTTTAGATAATTTTACGCCAAATAAAACTATGTAGCTAATATTTTTTTTTCTTTCACCATTATCGAGTTATGACACAAACTTGTGTTTTTTTACATTGAAACCATAGTTGATTTTGACATCATTAAAAAGCTTATTTTTTGCTGATTACAATGATATAAGATTTGATATGGTTATTTTAAAAAATAAAGAGGATATACACATTTCTATGATTGTTCACTTTATAAGATAAAAACTTAAAAAAAAATGTTTGGTGTTTTGTAATTCAAAATCTGAGTTACAATAGTGTTCGTTGGAGCAGTCGAGATAAATATACTAACATTGCTTTCACGTTGAGTCACAGAAGTGAGAGCTGTTAATTTTTACTTTTAAGTCAAGTTAATTTATTGTATAATTGTAATAATTGTAACTTAACTATAAGCGGTGCAAACGGCCGTTAATCATAAGTTTGCATTGGCTATGGAATTTTCTAACGTAGAAAAGCGTGATATGGTTGAATGTTACATTCAGTGCTAGAAAAATTCTACTAGAGCTGCTGAAGTTTATTTTGAAAATTATTTTGATCGACGTCAGCCGTCACTACCTACTTTTAAGAGATTATGGGATAATTTAGCAGATTATGGTTCGTTCGTTAAACCAAAATCAAACAAAAGGATGGATGAAGATAGAGAAATAAACATATTAGCAAGTGTCGCTCAGAATCCATCTACATCGACCCGACAAATTTCAACAGAAATGGGCTCCTCTCAACGCACTATTGTCAGAGTGTTGAAGAAGCATAAATTTCGTCCCTACAAATGATCAGTATCACAAACTTTACATGAAGGTGATAACATCAGACAAATAGCTTTTTGTAGATGGTTTAAAGATCAGTGTCAAAATGATCCACACTTTTCAATGAAAATATTATGGACTGATGAATCACGTTTCACAAACTGTGGAATGTTTAATAGGCACAATGAGCACATATGGTCTCAAACAAATCCACTTCACGTTGAATATAGGAGACCACAAATTAAATTTGTGTTTAATGTTTGGTGTGGTGTTATAGGATCAACTGTTCTTCCTCCTTTTATTTTTGATGGATCACTAACTGGCAATCGTTATCTTAATGTTTTACAACAAGATTTCGAGGAAATGTTAGATAATTTAAATTTAAGAACCCGAGCAATGCTGCAATGGTTTCAATATGACGGAGCGCCTCCGCATAATCAACTGAATGTTAGAAATTATTTAAATTTGAACTTCACTAGTCAATGGATAGGACGAAATGCACCCATTGAATGGCCGGCTAGATCCCCTGATTTATCAGTTTTGGATTTTTTCTTGTGGGGTGTACTAAAGGACACAGTATACAAAAGAACATATGAAACAATCGACGATTTAAGAGAAGGTGTCTTAGTTGCTTTTAATAACATCGATAGGCGTAAAGTCCGCAATGCTACAAATTCTGTTGTGAAGAGATGCAATTTGTGTATTAATAATAACGGAGGTATCTTTGAACATTAATAATGTTGTGTGCCCTTAATAAAAGTTCTTATAGTTTTCATTTTATTACTACATAATATTTCAAAATAAGTTTTCGTTTGGTTTGTATTTTATCAGTTCGAAATTCAATTGTTTTCCATAAAAACCATAAAAATACCATTAAAATTTTTTAAAATAACCATATCAAACCTTATATCATTGTAATCAGAAAAAAATAAGCTTTTTAATGATGTCAAAACCAACTATGGTTTCTATTTAAAAAAACACGAGTTTGTGTCATAACTCGATAATGGTGAACGAAAAAAAAATATTAGCTACATATTTTTATTTGGCGTAAAATTATCTAAAACTTTTGTCTGAACACTTTTCCCCTAAAATTACTATTAACGATGCTAAGCATGTTTAAAGAAAATCGTAAAATTTAGTTTTCTTTGAATATCTAATAAGCCATGAAAGTTATCGGAGAAACAAAAGCAGTTTTAAATCAAACTCGTAAAACTGCGCATCTTTCCCCATTTAAGCGTTTTTCTATCTCCAGTAGTTTCTGAGATCCCAATGCTAAACATTCAAAAAATCTCACCCTGTATAATAGTATGTTACGTAACCAGAGTTGTAACTAGCATATTACGCACGAGTGGAAAAAGTGTAATTCCCCTAGGGCGTAACTGCTTTTGAATTCGAATTTTGTACCATACTTTTCTGCGACCGCCGTGATCCCAACAAAATTTCTAAATAAATACCTTTTGTTGAAGACATGGTTGTGAAGATACAAATTTAAAATGTCAAATATCAAATATCTAAAACCAGTGTCACCAACATAAGATCTTTAAGAACCAAAAAATGCATCAACAAGTCTTCTCAGAATTAAGAAAATCAGTTGAAGAAATTACAAATGTTAAAATAAATTGCATTTACATTTCATTGTTGAGAGTTAACCACATGAAAGGGGGCCCGTTTCATTACTGTTATTAATTTCTTTAAATTGACAATTGACAGTTAAATATGTATGTGGGCGGAGTTAATTTACAGCACACGTATGTAATGAAGCATTTATTACAGGGGTTGTTTGTGCGATTTTCGCTATTTACATTAGCGGCCGTAGAAAAATGTAATTACTTCTGTCATACACACATTATGAACGAGTTTATTTTGCTAGTCAATAATAGATTTTAATCTACGACATCTAAATAAGTGAGCTTATTTAAAAGAAACAGAAAATACGTGTTGAAATATAAAAAATGCTTTCGAGGATTCAACCGACGCGTATAAATTAAGTGAAACATATAATTAGGTAAAAAGAATCAAGATTTATAACAAGCAATGCAAGGTGTATTTTTTATCGCATGCAACTATTAATTATAAGTCATCATCGGTCGTGGCTTACATTTGTACGCGTTGTGTTTTCCGTTAATCATTGTTGCTCTAGATTTATGAAATAAGTCGTATATTTCTATATTGTAATGTTAATAACGGTACAGGCAATTAGTTGAATAGTGCGAGACCAAGGAAATATAGAAAAAAAACAATTGGAAACATTCTCAAATGGGTAAAACCTCACAATTTCTTTTGTATAAAACAAGAACATTTTTAATAACATAAAAATATTATTAAATAAAATAAAAAGATAAATAAAATATAACTAATTACGTGAAGATATTAAAAATAAACAAACAAAATTAAATACTGGAACGGAATAATAGCATAATTATTAACAAAATCAATGACCATGAAATATATAATTAAAACAAAAGGCTACGGACACTAAAACAGCGGAATGTATTCTTAAATAAAATAATAATCAGAATAATTGGAACATGCATGAGTAGGTGAACCCCACCAGTTTTGTATAGTACAAAGGTATTGTTAATAATATAAAATATTAAAAATATGGTGTGAAGAACACAAATACAGACACAAAAAAAATGCAGTTTCTAGAGAGATGGCTGTGCCACCCTTGGAAGGGCGTCGTTACTTCACATTGGTTATGTGGACGGGGCGAGGTACTTCGGCTGTCTGACAACAGGCAGCGCTGAATTTACTTCTACGCTCGGTCAGTCTGGATAATTTCTGTGATGTGGCGATGTGGTTCTTTTTTGTGAATGTGTCTGAAGATATCCTTTCTCCAGCAGGGGCGTACCGATGAGCCTGTAGAAAGGCGAAATACGTATCTACCTCTCGGATATGTTCGAACACGTTCACAAAAATATTAATAGTGAACCTGTATTTGTGTTCTTCACACAAGATTTTTAATAATATTTTATATTATTAAAAATACCTTTGTAAAATAATAATAATAATAATAATAATAATAATAATAATAATAATAATAATAATAATAATAATAATAATAATAATAATAATAATAATAATAATAATAATAATAATAATAATAATAATAATAATAATAATAATAAACGCCTTTATTTTCACAATTACAATTAGAGTATCGACAATAAAAAGAAAAGAAACAAACTTAAACAATGAATGAATACAAGGGTAATTGCGAAAACCATGAGGTGCGGTTCAGATAGACTGCAACATAGTTACAGTCCCCTGTTTTAACACCGAAACCTTAAATATATGAATTATAAGTTTAATCAGAAAATGTTGCCTACAATAACTTAAGCTATAAATATATCTGTGATGCAGCCGCATTTTCCAAAGTTTGTCTCTAAAAACTATCGACTGCTTCACAAGAAGGTACCTACACACTGCACACCTCAACGCAGAAGGATGGAGAGATTTCTAAAACGCTGGCAACTCATTATACTACCTATAAATGTTGTAGGAAAAAGACCTCTAAAATAAAGCGTTACAATGTGTCGGTGGAGTTATCAATCCGTTGCTACGAATGTTGACATTGTGAACGTCAGATATATATATATATATATATATATATATATATATTATTTTATGAAATAAGTTCAAAGAAGATTGCTTAATGCGACTGCTCATATTTAGCCACTCAAGTTCCACAAGCCTATGGGAAACATTATTCATATTTGCGAATACCATAGATATATCTAATATGTACTTGCATTTCTTTTTCAAATGTGTTAGAAGAGTTTTATTGGGCTTCCCAAGAGGAACAATATGTTTTTAAAACGTCATGGCAGGCATATTTAAAATGGCAGAAGTGTTACTAGCTCTCATTTGTATTTAGTATTGTTTGACAATGAAAGTTGTGGATCCCAAACCCCAAAAAAACGTCCCAAAAAATCTTATGAACTATGCCAAAGAAATTGTATTTTATTCTTTTTTTGGCATCATTTATAAGATTTTTGGTGAGCTTTTGGGGTCTGGAATCCACAACTCCTATCAGGTTGACACCTGCTTGTTTACTACGCTTATTTGCACAAAGACGCAAAATACATGAAAATATATTTTCCTTTCTTCTGTTCCATCGGCATTTTGCCAATAAATAGTAATAAACTAGTAACTAAAATACCCAATTACTTCGCATTTGTTAACATTAAGCATTATTCTGATTCGCACTAATCATGTATATTATTAGGATCATATTTCAAGATTGAACTTAATCTTTTTACAATAATATTATTTATGTTTTGGTTTTAGTGACGACTTGGAGATTGGAGATATTTAATGTTTAAGGGAATTTGTTATTGTCAGAGATAGGGTGGTTTGCACTCTAGAACAGGTATTCACATGATTGTTTTTTTTTTCAAACGACGTTATCAATAGGCATATTGTTTTTAGTGGAAAACTCTAAGTATTTTAGTTTCTTGCTTTCCCCTGCAGCACGTATGAATAGTGGGCAGCTTTGCCCAGCTTATTTGAGTGGATCTTTACCATGCATAATATATGAGATTTGTCTTTGTAAATATTTACTTTATAGTACAAAGTACCATGACGAGTAGGACCGTACTGGTCTAGTGGTAGGTCACTAGAGTATGATTCTGGATTGAACAGGTTCAAGCCCTGGTCTAGCCAATAATATCGATGGCATTTTGTCGGTCTCAGCTTGACTCAGGCTGACAAAAAAATGAGTACCTGGAGGTGAATTTATTTATTTAGCGTATGGCTAACATGGATTATACATCTAAAAGTTAAATTTTAAAATCGAGGCCATTGATCCAGTCTAAGGCGGAGTAAGTTGCTTCAAAGACGTCACTCATCTCACCTCCATATGCTGTAAGGGGGTACTCAGCTGTAATATGGTGAATAGTCTGGCGAAGTTCTCCGCATTCGCAAGTTGGTGTATCAGTCAGTCCTCATTTATAGAATGAGTCACGACAAATTCCATGGGACGTTCTTATTCTATTGAGTGTCTTCCACTCATGGCGAGGAAGGTCCATTCCTGGTAAGGGTAAGACAGGATCAATAATATGGGCCCCTTGAGCGGGATTCAACGCTGCCCAATACTCCCTCCATCTATCGTTTGGGTTGAAATCTTCTGCTAGAAGTCGTTCTGCTAGCAGTAGTTGAGGAGGTCTCGACTTCAGTCTCAACAGGCCAGCAACAGGCAAATCATTGCGTACTGGAAGATGGAGATCCGATATTATTTAAATATATTCTCTTACCAGGCTTTCCTGTCTCCGAATGGTAGGAGGTGTAATGTGGCTTATAACCGGGAGCTAGGGTAGAGGTGTACTTTTTAAACAACCGCTAATTATTCTCATGGTCTCGTTGAGTTTGATATCGATCTTCTTTGCGTCACAGCTGTTTAACCAGACTGGGGCGCAGTATTCAGCTACCGAGTAAACAAGGCTAGGAGCTGACGTTCTAAGGGTGGATGCGTTCGCACCTCAAACAGTACCGCAGAGCTTATGGATTATGTTATTTCTGGTGTTTATTTTAGCTGCTGTGTTTTCTAGATGTTTTTTATATGAGAGTGTACGATCCATTGTTACTCCCAGATATTTTGGGAATGGATTATAACGTAGTAGGTTGTTATTGAAATACATTTGCGGCTCTAGACGTGCTTGTTTATTATTGAGGCGAAAATACGACACTTCTGTTTTATTCATATTCGGGATTAGTCTCCAGCAGGCGAAGTATTTTTCCAGCACGGACAGGTCCTCTGAAGGTATACTATTAGTTCCCTCTATGGTTTTACTCTTGTATGCAAGAGCCAGATCATTGGCATATCCAAACTTTTTTGACTTTGTTTGTGGCATGTCAGAAATATACAGATTAAACAGGACATGTGCAAGTACCGGTCCTTGAGAGGCAATCCATTATTAAGATGTCTCATTTTACTCTTGCTCTCTCCTGTTATAATTTGGAAAGACCTGTCGCAAAGCATGTTGTTTAATAAAGATGCTACCCGGTTGCATGGTATTACGTTGAGAAATTTGTAGAGAATGCCTTCTATTCAGATTGTATCATATGCCGCAGTCAGGTCAACATATACCAGGTTATGTTTACTCAGTTTAAAAGAGTCAAAAGTAAATACTCTTTTAGCAAACCGAGTTTCTCAATTCAACTTAACTTTTTACTCGTACTGAACGTAATTAAAAGGAACACAGGTAATTCTAATATGCATTACCTTGCAAGAAGTATCTCTGAAAAAAGTTTACGCCTGTACAAACTCGTTTTTCTAATGATAACTTTTACAAGGGATCTATTCAAATGCTTTCAGGTATATGGGCAAAGATTGTTATAAGTGATCAAGAATAAATTATTTTTTATATTAATTAGTTCTTATTTACTTCATATAAAATCCCATATGAGTGCATACGAGTACAGTTGTTGTCTCATTAATGACGATATGATAAAAAAAAATTTAACACATAATTATTTCCCTATTTGCTACTGTGCTGGTTTTGCATAAACATCGTATTGTTTATCTTAATGTGATGGCGCACAGTAATTATAATCTAGTTAACCAGTAAAAACATATGGTTTCAATATGCACATACCCTGAAGAGTGTTTACTTTGATATAATTCGTAATTAAATTTTAATTCGTATGTTCGAAATATACATAAAATTTAATTAATGTAATAGAAAGCTTTTTCTTACCTGGCGAAATTAATTTTAATTTAATATATGTTCATGTGATATACAGGCTGATTCATTTTCGGCCCTCACCATGGGGATCTCGCTTATTATTGGAGATAGAGTATAGGTTTAAATTTGGCAAAGTTGTTAAATTTTGTGTTTGTTATAAATCCGTAAAGAAAATAGACCTGTGACAAATTACCTTCGTTATTTAAAAAAAAACGCGAAAACCCCATTTTCTTCTTTTACCTGTAGCAGCGACATTTGGCCTTGTAGAGAAAAAATAAAAACACGTCCTTGTGACCATTTCTAAACCTCTATCCAATGGTGTACTCTAAATTTTTATACGACGTTTCGTTTCTTTCTGGCCATCATCAACTATCTAATTTCTTATAGGCCCCATATTTGATTTAGACATCTTCAGAAAGAGTTTTTTTTCTGATTTCAACCATGTACCACATGCTGACTAAAGTTTTTGACATTAGGTTTTATTTGAAAGAATAAATTATAAGATTAAATAAGGTAGCCATGGAATTTCAATCTGTCAAACATTTCATTTATTGTTCATTAATAATACAAAAATGTCATACACTATCGAAGAGAAACGAGATATGATAAGTATTTTTTATTCTTCGAACCGAAATTCAACAGTAGCGAGTACAAGATATCTACAATTATATCCAGAACGACAACAGCCTCATCGTACCATTTTTCTAGATCTCGACAGAAATTTGATCGAGAATGGATCGTTTACTAAGCCGCGTAATGGTCAAGACAACAGGAACTTAAATGAAAATCGACAAGATATTTTACAAATGGTAAATTAAAAGCGTGTTTTCAAATTTCATGTTAATCTTGTATTTTTATAGATAAATAATAATCCATCAATTTCTACACGCGAAGTAGCGTCAGAATTAAATTTGTGCCAGTCCAGAGTTTGGAGAACTTTACATAAAAGTAGGTTTAAACCATACAGGATCCATGTTAGTCACTCTTTACTGCCTGGAGATAATTTGAGAAGGCTAGAATATTGTAATTGGTTAATGGGAAGGATAGAAAATGACGAAAATTTTTTAAGCAAAATCATCTGGTCAGGTGAAACAAAATTTACAAATTCTGGAATGGGCAGTACAAAATCTCCGACAAAACAGGGCTAGAAGACCACAACATCGTTTTGAAATAAACGTTTGGATGGGTATTTTGGCAAATCGTCTCTTAGGACCAGTTATGTATGAAGAACATTTAAATGGAGAAAGATATTTAAACATTTTACGTACATACGTATCTGACTACCTTGACGACAATATCCCATTAAATCAATTACAATATTTATGGTGGCAACAAGATGGCGCACCAGCATACAATGCAGCTGTTGTTAGAAATTTCTTAATTCAAGAGTTTGCAAACCGTTGGATTGGAAATAGGGGAGTTGTTGAATGGCCTGCGAGATCACCTGATTTAAGTCCGCTAGATTTTTTTTTATGGGGATATGTTAAAAATAATATTTATAAAGTAGATGCGCCACAAAAAATTGAAGAATTACGAGACAGACTTCAGAATGCCTTCGATGCAGTTCCTAGAAGAACTATACAAAGGCCAGTACAAATGGGCATGCCCAATTGTGCATTACCAAAGATGGCCAGATAATTGAACATTTACTGTAATTGTTTATTGTTTACTTTTCTATGTATTTTTATTAATGTTTTTGTTATCTTGTACTCGCTACTGTTGAATTTCGTTTCGAAGAATAAAAAATACTTATCATATCTCGTTTCTCTTCGTTAGTGTATGATATTTTTGTATTATTAATCAACAATAAATGAAATGTTTGACAGATTGAAATTCCAAAGGCTACCTTATTTAATCTTATAATTTATTCTTTCAAATAAAACCTAATGTCAAAAACTTTAGTCAGCATGTTGTACATGGCTGAAATCAGAAAAAAAAAACTCTTTCTGAAGATGTCTAAATCCAATATGGCGCCTATAAGAAATTAGATAGTTGATGATGGCCAGAAAGAAACGAAACATCGTATAAAAATTTAGATTACACAACTGGATAGAGCTTTAGAAATGGCCACAAGGATGTGTTTTTATTTTTTCTCTACAAGGCCAAATGTCGGTGCTACAGGTAAAAGAAGAAAATGGGGTTTTCGCGTTTTTTTTTAATAACGAAGGTCATTTGTCACAGGTCTATTTTCTTTACGGATTTATAACAAACACAAAATTTAACAACTTTGCCAAATTTAAACCTATACTCTATCTCCAATAATAAGCGAGATCCCCATGGTGAGGGCCGAAAATGAATCAGCCTGTATACAGAGAAAATAATACGCATTTCTTTATTGCATCATTTTTGTAACCAAAATGATCTATTTGTTTGTTTTACAATTTTATGTCTAATAAATTCTTAGGATTTTATACATTAAAATTAGGAGGGGCTTTTGATATATAAAAAGCCTAACAACGCTATTGTGTGAGTAGTGTGGAAACAAGTTCTAATTCTAAAGAAGATCGAAATCAAACTCAACGAAACCATGAGAATAATTAGCGGTTGCTTGAAAAAGTACACCTCTCCCTTGACTCTCGATTCTAAACCATATTGCTCGGTTCTAAGCCTGGTAAGAGAAAATAATAAAATAATATCCTTTCACCTTCCAGTACACAGTGATTTGCCTGATAACGGCCTGCCGAGACTGAGGTCTAGATCTCCTCAACTACTGCTAGGAGAACAACTTATAGCAGAAGAGAAGAGAGCAAGAGTATTGGGAAGCCTTGAAACCCGCTCTAGCGCCCCATATCATTGACCCTACCTTGTAGAGATGGGCGGAATCGTTCCTTTTGTGAACTCGTTCCTTCTCGTTCCATTCTGCAGATGGAATGGGTCCAGAAGATTCGTTCCATGGAACGATTATAACAACCTCGATGTAAAACCATGTTAAATGCCGATCGGAGTTGTAAGTCCGACAGCTGACACATTCATTTCGATCTAGCTTTGTTGAATCGGAATGATTGCCTGTTTGTTTTATTTATTTATTTAAAAGCTGCATGAGTATGTATATGCATAATATTTATGTAAATTCTAATAATTGCAGACACTACAAACCTAAAAATTCAAAATCCAAAATATACAAACGTAACATATACATATTTCATTACTAGTATTTACTATTGAAACAAGCGACAATTGGTGGAGTAGATAAGATCCCAAAGTTAAAATAAACATAAATAGAGACAATCATGCATTAATGATTTGTTTACATTATCAAAAAATACGTGGACAATATCTTATACATTTATAATTTATATCTTAGTAAGCAAGTATGTGGAAAGACTGACAAATTCTTGAAGACCTACCGTTCTATCGCAGTTATAAATTAAATAATCTCGATGGAACGCAATAGAGGAACGACATACAGTTACAATTTCGGATTCGTTCCAATTGGTTCCACGGATGGATTCGTTCCTTTGCACCGAATCCATCCGGATCGACACATCACTACCACCGTGCCCTTACCAGGAATGGAGTGGCCTCGCCATGAGTGGAAGACACTCAATAGAATAAGGACGTCCCACGGAATTTGTCGTGACTCATTCTATAAACGGGGATTGACTGAGACACCAACTTACGAGTGCGGAAAACCTCGCCAGACTATTCATCATCTTACAGCTGAGTGTCGCCTTACAGCATATGGAGATGAGATAAGTGACTCCTTTGAAGCTACTGATTCCGTGTTGGACTGTCCTAGATTTTAAAATTTAACTTTTAGATGTACATCTTTAATCCATATTAGCCATACGCTAAATAAATAAATAAAATTTACTATAGAAAACACTCGCTATATTTCTTTCACAAAATATATTTATTAAATCTCTAACACATTTGTTCAATACCAATAATTTTAAACTTTTACATACTTGTAATAAAGGAAAAAGACTTGACCTTCTCGAAATATTAGAAATTAAAAAAGCCATAAATCTTAATAGACATATCACAAACACACAGCTGGATTTTTTCAATACCTCTACTATTGATGCCGTAATAAAGTCTTTAAAAACTCATAAATAGTGGTAGAAGTGTATTTTTAGGTCAGCTTACAAACTCTTTGACAATGACTGTAAAGTCGAAACACGTGTTAGAGGTTTAATAAATATATTTTGTGAAACAAATATACCGAGTGTTTTCTTTAGTAAATTTTATTCATTATGTTTCACCAAGAGTCAACCGTGGATTCTATACATTATATTAAAATAAATAAATGTCATCTATCTTGAGTTCGATTGGCACAATAGCTGATATTGGCCTGTTTTCAGCTCTTAATTCTTTTTATCTTCTTTTTCTATATATAACTAAATTCTATGCTCTTCGCTACCTATTATTATTATTATTATCTATTACTTTCTCCTTTAATTGAAACTTGTTCTGTTGAGCAGCAAAGCTAATTATTATTATTATTATTATTATTAAATTTGTACAAAACACATTAAAGTATGATGATTCATGGTTCATGGGGTTCCAATTTATCAATATTGGAGTTGAAGTGTCAAAATACACTGCTCAAAATAGTACAGGGGTATTTTTAAAAATAAATAAACATAATAAAAATAAACAGAATATCGTATTGTATATGTATATAAATATTTTGAGCAAAAATAATTTACACCCAGATTTTATCATATTACCTTGCTAACAATAGAGCGATCGTGTTTTCTTTCCAACATCTGTTCACGAGGGACACCTTTTATATTTTTACAATCGACTACTAGATGGTGCTTTTGACATATGCAATAATTATATTCTTAAAGTTTGACATTTGTCATTGAGAAATCCGTGATAGCTTAGAAATTGAGTCAGTAGTTTGTTGACAGTGACAGTTTTAAGACAGTGAGTTTGCAAAATAATGGAGATTAGTCGTGAAGGTTTTCGTTGGATGTTTTTTGCGATTATAAAGAAAGGCCTAACTCCACAGGAAAGCATTATATCGCTTCGGTCAACTTTTGGTAATGAAGCAACATCAGAGAAGACAGTTTACAATTGGTTTGCAGAATTTCGTCATTGTCGTGCCTCAGTGAGTGATGAATCACGTAAAGGTCGACCAAAAACTGTTGTGATTCCAAAAAACATCAATGCTGTGTGGAAAATGATAAAACACGATCGACATGTGACTTACAGTGAGGTAGAGGCATCTCTTTGCATATCGCAGACTGCAATTCATTCGATTTTACATAACTTGACCGAAGCACAGAAAGTAGCTCGTGTCAATTGGTGTAAAGTCGACGTAAGAACCGAAAAATCCGTATACAACATCGACACAGGTGACGAAACACGGATATATGCGTATGAGCTGGAAACCAAGCGACAATCTACTGTATGGGTGTTCCAAGATGAACCGAACTCAACAAAAGTTGTTCCTGCAAGGAGCACTTCTAAGAAAAACTGTTAACGCTGAACGGTATACAGTAATTTGTTTACCAAAAGTTATAGACGAAATCAGGAAGAACAACCGAAAACGTCGCATTATTCTTCATCACGACAATGCGAGTTCCCATACAGCATGTCTAACAGTTGACTATTTGAAGGAGAAAAGTGTTGAAATAATATCTCATTATCCATATGCACCTGGCTTATCGCAGGATGATTTCTTTTTGTTCCCAACTGTGAAACAAAAAATAGGTGGACAGCGATTTGCAACACCTCAAGAAGCAGTCGAAGCCTTTGAAAGCCATGTTTTTGAGATACAACCTTCAGAGTAGAAAAATGTTTTGATAAATGGTTCGTACGCATGCAAAAGTGTGTAGACCATAAAAGCGAATATTTTGAAAAACAATAAAATAGTTTGTTCTCAAAAATTTGTAAAAATATAAAAGGTGACCCTCGATTAGTTGTCATAATGGCGATATTTGTCGCTTTTAGTTTAACTACATTGTAGCGTCATTTCTTGCTGCAGGCTTTAAAAACGTTAAGTTTTGTGTATAATTTGAGTAGTTTTAACAATGGAAAGGCGCCATTTACCACGAAAAGAAATGTTACGTGCTCTAGGTATGTTGCAAGGTGGGTGGTGTCAAGCTGAAGTGGCAGCCGAATTTCAAGTTACACAAAGAATCATATAAGTCGCTTATAGCTCCGCTATAGGGATACTGGTGGGATAACGGTTAGATTACAACTGCCCCACAAAACCGTTACATCCGAATTATTGGCCCGACGTAATCAAACCTGCACTGCTCGGCAGATACAAAATCAGTTTAACCAAACATATGGCGTACTGATTAGCGACCAAACTATTCGCAATAGATTACATGAAGTACATTTAAGATCTATACCGCCCTTATGAGTTCCGCCTCTAACAAGAGGTAATTGCGAAGAACGTATTTTATGGGCACAGGATCACCGATATTGGACAAACAAACAATGATCATATGCAATGTTCTCTGATGAGTCTCGAATTCGAGTTTGTAAGCAGCCAGGTCACGTAAATCGTTTGAATGCAGTCCAAGAAGTTCATTCTTTCAGAGGTGGTACAATCATGGTATGGGTTGGCATAAGTATTAGTGGAATAACAGATTTCGTTTTGATTGAACGTAGTATGGCAGCTCAAGTTCATGTGGAACAGGTCTCTTTATCTGTCGTTGTGCCATATGCAGGAGCAGTTGGAGAAAATTTCAATTTCATGCAAGATAATGCGCGTTCACGTATGGCTCGAATTGTAATGAATCTGCAAGAACAGCAATAAATTTCGTTGTTGGAGTAACCAGCTCAGTCTCCGGATAAGAATCCGTTGAGCATCTGAGGGATAAGTTACAAAAGAGGTTTACAAATTCAAATGATCACATTAATGGTCCATGACTCCTGTTTAATGTTCTTTAAAGAGAATGGAGAGCAAAATCACAGGAACAGATTGACAATTGAATTTTAACAATATGTAACCGTACTAGGGCAGTAATAAACAATCGTGGAGGTCATACTAATTACTTGAGGTAGCTTTCGATGATATGTTTAGGATTGCTTTCCAAATTTAAATATATTTAAGATTTAAGATTATATCGTTGTTTATTTATATTTGCAAACTTAATTTTATTAGAACTTTTTTAATTATTTTAATTTTGTACTTTTTTAGTTGAATTACGCTGTGAATATACAAATCTGGTCAATAAAGTTTAATAATATACAGTGGAACTTCCATATTACGAACTTCTAAATAGCGAATTTCTCTATTTAACGAATTTTTTCCGCAAACGTTGCACTTGAATTGAAATTGCGTGCAAAATTACCTCCCAATAACAAATCTCGGATTTTTATATAGCGAATTTTCAGGGGAATTTTTTAATAATAAATGACTTCTAAGAAATGGTCAGCCAGACTAAACACAACGTGAATGGCACAATTTAGTTCGTGTACTTCAGTAGTTCGTTGCATTTTAAATCGAGGGGTTGTTTAACGACTGCGAAAATGTCGAAAAGAAAATGTTTGCATATAAAAGACAAACTAAAGGGTTAGAAAGCATCGATAAAGGTTATAAGAAAAAAAACGTTGCGGAAAAATTTCGATACACCTCCCAGTGGTTTATCGAAAATAATTAAAAATCGAAATTCAATTTTAAAATTTAGTGATAATGCATAACGTGAGAGAAAACAGGTTAAAATGTGTGTTTTTGAAGACGCTGATCAGCCAGTTTTAAAATGGGTACCTGTCGTTCGTAACGGTATTGTTGAAAAAGTTATTAGTGGAGAAAGCGTGGATGTTAATGAAGCAGATTGCAATGATTGGAGGAATAAAACATTGAAACGAATACTAAAACAGTACGAAGCTAGAAACATTTTTAATGCCGACGAAACCGGTCTTTTTTCACATATATACCAAATAGAACCCTCACGTTCAAGAATGATAAATGTTTCGGTGGAAAACAAAGCAAAGAGAGAATTACTGTAATGATTGGAGCAAATATGACGGGAAGCGAGAAATTGAAACTCTTGGTTATGGGAAAAACCAAAAATCCATGGTGTTTCAAAGGTACAAAGTCGTTAGAAGTAGATTATCATTTCAATAAGAAAGCCTGGATGACAAGCGAGATTTTTGAAAACTGGCTACTAAAATTAGATCAACAGATGAGTATGCAACACAGAATGATGTTCGAACCCTGTTATAATTTCGAACAGATTGAAAAGCATAGAGCTCATCTATTTTCCCCCAAACATGACGTCTAAACTTCAACCAATGGACCAGGGAATAATAAAGAATGTCAAATTCCATTATGGCAAAAGGATTCTAGTAGAAATGATAAATGCAATTGAAAAAGACAACACCACAGTGATTAAGCAGATAATCAATGTGCAATAATGCATTTCTGAATTGTCAAAAGTGTGGACCCATGAAGTTAGTGAATCTACTATTCAGCATTGCTTCTCAAAAGCCGGCTTCTCTGGAGCTGCAGTAAATTTGGATCCAGAAGATGAATTGCCGCTTTCCAAAGTAACAAATTATTGAAGAGCACGAGAAATGTCTGATAATATTGATAGCAATATTACAGTAGAAGATTAGCTTAGTGCGATAAAGATATTGTTACAACTGAATATCCAAGTGATGATGACATCCTGAAGATTATAACAAGTAACCAGAGAAGTGAAATAACATCAAACGACGATGACGAAGAAGACGATTCGGATGAACCTGTACGAAAACCTACAAACGAAGACATGGTTAAAGCTATTCAAACAATTCGTCATGGACTACGTTATTTAGAAAATGTTTGAAAATATTTTTAATGCCTTGAACAAGTGCGAGATCTATTATGAGAGAGAGAGAAATTTGTTAACTGTTCTGGTCAAAGTAAAATTACCGATTTTTTTACTAATTAATGTACGTATTGCTATGAATTGTGGTTTTAAAATTGACTGCACCACCATCCACAACTAATCTACCCAACTAGGATACTCAGTCGGTTTATTTCCAAAAAATGGGACTGCTTTCTTCTCAGGGTTCCAATCGGAAACGTGGAACAAAAACGTATTTTAAGCGCCACTCAAATTTTTTTTGAGAAATGTTAAAATAATATTTCTTTAAGTTACTTGTTATATTCATGGTGAAAGGTTAATTAAATAAAGATCACAATAAAATTTAATTGAAAATTTAATACAAAATCAAAAAAAGAAAAAATAATAGTTCTTTATAGAGTGTAAAGATTGTGTAATAATATACTTATTACATCTAGAGGTAATAGAATTCACGGAATCTGACCGCTACATGAATCCAAACGTCCTCTACTGACAACCGATCAAATTTAACTAAATCACAAAGACTATTTTTAATTTCTGCCCAGAGAACAATATAAAAATATAAACATACTTGACAGCTCGATCAAAATCTAAAACATGCGCACTCACATGTAAAAAAATATTGCCCTTGAAATCCAAACGTATAAAATTTTTACAGTTAATTTTTTTTACTTAGAAATTTTAAAAATACTCTTTGTCATCTATCTCAATTAATTAAGACTAAATCTCAATACAACAATATAAATACAATTGAAATACAATATTCAAATCTTATGAATTAATAAGATATCTTTTAAAAATATACATATTTTTACTTACATAAAAAAAATTATAAGAGACACGTAAAGAAAACGTTGCTTAACAAAATGCAATCAAAATTGCGAGACTACAAACTCGCAGAATAAACGGGAATTGAATAACAATCACCATCAACTAATTAACACAATCAAACCCGAAGATACTTTAAATATATAATTATATACTTTTTTTAAATAAAAAGAACGTACTTGTCTAACTGTTAAACTGTGTCTTCCGAGTTCACATCAATCGCGGTGGCTTCCACCTCAAGGCGGCCTCCAAAAATACAAGTTTTTTGTGTGACACATGAAATACATACGGATATACACAGACATCCAAAAATAATAGTACATTCATTTTTAAATAATTTTTTAATATTTATTGGGGAAAAAAACATAACAGTATGTATGCAGTTATAGGATGTAAATACCATTATATTTATTTGTATTATATTATGTTGAAAAAATTAAATAAGTACTGCAATGCAAAAACTTTTTTCCATTTAACTAAATTTCCTTATAACAAACTTTTTCACAGGATTTAGCGACTTCGTTAAATAGAAGTTTGACTGTATAATGATCTTCTTTCTTTTAATTATGTAAATATCGCTGTACGATTTTGAGCATTGTATTTTCTTGTATTATTTCAGTTATGTGTTTTTTTAAATAAGCAAATATCCTTTGTTTAAATATTTTGAGTAATATAAAAATAAAATAGTATTGGCTTCAGGACTTCAAGGAAACTAATTGCTTTATTAAAACCTAAATGTATATATTTTAGAATTAAAACTCCGACAAGTTTACTATTCCCAAAAGCGAATTTTTTGAAATAATTCTTAATATTATCAGCATATATAATTTGCCTTTTAATTCAATATACAGTTTTCATTTTTTTTTAATTAATGTAAAATTTATTTAAGTTATTCATTAATAAGGAAACAAAAATTTTACTGCGATGAGATGCAAAGTTGTATAGATGTTCTGACAGAAAATTTGTTGCACTTACATCGGTTAATAACGGCTAAAACATTTTTATTTGTTACTCATTTCTAAACATCAATTTATCAAAACACCGTATTAATTATGTATGTTTATTTTTACAAGTTACCTGTCAGTATTACAAGTTGATACCATTATTTACATTAGATAATTATGTTTTATTTGTATAATAGGTTATTATCGGGATAAAATCAAACAAATTTTAATGAATTTCATTACTTTTTACTTTACACAGTAATGGTCGTTTCGCTCGACAGGAGCTTCGTCATTTGTTCATAGACATTTAAGTTATTAAAATTATCCATTCCTTCAACTATTCAAAACATGTGTTTGTTACGGACATTTATATAAAGATATATCCATAACTTAGTTATATGTAAAATATGTAAAAAGAAAATTTTTCCATCCTAAACATGTTCGATAGAATTCAAGTCAGGACTCATGGCCGGCCACTCCATCACTTGGATATCTTATTCTCGAAGAAAATTGGTCGCAAAATTAGCTGTGTGAATTGGGCAGTTGTCCTGCAGATCTGTTCGAAGAAAACATTTCCGTCACATCAGAACCTTATAATACTAATATTTCGAAAGTTAAACTACCAGAAACTAAATTCCTTAAGTTTGATGGAGATGTTAAAAATTTTACTTCTTTTATTGATGTTTTTAATGCCTTAATACATAATCATTATAGACATTCTAATATTGAAAAATTTATACATTTACTTTCGTGTCTACACGGTGCACACAGAACTTTTGTACAATGCTTGTCTAATTAGCAGACAATGCCTTGATTTGTTAATCAAGGCATTGTCATAGTCAAACATAAGACTTCTTGCTACAGCAGATTGGAACGAAATCAAAAATAGTCCCGGTTTAGATACCAAAAATCCACCTTAAATACAGTTCACTTAAATCTTACACGAATAATTGTATTTGATATTTAATTGACTATGTTTGCATTTGACAAATATATTTCACATTTTTTAAGTCAAATTTCGGTTGCCTATTTGTAAAAAAAATTACACTAGACTAAAGCTATTCGTCTATAGGTTATATACGCTTTGTTTTCGATGCTTTTATAGCGTTGTTATAGCAGAAAATTTGAGAAACAACTTTTGAGTATTGAAAAATCAATTTTTTTATACAGAAATGTGGTAAGAAAATTAAATTTACAAGATGGGAGATGTGAATCATCTGTTCAGAAATTCTAATATATAAAATTTTTCTTATGTATTGTTATGCAAATCTTGATCCTTGTTTAAGAAAGTATTATCAAACTGCGTGATTTCAAATACATAAACAGGGTTTCAACCAACAATAGGAAATATTACTTGTACAAATTCTTTTCAAAAAGAAACCTAATGGAGCGAAACTCCTATTCGAAAGAACGCCCGGGCTGTTTATTTTTATTTCCTTGTTCCAGTTTTACAGTCACTGCCATAACTTCACGTTCTCCCGATGCCCGAATCCATAATACGTTTTACGGGAAAAAATGCAAATTCCTCCTCCGAGAAAAAGAAAAGTCATTCAAGGTATTTAGCCGTTCCGGACGATGCAAAATAGAGAACATTTTTTTTCTTTTCTCTTTCACGTCAAAGTGAATGCGAAATTATATGAAAGACGAAAGGCAAAAGTAAAAAACTACGAAAAATTCGTCAAAGAATTTTAATGAAAATATGTATAACTTAAATTAATATTATTTACATTCCTAACTGTGAATATATGTAATTTCTTGATAACAAAATATAATTTAATTTCCAAACTTATTATCTTGGAGTATTTATATTAAAATGTTCATATACATTTATTTATAAATTATATGGAGTTTTAGTAGAAACTAAAATAGCAAAATCGTGGTGGTAGTAACAACAGTAACTGTTTTACATAATCTGCATAATACTATGTGATCCTCTTCCAACTCTATACAGGTGTCCTTGAAATAAAAAGACAATATATGAAAAATGGAAAGATCTAATTATATACAATATGAATCCAAAATATTCCCAAAATTAAAAAATCCTAAAAAGTGTATTACGTGGCGCCTATGAATTCAAAATAATCAGAATTTATATAAATAATAAATATCTCTATTGAAGTACATATACACAAACGCTACAGCATATTACTGTGTACTTTGATTTTCAAAATGGGTGTCAATAGATTAAATATGAATCGTCAATTATTAAACATGAATCATCATACACACATATTTTTTGTTTTAGACTCTTAAAATTGCTCTCAGGGTATTGTTTTACAAAAAAGGTTCCTTGCAACTAGGCATAGCATCTAATATAATAAGGAGAGAAGAGAATACGATAGTTTGTTAAATTTAATACATAGCAAAATATACAAGAAATTTCAAATGTAGTAAATATTGTCAATTATTAATAAAACATAGTATGCAAATCTTAAATCTAGTCAGAGAATATTCACATTTATATATGTATATACAAATAAAACTTTGAAGATCTTGTTAGATTTTAATATTAATCTTTCAAAACACAGCTGTGTATTACTTTAGAACAGTGAGTTTTATACCCTACAAATTGCTAAATTATGACACAGCGTTTTTAATTAAAAACATTAATAAATTGTAATGTTTGTGGATTTAAAGTAGTATAGATTGATAATATTACAAAAGAAAAATATGTTATTTCATATTTACCAGGTGAGACTTTACTCTACTACATAAAAATAGTTAATAACACACGATATATTTTTATTAATATCTCAAATATTTAACGAGAGTTTGAAATTGCGACTTCGTAACTCAGATATCCTTAAATGTTCATGAGATCTTGTCCCTACTTACAAGTTAAAGATAGGTGTATTATATTCTACTTTAAAACAGAAATTGAAATTATACACGATCAAATAAAATGTCCACGTAAAGCAAATAAAATTATAAATTTAATTTCAGTAGTTCAAAGTCAAATCAATTGATATAATCAATAATCAATAACACAGGCCTGCATTTTTCAACTCTTTGAATGTTGATTTAAAAATTTTAACTGTTTTCTAGTAATTGGGTAGCGCTGATTTCAAATCTGCTTTTATTTTTATTTGTATCACGTAAGGTTATTTTTCAAACCAGTAAAATAAAAAAATATAGAAAAAACACGATTTATTTCATTTATAAGCTAGTTTTATATTATATTTAAAAAAATACAAAAAATGTACACATAGAAACTATTAGAAATAGTTATTTATTCTTTATGCTTCTTAAAAAAAACGTTTTCGTTTTTCAGAAAAGCTTCGTTTGGTTGTTTTTCTGTCATATTCAGCTAAAGGAAGATCTGAAGGTAGTTTCTGGGGCAAGCAAATTTTTTTGTTTCAACCTAGACCCCAGTACTTCAGAAAGATCTTTTGAAAGTGCCAAATCTCTTATTAAATCATTCAGTTCGGCTTGTGAAAATAGCTGAGGTTGGTTTTGACCTGAGGTTGATGGTTCAAAATCACTATCCATCTGTACGGAGACGGAAGTTGAAGAGGTTTCAATATCTTCTTGTAGTACTTTGGGGGGTATAGGTATAGGTACATGATCACTGTGAGGAACTGGTCTGATAGCTGATTTAATATTGTTTGGGTACAAAATATGTTTCTAAGTTTTTCTATTATGCCCCTTAATATCACAAAGACAAAAGTAGCAATCTTCATGATGATTTTGCGGTTCTCTGCAAACCATCGGTATTCCAAAAGGAAGGCTTTTTCTATTCCCTTTGGTCCAATGTCTTAAACCTTCTTCACATACCTTACAAACAACGTGCGGTGCCCAATCTTTATCTTGATCTCCTAATTTGATTTTGAAATTAGCATAATATGCATTTTTCACAAATTCACCAATTGGTCTCTTAAACTTTTTCAAGACGAAATATCCACAAATATAACAGAAATCATCTGGTTTGTTTTTGCAACACCGGCTAGACATATTTTTAAGCAATGTTTATTTATCAAATACCACGCACAACACTAAAGACAAATTAATTTTACTTGTTTACTGATCGACACTCAGAGCTATAATGAAGTAAATGACATTAAAATATACATTTTGTTTGGAGTGATAAACTTGAAATCCTTCTTCGCAGTACTAATAAAGTGAAAGCATAATAAATAGGATTTAGCAGGTAAAAATTCCCGGAAATCTTGTCCAAAATTAATACATGTAATAAAAGATTTACATCAAGTAATGAGAGCCTATTTAACAAATTTCTTTAAAATCACAACAGAAAATCATTTTTGGGTTAATACCTAGAATTTGAAGTAGTACATTCATTTTAAAATGTATTAAAAGGCCTATTATAAGATTTTTTTCATATTTTTTCTTTTTCTTTTGTGTAAAAAAAATCTGTGAGTGGTAGAGACCAACTGTATTTTAATTAGTTATTGCTATATAAAAACTGAGCTTAGCTTAACAAACAAAAATCACGTCATCACAAATTTTATGTGTAATTGATAATCAATATATATATTAGGGCTGGGCGAAGTATCGATACATCGTCCAATACCCGATACCATAACTGGTATCGGGTACCCGATACCTCATATAACGAAGGTATCGATTCTTAGGTATCGATTCCAAAGCATCGATTCCAAGGTATCGATTCCAGGGTATCGATTCCAAGGTATCGATTCCAAGGTATCGATTCCAAGGTATCGATTCCAAAGCATCGATACCTATCGATACTTTACCGATTCCAGTACTCGCTAAGTATCGATGTATCGGGTAGCGATGTATCGGGTAGCGATGTATAGGGTAGCGAGGTATCGATTCCAAAGCATCGATACTTATTCCGATTCCGGTACTCGCTAAGTATCGATGTATCGGGTAGCGAGGTATCGGGTAGCGATGTATCGGGTAGCGAGGTATCGATTCTAAAGCATCGATACCTATCGATACTTTAGCGATTCCAGTACTCGCTAAGTATCGATGTATCGGGTAGCGATGTATCGGGTAGCGATGTATCGGGTAGCCATGTATCGGGTAGCTTACCTTTGTGCATTTTTTTAAATGAGTATGCGTACATCATAGGTATATAAGTTGTTGTTTTATGCAAAATGACAATTTAGAATTTTCTTATTTTTCATGCAAGGATTAAAAAAGAACTACTACTAAGTCTGCAGCTAGTATAATTATAATTTTACCTTTCAGAGGCCAATATTTCAACGTCAGTAACTTCACTATCTTTAATAATATAAAATATTACTAAAAATCTGGTGTGAAGGTAGTTTAGTAATATTTTATATTATTAAAAATACCTTTGTATTATACAAAACTGGTGGGGTTTACCTACTCATGTATGTTTCAATTATTCTGAAACTTCACTATCACCGTCTCTTTTGTCTTTCTTTTCAATAATATTAAAATATGTAAAAGGATGAACACATTTTATATGCTTTAGGATATTGTAGCATTGTAGTATTACCAGTATACTTATATATTTTTTTACATACATTACAAGTCACGCCCTGGTCGTTAATTTTATCAAAGTATTTCCAAACTACACTATTTTTTTCGACATTTTGGTACGTACGTATCCACTTATTACACCAAGTTATAAAAACAAAGTGATGAAGCTTAAAATGATATGAAATATAAGTGCTTATATTAAACTTTAGACGACGAATAAAGGTAGGAATTATAATAAATCAAAACTAGGGAACAGCAAAAATTTGTTGACACATAATTTGTATAAAGCAGTGTTGAGAGAAATATAGGTGATATTCATATTCATATAAATATAAAACACTTTCCTGTTCTATAGAATGCACAATACACAATACACGACTGTAAATTGGCACTAAAATAAACAAAATATAATATAAATATGTAGTATTAATTAATATAATAAGGTAAAAAAAGTTGGGTCAAGAATTCTTATCAAGCTATTGTAGGTATAAAACGTGCTTGGTTTGTTTCTATTTTGAAATGAATATTTTAGGCTTTTTGTATAATTTTGTAATAGCACGTATATTTGCCTATATTATTTTATCTTTCTGCGTTTTTTAAATGTATATAAAAATAACTTTTTAAGTAAAGAATTTTTAAGTATGTATGCATAATATATATTTTAAAGACGTTGGTTATTATGCGTAGCAAATTCCATATTATGACATAACTTTAATTATTACAAACAAAAAAAACAAAATATCACAATATTGCAAATTTCATACCGTAGTTATGGTAGAATCGGTAAATTAATTTTACATCTCTTGAAACCGATATCAAACAATCGACACCTAGAAAACGGGTTATGAATACTGATTCCTAGGTATCGAATCAAGGTATCGATTCCAAGGTATCGATTCCAAGGTATCGATTCAAGGTATCGATTCCAGGGTATCGATTCCAAGGTATCGATTCCAAGGTATCGATTCCAAGTTATCGATTCCAAGGTATCGATTCCAAGGTATCGATTCCAAAGCATCGATACCTATCGATACTTTACCGATTCCAGTCCTCGCTAAGTATCGATGTATCGGGTAGCGAGGTATCGATTCCAAAGCATCGATACCTATCGATACTTTACCGATTCCAGTACTCGCTAAATATCGATGTATCGGGTAGCGATGTATCGGGTAGCGAGGTATCGGGTGGCGAGGTATGGATTCTAAGGCGTCGATACCTATCGATACTTTAGCGATTCCAGTACTCCCTAAGTATCGATGTATCGGGTAGCGATGTATTGGGTAGCCATGTATCGGGTAGCTTACCTTTGTGAATTTTTTTAAATGTACATAAAGGATGCAATAACTTTTTAAGTATCTATGCATTATATATTTTAAAAGAATGTTATTATTATGCGCATCAAATATCCTTATTATGACATATCTATAATTATTAAAAAACAAAATATCACAATATTGAAAATTTCATACCGTAGTTATGGTAGAATCGATAAATTAATTTGATATCTCTTGAAACCGATATCAAACAATCGACACCTAGAAAACGGGTTATGCATATTGATTTCTAGGTATCGAATTAAGGTATCGATTCCAAAGTATCGATTCCAAGGTATCGATTCCAAGGTATCGATTCCAAGGTATCGATTCCAAGGTATCGATTCCAAGGTATCGATTCCAAGGTATCGATACTTTACCGATTCCAGTACTCAGAATCGATACATCGCTAAGTATCGATACCTCGATTGGTATCGGTACCCGATACCGAAAACGCCGGTATTGCCCAGCCCTAATATATATACAATGTGTCCGGGAAAATGTGGGAAATCTCTCGAACTCAGATAGAACATTAAAAAATAAGATGACAAGTTCCCATAATTTTTTTCCTAGCGGCCCTCCCTACGGAGATACGGCCCCCTAAAGACGCCACTGGAAATAAATTTTTCTTGAATAACTTTTAAACTGCTTATTATAATTTAATGAAAATTTAATATGATAAACAGTAGTAAGGACCTCTTAAAATACTGCCCTTAAATTTAAATTAGCTTGTTTAGTTTACCAGGGGCGGACTAGGTTGTACATTTTAATGCTTACATTTTTAACACCCTGTATGATAAGGAGTTAAAAAAAACAAATTTGGGTACCTTGAACATTAAGCTAAAGAAAAGGTACTCTTCTTCATTGTCGATAAAATGAACCGTTTTCGAGGAAAAAAAAATAAAAAATTAATGTTTTATTTCTACTTAAACGAACCATGTTTTTTTATTTTTTTTGTCTGCAACAAAGTGTGATACAAAAGTCTGAAATAAAACTGTTTTCAGTACTAAAAAACGCATTGTTTTTACATACGTTACTATGGTACCCACGAATTAATAAATATCTTGCATTGACGTGTAAATTTTAAATCTTGTAGTCTTTCATATTGTTAACACGTTGATCCTTTACTTCGATATTAGTTTATTGAATTTTGAATATCTTGGCAAATTTAATTTGATAATGGGATACACGTTTAGTGAGTATGCAGATATGCATCTTATGTACGGTCTTGCATCTTGCAATGCTTTGGAAGCAAGAAGGTTGTATGACGAAAGATATCCTAATCGCAATATTCCAAATCAGAAAACATTTCAGCGACTTGACCAACGTCTAAGAGAGACTGGTGGGCGATTCCAGTTAATAAGGTAACATTATTGACTTTCTTTAACATTAAGCGCCAGCTTCGATATGATTCGTCGCCCAAACTAGATCATAAAACGACCCTTTTCAACAACGAGTTTTCTATTATACTTTCGTCTCCGACTGCCACGTGGTAAATAAACATCGTTTCTTCGTCTTCAACCTTTCCTGATATAACAACTAACTCTACACGTACTTGTCCAAGTATACACCCTGAAGCGACATCACACAAAGGTAACCCTCTGTATTGTTCCATACAAGTTTTATTTTAGTCACATTTACAATCACTGAAAAAATCATCTTTTGATGGTGCTTTCGGACCGAAAAGAAACTTGAAGACCTCGCTCTTTAACAACTCTATTAATGTTTTTCGTGATTGGATGGTATGATAAACACATGTAGTTTTTCTCCCGGTTACGTTGAGATATTAAACTTGTGGATTCACGGATTGTCTTTTTTAAATTCGTTTTCATCAAAAGTCTCCTAGGCCACGCCAAAGGTAATGTTAATTTTAATTTGAAATCAAGTATATACAAAATTAATTGCGGCGATTATAATTTGAAATATATAGGTCAAACGAAACGCCCAATAATAATCCATTTTAAAGAACACTTATCACGCATTAAATTTATAGACCAGGAAAATCGAGCGTGGCTAATCATGCATTAGACACAGATCACAGCGTGTTAAAGCCATTAACGATCCCAGAGTTCTCGACGCATTCGAAAGCATACATATAGCTAAAAACAAATGTAATACAGTGTAATCCGCTTAATGTGATATTCAACTTTTTAACTGCTAAATGCAAAGTTCCTTCTCGTGTTGTTTACAAACGTAAGACATTGTTTGTTAATGCATTTTGAACGTGTCGTTCCCACTTGCTACATTTATTTATTTGTTTTAGGTTGTTTATGAATGTTATTTGTACTGGGTTTTATTAAAATTAATGACTTGGGTTTATGAACTGACCATACATTGTTGATGGTTTCTATGAAGCGTTGAATTTTTTTAATAATATACCTACGAGTTACTTAACAAATACTGAATCTTAAATACTAAAATGATTTAAGTATACTTTTCATACTATTATTCAGTACGTAGGCATGAGTTTTTCCTAATTAGACTATAATTATTGAATCGGAACCTACAATTTATTGCATTTGCATATTGAATTTGTTATTGCATTATGTATTATGCAGGTGCACTGAAAACACAATACGTATTAACTACTTTTCGATATCATTTTCTTTTATTTGATTTATATTGTAGTAAAATAAGACAGCAGTATGTATATTTGTTGGACATTGTGCTTGGCGTTTCACATATTTAAACTTGGGCCCATTTCCAATTTTAAGATTTTTAAATATAAGTTTGCGCTAATTATTTAATATAGAAACAGCTTTACAATTATAAACATAGACCGTAAAATATTTTATTCAATAAAGTAAAAGTAGTAGTGATGGGTTGCTACGAAGCAAACTGCTATTTTGAAACTGCTAACTATCGTTAGCAGTTTGTAGCAGCTAACGAATATGAAAAGAAACTGCTACTTTTTGTAGCAGTTTTCCGATGTAAATATTTCTAGCAATATTTTTTATGCAGCAGATTATCTATTCGTCGAGTACATAACATGTACCATAGAGTTGTAGCAGTGTTAAAAAGAATTCCGTACTGCCATAATACCAAATAATACATACCTCTAACTTAGTATTGTATATAATGTACATATTACAATTAGTATAATTTTGTAGTAGATACTTCGGTACTTGTAATAAAATCAATGGTTTTATGACTGTTAAATATATTATTAATACCAAACTTTAGTAGCGTTTTTTTTCATAAATTCTGTTTCACTGCGCACTCCTCTTGTTTTCTAAATGCCGTAAATTTCTTTTTTTAACTTTTAATGACTGAAGGAAAGGTACAAAGAAAATATAAGGGCTGAACTAAAAAGTTTATATAAAAATATTATTTACAGACATAAGACAATGAATAAAATATAATGATCAAGAAAAAAAAGTACATATAAAATATAAACCATAAATAAAAACAATTCTAATAAAAATACAATTATACATAACTAACATTGCAATGGTTTCACATGCTTCGTGTTTGCATTTAGAAACAGTATTTGCTGTACCGTTTTTGCTTTAAGCCTGTTTCTTCTGGCCACTAATATTGTACCTGCTTTTGAAAATACTCTTTCACAAGGTACCGATGTCCCTACCACACTAAGTTTTTCCTTAGCTACCTCTGAAACAAACGGGAAAGAATATTGTTGTTGCCACCAAACTAAAGGATTTTCCGTTCGCGGTAGTAAAGGTTCCTCTAAATATCTTTGCACTTCTACTATTGCTTTTGATTCTACTGATATGACGGATTGAAATACTTTTGACTTAGTATTTTGATCCAAACGTTTAAACAGCAAACACTTTTCTTCACTTGCATCTTTGGCATTTTGACTTTTCTCAGCAGCTTCTGTTACCTTGTTTATTATTTTGGCAGCAACTATGTTTATCACTATTTTTTTCACTATTTCAAAAGTACTTTCATCAGAAAATGCAAAATTCTTAAACCTGTGATCTAAAAATGTAGACGTAATCAAAGTGCTACTCTGCTCTAAACAATTTCTTTAATTAACTCCCAATCTGTAGATGTTAGAATTGGCAAATCTTTATCTATTAGTGCTACAGTTGTTCTTACTACTTCTTCAAGCTCAATAAATCTTTCTAGCATATAGTATGTGGAGTTCCATCGTGTGGGTACGTCTTGCCGTAATTTTTTTGGCTCTTTATTTGCCTGTTTTTGTATATCTAAAAGTTTTGCATTACATTGTGGGCTTCTTTTAAAATGACCAACGATTGTTTTCACCTTTTCGACTAATTCATTAACTAATGTAAGTGATTTAGTTACGATAAGATTTAATGTATGAGCAAAACAGCCAAAATGCTTAAGTTGCAATTCTTCTGACAGTGCTTTTTTAATATTTGCTGCATTATCTGACACACTTAATATGATTTTTCTGTTAATTCCCCACTCTAAAAGTATACTTCTAATTTGTGTTGCCAAATTTTGACTAGTGTGGGAGGTATTTGAAACTCTACAATCTAACAGTACTGATTTCATTTCGAAGTTTTCAGATATAAAGTGAGCGGTCACAGCTAAATAATTATCATTATTAATGGAAGTCCAACAGTCTGTGGTAATTGTTAAGGCTTTTACATTATTTACCATATTTTGGATCTGGTGATAAGTTTCTTCATAAAGTGCTGGAAGAAATGTAGTGCTAATAGCTTTTCTGGTGGGCAATGAATATGATGGATTTAATAAATTAATTAGTTTTTTAAAACCTTTATCTTCCACAATACTAAATGGTTGTAAATCTAGAGTGAACAGTTCTAATAACTGGTCATCAATTTTTTTCTTAGCCCTAATATTCATTTTCCGCGGAAGCAAGTAGTCAGTAATGTTTTCTTGGTACTTACTTTGTTGATTTTCAACTAACGCTTCAGGTCTACTTATTGTAGTTCTTGCTGATGTAGATGCTTGAAGCTCGGCTTCATTTAAAATAGTAGATCTTTTAGTACCAAGATTCTGTAGATTTATAAGTGGATGTTTTCTTTTTAGGTGAGTTTTCAAATTTGTAACAGAATATTTGTATGAAAGCAGTTGTTTGCATATATTACAAACGGCTTTCTCATTTTCAATTTTAAAGAAATTCCATATTTCAGAAGTTTTCCTTTTTTCTGTTTTAGAAGCCATCTGTGCATATAAACTGATATGTTAGGAACTCAATTTCATAATATTTTCTCGTATACTTACATTGTATTAGTAGTGCAATTGATACTATCGCTTAATATACTTAATATATGAATTTTCTTCAAACACTGACAAGCACTATAACTTAAACTTTCAGATTGTAGTTTATTCTAATGTTGAAGTTTGCCTGTAAGTGATAACTAAAATACTCTAATTTTTGGCTAGCCTGGTTATTTATATGAATTTTTCTGCTGGTAATACAAAAATCGATTTGTAATAAACTGATGACTGATGTTACAAATACAAATGTATAATCAAAAGTGTCGCAAATGCAAAAATTAAGCGCTTTGTTTATTGTTAAAGTTTAGAAAACATTTTATTATGAGAGGAAGATAGTGTTTATCCACTCAAAGAAGTAATTGATACATTTCACAATACTTTTCTTTTAGAAATTTGGTTTGCAGAACAATAGACGATACTTTTTGTACTTTCGTTATAGGAATAGAACATATGCCAGGATAATAAGGAATAAAGAACGATTGTCCAGAAACATTCAACAAAATCAATTAGGTACTCTAAACGAAATATAATGCATATCTTCTTTATTGCTATTTACTACAGTAATCCTTTCATACAGAAATCGCTTACCGGCAAGTATATGCATACTGGTGCATGTACACCCATACATTTTTTTCAAAATTTGTAGAACTATTTATAAACTATCGATTCAGAAACTTCTTTCACGTATTAGTAATAAAAAATGGATGGTTTATTTTAATACTAAGGTAATACATATAATCATTTTTCGAATACCCGAATTTAATTGCATTTGTATTGATTATAGCAAAACCAAATAACAATCAATATTGAAAAAGACAGAAAATGTTGTAACGTTTATTAGTTATTATGTAAGACAATAAGATATTAAAAAATAGCCGTATTTAATGAAAAATGCTTTATTTAAAGTATATAGTACGTATGTTGCTATATAGGAGAAACTGCTACAAAAAGTAGCAGTTTTTTTAAACTGCTAACGAAAAGTAGCAGTAGCAGTTTGTAGCTGCTAATGAAAAATAGCAGTTTTACACATCACTAAAAAGTAGTCACTTCTTTGAAATTCGATATTTTTTTAATATTTTAAAAGATTTGGATCAAACCTGAAATATACATTGAACCCTCATTTATTCACGTATTCCAAAACTGTACTCGAATACTTCTTGTTATAGTCAATTTATAACTAAAATGTCCGAACAATACAAAAACTTAAATGAAAAAAAATAACTTAAGAATAAATGTTTAAGCAGCCTTTGAGCCATTTTAGTGTCAAACAATATTAGACTAGTTTGACAGTTCACTAACATTTAAAAGAAGCAATGGCTCAGCAGTTAACGTCGCTAGAAGTTAGTAGAGCTGTAACTTTACTTAAAGAAGGATATTTATAACATTATGTTGCCCAACAGCTTGGGGTTGTGCAGGGAACTGTGTGAAAGCTTTGGAAACGAGATCGAGAAACAAGAGACCGTAACAAGGCGAGCAGGTACAAGTCGGCAGAGGAAAACCACGGCACGTAATGGCCATTTTCTGCAATTGTAAGCTCTTCGAAATCGGACACAAACTGGGCATGACGTGCAAGAAGATCTAGTAAGGGCAAGAGGAACAAGAATTAGCGACCAAACCGTCCTCAATAGGCTAAGAGAGGCTGATTTGAGCGCAAGATGCGCTGCAAAATTGCCTAAATTGACCAAAAAACATCGTCGAAAATGATTTGAATTTGGAAGAGAACACATAAACTGGTAACTTCGTCATTGGACTCCTGTTATGTTTAGCTATGAGTCCAAGGTTGTTCTGTCAGGTAATTATAGACGTGTAAGAGTCTGGAGGAGGCCTGGAGAACGTTTCATCCCAAATACAGCATGAAATCATCCCTATTGGTGGTGTATTCATAATGGTGTAGCGTGGAATAACAATAAATACTCGCACGGACTTTGTTGTTATTCGCAATGGTGAACTAACAACTCGAAGGTACATTGATAGGATTGTAGAACCTCAAGTGACCCCTGGAGCAAATGTTGTTGGTCAAAATTTTAATTTTATGTAATATAATGCCAGACCCCACATTGCTCAAATCGTCACTGATTATCTTGATGATTACAATATCTGTAAAATTGATTGGCCCTCATCCAGCGCAGACATGAATCCAATCAAATATATTTGGGATCAATTAGGGAAACGTGTTCGACGACGTCCGAATCCTCCAATTACAACTGAACAATTGGCGCAGGCATTAATTGAAAAATGAAACAATTTTCCCCAAGACGCTTTGCGAAGGAATACCTATAGCCTGCCACGAGGCTGGGTAGCACTTGCGCAGGCGAGAGGAGGTCACACTAGATATTCACATTACAATTTGTACAACTTAGCCAAGTTGTCAGACTTTTTTTTAAATTTGATTTGATTCCAACCAATTTATTTTTGCACATGTTAGTATATAAAAGTTAGTAGGTTATTACATTGTTTTTCTATTTCTAATTTATTAAAATTGGTTCAATAAATAATGGATCATTACATATTTCAAGTGTCATCCAAAACTCTTAAAATATTTAAAAAAATATCGAAGTTCAAAAAAGTCACTAGTTTTATTTTTTGAGTAGCGTATTATACATACCGGGTGCGGCAATAGTGTGTCGGCGGAGCTTGGCATGAAAACTAATGAAGTTGTAGCAATGAAATTTTACGTACACATGTAGTATGCTACAGTGCATTTTATATTTTTATTTATATATTTACAGGCTGTTCCAAATTTCCGCAACTACTTTCAATTTCTTTTTAAAAAAATTGCTATACTTTCTTGTTATTATGATGATAGCCACCCAAATTACCTTTGCAATAATATATGACAATGTGCACTTACAACTGCTAGTTTTGGTTTTATTGCAAATTTTGTTAAAATCTTGACAGTTGCAGCGTCTAACATTTTAAGTCTTAGCCTGAAAATGGGTGCAGTGCCTCACGTAACTCTTTTGTTACCAATTTATGGACTAACACGTTATATTTTTTGAGGGTAAACAACGTGACAACATATACAGGGTGTTAAATATGTCGTGGCAAGGTTATCGAACTCTAAATGCTATTTTGTCTTTTTTTTTTAATTGAACCTATAATTTTTTTATTAGTCAGAACATTTCTTGTAAAATTGCCGTTAAAATAGTACCAATAACATAGTACTTATTTCTAGTATTTTGGAAGTTACAACCCTTTAATGGGATATACCTATGTTTATAATATTCAATACGCGGTGCATATAATAGTTGGTTGCAGCGGCGGCTCGTCCATTAAAAATGTGGGGGTTGCAAATTTAGTGAATACTAATACTTTTTACAGTAGGTAAACAAGGTAGGTCACTAAGTATGCTTTATTAAAAGTTATTTTTGCTAAGGTACATATAAAGAAGAAAAAAGGCTTTTAAAACTCACTGATTCTGATCCTGATTTTATTGAAGCAGAAAATCCATGCGACGATCTTTCGCAGTAGCAAATTTATCTATAACCCTTTGATTAAAATCTGGAATACTTTGGATAAAATCGTTTTCTTGAGAAAGCATCGCCAATGCAGAAAGTCTTTCTTGTGCCATGCTGTTTCTTAAGAAAGTTTTTATTCTCTTCAAAGTAGAAAAACACCGCTCCGCTTCAGTTGATGACATCGGAATTGTAATTAGAATTTTTAAAAGTTTTAATGTTTCACTAAAAGTCGCACTTAGTTCACTTTGTGAAATGATGTCATAAAGAGGAAGCAAACCCGAGATTGATTTAAATTCTTCCGTTTCATAAATTACGCTTAGTTCAGTACGGAATTTCCGTTCATCAAAGTATGGGTAAGACTTAATTGTTTCCTGAAAGACATTTTCAGGAAAATGGAGGCTGTATTGATTAAATTTATCAGAATAAAATAGAGACGTTGCAGTTAAGTGTCCAGTAAAGCTAAACCTATCTTTGGCTTGACAAATAATAATATCACAAACTTCCTTTGCTTCTCGTGTATATTCGTTTCCATCGATCTTACGTCGTTTTGAAGTTGATGAGCCGGGCCCACTGTCACTTGTATCCGAAGTGTTCGTTATATTATTTCTGATTTGAGCTAACTGAGTTTCAAATGATAATATATATTTATTGGCCATAAGGGGATCAATTTCTCTAGTTTGAAATTTTGCATATAATATATCTACTTGAGGCATTATCTTGTAAAATAGATTTAACCAGAAAATAAAACTCTTATTAGTAAGAAGCGTAATGTAACCTGAAGCTTGATTGATAGTAGTGATATTTACAGTTTTACTTTCATTCAAAATTCTTCGCATTGCCAACCAACTTGGTTGGCCATGAAATGATATCAAACAAAGTAACTTTTACAAACACCTGCTTTTTAATTCTTTATTATTAGTTTTAGAATTACATTTTGTAATTTTTCCATAATAAAACAAAATTAATTTAAAATGTGTTCAAATATATGTTCATTCTGCTCTATACATGCTCTTAATCGCCTCTGCATAGACAGACTTTCATTTTGAGCCATGTTGTTTTCACTTAATTGAAGAAAAGCGTTTCTGATTCGTTGCTGCATGTTCTCTGCCCCGTTGTAGGAGGTGTTTCGTAAACTATATTTTTTACAGTAGGCCACAGAAGGAAATCACAAGGGGTTAGAGCTGGTGATCGCGGTGGCCAGCTTATAAAGCTTCCTCTCCCAATCCACCTATTAGTGAATACCCTATTTAAATGTGCTCTTACAGCAGCACCGTAATGTGCCGGTGCACCATCATGTTGGTACCACAATCTCCTTATGACGTTATCTGGTAGGCCTTCTAGCAGCAATGGTAAATTATATTGTAGGAAATTTGTGTAGATTTAACAATTTAAAGTAGTATTAAAAAAGAACGGACCTATAATAGTGTTTCCTATTATTCCTGCCTAGGTGTTAACACTCCATTTTTGTTGGTATAAAATGGGTTGCACAAAATGAGGGTTTCTAGTGTCATAATAATAAGAATTTTTTCTGTTTGTTATTCCAAAATTAGCAAATGTTGCTTCATCTGTGAAAAGCACATCATGTAGAAAAGTTAGATCTTGTCGTAATTGGAAAAGTAGTCATTCACAATAAACAAGTCTCCTTTCAAGAACCGTTTGTAATAAGCCTTGATGATTTTGAATTTTGTAATGGTGAATTTATGTTTTTTGAAATCCTTCTTACAGCTGTGACTTCTATCCCGTGTTCTTTCGAAATTATCTTTGCAGATACGCGCGGATTTTCCACAACGGCCTGGACGACTGTCACTTCATTATCTTCTGTAACCATTGTCTTAGTTCTTTCATGTTTGACGTAATTCACTGAACCCGTCCGAAGAAACCTTGTCAACAAATTTTCAAACGTCTTAATATCTGGTGCTATTCAGTGAGGATACTCAATAGCATATGTTGTTAATGCTAAAAGTGGATTTCTATTGCTAGCGCCAAGAACAAATACCATGTCTATTAGCTCCTCTTTCGAAAAATTCATTCTAAAGAAACACAACTATAAACTATTACGGCATGTAAATAAAAAATAATGACAACAAAACGATATAACTGACAACAAGATAACAACTAATAACGAACAAACGGAAATTGATAATTAACTAGCCAACTTAAATCAAAACAATTAAACGCGATTACAGCAAAGAGGAACTATAGAAAAACACTTTATACGGAAGTTTTAGGTAGATATTTGACGTTTGGTTACACAGCAATTTTTGCTTAATATCATTTCATGGCCAACCAACCAACTATTAGATGCAGCACCGCATATTGAATATTATAAACATAGGTATATCCCATTAAAGGGTTATAACTTCGAAAATACTAGAAATAAGCACTATGTTATTGGTACCATTTTAACGGCAATTTTACAAGGAATTTTCTGACTAATAAAAAAATTATAGGTTCAATTTAAAAAAAAAAGAGAAAATAGCCTTTAAACTTCGATAACTTTGGCACGAGATATCTAACACTCTGTATATGTTGTCACGTTGCTCACCCTCAAAACATATAACGTGTTAGTCCACAAATTGGTAACAAAAGAGTTACGTGAGGCACTGCACCCATTGTCAGGCTAAGACTTAAAATGTTAGACGCTGCAACTGTCAAGATTTTAACAAAATTTGCAATAAAACCAAAACTAACAGTTGTAAGTGCACATTGTCATACATCATTGCAAAGATAATTTGGGTGGCTTTCATTATAATAACAAGAAAGTATATCAATCTATTAAAAAAAAAAAAATTGAAAGTCGTTGCGGAAATTCGGAATACCCTGTAAATATATAAATAAAAATAGAAAATGCACTGTAGTATACTACTACATGTGTACGTAAAATTTCATTGCTACAACTTTATTAGTTTTTATGCTAAGCTCCGCCGACTCACTATTATCGCACCCGGTATAACAAATATAAAGAAATGAAAGCTTTGTTGTTATGAATGGAAAGAAATGAACTCCATTTGTTACCGTTTAGATTCTAAATTTATTTCTAATGCATATTGTATGGAATCTTTTTGATTTTTTATACAGATTTTTAAATATTTTAATATTTTGTATTTCGATATTAATTACTGTGAATTCCAATAATATAAACTATCTTGTGAACTTCTTATTTTCATATTTTAATGTCTTTTTTTCATAGAAACTACTAACATAAATAAATTGCTCCAAATAAAATTAAATATATTGACTTTACGTACTAAAATATAGATTTTTAATGTATTCTAATTTATATGAATCTTATCCAATTAGTTCAAATGGATAATGGTGACTATTTCAAGTAAATTTTTAAGTGTTGCCCTTGTATTTGCTCACAATGTACGTACCGAAGTACAGTTACTTATTTAACGCTTTTAAAAGTTGACATATGTATGAACCTAGTTCACATTGTTTGTTTGTTAGAATGCAATTTAAGCGAATGTGACTTTATATTGCGCGGAAAATACTGCTGATCCTTCAATTGCCGTTGTCGCAACACAATTTTAAATTCAACGAGAGAATTACAGAAGGTGAAAACAACGGCAGTCAAATTAACAGCCGCGTTGAACGTAACAACTAGTAAAGTCATTTGGAGCAATTATTCGAGTTATTTTGAATCGAAATTGCTAGCTACTGAGTTCTAATCGTTAGTAGTGATAGTCAGTTGTAGGTAGAATTTATGGTGTTTTTCGAACGTACATAGATAAATATAATGCTATAAGTTTGGAGTTGTACGTTTATGTATGTATATACGATGTGATTAACAAGTACATACAATGACTACAGAATATTATCGCAGTGTAAGTTGTTCTCGAAGCATTTTAATGTACTTAACTTACAGTTAATTTTAATGCACTTGGTAAGTATAGCGAACATTTACAGTATTCAAGAAAATTAAAGGATTTATTCTACTGACACATGTATACACATTAAGCGACTTATTCATAAGATCCACTAGCTAATATTATAATCTTTCTTTTTATTTGATACATATTATGCATTTTGTTACAGCTACTAAGGGATTAAAAATCCTTGACTTCTAGATTTAATGATTTTCATCTTACAGATTGAATTTATTTAAAATAAACAGAGCTTGGTGCATAATGTATTTTATTATACACTACACACATTGGCAGTGGCCACGAGTTATCACTTATGCCTGGACTGGTTGAGGTATTTGAAATTTTTGACATTTACCTTACGGAAAGAAAACCACGACCAACTTTTCTAGGCAGCGGCCCTAATTTCAAATATGAAACCTCGGTGTGATAAGTTGATAAGGTATTGGTCAGGTAAATATGTGTATGAAGGCGATTCGTAATCTAAATTCGGATATCGGCACGATTGCAACACTGCGGTGTAGTCTGGTTCAGTGTGGGTCTGACAGTGCTAGTAAGAGAATCGTTCAGACATGCTCTCGAGCTATTTTGGTCGTTTGAAACGACTGCTGCAATTAACAATATCACCGATTGTGGATTGCGTGCTGCTATTCGATTTCCGCGCGCAAAGAACATGAAGCAGGCGCGGCTCGTGATGACGTATTTGGGAGTGCATGTACAATGTTGTCTACATACCTGACTCAGTGTAATATCTGTTTCGTAATTTTATTATTAAATTTCCTTATGACCGGAAGCATCGGACCAAAATTACGATGGGCAATATAAACAGTATATAACATCGCTAAGTTATTGAATAGCACTATTCATTCGGTTAATCGCATATCTGTTTTTTGTCGTTGAATTCTAACGAAATTACTTCGTTAAATTCTTTTCTTCGTGGGTGTAGATAGCGTGAGGAGTTTTTAAAAAATTTCTTAGTTATTAGTTTCCTTTTTTCATTGTTTTAACCAGGCGCGGCTCGTGATGACGTATTTGGGAGTGCATGTACAATGATGCGAGTGCTTCGTGTATTCTCGTGTACGAACTGTAGCGTCTTCTTAGTAAACACCGAAAACACACGAGGCACTCGCATCATTGTACATGCACTCCCAAATACGTCATCACGAGCCGCGCCTGACATGAAGGCTGAGATTCATTGTGAATTTTGTTCTGTTTAAGGTGTAAATGTCATGAGTGACAGTATGACTAGAAGATGGTGCCGTATCTTTCGCGAAGGTCAGCCTAATGTCCATGATGAAGAACGGAGTGGAAGATCAACTGTTGTAACGAATGAACTTGTGGGTAATGTAGAAGAAAAAATTGTTAAAATCGGCGGTTCACAATCATAGAACTGAGTGCCTATTTCCCTCAAATTTCACGTACAGTTTAGAACGAGGTTAGTACTGAGCATTTAGGTTACCACAAATTTTGTCCACAATGGGTGCAAAAGCTTCTTATCGAAGACCATAAAACAAAGAGAATGTTACGATGTTGGAGGTGAAGATGTCCTCGGGCATATCGTTCGTAACAGGTAATGAGACTTGGGTCGCCTATGCCAACATTGAGACGAAAAGACAGTAAATGCAGTGGGGTAGCTTTAACTCGCCTTTAAATTGCTGTCAAGCTTTTTCAGCGGGAAAAGTCATGATCGCATTCTTTTGGGGCGAGAGAGGCGACCCTCTTGTAGGGGTTTGAGAATGATGAAGAGCTGCGGAACAGTGTGATATCATGACTTAATTCACAAGCGGTAGAAATCTATGAAGAGGGCATGAAGAAACTGGTTTATTGCTATGTCAAATGTCTCAATCTTAATGGCAACTATGTAGAAAAATAGCTGAAATAGTGGCTTAGCTTTGAGTTGTACATAATAAAAACCTCTTCATGCATTGGTATATATTTTTTTAATAGCCAAGCGAAACTTACTTTACGAGTCTCCCTCGTATATTTTTTATTTACCAATATATCCTTTCTTGAGCATATTAACTGTTAAACTTCACATATATCAACAATTCTTTTAATATCGCTTTAAATTGAATTTAACACAAATAAATTAAATTTAAAATAGATACTTTGTGGCATATTGTTCATATTTGAAACTCAGGCTTTTAGAATTCTGGCATTTCCTTTGGAATTTATATATTAAATTTTAAATGAGTTAATTAATCACGTACTACTTCTTATATTATATATTATATATTTAATTAATAAATTTATTTATTATTGAGCTATTTTTTCTAAATTTCAAATTTCAAATTCCAAAATTATAACGGCCACGTATTAAAATTTACATAATTTAATAGCTGAATTTAAGTCAATATTGTAAAGCTCACTTAAACCAAACTGTATTACTATTATTTTTTTCAAGAAATCTTTTAAAGATATTAATGTCATTGACGCTCTTGCTCGTGTCTTTAATTAACTCTTAATTCTTAAGACATCGCTATTTGTAGCAGGATTGACTATACGAGGCGTGGTTATAAAATAATAAGATTGATGCTGTAAACCTTCTTATTTTAAATTTACACATATTTAACCATTATTCCCTTCAATACGTCCCTTCTCTATTTGTACACCGCTCCATTCGAATTTCCCAATAAGCAAAATAGTCGTGGAAGTCTTCTTCTGTGAGTTCGTTTATGACGCGCTTTCGCAGCTTCAATGGTTTGAAATTTTGCACTTTTAATGCAGATTTGATCTTTGAGAACAGATAAAAGTCACATGGTGCAGGGTCAGGCGAATAAAGTGGATTGTCTTGGGTTGGTCAAATTTTTAACTTTAATTAAACTATGTGAAAAATTAACCGTTAATATCATTTCTAAACAATAAGAATATATTATAACGCAGCTTGCGGCCCATGGGCTTCAATCTTACGCAGTTTTGTTCTTAAATGTCTCATAAAGGATTGGATGGTGGCAATATCGATATCCCGAATATTTTAGTAGTTCTTCTTAATTGTTCTTCATTATCGACCTCCCATCCATTATCGTTAACTTTTCTGCTTAATAAGGTCCAAAATTCTTGGAGAACATTAGGTGGATTATCTTCTCTGGCTACAAATGTGACATTGGCCTGCAACTATTCTCTAGTTTCCCCGGCATAATGGCAAGAAGTTAGGTCAGGCCAGAGCATGATTTCATTATTATTGTGCCGATCGTTTCGCAAACATAACAGTTTAGGCAAACATCTTTTATATAAAGAGCTGCATGTCTTAAATATGTTTGCGTTGCACCTGCCGGAGAGATGGCGCACTATGCCAGAATGTTATCTTCAAATCTAGCTTTACTTTTATATTTCACATTGCCCGGAGCTACATTACCCTTACCTCAGAGTTAGGTGACGTAAAATATTTTTCATCGCCCAAATATCGTCCGTTGTTCGAAAAGTGTTGAACTCTTAGTGGTCGACAACATCGTGGAATTCGTTGCAACTGCGCAGCTGTGTTCTTCACCAAATTTTTCTTTTATACCTTCTCAGTCTACCTGCTCTGACATCTGTAAATACCCGAGGCCTTTCGCTTTTTTGTAGGTTAAGACAAGGTTTTCCTTCCTCAGATTCCCTTACTATTCGGTAAATTGTTGCACGGGAGATATTAGGTGGTTGAAGCATCTTATTCTTCTGTTTTGAGTTGGACGCCAGCACGTCCAGGCGCTTGAGCACACTGCTCTTTGTACTATCCCCAATAGATCTCTCAGTTCCACTCTGTTAGTCTTGTCTCCTCGATAAAAGCCACTATCCTCCTCAGGGGAAGTTTAAGTACACTCGAAGAATCCAATAGATCTCTTCCAAAATATTTCTGTCTGAGTTCCTTCAGTTCCTCACACGTGCATATTACATGAAGATTAGTTTCTTCCTGTTTTTCACATCTCCTACACCAGGGCTCACTAACCAAGCCCATGCTGTACAAATGCTTCCTTAAAGGACAATATCCGGTTATTAACCCGGTAATTATTTTAATTTCATTTTTCTTACTACGAATTAGGTTGGCTGCAAACTTTTCGTCCAGCTCCCTTAATAGTGTTTTGGTATGGAGTTGACCTTCCATTAACCTTCGTTTATTTTTATGTTCTTTTTCTAGCCATAACCAGATCTCCCTTTCCGCGGAATCCTTAGCGATTCCACATACAGGTTCTTGAAGCATATTTACCAAATCCACTTCTTGCATTCGGCCAACTTAATTAGAGGTGCTTTTTCGCATTTTTATTTTGTACGCCATGATACCAAAATTTATCTACGGGAACTGTTATATTGATAAAGCCTGCTGAAATAAACTCCCAGCAGTGGTAACTAAATCGAACCATTTTTAGTGATGAAAATTAGTTTCGAACTTTGTCTCAAAACTTTCATTACATACGTTACTAGACCTATTTATGTCCATCAAATGATTTAATCCGAACCGAAGATGTTTATCAAATGATTTAATTTTACAAACGGTGTACAGATCAAGAGATCGCGATACAATGCATCCTAGTGATAAAGGCCATGGCCGTCAAAGACCACGTGGAGTAGTAGATGTGGAGGACCAAGTTTCAGATATTGTAAATGTAAATTGAAGCGTAAGTACCAAAGTGACTGCGAGAGAGGTAGGCGTTTCACTCACAACAATCTATGACATACTTCGAGATAATTTTTTGCAACCACCACGTACAACGTATCCAAGAACTTACGGAAGCCGATTAGCTGCTACAAATTAACTTTTGTAGATGGTTCAGTCGGATGCAACAGCCGCACTTTGCGTCAAGGGTGTTACTTACCGATGAGTGTACTTTTACGAGGGACGGTATTTTAAATTTTCCCAACCTTCATTACCGGGCTGATGTAAACATCATATATCGATGTCGTTTTCATCACAGTTTTTCAATAAAAGTGTGAGCCGAAATTGTCGGTGATCAAATGCTAGGGCCGCACGTACTACCTACACGACTTAACGGACTGAGCTACTTGGATTTCTTGGAGAATTCGCTACCCGATTATCTAGGCGATGTCCCTCTCGTATGTGGTTTATGCATGATGGTGCACCTGCCCATTAATCTCATGAAGTGTACAACTTTTTAAATTATTCATATCCTCGATGGATAGGACGAGGTGGTCGAAACTTATGACCTCCACGTAGTCTCGATTGAAATCCATTCGGTTTCTTCTTATGGGGCTTCATGAAAGGTTCAATTTATAATGGCACTGATATTGTCAACGAAGACAATCTTCGGCAACGTATTTTTCAAGCTGTGGTCCATATCCGTGAAGACCGAGTCGTTTTAAATCGTGTACTTCGAAAGTTTACCGATGAGTCAGAAGTTGAACATTTCGTTTAAACATTCCACCTGTTTCACACAAATCTGCTCTTTTTAGGGAAAAAAATTGTCATTAAAAAAAGAGGCAAATAGAGCGCAGAAAGGAAATATGAACATTCAATTAAAAATTAGAAATATAATTTATTATTGCCCGGCGTAAATTGAATATTAAGATAATTAAATTCCAAAATTCCATGTCATCGCAAAACTGTTATGCCGTTTAAAATTTTGAAAGACACTCGATATAGTCCTGAGTAGGCCAGACCGTTGATCTGCTTATAAATAACAACAGAACAGCAGATGAAAAGGGAAATTTATATTTCGGAAATGAATGAATACATGTTCATAAATCTTTTCACAAAGACGCATTACGTTACTGAAATGTAGAAGAAGAGAATTTTTTGTGAACTCGAACAAATAAATTTAGTATAATTTTCTCGTTGAGTGCAGCGTTACCCTTACTAACTGCAATAAAGACACAAAATCATTTTAAGATTGCCTAGTACAGTAAGATTCCGCTAATCCGAACCTTCCCTAATCCGGAAGTCCTTACAGTCCGGACCAAATTTTAAATTTTACATTATGTACCCTGTAATTTGGATCGACTACAGATTCACTACTCCGCATTGTACGTCCTGTGCTTTCGTTGCGTATTTCTCGTCTTATTCGAATATAACAAGGAATGCCCGACAAGGCGGGGAACGTAAAAAAGGAGATCCCTGAGTCAGTTTGAATTACAATGGCTCCGAAAAGGCTCAAAACATTAACAATCACTGAAAAACATAAAATATTACAGAAACTAAATAGTGGTGTAAGTGGAAACGCGCTGGCAGCAAAATATGGCGTCGGTACATCCACAACTTTCTATATTAAAACGAATAAGGAAAAAATAGAAAGGTGTGTGTTCTTCCTTTTATTAATTGCTAATTTACTTCTGCGTTTTTGTATTCTCACAGTTACGTTGCTAGCTTTGTCTCAGTACCAAAGCGTAGAAAAATTATCAAAAAACCAGTCTTTCTAGATTATACAAATGGTTCCTGCTGCAGCCAAATAGACATGCGAATATTTTAAAAGAAAAAGCTGTTCAATTTTATTCCAATTATAATGACGACAAATTTATTGCTAGCAAAGGAGTGACTAAAGAGGTTCAGAATGAGAAGGCATTCATCTTAAAGTGGTTGGAGAGAAACTGCTATACAAGCATCCATCTGCTATACAACCTTCTTTACGAAAATTTACTGATAAAATGAATAAGTTAACCCTACTGCCAAGCCAAATATATAATGCAGATGAACCGCATTGTTTTGAAAATTGCTATTCGATAGGACATTGGCACATGCCAGAGAAGCAACTGCCCTTGGATGAAAATATTCAAAAGAAAGAGTGACTTCTCTTGTCTATGCAAACGGCGATGGTGCGCATAAAATGAAAATGATGATCATTGGAAAAGTAAAAAATCCCAGAGCATTTAAGAGTTGTGGTAACCTCTCAGTTGAATTCTACTTAATATAAAAAATACCTGGATGACTTCTGGCCTATTTGTAAAACGTCTTCACGAGTCATTAGTTTTACAAGTAAAAAAACCTCAAACAGTGAACAATCTCAATGAGAAAACTGTTTTATTAGTCGATAATGCTCCTAACCACGCATCGGAGATTCAATTAACAAGTGTCATAAATTATAACCAAGTTTCTACCGCCAACCAAAACGTACTATAGGAAGAGCCTTTTAGTCTACGTTTTATCTGTGGAGAAAAATAATATTACAGACACATTGAAGAATATAATTTTAAAAGATGCAGTATTTTCTCTAGCTGCTTCCTGGAATAAAGTCTTGCCGACACACTAAAAAATGTTGGAGAAATATACTTTACTATTCAGCTGATACTAAGACCACAACAAATTCAGAAAGTGAATAGGATTTAGATAACGACATTCCATTGTTAATTCTTAAAGAGAGATGGGATGGCGATGGTCAAGAATTTTCTGAAATACGAAATATGTTGCAGCAAATTAACTCTGACAATTATCTACCTAAAGAAGCTGAAATTAAGAAACGGATCGCCGCAGATGAAGAACATTTATTACTGGATAACGACGACCTCGGCAATGATAGTTTTTCCTCTGATGAAGAAGTTGCCACAAATGAACTGAAAGTTAAACATGCAGAGGATATTAGGAGTTTCAACATCTGCATTCAATGGGCGGAGGAAAACAGAGTTGAATTAAGTTATTTAATCATTTTCAGACTTCTGCGGCAGCGCGCGATGGACTCTAAACAGCTTACATTCGTCAAACCAGCAGTATTGAATGTTTTAAATAATTGAAATAAATTAGTTTTAATTTTCTAATATATTCGTATGTAATTGTAAAACGTTAGTAACATGTTTTACTTTAATATGTACCCCTCTCTACATTTGTTAAAAAAACTGTTTCATAATTTATTACCCTTTTCTAATTATATAATTTAATACTCGCCTCGTTAAACCGGATGACTCTGTAGTTCGGATTGGGGTCAGTTTTAATTGATCGAGATTAGTGGAACTTTACTGTACATGAAAAAAATAAAATTAATTCATAATTATTACATAAAATGGGTTCACATAGCCAATAAAGGTACAGGTAAGTGCCCAAAAATAGACGTAGCGAAAAGTAGCAAAATTTTGCAGAGTACTCAGCAATATAAGAATTTGCTTCCAGACATTATATTTTAAGTCAAAGTGAGCACCAGTCGAGCAAAAACTACTACCGCTACTGTCCGAACACGTACAAGCCATTTACAGGAAATTACTTCTACATATCTGAATCTTTGTGGTCCAGAGCCGGTCAGGGCCAGGATGAGACATTATACCAGATATAAGTTAAATTTAATTGCGGAAAAAGTTAGTAGTGTAAATTGGATCAATTACTTAACGATAGAAAACTTAGAGGATTGCTACGAAAGTGTATGTAGCGTGCTTTTGGATACTGTCAATAAAATCTGCCCATCTACGTTCAAACAAACAAGAAGAAAAACGAATCCATGGCTAACTGATGAACTCAGGAAAAAGTGTGCAATTAGAAGGCAATTATACGAGGGTTATATCGAAAACAGGTTACCTAAAGAACTCTATAAAAATTACGCAGATTATGTAAAGAGTGAAATCAAGAAGGCTAAAACGACATATAATTCCAATTACATTCTGTTGTCGGATAATAAAAGTAAGGCAACATAGGCATTGGTGAATAACATTGCAGGGAGAAAGAAGGAGCAACGGAATTTTCTGGCTATTGTTAAAGTTGCTGGAATAACAGATCAAAAAGAGCTCTTGGACTATACCAACAGTTATTTCCTGGATATAGCTGCTAACATTGATGATAGACAGCCTGCACACTTCGAAGAAATGTCCTGTAAGGAGACGTGTTTTATGGAACCGACGACACCGTCAGAGGTCATCAACACCATAATGGAACTTAAGAACACCATGTCTGCGGGACAGGACGAAATATCCGTTCCCGTACTTAAGGCTGTCGCAGGGCATCTGGCTGACCCACTGTGTCATATTGTCAATAGATCTTTCGAGACGTCCACCTTTCCGGATGCTTTGAAGACGGCTGTTGTGTGTCCGGTCTACAAGAAAGGAGATGTTCATGACATCACAAACTATAGACCCATAGCACTAATTTCAAATGTGGCCAAGGTGTTTGAAAAACTGATATATAAAAGAATGAATGGTTTCCTTAACAAACATAAACTTATCACAGATAGACAGAATGGTTATCAAACTGGAAAATCGACATGTTCGGCCGTATTTCAGGTGATTTGTGAAATACTTGATGCCTGGTCGAACAAAGAGCAAGTAGCAGGAATTTTTATGGACTTGTCCAAGGCTTTTGATAGCGTTAATCACAAGATCCTTTTGGAGAGATTGGAGAACTTGGGATTTAGAGGAAATTGTTGGAGCCTTATTAAATCTTATCTAGAAAACAGAAGACAAAGTGTCGTGGCAGTGAATGGAGAGGGAACCAGAATTGGGTCTGAAGAATTGGGTGGCTCACTGTTACCAGGGATGTTCCACAGGGATCCGTGCTAGGGCCTCTTTTATTTTTAATTTACATAAATGGGTTACCACTAGTATCTAATTATCCTATGGCCTTATTTGCGGATGATGTTTCATTGGCAATAAGATCAACGGAAACAAACGCCTTGAGGGAAACCATTGCACAGGCATTGTCTTCTGTGAGCGCATGGTTCCGAGTGAACGAACTTAAATTGAATGTAGGCAAGACCCAAATCATCCATTTCGCTGTTTCTCAGCGGGAAGATCTTGTTGTAAACTTTGGAGACGGTGTACTAGCCTCGTCGCCCGAAGTAATGTTTCTCGGCATAAGGATCGATTCACAACTGAATTGGAAGTCCCATATACGTTATTTATTTCGGAGGATTTCTCCATTTCACTATGCCCTGAGGGTTATCGCCGGCTCAGTAAACAGTGAAGCCAGTTTGTGTGCGTATCGAGCTTACGTGGAATCGCGGTTGCGGTATGGTTTGGTCTTCTGGGGGAACAGTGTGGATGCGGGAAGACTTTTTATTCTGCAGAAGAAATGTCTCCGTGCAATTTTTAAGTTGGGACTTACTGACTCGTGCCGAGAAATATTTGGAACAAGAAAAATACATACGCTTTCCGCTCTCTACATTCTCGAGTGTACTTTATGTGCGAGAAGGGGTATGAGCAGTGCGTTTGGCAGGTATGTTTTTAATCACAAGTACAGTACTCGCGGGACGGAAAGTGTCTATTTTGCGGTGCCACAAACAACTCTGACCAGGGTACAAAGTAACGCAACTAGTCAGGTCTTAAATATTTATAATCATATCCCAAAGTACGAGGGATATTCAGAAAGCAAGGAACGTTTCCACCTGACGCTGCCAGGCGTACGCCAATCGCGTATATATTGGTATGCTCGTGCTCGGCACCTCAGTCAGCGTCCAGCTGTAACAACGGGAACATCCCCGCACTGCCCGATTTTTTAATTTTCCAATTTAAAATGTGTGCTGCAATCGAAAATCCCGCTAGTTGTGAGGTGCGGTCTGTGATTCGATTTTTGTTGGCAAATTTTGTGCAAGATGGGTGCCAAAAATGCTTACAGATCACCATAAAGAACAACGAATGGGGGCAGCTTTGACGTTTTTGGAGGCCTACCACAGTCATGGAGATGCACTACTGGATCGAATCGTAACAGGAGACGAAACCTGGGTGAAACATGTGAATTGTGGGACCAAATTACAGTCCATGGAGTGGGGGCACACAAGTTCCCCTAAAAGACCAAGAAAATGTTTGCAAACTTTGTCGGCAAGGAAGATTATGGCAACAGTGTTCTGGGACAAGCAAGGTGTTCTTCTTATTGATTTTCTCGAATGTGGCGCAACCATAAACTCTGAGCGGTACTGCCAAACATTGCAAAACCTAAGGAGGGCTATCCAAAACAAGCGCCGAGGAAAATTGTCATCCAAAATTATGCTTCTTCATGACAATGCCCGGCCTCACACGGCAAACCGTACGCAAGAACTTTTAAACTCGTTCAACTGGGAAGTTTTTCCTCATCCCCCGTACATTCCAGATCTTGCTGTGATTTTCACTTATTCTCGAAAATGAAGACCTGGCTAGCAACACAGCGTTTTGACGACGATGAGGAGCTCCAAGTACGCGTCACTGAGTGGTTGAGATCACAGGCGGCAGAATTCTATAACACTGGAATTTTAAAGCTTGTTCACCGCTATGATAGGTGCCTGAATTTGTGTGGTGATTATGTTGAAAAGTAGTATGTTAGTCCCTCTTTCACATGTATATAATAAAAAGTTTTTCTTGTACTTGGTTTTTTTAAAATTCCAAAACGTTCCTTACTTTCTGAATAGCCCTCGTACATTAAGGACTTGAGCAGGGAAAAGTGCTTCAAGAAAACATTAGAAAATTTTTTATATGTACAATCTTTTTATTCTTTGGATGAATTTTATTCAAAAAAATTTTAATATGGTGTCTGTGTCACGTTTTATTTTGTTTTTATATATTTACATGTATACTTGACGAGTTCTCTACACTTGTATAATTTTTAACAAATAAATATATTATTATTATTATTATTATTATTATTTGAACTACATTCGGCGGTTGTTACGTGGGAAATGGATTTTATTCGTGTAGATTTCCTCCCATTTTCGACCGCGGAAGGGCTTAATTTATACGAAGCAAGCTGTACATATAATTCCTATTAATTTAGATTCAATAGACAGGACCGTATTTGGAAAGTTTGTGTTTCTTAATTTTCCTGATTTTAATTGCTGTCTTACGTATTTATTACATATTAGTGTATTTCATTTTCACCCTGCAAATGCGAAAATTAGAAAATGTTTCTAGGCTGTACCGCCGTTTGGTTACGTCGCTTCCACGGTGTATCTTTATCTCTGTAGCAAATTTCTTTATGTGTGAATTTTTCGGATGGTATAAAAGTCAAACACTGCAGTTTTTTTCTTTCGCTTTAATGTATTAAAATGTTTTGAATTTATTCAGGCTTTGCTTTGTTCATTTTTTAATTTGTAGCCTTTACAAGAGTAGTTTATGGCCATTGTTTTGCGTAGAAATGTGTAGAAAAACACGACGTAACCTCGGAACCGCATCGTCAGCAACCTACATACATATGTATATACACACATTCGTCCCTTTATAAATCTGCAACAAACGTTAAAGCAAACGAAACGAATGGCGGTGGTGAAGAGGAAAAAAAAAGTTTAGTTAGGAACCGGCTAAACTGTCACTTCCGTTTTGTGAAATCGGACAAGCCGTAGTCGGCGCATAGTGAGCATCTCGAAATACAATAAAGAGTGGATATTCCGGCATATGTCATATTTTCCCTAGAGTTATACACGGCTTACGCTTCGCATTTCGCTTTTACATAACAGAAATTGATTTGTATATAGATATATCTGTATAGAGTGCTTGTCAATATAGAAATATATACGTGGGAGTATTATCTAAATTTACAAAGAAGATAAAATAAGCTGGTATTGATCTGTGCCGTTTTATGTATAGCTGTGGGTTCTTCTGATTGGTAAAATGTAATAATAATTCCCTTCTATTATTTTTTATTGCATTGGATAGAGGACAGTCGCTCATAAAAAAGGATAAACATAAAAGAGCAATTTTGTTTTAGGATAATCGGCAAAAAAGTCCCTAAATATAAATGAATTTTCAGCTCAAATTTACATAAAAGAAATCGATCAAATTTTAGTTTTTAAAGTTTTTTTTTCTTTCCTATAGCCACGAGGCACGTAAAGACACTTTGTTGAGCTTATATAGAGGAGTGGACGACGTAACTAAATTTTCTTGGTACCATACAGAGACTTGTACCATAATCTGTTCAATTATTTTAGTAACAATAAAGAAGACGTTTCGGGATTAAGATGGATATGCGATAACAGGAAACTACATTCTACAAATCTGAGTTAATATTTCTAACAAATAATTACGATGATAACTTATAGATAATCGAATATAATAATGATAGTAATAATTAGAGACCGCACACATTGAGCTGAAATGACGTTGTTACGACGGACGATATAAATAGTCTAGAACATATTGTCATGAATTTTTCCCCGAAGAGAAAATTTAAAGAAACAGTAAAAGACTATATATATTTACGTACATTTTATTCCAGGAAAATAATTAAAGGTATTCTATATTTTGTTTAAAATTTTGTTATAATGTGTATTTTTGCCCACATCTGTAGAATGTTCGAGCGTGGTCTAGATGTTTGAGGTTCCCGCCACTTCGGAAGTATATTGTCGTAGTCGCTCCTTTGATTTTGTTTTAGGGATGGATAGATCCATTTCCGTAGTGCAGCGCCAGAGATTTTTGATTCGTATAACAGATAGGTTGTGTTACATTTTGCTGAATAAAAACTTCCTTTTTATTCAGTATATTATAGTTAATTTCGGTTTATGTTTTTAGTTGAGTTATTCTGATGTGTTAAAAGTAATTCTCGATCAATTACGAGTTTCTTATACCTGTAATTTTTGATTTTGTGTAACCTATCTGAAAAATCTCTCTTTTAGTATTTTTTTTGTGAAGTGTGACGACTACATTAATTAATGTACGTGTATATTTGCAAGTATAATTATTTATATTTATATATATTTATATATTAATTTAGTTATATTATCTGTATATTGATTGAGCTCATAAATTCAGTATATTATTAGTTTATAAAATATATTTATAGTCAAATAAATATCAAGGAAAATTTTCATACTTTTTATGAAGTATTTTTTTTATCAGTAATATATTTTCGAAAGTAGGAATTGGTGGTAAAATTACATTTTTACCATGTTGAATGTGCGCATGGGTTAATTTTGATGCGCGCGCTTACAGTTATTTTTCTGTTTGACGTTTGAAATTGGGAATAACGTAATTATTGAAGTCTGATAGTTTTCCTGAATATTTAATTAGTTTAATTTTGCTCGTGGTCACGTGAGGTTTTTTGTCTAGTATATCAGTCAATATTTATACAAGTTTTCCTCACGCTGTTGCATAATTATTGCTTCAGCACTTTTTTATACTCTATAAAGTCGAAATTTTTTTTTTTCTTTTTTAGTATATGTTTGTATTGTTAATGCGAGTTTTATTTATTTGCTAATACCTTTTGTTTTATTCAACACATACCCTTTGAGGGTAACCCTGAAGATACAATTGTGGGCCAATTTAAATAATTTATCAACTCCACAATACATAGCAATATGTAAGTACACACAGTTATTGAATAGCACTATTCATTTGGTTAACCGCACACAAAAATAGATAGCAGTTAACCGAATGAATAGCGCTATTCAACAACTGCGTGATGTACTTACAGATGTTGTAGACTATTTATATCGTCCGTCGTAATGACGTCCGTTTCAACCCGATGTGTCCGGTCTCTAGTAATAATAATATTTATTTTAATATAAATATAATAATATATGTAATATTATAACTCTTAATACAATAGGATAATTATGCCGACGGCTTAACATAGTAGCAACGAAGAACAAATTGAAAGTTCTTGCGAGAGAAGGAAATAATAATATTACAAACTAAACAATCTTGAAATAGACTTTACAGAAAAGCAAGATATTTACAAATCCCTTGGTTTCCATCAAATTAAGATCATAAACCATACATATACACAGACAGAATTAAAACAGTTCAACCGAAAGTATACCATTCGTTTTTAAGTAAAATTTAAGTCCTATTCCTTGAGCCGTAATTAACACAGCATAAGGTCTAACCCTCACAGAAAGAGAGACATCAGTAAATCAGGGTGGGTCTAAATTTGTATGTATTAAAATGTCATTAAGTAATAGCGTCAATTAATAAAATACTAATGCAGAGTGTACCTGCAGATAATAGAATTTATCGAATATTTTTGAAATGATTAGTGAATATCAAATTATATATACACACTATATCCCTATTTTTATCCCCCACACTATATGACTATATCGCCTATTTACATTTTACCTTAAATTTTATAAATTAGTGGTAATATGTATGTTTGAATACGGTTCTGTGTGAGATTATATGTATGTCGACTATTTACACCCGAAATTTCAAGTACTTGGGTTGGGGGGGTTGGCTTAAATTATTTGCCGCTTATATAGTCAACGGTATATTTCCGCATACACTATATACCCGTAGACAAATCGCCATTCTAAAATCGTATCTAAATTCTAGATTATCATCTTTGCGATATCCATTTTAACAAAATTACGAGGGTAAGGTGAAAAATTCTCGGCCTGACACAGAGATGGCGTTCCAATCAGCGAAAATTTATGATTTCTGCCTGGGTACACCTGTCATTACTTCGTATGATAAGTTTCAACTTGTTCTGTGAAGTAGTTTGTTTACACGAGGCGTCTTGCGTGTTTTTCGTTAAAATGGATAAACTTGAATATCGTGCGGTCATAAAATTCTTCGTTTTGGATGGATTAAACCCTAAGGAAATTCATCCGAAGTTGACAAAAGTTTAAGGGGACTCTGCTCCTTCAATGTCAACCATTAAAAAGTGGGCAGCTGATTTTAAACGTGGTCGCATATTCCTCGAAGATGACCCACCTGAAGGATGGCCAAAAACCGCAACCACACCGGAAACCATAGAAAAGGTTCACAATATCGTGTGAAGGCAGCTGAGGCCGTGGGGTATAGGAAGAAGAATTAGGGATGTGAAAGCTCTCCGCAAGGTGGGTGCCGCATTTGCAGAATGCCGATCAAAATCAAATGCGCAAACAACTTTCGCAGAAATGTTTGGACAGATTCAATAGGGATTCGACCGATTTTCTGCGGCGATTGATTACCATGGATGAGACGTGAGTCCACCACTATCCGCCAGAAACGATACACCAGTCCAAGCAGTGGGTGGAAGACGGTGGTTCAGTGCCAAAAAATGCGAAGTCGATCGCATCTACCGGAAAGGTCATGGCCAGTGTGTTTTGGGATGCGAAAGGGATCCTGTTAATTATTACCTTGAAAAATGCAGAACGATTACAACTGAATATTACTCCAACCTTCTTGCCCAGCTGGATGCCAAAATTCGCGAGAAGCAGGCTTGAAGAAAAAAAAAATATTTCACCAGGACATCGTACCTGCTCACAAAAGTGCGTTGGCAATGGGAAAACTGCGGGATTTGGGGTATTATTTGCTCGTCCATCTCTCCTATTCTCCTGATTTTGCAACTTCAAACTTTCATCTGTTCACAAACCTGAAGAAATTTATTTCTGGGAACCGCTTCGCGTCCAATGAAGAAGCTGAGAGGGCCGTAGATGGATATTTTCACAGCCTTCCAGACTTTCACTTCTGAGTAGGAATACTGATGTTGGAGAAACGCTGGGCTAAGTGCGTTGAAGTCCAGGGAGATTATGTAGCAAAATAAAATCATTTTTTAACTGAAAATTCCAACCTTTCATTGTCAGGCCGAAGATTTTTTACCTCACTCTCATACTTGGAATAATTGGATTGATGCAGAGAGACCTTAATAATATTAATTCCACAACAAAGACACTAATGCTAAAATGCAGAAGTGATAGACATAGTAGAAATATAGCAGCTGCTCTATGAGTTTACTCGAAATATGCTTAGTTAAGCCATTTAAAAAAGCTCTTCCATTAGGTACGCATTTGTAAATGGAGGTTTCTTCCAGATGGCAAACCTTTTGAGTTTATTTGACATTTATGCTTATTTGTGTCTGCCACTTCGTCATGGGACAATATACGCTTTGACAACGTTTATGAATTATTTAGATGTTTTTTATGAACATGCTATCGTAACTGGTCTGTAAATCAGGCAGAAGTAAGGTATCAGGCGAGGTAAAATTAAAATAAAAATTTTTCATCATCTGATGAAGCCTTGGTGGAGTGAAACAATTGTAGTGATATGTAGTAAATCTTTTGAACTCTACCTAAAATATGTGTTTGGTTGTTTTCGATTCTTCTTCGGGGTTTAAACATATATCTTCTTAGCCAATTAATTATGAAGAAATTATTATTGTTATTATTGCGCTTATATTCAAGCGGAAAAGTTGCAAATTATTAATAAATGACGACAAGAATTTTATTATAAACTGATGGTTTCATCGATCCTCAAATTTGAGATAAATTTGTCTGTTAATGTGAAAAGCAAATTCATTACATTCGCTAGAAAGGTACAGATATTGATTTATTATATGAGGGTCAAATTTAAACCGGACTTTTGTTTTCATACCAAACTAACTGAGCGGAGCTGACAATCGAGCAGGTTCTTGTGGCCGGGAAAATAGGGAGGATATTGATGTGGTTTCACGCACGTGCCGCCATTTAGATTCGCCATACAGTCATATCTGAGCAAGAGGTCACAGATGCGGTTGCGTAACGCATTATTATCAAGTTTCTGACGAACGAGGGTACCAAACCCAGCGAAATTCTGGCTAGACTGACTACACAGTTTGGTGACACAATTTTGTCACGTACTCAAATGTATGACTTGGTTAAAAAATTCAAGGATGGTCGTGAAACTGTAGAAAATCACCTCACGATTGATGAAATCGCTAGTGAAGTACATAGTGCGTATTCTATTATTACAGAGCATCTGGGTTTCCACAAAATTTGTTCAAGATGGGTTCCAAGGCTTTTGACAAACGATCAAAAACAGATTTGAAGAGACACTTGTAAAAAGACTCGATTTCAACGGGAAATAAACAACTTTCTGCATAGAATAGTGATATGTGATGAAACATGGCTTCGTCACTATAGACCCGAATCCAAAATGGCGAGTTTCGAGTGGAGAAGGAGTGGAAAACCTCGCCCTGTGAAAGTACAAACACGTTTATCACCTGGCAAAGCTCTAGCAACTGTCTTTTTTGGCTGGGAATGTGCTTCGGTAATTAATTTCTTAAATGAACGTCGGACTGTAACGCTGATTATTACTGTCAGCTCGTGGAGATAGAAAAAGCCGCCTACAGAAACAAAAGGCGCAACAAACCAAAAGAAATGTGATTTTGTTGCCTGACAACGCAAGACCTCACACAGCGGCACTAACTCGAGCTAAAATGAACCAAATCCACTGGGAAATTCTTGAACATCCTCCCTACAGCCTAGATCTATCCCTGTGCGACTTTCATTTGTTTGGGCCACTGAAGCATGCACTAGACGGAGACCATTTTCAGAGCGATCAAGAAGCAGAGCAGTTTCTGCGCAATTGGCTATTGACACGGTCTCACACTTTTTATGAAGACGTTATCCACAAGCTCCGCAAACGCTAAGAAAAATGTGTACACGTTGAAGGAGAGAGACTATGTAGAAAAACAATAAATTTGTTTTGTAATTATATTTTGACCTAATACGAAGGTAGCACCGATTATTTCTGCCAACTAATATTTCTATTGAATCAACGGAATCAAACATGCTATGAAACAAATATTTGTTGTTTTCTATTTTGACAGTTCGAATTTAGTTCTGATAACTGGAACAGTTATTTGGCAAGCTAATTTCAAACCGAGTGGTCTGCAGTAAAAATTCATTTAACGAGAGAAAATTTTAGAGCCATGATTACCTATTTGAAAAGTTCTTTAATTCCAAAACAAAGTGTTTCAAGACTTCGTGCTGCATTTGGTGATCAAGCTCCTTCTCAGAGGAGTATTCATAACTGGTACAACGAATTTAAATTTCAAAGGGTTTCACCTAGTGACGATTTTCGCGAAGGAAGGCAATCTCAGCCGCCACTGAAACAAATTAGACGACGTACGAAGAATGATTCAAGACGACAATTGAGTCACGTATAGGACTCTTAGGAACACCTTGGATATTAGCATGACTGCAATAAACAAGATTTTACATAACAATTTGGGTGTGAGGAAAGTCTGTTGTCGTTGAATATCTCATAATTTATCACAGGAAAGAAAACAATACCCAGTGGAATGGTGTAAGAAAACGCTTAAGAAACATGATGAGGGTAGGTCTAAGAGATTACAACATGAAAGCTGTGATGAAGTGATGAAAGCTGGATGTATGCACTTGAACAGGAATAAAACGGCAGTCGACTCAATAGGTGTTTCCAACAGAACTTAATCCAGTCAAAGTAAAAAAAGTGTTGGAAAGAAAATGGTAGGCAATTTCTTCTCAAAATCAGGACCTATCACAACAGCTGTGCTTGAAAATAAACGTACGGTTACCGCAGAATAGTACACGACAGTAGGTCTACCAGATGTTCAAAAGGCTCGTTTACGACACCCTAGAGCGGAGATTGTCCTTTATCACGACAATGCTTTAAGTCACACTGCGCGTCAAACAACCAAATTTTCGAAAGCTTCCGGATTAAAATTATTAGATCATCCGCCATATATTCCGGACCTGACACCTTCAGATTTCTTTCTATTTCCAAAACTAAAGGATAAAATGCGTGGTGTACGATTTGCAAGCCTAGAAGATGCAAACCTTATATTTGAAGTGACTCAAAAAGAGTGGAATTTATGCTATAATAACTGGTTTTATCAAATGTCTAAATGCATTGATTTTAAGGGCGAATATATTGAAAAACAATAATAAAAATAATTTTTGACTACAACATTTTGTTTCATTAGTTTGCAGAAATAATCGGTGCTATCCTCGTAAATAATTAAAAACAAAGCCCGGTTTAAATTTGACTGACCCTCGTATTGCTACTTATCGATATAAATAATACTTTATTTCAATATTCAGGGAGTAATTTATTATGAAAAACGAAAAATTTTAACTTTTATTTAAATAAGAACCAGAGAACCACCGAAAATGTTCAAAAGAATCGACAGCGTTGAACCAGAGATTAACATATCCTTGAGAAACATTCTTTTTAAATTTAACGTAAGCTATGATGAAATTTGCTAAAAATTAATTCGTTTTTATTGTTTGTCGCTGAATCACAACTTCACATCATTCATTAATTGCTCCATAGTTATTTTGCTGCTTGCTTTATGTTAAATTCCATGAGCGAGCGGAAACTATGATTAATTTTTTTTAACATTTTGTCGAATCTTTTACGGATACAATTATTTATTTAATCATATGACCAAATAATTTGTTTTTTTAAACGGATTGATTCAATTAAATTAAGTTAGATTTCGGAGGCAAATGTGTGTGAATACAGAATTTCATATAAAATTATTATTTTTAATATAATCTTATATCCGGTTACGTAATGATGGCATTTGCTTAAAATTATATCCTTGTTTTGATTATGTGTTACAAGAGTTGTGAGCCTATATTTTCTTTAATCCAGATATGCCTAATGTACTATATACAAGTGTCCCGTATCGTTATATTCAAATTTTTTGGAGTGTCAAGGGTCTACTTTACACTCCAAAAAATTTAAACATAACATTTCAAGTAACAAAAACACAAAACTTGTATATCCATTTTAATTTGTTTCAAAGTTACAGATCTATGAATGTGATTGTCAGATCATGAAAAAAAAATGTAATCCTAAAATCAATAAAAACTGATTTTATTTAAAAAAGTTCAATTAATAATATTTTCGAAATGTCCACCTCCTTGTTGAATGCAGGCTTGTGCCCGTAAGCCAACAGAAGAAGTATTATCCGAATTTCATACTTGTTTTGTCGGATTTGCTCGGCAGTCAGGTGAATACGATCCAACAATTCTTCTCTAGTGTTCGAAACTTGAGAGTAGACTAAATTTTTCATGTACCCCCATAAATAAAAGTCAAGGGGATTAAGATCGGGTGATCTGGGTGGCCATGCAACAGGACCACCTCGACCAATCCATCTTGGATAATTGACGTTGACCCAATTTCGGACAGCAATTCCGAAATATGGTGGTGCTCCATCCATGTGAAACCACATGTCTCGTCGAACATTCAGTGGGACATCCTCTAAAAGACCTGGCAGTTCGTCAATAAGAAATTGAAGGTAATTGTCCGAATTTAACCTCCCAGGAAAAACGATAGGACCAATCAACAAGTCATCGATTAGGGCCGCCCAAACGTTAATAGAAAATTCATGTTGAAATTTAGATGGGCGTATAGCTTTGAGATTTTCGGATGACCACCTGTGCAGGTTTCTCAGATTTGTAACATCACTTCTCGTGAACGTAGATTCATCATTCATAGAAATCCATAGAAACTAAATGAAGCCGTGACTGTCTTAATATTTAGGTAGAATAAACTAGACGAGCACAGTGGTCTGCCTCAAGCAAACCGTGTTCCCTGCGATAGTGATATGGGTATAAAAACACGTTCGCCTCAAGTTCGCCAAAATTCGCCAAACTGTCGTTAGTGGCACTCCTAGTTGTCTAGCGATTCGACATACACTGAGAGTTGGATCCCGTGTAACTATAGCTTCTGCTTCTTCCTCTAAGCCTGCTGGCAAATTTACTCCTCAGTCGAAAAGATAATCACGCAGTCCGCATTCCCAAAATTATCTGTGTACTTCCAGAAACGTTCTGTAATGAGGAATGCGCCTATCGGGAAACCAATGTTGGTATTCAATAATTGCTCGACGTGCACTGCCGTTACAGTAGCCATACATAAAATACATGTCCGCGTACTCTTGAGAAGAAAATCGGTAAGGCATTTTGAATAAAGAAAACGTGTCCACTTACTAGTAAGCTGTTGTATGAAATCAGTTTGTATTGACTTTAGGATTAAATTTTTTTTCATGATCTGACAATCACATTCATAGATCTGTAATTTTGAAACTAATAAAAATGGATGTACAAGTTTTCCGTTTTTGTTACTTGAAATGAAGTCTACTTTACATTCCTAAAATTTGAACATAATGATACGGGACAGCTTGTATATTACTTCTAACAAGTCGTAGCATGCAAACGGGCAACGGACTATCATTGTATAATATGACACGTTATGTTCAGTATAGATCTTATAGTGCATACGAACACAGGCAGTGTGTGTTGTTCTATAAAATTACGTTATATTATTGTGTTAAAAAGAATACAATTCAAAAAAGGCTGAGTATGATATCCGATTTGAAAGGTAAATATTTAAGATTTATGTAAAATGTCTTGCGTAAGAAGTAATATCAAAACATATATCTATATAGATGTATGATTTACTACTAGGGACCGGACACGAGAGGTCGATGACTCATCGCCCACGGGCGTGCTATTGAAAATTTGTATTTTTAAAGAATTTTTAATTTTATTTATATAATTCGAAAACAAACGGGTGGTGATCTATAGAATACGAAATACATTTTTATTTGTTGATTTTGTAGTTTATGTTGAGTAAACGTATTTCAACGTATTTCAACGTATTTCAACGTATTTAGCAGTTATATTTTGAAGCATTGTACCCATACACAATTGCCGCAATGTTACTAATTCTGGATTTATATTAAAAACTGCATCTAACTTTTGCCAAAGGCCACATCTGAAGTCACTTGGAATATTTTTCAAATTATTAATAATCACAGCTAATGTGGTTAATCCATAATTTAATTCGAGATTATGATTTTCAAAATAAGGGATTAGTTTCGGCAAACTTCCAAAGTGTTCCTGAGTACAACTGATTTTTACATTTGGACTTTGTATTAGTTCCTTGCAATTAGAAATACTTCGAGCATCGTCATTTAAACATGAAACGAAATTTTGTAAATTATCGAAATTCTCTGTATAAAAACTAGTAGCTTCTAACCATGTTCTCCATCTAGTTATTACTTGAGAGGGAGGTAGTGGCAAAGATTGAAGTTTTTCCCTGTAAAGAGCTACTCTCAATGGTGGTTTTCCGAAAGCTTTTAAAAGCGGATACAAGTTATCAACTTCTGGAAAGGTGTCTCTGATATATTCACATATTCTGTGGAGAGCATGTGTTACACAAGTAATATGCAGCATATTAGGATGTTTCCTTTAATTGGCTGCCTGTTTTTAACATATATGCAGCACTGTCACTGACAAATAAAAGTATTTTTTTTTGTACCTGCCGTCCGAATGAAGCATTTGGTGCATATTCCCGTAAATGATTTTAGCTAATGTTTCCGCGTCAACTGTATTTATAACTTTCGTTGCTATTACGTACGCGTTATATGGAATAGTTGGATGTAGTAGACTAACTACAACATTTACCACACAGCGTCCTAATATATTAACAGTTTCGCCGACACTTATCGATAGGTACTTATTTGAAAGATGCCTTCTAATGCATTCTACTGCTTTCGTGTTGCACTTAGAAACATAATATTTGCGTAAGGTGAATTCATCAGGAACATTTCGACCAGTTTATTTTTGGAGAAATGTTTTGAAGGTGGGATTGTTAAGTTTATTTAATGGAATATTTGCCGCCATTAAAGTTTTACAGAGTTCTTTGTCAAAAATTGACAGATTCAAACGGGTCTAATTTCTGTGTATGTGTTTTAATGAAATTTTACAGACTTTGCAATAAATTTCAGAATAACTGGCAATAGACATACAATCAGTTTGACCCTTAATCCAACTCGCCATTGTTTCCATATCATATCTGAAAAAGTAACTTTCATTAATTGATGTAGCAGACACTTCTTGGTGAAACATTTTGTAATTAACAAATTATTATAAAAACACACTTGGCTATTTCACAATTTTTTATTAGATCTATGTCTAACATATGTTTCGGCTGTTATGCCATTGTCAAAGAGTATCTTAAAACTAACTTACAATACGTGTCCTTTTAACTTTTATACCTATATTTTAGTGCTAGGGTGCTGGTTGGGACATATTTACATATCCTTCGATATTAAAAGCCTGTTCACTTCAATACCAATTCAAGAGATAAAAGACATAATAGAAAACCAAATTAATGATAATATTTCAGACAACATAGAGAAAACACAATTAAAAGAGATATTAAAGTTAATCCTAGATCAAAATTACTTCAAATTTAATAATGATATATATTCACAAGTAGAAGGATTACCTATGGGAAATCCTCTCAGCCCAATATTGGCTAACATTTATATGCATAACTTCGAAATAGGTCTATTTAACAGAAATAACAACTTAATCAAACAAATCCTTTTCTGGGCCAGGTATGTCGATGATATAATTTGCATCTGGATAGGTACAGACAGGCAACTAACAGAATTCTTGAAATTATTAAACTCATTAAACCCCAAAATACAATTCACAATAGACAAAGAAGAAAATAACAAATTAAATTTTTTAGATATTACCATATACAGAAACAATAACAATCTAGCATATAAAATTTACAGAAAACCAACATTTGCAGATAATATAATACATGCGGAAGCGAAACAAGATACTAAAATAAAAATGTCAACATTCCATAGTTATATACATAGAGCAACTCACATACCATTGAATACTGAGGCTTTTAAAGAAGAAATAATATATATTAAAAAAATAGCAGAAAATAATGGATACAATCCCAACATAGTAGACAAAATATTAAATCGAAAAGAACAAAAGAATATTCAGAAAAAATTCTTATATCCGGAAATAAAAGAAAATAAACCCATTTGGCACGCAATTACATATATCCCCCAAATCACAGACAAAGTAAACAAAATATTAAGAAAATTAGATATTCAAATTATATGTAGCAATAAAACAAAATTAGGTACAATGTTAAATAATAACAAAGATAAAATAGAAAATATAGAAAAATCAGGAGTATACTCAATAAAATGTAATGACTGTGAAGCTATATATATAGGGCAAAGTGGAAGATCCATTAAAAAACGCATATCCGAACACGTAAGAGATATAAAGTATAGTAATAAAAACACAGGTTTTTCGACACACTGTATCGAACAAAACCATTTGCCCGATATGAATAGCTCCACCGTGTTACATAACGTAATAAAAAGTAGAAGACTAGATTTATTAGAAATACTAGAAATTAAAAAATCACAAAAACAAAATAGAATAATTACGAATACACAGTTAGAATTTGTTAACACTCCCATAATAGACGTGATTGTAAATATGTCCCAACCAGCACCCTAGCACTAAAATATAGGTATAAAAGTTAAAAGGACACGTATTGTAAGTTAGTTTTAAGATACTCTTTGACAATGGCATAACAGCCGAAACATATGTTAGACATAGATCTAATAAAAAATTGTGAAATAGCCAAGTGTGTTTTTATAATAATTTGTTAATGAAAAAGTAACTTAAAGTTATAGATCTAAATAAATGAAAATTAAATATGTATGCGTAAGTTATTGAAACTTAACGAAATCCACTGGACACTTGCTTCAGAATAACGATATTAAACAGGATCTATTACAAAAATTACGACGTATGTAATTATGTAATTAATAGTTAAAACAATGAAAAAAAGATACTAACTCACTCTACTTTATTTACCTTAAGGAATATGAACAAATGAATCAAATAAATTATAAAAGCTCCTCACGCTTCTATCTACGCCCATGAAGAAAGGAAATTTAGTGTAATATTGAAGTAATTGCGTCACAATTCAACGACAAAAACAGATATGCGGTTACCCGATTGAAGAGTGCTTTTCACTAACTGCGCATTGTGCTTAGCGATGTTATAGACTATTTATATGGTCCATCGTAACTTCGGCCTCATGTGTCCGATCTCTATTTATTACATACAAGCAAATATCCAAAATATTGAGGTTTAGACTGTTTTTTGTGTTTTTTAAAGGTGCACCATATATCGTACAATATGAATATCTTTATCTATGAACGTTTTCTTACTTTAGCGCAGCTTCAAGATGTTACAATTGAAGATATGCTCGCTATCGTAGAAGATAGTAAAATCGAAGCAGAGAGGCTCCAAGAAATCACAATTTTTTATTCTAATAATGCAACTATCGAGTTAACACATGAAGATATTATGAACATATCAAGGAATATCAATATTTCCGAAAAATACATAAATATTTACAACTATTTGTATTTTTGCGCATACCTAATATTTCATGATTGTACAAAAACGATAAATTGAATTCCATTGCATAATTTTGATATAGAAAATGTGTAATTGCCTAATAGTTAGTTTTAGCGTGAAGGTTGTGTATAAAATATATGAGGTTTTTAAAATAAATCCATGCATATTGCACACACTTGAATGTATTCAAAATGTATATAAAATATATGTATAATTCCTAGTGTTACAAAATAAAACGGTTAAAAATTAATAAATGTTTGGTTGTAATTGGGCAGACAATAAACAAAATAATATATCAAATAAAATAATAATTTAGTTTCAATTACTTCCATATTTTAATGTATACTATTTTTATTTATATTTATATAGAGGTGTTTGTGTAGTAAATTCAATAGTGCGTACAGGCGACGTGCAGATTAGTTAGTGGCTCCAACTATCAGTATTTTCCAGCAATAGTGTAAGGCAAACAAAACAGTTCAATCACATGTTATATGAGAAAACGTCATTTATTTTTATAATTAAAGGGACTAAAACTTAATCATTGTTGTAGTAATTTAGGTAAACTTAAGAAAATAAGAAAATGTGTAGTTGCTTAAGATCTTCTGAAATTATGTGCTGTGTAGTGGGCTGTAACAATGAATATGTACAATTTCTCACGTTAAGTTTGACAAGTTTCCAGGATGTTGGTACAGAAAAGATGGACAAATATCTGGATTCAAAAATTAAAGAGAGAAAAGTAATTTCACAATGTTATATTTTAGAAACTTAAGAATGTAATCATTAAAGCTGTGAATTATATGCACACGGAAACTGCGTTATATGCGCATATATGTTTCCAAAATCCATTGAAAATATGCAAAACTTTTATAATAATAATATAAGAAAAATATATATATATATATATATATATATATATATATATATATAATATCTTCGTGACCTTGGTATGATAAGGTAAACTTAATAAGTCGGCGATTAAAGGTCTGGTTCATTACTTCAAAGTATATATATTTAAAATAACCCTACATGTTTCGGCAATATGCCTTTGTCAAGGGAATACAAAATATAAATGACAGAATATAAATGTCAAATAATTAAGTTGCTATGGTTTAAATTATTCAAAGATACATTCTAATAATAATAATAAATCATGCCTTAGTATTCCAAAAAATAGATAGCACACCGATAGCAAGGTGTGAACATATGTGTTGTTCGCTGCCAGAAGCTTGTGTCTCTTTCTGGGTATGAACCTGTGTGTTGGTTGCTGCTGGCAGCTTGCGTCTCTCTCTGGGTGTGTGATTTTGTATTTGTGTGACCGCGTAAGTGTAGGGTTTTGTATGTTAGTGCGCTCGTGCGTGTGTTTAGTGACCGGTCGCGTAAATTTAGAGAGATCGGATAACCAGTCGTTGCATAGGGCCGCCAACCCTTTCCCGGCAACTTCTTTACTTTTCCGAGCAGTAGTTCGACGGCCCGACCCCCGCCCCAACGAGGCAAGGCGCAGACCAGCGAAGCGCACCCTGCACGGGGTTGCTCATCGCCAACCGAGGGAACACTCTTAGTGGCTACCTCAGTCGACGACGGTCACACTTTGTGCCATCTTAACGATTTCCGCAGAAGCGGGGGCAATGCACACACGTCGAACGTGTGTGTGCTGTTAACAGCAGCCTAGCCAGGTTGCCGCCCAGGACCGGTCCTAGTGGTGTGTGCATTGTGCTGCGCCGTGATTTGCGCCGCGTAGCTTGGTTCCTCACTCCTGCTGGAAAGGCGGAATGGCACCTGACTGCCCATCGGGAAGACCCCCCTAGAGTTTGGTAGCGCATGTGCTAGGCTACAACCCAGTAGAGGACCACATCAGCACAAAATAGAAAACAGGGAAAAGCAAGACATGAGTTATTATTACGTATGCGCCCGTGAAAGCGACTTAAGATGCAAAGTTGTCGGCTTTCGCTCAAAACGAGAAGGAAAACCACGAAAACCTGCTCGGACAACTAGACAGGAATCAAAATACGGAACAGTCAGTATGATAAGCAAAAGTATATGATATTTAAATGTAATTGATATTTAAATAACATAAGGTATATAACAAAAAAATTACCATCATTACAATTTACCATCATAATATTTTTTTTTTTGCCTCATTAATCAACAGGCATTGGTGCAGTGTTTAAACAAAGCTATCACATGGAACATTAAAAATATCAAAGCAAAGAAAGTACATGATAAAATTGGCGAATCGATAGCTGTGGATAACCAACCCATTGCAATAGTCGAGAATGTTGGATTTATTAGTCTTTTGAAAACATTAGAGCCCCGATATCAAATACCTTCACGAAAATATTTCTCAGAAATTATTATTCCTACTACATAGGATAATGTTGTTTGAAAATTTGTGATTTAATCGATATTGAAAAATCACAACTGAATTTGATCTCCTTGACATAAGACATATGGACCTGTTCTGAGAATAACGAAAGCTTTATAAGGAGGAGGAAAGTGACGCTTTTGTATGTTCTGTGATCCAGATCTCAGCAATCCCACTACAAGAATGTAATGTATTAGCCAGTTTCTCGGTCATTACTATTAAGGCCAGATTCATACATTTATATTAAAATGGAACTCCATGATTCAATTTATTAATAATTATCTTGTAAATATACTAGTGTCAATTCAAACTAGTGTATTATTCAAAACATATATTTCGGTCAAACACATTCCGAAAATTACTTCAAACCAGGAGGAACAACAATATTGATATAGTACATATTTGTGGTATCTCTAAATTTATATTGATATTATTTAATATTTTGACGATAATTAAATTGTGTAACTAACACTTAAACTTTACATACTTAGGTGTTTTTTGCATATTTTAATAAAAGTTAAAATATACAATATAGTTTCATCGAATTTTGGAAACATATATGCGCATATAATACAGTTTCCGTGTACATATAATTCCCAGTTTTAGTTATGACAACCACTAAATTTGTCAAACTAAGATATGAATTGCTGCTTCACCAATCATATTTACCAAATCTAGTCCCGAATGATCTCGTCTTGTTTCGAAACTTTAAATAATGGTTTAGTGGGATAAATGAATAGGTGTCATCCGTAAAAACAGACAATACCTACTTTGACGAACCTCTAAAGGATTACTTTGCATACGTCTTAAAAAAATTGAAACCGCTGGGTTAGTTGTAAAATTTGATGGAAATCATATTAAAAAATAAAATATATATTTTTTATCACAAAATACGTGTTTCATTGAAAAGTTACCCTTGCGTCAAATAACCCTCGTAGATGAAAATGCTGAAAATGGTTATTCTTAACTTAATAAATCAGATGGACATGCAAGGAAAGATAAAATCTTATTGGATGTCGAACATATGTTATCTAATCGTTTCGTTTAAAAATGCATCCTTTCCCTGATTATCGCGGAAAGTATATACTAAGGGTGCGTACCGAAAATACTAGATTGTAACAAGATTGCAATCAAATTGACAGTTTTCCGTTCGAAAAATATGATATTCGTGAAAAGGTTTATATTTACGGGCCACGATTACTGAAGTTTGGTTGTTTCGGTAATAATAACCATGATAATCAGCCTGAGAGAATGATTTTTAATGGAAGTTTTATCACCCCGCACACTTTTGTAAAAACATTTGTTTCCACATTTGAACTTACAGGCTATGTCGTACTTGAATGTCCCTGTAAAATAATTAAAATATCCGCAACTGTTATTAAACATTGAAAAATCGCAATTAATGGTAAATAATCTTTTCGGTAGGTTTATTATATTTTGGTAGGCGCTCTAAATATATTCTAAAATATCAATATAGATAAACAGCATCAGAATAAATGAACTAAATATACAGGTGTCCTTGAAATAAAGAGACAACGTATGAAAAATGGAAGATGTAATTATATAGAATACAAATTTAAAATATTTTCCCGAAATTCCCTCTGATAAGCCAGAAAAAATGACAAAGATATTTAAAAATATTTGTTACGTCACTGTACGACCGACTATATCATAATACAATACTTAAAGATGAGCGACAATAATAAAGAGTAGTTTTGTTATTGTCAGTCAGCTTTAATTTTCGTCTACGATTCAGTCAGTTGTCGATTGTTATATGTGTACACCAGTTTTTAAAAACATAAAAATTGTATTCAATAGCGGTATTTTTTATAGACATTCTGAAATCATATTAATATTTTATATTTGTTGCTTGTAACAAAAAATTCACGTAATACACATTCTTAAAATTTTTAATAATTCACTTGAATGTATAAACAGCTGATTTTGTACGTAAATATATTGAGATTATTGACATTAGCATACCACAACGTTATAGTATTTATAATATCGACAGCTGTTACGGCTATAACCATACGCTGTAGCGTATGTATGTGTATTGTAAATTCAATAGAGATATTTATTATTTATATACATTTTGAATATTTTGAATTCATAGCTACATAGTACAATTTTCAGGGAGTTCACGCCGTAATAATATTTTCGATTTATATTCTACATAATTACATCTTTTCGTTTATCATACGTTGTCTCTTTATTTCAAGATCAAGTTGTATACTTGTTTTATATATCTATACGTGATATTTTGAATTTATTGCAAATGAGAATTAATGACTATTGAATCTCATTTCTACATGGAAATGCCGCCTAATGTGTCGCGTTAATTTCTACAATTTGTCAAATTAAGTTTGTACCAGTATGAAGAACGCACACGTTGCGACGTCACCTTTTCCCGGTGGTGAAGGTAATTAAATTTCATTTCAATAAGAGCGAATTGCATCTGTGCGTTCCATGGATAGCCGTGACTTTTCACGAATTTTTAATTATCCTAATAACCGGGAAAAGGTGACGTCGCGATGTGTGCGTTATGCATACTCGTACAAACTTAGTTTGGTAAATTATAGAAATTAATGCGACAGATTATGCGACATTTGCACGTAGAAATTAGATTCAATAGTCATTAATTCTCATTTGCAATAAGTTCAAAATATTAACTGTATATATACGAAGTATAGAATTGAAAAGTCATGTCTGTCCAGGATACCGTATATTGACAAGCTTCAACAAGACGGAAATGCATCTGTGCGTTCCAGGGATAGGCATGACTTTTCGCGAATTTTTAGTTATCCTAATTAATAGCCAGGAAAATGTTACGTCGCGACGTGTGCGTTCCACATACTGATACAAACTTAGTTTACCAAACTGTAGAAATTAACGCGACATATTAGACGATATTTGCATGTAGAAATAAGATTCAATAGTCATTAATGCTCATTTGCATAATTTTTTTCTCAATATTTTTATTATCTAACCCCATGAAAAAAGTACATATTCATATTCAGAAATTAATAAAGATTCCGAATTTTCTAAAAGAAAATATTATTTCAATTAAAAAAAAAATTTTTTTGCTGTCATATGTAATCATTAGAGAACGGACATTCTTACCACATGACTAAGTTCTCCGAATACAATAGCCGTTGTCCATTGTTAACGCTGCGAAAATCAGGTGGCCGAGAAAGTAAAACACAAATACTTCATTGTATTACGCCGGGATTTACTCAGCGAAGTTTATAAACATTTCCAATTGTCGATTGCGTTTAATGGAATATATCCTCCGAATACAATAGCTGTGTTCTCCAGTGTAATCGCAACGGACCAGATGGCCGGGTAAGACTAACAAATACTTCATTGAATTACGCCGAGTCATGTGGTAAGAATGTCCGTTCTCTAGTAATCATCATGAAAGAAAAAAACGCAAATGATTGAAGCCAATATAAAATAACTTGTCAAAAAACTTTTGTTCACAACATTTTGTTCTAAAGTTTATATTTACGGAATTATTAGACTGATGCGTTACTTCTGCCCAACCCCGTATATATATATATATATATATATATATATATATATATATATATATATATATATATAATAACTTCGTGACCTTGGTATGATATGGTAAACCTAATCAGTAGGCGATTAAAGGTCTGTATATTACTTCAAAATATATGTATTTAAAAAACTCTACATGTTTCGGCTGTATACGCCTTTTTCAAGAGAATACAAAATATGAATGTATTGATCTGGTTTGCCAGTTTTTTCCTAATTTTCATATATTCCTTGAGGATTTTCTGGTTTTCATCGTTTATATGATTGTAAATTTCATGGTGTAATTGTTCCATTTGGTTAGCACTACACGCCTTGTGCTAAGTATAAATATAATAACTTCTTGACCTTGGTATGATATGGTAAACCTAATCAGTAGGCGATTAAAGGTCTGTATATTACTTCAAAATATATGTATTTAAAAAACTCTACATGTTTCGGCTGTATACGCCTTTTTCAAGAGAATACAAAATATGAATATTTTGTATTCTCTTGAAAAAGGCGTATACAGCCGAAACATGTAGAGTTTTTTAAATACATATATTTTGAAGTAATATACAGACCTTTAATCGCCTACTGATTAGGTTTACTATATATATATATATACAGTTATGAATCATTTTCCCTAACTTTAAAAGACTTTATGTCGGACCGTTTTTGTGGATTGAAGAATTCCGATCGACGTCATTACTATAGACCGGACTCATCGGACTGAAATGGACGTCATTACGACGGACGATATAAATAGTCTACAACATCTGTAAGTACATAACGCAGTTGTTGAATAGCACTATTCATTCGGTTAACTGCACATCTATTTTTCGTGTGCGGTTAACCGAATGAATAGTGCTATTCAATAACTGCGTGATGTACTTACATATGTAGATTATTTATATCATCCGTCGTAATGTCGCCATTTCAGCCCGATGTGTCCGGTCCATTACTCTTCGCAATCGCTGGATAATAAAAGAAACGTACTTTATGAATTTTGTTTGTTTACGCTGCTGGTCTCAATCGTAAACTCCAAGACGAATTTATGGTGCTTCGGTGAACAATGGTGATGGTGTTGTAGATCCGTTACAATATTTGCGATTATGTTACACTCACATTAAGGACAATTTTAAAATTCAAACTCCATAAATTTTCATATAATAACTACTTTTGTTCGTGTTAAAATTTCGCTTTTCAGCAATATTTGTTTATACCGTAACTTGTCCAAACAAACATAGTATAAATGTTTTAAACAAGGGGAAAAGTATATGTAAATTATGTTTTTGTGATTTAACTAGCCTCATAAAAAGATTGAACGCAGATATAAATCTTAATGTAATAATTTTATTATTCATTTTCCGCGAGTATAAATAAACTTTACGCCTACCAGCGCGTATAGTGGTTATATTAAATTAACGCATTCTTTTCAAATGCTAATACCCAGAAACCCCACGGGTTTTGTTGATGCAATAAACCTTCGATATTATATATTTTAATTCGTGTTTCCGTTGTATACGATTACTTACAACCGGTACAATTCAGTATCGTCGGATTTCTCGTCCACGATATGACCTAATAATAATTTCAGTTTAGAGCTTTTGAATAAGCAAGTTAATTTTACAGGCGAAACAGCTTTCCATCTATGATAGCGTGGGATTAAAAGTTGGCGTTGTCGAAAGTTTATTTCGATGTTCAAAACTGTATATGTTTAAACTGGGAGCGCACGGTACTGTATACTGGTCCATTTTACATGTACATATTCAGAATGGGAGCCGGATTAATTAAAAGTGTTGGTAAAATCCGAAAACGACCGTGGAAACATATTCGGAAAGCACCGGTACGTGAGCATCCAATATACTAAGTAAAATAAATACATGGAAAATTTAATTATGGGCAAACAACACCCTTCGTTAATCGTATGGAAAACCTAATGACAAAAATGTGTGTAACAAGAAATAAATTTAATTTTGGCGACGTTCCCGTGTCCATTTATATTTGCGATTTGTCCTACTGAAGCTTTTTCACGGCATCATTAATACTGGCTTTAAACTCGGTCAGAGTTTAAAGCCAATATTTATTGTGGAAACGAAAAATAAATATAAGCTTTTTTCATACGAAATATTGAATTTTTCGATACTAATAAACTTTATTGTTTGTGTAGAGTTCTTTTAAACACTTTGTCTTCTTTTATACTGAGACTGAATAGACTCGAAGTACCATGAATAGACTCCAAGGTCTATGAATAGGTGATTAAAGGACAGTACATTTCTTAATTTTGACTAAAGAACAGAAAATTCCTTAATCTCGAAGGACCATGGGTCGGTGATTAAAGAAGAGAACATTCCTAAATGCTTTATTTAACAAAATTTATGGCATATATACAAATTCTATTTAATTCCAACAGTTCTAAACATTTTAATTTTACATACATTACTTAAGCGTAATTGAATATCGAGGATATTTAACATTTGTTGTGGTATCGCTGATATAACCTACTTTAATTACGGTGTTTATACAGTATAATGCATTTTGATGACCTCACAATTCTTGCACTTCATCATATTTATGTGAAGACGATTTTGAATATTGAACTGGTTTATTTTAAATACCTGACCTATGATTGTTTCTCTATCGGCAGTTGCTGAACTAGTTTAGATTAAATACCTGTGAATTAATTGATTCAAAGGTATTTTTAATAACATAAAATATTATTAAAAATCTGGTGTGAAGAACACAAATGCAGGTTCACGATTAATATTTTCTGTGAACATGTCCGAATATATCCTATCCCCAGAGACATAGATACGTATTTCGCTTTTCTACAAGCTCATCGGTACGCCCCTGCTGGAGAAAGGATATTTCCAGACACATTCACAGAAAAAAAAAACCACCTCGCCCTATCACCGCAATTATCCAGACCGAGCGCAGAAGTAAATTCGGCGCTACCTGTTGTCAGACAGCCGAAGTACCTCGCATACCGTCCACATAATTAATGTGAAGTAACGACGCCCTTCCAAAGATTAGCACAGCCAACTCTCTAGAAAACTGCATTTTGTTTGTGCCTTCACTCATACTACGGCTTAACCGCATGTGTAATGTATCAGAATAATTGAAACATACATGAGTAGGTAAACCCCACCAGTTTTGTATAATACAAAGGTATTTTTAATAATATAAAATATTATTAAAAATCTGGTGTGAAGAACACAAATGCAGGTTCACTATTAATATTTTCTGTGAACATGTCCGAATATATCCTATCCCCAGAGACGTAGATACGTATTTCGCTTTTCTACAAGCTCATCGGTACGCCCCTGCTGGAGAAAGGATATTTCCAGACACATTCACAGAAAAAAAAAAACCACCTCGCCCTATCACCGTAATTATCCAGACCGAGCGCAGAAGTAAATTCGGCGCTACCTGTTGTCAGACAGCCGAAGTACCTGGCATACCGTCCACATAATTAATGTGAAGTAACGGCGCCCTTCCAAAGATTAGAACAGCCAACTCTCTAGAAAACTGCATTTTGTTTGTGCCTTCACTCATACTACGGCTTAACCGCATGTGTAATGTATCAGAATAATTGAAACATACATGAGTAGGTAAACCCCACCAGTTTTGTATAATACAAAGGTATTTTTAATAATATAAAATATTATTAAAAATATTAATAGTGAACCTGCATTTGTGTTCTTCACACCAGATTTTTAATAATATTTTATATTATTAAAAATACCTTTGTATTATACAAAACTGGTGGGGTTTACCTACTCATGTATGTTTCAATTATTCTGATACATTACACATGCGGTTAAGCCGTAGTATGAGTGAAGGCACAAACAAAATGCAGTTTTCTAGAGAGTTGGCTGTGCTAATCTTTGGAAGGGCGTCGTTACTTCACATTAATTATGTGGACGGTATGCGAGGTACTTCGGCTGTCTGACAACAGGTAGCGCCGAATTTACTTCTGCGCTCGGTCTGGATAATTACGGTGATAGGGCGAGGTGGTCTTTTTTTCTGTGAATGTGTCTGGAAATATCCTTTCTCCAGCAGGGGCGTACCGATGAGCTTGTAGAAAAGCGAAATACGTATCTACGTCTCTGGGGATAGGATATATTCGGACATGTTCACAGAAAATATTAATAGTGAACCTGCATTTGTGTTCTTCACACCAGATTTTTAATAATAATTTTTTAATAATATTTTATATTATTAAAAATACCTTTGTATTATACAAAACTGGTGGAGTTTACCTACTCATGTATGTTTCAATTATTCTGATAAATTAATTGATTGCTAAATATAATACGTAACTATCTTATTTGGATCAAAAGATGTTGTTTAATCTGAGATTAAACAGAGCCCTTGCATGTACCAGCATCTTAAATTCATTATACATGGGTTTTGGAGTGGGCATAGCATGTAATCTGGTAATTTTATAAGGATTGACTGCAATATCACATTAGAAACGCTTATTTATTGAATTAGAATTAATTATTTGTCATAAACGTGCAGCGGTTGTTTAGTTTAAATCAATGTTTAAAGAGAAAGATAAAAATCTATAAACAAATATGATGCAGTTATATTTTTGATTTAGAGATATACAAAAAATTTCAACTTTATATCATCTATTGTTTTTGCTACACATATAAAACATATATCAGAGAGCGAGCACATCGACAGAATATAAAAAGAAACTGACAAAATCGGAGAACAATATGCGCGATTAAGACGTTTAGTAGGTAAGAACCTAGAGAAGGACATAGTTATCTTCATAGACCTTTGCTTCCGCTCCTCTGGTACGGTTAATTATTTAAAATATCTTATAACGCAATTTTATTCGAAGTGGGCTAGAATCAGTCACCAGCAGTGTACGTAGTTGTAGGTGTCCGTAATATGTCGTCGCTCCCCCTTTTCCGATCTCGTATTGTACGCAGTACGGCGTACTTAGGCATTTATCGTTGATATGTCGTTCAGGCAAGTGGTGTGACGAAGTTTGGGTTACCATATTATGTATTTGTGAGTTATTTTGTGAGAATTTTTGAGAAAACACCGGGACAATGGATATTAAACCCGAACTGTCTAGTTACTATAATATTTAGTAAGGCCAGTTTTCGCGAGTTTTGTTGCTTGCACATTATGTAGCTAACATCCCTTTTTAAATTATGAATTACTTAGAACAAGCGGGCATCAACGAAGTGTATATGAACGTAATTAAAACACAGAAAAAACGTAGCTCTAATAAAGATCCGGAATCATTTCTGTAACAGCACAATTTTTATATAATAATATGGTAATTAATTTAAGCAATGTGGTACTTAGACTTTGGACGCTTCATGTGTGATTATTACTTATTATTTTATAATTTCTTCTATTATACCAGGTGTTCTTGAAATAAAAAGACAACGTATGGGAAATGGAAAGGAGCATAAGCGAGAAAAAATTACAAATATGTTTAAAAAAATTGTGATACCCCACTGTGCGACTGAATATATCATAAATACTATTGGAGACGATATCGTAATGGGGACCCAGAGTAACAAAAAGAATCGTCTTGCATCTCTCCCGAACTAATAGTTTTAAGCGCACTGCTTCCGCAACTATTTGGGCTGCTCTCGCAGACATTGTTCTATACCCTGTCACAGTTCCCCCAAGTCCTCCTGTGGATACTTTCGAGTAATCCCTTATACTTCCTTTTCTGCAGTACCATACGGCGCTCCATTCAGTAGAATTGAGTGGACCATCCCGTACAGTGCCATTCTCTTGCTGGTCTTTGGTCCGCCCAAGTTTGGCATCAACCTAGTCGGGACTGCAGATTTCTTTCCGACCTCATTCGCAGCTTCCTTTAGGTAATATCCAAAAGTACGCCCCTCATCATACTAGTATACCAAATAGTGTTGTATACTTGAATTACTAATAATATATTTTTAGTGTCAGTTCTTGATAAGTTGTTGCACGGATGAGAATGTTTCGTTTAAGGTTTTTTATATACAGAGAAACAAGTAGCTGCAATCGAAATTGATTGAAGCAGTCTCATGCATACAGCAACTTACATCGTACGTCATCAAAAACCGTCATTGCATATTTTACACTATAAGTCAATTATGACATACGGGTCAGAGGTGTAGGTTATATATAGAAACTAGGATGGTTCTCAATAAACCTATTGACTAACTTTGATGATAGCGGTTTTTTTACTGTACGCTCCTTAAACATTATTAAATACACAGAATACACTTTCCTGCTGCTATTATACGTGTACACACGATGTGCCATTCTCTTACTGGTCTTTGGTCCGCCCAAGTTTGGCATCAACCTAGTCGGGACTGCAGATTTCTTTCCGACCTCATTCGCAGCTTCCTTTAGGTAATATCCAAAAGTACGCCCCTCATCATACTAGTATACCAAATAGTGTTGTATACTTGAATTACTAATAATATATTTTTAGTGTCAGTTCTTGATAAGTTGTTGCACGGATGAGAATGTTTCGTTTAAGGTGTACACACGATGACCGTGAACAACATACTAACTAATCGTATGTGCGATGGGGCACGCGGGAACTAATTCGTTAGTCACGCCTCTGCTTTCGCTCCGAATTGGTCCACTCTAGTTATGAGTATATGAGCGTGGGGTAATCCGCGTTTTTGAAGATCGATCACGTACAAATATGCAATACACACACCCATAATGTGTTTTTTTTGTCAAATCGTGCATTATTTTCATAGTTTCATTTTGAATATGCGGCACACTAGCAGTGGATGGTTTGATGCCTCATCTCCTTGTGGTAAATTTTCTACTATTTCTGGCCACTTGGGATTGCACGTCATCGTTATAAATAGTGAAGGGTATCCTATTTTCGAAACTATAGCCATAGCGTCTTGAAACCTTTGCATTTAGTTTCGCGGTGACATTTGGTAAGTCGACGGCAAAATAATCATTCTACCGATGTTCTGATTTTCCTGAACATCACGCTGATGTATGTAATCTACTAATCCATGGTATTCAGTAGCGCGTAATCGATCTTGATTGAACCATATATACTTCAATCGGTTTGCTTCGATCTTTAGAAAGGCCGATACAATAAATATAAAATGTTTTTTTTTATAATCGTTAAATTTGTTGAAAAATTATTATAACGTGTTGATTTTTTTATTTAAGAATTTTCATATTATTCCAATATTTATATATTATAGTAAGTATCCTTAAGTTTATGTACCTTTATTGTTTATTTGCCCTTGGTTTTCCTTTTCAGGCCTTTAGGTGTTTTTAATTTCAATTTTCTTGGCATCTACTAAAGCAAAAAATAATTAAAATTTATTAGATTAATAAACAATAGTTACTTACTTATACCTTATTTATTTTTAATAATAATAAAATATAATTTAGTAACTATTTTGATACTATATGTTTAAAAAACGTTTTGATATTTTAATATATTTTTGTGTATGTCATTTGTTTGTCAGTTTTTTTAAATTTTTCATTTTTAAATTGTTTAATAAATGACGATAAATATAATATTTTATTAAATAACACTTAATTTAAATAAATTATTATTTTTTTTATAGGTAAATTTTTTGCTTTAACCACACTTTTGACACAAAAAGGAAAGAACATATTTCATGTATATTATTGTAAATAAATATAATAATTAAAGTTTTACATTATTGTCACAATCAAGGTTGATTTATTATTTTGGTTCATTAATGTATTCAATTATGGCAATAGGTAAAGAGTTTTTTTTTCGTTTTATTGTGATGAGTTAGCAATATAATTTTAAAACTTTTCAGATTAATTTATTAATATAGTATGAAGTATCAACATGAATGAATAATATACTTACTTTGGTGTATAAGTTTCTGAAATGGGGTCTGTAGTTTATTTCGTTCCTGTAACTTTGTTATTATATTCTCTCGCCAATTAAAATCTTCTATAGCTATTTTATGTTTGGATGCTAAGTATGATTCTAGTGCTCAATCATTTTATAGTGTTGGAGCCATTGAGTTTTTTAAATCTTTTTTGAAAAGTGATAATAAATCATAATAATTATCTTAAATAAGTTTAAAAATATTGCGCACTTTTTTACTTTCCTTTAAATATGTAACGTACTCAAATAGATATCATTATTTATTCACTTTAATTAAAAATGTGTAGATAGTCGAGTAGTTTTGCTTGCAAATATAATACGATTAATTAAAAATGTGTAGATAGTCGAGTAGTATTGCTCGCAAATATAATACGATTTTGTATTACCTTGTAATTATGACAGTTGTCTAAGTCTAATTTTTTGACTTCTGTCATTTTCCTAAACTTGACAATTTATGTTAGTATTGGGCACTCGTTAAAAGTGAAATAGTACTATTGTGCGTAAAAAAAATTTTATACAATGAAATTATATTTATTTTATTTTTTTAATTAAGGGCACACAAAGTGTTATTATATTGGTGTGTTCGACATATTTCATCATTAATTAGCTACACTGTGTACGTATCGTGCGGACAAAGTTTTCATGCCTGGTTGCCATGGCAACTTAGCGTTTATTAAGATCTAATATGGATCAGATACTATTAGTATACGATCACGTTAGAAATCAAGATGTCAGAGATAGAATGGAAGTCAAAAATACTATTAATAGTAGAATAGAATAAATAGAATGCAGTTGAAATGGTACGGGGTATAGGTATAGGTAGGTCAAGGCACTTACGCTGAATGAATAGAGAAACGATGTCAGAGAAGGTATGGGATTGGATTACAGCACAGAGAAATAGACGAGGACGGCCACGAAAGACACGAATTAATAACATAAAAAGCAAAATGGGAAAGAGTCGATTGTAAGAAAGGTACTGAAACGACTGAACGACAAAAATCGACGGCGCTTGGGACGCAAGAAGGTGCAAATATGCGTTATGTCTTCAGGCGTTGTGTCTTCAGGAGTTTTATGTTAATTCTCCAAATGAGGAATTTGACGATGACACAATTACTATACATATTTATAGAATTGATAAGATCGTTATTTTCTTCCATCAAGGTATAATAGATATTGAGAATGATCTGTTTCGTGTCTTGTGATAAATGATTTCTCTGCTGTCTTCTAATATCACCATCATTCACCTCCATTGGATATGCAATAAAGATTGGTAAAGGTGGCCTTAAATGAAGTTTATTTTTTGCAAAATTTTAAAATTCCACTATCAAGATTGAAGTCTCGATTAAGATTCATAAGAAATTCAAGAAACAACATGTAGAAAAATAAGTCTCAACTATAAATATCACGTTAGTATGATAGAGTTTGGGTATTAGTAGAAATATACTCAGATTTTTAAATCATGAAGATAAAGGTTTGCAACTGAAAAAGAGACATTGTTAATAGATTTTTCTTCATATGGCCAAAGTTCAATAAAATAATTTATTTATAATCAATTGAATTGATTGTAAATTGGATAATTAAATACGTCTCCATAAAAAAGATATTTTATTATTTATTTTTCTCTCCTTCTTTTAATTTTCTAAACCACCTTTTAACTCTCTTAAGCAATCTTTTTACCAATTTAGATGTGTAAGAGATATCTAAAGGCACTGCATTTAATAAATGTTTATGAAATAATAGTAAAAAGTGTTTTACTTCAATCCCATCTAATACTTAATTAGCAAATTTATACATTTTGTAGGTATTATGACGAAGCAATCGTAAATAAAGTAGATAATACAAGTAAATTGTTCAAATGTTTTCGAGCAGTTCCCTTTCATCGCCTTTTGTGTAAAAAATAGGGACAAATTGCATCGATACTAAGGCGCGAAATGTCCAGTTTACGATTTATGGTCTTCGGAGCCATTGGGTTCATCTTCTTTCTCATCTTTCATGCGATAACACAAGATAATGTCGATCCTTCGGTTGAAATACCCCGACCTTGGTTTCCTTCTCGGTAAAATTCTTTTACATAGCACAAGTTGTTATTTCCGACACGTGTTACCGTCATTACGTTGTCAGACACCATTTTTTTTACATATGTCTTATTTACGTGATTCGAATCCGATCGGTTGTTTCTCTTGTGAGAGTTTGCTTCTGTGTATTTTGTTTTGCACATGTCGCTCTGGTACTGTAATTGTTCAAGTTTTGCAAAGCGAAAACTGAGAAGCCGGTGTTTCTACAATTAAAATATTAGATTTTGGTGAAAGTATCCGTTATATTTAGAGACCGGACGCATCGGGCCGAAATAACGATGAACCATATAAATAGTCTCTAACATCGGTATGCACAACACGCAGTTATTGAAATTGAATAGCACTATTCATTCGGTTAACCGCACATCTATTCTTTGTCGTTGAATTGCGACGAGATAACTTCAATTTTAGAGTAAAATTCCTTTCTTCATAGGCGTAGATAGCGTGAGGAGTTTTTATAAATTATTTTATTTATTAGTTTATATTTACGGTGAGTTAGTCTTTTTTTTTCATTGTTTTAACTGTTAATTACATAGTGAATTTCGTTAAGTTTCAATAACTTACGCATACATTTTCAATTTTCATTTATTTAGATCTAGAACATTGTTTAAGTTACTTTTTCAGATATTATATGGAACAACGTCGAGAATGGCATTGTGAAACAATGGCGAGTTGGAGAGTCATACTGATTGTATGTCCATCGCCAGTGATTCCGAAATTGATTACAAAGCCTGTAAAATATCGTTAAAAAATTCCAAGAAATCGCACGTAAAACATCACAAACATATACACAGCTATTAGACCCGTTGGAATCTCACAATTTAACGAAGAACTCTGTGACACTTTAATGGCGGCAAATATTCCATTAAATGAATTTAACAATCCCACCTTCAAAACATTTCTCCAAAATATACTGGTAGAAATGTTCCTGATGAATCCACCTTACGGAAATATTATGCTCCTAAGTGCAACACGAAAGCAGTAGAACGCATTAGAAGCCATCTTTCAAATCAGTATCTATGGATAAGTGCCGACGAAACTGTCGATATAATAGGATGCCGTGTGGTAAATGTTGTAGCTGGTGTACTACATCCAGCTATTCCATATAATAGTTAATTGACGAAGGAGATACTTGTTGAAACTTCATTATAACGCTAAGAAATAAGTAATTAAACTTCTAGTTTCAAAAATTCTTTATTGTAAATACCACTACAATATTGTTTCGCCATACAATGGCTTCATCAGGTGGATGAAATACTGTATTTCATCCACCTGATGAAGCCATTGTACGGCGAAACAATATTGTAGTGGTATTTACAATAAAATAATTTTTGAAACTAGAAGTTTAATTACTTATTTCTTAGCGATATTCCATATAAGGTATATGTAATAGCAACAAAAGTTATAAATACAGTTGATGCGGTAGCAGTAGCTAAAACGATTTACGAAAATATGCAACAAATGCTTCATTCGGACGACAGGTACAAAGAAAAAATACTTTTATATGTCAGTGACAGTGCTGGATGTATGTTACAAACAGGCAGACTATTAAAGGTAACAGATCCTAATATGCTGCATATTACTTGTGTAGCGCATGCTCTCCACATAATCTGTGAATATATCAGAGACATCTTTCCGGAAGTAGATAGACTTGTATCCGCTTTTAAAAAAATTTCAGAAAAGCACCATTGAGAGTAGCTCTTTACAGGGAAAAACTTTCATCTTTGTCACTGCCTCTCTCTCCAGTAATACCTAGATGGAGAACATGGTTGAAAACTACTAGTTTTTATGCAGAGAATTTCGATAGTTTACAAAATTTCGTTACATGTATTTCTGAGTGCAAGGAATTAATACAAATTCCAAATTTAAAAAATCAGTTGTACTTTCTTCAAGAACACTTTGGAAATTTGCCAAAACTAATCACTTATTTTGAAAATCAAAATCTCAAATTAAATGATGGATTAACCACATTAGATGTAACTATTGATAATTTGAAAAATATTCCAAGTGACTTCTGGTGTGGCCTTCGGCAAGTGTTAGACGCAGTTTTTAATAGAAATCCAGATTTAATAACATTACGGCAATTGTGTATGGCGACAATGCCTCAAAGTCTAACTGCTAACTACGCAGAAATAAAGGAATATTTGCAGTATGCACCTATAGCCAGTTGCGATGTAGAATATCTACAAGGATGTATTTCATTCAAAGAGAAGTACAAATTTTCAATAGTACGCTTATATTATTTCCAAATTTTCAGTTATAAACATTTTAAAAACATTTTATTAGCTAACCAATCAAATAGGTTTATCACATCAAACATAATTATAGTGGCACCGAACAAATTTACGATGACATCAAAAATAAGAGCTGTAATTTTGAAGCAATCAACATAAGAGTAAATGAAATTACAAATTGTTTTCGTTATTTCATTTCGTTTTGTCATTTAAGAGAATAAAAAAATATCAGAAGAGCAAAAATGTATAAGTACTAACTCTATTTTACAAACGTGTTGTCCATTAGCTATAAAGGAATTATAATTTGATGAATCTATAGCTCATTGCAAATAAGCAAGGAGCAGATAGCACTGCAAGCTGAATGCAATTTACACTAGAGAGACTTTGCAAGATTCGAATTTGACTCGTAATTGTATAAACCCATATCCGCTTAATTTTAATATCATTCCAGCCAAAATCATTAAACCTGCTACTGGTGCCTCTAGATGAGCTTTTGATAAACATAAATGAAAAAATACATAGGCATTTTAATGATAAATTTTGTAATTTCAAACAATTCGAACATATGTTTGCAGTCAAATGTTGAGGTTATATACATTCAATTATTCTGATACATATATATATTTAATAAAACATTATTTTTTGACTTTTGCGTTTGTTTATTAACATATTCATTATTAAGAAAGCTTAGACATTAATTGGATTGTCATTTAAAAGAGGAAAACTTTCCATTGAAGGTGAGAAGCGATCAGGAAGACCGATTTCAGTATCCACCCACGAAAATATTGACGTAGTTCTTGAAATGATATTATCAGGCAATCGAATTGGACTGAAACATATAACTGAGGAAGTAAAGATTTCATATGAACGCGTCCATCATCTAGTTCACGTCGATTTAGATATGAAAGAAATTTCTGCAAAATGGGTTTCTAAGTGCTTGAACGCCGAACACAAACGAGCAAGAGTGAAAGCATCATGGTGAATTTGTGCCCGTTTTGAGGAGATTCAGATTTTTTGAACGGTCTTGTGACTATGGATGAAACATGGGTTCCACTTTTACGACCCAGAAACAAAACATCAATCGATGAAGTGGAAGTATCATGATTCTCCAAGGCCTAAGAAGTTCCATGTTCAAAAATCCACAAGAAAAGTTCTTGCTTCAGTTTTTTTGGGATATCCGTGAAATAATTATGATCGATTACCTAAGAAACGGTCAGACCATCACTGGAGATTCTTACTCTAAATGACATACCACTCTGACCGAGAAAATTAAGGAAACAAGTCGTAGCATGTTAGCGAAAGGTGTGTTGTTTTTACAGAACAGTGCCCCTGCACACAAATCGCACATTACTATAAATACAATTCGGGATCTAGGGTTCGACTTACTGGAATACCCATACTATTCGTCAGACTTAGCCCCCTCAGACTATTATATGTATTATATGTTCCCTCCAATGAATAAAAGTTTAAAAAGACGTCAATTTTTGTGTAACGAAGAGGTAACAGAATCTGTGGCGGGCTGGTTTGCAGACCACGAAGAATCTTTTTTTTAGAAGGGTTAATGGCGTTGCAGGATCGCTGTATTAAATGTATTAATTTAAAAGGAGACTATGTTGAATAATAAAAGTCCCTATTTTAAATCGTTTCAATAGTAGGCTAAGAATATATCAATATCCTCTCGTACTTCATAACCAAGATAAAAGTAACACACTTGATCTGCTAGAATCGTTAGAAATTTCTAGATATACATAATTATGGTTAGTTTTAAACGATCAAACGGAATTATGTAACTCCCTATTACTGTCATTAAACTTGTAATCTATTAGGTTAGGTATATACAATGGACTCCCTAATCGCAGAGGGTGCGTTCCCCGAAATACCGCGAACATTGAATTCGCGAATATCGGGGTACACAAATAATAGGTATGTATGTTGTATGTACATATAAACTAGAAGTGTATATGAATGTAATTGTCATAAATATATATACACACATATATATATTGCGCATAAAAGTCAAACACTGTTTGTAAACTTTTAAAGAAATAAATGAACAAGGGAAATGCCGAAATTTAGGGGAACTACCCATACTGAACCGCGAATACGGAGCACGGATAACGAGAAATAGGAGTAAAAACAGAATTGCGAATAAGCGAATTCGCAAATACAGGGGGCACGAATTGAGGCGGTCCACTGTAATAACACGTGCTACTGTAATTTTGCCATTATTCACCCACCTGATGAAGCCGCAGTGTAGTGAAAATCTATCATAAAACTTTGAAACTTTAAATTAGTGTATTTCACTTACATTCTTTTAATTAATGAAAATTGTGATTTACTATTGTTTTGATGTAGATTATTTCAACAACAATCCATCAATTAACTCACTTCGGCATTTAGTTATGTAGAACCATTTAAAACTATTGCAATCTACAACCATTATACAAAATTGATCTAGTGAGTTCAATCGTTACCATCATTTGCTCACGAACGAATGTCGCTTTCGCAAGAAGGTCGCCCAAAATAGATTGTGCCAGAAAACATGGATACTGTGCGCGAACTGATACTGCAAGATCGTCTTATGTCAGACCTTTAGGTTGAGGCATCCTTAGGCATTAGCATGTCAAGCATACATATGATATTCCATAAACGTTTATTCGTGAAAAAAATTTGTTCGTGTTGAATCCCGTATAATCTGATAATGGCTCAAAGAAGGTTCGTTTTGATTGGCGCAAAGAAATGCTAAAACGATCATTGTCTTGGGCTAAAAGCCGTACCTATATAACATTTACGTGGATGATGATTTTTGGAGCAAAGAATTGACGTTGTGTCTGTTCCAAGATGGGCCAAACCCAATAAAAGTTGTTCGTAAGGAAAAGCACTTCGAAGCAAATGATCTGATTTTTTTTGAAAATATGAACACGTGTCAGCAGTCCCAGACCCCATAGAGCGTCAATTTTGAATGATACACAACCATATGTTTGCAAAAGTCTTTGTAGAAATAAGGAAAAACAGTTAGCGACGTAGGATCATTCTTCACCATGACAATGCGAGCTCTCACATAGCGGCGTTAACAACTCAAAATTTGATCAGTCGAAACATCGAAATGATGAGTCATCCACTGTACGGCGCTGATATGGAACGCAATTACTTCTTTTGTTTCCGTGCGTGAATAAATAAACAATGTGATAAACGATTTTCGATGCTAGAAAAAGCGGTTGATGCATTCAAAATGCATGCTTTGGAGGTACCTCAAAAAAAAAAATGCTGTGAAAATTGTATCCAAGATGGAGAATATTTCGAAAAACAATAAATCCATTTTAAGTAATAAATTTATTTTTGTTTGTTATTCCAGATACATAAATACCAACCCCCGTATTAGTTTCACTGATCACTTGACGAATTTCATCTAGACTTGTAAAGTTAATATCACAACTGTTGGACATAGAATTAAAGAAGCGACACAAAATCGAAATATTTGTTGTAGTGTAAAATGTCATATTTTAACAGGACGTGAGGACCAGAAATTGTCTTGACCTACTAAAGACAGACAATCGATTCTCTACTGAACTAAAGTCTGTAAGAATTTTAGACAGTTCGCTAAGTATCTCGCTGTCAATGATCCTAGATTAAATCTTGTATATTTAGCTACAAATGATGGTAACTTGGACTAAATACGAGTATATTAGGAATTTGCACTATAAGTTTGTGTATAGTTAGTATTTATATTGTCTGGATTTAATATGAATTAGGGAAAGAATAGAGACACAGGTGGAATTACAAATTAATGCATCTAATACTTCTTATTACTGATTACATACGAGGTAAGCACCATATGTTCTCGGTCAGAGGGAAAAAATTAAATTTTGGAAATTTTATAATTTTGATTTTCAATATAATTTTCACTAACTTCAATGTACTAATTACAAGAAGGCCATAAAAATAATTTAGAAACAAATATCTAAATTTTTTAACTTCTCCAGTGCTGGAGGAGTTGGAGCCCTTTTCAGCTCGTTAATGTCACTAGAGAAACTTCTTCAGGGGGCAATCGTTTACTATGTGGGCCATAATTTGTTCGATTCATTGGCTTTTTCTTTTGTACCAATGAAAGGCACATGATTCGGATGTTGAAGGGTTTGGTTGTAAACACCATTTCTTATAATTTTAGAGTCTAAAGTTTAACAGAGTTGTGATTCTCCATACTCTAATTCTTGGTTTGAGGGCATAAAGCCAGATCATCTGCACATAGAAATTTTCGTGATTTTGTGAGTGGGAGATCATTACTGCAAATATCGAACATTAGTGGAGTCAGAACCGAGCCTTGAGGAAGGCCATTTTTAAAGGTTTTCTCATTGTTAATTAGATTATTTAAGGAGAGTGCGGTTCGGCGATTGCTCAGTATAGCTGATAGAGTCATTAGCTAGAAGGTTTTGGTCGTTTCTCTGCAATTACTTTTCCGAGTCCCATCTAGTTGACTAAGAATTTGATCAGCATTGTTGACCCTCTCAGAACATGGTTTCTAAAGTTTTTCAAGTTCATTTGACCACCCCTGGATGAAGATTAATAATGTCTTATTCAAAAAATGACATTGTAATTTAATATAATATGCTTCGATAACACAACCCAACAAAATAGTTTAAAACAAAAGTTTTATTTTGGTTGTACTGAATTTGGATATTTTTTATGTGCTAACTTGAAAAAACCCAGGTTTTCTTTCGTAGTAGGTCTAGTTATTTAGATACAGATTAGATTAGAGAGTTAGAATTAATATTAGTTTACCTAAAAGGCAAAAATAATAAAGTAATAATGTCTTTAGAGGCCAAAATTGAAATTTCGTTCTTCACATTAGAATCTAATTAACCAGCTGGATTTACGGGTATAAACTAACTAAACCATAAAACTCGTGCTACTCATACCTAATTAAGTATGAAGAACATGTGCGGGTGATTTGTATCAATCTTAAAATGGTTTCCTTAGACTTGAAAGTGTTTTTATGTCTTTGGGACAGTAGAGCTAGGTATTCGTACAATGTTAACAGACATTAACCCTTAAGAAATATCATGATTAGGGCTTATGAAACAGTTTCTAAAGACTTTAAATAATGATGCACTTTGTTTTATCTACTTAACAGGTAAATTTACTGGGATTAGCACAGAAAATCTGAAAGCTGGAGGCCCAGATATGTTGGTTTATTAAAGATCCACAATTTACCGCACTAGTAAACAAGTAGAAATCTAATGTTTGCTGAAAGAAATAATTTTTTTCATTAATGTTTGCTATTTATTTTTTCAAATAGTACAAAATTTTCTTGGAATTCATAAGGCAGAAAATTACATAGAATTTGGGGAAAATATGCTTTCCAACTTTAATGTTATATCGAACCAGTTAAGTCGGTTTCTAGGAAACCTAGGTGATTTTAGCGAAGAACTGGAGGAAATACTCCATAAAAACATTACAATTATGGAGGATCGATATCAAGGAAGATGGAATAGCCACTTGTCTAACGATGATGATATCTGACGACTGCTGATATCTTCAGCGAGATCGTCCTGGTAAACTCTATGCTAGGAAGTCGTGTGAAAGAAAATTTTTAGGAGGTAAACGACAAATGTATTTATCCACTTTGTGAAAGAAATACCTTATTTTGTATTTTTTAACTAACAGTTGGCGTAAATAGTGGTAGTAATAAAGTAAAATGTACATAAGTTGAAAAGCAACATGTTTTTATTTTTTAAACATGATTTATTTTATTATTTTAAATAAGGCAAATATAGCGTACCTTAAAAACTAGATCTACTAGATCAAATTTGACTGCTATTTTGAATTCTGCACTCAAAATTTACATAGAAAGAGTTAAAAAAATTGCTGGCCAAAATATATACGACAATAATAACAGCAATAACAAATTATAATAAACAAGAACTAATCTATTTGTTCAGCTGCGATCCTCAAAAATATCAAACTTGAAAAATTCTCAGTGGCGTATTTACGGTAAGGGAAGAGGGCGAGTGGGTCGTTCCAAACCATTTGATAAAGATTTAGCGAAAAGTTACTGTTAAAAAATATATATAATATAGTACCTTTAAATTATTGTGAATAACCTAAAATTATGTATATTTCCAAGAATTACTTTTAGTTTGTAAGAACGGGCTCGTAAATTAAAGTCACCACAACATGGGCCTTCCTCAAGCTTAAACTCCGGATACGCCGCTGAACACAATTTTTGTTGCAATTCTACATTAGAATCACACAATTAGCTTATAATTTAGTATTTACGGTGACGTGTTAGTATATGTATAGGCACTGTTTATACACTGTGGAGGAAATAGTTGCCTATATTTAGGAGAATGATTCAAAATCAATATTGTAGGATATATTCAAATACGCGATTCTTATATCATAAATTACCTAAAAATATTGCAATTTCGATTTTTTAATTAAAATGTTATACATTTTAAAACGGTTGTTACAAATAATTTACACATCTTATAGTGTATTACAAATGTTTCAAAAAAAGAAGTATCCCTCTAAAAATTAATTTTGGAAGAGCATGTCTTGTTGTTGTCAAGACATTTTGTTTATTATTCAAGACTGAAAACATTTTAAATAAGACTGAAATTGGTAGTAAAATATATTGGATAAGCGAATATATGATTTACTATTGTTGTATTATGTTAAGTCAAAATTTTGCAAATTTATAAAGTATGTATTAGCAGATAGCGAACGGATTCAGTATAAACATGATGAAATTCATGTTCCTATCAGTTCGCAATGAACATAAAGATTGTAAGAAGTTTTCACTAATTTCTATTTTTTAATTATCGAAAATTATTTCGCCAAACAGTGGTTTCTCCAGATGTTTGAAGTAAGTAAATTAACTCACATAGAAAATCGGGAAAATCGGGTGTGGAGAACACAATAAAAGTTCATATTTCTGTGAAAATTACTTCCCAGACATACAGATAAATGTTTCATCTTGCTATAGATTTGTCTGCAATTGCCCAGTTATATTTACCTGAAGAACGATTCAAGTAAGGAAGGGCTGCTCTCGTTACGTTTTATTGCAGTTTGAGTCGCTACAAAATCCCTCGATTGTACATATAAATTATAAATTAATATCACAAACAAAATGAAGAAATATTTGTTTATTGATAATTGGTAATCCGGAAAGGAAAGTATTAGGACTTTCTGAAAAGAAGATTCAACTATCTAACGGAATATATATATACATACAAACAATAACTTTACAAAATTAAGAAAAAAGTGAAACAATGATCAAACGTTTCCGGTTTGAGTTGACGTTTACTACGCAAGCTTATATAATCTTGTACACATTGTGTACAAGGTTATAGTCATTTCTCCCTTATTATAATTTTCAGCAATAATTACACTCTGGATAAACAATCAATTCACAGTACTATAACTAATTAAAATAAATATTTTAGCTAATTTTTGAATGATTTTATGTATTCATGTTGAATATTTAAAATAATCTTACATGTTTCGGCAAGTATGCCTTTTTCAAAGAATTTTAAAATATAAATGTCATTTATATTTTAAAATTCTGCATTACAGCAATAAGATATTTATTTCTGTGTTCGAACAATGTCAACATTGAAAAATGAAGAAAAGCGTATTAAAATGAAGCTCATTTCGATACTGTTTTGGGTTTCATAATGACTTCATTACGAACGCAAAATAGCAAAACAAACTTTATCGTTAAATCCTGTAAGCAAAGGCAATATTATAGTAAATAAATATAATTTTAAATATTTTATTTTAACCAAAACTAACGTATAATATTATTTCGATTCTTAGCAGTTGTTGAATAGTGTATTTAGAATAAAGAGAATATTAGTGATATGATGCTGTAGATGTAATAATTATAATTATTTATGTACCAAGGGTATTATGAAGAAGTTTATGCCTGTTCGAGGGGACAGGTCTACAAGGCCAAGGGCCTCCGGTTCGAATGTTTGTAAGTCGCCCGAGGGCTTTAAACATCTAATAATTCCCGTGGTGCATATATATATATATATATATATATATACCGGTAGGTCCAGTTCGCAACGGGCCATATAGCAATGTGTGGCAACAGCGAATCGAATCCCCTCCATGAGCAGCTCCTTCGATTGCAGCACATTGCATATTGCATCGCAGTTAAGAATTTAGTGAAACTTAAACCGCGCAAGGATATAGTCGTTTGCATATTCGTTCTGTATACGTAATTTGCCCATTTGTTGTATTATTGTATTCTTAGCTGCTACGGAAAAGTAATTTTAAGTAATAAAAAAACAATAACGTTTTCTAAAAGATAAAAGTAAAAAAATCAATAATTCTGCAAAATAAATTTAAATTTTAAGAACGTCACTCAATATAGGCATCGTACACACGTTGCCACATCGCATTACGTTCCATACGTATATTGTTGCCTATGGCCCGTTGCGAGTTGGACCTATCGGTATATATATATATATATATATATATATATATATATATATATGTATGTATATAAGTGTTCAGATAATTTCTTCATTCAATATATCAATTGATAAATTCTTCGAGTTTTTCGGCTTTTATATGAAATATTTCACAAATATCAAATTAGTATGTAATTGCAAAGTAAGTGAGAATGTAAACATTGCTGTCTACAAATTACAAAGCAAATCATGCGAAATTTTCAATTGAAAAATACAGTCTACGTTGGGGCTTGAACCCAAGTCGACGATTTGCCGGACCGTTGCTTTACCACTTAAGCCACGATAGACCTTGGTTCAAGCTATTTAGAAATGCATTATAAAGTAACAGTGTTAATTATCCAGATGTCAGTTATTGAATGTAGATGTCAGGTTTTTTGAAAGCAGAAGTCAGTTTTGAAAGCAGATGTCAGTTTTGATTCAATTTACCATAACATACAAAGGTCACGAAATAATTATCTTGATATATATATATATATATATATATATATATATATATATGTATATATATATATATATATATATATATATTGTTGTGATGCAGAATTACTCCTTCATTCCAGCTAACTGCGAAAGGAAAGACGGAAATAACATGTAATAGAATGTTTAAAAAAATTGGCGAAAACAGTTTGTAAAATTTGTATCGAAGTGTAAATAAATTAATATTACGATAACTTTGTATATTTCAAATCAATTTACATTTATTTCAAAATTTACTTTTTAATATTTATTTAATTGTCATTTTTATAATTTAAATCATTAGCGCGAAATTACAGATACCTAATTTATCTACATTAAAAATTTGTATCGATACTAGTTAGACACGCCCACATTTCAAATGTAAATTAATCCGCGAAACGGTTATTTTCTTATCACTCATAACGCATAACCCTACATTTAAATATCCTGGTCAACCATTTGAAAATTATTATTTTAATTTTATTCATAAGTTGGAAACAATACATTATTTATATTTTTATTATTATAATATGTAATTTGAAGCAAAATTCGAGGCTATTTCACAAAAGTAAAATAGGCTTTGAATGAAATAATTGCCTTCGAGCGTCGGTTATAAAATTTTGATTAGAAGTGCTTAAATAAGTGTGACTCCAAATTTAAAATTAAAATTAAAGAAGAAATACCTGAGTTAAAAATTTATAAGTGACCACAAAAGTTAAACAATAATTTGGGGCTACTTTTGTGATATATTTGAAGGCGATACCAGCGAAGTACAGTTAGAAATCGAACACCGGTCCGAGGAGAGATCCCACGCTGTAGGAGTACGCTCATAGCCGCTCAAGGAAACTTGAAATCTCCGCACTCTGAAAGCACGACGAATCGACCAATCTTCATCCATACTATCAAGATTCCTGCCTTAGACGATAAAAAAAACAGGTCTTATTAATAAAAATTATTTCGAATAAAGACTTTTTGAAAACAATTTACATTTAAAATATTTTTCTTTAAACCAAATAGAAATCCTCATAATCTTACTTGAAAATTACATTTCAATATTATTGATTATTGTGAAAGAACTTTGATTTGATAAAAAACTGTAGTACTTACCTAGATATAGTTATTATTTAATTCATAACGTAACTCACTTGATAACATTATAACCATTAAAACATAACCCTATTTAACTTCTTGATTCACACGTGTACGCAATTATATACTATTATTTTTCGTTAGGTACGTTACATGTTATTGTGTACAGAAAACTTATTTATAATAAACTTTTATTTATCTATGTTTAGCTGATGAGAATTAAGTTATTTTGTTTTACATTTCACTACCATACACGATGAACATATCGACGAGGAGCCTGTAGACGGTCAACTTTGCTATAATATTCATGCTCACCGACACCTAGCCGTAACCAGAGATAATACATATAAGTCGCGGATGATCTACATTGTGTATTCAATATAAAGGCGCCCAATTCAAGTATTATTCTTATACTATACAATTAACTACTATTATCTTTTATTATCAAACTATTATTATTGTATCCTTTATATTATTTGTATATATATGGTAAATTCAATTTGTTGGCGATTTAAGGTCTGGTTTTACTTCAAAATATATATATTTAAAAGAATCCTACATCCTTCGGCAGGATTATTTTAAATATATATATTTTGAAGTAAAACCAGACCTTAAATCGCCAACAAATTGAATTTACCATAACATACAAAGGTCACGAAATAATTATCTATATATATATATTCATACGTACAGTCGTTATTTTAGATGGTAATTTTATTTCCGTTCATTAAGACTAAATTTGAAAACAAAGATTTGAAATGTAATTAGATAACGTATTATTGAAGAACGAACAACGTGGTTGCACAATAAACGCTATCGAGATATCCTGAATTTCTTTGTCACTTCGTTTTACTTCCATTTAATTTGATCATTCGTGTGCACGTAATATCTATTTCTTCGACTGGAGCGAAATCAAGAGCTCGGAATTTTGGTTACCGATTCAGCGTGAACAAAGACTTATATTACAAAAACAATATCTTTTCGTCTGTTCCTGTGAAGCTGGAGGATCTATCAAGTGCAAGAATGTTTCGTACTTGTAATAATTCGCCCGTTTATTAGAATTTTAATTAAACTTAATTAACTTGTCGTATTTTCGTTCAAGTAATATGGAGCGATACAAAACACGAAGATATTGAAGGTTTATAAAATCAGTGTCGCGAGGGTGTCATATTTACCATGAAATCTTGATGTAAATTGAACGGCACAGTTGTTCCTTTGTAACCAACAAGTGCACGTACGTATACCTAATAACATTCCAAGATAATATTCTAAACTTATTTACTATTCGAGATTAAATTTTAGCTCGTTGTTATTGAAATTTTGCTTGTTCTGAATTATTGTAAAGATCCCTGTTTGACTCTAACTACAAAATAAATAATGAATTTATTTCTTCTTTTTAATATGGATAACATAATACTACTTCAACTTTTGTATTGCCGAAAAAGGAAGTTTGATAATTTAAAGAAGGAGTCGAAAATTCACTTGAGTTTCTTTTCATTTTTATGACAAGAGCATCATGTAATTTTTTGTTCATATTAACAACTGTATTATCTAAAAAGTTTTAATATATCACAGACTTTGTTATGAAGTATATTCGTAGTTTCTCTATTAAGTGTGTAATTGTGATCTGGTAAATCTATGCACTAGCCATAAATACTGTTAATGTTGCACGATTTTCCGAAATTATGAGACGGATAATTTTATAACATAAACGAATCGGTGATATATATTGTGTCAGTACTTGTTTTGTAGCCTCAGTGAAGACTAGAATGCTCTGTATGGCAGAGCTTATCCTTGGCTTGGGCAATGTGGAGAAAGAGTACGCAATTGATTTTAGCTCTTCATAGTAACGTTTATTATAATGTAAAGTGTAAAAGAAAATTGCAGCGTATATAAAATTGTAAATTTGAAATGTATTGACGTTATTGTATTTGACACGGTTCAAATGGTTCAAATTCATGAATTTAACTTACAGATTATTTATATAAATTTAGAAGAGGCCTTGATTAAAGTGACGTAATGATTATAAAGTATGTGTTAAGTAATTACGAAAAAGAAAGGATAAAAGCAAATTCAAATAGAATACAAAAGTTTATAAACAAAATGTGCAACTTAAAGCGAATCAAAGTAATGGAAATCGATGTACTTGATAAACTGGGCGTTAGCTACGTCTGCCTGTGGTGCAATGATGGCGACTCAACTTTCAAATCCTCAAACCAGAGATTATATTAACAGGGGCGGGATGCAACTAAATTGCAAAATTTCACGGGGACTGGATGCAACTAAATTGCAAAAATTTCAAAAACATTATGAACTAAAACGTTTGTTCCTTTATTGTAGTTACGCTAAATCATGTTAATACAGCTAGTACCTAATGCGCGAGTCGAATTACAGAAGCAAGTAGCGTTGTGCTCTCTTGAATAGTGACGGTTCGCTAATGAATGTTCTGGACGTTTTTGTTCCTTACTTTCGAGTTCGCGCAGCGGATTTTCCCCAAAGAACATTGACAGTCATCAGAAAGAGCAATCGATGCCTTCAAAAACGCAATTTTGAATGTACCAACAAACGAGTTGGTTCCAGAGTTGGTTCTAGCGCACGCAAAAGTGCATAAATCTTTGTGGAGAATACTTCGAAGAACAGTCTTTAGAAGCTATCTATTGTTCTACTCCAGCTCTATTGGCAAAATATAAAAGACAACCCTCGTAATACAAAACCACGTAGTAGTCGACCTATTTTTCTCTCATTGCTGTTTATCATACTAAAGGTCAAAATTTAAGACAATCCCATTGAAATAGTGGAATAACTGCTTCCAGGGTTGGTTTGAGCACGTGCAGAAGTGCATTAATCTTTGCGGAAAATACTTTGAAAAACAATAAAGTCTTTAAAAACTATCTTCTGTTTTATTCCAGACCCACATGCAAAATATAACAGACAACCCTCGTAAAATGGGGAACTAATGCCCTATAATCAACATATTGCTACGGATTTTTCCCTAAATTATATTTAAAATTTATTAAAAACGTATGTACCATTATTACGCTAAGAAATAAGTAATTAAACTTCTAGTTTCAAAAATTATTTTATTGTAAATACCACTACAATATTGTTTCGCCATATTGTTTCATCAGATGGATGAAATACTGATTTCAGTATTTCATCCACCTGATGAAGACATTGTATGGCGAAACAATATTGTAGTGGTATTTACAATAAAAGAATTTTTGAAACTAGAAGTTTAATTACTTATTTCTTAGCGTTATAATGAAGTTTCAACTTCGTCAATTAACTATGTACCATTATTTTTGAACTTGATTGTATATTTATGTGTAAGCAAAAAACTTGTATTATTGAATGACGGCTTTTTGTGCAAGCCTTAGCGGGTGATGTGGACGGAGAGACAGACTACGTTAAACCTTTAGACAAGAACGTTCTTTTTGTATTTGAAAAAATATATAATTATATATTTAAATAGTTTCGGGTTGTATTTGATTGAGTTTATTTGTTGTTGGTGGTTTATAGTCAATTCCCGTATATTCTACGAGATTGTGTTCTCGTTATTTTTGATTATATCTGATTAAACAACGTTTTCTTGTCTACGTGTCTCATATAATTTTTTATGTAAGTAAAAATATATATATTTAAAAAAAAGGACGTCTTATTAATTCAAAAGATTTGAATATTGTATTTTAATTGTATTAATATTGTTATTTAAGAGATTTAGTCTTAATTAGTTGAGATAGATGACAAAGAATATTTTTTAAATTTCTACGTAATAAAAAAATTATAACTGTAACATTTTATACGTTGGGAAGTCAAGGTTATATTTTTTCATGTGTTTGTTGTCTGCACATGTGGTAAATTTTGATCGTGTTTTCAAGTTTATACAGTGTGTTTCTCTGGGGAGAAATTAAAAATAATCTTTATTATTATTTTAAAATAAGTTTGTTCGGAAGTCATAGAGGATTTTTAATTCATTTAGCGTTCATATTCAATGAATTCTTTTACCTCTGGTTGTAAATTTGAAGTACACAGTCTTTATACTTTATAAAGATCGAGTTTTTTTTCTTTTTTTGATTTTTTTGTATTAAATATTCATTTAAATTTTATTCTGTCTTTGATTTTATGTTACTACCTTTATTGTTGTTTAATTAATTAAAAAAGTAACTCAGAAAGTATATAAACGTACTTAAAGTGAATTTTGCGAAAACTTTATTACATGTCAACAAGGAGTGTTTGGTGAGTCTGCATAATCTAAAAGTATTGTATATCGGTGAATCGATCGTTTTAAAAGTGGTAGAACATCATTAGAAGTGGATTCAAGCAGTGGTCGCCCGAGCACATCGGTAAATAAAAGAAATATTGCTGCCGTGGAGAACCTACTGAAACTGGACAGATTAATATTTCTCAAATAAGTGTACACATAGGAATAGGTACACGATAAAGGTTTTAGACCGCTGGGTGCCAAGGCTGTTGAGACCAGAACAGAAACTCAACAGGTTTGACAGCTGTCAACCCCAAGAACTGTAGCCCGTTACGGTGATGAATTTTGACAACAGATAATAACCACTGACGAAACTTGGATTCCTTATTTTAATTTTGAGACCAAAAGTCAATCCAAAGAATGGCGTATAACCGAAGAAGGGTCTCCATTTAAGACGCGTGCAGTTCCGTCTGTTGGAAAGGCAATGCTTTTCTTTCTGTTTTCTGGGATTGTGAAGGGATTATTTTTATGGATGATCTGGCCAAAGGTACTAAAATTAACGCAAAATATTATTCGAACTTTATTATTATTCGGACCATTGCGGCAGGCGCTTATCAGAAAACGGCCTGGGAAGTTGCATAAGCGTCCGTTATTGCAACAGGATAATGCAAAACCGCACACCGCAAGAAAAACGAAGGATGTTTTGAACAATTTACAATGGGAATTGCTTTCGCATCTACTTTATTCACCGGCTCTCGCACTGAGTGATTTTCACCTGTTCCTAGATTTGAAAAATCCTTCACGGAGGATTGAGAGTTGAACTTGTGTGAAACGTGCTATAAATAGGTGGACTGAGGAGACACCGACAAAGTTCTTTGAAGACGCGTCCTCAAAGTGCGAAATTGACGCACAGTGCGAAATTTCTTGAGTTTACCGGAACTTAATTATTCAAAACAGTAAAACAGTTCTATTTGTTGGTTTTTAAAATTTTTCTTAAAAATTAATATGTTTTATTTAAAGTTTTTGAGTTTATTTGTTTTTTTTATTATAGAACAATTAAAAAAACATACATTTTATAACAACATTTTGAACACCTATTCAGAACTAGACCCATTGCAATCGTCTGAAGACTCGCAATCATTACACGGGCCTGCAAATCTTTCTAACAACACTAAAACTTCTGGCGTAGCTTCACTATGCTTGGTTTTTGGTGCTTTACGAAGACTAGCGATGTACGGATCCGACGAAACTTTTAACTTTAACTGTAAACTGCAAAGAGCATCAGATCTTAACATTGGTGAGCCTATTTTTTCCAAAACAAAACCAATGATGGCATCCGATGTCGGTTCTTCCTTCTACTTTTGGAATATACAGTTATATGAAACTTGCAAAGTCATTCTGGAAAATGTTTCATTTAAAAGAAGATCGCAAAATATCGCAGAAGATCTTTTGAGTTTTCAACAGAGGGAAAAAGAACTTTAAAATGTTGTGCGTTTCAAGCTGGTATTATGTGGTATCACTTTTTAAAATCACCACTAAAGTTAAAAATGTAAATTTAACTTACTTCTTAAAAATCACTTTTTCCACGAACAAATCACACACGAGCAAGGAAAGATTTTGCAATTAATTAAATGCCAATAATTGACAATTTTCTAATAAAATACATGAAGAAAAAATCATGGCCTACTGATTTGCCATTTCAATGAACCACTCTATTAACTTTAACAAATCGAATAGCTTTCTATAGGCAAAAAGTATGATTGAATAAGTAATGCGAATATCAGGTGCATTTTGCGGTTCTTTCGCAGGGTAAATCCCCAAACTGAGTATGAGGTTTTAGAGGCGGGGTATTTACCTAACAAAATAATAAATAATCTTATACATTTTACGTATTTCAAAAATTGAATAAAGTTCCGCTAAACTTCCTAAATTTCGCACTGTGGGACGCTCTGTCTTTGATTTTATGCTACTACCTTTATTGTTGTTTAATTAATTAAAAAACTAACTCAGAAAATATATAATCGTACTTAAAGTGAATTCTTTTACTGGCGCCTTAAAAATTTTGTAGAAGGCCACGTATTTCCAATTGGAACCCTGAGAAGAAAGAAGTCCAATTTTTTGGAAATAAACCGATCCTAGTATCCTAGTTGGGTAGATTAGTTGTGGATGGTGGTGCAATATATATATAAAAACAACAAATCATAGCAATATGTATTTTTATAACTTCTAATAATTAAAAGTAGTTAACGCTAGTGAGTGTTAGTTTTCGTATGATAATTTACTTCCTTCTAAATTCTTCAATTCATGTCCAATGCCCACTGAGAAAATGTAGTTTGTCTATTTGAAATTTGATTCATTTATTTTCCAAATTTAAGGTTCTAAATTAAAATGGAGACGAAGTATTATTAGTAAGACTGATCAATTAAAATTTTAAATCATTTCTTTCATTTTTCGTTCTCCATTAATTATGTTTAAATTGAAAAAGGCTCTCGAGCTAGCAATCAAAGACAGGAAAACGAAATTGTAAGATTAGAAGGAATATCACTAAGTTTCAACTCATTATACGCATAAAAAAGACGTAAATCAACTAAAGGAAGGACTAGTCAAACTGACAAACTACCCACTTTATGAATTTGTTAAAGGGCCAGCAGAATGGACTCACAAATAATCCGCAATCCGTTGGGAGAGACCCTCATCCTATTAGTGAAATACGGATGAAGAAGGGACGTGGAAATCCGACACATTGAATGTCATTTGATATTAAAAGTATCTAACAAGCAGCCGGAGAACTTTATTACAGAGCCTTTTTTCTATATTAATTCAAATCGTTAAGCGACTGTTTTTCTTTTCGTGACACTTTTTCTTCTGCAGTAAATTAAACCGTCCTGGAAAATGCGACTCTTACAAAGTAGGCTAACTTCGTGACGTTTTAATTTAATATAAATACTTCTGGAATGTAAGAGAGAATAACGACTTGTAAATTTTAAAAAAATAGCTAGGTACGTCGTTTATATCTCTATTATCTTCACCGTTTTCTTTCGTAAATAACAGTGTATTTACATCAAAGTTCGCGAGGAGACATGACATCCAATTTCCAATTCATTACATTCAGTAAATTTTTTTTGTGGAGCCTTTTCGGCAAGAAATTTTCTAATTTAGAAAAGCAAATGTAAATACATCGAGTATTCTATTATTGTAATGAGCTGAAATGTTCTTGAAATAAATCGTAGTGGGTATCGAGACAAAACATTGGACATCAGTTCGAGACCTTTGATTGAGTGAGTTGGTTATGTTTAATACAGGGTTTCTGAAATTATGGTTCTTGTACCACTAGTATTGTACAGAGCTTCACACGATGGTACGCGTGGCATAATCAAATTCGAATACAATGTCGGAGGCGCGATAAGATAAGGTAACATGTTTTCGTCAAAGATTCGTGGTTTTGTGTACGTGCTCGCGTACGTCCGAAGTATTTCTAGCCTTGACCAAAACCATTGATTGCTTTATAAATTGTTAGCGGTGTGATAAGCGAGTCAGTCAATTGTTCTTATTATAATCTGAAGTATATTACGATGGTGGTTCGGAAATTACCCGGCCTAACAAAAAAAAAAATGCAAGTTTTTCTGACAAAAAACATTTTATTTGTCAATTTAGTTTCCTGCTAGCTCAAAGACTATTTAAAATTAGTAATGCCTTCATTGTAGGTCGATGAATCTATGTCCTCGAAATAGCTATTGACAGAAGTGATTACCTTGGAATTAGACGAAAGTCTATTACTGCCGAGCCTTTTTTTCAGGTTTGGAAAGAGATTATAATCGTTGGGAGCAAAATCTGTGGAATAGGGCGAATAAGGAATTAATTCAAATCCCAATTCATGAATTCTTGCCATTGCAATCGAAGGCTTATGGGGAGTATTATGCCATTTTTTTGCAACAATTAAGCGATAAAACCAAAGAGAAACTGCCTTATTTAACAAAGAAGAAAGTGTTTTTCATCAAGATAACCCATCTTGATGGAAAAACACTTTCTTCTTTGTTGAATAAGGCCGTTTCTCTTTTGTTTTATCGCTTAATTGTTTCAAAAAATTGGCATAATATTCCACATTTATTGTTTTTCCCTTTTCTAAGTAGTGGACCAAGATAATTTCATAAGAATCCTCAAAAAACAGTTGCTATAACCTTTCCTGCTGACAAAACTGCTTTGTCTTCTTTGGTAACGAGGAACCCTTTTTTGTCCATTGATTGGATTGTTTTTTGGTTTCGGGACTGTAATGGTGGACAATATCCTTCTAATTGCGGCGAAAACGTGTCAAAAGATCGCCAGAAACACTCAAACTATTCAGTTTTTACTCTGGTGTGAGTAACCGCGACACCGAACGCGCCGTATATTTTTTCATTTCCAATTCTTCAGTTAAAATTCTGTGCACAGTGTCATGTGAGGCCTACAATGTCTGCTGTCTCGCGCACTTTTACTCGACGGTCATCCATTACTATACGGTAGATTTTTTCAATAATAATGATAAAAAGATAATAATATACAATAGCATAGGATAAGTCAACAATTAAAAGTCAAATAAAATCTTAATAGTGGTAACAATTCTTCTTACATATGTAAGAGCACCAATATCCATATATAAAATAAACATTGATATCTATACTACTGCTTTAGGAAGAGTACAAAAGAAAATATGCAAGGAACCATATTAAAAACCTACGCAATAATATAGAGTTTCATAACTACATTGCAAGTAATATATTATACATCACAATCATGAACAAACTTCTGGACTGAATAATACATTTTCGAGATTAATAGGTCCCTAATACTCAAACATATCTAGTGGTAGCTGTCTATACTTAAGAGGTAACCTATTGTACAAACTGATTGTTTGGTATTTAGGATATTTTTCAGTAAATGCTAATTCATGTTTGTGAATTTCAAATATATGATGACTATTAGTTGTATGGTAATGGTGATTCTCATTTAATTTTGTGAAAATATTAAAATTTAGCTTGACATAAATTAATAATTTATAAATACATACACATGACAATGTCATAATGTTCATTTCCTTGAATAAATTTTTACAAGTTACTCCTACACTGATTTTGTTCATTAATCTAATCGCTGTGTCTTGAAGTCTAAAAATTCTTAGTACTTTTATTGAACCGCCCTACGCAAGTATTCCATATGTAAGTAGGGAATGGAAATTAACAAAATAGTACATTCTCACGACACACGTACTCTGTTACGCAAATGACTTATTGCGTAATATGCACTAGAATTTCCTTGCTAAGCAATCAATGTGCTCATTAAAGGAGCAGTTCTCATCTGTAACTCATCTACATATATATATATGGTAAACTCAATCAGTCGGCGACTAAATGTCTGTTTTACTTCAAAGTATATATATTCAAAAAAACCCTACATGTTCCGGCAATGATGCGTTTATCAAGGATATAAAATATAAATGACAGAATATAAATGTCAAATAATTGAGTTGCTATGGTTTAAATTATTCAAAGATACATTCCAATTGATAATAATAAATTATGCCTTAGTATTCCAAAAACAGATAGCAAGGTGTGAACATATGTGTTGTTCGCTGCTAGCAGCTTGTATCTCTTTCTGGGTATGAAACTTGTGTGTTGGTTGCTGCTGGCAGCTTGCGTCTCTCACTGGGTGTGTGGTTTTGTGTTTGTGTGAGCGCGTAAGTGTAGGGTTTTGTATGTTGGCGTGTTCGTGCGCGTGTTTAGTGACCGGTCGCGAAAAATTTAGAGAGATCGGATAACCAGCCGTTGCGTAGGGCCGCCAACCCTTTCCCGGCAACTTCTTTACTTTTCCGTGCAGTACTTCGACGGCCCGACCCCCGCCCCATCGAGGCAATGCGCAGACCAGCGAAGCGCACTCTGCACGGGGTTGCTCATCGCCAACCGAGGGAACACTCTTAGTGGCTACTTCGGTCGACGACGGTCACACTTTGTGCCATCTTAATGTTTTCCGCCAAGATGGCACAAAGTGTGACCGTCGTCGACCGAAGTAGCCACTAAGAGTGTTCCCTCGGTTGGCGATGAGCAACCCCGTGCAGGGTGCGCTTCGCTGGTCTGCGCCTTGCCTCGATGCACGGAAAAGTAAAGAAGTTGCCGGGAAAGGGTTGGCGGCCTTACGCAACGGCTGGTTATCCGATCTCTCTAAATTTTTCGCGACCGGTCACTAAACAATATATACTTTGAAGTAAAACAGACCTTTAATCGCCAACTGATTGTGTTTACCATATATATATATATTATGGTAGATTCAATTAGTTGGCGATTTAAGGCCTGGTTTTACTTCAAAATGTATATACTTAAAACAATCTTACATGTTTCGGCATATGATGCCTTCTTCAAAGAAATTTGAAATATAAATATATACATATATATTTCAAATTTCTTTGAAAAAGGCATCATGTGCCGAAATATGTAAGATTGTTTTAAATATATACATTCTGAAATAAAACCAGCAGGCTTGTTCATGAAAAACTGGATCTAAACTCTCTTTTCACTCATAAGCGCCCAAACCCCTTTTCAAATCATAATAAATTATGATTCGAAAATGCTCTCTGGTTAAATCCATTTTCTTTTACTTTTAAAAAATAGATATATAGAGTTATAACGAACGTAACTTCAACAACAAAACGTCATATGACAGATAAAGAGTTGCTCTAAATAAACACTGTATGCTTGTTTCTCACAGTCTACTAGATTTTCTTATTTGCGATAAATGCAGCTTATCCCTCGTAGATGTCCACTCTATTCACCATATCTGGTACCAGATGATTTTTTTATTGTCCCCAAATTTTAAAAATGTCGTTTTGGAAAGAAATTGGGGGCACGAGGAGGGGATAGTCGCATTAAATGCCTATTTTGACGAGCTTAAAAGAATTGAAAAATTCACTGAGCTAAGTGTATGGGATTGGATGGGAATTATTTTGAAAAATAAAATATATTTTGAACCCTAAGCAGTTAGTTCATTGCAGAGTCACTCTTCCAACAAATCACCCTCTTATAATCTTAAATATATCCACGCCCGTAACTTCGTAAGAAAAAATTTTAAAATAAGATAAGTACGTCGATAAAAGACGACTTTTTACATAAATTTATTGAAGTAAACATGAGTACTAGATGCTCATTTTTTATGTCAGCATGTAATGTACGCAATAAAACCTGAATATTTATTCTTCTCTTTTTTGTTTAACACATTAAATTTGTTAAATTAATTCATATGTACTTGGATATTTTAGGATCAACTGTAATTATTTACTTGTCCGAATGGAATTTCCTTTGGCTTTATCGAGTGAATTTAAATTTGCGATTTCTGCCATCATCAACAAGTGGTTAGGGGGCGGATGTAAACTCTGCAGAGAATGCTTCAACTTTACGGAATATAAGTACTATAACAAATCACTTTGTATTTCGCGATATATGAACGATCGTTTATCTGTTGCAACCGCGAGATGAGTGTTTAAATAGACAGCCGAACTAAATAGCTATATAAATTACAAATTCATTTATTAAAAATTTTCGTTGACATGACACAATTTATACTTGGCCAACGTATCCAATTAATAATGGTTAATTCAACGGATAAGTTGTTTTTGATAAATTGAAATTACAGCATGTGTTGTTAATATTGCGCTAAATTTACCATTCAATGTAGGCGAGAGTGGGGTAAGATGACGAAGTTAAGAGAAAAGGTTTATAATACTGCCATACTTGTTTATAGATGTTTCAGATATGCATAAGATGATAATAACTTGACTAGCATAACGTTTATTATCTAGAAAATGTACGAAGTTAAACATAACGTTCACGTTAATGTATAAATCTAAACAGTTGCAGTTTGCTTATCTTACCCAATAGGTCGGATAAGATAACAATCGCTATGGGGTAAGATAGCAGCTAAATGCAAAGGTCAGAAATAAATTCACCGATGCTATTATAATCTGTACAATCGTCATGCCACCATAGGTGACAATTATTGCATATAATCCAATCTTCTGATGAAGGATCTACATATTTCGTGCTGCATGCTGAGCAATAGATATTTTCATTATCTTCCTTAGTAATAGAGTCCGTTGCGCCTGCTGTGGAAGTAGATGGTATGACGTTAAGAAATAAGTAATTAAACTTCTAGTTTCAAAAATTCTTTTATTGTAAATACCACTACAATATTCTTTCGCCATACAATGGCTTCATCAGGTGGATGAAATACTGAATATGTACAATACAAGTTTGAATATTTATGTGAAAATTATTGGGGAAATGCTGGTGGAAAATTTTTTTTTCCAATCTTAAATTTAGTAGAGGGGTGTTGTTTAAATCTTGTTGGTCATTTAAAGCTAATCCGAAACTATTGTATCTATTAATTTCTAAGTTTTCTAACAGGTTAAGTTCTTTACTTTTTTTTTGAATGTGTAAAATTTTGAAATCTATATTAAATCTATGATTGATATCTATACAATGACTTGCGAAAGTTGAATCTGTTTTTTTTTCAACTTTCGCAAGTCATTGTATAGATATCAATTATAGATTTAATATAGATTTCAAAATTTTACACATTCAAGAAAAAAGTAAAGAACTTAACCTGTTAGAAAACTTAGAAATTAATAGATACAATAGTTTAGGATTAGCTTTAAATTACCAACTAGATTTAAACAACTCCCCTCTACTAAATTTAAGATTGTAAAAAAAAAATTTCCACCACCATTTCCCCAATAATTTTCACATAAATATTCAAACTTGTATTGTACATATTCAGTATTTCATCTACCTGATGAAGCCATTGTATGGCGAAACAATATTGTAGTGGTATTTACAATAAAAGAATTTTTGAAACTAGAAGTTTAATTACTTATTTCTTAGCGTTATAATGAAGTTTCAACAAGTATCTCCTTCGTCAATTAACTAGATGGTATGACTTCAACTACTGATTGGGAATTATTTGCTTCGATTTTCTATCCTAGAATTGTTTTCCTAGTTGTTGCTCCTGTTAAAATTCTTTTATTTTTTCAGTTTCTAATTCCTTTTGTTCTTGATTTACCTTTTCTGGGGCATATATTAATATTGAAGCTTTTGTCTTTTTTGCAGAGAAGTAGGCCGATCATAATGAGGTAATGGTTTAATCTGGTACGAACAAGTGTTTATAAGATGTTGATATGATATTGTCTTTTTTAACAGTAGAGGTACTTGCTGATATTCGAGCTGATTTAGCGAGTGGTTCATCGTCTGAGGATAAATGCTCTTCATCTACAAGTATTATTTCTGGCTCTTTCTCAGACGCTCTAGATGGTGCAAAATCATCTTTCGAAAAGACTCCTGGGTTAAAAGGTTCTTGGTAACCACTTTCATTCGCCGCTTTAATATATTCTTTGTCAAAAATTGCAGCTACATTCTTATCTGTTATGGTTTCGCCCGCATTATTTATCATGAAATAGTCACACTCTTGGCTTTAGATAACCTTTAGTGGGCCAGGACATCTAATGGCTGGAGCTGGTGAGTGCTATGTGGTGGTAATCCTAACATAACAATTCCATTTTCTCGGCAAAAATTGATTGCTGCTAAGGTTTATGAGACACGTCACTATCTACTATTACTATTAGCAGCACAGGCCTTTCTAGACTCGGATGTATGTGCATATTGTGCAAAATGTTGCAAATATTTTATGAAATTCTCCATAGTCATCCAACCAGACGGGTGTGACACTCTAACGGTATTTGATGGTGCACCCTAGAGTAATTCTAGCTTCATTGTTTTGCGTCCGTATACTAAGAATGGGGGAATGTAAGAACCCTGGGCACTCATTCATGAAGCTAATAAGCCAGTTTTTGCCAGACATTGTTATGTGCCTGTTAAGCCGAAATCTCTGTTGCTCATATCCTTAATATAAGTTCGTAATTCTGAACATTGCCTTTCGTTAAAAGTGTTTATATATCGCCCTCCATGGATACGTAACTCAATATTATGTGTTTGTTTATAAATATAACGTATTAGAGTTCAGTCTGGAGTATTGTATGTAATACTGGTTCGGTTGCATGACGAACCTTGGGAACATTCTATTAAGTCTAAAATTGGAAATATGTTGTATGTTGTAATGAGAAATTGAACGTTTAGTTTGTGCGAGTTACAATCGTTAAAATTTGTTTCATAGATACCAGACTTTTATCCTACTTCAATTTTATACTTGGTGTTACCTAAAAGTGATTTTAGTAAATTGGATGATTTAAACGCGATTTGAAGGGAATGGCTTCTGAAGATAGCATTTAAATTTCTAGAAGCTAAGTGAGACGGTAAAGAAACAAACTTATTTCACGTCCAATTTGGTAACAATATACCCTTAATCGAAGACGTAAACGTAAATTATATCGAACGTACACATGTACATATTGCAATGAAATTAATTTTGGGTGAAAATTAAAAAAAGAATTAATAACGTATAAATTAATTAAACATAACTGGATAAGCAAAAACAAATTAAAAAGAAATTAACCGAGGTTGTGCATTTTAAATGCACCTCGTGTATCATATATTAATGTAGTATAAAAATTTTAGGTGTACATTTCCAAGAATTAATAGGTAAATAAGTAACGTTATGTCAATAAATTTTAGATTAATTAGATTGTTAAACGCTTAGAATGTAAGTCAATTAATAAAATAAACATTATCAGTTATATCACGATCTTATCAAAGTCATGTGACAAGGCATATCATGAGACACATCGAAAGGCATGCGAGAGAAAGCAAAGGACAAGACGAGACCATACAAACAAGGGAAGAAAGAGAAAGAAAATACTATGGGAAAAGGAGTACTACGTAGACGATTTTCCGTAATAAATCTGCTTGTACAAACGGGCAAGAGAAGCTATTCGGGGAGACGAGACTAACGGTTCACTATTCCAGAATAAAATTTACAAATATGAAGATTACAACAGAAAGGAAAAATATATAGACAGGGAAACAACGCATCCATCTCTATGCGTTTACCAATTACCCATGATAAATAAAATACACAAAGGTGGAAATAGTAAATAACTATGAAAATTAGAGAAAACAAAAATGAATTATTTGGGGTAGGAACCGAATTCTTAGACGAAAGGAACGCTGCGTAGAAAAGCGGAAAAGCACCGCAAAATAGGGGATTCACCGATATATTTTCGAATTGATCTATTTAATTATGACGTTTATTGATTTCAAAAATCTCAATTAGAATATAGTATATAATCTAAAAATTTAAGCCTATTGGCATTAAATTTAAGTAAGAATAAATAAAAGTTTAATTTCATTTTAATAATTAATATTGTTATCCTCATTATTCTCATCATTATTATAAACGTTTAATAATATACCAGGAGTTCAAAAATTTGTGAGCACAATTTAACTTTGGCAAGTTTCAATGCCAAGGCCATTAATAACCCCTGCGATCTTGACGCCTACGAAAGTATTCATATCGCTAAAAACAAACAAAATTCTATGAACAGAGATAAAGGACCGATCCCCTTCACCTGTCTCTTTTCATTCTTAGAAACGTAAGTAAGAAGGTCGTGGACGTTTCAAATTGGAGTATAAACACATGTAGGTGCCGTTTTCCTTAAGAGAGGTAATTTTTTGTCGATCCTTTCGTTCGATATATTTGCATGTTTAAGTTAGTGTATACGTGGACGCCGTGTAAAGTTGTTGCGTAAGCAGTTTACTAGCTTTACTGTGCCCCATGTGTGACACCTTGATTAGTGGTTTTACCTACTGATGATGACAACTTAGTTGTCGAAATACGTATTTAGGATACGATTAATAATTGTGGTAAGGGGTTATATACCTCTTTTTAAGTTTTTACTTAACCACAGTCTCCAAAGAAAGACTTTTCATATATTTGAAAGCAAAGTTCACAGAAATATGGAACGATCGACAAGTGACTGAACCGCAAACGATACCTAAAACTGACGACCAATAACAAAACTACTCTTTATTATTAATTGTCGGTCACCTTTAAGATCGTCTTCGATACTCTTTATGATATAGCCGGCCGCACAAATATTGACAAATATTTGTTCTCGCTTATGAGAGGGAATTTTGAGAAAATATTTTAAATTTATATTCTATGTAATTATATCTTTCCATTTTTCATATGTTGTCTTTCTATTTCAAGGACACCTTATCCATTCGAAACAAATTTTCAGTTTCAGAGCAGCAACAGTAATGCAGCCCTAAAGATGTCCCTTGTAACAGTGGACGAAACGTCGGCCAAAAAGAAATCAATACGCGGTTCTAGCCCGGAATCCCAGAAGCAACAAATATGACTTTTTATATTTTACCATGGCATTATTATTTGGGTTACTCTGGAACGCCTGAGATATGAGTTGATTAACTACAGAATTAAACTAGAAATATGTTCTTTAGTGCTTTTAATTAATGTTTCCGTCCTTGCGTAAAATAATCCAAATGTCTCTAATGGATTTAAAATGGCCTAATCTCCTACTACGAATTTACAACTAGGTAGAAATAAAGAGCATTTTCAAATACGTGTTACTTTGGAACTTAATTATTAAAATATTTAATACGCCACATAAGTTTTATCATGCATTAATTTGATAAAACATCTAGTACGAAGAGAATTTTTCAACAGTCTCTGTGGAAAGTCCAAGAACTTAGTAGAATAATTGCCCACTTTAATAATGGTTCAACGGGAGCGAATAGAAGATATGTATCTATGGGTATTTTTATTTTGAAATTATTATTAAATAATGTTATAATAATGTAAATAGAAGATGTAATTCAGAATACCAAACCCGCACAATGAAATCGCACATACATTATCGGATAAATGTCATCGTCGACTCCTGCTACGTTGCGATACCGGGAAAATTGATAAGCGATCAATCACATATTGCTATAGTCCAAACACCTAACTTCTGTGAACACATAATTAGCATACATATCTAATTAATTCGATTAATGTACCGTATGTAATTGTGATTAATGTGTGTTGTGTAATGCAACTTACGCATAGCTGTCAAATAAGTTTCCCAACAAACGCATGGCAAGCATTGAATGTAGAAATTTCTTTAAATTTTCGGTAATTAATGATGTACTAGAAAGTACCGATAAATTTATTATCTTGAGTATGAGCAAGCTAGCCTGAGTATTTATTATTATTTTGATCAGTTTAGATAAATCAGAATAATGTGAGTTAATTTAAATGAAGAAATATTAATGCAAAATAGTAGTTTCACTTTAATACAGAAACTTATTTAATTAGATAAATTATAAATCCGGGCGCAGTGCACAAAGCATCAGTCAGTAACTGACAATTTTACAATTATTTTCGCAAATGTCCAATTTCTTTCTAAAATGCATTTTTTCTAATAAGGTTTATTATACTCTGTTCATTCTAAGTTCCGAAATTCACTAAATTAAGGGGATTCAGGAAGGCATCATAATATCGAATTTCACCATCTACATTATGCGATAATGTCATTATTAAAAACCATATGTATTCGCATATTACCCCCTCCAAAATGCGCATTTGCAACATAAAAATCGCTGTTGACATTTATGCAGTTGACAATTGACATTTCCATACGTTTCAATTAATTGCTACCGGATTTCTCCTTATTACTGTGTACTTAATCCCTCTTTTATTTAAACTAACTGTTTTTTCTTAAACAACACTCACATCGCGATAGTAATCGGTAACCTTCAGCTTATCTAGTCAAAAGTTCTAGATCTATCCTCGGAATGCCGAAATGTTTAAATTCTCAATCAAAGAAGCTTGTTGCTTGTTATGTATTGAATAGTAAGTTCCATTTTTTGTGTCTCCATTATATCATAATCACATCATATGTTTATCCTTCAGAACAACACGTTACGCTTAACACCTTGCATGAACCCTACAAGAGAGAAGCATATACAATGGTGGTAGAACCTCTTTATTAATAATTTTACGTAACTTTGGTTTCCGTTGGAAAAAGATGATACTCGCAGAGCATTAATGGAACAATCTCATATTACTCTTGGTCGAGTGGACTTTCTGGTGCTTTCTAGATATATTATTGTTCATGCTGGTAATCGAAAAGGATTTATACCTGTAGCATCGCTTACATTTCTACCAAAAGGAAATGATCTAGATTATCACGGAGAAATGAACTCAAGTAACTTTTTGCTTTTGTTTGAAGAACAGCTACTTAAAAATCTAGAGCAGCTATCTCTGATCATAATGGATAATGCACCTTACCGTAGTGTTACTGAAAAAAGTATCACAACTTCTATGTCGAAAAAGATTGACATAATCTAGGGTTTGTTAAATGAAAATAAAACACAGTATGCTGATAAATTTTTGAAACCACAACTCCTGCAACTTGTTAAGCAGTTTTTTTCTTCTTCTATAATTAGCACTACTTAACTATTTCGTTTAAGGCATAGGCCAAGTAAAGTGTGTGGCAGATAAGTTGCCTGAAAAGTATGGACACAACGATTACCCCCATATCACTGCACATTCAATGCAATTCAAAATGTATGGGGAATTGCAAAAAAATTGCGATAATATAGGGATATATTGGGGAAAGGCAGAGCATGTTTTGAGACTATGGCAGGATGCACTGGAACACCAGAAATGTGGAATGTGTGTACCAACCATGCTAAAAACATTATAGAAGACTGGTGGACAAGGGAGGTTGTGATCGATAAAAATGAAATGGCAGAATTTATTATTTATTTCGATACAAGTGCTAGTGATGATTTTGATTAATTTTAAGTAAAGACATCAAGAATAACTTTTCGATCCAGTCTCTAATAATGCTGTGTGTAATTTGCTTGCTTTAAGATCAATAGATCTTATAGCAAGTGGTTTCATTACTATATTTGTGTAATATGTATATATAATAAGTTTCGTATGTTTACAATAGAATTAGTGCATTGGTATTACAAAATATTTTCTATTTGTTGCAAATAAATACTCTGTAGTTCAATATTCAAATAAATAGTTAATTTAAAAACTTTTTTACTTAATTTATTGGATTATGTTTATACATTATTTATTGGAGATTCCTATAATATTTGTGATTTTCTTATCCACTTTAATTATATGCAGTCAACCATTCAAGCAAAGGAATTGAAGGCCCCTCCTATAAAATTTATTTCGTGTACCATTGATTACAAATTGTTTCGTGTGCAGATATGGGTAGTAATATAAGCTCTGTTGTATTTGATATATTGTATACGTAGTTAATACGTAGTAAATTACTTGAATAACTTCTAAATTTCATTAATGCGGTTCGTGACATAAAAACGGGACACTTTTCTAGCTATTGTGGCAATATTTTGTTGCATTATACTAACTTAATAACGACAAATGCATAATCTTATATTCATGGGTATTAATATTGACAAAAGACTGACTTACAAAACTAAATTAATGTCAAAATCGTTATAAGACATGTCCTGTTTTTTTTTGACGCAGACGCTAGCTCTTTACGTCATTACTACGCGAACAGCATTGATCCAAAAACATAACCCATATATCACTTAAGTGACATCAGACAACCTATTCTGTAATTTTCAGTTACCGGCAACAATGTGAAGGGGAACCAACGTGTCAAAAATCGGAACTTACAGTGATCAGAGTATATATTCCATACATATTTATTACCATATGTTTGCTAATTGTATAGGGTTTTTCAATAAGTGTGTCCTATCTTTAAACTGAAATAAAAAGAACAAAATGTTAAGACGGTTAATTTTTATTTTGTTGAAAGCTTGGTCCATGACATTAATGATGATATATGATTTCATCCATATGCGCTACACGACCCCTATTCAAAAACTACATCCAATGAACCCCATTTTTGGTCACTTTTAAGACATTTGTAGCTTTATTTCGTTAATAATACGATAATATTGTGATTTAATGCTTCATGTGTGTCTGGTTTGTCGACATAGATTTGTGACTTGACATATACCCACAGAAAATAATCCATAGGCGTGACGCAAATTGACAGGACCATTTCGAGAAATGATTGAATCATTGAATTTGGATCTCAATAAATTGTTTGTTTCTGCTGCTGTATGGTACGTAGCGCCGTCTTGTTGGAACAAAAACTCGTCTATATTAATGTCACGTTAGTTTGGAAACAGCTATTCGTTGATCATTGTTCCGTAGCGTCCTTCATTGATCGTTACGTGTTCTCCGGTCACATTTTGGAAGAAAGAAGGTCCGATGAGTCCACCAGCATGTAATCCACACCAAACAGTCATTTATGTGGATGAACTGGAGTTGGTAGATATTCGGGTGGATTATTTTCATTTCGAATCCGATAATTTGGTTTGTTGACATGCCCGTTTAACCAAAAAAGAGCTTCGTCAGAAAACATAATTTTTCGATAAAAAAGCTGATCAGTTAATAACATAGCGAGTGCCCAATCCGCGAGCTCACGGCGCAAACGATCATTTGGTTTCAGTTCTGGGACCAATTGAATCTTATACGGATGCAAACCCAAAATCTTTGCGTAAAATTCGCCAAGTTGTAGTGAGAGATAGGCCTAATTCCTAAGAACGGCGTGTAATCGACAAATTTTCATCATAGCGAACATTCTGCTCAACGCAGCAAGGGCTTAACTTCTGGTATTTATTTATCTCACTGGCACTGACACATCAATAAGAGATAAATTTTGAACAATTGACCAATTCGACCAATAACACGTTCACTAGGTCGATTACGAACACCTTAAAATTCACGTTGCTGATCCATGATTTGCGAAATGAACGATTTGTAAACGTTGACCTTTGTAACGATTCATGATGATTTGTCAAACTTTTGTGAAAACAAATGCCAAAAAGCGTTGCCAGAGAGAATAATAAAAATGGCCGATAGTTCAAAGATAGGACACACCTATTGAAAAACCCGTTATGAAGGCGGACTGATATATAAGGTCTCCAACTCTATAAAACAAGCATAAGAAAAAACAATGAAATGAAGTCAGTCTAAAAATGAGGTAAATATATTGTTCTACCCATGTGTTTAATTATTTTTTTCACAAAATCAGCATTTAGTGCAATACATTTCTCCAAACTCTAAATCAATTTCTTCATTCCGTCCATGGAAAATGTTTCTTATTTACTGTTGATCCAACTGCGAACGGCAGTTCGAGCTTCAGTGTCTGAGCAAAAATGTTCATCTTCCAATACCTATTTAGACTTCGGGAACAACCAGAAACCTGAATGTGCCAAATCAAGACTGTACATGAATTTCAGACTCGTTACTGTTTACATTGTTTTGTTGTTGTAGTATGATCTGGCATTGTCGTGGTATAACAAAGAATTATTTTTTCTGGCCTTACTTTACGCATACGATTATTTAGTGATCATACAAAAAGGTTTAAGTATATCAATACGTTATGCACGTATTACCTATTTGTTACAAATGAAACAGACATGCAATATACATATCTGTAACTGTACACATGGACAATACACCTCGTATTTTCAGCATTTACTTCTGCTTTAGACACGTGTTTCTGCCATCTATAGGCGTCATCAGTCAAGCTAGTGAAGCAATGTAATACAAATGATACAAATCTTTTGAAGAACAGATTTGTATCTGTATATACATTTACGCTGAAATCGCCTACAAGATATAGTAAATTTCGTCCTATAAGATGGCACTATTTAATAAGTGACATCTGACGGACGAAGGAGACTATGCCGAAAAAGGCGACCTTTCACTTGACCAGCTATGCTGGTACATAATCGAAAAATACGTATAGGTGTAGTCCATTAACACGAGCCAGATGGCGGTAAATATACAAAAAGGTTTGAGTATATCAATACGTTATGCACGTATTACGCATTTGTTACAAATGAAACAGACATGCAATATACATATCTGTAACTGTACACATGGACAATACACCTCGTATTTTCAGCATTTACTTGTGCTTAAGACTGAAATAAAGCTGAAAATACGAGGTGTATTGTCCATGTGTACAGTTACAGATATGTATATCGCATGTCTGTTTCATTTGTAATTTAGTGATCGTAAAGTTTTGCAGGTTATTGAATTAATCGTTGATCTCCTCGGGAGATATTCGGTATAAATTAAAATGGTGAGCATGACTTTCTGGGCTGATGGAATCCTTTTAAATTTTCCTACAAGTAAAGAATCAAGAAGACGACATTCTTCACATGTAAAATCGTTGCCATAAATAGCTTTCAAACGCTTGTAAATTTCGATAGTCGTACAACCTTTCAGCGTTAAAACTTGCTGGATCCTTGTTTTGTACTCATCTCAGAAATATAGCTCATGATAGATCACACTGTTACTCAACGACGGTATACACGTAAGAAAATTGAAACTTTGCATACTAAGGTGAGAAATAACCGTTTGTAGGTTAGAACTTGTTTCTATGGTCACTACTCACACAATGGAGACTTTACATATCAATTCATCCTCGTACTTATACTTTTCACACGTGAAAAAAAAGTCAGAACATATCCCTTGTATTTTAAACTTTTGCTTTTGAATATACTGTTTGACTTCCGTGCTTCCTTCTTACATTTCCCCCAGAATACTTAGATTAACACAAAAAACGCAGACTTTTAAAAGAAAGTTCAAGTTTAACTAACTTTCTTAACTTCAGTAGTTGTAATTTTCAGCACTAATCGATCTCTATTCAGCATATCTGTAAGTTTGAAAGTTTCTAAATTGGGAAAAAGTCATTATTATTTTAGAATGAGAATTAAAAGATTTATAACAACAACGTTTGAATTGTATTACTAATGAACACTTTGTTGTTCGGAAACTTTTGGTATTTGCATTATTGATTAATTTAATTGTCACGGTATGACGTTAATAAACGTCAGAAAAATACAAAATTTAAGGTAAAAAAAATAGATTTACGCGATTTTTTTGAATACATGAGTACATTCAAAATATTCGAAAATAAATACGAAAACTACTTAAATTGCCGGAAAACTTTTATATAAAATATTGAATGCGAATGTTAAGATATATACTCGTAAATGAACTGTTAAATACAATTATTAAAATATAAGAATAAACTATAAAATACAAATATGAAACTAAATTTATGTAGGCTTTAATGACTTGAAATATTAATTAATTATAAATCTCGAAAAACGTTACAAAACTTATCTGCTAACGTATAGGGTGTAGATCAGATTATACCTGCTTCGCACTCGATAAGACTTGAATTTACAATTATCCCAACCAGCTCTAGTCTTATTCTAGTTCAAAAACTGGCTGAACCCCCGTGTATATGTTAATGGGCATATTGAGGACTGCGTGTGTTTGAATCACCGAAAATTTGTCGCAAAAAAACCTCAGCGATAATTGTACAATAGAAATAAAGTTCAAAGGTGTTTTTATTCGCATATTAGCACGATACTACACGATTTTACAGAAAATATAAAGTGACCTTAAGCTTTGTTACAGACAGCCTTGACGATACATTGATCGAAAGTGCAGTCAAAAAGACCCTATCTCATTGTTTCTACACCCACACACGCCCACATAATTAAGCTGCATCGTCGCGTGCTCTCATTAGTTGAAATACATTCGCCCAATAACTATGGGTATACTCATGTATAAACACACACGTTACCGGGATAGTCCGATATATAAAAAAAAGGGTAACAGTGTATAAACTTAAAAAGAGACTGTTGAAAAATAAAACTACATAACTAACAACATAAAAACTACAAGACTACTATCGGAAAAATACTTGTTTCTATGTTAAGTTCAAAACATTTTAGTTTACCCTCGTACTTTTGATTATGAGAATATCTTTTCTGAACTACGTTATCTATAGATTTCACGTATGTAAATATATTTCTTGGTAATTAGGCATGGTTCATATACAATATCAGAAATTTATGAAATTAATTGCTCCTCTCTTTTAATGATTCATTATTTGTAGTTATTTATATAACGAAAATATATTTATGAAATATTGATTCGATCTTATTGTGATGTGAATAGAGCATTCAATATACGCGCATATTTTCAGAAATCCCAGTATTGTATAGTTGGCGTAGAATATGCAGAAAGTTGTTTAAACCGTGTCAAAAGCACATCTCGTCAGATTTGGGAAGTACGTATTTCCCGCAACGTGTCTGTATGTCTGACAGGTTTTATACCATATACACACAGCGAGGGATCATTTAGACCTTACATGATGAAAGAGCAAAGCTGCTTTTCTATACGGCGAAAAGATCCACTTACGTTTTTTATCAGAGTAATTTCCGTTTTGTTCCATTTTACATGAGATGAGTGACGTTTCTCTATGTACTCTTCTTTTAACGAAAAGTTATTTTTGATTAAAACTGTGTTCAGAAAACGAAAGAATCAATCTACTTGGGTGTAAAAATATGAAATATTAAAAAAAAAGATGCCTAGATAATATTTAAATGTCTAGTATAGTATTTTTAGACGATATTTTTTTAACGGGCACAGTAAGGCAAAATTAAAGAGATCCTACAGAAAAATTTCAACACACTCTAAAAACAGTTATAAGAAATTCTGCTAATCTTTTTAGTGAAAAGGAACAAAATAGTTTAATTATTATGAACCCTCAACCGCCAAAATTATATTCCCTTATTAAATTACATAAAGAATATCACCCGATTCGTCCGGTTGTTTCATATGTGACAGCTCCGTCCTACAAACTCTCGAAAATGCTTATAGATATCATTATTAAATATACAGGATTTAAACCTAAATTAAGCGTAAAAAACTCATATGCATTAATAAACAAAATCAAAGACGTTACTTTAACGTCTAACACAAAACTTATTTCCTTCGACGTTCAAAATTTATTCCCTAGTATCCCTCCAGAAAAAACGGTTATTTTAGTAAAAGATCTTCTCCATAAAAATAATGTAAATCCGTTAATTATTAATGAAATTCTTGATCTACTAAACTTATGCATAGAACAAAATTACTTTCAATTTAATGAAAACATATACACTTGCAAAGAAGCTTTAATCATGGGTAATCCCCTAAGTCCGTTATTAGCTGAGATTTTTATGGATCATCTTGAAAATTCTATTTCAAAAAATCCTCTTTTTCAAAATGTATTATTTTGGTATAGATACGTAGATGACATATTACTAGGTTTCATATGAACAAATAGACAATTAAATTTATTATTTGATTATATTAATACATTGCATCAAAATATTAAGTTCACAATGGAACAGGAAACAAATAATAGTATTAACTTTCTCGATTTAACGATTACTAGAATTAACAATAAATGTAACTTTGCTATTTACCACAAACCGTCAACTACAGATATTACTATACATAACACTTCTTGCCATCCGATACAACACAAATTAGCGGCTTATCACAGTCTTATACATAGATTAATAAATACTCCGTTGAACCAAACAAATTTCGAGAAAGAGTTAAATTTAATTAGACAAATAGCTATCAACAATGGATATAAAAGTAATATAATAGATAACATATTAAATAAAAAACTCCGTACAAAAGCCATATCACAAGTTTACCCAATATTAAATAATAACACCCAAAAATTTAAAATGATCATGTTTATAGGCTCTTCAAGCACAAAAATTTGTAAATATTTAAGAAAGTTTGACATTAATACAGCGTATAAAACTAATAACAATTTATCCAAATTTATAAAAAACAATAAGGATTTAACAAACAACAATAAAAAGTCAGGGGTCTATGAGTTAACCTGCGGTAGTTGCCCTATGACTTATATCGGACAGACAGGCAGATCGTTTGAAATACGCGTCAAAGAACATTTTTCTTCATTTAGAAATAATAAAAGTGACTCTTCATATGCGTCTCATATCAATTCAACGAACCACAATTTTAACAAAGAATTTAAAATATTACATGTAGAAAATAAGGGCAAAAAACTTAATTTATTAGAGTCACTTGAAATCAATAAAATAAAGAAAACTGACAAGATCTTAAATGATCAATTAGAAACAAATAATTCACCCTTACTCAATCTATTTATTTGATATGCAAACAGTTACATATTGTATTTTTGTATTTTTCCATAGAATTCTTTACCTCCCTGTAATATAATGTAAACCTCTAGTTTTATTACTTAAGAACAGTACATTTTGTATAAACCGTAGCGAAAGTTTTGTGCATAGACATCCAGTAATAAAGAGCACCCATCCCTCTGACTATTTTTTAAAATAAAACATGTGTTTTTGCTTGTTACCGTTTACTTGTGTTTAATATAAAAAATATTTTGTAAATAAGTTAGTTATATGTCTGACGAAGCCCAGGTTGGTGCGAAACGACTCGTTACAGTGATAATTAAAAAGTGAAATTCATAAAATTTGTTTTATTTTATCTTAATAGCAAAATTAAAGACCCCAGATTAAACTATACGAGGGAATATACCAAAGAAATTGGAGTACATCAATACTTTAAGCACGCATTACGCATTTGTTACAAATTAAATAGATATGCATTACACATATTTGTATCTGTACACATGAACATACACCTGTATGTAGCAAATTCGTAATGCGTGCTTAACGTATTGATATACTCGAATTTCTTTAGTATATTTGCTCCCATCTGGCATCGTGTTAGTGGACTTACATCTATATACCTATTTTCCCTTCTGTACCGGCATAGCTGGTCGAGGGAAAATCGCTATTTTTGGCATAGTCTCTTTTGTCCGTCAGATGTCACTAGATTATCTAGTGCCACCAGATAGGACAATTTGCTACTTATATAGAAGGCGAACCATCAAAATTGACATCATTAGCCAAGCCGACGAAGTCTATTGAGACAGAAACACGTGTCTTTAGCTGAAGTAAACGTTGGAATATACGAGGTATATATCCATGTGCACAGATACAAATATGTGTAATACATATTGTTATGGATTTTTCCCTAAATCATATTTAAAATTTATTAAAAATCAATGTACATTATTTCTGGATATCTGTGTATATCCGATGTGTTTTAAATCTCATATGTGAGATAAAAACTAGTGTTTTTTGGTTATCGATCTTATGTTTGAGGGGCCTGGAGTAAAATTCGAGGAGACTAACATCTGAATTTATACGGGAACGTTGTATAGATTGATATATTTAAAATTTAATTAGTACGGGTTGTTTTTTTGAGTGTGACCATAGTAATGGTAGTTCATATTTATTCCCGATAATTATATGAGATTGGTGTTCTCGTAATTTTGTTTTTGTATTTGATTAAACAACGTTTTCGGGTAAATGTGTCTCCAATAAGTTTTTATGTAAGTAGATTTACATTCTTAAGACGTCTTAATTAGAAAAGCTTTGAAAAGTGTATTTCAATTGTGTACAAATAATTAGTTAAGAGTCTTAATTAGTAGTAATAAATAATAAAGAATATTTTTAAAATTTCTATGTAATAAAAATTTTATAACTGTGAAAATTTATTCGACGAGGAGTCAAGGGTATTTTTTTGTTACATGTGATCGCGTGTTTCATTATATTTGTTTATACAGTGTGGTTCTCTGGGGAGAAATTAAGAATAAACTTTATTATTTTTTTTAGATAAGTTGTTCGGAAGTCATTAAGAGGAAGTTTTAATTCACTTAGCTGTCATATTCAGTGAATTGTTTTACCTCGTTGTATACTGTAAAATACACAATCTATATACTCTACAAAGATGTTTTTTTTTTCTTTTTTGATTTTTTTTTTGTATTAAATATTCATTTAAATTTTATCTTGTGCTCATTTTATTTCTTATACCTTTACTATTGTTTATACAAAAAAGGTTTAAGTATATCAATACGTTAAGCACGTATTACGCATTTGTTACAAATGAAACAGACATGTAAAATACACATCTGTAACTGTAAACATGGACAACACACCACGTATTTTACAGTTTTTTACTTCTGCTTAAGACATATGTTTCTGCTATTACTATTAAGCGTCGTCAGTTAAGCTAGTGAAGTAATTTAAAAGTTTAAATCGCTAGGGCTGCCATTTTCGGTATAGTCTCTTTCGTCCGTCAGATCTCACTATATTAAATGGTGCTACTTGATAGGACGGAATTTGCTATACCTTATAGGCGATTTAAGCTTTTAAATTACTTCACTAGCTTAACTGACGACGCTTAATAGTAATAGCAGAATAATATGTCTAAAGCAGAAGTAAAAAGCTGGAAAATACGAGGTGTGTTGTCCATGTTTACAGTTACAGATGTGTATTTTATATGTCTGTTTCATTTGTTACTATTGTTTGATTATTAAAATAAGTAACTTATAAAATAAATAACCATAATATTTGTCAAGAACGATTGACTGGCGCCTAAATAATATTGCAGTTCCACGTTTTTCCGATTAGAACCTTGAGAAGAAAGAAGTCTCATTGTTGGATATCAACTGGCTAAGTATCCTAGTTGGGTAGATTAGTTGTGCATGGTGGCGCTATTGTACAACAAACCGCTATTCATAGCAATATGTTTCATTTGCATACCAGGGAAATTTGACAGGAAACTGACTCCTCAATGAAACACTTATTGTAAATCAAAAAATATATAATATTTTTCAACATAATTCCCATCCAGTCCTGTGCATTTAAACTATTACGATTTTGTCTATTTCGCCTAAAAAGAAATCTTTCTGAAGCTCGGCAATCTTTTTAATCATTCATCATTCAAGTTTGGGAAGAAGAAAAAAGTCTCTCTGAAATAGATCTGGTGAATATGGTGGATGAGGTGGCAATTCGTATCCTAATTCGATAAATTTAGTGGTTGCCATAGCAGATGAGTGAGATAACCTGTTATCCTGATGAAGCACAACTTTTTCTGAATAAATGCACTAGTTTTTTTCTTTAGTTCCGTATCTAAACGTGCCAGCCCTATAATGTAGGCCCGCTATTACGGAAATAGTCAATAAAAATTATATGTTTCGAAAACTCAGTCGACAACAAGGGGGTTTCCGACCGGGAATATCGTGCGTAGGACGGGTATTGGTTTTGACACAGCACATCGAAAAGAATTTAGAGGGAAGGAACCTGACCGTGGTTGTCTTTGCGTTGTCTCCTTACTAAGATCTAGAATATTACCAAAGATTATGAATTAAATAAAGTAATCGAATCCCTACTACAAGACAGAACTATGCTAGCTTAGGGGATAGGAAAAGCAGGTGGAGAATATAGGAACGAGCTCCCTCAGGGAAGTATCCTATCTCCACTGCTGTTCAACATATACACAAATGACCAGTCCACGCCCCACAGTGATACGGAGCACTTCCTCTATGTCGACGATCTGGCCATCGCGTCTCAGGAGAATTTTTTTTTAATAGTTCAAGTAACATTACAAAACGTCTTATCACATATGTTAAGATATTACGGAGTAAACTATTTGAAGACCAATTCATCGAAGATTCAGGTGTGTTCCTTTCATGTGAACTTAAAAGCAGCAAGGAGGGTATTATATATCTAATGGGCTGGAACATCTATAGAATACAAAACTCGGCCGAAATATCTTGAGGTCATACTGTCAAAAGTCCCAAGAAATGGTATCGACAACGAACCAACTCCTAAAGAAACTGACGGAAAGTAAATAGGCAGATAACCCTCGTGTGTCCAGATCTACAGCTGAAGCACCCAGCCCATGCAAGACATGTGAACGTTGACCTCGTCAAGATGTGCCGACTTATCAATGACTACAGCCAGTGATAAGCTGGTGTCCCAGTGGTGACTTCATACATGAGGGCTATACTACTGGGACATCTCTCATCTTTACAACGCAGCTGAGTGTGACAAGCTCCCGCAGCTTGCCGACTAGCTATCGTGCTTACGGAAAGATTTAGGCAAACATTCGACAACCACCAGCCCCTTTATCATACACCGGAGCCAATAAGGTGACTAAATTCACGGAAAAAATGCAACCAGACATTTGTCCCCTACACCAAGAACCTCCGCCAGGCTGCCATTTGGTTTGAAAAAGTTAGGAAGTTATCAATCGCCTCAGAACGGGAGTCGCCCTCACAAAGACGAACCTAACGAAATAGAGGATTTTCGATGGAATGGACACCAATGTGACTACGAGGAAATGCAGGATATGCAACATCCGCTAACCTGTAAGAACTGCTCAAACTCTTGCTCCACCGAAGATTTATGACTTGCTGCAGATAATGCTTTAGACGTGGCCAAATACTGGGCTTATAGAATGTGAAGTGGATTCAGACACGAAAAATTAAAAAAGAAAAGTATACCTTTAGGTTTTGCCTTCTTCGCAGCACATTCATGAAAAGAGATTTATTGTTTTGATTGTATTTTTGTCTCTGGATTAAGATAATGTTTCCAAATTTAATCTATGAAAAAATTTTCATGGATTTCGTTTGAATTTACATACAGTCATATGAAATTCCAATGCAAATTCGCATTTGCTCAACCGTAAGCGGCATCCAACTTGTGATTAACATTTCGTAATAATTATTTGAAGAAGCTTTAAAAACACACGCGATCCATCTATTAAGAGTTCTTTTAGTGTTTGAATTATATTATATATGAATAATTTATCAATTCTAATAGGGTAATACTGTCAGAATATGTACCTTATTTTACAAATTATATGTAAAATAACATTCACCTATACCTTTATGTATTCTTTTTCTACATAAACTTTAAGTATTCATTACACAATTATGTCGTGTTAAAATATCAAACCCTTGAACATTGTTTTTGCAAGAGAGTTAACTTAATATCACTTAGTAACAATATTTGTCCATTTATGTTAATCAATTATTCACATGTGTGTAGTTTATATTCTTTATTTCTAGCTTAATGTAATTTTAATTATACGTTATATTGTTTGAACTTCGAGTTGCTTGGTGACAATACATTTTGAATATGTATTTGATAAAAATAGTGCATAGAAACTATATTCCTTTTTTAAGTATACGAACTCACTATCGAATGCAACTAATGGATCATAAGAGAATCTTTAATTTCGTTCGCTTTAATATAATTTATTTATAAATAGTATGGGGATTGTTTTAAAGCTTTTATGATGTATTAAACATATTTATATATTGAATTTTGCTGTTGTGATCTGTTTGAGAAATTCTATATAATATGTTGAAGTTTTGGTGGAGTTGGTGGAATGGAGCGCAATAATACAATTCACGCAAAAACGCTCCAGCTCCTAGCGCTCTTATTTGGAGTCGGATTGTAAGGAGCTATACGTCAAATTAAAAGGCTCAAAAGTACTACAAACTGATGCTTAAATCTAATTTTTAACTGTTTATCCTTTCCAAGGCAAATGTCAATTTTTTTTTCAAATAGTAACCTTACCTTTTTTTGATAATTTTATTGACATTTTTTTTTCTGAATTCAGTGATGTATCACAATCGATATTTCTGATTTACTTTAGAGTAATAAAAAAATAATAACTAAGATTGACACAGCCGTGGTTTTTAAATAATACTTGGGTTTATTCGCAACAGGCTTTGAAAAACTACTGAGACATAGCGCTGACTATGAAAACTAAGTGTCAAAAATTATATACGTCAGTTTTCATTTGTTTAACTATCTTTTGCAACAAAAATGAATAATAGTGAACTTGTAGGTGTAGGTTTCTGAAGTCGTTCTTTAGATGTAGATCTCTGTTTTCGGGTTGGAACCGCGTCGAGTTAAGCATAATTGCCAACGTTTCGTCCACTGTTTCAAGGGACATCTTCAGGGCTGTACGTAGATGTTCGTCGTTTCGCAGTAGCTTGACGAATGCTATGACAGAGACCGGCACAACTTATATAGGGGGGACCGGGTCAGATGGTGGCCTGCAATTGGCCGGAGACAATGAGCCAATGGCATGCGTCGTATGGCGTGGTAATTCTTAGTAGAGTTCAGTAGAGTTTGCCACGTTGGATGTAACGTATAGCCATATTTTCTATTGAGATTGCGGGGATGTTTGTAAATTTTAATAGATTCACGGATTTTCCTAGGGAAATAATGAGATTCACGGGACAGAAGCTTGATATCTTTGAATAGAATTTGATGCGCCTCATTACTTCGTGAGAGGGTAAAGGACACCAGGCTCGATTTGAATTCTCTTTCGGTTAAGATTTTCACTACGCATCTTGAACTAGCGCAACGTCTCACCCACGATGATTTTTCTCTCATCAATCGAATAACCTTTTTTCAAGCCGAAAAATCACATGCCCTCTCGACGGACGTTCGCATCCGGAAATTTAGCGTACTTCAATCCAAACAGGTCATTAAATCAGTCTCTCCCCCACGCCAGACCGTCATCAATTTGTCACAGCACGTTCTAACTCCCGACGAACAATCTATTCTTTCAAAAGATTCAAATTTTGCTTTGACGCCGAAACACATACCTACCGAAGAGCTTATATCCGGTATAGAAAGTGCCCTCAAAAAACTCCCAGATATCATTGCAGACCCTATCAGACACCAAACTTCAGCTACTCTTCGACGTGCCAAACCTCCTAGACCGAACGTACAAAAATCAGAAATATCTGCCCTAAAAACTCTCAGAACGAACCTCAACATTGTAATATTAAATGTGGACAAAGGGAACGCAACAGTTTTACTCGACAACAATGTCTATCAGGAGAAAATAGACACCCTACTCCAAGACGATTCTTATCGCCTTATGAAGCGGGACCCTACGTCCCGGATAGAACGCTCTGTAACAGATCTCATCAATCAATCATCTATCCCCGGAGACATATAAAAATCTCTTAACCCAAGACACTCCAAGCCGCCAAGATTATATGGATTACCTAAAATTCACAAATTCAACGTGCCTTTTCGCCCCATTGTCAACGCTATCGACAGCCCCACCTACAAATTATCCAAATATTTATCTAACACGCTCAAACAATACACAGGTGATAGTAACTCTGCTATTAAAAATTTTCAACATTTTGTAACTCGTTTACAGAATTTTTCCTTAGACACTAGTGATTTACTAGTTAGTTTTGACGTTGAATCTCTTTTCACGAAGGTCCCGATCCCGGGCACAGTGTCAATCATCTCCGGCATTATAGCCGCCCACGGCAAACCGAATGATATATCCGAACTCGTAAATGTGTGCCTTACTTCCACGTACTTCCAATTTTGAAACAAGTTCTATGAACAAGTGTCGGGAGCCGCTATGGGTTCTCCCTTATCCCCGGTTGTCGCTAACATTTTTATGGAAGCGTTCGAACAACAAGTCTTAAGCTCCTTTTATTTAAAACCTAAATGTTGGTTTAGATATGTAGACGATACGTTCGTCATCTGGCCGCGTGGACGGCAGTCTTTAGATGAATTCTTACTTTTTCTAAACTCCCAGCACCGTGACATTCGCTTTACCATAGAGGTGGAATCAGACGGAAGTCTCCCGTTTTTAGACATTTTAGTGACCTGCAATATCAATGGCAAACTGGGCCACACGGTTTATAGGATATCGACTCATACGGACCGATACGGGGTCCAATTTGAACATTTCCATTAATTTTTCATGTCTTTATGTTGTTCAGTTATTAAACGTTATCTGTTGTTTAGAATTAGTTATTTAAAAGATTGTTGTTTTCGTACTGAAGCATTGTTTCCAAAAACAACGGCTGTGTCAATCTTGGTTATTAATTTCTTTTATTACCCTAAAGTAAATAAGAAATATTGGTTGTTGTACATCATGAATTCAGAAAAAAAATCTCTATTAAATTATTAAAAAAAAGAGAAGGTTACAATTTGAAAAAAATGACATTTAGCCTTGGATCGGATAAACAGGTAAAAATTAAATTTATGCTTCACTTCGTAGTATTTTTTAAGCCTTTTAATTTGACGTATCGCTTCCTACAATCCGACTCCAAATAAATGCGCTAGGAGCTGGGGCGTTTTTGCGTTAACGCCTTGTATAAACTTCTGGACAAAATTAATGCATCACTTTTACTATTACTTGTAATTTTCACAGTTTTAATTCGTGATATATAGTATCTAGATAGCCAGTTATTATTGAAAAAAATTGCAATTTGACGTTTTTAAGGTTGTAAGTTTGCAAATTAAATGTATGTAGTATTGATATCATAAAAAGTTGTTAAACAACAAAAATTCGTCAGTTTGATTTTGTTTATCATAAGTTTGTTTTAATTTGTTTAAAATAATGAAATACACAGTCTAGAATAGCTAGAGTTGAACATACGAATCGCCAACGCAGTTTACGTGTACATGAAGCATCGCAAGCAATAGCTCTGGGTAACGATGGTCGTAGCTAGTGTTATGTAGCTAATTTGTTAGGCGTTAAAGGGTCAACAATAAGTCGAACGGTTAAACGTTTTAATGAACTTGGGACTTTCTCTAGAGCAAGAGGACAAGATCTAAAAATTAAGTTAAAAAATATATACAACCACTTGTGTTTAGTTAGTTCTCGAAAGTATATGTACACGTAATTTCCCCTTGTTGTTTTTGGTATGTCGAAGTAATATTCATATGTGTCGATCTGGATAAAGAATTATCCTGAATTTTGTGTAGATAATGGCAGTTTTTTGTAAGTATTGCCGTAAAATTGTAAGTTTCTATTTGTTTACATCTAATTTCATATTTTAATACCTACAATTAATTATTGTAGATTCGACGCGACAAAAGCTACTCTGAATCAATCATTTACTTGAACAAGTAAAAATATAGAACAGAATAGTTTCCATTATGACTTGTGTAACGCCTTCTTAAGTGCAAATATTCCATTTTAAAATTGGATAATTCAACGTTTAAAATTTCTTTAGGGAAGTATACGAAACTGTTAGTGCCTAGTCGCTCAACTACAAGAAAAAAGTATATTAATTATTGTTGTACGAAACTATGATGAAAATTAAAGAAACAATAGGTGAAAATTATATTTATTTCGTAGTCGATAAGACAACAAACATTTGTGGGCGCTATATTGCCAACTAATTGATTGGCATTTTAAATGAAAATTGCGCCGACTAATACTTTTTAATTGATACAGAAGAATTGCAGAAAACAAATAACTTAACTATAACAAGCTTCATAAACGATAGTTTAACAAAGTTTTATTTACCGAACGCTGTTCCAAGTGCAAGGTATTACTGATGTTATCGGATGCTGCGGCATATATATTGAAGTCAGCACAGAATTGGAAGATTTTTTACCTAAATCTGATGCACGTAACATGTTTGGCCCATGCTGTTAACAAAGTAGCACAAGAAATACGTTATACATTTCGAGATATTAATTAACTATATTAGTTAAAATTAAATTTAAATTATATTATTAAACGACAGCTGATGATTCAAGCATGCAAAGATAAGTTATTTGGTCTGGCACTGTCACCACAGCCCATAGTAATAAGATGGAGCACGCGGTTTGGTGCCACTGTGTGCAGATACCTTTGAACAGATAAGAGAATTCATTGTCGCTTTTTCAAACGACCCGATAGCAACTGCAGATTGCAAGGACATACTAAATAAACCGCAAATATGCCAAGAGTTAGCTTTCATCAAAGCAAACTGTGATTTTATTTGTGAAACACTACGAAAACTTGAAACTCAAGGCACTCAAGGAAACTCAAGACATTCAAAGTTTCAAGAATAAAATTTATAATGTGAGAAGTACCATAGGAGAGCTGTTCAAAATTAAATTAACACAAGTTCTAGAGAAAAACGAGGTCTTTAATCAGCTTAGTAGAATATCCAGTGTATAGCAAGGAAAATATGATGAAGCTATTGAGATGAGTCGATCAATTATCTGCAAATATAAGTATGCGTCAACTACATCAATTGACGTTGAGCGAAGCTTGTCAGCATACCAAGCTATTATTGACTTATTGACGGATTACAGAAGATCATTTTTAGTCGAGAATTTAGAAAAGCATTTAATTGTAAATATTTACAATACTATACAAAGGCAAATGTAAATACAAAGAGTTACGTTGTTGAGTTTACTTATTCCTTATTATTATTATACATGTATTTTGTAAAATTTCGACTAAAATATTAATATAGTACATATTTGTGGTATCTCTAAATTTATATTGAGATTATTTAATATTTTGATTTTATAATTTATTGTGTAACTATCACTTAAACTTTACAAATATTTTTGCATATTTTAATAAAACTTCTGCATATTTTCATCGAATTTTGGTAACATATATGCGCATATAATTTACAGCTTTAATTATTAGGTTAGATTATGCCTTCTGATATTCAATAAACATTAATAAGTCGAAATGAATATCTATTCCGACATGAATACAATACATACGCAGAAGAGTGCATGTTGTCTCCGTTTCCTTACTTCGCGCAAAATACTCTCTAGCGGTTCGGCGTAGATGAAGAATTTATTTGGTGATTTCGTTTTGTTTAATTTAATTAAATATATATTTTCAAAATGGCAGTCTTACTCCTTACATTCTGTATAACTATTCTGTATTCAAAATTTAATTGGGTTTTCGGAATTTCTATATAAAATTAAGTTATAATAGTACGAACATGTATGGTTCTCCTATCTTCAATTAGTGGTTAGCGTTACAGCATTTTCAAGTAACAGTTAAAAAAATATTTTCAAGACTACGACGTACTAAAGAAATTCATAATATACAATGTAATGAACATTTAACCAACTGTTATTATAAGGTTAGGTACATAACAAACCCCAGTATAAATATTTTAATGATTCCGATAGTTAAAACAACACAGGATAACTTCCTAGGGATTCATGTCTGCAGGAAGAGTATGTTTAACGGACAGACGAACAAGGATAGAATAAGGCCGTAAGCGTCTGCGATTGTAGAAATTTATCCAACAACAAAATGCTAAGGGTACACTTAAACTGAGCGGAAACCAGTCCGGACCTTAACCTCAGAAGAGGAGTAAAGTTTTCAACAGAGATTTATAAATTTTGAATAAATGTACGATATTAGCCAAAGGGAAAAGCGCCTTGTATACGTATTCACCTAATTCTACGCTGTATTATTACTACAACTAGTAGATTATATTAGTAAATTTGTGGATACACAAACACACCACACATAAATACTTGCAGAGATGTATATCTATGTTTCAAGTGTATACTTAAAAGCAAGTTCATTTTCCCAAGTCGACAACTTTCCCGAGAAACAGGTAGTAAAATTAACGTTTATGAGTCGAGTATGTTACAACAGATCTTGAAATTGAAATAGTTTGTTATCGATGGTTTAACGGTGTTGTAAAGCTAACACGAATCAAACTAATGAATTGTTGGTATGATATTTACACGAGTATTGATGCTTAATATGGAAGCTTCCACTATTTATGTTTTCCTTTTTATAATTTATGAAATTACATTAATAATAATAGTAAACAAGTATTTATTAGGAACTCCAAGAAAATATAAATGGAGTATAAAGGGAATGGATGAATAAAATAAAATGATTAAAATTTAATAAGTGGTGTATGTGAGTATATGGAAATTTAATTATCAATTTCAACCGTTAAAGTTTGGTAATATATCATATAAATAATAATAAAATTTATTAGAAAAAAATATCCCACATATTTTGGGCCTATATTAAACCATTGATGTGTTCGGGAAGCTTATCTCAAGATCATGGGTTGCTGATTTCTCGTAAGCAAATTTTCTCAGGTGCGCCACTGCCTTTTAGTGTTTCGTACGCACAGTAGTTAGTGTTATTATTATTTATTTAGCGTATGGCTAACATGGATTATACATCTAAAAGTTAAATTTAAAAATCGAGGCCATTGACCCAGTCTAACGCGCAGTCAGTTGCTTCAAAGAAGTCACTCATCTCACCTCCATATGCCGTAAGGGGGCACTCAGCTGTAATATGGTGAATAGTCTGGCGAGGTTCTCCGCAATCGCAAGTTGGTGTATCAGTCAGTCCCCATTAATAGAATGAGTCACGACAAATTCCATCGGACGTTCTTCATCTATTGAGTGTCTTCCACTCATGGCGAGGCAGCTCCATTCCTGGTAAGGGTAAGGCAGGATCAATAATATTGGCCGCTTGAGCGGGTTTCAACGCTGCCCAATACTCTCTCCATCTATCATTTGGGTTGAAATCTTCTGCTATAAGTCGTTCTGCTAGCAGTAGTTGAGGAGATCTCGACTTCAGTCTCAACAGGCCAGCATCAGGCAAATCATTGTGCGGATTCGATATTATTTTATTATATTCTCTTACCAGGCTTTCCTGTCTCCGGATGGTGGGAAGTGTAATATGGCCTAGAACCGGGAGCTAGGGTAGAAGTGTACTTTTTAAACGAACCCTAATTATTCTCATGGTCTCGTTGAGTTTGATATCGATCTTCTTTGTGTGCAGCTGTTTAACCAGACTGGGGCGCAGTATTCAGCTACCCAGTAAACATGGCTAAGAGCTGACGTTCTAAGGGTGGATGCCTTACCACCTCAAGCAGTACCGCAGAGCTTGTGGATTATGTTATTTCTGGTGTTTATTGTAGCTGCGGTGCTTTCTAGATGTTTTTTATATGAGAGTGTACGATCCATTGTTACTCCCAGATATTTTGGGTAAGGATTATAACATGGTAAGTTGTTATTGAAATACACTTGCGGCTCTAGAAGTGCTTGTTTATTATTGAGGTGAAAACACGACACTTCATATTCGGGATTAGTCTCCAGTCGGCGAAGTATTTTCCCAATACGGATAGGTCCTCTGAAAGTATACTATTAGTTCCCTCAATGGTTTTACTTCTGCATGCAAGAGCCAGGTCATCGGCATCTTCTGGAGTTAGTTTTGCGTTGGTCGAAGTTAGTAGTCTAATGCCGTTTTTGTGAGCTGGCTTTGCCTCCGATGCAGTAGCATATAAGCAGAGGCAGCTCACAACAACGGCATTCGACAGCCAACTTCGACCAGCGCAAGACCAACTCCAGAAGATAACGAGTGCAATCTCGTTGAAAGGTCGAGAAAACGAGTCCTTTTCAGGACATATCTCACACGCGAAGAACCCGAGAAACAATGATTTCATATATATATATATATATATATATATATGTTTTAACTGGATTCCGGGTTTTCTTCCGCGTTTCCACTGTTTAGTCTTCGTAAAGACCGGTGCTGGTTTCTGGACGACGTTTCGGCAAAATCACATTTGCCATCTTCAGGTCTGCGATAACTGTCTGCTTCTGCTTCTGGTTACTCGTAAACTGACTAACCAGAAGCAGAAGCAGACAGATATCGCAGACCTGAAGATGGCAAATGTTATTTTGCCGAAACGTTGTCCAGAAACCAACACCGGTCTTTACGAAGACCAAACAGTGGAAACGCGGAAGAAAACCCGAAATCCAGTTAAAACACATACTACTACCCGCGGAAACCTAAAAGAAAACATATATATATATATATATATATATATATATATATATATATATGTAAAATAAAAATTGTTGGGGAATACGGCAATAAAAACCTTTAGTTAGTCAATTAGAGTCCTTTATTTTTTACCTTATATTTCGCTCTGTAGATTTAGAGCTTCATCAGAGGTCAAAAAGCGAAACTATTTTTTTTGTGAGAGATATAACATTTTTAAAAAAACAAAACCTATAGAGAAACAAGCAGTCCACGTAATACAAATAAAACTTTATATTAATTAAAAATTCAAGTGTCGACAAGGTACCTTGTCGACACTTGAATTGTTAAAATGTAATTTAAATCAAGACAAGTAGTTCTTTACTATGTGTGTGTTTCTTTTTAGATGTGTTTGTTGAAAAAATAGTAATTTTTTTAAATGGTTTTAATATGTAAAAACAATAAGCTTTTAAAGTAACAATTTTTAATTAATATAAAGTTTTATTTGTATTACGTGGACTGCTTGTTTCTCTATAGGTTTTGTTTTTTTAAAAATGTTATATCTCTCACAAAAAAAATAGTTTCGCTTTTTGACCTCTGATGAAGCTCTAAATCTACAGAGCGAAATATAAGGTAAAAAATAAAGGACTCTAATTGACTAACTAAAGGTTTTTATTGCCGGATTCCCCAACAATTTTTATTTTACATACTTGTTTTAACGGCAAAGACTCTTTGTCTACTTATATATATATATATATATATATGGTAAACCTAATCAGTAGGCGATTAAAGGTCTGTATACTACTTCAAAATATATGTATTTAAAAAACTCTACATGTTTCGGCGGTACGCCTTTATCAAGAGGATACAAAATATAAATGACAGGATATAAGTCAATTTATATCCTGTCATTTATATTTTGTATCCTCTTGATAAAGGCGTACCGCCGAAACATGTAGAGTTTTTTAAATACATATATTTTGAAGTAGTATACAGACCTTTAATCGCCTACTGATTAGGTTTACCATATCATACCAAGGTCACGAAGTTATTATATTATTATATATATATATATATATATATATGAAGCGTTGTTCTTCGGGATATTTCGCCGCGTTTGGATGATTTCGTCCTGAGAAGGACAACTTTCTTCCTGTCTTCCTGTTCTATCTTCTCAGGACGAAATCATCCAAACGCGGCGAAATATCCCGAAGAACAACGCTTCAACAAACGACCGCGAAAACATTCGACGAAATATATATATATATATATATATATATATATATATATATACAGTGTGGGGTACATAAAGTGTTACAGAACAATAGCACTCAAACAATTAATCATATCGAAAAATATTTCAGACAAAAGTTTCAGTGTTCGGGAAGGCGGTCATACTGGGCCACCCAGTTTTTTGATCGGTGTAGGCGTAGAAGCTACGTCAATGTCAACTCCAATTTTTTAAATGGAACCATGTATTTTCTTTCCAATAACATTATTACTGATTTTAAGACGAATTCAGCGACCTACAACACAAGGTCATTCTAGTCACGCAAAGTATGAAAATAGTCGAAAAATCGGAAAATATCGGAATAATCAGCATCAAAGGATCCACTAACTTTGGTTTGGGTCTACCTACAGAAGATGCTCGAGGTGACCACCCTCCGCTTGTAAGCAGTGGTTAATTCTCCGAGGAAACGACCGTCTAACGTTAGCCAACATTTGTGGTGTAATTTCGGTACATGCTCGGCGTATTCTTTCTCTCATGTCGCCAGGCGTGGTAAGTGCTTCCGCCATTACGTGTCCTTTGAGAAAACCCCAGAAAAAGTAATCCATTAGTGTTAGATCTGGCGAACGAGATGGCCAACCAACAGTAGCGCCTCATCCTATCCATTTTTCACCAAAAATCTCATTCATCACTTGTCTTGCACGTAGAGCATATTGGGATGGTGCACCGTCGTGTTGCATCCACATGTTTATGCGAACTAGCAAGGGCACGTCTTCCAGTAATTCGGGCAGTACGTTTTGCAGAAAGTTTGCGTAAACTTGCCCACGTAAATGACCTTAAAAAAAATGTGGACCAATGACGTGATCGCCGACAATGCCGGCCCAACAATTAACGGACCACGGATGTTGATATCGTACAGTTCTCGTCCATCGAGGATTCGCATTTGCCCAGTAATGCATGTTATGTCTATTCACATTTCCCGCATTTGTGAAGTTAGCTTCGTCAGAAAAAAGCACATGACTGAAAAATGAAACATGCGTGTGCATTTTTCGACGAATCCAGTTACAGAAATTGACGCGATTTTGGAAATCATTGCCGTACAAATCCTGATGCAGTGACATACAATACGGATGTAATTTGTGTTGATGTAATATTCTTAATACAGATCGCCGACTAATTCCACTCTCTCTTTCCATTTGCCTGGTGCCCGCATGGGGATTTTGTGCAGTAAAAGCTAAGATAGCAGCCGCATTTTCATCAACAATCGGTCGACGTTTGGCTCGTGTTTGTTTCATTGTACCGAAGCGACAGAAACGGTCAGCTAATCGCTTAAATGCCCTGTGCGATTTTTGTTGTCTGTCCGGATAACGAGCCGCGTACAACTGCTCAGCGTTTCTGTAATGTTTGCGGCATTCCCCCAGCACCATTAACATATCAAAATATTCTTGATAATCGTTCATTTTCGCGATCCGATGTACTCACAATAGAAGGTAATGCGTGACTAACTAACAGTTGACAGTTGATGCTGATTATTCCGATATTTTTCGTTTTTTGGACTATTTTCATACTTTGCGTGACTAGAAAGACCTTGTGTTGTAGGTCGCTGAATTCGTCTTAAAATCAGTAATAATGTTATTGAAAAGAAAATACATGGTTCCATTTAAAAAATTGGAGTTGACATTGACGTAGCTTCTACGCCTACACCGATCAAAAAACTGGGTGGCCCAGTATGACCGCCTTCCCGAACACTGAAACTTTTGTCTGAAACATTTTTCGATATGATTAATCGTTTGAGTGCTATTGCTCTGTAACACTTTATGTGCCCCACCCGGTATATATATATGTACCTATGTATATATAATGTCAAAACTGAGACTGTTGGGGTAATTTTTGGTTGTCTGGGAAAAAATAATTCATGAAAAATTCGGTTTCTGAAAACTTTATATTCTTTGGGTTCCGCATCTTCTTAGTGCAGAATGGAAATTTTGCATGATTAATATTTTAAGAGAGCTTTGGAACTTATCTGAAAGAGACGGATTAAGTTAATTCACTCAGATATAGGTTTGCACGATTTTGCAAAGATATTCCTCACTAATCTGGTATGTGTAGACCTATTAGCTTCATCGCTACGTAATGACCAAGTAAAAGATAGCATATCGATGTTTAACTAACATCAAGTGTAAAATACAATAATACAAAAATAGCCGAATTGGTGAAGACTTGAAACATGAAACAGACAGAAACAAGAAAAATCCCTAACCACAGTATTAATCAATAAATTCTGGGGACGTATTTCGTCAACTAAGTTGTCATCTTCAGTAGAACGATTGGAAAAAGAAAAATAGTGTTAAGCGTATCGCCTTTGGTTAAGGGATAACCTTTGAAGTTGATGAGAATTAGAAAAAGTTTGAAACAGTTGTCCGTACGTAGAAATCACCAATGCGAAACTATGCGTTGTGTACATTCACAGATACACTTTTAACATCTTTGTATTATTGTATACTACATAATAACAATATTTGAGATTCACAGATAGTTTGATATGAATCTAGTAATCGCCAGCGAGAATTTGATGATATGTAAAACATTCGATACTACGTAAGTGTATTGGAAGATAATTTGTTTTGCACTATTCCCCGTATAAAAAATACAATCAAAATACGAAAATAAAATAAAAAACCATACACGTACCCTCAAGATTCGTGGGTGTGATGATTTTTTATTTGTGTAGGTATTCTATTGTGATCAGAAAAGCGTAAATCGTTCAAAGAAAATAGGTTATTATTATCCTCGAAATATGAAAGTAACAAGCTGTAAAGTAATCGTAAAGCAAACACCTAGTAGTAGGCCCTCTTTGTTGAAATGTAGGCCCATTTTACCATGAAAGAACACGCTTTGTAACGGTGGATATAAAGGAAAGTCGAGATATATGGAAAATCGGAAAGCTATGAGCGCAAATAGTTTGCATAATGGCTTTTGAAAACCGGATCCAACCATTTGCTCAGCTTATATAGGATGTTACTTATCATAAGACTAAAAATTCAGTAAATTTTAGTTTCATTTACATAGAAAATGTTGAATATAAAGTAATCATTCTATCTGCTATACTTGCACATATAGCCACTATAAAAGTTTAAAGGTTTTATATGCATTTCAGTGTAAGAAGAAATGCAGAGTAAATCTACTTTCTCTATTGTTTTTAGAATAATTTCAAAACTGTTATAAATTTTTATAGTACACTCTAAAATAATGTTTCTTCTAAAATTATAAATGTATAATCCATCTAATTTTTATTCAGAAATTATCCGATAGCTTTTTTTAATAATTTATCATGTTATATCTTTTCATCTTGAAATGAAACAAACAACTGATCTGATCTATATTTAGAAAACCACAAAAGCTGTTTTGCTGCAAAATAGCTTCGTCAAGTGGATATATTTAAATAAAACAGAATAATTGAGATCTCAGGTTGAACTTTATTCCAGCACACAAGTTATATTTAAGTATGGAATTCGATATTGTTCATATGACTATCGTGAGTACGTTTGTAGCAATCGATTTTTTGGACCCAATTATCCACTACTCTCCCACATATTGTCATGAATTTTTCCCCGAAGAAAAATTAAAGAAACAGTAAAAGACTATTTATATTTATGTACATTTTATTCCAGGAAAATAATTAGAGATTTTGTATATTTAATTTAAAAGTTGATTATAATGTGTATTTTTGTCCACGACTGTAGGATGTCCGAACGTTGTCTTGAACTGGGTAGTTCGACTGTTGCCGGTTGGAGATTTATCGTAGGTGATCTTTTGATTTATGTTCTAGGCATGGCGATATTCATTTCCGTGGGGGAGAGTTAGAGATTTTTCATCCTTTAGACAGATAGGTCGAGTTAATTTTTTTTGAATAAGGACTTCCTTTTTATTCAAGGCATTATAGTTAATTTCGGTTTGTGTTTTTAGTTGTGATCGTTGATGTGTTTAAAGTAATTTTCGTATTAATTACGAGTTTTTGATACTTGTAATTTTTGATTTGTGCGACCTATCTGAAATCTCTCTTTAAGTATAATTTTTTAGTGATGTGCGACGATCACATTAATTAATGTACGTGTGCATTTGCAAGTATATTTATATTTATATTTCTTTCTTTAAGATATTTGTATATGAAATGAGCTCATAAATTCTTTAAATTTTATTTAAAATATATATTTATAGTCAGGAAAATTTTCAATATTTTAGTTTTTCTGTAAGTTTTTTTCTTTCGTTTGGCGGTAGTTATATGAAGGTCAGGGTATTTTGGTGGGAACGTTGATCATGTTATTTCAGCGCATGATCCGGTCATTTTGAGTTGCGCGCGCAAACAGATAATTTTCTGTTTGACGTTTGAAGTTTCTGGTTAATGTAATTAATTAAATTTGAAAGTTTTGCTAACTATATTTAATTAGGTTAGGTTTATTCGCGGTCAAATTGAGGTTTTTTCCTTGTATTCCAGTCAATATTTATACAAGTTTTCCTCAGTCTTATGCATGAATGTTGCATAAGACACTCTTAATACTTTGTTAAGAGAGTTTTTTTTTTGAGTTTTTTTTAATTATATGATTGTGGTGTTAACGTGACTTTTATTTCTAATACCTTTTTTATTTAACAAATACCCCTTCGTGGGTAACCTGAAGATACAAGAGCTCCTGGAAGGCTGAACCGACTAGAGTTAAACCGAGCAAGCTGTTTTGTGTTGTGGGCCAATTCAAATAATTAATCAACACCACAGTTCATAGCAATATGTCGGTTGGAACATTGGCAATTTTGTGTTCGATATTGTTTCTGAGCTCCTCTAACGTTATTGGTATAAACCAACGACTTAGCGTGACCACATAAAAAGAAATCCAACGGCGTTAAATCGCATGAGCGAGGTGGCCATTCGACCGGATCATTTATCGAGATTACACGATTACCGAATTTCCCCTTCAATAGGTCAATTGTTTGACCGGCTGTGGCATGTGGCACCATCTCGTTGGAACCACGTTTCACATATGTCAAGTTCATCCAATTCTGGTCAAAAATAGTCTTCTAACATGGCACGATAGCAAACTCCATTATCCGTAACATGGCGATCATTTTCATCGACGAAGAAATACGGTGCAATCATAAAATCCACACAACACACGATCATTTCTTGTGGATGCATTGGAGTCTCTTGAAGCACATGCGGGTTTGTAGCGTCCAATAATACATATTTTGCTTATTGACAAAGCCATTAATCTAAAAATGAGGTTTATTGCTAAAGATAATTTTTCGATGAAATTCGAGATTCCTTCAAACTTTTGCAGAGTCCAGTCGGAGAAGTTTTGGCGCTTAAAATGATACAGAGGCTTCACTTCTTGAATTAATTTGATCTTATAAGGGCGCAAGTCAAGATTTTTATGGAAAATTAGCAACAATGTAGACTGTGAGATTCCCAGGCTTATGATTCCATACCGTCCTGTGAACGGGATGTAATCGACTGATTTGACTCCATCACAGTTAATCTTGCGCCCGGTTTGAATGAGATCCAGATTTTCTGAACCATCTCGTGACTATTGATGAAACCTGGGTCCAGTTTTACGACCCAGAAACTAAAGAGCAATCGATGGAGTGGCACCATCATTGTTCTCCAAGGCCTAAGAAATTACGAGTTCAAAGATCCGCTAGAAGAGCTCTTGCTTCAGTTTTTGGGATATTCGTGGAATAATTATAATCGATTACCTAAAAAAAGGGTCAGACCATCACTGGAGATTTTTATTCTAAATTACTTACCACCCTGAGAGACAAAACCTTTTTGTATATTTACCGCCATCTGGCTGGTTGTTAATGGACTACATCTTCATACGTATTTGATCATTTCCCGTAGCAGCTTAGCTGTTCGAACGATAGGTAGCCCTCCAGACAAAGTCTCTTTCGCCCGTAAGATGTCAATTATTAAATAGTTGTCTTCTTATAGGACGGAACTTGCTTGATCTATGCGGGCTATTTCAGTAAATTTAAATACAGATACAAACCAGTTGTTTATAACAGGTTTGTATTAATTTGTATTGCTTCACTAGCTTAACTGAGGGCGCCTAGATGGCAGAAACATATGTATTAAGCAGAAGTAAATGCTGAAAATACGAGGTGTATTGTCCATGTGCATAGTTACAGATATGTAAATTATTTACATGTTTGTTTCACTTTTTTTTTAAATTAATTTATCTATTAAAGGACTGTCATAACCGTTATTCTTAGCGATTTGTTTAATAATCTGGTATTTTATTTTAATTTAAAAGGTTGCTTCTATTCATTAGAAATACACATATTCCCATCCAATATTGAATATCTGTAAATGATGGTGATAGTATATTAAAACTTGTATGCAGATCGTACATTTTTCGCGTAAAGCTTGTATATTATCAATTGAAAATACAGTTTTATAAAACCCAACTGATGTTTACAATAATAAAAACGCTTTATCCAGCAAACATAACCTTTTTCGATAACACGCTACGTCCTTCTACGTTAACTACAGATATAGCTAATATTAAAAAGGAAATACGCTCCACGAAAACGATCGATAATCAGGTAGTTATACCGGAAACTTAATCTCCAGAGTTTCGGTTACGGCACGTCTGGTGTGTCTGGAATCAGATTAACAAAATTCAATTGAATATTCGCCCGCAGATTACCGTTTAGGTAATCAAAACAGGATACCGGCCAGTTAAACTCAGGCAGGTTTACAAAGCGGACACTACTAATTTTACACGGCCGTTAAAATCCTTAAAGTAGCCGTATATATTCTACAGATTAGATAATTTTATTAACTTATTCTTATCTATATGTAGAAAAGGTTTAACTATCTGTGTTGTGTACATACATTCTGTCTCACTGTGTGTATGTATAAAGTTAAATCAGTGTAAACCTCGTTTCCAATTATTTCAAGGTCGTTAGGAGAAGTCTATCCAATTATTGAATCCTTAAAAAATGCACATTACAGTATAAACTATATATGTACACAAAAAATTGTTCAATTTTAAATTACAGTGCAGAAAAAGTTAACAAGACTCTAGGGCCCAACTCTTCCCAAATTATCCTGCACATATGCGCATGCGTCCCCGTCATTTTATGATATATTATGAATCGTAATGAATAATATAAATAGTAGTAACATTTATGTGTGTGTTAGTTGTGCAAAATAATTTTGGAATTTGTATAATTTGAGACGATATGAAAAAAATTTCATCCCAACGACAATATCTAACCTATTGCTTTCATTGCCGTCCAAAGTGGCTGAAAATTTAAATGCAATGAATGTAACATATTTTCTAACAATATTTACAAATTTAATCATAATAATGAGTAGCAACACATGAAAAAAGACCAATAAGAGCTAACAGAATGCGACGTAAGTGTTCTGTGGAATGTGTATTACTAAGGATAATGAAAACTTCAAAAAGGTATATAACCCCTTACCAAAATTATTAATCGTATCCTAAATACGTATTTCGACAACTAAGTTGTCATCATCAGTAGGTAAAAACCACTATTCAAGGTGTCGCACAAGGGACACAGTAAAGCTAGCACAACTGATCACGCAACAACTTTACACGATGTCTACGTATACACTGCACGTGTATACGTGGACGCCGTGTAAAGTTGTTGCGTGATCAGTTGTGCTAGTTTTACTGTGACTCCTGGTAGGACACCTTGATTAGTGGTTTTACCTACTGATGATGACAACTTAGTTGTCGAAATACGTATTTAGGATACGATTAATAATTGTGGTAAGGGATTATATATCCTTTTTAAGTTTTTACTTAACCACATTCTCCAAAGAAGGACCTTTAAGGATAATGAACTACATATATTTATGTTGGAGAAAAAATAAAATAATAAAATAAAAATGTTATTATTATTAAATAAACATGGAAATGATTAACGTGATTATTATTCACTACTATTCATATTATTATTATTATTATTATAGCATACAATATCGGAGACGTATGCGCATATGTGCAGGATAATTTGGGAAGAGTAGGGCCCTAAAGGCTTGTAAAAAGTGCGAGGTATAATTTTTCTTTGATTCAGGTAGAAACCTGTTTTTCTTTTGGCACTACCATGGCGTTTCAGTGGAAGTGGAGGCCTAGCTTTTCTTCCATCTTTTTAACGGTAGCCTAGTATCTCTTTTCCTCCTGGTCTTTGGTCTCTTGCTGAACAATGAACGTAGTGTGGTTAGGGGCGTACTTATCATGATGCAGAATCCATACATTCTTAGCCAATTCTGGTCTCACCCGAGTAACTCTGGCACATTAACGGTGTAGTATCAAGGTTAGAAGGCATAGTTAAAAGTTGAGTAGTTGTTTGTGTTCCATCATTTGTGGGATTTGAATAATCCGACGTTTCGGCAGTCAATCTACTGTCGTCTACAGGGTAGCCTAGAGAAGGGCTAGTTCTCGCCAAAATTGTGTCCGACATATATCTTCTCAATATTTTATTGCGAAATGTAATCGTATAAAATTCGAACCAGGTCTGAAATTGGAAACTGTGATCTAAATCAAGTTCACTAACCACTACACTATTTGGCGTTGTGGTTAGTGTGCCCAAACAACTACTCAATTAATCATCTATCGTCAAAAAGTTGTCGTCACTGTTAACAGTCCTATTATGTGGCATGTACTCTTTATAGATCATGCCCGTAATGCCAAAAAAAAACAAATTACCTGTTACGATATTTTGGTGAGTGGTGTATGCTCGTAGCTGTTTCGCTATCATTTCGGACCTGCGTAATTTGCATCGCAGAGATTATACGAGTTGGCGTGGGACTTCAAACACTACCGTTGAGATTCTTACCTAGACTAGTTGTATTTGTATATAGACTAAATTTACACCGAAATAGGTAGTTTATTTGGTGGCAGATAGTGCTTGTTGAGCTTAAATTTATATGATTGGCTTGGCGTTATTGTCTATGTCGCAGGTTAATTGTTGTCTCGAACTTCTGTAGAGTTCTTGATTCTGGTTCCCGCTACCGACATCTATAGTTATTTAATGATGAGATTTACCGTTTGAGTTTTAAATCATCGGAACTAGAGAATCTATTAAAGGAGTGAATAATACAACGTCGACCGGATGTTTCGACGACGACCACGTGTGAAGCGGAAACGACTCCATTTGATGTGGTTTATCTTCGAACTTTATCTACAACTCGAAAGGTAGTGCTGAACTAATTACGCCGTTTCGACTGATTAAATATTTCTCAAAAACTTGCATTTGTGCTACAAATAATATACTTTTCATCGTCACGTATTGAAAAATAAAGAACCATTAATTTAAATTTAACCCATTTGTCTTGGGCATTTATTAATTTCTCGAAGAAATACGAAATTATTTTTCTTTAGAAGACTGCCAGAGTCTTGTAGACACTATGTCTCCACAATAAATGCTGTTTTGAGAAATAGAGGTGACGTAACACAGTAGTAATACGCTCTATTAGTCTGACGTCACGACGCCATTTTTGTTGTGGTAGGCAAAGATCGAGAATCCAAACAAATATTTTCTCCATAAGAATTAGCTAGTCTTGAACTTTTTATTTTTTTATTAACATAAAAAGAGTTACTTTTTAGAGGTGGTAAATATCTTATTACCAAAACGAACAAATTTCGAAACAATAGGCTATATAATGCTTGTGCAAATAATCTTTATTTTGACAATTTTCTGTTAAATAACTTTAGTGTTGAGGTTAGATTGCTAGAATTAACATTACAAAACGTGAAGTAAGTTATTGTAGTAAATTAAGAATAATTGTAGAATGTTTTTAATATCTGTAGAAAGACATTTAGACCAATGATGTGAAGTGAAAATGTAATAGATAACTTAAAATTATGTTAGAAAGTTGATTATATTTGAAAGGAATATAATGAATAAATATTTCTAGCAATATGGTTATGTGTTGGGCCCCTGACTGCAAACATTGCAATCGGGGGTTAATGTTAACATTCCACCATTTCTAACCACAGCCCAGTTTACTCCAGAAAAGGTGAAACAAACCGAAAGCATAGTTCGTGCAAGGGTACATGTAGAACGTGCAATATGAAGAGTTAAGGCATATAATATTTTAAATTTTATTCCAACTTCATTGTTACCGCATTCTGATGTATGCCAAACTATATCAGCACTGACAACTTTGCAGTATCCTCTCATTAAAGAGGTTGAAGAATATTTTCCTGAACCAGAATAAATCATTTCTTATTTGTGGTTGTTTTTTTATTCCTTTAATATTGGCTTTAATAATTGGCTTAGTTGTTATTGGAAATTTTTTAAAATTTCATATACAATTGAACTGTAAAGTGTAAAATAAGTATTTTCTATTTGAATATTCTATATTGATAAAAGGAGTTGGGTGTAAAAAACTAGCACTAAAAAACTCTTAATTGCTAATACACCTTGTAACATAACACACATTGTTTAATTTGTTTATTAATCCACAATTAAACTAATGTGAGTTATCTAAGGCGCATTAGCAATTAAGTGCTTTTTAGTAATTGTTCTATAGTCTACTCTATTATCACAAACCTTTCATATATTTAATCAGTACTTATATATTCAGTATACACAAGTGGAGCGTATCGTTATGTTCAAATTTTAGGAGTGTAAAGTAGACTTCATTTCAAGTAACAAAAACGCAAAACTTGTATAACCATTTTTATTTGTTTCAAAGTTACAGATTTATGAATGTGATTGTTAGATCATGAAAAAAAATGTAATCCTAAAGTCAATACAAACTGATTTTATTTAAAAAAAGTTATACGATTCAATAAAAGGCCTGTGATTGTTAACGTGGCTTAATAAAATGTTATCCTAAAATAAATAAACACGTGTCGTAGTGCATACAGTAATTTCTTGAAGATCTACAAAAAAGAGTACTGGAAATTGATTTATGATAAAGAAGGTTCTTACTTATTTCGTAAGTGCTAAACCATGAATATCATACAATAAAGAAATGTTCAGATGACTGTTAACGTTGCATTTTTTAATAAAGGATTACATTATGTTTCAGTTCATACAACAGTTTATTAGTGAGTGGACACGTTTTCTTTATTCAAAATGCCTTACCGATTTTCTTCTCAACAGTATGCGGACATGCATTTTGTGTAAGGCTACTGTAGCGGCAGTACACGTCAAGCAGTTATTGAATACAGACATAGGTTTTCCGATAGGCGTATTCCTCATTACAGAACGATTCTGGAAGTACACAGACAATTTCGGGAATGCGGACTGCGTGATTATCTTTTCGACCGGGGAATAAATTTGCCAGCAGACTTAGAGGAAGAAGCAGTAGCTATTGTTACAAGGGATCCAACTCTCAGTGTACGTCGAATCGCTAGACAACTAGGAGTGCCACGAACGACAGTTCGGCGAATTTTAAAACATGAGGGCTTATATCCATATCACTATAGAAGGGGGCACGGTTTGCTTGAGGCAGACCACTATGCTCGTCTAGTTTATTCTACCTGGATATTAAGATAGTCACGGCTCCATTTTAATTTCTGCAGAACAGTCCTCTGAACAGATGAATCTACATTCACGAGAAGTGGTGTTACAAATCTGAGAAACCTGCGCAGGTGGTCATCAGAAAATCCCAAAGTTATACGCCCATCTAAATTTCAACATGAATTTTATATTAACGTTTGGGCGGCCCTAATCGATGACTTGATTCAAGGAAGATTTAATTTCTTATTGGCGAACTGTCAGGTCTTTTAGAGGATGTCCCACTGAAAGTTCGACGAGACATATGGTTTCACATGGATGGAGCACCACCACATTTCAGAATTGCTGTCCGAAATTGGGTTAACGTCAATTATCCAAGATGGATTGGTCGAGGTGGTCCTGTTGCATGGCCACCCACCCAGATCACCCGATCTTAATCCCCTTGACTTTTATTTATGGGGGTACATAAAAAATTTAGTTAGTCTACGCGCAAGTTTCGAACACAAGAGAAGAGTTGTTGGATCGTATTCACCTGACTGCCGAGCAATTCCGACAAAACTAGTATTTAATTCGGATATGTACTTCTTCTGTTGGCTTGCGGGCACAAGCCTGCATTCAACAATGAGGTGGACATCTCGAAAATATTATTAATCGAACTTTTTTAAATAAAATCAGTTTTTATTGACTTTGGGATTACATTTTTTTTCAAGATCTGACAATCACATTCATAGATCTGTAACTTTGAAACAAATAAAAATGGATATACAAGTTTTGCGTTTTTGTTACTTGAAATGAAGTCTACTTTACACTCCTAAAATTTGAACATAACGATACGGGACACTTGTATTTACCATGGAGTTAAACAAAAATGTTTCAAATTTAACCAAAAGGTATTTTGCCCTTTTCCATTCTATTTTATAAAAGCTGTATTACTACCTACTAATAATAAAACAGGCACTTTCATATATTTGCTAAGAATATATTACTTTTTATATATAAATATGTGGAATAAATTTATCAATATAAAAAAATTCTTTTAATACGGGGGCCACTGCTAAAATTCGCGGAAAATAAAATAAATTACGCTATGTAAATCGCTTTACTGTTTCTCAAAATACTCCCCATTAAGATGTATATATTTTTGCATCCTATAAAGCCAATCTTAAAGACACTTTTTCCATTCTGAGCGAGGTATCTCCAAAACCAGTGATTTAAATTCTTCAACAGCCTCTCCAGGCGATGAAAACCGCCTTCCACGCATTTTATTTTTGATGGGCGAATATGAGCAACGAGTCATTAAATCCATGTTCCTGTTGGTCAAAAACTCGACAGTTTGTCGTGCTGTATGAGCGCTTGCATTGTCAATTATTCGTTGGTTTATGTTGTTTTCTCTGACTTCATCGATAACTTCCGGCAAACAAATTGATGTATACCAGTCAGCATTAACTCTTCGTCGATCCTCTAATGCAACAGTTGCAACATGACTCGTTTTTCCAAAGAAACAAGCAATCATTTTTTGAAATGCTCCGTGACCGCACCACTTTTGTTGGTATAGGTTCATTTTGACACCCCCATACAGTCGATTGCTGTTTAGTTTGAGGCTCAAATGAATATATCTAGGATTCGTCACCTGTTACAATATTATATATAAAATTTGAACGACCACGATTAATTTTTTTAAATATTTCCTTGCACTACGTTGGTCTTCCACGCTTGAATTATGCGAATAATTTGTAAACTATAGTTTTGAATGGTACTTCATTCCCAAATACCGAACTAAGCTTTTCCACACATTGCTTCGATATCAAACCTTATCGAAAATCGTCACTCGAAAATCACGATTCAAAATTTCCATTTTTGACACAACTATTACTTTGTTAAATTCTGTTGAGACAAAACTGTTCGGTTTTAAATCGAACTTTCAACTGAATTATAGGTTAAAAATTTCAAATTTTACGAATATGATAATTGAGGAGTGCTGGCCATTCAAGGAGTTCTTGAGTCCGCAAATTTTCGCAGTATCCCTCGTTTGTTTATATTATTTCGCCAAGTTTAGTCCTTTTCGATGCAAACTATCTCACTTCAGTTGGTATTCACACAATTAGATAACATAAATATTTTCTTGTTATATATAATTGCCGTTGGATTTGATGCCAATAATCATGGCTCTGTGTTATTAACAGTTTTTTCCATTTTGCATTTTTAAAATATATAATGTATCATTTTTTAATGCTTGTGCCAATGATGTATTCCTATATTTAAAATGACATTTTACCTCTATGAAAGTAATTATAAAGTATGTTATTCTTGCAACCTAACCTCTACACTAAAGTCAATTCTTCATAAAAACAAATAAAAATTATTTACATTGGTATAAATTGTTTGGGAATGCGCTCTTTTTGGTGATAAGATTCTTACCACCTCTAAAAACTAACGCTTTGTATGTTAATAAAAAAGAAAATGTTCAACACTAGCTAATTGTTATGGAGAAAATATTTGTTTGAATTCACGACCCTTGCCTACCACAACAAAAATGGCGCTATGACGTAAGCACTAATAGAGCGTATTGACTTTATAAATCAGCGTATACTATTTAATTATGGAACAGATATGTAAATAATTTACATATCTGTAACTGTATACTTGGACAATACCTCGTATTTTCAGCATTTACTTCTGCTTAAGACATATTGCAGTGGATTGTGCTTTTGAATTGTTATCTTAATTTTTCTTAATGACTTATCTTCACAATGCACAGCATATCTCCGAACTTCACTCAGTCAGGTGGGCACCTTCCTTGAACTCCTTCCTCGTCAGGGTTTTTTCTTTCGAAAGTCGTGTTTTAAACGAAGAAATAATACAAATTAAACTCAAGAAATAAAACTACCATTAACAACACAGACATATATTTTTTTCTTTAAAAAAGCAAAAAAAAAAAAACTACTTTACCAACTATAAAGCAGAATTTTTGACTAAATAGCGTCTTAATGAAGGAGAAAAAAACTCTTATAAATAATGACTCGAATAAGAGTAAAAAAAAAACTCTTAATGAAACCCGAACAATAATTCAAAACACAATATAAACAAACTTTATTAGCTGTCATATACTACTTTATCCCCACAAAATATCAAACGTCAAAAATAGAACTTTCTATTTTTCGCACGCAACTCAAATTACCCAAGCACAAAAATCAGCTTGTCACAAAATAGTTTTCCCGCCAATCTAATATACTATATCAATTAAATGAACATAAAAGCTAACTTCAAAAACAGACTAATACGTTTCGTAAATATTTCTAATGATTACAATACAATTACAAATTAAATTTATCAATTTAAGAAGCTTCAAATATCAATCGAATAATAATTATAACTATATCTATAAATATATCAGATTAGAATACATACATTTTTTAGTTTTTTTTCACGTACGTTGCAAAAACTATTTCACGAGAGATTCTGATAGGCGAAATATATCAAATTTAACACATCAAAATATACGTAATGAACTTAAAGAACAACAATGCAATCAAAAACACACCGTAGCTATCAAAAGAATTAAATAAAATTAAGTTTTATTTAATTTATCAAAAAACACAACCAAACTTGAAAACCTCTATCGAATCTCTCCCGATGAATTTCCTAGAAACAGCCAGCTACTCCCACCTAACAAAAATATAAATCAAACTGGCGACCTAAGAATAAAATATATAACTATATACATTTGATCATATCTTCGATTTGGCGCGTACAACAAATATCAATCCACGCTCTTTCAACCTACAAACGTGTACAAAAATTATACATTACAATAAAATTATAATTAAATTTAAATTTATCGTTCCCCGTCTGAAATACAATATAAAAACACCAAAATAAAGTACATACATTTATAAATGTCCTTCAAATAAAGTTCAATATAATTCTGCTATTTTTTTCTTTCTTCTGACGAGAAAAATCCATGGCAATATGTTTCTGCCATCTATAGGCGTCGTCAGTTAAGCTAATGAAGCAATGTATACAAATGATACAAATCTTTATAAATAGATCTGTATCTGTATATGACATTTAGCCGAACCGCCTATTAGATAAAGCAAATCTCATCCTATCAGGTGGCAATTATTTAATAAGTGACATCTGACGGACGAAAGAGACTTTACAGAAAAAAGCCTCGTTTTTGAAGGACTACACCCGTATTGTTTTCGTTTCGTACCAGCTTAGCGGGTCAAATGAAAGATCACTTTTTTCGGTAAAATCTCTTTCGTCCGTATCTGACGGACATCTGGTCACTTATTAAATAATTGCCACCTGATAGAATGAGATTTGCTATATCTAATTGGCGGTTCGGCTAAATGTCATATACAGATCTATTTATAAAGATTTGTATCATTTGTATACATTGCTTCATTAGCTTAACTGACGACGCCTATAGATGGCAGAAACATATGTTTTAAGCAGAAGTAAATGCTGAAAATACGAGGTATTGTCCAAGTATACAGTTACAGATATGTAAATTATTTACATGTCTGTTTCATAATTAAACAAAAGCGTTATACGGCATATTAACGTATAGATATATTTAAAACCTTTTTTGTATATTTACCGCCATCTAGTTCGTTTTTGAAGGACCACACTCGTATTGTTTTCGTTTCGTACCAGCTTAGCGGGTCAAATGAAAGATCGCTTTTTTCGGTAAAGTCTCTTTCGTCCGTCAGATGTCACTTATTAAATAATTGCCACCTGATAGGATGAGATTTGCTTTACCTAATAGGCGGTTCGGCTAAATGTCATATACAGATACAGATCTATTTATAAAGATTTGTATCATTTGTATACATTGCTTCATTAGCTTAGCTGACGACGCCTATAGATGGCAGAAACATATGTCTTAAGCAGAAGTAAATGCTGAAAATACGAGGTATTGTCCAAGTATACAGTTACAGATATGTAAATTATTTACATGTCTGTTTCATAATTAAACAAAAGCGTTATACGGCATATTAACGTATAGATATATTTAAAACTTTTTTGTATATTTACCGCCATCTGGCTCGATTTGAAGGACTACACGCGTATTGTTTTCGTTTCGTACCAGCTTAGCGGGTCAAATGAAAGATCGCTTTTTTCGGTAAAGTCTCTTTCGTCCGTCAGATGTCACTTATTAAATAATTGCCACCTGATAGGATGAGATTTGCTTTACCTAATAGGCGGTTCGGCTAAATGTCATATACAGATACAGATCTATTTATAAAGATTTGTATCATTCGTATACATTGCTTCATTAGCTTAACTGACGACGCCTATAGATGGCAGAAACATATGTCTTAAGCAGAAGTAAATGCTGAAAATACAAGGTATTGTCCAAGTATACAGTTACAGATATGTAAATTATTTACATGTCTGTTTCATAATTAAACAAAAGCGTTATACGGCATATTAACGTATAGATATATTTAAAACCTTTTTTTGTATACAGCGTATACTAGTTATGCTTTCTTTTGTCATCAGTTTTCTTGTTTCTGCAAATAAATGTGTACAATTCTTATATATCTCAAGTATAAATAAAATCTGTTGTATTTATTCGTGTAGTCTATTCCTACCTTATCGTTTGTCCTGCGTGAACGTAAAAATATATAACGGCCGAATTCATGTGATTTTGGACTCGTACAAAAACATTTTTAGTAAGCTAATAAAAAAATGAAAAATCTTCTATAGGTCGATATTTAAAATGCTGCTAAAATAAATAAAAAGCACTTTCGCACGACTATATTAAATTATTAATTGCGCAATGTAAAGCCGATGTTGGTTAACGTAAATATGACAGTCTGAAATATTTATGGCCAATATATAATTTATAATTATTCCTGTAGGTTTCCATAATATGATTAATTAATTTAATACTCTGCTTCTCAAATTTCCGAAATTTCCCCAAAGTTACAATAAGGCTGTAGATTCGCAAGATTCAGGATTCATATTAGAACGATTAAGAGCGCAACGCTTTGAGGTTTATGGTGAAACTTTCCATAAAGTTGCAGCTCGCCGCAATGGAGAGTTCTCGCGGTTTCAAATCGTAACCGCATGTTCACTTTATGAACGATTTAGTACTGTTCGTGTAATGAAACATGGTAGTTTCTACATATATCGCTTTATAATTTCTCTCAAAACATTTAAGACGATATTGGAAAAATCTTTATAGTTACCATTACAATATTGTATTTGGAATATTGAACGTCTATTAATACAACACAGTAAAGAATTTTTAGTAATTATTTAAGTTACATCTAGAAGTAAAAACATATCACCAGACAGGTTACTTAATTTAGTAATATTATTTAGTAATATTATAATAATATTACTATTATTATTATACAAAGATAGAAAGATGGAAGGAATATTTTAAAGCACTATCAGAGGAAGATGAAAATACATTTTTAAATAACAAATTAATTTGAAACATACTTGAGTAGGTGAAACTTCACGAATTTTGTATAATAAAAAAGCATTGTTAATAATATAAAATATTATTAAAAATCGGGTCTGAAGAACACAATACAAGTTCATATAGTTCTAAATGTAACCTATCCTATCCTGTGTACTTCACACCCGATTTTTAGTAATATTTTATATTATTAAAGATACGTTTGTTTTATACAAAGTTAGTCAGGTTTTACCTACTCAACTATGCTTCAAATTATATTGTTATATACGCATTCGATTCGTCCGAAAAGTAGTGAAAACACGATAATAGTTTCTATAAATTTGGTTGTTACCGTTTATGGAAACACTTTGTTAGTTCTGCAGTTGTTATGTAGACAGCGCTGAATATTCTTTTAAGCTTTGTCTTAATAATTTCTGTGAGATAGCGAAGTTGTTGTTTTTGTGAATGTGTCTCTTCTCCAGCAGGGGCATACCAATGAACCTGTAGAAAGGTGAAATACGTATCTACTAAGGGTCGTTTTTATATTCGCGGACTAGGCATGAAAAAAAAAATTCCGAACAGCAATAAAAATTTATGTTTCAATATAGCCCCCTTGCTTTTGTATACAAGTATTATATCGTTTTAATAACATCTCTAATCCATTATAAAAAAATTCCTTTGGTTTGTCTGCAAAATACATTTCAACGTCCAAAAATTTTGTTCCCCTTAGAGTTATTTTGAGATTATGAAACAAAGAATAGTCGCACGGAGCGAGCTTTGGACTATAAGGTGGATGGTCTATTTCTGTGAAGCCACATTCGGCAACGGCAGCTTTTGCAAGTCTTGATTTGTGGAGTGGTGCATTATCGTGAAGCCACAGGACAGCTTGCGTCAGTTTTCTGTGCCTTTTCGCTTTAATAGAATTTCTTAGGCGATGCATTAATCTTGCATAATACTCTCCTGTTACCGTACAGCCCATGCGTAGATAATCAATCATTAGTATTCCCTGACAATTCCAAAAAATCGTTCCTATTTTTGTTCCTGCGGAAGGGGTGACTTTAAACTGCTTGAAGGGGGGGGGGGGGGGGGGCTAGAACCCTCAATATTGGACTGCATTGAATCTTGTTTTGACTCAGGGTCAAAATGACGGACCTAGATCTCATTTACGGTGACAAATCGATTGATAATTAAGCCTGGTTCGTCTCTACAAAGCGCCACAAATTGTTCACACGTCTCCATCCGCACACGCATTTGGAGTGGCGAAAGCATTCGCGGAGCCCATCTGGCATTAAATTTTGTCATTCCAAGGTATTCGTGCAGAATTCTGAAAACCGTGCTTTCTGAAACTCCTAATGATGCTGTTAATTGTCGCTTCTTTAATCTTGCATCCTCCAGTACCAAACACTAGTTCTTTTTCAATAACATCGGAGGTGATCACGTCAACAGGCCTACCTGGAAGGGGATAATCATTCAGTGATTCTTGGCCATGTTTAAATAATTTTGACCATTCGCAAATAGTCGACTTTGAAGGACAATCATTTCCGTATACAGCTAACATTTCTTCACGTATAATTTTTTGAGATTATCCCTGTTTTGTCAAGAATTTTATAACTGTTCGATATTCAAGTTTGTGCATTTTGATACGTGACAACACAAATTAACAGATATTAGAACTAATACTGCTGCAATTGTTTTGTAAATTGTCAAAGTCCTTACCAAGGCATGTATGATAATAAAACACTATAATGCAAAAGTATATTAAAATTGAAAAATGTGTAGTCCGGGAATATAAAAACGACCGTCTGGACGTCTCTGGAGAAGATACATTCAGAAATATATGAACTTGTATTGTGTTCTCCACACCCGATTTTTAATAATATTTTATATTATTAAAAATACTCTTGTATTTTAGAAAATTGTTGTGGTTTTACCTACTCAAGTATGTACAAATTATTTTGTTATGTACGCATTCGGTTCGTCCGACAGGTAGTGAAGACACGATAATACAGTTTCTATAGATATGGTTGTTATCGTCTATGGAATCACTTTGCTAGTTCTGCAGTTATTATGTAGACAACGCTGACTATTCTTTCACGCTCATAGCGCATTATAACGTATGTACTATTCTCTAAATGTTTTCACTCTAATACATGAAAAGAAAGCGCCACTAGACTGGCAGATAGGCATCATAACACTGACATTTAAAAAAGGAGATAGTATATCTTTAGAGGAATAACACTAGATGGTATGGCCGGAAAAAATATGCCAAATTATTAGATAAAAGAATAGATAAATTAGATAACATCCTAGAGAATCGTTTCTCAACCTGGGGATGCGACCCTAAGGTGGACGCGGTGATCTTAAGGGGGGGGGGCAGCCCTCCCCATCTAAATAATAGCATACCTAAATAATAACAAAAAATCATTTTATGAGAAAAAAATCATTTATTATTTTAACATTTTATAACTTTCACTAAACACGTTTGCTTTAAGCAACAGCTTCTTGCAAAAGCATGGCTTACTCGAAAATAACACCATTCTATTTACAAACAATTACTAGTTAATAGGCGAGTCCCACTATGCGTCAAATTATCTTCGTATTAAGGGGATTGTATTAGAAGTGTACAATGTTATATACGAGGGCGACTTGTAAAGTAAGTACCGTTTGGTTATTTAAAAAAAACAATATATGAAGATGTTTTTATTATATAAAATTTAAATCTGCTACTTTCAGCTATATTTCTACATAGTTGCCGTTAAGATTGAGACATTTGTCATAGTTATGGACCAGCATTTTAACGCCCTTTGCATAGAACTCCGTCGCCTATAAATTAAGCCATACTGAAATACTGTCCTGTAGCACACTTGTTACATAAAATCTACAAGAAGGACGCCTTTCTTGTCACAAAATACAGTGACCATGACTTTTCTCGCAGTAAATGTTTAACGGCGCTTTAAAGGTTTCCTCGTAAGCGAGTTAGAGCTACCCCATTTGCATTGACTGTCTTTTCGACTCAACGTTGACATAGGTGACCCAAGTCTCATCACCTGTTACGATAAGCCTGAGGAAATCTTCACTTTTAACATCGTAACGTGTCGGAAAAGTTAGTGCCGATCCAATTCCCTTTGTTTTATGGTCTTCGGTAAGGAGTTTTGGCACCCTTCGTGAACAAAATTTGAAGTAGGTAATCTAAATGTTCAGTAACGAACTCGTACAAACCTGTTATTCAAGTTTTAGGGAAGAAGACGTTCAGTTTCGTGATTTTGAATCGCCGATTTTCAAGAATTTTTTATTGACATTACCGACAAGTTCGTTCATTACAACAGTTGGTTTTTCACTCCATTCTTCATCATGGACGTTTGTCCTTCTTGTTCATTCTTCTCGAAAGATATGGCACTATTTTCTAATCATACTGTCACCCATGACATTTTAACCATAAACAGAACAAAGTTCACTATTAGTCTAAGCAGCCTTCTTCTTCTTTGCATACAAAACTCGGATAACAGCACGCACTTAACAGTCGGCGGCGTTTTCCATTGCAGCTTTTTTAAACTACCAAAATAGCATTAAAGAATGTCTGAATGATTCTTCCAGTAACACTGCCAGATTGACAACGAAACAAGCTACACCATAGCGATGCGATCGCGCTTATATCGCCAGTTTTTTGCTCACTAGGCGGAAAAGGAACTTACTTTACGAATCGACCTCGTATAGACTACATTTACATAAATAATTGGATCAAATATATACTTATCGAATATTGTTTAAATTTCCATTTTATTACAAAAGGAATTATCTTTATTGAAAATATATATAATGTTGTTGATATCGTTAATATTCAAGATTTGTATTGTATTTATTAATTCACATTTTTCGTTTTAACAAAGTTTGAAAGTTTGGAAAGGAAAATAAGATAAAGTTTGCGTTTCTTTATTCAATTAACTCTGATTGGTTATGCTTCAGACTTGCCATAAACTTAATTTGCGTGATATTGATGTATTAACAAATCGTAATTTTGAGGAAGTTTTAGGTTTTGACTTATTAAAACTAATAAACTTCGTCTCAAAGTGCATGTATAAAAGAAGCTTTACTTCCAACACAATAAAGATTTTATAAATATATTTGCTTACTTTTTGCTAGTTGAATACCAAAAGCGTTCAATAATTTATGGCGATTAATTTTATTTTTATAGAATGGATTGATAAGAATAATAACACAGGGTTACCGGTGACTAGCGTCTAAACTATGCGAATCTGACGAATACATAAATGTATAAATGTCTAACTGAAAATTAAAAAAAAATATATTTGTAATTCATTATAAATTTCTAAATTCTTAGGGCAAAAAGTTAGTTAAAGACGGTCAATATATTTGTTTATCCTACATTTAGGAAAATACAGCTGATCCAAGTTGATCTGTAAAAAAATTGATAAAATTCTTAGACTTATTATTAGATAATTAAAAATTACTGAAAAGTCACTTCCACCAACGGGAACGTACAGACGCGTTTCGCTCTAATTGAAGCTTATCAATGTACGGTATCTCGAAGAGAGAATGGCTTCTCAATTCTCTACTTTGTGTATATATAGTTAACATTCTGAACTTACTGCAAATGAGAATTAATGAATATTAAATCCCATTTTTAAATGTCAATGTCGCCTTATGTGATGCATTAATAACTACAATCCGACAAACCAAGTTTGTACTAGCATGTATATCACACCTCGTCGCGACTACGATCTTACTGGTTGTTAGGATAATTAAAAATTACTGGAAAGCCACTTCCATCAACGGGAACGTACATACGCGTTTCGCTCTAATTGAAGCTTATCAATGTACGGTATCTGATGATAAGCTTCAATTAGAGCGAAACGCGTCTGTACGTTCCCGCTGATGGAAGTGGCTTTTCAGTAATTTTTAATTATCCTAACAACCAGTAAGATCGTAGTCGCAGCGAGGTGTGTTATACATGCTAGTACAAACTTGGTTTGTCGGATTGTAGTTATTAATGCATCACATAAGGCGACATTGACATGTAAAAATGGGATTTAATATTCATTAATTCTCATTTGCAGTAAGTTCAGAATGTTTATTATTAGATGTTATTCTAAAGATTTGCACAAGAAGAAGCAAAAAGATGTCCGTAGGATACAGGAACTTACAAAACATAAGGATATCCGAGGGGACATTTGCATGATATTGTCCTGGTGGTAGACAGAGTAAGGAAACTACAAGAAAATTTGAATATCAGGAATGAGGAGTTAGAAAAGAAGAAATCTGAAGATCAATAAAAGCAAGGTAAATCTCATGACGATAGGAGATGAAGATATAAATACGGAATTGGAGAGAGAAAATATAGAACAGGTGGATCAGTACAGCTATTTGGGAGTTACTATAGATAAAACGAGAAAACAAGATATAGAAATAGATGCAAGAAAAGAAAAGGCAATTAAATTGTTCGACGCAAATAATGATAAATTCTTGAAGAGGAGAGAAATTACAAGACAGACAAAAAGTAAAGTTATTTAAAGCAGTGTATCTACAGACCTATATCAACATATAGATGCGAATCGTGGGTATTTACAGAAAGAATGAAGAGCAAAATACAAGCTACAGGAAATGAAGTACCACAAGAGAGTAAAAGGAATAACAAGGAAAGAAATACACAAATTAGAGAAGAACTGCACGTAAGGTCAATACTGGGATTTATAGAGCAAAGGCAATTGAGCTGGTGGGGACATCTGCAAAGAATGAAAGAAGACAGACCCGCTAGACAGATTTGGGAAACCGGGATACAAATAAGGAAGAAGAGAGGAAGACCTCTACACATATGGAACGATTCGGTCAGGAACATATTAGAAGAGAGGGGAAAACGTGGAACCAAGCAGATGTAATGGCCAAAGACAGGAAAATATGCAAGAAATTTGTAAAGGAAGAATGATAAAATGTTGGATATACCCGACACTGATACGGTAAAAGGGTATGAATGCATAAATAGTGAATAGTTATTTTTTTTAACGAAGGATTTATATAATGTAGTTCCGCATATATGGTCTTTTTATTGTGATGTTTTTTTGTGGACATCAAGCATTTACGTCGAAATATGTCGACAACTTTATGACACATTTGTAACTATAGTTAAATAGAAGTATCTCAAATACCTGATTTTTAATTATTTGTATGAAATTATTTATATTCTTTTATTTCTTCTAAACTTGTGGTGGTACTGATAAGTACCGATCTAGGCGTAACAGGACAAAATAATTTATGACAAAAAGTATTGGAAATGCCCACCATGAGCTGAACTAATGCCGGCAATAGTTCAGCGCTGAAAGTTATTATGTGTGCGAGTAAAATTTGACATGTTTTCGCGAATGTGTTGAGTTGCAGCAAAAATGTGATTTCGTAAATCTGGGACATTTTCAACATCAGGGCGATGAGCATTCAGCAAACTTAAATGTATCTCCACAAACAAAAATGTGTGGAGGATTGGTTATGATGCATTAGTTTTCAAAATTTGATGCACCATAATTTGAGACACATTTACTTTACATGCTAGGGTTGGAATACTTACGCCGAGATCCGCTTCCGGGATCTGATTGTGCACTCTGCGCGATAGGGTCACGACGTTCGAAACGTGGAATTACTGATTCCGTATCCTTAAGTCGATACACAGCTCTCATAATTGTCTTAGTCGAAGGACGACGTCAATTCGAGAAACATTCTGGGTACAAATTTTTTGCTTCAAGACTATTTGTCCTGTTTCGCCATAAATTAAGATCACATCAGTATATTCGATATTTGCATAGGATGCCACCTAGCCACAGTGAAGACTATGTCCATAGTAAATTCTAGCGTTATTGGTAGCAGTGGATTCCCGTATTGCCGCCTATATTTTAACTTTGACAGGACCGGACTCGAATAAATAAACATCATTTTCTCGTTACTAGATGAACGTGGAGACGCCGTTGTTTGCATGATGGCATTACTTATATGTATTTTTCATCCTCTTTTTTATTTGTCGCTATACAAAACTAAGGGTTTATAGTTATTTACATGAATTGAGATTTTCAGAGAATAAATAATTAATAAATAATTAATGAAAGAATAGTTAATAACATAATATGCAGGACGTTACATTACTTGGACTATATATTCAATGTGAGGTTGCGATTATTCCAATATTTTTCTAAGTATACACCCGCCTGCTTCACTACATTTTAATTAGTCAAATCCAAGAAGAAAGAATCTATACATATAAACGAATGAAAGTTTAATGTGTTGTGAAATGTTACACAAAAAATAATTAAATTTAGTTAAGACATACTTTTGAAGCCATTTTCAGTAACTGTCCAACCCAAAAAGCTAAATATATTGTAGTAAAGTTTGTGTCTCGGATATACAAACTATATTTAATATTCTTTACACTTTGATAATGTTACAATCATCGTGGACTAATCATCAAGCGCCTAGTTCTTGATTATTGACTCTTTGATTTGTATGGACGTGACGCAGTTCGACTAATAAAAGATTAATAAGATATGTTAGTATGTATACGATGTGTCCGAGATAAAGAGGGCCATTAAGGGGATCTCGGAAAACTTAAGAGATACACATTTGGTTAGATGGGAGAAAATTTGCGTAATCAAAGGTCTAAGAAATTGGCGTTTAGATTTTCCTGAAAATTTTTTTAGTTTTTGAGAAATTTTGAAAAAATAGAGTTTTTCGATTTTACAAACTTTTTTTCCTGGCGTTAATATTTGACCTAGAGCAAAACCAATTAGACTTCTCCACAGCAAGTTTTAATGCTGTTTAAGGTGGAGTTGTTACTTTTTTAATCTAACATTTGGTCTTTGCAGAATCATCATAAACTTAATTTTTTTAAATACGGCCCTGATGTGTTTATATTAGATTCTGAAAACTCCTTTTATTGTGAATTCATTAACCTATCATACTTTAAAATTTAATTGCACAATTTTAGAATTAATAAATGCTTGTTTTTCTAAAACTTTTTTCGAAATACTGTGCTTTTAATTTATATTAACAGAATTCATTTTTATATATGAATCTGTCTGAATATTTTTTAAAGTTTCTAAAAAAACTTGAATATTTGGATGAGGCGAAGGACAAGCTCTAAATTTTGCATGGAACGACTCGCAAGCGTTCCTTGTTCTGTAAATGCTAGCTGTATTAGCAGCCCATATATTTGGCGGAAATAGGGCATTTTCATCAATGTAGGTATCTATAAGATAATCGACAAATCTGTCAACTCTCTCATCTATAGGTTTTTCACTCATGAAGTCAAACACGAAGGATTCACTTACTTCTTCCGACGAAAGAAAAGTTAAACCAAATAAATGCCTTAACCACATTCCAATTTCAGAGTTCATATTCTTATATTCTGTACAAAGTCCAAAGCTTTGTATTTTCCTCCACCAGGATTGCGCAAGATGAAATCTACACCCAATAATGATTGCGCCAGAGAAGACTTCGGTAACGCTAGAGTGTATACTTATCTCGAAATCAATCACAATCTTTCGAGGATTCAAAATATGCCCTACATTGTCGCATTTCTTCTTTAATAATTCGAATAGGTTTTTATATGTGGATTTTTTTTATCTTTTAATAGGCAAAAGGCAACGGGTATGTAAATATTGTTCGTTAAAGCATGTATAGTAAAGAGTTGCAAAAAGAATTTCGTGCAGTAATTGAAAGTACCGTCCATAAATAATGTTTCTTGTTGACACATAAATTTAATATTTGAGGCACATGTAAACACAACTATGTTTGAGGCGGTGTCATTAATAAACAGGAAAGATTCATTTTTTAAAGTAGCAATTACACAATTATTCAAAAACTCTTGAACATCGTTTGTTGACTTTGGTAATTTTGGCGTCAGCTTCAAGCGGGTATGATTTATATTCTTCTGAATATAACGTACATCTATTGAAGACAAGTAATTCAGACAATCTTTCTGATTATTTATTTCTTCATGAATTAATTTGGATGGCCTTGCTGATAAATCATATACAGCTTTTCTTTTAACAGAATTATTTACTATTTGGCGTGTCAGAATTTCTTCATTTACACTATGATTATGAGTACCACATTTTCGCGAAAATACTGAGTTCAATGTATACACTTTAGCACAACACTTTTTATTAGTACAACACCAAACTATTTCTTCTAACTTATTGTCACGATATTTTATAAACTTATAATTATCGTGAATTAATAAATATTTGCCACGTTCGCTCAACATATATTTTAGATCCATGTTAACCCTAAGAAACTTCCAAATAAGCTAAACTAATATAAGAAAACAAATTAAAATGTACTTTGTTAAACTGTATGTAAATTACATTACAAATGACATTGCAATTTGAGGATTAAGGATAACAAATGAGAGGATTAAGAGAAAAGGTCTTGACCGCAGTTCAGCCACGTTATATACCTGCCTTAATTACAATTGTACCTATAAAAATTCTTACCGCAATTCGGATATACCCGGTTTTTTGACATATTACTTTGGTTAGTTAATTAACGAAGGAGATACTTGTTGAAACTTCATTATAACGCTAAGAAATAAGTAATTAAACTTCTAGTTTCAAAATTTATTTCATTGTAAATACACTACAATATTGTTTCGCCATACAATGGCTTCATCAGATGGATGAAATACTGAATATGTACAATACAAGTTTGAATATTTATGTGAAAATTATTGGGGAAATGGTGGTGGAAAAATTTTACAATCTTAAATTTAGTAGAGGGGAGTTGTTTAAATCTAGTTGGTCATTTAAAGCTAATCCTAAACTATTGTATCTATTAATTTCTAAGTTTTCTAACAGGTTAAGTATTAGTTTGGTGTTTAATTTTTTGTGCAATAATTTAAATGTTTTTCAATTAATTATGTTTTCTAATGAAGAAAAGTTTGACATGGTGGCATGTTTCATTTCATCCAACCAAAATTGTTCTGTTACAGAGCGTATGTATTTGAAAGGAGGCAGCCAAATAAAAGGACTTTTAGAAAATTAGTAGCAAACCTTAAAGCATATGGTTCTTTTAGAAAACCTGTAGTTTCCCGACGAAAAACGGGCAATGAGGAAACCGTACAAAATGTTCTGTTGGCCTTCACTGAGGATCCCGGTACATCAGTCCGGTGGATTGAACAAAACATTGGTATACCAAAATCAACGACACATTGTATTTTAAAAAAACAAAAATTACATCCGTACAAGTACAAAATTTGTCAAAGACTTAGACCAGGTGATTTAGAACGACGTCGCTCAGTCTGTGAATGGTACACAAGAAAATGTCAAGAGAATATGAATTTTTCCTTATCAAATAATATGGTTTGATGAGAGTATGATTACAAATAATGGCATTTTCAATAAACGAAATGTCCATTATTGGTCTGGAACCAATCCACATTTAAACGAAACGTCAAGGCATCAACACCGTTTTGGTTTTAATATGTGGGCTGGTATTTTAGGGACAACGATTGTAGGACCCTTTATTTACCACCATACCTTAACATCAGAGCGTTAGCTACATTTTCCGCAAAACGATTTAGAGGATGCTCTCGATAGCATGCCCCTAGCAATGATTTATAACTCTTGGATACAGCAAGATGGTGCACCTGCACATAATTCTAGAGCCGTTCGGGAATATCTTTCAATGAGGTTTCCAGAGAAAATCATTAGCACGCATTCGGAAACACCCTGGCCAGCGAGTTCACCCGATATAACTTCGCTTGATTTCTTCGTATGGGGATTCGTTAAGAATCATGTTTATCAGCCAAATTTTTGCAACAGATGAAGAACTGATGGGGTTAGTTCAGGAAGTATTTGCCAATATTACTCCACAAATGCTTATTAGGATATTAGAATCGACGGTGAGAAGGTGCTATCTGTGCGTGGAAAATAATGGAAATCTTTTCGAACATATGCTCTAAACTTAGTTGTTTTGTTCATATTCATTTGTTCTTGTATTTTATTTTTTATGTCTTCTGTTAATTTAATTTGATTTGTTCTTTGTTTTTATTTTAATGTAGCCATTGGATTGCTATTAGATATGTAAATGAAATAAACTGTTAATGAACATAACAAATCATTTGTTCTTAAAAAATAAAAAAAAATTGGGACAAGTCCGTATTAGGAATTTTCTTGATTAAGGTCGAAAAAATGACGAAACCGCAATTAAATGATAAAGTATGACAAGACGTTGAATTCGCAATAAAAAGGGTTTTCAGAATCTAATATAAACACATCAGGGCCGTATTTAAAAAATTTAAGTTTATGATGGTTCCGTAAAGACGAAACGTTGGATTAAAAAACTAACAACGCCATCTAAACAGCATTAAAGTTGCTGTGGAGAAGTGCCATTGGTTTTGTTCGTAAAATCGAAAAATTCAATTTTTTCAAAATTTCTCAAAAACTAAAAAAATTTTCAAGAAAACCTAAACGCCAATTTCTTAGACCTTTGATTACGCAAGTTTTTTCCCATTTAACCAAATCTGTATCTCCTAAAGTTTCCGAGAACCTCATAGTGGCCCTCTTTATCTCGGACACATCGTATATAAAAGACAACCAGTGAGAGAATATTCAGTTCTGATGGTTGATCATTTTTAGAAAATTATTTAGTTAATCGAAATGCACTGCGTATATTTCCATGGAGATTGCTTTTGGTTCCGAATATACAGCACCATTGAAATTGACAATTTGAAGTCCCGAAGGAGTATCGTTGTCGATCCGTTAAGTGCATTGGCTAAACTAACGTAAGCCGGTTATTTAGAACATGGTAACGTAGGAATTTGCATAAATTTAATAGTAGTACTGAAATTATAAAACACTATTTTTACTTATATAAAGGTAATCTAACCAGTATTCTTTTTAATAAAAGCATCGTAAATATTTTATCGTGTAAAAGATACTACAGTACCTGCTTTCAGATGGACATTGAAACACAGTAAATTACAAAGAAAATTGAATTACTAATGTTATCCGTTGTTAACGTATACAAAGTTTAAATATTTTTTAAGAACTTACCTACATTCCATCTTTTATTAAAATTATGCGTTTAGCTTCGGAATTTACTAGAATATCTTATACGAGGGTATATCAAATTTAAACAGGACTGATTTTTTTTTTAATTTCACTCAGGTCGCTGACCTGGGATGGATTGATTTTCAGCTAAAATGAGAGTTTTGGGAGGACGACTCGAATTCTCTCAGGTCACCTTTGTACTATAGAAACCATGAGTGAGCAACAAGTCCATGTTTCTGTGGAGCAACGGATAATTATCAAGTTTTTGGCTGAGAGTGTGAAACCAACGGAAATTTTGCTTATATTACAAGAACAGTTCGGCAACAATACCTTGTCACGAATCCGTGTTTTTGCTTGGTACAAGGAATTTTCTGAAGGGCGTAAAAACATTGAGAACCAGAGTCACAATCGCCGCCCGAGGACAAGCGTGACGGACGCCAATATCTAGCCGGTTCAACAACTCAGGTGCATAACGCTCTGAAGTACTGCCGAAGAACTTAGCATTAGGTACGAGAGTGCTCAGAACATCGTAACACTGGACTTGGGACTTCACAAGGTGTCTGCAAGATGGGTTCCGCAGTTGCTATCGACCGAACAGAAATTTCATCGGCTAGAGGTTTGCCAGCGTCTGTTGAATCGATTCCGGCAAGAGAGCGAGGCGTTTTTGAATCGAATCGTAACGTGCGACAAAACTTGGGTGTTTGATTACACTCCCGAGTCAAAACAGGCGAGTATGGAGTGGAGAAAGAGCGGTGCAAGGGCACCGGTGAACACGAAGACTAGATTGTCAGCTGGAAAATGTTTGCTAACTGTTTGTTTTTAATCGGCTTGGCGCTGTTCACGGGGATTTACTCCATGATCGACGCACGATTAATGCAGAATATTATTGCAAGTTTCAAAATGCCACAAACCAGTACTTGCGACAAAAAAGGTAGACTAAATCTGTCAAAAGGGTAATTCTTCTTAATGACAATGCCAAGCCTCATTCAGCAAACTTCACAAGGCAACCCCGAGTTGGGAAGTATTGGAGCATCCTCCTTACAGTCCAGACCTGTCTCCTTGTGATTTTCATGTCTTTGGACGCTTGAAAGAAACACTTGAAGGTCGGCTTTTCAACAATAACCAAGCAGCAGAGGAGTTTGCGTTCCAATGCCAACGTGCTCAAACGAAAGCTTTCTACGACGAAGGAATTAAACTCCTAATCCTCTGGGGAAAATGCGTTGTCAGGAAAAATAATATGTTTTTGTAAATAATGTGGAATAAAGCTTTGATTTGAAAAAAAATCGGTCCTTTAGATTTAATATACCCTCATATATACAGTTGGCAAAATTAGGAACAATGATCGCAATGCTTTCTTGTTTGATTGTTAGTAAGATATGAAAATATTACAGGAGCTTTCTACGAATTGCCATGTTAGGGAAATTATCGCATGGAAAAGAATTTTATTCTGTTACTTACGAAATAATATGGCTTAAACAGCTGAAGATATGTTATTGGGTTAGCAATTATTGTATTTATTAGGAATTAAAATTTATAAAATTACATAGTCCATATTTAATAGAATAGACCATGTACAACAGAATTAGAACTCGCAGTTCCAATTCTATTGTTTAAGAGAATGAATGTATATCAATTCATGGTTTAAATAAACAATTTAATTTAATCATTTAATCCACTTTATTGGTAAAATACCATGACTATTTTTTCTACATACAGTGTCTTCCTTCAGATGGAGTTTCCATGAATTTCCATCAAGTAAAAGCAATTTTGATTTAAAATGAATATCAATGAAAAAGATTTCATTTATAATTAAAAGTGGAAAATCGAAAAATGTTCAACTCAAGTTAAATTATCTAACCACCTAGTAAACTAGTAAGTAATAAATATTTTTTCTGATGAAGACAATAAACGTCGAAACGTTGAGTATTTTGATTTGAAGATTTGAATTTATTAAGCCGAATTCTAAGAAGAAAGGAAAAATATGTATGTATATACAGCGTGTGTCCAGATTTCCTTTACAAATGGCAGTTTTTCTTATTACTTATTATTCTAAAAAATTGATTTCGTAGAAGAGATTTGGATTAGTTTAAAGTATTATTTCAACTCTTACGCTGCCTGTGAGTTGTGTATAAACGTTTAAAAAGAAGCAATTTTGGTTGATATCAGATGCAATATTTATCTTGAGAAGTTTTAAAATGAACCTAACAAATAAACAAAAGATGAAAATTAGTTAATTGTAGGTAATAATTACCGAACTATTCGTCAAGAATGAATTCAATAATACCGTTGCTACTGTATTAAAATATTTTAATTTTATTGTAATTATTTATTTTAATTCAACAGTATTTAATTAATTAACTTAAAAATACTTTTGAAATTAATAAATTTGAACGAGTGTCCCTAAGCACTCCATGCAGTTGACGGCTCGCATCCTTGTGTTTTTGCAAACATTTCTTAGTATGTCTTGTGTGGCGGTTTGACAAGCCTGCCTAATTCGCTCCTTTAAATCTTCTACACGTCGTGGTCTAGTTTTGTAGACCTTTTTCTTTGAGAATCTCCACAGAAAAAAATTTAAAGGAGTTAAATCGCAGAACAATGGCATCCTACGTGAAAAATGCAGTCACTTCATTGATTTGATAAAAGACTTCTGAGTAGGGCCAACAGATCTGTTAGTCAGTTTCGATGTGACATCCCTACTCACACAGGTACTAATTGAAGAAACCATATCCATCTTAGAAAACCATTATCAAGTGCCTAAAGCCACAATCAACCTCATAGAACACTGCCTGGTGAACACATAAACTTTACAAATAACAACCAGAAATACCGAGAAATAGAAGGCGCCCCGCCCCGATGGGATCACCCCTCTCACCGATGATCGCCAACATTTTTATGTAGAACTTTGAAACAAAGGCGTTAAACATCTACACGGACAAACCGCAGCTGTAGCTACGCTATGTTGACGACAGGTTTGTAATTTGGCCACATGGTAAAGAAAAACTAGGCGACTCCTTATACCAACTGAAACCAGAACATCCGAAGATTCAGTTTACTATGGAGATAGAAGAACAAGGAAAACTACCTTTTCTAGACGTGTTGGTAATAAAGAAAGAAAACGCCACACTAGGATACACTGTTTACCAGAAACCTATACACACAGATAGATATCTGAAAGCCCAGTCGCACCACCATCCGGCACAACTGACATATTAATAATGCTCTACTCGCGAATGGTTACTCACACAGAACAATAAACAAAGCAAGAAACAGCTACAACAGAACAAAACCTACAGAAAAACTGAAACAAGAGTATACATCGAGAGGCTTTCTCCCGTACATAAAAGGCACCCCAGACAAAATCAGCCGAATATTACGAAAAGGCAACATCTATACGGTTTTTACTACAAACAGAAAAATAGCAAATATAATAGTTACCGTTAAAGATGGAATCCCACTCGAAGATCAGGGCGTCTATGAAATACCATGTTTAGGTTATGAATTATGTGGGCCAGGCAAACAAGCGAACGTAAGGAGAGAAGAGCACAAAAATGCTGTCGTCAAGAAAGAAGTAATATCATCCCTGGCACAACATCGGCTGCTAACGGGTCATACTATCGACTTCGATAATACTAAGATTCCAGCGAAGAGCGAAAAATTATCCGTAAGAATGATTAGAGAAGCGACAGAAATAGAAAAAAGACTAAACAGTCTTAATAAACGTGACGACGACCAGCGTCTACCACATACATGGAAACCCCTTCTAGCTCACCTATATATCAAAATTGAACGCAAACACAATGCACCGCTACGTCAACCGGACCGTCCACACAACACATTAAGATCCGGACCAATCACACGAAGCCGTTCGCGCGCGATAACGACAAGGCCGCACCTTCCTCCGACGAAGCAGTATATAAACAGAGGCAGTTCACAACAACGGCATTCGACCGCCAACTTCGACCAGCGCAAGGCCAACTCCAGAAGATACCGAGTTCGATCTCGTTGAAACGTCGAGAAAATGAGTCCTTTTCAAGTCATACCTCACACGCGGAGAAGAACCCGAGAAACAACGATTTTATATATATATATATATATATATATATATATATACCGAGTGTTCCACAAAAATCTCCAAAGACTATAACATTTTTATTTATCATGTGATTTTAATGATTTATACATCAAATTAAAAGATTTTGAAAAGACTACATACAGCAATGCAAATTATCTTTTTCTGACATATAATATACCAGAAGCGTGAGTCAATTTTTCCCTTTCAAATTGTACTTTTTTTTTATTTTTACAAAAGAAAATTTTCTGCAGATTCCAGTAACGCAATAAAAACACATACTTGGATAAAGAAAAATGCAAGAAAATCAGAGTTTTTTGCAAATTTTTGTCACTCACAGTGGGCCATGAGTTGGTGTAGGCAGTTACACACTGACAACGTCTAGGTATTAATATTTTACTGTCACTGGCAGTTTGCGTGAATTTTATAGCATTATTCAAAACACTATTAACGGTTATAATAAATAACTAACTGTGTGTAAATTTTCAAAACACATGTTTGTTGCGTCGTCAGTGGCATCTATCTTGTCGAAAGCTTTCTCATGTCAAGTTCTTTGTGCAAAATATAAAGTGCCCGTTCCTTTGAAAAATCCACTTCTCTATTATTTCTAACGCTTTCAATCGTCGATCACTTAGCAACAAATCATGATTTTTATCTACCATTTCTAGACTTGTAGTCGTATTCGGCTGACCATTGCAGGGATTATCTTATAAGCTGTTCCTGCCACGCTTAAATTAATTTCTCTATTTTCTGATGGTTGTATACGAAGAACAATCTTCACCCAGTGTATCTCGCATATCATCATGGATTTCAATAAAGGACATACCTTTCTTTAAAAGATACTTAATTACTGCATGTTTAAAATGATCCATTTACACTTAATTCGTAGTAAAAAATCGCCTACGAAACACGCTTTGCCACAAATTTACGCTAATAGTAAACTGACAAGGCATTAAAATGTGATGAGTATTTTTTTAATTTCACGGCCTACTCTAGATGATCGCGCGAATAAGTTAACCCACCCTCCTACATATCTATACCGCATGGAACTAGGGTAAGGGAACGACGGGCAGGTAAAGGATACTAGCTAAGAGAGAAGGGACGGTTATAGCACCAGGCGCCAGGCGTGTCTGGACCCAGTCGTCGACGATAGATACGACAGAAATACGAGTGCATACGCAATACGTATTGTCATGGATTTTTCCCCGAAGAAAGAAATTAAAAGATACCATAAAGTACAATATATTTATGTACATTTTATTTCAGAAGGATATTTATAAAGAGTTGATATTTTATATAAAAATTTATTATAATGTGTATTTTTGTCCACAACTGTAGGATGTACGGGTCTATGTGATGTTTGCAGTTCCCGCAAATTTGGAAGTTATAATAATATATATATATATTGTAGGTGTTTTGATTTATTTTTATGTTAGGTAGGGGTATTATGCCGTTTCCTGGTTCCTCATGCTTGCAGAGATTTAGTAGTTTTTGTGCAGATAGGTCGTGTTTCATTTGTAATTGGATAGAACTTAATTTTATTCAATATAAATTTTGGATAATTACGGTGTGTTTTATTAGTGGTTTGATATGTTAAATTTCATTCTCGAGTTTTTTTTTACGAGTCTTTAAACTTGTAAATTTATAAATTTATTAGACCTATCTGAAAAAATCTCTCGTTTTTGTGAATTGGATACATTAATTAATGTATGTATATTTTTCTTAACATAATTTAAGTATTTAGGAGAGCTCAATAAGTCAGTAATTTTAGATTTGTAAAATTGTTGTAATCACATGAATATCAAGAAAGTTATCAGATATTTTTGGAAAGATTTTTTTTGTCAAATAAAATATTTTAGTACGTTAGTAGGCGGGAAAACTTATTTGCTTCATGTATGCGTGCGCATGAATTAATTTTTGGTTGCGTGTGAAAATAGATAATTTTCTATTTTTGACGTTTGATTTGGGGTTAACGTAATTGTTGATATCTGATAATTTTGTTTATATTTAATTAGAAATTTGTACGCGGTCAATTTTGGTGAGTTTTTTTCGCTTCTGCTTTCATTTAGTATCAAAGTTTTTCTCACCATCTGTTTCATTATTATATGTTTCAGTTCGACTTTATACTCTATAAAGTCGGTTTTTCCGTTTTTTGTTTTTTTTATGGAATTAAATAGTGAGGGGAAGATTCTTGTTTTTGTTCCTTATACCCTGGGTTTTTTTTTAGGTGCGACGTACCCTAAGAGGGTAGACCTGCAGATCAAAGAGCTCTAGAAAGGCGACCCAACTGAGATAGTCCGGCAAAGCTACTGTGGATTGTGAACCTAAGTCAATTAAGCAATTAACATAACAATCCATTGCAGTATGTGTATACCACACTTACTCCTGACGTACCATTGCTTATCCAATCATATGCATGTGTATACCACACCTACTCCTGACGTATCATTGCTTATCCAATCATACGTATGTGTATACCACACCTACATCTGACCTACCCTTATGCTGACCTATGCTTATCCAATCAAATGCTACACTATACATTCAATAAACATATCGGAGAAGTAAAACGGCAGGGACGCGTCTTGCGCAACAGTGTCGTTTTCTTACTTCGTTTACACACGGTATGTTTAGGAATATAAATCTGGTTTAATTTTATTACAGCGAAATCTAAAAGGTTTTTTTTTATAATTTTGATATTTTCTAAACTTATTTCTTTCCTTCGTTATAAAATTAGAAATTCTAAGTAAAGTTCTACTTATTACTTCGATAGCTTTCACAAGATTATATTAAATTTAATGCTCATTATTTCATTTTGTGTGTTTCTTCTTGTAATACCATGAAATAATGTTGAGAAATTCGTCATATTATCCTTTACAGTGTACGAGCTTGTTAATAGTAAATCCAGAGACCGTTAAAAGGACAAGATGAAGGATACGGAACGACAATGCCGAGGGATAATGGGCGTCGCCCTGACGTCACAGCCTTAATTGGACGCTTTGGGTGCTGGTAATATGACACATGGTGTACACTAGCATTATCCCACACAAGCTTCGTAATATTTCTTTCTTGTAAATGCGGGAAACAAGCGTCAAAAGTGTTCGGGAGTGCAGTTAATTGAAATAAATTATTAGAGGCGTCCCGAAAATATAAAAATATACTTTTTAGGACTAAATTATATTCGTATACTAATTTTAGATCTTCTGGCCAGCAAATAAAAGTAGGTAGATTATATTACAAAATATTCGAAATATTATTTTCCAAAAAAATTTTACGGCACGAGAATCACAAATATATTTTATAAACAGCCGTTGTATTAAACAACACACGACATAACGATAAATAAAATAGATTGTTATTGTCATATATGTGATCTTCTGATAAACTGGCCGCTAATCTTACCAATCTGTTATGATGGACTGTTATACAAAAATGTTTTAATATGTCTATACGTTATATGCACGTATAAAGCTTTTGTTTCATTATGAAACAGACATGTAAATAAATTTACATATCTGTAACTGTATACTTGGACAATACCTCGTATTTTCGGCATTTAATTCTGCTTAAGACATATGTTTCTGCCATTTTATAGGCGTCGTCAGCTAAGCTAATGAAGAAATTGTATACAAATGATACAAATCTTAATAAATAAAATCTGTATCTGTATATGACATTAAGCCGAACCGCTCATTAGATATAGCAAGTTTCATTCTATAAGGTGGCACTTATTTACGAGAGACATCTTACGGACGAAAGAGACTATACCAAAGAAAGCGATCTTTCGATTGACAAGGTATGCTCATACGAAACGAAAGGAATACGGGTAGTCCTAAAACGCGACAGGTGGCGGTAGATATACAAAAATGTTTTAAATATGTCTATACGTTATATGCACGTATAAAGCTTTTGTTTCATTATGAAACAGACATGTAAATAAATTTACATATCTGTAACTGCATACTTGGACAATACCTCGTATTTTCGGCATTTACTTCTGCTTAAGACATATGTTTCTGCCATTTTATAGGCATCGTCAGCTAAGCTAATGAAGCAATTGTATACAAATGATACAAATCTTAATAAATAAAATCTGTATCTGTATATGACATTTAGCCGATATAACGTATAGACATATTTAAAACATTTTTGTATATCTACCGCCACCTGGCGCGTTTTAGGACTACCCGTATTCCTTTCGTTTCGTATGAGCATAGCTTGTCAATCGAAAGATCGCTTTCTTTGGTATAGTCTCTTTCGTCCGTAAGATATCACTCGTAAATAAGTGCCACCTTATAGAATGAAACTTGCTATATCTAATGAGCGGTTCGGCTTAATGTCATATACAGATACAGATTTTATTGATTAAGATTTGTATCATTTGTATACAATTGCTTCATTAGCTTAGCTGACGACGCCTATAAAATGGCAGAAACATATGTCTTAAGCAGAAGTAAATGCCGAAAATACGAGGTATTGTCCAAGTATACAGTTACAGATATGTAAATTTATTTACATGTCTGTTTCATAATGAAATGATGGACTGTGTTTAATTCGATGTGTTCAAGTCGCTTGAAGCTTAAAATAGGATTCAAATATACAGTCCGTCCCCGGATTTAGTTCACAATAGATATAATGGACCAACAAATTTGGAATTGGAATTTCATATTTTGGGATTCCGCCCTGCTTAGTCTGAAACTTATTTTTAATTTACTTTCGATTCTTTTAAATCAAATAAGCCTTTACAGTTGAACAAAATTATTATCGTATCAGGTAAATTACCTTTTCTGTTCACATTACGCCAAAGTATTACTTAGGAAAGTTGTTCAGAATAAAAAGAATAAAAATTTTCAGAATGATCAGCGCACTTTAATTAACCTCGCGTTTTTTTTTAATGTATGAACGAACAATCGCGTCGTAGTAAAGCAAAAAATTACACAGGTCTACAGTGATTTTGATGTTTGAAAGCTGTTTGCTAATTTGTATATGTTTGGGGGCCCTTATTCCAAAAAACGCCATATTTTTACTCTATCACGTAAATTTTTTTTATAGCGCTCTATATCTTAAAAATGTTAATTTATTAATATACATACCTATGACAAGAATATGTTTGTTCCATGTTAGGCATGATTCTTAAATGAATTGATTTTTATGAAATTAAATGTGATTTGGCAACACTGTTTAATATTAGATTTCTCAGCAAAGCAACAGAGTCGGCGCAGAAGCGTCAATACAATGTTGAAACCTGCTTATGTGCAGTTTGGTTGTGTTAGTCGCAGTGCTACTGTATCCGCGCGCTTGTTGTCTTCGTTGTTGCGTATTCTAAGTGTTCTAGAACGTATAAATATGGAAAGAAGACATTGTGTGAACAATCCGAATAACTTTTGTTATATCTGTGGTAGTTATGTCGTACTAAAGCAGAGGCAAACTATAACTTCGTTTGTGAAAAATGTATACCACGCTTATTTTGGTGTAAAAATTGGCGACCAAGGCAAGTCCTGGGCTCCTCATACTGTTTGTTCCGTTTGCGTTGAAGCATTAAGAAACTGGCAAAAAGGTAGGAAGAAATGTTTAAGCTTTGGTGTTCCTATGGCATGGCGAGAGCCTAGAAATCACAGTGATGATTGTTATTTTTGTTCGTGTAATGTTCAAGGATTCAACAGAAAAAATAAGAAACAAATTGTGTATCCCAATCTTGACTCTGCTATTCGACCAGTTCCTCATGGACCAGATGTACCGATACCTACCGCCCCAAAAGCACTAGAAAACATCATATCGTCAGAATCAGAGGAATCTAATTGCGACCCAGATGACTCAGATTTCATACCAGATTTCAGGGAGCCCGAAGTGTTTAACCAGAGCGAACTAAATGATTTAATTAGAGATTTGCACCTTCCAAAGGATGCATCCGAATTGTTAGCCTTCCGACTTCGTGAGAAACATTTACTGGCACCTGGCGTCACATCAAGCTTTTACCGGGATCGCGAAAAAGAGTCATGTCAATATTTTACTCAAGACGGGACCGCTAGTGTATTGCAACAATATTCCTGACTTAATTTCAAAATTAGGAAATGTGCCGTATGTAAAAGAAGAATGGCGCCTGTTTATTGACTCAAGTAAGCGTAGTTTAAAAGGCGTTTTATTGCACAATGGTAACGAGCTGGCCTCGGCTCCCGTTGCCCATTCGGTACATTTAATGGAAACGTATGAAAATTTGGAACTTTTTTTAAAGAAAATAAACTACCAAGAACATCAGTGGATGCTTTGTGGTGACCTTAAAGTGCTGTGCATGCTACTAGGACAACAAGGAGGTTATACAAAATTTCCATGCTTTATTTGTGAGTGGGATAGTCGAGCAAGGGATAGACATTGGACTCAAATAGAATGGCCCTCTAGAACAAGCCTTACACCTGGTAAGCCTTACACCTGGTAGCAAAAATGTATTAAGAGATAGCTTGGTTGACCCCAAAAAAGTTTTACTGCCCCCTCTCCATATCAAACTCGGCTTGATGAAGCAGTTTGTTAAAGCCCTAGACAAAAATGGACAGTGTTTAAAATATTTGTGCGAGACATTTCCATTATCCGATGCCAAGTTAAAAGAAGGTATTTTTGTTGGGCCGCAGATAAGAACATTATGCAAAGACAAGGATTTTCAAAACACAATGACCAATGTCGAGAAAAACGCCTGGGTTTCATTTAAAGAAGTAATTTATAAGTTGCTTGGGAACTCTAAGGACGAAAACTACGAAAATATTGTTCAAAATATGTTACAACACTTTCATCGTCTAGGTTGTAATTTGAGTTTGAAAGTACATTTCCTGTTTTCACACTTGAACTATTTTCCTGAAAATCTTGGAGCAGTTAGCGAAGAACAGGGAGAGAGATTTCACCAAGACATTAAGGAAATGGAACGGCGATACCAAGGCAGACGGAGCATAACGATGATGGCGGACTACTGCTGGATGTTAAAACGGGATATGCCCTTGAAAACATACAACCGAATGTCCGGACAACGCAGCTTTCTGGCAAAATGACAAAGATTTCACTTAAAAAAGACTGAGTAAAGTATTTTTTTCCACTTTTTTAACTTGTATTCCACCTTTTTACTCAATAAACAAATAATTTTTTTTAGAAATATCGTTTTTTTCATTTAATATTTGCAAAAAAACCCTTACGTGATACAAATAAATGCATAGAATTTTTGAAATCAGCCTACCAAAATTATATAAAGTCAGTTTTCAAAATAAAAACATCTGTCAAAAAGTTTAATTTTGTAGACCTGTGTTATCTGTCCTTATCTTAGATAAACGTGAAGACTTCGAAGTACTTTGCTACGGTCGCCACGTCGGTGATACGTAAGGCGCTTATTGCTAGCGTTAATAAACGAGAAAAAAAAGAGAAGGAAAAAAAACAAAGCTTCGGACGACTGCGATTGCCCCCGCTCCTGCCAACTTCTAGCGGCCCACCCTGCTACTAAAATAGCCTCAGCTCAGAGGTGGGAGACCCAGAGGTACAAAAAAAGGAATGGTGGAATAGGGCACCACCAAATTTGGTGCGGCTAGACGCCGCAAATCCGGAAACACGATAATTGAAAGTGTGGCACACGACGTGGCGGGTAAATGGCGCGATCAAGTCGTCCATAATGACAAAGGAAAAAAAAAGAAAAGTTCGGACTCCGGGCTAAGTATTACTAATCTTTATTTTAACTAGGTTGACTTGATGGTTTGATAAAGCAAGAAAAAACACCGTATTAATAGGCTGAGTAATATTTAACAGTTAAAAAAAACAGATGGCGAAAATACAATGTATATAAAAAAAAGTTGAACAACCTCTACACCAAACCCTCCGTCAAAATACGTATTTCACAGGGTTCACAGGATGTGAGTGTGAACCTAAATACAAAATTATAAGCCGGATCTATTGAGCAGACCCTGTATGCGTCTAGAGGTTTCTCTATATGTTAAATAAAACTAAAGCTAAAATTTACAAACTCGCCGGGAGTGTTAACATTGGCATAAATTGAACAAAACAAAGTTTGACAGAGGTTCTATAATATTTCAAAAATAAAAGAATGATTTAATTTAAACAAAACAAAGAAAGGAGAAAATGTATATCTAAATTTAAAGTCGTAAATTTTAGGAAGAAAATAAATTTTATTTTAACTTAAAAACGTGTCCTTGTTAACTTTAACGACTTGCGCAAATAAAAAGCTACGAAGAACACGTTAGATTTACCAGCAAAGGTCGTTTTCTTTTAAAACCCAAAAAAATACATGAATTAAATTTTAGGTTGTATTCTTAAAAGTGTAATTATTTTAAACTTTGACATATAGTAAAGAAAAAAAAAGAAGTAAGTAATGTTGCTTTAAATTAATTTATAATGAGATTATGAATTTAAATTACCTAGTATAAAAGTAAAGAAAAATTAATTAACGCAAATATTTATAACTTATAAATATATTCACCAGCAATTTTTCACACAAAGTATTTTAACGGATCTACATAAGAAATTACTTGATCTTTTAAACTAATTAGTAGCTTAAAGTGGCTAGTACAAATACTTAATATTTCAAAAATGGACACGTTATACATCATTGAATTCATAAAAAGAATCCAATCCGAATAAAGCCAAAAATAAATATTTTGTCATTTAAAATAAAAACGTTGACTATCGTTTGACATTAATGAAAACAACTGAAAACAAATAAAACACTGCTATTTTGTAGTATTTTTGTTGCTACTAAGTTTACTTTTTGTTTCAATAAAATCGGACAATAAATAACGGAATTACGATTGTTGGCGTCTTTTACGGGACAGTCTGTAATATGAGGCTTATTTTTAAAAATACCTCAAAAACTTTATTGGTTGCTGAGATACAGGATGACAGAGACTTTACGTTATGTCAAGTATGTTAAGATTTGTACTAACGCGCTCATTCTGATTGAGAATACGATAATTCTATATCAAATAAGTTATTAAGTAAATTGGGAAAAAGTAGGTCTCTAATTTGTCGTTATTATTGTTAACCCTGCACCTGAGCCCCATTTTATTTAACATAGACTGAACCTTGGGGTTTTACGGACCCCAACTTAAAAATAAACATTTTTACTTTTTTTTTAATATGTTCGTGTATTTTTTTTTATAGGCATGTTAGGTGCCAATGAATCAATCATTTTGTAACAAACATAAGATGGGATTACATTCAAAACCTTTCTTTAGCTGATAAGTTGATTTTTATTGACATTTTTAAAACGTGTTTACATAGTGGACAATGGGAATAAAATTGAATAAACCACCTTTAAAAATATAAACAAAAACAATATAAATACACTAGTGTTTAAACAAACAAAAAATTTTTCTTGACATAAGACACATAACTTTATTTATTCAAGATGTTGAATATGTGACTCACAATTACCACATATTCTAGCTCTATATTCTATACAATAAATACAATCTATACAATTTTTCTATTATTATTCCTTGGAGAAATACTACATCTGACTTTGTTTGGTAAAACTGCTTCTATATATATATATATATATACATATATATACCGGGTGGGGAACATAAAGTGTTACAGAGCAATAGCACTCAAACGATTAATCATATCGAAAAATGTTTCAGACAAAAGTTTCAGTGTTCGGGAAGGCGGTCATACTGGGCCACCCAGTTTTTTCATCGGTGTAGGCGTAGAAGCTACGTCAATGTCAACTCCAATTTTTTAAATGGAACCATGTATTTTCTTTTCAGTAACATTATTACAAATTTTAAGACGAATTCAGCGACCTACAACTCAAGGTCATTCTGGTCACGCAAAGTATGAAAATAGTCGAAAAATCGAAAAATATCGGAATAATCAGCATCAACTGTCAACGCATACGGCTGTCAGTTAGTCACGCATTACCTTCTATTGTGAGTACATCGGATCGCGAAAATGAACGATTATCAAGAATATTTTGATATGTTAATGGTGCTGGGGGAATGCCGCAAACATTACAGAAACGCTGAGCAGTTGTACGCGGCTCGTTATCCGGACAGACAACAAAAATCGCACATGGCATTTAAGCGATTAGCTGACCGTTTCTGTCGCTTCGGTACAATGAAACAAACACGAGTCAAATGTCGACCGATTGTTGATGAAAATGCGGCTGCTATCTTAGCTTTTACTGCACAAAATCCCCATGCGGGCACCAGGCAAATGGAAAGAGAGAGTGGAATTAGTCGGCGATCTGTATTAAGAATATTACATCAACACAAATTACATCCGTATTGTATGTCACTGCATCAGGATTTGTACGGCAATGATTTCCAAAATCGCGTCAATTTCTGTAACTGGATTCGTCGAAAAATGGACATGGATGTTTCATTTTTGAGTCATGTGCTTTTTTCTGACGAAGCTAACTTCACAAATACGGGAAATGTGAATAAACATAACATGCTGGGCAAATGCGAATCCTCGATGGGCGAGAACTGTACGATATCAACATCCGTGGTCCGTTAATTGTTGGGCCGGCATTGTCGGCGATCACGTCATTGGTCTACATTTTTTTGAAGATCACTTAAGTGGGCAAGTTTACGCAAACTTTCTGCAAAACGTACTGCCCGAATTACTGGAAGACGTGCCCTTGCTAGTTCGCATAAACATGTGGATACAACACGACGGTGCACCATCCTATTATGCTCTATGTGCAAGACAAGTGATGAATGAGATTTATGGTGAAAAATGGATAGGACGAGGCGCTACTGTTGCTTGGCCACCTCGTTCGCCAGATCTAACACTAATGGATTACTTTTTCGGGGGTTTTGTCAAAGGACACGTAATGGCGGAAGCACCTACCACGCGTGACGACATGAGAGAAAGAATACGCCGAGCATGTACCGAAATTACACCGCAAATGTTGGCTAATGTTAGACGGTCGTTTCCTCGGACGGTTGTTTCCACTTTCATTCCGTATTTGTCCTGTTTGTTCCCTACATATATTTTAAATGGACACTTCCCTTTAAAACCCACAAGTTGTTCATCTATTGTGCAAAATTCGAAGGGAGTATAATACCGTTTTGAGTTTTCTACGAACATATCCCATATTTGGCGAATAGGTGCAAATAAATCTAACTCTCTTCTCACTTTTCTCGTATTTTTATCGTCAAACCTCAGGCAAGCTACAAATTGAAATCTACGTTCAGATATAGTCGATCGAAATATTCCATTGCCAAATGTCGTAGACCATAGTTCTTCTGTACTAAAATTTGAAACCCGTAAGGCACCAGCTATGTATAATAAACCTATAAAAGCTTGTATCTGTTAATCTCTTCTAGCTCGGCTGTGGATCGCCTGGAGTTTTACGACGAATCTCTTCGTTAGCATGAAATAACACAATATCTAACATTTCCTCAGATATCATAAGACGCCAAGTTTCTTCATATGTCTTGACATTTCGGGCTTCCAGTTTTGACCCAGGTAAGTGTAAAACTATATTGTTTTGGGCTGGACGACCTACTCTGGCTGGAATAGAACTCCACCTGTGTCAGTTTTTTCCTTGTAAACTTTATTTATTTCACTGTTTTACAGAAGAGATTGCATCATTTTCATTTGGTGCTTCTTCTAATATCTCTTCATCTTCCTCAACGCTTTGTTCACTACCGCTGTCTGTTTGCTATAGAATGTAGTCTTAATCTTCATCAGAATTATCTCCAAAGAGATCGTTATCCTATCCATTATAGTTATCTTCCTCGTCCCATAAGTTTTCTGCAATACGTTGTAACTCAACTTTAGACAATGGACGCTTTCTTTCTTGATTAGAAGTTGTCATCTTACTATAAAGAGTAAAACAGCATTCCAATAAAACTTCAGTAGACTGAATCCTGGGGTCTGCAATACCCATAAGTCAACATACACGTTTATAGTAACCTATTACACAAATCGACAGCCACTACACACCACCTTGCACTTGTTATTCAATACTGTCTTTACATACAAAGATTAAGATATTAGGAGCATTACTGCGCATATGTGAATGCTATTAACCCATTAACCGCCAACGTTGCGAAAACGCAACAGAATGTTTATATATTTTTTTAATCATTGAAAGTTATACTGTAAATGATTTGTTTTAACGTGATGACAGTGAAAAGTACCACCAATATATATGTACTTTTACATTGAATAGATAAAGCAGTGGTTTATCAGAAAAAAAAATTAAAGTTTGACCTTTTTTTAGTTTTTTACACCCTAATATACTATCTCCTATATCTTCCATTGATGTTACAAAATAATGTTTGTTTGCTTTTAGATCATTTCAAGAGGGTATTATAACTATGTAAAAACTCTAAAAAAAATATTAACTTACTTTGAAGTGGATTTTTTGTACTGAAACATTTGGTGTTGCGTTATCGCAACGTTGGCCACTTATGTGTATGTATACCTGCGGATAGCTGTACCTATATTAGTTCAAGGAAGTGCGAAAATGTGTATGTTTACAAATTTATTTTCATAGTGGTTTGTCGTTATATATTTTTATACATATTGCAATGGATTTTTCCTTGGACAAGAAAGGAAAATGATTGAACGATATTGAACTTTTTGTGTAGTACATTTATTAAAATTATCTATTTCATTTTGATGTTTATTTTATTTCAGACGGGGATCGTTATAAATATATTTAATTATAAGTGATGAATTTTATTATGTTTGAAATTTTGATCCATCCTCGTATATTTAGGTTGGTCAGATGATTAAAGTTGCCCCTTTCCCGGATATCGTATAAGTGTAAAATGTGTATTTTCTGTATATTTTTTGATTTTATAGTTGGTGGCAATGTCCAAGCGGATATTGGAATTTCATTTTTGGTGAGAGATATCTAGACTTCGACTGTGACCGGGTTGTTTAAGAATAAGATATTCAATTTTATTCTTTGTGTTAATAAATTCGGGTTGTATTTTGTTTATGCATTTATAGGTGCATGTTAATGTTAATTCGATTTTGCGAGAGTTTTGTGATTATAATATGATCTTATAAGTAAGATATCTCTCACGTAGTTTTATATTATCAGTGCATAGATCTATGTAAGTTTGATAAAATTATTTAATTTATATAATTGATACTGCGTTTATTATTATTATTATATTTCATGTATTTCTTGTAATAATTTTGATATTTGAAGTTAGTATATGGGTATTAGAGAAAATTGTTATGTTTTTGTTAGTGGAGTTTTTCTTAAAGATAATATTCTAGAACGTTTTGAATTCAAGGTTGGATTTTTTTTATTGTGGGTTGACCTTGTCGTGTTATTTTGCGCACGACTAAAATTCAATTTACGCGGGTTTTGAAAACTTTGTTGTTTTTGACATTTGATTGTAGGGGTTAAAGTAGAGGTCAAACTTGACAAATTTCACTAGTATTTATTAGTTTTATTTTTGTTCGAGAGTCATAGGGGGTTTTTCTCTGTGTGCGAGTCATTATTCACAAAGAGTGTTTCCTCCAATTGCTACTGTTAATGTTGCTTTAGCACCCTATACATTCGGTAAAGGGATTTTTTCTTTTTTTTTTATATATTAAAAATTATAAATTATCAAACTGTGACTTTTATTGACATTTATTGTTTTACTTCCAATATATAACCTGGACAAATTCTGCAAAGAAACGATCCGTGAGATGGGAGTTCGTGGATTCTACTAGACTGAATAGCCGGCAACATAAGTTGTAGTGTGAATAAAAATTAATAAGCAATTTAAAAGCAAATTCCACTGCAATATGTATGTACATCATTATATACTAAGGGTTTAAAATTTTGAAATAAGGCATAATGAAATAGTATTCCTTGATACCTACAAGCGGTTCATTGTTCTATAAATATACTGGTGTGTAATATGTGATTTCGAATTTTCAATTTTTTATTCATTGAAGTTATCTTGTTAAAAAATATGGTATGCATTTATTTTCATAATTTATGAATTTGATGAATATTTTTGATTGTATTTTTTAGGCATTTAGAAGCGATTATGATTCCCTAGGTTATAAAGATTTGGAAGAGATAATTGAAAATATGTCTGACATTGATGATACAGATGTAATAATTCCACCTAATGTCGATGAATTAACAGACGAGGAAGACATTGATGACACAGAAATGTGTGCACCTGATAGTATTCCTAATGATATCACAGGTACATTTGAAGTAATGAATATAGGCGACGGCGCTGCATGTACAGAATTAGCATCGGAACCAACAACAAGTCGCGCTCACTCTTCAAAACATCAAGCTGTAAAGTGGCAGAAAACATAAGTTCCAGCAAAAAAACAGCCAAATAATGTAGAGGAAAAGGCCGTAAGAGAATTACAAGAACAGTTTGGTAATTATAGCCCTTTCGAATTGTTTTCCTTGTTCTTTGATGACACTGTCCTCAATGCAATAATAAATCATTCAAAGAAATATGCATGCAGCAAAAACCGACACAATTTTCACATCGATATGAATGACTTACGTAAATGGTTAGGTATTGTAATTTTGTCAGGGTACCATTCTTTGCCACAAATGGATTTATACTGGTCTCTAGATGAGGACAAAGGACTGCCATTGGTAAGAAAAACAATGTCCCGAAATCGTTTTCGAGACATCAAACAAAATATTCATTTGTCAGATAATACAAATTTACAAAAAGAAGATAAATTTGCGAAAGTACGGCCTTTATTCGACCTTTTGAATTAGCGATTTTTACAATTTGGAATTTTTTCACATAATTTATCAATAGATGAACAAATGGTCCCCTACTTTGGAAGACATTCGGAAAAGATGTTTATAAGAGGCAAACCTGTTCGATTTGGATTTAAAATTTGGTGTCTTACATCTTCTGCCGGATACCTATATAAATGCTTTCCTTACGGTGGAAAATTAAAAGAAAATTCACAACTAGGTTTAGGAGCTCAGACGGTTATTGATTTGTTGCAGGTAGTAAAACCTTCAAATAATCATAAAGTGTATTTTGATAATTTTTTTACGAGCTATATAAATAGAACCGCCAAATGCTTATTGGAAACGACAAAGCAAATCGCTAAAAGAGATCGAGGATGGTTTGATGCTGCATATGACAAAAATTCTTTAATCAGAATGGTGCGTTGGAACGACAATGCTGTTGTAACCGTAGCGTCTAATATAGAAGAAATAGAGGCAATTGGAAATATCAAACGATATAGCCGTAAAGAAAAGAAAGAAGTACAAGTAAAACAACCAAACATAATTGAAAAATATAATAGCCACATGGGGGGAGTCGACTTGCATGATAATGCAATAGCAAATTATAGAATTCGAATAAGAGGTAAGAAGTGGTGGTGGCCACAATTTATGAACCAATTGCATTGCATGTAAATTACATAGACTTTGTAATGAGTCCAAAATGACACAACTAAACTTTCGTAGTAATGTAGTTATGTATTTATTGAAAAATGAAAAACCATCAAATGTTTTACTAGGACACTCATCCACGTCAACTTCTGATGCCCGTTACGACAATGTAGGGCACGTAATTGAAAAATCTGCTACAGAACAAAGAAGAAGATGCCGAATTTGCCATAGTACTACAGTTTTTATGTGTATCAAGTGTAACGTACATCTACATACCAAATGTTTTAATCGGTACCACCGAAAGTAAAAAAGGCTATGTATCTCGCCAACGTTGCGTTTTCGCAACAGCATTTTTTATATGTTACTGTGTAAATATATCAATAAAATTTTGTAAGTGGCCTTATTTTACCCTCATTAGTTAGTTTAACAAAAAAAAAATGAAATTTTTTAATTATTTTTATATGCGGCGGTTAATGGGTTAAAAATGTCTGGGGTTTTTAAGACCCCAGGGTTCAGGTGCAGGGTTAAAAATTAAACTCGCTTGGTGAAAAATTGATATTCTTTCCATTCTATGAATATAGAAAGTTTTACTGTAATTTAAGTAAAATTGCCAAAGCTTAAGCATAATTTGACTATTTCTTGCGTTACTTCCTACGTAAACGTTTACAGCTAACATACTTTCTCTTTGTTGTCAAATAATTTTACCTCATTTCCCTATTTCACATACTCAATTAAGTCCTCTTAATCTTTTTACGCACTGTTTAATAAAACCATGACGGTAATCACAAATCGTAGCGCATGAAGTCGTCGTTCCATTAACTGTCTTCTCCCTCGGACATTTTTGCGTGCTTTTAGCGGATGAAAGTTCCTTTCTTACACTCTCTGCTCGGAAATAGTAAAGCTCGACTGACACAGTCGTAACCGAGCCGCCGCTATTAAATTTTGTTGCCCGCGAAAACGACCTATACCGTAACCAAGAGAATTGTTCCTTTATATTGTACAAGACCAATTCACATAAATATTAACGCTTTTATTTTTTCCAGCCGTAAGGATGAACAGGATGAGACTATATAAGCTTTTCATGTCTATCGATCCTCACACGTTTTCCGTAAAAGTTGCGGAAAAATGCGAGACTATGCATTAGCGTAATTGCATTAGCAAGGGAATGGCGTGATTTTGAATGGCCCTAACGCTTGGCTAGAAATTTTGGTATTGCGCGTACGGTTTAGTTAAAGCGGCTTTGTCTGACCGCTACTTTCCCTTACCGGTGACGGTTCAAAGAACACATTCCGGAAGCGAAGGCCGGAAAAGTGAAATAACACCATTCCGAGAGAATAGCGTTTTCCCTCTGTTGATGGAAGAATACAAAATTTATAAAAACGGGTACCACTTGAGTCGTAACAACGAAACATTTATGATATGGAGAGCTTTCAACAAAGCTATACTGGACGTTTATTTGGTATTCTTAGAATAATACAATTAACCTTGCAAAGAGTAATCAAAAAATAGGAAAAAAGTAACAATCACTAAATCTTAATTCACTGTGTTCGGAAAGTATGGAATAGGGCGAATGGGACTGAAACAAGTGATTTTTTGAAAAAATCCTGAAGCCCATCGATTTTGTTTTTTGAAAATTCACATTTTCATGACATAATCATTTTTCTACATTCATTTGTTTTTGAGCGATGACGTCATCTTTTGTTTTTTGGGGGATAGCCCCTAGTTTTTTCCGCAATTTTCAGAGGCCCTTCGATTGTCTGAGTGACAGCATTAATGATGATATGCTAATGCCGAATATAAAATCCATTTGTCCCTATCACGTCAAGTTTTCTTTCTACGCCACTTCGGGAATTAAAATTGGAAATAATCTCTTTCAAATATTGAATTAATCGTTCAACCACGACAATCAGCTTTTATCCCGGAAGTTGATATTCAACCATCACAATCAGTAAGTTCTTTGACTGTTGCAATTAGCGAACATCAAAGCATCAACATCAGAGAGGGAAGTGGCTATATCAGGATCATCAACAGATGAAAGTTATGATGATTTATAGAACATGTAATTTACTACAATAAATTTCATTTTCTATAAATGTATTCGTTTTTATTTCCCATCCACATACCATGTCTCCTATATGTTTAAATTTTAACAATCGCAAAAAAAAGAGAAGATATTGTCTCTGCTTTACTGCTTCCTCAATAGACATGAGCAAAACGAAATATTCGTTGATGAGACTACTCTCAAAAATATTTTGAAAAAGAAACTGATTACAAGCAATACAGACTTTCGAACAAGACTTTTAATTTATAAAAACATTTTATTCATAATAAATAAGAACATAATCAAATATTGGACAGATTTTAAATTTATTTTATTTAATTTTTTTTGTGTATTTGTAAGTATATTTTGTGAAGGTTACAGTTTTGTAATTGGTTTAAAAATAAATTATTAATGTACGTACTACGTAGAAACAATCTTAAAATTAATTATTTTCTATTGATTTTGAATTCAATTCCTTGTTTTGACATATATTTCACAAATTAAATGCGAAATTGAATAATATATCTAGAAAATGTTCCATAGTTGCTATACTCGCAGATTTGAATTTGCCTCAAGATGGCGGCTGGGCAGGACTTAACATGCAATTGTCGTCACTGTATTAAATAAAGTCACTGTAGAAGTGGATTCATTGGTCGGCAAGGGCAACCTTTTTTATGGCAACTGTCAAAATTTCAGACGTCTACTTTCAATAGTTGTTTAAGAGTGTGTTTTGTGTAGCAGGTCAGGCGATTTCGCAACAACGGATCAAATCGAATTTCGTGCAGTGATAAAACACTTTTGGATGGATGGGAAAACGGTCACGGATATTCGAAATATTTTGCTAGAGATTCATGGCGGATCTACTCCATCATTTTCGACCATCAGCTTCTGGGTGAGCGAGTTCAAACGGGGCAATACTACAGCGATTTACTGACCCGATTCGATGCAGTATTGAAAGAGAAACGGCCTCGTTTGCAGCGGACAAAAGTGCATTTCCACCAGACAATGCACCGGCTCATTCATTCCGCATCGTCGTGTCCAAATTGAATGAGTTGTGCTACGAATTAGTCTTTCATCCTCCATATTCACCGGACCTAGCCCCCAGCGACTTTTTCCTATTGCCAAACCTGAAAAAATCGCTGGGACGAAAGAGATTTGCCTCAAATGAGGAGGTCATCGCCGCTACAGATGGCTATTTTGCAGACCTCGAAACATCCTACTTTTCCGACGGCTTGAAGAGACTGGAGCGCCGTTTGAAAAAGTGTATTAATCTTCGAGGAAACTACATCGATAAATAACAATATAAAAACCACACCAATACCGTGTTTTTCTTATCGATTCCGGAAACTTTTCAGGTCGCTCACGTAGCATTTGCTGTCATTTCTGGTGTGATAACCCTTATCTCTATTTGAATGCGGTTCTTTATGCTTTCAAGATCTGTCGGCCTATTTAGGTAAGCTCTATCTTTTAGGTAGCCCCAAAGAAAAAAGTCTAGCGGAGCTAAATCCGGCGAGCGAGCTGGCCATTCTATTACACCTCTTCTACCTATCCATTCATTAGCGAAAGTGTTATTCAGAAAATTGCGGATATTCATTCCGAAATGATCCATCCTTCTGGAGCCATATACTGTTATGGAGTATATCTTCATTTGGATATAAAACAGCTAACACGGGAACTAGTTCAAATCTTAAAAAAATTAAGTAAATGTCTGCATTCAAAGTCTTTTTAAAGAAATACGGTCTCAGAATTCCATTTCATTATATTCCAGCCCAAACATTGATTTTCTGCCAGTGTTGAGTGTGTCCTTCCAGATACCATTAAGGATTATTTGATGACCAGTAACGTGTGTTTTTCTTTTCTTCTTTTCTACATATCCATTCATTAGCGAAAGTGTTATTCAGAAAATTGCGGATATTAATTCCGAAATGATCCATCCTTCTGGAGCCATTTACTGCTATGGAGTATATCTTCATTTGGATATAAAACAGCTAACACGAGAACTAGTTCAAATCTTAAAATATTTAAGTAAATGTCTGCATTCAAAGTATTTTTAAAGAAATACGGTCCCAGAATTCCATTTCAAAATATTCCAGCCCAAACATTGATTTTCTGCCAGTGTTGAGTGTGTCCTTCCAGATACCATTAAGGATTATTTGATGACCAGTAACGTGTGTTTTTCTTGTTGATTGTACCATTCGAACAAAAGTTTGCCTCATCAGTGAAGAGGATATTTTTATGAAAATTAGCGTCTGCTTCAAATCGTCCTGTTATTAATTCGGAAAACTTCGATCCAAGTCGTCTACAAATAATTTTTGAACAATACCAGATTTATACGGATACCACCTTTTGCCTAACAGAAACATGCGGATTTTCCACGACTGCCAACACAACATTTTCACGTTCTTCATTACTTACAGCTCCAGGTCTACCAGATTTTTGGCAAATCCTTAATAGAACCAGTTTCTTTAAATTTTCGAACAATTTTACTAACGCTAGACTGAGAGTTATGATATTCAGTATATACATTGTTTAATAAATTGCAAACTTCTTCCTGTTGTTTCCATCTATCTCCATATCCCAACATCATTAAAATTTCAATACGGTGTTTAGCAGTTAAATGAGCCATTCTAAATTTTTATCTAAAATAGCGATTTTCAAACGACTAACTTGACACTGACACACACTGACATTTGCTAGGCCAATGCAATTGTTGGAAACATACATATTAGCAAAAGTTAAAGGGAGCACAGGTATCTCGAGCATTTGAAGTCTAGTTTATTGTCAAGTAATAAATGGATGGAATTTTGAGCATTTGCGTTGATACCTGAAGATGTTTGAACACAAAAATCTTTGTTTTTGCAGTTCATTTGTTGTTTGTTTTATTTATTGAATATTAATTTAGTTTGAATTTCAGTTTCTTTCATGTTTCTTTAATGGGGTTGTTGCTAAACATTAAATCAATTATTTCTCCAAAATTTTCTTTCTGGGCGCCTCTCAAAATCGCGGAAAAAAATTAGGTGTTATTTGAGAAACAAAAGATGACGTCATCGCATGGAGACAAGTGGGTGTTGAGGGGTGATTATAGCATGAAAATGTGCATTTTTAAAGAACATGATCGACGTGTTTCGGAATTTTTTCATAAAATTACTTGCTTCCGTTTTGTTCGCTATACTCCATAATTTCCGAACACGGTATGTATGTACTTCATAAAAATCAATCTACTATTTGTTTCGTCCTTTATTGCTCTATTATTAGAGCATCTAAAGCTCTATTACACTTAAGAATAATAGCGCATTAAGTTTTATTTATTTTGGCAAACTTTATTAGGAATCAAAGCTTCATCGCTTGGTAATTAACGTGAGCAAATAGCATAGTAAACCTCTTATAACTCATGCCTTTTTTTGACAGCCAAATTTGTGCTTAAGAAAAGATAAATTTGCCTTACAATTAGAGAAAAAGCGAACAGAATTATTGTCTTTTAAGACAAGTAACTACAGTTTATCACAATGTAATGATTTCTAGTAAATAATTCGAAATCTTCTCATTATTCTGCTATCTACTTTGTGGCATAAAATAAGAAATTCGTTTTGAATGAACATAGATACACAAATTTTATTTTATACTGGGTGTAAATGGAAAGTTTTAAGACAGGCGCGGCCACTGCCTAATACGAGGGGATGGGATTTCCTGCGTCTATGAGAATAAAGCTTGTTTAATCCTTGAAATCTTCTAAAAATATCACTGCGCTATGTTTGTTCAGTAGAGAGTGATAGCCTGTTAAGTATACTGTTCAACATTTCAAAAGTTTTCTTCCTCTCTGGAATATCTTTGGCTGTTTCTAATGTATTTTGGTATGCTGGATCTAGCTCTGACTTCAAAATTTCGATATTAGGTTCCAATGAGAATGGAGGTAGAAATATTGTGATAGCCGCCATTGATCTGGAATATTTGGTAAGTTAATTTCCCTCATTGGGCCGGGTATATCGTGATAAAACACCAATTCACCTTCCATTGCCAAAAAATAATACTTAAATTGGCTAACCTTTTCCTGTATATGGATTTCTTTTTGCAAAAGGTTCAATTACTGCAGACGGGATCCAAGAAGTTCTGCTTTATTCTTAGGAAGATTAAGAATAAGATCATTTAATTCAGCGTGGGTCATTAAGTGAGGTTTAGAAGACGAATCATCAGAATTAGGGATGTCGCTTCTTCTGGTGCAGATTCTTCAGATTTCGAATTCAAATCAAGAGCGAAATACCTATTTCTCAGCACCCTTTCAGGGTGTGGAGAAATGGGTAATGAGATATCATGGGACACTGGTCCGATTTCAGAGGGAAAATTGGGGTAATGAATGCTGCACTTGGTTTTACTAGTAATTTCTTTGACATTCGCCATGCAAAGAATAATTGGCTTTCTTCGTTTCATCAAGGGTGTCTGGTGGCACAGAAACGGGAAGAATAGGACAGTGGTCAAAGAGTCTTATCACTGATGTTAAATTACGGTACACAACAGATTTTTTTAGCTTTTGCGGAGAAGCCTGCTATCTTTGTTATGCAGAAGTAACAATCGGCTAGATGGCCTCTTCGTTCCATCAATATCATAGATATTGTGAAGAGCACACATACACGGGTACATTTTGTCCACTGTCGAAGGCGATTTGCCTATTGTTTATCTTGATTTCCAACTTGATATCCAAAGCACATATGATAAACTCTCCTTATTAGCGTAGTAAAAAATCGTTTTTGGTGTTGGGGAGGCATTGGGAAGATTCGCCAGATAATTCTGAAATTAGATTTTTTAGTTCACAGAAATTCTCGTAATGAAAAAGAGTGTCTTCCAACCAAGTGTCCCATCTTGTAATAATAGGTTGAGGTGGAAGAAGAGCGTTTGGTAGTTTTTCTTTATAGAGCTGCTTTATAAGCGCTTTAAGGAAGATTTTTTCATGTTGGAAATTAAACTATTTACAAGACGAAAATGTTTCCTAATCTCTTCAGCAACCCTATTTAAAGCATGACCAAGACATGTTACATCTATCTTTGTAAGTTTGGATAAAAGATTTTCAAATTTTGCTCTGCCTTTATCATATACGGTGTTGCATCTGACAAAATGAACAAAAAATTATCTCGTGCGTAGAAAGAAAAAATGTTGGTAGTTCCTGTTGAACAAATCCGACAACTGTGAGTGCATTTCCTTTTTCTAACTCTTTAGAAGCAATGAGGTAAGATTTTGGCAGAATCTCGTCGCTAAGAACACCAATGAGCAATACAAGTCGTCTTGAATCGGTGGTTTCATGAATACATATTGCTATGGACTTTTCTCCGCAAACATTTTGAAAAGTTATATTATTTTATGTATGTACATTTATTTTGGATGCCAGTGTATAAAATTTTTGAGATTTATTATCTATGAATGTATTTTTATTTTGAACTGCTATTTAATATTTTTGACTTGCGTAGTTGTAGTACGCCGGTTACTTTGATATTTGCGCAGACACTATTGTACGCTGAGTTTAGAAGGTCATGTTTTAAAAGATAAATTTTTATCTTTTATAAGTAGCTTCGTGATTTGATTTAATTGTGGTTGGTGTTTGATTTCAATACCGATTTATTTACGAGTGTGTAGAACTTGTAATAGTTTAATTGTTTAGAGGCTTTCTTCTAACTCAGGTGTCTCGAAAAAAAATATATATATATTTTTTATACTACGTAAGTAAAGATTTATTTGTATTATCATTTATATTGTCATCTTGTATGTATTGATTTATATTGTATGCTTAGTTATATGAATTAAATGACAAAGAACGTTTTTTAAAATTTCTATATAAAAAATTTCTGTAACGATAAATTTAGTTCGCTTGGATTCAAGGGCTTTTTTTTTCATGTGGTTTGCACATGCGTTAAAGGTTTGTTCCGGGCTGTCATATCTGGTTGTTTACTTTGTTTATTGTGGGAGAAATTAAAATACTTCTTTGCAATTTATTAGTTTTTAATTTTGCTCGGTTGCCACTAAGGAAGTTTAATTATACGCTACGGTCATTTTCGTATAATATTTTTGCCTTAATAATATTGTTTAATGACGCAATATTTATCTTTATACTCCATAAAGATATTTTTTTAATATTTTGTATTAAAGTTTCATTTAAATTTATTGTGATTTCCTTTTTACCTTTGTTTGAACTCTTTTACTGGCGCTTGATAAATTTTGTAGAAGAGAAAAACCACGTTTTCCAATTGGAACTCTGAGGGAAAAGCAGTCTCATTGTGAAAATAAACCGTCTGAATATACTAGCTGGACAGATTGGTTGTGAATTGTGAATTAGCAAAGTACAACATCACAATTCATAGCAACATGTAAAAATGTTCGCTCCGAATTTTAGCTTTTATTTCCTCAACTACCTTCGAATACAAAGAACTTACGTCGTTTATTCGGAGTGTTCTATTACCTGGGACAAGAAATTTGCAATATTTCTTGAGGAAAGAAGTGAAGTTTGGATTACGTAGGGAATATCTGACGTCATCATTGCATGACATAGGTCTCGGTTAAAGATGTCTTGTTCGTTTAGCTTTTTGGACATTGGTTGGAAACATTGTGTTAATGTGGGTTGTGACACGCCTCCAGATTTCATCTTACCCAACCTAGTAATATGAACATTCTGTTCATATTACTTCTGTTTTCACGTGTTAGTCTATTTGATATTTTTTATCGCATGCAATGAAAAAAAAATATCAAATTGAAAAGCAATAATATCAATACTTAAATATACATCCCAAACAACAAGTTAAAAATATTAAACGAAAGCGCCGTGTGTCCATGTGGTGATAAATCGGTCGATATACCTAGGGTTCCGTATAAAAATTAATATTGACAGGACAAAACTGAAATGTCCTGTACATTTCTCTGTATTTTCATTCTATATGTCCCTAAAAAATAATGTAACTTGCTTTTAACTTTTTTTGTATCTCAAAAAATAACAGATGTCAACCGACTTGGCGCCACCCTCTATATTGAATATTCAAAAATTATACTTACAATTCTCACGCATGCAGAACAGTGGCTTTTCCCATATCTTTGTATGGCTTAATCCACACTGACGCTCTACTGACTTTGGGCATTTTACTAATAAAAATAAATAAAATACCACAACATTACAAAACACAAATAGATGTTATCTCTTCAAAAGCACAATCAGAAATAAAATTAAGAAATATATTTATTATTTACCTACTTATGTAAATATAGGAACAATAAACGGTTCGAAACGACTTATTTTTAATTCTCGGAATTTAAAACTGGGAATACCCTTGTACCTCATAAGAGATTTTTTTCTTGAGAACTGCAAATATAATAAAATAAATTACTTGAAAAATACTTGAATAAAATACTTGATAATGGAAAATGGATAAAATTGTTATCTTGAACTCTTGAAACGCCTGCCAAAGATCTACATCATTCAAAATTCCTTAAATTATGCACAATATGCTATTTATTAAGAATATATGCAAATATTTTAAAAAAATGCATATAATATGCAAAATGTGCGCTTTGCATATTTGGGTTACATTAATAATTACAATGTCCAGCGGAACTTCAAATAAATATTTCTCAAAAACTACACGTGATAGAATAAATCTAAAAGCAGATTTAAATTCGGAATTGAAAGTTACAATGACTATCTAGTTTTGTTTAAGAACCAAAAACTTCGTTAATCAGCGTAATTGTTATTATGGCTTTGCGCTGATCTATGACAATTCTTAATAATATACGAGTGCACAAATAATATAGACTTCTCTCAGATTCTTTCGCGCTGTCGGCGCGAGTCAGAATTCCTTATTAGGGCTACAGCAAATAATTAAGTAGCTGGGAGGATAAATAGCGAAATGTCAACTCTTACTTTTATATGAGTAAATATCTGTAGAAATAACAGCTATATCAGTGTTTTTTTTTATTCTAGTTACATTAGCTTTATTGTTAAATGTAACAAATTGCTTCTATATAATATAATGAGCACGTGAGTAAAATTATGTCGTTGTATTTATGTAGAGAAAAACATGAAAAGGTACTTACCGTTTGATGCGATTTTGATGTTGGTTTTAATGGAATATCCTGAAATGAAGAATATATATATATATATATTAGAGTACTGTTTATAATTACATAATACACATATTTTAGAGAGACATAAAGATTTTTTAATATGCTTTTAATTTCTTTTGCATAACTGACATTTTCTCTTTAAAATCAAGAACAAAAAAGTATAAAGACAACTAAGTTTAGTAAATTTAGCTTTTCATGACGGATTAATATCAGAATTGAAGTGAAGTAGCTGTATTTCGAGCAGATAAAATATGTAGCACGAAGATAATAGACGTTACCTGCAGCGGCAGTTTGCAACTACTTTAGAATGCAAAGATCGCGTATTTAAATAAAATGAAATAAAAATTAGCTCGTTAAAGAACTTGGGCTACCAAATATTTTAAAAAATAATTAAATTCAGAATGCTTCTGTAACATTAAAATGAGTTTTATTATTGAATATACAAGTGTCCCGTTTCGTTATGTTCAAATTTTAGGAGTCTAAAGTTCATTTCAAGTAACAAAAACGCAAAACTTGTATATCCATTTTTATTTGTTTCAAAGTTACAGATCTATGAATGTGATTGTCAGATCATGAAAAAAATGTAATCCTAAAGTCAATACAAACTGATTTTATTAAAAAAAAGTTATACGATTCAATAACAGGCCTGTGATTTAATAAAATGTTTTCCTAAAATAAATAAACACGTGTCGTAGTGCATACAGTAATTTCTTGGAGATCTACAAAAAAGAGTACTGGAAATTGATTTATGATAAAGAAGGTTCTTACTTATTTCGTCAGTGTTGAACCATGAATATCATACAATAAACGAATGTTCAGATTACTGTTAACGTTGCATTTTTTAATAAAGGATTACATTACGTTTCAGTTCATACAACAGCTCATTAGTGAGTGGACACGTTTTCTTTATTCAAAATGCCTTATCGATTTTCTTCTCAAGAGTATGCGGACATGCATTTTGTGTATGGCTACAGAACGTTTCTGGAAGTACACATGCGAATGTTGACTGCATTACTGTGATTACCTTTTCGACTGAGGAGTAAATTTGCCAGCAGACTTAGAGGAAGCAGCAGTAGCTATTGTTACAAGGGATACAACTCTCAGTGTACGTCGAATTGCTAGGCAACTAGGAGTGCCACGAACGACAGTTTGGCGAATTTTGGAATGTGAGGGCTTATATCCATATCACTATCGCAGGGGACACGGTTTGCTTGAGGCAGACCACTATGCTCGTCTAGTTTATTCTACCTGGATATTAAGATAGTCACGGCTTCATTTTAATTTGTGCAGAACAGTCCTCTGAACAGACGAATCTACATTCACGAGAAGTGGTGTTACAAATCTGAGAAACCTGCGCATGGTCATCAGAAAATCCCAAAGCTATACGCCCATCTAAATTTCAACATTAATTTTCTAATAACGTTTGGGCGGCTCTAATCGATGACTTGTTGATTGGTGCTGTTGTTCTTCCTGGGAGGTTAAATGCGGACAATTACCTTCAATTTCTTATTGACGAACTGCCAGGTCTTTTAGAGGATGTCCCACTGAATGTTCGACGAGACATGTGGTTTCACATGGATGGGGCACCACCACATTTCGGAATTGTTGTCCGAAACTGGGTTAACGTCATTTATCAAGACGGATTGGTCGAGGTGGTCCTGTTGCATGGCTACCCAGATCACCCGATCTTAATCCCTTTGACATTTATTTATGGGGGTACATGAAAAATTTAGTTTACGCGCAAGTTTCGAATACAAGTGAAGAGTTGTTGGATCGTATTCACCTGGCTGCCGAGCAAATCCGACAAAACAAGTATGAAATTCGGATAAGTACGTCTTCTGTTAGCTTACGGGCACAAGCCTGCATTCAACAAGGAGGTGGACATTTCGAAAATATTATTAATTGAACTTTTTTAAATAAAATCAGTTTTTATTGACTTTGGGATTACATTTTTTTTCATGATCTGACAATCACATTCATAGATCTGTAACTTTGAAACAAATAAAAATGGATATACAAGTTTTGCATTTTTGTCACTTGAAATGAAGTCTACTTTACACTTCTAAAATTTGAACATAACGATACGGGACACTTGTATAACAAGTTCTTTCGTATATGAATATAAAACCACAGCCGTAATAGTTAGCAAAGAATTACTTTAAAATATATTAAAAAAAAAATAAGAATACGAGGAATGTTTCAAAAGTTCTAGGAATTGTGCTCTAATTAAGTTACGCGGAACTTACATGCAATGCTATTAGGAGGTGTCCTTTTTTGAGAGTTTAACTGACGTAAAACGTGCCATAAATAGCTGGATTGAGGAGACACTGAAAAAGTTCTTTGAGGACGGCTTAAAAAAATAATTTATCGTTGGTATAAATGTATTTAATTAAATGGTGATTATGTTAAAAAACTACACTGTAATATTCATGAAAATTGACAAAATAAAAAAAATGTAGCTAAATTCCCAAGACTTCGAAAACATCCCTAGTAACTATAAAAGATTAAGCAACTTCATGTTATCATAGCCTGCCAAATGTGTAAGGATTTGCAAGAGATACAGATAAATGAAATATTCTTGAAGACAGGCATGAGTGGCTATATTCCTATGATCGATACTTTTTCACCTTGTTCCATATGAAGTGTCAGATTTGAAGAATAACATTTAAACTATTTAAAAACTATTTATAAATCAAACTATTTAGTTAGTAGTCTAGACAAAATATACTAATATTTGCTTGATGACGCTATTCTGTTAATGATTGAGGAAGGCATAAATATCACGTTTCAAAATCTGAATTTTAGGGTTAACGTCTTCTTCATTAAGATATTATTTTCTATTAAAGGCGTCAGGTATGCGGTTGTTTAAATAAATGATCTGTCAGAGAAGAGAAGTCTGGTAAATTGTTACGTTTCATAACCATTGCTTGCGATGTACAAGTTTTTGAATTATGTCGTAATAGAAATTCGAAATATACTATGGATGGAATGAGGTTATGGATTACATATTCGACCTTAATGTTTATCTAACTATCGAAAAATGACACTAGTCCACAAATTTAGCTTTTTTTAATTTTTCTTTAGAAGCTAGGTACAATTTTTGTTTCTTCTACAGTTCAAACAATAGTAATAATAACTGTTTCGTCTTATAAACGAAATTAATTTGTATTATATATTAAATATAAGTATTATTCATTTTGTATATATTAAATATAAGGAATCGTAGAATATAGTATTTGAACCTAAGGGTCAGATACAAAATTGAAACCTTTGCATAACTAAAATTCCCAGTTTATGATGCTGGTATTCTTCATTCTGATATTTTATGGTACAAAATTTAGTGAACGTGCTTTTGATAAAGCATTTGAAAGTTTCAAACTGTGTACATGGCACGTTCACTCATAAAATAAGGTAAATTGAAAAGTGTCTAAAAAGTCCAGCAATAAAATAATGGATATTTATTGCTAAATATCTAATTACGTATGCATCTAAAATGATACATTATATTACTCTCTTTGCACAACAAGCCAGAGACATGCAAAACTCCAAAATCAATGGGCCCCAAGCCGATATACGAGAAAAGAATCCAGACAAAATATGGATTTTAATCATGTAATTAATTTTCAAACAATTGCATTTTCATGTTGTAAATATATGCTTCTATATCACAAATTGTATAAATATGAAACATTTATCAACTCTCATTCCTCTTATTCCTCTAACCAATGATTTATCTGTCTTAACTCCCAGTCATTTCCCGATTGGAGACTCTCTTGCGGTGCTACCAGAACCTGATTTAACGCATGCAAAATTAAATCATTTATCATGTTGGCAGCATATTCAAAAAATTATATAACATTTCTGGAAGCGATGGGTTAAATATTTAAGTCACGTTCAGCCGCGCGGTAAATGGAAGCAGAACAACGAAAACGCTTTCTCCATAGGACCACCTGTACTTGACAAGGGAGACAATGTTTCCAAGCTGCACTGGATTACCGGACGCATCGTGGAATTGCATCCCGGGCAGGACGGCGTTATTCGCAGGCAAGTGTTCGCCTCCACAACAACATTTTGAAGAGACCTACAGCCAAATTATATATACTTCCAATAGAGACAATCGATAATAATTAAAACAAGTACAGTTTCTCCCTTTTTATATCAGATGATTTTCAATGAAAGTGCATACTTTCAAGGTGGGCAGTATGTTTCGTCTTATAAACGAAACTATTTTGTATTACATATTAAATATCTTAAATATTATTCATTTTGTATATATTAAATATAAGGAATCGTAGAATATAGTATTTGAACCTAAGGGTCAGATACAAAATTGAAACCTTTGTATAACTATATTTTATTATCGTATTAAAATGCAAACGTACCCTGAATTTAGGATGTGGCATCGTTGATATTTATCAACCTTTATTCAATTCGGTACTTATTTCATTGCTGAACTCTTTAGACACTTTTCAATTTACCTTATTTTATGAATGAACGTGCCATGTACACAGTTTGAAACTTTCAAATGCTTTATCAAACGCACGATCACTAAATTTTGTAACATAAAATGTCAGAATGAAGAATGCCAGCATCATAGACTGGGAATTTTAGTTATAGAAATTAAAAACCATCTGCAATGTTTGCTATTTTAGTAGGAACAGTTTACAAACAAGGCGGTCCACAGTGCGAAATTTAGGAAGTTTAGCGGAACTTTATTCAATTTCTGAAATACGTAAAATGCATAAGATTATTTATTATTTTGTTAGGTAAATACCCCGCCTCTAAAACCTCATACTCAGTTTGGGGATTTACCCTGCGAAAGAACCGCAAAATGCACCTGAAATTCGCATTACTTATTCAATCATACTTTTTGCCTATAGAAAGCTATTCGATTTGTTAAAGTTAATAGAGTGGTACATGGAAATGGCAAATCAGTAGGCCATGATTTTTTCTTCATGTATTTTATTAGAAAATTGTCAATTATTGGCATTTAATTAATTGCAAAATGTTTCCTTGCTCGTGTGTGATTTGTTCGTTCACCAATGTTAAGATCTGATGCTCTTTGCAGTTTAAAGGCAACTCTTCGCGCATTGGATTGTAAAATACGAAAAAGGTGGAGGGAATCCAGTCGAAATTTAGCATCATTTCTGAATAAAAATGCTGTCTGGCTTGAAAATAATGTAAAGTTTTCAAATGCTGTAAGGGATGCATTGCCCAGTGGATCGAGGACCTATGCAGGCAGACGTAAAAAAGAATTTAGGTATTGTCATCCTAAAGTGCAAAACAGAAAAGTGCATCATCTTTTGAAGTCCGGTAGCCAAGACGAGTTAGCCAAAGCAACCGTAACAAAGCTATACCAATCTGGAAAACGAAACTCTGCAGCGATTGTCAAGGAACTGGCATCTGCTTCTCCAGAACGAAATTTAACTACGGACCAGGCTCTGGCGTTACTTATTGATGCAAACTTATCGTCAAATCAATACAACATTGTTCGGGATCAAGCAAAACATCACGGTTGCACTTTGTATCCATCTTATTGTGTTGTAAAGGAGGCAAAGAGGTTATGCTATCCAAAGGACATAATAATAACTGAAGGTTCAGCTGAAGTATCAGTTCAGTCGCTTATAAATCATACCATAGCCAGACTTTGTACAGGGCTAGAAGAGAGTCTTAGAACTTTGTCAAACGTTAAACCACTAAATATTATCGTAAAGTGGGGTTGTGATGGGGCGGAACAAGTTATGATGATAGTATGTTTAGTGTATTAATGGTACAAATCCAAATGTGCTCCGTAAATGATAATGGTGATAGTCAGTCACTAATTTGGAAAAACCCTGCTTCTTCTTCTACACGGTACTGTCGCCCCATTAAGTTCGTTTTTACCAAAGAAACAGTCAGTGTAATTACCTTAGAAGTAAACAAAGTGAAAGAACAAATATCTCAACTTACTCCAATCACTATACTTGTATATGGCAAGCAATTTCAGGTTACAGCAAATATGATCTTTTGTATGATTGACGGTAAAGTATGCAATGCTGTATCATCCTGTGCATCATCACAAACATGCTACTTATGTGGGGCTAAACCTAGTGAAATGAACAACATCTGCTATATACCTCAAAAAAATATAAACGAATCCTTTTTATCCCTTGGACTATCGCCCCTCCATGCATGGATAAGGTTTTTGGAATGTATTTTACATATATTGTACAAACTTGATATTAAAGCATGGCAAGCTCGTGGAGCAGAAAATTAAAAAAAAGTTGCAGAGAAGAAAAAATACATTCAACAAAAACTCAAAGAGGAGCTTGGCTTACTTATAGATATGCCAAAACAGCAGACCGGAAACACAAACGATGGTAATACCGCGATGAAATTCTTTAGAAATGCCGAAAAGTCTGCCTTAATAACTGGCGTTAACTTAGAATTGATCAAACGTTTTCATGTGTTGTTAGAGTGCCTAAATTGTGGTCTTAAAATTGATTCAGAAAAGTTCGGCGAATATGCAAGAGAAACTTTGGAATTGTATTTGAAAGAATATTTCTGGTACTCAATGCCCGTAAGTGTGCATAAAGTCCTTTGTCATGGAAAGGATATTATAGCCTCTTGCATTATTCCGATCGGACAATTTTCAGAAGAAGCTCAGGAGGCAAGAAACAAAGACTCCAGAAAATATCGCGAACTTTTTACTAGAAAAACGTCAAGAATTGACACAAATACGGATTTATTTTATCGACTGCTTATTTCGTCGGATCCGTACATCGCTAGTCTTCGTAAAGCACCCTAAACCAAGCGTAGTGAAGTTACGCCAGAAGTTTTAGTGTTGTTAGAAATATTTGCAGGCCCGTGTAATGATTGCGAGTCTTCAGACGATTGCAATGAGTCTAGTTCTGAATAGGTGTTCAAAATGTTGTTATAAAATGTATGTTTTATTAATTGTTCTATAATAAAAAAACACAAATAAACTCAAAAACTTTAAATAAAACATATTAATTTTTATCAAAAATTTTAAAAACCAACAAATAGAACTGTTTTACTGTTTTGAATAATTAAGTTCCGGTAAACTCAAGAAATTTCGCACTGTGCGGTCTTGGGAATTTTGCCGACCTTTGTTCGTCATCTGGCCGTATTCTGATGCGGCCTATTTTGTTAATTGTTCCAAAGTTTACTGAAGTTAGGGGTAAATTTTGCATACAATTTTTAAACAGTCTCAACAGATCAGTGTGCGCGACAACAGTCGCAAGTGTCAACACAACAGTGTTCAAGACAAGACTCTCAACATAACAGCGTTCTAGACAACAGTCATAAGAACAATGCTTAAGACAACAGTCTACATTTAATATTAAGAGACACCAGTCTCATTTTTATCAATAAGTCTTGCTTTATTATCAAATCAACAATTCTTATGTATCAAATAGTGTAAATTTTGTAAATAAAATTGGAGTGCCGCGTTTCATTAAAAACTGTCACCGACGAGTAAATAATTAGTGCGTATATGGCCTTACAACCCGTGCGCGGTGAAACAATACACAGGAGCATCAAGTCCACGTAACAGTGCAGTTGCCCCACCAATAACATTTATTATTTATTTAGCGTATGGCTACATGGATTCAGATCTAAATAACGCTACATATAGGTACATTTACTGAATGGTGAGGATTTTATGTCTCACTATATTCCTTATTCCCTCTTCCTTTTTTTCTGGAATATCCGCTTGAAACTTGTATTGTTTCTCCGAGACTTTCTGTCGTTTGGTTCTGAGAATAAACATAGTTGAGAGACCCTAAAGCGCGTGGGTCCATGTATGAAGATCTGAAGATATTCTCTGGCTGCCGAAGTTTGCTCTAATAGCAACAAATTTGTTTTGGCACGTCTGGTTTTGGAAAAAAAAGATATAACAAAGTAAATGAAAAAATATTAATTACGTATGTACATTATATGGGGCTCTATGGTATAGTACTGTTTAAAATGTTTTTGTTTTTACTTTTTTTTATACTATTCTTCGGTACTTTCTATCACTTTTTAAAAGCATTCCAAGCAAGATGATCCAAGTCACTTAAGCTTTTTTTCAAATTTTTTATCTTGCTGCAGAAGTTTATTTTGGGGTTCTGTAAAAATACACTCTTTAAGTTTTGCAACATAGATTTTGGAAAATTTTTATTTAAGATATTGGACCACGGCCATCTTTATCTATTGCTTTCACGAAGTGTTTCATCAAACCTAATTTTATGTGCAATGGCGGTAGAAGTATTTTATCAGGTTCAACTAGTATATACCTTTGTCTAGGAATATATTGAGACGTGACTGGCAAGTCGTTAACAATATAGTGGGAATTTCTTGATCGACTGTCCAACTCACAAAGAAAACAGCAATTCTTTGAAGTCTGCGCAGATATATCATTTGTAGATATATCATTGCATATTGCAGATATATCATTTGTAAATTTTGTAATTAATTTTACCTAGAAGAAAAGTAATCTTTTCATACGTTTCATTTAAGTGGATTGCGTGACCAACGGGGATGGATAGCTTTCAAACTCAATTTCGAAGGATTGATAAAAAAATGCCATTGTTTGGGATGGAGTTGTTGACCTAATCCAGCATCAAATCGTCTACATTATTGCAGTATGAAAGACCCTCGTCGATTGAAAAATACTGTGATAGTTCTTTCTGATGATTACGATGCACAGAAATATGTGTCCTTGGAGCTAACCGTTTTCATTCTTGGAGTCTAGATCCTAGTATTTCTGCTTTAGTTTTTGACAACTTCAGGTCTCGAAAAAGTTCATTTTATTCTGATTTATTAGATGTGGTCCGTCTTCTTTAGATTGCAAAAATCCATAATCGCTGATCGATTACTTAACACTTGCTGTACACGTTCTGTAACATCTTATTCTTCACTTGAAACACCAATGAGTCTTGGTAGTGGCAAGGCTTTCGAATGAGGTACTGAACGAGTAGCAGAGGGCAGACTAGCATAACTAATATTTTTCTTGTTTTTTGCTGGAAAACCCGAAAGTTTTCGTAAAGCAAAAGTAACAGGACCGCTTGTTTACGCCAAATCATAGGTCTTGCAAATGGCATAGCGCTTTTCTTGCCGTTTGACCAGCCCACCAGTGTAACAGCACAGCGTGAGCAGCAAATGCTGGGAGCCAATGTTGTCTTTGTGATCAATGGTTAAGCCACTATAACGAAACTAAAACTATTAAAGGTGTAATATTCTGAATATGCTGGTGGGTAGTGAATTCTACATACCTAAGAAAAACTGTATCGGTTATTTATACAAGTACGTGACATTATGAAATAAAACGACGTTCAGCTATCAGAAATCGACTTACATTGATTCGAAATATCCGTGTGTAGCTCTTTATATACCACCACAGCCAGATATCTATCAATTCTTAATGTGATTGTTTCCCGAGCAAAAATAAACGTACTTTAAGTACTCTGACGTAGGAAAGGCATGTTCAGATAATGTCCACTCAATTCTCAGCAGAAGAATATTTTGAATAGTATGTTTTTATATAAAAGTAACTTTGAAATTTTGCAAAATTTAATGTGTTTTTTTAAAATTTTTTAAAAAATTTAAGAAAATATCTCAAAATCCTGACGTCATGGAGCGAATTTTAAATGAGATTCAGAATCAGCATGACAAAATATATAAACTACAAGTATTGGTGTAAAAGAAAATCAAACTGTGTTGACCAGTGTTATTTATCTAATTATTAGATTAGTTTACTTGAGGTGGTTCGTTTAAATATAGTTCTGCTTTGGGAAATTTGATCTCCCATTTGTGAGTAGCGCGTTCTCATCAAACCTTCGTATTGGCATAGGACATGAATCCTTGTTTCCTCTTCTTTATAGTTATTCATATCTTCGCTGAGGTAGCAGTGCCCTACTAATAGATTATCATCTTAACAGACTTTCTGTCTCTATTCAGTATGGCCGTCGTAAATTTAGGCCAATCTTCCTTAAAGAACTGTTTTGCTTGTCTTTGATCTGGGGAGTTTTTTCACATTTCCCTAGTTTTATTTTCATCATACTTTTTCATGGCTGTTTTAATAATTATTTTTGCAGTGGCGAATGAAGACTTAGGTCCTATGATGGCTGCAGACGAGGCCTGTCTAGTCAATTCGTGCGCCTTCTGATTATACCTGTGGCCTCCGTGACCTGCTACCCAGGCTACACACATAAGTGTAGATTTAACCTGCAAAACCTACGAATTTTAAATGAATTTGTTCCAACCGACGCATCCTCACTGTATAGATGCATTCAAGACGTAATCTATTTAGTTCTATGCTTATTTCTCTACGTTTTGTTTATTGTAAGAGTATAATTAAAAATTTATTTACATAACGGCATCGAATTTATCCTATCGATATTTATACTGGGTGTATTTAAAATACAGCCCACTTCAAGTACGCTTCATTGCTATACATGTTCTATTTTATTTATTTAATTTACATCAAAGTGAAATACACAGCAATATGTTATCTTACCAACTCGAGTATGTTTCGAATTACTTCGTAAGACAGAACTTGTCAAAAGTATAGAGTAGACTGTAGAGTGAGACGATGTCGAAAACATGAAAGCCCTTTCTACAATACAATAAAATTGGAATTATATGGTATTCACTTTCTTTAAAGATTTGTACCGAAACTGATTGAAACTGAGGATCTATTGTTTTAAACTGGAACAATTACATTAATTTTTTTTAACAAATAAATGCTGCTAATATGATATTGTTATTGCGAATATAATAAAAAACTTTCTTCCGTGTATCATTGATTACAACCTACATAGACTGACTCCTTTGTTAGATATCGAATTCTTTTCAGCTATACGATTCGCTTTTTCAATACGTCCTCCGTATACTGCATTCCGTGTTACAATTTACCCAAAGACTTGGTTTCCAACATTAAAATTGCAAATTTACATATTCGACGCGTCGGAAACGACCATCGCCAGAACCAAGAATTCATGTGTATAGATTACCGTGGCGGTGTCGAATTGCATTATTCGACTGAGTTATTTATAGCACGTGCAGAAGTTAGAAATTCATGACATAATGTAGTGCACTAGATAATAAAATGAACACCGGCACAACGACGGTGAATAATGAACGCAACAGCCGGGAATTATACTTAGCGTATATGTTGAGGTGGTCTGACTGAATCCATGTAAAGATAATAACTGAGGGACCAAAGGAGAATGTTTTTATCGCGGTCATTACTTATGTCCTGTGTAAAATAGTCACATCGCGAAGCTCTTAATAATTTCTTAATTACAATTTCGTGCACTTTCTACACCGTGAATATTTTCAAGTTATTGCAGAGGAACGAAGCATTAGCAACTATAGTAGGTGAATATTCATTTTATAGATTAAATTCATTTACGGTGATTTATCTCCTTCACATTCTACTCTAAAACAGTTGTTAAAATGTCTCTGTTTGGGGCAACAATATCTTCAGGATGATGAGCGTCTATAATGCAGCCAAGTAGAATTGAGACTTGAAGCAGCACAGCTAATTCGTACAGTACATTCGCAGACAAAAGTTTGCGGCGTAAAATTTAAATTTCTTCTTGACATTTCGATGAGCTGGTCGTGAATCTCAACTGGTAACTTAGAAGCGGTAACAACGTTTTCACTAAACGGATTCAGTACCCATCTCTTCGAGAAATTATTTTCATCTTCCGGGACATACTTCGTCGACTGAGCTTTTAGCTCACACAAATGCATCTTCATGCAGTCCAAACTGTGCTGAATGTGTCTCTTTCATTCAGCACATTTTTCTCAATATAATCCGAAGTGAGTGAGAACATATCCAAATTTTTGCGTTGGAGGCGAATAATCTAGATATCAACCTTCTTAATGAAAGCATTAATTTTGTCTGTCATTAATAAAATGTTTTTATCACGTCCTTGTAAATTCACAGTGGAGTCGTTTAAATGCGAAAATACACCAGCTAAGTAAGCCAACAACATCACACACTCATTATTCTGTAACGACAATTTTTGGAAAAAATGGATTCAGTGTTTGGGCAAATGTGTTGCACTAAATGGCGATTATGTGAAAAAATAATTATGTGAAGCTGCAGGATTTAGTATCGTTACAACTAGAATAGAACGTAGTCATTAGAGCGCTGACCCGGTTGAGATGAAAGTTCCGTCCTCTGAGCTATTCGGCTGTAATCTATAATTGTTAGTAGTAAAATATTTTGCAAGGATAATCTAAGTGTATTTTTGCTACAATTGAAATAAACGTTAATTGAAATAATTTCCTATACGTATTTGCAAATTATTAAAGTAAAACATAGTACGCTAGTTTCGGTGTTTAATTCTTTAGTTAATGAAGATGTTATTTTTAAATTTAAATTTCTCATCTTTATTTAAAATATGTTTTTAATCAAATAAGTCACGATTTGATTGAATACCAGCAATTCTGATATAAAAGTAACTACATAAATATATTTCATGGTTTGTTATAAATAGTTGTAGACATTATGTGAGATTTTTCTTTATGGGTATGAAATAAAAAATTGTTTATCTGACCTGGAATGTGAAATGGATCGTCCGATTTTCAACGCTCTTGGAAAGGATACGGATATTATGTTTTTTATTAATGAATGCTTATGAAATTTGTGATGTTCTTCACGAAATAATATTTTTCAGAATGTATTTTACTATGTAGATGTTGACTCTTAATATTGCTTGATTGAAAGAATTTTAGTTATATTTTTTGATATGTGGACAACAGTAACAATAATGATGTATATATATATATATATATATATATATATATATATATATATATATATTATTATATATATATATACATCTATAAGTTGTGGTGGATAATTATTATCAGTTAAGATTGTTTTAATTTTTTTGATGTTATCTTTTCTGTATTGAGTATGTGATCGTTTTACTGCCCTATCAGTCAGATTATTTATAATCATTTTATTGAATACTGTAGGAGCATTTGAGTGGTAATTCATATATCGAAAAGAAGCTACAACGCGATCACCATTTCGATTTTGAAAACACACAGATAATTGATAAAGAACAACACACAGTGAAAAGACAAATTAAAGAAATGATCAGTATTAAACAGGAAAAAAATTCAATTAACAACAGAAATGATATAAAAAATTTAAGCAGTATATACTATAACTTAATTTTGTAACGATCTACAATTTACCATCATATTATATTTTTTTGTTATATACCTTATGTTATTTAAATATCATTTAAATATCATATACTTTTGCTTATCATGCTGACTGTTCCGTGTTTTGATTCCTGTCTAGTTGTCCGAGCAGGTTTTCGTGGTTTTCCTTCTCGTTTTGAGCGAATGCCGACAACTTTGCATCTTAAGTCGCTCCACGGGCGCATACGTAATAATAACTCATGTCTTGCTTTTCCCTGCCTTTCCCTATTTTCTGTTTTTGCTGATGTGGTCCTCTACTGGGTTGTAGCCTAGCATATGCGCTACAAAACTTTAGGAGGGTCTGCCCGTTGGGCAGTCAGGTGCCATTCCGCCTTTCCAGCAAGAGTGAGGAACCATGCTACGCGGCGCTAACACGGCGCCGCGCAATGCACACACCACTAGGACCGGTCCTGGGCGGCAACCTGGCTAGGCTGCCGTTAACAGCACACACACGTTCGACGTGTGTGCTATGCCCCCGCTTCGGCGGAAACGTTAAGATGGCACAAGTGTGACCATCGTCGACCGAGGTAGCCACTAAGAGTGTTCCCTTGGTTAGCGATGAGCAACCTCGTACAGGATGCGCTTCGCTGGTCTGCGCCTTGCCTCGTTGGGGCGGGGGTCAGGCCGTCGAAGTACTGCACGGAATTGTAAAGAAGTTGCCGGGAAAGGGTTGGCGGCCCTACGCAACGGCTGGTTATCCGACCTCTCTAAATTCACGCGACCGGTCACTAAACACACGCACGAGCGCACCGACATACAAAACCCTACACTTACGCTCTCACACAAAACCACACACCCATAGAGAGACGCAAGCTGCCAGCAGCAACCAACACACAAGTTCATACCCAGAAAGAGACACAAATTGCTAGCAGCGAACAACACATATGTTCACACCTTGCTATCTATTTTTTGGAATACTAAGGCATGATTTATTATTATTACTAGAATGTATCTTTGAATAATTTAAACCATAGCAACTTAATTACTTGACATTTATATCCTGTCATTTATATTTTCTATTCTCTTGATAAAGGCGTACTGCCGAAACATGTAGAGTTTTTTAAATACATATATTTTGAAGTAATATACAGACCTTTAATCGCCTACTGATTAGGTTTACTATATATATATATATATATATATATATATATATATATATATATATATATGAACTTCATGTGTATGAGAATTAATAATTATTAAATCTCATTTTACATGCGATTGTCGCTATAATTTGTTGCATTTAATTCTACAATTCGGCAAATCACTTTTGCCCTAGATTGTAGACGCAACAAGCCGCGACATCAACTGTACAAGTTGTCAGTACAAATGAAAAATTTTGTGAAAAACTTATCTGCGCGGAATGTGCATATATCGATATTTCACTGTTTTTTACAGATCATCAGTGCACCTTACCGAAGACAGACATGTCATTCACTTCTATACTACGTGTATATATACGAACTGTAATGAACTTCATGTGTATGAGAATTAATAATTATTAAATCTCATTTTACATGCGATTGTCGCGATAATTTGTTGCATTTAATTCTACAATTCGGCAAATCACTTTTGCCCTAGATTGTAGACGCAACAAGCCGCGACATCAACTGTACAAGTTGTCAGTACAAATGAAAAATTTTGTGAAAAACTTATCTGCGCGGAATGTGCATATATCGATATTTCACTGTTTTTTACAGATCATCAGTGCACCTTACCGAAGACAGACATGTCATTCACTTCTATACTACGTGTATATATACGAACTGTAATGAACTTCATGTGTATGAGAATTAATAATTATTAAATCTCATTTTACATGCGATTGTCGCTATAATTTGTTGCATTTAATTCTACAATTCGGCAAATCACTTTTGCCCTAGATTGTAGACGCAACAAGCCGCGACATCAACTGTACAAGTTGTCAGTACAAATGAAAAATTTTGTGAAAAACTTATCTGCGCGGAATGTGCATATATCGATATTTCACTGTTTTTTACAGATCATCAGTGCACCTTACCGAAGACAGACATGTCATTCACTTCTATACTACGTGTATATATACGAACTGTAATGAACTTCATGTGTATGAGAATTAATAATTATTAAATCTCATTTTACATGCGATTGTCGCTATAATTTGTTGCATTTAATTCTACAAATTGTACGAATTGTAGAATTCTGCTGCTAAATCGGTATGCGCAACGGCATTCGCACGCATACTAGTTAGTAGATAGGGATTTCCCCGAGACTCCGAATTCATACAGTCGTGTGTTTCTGCATATACGTAGCAATAAAAATGGCATCTAAACGAAATTATTTAACACTCAAGGAAAATATTGAAATAGTGGAAGTATACAAAAGTGAGAAACTTAGTGTTCGTGAGTTAGCTAAACGTTTTGGTATTGGTAAAACACAGACGGCTAATATCATAAAAATAGAGACGATCTATTGAAAGTGTGGCACTCCAATGTTAATGTTAATAAGAAACGATGCTTTATTAACAAAGGAGGTGCAGATGTAGACAGAATGTGCTACGAGTGGTTTATCAAAGCAAGAAGTAAAGCAATTCCTCTGTCAGGTAAAAATTTGGGATACTAAGGTAAGTTTTATTTTAATGTTCTCAAATTTAAAGGGCCCATAGTACAGAGTAAAGCGAAAGAAATTGCTAAGAGTATAGACTATACTGGATTTAACGCATCTTATGGATGGTTAGATAAGTTTCGAAAGCGCCATAATATAAGCTTCAAAGCTATTTCTGGTGAGGCAGCTAGTGTTAGGGTGGAGGATGTAGCAACATTCTTAAATAAATTACCGTCAATTTTGAAAAAATATTCACCGAGGGATGTATTTAATGCCGACGAAACCGGGCTGTTTTTTCGTGCTCTTCCTGACAAGACTTTACATTTAAAACAGGAAAAATGCGTTGGCGGTAAATGTTCAAAAGAAAGAGTCACCATCATGCACTGTGTTAACATGCTTGGTGACAAAGAAAAGTTGTTGGTTATAGATCATGCGGCTAAACCTAGAGCTTTCAAAAATATAAAAGTAACTGAATTGCCTGTTACTTGGAAGGCCAACAGCAAGGCATGGATGACTGGTACTATAATGAAGGAATGGTTGAAGGAACTAGACAGCAAAATGCAAAGACAGAAGAGACACATTTTGCTATTTGTTGATAATGCCTGTTCGCAACCAAGGGACATGGAACTGCATAACATTAAATTGGTGTTTTTCCACCTAATTGCACATCTGTATGTCAACCCCTTGACCAGGGTATAATAAAAAATTTTAAAATGCACTATAGGACCATTGTCGTTAAGACTATTTTAGCAAAAATTGAGTGTTCAAATTCAGCTCATGAACTTTGCAAATAAATTAACATTTTAGGTGCTATTTACTTTATAAAGAACGCTTGGGACAAAGTATCAAAACAAACGATTCAAAACTGTTTTCAAAAGGCTGGGCTTATTGTTGGAAATCAAAAAACCATGTCCACAGAAGATGAATTTACGGCAGATGATAATGTTCCTCTATCACTATTAGCTGAATTGTGGAAAGTACCACCAGCATTAGGGATTGAAGAATGCAACGTAGAGGCCTTTTTGAGCTTCGACAAAAATCTAGTAACAGAAAGTACGAATGACATGCCCTCTGTCACAAATCAGTCGTCGGATATTGTGGAACTGGATGGATCGGATGAAGATGTGGAAGAAGTGAGCAACATGAAACTAACGACTTATCAACAAGCCATAGATATGGTAAAACAATTAAAAAAATTTAGTCAAGATCGAGGAGATGCAGCCGTACTAGAGTTACTCACCACACTAGAATTACACTATCACGACCAAAACATTAAGAAAACTACTCGCCAGGCAACCCTGTTGAATTATTTTACAATGTTGCATTAGATATAAGTAACAAGGAATTATGTACATATTGTCGTGAATTTTTCTAACCAGAGAGAGAGAAGAAGAATTGGTGGAATTGGGTTTTGAACTACGTTTGAATGGTTTGGGATTTAAATGTGTTTTGAATTTTATTTATATTTGTTGTGTTTGTAATTGTATTTTTGACCGGCCCTGTATGTGTTGTGTTGGATTGGTGGGTGCGGCTAAATGGTGTACTGTTGGGTTCGATGTAGGAGATTTTCGCGGTGGTTTGTTTAGAGATACCAGATCTAGCAAACCAAGTGGTCATAGAGTATAAGAAATTCATTTTTATTCTCTGTTTTTGAGTAAAGTCGGGTTTTTTATTAGTTGGTGCATTTATTTTGTGCATTTAAGTTATTTGCGATTTTTACGAGAGTTTGTGATATCGTTTTTGCTATTTTAATTAAATTATGGTATCTCTCACGTAGTTTTTTTGTGTTGATTGTGCTTAGATCGATGTAAGTAAAAACACTTAATTATATTATTACTTATATGATGATTTGCTTATGTTTGTAATTTTAGTGTATAATTTGTGATTATTTTGACATTTAAATCAGTATATGAATATTAGAGAAAATTGTCATGTTTTTTGTAATGGAGTTTTTTCTTCAGGATGGAATATTCTAGATCGTTTTAAATTCAGGTTGGTTTTTTTTTGTTTATGGGTTTGATTTTGTCATGTTTTATTGCGCATGACTGTAAGGCTGTCACGCGTATTTGATAACTTTGTAGTTGTTGACATTTGATTTTTAGGGGTTACAGTAGAGGTCAAACTTGACAAATTTCTAAAGTATTTATTAATTATATGTTTGCTCGAGAGTCACAGGGGGTTTTTCTCTTTGTGCGAGTCATATTCATAAAGAGTCTTTCCTCCTAAGCTACTGTTTAATCTGCTTTAGCTCCCTGTACATTCAGTAAAGGGATTTTTTCTTTGTTTTTATTTTTATTAAACTTGTAAACAAACTAGATCTGATTTTTATTAATGCTTATCGTTTTACTTTAAATATAATTTGGCCCATATCCGCAAGGATCGACCCGAGAGAAGTGAGCTCAAGGAAATCTACGAGACTGAACAGCCGGAAGCATAAGTTGTAGTGTGAACAAAAAGATTAATAAGCAATCAAAAGCACATTCCACTGCAATATGTACAATTCAATTACTTTAAATTTTGTGCTGGTTTACAGAGGTTACATTTATAATGTTATATATGTTTATGTTTTATATATTTAATAAAATCACATTGGTTCATTATGAGCTTACTTATTTTAATATTCCCAAAAAATTCACCAACTATTCCCTTAACAGGACACCTCTCTTGAGCGGACAGATTGGAATAGTCCGGTAGGTGTCCGGTCAAGGGAGATTTCACTGTATATGTATTTACTAATTACTATTAGGGGTAGTAAAATGCAGTGAAACCGAGTATGTATCGTATCTAATAATTGCGCTAATATATTTTCTCCGAAATAATTCTTATTGTACCTGTGTGCAAGGGGTTTGTTTATTGGGGTTTATGTAGTCGTCCAGTTCGATATTGCGGTAAAGCATTGAATTTGACACAACTTGCTAGTTTCACTTTGTTCTATTACTTTTCGTAACAATACTAAATCTCGCAACTGTACATTGGTATTACATTAAATTTACTTCATTTTGAGAGTGGTTTCATTATTTTGTCATTTCTTATTCTTATTTTATAGAGTTGGAGACCTTATATCTATATATCGTATTTGATTAACAATGCTTTATGCTTGATATATATATGAATATGAAGTCGTGGCTGATAATTATATTTCTATTTATAAATTCAGATTTCTTTTTCATGAATCTGATGAATCTAATAAAATTTCACAGCAACATAAATAGTATATTAAACAACAAGTATAGAAAAGCAATGTTTTATTAAACGAATATAGCGTTTGAGTACGAGCGAGCGGAGCGAGCGAGTAACTTAAACTTAAACTTAAAGCTGTTTAGTAAAACTGCTTTCCTTACGAGTTTGTTTACACTATTTTTTCGCATTTTGCAAGAACAAGCATTATAAACTTAAAAATTTAAAATGTTATAGTAGGTATCTGTACAGGTTTTCCGTAATCTGATTCGGCTTTGTTTATTTACATAGTAACGACACAGTAACAGTAAACAAACTTCATTTTTTTAACACAAGTATACGGTAACAAACACACCGTGTGTTTGTTACCGTATACTTGTGTTAAAAAAATTTGTAAATAAGTTAGTTATATGTCTGATGAAGCTCAGGTTGGAGCGACACGATCGTTGCAGTGTCAACTAAAAAGTGAAATTCATTAAAATTTGTTTTATTTTATCCTGATAATAGTCATACTTTAGAACATTAATCTGAAGATATTTTAAATGCCGCTCGAGAAGCGTCTTCGTTGAAATCAAAAGAAAAATACGACAAGACATATGAAATATTTTGTAATTGGAAGATATCAAAAAAAGCACTAAATTGATGAAACTGTAATGCTAGCGTATTTTATTGAGAAGGTAAGCTATTTGTTTCTATATATTTTAGTGTTATTCATACAATGTCTTCATTATTTTAGGCAAAAGTCCTTAAGGCATCCAGTTTGTGGTCTACATATTCAATGTTGAAAAGCACCATACAAATTAACGATAATATAGATATATCACAATATAAAAAACTAACTGCATTCCTGAAACGTCAAAATGACGGGTATAAACCAAAGAAGTCAAAAGTGTTGACTTCTAGAGCGGCAGTTCCAATTCCAATATTTAAATAAATAATTTTCTGTCAAACTGTGTTTTATTGACATGACATAACTATGTAGTAAAGTGACGTATCTATGGGGTAAAGTGCCACTTTAATAAACGATTTTGATTGTAGTAAAGTAGCACATTACTTGTCAAAATGCGAAAAAAGTAAATAAATATAATATTCTCGTGTATTAAAGTTATATATAATTGATTGTGGAAAACTTCATTGACTTATGTGCAAAATCGGTACACATAATAAAATTTATAATTTAATCGCAACAACTAAATTGTTGGTGGATAATTCGTTATAGTGATACCCATAATTTTGTATTCAACTGCCACTTTAATTTAAAATTTCAATGCAGTAACAAGAGATACACTTCATAGCATTCACGGGCGTTTAGGATTAAAGGTCTAAGCACTAGTAAAACCTTAATTTTTTTCCTTTTTTGAACCTACAGTATTATAATGTATAATGTGAATGTTGTACAGTATTTTTTTATTGCCATTGAAGAGCTGCCCTATAGATTTATACAGGTATCTGCATCATCATGTACACATAAAGGGAACCTTTTATTTTCAACACAATATCTAACCACATCAGCTGGCCTTATCCCTGCTGAATAAATATTTGGAATATTATTTACATAATATTTACGCGAACACGTACCACATAAACTTTATTAAAACTGTTCCAAGTCAAACACGGGTCCGTGTTTGCTCAGGGAAATGCATGAAAAAGAAAAAAAAGTTTTGAAGCTTATACAGCAATAGGTGGGCATATGTAAATATATTTTATTATGAAGAAACATGGAAATAAATTTAATTATGAAGGTTTATAACTAGAGAACGGACACGCTTACCACCCAGTGCAGTACTGGCGAAAGGCTGTATTTCTAAAATATTTAATTTTATTTATATAATTTGAAAACGAACGGGTGGTGATCTATAAAATTACGAAATACATATGTATTTGTTGAAAAGTTTGATTTTTAAAGATTTTAATTTTATTTCTATAATTGGAACATTTTTATTTGTTCATTTTGTCGTTCAAGTTGAGTAAAGGAGCATTAATATTGACTAGCAATAGTTTCTCAAGGTTTTCTTCTGTCAATTTTGTTCTCTTTGAATTAAGTACATCCTTATAAATAGAAAACGTCCTTTCTACATCGCAACTGGTTATAGGTGCATACTGGAAATATTCTTTTATTTCTTCATATTTAGCCGTTAGATTTTGTGGAATTGTCTCCATACATAATTGCTGCAATGTAATTAAATCTGGATTTCTATTAAGAATTGCTTCAAACTTTTGCCGAAGGCCACATCCGAAGTCACTTGGAATACTTTTCAAATTATTAACAGCCACATCTAATGTGGTTAATCCGTCATTTAATTTGGGATTTCGATTTTCAAAATAAGTGATTAGTTTTGGTAATTTTCCATAGGTTCGTGAAGAAAGTACAACTGTTTTTTTAAATTTGGGATTTGTGTGAGCTCTTTGCACTCACCAATACTTCTAGCATCCTCCTTTAGCAGTGTTACGAAATGTTTTAGACTATCGAAATTCTCAGCATAATAACTAGTAGCTTCCAGCCATGTTCCCATTTAGGTATTACTGGAGTGGGAGACAGTGACAGATATGGAAATTTTTCCCTGAAAAGAGCTACTCTCAATGGTGCTTTTCTGAAAACTTTTTTAAAAGCTGATACAAGTCTACCAACTTCCGGAAAAGTGTCTCTGATATATTCACAGATTCTGTGGAGAGCATGTGCTACACAAGTAATATGCAGCATATTAGGATATGTTTTCTTCAATAGTCTGCCTGTTTTTAACATATACGCAGCACTATCACTGACAAATAAAATTATTTTTTCTTTGTACGTGGCGTCCGAATGAAGCATTTTTTGCATATTCTCCTTAATGGTTTCAGCAACTGTTTCCGCATCAACTCTATTTATAACACTTGTTGCTATTACATATGAGTTATAGGGAATAGTTGAATGTAGTACACCAGCTACAACATTTACCACACAGCGTCCTAACATATCCACCGTTTCGTCGGCGCTTATCCATATGTATTGATTTAAAGGATGGCTTCTAATGCGTTCTACTGTTCTCCTACAGCACCTAGAAACATAATATTTGCGTAAAGTTGCTTCATCAGGAACATTTCGACCAGTATATTTTTGAAGAAATATTTTTAAAGTGGGATTGCTAAGTTTATTTAATGGAATACTAGCCGCCATAAAAGTTTTACAGAGTTCAGATGTGTTTGCGATCCTAAGTGACGAATTTTTGACGATATTTTACGGATTTTGTAATAAATTTCGGAATCACTGACAATGGACATACATTCAGTATGACCGTCAATCCAACTCGCCATTGTTTTACAATGCCGTTCTCGACATTCTTCCATATCATGTCTGAAAAAGTAACTTAAACAATGCTCTAGATCTAAATAAATGAAAACTAATGTACGCGTAAGTTATTGAAATTGAACGAAATTCAATGCACACTTACGTCTAAATAATTGGGAGAAGTAGATTCAATCAAACGATATTAAACAGGATCTATCACAAAAATTACGATGTAATTAACAGTTAAAACTATGAAAACAAGAAACTTACTCACAGCACTTTATTTATCTTACGAAATATAAACTAATAAATCAAATACATTATAAAAACCCCGCTTCTATCTACGCTCATGAAAACACTTTAAAAAACACTATATTCTCCGAATACAATAGCTGGCTTGTCCATTGTTATCGCGGCGAGACCAGGTGTCCGAGTAAGTCAAACAAATACTTCATTAAATTACGCCGGGATGTACTGAGTGACGTTATACACAATTCCAATTGCCGATTGCGTTTTATGGAAATTGCATCCGTTCTCTATTATAACATAAAGTTTGAGGCACCTATTGTATTGAAATACAATAGATGTCCATGCCCATTTGAAAGTATAAGAAAATATACAAAGTCACTACCATTTACTTTTGTAATCGTGTAGGATCCATCTATTTAATGTAAGTGGAGAAATAACATTTCTAAAATATATTGACATCATTATTTAAAAAATAAATTCAGAAACATTATTCTCAAGGAATTCCTATGAAATTTGTTGGATATGCGTACAGAAAAATTTACGAAAACTTTGGAATATATTCAATAGGGTTTTAAATTGTGGTAAAATTTGCAAATTACGAAATCGAAGGCTTGAGTTCGAACAGCAATAGTAACCTTGATCATTATAAGGAATTTTTAAGGAAAGGGTAGAGAAAGAAACGGAAAAAATTAAGGAAGAATTAAGTTCGTTCAAGTATAAATATGAATCAATACATAGAATCCTCCAAGTACTCCTCTACCCACCACATAAAACTAATCATTAAAACGGGATGACAATGATCGAGGATAAAACACACGTCTTCATAACGGTACGAGAAAATATCAGAAAATAACAAGACTGGTGCTGTAGTATAAAAATGAAATATTTATTTAGAAAACTTCAACAACAACTATCCTTCAAAGTGCTTTCCAGTCGGTGAAATACACTTATCCCAACGTTCTGTTCACTTATCATAAGCATCTGAGAAACCATTTTTTGAGAGTCTATCTAGTATATCCATTACCGCGTTGTTGAGCTCTAAATTTGACTCAAATTTTCGACCTTTCAATTCTTTTTTGATTTCAGCAAGCAAATAGAAGTCACCTGGAGTAAGGTCCATCCCCAATTCTTCAAGTGTTCGTTGACAAATTGCTGATCTATGGGCCAGAGCATTGTGGTGATGCTGGATCCAACCGACGTCTTGATAAAGCGGCCGTTTATTTCTTTAATTATGCCTTTAGGGTTTTCTCAAACTACATTAGAATGGTACTCTCCAGTTACTGTATGTTCTCCAGGTACAATGTGATCGTAAACAATGCCGTATTTATCAAAAAAAATTAAGTTCATCACTTTATCGGCGCTTTTCGCAATTTTCGCCTTCTACGGTCTTAAACTGCCTTTGTGCTTCCATTGCATACTTTGAGACTTTAATTAAGGGTCGTGATGATAAAACCAACTCTCGTCACATGTAACCACGTTGTTTAAAAACTGTGGATTATGTTGCAGTTGCCTTTTCTACTGCCGATAAATTGTCACTCGATTGGCTGTTTGTTCATGGGTCATCACTTTTGGAATCCATTTTGCCGCTACCTTTCGGTGCCCTAAATCTTCATCAATAATTTTTTGAGTGCAATCATAATACAAATTAACAATGTCAGAAATTCTATATATGCCAATCCGACGATCATTTTGAATCAAGTCCTTAATTTCTGCAATTTTTAAATCAATCCGTGCAGTTGGTCTTCGCCCTCGTCGAAGTTCATCTTCCACTGATCCACAACCGTCTTTGAATTTCTTATGCCACTCAAACACTGTGATAAGCAATCATCTGGGTATGCAGTTTTAATCATTTCAAAAGTTTCAGTTGGAGTTTTACTAAACCAAAGACAAAATTTTATCGCATATCTTTGCTGCTCTCACATCTTCTTCGATGAGTACGGTCAAACACTGACAATTCAGAAATTAATTTGTAATAAACGTCAAAAGTTAAATCAATGCTTATTTGAGGAAAAGTACATTAGAGATGGGGTTTCATGTTCTATTCTTTGTGTTATAAAATTCTAGTTGTGAAAAAAGTTATAGCACTAGTCTCGTTATATTTGATATACCCTGTACGTATACTAAGAGCTGCCTTCTAAGAACTGCTTTACAGAGAGTGTATTGTGTGCCGGCACGTTATTCTGGTGCATCATAAATGATTTGTTGTTTCAGAGATTTGGTCTCTTCTTTATCACTCTTTCTTGCAGCCTTTAATATCGAAAAACGCGATGAGCATGGCTTTCGAATTCAACTTGCTCGAGGTTCTTTGTTCTTTGGCGAAGTGTGGATCTTCCAGTGTATGAATTGACGCTTTGTTTCAAATTCGCATTGGAAAATCTTTGTTCGTGAATCACTTCATGTTTTCAGAGCAGTTGCTTTTTCTGTTCTCCTTTTACTAACGTGTGAGGTTTTGCGCATTGCCAATTTTGCGCAAACTTTTGTCATCCTCAAGCAAATTTTTTCTTGTTATTTATCTGTTAATGTTTATCATGTCTGCCATAATCCGAATACTCAAACGTCAGTCTTCCGCACAATTTAATTAGTTTTAGGAATAATTTAATCAATTCTTGATGTCACAAGAAAAAATTATTTGCCCCATTTAAAAACTTAAGCGCGAGTCCTTCAACAATTGAAAATATGCACCTGGAGGTTTTTTAACATCAGGAGGAATTTTAGATTAACGCACTGCACAATTTCTAAGCTTATCATGATTGCGGCATTCAGGCACAACAACGTCGTACTCAAATAAGGAGTAAGAAACAACTAAGCAATATGGCTCCACTTGCATCGAAAGCATCAGGTGAACTATAATTTTATCCTCATTTCCCCCATCCACCAAGCTTAACGGCTAGGACATGCGCAGTGCCGTTATTAAAATGTCTCATCTTCTAAACGTATGGACTTTTGGCATATAATGAGAGAAAAATGCGATTGAAATCAAAGTGTTATGAAAAATATTCTATTCACCGATCGACATTTTCTTTGTACAGGCATTATACAAATACTGATTGCTGATTGATACTGATGTGAATAATACCACAGTTGCTGCTTATGGTGTAGCAAGAGATTCTCGATTGGCCAATTTAGTATCAAGCGCTTGTTCTTATTTAAAGCCCGACTTACTGTATATTGCTTAGTTTACTTTAATTTTTTTTTTTTAGTATTTACCTAAATAGTTTAATATATTATTTACAATATTATACAGTAAAACCTGTGTTAACGATCACCTGTCTAAAGCCGCCACCTGAGGTAACGAACAATAAAGAAAAAAATCTTATAAACCAACACCGTATTTTATTTGTCACACGAAAAACCTAGCAATTATCGCCATCTTTATACGAAGGGGTATTGATATCTAGTTAGCCTTGACCGGTTGCGTGTATAAAAAAAATATTGCGATACCATACCAACGAAAAATAGCATATTAGAAGTGTCAGTGTAAAGTATCACGTCAAAAAGTCAAACCAAAGTTGCGTAATAAAATTTGAAAAAAAGGAGGTCGACAGAAATTGTGAAAATCGAAAAATTGGAATATCGAGGCATCATCAAGTACCTGTATTTGAAGGGGTTAAGAGGTAAGCAGATTTACGAAGATATGCTTAATACCCTCAGCGATCAATGTCCTTCGTATGAGACTGTGTAAAATTGGATTGCAAGCTTCAAAAGGGGTAAATTTTCTATTGAAGATGAACAACGATCGGGAAGCCCAGTCCGTCTCCGAAAATGTTGTTGCAGTTCATGACATGATTTTGTCAGACCGTCGAATTGGTCTAAAACGAATATCTGGGGCACTGAGTATTTCATATGAACGCTTCCATCATATAGTTCACGTCGATTTGGAGATGAGAAAAATTTCTGCAAAATGGATCCCCAAATGTCTGAATGTTGACCAGAAGCGTGTAAGGGTGGAAGCATCGCTTTCAATCTGTGCTCGGTTTGAAAGTGATGCAGACTTTTTAAGCCGTATTATTACTATGGATGAAACTTGACTACATTTCTACGACCCAGAAACAAAGCAACAATCGATAGAATGGAGACTCTGGTTCTCCAAGGCCTAAGAAGTTTCGCGTTCAAAAAGTTCTTGCTTCAGTTTTTTTGGGATTGCCATAATTATTGGTAATCATAATTGGTAATCATAATTGATTTTCTGGATAAGGGTAGAACAATAACTGGGAATTATTATTCGACGTTACTGACCACTCTACGAGAAAACATTATGGAGAGAAGACGCGGAAAGTTATCCAAAGCTGTATCCAAAGGTATCCAATACCCCTGCACATAAATCGCATGTTGCCATGCAACAATTCGTAATTTAAGGTTCAAATTACTCGAACACCCGCCTTATTCACCAGATCTGGCCCTGTCCGACTATCATGCCTTTCCTTAATTGAAAAAAAAATTAAAATGTAGTAAATTTTCTTCCAACGGAGAGGTAAAAGAAGCTGTGGAGGCCTGGTTTGCAGAGCAAGAGAAAAATTTCTTTTTGAAAGGTCTAGACGCGTTGCAGGATCGCTGTATTAAGTGTATTAATTTAGGAGGAGAGTATGTTGAATAATAAAATATTTAGGCTTTCAAATTTTGTTTGCTTCTATAGTAGGCTAAGAATTTTTCAATACATCCCCGTATAACGACCAATATTGTTTCCTTTTTTGGTGACCGTTATTGACAGGCTTTACTGTAGCATGTTTCTGATATGAGTCATTTCGCTTATGGATTTATTTTCCACAACATTTTAATCTATAATCACAGAGACTTCATGAAAGTGCTTAGGATGTTTCCATGTTATTGGTAATAAAGAGAATGCATTATTGATTATCAAGTGCAAAATATGTTTTCAGCTAAATTACAGAGTTATTTATTGCAGGATGAATGCATGCATGCGTTTACATCTTTATAGAACACACCGCATTGCAGCTGCATGTGCACGGTGTTCAATAAAAAAGGGTGTAAACATTTTGTTAGCCAGTTCTCGTGTAAAGCAGACTTATCGAGTTTGTGTACTGTAAAATATTTAAAAGGGGATCCCTCAAACGAGCAACGTTCAAATCATGCGTGAGCTTATCTTCTAACTTTGGCGTGTCTCCTCTCGATAAACGTAAAAGAAGTCGTCCTTTGAAGGTAGTTTGGCCGCTATAGCGTCCGGTGACAAGACCCTCTTATCGTTTGACTCGAACGTGTCGTGGTTTGATGGTGTATGATTTGCGTTCTTTTTTTTTTCTCAAATGTGGCACGTCTGTGGCGATAAGGAATAACAGGAAAATGGTACTGAACAATACGATTGACGCTGTTTATGCGACGACTAGTTTTTGCGCTTCGATTTACGTTTACATATACGAGTTTCGGTCATAAATTTTCGAGTTTCATCAGTTCTTTTGTTGAATAGGAGAAAAAATTCCAGTCGTGCTTGGTGTATTAAAATACAATATTTATACTTATAAACCACTTTGAGCTATACCAGAAGTCATAGCTAAGTTTGATATTTTAAATGGAATGTTATATTTTTTATTGTTTTTTAGATTCCTTGTAAAGTGCTACAACACTTTATATATGTTTCTCACTATAACAGATGAGTCGCGTGATAAATAGTTACAAAGCAGGGTTGACAAATCTACATTGCTTAGAGTCAGCTGTTGTTAGTAAATAATCTTTATGTTGTCATTTTAAAATATTAACAACTCCTATTAATATGCTTTAATTTATTTTATTATATACAAATATAATACACAGAAAAATCTACACACATATTAGAGATTAAAAGGCTTGTAATATTGTAATAGACATATGATATGAAAAAGAAAACAGTACTGAATATCAGAGTTAAGAGAGGACCCGAAATTTACAGTGACCATTACCTGGTAGAGGCAAAAATTATAATACATGCAGAAAGAACAACATCCAAAGCGCGGAAAGCACAAACAAAGAGTAAAGAGAGAGAGATATTAGTTACAAGAAGGATAAATAGCAACCAGATATAGGAAACTAACAGATAGAAGAATGGAAGAAATAAGAAACACATGGGACGTAATGGATTTAGAACAAATATGGATCAGTTTCAAAAATATAATTTTAGCTACAGCTAAGGAAACATCCGGGATAACAACCACCAATAAAAGCAAAATGCAAACAAATTTTAGGAATGACAGTATTAAGAAAGAAGTCAAAAACAAAGAGAAATTGTGGCATCATATCCAAAATGAATTAAAAGATAGTTACTCGAAATATAAACAACAAAGGATACTAGTGAAGGAAATGATACTCAAAGTAAATTATTTTAAGATACTGAAGAACTCGAGAAAAGGGAAAGAATATACAGCAAAGCACATGAAAGCAAATGACAACAGTATAATAATAATAGAATAAAATATACACATACTATAAACACAAATATCCATAAGATTACCTGGTCAGCCAGAGGGCAAAGCTCTATAATAGATTACTTCCTTTCGAACCAAAAAACAGCTTCACTCTTTGAAGATACAAGAATATTCAGAGGAGCAGACATTAACAGTGACCACTACATGCTAGTAGCAAAAATAAAACTACTAACTAGATGGTACAAACAAAAAATAAATGTAGATAACCAAAAACTGAAGGTCTACCTTTTGAAGGAAGATTCGATAAAAACACTCTACCAACAGAAGTCACAAAAATACAATAAAGAAATAACACCAAACAAGAAAATCAATGACGAATGGAAAAATATCCAAGAGATAATAATGACAACGGCTACTGAAACCCTTGGATATCGAAAACAAAAAATTAAAAGCAAGAAACTGAAATACTGGAACCAAGAAATCAAAGAAATGATCACCAAAAAGAAACAAGCATATTTGACATGGACACAGAACAAAACAGAAGAAAATAGAATAGCATATAAGAACATAACAGCTGAAGTGAAGAGAATATGTAGAAAAAATAATCAAGATAGTTGGGACCGATTTATTTCAAATGTAGAAGACGATATACACGGGAGACAGGTGTTCGCTTATAAAATGATGAAACACCTGAATAAAACCGAAAAAGATGATGCGAAGATCAACATCATAAATAAAGACGAATGGCTGGCATATTATACAAAGCTCTGGACAAAGGAAGAGAAAATGGAAAATCCAGGAAATAGAAACGAAAAAGATGATGAAGAGGATAGAAGTGTAGACCAGATAGAAATGGGAGAACTAGAAGAAGCACTACAAAAAAACAAAAAACCGAAAAGCCCCAGGACAAGATAATATAAACCCGGAACTTCTCAAATTTGCCCACTTAGAAGTGAAATCAAGATTCTTACAACTACTAAATAAATGCTGGAGAACAAAAACAATACCTGCCAGTTGGAAGATCGCGAAGATAACACCAATATTTAAAAAAGGAGACAGATCCAACTGCAAAAACTATAGAGGCATATCCCTGCTAAACACCGCATATAAAATATATTCAAAAATAGTGACAGCCAGATTAAATAAAATAGCGGAAAATATACTTATGGAGGAACAGACGGGTTTTAGAAGAGGAAGATCTTGCAGCGACAATACTTTTACAATTAAGCAAATAATAGAGAAACATCGAGAACATAATAAACAAACACATTATGTTGTTTATAGACTACAAAAAGCTTTTGACAGAGTAGTAAGAGAAAAACTATGGGACATACTGGAAAGACGAGGAATACCTTTACATTTGATTAAAGTTATTAGAGTATGTACAAAAACTCAAAGATTACCATAACCGATAGTGAAACGGAAGTGGCAACCGTCAACTTAGGACTACGACAGGGTTGCAGCCTGTCACCTATACTTTTTAATATATATATATTGATGACGTGCTACGGGAATGGCTGACAAATACTAAGCACTACACACATGACCTAAACAGATAAAAATACCTAATGACCATACTCTTCGCCGACGATCAAGCTCTAATAGCCAGTGACGAGGACACACTTCAAAGAGCTGTCTACGACTTAAATAGAATAACCGAGAAATACAATCTAATGATATCAACAGAAAAAACTAAAGTAATGGCCTTCAGCGGAAACGAAACAGTGCGATCAAAAATAATAATTAATAATAAGCCAATAGAACAAGTAAAAACATATAACTTCCTCGGATCCACTATATTGTATTTATACGACGACACGGATATACACACGAAACTAACAAAATTCAACAGAATAAATGGAACCATAGCCAGAACACTAAAAAATAAAGTGAGGAAGGACACGCTGTTAAAATTCTATAAAACAATGGCAATCCCATGTGGTATATATGGGAGTGAAAGCTGGACCATTACCAAAGCGAATGAAAGAAGAATCCAAACATCGGAGATGAGGTTCCTAAGAAGAGCAGCAGGCTACACAAGAATGGATAGAAAGAGGAACACAGAAATAAGACAAGAACTTGGAGTTGAAGAGGTGAAGGAGATGATAAGAGAATACAGACGTAAATGGAGAGAACACGTAGAAAGGATGGAAGATGATAGGATACCCAAAAGAATATGGAAATATAAGGCGAAAGGAAGAAGAGCGACGGGACGTCCACGGAAAAGATGGGCAGACCAAAAATAAAGGTCGTAACAGGCTCAAAGCCTAATACGTGAAGTAAGAAGAAGAAGAAGAAAATATAATGGATAGATGGAGAGAGTATTTTCACGATTTCCTGAATGTGGATAGCGAAAATACCTCAGTAGTAGAAACTGCGAGCTTTATGCAAACTGAAGATGACGCAGAAGATACACGAGAACGAAGTAATGGAAGCGATAAAGTACAAAAATTAGGACAAAGCGGAACAGAAATTCCACGTACATATTTAATAAGGAATGGAACGAAGGGCAAATTCCAGAAAATTGGATAATTGGAATAATTATACCACTATTTAAAAATGGCGCTAAGTACAGAGGTTTCACATTGCTCAATGTTGTATCCAAATCATAAGAACATATTTTGGAGAAAAGACTACGAAATGTAATAGAGGCACAACTAGCAGAGACGCAGAGTTGGTTTAGGAAGGGCAGAAGTACGCAAGATCACATATTTACGATCAAACAAATGATTTAAAAGCCAGATCAAAGAACACAGAACTGTATCTAGCATTCCTAGATCTAGAAAAGGCATTTGATCGAGTATCACAGAATCAGGTAAAATACTTTTGTATTATACAAAATTGGTGAAGTTTCTGCCCACTCAAATATGTTTCAAATTATTCTGTTACATACGCAAGCCGTGAATCCGTAAAGAGTAGTGATGACACGGTAATACCGTTTCCAGAGATACGGCCGTGCCATCTGATGGAAACACTTTGTTAGTTCTACAGTTGTTATGTAGACAGGGCTTCGGCTGTTTGCTAATATGCAGCACTGAATGTACTTCTACGCTCGGTCTTAATAATTTCTGTGAGATAGCGAAGTTGTTCGTTTTTTGTGAATGTATTCTTCTCCATCAGGGGCGTACTGACGGATCTGTAGAAAGATGAAATAAGTATTTGCGCCTCTGGAGAACGATACGTTCACAAAAATAATAAACTTGTATTGTGTTCTTTACACCAGATTTTTAATAATATTTTGTATTATTAAAAATACTTTTGTAATTCTTAAACTTTTGATGGAAATGTATATTTTGTATTCGTATCAGGTTTTTAGTTAATAACATGTAAATATGTGAATATGTTATGAGAGAGCCTCCACTTATTTTTCGCGCAAACGTAGGGATCTCATTCCGAATCTGCCTGCGCATAGCCCTCTCTGACGTGTCTAGTTTTTAGTTATTTCTGGTAGATATAAATAAGGCCCCATTTCTCGATTTTGTTATTGACTACCCGCCGGTCCCATTACTGGCATTAGTCAAACCTGAGGTCTCTTCCGTCTATATTTGTTGGCTCCCAGCTGTTGGGAAAACTCTTCTGTCTATACTTGTCCTCCACTTGCCCCCCACTCGGCCCCCACTTCCTGGCATAAACCCTTTTTATTCATGGCAGGTCAGTTTTCATATATTTGTCACGATATTTGATTATGATGGTTACTGTGTTATTTTCTTAAAGCTATTTTGTTTTTCTCTTTTCCCTCGCATTTGAATTATAAAGTCCATTTTACCGCATAGATAGTTATTTATTATTATATCTGTTTTTATTATTTAAAAGTAAATATTTTCTTTTCTACAAACCAATTTTTAACTAATTAATGTTAGACACTACAGTTTTAAATTAATTTTTCTGAACATGGTCAGCTGATTTGCGAATGTGTTTGGCAATGAATTTGCATCAGCATATGCGTTGTATACGTTTTCTTTATACTTCACCTCGTGCCGACTGACTTTCTTACCACCGACACGTTAATGAATGCAACGTATGATCAAAAAGTCTTTGGATCGCTATTAAGGTGGAATTTACGAGATATCTATGAAATTATTTATTTCAATTAGTTTTGACATTTACTTTCAAGTCAGCTGGTTATAAGATATATATAAAATGCAACTAATTACCATAACCTAAAATCTATTTTATTTGTGAATTATGTATACTTCAAAGTAAAGAAGTACAGAAGTAAATAATTTTATAGATTATTTTTGCACTTCATGGCTATCGCGATTCAAAGACTTTTTGACCAAACCTAATTTTTTTGCATACACTCTTCATTGAATTTATGTATTTATTTTTCTTTGCAATTTTATTTAAAAGTGTAAAATTTGTGTAAATGTTATTTGAATTACCTTTCTGTCAATCAATACCTTGTAGGAAAGCACGACATTCTTGGTAAAAAAACCTGGATCACGATCACCGAAACAGTGTTCAATAATTAGCATTCACAGTTAAAAAAATACAAATAGTGCGAAATAGTGCGGAAGTATAAAGAATTTTTTCGGACAAGAAAATGCCCGAATAATAGGCTAATTAATGACAAGTTAAATATACAAAAAAGTTTAAGTATATCAATACGTTAAGTACGTATTACGCATTTGTTACAAATGAAACAGACATGTAATATACACATCTGTAACTGTACACATGGACAATACACCTCGTATTTTACAGCACTTACTTCTACTTAAGACACGTGTTTCTGCCATCTATAGGCGTCATCAGTCAAGCTAGTGAAGCAATGTAATACATTGCTCTATAGGCGTCATCAGTCAACCTTCACTAGCTTGACTGATGACGCCTATAGATGGCAGAAACACGTGTCTTAAGCAGAAGTAAGTTCTGTAAAATACGAGGTGTATTGTCCATATGTACAGTTACAGATGTGTATATTACATGTCTGTTTCATTTGTAACAAGTTAAATGTCATTAATTTAAATTGGGCGATGGTTTTTCTGCCATGCATGAATTTTAAACTTTTAGATAAGTCAAATCATGTCCGTGGAGAAATTTTGAAGCTTCAAGAGGGCAGGTAAAGTTGCATATTCGACCGGGATTAAGCTCGATTTGAACGTCTTAAATAGTAGATTAACGGCCGGTATTATCAACGTAATTAAAAGGACATTTATTTTAAATGGCATTTAAAAGTAACGCAAGCGTACTATCAACATGTTTGAACGAAGATTTAGCTCTAAACACGCATTTATACTTAAATGTCCAAATTCGACGACTCAAGAATTAAACGGAGAATTAACGCATGCGTGTTCATGTATACTTGGGACTTGTGTACACTTCTATGTTTGTAATACATATAACCTCGGAAAGTCTGTATACTTACATCCATATAGGTTTCAATATTTTCTATTTAATATTAATTTCCATTTATCTACCAATATAACAAAATGCACTCTTCTTCGAGTGATTTCACATCGTCGTCGGATGAAGAGTTAATAGAAATAGTACGTCGGAGAAGACAACCAAAAGTATTCAAACAGAGAAGACAGCCATTCGACGAGTTATCTAATGATGAATATTTCAAAAGATTTCGATTTACGAAAGAAGGTGTTACTGAAATTCTAGGCTATATTGAAAATGATATAAAATTTCATACCGCAAGAAATCAGTGTGTATCGCCAATGAACCAATTATTGCTAACTTTAAGATTTTATGCGTCTGGTTGTATGCTGATTTCTGTGGGAGATTTTATTGGTGAGACTAAAGCTACAGCCAGTAGAATAATAAAAAAAGTTTCAACTGCAATTGGCCAGCTCCGAACAGTATTTATTAAACTGCCTGAGACACCTGACCAAATAAAAAACATTCAGGCTGGGTTTTATGCAATAGCAAGATTCCCAAAAGTAATTGGTGCAATTGATTGTACTCACATCAAAATACAATCTCCAGGTAAAATTTCTAGCATAAATCTATAAAATTATTTTTGATTATGTTTAATATTACAGGTGGTTATGATGGAGAAATATATCGTAACCGAAAAGGTTATTTTTCGTACAATGTACAAACAACATGTGACTACAATTTAAAAATCACAAACATAGTTGCAAGATGGCCTGGTTCCAGCCACGATCAGACTGTATTTAATAACAGCAGGCTAAAAACTAAATTTGCTACTGGGATGTATAACGATTGTTTTCTTCTTGGTGATAAAGGGTATGGGAATAATAATTACCTATTGACACCATTATTGCAACCACATACAGCAGCTGAAGAAAAGTATAAATTCATGCCACATTATGACCAGAAATACTGTTGAATGCCAATGTGGTGTATGGAGAAGAAGATTTCCAATTTTGTCTCTGGGGACGAGGGTGAATAATGAAACGGCAAAAATTATAATCGTTGCTACTGCAGTGTTGCATAACATTACAATTAATAGAAATGAGCCTCTACCAGTTCAGGAAAACATTTTGGTTGAAGCAGAGGAAGTGTTTAATGAAGCTAATTATGAGGCTAATAACAATACTCGCCAGAGATTGATACAAAATTATTTCCAAAATTTATTGTAATTAAAAGAGCATCTGTCGCATGATTGTTTACTAGTAAATATTTCAAATAAATTCATGTAACCACTCAATATTTCTTTCTACTTTTTTATTTATTAGCCTACAAGTCTATAACCTTATGCACAAACAAATACAAATGAACTAGTAACAAACGTTTTATTAATATATCTTTTTATCTGAACAGTATACAAAAAAAGTACATTTCATTTTACAACTGAAATTTAATTTTAAAGAAATACATAACATTAGAGATCTGCTCTTAAAACTTCTTTCCTTCCAATTCCTCTTTCAGGAGAGCAAATCTCTCTGACTATGTTTCCTGCTTTTCCGATAGTTCTTGCTCCAGATTTTGGAGAACTTTGTTTTTCACTTCTTCTAATTTTAAATTATATTCTACTTCCAACAATTTTGTTTTAGTTTCGTAAAATTTGGCTTTTGCCTCTAATATTTTTTCGATATCATCTGAATCGCGCTTTCTCTGTTTTATGTGTTTTCGACATTTTGCCTGATGTTGGTGCCAGTGTACAATTTGATCAACTTTTTTGGACCATTGTATCAGCATCACTTGTCTTCATTGTAACACAAACTAGTTCAGATGATTCATTTGTAATTTCTCCTGGTACATGTACCGTTATCAGATTATCTGTGTGTCAAAGCTTTTTTCGACACCAGTGCAGCTGAATACAGCCAGTGATTCACTGTCGCAGTCTAATAAATTTCTTTCACCTTCGACAGTGTTGCTTGGGAGCATGCTTAATACGGTATATAGAACTACATCGATGACTGTCTGCGAAGGGCCACCACCTGTAGAATATAGCGCCTGCTTCTATTGTGCAGCATATTTTCTGCTACGATGTTTTAAATTTTCATATTTTGCACTCAGCTGTTCAAGGGTACGTGTTGTTAACGCATGGGAAATGTTGAATTCCTCTGTAATGTTTTTCCATGTACGAGCCTGTAAATTGAATCATGAGTGATTAAATGATAAAAGACGAATTACAGAAGAATTGCCTTCTCTTGATTAGTCACTGCATTTGTTTGTTTATTTTCTAGAATGTCTATATAATTGACCACCAGTGACAAGAGATCTATAGTCCCTTGTTCACTAAAATTTTTTCCACGACTTTTCTTATTATTCATGTTAACACTAAATATTGTTTCACAAAAATAATCTTGAAGAATCTGGAGACTGACGCGTGTTTGGTATTAAAAGCAGCAACACAAACAAAAGCAAATATAGCCACAGACTGTTTAAATGTGCTAAAATCGTTCATTTGTTCTAAAAGTAATGCCAACCTTCCTAAATAACACATTTAAGTAAATGCTGCTTAAATTCATTTCATAATACGGAACCCCTAATTTAAGTGACACTGAATTTAAATGTCATTTAACTAAAACTACTTTTAATAACAGTTGATAATACCGGCCGTAAGAATATTATTTTAATGGTAATTTTATCTTAATTTACCACTCCGAGGTAAAGTACCTATTTCATCTTTCTTTTAACCATTTTTTCGTGCATTGAAAATATATTTTACTTGAAAATCCTATTTCTATATAATATAGAATAAAATATCAAGTAGTGGTACAGTCATCCCAATTTGTTAGCGTCTAATGTATAAATGTCATATACGAGACTAATAAAAATAAATGAAGAAGGTTTCGAAAGTTTCTCTTCTCCTTTTCGGAAAATAATTCGCTGTAAACCTAGAAATTCCATCCACTCCCATATCCTATCGCGGTTCTGTTGTCATCGGACTTTATCTTAATATAAGTTGTACGTTATTTCCGACTTGGTGTCTCCTATATACTCTCCTTCGAATATATACCAGGAGACAGAACGGAAAACCACCGCAGTACGTGACTCCATATGTTTTAGCCCCTTGGCGATACAATTCCTGAAGTTAAATTGATTTCATGAAACCCGCTTGTTTCTATGATTGCGATCCGAACGTCGCTGGAGATCTATTTACGGAAAAGAGAAAGTAACAAAGAAAGGAAAAGGAAAAAAGCATATGAACGGATAGCGGGCGGAACATTGGCCAAAACGAAACTTCAGATATTAGAACTAACGTGTTAAGTTCGTAATGTGCAAATTACGAAAGTTATAATTACCTACAGGAACTGAAATACGTTTGGTCAGATTGTAGATTAACATTTCCTAGTTCACGATTCCGCTGTGTAACTACCTAATTTTCTCTAGTATAGAAAATAAGCCACTAATTGTGAGTCTTGAAATGAAGCTGACACAATATATTTGAATTACCTGTTATTAACAGCACCGACCTGGTATTTGAATTTTAGAGCAGTCTGCTGTACAACAAATAAGGGAAACTTTTAATTAAGGTTCATTTGTTAATACAGAGAGAGATAGAAAGTCAACTACAGGCGTCAAAATTTGTCTTTGTATTTTTAGGAAATCGATTTAATTAACAATGTGTGAGTTAGGCAGGCATACATACATACAGGGTGAGTTTTTTCCGAAGTATAGCATGGGGATCTCGGAAACTAGCGGAGATAGAGAGACAATTAAATGCGAAAGAATTGCAGTTTTACGAGCTAAATTTAATGAACTTTTTGCATTTTGGAAAAAAATGAATTGGTAACTAGATATATCGCAAAAATGATTTTTTTGTTATTTTGTACGGCGCCTATATCTCTGTTATTATTGACTTTAGAACAAATGTGTAACGGAGAAAGTTATAAGTAATTATGTGCTTAATAATACATAATGTATAACCGAATTTTTCATATAAGCTCATTTTGAGTTATTACACGAACTTGTGATTTTCTAATGGAAGCCATAGTCGGTCATGACTAGAGGATCGTTGTATTGCATCAGAACTAATAAAAAGCATTCAGTATGTGTTTGGTACTTGCGTAGACTGCATGTAACTGTAAGCATACGTAATAAAATGTCGTCGACACATAAATCGAGAAAACGACCGTTGTCAGACGAAGTGAATAAGTTTACTATAGATTTCCGTGACTTAATATACGATGGCTCAAAAATTAAATGTTTAGTGGGCAATACATATCTAATGTGTTGGTCAAAAACAGATTGTAAAGAACACGTAAGCAGTTCGAAGCACAATAATAACAAAATTAATCGACAACAGTTTATACATGAACTATGCGTAACTATGATTGTGTGTACACTGCCGTTCGCCTTGTTAAGTAATGATTCATTAATTTCATTTTGGAATAAATACGCGAATCAAACATTACCGAGCACGACAACGTTACGAAGGAATTTACCATCGGTGCGTAAACAGGTTGAAAATAAAATCAAAGCCGAACTGAAAAATAAAAAACTGTGGTAATGTGTGGACGAAACAACTGACAGAAAAAAAACAATCTGTAATTAATGCGATGGCGCGTAATATGGAACCACATCAACCAACGTCTTCTATTTTATTAGCATCCAGGCGACTAGAACAATGTAATGCCGAAAAAATTTCAGAGGTGCTATTAGATACTTTGGAAAAATTTAAACTTTCGAAAGACCAAGTATTAATGTTTATAACCTATGGTGCCGCAACCATGTGTTCTGTAGGCCGGTCTCTTAGAAAATATTGTCCTAACTTGTTACATATTACTTGTAAACTCCATGCTCTACACCTTGTGGCAGAACAGGTTCGTAGATGTTATCCAGAGGTAGATGCTTTAATATCGAGTACAAAGGCAGTATTCCTGAAATCTCCAAAACGTATTCGGAAATTTCACGAATTGTGTCCCCATACCCCTGAGCCACCACAGCCGATTCTGACACGTTGGGGTACATGGTTACGGGCGGGGTTTTACTATCATGAACATTTTGAAAAAATTAAGGACGTGGGTTTATCATTCGATCCGAAAGAAAGTGCAGCTATCAATACAAGCCAGACAAAATTTCAAGATGCCCAGATTAAAATGGATTTACAAAGTATTCGTCAGAATTACTTGGGACTAGAAAAAGCAATAACAAAATTAGAAAATTTGTCGCTGTCATTAGAGGAATCACTGCAAATCGTTAAAGATGTTCATGAACAACTGTGTGCTGTAGAAGACGCAAAAAGTGAAAGTGTTCTAATTAAATTTGAAAGTATTTTAGACAGAAATGCAGATTTTGACACCTTAACACGTATTTATGAGTGCATGTCTACAGATGCGTTAAGTTACTTAAAAAAGTATTTTGATTATGCGAATATAACATCACTAGATGTAGAACGCTCGTTTTCCGAATATAAACATATTTTTTCCTCACGGCGGACATGTTTTTCAAAAATAACCTTAGAAACGCACCTGATGTTGAAAATATACAATCGAGTTTCTCCAGTTTGTCAATCCTTGGAAGACGCTTAAAACGGTAAGTGTTTTTTTAAATCCCCTGTCGTGCACACAATCACTGATTTCATACATTTTCCATTTCACTCTAGTTAAATTTATATACATTTTGAATATACAATTCTATCAAAAATAATTGTACATTTTAAATTAAATTATTTTTAATTAAAAATCCGTAGCAATACGTACAGGGTGAGTTTTTTCCGATGTATAGCATGTGGATCTCGGAAACTAGCGGAGATAGAGAGACAATTAAATGGGAAATAATTGCAGTTTTACGAGCTCAATTTGATGAACTTTTTGCATTTTGGAAAAGAATGCATTGGTAGAGATATCGCAAAAATGATTTGTTTGTTATTTTGTCCGGCGTCTATATCTCTATTATTATTGACTTTAGAAAAAATGTGTAACGGAGACAGTTATAAGTAATATGTGCTTAATAATAATGTATAACCGAATTTTTCATTTAAGCTCATTTTGAGTTATGACACTAACTTGTGATTTTCTAATGGAAACCATAGTCGGTCATGACTAGAGCAGACCAATTTCCGTGCGCGCCATGAGCGGCGATGTGAGGATCGTTGTATTGCATCAGAACTAATAAAAAGCATTCAGTATGTGTTTGGTACTTGCTTAGACTGCATGTAAGTGTATGCATACGTAATAAATACAATACAAGCCAGACAAAATTTCAAGATGCCCAGATTAAAATGGATTTACAAAGTATTCGTCAGAATTACTTGGGACTAGAAGAAGCAATAACAAAATTAGAAAATTTCTCGCTGTCATTAGAGGAATCACTGCAAATCGTTAAAGATGTTCGTGCACAACTGTGTGCTGTGTATATACAATGCTGCTATAATATGTACTATTCTTATTTTTCGTGTGTTTACTTTGCATATTACTTTAATGGCAGAAAACCAAATGTATATTTAATTATTTCCGATAGAATAAATGTCTCTACTTCTATACTTATCGCATTGAAAGAGCTAGGAGTTAACAGTAAACTAGTAAAAATGATAGAGATAACCTTGCAAGGAACAGAAAGTATGGTCAGAATATTAGGAAAAACATCTGAAAAGTTCAAAATCAGAGAAGGTGTTAGGCAAGGAGACCCACTGTCGTCGGCTCTTTTTAATATAGTATTGGAAAAAGCTATGAGACAAGCCAATATTAGTAGGAATGGGCTATTATACCAGAGGAGGCATCAGGCAGCATTTGCCGATGACTTGGTGATCCTGACAAGAAGTAAGGAAGAATTAAAGTGTACATTGAGGAGAATGGAGGAAAAAGCAAGAGCAATGGGATTATATATAAATGAGGAAAAGACCAAATATATGGAGTGGACGCGGAAAGAGTTTCAAAAGGGAAATCACCTAAAGGTAACAGCTACAGGAGGCAAAGAATATCAATTCGAAGAAGTGGATCGATTTACTTACCTGGGAAGTGTATTTACGAGGAAACCGGATAGCGTGAACGCAGAAATACAAGCGAGAATATTGGCAGGAAGTCGATGTGTAGGAGGCCTTAATGGAATATTGAAAAGCAAAAATGTTTCGAGAAAGGCAAAGATTAAAATGTATACGACTGTAATAAGACCAATAGTTACGTATGCGTGTGAGACATGGGTATTGAATAAGGCGAAGAAAAAAGGTTAGAGGTGTGGGAAAGGAAGGTGCTTAGGAGGATATTTGGCGGAAAGAAAATAGGAGACATATGGATATGGAGAACAAATGATGAAGTGAGAGAATTTTACAAGGAAATAAATATAATAGGAGTCATAAGAGCACAAAGATTGCGATGGTTGGGACACATGGAGAGGATGTCCCTATAAAATATCAGCTGTACAAACACAACACCTTGATGATTACAATAAGCGCATTGATTATTGTACTTGGTTTGCTAACATGTGTGAAGCTGACCCACTGTTTAGATTCAATGTTTTATGAACAGAGATACACAATTTACAAACTACGGTATGCTTAATAGACACAACGAACTTTTATGTATGCAAGCAATTCCGCATCATGTTGATCAGAGGAGACCCCAAGTTAGGTTTGGATTTAATGTTTGGTGCGGTATCATTGGTTCAACAATTCTTGGTGCCTATATTCTTCTTCTTCTTCTTCTTCTCTGTTTTGGGGTGGACGCCACCACGTCCAGGCACTTGAGCACACTGCTCTTTGTACTATCCCCAATAGATCTCTCAATTCCACTCTGTTAGTCTTGTGTCCTCGATAAAAGCCACTATCCTCCTCAGGGGAAGTTTGTGTACACTTGAAGGATCCAATAGATCTCTCCCGAAATATTTCTGTCTGAGTTCCTTCAGTTCCTCACACGTGCATATTACATGAAGGCTAGTTTCCTCCTGTTTTTCACATCTCCTACACCAGGGTTCGCTAACCAAGCCCATGGTGTACAAATGCTTCCTTAAAGGACAATGTCCGGTTATTAACCCGGTAATTATTTTAATTTCTTTTTTGCTACTACGAATTAGGTTGGCTGAAAACTTCCCATCCAGCCCCCTTAGTAGTGTTTTGGTATGGAGTTGACCTTCCGTTAACCTCCATTTATTTTTATGTTCTTTATCTAGCCATAACCAGATCTCCCTTTTAGCGGATTCCACATACAGGTTCTGGTCCTATGAAGTTCCTATTAGTACCTTCTTTGGCCAGTTTGTCGGCTATCTCATTGCCTTTAAATCCCTCATGTCCTGGCACCCATATCAGCGACACTGTATTGTCTTGTGCCAGGTTATTGAGGACCTGTTTACAGTATTTCACCAGCTTAGACCTGGTAGATGGGTTCATAATGGGTTTAATAGCCGCCTGACTATCAGTCATTATGTTCATTTTTTTGCTTGCGCAGACGACTTCCCGAATTTCATCGGCGCAGGCTGCGACTGCTAACAATTCGGCTTGGAAAACCGTAGCATGTTTCCCCAGACATATCGATATCTTCCTTCCAGGACACATTCCGTATATGCCTGCACCTGCCCCCTGACTAGATTGTGATCCATCAGTGTACCAGGTGCCGGCACCACAATCGATCGAGCGACTTTTTGCCTGTTCCCTGGTCGGTATAAGTATGTTCAGCTTAGCTGTAAACATAATTTCAGGTGCCATACTGTCCACCGGCATTTGAAATATCAAGAGAATACAAAATATAAATGACAGAATATAAATTTATATTCTGTCATTTATATTTTATATTCTCTTGACAAAGGCGTAATGCCGAAACATGTAGGGTTGTTTTAAATATATATACTCTGAAGTAAACCAGACCTTTAATCGCCGACTTATTAAGTTTACCTTATATAGAGTGTATATATATATATATATATACAGTGTGGCATTTAAAAAACTACAATGCATAGTACCTCGCGATAGAAGACCATAAAATACTAAAAAAGTTCTTATACACTAATGTCCGATCGCCTTTTGTTTTCAAGATACAGGATCTTAAAAGTTCGTCGGAAAATAATTTTTTTAAATTTTTTCCCTAGTTACCCTAATTATTCCAATAAATTATAAAAGTTTGATGTACTGATAATTAAAAACAATAATCTTAACATATTTAATTAGAAAATTTATTTCTCTTCAATAGCATATACTCGTAGTACATTCTTTGAATAATGTTCAATAGGATATTTTCTAGTAAATTGTTGAGTTCATTTTCCAAAAAATATCGATACAACTCGCCTATCAATCGATTGGGTAATCGAAATGGACAAATTAGGTAATTGTCGATTACATTCGCCGATACATTAATAGATAACCCATATTGGTAATTCCGTATTACGGTTTGATTAGGGCTTTCATCACTCCAATGTTATGTAGGATCAAAACATTTTTGTCCTTGATTTAGAAAACAATATTGTACACAGGGTAAACAATCCTGTTCCAACAGGTGATGAACTTTTTGGAAATGAAACGCGTGAGGAAGCTGATTTTAGAAAACGACAAACAGCAAAATCAAACACAAACTTAATCAGGAATACCACAAACTTGAATAAATTAATGCAATATTAATTTGACAGGTGTCATAACTTCATAGCCAACTATGATAATATTCTAATAATACTCGAAACTACAATACAGTAATTTTGGTTCAATAATGTCATCACAATAGGACGAAATTTAAAAAAAAAAATTTCTAACAAACTTTTGTATTTTGAAAACAAAAGGCGATCGGACATTAGTATATAAGAACATTTTTAGTATTTTATGGTCTTCTATCGCGTGGTACTATGCATTCGTATTCGTATTTCCTTTTTCACATGGTGTATACATTTCAGAGCTAAAGAATAACTGAAGTCGTTACAGCTACGTAGACAGGAATTTATCAACAATTATTAATCAAAATATCTGGGAGTAACAATTGATCAAACATTCTCATATTAAAAACATCTAGAGAACACCGTAGCTAAAATAAACCCTAGAAATGAAATAATCGACAAGCGAACGCATCCACCCTTGGAACGTCAGCTCTTAGCCTTGTTTACTCGGTAGCTGAATACTGCGCGCCAGTCTGGCTAAACAGCTGCCATGCAAAGAATATCGAATTCAAACGAATTCAACGCGATCATGAGAATAATTAAGGGTTGTTTAAAAGGTACACCTTTATCCTGGCTTCCGGTTCTAAGCCATACTACACAGTAATTTGCCTGACGCCGGTCTGCCGAGATTGAAGTCTAGATCTCCTCAACTAGTGCTAGCAAAACAACTAATAGCAGAAGATTCTAACCCAACTGATAAATGGAGAGAGTATTGGGAAGCCTTGAAACTCGCTCAAGCGATCCACATTATTGATCCTGTAATAACCTAGTTGAGTACTATATTGTACTACTTATCGTAGTCAAGGTGCGATCCCGGTCTTGTCTGTATTGTATTCAAAAACATGACCTCGGTCCATCCGATTTACATACCCAAGCGTTCTCAATACGCGTTACACGCTTTCACCACTTGTTGATATTAAACCAAGGACAACAGTCAAAAGGAGCACACTCTAATGTATATAAGACGATCCATCAGATAGTCAGGGGGGTCAGACAGTCAGACATAGTTAGATATACAGTATGACGTAGCGAGCGTAAGATAGAAGCCTCCTTTCGACTACTGTCTATATTGTTAATTATGTATATAGTTATTGTTGTATCGTTATAAGTGTTGCCTAATTATATGATGTTATACCAACGTTACCTGCCTATTATTTAATGCATCAACGCATCTGCGTACCGACGCAGCGGTGTGGCCCCGCAGGACCGGGTCACATCACATATCCTGGCAGGGTCGCCATGTGATGTGACTCGGTCCTGCGGGGCCACACCGCTGCGTCGGTACGCAGATGCGTTGATGCATTAAATAATAGGCAGGTAACGTTGGTATAACATCATATAATTAGGTAACACATATAACGACACAACAATAACTATATACATAATTAACAATATAGACAGTAGTCGAAAGGAGGCTTCTATCTTACGCTCGCTACGTCATACTGTATATCTAACTATGTCTGACTGTCTCTGACAGTCTGACCCCCCTGACTATCTGATGGATCGTCTTATATACATTATAGTGTGCTCCTTTTGACTATTGTCCTTAGTTTAATATCAACAAGTGGTGAAAGCGTGTAACATGTATTGAGAACGCTTGTGTATGTAAATCGGATGGACCGAGGTCATGTTTTGAATACAATACAAACAAGACCGGGGTCGCACCTTGACTACGATAAGTAGTACAATACATTACTCAACTAGCTTATTACAATCCTACCGTACCCTTAGCAGGAATTGAGCTACCACGCCATAAGTAGAAGACACTCAATAGAATAAGAATGCCCCACGGAATTTATCGTGACTCTATAAATGGGGATTGACTGAAACACCAAGTTGCGAATGTGGAGGATCTCGCACTACTATTCACTATAATACAGTTGAGTGCCTTCTTACAGCATATGGGGGTGAGATGACTGACTTCTTTGGAATCACTGACTTCGCGTTGGACTGGATCAATGGCCTCGATTTTAAAATTTAACTTTTAGATGTATATTTTCAATTCATGTTAGCAATACGCTATATAAATAAATATCAATAATTCTACTCTTAGCACATGTAATGATATGCAAACTGTAGAGTGTAAACGAGAAGAATTCTACAATATAAAAGAATTTAAATGAAATTCTTAATTACTCATTTAATTATTATATCATACATTGTTTCATTAAACAAATTGTCCACCGCATATTAGTTACTAAAACCTAAAATTCTACAATATAATTAGTTTTAAAGCAAAATCTTCATATCACTCTCATAAATCAACTCGCCATGATAAAATGGTCTTACAGTCGAGCTTTGCATACCGTAGAGAAGTATCTAAAGTGGAAATCATTGAAACAAGTATAATAGGAGCAAAAATTTTAATAGAAAAATGTGAACTTCAGTAGACGAAGCAATCGAAGTTCAATGAAGTTCAAAGCTTTTGATAAGATCTACGTAAATTAGGTCGTATATAGATCCGAACACGAACATTAATACATTACTTGAAATGAATACGAGGGAATAATCGTTTCAATCGTTTAGATCTTATCAATGGATAAATAAATAATAATTGGAATTGAATTAAAGATGACTGTTCATGGTATACATAAAGAAGTCTTACAATATTTAATAAAGGAACTTGGAAACCGTCGCAAATTGGAACGAAATGGTGTTTTGTAGGCCTAAATATAGTTTTCTGAATTTGTTTAAATACATACAGGGTTAGTTAAAAGTAAGGAGACGGCGATTTATTGTCGTTAATATTTATTTTAGGGATTTATGTTCAATATAAAAGTTTGTTAGGATATTTTGATCTACATTTGAGAATATTTGAATTCTTTTTTTCTTCATTTGTTTTTTAGTTACGCTTGTTCGCGCATTTTTTTTAAATGGGAACTAGTAAATTTTACTCTACCATTCGATAGAGTTTTTTTCTCTTTCCAATTTTTTTTTTTTAATTCATTTTAAAACCTTTTTCTTTAAGAAAAAGCCGGTTCATGTGTTTAACAGATGTTCGGCTACATCGCAGATAGACAGAAGCGTAGCGATTAACAAACTTGAGCGACATAATTTTATCAGTGGTTATTGTGTAAGTCAAATCTTTGACAGAAATAATTCATTTGTGGAATTTGTTTCTGTTAATAATAACAATGGCGAGTTTAAGTGAACATGAACGAATTGAAGTACTTATGATGTTGGGTTATGGAGATAGACGCAGACGTTTACAAGACGTTAGTAATTTATTTAATGATACGCATCCAAATAGAAATCCAATTTCTAAATCCGTTGTATAAACCTTATAAGGTACACCTTGTACACGAGTTAACGGAAGATGATTTTGATAGGAGATTACAATTTTCTGAAGAAATGTTAAATATTTGCAATAATAATGAAAATTTTGTCAACAATATTCTTTTCTCAGACGAAGCTACTTTTTGCCTTACCGGTGAAGTAAACAGACATAACTGCAGATACTGGTCATCGGAAAATCCCTCTTGGTTTTTGGAGCACCATACGCAGTACCCCCAAAAGGTTAATGTTTGGGTTGGCATTCTAGGCCGTCATATTATCGGTCCCATTTTCATCAATGGCAATTTAACTTCGGCCCTGTATTTGCAGTTATTGCAAAATGAAATAATACCTGCCAGTGCTACGCTCTATCCTCATGAAAACAATGAACACCTGCCCAATGACAGTATCTGGTTCCAGCAAGATGGCGCCCCACCACATTATGGTGTAATTGTTCGTCAATATCTGGACAACGTTTTTCCCCACAGTTGGATTGGAAGACGAGGAACCATTGAATGGCCAGCCCGTTCGCCAGATTTAAGTTCTTTAGATTTTTTTCTTTGGGGATACGTAAAAAACAAAGTTTACAAAGATAAGCCCGATAACGTCGAAGATTTACAAATCCGAATTACCAGAACGATACAAGAAATTCCCCGAGATTTTTTACAGAACTCTGTTCGGGGTTTTGTAAATCGATTGGGTCATTGTCAAATTACTAATAGACGACAATTTGAACACTTACTTTTAATTTACTTTGTTATTAATTTGTTTAATTTTTCTTGTAAAAAAGTTATTAAAATCAATTAAAAAAAAAAAATTATTGTAAAGAGAAAAAAAGCCTCTATCGAATGGAAGAGCAAAACTTATCAGTTCCCATTTAAAAAAAAATGCGCGAACAGGCGTATCTAAAAAAACAATTGAAGAAAAAAAAACAAATAATCACAAATGTAGATCAAAATATCTTAACAAACTTTTATATTGAAGATAATTCCCTAAAATGAATATTAACAACAATAAATCACCGTCTCAACGGAAATTTTTCCACCACCATTTCCACAATAATTTTCACATAAATATTCAAACTTGTATTGTACATATTCAGTATTTTATCCACCTGATGAAGCCATTGTATGGCGAAACAATATTGTAGTGGTATTTACAATAAAAGAATTTTTGAAACTAGAAGTTTAATTACTTATTTCTTAGCTTTACAATTTTTGCACAGTTTTGAAGCACATTCCAGGCAAGTCGGTTTATGGCATGATATACACAAGTAAAAAGTTTTTATTTTAAGCTTCAACGAACAGGTAAAGCATGTCTTACGCTTTTCTAATTTTTCCTCCCTTGTACCTTCGGGAGTTTCCTCAGAAATACCAATAATTCTTCGTATGGTGTCACGCAATTCACGTTTTAGATGAACGTTTCTTGATTTTCTTTCAAGGTGAGGGCGTACTAAACCATCTGCAAGTTGTTTCGATAAATCTGTCTTATCAATCTTAGAACAATCGTTAAATGACTGATGCAGAACGTGAGCATTTACACCACTTATATCAACCAGACGAAAAAAAAGAACCATCGGCCATATTTGTGTGCGGCGACTTGGTGAAAGCTCAGCACACTTTCCATCAAGCGCGTCGACACCTCCCTTGGTTAGACTGTAAAACGATATAATTTCTGGTTTGCCCGTCTCCTTATCAGTGGCCTTTGAATGGTGTATTGTAGAAATAAGTATAACGGCTTTATTTTTTTTTGGCTCATTAGAAATTAGTGTCGTGTTTTTAAGTAAAACTATTTAAAGTTGATCCAACAGTTCGATTTCTATTTAGCAAAAAGGGTGGGGGTATTTCTTTTTTATTTTTCTTTATCGTCCTCACATATGTCAGGCCTATTTGTCTCAGTTTTTTCGCTAATACTACTGACGTAAACCAGTTGTCAGCAGTTACGTTGCCATTGGTTTTCTGAATTGGTTCAGTCTGAGAACAGACTGCGTAGACTTTGAGTATTTTTTCTCTTCATCTGTAAGACCAATTCCATCACAATATTTTCCGCAATAAACGTAACTATTATAGAAGTAATGATTTCGTGCATCAGTTAGACATATTATCTGCAAGCCATATTTACAAGGCTTATTTAGTGTATACATTTTGTACATGCATTTGTCTCTAAACGAAACCAGCATTTCGTCTATACACATAGTTACGCCAGGAGAATATAAATTTTGTGAGTTTGTGATAAATTTATTAAAAATTTCTGAAATCGGTGCCAATGCGTCTCCCTGATATTTCACGGCTCTATCCTCAGTATTATCAAAACGCAAAGCAATAAGCAAGGTCGAAAATCTATTTTTGCTCAGTACACAAGGAAATATTTCGCGCCCAGTTCCATCGGTAGTAAAGATCCGTTCAATTTTTTCATGATTCGAAATAAAAACCGCAGTATAAAATAATAAACCCAAAACGCGCGTAGCTCGGTCATGTCTAAATCCTAAAGTTCAGACCTTTGTGCATTTTTATACTTGACTCTCATACACTGTAACTTTATATTGGTCCACCGAAGCACAACTTGCAGTATATCCTTCGAAAATAATATGTTCCTACAACTAACTGGATTAGCTTTGTTACCCAAATTTGCTTATAGACGTAACAGGAAGTTGCATTACAATATTATGTTTTCGTTTTCTGGTTCGAGATATAAAACATTCTGATGACCATTGGTACCGATTTTTGCCATAAAAATTTGTTGAGTTGTTAGCTGATGCTATGCTACTGTCTTCACTATCACTCTGCATCTACTCGATACGTTCAGCCTCAACTTCACTGTCTGCCTCTGCTTCCGAAGCTGAGTCGTGATCACTTACTCCGTAATAATCTTCATCGACTCTTTCGTCATCACTATTTTCGCCATCTGCTTCATTACACCAATTTAGCAAAGGATTTTCAAAGTCTGGATCACCGTAACGAACCCTTTTTGATGAAGTAGGAAAGTTGCTCATACTCGAAAGTCACACAAAATAAACGTAGACAAAATTAAAATAGTTACACTAATGCCGTAGTCCGGTCACTGTGACCGCGTCGAAATTTTAATCTCATTCTTGTAAGAAATAAGTTCACCAATCAAGTTCAACGTTTACATGTAAACTGACGATCGGGTGATTAGAAGGTACTGAGACGCACATTGCGCTATATTCAGGTGGGGACAATTTCCAAGAAAATTTAATTTCGCAGCCGGTCTGTGTGACCGCACTACGGTGGTTAAGGGTTAAAAAAGACAATCCGCGAATCCACAAGTTTGATATCTCAACGTAACCAGGAGAAAAAGTATATGTGCTTACCATATCATCCAATCACGAAAGACGTTAATAGAGTTGTTAAAGAACGAGGTTGCTTTTCGATCCGAAAACACCATCAGACGTCTCCTAGGTAATACTAAAGATAAAGTTAATTTGATTTTGAAATTAAATGCTACGATTGTAATTTGAAATATATAGGTCAAACGAAACGCTCAATCACGCGTTTTAAAGAACATATATCACATACTAAATTTAATAGAAAAAATCGAACGTGGCAAATCATGTCACAACGTGTCGGTTAAAGGGGTTAAAACTTGTCAAAGCCATCAAAAACCCTAGAGATCTCGACGCATACTAAAGCGTTCATATCGTTAAAAACAAATGTAATACGATTAACTCGGACAACGGTTCGATCCCATACAGTTGTCTTTTTTCATTCTTAGAAAAGTTTGAGGGTGTGAGAATAGAGATTAAACACATGGTGCTGTCGTTTTCTTAAAAGAGGTAAGTCGTCGTAATTTTAAGTCTGTGTTTTTATTTTAAAGTCAGTGTATACGTGGACGCCGTGTAAAATTGTTGCTCGATTATATGTATCAGCATTACTGTGCCCCATGTGCGACACATTGATTAGTGGCTTTTCCAAATGATGATGACAACATATTTGTCGAAATACGTACTTAGGATAAGATTATGAATTGTAGTAAGGGGTTTATACCTTTTTTAATTTGAAAGTAGCGAGTGTAAGGCCCAGTAGAGAAGACACATGCTTGGATAAGTTGTTTTTGAACAGATAGCAACATCTTATTTATTTTCTGTATATGATATTATTAACCACAACTATATTCTGTTTAAAATTTCATATAGTGGTATGAAACCCAACGAAATGAATAATTTAAAAGTAGAGAGTGTAAGACCTAATAGAGAAGACACATCCTTACATGCTTGGATAATTTGTTTTCGAAGAGATAGCAATATCTTATTTATTTTGTGATTATGATATTATTAACGACAACTATATTCTGTTTACAATTTCATATAGTAGTATGAATTCCAAAGAAATGAATATTTTGAAAGTAGTGTGTAAGGCCTAATAAAGAAAACACAGTTAGGATAATTAAAAATTACTGAAAAGCCACTTCCATCAATGGGAACGTACGGACGCATTTCGCTCTAATTGAAGCTTATCAATGTACGGTATCTCGAAGACAGTTATGACTTTTCAATTCTCTACTTTGTGTATATATAGTAGAGAATTGAAAAGCCATGACGGTCTTCGAGATACCGTACATTGACAAGCTTCAATTAGAGCGAAACGCGTCTGTACGTTCCCGTTGATGGAAGTGGCTTTTCAGTAATTTTTAATTATCCTAACAACCAGTAAGATCGCAGTCGCGACGAGGTGTGTTATACATGCTAGTACAAACTTGGTTTGTCGGATTGTAGTTATTAATGCATCACATAAGGCGACATTGACATGTAAAAATGGGATTTAATATTCATTAATTCTCATTTGCAGTAAGTTCAGAATGTTAAAGAGAACACAGCTTTACATACTTGGATAATTTGTTTTCGACATAGCTACATCTTATTTATTTTATGTATATGGTATTATTCATCTCTTCATCTTACTAATCATCTCGTTGAAATGTCTGCCCTTTATTTCTCCTTCACAGCATGGATTTGTGAAAAATCGCTCGACCGTAACAAACTTGTGCTGCATAACCCAAGATATAGCCGAAGCTTTAGATGACGCTAGTCAATTAGATGTTATTTATACGGACTTCAGTCGCGCATTTGATACAATCGAAAATATTTTACTCTTACAAAAACTGTCAGCTTTTGGGTTTAACGATTCCTTGAAGTCATATTTGATGGATAGAGTAAACTATGGCTATAAATCAAGATAATGACCTAATGACCTAACAGCATCACTTGCAATGTATTGGCTTATGCAGATGACCTTGTAATAACTCTGTACCAATACCATGTGTATACACTACTTTATCAAGGGGATGGCCCCGGCACCAATATATTGTATCATAACGATACGGAGCGTATTATATCAATACGGCCTCGGTTCATTTCATTGCATACACAAGGTTAGGAATCCAGGGTTACACACTTGCAAATATTGACAGTGTTTAAGTAACACATGGTCGAAAGAGAGATATATAAGACAATAGTTTGAAGACATAAGGGAGTGACATTTAGACAGTCAGTACGACAGTGAGTAACTTATAGAACTCTCCTTCGACCGCTGTCTTATATTAATTTAGTATCATGTATATATTCTGTTAAACTCGTTGTAAGTGTTAAATTAATTATAGTATGTTAAAACTACTCCGAACTCGTGTTATTTAATTACACTCATTCTCGAACCTGCACCACCATGTAGCCGTAAGGCCCAGCTACATTACATGGCGATCCTTGCCTGCCACTAAGGCACATTACATGCCTTAGTTAACCAAGCCACATTACATAGTGGTCCTTGCCAGCCCCTTAGGGAATAGGACATTACAACCTTAAAATATATCACACCATTACAAACATAACCCATGTGGATTTTTTGCAAAAGAACTTGGCTACTGTCCACAGTTGGTGTCGCATGAATAAATTTAATTTAAACATTTTGAAATGCTATGTTGTAACTTTCACAAGGAAAGTAAATTAGACGAACCCTCTTTATTACGTTGATAATACTGTTATAGAGAAACGACGTTCTACAAGGGACCTGGGCGTTACATTCGACAGTAAGTTGACCTTCAACAATCATCTCTCAAACGTCACTAGATTTGCTGTTAAGTCTCTGGGTTTTATTATCAGAATGTTAAGAAATTTCACTAATGCTGGTCCCATTAAATCTCTATATTTCGCATATGTCGTCAGTAAGTTGGAATATGCGTCTACCATTTGGTACCCAATCTATGACCTACACGTGAATCAAATTGAACGCGTTCAGCGTAAATTTTTGAAGTACTTGAGTTACAGGCTGGATGGGATCTATCCAGAACGCAATATAGACTACGAGGATTTGCTTGTGAGGCATGGATTGGAATTGCTAGCGGTACGAAGACAAAAGCAGACCGCATTGCTGTTGGCTAATCTCCTCAATAACCGTATCGACTCAGTATCGCTGTTAGCGTGAGTGAATATACTGGTACCACGCATTGCCGCTAGACACTCCCCATCTTTTGTGTTTTCAACACCAAGGACCAATATATTGTGTAGAGCGCCATTAGTGCATTCGCCGAGAAACGCGAATAATTTATTTAACGATATTTTTATGTTCTTATGGAATTAATTATCTTATTTATGTATTGTTGTATTGTCACATAGTCAAAGTTTTGTTGTCCTATTTTGGAATGATATGTTGGGCAAAATAAATTATTATTATTATTATTATTATTAACAACAATTTTGACAGAATAAAAACGGAAAGCATACCTGCATTATAAAAGTAATCTGTCGTAAGACAACTGTAGAACATACGTCGGAAAACGCACACAGTGAATGCAGAAATAAGAAAGATAAAAAAAGTATACTGGGCAAAGTTTAACTGCAAAAAGGACAAAGACCTGTACGAAGCCCAACAAAAGATCTGGAAAATGTTGAAAAATGGGAAGAAGCCGATAAATGAAGCCGTACAGCCAAAGAACATACCTTTAGATATATGGGAGGATTATTTTAGACGATTGTACCACTCAGCAAAAGATAATACTTAATGAAGATTAGATGATGGAATCAACAACACAGAACCCAGCCTTTATACATGAAGAAATAACAAAAGCAATAAAAAAGCTGAAAAATCGTAAATCTCCGGCTACGATAACATCCCTAACGAACTATTTAAGTATAGAGGTCCCGAACTGACGAAACACCTAACGTGCCTATTTAACAAAATAATGGAAACATGAGAAATATCCAAGGAATGGCATAAAAGAATCCTATTTCCATATGTAAAAAGGAAGAAAAAGTGAATCCAGGGAACTATAGTGGAATTAGTCTTTTATCTACAACGATGAAGTTATTCACAAGTCTCATAAAAAATCGATTAGAAGAACAAATTGAAATCAAAGACGAACAGCAAGGCTTCCAAGAAACCTATTGTACATTATTTTTTACAAACTTCATTATGATATTACAACGCATTCAAAAGTATTTGATTTTAGGCTTGCAAGACACCATTTCGTTCCACTGTGCATCGTGAATAAATTTTGAAATGGATTTGAATTGACGAATCGAAAGTCAATTTTCTACTGGAGTAGGATGACAAATTAATCACATTTACGTTAATATTAATGAATGCAATTTAAAATTAACATCAAAATCTAAATTCTGAATTGTTTAAGTGTATGACATTAACGTTAATGTTTCCTTAAGGACCCTGTTCATAATAAAGCTCTTCTTTTTTAAACAAGTAAATCAAATATCCATAAAATTGTTTTAGTCATCCAATAAAAGGCATTAGCTTTCTTTTATATATTTTTTCTACAGGTAAAGGCAAAGAAAGGAAAAGAAGGACATGGAATTCTTAAATTTTCTTCCATTTTTTTCTCCGACTTGCAATAAAACAAGTGATTCCGACGGTGCAAAAATGAATTATGGCCCTGGGACTACCATTATAAAGAAAGCATCTTATGACGTGCCTCTTTTATATTCACAGACTGCCAGACATCCCTATGATCTATTTCTTTTCCGAAAAGAACGATTTATTATATTTAATAGCGGTTATGTCTGCATAATATGTCTAGAAGCGTTCATGGTGAACGAATACGGAACCGATATTTTTTCTTTTTTATTAATTTAATTGCAATGGCAACCGTTTGTAATGATTACTACATAATTAATATTACAATTTTTATATAACTAATTACATTAAGTTGCATTAACATGTAACTATCATTTAAATAGTAACTTCTAGTACAAATACTCCAATAATAAGTATAAGCATTCATATTTCGATGAATAATGAAATGAGAATATCTATTTAACTGTGCATTTATATTTTTTCCTTATTGTTGACATCCTATTTAATCTATTGAAAATTTAAAATAATAGAAAAAATTATATTAGGAATTTTCTCGGAATGGAAAATTTGGCGGTTACCATGACCGCACCACGGCTAGTACGCGGTAACTATTGTACTACGGTGGTTAAGGGTTAAATGAGGAGGCAATCGGTGAAACTTATACGTATTTTGAACTGCTAAATAAGGCTTAATTTTCTGAAGAAATTAAGAGAATTTAAGATTGGTAAACTAAAGGTAATGGGTTGAAAAATAAAGTTTTTGCGAAAAAGTTTGTGTTTTCTTGTTTGTACTCACTAATGACTGAATCTGCCTTTGCCTTCTATATATCGTGAATAGGCAATCCTGGTGTTGCCATCTAACAACCGATGTCTCTCGTAAAGTTCGATATTATTGACAGAATACTACTTAGAACGTTTTGACGTACAGGTTTTATTTGTGTTGTTTACAGTGATTTAAAGAATTCATCTCGGCCTAAAAATGGAATTAACTCGTGAACAATTCCGTGCGATTATATTTTACAACTTTCGACGTAAATTATCACAACAGTATATCGATAAACTTAATTCCACTTTTGGTGATTAATTACCATAAAGAACCAGCGTATATCGGTGATACACTGAATTTTATCGTGGCCGTACTTCGATCACTGACAAATTATGTGAATTTCGTCCAAAATCGGTTGTTGTTCCGGAAAACATTGCTGCTGTGCGTGAAATGATATTGAAAGATCGTTATGTGAGGTATTGAGGTAGAGGCATCTCTTGGGCATTAGTTGGACCAGTATATGTGACCTTCTCCGAGAAAATGGACCTAGTGTGTCAAAAAACGGGTTTGAACTTAAGAGTGGATTCTGGTACCTAAAAGGGTGTAGAATAAGATGAAATAAGTTAGATTTCTGATAAAAATTTATTTATTCAGATAACGTTTATTCAGATAACGTTTATTCAGATAACGTCATATCGATCTCATCATCGCCATAAACCGAGTCTAGTCTTTTCAAATCATCATCAAAACTGTCAGAAATATCAATTTTTATAAAAATTACTTCAAATTAACATCAGCTTAATAACAAAATTACAAAAGAACCAAAATTGCGAAACAACTTTTGAGATATTGATAACACTCGTTATACAGTTGGCACAAGACTGAAGCGTCACTTTATTCTTTTCCTTTCTTATAGTTATTTTTATAATGTTCTTCGTATTAGTATACGCACATCAACCCTTTGCTGAGAGCGAACAGAGAGCGGCGTTGTTGCGTCGGTCACTGGTTGCGGCTTAAGAATCTAGTATCGAGATCATAACAAACAGAGCAGCAACAATAGCAAAGGTATTGTCACACTAAAAGCAAAAAAAATACGTCACCACATAGGCATGACGTCACCAAAGTCGGCAACCAAACATAACTAACCATACCAAATCGCATCTCCCAACTGAAGGTGTGTTCACAGTGATAATACGTTATGAAACTTTAAATGCGTTTTTCTCAAAACTTCATTTTCACACACTAGGTCCCTTTTCTCGGAGAAGGTCACATATATTCAATTTTTCAATGAACATTTGGCAGGCAAAAAAATTTGTTAGCGTTGGATCCCACATAATTCAACAATCGCTCAAAAAAAAAGGGTCGTGTCGATTGGTTGAAAGAAATGCTAAAGAAATAAGATTAGGGTGCTTCAAAACACGTCTATGGTATCGTAACAGGTGAGGAATCAGGAATCCACTTGTATGAGCCCGAAAGTAAACAGCAGTCGACTGTATGGATCTTTCAAGATGAGCTAAATCCAACAAATTGCGAATGGTCGTTTGTTACTTTGAAAAAACCGGACATGTGGCAACTGTACCATTAATGCAACATCTGACGGTCAATTCTGAATGGCACACAAGCATTTCCTTGGCAAAAGTATTCGAAAAAATAAGGGAAACCAACCGCCGAAGACGGATCATTCTCCACTAGGGCAATTCGAGCTCTAACACATCGGCTCAAACAAGAGAGTTTTTGACAACTGAAAAAGTGGAATTAATTGGTCATCCGCCGTACAGTTCTGACTTGGCACCCAATGACTTCTTTCTATTTCCGAAAATCGTTTTTCGACTCCTAAAGAAACGGTTGATGCTTTCAAAATGCATGTTCTGGAGGTACAAAGAATGTAAAGTATTTACTGTCCCTAGTAAAGCAATCGTTGAAATAAATAGTACACAACAACACCATTCATTGGTTGTTTATCTGTCAAACAAAGTGCCGAAGTTGTCTTGAGTTAAAATAGAAGCTGCTCAAAGATTTTGAAAAATGGAGAAAAACGAACTTCATGGTGTCATTAAATATCTACAAAAGAAAGGTTTAGTGCCACAACAAATTTATGAAGATATGGTTAGTGTACTTGGAGATTATGCGCCTTCATATCAGGTGCCGAAGAATTGGTCTCGAGATTTTCAATGTGGAAGAACAACTTGCGAACATGCAAAAGATGCTGGTCGGCCCCAAAGTGTGTGCACTCAGGAAACAAGATCGTCGGTTAACTAGCAGACGTTTGGCAGATATAAAAGGCTTATCAAACGCTACAATTGGAACAAGAATCAATGACTATTTTGGACTTCATAAGGTGTCTGCAGGATGAGTACCCCGAATGTTGACACCCGAACAAAAGCGAGAAAGAGTCACGACTTCAGATGCGAATTTAAAATAGTTTAACAGTGATCCAAAAAAATTTCTGGGTCGCTTTGTTACCGTTAATGAAACCTGGGTTCACCACTTCGGTCCCGAGTCGAAAGTCAAAAGCAAGGGGTGGCGACATCGAGGATCTCCTCCACCACGCAAGTTTAGGGTCCAACCTATTATGGCCACCATTTTTTGGGATGCAATGGGAATTTTATTAATTGATTACCTAGCACGAGGACATACAATCACAGGCCAGTATTACTCTACACTAATTAATTAACTTCGTGATTACATCAAAGAAAAAAGAAGAAGAAAGTTGGCGCGTGCAATTTTGTTTCATCAGGATAATGCTCCAGTGCATAACAGTTTTATTTTGTTAAGTGCAATTAACAATTCTGGTTTCGAACTGATGTACCATCCACCATACTCATCTGACCTAGCTCTTAGTGATTTTTATTTATTTCCAAAACTAAAGGGACGTTTTCGGGGGACAAAATTTAATAGCGATGACGAGGTTATGACAGCAGTTGAAAAATTCTTCTGTGATCAAGACCCCGAGTTTTTTCAAAAAGATATAAATATGTTAGAACTTAGGTGGAATAAGTGTCTTCAAGTGCAGGGTGACTATGTTGAAAAATAATATTGTTTTAAAGTTAAAGTTGGGGACAATAAATACTGTACATCCCTCGTGCCTCAATCGGAGTGGAAAAACTGATTCTAAAATTGATTCATTCATTTCTAGCTTTAAATACGGTTCTGGTAGTTGCGTTTACATGTGTGTATAATCACACACATATACATATGCAAGTATATAGCTGTGCGATGTAAATGCGATGCGTAACGAGCAATTTAATGGTACAGAGAATGGTCATTTATGAAAAATGATCGGAAACTTTTATTGATATTACTGAAGCAATAGGTTATTTTACTGGCTGGTTATATGCGAATACATACATACATTTACGGCCGAAAATGTACATACTCGTGTATGTAAAAATTTTAGCGGCATAATATTCACTAATTGCGCCATTAACTGTGTGAATAATAATTCATAACAGGCAAAAAATACAGATCATGTAAAATGTAAATAACATGGTAAACATGTATGTGGGGCAGAGTACAAATTAATGTGGGCAACCACCGCGCATATACGAACATATACAAAGGTCTACGTTCTCGATTAGTTAATATGTTGCAATAGCGTTCATTTGGAATGCCAAATGAAGATAATGCACTATAACTTCATTATTAATTTGAAATTTACATTTGCCCAAATGACGCAGTCAATCAATCTATAAAGCTAGGTAAAGGTTATCATTTTGTTGATCGAAAATAATAACTTTAGCAAAATTCATGAGAATATTGTTCATTAATTGATAAGGGAGACACTTGTTGAAACTCCATAACTATGATAGTATAAAAAATGCACTGATTTTAAGTTTTAAATAATTTAATCTAACTTTCCACTACAATATCGCTTCATCACACTGTGACTTCATCAGGTGGATGAATAAATGGTGAATTTACAAATGTACAAGGTATATATACAAAGCCTGTCCAATACTATATTTACCCCGTCACAAAAACGCAAAATTGTTATAATGAATCCACAACCCCCTAAAATGTATAGTTTGATCAAACTACATAAAAATGATTTACCTATCCGACCTGTAGTTTCGTATGTCAAAGCCCTGTGTAGAAATTTATGCAAACAGTTAATTAATATTATAATAGAACATACAAAATTTAAATCAACCTTTACTTTAAAAAATTCCTTAGATCTCATAAATAAAATCTCATATTTAAATATCCCTAATAACGCTAAATTTGTGTCTTTCGATGTAACAAATCTATTTACTAATATTCCAATAAAAGAAGTAATAGACATCATTAAATTTAAACTACATCAACACCATACTAATCCCGTTATATGCGGAGAAATCTTAGATCTACTTAATATTTGTATGGAACAAAATTACTTTCAATTCAACCATGAATATTACACACAAACGACAGGATTAGCAAAGGGAAACCCTTTAAGCCCCTTATTAGCGGAATTCTTCATGAATCATTTCGAAGAAACTATTAGCACTCACCCCCTTTTTAAAAAATGTACTGGTTTAGATACGTTGATGATGTGCTAGTCTGCTTTAATGGTACGGATAGACAATTAAAAATGTTTTTTTCATTATTTAAATAATGTTCACCCTAATATTAAATTTACACTAGAAATAGAAAAGAATGGCTTAATTAATTTCCTAGATCTTACTATATCAAATAATGCTGGTAAACATGAATTTTCCATTTACCATAAACCTACACATACAGATACAACAATACATGCGTCCTCCTTTCATCCTTTAAAACACAAATTACCCGCGTATGAATCTATGATACATAGACCTTTACATATACCCCTTAATAAAAACAATTTCAACATAGAATTAAACAGAATACACACTATTGCTAAAAATAATGGATATTCATACAATATTATCAATAGAATCCTCCAACACAAACAAAAAATACTTACCCGCTCTTTAATATACCCTAAACAATTAAAAGATGTAGTATATTATTCTTCCTTAACGTATATCGGGAAAACTTCAGACATAATTAGTAATCTTATCAAGAAAGCCACTAATACTACCGTAGCGTACAAAACCAATAATACAGTTGGTAGTTTTTTAAAAAACAATAAGGACAAAACGGATAAAAAACTTGTTTCCGGCGTCTATAAGTTAACTTGTGTAATATGTCATATATTGGTCAAACAGGACGAACATTCACTCAAAGGATATCCGAACATCAAAATAGTTATAGAAATAATAAATCAGATTCAACTTTTGCTAATCATTGTATAGAGAATAACCACAACTTTAATACGAACTTCAAAATTCTTCATATTCAAGATAAAAGTAAAAAACTAGATTTGCTAGAATCATTAGAAATTTCTAGATATAAGAAATTAGGGTTAGTATTAAACGACCAAACAGAAATTTGTAATTCCCCCTACTTTCATTAAATTTATAATTATCAGGCTTTGTATATATACCTTGTACATTTGTAAATTCACCATTTATTCATCCACCTGATGAAGCCACAGTGTGATGAAACGATATTGTAGTGGAAAGTTAGACTAAATTATTTGAAACTTAAAATCAGTGCATTTTTTATACTATCATAGAATATTGTTCTTTGATGAACATAATCTTTAATACATAAAACAAAGTGGGATTAGTTACACCATTGATAACTCAAGAACGGTTAGACCGATTTTAATGATCTATGATTTGTTGGATTCGTCTCCGCCCCGAATAGCAGAATTACTATTAAAATATTGGAAAAATTCACGGAAAAAGAATTATAATGAAAATTTATTTTTAAATAAATTAGGTTAGGAACTCCGCCATCTTCCGCAATTGACAGCTTGCGTCACGCACGTTTATAGCTTATTTGTTACAATTGATGTCCATTGCAAATCAGTGACATAAAAGTGTAATTTTTTGTGGTTTCAAGTTGTCTGTGATTTATTTTGAAAAAAGAATATAAAGATTACCGGTCGATTTGTTTGTTTTGTGCTAGTGTTATTAATAAATCTCATTGTGCGCGTATTATTATTAACGATGCCGCGACCTAAAAGATCTAATCTTTCCCAACAAAGCTGTAACGCAATTAGGCTTCGGAACATTGCGAATCAATCCACTGAAGAAGAACGAGAAATCGCACGGGAAGAGCGCCGCGTTAGTATGGCCCGATTTCGTGCTTCTCAAACACAAGAGCAAAGAGAGGCAGCCCGTGAAACGGCCCGGTTGGCAATGGGAAATCGTCGAGCTTATTGTACAGATCAACAACAAGAGAATCTTCGACGCGCAAGAAGAAATGCTTCAAGTGTTGATTTGAATCGAGCAGCGTTTCTATACGATTGCACAATTGATTACAGCTCGCATCCTTTCTTTCGCATTGGTCCAATGGATGTTGTTTTCGAGCATTGCAGCGCACTGGAGCTGGAAAAACGCCTCGATTGTGCTGCCTTAATGGCAAAGTGAAATCTCAATAGAGGAAAACTGGTTTTCTACCATTTTTAGACAACTTCTTGAGGTGAATATTCCGTGTCGTGAACTAGTCTTTGGAGTGTGGCTTTTGGCACCTTATACAAGTTTCCAGACTTTTTCAGGCGCATTTTTTAACGTACCATTTCTACAGCTTCGGCTAACTGCTGGTTTGTCCCATCTTTTTCTGTTACTCTTTGCTTTCGAGGATAATGAACTCGATTGGATTGTTGTAATCTGCAACAATCCAATCGAATTTAGACACCCACATAATTATTTTCATTATAAAAGTCCTGCATAAAATATGGAACCGGATTCCATATTACTAGCAACCAAAGGGTTCCATATTATCAAAAAGCACTTATAATCGATTTAATTTTTTTCTTAAACATCTAAGTAAGCTTTTAAAACGTGATATTTGGGTACACTTTTAAGAGATAAAGACCAAAATCAACAGATAATTCTACACAAATCGCTTTATGACTGGAAAAAGCTGAGCGAAATAACATTTGAATTTGACGTCAACTCATAACTAGACCCGGCAAAGAGGGGCAAGTTTAAGCTTTAGAAGGTTAGTACTTCCTACAATAGTCATTCTTCTCAAACAACAACAGCCATCTATACGTTGGGTCGGGTACTTCTCATCACTTTTTAATACATATTTACAGTTAAGCTCACATAAATCTAGTATAACCTAACTTGTCAAAAGTTTCTAATATTGCTTAGTGTTTATTAAACATTTTTTGAAAGACAAGTCAAATGTCAAGTAATTTTTTAATACAATTTAGAAAACACAATAATCTAATACTTAATTGATGCGCCATTCGCATCAATTACAGTCCTTAACCTTCTAGGTAGAGACTCAATGAGACATCTTAAAAAATTAGGTTTTTCAACAATGTCTTTCCAGGTATTTTCAATAGATTTTCATACGAGATCTATAAATTTGCTTTGTCATTTTTTTGATTTTCTCTCAAATTTTCGATCTAGTTTATCTTCTTTCCTCGTTTGTGACATATACTGTCTTCATTTTCCCATCTTTTTTAACTTGTAGTACTGTAGATTTGTTCAAATGAAATTCTTCTGCGACTTGTTTAATGTTGCAACTTTCCAAGTTTAACAAAATTTGTATTTTGCTGGAGTCAATTTTCTTGCCATTTTGGATATCAAAAAGTGACAAATGTCATTTTGACGTTACAAGAATGAATTACTTTTAAAAATTACAAAACACTTCGAATTCATATTCTGTTCATCAAATTCGATTTTGCATAGGTAGGAATATAAATCTACTATTAATAAGTTCTATATTAAATGGCTATGCTAACATAAGTTAGAAATACCCGACGTATAGACGGCTGTTGCTGTTTGAAAAGAGTACCAACCTTATTATGCTTAAATTTGTCCCTTCTTGCCGAGTCTACTCATAACCTCTAAATAATAAACCAATGGAATTACTATGCGGTAGAAATCTTTCTGCGGCCTTTTCGTAAGGTAATGATTACGTTTTGGTGAGGAAACACTAGATGGCGCTATTAACTCCATATTTATGAGAAGGTTCCGTATTACAAGCAGTGTTCCATATTACCACCTCTTCCTCTACTAGTCTGTCCGCAATTAACAGGTAATTTTACATATATTTTCGTATCTTGATGAAAAATAGAGTCTTCGCGTGCGTTTTCTAAAGGGGCCGTTAACGGTAATATTAAGAAAACCCCATTGTAAATTTCGGCGACAGCAAAATTGTTCCTTATTTAGAGGTGTTCCCTAATAGAGGTTTTATTGTAAACCATATTTTGCAATTTCTTAAAATATTATTACAATTTCTTAAAATATTTTAAGTTGAATCTCATTATTTTACAAAAGTATTTTTAATAATATAAAATATTATTAAAAGTGGGGTGTGAAGAACACAATACCAGTTATATATTGTGAATGTATCTCCTCTCCAGAGACGAAGATACGTATTTCACCTTTCTACAGGATCGTCGGTACGCCCCTGCTGGAGAAGAGATACATTCAACCAAACATAACTACCTTGCTATCAAACAGAAATTATTAAGACAGAGCGTGAAAGAATATTCAGCGCTGTCTACATAATAACTGCCGAACTAAGCAACGTGTTTCTATAGACGGTAACAACCATATCTATAATATATATATCTAGCAGGGGCGTACCGGCGATCCTGTAGAAAGGTGAAATACGTATCTGCGTCTCTGGCGAGGAGATACATTCACAAATATATAACTGGTATTGTGTTCTTCACACCCCATTTTTAATAATATTTTATATTATTAAAAATACTTTTGTGTTATACAAATTGGTGTGGTTTTACCCACTCATGTATGTTTCAAATTATTTTGTTATATACGCATTCGGTTCGCCCGACAAGTAGTGAAGACACGATAATACAGTTTTTATAGATATGGTTGTTACCGTCTATAGAAACACGTTGCTTAGTTCGGCAGTTATTATGTAGACAGCGCTGAATATTCTTCCACGCTCTGTCTTTATAATTTTTGTTTGATAGCAAGGTAGTTATGTTTGGTTGAATGTATCTCTTCTCCAGCAGGGGCGTACCGACGATCCTGTAGAAAGGTGAAATACTTATCTGCGTCTCTGGAGAGGAGATACATTCACAAATATATAACTGGTATTGTGTTCTTCACACCCCATTTTTAATAATATTTTATATTACTAAAAATACTTTTGTATTATACAAATTGGTTTGGTTTTACCCACTCATGTGTGTTTCAAATTATTTTGTTATATACTCATTATTTTAATTTTTTTTATACGACTGTAAAAAAATTACCGCATGTCTACGTTACCAGCGTGTCTCTTTTGGTCGTCAGATGTCTTGAAATGTTTTCTCATGACATGTGTTACAAGATTGTATATAGTATTAGCATCCAACATTTGATAATTTCCTTCGTACGCTGATGAGAAAAGTTCGAAAGACGTGTCCGTACGTGGAAGTCACCAATGCGAAATAAGAATGTGTTGCGTATATCCACGTGTACATATACAGATACTTTCTTAACATTTTCATATAATTTTATTTTGCAATTGATGTTAGTTAATCAACGATAAGTTATATTTTAAGTGTTTGTTGATATTTATTAGCTCAATTATAAATAGAGATGGTAAATTCGACACACATACCAGCGGCGTACGAATGCAATTTTGAATTTAATTTAAATTTTAAGAAAAAAATTATAAAACGTGTATAAACACTTACCGCATTATGAATCATCGGTGAATTCATTATCTGGATAAGATTTTCAAATATTCCAATCATCAGATATGTCTTCACAATTGTTTCACTTAAGTTAGTGCAACGTGCGGAGTAAACGTGTTTTAATGCCGAAAACCACCGTTCCACATCTAATAATGTTATATTTGCATAAATTTTTCTATCCCATTATTTCTTTCGCTTTCTACAGTGCATAGCTGTGCGTGAACGTCATTCACATTTTGAACAGAATCCACAAACGACATCTAAACATTTTGTAATTTTTCTATTCCTTCGGCTAGTCCGAAGTAATTGTTGTGTATAATTTGTAAATCGTTATTAACCTGAGGATCTTTAAATAATTCCTGGCTTTTATTGATACCTGCAGCTTCTGTCTGATTGAATTTTAAAATTACCTTCTTTACATTATCAAAATATTGATGAAAGTAAAACGCAGCCTTCAGTCATGTTGTCTAAAGCGTAATTATCGACTCTGATGGTTAAGGTATTTCGGGACACAGTCTGCAAATTGTCGAGTACATTTTGGGGACTTTAGAAACACTGACTTTGTACTAGTTATTAAATAATTTACTCGCGTAAAATATTCACGAATCGTTTGTGCCACAAGATTTCAAGCGTGGATTGCACGTTATATATAAAAGGTTGGCACTATGTTCTTTGAGAGATCGACCTAAAGACAGCATGTTTGCGGCACCGTCACTCGAAAATATTAATATTTGCTTTGGTGAAATTTCAACTTTGTTCAACTACTTCAACACCACCTTCACAATCCTATTGGCAGTACACTTTACAACTCATCTGGAAGTAAGTAACATAGCAGGTGACAGTTGATGAGGTGCGATTGTATGTACCATAACATTAATCACTGATTTTTTTTTTTGATCGGTCATTTCATCCACGCAAAATCACATTTTTTTTTATCTTTCTTTCGATTCCGATTTAATTCTTTTTTCAATATCTTTGCGAGTAGAAGATAGGAAATTTCGTAACGTTGTCTGTCTTGGCAATTTGCACTTTGCGTATTTATTCCAAAAGGAGAAAAATGCATAGCGGTCTAGTACAACAAACGGTATATTACATACCGTAATAGTTAAACGGAAACTAAATTAAAATATATGTTTTTCTGGCACACCCCTTTTTTTTGCTGGCATGGGTTATACTGTTTACGTATTTCGCAATTTTTTCTTCTACGACACATTAAAAATCTATTGCACATTGTGTATTTTATTCTACATTCATCTTATTTTACAGCCAGGAAATTGTCAATGAATTTACGTACTGAATTCTGCATTGGATGGTTAAGCGAGTTCACCGATCGTGATATATTTATACACAACACGACTGCATACTAATTTGCAAATCAAAGTTCCATTCATTCTCACGACCAGCTGCCGATATCAAAGCCAATAACGTGCGAAATATCTCGCGAAATATGTGGAATCAATATGCCTTCTCTAATTATAAACTATAAATTCTTACTTAAACAAAGTTGCTTGTCCAGTCGAACGCCTATGATCAGGAATCGTATTTCGCAAATCTTAGTAATGATTAGAGAACGGACACGCTTACCACATGACGCAAAGCCCAGTGCAGTACTGGCGAAAGGCTGTATTTCTAAAATATTGAATTTTGTTTATATAATTGGAAAACGAACGGGTGGTGATCTATAAAATTACGAAATACATATTTATTTGTTGAAAAGTTGTATTTATAAAGTTTTTAATTTTATTTATATAATTGGAAAACATACGGGTGGTGATCTATCTATCTAAAATTACGAAATACATATTTATTAATTAATTTTATTTATATAATTGGAAAACAAACGGGTGTTGATCTATAAAATTACAAAATACATATGTATTTGTTGAAAAGTTGTATTTTTAAAGTTTTTAATTTTATTTCTATAATTGGAACATTTTCATTTGTTCATTTTGTCGTTCAAGTTGAGTAAAGGATTATTAATATTGACTAGCAATAGTTTCTCAAGGTTTTCTTCTGTCAATTTTGTTCTCTTTGAATTAAGTACATCCTTATAAATAGAAAACGTCCTTTCTCAATCGCAACTGGTTATAGGTGCATACTGGAAATATTCTTTTATTTCTTCATATTTAGCCGTTAGATTTTGTGGAATTGTCTCCATACATAATTGCTGCAATGTAATTAAATCTAGATTTCTATTAAGAATTGCTTCAAACTTTTGCCGAAGGCCACATCCGAAGTCACTTGGAATACTTTTCAAATTATTAACAGCCACATCTAATGTGGTTAATCCGTCCATTTAATTTGAGATTTCGATTTTCAAAATAAGTGATTAGTTTTGGCAATTTTCCAAAGTGTTCGTGAAGAAAGTACAACTGATTTTTTAAATTTGGGATTTGTGTGAGCTCCTTGCACTCACCAATACTTCTAGCATCCTCCTTTAGCAGTGTTACGAAATGTTTTAGACTATCGAAATTCTCAGCATAATAACTAGTAGCTTCCAGCCATGTTCCCCATCTAGTTATTACTGGAGTGGGAGATAGTGACAGAGATGGAAATTTTTCCCTGAAAAGAGCTACTCTCAATGGTCCTTTTCTGAAAACTTTTTTAAAAGCTGATACAAGTCTATCAACTTCCGGAAAAGTGTCTCTGATATATTCACAGATTCTGTGGAGAGCATGTGCTACACAAGTAATATGCAGCATATTAGGATATGTTTTCTTCAATAGTCTGCCTGTTTTTAACATATACGCAGCAGTATCACTGACAAATAAAAGTATTCTTTCTTTGTACGTGGCGTCCGAATGAAGCATTTTTTTGCATATTCTCCTTAATGGTTTCAGCAACTATTTCCGCATCAACTCTATTTATAACACTTGTTGCTATTACATATGAGTTATAGGGAATAGTTGGATGTAGTACACCAGCTACAACATTTACCACACAGCGTCCTAACATATCCACCGTTTCGTCGGCGCTTATTCATATGTATTGATTTAAAAGATGGCTTCTAATGCGTTCTACTGTTCTCGTATAGCACCTAGAAACATAATATTTGCGTAAAGTTGATTCATCAGGAACATTTCGACCAGTATATTTTTTCAGAAATGTCTTTAAAATTGGATTGTTCAATTTAAATAATGGAATATTAGCTGCCATAAAAGTTTCACAGAGTTCTTCGTTAAAATTGTCAGATTCCAACGGGTTCAATTTTTTTTCGTGCTTAAACGATCCTACGTGATGTTTTACGGTTGATTTATTGCAATTTTTCAATAACGTTTCACACACTTCGCAATAAATTTCGGAATTACTGGCAATGTACATACAATCAGTGTGGCCCTCAATCCAACTCGCCATTGTTTCACGATGCCATTCTCGACGCTCTTCCATTGTCTGAAAAAGTAAGAATATTCTAGATCCAAATAAACGAAATTAAATAACGAAATTTTATGCACACTTACCTGAAAATAATTGGAAGATGTTGCTTAAATGAAAAGAAAAGGAATGTACGTGCTATTTCTCTTACGAAATGCGATAAACTTATTTATTATATCTACGTACACGACACCACTGACAAACACTATATTCTCCGAATACAATAGCTGGGTTGTCCATTGTTATCGCTGCGAGACCAGGTGACCGAGTAACTCAAACAAATACTTCATTGAATTACGCCGGGATGTACTGAGAGACGTTATACACAATTCCAATTGCCGATTGCGTTTTATGGAAATTGCATCCGTTCTCTAGTAATGATATAGCAAGAAACTAAATTAAAGAATTTAAAGTGAGAAAGAACAAATATGTGATTTGTCTTTGGGAACAAACGACACTACCATTAAATTCAATGGACCCCGATATTATTCCATTCGCATTTCTCAAAACTGGTCAAGGACGGCCCTGACTACCACTAAAAGGGAGATAAAAAAAACAACTTGACGTAGTCTGCGGTAACATTGTCCACTATATTGAGGGGTGAAGCGGTCAGCATAGGGGTCGTTCGCTTCGTTTCTGTATATATGTACGGATGTGTGTGTATATGTGTATGCGTGAGCGGTTATGTCCATGCACGTAGTTGTGTCAATAACAGTTTAGAATGGCCTATCAAGTAAATTCAATGCGAAAATGTCAAATAGAATTACTCTGTGGCGAATTCAAATGTGAATCGATTTGCGCGCATTGAATCTAATTTAATATTCATCCCCACAAGCGGCGGTGGATAAACGTTTAGTAATGGACTGTAATAAATTGACTTAAATTACTCTCCAATCCATAAAACGAAAGATACAGTTAGGTTATTCCAAATCTTACGTTTCTATATTGTACATAGACTATGTGCAAAGTAGGCTTCGATAGCGTAAACGTATACGTAATACGAGTATGTATACATATTAGCTATATTTCGACTAATAATAACTAGAGAACGGATGCAATTTCCATAAAACGCAATCGGCAATTGGAATTGTGTATAACGTCGCTCAGTACATCCCGGCGTAATTCAATGAAGTATTTGTTTGACTTACTCGGCCACCTGGTCTCGCAGCGATAACAATGGACAACCCAGCTATTGTATTCGGAGAATATAGTGTTTTCAGTGATGTCGTGTACGTAGATAAAATAAATAAGTTTATCGTATTTCGTAAGAGAAATAGCACGTACATTCCTTTCATTCTCATTTAAGCAACATCTTCCAATTATTTTCACGTAAGTGTGCATAAAATTTCGTTATTTGATTTCGTTTATTTGGATCTAGAATATTCTTACTATTATTGAAAAATTGCAATAAATCAACCGTAAAACGTCACGTAGGATCGTTAAAGCACGAAAAAAAATTGAACCCGTTGGAATCTGACAATTTTAACGAAGAACTCTGTGAAACTTTTATGGCAGCTAATATTCCATTATTTAAATTGAACAATCCAATTTTGAAGACATTTCTGAAAAAATATACTGGTCGAAATGTTCCTGATGAATCAACTTTACGCAAATATTATGTTTCTAGGTGCTATACGAGAACAGTAGAACGCATTAGAAGCCATCTTTTAAATCAATACATATGGATAAGTGCCGACGAAACGGGGGATATGTTAGGACGCTGTGTGGTAAATGTTGTAGCTGGTGTACTACATCCAACTATTCCCTATAACTCATATGTAATAGCAACAAGTGTTATAAATAGAGTTGATGCGGAAACAGTTGCTGAAACCATTAAGGAGAATATGCAAAAAATGCTTCATTCGGACGCAACGTACAAAGAAAAAATACTTTTATTCGTCAGTGATAGTGTTGCATATATGTTAAAAACAGGCAGACTATTGAAGAAAACATATCCTAATATGCTGCATATTACTTGTGTAGCACATGCTCTCCACAGAATCTGTGAATATATCAGAGACACTTCTCCGGAAGTTGATAGACTTGTATCAGCTTTTAAAAAAGTTTTCAGAAAAGCACCATTGAGAGTAGCTCTTTTCAGGGAAAAATTTCCATCTCTGTCACTTACTCCCACTCCAGTAATAACTAGCTGGGGAACATGGCTGGAAGCTACTAGTTATTATGCTGAGAATTTCGATAGTCTAAAACATTTCGTAACACTGCTAAAGGAGGATGCTAGAAGTATTGGTGAGTGCAAGGAGCTCACACAAATCCCAAATTTAAAAAATCAGTTGTACTTTCTTTACGAACACTTTGGAAAATTGCCAAAACTAATCACTTATTTTGAAAATCGAAATCTCAAATTAAATGACGGATTAACCACATTAGATGTGGATGTTAATAATTTGAAAAGTATTCCAAGTGACTTCGGATGTGGCCTTCGGCAAAAGTTTGAAGCAATTCTTAATAGAAATCCAGATTTAATTACATTGCAGCAATTATGTATGGAGACAATTCCACAAAATCTAACGGCTAAATATGAAGAAATAAAAGAATAATTTCAGTATGCACCTATAACCAGTTGCGATGTATTGTAAAATGTAAAATTGACAGAAGAAAACCTCGAGAAACTATTACTAGTCAATATTAATACTCCTTTACTCAACTTGAACGACAAAATGAACAAATAAAAATGTTCCAATTATAGAAATAAAATTAAAAACTTTAAAAATACAACTTTTCAACAAATACATAAGTATTTCGTAATTTTATAGATCACCACCCGTTTGTTTTCCAATTATATAAATAAAATTAATTAATAAATATGTATTTCGTAATTTTAGATAGATAGATCACCACCCGTATGTTTTCCAATTATATAAATAAAACTAAAAACTATATAAATACAACTTTTCAACAAATAAATATGTATTTCGTAATTTTATAGATCACCACCCGTTCGTTTTCCAATTATATAAATAAAATTAAATATTTTAGAAATACAGCCTTTCGCCAGTACTGCACTGGGCTTTGCGTCATGTGGTAAGCGTGTCCGTTCTCTAATAATAACATTACTTTAGGCACTTAGCACAGCAGCTATTCTGTCTAGTGTAGTTTCAATGTTGCAGTTAATCGTTATTTTTATTATCAACTTAAAAAAGCAATTTTTTTCAGTACTATTGATTGAGTTTTATTAATTTTCTTCATGGATTTTCTGTCGGATTAAAATCTGAGAAATTTCCAGGCCATATCATTACTTGCAGATTTTCAGCAGCTAATTAATTCTTTATTGATCTAACTCTATTGTTATGTATGAATGTGTAAGTATATTTATCTAAATTTAGAGATGAAAGGTTATTTAATTGTTCCGGAACACTTAAATATTTTTGAAACCACCAAATTTAAAAAAAAAATTTCAAGTAAAAGTTTTTCTGGTTTTAAGCAAGCTATTGTAAGAACATATTTCTAATATTCATGTTGCTCGTGTTATCATGGAAACTGTATTCAATTTGATTTTTTTAAATGAAATATCCTGTATATTTTTATATAGCTGAAATCCTCGTGAGATTTTAAAGTGCTTTTGTGTAAACAATTATGCCTCTATTTTGCTCCATTCTTGAGGTATTTACTATTATTTGTAATTCTGACATTTATATTTAGGCGGTAGCTCAATTTTACGTCAGAATTCTAGGTTGTTAAATTCTAACTAGAACTTTTTCCACCAAAAAAGGATCTCACCTTAAGGTAACTCAAAGTATAAAAATAATACTAATAAAACTAGTATAAAGCTGGAAATAGTTTAAGGAATGTGTTGGATCTGTTTTCTATTAAATATTTTTACAGGCCCATACCATCTATCGGAAAAATTCAGGCGATTACTAGGAAACTTGATTCTGATGGCTGCATAATAAATACGCACAGAAATTCGGAAAGCAGGCTGCGCAAACAAAAAAATTAACATAATGACTGATAGTCAGGCGGCTATTAAAGCCATTAGGAACCCATCTACCAGGTCTAAGTTGGTGAAATATTGTAAATAGGTCCACAATAAACTGGCGCAAGACAACACAGTGTCGCTGATATGGGTGCCGGGAGATGAGGAAAGGGATGCTAAAATGGAGATCTGGTTATGGCTAGAAAAAGAACATAAAAATAAATGGAGATTAACGAAAGGTGAACTCCATACTCTGCTCTAGTATGCACATAAATTAAACTGCCTGATATTAGAAACTTAATAGGAAATAAACATTTTTAATTAACATTTTCAATTAATTGGATATAATAAAACACAGTTGTATAGTTTCAAAATAATATATATAATGTTAACACACTACATATGTTTCACCACACTGTGGCTTCATCAGGTGGATGAATATACTAATTCAAAATATCAATTAGATCTTATATATATCAATATAAAGTACAGAACTAATCTTATTCTAAGAGGGGGTGGACATGTATGAGTTTTAATGAATATAATGAATATAATGAAGTTTCAACAAGTATCTCCTTCGTCGATTATTAATTTTCAATTAACTTTAATTAAAGTAAAATAAAAATCAGGTCATTTAAAATTTTTCAATTGCTTCTATAATATGTTCTTGTCTTTATAGACTGCTATTAATTTAATAAGAATTAACAAGTATTATAAACACGACGACGCAAGACTAAATATTCATATTAAATAATAAGGGAGAAAGTCGAAAATATCTCGGCAAAGGTACAATTTTCGCGACCCAATGTCTAATTTCGCCGTTAATTAGACTCCTTTACACGGCGAAATTGAAATCGTTAACTTACAATTGTTTTACTCTCTATTTTGCCTTTCCAAAACAACTCCCTCAACTTTTCAAACTCTATTTAACTGAAATTACGGGTCGTGTCCTTCTTGAAACATAATTCCCTAAAATCAGTGACTCATTTAGTTCTCTCTTGATATACAACACTGAAATCTACTTTTATTTGACGTAGCAGCGTTCAACGTGCTCATTAGTTTTCTTTTATATGCTTCTCTTTTAACGCAAGCTAATGAAAGTAATAAGAAACGAAGATAAAAACATTTTAAATTAAATAACGTATAAAATGCTGTAGCATATTAGCTGTACTAAATAACGAACAACGATTTGTCGTGTGTAGTCGTGAAGGCTTCTTTTATGAAAAGTGTGATACGTCATATTTATTACATTTTATATCTCATGATAATATATATATATAGGCTGTCCTTGAAATAAGGAGACAATCTATGGTAAATGGAAAGATGTAATTATATAGAATTAGAGAACATAAATCTAAAATATTGTGAGTTAATTACGACGCTAACCTGGAAATCAAAAACACCCTGAAAATGGTATCATGTGACGCCAATGAATTCGGAATATTCAGAATGTGTATAAATAATAAGTACCTCACACACACATACGCTACAGCGTATGTTTACATACGTAACAGTTGAATGAGATGGAAAATAGCAAAACTATTCTTTTTGTTATTGTCGGTTAACTTTAAGATCGTTTTTATAACATAGTTGATTGCACAATGACGTGACAAAATTTTTTTAATTATCTTTGTTATTTTTTTCTTGCTTATGAGAGGAAATTTTGAGAAAATATTTTAGATTCATATTCTACATAAATGCATCCTTCCATTTTTCATACGTTGTCTTTTTATTTCAAGGAAATCATGTGTGTGTATATATATATATATATATATATATATATATATATATATTTCATAATTAAATGTCGATATTAAAAGGGCCGATTCTTCAGGTTATTTTAAGAAAAAAAGCCAATACAAACATGAGTCCGAAAAATACTGCCTTTTCGAGATACAGGGTGTTAAATTTCTAAGAAAAAAGCTTTTTAACCTTTTTAACATTAATACCACACCACTTCAGATATTTTTATGAAATTCGATATATGCCTTCGCACCATAAGCTGGCATTTTCCGATTTAAAAACATTTTTAAATTTTCCACCAGTGGCGTTCGGGCGAAATATGTTTGAAAAATAATGGTACGCCACGACTTTTTCTTTATATAGACATTAAGAACAGAAATTAAGAACAATTATTGTTCCTATACTAAAAGCCGAATATTAATAGTAGACTATGTTTGTTGTTGTTTTATTAATTTTGACAGTTAACTTAATTTGCTGATTAAAATATCTGTACAGCGTTGTTTTGAAAAGAAAAATGATTAATTTTACTGATTTCGAGTTGGCTGACATTCATTACATGTATGGTTTCGCTGATGGTAGCGCACCGGAGGCTAGGCGATTGTATCAAAGCACTTTTCGGATAGAGTTACGCCAGATAAACGAACATTTTCAAACGTACTTACAAGGTTAACTGAAAACAAGTACTTTTAGGCCAAACGACAAGTACTCGAGAAATTGAAGAAGCAATTTTTATTTCAATTGATGAAAATTCAGTCACAAGTAAAATTCAGAAATCGGTTTATTATTTATCTACTTATGTAAATATAGGTATAATCAAATCCTTGTTATCTGTTTAAAACGATCTATTTTTAATTCTCGGAATTTAAGACTGGGAATACCTATACTCTTGTACATCATAAAAAATTTTTCTTGAGAACTCCAAATATAATAAAATGAATTACTTCATAATGGAAGATTTATAAAATTGTTTATCTTGAAACGCCTGCCAAAGATCTAAATCATTCAAAATTCTTTCAATTATGCACAATATGCTATTTATTAAGGATGTATGCAAATATTTAAAAAGAATGCATATAATATGCAATATATGCAAAATATGCGCTTTGCATATTTGGGTTACATTACTGATATAATTTTTGTTTTATCATTTTGTTGATGAAAGGGAGAGGATGATTATTTTTTGTATAGAATCTTTTATTTGTGATAGAATTTCTGGCCTAAAATCTGGACTTGTTAGTTTAATTGCTCTATTAATTAATCATGTTTCTATATTCTTTCTGACACATTAATTGGCAGTTTGTGCGTATTGAGGTCAGATCTAAGAAGTTCTTTTTTAATTTATCTTGTTTTTCTATAATGAACTGTAGTTTTAGATTAAATGAACTAAATTTCTTTAGTATGTGTTCTGCTTTATCTGGAGAGATGCAAGCTATGCAATAATCTACGTATCTTTAAAAAAAAATTGTGTGTAAAATATAATTAAAGAATAATTAAAAATAATATTCTGTTCTAATTCTTCCAGTACAAGTTGAACAATAACACTGGCAATGGGCGGTTCCATTGCCCAGCCATGTGTTTGTAGTAATGGCTATTATATTGAAAGTATGTTGTGTTTAGGTTAACTTTATTTCTTTTTTTAATTTATCGAGTGTAAGGGGTGTGAAATTTTATAGTTGGTCCCAATTAGTTTCTATTGCTTTTGTGGCGAGGTTAATGGGTATATTGGTATAAAAGGAAACTGTCATATATATATACCGTAGTCGACAAATTTCAATTTCTGTTTGCGTATATAGTGTATGCTTATTATATCCAACGATGCCAGCTTCAAAAACAGTGAAGTGAGAAGCAGAGTGGTGGACACACATACACATTTAACATGCCCTATTCCCTAACAAATACTTACCGGGAGTACAACACTTATTTCTCTACACGCGTATATTAATAGTCGGTTTCAACATGCATGTTTTTACAACTGAAGAAAAGACACAAATCATAAAATGGTATTATGCCGGTAGACACCTCAATGTACCTCTACATACCCGATATCCACAAAAATTAAATGTATGGGCTGGTATTTTAAATAATTCAATTGTCGGTTCATTCTATAGGAACATATCAGTAATGTACGCCAAGAATTTTATTATAGGTTGGCATACTGCCAAGAACAATGTGGTGGATTATTTGAACCTTTAATTTAGAATATTTATTTTTTATTATTGTCTGAGAAGAGTTTTATTTTCTTTTCATAAAAGTTACATTTATTTTCTTTACATAATTTAGAATTAATATTTCATTTCATTTTATTTATACGCGGAAAATATAAGCTTTGTTGTACATCCTCATAAAAGTAATACACCATGAAATAAATATTTTTCTGTAAATATTCGTAGCGAATTTTATACGTATTTCTAAGATGCGTTCTACAAACCTCTGAAGCAATAGACTTACTGACAAGTTATAATCTGACTGAACCTTATCGTACTTATGCATACATTCATTGGCAACCTCGCTAGATGTCTTTTTTTACTTTTCTCTGTCGCGCTCTTTTCCTCTTCTACTTTCGTAGCAGAAATTAAAATTTGTCGATTACGGTAACATATAAATGAAGGATGATTTCGTCCTGTCAAGGAAGAGACCAACGACTACCTATGGAGCAGTTGTCTAGTGGAGGAGGACGGACCGGGCATCGTAGGTGGGGCCCCTCGCGACTCTCCAGCGACAGACTCGGTTGGGAATCACGGGAGCTATGAACAGCACGGGAACCGCTTCCATGGAGGCCATCGTGGGTCTCCCTCCGCTGCAACTATTTGTAAAGGCGGAAGCAATGGCTGTGATACTGAGGCTGAAGGCCAATGATGTATGGTGTCATAATAAGGTTGTAGGGAGTCATACAGATATCACAGGAACTATAATGGAAGAGCCGATATTTCAAATGCGGGCGGACAGTATGGCACCTGAAATTATGTTTACAGTTAAGCTGAACATATTTATACCGACCAGGGAACATGCAAAAAGTCGATCGATCGATTGTGGTGCCGGCGCCTGGTACACTGATGGATCACAATCTAGTCAGGGGGCAGGTGCAGGCATATGCGGAATGTGCCCTAGAAGGAAGATATCGATATGTCTGGGGAAACATACTACGGCTTTCCAGGCCGAATTGTTTACCATCGCAGCCTGCGCCGAGGAAATTCGGGAAGCCGACTGCGCAAACAAAAAAATTAACATTATGAACCCATCTACCAGGTCTAAGCTGGTGAAATATTGTAAACAGGTCCTGAATATACTGGCACAAGACAATACAGTGTCGCTGATATGGGTGCTAGGACATGAGGGAATTAAAGGTAATGAGATAGCCGACAAACTGGCAAAAGAAGGTACTAATAGGAACTTCATAGGACCAGAACCTGTATGTGGAATCACTAAGGATTCCGTTAAAAGGGAGATCTGGTTATGGCTAGAAAAAGAACATAAAAATAAATTGAGGTTAACGGAAGGTCAACTCCATACCAAAACACTACCAAAGGGGCTGGACAGAAAGTTTTCAGCCAACCTAATTCGTAGTAACAAAAAAGAAATTAAAATAATTACTGGGTTAATAACCGGACATTGTCCTTTAAGGAAGCATTTGTACAGGATGGGCTTGGTTAGCGAGCCCTGATGTAGGAGATGTGAAAAACAGGTTGAAACTAGCCTTCATGTAATATGCACGTGTGAGGAACTGAAGGAAGTCAGACAGAAATATTTCGGGAGAGATCTATTGAATCCTTCGAGTGTACTCAAACTTCCCCTGAGGAGGATAGTGGCTTTTATCGAGGACACAAGACTAACAGAGTGGAACTGAGAGATCTATTGGGGATAGTACAAAGAGCAGTGTGATCAAGTGTCTGAACGTGCCGGCGTCCAACCCAAAACAGAAGAAGAAGGAAGAGATGATTTATTCGACCACTGATCACCATGAACTAAGAACACCGTGTACATAAATATAAACATAAATACTGTTATTTACTATTAGCCATAGTTAGTGTTGTTTAATGTAGTTGTTTTTAGTTAGCGTGTTTTATAAATGAACCCGAACTGAAACTTTATCATAATATGAGGGATATCTTTTTAGAGTTGTAGCCTCATATGGGGCGCTAGTAATTAAACGTTAAGCGTCAAAATTAATCTCAATCTTTCGTTAAGCTAAATCAAAAGTTTCATCAAGATATAGCAAGTGATTTAGTAATACTGAATTTTTAAAATTTATTAAGCCCAAAAATGGAATTGAGTCGAAAAAATTTTCGCGGAATAATTTTTTACAACTTTCGGAGAGAATTAACTCAACAACAACGTCTTGCTGAGTTGGTTTCCGTTTTCGAAGATGAAGCACCACATCAATCGATAATTTCACGTTGTTATTGTGAATTCCAATGTGGATGCACCAGTATCAGAGACGATCCCAGGACGAGTCCGCCCGACAAAAATTATGCGTTTGTTATCAAAATCAGGTCATGTAGCTACAATTTCTTTGCAAGATCAATAACGGGTAAAACGGATTGGTACACAATCGTTTGTTTGCCAGAAGTAATCACCGTGCTCCGAGAAGTCAACTCACAACAACGGATCACCCTGTATCACGACAATGCGAATTCGCTCACGGCTCGAAAGACAATTGAGTATTTTGGGCAGCAAAATATCGAATTATTAGACCATCCTCCATATAGTCTGCCTCCGTATAGAATGCGTAAGTGTATCAACTTCTCTGGAAAATATGATAAAAAACAATAAAGCACTTTGTGTCGATACACTGTTTAATTTTATGGCTATGTGTACTAAAAGACGTCCCTCGTATACTGTTGAAGTAATCGAATAGTAATATACATGGTAGATATAAAATGATAAATTACTAATCTAATTCCAAAGTAAAATGCTTAGCTTGAATATTGATTGAAACTTGTGCCTATAATGTTTCCGTATGGAATTAATGTGAGATAAATGTTTCATACAATTACAGTCATATCTGCGGATAATTGAGTAGGAAGTTGTAATTAATGATATTAATTCTATCTGCCAAGAACGTCTTTGTTAATCAAATCATATATTTGGGGATAAAATATGTTCTGACAGCATTTTTGTTGTGAAGCTTTGATAATATGTGCAATATAGGTTAAGTTATACGAGTAGAATTCGTTTCAAATGTATTAACATTAAGTAAAAATCCTTCTGTAATATTTACAGACATTATTTATATTTTATACATTTTTATACTGGTTTCTATAATACTCAGGGTTACTCATATGTGTGATAATACATGTAGTAATTAGAAATTGGGTTTGCAAATTTATTTTCATTTAGTTTATTCTGTAAATGTGAATTATGCCTTCCAGAATATTGTTTTTCACTTTCGGAATATAGGAGACGTCTACTTCATATTACGAAGCAACTCGTGGGTAGAAAATTCGTTAAACAAGAGAAATAATATGAACTATAAAGCTTTTAACTAAAATAGAATATATATTCAAAAGAAAAATATAATACAAAGGTATTTTTAATAATATAAAATATTATTAAAAATCTGGTGTGAAGAACACAAATGCAGGTTCACTATTAATATTTTCTGTGAACGTGTCCGAATATATCCTATCCCCAGAGACGTAGATACGTATTTCACATTTCTACAGGCTCATCGGTACGCCCTTGCTGGAGAAAGAATATTCCCAGACACATTCACAGAAAAGAACCACATCGCCCTATCACCGTAATTATCCAGACCGATCGCAGAAGTAAATTCGGCACTGCCTGTTGTCAGACAGCCGAAGTACCTCGCATACCGTCCACATAATTAATGTGAAGTAACGACCCCCTTCCAAAGGTTGGCACAGCCAATCTCTCTAGAAAACTGCATTTTTGTTTGTGTCTTCACTCATACTACGGCTTAACCGCATGTGTAATGTATCAGAATAATTGAAACATACATGAGTAGGTAAACCCCACCAGTTTTGTATAATACAAAGGTATTTTTAATAATATAAAATATTATTAAAAATCTGGTGTGAAGAACACAAATGCAGGTTCACCATTAATATTTTCTGTGAACGTGTCCGAATATATCCTATCCCCAGAGACGTAGATACGTATTTCACCTTTCTACAGGCTCATCGGTACGCCCCTGCTGGAGAAAGAATATTCCCAGACACATTCACAGAAAAGAACCACATCGCCCTATCACCGTAATTATCCAGACCGAGCGCAGAAGTAAATTCGGCGCTGCCTGTTGTCAGACAGCCGAAGTACCTCGCATACCGTCCACATAATTAATGTGAAGTAACGACGTTAATTATGTGGACGGTATGCGAGGTACTTCGGCTGTCTGACAACAGGCAGCGCCGAATTTACCGCTCGGTCTGGATAATTACGGTGATAGGGCGATGTGGTTCTTTTCTGTGAATGTGTCTGGGAATATTCTTTCTCCAACAGGGGCGTACCGATGAGCCTGTAGAAAGGTGAAATACGTATCTACGTCTCTGGGGATAGGATATATTCGGACACGTTCACAGAAAATATTAATAGTGAACCTGCATTTGTGTTCTTCACACCAGATTTTTAATAATATTTTATATTATTAAAAATACCTTTGTATTATACAAAACTGGTGGGGTTTACCTACTCATGTATGTTTCAATTATTCTGAAAAAAATATAATATATATATATATATATATATATATATATATATATATACAGTATGACTGAAGTTTCCTTTTGTTTTTTTTGGGGATATATTCCAAAAAATTCAACAAATAAAATAGTAAAAATTTTTTCTGATAAAAGTTGTCTAGTAACGCACAAAAAAATAATTTATAACAGCCCAATGTTTTCAAGTACCACTGTACAAATTTCGTACATAATAGGTCAGTAACCGATGAGTGACCGTAACGATATTAAACTGTGTCAGGGTCAAGTTTAATATGTGAGACTGCAGTTTACTTGGAACATGTGTTAGAATGAAATGCCCGGTTTATTTGTATACGTCAACCAAAACAATGCGTGCAATATTTCCCAGATACAAAATTAGTTCAACTTTATTTTTCGTAGTAATAAGACGTTATTTTTACTTTATTGCTAGTTGAAAAATGTTTTTGTATGAACATTTTATTCTCCCTGCTCGTGTTAATGGCCAAACTTATTTAGAATTCTTACAACATAATTTGCAACCGCTGTTAGAAGATGTACCCCTTAATATTAGATATCGGATGTGGTTTCAATATGATGGTGCTCCGGCACATTTTACACACACTGTTCGTAGACATTTAAATACTGAGTATCAAGATCATTGGATTAGACGCGGGGTTACTGTCGCATGGCCACCGCGTTCTCCTGACTTAAATCCGCTGGACTTTTTCTTCTGGGGCTATTTAAAACAACAATGTTTTAAATGGTGTATGTGAATGAAATAGATTCCATCGATGAATTGCAAAATGGTGTGAATGAAGCAAGTATTTTAATACGGGAGCAAAATGCCCTTCACCGTGTCAACGAAGCACTCATTTAACGTGTGGAGTTGTGTGTGCGAGTTGGTGGGAGAAACTTCGAAGACCCGTTGTAGACATGTAAAGTACGTATTAACTATCCTAAAAATATCGTTTTTGTTACTATTATTAATTTTTATTTTTATTTTAAATTTTTAAATTAAAAAATGTTATCGTTTTTAAGTTTGTTTTATGTTATTTAATTTAACAAAAGGAAACTTCAGTCATACTGTATATATATATATATATATATATATATATATATATATATATATATATAACGTGTGTTCATTTGAAAGGTCAATCTAGGTTACTTTGAAATTTTCATAGAATATGACGCATATATATTAGTATATGTTTGTTGTTCCGTAAACGAAAATCCAAATGACATTTGATAATGTCAATCAGAAATATCAGTTAGTGCATAAAATAATCGTGCGTCGATTGTGGTTCAAATAAATTGCTTCTCAGTTTTAAAATGGTGATTGCGAACGTGTTAAATTTGATAGTCTGGACATTTTTTCGTGAACTGCTCATTTTTCGAGATATTTGAAAGTTTCAAGTTGAAATGTATACCCGGTGGTATATTCGTTTTTCTATTTTCAGAAACGCAGAAGTTCAATCTTGGTGTATCAATGGTGTGTATTTTTCAATTTTATTTGTGTTTGCTGTTAACATTTTTGTCTGCTGATACAGATGTCTATCACGTATGAGATGTGTTCTACTTCATCTTAAAGTACGATGTCTGGCTTATTTGCTGAAATTTGTCTGTATGTATATGATGAGTTTGCACCTCTGGTTTTAAAAATTGTTGCAGGTGTATGTTTATAGTAGGGTGTAGATGTGTCAATAATGAGGTTGTATTTTTGTATTAGTGCTTGGTGTAATATTTTAGCAGCATTATTATGTCTACCAGTGTATTCCGTTCCTGCCAGTATTTTAGATCCTGCTATAATGTGGTCTATGTTTTCAGGGTGTAAATTGCATCTTCTGCAGCTATCGTTGTGAATATTTGTATTATTAGTTATTAGATATATTTCCTATAGCCTTTGGGAAAAGTTGTTTACTTTGTAGCTATATAGCTTTCTAACTATCAGCCTCATTTATGTTATCGCTCGCCATATGACAACAATGTTTGCCATGGGGTCTTTTCTTTTCCCATTCGTTTTGTTCATTTGAATGTATGTTATTAGATAAATAGTAGATATGGTTCTTAACTCCTAGGCTTAACGGTGTGTAGCTTTAGCCTGCTTTTGTTATTGCGATGTGTAGGTTATCATGGTTTTAATATTATTGTTAAACAAATTCCCTTATTTGTAGAAAAAGAAACGACAGTTTTTAAAGTTTGTAGAATAATTGAGAGCTAGTAGATGCTATATTTAATAAAATTTATGTAAATAATTCAAATGCTAATAACTCAATGAAATTGACCTTGACTTAAAAATAAATTACGAACCTAATTTTATACAGTAGCGAAATATTTTATCTACTAGCTCTCTGTCTCTAGGATCGCATTACAAGAAAAACTGCTTGGGTTGATAAAACGAACAGAAATAGCCGTCGTATTAAGGGTTAGCGTAAATTAAGGTAAATGCGCTATCGTATTATCCAACGACGTGAACGAGACCAGTGTAAATGTTCTTTGAGATAGTCTCTGTATGTCTTCTATCCTAGCAATTGTTTGATGTGCATTGGCTGTCCAGATAATTGGTCAGCTAGGTCAATTGTTCGAACCGTTGGAACGCGCCCGAGAATATTTGCGAAGTAGTCAGTGACCTCGGGTTGCGGCTTCATTATAACCTACATGTATATGTACGTTGTGAATAGAGAAATGAGACTTATAACTTAAGAGGATTACTTACTTCTCGCATGTAAAGTATTGTAGCAAAGGTTAATTCTATGTTGTACAGGATATGTTTTTGTTCCAGAAATTTGATTTTGTATTAAAATGGACTCATTAAGCGTATCAGCGTATGCTTTCATCAGAATGTGGATTTCAAAATAATATCATATGTGTAGCAGTCGTTTATGTAATCTTGGTACAAAACTAAAGATTTTAATCAGTACGAATTTCACGATACTGTACATTTATTGAAGCCATTTATATAACGTGCCTTCACAAACTTTCCTCATTATAGTAGGCTGTTTTTTAAATAATTAAGTAATCCAAGATTGGCGCGCATGCGGAGCTTTAGGAAATTTCAAATTCTGACAGTTCTCATACATAAATTCAAATTATAAACGATTATATTTTTTTAATTATTTCATTATAATGTTAGATTACAACACAGAATATTTATTATTCAAAGTTACTATAGAACTGGCCAATTGGAAAATCGAGATTGGGTTTATTCCACTAATCAGTGCTTACATGATTTCTGGCAACAGTATTCTAATCTGCCAGTTACTTATGCACAACTGCAGAAACACATTCAAGCTGGTGTTATTAAATTTGGCGAAACAGGGGAAATAACTCATAAACCTGGCGGTGGAGCACTTAGAAAACGAACAGCAAATTGCATAGAGGGTATTCGACGTCGAATGAATAACTCACTCAAAAAATCAATCATCAAATTATCATTACAAGTTCATTTATCAGTGGTAACATGTCATACTTTTTTAAAAAAAGGACTTAAATTTGTTTTTCGCATTTTGACAAGTAATGTGCTACTTTACTACAATCAAAATCGTTTATTAAAGTGGCACTTTACCACATAGATACGTCACTTTACTACATAGTTATGTCATGTCAATAAAACACAGTTGGACAGAAAATAATTTATTCAAATATTGGAATGGGAACTATTGTGAAATATATTAAAAGTACAATTATTCAAATTTTATTTTCAGTTAGTTTTTTATATTATCGTTAATTGTATAGTACTTTTCAACATTGAATATGTAGACCACAAACTGGATGCCTTAAGGACTTTTGCCTAAACTAATGAAAGACATTGTATGAATAACACTAAAATATATAGAAACAAATAGCTTACCTTCCCAAAAAAATACGCTAGCATTACACTTTCATCAATTATAATTATTAGTGCTTTTTTTGTTATCTTCCAAATACAAAATATTTCATGTCTTCTCGTATTTTTCTTTTGATTTCAAAGGAAGTAAACCCGAAGATGCTTCTCGAGCGGCATTTAGAATATCTTCAGGATAATGTTCTAAAGTATGTTTAGTAGCAAGACTCATTTTTAACTAAAACTCAAATCGACTTACAAAAAATGAAGTTTGTTTACTGTTACTGTGTCGTTACTATGTAAATAAACAAAGCCGAATCAGATTATGGAAAACCTGTTCAAATACCTACCATAACATTTAAAATTTTTAAGTTTATAATGCTTATTCTTGCAAAATTCGAAAAAATAGTGTAAACAAACTCGTTAGAAAAGCAGTTTTACTAAACTTATACAGCTTTAAGTTACTCGCTCGATCCGCTCGCTCGTACTCAAACGCTATATTCGTTCAGTAAAACATTGCTTTTCTATACTTGTTGTTTAATATACTATTCCATATAAAATTCAAGCAGTTTCGGAACTCAAAAAAGTAGATTTTTTTAAGAGAACACAGTATTGCCTATGGTTTTTAAATTACATAAATATCAATGACATTCTCGACAAATGCTTCTTTTCGTCTGAGGAGTGTTTCTATCTTTCAGAATATATAAACAAGCGAATTAGGAGAATTTAGTCTGCAGAAAACCTTCATGAAGTTGTGAAAACTACGCTACATCCACAAAAAATACTGGGTAGCAGTTTCAAGAAGACGAATTATTGGGCCTATATTTTTTAAACAAACCATAACTGCTGTAAGATTTCGAAATTAATTATGAGAGCCGTATATTCATGAACTGCATAATGATGAAGTTACGGAAGGACATTTCCAGCAAAATAATGCACCAACGCACAAATCTCGAGAAACAATAGCTTTTTTGCAAGAATTTTCGATACAAGAATTATTAATTTTCCTCCAAGATCTCCAGATTTGACAATTTTAGACCATTTTATTTTTCCACATTTCAAGAATACCATTTTGAAGGCCAGACATTAGACAAACGAAGAGCTTTATAATGCTATTGTGAATTCTAGTGCAGACGTAACCAAAGAAATCCTAATAAATGGCTTCGAAAGCATGAAGCGTAGGATTTAATTTTGTCTCAAATTAATGGTGAACATTTCCAACATCAGCTTTAGTAATATTGTGTTTTAATTTTGAGAATTGTAATAAATATTTTTTCAAAAACTAAATTACTAATTACACTCATATCATAACCAAACTGTCAAAATTATACGTTTGTGGCAGATTTAGTATACTGTGACCAACCATTAAAAAAAGCATGGCTGTCTCTAATGAGGAAAGTTTTTGAATTCACATTAGTTTTTATGTAATCTTTATTAATATAAATCATTTTTCTAATATTTCTTATTTGTACGTGTCAGGTTCCAAACATATATACATGTTTGGAACCTGACAAAAGTTAGTTGAAATTTAGAGAATATCTAATGCGTTCATAATACAATAGTACGTCAAACAAAACAGTACGAAATTTAACGAATGTTGATACCATTAAATCTCTGTATTTCTAATATGATGTTAGTAAGTTGCAATATGCGTCTACCGTTTGGTAGCCATTATATAACCTACATGTGAATCAAACTGAATGCGTTCAGCGTAAATTTTTGAAGTACTTGAGTTACAGGCTGGACGGTATTTATCCAGAACCAAATATAGACTACGGGGATGTGATTGTGGGACATGGATTGGAGTTGCTACCGGCGCGAAGACAAAGGAAGAGCGTATAACTTTCTGGTGAATTGATCGAATGTCTTATATAATGAACTAATTAAAGGCGCAAGCTAAGAGTTACGATATCGACGACATAAATATCATTAAAATATTCCTAGTGAAAGAAGCTTTAAAATGATAGGCGACATTATATAATTATAAAGAAGAGTACGTAATAAATTAAATAACTAAGTTTTAAACCCGAAATGTAAAATATTTGTAAACAAACGTTAGATAGAGTAGTCCAATAACAAAAGAAAGATTTGCAAATACGAAATATACACAGAAAATGTCTAAGTCTGAATTCATATTTTAAATTTGAAATATATTTGATGAAATATAATTTAAAATTAAATTTAAACATTCTTATATACACGTAGTGTAACAATGTATTGTAGTATTGTCACATAGAGATAAAATTTTATTGTCCTATTTGGATTAGTCAGTTGGGCAAAAATAAATTATTATTACTTCAGCGGGTCCGATTACATATAGTGTTGGCGTCAAAACAGGGAAAATCGACAATCGATATTTTTGAAATTTCTCATCCGATCTCTGCGAATCTTGTGCGAAATTAAAGATATCGTCATTAGGATTAAAACGCGTATACAATGTGCCAGTCTAAATATCTCGAGAACCAAAGCAGATAGCGAACTCTAACTCTTTTAAATTTCATCGCCTGAGGTTAAAAAAAATCGCGAAAATTTCAAAACGCCATAACTCCCTCATTTCTCATCCGATCTCCGCGAATCTTATGCCAAATTAAAGATATCGTCATTAGGATTAAAACGCGTATACAATGTGCCAGTCTAGGACCAACCGTTTGGCCGCTACGGCTACGCGAATTTTTGCAAAATCGACATTTTCGATTACGAAATTTACGGTTTTCCTGGCATAACTCGAGAAGTAGGCGTCCTAGAGCCTTCTGGTTTAGACCAATTGATTCAGAGCATCAAAATGCGACGGCATTTTTGGATTAGTCAGTTGGGCAAAAATAAATTATTATTACTAAAGTGTCTGCAAAAATCGTTCAACGGGAAGGATTGTGTTGCATCTCAATAAATGCTTGAACGATTGAATATTCGAATGGATAAAACATAGTAATAATGGATTTTTCAACGTCTAGTCCAGACTTAGCATATAATAATTTATATTTGTTTATAGAGTTTACGTTTTACATCAGCCAAATAATCAGAAAACGCACTTAAAAATGAAATAAACCACTTAACTCAGAAAGATCAGAGAAGATTTTAAAGATTAGTTTTCACGGATACATAATGCGCTAAGATTCTAACAAAAGAAATTGTAGATGTTATGTAATGTTATGTAATGCGGGGCGGATGTAAACTGGGCACCAAGTATATGGATTTACCTGCCCTGAAAAAAGGATTGCTTAATCCTACAGGTAATCTAGGCACCAGTACCGTTCGGGTAATGATCGCTTTAAAGCTTAAAGTAAGAAATTAGACGTTAATAAATTAAGGAACTTCCTAATGACCAAATAGGAACACAGATTCCGAAGTAGGAAAATGGCTGCTATATACATTTGGATTAACGTATTTGAATCCTGACGAAGTAGGCGATTGTTTCGCCTTAGATTTGTTTGCCGAAAAACCTGCTCATGCACAGGCTGACAAATACGCCGATTATTATTTATTGGAGACCTACATAGAAGACGATGCTCCTTTTCCTCCACATATGTGGGCTACTGCAACTCCATCGATCACTAATACCACAAACGCATGCGAAGCGATTCATTCCAAACTAAATGAGTCATTTTATTCTACACATCCATCTATTTATATTTTTATCACCAGCAAGAGTTAAAGACACACGCGCAAAGCAAAAATTAAGAACTCTAAATGAACTGTGTGAACAACTAAATAATGGAACAATATCACGATTACACTTTGTGAAGTGTATATCATTTTATTCATCAGTATGACTTCAAATACACTATTTTTTTATTATAGTTTTTATATAATTAAGTATTTGCTTTTATTATTGTTTTCATATGAGTACATATTTTTTATTTTCTATCTTTTTGCTGTACTTCAACTTAAAATACACTATTTCTATATTATTGTTTTTGTTTGCTTTATACGGTGCCCAGTTTACATAGACCCTCTGTGAGTACATTTTGAGCTAGTGCCCGAATTACCAACGAGATTAAAATTTCAGGTAGGTTAGTGCCCAATTTACATCCAGCCCGACCGTACGTGATATTTAAGCGGAAAGGGGACCCCAAGTATTTATGTATAGAGTTTTATCTGTATAAACGTAATAATCTTATACAGGGTGGCCCAAAATGACCGAAGGGGTTTTAATTCCTTATAACTTTTTTATTATAATTTTTTTTTTGTTTTCAGTATTTTGTAAAGAAGACTTGGGGAATTTAAAATGGAACAGTACACACTTGAACAACGTGCCAAAATCGTTGAGCTTTATTTCTCAAATCAACGATCCATTGTTTTGACTCAGCGTGCATATCGTCGTTATTTTAATGTGCGGGTTGGACACTCAGAGTCAACAATAAACCGTCTGGTTGCAAATTTTCGAGAACAAGGGGCTGTAAGGAACCTTCCTGGTGCCGGCAGACGACGAACGATTCACACGGATCACAATATTGAACGGGTACAGGAGAGTATTCGGGAAGATGGAGAAACATCAACCAGGAGACGTTCGACACAACTTGGCCTCTCAAGAGAATTTTGCATACAATAAGAATGTTTCCATACAAAATTCAGCTTGTCTAACAATTGTAACCGACAGATTACCAGCAACGACTTGATTATGCAATTTATTTTCGTCAAAAAGCAGAAGAAAATCATGATTTATTCATACTTTAATTATGAGCGACAAAGCCCATTTCGAATTAAATGGGTTCGTTAATAGGCAAAACTGCAGGATATGGGCTACGGAAAATCCAAGAGTAGTTCAACAGCGAGAATTACACCCACTTAAGTGTACCGTTTGGTGCGGTGTTTCGTCGGAAAGAATAATTGACCCATTTTTTTTGGAAAATGAACACGTTGTCGCCGTTTCCATCACTGGTGTTAGATATCGGACAATGTTGGAAAATTTTTTAAGGCCAGCCGTGGAAAACCATCCGCAAGTATGGTTCCAACAGGATGGAGCCACAGCGCACACTGCGAGGGACACAATGGCTCTTTTACGCGACATCTTTGGTGAACGAATTATTTCCCGTACAAGCGATTTTAATTGGCCTCCGCGTTCACCGGATTTAACCGCTTCAGACTGTTTCCTTTGGGGTTATTTGAAAGGAAAAGTCTGTATTAATAAGCCTCGAACCATACAGCAATTAAAAAATAATATACGCGACGAAATCAACAACATAACACCTGAAGTTTTGCGAAAGGTTATGGAAAATGTTTTGGAAAGAGCACGAATATGCGAAGCAGAAAATGGCCACCACTTGCGAGATAGAATATTTCATAATTAAATTAAAAATATTCTCCATTAATATATTGTATTTAAAATTTAAAAAAATTAATAATTATGTCTTAAATAAGAAGTTATAATGAACTCAAACCCCTTCGATCATTTTGGGCCAGCCTGTACTAGCAGCTATAAACTATACAACAATAAAGAAAAGAAAAAAAGAAAATGAAAATAATCGTAAAAGATAAAAGTTCCATTTGAATAAAGATGAATATTTCTTAATTCTCCGAATTCTACCAACTTTCGATGAAGGATTGAATTCCTTAAATAAACATATTGAAAGCAGCGTTTGAAAAATTAAGTGGAAATTGTTACCGTGTTCCTTTTCCATTATCCCGAAACCTAGTTAAATTGCAAGCGGGATTCGGATGCCGACAGTGAAAAAAAACTCACCAATTGAAATTCAGCTCTTTCATAATTGGAAGAATTGATATTTAGCGCTTAATTTCATGGTCAGTGGTGTCGTATCGTTGAATATTTAATAACTACTCGGTTGAAAATGGTAGGTAAATTATATTTCTTACGTACGTATTCGAAAATTCATTGCTTTTCGGCGTTAAATTAATACTCACATTTATGGAGTCTAAATTAAAGTTTGAATGTGTTTGAAGTAACTAGGGCATGAATTTTTCATAACTAATTTTAATTCCATACCCAGCAGTAGTTTTTAATACTAACCTCTTCAAAGGCATAAGTACTTCTGTGTACGTTTTCTACAATATTAAATATTTTTAATTAAATTTGTTCCTTTTTGTTGAGTGGCAATCGCTGTGACCGTTTACTTGTGCGCTGGAATATATCGTACAATGCCAATGAAAATTGCTTCTCATAGTGATTAACAGACAGGATGGAAGAAACTGCATCGTTGTTAATAAAAAGTTAAATCCAAACTTATGTATAACAGAAATGAGAGTGTGGCCAATATAGAGCCGTGAGGGACGCCATACGAAACCGTTCACCATTCCGACTGAATCTCCCTTCCCGCTTGATTATATGCCAGTACACACTGCCGTTTGTCCGTTAAAAAGGATCTAACTCAAATATGGAGTACCCCACGGAAACCCATCTTTTCCAATTTGGCCAACAGTACTTCGTGGTGAACGCTATCGAACGCTCGCGATAAATCCATAAAGATTCCCACTGTTTCCTTTAACGAAAAAATAATAATTATAATTCTTTTTTATTCTAAATTGTATCTCTTTCTATCGACATATTTCGATTAATAACGCTTATTTAAAGACTGAAAGTCCGAATTTTAGGAACCTCATGCAGAGATATGAAGCATGGTACGAGATTTTGGTTTTAGGATTTTAGACTCCAAATTTAACCATATGTAGTTAATACGCCAATTTATAGACAGCTTGTATATACAGGCTGATTCATTTTCGGCCCTCACCATGGGGATCTCGCTTAATATTGGAGATAGAGTATAGGTTTAAATTTGGCAAAGTTGTTAAATTTTGTGTTTGTTATAAATCCGTAAAGAAAATAGACCTGTGACAAATGACCTTCGTTATTAAAAAAAAAAACGCGAAAACCCCATTTTCTTCTTTTACCTGTAGCACCAACATTTGGCCTTGTAGAGAAAATATAAAAACACATCCTTGTGGCCATTTCTAAATCTCTATCCAGCGGTGTACTCTAAATTTTTATACGACATTTCGCATCTTTCTGGCCATCATCAACTATCTAATTTCTTATAGGCGCCATATTAGATTTAGACATCTTCAGAAAGAGTTTTTTTTCTAATTTCCACCATGTACCACATGCTGACTATAGTGTTTGACATTAGGTTTTATTTGAAAGGATAAATTATAAGATTAAATAAGGTATCCTTTGGAATTTCAATCTGTCAAACATTTCATTTATTGTTCAGTAATAATACAAAAATGTCATACACTAACGAAGAGAAACGAGATATGATAAGTATTATTTATTCTTCGAAACGAAATTCAACAGTAGCGAGTACAAGATAACAAAAACATTAATAAAAATACATAGAAAAGCAAACAATAAACAATTACAGTAAATGTTCAATTATCTGGCCATCTTCAGTAATGCACAATTGGGCACGCCTTCTGGCATTTTGTACTGCCCTATGTATAGTTCTTCTAGGAACTACATCGAAGGCATTCTGAAGTCTGTCTCGTAATTCATCAATGTTTTGTGGCGCATCTACTTTATAAATATTATTTTTAACATATCCCCATAAACAAAAAATCTAGCGGACTTAAATCAGGTGATCTCGCAGGCCATTCAACAACTCCCCTATTTCCAATCCAACGGTTTGCAAACTCTTTATTTAAGAAATTTCTAGCAACAGCTGCATTGTGTGCTGGTGCGCCATCTCGTTGCCACCATAAATATTGTAATTGATTTAATGGGATATTGTCGTCAAGATAGTCAGATACGTATGTACGTAAAATGTTTAAATATCTTTCTCCATTTAAATGTTCTTCATACATAACTGGTCCTAAGAGACGATTTACCAAAATACCCATCCAAACGTTTATTCCAAAACGATGTTGTTGTCTTTTAGCCCTGTTTTGCCGGGGATTTTGTACTGCCCAATAGTGCTCCGTATTTCTGTTGAACATTCCAGAATTTGTAAATTTTGTTTCATCTAACCAGATGATTTTGCTTAAAAAATTTTCGTAATTTTCTATCCTTCCCATTAACCAATTACAATATTCTAGCCTTCTCAAATTATCTGCAGGCAGTAAAGAGTAACTAACATGGATCCTGTATGGTTTAAACCTACTTTTATGGAAAGTTCTCCAAACTCTGGACTGGCACAAATTTAATTCTGACGCTACTTCGCGTGTAGAAATTGATGGATTATTATTTATCTATAAAAATACAAGATTAACATGAAATTTGAAAACACGCTTTTAATTTACCATTTGTAAAATATATTGTCGATTTTCATTTAAATTCCTGTTGTCTTGACCATTACGCGGCTTAGTAAACGATCCATTCTCGACCAAATTTCTGTCGAGATCTAGAAAAATGGTACGATGAGGCTGTTGTCGTTCTGGATATAATTGTAGATATCTTGTACTCGCTACTGTTGAATTTCGGTTCGAAGAATAAAAAATACTCATCATATCTCGTTTCTCTTCGTTAGTGTATGACATTTTTGTATTATTAATGAACAATAAATGAAATGCTTGACAGATTGAAATTCCATGGCTACCTTATTTAATCTTATAATTTATTCTTTCAAATAAAACCTAATGTCATACACTTTAGTCAGCATGTGGTACATGGTTGAAATCAGAAAAAAAAACTCTTTCTGAAGATGTCTAAATCCAATATGGCGCCTATAATAAATTAGATAGTTGATGATAGCCAGAAAGAAACGAAACGTCGTATAAAAATTTAGAGTACACCACTAGATAGAGGTTTAGAAATGGCCACAAGGATGTGTTTTCATATTTTCTCTACAAGGCCAAATGTCGGTGCTACAGGTAAAACAAGAAAATGGGGTTTTCGCGTTTTTTTTTTTAAATAACGAAGGTCATTTGTCACAGGTCTATTTTCTTTACGGATTTATAACAAACACAAAATTTAACAACTTTGCCAAATTTAAACCTATACTCTATCTCCAATAATAAGCGAGATCCCCATGGTGAGGGCCGAAAATGAATCAGCCTGTATAATTGGATCTTTCTAATTTTCATATGTCCTCTTCATTTCAAGGATCTTGTATATGTATGTATTTACACTTTTGTATTTGTCCTACATTTCGAATCATATACTGTTATGCAATAAACAATATTATTATTAGCATTATACCTTTATTAACTGATGAATAATAAAGATGTTAAAAATTTTATTTATAATAATAGCATTGAAATCGATTTTTTTGTCAGCTTAAAGAAATAATGTTTAAAAAATGCTGATTAAAAAGACTAAATTGGTACTTGTATACAATTATGGTGTTCGCCTAAACATGAATATTAATAGCATGGAAAAATTAAATAAAACTGTCCCAGAGGTTCGCATTCTCTAAAAAACAAAACCGGCAAAAATAATATCAGATTAAAAGGTAAAGGCTTTGGGCATGAATTGGAGAGGGTCCTTACTTGATTCAGCAAATTAAGGACTTAGCAGTCCAGTGCGGACCGTTACAAATTATGAAACCTTAGGGGGATGATATGCGGTATTACACCACAATATTTGTGCTAATATAGGTCATCCGCATGCAGAAATGTCGTCTATCGTAGCACAGATACCCGAGAAATGATAAATGAAGATACAGTAGGTTGTGATTTCTGGTTATTTACTGTATGAAGGTTGTGAATAATGCAATGTAATTTGATTTAAGTTGCTGAGTCCGTTTTGCGTAATAGAAATAAAGTTGAATTGGGTATGAGTCGGAAGGTTTTTTTTTATTCGAAATATGTTAAATGTGAAAACAGAAAAATTAAGAGGAAGAGGAGTTTGTTTTCGCTGATTTTACCGTTTTTATTTTTTTGGAAACGAAAATTACGTTCTTACGAAAGAAGGTAAAAATCCGTAATAAAAGTGAAAAAAAAAACTATTTTAGAAGAGGTAAACTAGCGAATTGAACAAACAAAGCAATTACAATCATCAAAAACTTTTGAAATTTAAGTTATCAGCTAGTTCTTTGAAGAATTCGCGATAGATGCAACAGATCCGATAATTTTTGTTGCCCGGAGCATAGCTTGTTTCAGGAATCCAAGTTAGTACTTTAGAGGAGTCTGCAGCAATATCTCTTTTCGAGCCTCTGAATGAAATAAGGAATGGAGCAATACGCAATCCTTGTTGCTTTAGGTGTTGCGGTTTCCGAAATTCTCCTCATCGCACATGCCGCTCTAAATAAGATTTCACATGTTTACTTGATATGATATTTATAATTATGGCAGTTTGTTATGTGTAAGCTTAAGAATTTTACCACTCCTCCTTGTTGTTCGGGAAGATGTTTTGTGGTAAGCTTTAATTTCTGAGTTTTTAATTTGCTGAAATGAAAGCCAATACTCGCCACAAACCATTCATTTGCCGCTGACGATGCTTTATATGCTCTTATACGCTCTATTAGTGCTTACATCACAGCGCCATTTTTGTTGTGGTAGGCAAAGGTCGTGAATCCAAACAAATATTTTCTCCATAAGAATTAGCTAGTGTTAAACTTTTTATTTTTTATTATAACATAAAAAGCGTTAAATTTTAGAGGCGGTAAATATCTTATCACCAAAAAGAGCGAATTTCCAAACAATTGGCTATATAATGTACCTATCTAAATAATTTTGATTTGTTTTTAGGAAGAATTGACTTTAGTGTAGAGGTTAGGTTCCAAGAGTCACATCCTTTAAAATTGCTCTCATAGAGCTAAGATGTCCTTTTAAATATAGAAATACATCATTGGCAGCGGCATTAACAAATGATACATCATATATTTTAAAAATGCAAAACGGAAAAACTGCTATTAACACAGAGCATGATTATTGGCATTAAATTCAACAGCACTTACATATAACAAGAAAAGATTTATGTTATGTAATTGTGTGAACAACAACTGAAGGTGAGACAGTGTGCGTTTAAAATGACTCAACTTGGCGAAATAATATAAATATACTAAAAGAATTTTATATTAATAAATGTATTCCACATATTTATATATAAAAAGTAATACAGAGACACAGAGTGGGTTTAGGGAAGGCAGAAGTACGCAAGATCACATATTTACGATAACAAATGATTGAAAAAACCAGATCAAAAAATGCAGAACTGTATCTAGCATTCCTAGATCAAGAAAAGGCATTTGATCGAGTATCACAGAAACAGGTATGGAAGGTGCTACAAGATAGAAATGTTAGGGAAAAATTGAGAAAGAGTATTGACATTACACATGCGGTTAAGCCGTAGTATGAGTGAAGGCACAAACAAAATGCAGTTTTCTAGAGAGATTGGCTGTGCTAAACCTTTGGAAGGGCGTCGTTACTTCACATTAATTATGTGGACGGTATGCGAGGTACTTCGGCTGTCTGACAACAGGTAGCGCCGAATTTACTTCTGCGCTCGGTCTGGATAATTACGGTGATAGGGCGAGGTGGTTCTTTTCTGTGAGTGTGTCTGGAAATATCCTTTCTTCAGCAGGGGCGTACCGATGAGCTTGTAGAAAAGCCAAATACGTATCTACGTCTCTGGGGATAGGATATATTCGGACACGTTCACAGAAAATATTAATAGTGAACCTGCTTTGTGTTCTTCACACCAGATTTTTAATAATATTTTATATTATTAAAAATACCTTTGTATTATACAAAACTGGTGGGGTTTACCTACTCATGTATGTTTCAATTATTCTGATACATTACACATGCGGTTAAGCCGTAGTATGAGTGAAGGCACAAACAAAATGCAGTTTTCTAGAGAGTTGGCTGTGCTAACCTTTGGAAGAGCGTCGTTACTTCACATTAATTGTGTGGACGGTGTGCGAGGTACTTCGGCTGTCTGACAACAGGCAGCGCCGAATTTACTTCTGCGCTCGGTCTGGATGATTACGGTGATAGGGCGAGGTGGTTCTTTTCTGTGAGTGTGTCTGGAAATATCCTTTCTCCAGCAGGGGCGTACCGATGAGCTTGTAGAAAAGCGAAATACGTATCTACGTCTCTGGGGATAGGATATATTCGGACACGTTCACAGAAAATATTAATAGTGAACCTGCATTTGTGTTCTTCACACCAGATTTTTAATAATATTTTATATTATTAAAAATACCATTCTACTTTACACTCCTAAAATTTGAACATAACGATACGGGACAGCTTGTATATATAATGAATATATAAGTACCGATTAAATATATGAAAGGTTTGTAGTAATAGAGTGGACTATAAAAGTATTACTAAAAAGCACTTAATTGCCAATGTGCCTTAGATAACTCATATTAGTTTAATTGTGAATTAATAAATTAAACACTGTGAGGTGTTTTAAGGTGTATTAGCAATTAAGAGTTTTTTAGTGCTAGTTTCTTACCCCCTAGTCCTTTTATCAATATAAAATATGCAAATAGAAAATACTTATTTTAAACTTTATTTTAAACAGTGAAATTTAAAAAAATTTCCAATAACAACTATGCAAATTATATGTTAAATATTAAAGGAATAAAAAAACAACCACAAATAAGAAATAATTTATACTGGCTCAGGAAAATGTTGTGTAACATCTTTAATTTCATTGGTTGACTTCGCAGACATCTTTAATGAGAGGATACTGCAAATTTGTCAGTGCTACTACAGTTTGGCATACAACATCAGAATGCGGTAACAATGAAGTTGGAATAAAATTTAAAATATTATATGCCTTAATTCTTCGTATTGCACGTTCTACATGTACCCTTGCACGAACTATGCTCTCGGTTTGTTTCAGCTGTTATGGAGTAGTCCAGTTTACTCCATGTGGTTAGAAGTGTTAACACCCGATTACAATGTTTGCAATAAGGGGCCCAACACATAACCATATTGCTAGAAATATTTATTCATTATCTCCCTTTCAAATGTAATCAACTTTCTAACATAATTTTAAGTTATCTATTACATTTTCACTCATCATTGGTCTAAATATCTTTCCACAGATATTAAAAACTTTCTACAATGATTCTTAATTTACTACAATAACTTACTTCGTGTTTCGTAATGTTAATTCTAGCAATCTAACCTCAACACTATTTCCACAAGTATTATACAGGCTGATTCATTTTCGGCCCTCACCATGGGGATCTCGCTTATTATTGGAGATAGAGTATAGGTTTAAATTTGGCAAAGTTGTTAAATTTTGTGTTTGTTATAAATCAGTAAAGAAAATAGACTTGTGACAAATGACCTTCGTTATTTAAAAAAAAAACGCAAAAACCCCATTTTCTTCTTTTACCTGTAGCACCGACATTTGGCGCCATATTGGATTTAGACATCTTCAGAAAGAGTTTTTTCTTCTGATTTCAACCATGTACCACATGCTGACTAAAGTTTTTGACATTAGGTTTTATTTGAAAGAATAAATTATAAGATTAAATAAGGTAGCCATTGAATTTCAATATGTCAAACATATCATTTATTGTTCATTAATAATACAAAAATGTCATACACTAACGAAGAGAAACGAGATATGATAAGTATTTTTTATTCTTCGAACCGAAATTCGACAGTAGCGAGTACAAAATATCTACAATTATATCCAGAACGACAACAGCCTCATCGTACCATTTTTCTAGATCTCCATTTCTCTAGATTGTGCCAGTCCAGAGTTTGGAGAACTTTACATAAAAGTAGGTTTAAACCATACAGGATCCATATTAGTCACTCTTTACTGCCTGGAGATAATCTGGGAAGGTTAGAATATTGTAATTGGTTAATGGGATGGATAGAAAATGACGAAAATTGTTTAAGCAAAACAAAATTTACAAATTCTGGAATGTTCAACAGAAATACGGAGCCCTATTGGGCAGTACAAAATCCCCGACAAAACAGGGCTAGAAGACCACAACATCGCTTTGGAATAAACGTTTGGATGGGTATTTTGGCAAATCGTCTCTTAGGACCGGTTATGTATGAAGAACATTTAAATGGAGAAAGATATTTAAACATTTTACGTACATACGTATCTGACTATCTTGACGACAATATCCCATTAAATCAATTACAATATTTATGGTGGCAACAAGATGGCGCACCAACACACAATGCAGCTGTTGTTAGAAATTTCTTAAATAAAGAGTTTGCAAGCCGTTGGATTGGAAATAGGGGTTGTTGAATGGCCTGCGAGATCAACTGATTTAAGTCCGCTAGATTTTTTTTATGGGGATATGTTAAAAATAATATTTATAAAGTAGATGCGCCACAAATCATTGAAGAATTACGAGACAGACTTCAGAATGCCTTCGATGCAGTTCCTAGAAGAACTATACAAAGGGCAGTACAAAATGCCAGAAGGCGTGCCCAATTGTGCATTACCGAAGATGGCCAGATAATTGAACATTTACTGTAATTGTTTATTGTTAACTTTTCTATGTATTGTTATTAATGTTTTTGTTATCTTGTACTCGCTACTGTTGAATTTCGGTTCGAAGAATAAAAAATACTTATCATATCTCGTTTCTCTTCGTTAGTGTATGACATTTTTGTATTATTAATGAACAATAAATGAAATGTTTGACAGATTGAAATTCCAAAGGCTACCTTATTTAATTTTATAATTGATTCTTTCAAATAAAACCTAATGTCAAAAACTATAGTCAGCATGTTGTACATGGTTGAAATCAGAAAAAAAACTCTTTCTGAAGATGTCTAAATCCAATATGGCGCCTATAAGAAATTAGATAGTTGATGATGGCCAGAAAGAAACGAAACGTCGTATAAAAATTTAGAGTACACCACTGGATAAAGGTTTAGAAATGGCCACAAGGGTGTGTTTTTATTTTTTCTGTACAAGGCCAAATGTCGGTGCTACAGGTAAAAGAAGAAAATGGGGTTTTCGCGTTTTTTTTTTAAATAACGAAGGTCATTTGTCACAGGTCTATTTTCTTTACGGATTTATAACAAACACAAAATTTAACAACTTTGCCAAATTTAAACCTATACTCTATCTCCAATAATAAGAGAGATCCCCATGGTGAGGGCCGAAAATGAATCAGCCTGTATAGCCTATTGTTTGGAAATTCGTTCGTTTTGGTAGTAAGATACTTACTAACTCTAAAAACTAAAGCTTTCTATGTTAATAAAAAGTAAAAAGTTATTTCTTATGGAGAAAAAATTTGTTTGGACTCACGACCTTTGCCTACCACAACAAAAATGGCGTCGTGACGTCAAACTAATAGAGCGTATTGAAGAAATTTTCAGTTTTTTTGATATAATCGAGGTATCATCTGCAAAGAATTACAAAATATTTGCAATTCGTTTTGGTTGACCTAACATTTACATATAAAAAGAAGAGTAGAGGCCCTAATGCAAATCCACGTGAAATCCCCCTATTTATTGGCGAATTTTTAGACTTTTTATTTGTGTTGATGGAGATTTCTTCTCTTTGTTTACGGTATAATTCCATAAGTTTGTGTGCGTGTCCTCTTATAGTTTTACAGAAGTAAATCACGGTCCACACAAATAAATGTCTTTGTTAAATCACAGCAAGTTAAAGCTAAGGCTTCTTTTCCATAGAATATAGTCGTTATTACGAGGGATGTCATTTATGTTTAGCATACTGGGACATAGAGGGCGCCACTAATCAAATGTCAGTACTAAAAATTCACCTTCATATTTAGTTAGCCTAAATTCAAAGTTTCAGTGCAATACATGTAGTGTTGTAGCTACAACGAGCTGTCAAAGTTGACAAGTTAGTCGAAAAATGGAATTAAACCGTGAAAATTTTCGCGCAATACTTTTTTATAATTTTCGAAGACAATTATCACAGCAAGAATGCCTCGCTGAGTTGGTTTCTGTTATCGTTAATGAATCAGCACATCAGCCAACAATTTCTCGTTGGTAGGGAGAATTCAAACGTGGACAGATTCGTCTTAGCGATGATCACTCAGGAAAACGTCGATGATGTATGCAAACTCATCAACGTAAATCGACATGTGACTTATCGCAAAATTCATGCATCATTGGGGATTTCATAGATCTCAATTCGAAAAATTTTTCATAAAGAATTGTGTATAAAAAAATTAGTTTTCCGTTGGATACCGCATCTGTTGACCGAAGAATAGAAGATTAAAGAACTTACTGCCGATTGGTAAACAACCATTTGTTTGCCATAAGTCATAGCTGAGCTCCGAAAAACCAACCCACAACGACGAATCATTATCCACCAAGACAAGGTACAGCTTATTTTATGGCATGCGAGATCACCCGACCTCAATCCTTTAGACTTTCTTGTTTGGGGCTTCATTAAGGAAACAGTTTATGTAACCCCTCCTTAAGACGCTGACGAAGTCTGAAATAGAATTAACGCCGCAGTTTTGGAAATTACACTACAACAATTCGAACAAGTAGTACAGAAGATACCTCGTAGATTGTAACTATACTTAGAGACAGATAGTTTTAAATTCCAATAATTACGTAAGTAACAGCGTCTCTAATTTACTGTAAAATAAATACCGAAACCAAGAAATAATCCTGTTATAGAATACACTGAAATTAAATATTTTTCAATATGTAGTACTTTGACAATAAATAATTTTAAGAGCAAATTATACCTCGCGTAAGATGTAGAATTTAAAACGTCAGATTTACCCATCTGTTACTACTACATAACGAGTAAAATATTTCCGAAGATCGAAATACAGAAATTATGTCGCTATCTACAATTACAATAGTATGCGGCTACAGTGTTACCGAATCTATGTTTCTTTCAAATGGTTCCTGAACACATACGAAGCATAACACAACATTTTAACATTAAGAATTTTTATTCAGAACCGAACGAAGAATGCCGCTGCGTGTAGCATTTGCGACATTTTATATACACGGTGTATAACTAAATCGTAATGAAAACAATAACCTATCGATATTGAATATTAAAAATAAAATCTTCCATGTAACACGGATGCATTTTAAAATACGATCTGTTTAGTTACAACGTATGCCTATTACGAAAGTCAAATTAAAAATTTCTTTACATAAAAGCATTTAATTTATTCTATCGATGGTTGTCATATATGGTGCTTTTAAAATACAGCCCGTTTCAAATACGTTTCATTGCTGCTCGTATTTTATTACATTTACTTAATTTACCTTTATATATATATATTATCAATACCTTATTTACCGTTAGGTGTTAAGGTTAAATACAAAAATCAAACAATTCCTTAAAGTTACAGTACATTAAATCAGTAAGTGCAGCCTATCAGAATCTATCATTATTATTTTATTCTAATTTCGATCCGTATATCATCCTTGCCCATTCTTTCTTGTTGATTGCCATTCTTTTCGCCTCTCTCCCTGACATTCCCTTGGCTCTCAATATGTCTTATACTTGGCTGTCCCACGAATTCCTAGGTCTACCTCTTGGTCTTCTCTGATATCTTCTTGCTTGCCATACTTTCCTTACTGTTCTCTCCTCTCCCATTCTTGTCAAGTGTCCAAACCATCTTAATTGATTTCGTTGTATATCTTCCTTCAGCGTCCGTACTTTAAGTTCTTCCCTTGTTTTGCTATTTCTTACTCTGTCTCTCTTAGTAATTCCCATTATTCCTCTTAAAAACCTCATCTCCATTGCTTGTATTTTGTTTTCCATTCGTTTCGTCAATGTCCAACTTTCGCTTCCCTATATCAATACGGGCTTAAATATAGTTTTGTAAACTGAGGTCTTAGTTTTCCTTGACACTTCTCTTCTTCTCAGGAACGAATTGTTCAAGGAGTAATAAAGTGCTGATGCTGCATCTAACCTGTCATTCAGTTCTGTCTCCATGGTTCCTGTTTTGTGTATTTTCACCCCTAGGTATTTAAATGTTTCTACTTGTTCTATTTTAGTGTCGTCAAGTTTTATTTGTAATTCATCATCTTTTTTCCCTATTACCATAACTTTGGTTTTCTCGGCGTTTATTTTTAAATTCTTCTTTCGCAACGCCTCTGCCCATATATCTAGATTACGCTGAAGGTTGAGCTTATTTTTCGCATAAATCACCAAATCATCTGCAAATATGCTCTCTGCTATTTCTACCGTTCCATGTTGTAGTATCCCACCTTCATTTTCTTAACTTTCATTTTCGCTTCTTTTGTTACATCATCCATTATTATATTAAATAATACTGGGCTAAGGTTGCCTCCTTGTCTTAATCCCTTCGTCGTTACAAATTCTTCAGATCTTGTGTTCCTGGTTCTAACGTAATTTCTTGTGTTCTTATATACAGCTTTAATACAGTTTATTAATTTTTGCCCGACTCCTCTCCTTCTTAGACTGTTCCAAACTAGTTCCCTTGGCACGCTGTCAAAGGCTTTCTTGAGGTCTATAATGGCCACATATATATTGTCATTGGTACATTTCTCTATTAATTGTTTCAGTGTGAATATGTGGTCCTGAACTCCTCTCCCCTTTCTGAAACCACTTTGTGAATCTTCTAACTGTCTTTCCACTGTTCTTTCTAGTCTTTTGGTCAGTATCCATTCATAGAGTTTGGCCAGCGTGCAAAGCAAAGTAATACCCCTGTAATTAGCGCAGTCCCGTTTATTCCATTTCTTGAATATCGGTATCAATAATCCTATCTCCCAGTCATGTGGTATTTGTTCCTCTCTCCATACTTTGTTTAGTAGCTTTACCATTATTTCCACAGCTTTCGGTCCTAGGTTCATTATCATCTCCGTATATATTCCATCGTGCCCTGCCGCCTTGCCCCTTTTTAATCTTCTCACGGCTTACGACACTTCTTCTATTGTTATCTCTACGTCTTGTTCGTTATTTTCGTTAATATTCTCTTGTTCTTCTTTAGTTCCTATGTCATTGTTCTTTACTATCGTTAAGAGTTCTTCGAAATACTCCTTCCACCTCTTTATAATGTCCTCATCTTCATCTAGTATTTTCCCTTGTTCATTTTTAATAAGATTCGGCTTATATGTTCTTCCGTGTCGAAGGGTTTTTAGAACTCCATAAAACAACTTTAGGTTTCCGGAATGGCCTCTCTCCATCTTGGCTCCAAATTCTTCCCATGATTCTTGTTCCGCTGCTTTTACCATGATTTTAACTTTATTTCTCTGCTCTTTGTAACTGTCGTATTTTTCATTTGTTTTATCGTTCAAATATTGCATCCATTTCTCTTTCTTGGTTTTTATCTCAGCTTTTATTTCTTCGTTCCACCAAATGGTTTGTTTGCTGTTTTCTCTGATTTTTGTCATTCCGCAAACTCTCTTGGCTGCTTTAATTATTAGTTCTTTCATAAGAGTCCACAACTCTTAATTTACCTTTGAAGTAAAATACAGAGTTATATGGACCAAATGTATTGAATTAAGAGGAGATTATGTAAAAAATAATAAAGTTTGCTTATTTAGATATGTCTTTTGTTTCTGTACGATCGCGCCAATTAATCAACTCGCCCTCGTATATACGTAATATACAGTTTTTACTTTGAACATGTTGGGCAAATAAACCATTATTATTATTATTATTGTTATCATTACTTACGATTCAAAATATGAACGTCCTGATTATGGAGAAATACGAAGTAGGAACTTCGATAAATCTGTAGAAATGTATCATAAATCAATAAACGGATGTTGCTCAATTCAGTCACGCTCGCGATAAGCAACACAATAGCAGCCCTCGTACTTATTTAAGACGGATTTTCCTTCACTTCATAACGTTAGGCAACAATATTTAATTTACAGCGAGGCACTTTTCAATCTTCCGTATTCAATTGAACGCCGTGCGCAGAAGTTCAAGACATCCAAATATAATAATTTTCTTTTTTCGTTTTTTTTCCTTTACTAGCAACCCTCTCTATTTAACCTTACACAATATAATAACCGAGTTTAGAGTGGAAACTTTATAAATTGTTGATAAAATAGATTTTGATGAGGCAATTTCGTGACTGGAAAACCTTGTGTAGATGTTTAAATTTTCATTGAATTTCCGAGAGAGCGTCTAATAATTTCGCTGGTGACGCCATGTTTACAAGCAGAATTAAGATTTTCATCCATTAAACTTTACTCGCTCTTCTGCCGGTGTATATTGTGTACATTTGTCTTATTTTTTTTTTAGGGGAAACGACGAAAAAGCTTTTTAATTCTCGTCCGTTTCTTTTAATTTCAAGCTCAGTTTAAATGAAAAAATTGTAAAAATTTCAAATGCTTCAGAACGTTTATTAATTTGAACTGTACGCTTGGGATTAATATCTAAATGGAACAGAAGTAACAATTATCGCTTTGTACAAATACTTACCTTTCCTTCATTTCTGGTAGATTTATACCAATTCTTTGCAATTATGATTTGCATTTTTAAGGAATGTTTTTTTGTAGCGATAAAAATAATAAAAATAGACGATAATACTTATTCGAGAAATAAAATGATTAGAAATACACTGCTCCAAGAAATTAACACACCACTAGGGAATCCATTATAAAACTATAGTACATGACAAGATAGAGAAGTATATTGGATTCTTTGATAACTAATAACTAAAATTCGGATTTTTATGTACAAGAAATACTTTAACTATGCGCATAAATATGTCACGCTCTTCCCAAAAATATATCAAATATATCCTTTTTTTTCCATTTATGCATTTTTATGCACTTATTGGAAATCAAGGAAAGAGTATTAAAACAACAAAAAATAGTCTAAATTTATAAATAAAAGATAATTATTATTATTACATAATATATGATAAGAAAATTGCATAATAATATGGTAAAAGATTACAATTAATAGCTATATACATATAATTCTATGGATGATACTTAATATCGTAATAAGTTCATATTGCTGTGTACAATGATTTTCAAAATGAACGCCAATTATTAAATATGAATCGTCAATTATTAAACATGAATCATAATATCATAATACACATATATTTTTTTTTAGTTTAGCGTGTTAAGTTTATTACATTTATTATTCACACTTTGCAAAAATATACATTAATTTTTCAAATGTGTTATATATCGTTAATTATATCTTTGTTTGTCAATAAAACATGGTATGCAAATCTTATATCTAGTCAGAATATACTCATCTCTATATATATCTAAAAATATGACCTTGAAGATCTTTATTAGATTTCAATAAATCTCCCAAAATTGTAGCTGTGAACTACTGTGTGTACTACCAGTGAGTTTTATACTCTATAAAATACTAAAGTATGACACAGTTTTCATTTAAAATTAATAAATTGGAAAATATATGGACTTCGTAATTTTGTAAAGTGATAATATTTTAAAAGAAAAATGTGTTACTTTATATTTAAGTGACGAGAATTTGCTCTACCACATATAATAGTCAGAAACACACGATTTATTTTATTCAATATTTCAAATATATAATGAAAGTTTTTAATTGCGAGTTCAAAACCGGATATTCTTCAAATGTTCATGAGATCTTACTCTACTTGCAATATAAAAGATATCTATGTTATATCTTCTGTTTTAAAACAGAAATTGAAATTATATACGATCAAATAAATGTCTACATAAAACAAACTTCAAAGTCTGGAATGTCTTTATTACATTATTTACCTGTCGAATTCATTATTATACAGGTTATCGAAATCCTCACAATATTGATCCATTTCTTGTTCTTTTGAACTAAAATATAATATAATAATAATAATAATTTATTAAATGCCCGACAGATATTATCCAGAACTGGGCAAAAGAGAGAAGTATAACAGTTAATACGTATGATCAAGTACATGCAATATATAAACATAGATACACATATAATCATACTAAATACGTATACTAACAAAATGAGAAAAACTTATGACAATCACGACAAATCCATTCCCAGCATATTAAAATTCTGTGCCGAATAGGCGCCTTTAACAATATGTTAATTGTAGTAGTAGTAATTGGGTTGATCTTGATTCCAAACGTGGCACAAGAATATATATATATTGATTATTTGAAACTAAATAGGACAATTCCTTTTTTTATAAATAAAATATACAAATTCTAATAATGAATTAAATTTAATATCAAAGCAAAATTTTATTTTGTGATCACCGCTTTCAAACGATATTTCGGTAAGTGTCCTTTTCTTAAGAAATTTTCTATATATGTGACCCGTGACGTCAATCTTTTTTGAAATACATTTGTAAGTTTTAATATTCTTCTAAATGATATCCCATATTTAAAAACTTTTGTAATTATATTAATTTACGTTTCTTAATATTTCTTTCTAACAATATTTAATATTTTAGATGTGTTCTGGTTTTTCTTAAGTGTTCCGTTTCTTACGACTGCATGCTATCTGCCTTCTTCTCATTTATACTGCCCTTCTCTAACGTTTGACATTGTAACTTTTTTATAATACATGCCTCCATATTATAGATCCGCACATCATATCTTCCCTCTCTTATCGATCAATTGACCATCCTTTCCTATCTTCCGATAGACGTATTTTTCTTTCTTTGTAATTTGAAACATATCTAACTTCTATTTACGAATTCTGAACTGACGGCTGCATTGTTTACAATATATAAACAAACACATTTATTTCTAATGGGTGAACAAAAATCATATCAGACTCTATGTTTATGTTTATATACTGTAAAGCCTTTTGAATTGTTTTGATGGATGCGATATTCTATATAGATTTTATAAAACGAATGAAATGTTTATCCTTATAGATAAGCATCATATGTTGATTCTAAAATACACATTCTATCATGTATAGTTTATTATAATGCTGATATTGTCCTTTCAGGTTATTCTGATTTGTGATGCATATCAAATAATAATATATATTTGATACTTTAAAACTTTAATGGATTATTTGAAATTTCACATGCATCGTAACAGTTACAATAAACAATGTTTCAAGAAACTTGCAAAATTCCAATATTTCTTATGAAGTTTACTACTAGAGTACTTAAACAATATCCTTTTATAAATCTGTAAGTATAGCCTGATTTAAATTTTAAGTCATTAACATTTTTAACCAGAACGTAAAGAGATATAATGATCTACATTCAATATAAGTTTACCAAATATACACAGATCTATTTTTCTTAATACGATCTATATTGTTGTATATTAAAACTTTTTACAGAAAATAACAAGAAACTCTACATAAAATAAACATTAGTTTTGTTTTATCCATGCTCATACAATATTTACTTAAATTTTTCATTACTCTTTTCAGCTCTATTTAATTTTCAATTTATCTCGCTTAGAAAAGAACACAGCAATATGTTATTAAGTAACATTCATAGAATTATATGTATAGTTATTATTCATAACTATTCACTTTCGCAATGAGATCTACTTAACTTATTATTTATGCCAATTAATAATTAGGTGCTTTTCTAGATTTTCGACACCAAAATTTTGGCTTAAAATATTTTTGTATATTGAAAACGTTCTTTTAACTTCAGCTGAAGTGATAGATGCATATTTTAATGACGCCAGATGTTCGGGGTCTAAATGTAAATTATTATCTTTAACAGTCCAACTTAATGATAATGATAAAATGTGTGATATTTCTGTTAACTTTTGAAAACTATCATTCTTTGTTGCAACACTATAAAATATATGTAGTATAACTTTACCAGATCGACCTAGAACATTTTGCAATAACTTTTCACAATGTTCTGCAATAGAAATTGACACTAATAAAGATATTTGGACAGACTTTAATTTTTTAATTAATCCACTTAAGAAACTAATGGACTTTAGTATACATCAACTGATGTAGAATCTTGCGTTTTTCGAATAAACTTTTGGGTATTATAATTGATTCAGATGAATTAGGAAAATCTAATACAATGTTTTTATATGACTATAGTTATGGCTGTATCTAACCACGTTCCCCATCAGGTAATTACCGGTTCATGATGTAGAGGAATATCCTGCAATTTTTCTTTATATACTTGCACTCGTAGAGGTGGTTTCCTATATTTTTTTGCATTAGAAATTAAAGAATTAACTAAAAGACACTGACCCCTAATTTCCTCGCAACTCTATTTATGCGGTAGAATTAAATTTTTGTAAAAATTTTTAAATTTTTCCGTGATTTAGTCATATACGCTGCCGCATATGTGACGAAAAGAAGAATTTTGTCACTTAGCAGAATATCTGGAGCAAAACAAGTCATCAAACTTTCATTAACAAAGTGAACAATTTCTACGCTATTGGTTTTCTCTAACACTTTCGTATTACTAATTAAAAAAGATTTTGGACACAAACTAATAAATTTTGCAATATAGCAACCACGAACATCGGACGATTCATCAACAATATGCTATTTAATTTTGAAAATGTAAAAAATATTCACTTTATGCACACAAACAAAAAATATCAACTAAAGCTTAATTTTGTGCAAAATACGTAATTTTTCTTATGCCGTTAATCGCATTATTTTAGTGTAGAATGGATTTATTAACAATATTGGAGTGATATTCCTGAATAATAAAAAATATGGTTTTTACATAAAATCCGAATTCTAATCATAACTTCAAATTTGCAGGACTGTGTATAATTGTTCGCGAAATATTAACAAATTCTTTCACGTAATTAACATAGATACTGTTGATCATAGATAACTTTAAAAGTATTTCATCCACCTGATGAAGCCATTGTATGGCTAAACAATATTGTAGTGGTATTTACAATAAAAGAATTTTTGAAACTAGAAGTTTAATTACTTATTTCTTAGCGTTAACTTTAAAAGTAATTAGAACATCTAAAATATATCAAGAATGTGGAACTTTCCGTTCAAACTAATGTACACATAGTTGGGGTTTATTTTTAATTAGGACGACAATTAGCGGTCTTTTATGTTCACTAATTGAGAATTATATTGCGCGACCGGATCGCCTAGATAATATACGAAATTAAGTTAACTCTTTGAATTTTCAGTTTCGCAAAGGAAGCGAAGCGGGAGAGAGATCTTGGTAAAAGTCCTCCACCACTCCTTTCCTAAAACCGCACTGTTGTCTTCGACCCTTTATAATTCTTAATTAAATTATTAAATGAGCCGGATGGCAATTAAGTGTGTCCTTAAGCTCCGCGTGAAATGGCCAAATGTCGGATAGTTTTCTTTCTTAACGTTCTGGCACAAACGCTCAAGACCTATTTAAATGGGATTATCACGTTTTAGGGGACAATTGGCTAAAGTTTATCTCGAAGAACATCAAAGAGAAAGGAGCTTTCTCATTGAAAAGATAATCCAATCTACTTTCTTCTTTTTCACTGTCTTATATAATCCTCTAGAACTGATATTTAATTTTAAAATGTTTGATACAGCTCCTCTTTTGGCGAAAATAAAGTTGTCAATAAAACGTGAAATACGTCACTATAATTTTATTAATTTCGTTTTGAATGGATGGAATTAAAAAATTAATCCATCAAAGTATGAAAATCTTTAAAAAAATAACTGTGGATGGTATATAGAGTGCGGATTTCTAGCTATTATGTCATAAGTAGAGACCGGACGCATCAGGTCGAAATTACGATGGACCAATAACATCGCAGTTATTGAATAGCACTATTCATACGGTTAACCGCACATCTGTTTTTTGTCGTTGAATTGTAACGCAATTACTTCAATATTACAGTAAAATTCCTTTCTTCATGGGCGTAGATAGAAGCGTAAAGAGTTTTTATAATTTATTTTATTTATTAGTTTACATTTCGCAAGATAAATAAATTACGGTGACATTCACCGAATCTAATTCTCCCGATTATTTTAATGTAAGTGTCCAGTGAATTTCGTTAAGTTTCAATAACCTACGCATACTTTTTTAATTTTCATTTATTTAGATCTAGAACATTGTTTAAGTTACTTTTTCAGATATGATATGGAACAACATCGAGAATGGCATCGCGAAACAATGGCGAGTTGGATTAAGGGTCATACTGATTGTATGTCCATTGCCAGTGATTCCGAAATTTATTGCAAAGTATGTAAAATATCGTTAAAAAATTCAAAGAAATCGCACGTAAAAAGTCACTTATCATCGCAAACACATTCATAGAAATTAGGCCCGTTGGAATCTGACAATTTTAGCGAAGAACTCTGTAAAACTTTAAGGGTGATAAACATTCCATAAAATAAACATAACAATCCCGTCTTCAAAAACATTTCTCCAAAAATATATTGGTCGAAGTGTTCCTGATGAATTCATCTTACGCAAATATTATGTTCCTAAGTGCTACACGAAAGAAGTAGAACGCATTAGAAGCCATCTTTGAAATCAGTACCTATGGATAAGTGCAGACGAAACTGTCGATATATTAAGACACTGTGTGGTAAATGTTATAGCTGGTGTATTAACGCATATGTAATAAAAACAAAAGTTATAAATATAGTTGATACGGAAACAGTAGCTAAAACCATTTGCGAGATTATGTACCAAATGCGTCATTCGGACGACAGGTACGAAGAAAAAATACTTTAATTTGTCAGTGACAGTGCTGCATGTTAAAATCAGGCAAACTGTTAAAGGAAACATACCCTAATATGCTGCATATTACATGTGTAGCATATGTTCTCCACAGAATCCGTGAATATATCAAAGACACCTTTCCGAAAGTTGATAAACTTGTATCCGCTTTTAAAAAAGTTTTCGGAAAAGCACTATTGAGGGTAGCTCTTTACAGGGAAAAACTTCCATCATTGTCACTGCCTCCCTCTCCAGTAATAACTAGATGGGACACATGATTGGAAGTTACTAGTTTTTATGCAGAGAATTTCGACTGTTTGCAATATTTCGTTACATGTTTAAATGACGATGCTCGAAGTATTTCTGGGTGCAAGGAACTAATACAAATTTCAAATTTAAAGAAAAAAGTTGTACTTTCTTCAGGAACACTTCGGAAATTTGTCAAAACTAAACAATTATTTTGAAAATCAAAATCTCAAATTAAATGATGGATTAACCACATTATATGCGGCTGTTAATAATTTGAAAAGTATTCCAAGTGACTTCGGATGTGGCCTTCGGCAAAAGTTTGAAGCAATTCTTAATAGAAATCCAGATTTAATTACATTGCAGCAATTATGTATGGAGACAATTCCACAAAATCTAACGGCTAAATATGAAGAAATAAAAGAACTTTTCCAGTATGCACCTATAACCAGTTACGATGTAGAAAGGACGTTTTCTATCTACAAGGATGTATTTCATTCAAAGAGAAAAAATTTTAGAGAAGAGAACCTTGAGAAGGTATTGCTAGTTAATATTAATACTCCTTTACTCAACTTGAACTGCAAAACGAACAAATAAAAATGTATTCCGTATTTTATAGATCACCACCCGTTTGTTTTCCAATTATATAAATAAAATTAGAAACTCTTTAGAAATGCAAATTTCAAAAGTACGCCCGTGGGCGATGAGTCATGGGCCTCTCGTGTCCGGTCCATAGTGATCATTTATTTATTTGGTGTAATCTCATTGCAATGCTGTGTGTTTTTTCTACAGATATTAAATAGTATTGTTTTGTATAATGTCCTATTATTGGTTTATAAACTGTTGGACAATAGAGATCATTATTATTATTATCTCTTCCACTCACAAGAACCATTCGTTCTTGGTTGCCATTATCTTACCCCATCGGTTCATTCAAACAAGATGGATGGCATACTTATCTATCATTCATTTATTTTATATGAATATTGATTATAGTAGATAATTACCAGTACTTTCAAGGTGTGAACATATGTGTTGTCCGCTGCTAGCAGCTTGTGTCTCTTTCTGGGTATGAACTTGTGTGTTGGTTGCTGCTGGCAGCTTGCGTCTCTCTCTGGGTGTGTGATTTTGTGTTTGTGCGAGCGCGCAAGTGTAGAGGTGTTGTATGTTGGCGCGCTCCTGCGTGTGTTTAATGACCGGTCGCGTTAATTTTGAGATTATTATTATTATTATTATTATTCTATTATTATTTCCTCCATTCACAAGAACATTTAATTTGTCCTTGGTTGCCAGTGTGTTAACCCATCGGTTCGTGAGAATAAGATGGCTGGCATAACTATCATAATATTATTATTATTGTTGTTTATTATTTTTTATTTCCAGGTATTTTTCCGTAACCTAACTATGCAGCTCTCCTCCATATGGCATGCTTCATTCTTAGTAAGCAGATAATAACACTTCCCACCATGTAGGGGGGCGTTCATTTTCACGGCCCATAGGATCCGGCGCTTTAGTTGTTATGTTGACGAAGTGGGTTGAGATGAAGGTATCTCAACAACATCCTCGCCTGCGTTCTTTGTTTCTACTGAAGCATGCCATATTTGTGTTTCAATTTCAATTTGCTGCTTCGGTCTTTACTGGTTAATCCTACCTGTATCCTGCTCCTCCGACCCACCACAGTATCCTTTTCATCCAGTGTTTGGAGCAAGTGTACCTTATTGGGGCTGCTAACCCAACCCAACGGTTAGCTCAGGAACCCGTGGGGTCGCTAGTCCCCAGTAACCTATCTCTAGGCTACCCTGTACGGGTTTATTATTATTATTATTATTACTAATATCCCCAACTTTTGACTAGCTGTTTATATAAATCCTATACTCTATCGTTAAGACAGCATTCATCCAATTATTGAAGCCGTAGAGCGGTTGAAAAATATTCTAGTGGTATACAATAAATACTTTGGAACTAAAATCTGGGCAGTGTATTTATTTATTTAATGATATCGAGTTTCAACAAGTCTCATTCAATATTCAATTTACAATTACTTTGATTGTATAAATACATGAATCACAACAAATGAGCGCACGCGGTTGATTTTTCTGGTGTCTTTTTACTTATTTTTGGTTATTATGCATATATTTCTCTTTGTGCCAGTTTTATGCATATTTAGAACATTGGTGACATTTTGTCGCATATTTTGCACTTTTACTCCTATATGCGACTTTGTACATTTTCCCTCATATTTCTTATTTCACACATTCAATAAAGCCAAATTTAGAATGAATCACAACCCCGATTTCGTCTTCCAGTCTCGTTTGTTATTTTTTTATCGGCGCGCTTGAATTCGTGTCAGAACCGGGGGCGCCACGCACACATGGATCGCCAAGGACACAAACAACCGTGACCGTATCCTACAAAATTCAAGGATTCTCCATGCCAATGCTGTGAAACAGACAGTGCGTATATGCCGCATGCCAGTGTGTGCTGTTCAACCGTAGAGATTAAGTATTTAAAATGCTTTTTTTAAATTATTTGAGGCAACGCTTAAAGTTAAACCAACCGTCGCCGAATAGATACGAGGCCATTCGGAATGTAAGAAGAATTGTGACTTTATTTTACTTTAAATTGACTTATCCTATGCTATTGTAGTAAAAGGGATGAACATAAATTATTATTATTATTATTATTGAAATACAAAACTAATGAGAACGACAAATTAATTTGCAGAGCCTGTTTAAAAACGGTAAGTCTGCGTGCATTTAAGAAAATGGTTATTATCAAAATACGAGAAAAAATACACAATAATAGAGCATATTGAAACTGCAGTTCATCAAGAAAATATTAATAAAATGAAAGAATGCAGAAATGAACAGCAAATTTTGTTTGAATCATGGCTAGCTCATCCACACGAATTCAGCAAAATTAATATTATTTTGATTTCTGTAATGTAATGGTTTCTTACAATATTCCATTTACAAAACTAAATAATATTATAGTTGGGGCAATGTACACTGTTACAAGGACTTTATTGCCCTGTGTATTGTTTCACCGCGCAAGGGTTGTAAGACTGTATACGCACTAATTATTTTTTCATCAGTGACAGTTTCTAATGAAGCATGACACTTCAATTAACACCTTTATTTACAAAATTTACACTGTTTGATACAAAAGAATTTGTTGATTTGATGATAAACTAAGACTGTTGTCTTGTTGATAAAAATGAGACTGTTGTCTCTTAATGTTAAAAGTAGACAGTTGTCTTGATCATTGTTCTTGCGAGACTGTTGTCTCGAACGCTGTTATGTTGAGACTGTTCAAAAATTGTAAGCAAAATTTACCCCTAACTTCAGTAAACTCTGGTACAATTAACAAAATAGACCGCATCAGAATGCGGCCAGATGACGAACAAAGGTCGGCAAAATTCCCAAGACCGCCTTGTTTGTAAACTGTTCCTACTAAAATAGCAAACATTGCACTTGGTTTTTAATTCTATAACTAAAATTCCCAGTTTATGATGCTTGTATTCTTCACACTGATATTTTATGATACGAAATTTAGTCAACGTGCGTTTGATAAAGCATTTGAAAGTTGCAAACTGTGTACATGGCACGTTCACTAATAGAAAAGGTAACATAAAAAATGTCTAAAGAGAGAGAGGCCAGCATTAAAATATATACCGAATTGAATGAAGGTTGATAAATAGAGCTGAGGATGTTTGCGGTACGGCAGGACCGTATGTAGTGCATCCCCACCAGCGTATAAACACGATGCAGCGAAACACTTTAGTTAGTCGTGAACTGGCAACGTGATCGTGTGTTGTCTTGAGCTCTATTTAATAAGTATAACGGACGTGTCCAAGCCAAGAAAGCGCCCATTGTATAACGACGTGAAGAAATTTATCCGAGGCTTTCCCGATTTGTATTATAATGGAGCAAAAGTGGTTTGTAAATTATGCGATAAACAGTTACTTTGCTGGGACAAATACGACTGTAAAAGACATGTTGAAAGTGTACACCACAAAGACAAAAAAAATAATGTGCTGTCTAAAACGCAATTCATTTTCGATTTATTGACAATGCTACTCGTCTGCGATGTGCCAGTTCACCTGCTAGATAAAAAAGCCTTTCACGACTTTTGGAATAAATACAATTCCAACAAAAAGCTACCGTCACGGAGAACGTTACTCACCTATTTACCAATTTTGCGTGAGGACATTGAAAACAGAATGAAAGCAGTAGTAAATGATAAACAGTTATGGGTATGTGTCGACGAAACGACAGATCGAAAAAAACATTCTATTGTGAATATTATAGTGCGTGTACTAGATCCTGTCAAATCAACATTTCCCATTTTATTAGCCAGCAAAAGATTGGAAAAGTGCACTAGCGAAGTAATTACGAAGGTAGTGCTCGATACGCTACAAAAATTTCAAGTTTCAACTAATCAACTCCTGATGTTTATGAGCGATGGTGCTGCGACAATGCGTTCTGTAGGCCGTTCTCTTAAAGCAGATTGTGAGAGACTTTTGCATGTGACATGTAAAGTTCATGCTTTACACCTTGTGGCACAAACTATTAGGCAATGTTATCCAGAGGTGGATGCATTAATAGCAACCACAAAAAAAGTGTTTCTAAAATCTCCCAAACGAATTCGAGAGTTTCACAGTCGGTGCCCTGGTATTTCCGAACCTCCAGAGCCAATCCTTACACGTTGGGGAAGTTGGTTAAAGGCGGCATTTTATTATGCCAAGTATTTCCAACAAATAAAATCTGTGGTTCTACAATTCAATCCTGCCGAAGCTGTAGCCATTAAGGAAAGCCAGAGACTCTTTCAAAACCCTTCCCTTGATGCAGATTTACAAACTATTTATAACAATCATATAGGATTGTTTAACGCAATCAAGAAATTTCAAAATACTGCATTATCGTTAGCGGAGTCACTGCAAATACTGGACGATGTACACGCCCAGCTATGCGCAGTAAATGACAACAAAAATGTTAATGTAATAGAAAAGTTCGAGAGTGTGATAAACAATGATTTTGATTTTACCAGATTAAAACAAATTAGTAATGGTGCAAGTGTAGATTCGGTTTCTATCTATAAAGATTATTTTAATTGTGCGTGTGTTACATCCGTAGATGTCGAGCGGTCTTTCTCAAAATATAAAAAAATTTATTCATCACGGCGTACATCGCTCACCGCTACAAATATGGAAACGTATCTAATGCTACAAACTTACTGCAAGTCTTATCCACTTGGCGCTATGCTATAATAATCGTAAATAAGGTAAGTGTGTTATTTATATACAGTATACATAACTGACATACCTAAGTGATATAAATAGCGAATGCATGTAAAGCAATAAAATCACGCATGCATCACCGATCGAAACAAGGTCATTATATTCGTGCGTTTAACTGAATACTATCCTGGCACACCGCAAACATCCCCAGCTCTATTGATAAATATGAACGGTACCGCATCTTAAACTCAAGGTAAACGTTTGCATTTTAATATGGTAATAAAATATAGTTATACAAGGGTTTCAATTTTGTACCTGACCATTAGGTTCAAATACTATATTCTACGACCTAAACTTGTCCCCAGAAATAAAATTAGGTAATTAGTTAAACTCTTACCTGAAAAAATATACATAAACTTGTCCTCGAGAATAGTAGGTCCACAAAAATAGCTTCATGAATTCGTTTCCGACTTTATCGCAGTATAAATCAGCCATATACTTATTTAAAATCATAGATAACATATTTATTGTTGCAATAAATGAAAAACTCAGTAAGTTTCACAGAACATATTTTATTAATTAAGAATGGAATAGAAATGCCTACTTGTGTTTTATACAAGCACTAATACATATTAACATTTACATTTAACACAAAGGTATTTTTAATAATATAAAATATTATTAAAAATCTGGTGTGAAGAACACAAATACAGGTTCACGATTAATATTTTTGTGAACGTGTCCAAACATATCCCTCCCCAGAGACGTAGATACGTATTTCGCCTTTCTACAGACTCATCTACAGGCGCGTCGTTACTTCACATTGGTTATGTGGACGGGGCGAGGTACTTCGGCTGTCCGACAACAGGCAGCGCTGAATTTACTTCTACGCTCTACGCTTCTACGGTTTGGATAATTTCTGTGATGTGGCGATGTTGTTCTTTTTTGTGAATGTATCTGAAGATATCCTCTCTCCAGCAGGAGCGTACCGATGAGCCTGTAGGAAGGCGAAATACGTATCTACGTCTCTGGGGAGGGATATGTTCGGACACGTTCACAAAAATATTAATAGTGAACCTGTATTTGTGTTCTTCACACCAGATTTTTAATAATATTTTATATTATTAAAAATACCTTTGTATTATACAAAACTGGTGGGGTTTACCTACTCATTTATGTTTCAATTATTCTGATTTACATTCAACGTTTATAAAAGTAAGCTATACATTTAACAAAATAAAATCTCGAAACAGATCAATTTTTATACTCATCGATTTTTCTAGTAACGCATTGCTTACCTCTACGAATAACTGAATTTCGTATTCTTGCACATTCAGATAAACTTTGAATTTTTGTATAAGTCTCTGTTTGAAATTGCTTCAAAATTCCAATAAAATGAAAAATTGATGGATGAGTAGAATAAAAACTGGCATTAAATTTAGCGTGGAAATATTCGCAAACGTTTGTGTTTCTTTCTATGCTATCGCTGAGTTCTGCCTACAAACTAAGTGAAAAAACGGCTTCTTCTGAAATATAATTGTCAACCAAATAATTGGAAAAGCGTGATAAACGTTCATCTTGAGGTTGAAAGCATAACAATCGCCTACTTTCGATGGATTTAAAAATGGCAAACCAAATATATAGCGTAGCCACTTTCCAATTTCACTGGTTTCGTTCGTATAATAAGGAACAAGGCCTAGATTTTGGATTTTGCGGAACCATGCTTGTGCTAAATGGAATCTCCAGCCTATAACTTTGGAATCTTGAAACTCCGCTTTTATGGCATTGTGGATTGCATTTTCAAAATCCGCTACGACGACTTTTGAATTCAGATTTAAACCCAAACTATGACACTTTTTTCGCAATAGGTTAAAAAGTGTTTTGTAAGAATACTCCTTTTTATTCGGAAATAAACAAAATGCTAGTGGGATATAATATCCATTTTGTAATATATGCAGTGTAACAGTTACTGAATGAACCGTCGACATATAGGTACTTTTTCGCTATTGCATAAAACAATCACATTTGTTAGCCACATGAATACGACAATTTCTTCAACTTCGTCCATGATAAAGACAAAATTCTCTTTTTTCAGTGCCGTAATATTCAATATTGTAACACATTTAATAATTTCTGTCCTATTTTTCGGTAAGGGCGGTAGAGATTTTCTTCTGGTATTATATAGATTGTTGCGGATGTAATGAAAGTCTTGAATGGTGATTGTACTGAAATGACCAGTATTTTCTTTTAGAGCTGAATATATTATTTTTGAAGGCTTCTGACAAATGTCATCGGTTGCTTTACGTTTAACACTAGCACTTACTATCTGTATGTTTAGTTTCTTGAGATTATTTTCATAATTATGTCCTATTTCATTGCGCACAATTGAATTTCCTGCACCTACAGTATAAATGTATACCTTACAAGTGCGAGTCGAACGTCGCCAACATATCTCACCACTTTTTAAGGATTTGTGTTTGGTAAATTTTACAGAGTCTACAATTAGCACTTTATTTCCACGTTGACTCAAACTAATGAAGCCTTCCATGCTTTCTCACAAATAAAAAGCACTTCTTAGCCAGCAATGTTATTTCAGACTGACGAATTATAAGTATATAGTATATATGGTAGATCTAGGTAATTTTTAAATTTAGATAAATTTGAATTTAATTTGTATTCAATAGGCAGGAAGGACAACTTTGTATTTATATTTCCAAAAAAGTATAAACTTCTTAATCTGTTGTCCGGTGACAAATTAAAGTAAGTGATTAAAACACCATAATTAGCATAGGGGTGAATTAATGTAGCAGACATTAGATAGTACCTGCTCAGGGACGAGTTTAGGGCCGCCCATTCTACGATTCCTTATATTTAATATATACAAAATGAATAACATTTATATTTAATATACAATACAAATTAATTTCGTTTTTAAGACGAAACAATTATGTTTAGTTCCTTTTCACAAAAATACACCGATAGAAATATTCCACTCGAATCAACCTTGCTGAAAAACTATGTTGACCTAGTTTACAGCAACGTAATTGAAGAAATAAAGAAGAAAATTGGAAACAATTATATATGGTCTTGTGTAGATGAAACTACGAATGCGATCGATACTTTTTGGTATAAAGTTTGCTTTTGTGATAGTTATAGTAATAATACTCATTTTTGATTTTTTTAATAAATTTTAATTAATTTTAATACATTAAAAAATACCGTGCGATCAGAGTGGGGTTTTTACGTTCACATAGTGCTGCTAGATGCCACTCAAGTGATAAACAACGATCAGGTGTTTTGTAAAAATCTAGAAAAACTTAAAATGTCGTCGCGAAAGTGTAAATATGATGCTGATGCATTTTGTTATATATGTGGTCAATTTATTAAAGTTCGAGACGTAAAATACGAATTAAAGACATCTGACGTTCCCTGTGAAGCCTACGAAGCATATTTTGACTGTCCTGTTCGGCATCAAGACAAGCCATGAGCTCCACATGTTGCTTGTAGTTATTGTAAAAGATGTTTGGAAGGTAAGCAATTTTTAATTAAGCGGTGAATCAAATATAATAGACATATGAATTTTTATTTCTATATTTTAGGTTGGTATCGAGGTGAGAAGAGGTCCATGAAATTTGCAATACCAAGGATCTGGCGACAACCAAAAGACCACGTCAGTCACTGCTACTTTTGCATTGTGAATCCGAGTAAAAGACGTAGAGGTAAAAATGCAAAATCTATCGAATATCCTGACCTTGAATCTTCTTCTGCTCCAATTGCACACGACTTGACACGACCAGTACCTGAGCCACGGAAAAAATTATCTCAGAAAAGTAGCTCATCTCTTAGTTCTAATAAACGTAATTCCGATAAGGAGTTTTCACTTACACCAGAACATCCAAAACACGATCTTATTACTACAGAAGATTTTAACGACTTGATAAGAGATTTAAATTTGCCAAAAAATAAAGCAGAGCTTTTTGGCTCTCGCTTAAAAGAGTGGAATTTGCTTGATGATGTTAATGCAATGAAAATATGATAGGAGACTATATTTGGTGTTTATTGAGAGAAAGTACTTATGAACATAAAAGAAAAAGTAAAAGCGTGCACTTTTAAATTCTTTTCCACTTTTTTGTAAGTTATTTTGATAATAAAACTTAATAAAAATAATAAACATATTTATTTGAATGGTTTCATCTTCAATTAAAAATTAAAACCACAGATTTTGAAAAATATCGTTCAATTGGTCTCCTAAATACAAAAGCAAACTTGTTCATATCACATTTTTTTTTAGTCTAATTACGACCTAAAATATCGAAATTTTATGCTTTAAAGTCAAAGTCAAATTTTGTGTTGACCCGTGTTATTAGTGTAGGTGTCGATCGAGGTTTTTCTCACTTAAAATACGTACTTATTGATAGAAGAAGGGGATGTTCTATTGAAAATTTAGAGAAAAATTAGTTATTGGCTTATTCAAAAATGAATAGTATGTAATTTACTAAATAAAACACTTGGTATATTTATTTCACAAAATGTATTTAAAATATATCTGACATATGTTTCGACTTATACAGTCATTCTCAAAGAGTCATGTAAACTAAGTGAAAAGAATACTCCTACCGATATTTATGGCTTATTTTTTAAAAGTTTTATTACAGCATCGATTGTGGGGGTATTTGAAAAATCCAATTGCGTGTTTGTGACCTGTCTGTTGAGATTTATGGCTTTTTTTATTTCTAAAATTTCTAAGAAGTCAAGCCTTTTACCCTTATTACAAGAGTGTAAAAGTTTGAAATTATTAGCATTAAACAGATGAGAATTTTGAATACAGTGTTCCGCGAATCCCGTGGTCATATTGCCATGTAGAATAGAACTTCTGTGCTCTTTGATACGTTCTTTTATAGAGCGTCCTGATTGGCCAATGTATACCGCGTCACAATCACTGCAAGTTAATTCATAAATTCATACACCCCTGACTTATCACGCAATTCTGTTTTTCGTTTATTGTTAACTAGAATATTTCCTAAATTGCATTTATTTACTAGGATGACATTTAAACCTAATTTATTTAGTTTATTAGAAACTTTATTGCTAACCCCAGGTATATAGTTTAGGGTATGAAACACTTTGTTAGTTTTTATGTATGTATGTCCGGAGTAAAAATTATTCATAAGGAAAGCGCGTTGTTTTCTGTAAATCATTTTGTCTAAGAATTCTGTTTTGTACCCGTTATTTCTAGCTATAGTTTTTATGGTATATACTTCTTTTTCAAAGTTCTTATTATTTAGAGGGAAATTAATCAGTCTGTCTATGAAACTGTGAAAAGCTGTCATTTTTATATTCCACGATTGGTTGGAATTTGCCGGAATTACTGTATCTGTTGTAGTGGGTTTTCTAAAGATAATAACGGGTACAAAACAGAATTCTTAGACAAAATGATTTACAGAAAACAACGCGCTTTCCTTATGAATCATTTTTACTCCGGACATACATACATAAAAACTAACAAAGTGTTTCATACCCTAAACTATATACCTGGGGTTAGCAATAAAGTTTCTAATAAACTAAATAAATTAGGTTTAAATGTCATCCTAGTAAATAAATGCAATTTAGGAAATATTCTAGTTAACAATAAACGAAAAACAGAATTGCGTGATAAGTCAGGGGTGTATGAATTTATGAATTAACTTGCAGTGATTGTGACGCGGTATACATTGGCCAATCAGGACGCTCTATAAAAGAACGTATCAAAGAGCACAGAAGTTCTATTCTACATGGCAATATGACCACGGGATTCGCGGAACACTGTATTCAAAATTCTCATCTGTTTAATGCTAATAATTTCAAGCTTTTACACTCTTGTAATAAGGGTAAAAGGCTTGACTTCTTAGAAATTTTAGAAATAAAAAAAGCCATAAATCTCAACAGACAGGTCACAAACACGCAATTGGATTTTTCAAATACCCCACAATCGATGCTGTAATAAAACTTTTAAAAAATAAGCCATAAATATCGGTAGGAGTATTCTTTTCACTTAGTTTACATGACTCTTTGAGAATGACTGTATAAGTCGAAACATATGTCAGATATATTTTAAATACATTTTGTGAAACAAATATACCAAGTGTTTTATTTAGTAAATTATTAATCATGTTTCACCAAGAGCCAACCGTGAATTCTATACATTATATGAATAGTATGTGTTAATTCCTGGCTCCAACCTTTTTGTAACATTATATGCTTTAGTTTTGAAGGTTTATTCTAAGTCTTTATGTTAATTAAGAATATGTTTAATTTCTAATGTCTTTATGTTTATGCCTATTCTAATTTTTATGCCATTTTATGTGCTTACTTTGAAGAGATTTCGAAATTTTTTGAGTTTTTTTATGCTTATAAATCCGCATTCTAATGATATTTATCCCGGAATTTAATTTATTATATCTAAGGTTAGATAAAGTTTAAAACCCTATAATATTTAGAGTATCTTGTAAGTATAAATACTTTTGAGTGAACTGCTGTTAACAAAAAGTCTTTCTAAGTTATACCCTATTCCATACAATTCTTTTTTAGCAACCGAACGTTATATGCATTGCAAAAAAAGCAGAATAGAAACATAAAGAGTTTTTTTTCTTTTAAACTCCTAGAATTTAAATTAGCTTTGACCTGTGTGCCTTTCAAGCTCTAAACACTTTTTTCTCGGCCGTAATTCACGCAAATATTTTTGAAAGGCGTATAGGAAAAGTTTTCCACTTTCAAGATTGCCCCAATAATAACTTCAACAAAGTTAAAAATTCGTTTATGTGTTTGAGCGTCCATGGAATATAAAGTGCCTGTTCTTTTTTTTAGTGGCCGCTCGTCTCAATTTTACTGAAGACCATTGTTGTAATATTTAGATGGCAATTGATGGAAATATTCTACGCGAAACGCATAAAGAATAAGAGATAGCAGTATAAAGTTGATTTACGACTATATAAATAATATATAATTTGTTGTGAGGATGCAGAGGTAATTATCAGATTGACGTTAATATCCCTATTAACTGAAAACGTAAATTACTAACTTCTATTCTAAATACTACAGTGTTGTGTCTCAGTACTTTCAAAAAGTTGTTTACATGTTTACAGAAATAATATTTAATTTTTTTTATTTAATGTATTAAATTGTCACGAATGATTATTCACTGAAAATATAAATAATCAAATAATATATAAATGCTGTAGTATTTGTTTTTATATTTTGAAGAAAATTAATTCTAGATGGAAATAAAAAAATATATACCAACTGAATTTGGTACACTCGAAAAGCTTTATTAATTATTGCATCATTTCTAATAAGTGCCCACATTTTAAATTGATTAATGACTACCAACACTTAACTCTAGCTGTAAGTTTCTCTTTGAATATATTAGTATAAGTGTAAATTATGTATTGAAATTTTATAGTATCTCCAGACAAAGTTATTAATAAATGACGAAAAATTGAGAGAATGAACATTTTAGTTTTAATATAACCAGACCAATAACTCAAATATGAATGAATTTATATTAGTACGGTCAAGAAATTTTCTATATATATATATATATATATATATATACATATATATAAGTAAAAATTAATTAACGGGTGAGCGGTCTGTCAAGTAAAAATAAAATTCCTTTATTCCACTCTATATTTCATAACGGATTTGCTACTTCATCAGGAGTGTAATTCAGAGTTAAAATTTACCAAACAACGGCACTAAACATGTTAAAATTCATCAAATTCAAAACATCAAATCAATATGTATATCATATTGGTAAACCTAAAAAAAAACATATATATATATATATATATATATATATATATATATATATATATATATATATATATGCTCAATGACATGGAAACTGCAACACCAAGAAGTGGTGCGAATTTTTTGACCAAACTTGGTAGAAACGTATAACTAGTCAAACGTAATAATTGATTAAAATTTTGTTGCGATATATCAAGTGGTCATGGCACTTCTGACACTTCATTCAGTTTTCGCTGTCATTAATGTGTGGTGTATTTATTGTTTGTTTTAAATTTATTTCAACGGTTTTGTCTTATCATACCTTTGTTTAACGTGTTTAGAGAGTTTTATTATGCCTAGAGTGCGGCAACGTGGAAATTATCGCCAATTAAGCGAATTCGACAGAGGTCGAATTGTTTGTTTGCGAGAAGGTGGTTTTTTATACAGGGAAATTGCAAATCGCCTTAACCGGAACCAATCCACCATTATGCGCTGTTATCAATCATGGACTAGGGACGGTCAGAAAAGAAGCCGAAGAGGAACCGGAGGCCGAAGAAGAACTAATGGGATACAGGACTGCCGCCTTCGCCTAATGGCACTAAGAGACAGGTTCTCCAGTACCAGATCAATTGATGACGTGTGGTAAGGTAATCAAGGTCGTCCAGTAACCCTTCGAACCGTTTATCGCCGAATTAGGAGTTTCGGCTTACAATCTTATCGTCCACATCTTGTGTTACCACTTACGGTTCAACACCGACAGCAACGTTTGGAGTGGTGTAGATTGCGAATGCATTGGATCGTGGAGTGGCATAAGGTGGTGTTTAGTGATGAATCTCGATTTTGTCTAGGGATGCATGATGGCCGTATGAGGGTCAGACGAAGACGTGGGGAACGTAGTGACATTCAGTTTTCTGTTGAAAGGCATGTGCATCGAGCAGTGGGTGTTATGGTATGGGGTGCTATAGCATATGGGAGTAGGTCTCAGTTGGTGTTCATCCAAGCCACCATGAACGTCCAGCGTTACATTGATGAGGTGGTAGAACCCCATATTCTTCCATATCTTCAAATGCTCGAAGACCCACTTTTCCAGCAGGATAATGCCCCTCCCCACGTAGCGAGAATTGCTATAAATCGCTTCGAAGAGGCTCATGTCAATATCTTGCCATGGCCACCCAAATCCCCCGACCTCTCGCCAATAGAACATGTGTGGAACATTATGGGACGAAAACTTATGAATTTAGCCAATCCCCCGCAGACACTAATAGCTCTCCGGCATGAATTACAGGTTGCTTGGGACTCCATACCCCAAGAGGATATCGACCACCTAGTCGAATCAATGCCACAAAGAGTGAGGGAGTGTGTAACTAATAGGGGCGGCTCGACACATTATTAATAAATATTATGTTAAATTGTGTTAGTCTTTTGTTTTTTTTCTTTGAAATTTTAATCAATTATTGCCTTTGAATAGTTATACATTTCTACCAAGTTTGGTCAAAAAATTCGCACCCCTTCTTGGTGTTGCAGTTTCCATGTCATACAGTATATATATATAGACTATTAAGTATTATCGACCGTACTGTATAAGTAAAAATTAATTAACGGGTGAGCGGTCTGTCAAGTAAAAAAAAACTCCTTTATTTCACCCTATATTTCATAACGAATTTGTACTTCCTCAGGAGTGTAATTGAGAGTTAAAATTTAGCAAACAACGACACTAAACATGTTAAAATTAATAGAATTTAAAACATTAAATTAAGATGATGTTGGTTTATCGTCAACCTTTTAAAAACAAAATTTTGTTTTTAAAAGGTACCTACTATCTAAGACTAAGTAATACTTGCAAATTCTAAAAATAAGTTTATTAATCTATTTAAATGATTTTTACATTCAAAATTTTAACAAAATAATTTGAAACATACATGAGTAGGTAAAACATCACCAATTTTGTATAATACAAAAGTATTTTTAATAATATAAAATGTTATTAAAAATCGAGTATGAAGAACACATACAAGTTCGTACATTTGCGAGTGTATCCTCTTCAGAGACGTAGATACGTATTTCACCTTTCTACAGGATCATCGGTACGCCCCTGCTGAAGAAGAGACACATTTAACAAAAAATAACAACCTTGCTATCTCACAGAAATTATTAAGACAGGGCGTAGAAGAATATTCAGCGCTGTCTACATAATAACTGCAGAACTAGCAACGTATTTCCATAGACGGTAACAACCATATCCATAGAAACTGTATTATCGTGTCTTCACCGCCAGCAGGGGCGTACCGATGATCCTGTAGAAAGCTGAAATACGTATCTACGTTTCTAGAGAGGATACATTCACAAATATACGAACTTGTATTGTGTTCTTCACACCCGATTTTGAATAATATTTTATATCATTAAAAATACTTTTATATTATACAAAATTGGTGATGTTTTACCTACTCATGTATGTTCCAAATTATTTTGTTATATACGCATTCGGTTCGTCCGACAAGTAGTGAAGACACGATAATACAGATAATAGATATGGTTGTTACCGTCTATGGAAACACGTTGGTAGTTCTGCAGTTATTATGAAGACAGCGCTGAATATTCTTCCACGCTCTGTCTTAATTTCTGTGCGATGGCAAGGTTGTTATTTCTTGTTGAATGTGTCTCCTCTCCAGCAGGGGCGTACCGATGATCTGTAGAAAGGTGAAATACGTGTCTATGTCTCTGGAGAGGATACATACACAAATATATGAACTTGTACTGTGTTTTTCATACCCGATTTTTAATAATATTTAATATTATTAAAAATACTTTTGTATTCAAAATTCTACTTAAACAATAATTTATGTCAAGGTAAAAATCAAGATAATTTGCTTAAAATAAGGCTTTGAAATAAACAAAGGAGAACTGGCGTCTATTTTCGAAATTCATATCGTTCGCATCAAAAATATACTTGTCCGTTTTTAATTTATTTTATTTTATTTTATTTATATTTATATTATTATATTTATATTTATTTTATTATTTAATTTTTAATATATTATTTAATCAAAATTTGGTTTAAAATCATAATTTCAATATAATTACCGGCCATAAAAGTGCATAAACCTTTAGATCATTGTTTAAACACATTTTTATCTGGATAAATTAATTTTGCTACGAGATATTATTCAAAGCGTCATAAGGTGAAGCTCACCCAAGTGACCAAGTATTAACAACAAAATAAAGTTGAAACGTACCTGGAAATACATCCAAAGTGTCCAATATAATAACCACAGTACCGAACAGAAAAGAAAACCATTTGATTTCTCCAAACTGGAATTACCTTAACCTATATTCCTCCTGGCGGCATATTGAGACCCAAGCTGAATCCACCTTCCTCCTCCTGCCTCCCGCAACTCCTACAATCAAAGTCATATTTGGGTGTCACTGCCGACTATATCCCGAGATAAGAAAATTCAAACATTCTTGATTAATCTTTTGCTCTCCGAGACATCTATGCATAGCTGTGGATACTGCTATTGAATCAGCTGATTATACGAAGAGATACAAAATTTAAAATATTTGTTAAATTTTACAATGGGGCCCAATTATTATACTTATCCATATTAATTATCTCTTATATTTTTGCTAACAGCCATCAGGTTATTATCATTGTGGCGGCCTATCGTGGTGCGTATTGTAATTGTTACATATGCTATCACTGTCGTGCAATATAATTATTATTGTAAATCACTTATTTCCATTAATTACCTATTCTAATTCTTATACAGCGTTTTAACTATATATATATATATATATATATATATATATATATATATATATATATATACTTACAAAATTTTGGATTCAATTCGTGTATTTATAGAAAATAAGGGATTCAGTTCATACATTCTAACATTTAATTTATTTCAAATATATCACCAATGTACTCAAAAAAATATATATTCCTTTTATGCACGATATGTATTCAGATGGAGTGGGAACTTTATATTTCGTAGGGACGACATTAATTCTTCATCTTGACATCAATAAATGGATTTCAGAAGAACGTCGAGAGTACACATACAATGCCTTTGTTTGTATTACGAGAATATGCCATGTATGTACATACGTAGGTATGTTCATAACACAAAATTGGTCGTGTTCTGTAAGCAAACAATTTTTCTTGTCATGATCACGGCACTGAACATGACACGAAAATCCCATAAGACATTAGATGATAAAATAAAGTACACGTAAATAAAAATTGCTTTCCACATTTGTTATTACTTTGTTATTTCCTCTTGTAGACAAATAGCTATGTTATAACAGCTACAGATTATTTGAACTTTAGATAAATATATTCTTATTTTAACGTCTAATCTAGTATACCTTCATTTTTATTAACTAAAATGTCGTTATTACTAGGATTGTGATTTTTCCCCAGCGCGACAGGTCAGTATCGGTTGTAGTAAGATATATACATCAGCAGTTTATCGCAAACTTTTCAAATTATGTTTGAATCATTTGAATCACGTTCGACATATTTATTTATATATTGCTACGTGCTTTCTCAAGCACCAGTACATACAACATACTACCTAGTAAACTTACTAACTTATCAAACAAACACGATTACCCCGGAGATATTGGGTTGAGATGCTAACTCAGTTACGAGGCGAGCTAGGGAGAGGTTCTTCTTAATAACAGGCGCCACTGCGTTCATAATCTCAAACCGGTACGCAGAACACAGACGCTGCCGAAAACGAGCTAAATAATTCACAAATAATAAGTGTACAAATTCTGACACAGCAATAAAACGTCAAATAAGATAACAATAACAAGATGTAATTTATTATAACGACAGTGTATATCAACAAGCATCTATGTTGAATAAAACAGCTATAAACATAAGAAATATAATATTGAGAAATAACAGCAAAAATAATGCAAAGATCAGAATGAAGACTCACGAGACACAATTAATAATGAATTAATCATCAAACATTAAAAAAATATTAGTGACCAACTTGCTTAATGAATACAAAAGTTATATAAATAAAGTTGAAAGAAAAGGTAATAAGTTGATACTGAGTTATTGATTCACACAGTATAGTAATATTTAACTTATAGAATAGAAATGCATATTTAATATGCATAAGAAAAGCAATTAAATACTCGAGCTTGAATTGAAATAAAATTATACTAATAAATTTAGACAAATAAAAGCTATAAAATAGAAGCAATACGATGAGTGTGAGTATATAAGTCATTAAGCTATTAATAAATAAATTCCACGCTTAATCTAGATAATAAATCAGTTGGTAATTTATCAAAAGATCTTTAGATAGATCGAAATTCTATACACACTCAGAATAATAGTTAGATTATTAAATATGTATTAAAAAAAAACAGTTTACAATTTAAAATCGTAATAAGGAAAATTGAACATTGAAAACAATATAAATTTTAGCAATACGTTAGTCTTATACATTCCACAAAATTATAATCAATATTTAAGAAAACTTTCTTACACTAGCAACAATAATTCAAAACACAATTTGGCGTGACCCTAGTACAGTAATATTAATTCGACTACCCGTGTAAGAAAAATTGCCTTTAAGTTATTCTAAAAAAATGATTCTATCTAACTTAAGATATATATTTTATATGTAACACCAACATATTTCTCGTAGTGAGTTTTAAACGAAATGTCTGTAGTCTCCAGAAGAATATAGAACAAGTACTAAATAAAACCCGTCAAACTCATCACATTTGATTTAGTTCGCTGAGTCCTACTTAGCTGTGTCCTTTTAAATGCATGGGATACGACTCTCCTTTGTAAAATAGTATACTTCCAGTTCGGGCTCTGTTATGAATAGGCGCCAATCAGAACAGTACAATTAACATGAGACGATGACAACTTCTTACTTTCACCTAAGTGAATGTATTTCTCCACACATATTTTATGCCTTACTAGGGAGTTTATACTCCACGCGTGTACCCAAACAAGTAGGGTAATGGTCGGCGACTTAAGAAAAAACAAGCATGTGGTGATAGACACTCAAAAAATCCGCCGAAGACATTAAACAACCATTTTCCCGGCTCTCCAGGCAAAACGAAATTTGTCGTTATATTATTGGTTAAAATTGAACGAATACTATCGTAGCAAACAACGTGCTTTCATTGTCACTTTTAACCTGTCTCCATCAAAACGTGTTCAGTAAGCCTTGTTACCAGATGAAAATTTCGACAGGACAAGAGAGCGAGATTTTACAAACTCGATGCTTTTATAGAAAGAATTGATAATTCTAAAACCGACCGATAAATGAGTCGTCTCAAAAGAATAAATACAAATGAATTATGCACTTAGAAAAAACATTTTGCTACATCAAAATTAAGGGAATACAATATAAAACCCAACTACTAAAGAATTTTAATTAATTACTTGTATGTAAGGAATTTTTAATAAAAGACTATTGTGCCGAAAATAAACACAAGATGTCTCTGACACCTTAATACAACAAAGGATATATTAAAAGAAAATACCATGTGACAATACTAACTAAATTCACTACAGAAAAAGCCAAGCTAATCTAATCAACGTTAAATAAAGATTCGAACTAGATCCGTTACAATTCACTCGATTTAAAATGTTTACCATACTAACTCTACCATCTTTATCGAAAATTCAAACGCCATCTACAGCAAAACATAAGAACGATACTATATTCAAGCTATAATATAAACTAGGTTGCATATCATTCACGGGAAATATATCTCAATTAAAAAGAAATTTTAGATAATACGTTACTACAACGAAATTTCCAATTTCGTCTAACGGAATAAATATCCGCAAAAGAAAAATATTATACAAATTTTTAAAGATCGAAATTGCCAAATATAAGCAAAATTTTACGATATACAGATCCGCTCATAATTTATTGACCAACGACCAAATATAGTAAAGGGACAAAATCTGCCCGTTACAATATTTATATAAAACATAAAACAAATAACATCGCCAAGCCACGCACTGATGTTAACTAATAGAATAATGATATGCATTCGCATTTCCCGGGACGATCGACAATTGATGGAAATATTTTGTTCACTGGTTCTGAGTTGTCTATGTATGTAGACATGTGGCCGCATATGTATTTCATATCCTGACTTGTCGCGCCTGACAAATGGCAAGCCTAGTTATTACATTACACTTGCATTAATAGTATCAAATAGATTACCTACTGTGTCCGTAACGCATCTTTCGCTGTAACCTTTCTAGTTCTATTATGGTCCTCATGCCTTGTTAAAAGTACTTTCTCTAGCCCTGCTCTTTTAATTAAGATTAACACTTTCGAGAACAGTTCTTTTAATTTAAATATATTTCCGCTTTAGTATATTGATCTCCCATTTATAGGAACCGTGTTCTTGTTAAACCTTCGGATTGGCATAATCCCATAAGTCGCTACATATCGTTTCGTCTCTGACGACCATGTTATTTATATATTTTTTGAGCTTCCAATGCTCCGTTAATAGACCTACTATCATCTTAACAGACTTTCTGTCTCTATTCAGCGGGTCCGTTGTAAACGTGGACGAATATTTTCAAAATACTGTTTTGCCTGTCTTTGACCTAGAGAGTTCTTCCGACTTTCCCTAGGTCTATTTTGACCTCATTTTTTCATGACTGTTTTAATCATCTTCGATCTTAATAAATGTTTTTTTCTCAATTATAAGTACAACTCTCCTTTTTCCTCTACTTCTCTCAGAATATTGTCAAAAACAAACATGAAATATCTGAGAATAATGCAATTAAGGATATACAGTCAAGAAAGAAACCTGTTAGTCATAATTTTTGCCTCAGGATCCCCAGTAATCTAGAGAAAAGTCTAGCACCTACATAATAACTAGGGACCGCACACGAGAGGCCGATAACTCATCGCCCACGGGCGTACTATTAAAAATTTGTACCAGTATATTTTTGGAGAAATGTTTTAAAGGTGGATTGTTAAGTTTCTTTAACGGAATATTTGTCGCCATTAAAATTTCACAGAGATCTTCGTTAAAATTGTCTGATTCCAACAGGTCTAATATCTGTGTATGTGTTTGCGATGCTAAGTGACATTTTACGTGCGATTTCTTGGAATCTATTAACGATATGTTACAGACTTTGCAATAAATTTAGGAATCACTGACAATTGACATACAATCAGTTTGACTCTTAAGCTAACTTGCCATTGTTTCACGATGGCATTCCCGACGTTGTTCCATATCATATCTGAAAAAGCAACTTAAACAATGTTCTAGATATAAATAAATGAAAATTGAAAATGTATGCGTAAGTTATTGAAACTTAACGAAATTCAGCGGAAATTTACGTCAAAATAATTGGGAGAAGTAGATTCGATGAAACGATATTAAACAGGATCTATTACAAAAATTACAAAGTATGTAATTATGTAATTAACAGTTAAAACAATGAAAAAAAGAAACCTTATTTATCTTACGAAATATAAACTAACAAATAAAATAATTTATAAAAACTCCTCACGCTTCTATCCTCGCCCATGAAGAAAGAAATTTAACTTCAATTTATTGAAGTATTGCGTCACAATTCAACGACAAAAAACAGATGTGCGGTTAACCGATTGAATAGTGCTGTTGAATAGTGCGTTGTACTTAGCGATGTTATACACTATTTATATGGTCCATCGTAATTTCGGCCTGTCGTGTCCAGTCCCTAATAATAGCTTAATTCAGTTAATTTGCTAAGCAGAGTTAAGAAGTTCTTCAAAACGATAATGGGTATTAGAAGATAAGTAATGTTGACTTTTTAAAAGAAATAAAATGTAGATTATTATCGGCTTTGATGCCTAATCGAATGTCATGTAATCCTCGGAATTACTCTAAATATAATTAACTCTAATTACAGAAGCAAAACTATAGAGTACCTGAAATGGTGTGAGACTGACTATAAGTCTGAGAATATCACAGTTAAATGCGCAAATTGTAATTGCATATTGCTATGAATAGAGTTCGAGCTTGAATGAATCACTATTCATATCAACTCTGTCCAGTTTAAATACTCAGTCGGTAACTTGCTTTAAATGGAACTGCTTTCCTCTCCGGGTTTCCAATGGAAAACGTGGAAAACACAATAATATCAGTAACTATTCTTATAAGGGCGCCATTCAAAACTTGTTTGGGAAAATATTTAATAAAGTCTTTGAGTTGTATAATTACACAAACGAAAAGGTAAAAGGAAATTAAATAAAATTTTATTATATAAAAAAAGAAAAAAAAATGTCTTTATAGAATAAAAAGACCAATATTGCAAGAATAAACAATATTGTTAAGGCAAAAATATTGTATGAGTATTGACTAGGACACCTTAATGACTCCGATCAAAATTACAACTAATAAATAACAAAGAAGTGTTCTAAATCTCTCCCACAATATAAAAATATAAACAACAAAATGTGACAGACCGATCTAAACTCTACGCACCACATGTACAAAAACTATATGCCCTTAACACCAACGTGTAAAATTTTATCGTTAAAGAAACTTTTTACTTAAAAATTTTTAAAATACATTCTTTGTCATCTAATACAAATATTAAGATTAAATATACACTTGTCCATAAAGTATGGACACAAGCCCGTAATAACGTTATTGTGCATTATTTGACAAAATGCAAAGATATATCGATTAATGTTTTTTATTAGCTATATTTAGATGCTACTATTTTGTTTTTTCCGTCGCCCTTGAATAAGTTATGACGTCATTGATAATTTTTTTAAATGTCAACCCTATTTTTTTTTGTGGATTTTGAAAGCTTTTACAATTCTTTATTCGATGATGTAAAAGTTTTGGTATGTTACATTAGAAAATTTTTGAGTAATCATTTGCGTCCATAAAGTATGGACACTAGCCCGTAATAACGTTATTGTGCATTATTTGACAAAATGCAAAGATATGTCGATTAATGTTTTTTATTAGCTATATTTAGATGCTACCATTTTGTTTTTTCCGTCGACCTTGAATAAGTTATGACGTCATTGATAATTTTTTTAAATGTCAACCCCTTTTTTTATGGATTTTGAAAGCTTTTACAATTCTTTATTCGATGATTTAAACATTTTGGTGTTAGTGTTACATTAGAAAAGTCTATGCGACACAACCGGAAAATTTGGACGTTTTACGACAACGCATCATCTACGAAACCAGACTAATCACTCCCGAAATATTACAGAATGTGCGAAATGGAATTTATCATCGCTTAGGATTTTGTCAACAAAATGAAGGAAAACATTTTGAGCATTTGTTATAAATTTGATACAGAAAATGTCAAAAATAAAACTTAGAATTACAACACAGTTTACTCAAAAATTTTCTAATGTAACATACAAAAATTTTTACAACATCGATTAAGAATTGTAAAAGCTTTCAAAATCCACAATGAAAAACTGGGGTTTACATTTAAAAAAAATATCAAGGACGTCATAACTTATTCAAGGTCGACGGAAAAAATAAAATGGTAGTATATAAATATAGCTAATAAAAAACATTAATTGACATATCTTTGCATTTTGTCAAATAATGCACAATAACGTTACTACGGGCTTGTGTCCATACTTTATGGACACAAATGATTACTCAAAAATTTTCTAATGTAACATACCAAAATTTTTACATCATCGAATAAAGAATTGTAAAGGCTTTCAAAATCCACAAAAAAAAAATGGGGTTAACATTTAAAAAAATTATCAATGACGTCATAACTTATTCAAGGTCGACGGAAAAAACAAAATGGTAGCATCTAAATATAGCTAACAAAAAACATTAATCGATTTATCTTTGCATTTTGTCAAATAATGCACAATAACGTTATTACGGGTTTGTGTCCATACTTTATGGACACAGTGTATATAAATTCATACAATGTAAACTACAATAAATGCAATCAATAAATATATATATATATATATATATATATATATTATTATATATATATATATATATATATTATTACTGTGAAATAAAACTTACGTAGGTTTTTTATATCACATATAACAAAGGAGAACACGTGAAATAAGAGAGTAATAAATTCAAAATACGAAGTATACACACACGTATAAATTCGTTAATGAGAAAAGCAATCACAAAACACAATGAATTCAAAAAACAAAAACCGACTTTAATTAAAATGAAAGATAAAAAGATTTTATCTCCCAATACAGGACTCTCTTACTTTGAGTTCAAAACGTGTCTGAGGATACATGTGGCACGCATTCAATCATAAAAAATTACAGCTAAATATAATTTGCCCAGCAAGTCCGAACGGCTTCCAGGAACTGCGCTAATCAAAACCTAAGAATTCAAAAATAAATCAAAATATAAATAGAATTCATACAATAAAATCATACACTGTTATAAATAATAGTACACTACAAAAATATTATTTTTCAAAAAAAATTCACTAAAAGTTGCGGGAAAAAGCCATAGCATGTATGTTAAAAATTTGTTTTACCTTTAAAGAATATTCAAATACAAATATTAGTATGTATTAATAAGTTGAAACGTAAAGATTTAAGTGAATTTAAAGTTTCAAAAATATTCCAATAGTGCATTTAGAATTTTCTACCTAAAGCCGTAAAATCAAAAACGAGAAGTTGGGGAGACGGAGCTTTTAAGATAAGCACGAAAAGAGACAGATGGGTGGATGTAGAGGGCAGCATCGAATTTTATATAAAGAGCTCGGCGCGGACGTTACAAATGTAGGTCGCATTTTTAACTTGGAATATCTAAAATGCGAGAAGCTGAAAGGAAAAAATTGCGGCAGAATAAGAAGCACGAAAGGCCGGCATTGAGATCTATGAGCTGCACATTTCCTTAGAATTGAACGAAAATAACTTACCGCAACTAAAAATTTAATTAAAGTGTTTTCCGTAAGCATAGATGATACAAAGCGTTTACTGCTTGCGTTAAAAGACTACGGAAAGATCTTATCGTTAGAGATTTTTGTTAATCATAGGTCGTAACTGCAAATACACAAGTACTGGTGTCTTAATTAATTATAGACAAATACTAGTTTGCAAGTAAAATTTATCTTTTAGCTACCTTAGGGTCTGAATATTTAAACTGAAGGAAACTGATATCATTTAATTGGCCACTTTATTACTACAAACATAAATTCTTGTCGGAAGGAAAATAAAAACCTAAATCCTTTTCGGGGGCTGCAGAACGTTACCTGTAATTGTTTTATATTAGAAAGACAAATATTCCAAGGTTTCAGTATTTAATTCGGCATCATTTAAATATAGGTACTATGGCGGATTGATAATAATAATAATAGTAGTAATAATAATAATAATACCCGCACAGTGTAGCCTAGAGCTAGGTTACTGGGGACTAGCGGCCCCACGGTTTCATGAGCTAACCGTTGGGTTGGGATAGGAGCCCCAATCAGGTACACTTGCTCCAAACACTGGAAGAAAGAGATACTGTGGTGGGTCAGAGGAGCGGGATGCAGGTAGGAGCCGTCATGATGATTAACAAGCAAGGACTGAAACAGCGAATTGGGCATGAAACACAAACATGGCATGCTTCAGTAGAAACAAAAGACTCAGACGAGGATGTTGTTGAGATACATTCATTTCAACCCACTTCGTCAACATAACAACTAAAGCGCCGGACCCTCTGTGCCGAGTAAATGTAACCCCCCCCCTACATGGCGGAGGTGTTATTATCTGCTTACTATGAATGAAGCATGCCATATGTAGTAGAGCCGCATAGATAGATTACGGAAAAATACCTGGAAATAAGAAATAATAAACAATAATAATAATATTATGACAGTTATGCCAGCCATCTTGTTCTCACGAACCGATGGGTTAACACACTGGCAACCAAGGACAAATTGAATGTTCTTGTGAATGGAGGAAATAATAATAATAATAATATTCATTTATTTACCAAACAAATTAAAAAAATCCAATAATAAGGTAACAATTAGAAGATATATAAAAACTATAATTTAATAATTAACACAGTATAACTTCCTAAAAAGTAAATAAAGAAAACTTTAAATTATACAAACTGAGTGGACTAATTAAGGAAAAAAAGTAACTAAATTAATTAAATAAAAGCAATGATAAAAGAAAATACCTATACTCTTCAAAATGGATCAGGATACAGCTGAACCTCATGTCAGAGAGATCGACTGTTACAAATATGGAAGAGATTACCAATTTATTGGACCCTGTATTGGTTCACATGACCAGTCGATGTACTACATACTAACTTCACAAAAGCTTTTGACACTCTAGATCAGGGGTGCTCATTTGGTCGATCGCGAGAGATTTTCGAGTCGATCGCGAAAAAATAAAAAATAATCACTCCACAAATTCGAGTTCTCTCGAACGTCATCTCTAGGCTGTCTCTGTAATTCCTTGAAATTTGCGAGGCTCCCGAGGGAATGCAACTGCCCAACGTTCGGCGACCCTTCCCGATTCTTCTCAACTTAGTTAGATTCATATAAAAATCCGCAACGACGCGACACTATGCCAGTCATAACTAAGTATCTGAACGACACGCAATATTTGGAAGGCAAAATGAGTGCGGTGAAAAAAATAAAACGTACCGTTTTAATAGCGATTGGAAGGAAAAATTTTTGTTCATTATGGTTGAAGATAAGTGTATTTGTCTCGTTTGTTGATTGTTAGTGGCATTGCCCAAACGCGGGAACTTAAAAAGGCATTATAAAACTATGCATAAAAACTATGAAAGTGAATTTCCCCAAAAAAAGTGCGTTACGAAGCGAAGGGTGGAAGATTTGAAAAGTAGTTTAAAGGGAGAGCAATACTAGGCCAGTGAAACAATCAGTAGCTGCAACAATCGCGTCTTTTAAAATTTCCTACATACTGGCGCAACATAAGAAACCTTTCGAAGATGCAGCGGTAGTAAAAGAATTATTTGCCGAAGCGGCGAATGTATTGTTTGATGACTTCAAAAATAAAACTGAGATTATATCAGCTATCAAGGATGTTCAATTATCCCACCAAACTGTTACTAGACGTATTGAAATCATGAACATAGATTTGGAATCTAAACTAAAAAAAAATATATTATCGAATGTACATACTTTTCTGTGCAGTTTGATGTGTTCACCGATATGACTGATACTGCCCAATTATGTATTTTCATTCGGATAGTATTTTCTGATATGTCGGCTAAAGAAGAATTGTTAACGTTGCTGCCTCTGAAAGAAAGAACTCGCGGAGAAGATATTTGCAAAGTTTTCCTAAATTTTGTAATACAATATCAACTACCGATTTACAAACTCGTGTCCATTTCAACTGATGGAGCACCATCAATGACAGGCAATCAAATTGGATTTGTTACCTTGTATCGAACTAACAAAGACTTCCCATGTTCCCATGTTCCTATCTTCAAAATATTAAATATGAATGACGTGAATATTTCCACGAAGATCATGAATTCAATCCGTGCGCGAAGCTTGCAACGACACTTCTTCAACGTGCAATTGGAAGCTAGAGACTCTGCTAAGCACACTGATTTACTTCTTTATACAGACATAAGATGTTTGAGTCGCGGAAAATTTGTAGAGAGATTTCAAGAACTATTATCTGAAATCATTTCTTTTCTTCACAAACGAGATACAAGACACTGAGATACTTAAAAATGAAAAATTACTCCGTGATTTAGCTTTTCTATCGGATGTGGCAAATCATTTGAATATTATTAATTTGGAACTACAGGGAAAAAATAAAACCATTATGGATATGGTTAGTGCAACAAACGCTTTTATAAATAAATTGAAGGTGTTAATTAATCAGCTAAGCAAAAAGGACTTCACAAATTTTCCAGCTTTGAAAGGAACAGCAAGTTCTCACTTAAATTATGACAACTACGAGACACAACTAAGAAACATTCACAGTGAATGTGAAAGACGCTTCTCTGATTTTAAGCAACTGACGTATATTGCAGATAATTTCAGATATAGATCTCAAAGCCCGAGTAACTGATGCTGCTTAAAACAAATAGCTCTTCAGTTAACAGGATTCTTCGGATAAACTTACTTGTGCGAGTCTGCATTTTCAGAAATGAAAATTTTTAAAACGAAATATCGCAATCGACTAACCGATGAACATTTTTCAGCATGTCTGCGGTTGGCACTCAGTAATTACCAACCGTCCTTCGATAAGTTTATGGATGATATGCAGTGCCATGCATCATCTAAATTCTAAATGAAAGCAGTGACTAAAGAAAATTTCTGACGTTGCAATTTTATTAGATGTTTAACTTATACAAGTATAATATACTTTGCATTTATAATTTAAATAAAACATTTTCATACATCCGTTTTCTTTTTGTTGTAACCAGGCTACTCCTAGTAGTCGGTAGTCATATGTGTCGATTGCTTGTTTTTCTCGCAACAAATCCATTGTTTCGCACGCCGTGTGACAGGCTGCCCCGTCCTGTTGAAACCTCAATCTTTCGATATTAATTCCATCCAACAGTGGCTACAAAAACTTCAGCATGTTGCGACAGCGTACGCCATTCACTGTCACTGCTTGTTCAGCACCATTTTCGAAAAAGTAGGGCCCTATGATACCGCCGGGTCCAGAATCCATACCAGACAGTAATTCGTTCTGCATGCAATGGCTTTCCATGAATCACTCGAGGTTTCTCCTAGTCCCAAATCCGACAATTTTGTGCATTCGCGTACCCATTAATTTGGAAATGCGCCTCATCGCTAAAGATGATTGACTTCGAAAAATCGTTGTCCTCTTGTTGGTTTTCCAACACACAATTAATAAATTCCCGACGCTGCCCATGGTCTGCTGGCTTGAGTTCTAACAACTGAATTTTGTACGCATGCATATTCAGATCTTTGGTGTGTTTCAATTCGGTGCAGGGTGGTTCTCGAAATATCTAACTGTTAAGAACGACGACCAATCGATATTTTTGGATTTTTGGTAACACTTTCACGCACTACGGCAGTATTCTCGAGAGATCGGGTGAAACGGCGACGTATGGCTACTTTTCTGTTAACAGTTGAATCAGTTTCCTCAAATTTCTTAATTAATCTTTGACATATTTGGTACATTTCGTCGACTGAAAATTCCAAACGAAGTCTGCAAACTGTTTCCGCATAACATTCTCAATACTTATAATTAGAGTGGACCAATCCGGAGCGAAAGCAGAGGCGTGACTAACGAATTGGTTCACGATTACTTAGACTGTTGTTCACGGTTATCATGTGTATACGTATAATAGCAGCAGGAAAGTATATTCTGTGTATTTAATAATGTTGCACAGCTATGTTCGATAGAAGACGCAAGAAATGAGTGTATTTTAAGTAAGTTTGAAAGTCACGCCTCTGCTTTCGCTCCGAATTGGTCCACTTTACTTATAATTCATTTTCACAATAATAACGCGTTGTTCCGTCGTATAATACTCCATTACTACTAACTGCAACAATGACAAATGAAGGATATTATAGTTTCAGTACCGCCAACCTAAATAAACGAACGTAGAGCACATTTTAAATCTTGTACTCTTAATGGGACATCCGTTATAATGTAGTTTAATCTAATTTGGTTTTTGGTATTGATTTTCAAATTTTATTTTTCGATATTTTTTCATTTTAAAACAGACAGTACTCCATAAAAAAACTATATTTTTTATAATAAATCATTGCAATTTATATATTTCAACAATCAAAACTTTCAAATAACCAACCGTTGTTTTCCTGAAATTCAATTTTTCCGTAAACTTAAATATTAGGTTAGCTTAATGAATGTCACTTCGCAACTCTTATTTAACGACTTAACCTATTAGTAGTAGTAGGACATGTAGTGAATACAATCAAAGTGAATACAGAGATTATTATGTCAGCAGTCAGGAAGCGAAATAAAACATTTCCCCCCAAAAAATATACTAAAAATTACTACACTGTTAGTGAGCGCTTGGTTTTAAAATGACTTCAAGCTTTAGACTTTTGATTTCCGCTTCATGTAAGTATGAATGTATATGGGTCGATACTTTAATTTTAAAGGATTTAAATTCTAATTTCTAAAGACTGATATATCCTTTGTGAAGTAATAATTATCCTATTGCTATCAAACAGCCGTTACTATATAAATGTGTCATTTCACGCAAGTACGGAAATTCAACCACCACTCAATGTCAGATAACTAACCTCTAGTAAACTATAGTCGTTTTGTTTGCATCCATCACAGACGACCAGATAATAACCTGCAATATGACAATAACAACCCCATTCTCACCAGGAGCCTCTATCTACGTCTGTGTATGTATATTCATCTGCATCTGTTATAAATTATATCTGTCTAACTGCATACTGCAACGACCACATATTATGCAGAACAATTGTAATATTCCGGCTTGTGATCTAATTGAAAATTTTCATGTGCGACCACACGTTCTTTTTATCTTTTCTGTGTTTTTTGCTAGTTTCATTTCGCCGTCAGTTCCGAGATCGTGACATATCGTCCTAGGGATTCATTATTTTTGCACTTTGGTTTTAAAAAGAGTCACGTTTTGTCAAGTCTGCTTACACGAGAGATTATTGTAGCTAACTGGAACATGTGAGTTTAATATTGAAGCAGTAGGTTTAGTTCATAGTAAGCATATGCATATTTAAATACGTTGTTTTTAGCTTATTAGGAAGTATTAATAATATATTTATGTTTATTGTTCCCTTAAGTTTTATTTCATTGGCATAATAAGCCAAATCAGATTTTTTTTAAATAATTAGAACTGCAATTTCTTTGAATCATTATTGATTCTATTATATCTAGAGCCTTTTGTTTGAATATTTTGTATTAGTAAGCGAATAGAGTCGCCAATGTTTTTAAGGACGAAATGGACAGGTGTTTATTTTACATTTCACAAAATTTACGAAGACTTAAAACTTTTTCAACTATTACTTCCGTACAAGACGGCTTGAGACTACAAAGCAATCTTAGAAAGATATCTGAACCACGAGTAGACTAAATTTGACTATTTTAAAATCTGCGGTGGTTACATATACAAGAAAAATTCATCCTGTCGCCTATTACTTCACGTGAACTAAAGATTTTGATATTCTGTTTAATCCAAAACTTTCCTTTAGTAATCACTAGGGGCCGGCCACGACAGGCCGATGACTCATCACCCACGGGCGTACTATTGAAAATTTGTATTATTAAAGAGTTTTTAATTTTATATATATAATTGTAAAAAAAAACGGGTGGTGATCTATAAAATACGAAATATATTTTTATTTGTTCATTTTGTAGTTTAAGTTGAGTAAAGGAGTATTAATATTAAATAGCAATACATTCTCAAGGTTCTCTTCTCCAAAGTTTGTTCTCTTTGAATGAAATACATCCTTGTAGATAGAACACATCCTTTCTACATCGCAACTGGTTACAGGTGCATACTGGAAATATTCTTTTATTTCAGCGTGCTTGGCAGTTAGATATTGAGGCATTGTCCCCATACACAATTGCGCAATCTTATTAAATCTAGATTTTTATTAAAAACTGCGTCTAACTCTTGCCGAGGGCCACATTCGAAGTCACTTGGAATATTTATCAAATTATTAATAGCCACATCTAATGTGGTTAAGCCATCATTTAATTTGAGATTTTGATTTTCAAAATAAGTGATTAGTTTTGGAAATTTCCAAAGTGTTCCTGAAGAAAGTACAACTGATTTTTTAAATTTGGAATTTGTATTAGTTCCTTCCACTCAGAAATACTTCGAGCACTGTCATTTAAACATGTAACGAAATTCTGTAAACTATCAAAATTCCCTGCATAAAAACTAGTAGCATCCAGCCATGTTCCCCATCTAGTTATTATTGGAGAGGGAGGCAGCAACAACGATGTAAGTTTTTTTCCTGTAAAGAGCTACTCCCAATGGTGCTTTTCTGAAAACTTTTTAAAAAGCGGATACCAGTCTACCAACTTCTGGAAAGGTGTCTCTGATATATTCACAGATTCTGTGGAGAGCATGTGCTACACAAGTAATATGCAGCATATTAGGATATGTTTCCTTTAATAGTTTGCCGTTTTTAACATATATGCAGTACTGTCACTAACAAATAAAAGTATTTTTTCTTTGTACTTGTCGTCCGAATGAAGCATTTAGTATATGCTCGTCAATGATTTTAGCTACTGTTTCCGCATAAACTGTATTTATAACTTTTGCTGCTATTACATTTGCGTTATATGGAATAGTTGGATGTAGTACACCAGCTACAACATTTACCACACAGTGACCTTAATATATCGACAGTTTCGTCGGCTATAATTCGTAGGTACATTTGAAGGATGCCTTCTAATGCGTTCTATTTGACAACGAAGGTAGAAACTATGTTTTGCATATCGAAACTGTAACTTGACGGTAACAACGTTTAAAAAAAGTTACTGTAATAATCGAATACAGAATAAGTGTCTATTGACTTAACGAACCAAGGAAAACGCGAGAATTTTAAGATAAGTAATTACATTATTACAGACATAAGTCTAAACGTATTCGGAAAAGTCGTCAGATTTTGTTTCACACTTTTTCAAGTGATTTTTTAAAGCGATGTATTTCAAGAAATAATCGCCATATTATGCTATACTCACTATTCCATTTGTTGCTATTGAGTGAATTATCTATTTAGTGTTGTCTATGGATTAAAGGACAGATTCCAAAGTATAAAATATGCAGTTGATTTTGATAAAAGAATAAGGAAATTCCCGTTCATTTAACATAAAGCAAAATTTATATCTAGTGAAAGGGGCATTCCCCACAATTACCTATATTTCACTGTTACGTTTTAAATTTACGTTATGCCTTAATTTACTTAATCCCCTGCTTAATCCTAATTACCCACCGAATATTGTATACCTCCTTATGAAAACTCTTAATCTGTTTCTCCAAAAACATTTTTGGTGTGTCATTTGTGTATGGTTTACGTATCCCTAGGGAAGCTTTGGATAGCTCTTTTCTTTAATAATTATCCTTCTTAATTTACAATCTGTTCATAGGAGAATAATAAGTAAATGTTAAGAAAAAATTAAATTATTTTTGTTCATAAATAATTAGTTACAAATATAACTATTAAGAATTTTTTAGGGATTTTAGTTAATTAATCTACATGTTAAAATCTTCTGGTCAGATCATACGGAATAAAGCGGTTGAGTCTATCTATCGTAATAGGTTGTTATACTAAATTTTTGGCAAGCATTTTCAAATGACTCAAGTCTGTGCATGTAATTTTCAATCAACTTCCTTAATTTCATTTTTGACTGAAGGTATCTGCAATTAAAACTATTAGGTACAAACAAAATAAAGGTCTCAGATTGAAATCTTACAATGATGTTGATCTTCGAAGTAGATGCTGAGCCCCATAACTGAATTCTGTAGAACCAAATGGGCTTGAGAATGCATGTGTATATTAGCACTTTATTCTCAAGTGATATCTGAGAGTCGCGACCAATTATTCAATATAATTTATGGAGTTTCAAACCAAGTTCTTTCTTTTTTGTAAGATGTTTCTTCAGCGTTAAGTTGCGATGCCAATGTAGTCAAAAGTATTTGGCATTATCTCTCTGTGGTATTTTCTCATCGTTGAGTGTGACAGGTGGGCAAAAATCACATGTGCAGATTTTGTTTTATTGGCTTTGAGCCATACGTTTAGCCACGTTTTGAGCCATACGTTTAGTCTGTTAGGACTTCTTCGCAATAACTGTGAGGCAATATGAGGATCTGTATGGGATACTAATACAGCTGCATCATCAGCAAACGTAGCGGTCAAAGCATTTTCAGAAGAAAATAGGTCACATGTACACAAAAGATACAGAAGTGGTCCCATCACGTTACCTTGTGGAACTCCAGCGTTTATTACATGGAGTGGTGACTGTTCATTTTGGTATTTTACTGTAAATTGTCGAAGTTTAAGAGAAGATTTGAGGATAAGGAAATAATTATGGGCTAGGAGTTTTCTGATCTTATATAATAAGTCAGCGAAACTTTATCGAAGGCTTCACTTATGTCATAAAACACAGAAGAGCAGTACTTTTTATCTTCCAGGGCTTAGATTATTTTGCTTGTGATGCGCTGTGTTTGTATGATAATTTAATGTTTCTCTCGAAATTCAAACTGACGTTTAGGTATAATTTGGAGTTCTTCAAGTATATGTGCAATTCTCGTTTTAAAAATGTTTTCCAGTAGTTTGGATAATATTGCAAGCAAGCGTACAGGTCTACTAAAGCCAATAATTTCAGTAGGTGTACTTCATTTGGGAATTGAGATAATGAGAGCTCCATACTTTCCATTGAACGCGGAAGTGTCCTTTTCTTGTTGGTACTTCAAAAATAATTTCGGTAATTATAAGATCATATGCTCAACACTTTCTAAGGTTAAATGTATGGGAGAGGTGGCAACAGTGGCCACCGCAGAAGCAATGGCCATCTGTTCATAATTTTACTTTAGAGTCAGGCAGTTCCGCCATCTAGTGGGAGTGTGGTAAATCGCTGAAACACTGGTCTGATGTTTGTCGCCGTTAGTAAGTATCCGTATGCCAACGTCGTGTAACGAAGTGAGTTTTGTGCCGGCACAAGTTACTATCAGAGGTAAGTTTTCGGGTTAATAGCAACTATAAACATTCACTTAGCCTTAAGTACATATACTGGGCATATATTTCGAAGTATGGGGAATGTAGTAACACCCAAAGATGAATCCTAACTTAATGCATTTTTTCAGGTTGAGTCGTTAACAAATTCTCTACATTTTGCAACAGTGGCCATGCCTCATACGTAGTACAGTGGCCACCGTTTATTAGTTATGGTCACTTTTACTACATAAAAATTACTTCTTTTGTTAAAAAAAATATAGATAAAATAAAAATGGGTATTGTTTTACAAAATATATTATTTATAACTCCATAAGTACATTTCACCTTACGGCATTATCAGAAGTAAAATCCCAATTTTATTTTATCTATCTTTTATTTAAAATGTTTCACCAAGCAGCTACACTAACACTCAATTAATTATTTTCTTGTTTTTATTTTTAATATTCAAAATGCCGCGCAGAAAAGTAGCACAAAATAGTATTGGCAAAACACCAGCTAACACAATGAGAAATGCTTTGCAGAGCATACATAATGGAGGACTTTCTGCAAAGGCTGCATCTGTGAGATATAATATACCGCGCACAACCATACGAAAATATATTAAAAAATGTGAGATTCGCGTTATTAATTGGGAGAATCCCAAAGCTGACAGAGACTCCTCGCTGACCACCACACTACGAAGAAAATAAGATCTTTTCCTTAGAAGAAGAACGTATTTTGTGCGACTATCTACAAACATTGGCCAAATTGCACCACGGCTTGACACCTGAAAATGTGCGAAAATTAGCTTATGAATTGGCAATAGCGAACCAGAAAAAAATGCGTGCTTTCTGGCGTTATAATGAAATAGCTGTAAAATGTTGGCTAACAGGTTTATTAAAGAGAAACCCACTTTCAATAAGAACAGCGGAATCAACATCACTAGACCGGACAATGGCTTTCAACAAAACTGTTATATAACGATTCTATGAAATCTGTTGGAAGTCTTCGATAAATTTAAATTCAGATCAGACAAGATCTACAAAATGGACGAAACAGCTCTAACTACCGCCCAAGACGCCAATAAAGTCATCGCTAAAAAAGGTCAAAAGCAGGTGGGACAAATAAGTTCAAGTGAAAGGGGCACGTTGGTTACGATGTGTGGTGCCATAAATACAGATGGAAATAGCATCCCTCCGTTGTTGATATTTCCAAGAAAATATTTTAAGTAGCACATGTTAAAAGGTGCTCCGAATGGAACCATTGGAACAGTATCGCCATCAAAAATATTCATTGTGTGGCTAACGCATTTCATTTCGTAAGCAAACCTAACTCCTGAAATGCTAGCTTTATTAATTATGGACAACCATAATAGCCACCTTTCACTTGAAGTAATAAAATTAGTACATAAAAGCAGCGTGGTTTGTTAACGCTTCCGCAACGCACCAGCCACAAGTTGGGGCCATTGGATGTGAGTGTGTATGGGCCACTAAAATCTTATTACAACAATGATGCCTGCCAAACGTGCCCAACAAATCATCCAGGCCAGAGGATTACCATTTATGATTTCGCCGAAATTTTTGGTGCGATATACCACTTTGCATTCTCTGCGCCCAACTGCACATCAGTTAAAATCTTTAATGACGATGCCTTTATGGCTGCAAGAGTTACTAATATTTCGTTATCTAAGGCCACAGTGCCCAACGAAGAAGATCCAGGTCGTGCGGAAAGCAGAGAAACGACAGTAAACGAAGAGCTTTTTCGTTCGAGGGAGTCACAAGCAAGTGGCAGTTGTAGTAAATCAGGTTATGAAATTATGCGACCTCTGACTGTTGAAAAACAATTTGTGAGTTCCAAAGTAGTAAAACTTTTTCCAAAATCAACTTTGAAGCAAGAATCCGCTAAGCGAAAGAAACGGTCAACTGAGATTCTAACAAGCATACCAATATACAAAAAACTTAAAGAAGAAGAAGCTATGAAGAAACAAAGACAGACAAGTTTGTAAAGGAAAAATATTCGAAGCAAAATTAGCGATGATGATTGCGTTAGCACAGGCATACACATAAGCAATATTTTCATAAAGAAGCAGGTTAAGAAACATGATGCTGATGATTCAAGTGAAGACTCGGATAGTAGTGCACTCAATGAAAGCGACAATGCATCTTCATCTAGTGCTCTCATTGATTCTGATAAAGACCCAGCAAAAAATAATAATATTGAAGACTTAGATAATGTAACTGTGGGTAGGTTTGTGCTTGTTATTACAAACACGATTCTTTACGTTATGGTGGCACTTATTACAAATACGCTGTGCACGCTGTCTGGGCGATATTTATTACTGACAAGCGTTCTGGTTGTCCGGCTGCCGTGTGTGCTAATAATAATGAAATTATACTATAATAAATAATTGTGGAGCTGCAAAGGTCCAGGACGTGCGTGATAATGGTTAAATTAAAAAAAATACAACTTACTAACTAAATAAAACACAGGAGCGTTGTCCTTAAAGTTTATATTTATTATTTACATGAAAAAAATTGAGCTTGATATATTTAAACGTAATTAAATAAAAGTAATAAATAATTAAAAGCAATTAACATAAAAATAAACTGAAACTGGCAGTAAATTAAATGTTAATTAATTATGATTAATATAAAATAACCTCTGTATCGAACAATACAGAGTTACCTTTGAGTTGCGAAGATGGTCGGCCACGAGGTGTGCGTTATATACTTGGTCGTATGGAGAGCGATGGTTGGCAGATGGGCGAAGAAATTAATTAGTTAAATCAATTAAATTAATGTGGATTAGCTTAAAAGAATACTTTATATTGAACAATACGGATTACCTTATAGTTGCGGAGTTGCAAGGGCACGTGATCATGGCCGCTACTTGACCAGTACGGCGGGTTAGATGTTTAACTTACGATGGTTCTAAAGTGAAGACTGAGAATTTGAGTCGAAGTAACACTGGTTTGGAAAAAGGTCTGTTTATTACCTCTAAGTCGCAGAGAGAGTTCGATATTGTCGATATCTTGACTAATAATTAATAAAAAGCGCGACCAGGAGAGGTGTTTTATCGATGATATAAATATTATTCAAATATCCCTTGTGAGTCAACCTTTCAAATGATATGAGACACCATAAATAAAAGAAGACGTACGTAATTAAATTAAAACTACTTAATTTAACATCGAAATGTATATAGAATTTCAGGGACCGTTAAAGGCAGGTAGAAGAGCAAGGGTCTATCGTCTAGGCGAGAACAAAAGAAACTTTTGCAAACGAATATGTACACAGAAAAATGTCTAAGTGAAGTTTAATATTTTAAAATGCCAGATATTTAAAGAAATAAATGTAATTTAAAAATAGAATTAAACATTCTTATATATGCAAAGCGTAACATTGTAAAGTTTCCTACGAATAGAAGCTGTAAAATATTATGCGGGTGAGATTCTGGAAACTTTTTCGGAATTTGAACATAATTTAAGATTTTTAAGGAAACCTGGAGAACATTTTGTTTTCCCTTACGTTTCTGATATTACCGTGGTTCGTTTTGATGACTTAGTGAGACACTTACCAAAACCTACTTCAACTGGTGGAACAGCAAGGATTAAGAGTCTTTATAAGTTTCCTGTAGACCTTAGTAGTTTTAGTTTGCGTTAATAGCTTTATAGTTTAATATTTCAATTTGTGAAATTAGGACGAAGATGAACTATTTGTAGAAGTATTTGTACTTTTAGTTTCAATAAATCCAGAAAGTAGTGGCCACTGTAAATTCTTAAGGTGGCTAGTGTACCACACCCATAAGGTACAGTGGCCACATTTTAGTTTTTTTACAAATTTGGTGTAAAATTTTTTGGAAATTTGTTCTGAATAAATCCATATGTCATTTGTATGTTCATGTACGTTAGTCTCTAACTATAACAAATATGGGTTTTAATTATCATTATGATAAGTTATACAGACCGTTTTTTGAAAAGGTGGCTATTGCTGCCACCTTTCCCATACTAATAATTTTGAATTTTTTGCTGGTTGTTATCTTTTCCAAAGAAAGGTCTAACTGATGTGGAAAATCGAGATATTCCTTTATTATATTAGGACAATTCCTACTAAAATATTCCTTCGTTAGTTCCCTGTTTGTGGTTTTGTCGCGCTTTATGTCTTCGGTTCTGTTTTGTTCTGGCTATTTCATTCTCATTGTGAGAGGAAAAATGTTATGAAAGCGATTGCAAATGTCACAGGTAAATGTCATATGACAGATTGCTTCCAAATAAATCTGAAACCTAAAGAAAGTTTATTGATCTCTTTTCACGTAAACATGCACGGTACAAATTGACTAAAATCGTTAAATCTACATTAAACCGAAATAGATTTTACGATAGCAAAATTCATTTTCTCACGCGCGTGTTATTTTTCCTTTCTTTTATTGCTCTGCCTACCCACCACCCGTTTCAACTCACTCCCTCACCGCAATAACTCCCACCAAACCTGCGAACCTTCAAAATCCAATTTTGCGTGTATTATCGCCGTGATATCCTCGTCGATTTATTTATTACCGTTTTAAAAAAGCCCACAAAGCCTGAGTTGTCGTTATTTAAGTCGTGTTGTCGACAATATTTTTTTAGGCGCGGTCTCAATTTAACGCAAAATAAAATGGCGCTTCTTTCCAATTGTCTCTTCGTCGAAATATGGTGAAAGTAATTTATGCAAGACTGTGTCGCTTTTATTTTTTTAGAAATGGCGACATTTTATTGAATCACGTGCAAATCGTCTTCCATAAACTAAAAAGCTTACTTTATTTACATCGGATCGTAAAAATTATGCTGACATTTATCTATCAATCGATAAGGCAAGTAAATAGTTGCCAAACATTTAAAGGAAATATCAAACAAAAATTATAACGGAGTAAAAGATAGATTAAAAGTATGCCTGGTATCGACGGTAAAGCCCAGAAAAACAAAAGAAATCATATCTCGAAAAGGTATAAGTAGATATGCTATGCAGGTTCTAGGCCAAAATCCTATGTATTTTCTTATGGAGGTCCATTTTGCATTTTTGGGGGTAAGTTGTGGTGGGGGAAAGTACTGGGCACCGCTGCCGGATGTGACATAAGGCTCATGCCAGTGGCAGCTTTTGATGACGTTCGATGTGAGCTGCTGCACGGATGAGACTGCTTTGTTTAAGCTTTCATATATACAGAGAAGCAAGTAACCGTACCGAAATCTTCCGAAATAGTTCGAAGTTGTCTCATCCGTGCAGCAGCGCACATCGTACGTCATCAAGAGCCGCCACTGGCTCATGCCCAAGACAGACCTATATTTGAAACAGACAGTCCTGTCTTTGAAACAGATAGACCTGTCTTTGAAACACACAGACCTGTCTTTGGAACAGACAGGTCTGCCTGTTGCAAAGCCAGGTTTGTCGGTTTGAAGTAGATGGCAGTTGAAAGTAGATGTCAGGTTTATTTCAAGTTAGTTTTGAAAGCAGATGTCAGTCCTGAAAGCAGATGTCAGTTATTGAAAGCAAATGTCAGTCATTGAAAGCAGATGTCAGTTTTGAAAGCAGATGTCAGTTTTGAAAGCAGATGTCAGTTTTGAAAGCAGATGTCAGTTTTAAAATCAGATGTCGGTTATTATTATGTTTTCAAACCTAACATCTACTTTCAATAACTAACATCTGAATCATTAACACTGCTACTTTATAATGCATTTCTCATTAGCTTGAATCAAGGTCTATCATGGCTTAATTGGCAAAGCAACGGTCCGGCAAACCGTGGACTTGGGTTCAAGTCCCAATGTAGACAAAATTTTTCATTTAAAAATTTCGTATGATTTGCTTTGTAATTTGTAGACAGCAATGTTTACATTCACATTTACTTCAAAAAAAGAGGAACATATGAAGGAGGTATTGAAAATGAAACGGGTACCATGATCGTCCGTTGGTTAGACAATAATGTTGTTATAATAACCTCGACATACTATGGCATTTCTCCTTTGTCAAACGTAAAACGTATCTAATTTGATAATATTTGTAAATATTTCATATAAAATCCGAAAAACTCCAAGAATTTATCAATTGATATATATATATATATATATATATATATATATATATATATATATATATATGGTACATTCAATTTGTTGGCGATTTAAGGTCTGGTTTTACTTCAAAATGTATATATTTAAAACAATCCTACATGTTTCGGCAAATGATGCCTTTTTCAAGGAATATAAAATATAATTGACAGTATATTAATGAAATAATTATCTTTATACTTAGCACAAGGCGTGTAGTGCTAATAAAATGGAACGATTACATCATGAAGTGTACAATTACATAAACGAAGAAGATCATAAAATCATCAAAGAGGACATTAATATACTGTCATTCATATTTTATATTCCTTGAAAAAGGCATCATTGGCAAAAACATGTAGGATTGTTTTAAATACGATATATACATTTTGAAGTAAAACCAGATCTTAAATCGCCAACAAATTGAATTTACCATAACACATAAAGGTCACGAAATAATTATCTTTATATATATATATATATATATATATATTATATATAAATAGTTGATTTAGATATTCGGCGATTGAAGATCTGTTTTACATTAATATGTATATATTTAAAATAAGCTGTTATAAAAATATAATTTAATTCTTAATAAACAGCTCATTTTAAATATATACATATTAATGTAAAACAGTCCTTCAATCGCCGAATATCTAAATCAACTATATTGTACAAAGGTCAAGAAATAATTATATATATATATATATATATATATATATATATACAGTGGACCTTCCATATTACGAGCTTCCAAATAGCGAATTTCTCTATTTAACGATTTTTTTCCGCCGCAAACGTTGCACTTGAATTGAAATTAATTGCATGCAATAACAAACTGGACTTCTATATAGCGAATTTCCAGGGGAATTTCTTAACGGATATAATAAAAGACTTCTAAGAAATGGTCAGTCAGAATAAACACAACGTGAATAGCACACATGTACTTCAGTAGTTCGTTGCATTTTAAATCGATGGGTTAACGACTGCGAAAATGTCGAAAAGAAAATGCCGACGAAACCGGTCTTTTTCTCAAATATATACCAAATAGAACCCTCACCTTTAAAAATGATAAATGTTTGGTGGAAAACAAAGCAAAGAGAGAATTACTGTATGATTGGAGCAAATATGACAGGAAGCGAGAAATTGAAACTCTTGGTTATTGGAAAAACCAAAAATCCAAGGTGTTTCAAAGGTACAAAGTCGTTAGAAGTAGATTATCATTTCAATAAGAAAGCCTGGATGACAAGCGAGATTTTTGAAAACTGGCTACTAAAATTAGATCAACAGATGAGTATGCAACACAGAAAGATAGCTTTAATTGTTGACAACTGTCCTGCGCACCCTTCTATAATTTCAAACAGATTGAAAAGCATAGAGCTCATCTATTTCCCCTCAAACATGACGTCTAAACTTCAACCAATGGACCAGGGAATAATAAAGAATGTCAAATTTCATTATGGCAAAAGGATTTTAGTAAAAATGAAAAATGCAATTGAAAAAGACAACACCACAGTTATTAAACAGACAACTAAACTGCGAGAATGCATTTCTGGATTGTCAAAAGTGGACCCATGAAGTTAGTGAATCTACTATTCAGCATTGCTTCTCAAAAGCAGGCTTCTCTGAAGTTCCAGTAAATTGGGGTCCAGAAGATGAATTGCCGTTTTCCGAAATAAGAAATTATTGGAGAGCACTAGAAATGTCTGGTAATATTGATAGCAATATTACAATAGAAGATTACCTTGGCGTTGATGAAGATATTGTCACAACTGAATATCCAAGTGATGATTACATCCTGAAGATTGTAGTAAGTAACCAGAGAAGAGAAATAGCATGAAACGATGACGACGAAGAAGACGATTCGGATGAACCTGTATGAAAACCTACAAACGAAGACATGGTTAAAGCTTATCAAACAATTCGTCATGGACGACAATATTTATAAAATGTTCCTGAAAATATTTTTAATGCCTTGAACAAGTGCGAGATCTATTATGAGAGAGAGAAATTTTTTAACCGTTCTGGTCAAAGTAAAATTACCGACTTTTTTACTAATTAATGTACGTAGTGCTATGAACTTTTCCCCGCAAATATTTTGAAAAGTTTTATTATTTATGAATGCACATTTATTTTGAACTTATATATATTTTTGACTAGGGCAGTTGAAGCACGCCGTTTGCATTGATGTGTACGATTTTTATAACTGTATTTTTTATACGGAGACAGCAGGTCTGCTGTATCCGAGGGAGACGAAAATGTACTCTGGGTGTAGAAAGACGTGCTGAGTTAAATTTAAATCTTTATCTTTGTTAAGTAACTTCGGTGATTTTTGATTAATTTGTGGTTGCTGTTTGATTTCATTACCGATATTTTTTATACGAGTTAGTTGATCTCGTTATTGTTAATTTGAAGCTTTCTACCTCAGGTGTCTCGAGAAAACATATATATATATTTTTTATTTACGTAAGTAAATTCTATTTAAAGATATCTTATTATTATTATTATTATTATTATTATTATTATTATTATTATTATTATTATTATTATTATTATTATTATTATTATTATTATCATTATGTTGAATGTATTGAATTTTGTATTTTTCCATTGTGTTAATTTTGATATATATATTTTATTCTTAATTATTTGATTTAAATGACAAAGAACGTTTTTTAAAATTTCTAATATAAAAAATTTTCTATAACTTTAAAATTTTGTACGCTTGGGATATCAAGGGCATATTTTTTTCATGTGGTTGCACATGTTGTAGATTTTCATCGCGTTGTCAAACTTTATACAGTGTGTGTTTCTTGTGGGAGAAATTAAAAAGCATCGTTGTAATTTATTAGTTTTAATTTTGATCGGCTGTCATAAAGGAAGTTTTTTATCGCACGCTGCGGTCATTTCCATGCGATATTTTTACCTTAATAATATTGTTTAATGACGCAATATTAATCTTTATACTTCATAAAGATATTTTTTTTTTTTTGTATTAAAGTTTCATTTAAAGTTAACTGTGTGTATTTTTTAAAATTCAACCTTTTTTTGTTTGTGCTCATAAGTAACTTAAAGACATAATTACTATTTCTCAAATAAATTTTGAGTGGCGCTCTAACATTTTTATTAATACAATTGTGTTTTCCACTTTTCCGATTGGAACTCTGAGGGAAAAGCAGTCTCATCTTGAAAATTAACCGACTGAATATCCAAGCTGGACAGATTGGTGGTGAATAGTGGTATTATCAAATTCAAAACCACTATTCATAGCAGTATGTAGTTATAGGATGTAAATACCATTATATGTATTTGTATTATATTACGTTGAAAAAATTAAATAAATAACAAAATAATTTGAAACATACATGAGTGCGTAAAAACCACACCAATTTGTATAATACAAAAGTATTTTTAATAATATAAAATATTATTAAAAATGGGGTGTGAAGAACACAATACAAGTTATATATTTGTGAATGTATCTCCTCTCCTGAGACGCAGATACGTATTTCACCTTTCTACAGGATCGTCGGTACGCCCCTGCTGGAGAAGAGAGACATTCAACCAAACATAACTACCTTGCTATCAACCAGAAATTATTAAGACAGAGGCTGAAAGAATATTCAGCGCTGTCTACATAATAACTGCCGAACTAAGCAACGTGTTTCTATAGACGGTAACAACCATATCTATAAAAAAAGACACGATAATACAGTTTTTTATAGATATGGTTGTTACCGTCTATAGAAACACGTTGCTTAGTTCGGCAGTTATTATGTAGACAGCGCTGAATATTCTTTCACGCTCTGTCTTAATAATTTCTGGTTGACAGCAAGGTAGTTATGTTTGGTTGAATGTATCTCTTCTCCAGCAGGGGCGTACCGACGATCCTGTAGAAAGGTGAAATACGTATCTGCGTCTCTGGAGAGGAGATACATTCAAAAATATATAACTTGTATTGTGTTCTTCACACCCCATTTAATAATATTTTATATTATTAAAAATACTTTTGAATTAAATAAATACTGCAATGCAAAAACATTTTTCCATTTATCGAAATTTCCTTATAACAAACTTTTTCACAGGATTTAGCGACTTCGTTAAATAGAAGTTTAACTATATATATATATAGATTAATATTTAGTTATAATTACCATTACAAATATGCAACAAAATAAGTTTATTGTACAATAGCATCAGATTATGTAAATTTATTACATTCCCTGTTCAGCTCTTAATCAGCAAACTTTTAAAGTTTAACGAATTCTCGCATCCAAAATGAATAATTATGCAGGAGAGTGTGCAAATTTTTTTCATTCTTTTAGTGTTATTTTGTGAGAGTACCGGGCGTAAGGTACAAGTAAAACGTGCGCTTTGTTGTATAAAATTCGCAAGCTTCGCTCAGCTTTTCTATTTAAAAAGGATTCAGTAAATTTCCAACAGTAGCACTGCCGGCGAACTGAATGGTCCAAGCATTTGAATTAGGGCCTTTGAAATAAACAATCATGCCCCATTCTTTTTAAACCAAACATTCATTGCAAACAAAACCGAGTAATTCTTTTTATTATTATTTGCTCCAAAAAGACGACTTTTAATCTCATTTTCGTCATATTTTACCCTTAGGTTATTAAAGGAAAAATTACATTTTATTATTTACTTGCTGATTATATCTACTTTATTTAAAATTTCGTAATGGCATATAACAGTTTATTCAAAGTAACTATACGAGGCTGTTCCCTTTTTGTTGAACCTAGTAATATTTGTAACTTTTCAAAGTATTTCCCCCTAGTCAAAAAATTTTTTGCATTCACGAAAACAATATACAATACGTGCAAATCAACTGCATTTTCGCGAAGTGATCTGGATGAAATAAATGCTTTTTACATAAACGACGCTAATTATTCGAATTTTTTAATGAAAAAAATCGCTCTTGTGCAGGGTTCGAACCTACGTCCTTTGGTTTGCCGGACCACGCTGTTAACTGTTAAGCTATTAAGGCACCGAAGTTAGAATCGTCGGGAAAAGCCTGAAATTGCCTTAAGAGCTGATATTATATTGTAATCGTAGTTGGCAAATTTGTGCAAATCAATTTAATTTTCGCGAAGTGATGTGAATGAAATCAATGCTTTCTACGTAGACGACGCTAATTACACAGGCCTGCATAAAATTTGTGATGACGTGATTTTTGTATGTTAAGCTCAGTTTTTATATAGCAATAACTAATTAAAATACAGTTAGTCTCTACCACCCATAGATTTTTTTTGGACAAAAGAAAAAGAAAAAAATATAAAAAAATCTTATAGTAGGCATTTTAATACATTTTAAAATGAATGTACTACTTCAAATTCTAGGTATTAACCCAAAAATGATTTTCTGTTGTGGTTTTAAAGAAATTTGTTAAATAGGCTCGCATTACCTGATGTAAATCTTTTATTACATGTATTAATTTTGGAGAAGATTTCCGGGAATTTTTACCTGCTAAATCCTATTTATTATGCTTTCACTTTATTAGTACTGCGAAGAAGGATTTCAAGTTTATCACTCCAAACAAAATGTATATTTTAATGTCATTTACTTCATTATAGCTCTGAGTGTCGATCAGTAAACAAGTAAAATTAATTTGTCTTTTAGTGTTGTGCGTGGTATTTGATAAATAAACATTGCTTAAAAATATGTCTAGCCGGTGTTGCAAAAACAAACCGGATGATTTCTGATATATTTGTGGATATTTCGTCTTGAAAAAGTATAAGAGACCAATTGGTGAATTTGTGAAAAATGCATATTATGCTTATTTCAAAATCAAATTAGGAGATCAAGATAAAGATTGGGCACCGCACGTTGTTTGTAAGGTATGTGAAGAAGGTTTAAGACATTGGACCAAAGGGAATAGAAAAAGCCTTCCTTTTGGAATACCGATGGTTTGGAGAGAACCGCAAAATCATCATGAAGATTGCTACATTTGTCTTTGTGATATTAAGGGGCATAATAGAAAAACTTTGAAACATATTTTGTACCCAAACGATATTAAATCAGCTATCAGACCAGTTCCTCACAGTGATCATGTACCTATACCTATACCCCCCAAAGTACTACAAGAAGATATTGAAACCTCTTCAACTTCCGGCTCCGTACAGATGGATAGTGATTTTGAACCATCAACCTCAGGTCAAAACCAACCTCAGCTATTTTCACAAGCCGAACTGAATGATTTAGTAAGAGATTTGGGACTTTCAAAAGATCTCTCTGAAGTACTGGGGTCTAGGTTGAAACAAACAAAATTGCTTGCCCCGGAAACTACCTTCAGATCTTCCTTGAGCTGAATATGACAGAAAAACAACCAAACGAAGCTTTTCTGAAAAACTAAAACGTTTTTTTAAGAAGCATAAAGAATAAATAACTATTTCTAATAGTTTCTATGTGTATATTTTTGTATTTTTTTTAATATAATATAAAACTAGCTTATAAATGAAATACATCGTGTTTTTTCTATATTTTTTGATTTTACTGGTTTGAAAAATAACCTTACGTGATACAAAAAAAATAAAAGCAGATTTGAAATCAGCGCTACCCAATTACTAGAAAACAGTTAAAATTTTTAAATCAACATTCAAAGAGTTGAAAAATGCAGGCCTGTGTTATTAGTAAAAAATATATATATATAGCACTGCAACCCTGTAAAGACTGAACTTTACAGGGTTGCAGTGTATAGTAGTTGTGCGGAAGCGTTTTTCTTACTTTATTGTGCCCCATGTGCGACTTTTAATTAGTAGTTTTTACCTACTGATGATGACAACTTAGTTGTCGAAATACGTATTTAGGATACGACTAATAATTGTGGTAAGGGGTTATATACCTTTTTTAAATTTAGTGTTACTATTAATTATATGAACTAAATAAGCTAACCCTGTACTTGTTACTAAAATCTAAAAATTCAGAGCGACATTACCGTATTATATTTATTTATTTATTGCTGGCATCTATTTCTAACGTATGAGTAATAAATATATTACTCATATTTGTTTCATCTTTTAAATCCTGATTGATTAAATACATTAGCCAAATGCTCACTTATTCGGTTTTTTAGACAGAATTTCAACATACAGTGTCATATATATATATATATAGGTGTCGGTTGATAGGGCGGGAATCCTAACAGAGTATGCTGTAATCGTGTAGGATCCGTCTACTTAATGTAAGTGGAGAAATAAAATTTCTAAAATATATTGACATCATTATTTAAAAAATAAATTCAGAAACATTATTCTCAAGGAATTCCTTTGAAATTTGTTAGATATGTGTTTTGAGAAAAACTTCGGAATATATTCAATAGGGTTTAAATGGTGGTAATATTTGCAGATTACGTAATCGAACGCTTGAGTTCGAACAGCAATGGTAACCTTGATCATTATAAGGAATTTTTAAGGAAAGGGTAGACAAAGAAACGGAAAAAATTAAGTAAGAATAAGTTAAAGTATAAATATGAATCAATACATCGAAACCTCAAAGTACTCCTCTTCCCACCACATAAAACTAATCACTAAAATGGAATGACAATGATCGAGGATAAAACATACGTTTTCATTACTATACGAGAAAATATCAGAAAAATCAAAACTGGTTCTGCACTACAAAAATGAAATATTTATTTAGAAAACTTCAACAACTATGTTATACTTCAAATTCGACCCTCGTACAATTTAGTTCAGCTATACATTATTTACTAATTATCGCACTACTTGAGTTGCTTAAAAATTAGTTTACTTTATTCTGCATTTTGTTCGTTTGTTATTTTTGGATAACACTGTAGATTTTTTCTGCTATAATTAATTACTACTCTTCGACTTAAAATACGTAAAACTAATTATATTTATTGTACTGCTTTGATTCATTACTATCTAATTTGCTTATATACGTACTACTCTCAGTTATTTCTTATCATTGTAACTTAGGTCTCTCTTTTAAATATCATAAGGCATAAGGTTTAGTTTCCATTGACGTTTGTTTTAATAGTACATCATTTAAATTGTTAATTTTCTAGTTAATTTATGGAGTCTGTATGCTGTAGGTTATGTCACATTAGGGGGTTAATATTATATCATTCTATATATACCTTTGAGTTTATTTTAATTCATTTTCCGATGTTTGTTTACAAACGATTAGGTTAAGCATTCATAGGAATGTCAAGCTTTTACATATGTACTTTTGGATTCACATGGACATAGTACTTATTCTAGTTATTGTTCGGCATTATATATTTTAATTAAACACTTTTGTTTAGTGTAAAATTTTTTGAGAATACGAACTTAGTATTTTATCGGAATTTTTTAATATATAATTTCGTTGTAATTGATTAGGGCAACTCTTTTGATATTTCAATTTGTAAGCTATTAATGTGGACATACAGTGACATCTATACATAGTGATTGGTGATAGAGTCCATTTTCTTAATTAGTCGAATTTTGCTATTATTGGTTGAAATTATTGGTGGAAAGAGGTTATAAATGAGTATTATATTTTCTTTGTGATCGATTTCTTTCCTGAAATTAATTAAATGTGGGATAATTGGAATACTATTTCAAATATGTTTTTTCTGCTGGCATGACGCACCATGGTCGTATATAAAACCGCGCTTATAGCCATTTTCTCTCTCATTTATTGTGCTCTTGTTATAAAGTCTAAGTAGTTGTTACATGGTTATGGTTACATGGTAAAGAATTATCTTAAAAGTTAGAATTTGCTGAAAAAGGGATTCTGTTCGCAATAGCGGGTTTACAATTCCAACTCATTTATAGAAAGTAAAGAGGTATTGTAATACAGTTATTTTCTCGTGTAAATACACCGAACCAAGTAGATGAAAATCTTTATCATGCGGACATCGGCCATGTTTGTAACTACAAACACATTTTGAACAATGTGAGTGTTTTCGAGAATATCTTGTAGAATTTATTGGAATTTTGATGAGAATTGGCTCCATTAATTAGTTTTTTTCTCTTCCTATATAATAGGACAAGCAAGTGGTACGGGCGTTTTAACCCGCCAAAAATAAAGTCAATTACCGTATTCTTGACATGAGGTAACTTTCCGGTTTCTTCCTTCTTCCTGCAGACGCAATAAGAAATGTAGTAGTCCTTAACGCTATAATTAATCGTTAGCGTCATACAGAATAATAAAAATCTATATCAATTAATGAGATTTTTTTTTCTGTTACATATTAAAATATTTAGTGTCACTCAATTTAGTTGGTATAAATTTGCAATTTTGTTTTTTTTTCTCGTAGTGAAAATTGTAACCGATTTAATAGTCAATTTTATTAAAATCATTGTGTAAGATTTATTTCTACATATGCTGTGTGTGGAAATTAATTTTGATAATATAATTTCTGTATTTATCATCAGTAAAATTACTGACAATTTTTTTTTTATATAAGTAAAATATCTCTGCATATATAGTGTGGACAAATCTTAATAGATAAATTTTCTTATAAATTTTTATCAAGTGAAATTTTCGCCATTAGTTAAGTAATTGTGTGTGTTATGTAGGGTATTATTGCACATACCAGGTGTATAAATATCGATGTAAGGTTTATGAAAGATCTTTGATAAATTATTGATGCAATTCTTAGAATTAAGATTTTTAAATAATGTAATTGTTTTCCATATTGGTCAAATCAGTTCAAACGTTGATCCTCAATTTTTTTATATATACAAATCTGGTGATCTGATTATTTGTTATTTTATCTAAACCACATGCTTTTATGTGCAAATAATTTAATTTCACCTTTATTTCAATTATTCAACTATTTCATTAATATATTATACTGGGTGAGTCTTTTACTTATAACCAGAATGTATTTTTAGATATCTATCACTATTGTAATGTCAGGATCGCTTTGATCACATTTAATTATAGTGTTTTTTATTCATTCAACTTTCACTCTTTGATTTGTTTTTGAATCTTTAGATTATATTTTATTGTGATTTGGGTAACCAATTATGATATAAGCTTTTGATTGTGATATTCTGGATACGTTATCCTTTTGTTTGTGTATGTTGTTCTGGATTACAATAAATCATTATTGTCATTGTTTCGATTTGGTTGTTTTATTTGGTTTAACAACGACACGTAATTACCTGGATTTATTCAATTTACTACGGCAGAGTCTGTGCTCTCTGTTGCTGCTAATGGGATAATATGGTGGCGCCCTTTTAGATATAAAAACCCCCCAACACTCGCCTCTAAACTGAGCTGGTCTTTAGCCGAAAGATCTCCGGGGCAATCATGTATCATGTAAATTGGGTAAGTTCATAAGCAACGGTATTACGTAAGTAGGCGCAAGAGTACCCGTAGGGGTATATAGCAACTATCCTTCAAAGTACTAACCATTCTGTGCAATACACTTGTCCCATCGTTTTGTCCACTTGTCAAAAGCATCTGAGAAACCATTTTTTGAGAGTCTATTTAGTATACCCATCACTGCGTTTTTGAGCTCTAAATTCGATTCAAATTTTCAACCTATCAATTCTTTCTCGACATCAGAAAACAAATGGAAGACACCTGTAGCAAGGTCAGGTGTGTAAGGAGGGTGAACCATTATTTCTACCCACAATTCTTCAAGTGTTCGTTGACAAATTGCTGACCTGTGGACCGAAGCATTGCCTGAAGCATGATCCAACCGATGTCTTGATAAAGCGGCCGTTTTTTTCTTTAATTTTGTCATTAGGGTTCCTCGAAGTACATTAGAATAGTACTCTACAGTTCTAGGTACAATGTGATCATAATTAAAATTAACGCCCCATTTATTAAGCGCATCACTTTACCGGCTCTTTTCACAGTTTTCTCCTTCTACGGCCTTGGACTGCCTGCTTGTGTTTCCATTGCATACTGTGCGACTTTAATTTAAGGTCGTAATGATAAAACCAACTCTCGTCACATGTAACCATATTGTTTAAAAACTGTGGATTATGTTGTATTTGCCTTTTCCACTGCCGACAAATTGTCACACGATTGCCTTTTTTGGTCATTGCTCATCACTTTTGGAACACATTTTACCGCGACATTTCGGTACTTTAAATCTTCATGAATAATTTTTTAAGCGGAACCATAAGACAAACTAACAATGTCAGAAATTCGATATATGCCAATACGACGATCGTTTTGGATCAAATCGTTCATTTCTGTACTTTTTGAATCAATCCGTGCAGTTGGTGGTCGACCGCGTCGAGGTTCATCTTTCACTGGTTCACAAGCGTCTTTGAATTTGTTATGCCACTCAAGCACTCTACATCGTGATAAACTATCATGTAGATATGCAATTTTAATCATTTTAATAGTTTCAGTTGGAGTTTTACCCAACCGAAAAAAAATTTTTATCGCATATCTTTGCTCCACTTTCATTCTTTCGATGGGTACGTCAAACACTGACAATTCAGCAATTACTTTGTAATAAACGTCTAAAGTTAAATCAAAACCTACTTGAAGATAAATACATTAGAGATTGGGGTTTCATTTGCTATTCTTTGTGTTATAGAATTCTAGTTTCGACAGAAGTTTTAGCACCAGTCTTGTTATATTTTGATATACCCTCGTATATAACAAAAACAATTTGAAACATACTTGAGTTGGTAAAATGTCACAATTTTTAAATATTATGGTAATATGAATTATTAAAAATAGGGTGTAGAGAACACAATACAAATTAATGTTTGTATGAAAATTGCTGAATGAAGATACATGTCTAGTTGAGTTTATAGCAAGACGAAACACGTGTGTGTCTAAATGTCTAGAAAGCTATTTTCACACAAATATTTACTTGTATTGTGTTCTACACACCCGATTATTAAAAATATTTCGATATTATTGAAAATGTTTTTGTTTTATATAATTTCTGTTTTACTTTTCGGGAAATTTTTAGGTGGGCAATAATGTTTTAATTGCATCAAATAGCTTCAGAAACAATTTAATATAAAAGAGATATCCCTTAATTATCAAATGTAAAAATTCTAAAAGGTCAGATCTTATCTTGGTTTATTTATTATTGTAATTCGTAGCTTACGTTTCAATATGGAATATAAATTTAACACAATCACAGCATGAATATATGACCGAAACGAATCTATTTAGTACATAATTGACTTCTAAATGCGCTTTGCTGAATTTTAAAAGCAATCGCTTGTCCTAATCGATTTATTTCGTTGCCAGATGATTATTTCCTCGTTTGTAGCGCCTGTAGGTATTTAACGATTCATCAACTTTTCTATTTAATGTTCTTAATTACGCAAATCCATTTATGTCACTATAAACGTCGAATTCATTGATATACCAGCATTTATACAAAAATTAAATTTAGTTTCTATAATATTTAGGCAATTGGTTATCGTATGTGATATGTATAGCAAACGCCAATTAAGTTGGCGCGAGGAGGGGTAAGTTCGCGCAGGATTAGAAGTAGTGGGAAGATTTGTATTTGGGTTTACATCAAATGTCTGATAATTCTAACCTCTGAGCGTGTATCACTTTATGATCCCCTAGCAAAGACATTATGTTCTGCCAAAAGTCAATGACAAATGTATTCTGAACAATTACTTGAGTAGTGGGGGTGGACGTTTTTAAAAACGGCTTCTGCGCACCCCCTCCTCGCGCCAACTTAATTGGCGCTTCCTATACATATTGCTATGAATAGCAGGTTCGGAGTTAGATGTACCACTATTCACACCAACTCTGTCCAGATACTCAGTCGGTTACTTTCTTTAAATGGGACTGCTTTCCTCTCCGGGTTTCCAATGGAAAACGTGGAAAATAAATTAATTAATAGACAGTTGAGCGCCACTCAAAATTTATTTGAGAAAAGTTATGATAATGTTTTTAAGTTACTTGTAAACTTCTCGAAGTAAGATTAATTTCAATGACACACTCAATATAAAATAAACAAAACTTTAATACAAGAGAAAAAAAAATATCTATATGAAGTATATAGATCAATATTGCAACACTAAACAATATTCTTAAGGCAAGAATATTATATGAAGTGACTAGGACCATATAATAAAAAAATCCTTATTGACTCCGATCACAGTTAAGAACTAATAAATTACAAAGATACTTTTTTCTTTCACCCCTTATAAACAAAACTCAAAAGTAAACAGATAAACCTGTCAGACCGAAATCTCTAACACATGCGCGATACCACATGTACAAAAACACCAACCTTGAAAACTAAAACGTTCTAGAATTTAACGTTACAAAAAAAATTACTTGAAATGAAAAACTATATCATTTTATATTTTAATTAATATTAAAAATATATAGAAATTTAAACAATCAATAATACAATAATAAATGGATTCAGTAAAGAAATAATATGATATAATATAAAATAAACTTACGTAGTTTTATTTTTTTCTATAATATTCGAGACACGTTAAGTAAGAGATAAAAATCAAAATTACGAGGTATACAAACTCGTATAAATTCGGTAATGACTTCAGCAATCATAAACACTATTAATTCAAAAACAAAAACCGAAATTACTTGAAATAGAGATAAAGAGTTTTATCTTCCAATAAAAAATGACTCTCTTACTCGGATAACAAATCGTGTCTGGTTAAAGGTCAATCCCAGCGCATACGCATAGAATAAAAAACCAATTTTTTATAAAATATAAAATATATGCAGTAACATACAAAATAAATGTTCAAACATAATTAAATAAACTTTTTCAAAAATGTTGCGGGGAAAAGTCCACAGCAATATGTATAATAACAATTTAGTAATAATTTTATTACTAAATACAATTTAAATATAAAATAATATGAAATAGCTCCCTAGAAAAATAAATTTCCTGATACACTTGTAAGAATGTTGTCCATACACTATAGTTGATTGTCTGGTAGGGCTGAGATTCAGTTGCTGAAGAGTAAAGATCGTTGTTAGTTATCGTTTAATTGCTCCTCCAGCAAGGATGTTAAATTATATTTAAATAAGATCGGTGAGCTCTCCTTTTTGGTGCGTTTTTGCAAGTTGAGATCTAGTTGCTCAAGGAACGTATCGAGCATACATTCTGCAACTTCGACTGTCGGTAAAATTGATGGGACAGAAACCGAAAAGATTTTATATGAATTTTCTGAGAGAGGGGGAGAGAAGAGGAAAAACAATATAATTATTTTAATTTGACTGAAGATGAGGTTGCGAAAAAAACTGATCAGGTGGCGATGTGAGTGTTGTCCATTTTTTCAAATTTGGGCGTGAATTTGGAAGCGGAGGAAAATACGATACGTCGGTGAAGCAAAGCAAGAGACTTGTAAAAGTGACACACATTTCGAAATTCAATAGTATAGTTATCTCACGTGATGAAACGCCCCAAAACTTACTATATATAAAACTAAATAAAATAGTCAAAGAGTACTAATAAATCGGAAAGAGGCTATAGAATCTAATCTCACCATAAAATATATACGTAATGTACCTACATCGTGAATATTAGTAAACAGAAAAACCGAATGAGTCCAACAGAAATTATACTTTCCTTTTAATATACCAAAATGTTCGAGGAATTAATTCTAAACTTGAAAATATTCGTGCAATAAGCGACACAATTGAAGCTAATGCTGTCTTCTTCACGGAAAATTGGCTTTCTAGTGGCGTGAATGATGAAGAAGTATTCAATACGTATAGCAAACGCCAATTAAGTTGGCGTGAGGAGGGGTAAGTTCGCGCGTCAATGACAAATGTATTCTGACAATTACTTGAGTAGTGGGGGTGGACGTTTTTAAAAACGGCTTCTGCGCACCCCCCCCCCCCCTCGCGCCAACTTAATTGGCGCTTGCTATACTTCTCTGTATTCAAGCTGATAGGAATCTTGCAGCAGTTGGAAGTTCTGCAGGTGGTGGTGAACTGTCTGCTTTCAAGGACAATTTAATTTCTGAACCTTTTCATTTCCGAATATTTCATCTTTGGTACAAATTATTGATCTTACAACCTGTCAATGCAACATAAGTTCTTATACTATATAAATTATCAATATTTATATTCCGCCAAGTACCTGTTCTGATGACCCCGAATTTCTTTTGATTTTCTTGCATTTGAGGTACTTCGTAAACAAGTCTTAATATGGGGCGCTTTTAATTGTTCGAAAATATTACTATCCAAGGAAGGGGCTAAAAATATTTTTGTCTTCTTAATTTCATGTCTACTCTCGACTTGTGCCAACGTGACACCGTTACAAATGTTAACGGAAGATTGCTTGATTTACCCTTTAGAAGTTTTGAATGTATGGTTTCTCTGTTTTTGTGATACGGATCCTATATTTACCATCACCCTGCACTTAATATTCTCATTGAATTTGCCCGGGTAATACACACAATTGTAATTTTCCATTAATAACAGCTTGGGATAAAATTTTTGGAGGGCCGATTACAATAATCTCTACAACGATATTTTGGATGTTTACAGGATTCTTTATCTTCATTCAGTGATGCTAATATATTGCAGTGTCTGCTTTTTAAGACAAACTGTACCCGATCAGTTAGTAAAGTAAGATCTTCCAAACATGTATTTCCTCCCTGCTACAAAACTGACTTAAAGAAATTAATAAAACTGAAAGAGTATTGCTTCCGGAAATTTAAGGAAACTAGATCTGTTTCGTCGTTCCGAATTTAGCAGATTACTTTCCAAGGTAAAAATATTGAGTGCGCATAATACTTATCAATCAGGTGTGGAACTTGACATCGTGAGAGAACCAAAATCCTTTTAGAAATTTATGGTCAATAAGAGGAACATCTCTAGAATATCGGGCTTTAAGATGTTTAACGATGATCAAGTTTCAACTGCTTGGGAAATAGTTGATGCTTTTGCTAATTTTTTCTCAAATGTTCTACATTTTGTGCCTCATTTCACAAATACCACATGTATACTAGGGGTATGACTTTTTCAATTTTTTTAACAAAAAAAAATTTGCATGGCCATACATGATGAAAAAAGCCAAAAAAATAATAACTGCGTTTTTAGTTTTTCATTTTGTTGGAAAAAAGTCCCGCACCGTCCATGTAGAAAGTTTACATGTAAATTCTCAAAGACAAGCGTACGTTCTCGCTTACGTTCTCTGATTTGTTTTGTATTTTGTGTTGCTGTGTGACTGCAAAGTACGGTAAATCCCCGAAATCGAATGTAAACAAACTGATGCTGTCTACTATTGGTTTGAGCTCATAGTTTGGTGCGTGCTTTCTACAAGTGTGGTTATATTTATTAAGAAATATTTATATATTCAATCAAAGTAATGAGTTCTCGAAAAAGTGCAAGTGCTGTTTTGAAAAATTCGGCGGTATGGAAAAACAATTTGACTCATTTTGAAAAAAGTACAACTAAAAGACGAGAAATAATTAACATAGATAAAAATTTAAATGAAATGTGCAGAATACAAAAGCAGATGGTGATAATAGGACGGTACAACGCATTGGCAAAAACCGAAAAAAATAGAAAAATAAGGTGTCAGATTATAGCCAAGGAATTGCTTGATTTATGGTCGAAATTAAATTTTCCATGTATACTTGAATCTTCAATAAAAAGAAAAGTAGAAAAGCTTTTAGATCGTTTCTGTAAATATTTAAAGCGACCAAATAGAAACCCAACAATAGTGTTTGGAGAATTATTTGATGTAACAGATCCACAAGGCATTTGGCTAAGCATGGAAGATAAAAAGTTGTACGCAGTTCAAACAAGCACGAAAGGAGATGTTGGATACACAACAGCAAAGGAAATTAATATTCATCCATCAAAAGCTGCTATATTAAAAAGAAAAGTCACGACCGCCTTGGTCTCAGACATAAATGTATCTGACAGAACAATTATGTCCCTAGAAGAAGACACAGAATTATACGCATCATCAGAAGAAGACACAGAATTATACGCATCATCGGAAGAAAACACAGAATTCTATGCATCATCAGACGATGATAAATTTGAACCAAGTGTTAAAAACGTGGCCTGTTCAACTAAGGCGGCAGTGAAAATTGTTCAGACTTCCAACGTGAGCACAAAAAATGCAGCAAAAATATGTAAGGAATTGGTGAAATCGGGTATTGATATTCCAACACCCTCACAATCTGGTATTTATAAGGCCTCAATAAAAGCAGCAGAACGTTTGGAAGAAAAGTATATGGCTACATTAAAAGAAGAAAAATGGTGTATGCATTTTGATGGGAAGAAATATGGTAAAAAAGAAGTTCAGGTAGTGGTGTTGACAAACGAGCTTGAAGAAGTCAGGTTGGCGGTCATGGAGCTTAATAATGGAAAAAGTTTGACAATATTTGAAGGTGCTAATTAAATTAAAAGTTATAAATAACTAGATAGCTTACTATAATATTATATTGCAGGCATCAAAAACATTTTAAACAAATTTCAACTATGGAATTCCATTAAAATGATTATTTGTGATACTACAAATGTCAATACAGGGAAAAAAAATGGAATTGTTCATTTACTGAAGACGTCGTTTCAGGAAAAATCCTTTTCACCTCCGCAATATATTGGTTGTCAACACCATGTGTTAGATTTGATTTTAAAGCATGTCATGAATGAAATGCTTGTTGAAAAATCTACATCACCAAATATTTCGTATGATATTTTTACAGAATTGATAACAAAGTACGAAAATCTTAAACAAAACTTCAAACAAAGCGATATAATATTGGAAATACACAATATCAAGTGGCGTGATGACATGCAGTATTTGTACGAATTGGGACAAGCATTCAAATATTTTGAGAAAAATAACTTGTTTCCATTTATCAAATTCCGTGTATTACCATCACTCAGTAATGCCCGCTGGAATTCCAGAGCCATACTGGCACTTTTAACTTTTATACTCAAACCCGAACACAGGACAGAACTTTTACCAATTTGTAAATTTATATGCAGCGCATGGTACGATATCTGGTTTTCAGATCAACGTTTTCGCCACAATAACTTTGAAAATTTGAAAACATCTGTAAAGCCCTTCAAAAATGCTCATAAATGTTTTCTTAAACACTGGGTGGAGGAAGATTCCGCTATTAGAAATTTAAAACGAACCAATATTTGTGCAGAACGAGCCATTAAAGTAACACAAGAAATCTTTAATTATTGTAAAACTGAACGCACTTTAAACTTAAAATTTATTGCATCTAATGAAAAAATTAAAAAATAAAACTTTTTGCAAACTATTTTTGTGATTTTTAGTTTGTTTTGAAAATAAAAAACTAAAACAGAACGCTTAAATAAACAGCATATTTTTACATAACAAAAAATGTTAGGCCTTTTCAATTGAGTTGTATTCTTCATCCAGTGTAAAATCCACAATTTTTCATCTTGGTCGGTGCGGGATGTTTTTTTAATAAAATGAAAAACTAAAAACGCAATTATTATATTTTTGCCATTTCTCATCATGTACGGCCATGCACAATATATGTTACAAAAAAGTCATACCCCTAATGTATACACAACCATTCAATATACGTATCAATTCAACGTTTTTCTTCGGGAAAAACAGTGCATGAAGAATTTGAAATCGAGCTTTACTTCAGGACATGATGGTATACGTAGTTTTTTTGGGGGAAAAGTTGTGCGGGAGTGCTACGTGAGCCTTTAACAGTTATTTTTAATTTAATATTCAAGTCATCCTCGTTTCCTGACATGGGGAATATTATTAAAGTGAATCCAGTAAGAAGGCTATCGGATCTAACCTTTATATTAGTCAAGCAAGCACTATATGCCGAGTAGTAGATGTAATTTATACCGCTTTTACCAAAGTATTCGATTCCATTTATTAACCACGTTAGATGCTTTCGATTTCTCGAATGGTACTTCGATTAACCTTCTCTCATTTGAGCCACAGATCTAGTTACGTTTGCTACAATGGCTTTCAATCCAGGAAGTATATTCAATCGTCAGGCGTTCCACTGGGATCTATTCTAGGACCTTATTATTTCATATTTTTTTTAATGATCCATGGTATTGAATTATAAAGTGCTAACATACGTGGATGCTCCTAAGATGTGTTAAAGAGCTTCGTTATTGAATGATTGCAAGCAATTGTTATGTAATCTTCAATTGGTCTAACCATTGTGTAGACATAATGAAGAGTTGTGAACAGCCGTGTTACGTGTCTAGTTCTATGCCCATATACTCTGAATCATATCCGATTCCCAGAATGAATGAAGATCTAGGTGTTTTGTTTGATTCATCTTTACGATTTAATAATTATAATTATATCCATGATATATATAATACGGCTATTAAATCTTTAGGTTTCATTATAAGATCGTGTACATAGTCAATTTCGTAATCCGCTAACAATAAAATCTCTTTATTATGCTTATGTAAGATGAAGATTGAAATTCCTCACTACTTGCACTTGCGATTGACGGTGGAAAATATTTTGAGACTATTTTTTGTTGTATCTGTCATTTAAATATGATGAATCCGGAAAAAGGCACCGAATCTCTTCTGCAATGCTATTTTTTTAAATTTCTTTTGTGATAGAAGAGGACAACTTAGTATAGAGTGTCTGCTTAATTTATTAAAAGGCATTGATCGATACATAGATTGTCCGTCGCTTCTAGCACAGTTGAATTTTTTGGTTCCAAATGATTTAACCCACTCGTCAAATATATTCACAACCCTATCCCAGGACAAATGTGTTATTTAAAGTGTCTTTATCACATATATCACACACCCTGCACAGATATTTCGATTATAATGAATTATATTTTTTGCTTTTTCCATTGTTATTTTTATTTATTTCTACCATACTTTACACGTAATTATAAAAAGCGTTCAAATAAATTTTACCTCTAGTAGTCCATGACAATAAAAATGTTTGTCGTAACTTGTACTATTTACATTTGCATCAGTTGTCAATTTGACAGACTATTTATTCTGATGTATACTTAGTTGGAGCTTTTTGAAATTGCTTTTTAATTTAAAATTGATTTAAAATGGTTTTCACTGTTCAACACAAATCATTCATGGTTGAATCTTATTTTTGGAACGGACGTAATATTAACGGACAATGGCACTATTTTCTTGAAGAATGCTTAGAGGAATTTAGAAATATGTTTCCAAACTTCGTCTTTGATTTTGATAGTTGTTGGTACACAGTTAAATATTGCACTAAGGTTTTCAGAGAAACAGAGAGTGTTATACGGAAAGAAGACAGTGGCCGTCCGAAAAAATGTACGGAAGAGCTAGTTGAGGATGTAACGCAAATTATGAATGATACACCAGGAACATCCATACGAGTATTCTCTCCACGAGTGGGTGTTTCAATTGGCACTTGTCATACAATTTTGAAAAAAGACTTACATTTATTTCCATATCGCATGGCCTATTATCAAGAAATCAAAGAAATTGACTATCCTAGAAGAACAACATTTTGTCAGTGGTTCTTAAATAATTTTGATAATGACATTCTTGACAAAATTTTTCTCAGATGAATCATGGTTTTATTTGAATGGATATGTTAACTCACAAAATATAAGGATGTGGAATACTAAGAAACCGCATGACTGTTATGTTGTTCATCCACAGAAAATTGGTGTATGGTGTGCGATTAGTCGAAGGAAAATCATTGGCCGTATTTTCTTTAAAGGAGAAAGGTATCGACAAGAAATTATTATGACATTTATTGAACAGCTTAATGAAGAAGAAATAAATCAGGGTTACTTTCAACAATACGGAGCTAGAGTGCACACAGCTTGTGAAACAATTAATATGCTACGGAAATTTATCAAAATCGGTTGATAAGTTTAAACATCGAACATGAATTTCCAACAAGATCTTGTGATGTTAACCCCTGTGATTTTTTTCTGTGGCCTTTTTAAAGAACTCAATTTTTTGGGTAAAGATACCTGCTCTTGCAGACCTTCAGATCAGAATTGCTGAAATAATTAACGAAATCGACGATATGCTACTACAAAACGTTTTCTCCTTCATTAGAAGAAGATGTTAGAAATGTCTCGAACAAGGTGGTGGCCACTTTCAACAATTTTTATAAAATGTTACTTGTTTGTTGCAAATAAACGTATCTCATTTAGTTAAATATTTTAATTTTATTATTTTGACATTTATCATGTCATTCAAATAGTTCATAACCAACAAAATTCATATTAAGAACTTAAGTAAAAAGCTAAGATATACGTATAATTTCCATGGGCAACTTCGAGGTAAAATTTAGTTGAACGCTCGTTATTTAGTTACACACCATTTATATTTATTTAAGTTATATTTTGTTCTGTAATTGGAATTTTGTTTTATTCTGTTGGACAATACAAATATTATTATTATTACTATTATTATAGTGTATTATTTGGGACCACTTGATATAGAAGTTAGTCTATAAAAAAGAAACTGAGCTTCAAATCTTTAAAAATCTTTAGGTGAGAACATTATATTTGAGTTTATCTGATTATTACGTGTACCTATCTAAGTTTTGCTTTTAGAAAATGCTGCATAATTATGGACATTCAATAAATAAAACTTTAATTTAATAATGTAAGAACATCTTGAAAATGCACACAATCTGTAATCACATTTACAGTGTTTGTCGAAGATTTTTTTTAAACTGACTGGATCGTTAAAGGAAGACCTTAATTAATATTGAGTGAAGAACCTAGTGAATGTTATAAAAATGTGATCGTGTAATCTTTATTAATGAAGTCTTCGTAGCTGTAGATTTAACTTTTATCGAAGAGCACTCGTGTATTTACTGATATTTAATTCACGATTAAATCTGATTTTTTATTGGTCCTTCATATTAATTTAACAAATCTCTCGAATTTTAAACATCTGATTAATTTCATTAATTGATGTAGCAGACACTTCTTGGTGAAACATTTTGTAATTAACAAATTATTATAAAAACACACTTGGCTATTTCACAATTTTTTTTTTTTTTTTTTTTTTTTTTTATTAGATCTATGTCTAACATATGTCTAACATATGTCTAATATGTGTTTGACAATGGCATAACAGCCGAAACATATGTTAGACATAGATCTAATAAAAAATTGTGAAATAGCCAAGTGTGTTTTTATAATAATTTGTTAATCTGATTAATTACTAAAATTACTATTTAATAACTCAAAAGTATTTTTAATAATATAAACTGCGTCTCTGGGAGGGATATGTTCACAAAAAAATATTAGTAATGAACTCGTGTTCTTCACACCAGATTTCTAATAATATTTTATATTATTAAAAATACTTTTGTACAGGGTGCGGCAGGGAAAATTGCTTTTTTGAATTGGACGCCAATGAGCGAGGCGTGGTTAGAAAGGGGTGGGGAGGGTCTCATTAGAAAGAGGGGGTTCTGAAGTTTTGTTACCCCACAAGCCAGTTGTCGTCACGCATTGGACTAAGGAACAGCGTGCGTTCGCCGTCGAGGCCTACTTTTCCAACGGTCATTCGGTCATTGATCGATACATAGATTGTCCGTCGCTTCTAGCACAGTTGAATTTTTTGGTTCCAAATGATTTAACCCACTCGTCAAATATAATCACAACCCTATCCCAGGACAAATGTGTTATTTAAATTGTCTTTATCACATATACCACACACCCTGCATATATATTTCGATTGCCTTCGTGCCAACGTGCCTTCCGAACTCGGTTCAATATTCATCCCGCGGGTCCCGTTCCTGGCCGGCAATCGATTGTTTCGTGGGTGGACACATTCAGGGAAAGTGGGAGTGTTGCAAAAAAGGCCCAGGAGGTCAGCGGACATCCAGAACTCCAGAAAACGTCGAAAGGGTGAGGGAGTCGTTTTTGCGCTCTCCCCGGCGATCGGCGCGTAAACACGCTGCTGCTGTGGGGATTTCAGATCGCACAGTGAGACGAATTCTTCACAACGAACTCCAGTTTCATCCCTACAAACTTGCTGTGGTCCAACAGTTGAGTGAACGCGATTTCGCTTCTCGCCAAACTGCATGTGAAGCGCTCAGTAACTTGCCAGACGACGCTCTCGTGTTTTTTAGTGATGAGGCCCATTTTCACCTTTCCGGCTGTGTTAACAAACAAAACATGCGGTATTGGAGTGATGTCAATCCCCGCGAACTTCATGAGATGCCACTTCATTGTGAACGTGTTACTGTGTGGTGTGCATTGTCGAGAGTTGCAATAATTGGGCCTCACTTTTTCGAGGAAGATGAACGCGCTGTTACTGTGAATGCAGTTCGCTACAGAGAAATGATTGAGACATTTTTTCTTCCACAACTTGAAGAAATGGAACTTGGGGACGTATGGTTCCAGCAGGACGGAGCCACGGCGCACATAGCGAGAACTTCGATGGAGCTTTTGAGGGAACACTTCCACGAGCGCCTTATATCCTTGAGGGGTCACGTACCGTGGCCGCCGCTCTCCCCCGATTTTGCACCCAGCGATTTTTTTTATGGGAATATCTTAAATCCATCGTTTACAACGTCAAACCACGGACCCTGAAACAACTGAAGGACAAGATCCGCCAAGCCATCGGCAACATTCCCGTCGATATGCTCGAAAGAGTGGAGCGCAACTTCAAATCAAGGGTAGATCAGAGTATCACTAATGAGGGCCGCCATTTGCCAGATGTCATTTTTAAAACTACTTAAAACAAAAATTCAGAATGTGTACTATACGATACAAAAATAATTAAATCGATATATGAAGTACTTTTTCTTTTATTGACTTTTCAAATCAGCAAGTTTTCCTGCCGCACCCTGTATTATACAAAACTGGCGAGGTTTTACCCACTCATGTATGTTTCAAATTATTCTGTATTTAATAACTAATAGTTAAAATAAAATAAAAAATTGACCCAATTCTGCGTATCATATATATAACTTAAAATAATTTATTTGGAAATAATTCCGACTCATTAGCTAGCAGGATACACACATGTTTTACATTTCCGAACTATGTATGTGTGTATAGCTAACGCGAACCGGTCGTTAAAGTTCCACCAGGAATTTGGGCGAAATCTGTGGAGGTTAGATCCTGTGGAATGTCGACAACAGTATCCTGTAATACGGCAAAGGATCGAGGTAAGAATGTGGTGCCAACATTTAAAATTTAACCGTGTGTTGCTACAGTGGTCGGTTCCACTCTGATAAACTCCCGGAATTTCAAATTACGTACTTATGAGTGTAACCCGGGAAGTGTAAAAACATGAAATTCATTAGAAATTTCGATAAATTATAATGGTGGCAAGATGTTTTCTCTCAACGAAATATATAAGATACATCAATATATTGTAATATTTTTGCCTTTCTGCGGGGTTCTTAAATAAAACTAACGGTAATTTAAACACACACTGTATTAGCAATAAGAACTGAGTACATTAAATAACAATCTTAAAAACTATAACCATATTGACATTTATTTGTATTCACATTTATGTATATTTGTTTCACACTATTTAACTAGGCCGCGATTACTTGTTGAATGATCCAATAAATCCCTCACGACTCCTATTTATATTCACGGGAAAACTTCTGGCATATTCGATGTTCACCCAGACTTTTCTCGTGTTGTTCGATTACGCGATTCATTCGCACCGATATTCTAGACGGTGCTCGACGTGTGATATCATTGGATGACAAATCACAATATATTACTGCTACGCCAAAACTTGCGGAGATAACATTTTCTTAAGACCATATACACTTTTACGATGGAAAATTGATATAGATCTGTCAAATAAAAACTAACAGACGATTTACATAAAATATAATCTTCATTAACCCAGATAAGGCTGCATTTTTTTCTTTAACAAAATTGTTCGTCAACCAATTTTTTCTTATTTTAGAACTTCCTTGACTAGCATCTCATCATAGTAGGTTGTTGCGCCCCTGAAGGGCAAACGACTGCCGACCCATCGAAACGACATACGGCGTACCGCGACTCTTGGTCTGTCTGTGCGTGCGACCGCCTCATTGCTGTGTTTATTCATTCTGTATTTACATTTCAGTTTACAATAATTTTTCTAGTGCAATATATAATCTTATCTTCTTCTTCTTTAGGTGCCGTCTCCGCTTCGAAGGTTGGAAATTATCATAGCAATTCTTACTTTTGAAACCGCAGCTCTAAACAGTTCATTATTATTGCATCCAAACCAGTCCCTAAGGTTCTTCAGCCATGAATTCCGTCTTCTTCCTATAGATCTCTTGCCCGGGATTTTTCCCTGCATAATTATTTGTAGTATTTGATATTTTTCTCCCCTCATGACATGTCCCATGTACAGCAGTTTTCTTCTCTTAATTGTCGGAATCACTTCTCTCTCCTTATGCATACGTCTCATCACTTCTACGTTGGTTTTTCTCTCTACCCATGAGATCTTCAATATTCTCCGGTATACCCACATCTCAAATGCCTCCAGTCTCCTCATGTCGGTTACCTTCAGCGTCCAGGCCTCCATCCCATAGTATAGTATAGACAGCACATAGCATCTCATCAATCGTATTTTTAAGTCAAGGTTTAAATCTCGGCAGCAGAAAAGCCTTTTCATCCTTGTAAAGGTGCTTCTCGCCTGTTCTATTCTGACTCGTATTTCTTGGGAGCTGCCATTGTTCTCATTAATGATCGTGCCCAGGTATTTGTATTGTTTTACTCTCTCAATAGGCTGGTTCTTCACATATATCTTACGATTATCTTTAGTTGTTTTTGTTATCAGCATATATTTTGTTTTGCTTATGTTCAGCGTTAGTCCATACTCCTCGCTTGCTGTGACCATTCTGTTAATTAACGTCTGTAGGTCCTCGTGTGTTCCAGCTAAAATAACTGTATCGTCAGCGTACCTCAGATTATTTATTGTCATGCCGTTAATCTTAATGCCCATGTCCCGATCATCAAGTGCTTTATTTACTATGTCCTCCGAGTACAGATTAAAGAGGATTGGCGACAGTATACACCCCTGACGAACACCTCTTCGTATTTCTATTTCCTCTGATGTCGTGTCTTCTATTCGTACTGCTGCTTTTTGGCCATAGTATAGGTTTGAGATTAATCTTATGTCTCTGAGGTCTATCCTTCTCCTGACCAATGTTTCTATGAGTTGATCATGTCTAACTTTATCAAATGCTTTATTGTAATCTATAAAGCAGGCGTATATGTCCTGGTTTACGTCTAGGCATCTTTGTGATAGGACATTTAGTGCAAAAAGTGCTTCCCTTGTTCCTAGGCCCTTACGGAATCCAAACTGACTATCGCTGATATCTACATCCAATTTCCTGAATATTCTATTATGGACCACCTTCAACAGGACTTTCAATGTGTGAACCATCAGGCTTATTGTGCGGTAGTCAGAGCAATGCCTGGCATTTTTCTTTTTCGGAAGGGTTATAAAAGTTGATAGCAACCACTCATTTGGTATTATTCCTGTTCTATATATGGTATTAATTACTTCTACCAAAACATGAATCCGGCCCGCCTCTATCAGTTTAAGAATTTCCGCTAGCAGTTGGTCCGGACCTGCAGCTTTTCCGTTCTTGAGCATACCTAGTGCATATGTTACTTCATCCTTAATTATGTCCGGGCCCAACTCCCCTTCCGTATTTTCAAGAGTCGTATGCCGTCTCTCATCTTCGAACTGCTCTGTAATGTAGTTCTTCCATATTTCTAGTTTTTGTTCTATTTCTGTGACTATTTTCCCGTTGTTATATAATATATTAAGTTGCTTTTGTTTGCTGGTGCCGACGAGTTCTTTAATCTTTTTGTGCATGTTAAAGTTGTCGTATTTGGATTGTAGCTCCTCAATTTCTTCACATTTTTGTTTAAAATAATCTTCTTTTGCTTTTCCGATTTTTGTGCGAAGTATTCGTTGTGTTTCTTTATATTGTTGTTCGTTTTTTCCCTTATAACTTCTTCTCTTTTCCATAAGATTAAGAATTTCACCAGTAATCCATTCCTTCTTTCCTGTGGTTTCTCTGTCTTCAGAATGTCTAATGAGGGTTCCAACAAGGCTGATTTAATTCTGTACCATTTTTCGTTTATAATCTTATAATCTATCGTAATGGCTACATCCGCCGGCCTGGTCCATGACATGCTTCGCGAATAAATGTCCTCTCCACCTCCATTTTTAACAGCTCCCACAAAAAAAATAATCCAGAGGATTGATTTAAGTCAGGACATCTCGCCGGCTATTCAACAACTCCACTATTTCCAGTCCAACTGTTTGGAAACTCTTGACTTAAGTAATTCCTCACAATTTTCGCATTGTAAGCCGATGGGCCGTCCTGTTGTCACCTTAAATGCCTTAGTTGATATAATGAAATTTTGTTATCCAGGAAGTTAGATACATATGTGCGAAGAAGGTTTAAGTATCTTTCCCAATTTAATGTTTCTTCATACATAACAGCCAAAACGACCATCCAAACGTTTAATCCAAAACAATTTTGTGGTCTTCTTGCCCTGTTTTGTCTGCGATTCTGTACTGCCCAATAATGCTCCGTATTTCTGCTAAACATTCCATAATTGGAAAATTTTGATTCATCTGACTAGAATACCTTGTTTAAAAAATCTTTGTCGTCTTCCAACCTTCCCACTAACCAATTGCAGTACTCCAGTCGTCTTAAATTATTACCAGGTATTAAACTGTGGCTAGCATGAATCTTGTATGGTTTAAACTTATTTCGATATAATATAAAGTTCTCCATTCTAGAGTTTGGGGCAAATTTAATTCTGACGCCACTTCGCGTGTAGATGTTTATGGATTATTATTTATCTAGAAAATACAAGATTTACATAGACTTTGCAAAAAAAAACACCTTTAATTTACCATTTGTAAAATATCCCGTTGGTTTTCATTCAAATTCCTGCTAACATAAACACCAAGCGGTTTGGTAAACGATCCCATCTCGACCAAGTTTCTATCATGATCCAGAAAAATGGTGCGATTTGGCTGTACCCGTTCTGGATATAATTATACTCGCTATTGTTTATTTCGATTCGATGAATAAAATATACTTAACATATCTCGTTTCTCTTTGTTGGTGTACGCCATTTTTCTATTAGTAATGTACGATAGCTGAAATGTTTGACAGTTTGAAATTTCATGGCTACCTTACTTAATCTTAAAATGTATTCTTCATGAATTAAAACATAATATCAAAAACTTGTGTCAACCTGGCATATACGGTTGAAATCAGAGAAAAAACTCTTTCTAGCTATGTCAAAATCCGACATAGTGCCCATAAGACATAAGAAAGTTGATGATAGCCAGATAGAACCGAAACGTTAAATTTGAAATTGAAAATTTCGAGATTACCATTAGAAAGTAGATCAAAAGCGGCCTCGAGAATGTGCTTTTAGTTTTCCTCTGCAACCCCAAATAAACGTGCTAACCCTAGCACGTTTATCCAAATAAACGTGCTAAACCCCAATGTTGCAAAGAAGAAAATGAGCTTCTTTAATTTTTTTTAACTCTTGAAGGTCATTTGACACAGTTCCATTTTCTCTAGTGGTTCATAACAAACACAAAAATTAGCAACTTTGCCAAATTTAGACCTACCTAGTCCAGTCATTCTGTCCGAAAATAGGGCGTGAATTGGAACGAGATCCCATCAAGCCAAATCTTTTATATGTTGGGGGGGGGGGGGGTCAGGAGTGCCTAATTTGAAGTTCTCGAACGAAACCCTTGTGACTATTTTCCACTATTTAGAAAATAAGGGTGGATTTTTGCTTCCGTTGTAACTCAGCTCCTCGTCATTGTACGGGGAAGTAGTATGGTTACTTTTAGTTACTTTTAGTACGATCTCGGTTCTCATTTTTTTCTTCTTTATCGTCACGTATAGCGAAAAAATGTTTATGGTCAAACTTGTAGAGCACTTTCGTACCTACAATTCGATATTTTTTTTTCCTCTACATCTCCAAAATTACGAGTTCAAGCGCGCTGCAAAATTTGGCAAGTCCGTGCGAGGTTTCGATTCTACAGCTTGCGCGATTGTGTAGATATGTTGTAACGGATTCTGATTTCTGAATATTCTGAATAAAATTATTGAAAGACAATATAGGTAAATAAGACAGTGAAATAATGAATCACACGTATAAAATTTATTATGCAAATGTTTTCTTCCGGTCAAAAGGATATTCATGTCTTCCTGCTTTTCATGATCCTGCGCGCTAGAACTCGCAATTTTACAGATGGAGGTAAAATAAAAATATCGAATTGTAGGTACGAGCGTGCTCTACAAGTTTGAGGATGAACATTTTTGCGCTATGCATGACGATAAAGAAGAAAAAATTAAAACCGAGTTCGTACCCCAAATCGTATGCCTTTACAATTTGGACGTGTTGGTATTTGAAATAAAAGTTTATTACTCATTGTAGAAATAAGATCACCTTAAAGTTTTGCTATGTAAGTTAGTTTTAGTTTACTTCAAAGATCTGAAGAAGCCACTGGGTTGTGGAATAATTATCATGTAACACACAATAATTAAAACAAATCGTGAAAGTTACACGTTTGTGTGTTTATTACTAATGGATATGAACACGAATTTTCATCAATCAAATCAATTCAATATCAGAAATCATTTACAATTCAAGCCCCACAGAAACCTGTCATTAATTTGTAGAAATCCGACAAAATGCATCATACATAAAAAATTGGTTACTTTAAAAAAAAATTGAAACTAACTTTAGTACTCATAGTTATTGCGTTCGTAATCCTGATAACATACAATATGTCTACTAAATAGACAAAATTTTACAATTCGTATATACGAGTTGGGGTTAGTGCTTTTCCACTTGATTTGTGCTACAGTACGCTTGTGTAGTTTCGGCTTCGCCTGAAGGAATATATGTCGGAGAAATGTTTTCATTCGATCAACCTATTTTTAGTGATGTTAAATGGATGGATATATCAAAAAATTTTTTGATGCTGTGCAACATATTTATTACTTTATTTTTATTTTTTGATATTTAAACTTTGCAAATATGTATGTAGTTTTCAATATTATTTATTCAAAATTTGTTCATTTGTACTTTTGTAATGCCTGGAATGTTTAAAATACTTGATCGTTTATATTGCGTGGATATTTTCTATAATTTTTATTGTAATTCTTTCCGCGATAATAATCCACATTATGGCTCAAAAAACGGTCAAATAAGTGTCTCGATTCGAGAAAAGAAAGAAATTATTCAAGCTGTTTCTGATGACTAGAAAAATATTGAGGTTGCTAAACATTTTACCATGTACATTAAAATCAATTTTGTGTAGAAGAGATTTCATTTAAGCAACACAGTGTAATGAAAAGGCAAAAAGCTAGAGAGCAGTAAAACTATCACATACTCAATACAGAAAAGATAACATAAAAAAAATTAAAACAATCTTAACAGATAATAATTATCCACCACAACCTATAGACCAAACAATTAAACAATTAAAAAAGAATACACCAAATATACAACACTGCAGACACCAATAAAAATTTAAACAATGACACAACATGTATCACGATTCCATATGTTCCACAATTATCAGAAAAAATTAAATACACTTAAAAAAAAATATGATATAGCTACAACATATAAACTTAGTAATACTAATAAACATTTATTTTCAAAACTTAAACCTAAATAGAAAAAAATCGAGAAACACATGTCATTTATAAAATACCATGTCGCGATTGCGATAGTTGCTACATAGGCCAAACTAAATAATATTTATACAAAAGAATACAAGCCCACAAATACTCTAAAACAGACAAAACTGCTTTATCTACACACAAACTACAACGCGATCACCATTTTGATTTTAAAAACACACAGATAATTGATAAAAACAACACACAATGTAAAGGGAAATTAAAGAAATGATTAGTATTAAACGGAAAAAAAATTCAATTAACAACAGAAGTGATATAAAAAATTTAAGCAGTATATACTATAACTTAATTATGTAACGATCTGCAATTTACCATCATAATATATGTTGCTGTTATATAATTATATATCTTAAGTTATTTAAATATCTGTACATATGCTTATCATGCTGACAGTTCCGTGTTTTGATTCCTGTCTGACTGTCCGAGTAGGTTTTCGTGGTTTTCCTTCTCGTTTAAGGCGAATGCTGACAGCTTTACATCTTAAGACGTTCCACGGGCGCATACATAATAATAACTCATGTCTTGCGTTTCCCTGTTTTTGTTGTCTATCTATTTTAGAATACTATGGCATGATTTATTATTATTCAATTGGAATGTATCTTTGAATAATTTTATCCATAGCAACTACAAATGTATGACATTAATATACTGTCATTTATATTTTATATTCCTTGAAAAAGGCATCATTTGTCGAAACATGTAGGATTGTTTTAAATGTGTATATTTTGAACCAGACCTTGAATCGCCAGCAGGTTGAATTTACCATACATATATATATATATATATATATAGTGTTTATATATATATATATATGGTAAACTTAATAAGTCGGCGATTAAAGGTCTGGTTTATTACTTCAAAGTATATATATTTAAAACAACCCTACATGTTTCGGCAATGATGCCTTTGTCGAGGATATAAAAAATATAAACATATTCATACATATATATATATATACATTCATATTTTTTATATCCTTGACAAAGGCATCATTGCCGAAACATGTAGGGTTGTTTTAAATATATATATATATATATATATATATATATATATATATATCAGCTTCAGACAAAAATATCGCCAGAATAACAATTCTTAACAATTTCACCTTTATTTAAGTTCCTTTTTGTTTCACATCTAACGTATTTTAAGCTTTACCTAAAATATTTAAGGGATCATGGCGATTTTTTACATATAACAGATGATAAACTATAGAAAATATAGGCATACAATTTTATTGAGAAAGAAAAAATAATGAAACAATATTTAACGAATTAACTGAAGTGATGGAAATCTCTTGGTGAAAAATTAAGGAAAATAAAACACACTTGGTAATAATTAAAATAATACCAAGTGTGTTTTATTTTCCTTAAACCAATATTTAATATTTTATTTGTAAAGACGATCCACTTAAATTTGAACAAATCTGTTGCTTGTATTAGGAGTACCTTTTCATAGATCCAATTAAACAAATAATAGAAAAAGCCTTCATTAAATTGTCGTCCTGTCACCAATACACAAATAACACATATCGAGGATGATTAATGAGGCCATATTTGTTTTGTATCACCAAAACACATTTCAATTATTTGAATATCCATTAGTAAATAGCAGTATCGTTAGTCGATAGTCATTAAGACATAAAATAATAATAAGCTATGTTTTATTTTATTTTAACAGCAAATTATTCCAAAAAAACTAATGTTGGATCTGGAAGCTTCCTTAGAAAAAATTTACTAAATGCTTAAATGAATAAGCTACACAGTTTCTTTGTTGTTTGATAACAGCTATTTTTCTTTGTTTTGTTTCCAACTGATTTTTCATCTAAGTTGTTGCTCAAACAACGCTATTAAAACAATGAAAATGATGCGTTTATAAATGTACTATTTTAGTCAAGTCTAGTTTTTTGCTTCTAGAATCGTGAATTAAAATTTCATCTTAAATGCAACGCCAAAAAGGTAAAATCGAATTGTCAACTGTAAACGTAATCAATTGAAGATCAAATAATCATAAATAAATTGCCCATAAAGTAGATGGTATATATCAGAATAATTGAAACATACATGAGTAGGTAAAACCCCACCAGTTTTGTATAATACAAAGGTATTTTACAAAACTGGTGGGGTTTTACCCACTCATGTATGTTTCAATTATTCTGATACATTACACATGCGGTTAGTCCGTACTATGACTGAAGACACAGAGAAAATGCAGTTTCTAGAGACACGGCTGCGCCATCTTTAGAAGGGCGTCGTTGGTTCGCATTGGTTATGTGGACAGGGCGAGGTACTTCGGCTGTCTGACAACAAGCAGCGCTGAATTTACTTCTACGCTCAGTCTGGATAATTTCTGTGATGTGGCGATGTGGTTCCTTTTTGTGAATGTGTCTGAAGATATCCTTTCTCCAGCAGGGGCGTACCGACGAGCCGGTAGAAAGGCGAAATACGTATCTACGTCTCTGGGGAAGGATATGTTCGGACACGTTCACAAAAAATATTAATAGTGAACCTGTATTTGTGTTCTTCACACAAGATTTTTAATAATATTTATATTATTAAAAATACCTTAGATGGTATATATTTAGAATGTTGTAATTAAAACAATAACAATGTACAATTAAAACATTTTTTGACCCAAGTTCCTTTGCTTGGCACCATTCTTTAAATTTTATAAACTACTACCCTCATGATACAGGGTAAGGCAAATGTATTCAAATATCTTTGATACGGCATAGATTTTAATAATATTTGTCACATTTAAGTTAATGCAAATAGGGAATTCGAAGAGCATATTTATATCCGAATCAGCGGTTCATCCGGTTTAACCGGAAATTACATTAACTTTTTTATTTTAAATGAATCAGTTGAAGTTCAGCAATTTGGTTTGGCACCTTTTTGTTCAACAACGACAGAGATACTTAATTAAATCTACTAATGCAAATTTTATTGGGAACAATGAAAATCAACACAAAATATATAAACAAAATTAATATCAGTTAAGGAAATTTTCGAATTGATGACCGTTCACTTCTTGACAATATGTAAATCTGTGAACGAATTCTTGAGTGACATATGCCTCAGCCTCCTCACGAATAAATTGCAACAATTTAATTCTTATAGTTATTCTCTGTCGAAACTAGTCCAGATAATTCTGTCGTTTAGTATAAACCACAGATTAAACCACAGTATTTAAATCTGAAGACTGTGCGAATCATTCAATGAAGCCTCTACGACCAATCCACCGATCTGAGAATGTCTCATTTAAAAAACCATAATAGGGGGTTGCTCCATTTTGTCTCTATCTAAAACTTACATGTAATTCCCCATCTTCGTCAATATTAGGAGCAACTTGACCCCATAAAAGATCTAAATATCTTTGTCCAGTTAGTGTACCCTGAATGAAAGAAGGACTAATAATACCTTTCCTGAAAATACTAGCCCAAACGTATAATTTCTGCTGATGTTGTGTAGCATCCAATGAAGATTATTTATTAACCAATATCGACAATTTTGGTGATTAACGGTACCATTCAAACAAAACGTAGCCTCGTCGGAAAACAGAATATCGTATGTATAATATTGATCGTCTTTGCAAATCTCCATCACTCATTCGGAAAATTCAATTCTAAAATTCAAAAATTCAAAAAAATTATCAGTAAAACCAATTGCGATGATAAAGTTTAAAACATTTTTCAATACATAAACCTGGTGTATCAGGACATTGAGGACAGTGGCAGTTAGTATCTTTTCTGACTTTTTTCTGATAACACACTTTGCATCATTTTCTCCTAACTTTCCCTTTTTTATTTTTTTTCTATAATTTTTATAGGATAAATGACTTGCTGTTTGCTTAACAAGGGTAGGTTTTGCGACGTTCACTTCAGGAAGAAGTTTTTCGAGAACAGGTAAACGAAACTCATAATAGGATAAACGTTTCCCAGAGTGCTTATTGTACAATAAAAATGAATTACAAAATAACAGCTGAAATATGTGAATTCCTAGTTTTTTGTACCATCGAAGGGCTTTGCTTAAACAGGGATAGTACGCTACCATCTGATCCATACGATCGATACCACTCATATATTTGTTATACTCGGCTATAGGTAAAGGTTTCGTCTTCGGTTGTCCTCTTTTATTTTGAGTTAGCACAATTTCATTAGAAAATTCGGTAGATATATACAATACCTCCATCCTATCCTTCTATTTACCATTCATAACTCCATTCCGATAAGAAGCGCTTGTCTCACCTTTTTGAAGTTCTTTTGTTACTACGTCTTTTAATAATAATAATAATAATAATAATAATAATAATAGATATATTTGCCCAACAGATATACATCTAATTACAGGACAATATAAGAATTTGATAATACAGTTCGTGTGTTACATATACTTAAAGAAGGAAGAAGTAAATAACAAGTGGTGTGAGGTGGTTGATACAATGCTATACGACAAAGCTATTGGGAGTGTGTATATTAGTTAATAGGATGGGTAGGGGGGTGGAAAATAGATCAATACTTTTGTTGGCTGTGAGAATTTCATTGCAAATGGTACACATTGAATAGAGTATGCTCTCTACCTGCTCGAAGTGTGCCTGTACAATAAGTATTTTTTTCAAGCAACTTTTCAGCCAAGCCATAGCTGTTGTAGAAGTTTTCCATAAATATAAAGTAGCCACTATTCAGATAATTGTTTGCTAAATGCAGTACAACCTTTTCCGCATGACCTTTTCCCCTAGTCTCATCGGCTTGCCCAGTGTATACCATCAGGATAAGGCCATTTGTTTCGGTAAACATGTAGAGTTTAATTCCGTACTTATGTCTCTTGTTTTTCAAATATTGTCTAAAGACGAGTCTTCCCCTCCATAGTAACATTGATTCATCTAGGGACAAATTTTTTCCGGGGCAATAAATAGTATTCATTTTTTCTTGAAAATGGTTGAGAATCGGCCGAACTTTATACAAACGATCTTCTGAAGGATCTCCTTTGACCCTATTTTCAGCAAAATGCAGGTGCAAAATCTAGTTATTAAGAAGAAACGATCACGACTCATGTATGTAGAAAAACACGTGAAACCAAAGAGCCAGTGTCTTTTCCAATAGTCTTTCATATGACTGAATTTAATCTTCCCTGTATGGAACAGTAATCCTATATCCTCCCATCGAGCTATTCTCGAGTGTTCAGAAATGTATTTAGAAAAAAATATATTCTCCGCATACCTATTAGTTTCACGTCAAACAATAATTGAAAGTAATCATACGGGGTGGCATTCGCTGCAATATCAATTAGCAGTTTGGCTCTTTTTTCAAATTGTATAAATTTCATATTAGTGCAAGCCTCGCTCCAACTGTCATCTTTAAAATTAGGTGCCTCGCCTACCGCAATTGTTTCTTCAGCATCAACAGCTGAATTATTTGCAATAGACATATCTATATCTACAATAGTTCCTCATCTGTAAGTTTCTTATTGGTTCCTGGCTGTATTTTACGCCTTTTGGCGCCAGAAGTACTCGGTTGATCCATTACACTAACACTCACAATGAGAAAAAGAAACACCAATCGCGAGCCTGTGTTAGAATGAACTAAATTAAACCTTTCCAAAAGTGCTGCAGGCGTCTACATGTGAAATCTTAGAATGCTGAGTCAGGATCGCACATAATAAAATGAGTACACTCATGACGCGTTAGCGCGTCATGCGCACAGCTGATGGTAACATAATGACGCGTTTGCGCGTCATGTGCACTCAACTTGTTAAATTAATCTATACGTATGGGCTTAATAATAATTCACGGCCCGCTAATGCTCCCTGTAATTGGAGTTAAGCTGTTGGGGTATGCTAGGGCATGACTTTATTATTATTACCAACAAGGCTAAAAGGACATGGTTAAGATACGCAGAAAATACTTCAAGATATAAAATATATTCAGAACATTAATATATACGATATTTCTGTGGTATTTTCTATAGTTGACAAAGGTATGTGTTCGGCCAGGAATTACTAGTTGTCTTCAAAAAATTGTTAGTAATATAGGTGCATAGTAAAATTCACTTCGAACTAAATAAATCTTTTAAGTTGAGGAAGATTATTTTCTCTGCTATAAATGCTATCCCAGATTAGTTCATAATTAACTCTGTGTTTTATAGTCATCTTATACTAACATACATAAACAATTTTACATTCTTTTAAGCAAATCTCGGTATCCAAAGCTTTTTTATTGCCTCGAAATATACATATTTTACTGCCAGTCATGTTTACAAGTTGTTAGCTTCCTCTTAAATTAGAAATTCAATGGTACATAATTCATCCGTTTTAACAGTCATTAGTGGCGCTTTAATTAATGAGCGAATTTAGTTACCCTCATTATATCAACTGCCTATTTCAGTGACTGTTTTATTTTAAACTAACATTCGTTTTATGTTACTCTAATTTAAGTTTTGATAGATCTGATACCTTGGTTAACAACAAAGTTCACTTAATATGTACTACATATATTGTGTTTAATGAAGGGTACACAATTATAACATTTTATATGTAATTAGTACAGTTGGCAATTCCAACATTGGATCAGTAGCGCGCACTTCGAAGAAGTGCAAGGGGTTTAATAGGTAATCAATATAAATAAAAACGTTCTCTTTTAAGCTGCATTTTCAGTATGTAGATGCACAGAGTGGATAAGATCGGTGAAATATTTAAAACACTAGGTATGTCTTAATAGTTCCTTCATCTACGATGGAACAGCCTAGATCTAGAACAGCCATGTTTCTAATAAAATGAAATTTGCTTTTATTTGACAGCTACTTTTTAATGTTTTGTGAGTTGATTGCTGTGTAGCTCGTTCAATTTGAGCTAATAGTTTGTTAATTATCATAATTTAAAGATTTTGTGTTCACCCAAAAATGAATTTGACAGAAAAAGTATTCGCGAATTTTCCAGACAATCCCAACATTCCAGAACCTCCACAGCCGATTCTTATACGCTGGAACAACTCTTATAACGTAACTCTTAATTCCACTTGTTCAAATAAATCTTGGACAATTTTTTTGTTGTTGTAATTGTGGATTTCAGTATGTTCGTTTTAATTAGATTTCATTAAAAGTGTTGGTGATTGTTAACAATATGAAACATTTAATATCAATTAATAGAAATAAGAAGTAATGAAAGAAAGTAAACAATAAATTTGATTTAATAAGCATACATTAATAATAAAGAAATAACTTATAAAAAATAAATGTAATATTTTGTTTGGGCACCATTTCTTTCAATAACTTCTACCAGTCTTCTTTGCATGGAATTTATTAAAGAACGCCCTAAATCATCGTTATTTGTCAGTTCCTCCCATGCTTCTTCAATCCATTGCCACAATACTTCGGCGTTTTCTTGTTGAGCATTTCGTTTATTATCTTAACCATGAGTCCCCAAACATTCTCGTTCGGATTTAAGTCCAGACTATTGGTAGGCCACTGCAAAACTTCGATGTTATTAGTTCCTAGCCAAGTACTTATAATTCTAGCAGTATGAACCGGACAATTATCGTGCTAAAATATAAAGTCGGGATTAGTGAATACATGATTGGCAGTTGGAAGCATGATATATTCTAGAATGTCTTTGTAGGCAATCGCGTTAAAACTGTTTTCAATTCGCCAACATATTATATAAATCTTGACAACTGATCCGAGACCAATCATTAACTGAGAATCCTCCAGAAGTTCTTCTGGGATGACTATATTCCTCATGGAAACAAGTTCCCCGTGGTCGATAGACTTTGATTATTCCGTTGTGAATCGGCTGAAAAGTCTTCTCATCACCAAAGTAACCAGATTCCAAAAATTCAAATCATTATTACTATAATTTAAAGCAAATAATAGTCGTGATTGTTTCTGCTCATTAGTTAAGTATGGCTTCTTTGCAGCAACACGACATTTTAAATCTGATTTTTATATTATTCTGCATGCGGTAACTCTGGAGGCGGGAAAATTTGTGTTTATTGCAGCATTTCTTGCAGTATCAAATAGACGATCTCTTATATAATCTATAATATTATATCTTCTTCGACAGTTGACTTTCTGTTGAACAGCCCGGTACCAGTCTTTCTTTTTAAGTTCATTTCGTTTTTTCACCGTTTCTTAATTCCAAAATTTTTATTCAGGTTAAAATGCCGTGAAGTCATTCTTATCGACAAACCTTCTTCTATTTTTGAAATAATGTGCGCTTTTTCAATTACTGTCAGTTTTCTAACCATTTTACTACAAAAATGTCTATGAAAAACGTAATAATTTGACAGACTGTAGTGCGCTTTGACGATTATAACTTTGACAATTTAAAACCCATATTTACAATCAAAAATTAAAATTATCCCGGATTTATACGAACAGAACTGTACATAGCTAAGTGTACCATTTTATTATTCCCAGCATTCTCAATTAAGTCTGTACTTTTGGAATTTTATCCTAAGAAAGCAACTCTCAGGAAGGAAGGTCAAAAGTAATTGCAAAATGCTCAAGTTGAAGTAGCATTACATATTATTTAAAGCAATTACATGGACTGGTTGAAGCACTTCTAAAATAATAAGATTATTCGTTATGAGCCAATGCAAATAACGGATATTATACAAACATAGCTACGTATACAAAAAGGTTTAAGTATATCAATACGTTATGCACGTATTACGCATTTGTTACAAATGAAACAGACATGCAATATACATATCTGTAACTGTACACATGGACAATACACCTCGTATTTTCAGCATTTACTTCTGCTTAAGACACGTGTTTCTGCCATCTATAGGCGTCATCAGTCAAGCTAGTGAAGCAATGTATACAAATTAATACAAATCTATTTAAAAAACAGATTTGTACCTGTATATACATTTGATAAGACGAAATTTGCTATGGCTTGTAGGCGTTTTCAGCTTAAATGTATATACAGATACAAATCTGTTTTTTAAATAGATTTGTATTAATTTGTATACATTGCTTCACTAGCTTGACTGATGACGCCTATAGATGGCAGAAACACGTGTCTTAAGCAGAAGTAAATGCTGAAAATACGAGGTGCATTGTCCATGTGTACAGTTACAGATATATATATTGCATGTCTGTTTCATTAGTAACAGCTACGTATATTCAGCGACTCAAGAAATATTAGTATCGTTGTTAAAGTAGATAGTGTGTTAATGAAAGATTCAGATTTTACTAGATTAAAGATTCGTTAAGTATTTATAGAGAATATTTAATTGTGCTAGTTCTGTGTCATTAGATGTCGAACAGTCATCCTCTGCATATAAGAACATTTATTCCTTCTAACGAACACAGTTACATGAAGAATCTGTTGAAACATATCTGATACTGCAAGTATTTAACCGATTTTAGCCACTTTCTCCATCTGTATATTGAAATCCCTGCTGAAAAGGGTAAGAGTATATTTACATTCAAACCTGCTAAACTCCCCGCACTTTTTCAACGGACTAGCCGCACTGTTCGCAGTGCCAACTCCAGAATTTAGTATTTCGTGCCTCTCTATATATATAGGTATTTAAAATATAGCAATTAAATGTAAGCAGTCTGCAGTTGAATATCTTAACTACTGAGAAAACTTTCGAGGAAACTAGCACTTGTAATTTTCCGTACTCGTCTCTCGGAATGTCTACTGTAATCAAAAGGCGATAATATCCCTGTTAAAGGCATAATTTTAAAAATAAATAAAAAAGTTAAAAAAATATTTCAGAAAAAAATCCTGTTTTACATCAAATTTGAAATATTTTTTTATAAGAAATTTAGCGGCAATACGAACAAATTAGACAAAATTTTCATCAACAGTCTTTAAATACTGCAAATGTCAGTGAAAATTGTCACTATTTAAAGATTTATTAATTCAAAGGCGAAATAATCTTACACCAGAAAATAACACGTTGATACCAATTATTTATTAGCGCGAATATCTATCTGTATTCTTTTTATAATTATTTGCAGAACTCTCGTATTGAATTCGTCTTTCATTAATTACCAAATGCCACATAACGGCAACAAGGGAATGTAGTGGGAATTATCATCTGTCTATTTTGTCTGCTTGTTAATCATATTTAGTTACAGATTATAAGAATAATGTATGTAGATTTTGTATTTAGTATACCAGTATTCAATAATTTGCAAACTCCTTTTAATAACATTTAATTCAAAGGAATTACTCCAATATGAAGCTCTAATTTTGTTCTTGAATACTTTTATTTTGGTTTTATGTATTAACATTTTTCGATTTCTTTATTTACTCGACCCAGGAACAATATACAGGTATAACTATTGATAAAAAAGAATTTCAAAATATGTATGGCACTTTAGGTTGTCAAAATTAACATATTTTCTTTATATGTTGGCCAAAGGACATTCGCAAAGTTGTTGAACAGCTTGTCTATGGGCAAGCTATAAGCTTGCCCATAATCACCCTAAATCTTTTGAACACTGGATACTTGTCTCTCCATAGTGATCTAAAATTTATTATTTATAAGCGCCAATGTTCTCAGAAAAATTGTCCACATAAAAAGCTTTGCTTTTGCTACTTATTTCTTAATTGTTATTTTGAGTTGATTTTTCAAAGTCACGACATAAACTAAGATGTAAAGTTCCCCAATTCAGAGACATTAATAAAACTTTGTTTTTTCTTTGTCAATTCCTTCGTAATCGTTCTAAGAAAAAATATTTATTATTAATAGAAAAAGAGTCTTTTATAAGAGCTATCCAAGTAATACAGAATACATGCCTCTTATTCTTGAAAAAACTATCTATCTCCTACCTTCACCTGTACCACGTTATGGGGAGGGGTCACCACGCTATGCTGTTATCTTGAAAGAGACTTGAACATCGCCAGAAAGTTTCGCAACCCGAGAACGCCGATCTGAATAAGCCTTGTCAGTTAAGTAGCGCTATAGAAATTATGTAAAAACCGTTTACGATTTTTGCTGTGAAAATATTTTAGGGGGCAAAGTTCCACTATCTTTGCTTTTTTGTGAGTTGCTTTATTATAGTTACAAGAAAAAATATTGATTAATAAAGGAGTACAGTCTTTTATAAGAGCTATGAAGAAAAATGTGTGGAGAAACCAATGCTTATTGTTCTTGGAAAACATATTTCATCTGCTACCGCCTTTTGTACCATGCGATGGTGGTACCCTGAAAAGACATCGTCAGATATGGTTCAGAAAGTATTCAAGCAAATCCGTCGAAATTTACGACGTGGCAGACGAAAACTGGTTCTTGAGCTAAACATATCGACAGAACGAAGGCAACACATCTTGAATACTGTATCTAGGACTAAAACCTTGGGAGTTACAAAAGGCACATGATCTGACACTATAATAGAATAAAGTTCTATTGGAAATAGCAATGGCAGCTGCTTCACTTGGGTGTAAGTGGGCAGTTCTCGAATATACTCTTCTCGGATGAGTCATCATTTCCAATCGAGCAATACATCAACAAATGATCGGGGTTACTCGTCAGAAAGGTTATTCGAAAATTTCCAACTTCAAACTTCCACTAAAGAAGAGGCCTACCATGATGGCTCTCCGCTGCAATTTTTGGACCATGCCTTAAAACAAATGCGATCGTTTATCGTGAAACTATCTAGAAAGGTGCATTGAAGCCTTGGGTATATAAACATTTCAGCCACAGACCGTGGACATTTCAACAGGACCTAACGCCATCACGTAAAGCGAGCAACAATCAAGAATGGCTAAAAAACTTAGAGCACTTAATTTCTTCGTCGCTATCTCCGACAAATACCTCAGATGTAAACCCATTTTTGTTTGAAGTATTTTGAAGGCCAAGTTTGGCAATAAAAGATACCGTGTCGGCACGTGCAAATCAGCAGATTGCCTGGATTTCACAACCTTAAACTTGACCAACGATATAGGAACAATGAGGCCAGAAAAGCCATAAGCCACTTAAATAGTATTCTGTGGGATGAAAAGTCTAGCCACTTAAAGATAAAGCAGTAAAAGCTTTACTGGTAACAGAAATGGACTTCTGGAGAAGAGCTGCAGGTAAATCTTACAAGGGACAGAGTACGAAATGAGAGAATAAGAGAAATTATGGGAGTCAAGCATACCATAGTAGACAACATCAAAACAAAACAACTTCAATGGTATGGATACGTGCAACGGATGACAGGTAAACGGCTATCCAAGTTGCGATGGAATGGATCACACAAGAAAAGCGCAGGAGAGGGAGGCCTAGAAGAACTTTGAGGGGCGGAATTGACAAGGAGATAAAAGTGAGAGGTTTGGAAAACAATTTATGGGAAGACAGGGACCAATGGAGATTTGGCATCGGAAGACGGCGGAGAACGTTTTAAACCGATACATATATAAACTTGATCAACGTGCGATGAGTTTGTTGATCGTCTCAAGGCCATAGTTCGCACCAAGGTGACCATATCGAAAATGTGTAATTGATTCATCGTCCGTGATTATTTCCGAACATTTCTTTTTTTAACTGAATAAAAATAACCACAAATTAAAAAATACAGCCTTTTAGATTTTGTAACACTTTATCAGTCAACAAGTCAATACAGGTAGTAAAATATTTGAGTTTAAAAAACTAAAGGTATTATGTCAGGATAATACATGAAAACCATAATTGACACACATTTATTACTTATGCCGATAACAAACGCTACCAAGGAAGAGCATATATAATTTTATGTAATTGCTAAGAAATTTAGTTGATGATATTGTATCATAAACTTTATTATGAAAACGTTTTTAATGGACGTGTTGTTCTTTGGCCCACAGAAACTTCAATGTAATAATAACTGTTTACGGCCCATTAAGAATACTTCAAATATTTGAAATATAGAATGGCGAAATAACAAATTACGGTCCGTGGAGAACTTTATGGTTTCAGAGGCGTCAGCCCGACAAATTAAACATAACGAGTTTTGTTTTATTAGTGCATAGTTTCGTATTAGAAAAAAAATACAGTTTACAAAAAATAACTTTATATTCTCGCTTAAGTTTCACTTTTACTTTACGACATGATTGTATTGGTATTAAAGGGAACATTGATCTATTCTTGTATATTAAATAACGGGCGTTTAGAAAAATTCATGTCCAAGTAGTCGAAAATTTGAAGTCATATTTGAGATAAAGTACGATAGAATGATACATTTAATTAACACAATTTTATAGGTTATCATACACGCAAATGTCATTTTATGTCAAAAGATGTTCGATTAAAATGACATATTCACTAAAAAGTCTTTCTTTGGAGACTGTGATTAAGTAAGAACTTAAAAAAAATATAAAACCTCTTACCACAATTAATAATCGTATCCTAAATACGTATTTCTATGAATAAGTTGTTATCATCAGTAGGTTAAAACCAATAATCAAAGTGTCGGTAAAATATCAGTAAAGCTAACACATAGAAAATCGCACAACTTTACCCGGTAATGATCAGAATAAATTATAAAAGATGTTGAAATGGTCCACCATCTTTTTCCAAGCACTTTAGGCATCTCCTTCTAATGTAATGGACTAGTCGGAATTAATAACACAGTTTCTTTTTATCAGGAATTATTATTTAATTGTTTGTTTTATTAAACAATTCACAAAACATAATTATAGCTACTAACTACTATTATTACACTTTTTTTTACGATTACTATTGATTGTTGTATTGCGTACTGTATAAGACTTTGTATATGAATTATTACACTTATTGTGTAGCTGACGTACTATACATACTATGTGATATACATACCGAAAAACCAGCGTACGGAGGGAAGAGCACAGAAATGCGACAGCTAAAAAGAATCAACATCATCCCCAGCTTAGCATGTACTACACGCAGGACACACCATCGACTTCGACGGTACAGATACTGTAGCCCGCAGTACGATGATAACGTACAGAATAATAAGAAAGGCTATAGAAAGTGAGACACGACAAAAACTGTATGAACAAACGGGACCACGGACAGCGTTTGCTGGACACATGGAAGCCAGCCTTGTTCAATAGACACATTACACATAAGCGACGTAATGATAATAACTTATGACAGACCAGTTATATTAACATGGACCGAACGCAAACCGATCGACCAATAGCCGAAAGCGACAGAACAACCAACTGACCAATCACAAGGAGCCAGTCACGCGGCCCCACTACTACGGGACCATATAATACGAACAGCACAGGAAATCGACACACTCTTGAAGTTACCATCGCAACGAGAAGATCCTCAAGAAGAAGGTGAAAGTGATGTCACCGAAACGTCAAGAAGAAAGTTGTCTTTCTCAGGACGAAATCATCCAAACGCGGCGAAATTCCCCGAAGAACAACGCTCCAACAAACGACCGCGAAAACATTCGACGATATATATATATATATATATATATATATATATATATATATATGTATATATATTATTTTAAAACTATATAACAAGAACCAACTGACAACCCAGTTTGTTGAATGAGAGTTGGTACTGAACTTCATCATTATTCGTCTAACATTACCAATCGCTTCTTATGTCCGAACTTTTGGTTGCCCACTACTGTCTTGTCGTCCCACATAACAATTCCTAACAGTGTGCACTGAAAAGTATTATAATCAAAAGCGAGGCTGGCAAATTCTTCTAAAAAAGATTGAATTGAGTACTTTGACTGTTATCGATCATTTCGCTCTTATTCGCCAATAAGACCGAAATGCATCTATACGTTCGAGGTATAGACGCGACTTTTCACCAATGTTTAATTATCCTAACTACCAGAAAGGTCGAAGTTACGGCATTTTACATTCTACATACTGGTATAAACTTAGTTTGTCAAATTGTAGTAATTAACGCATCACATAGGACAACATTTTTCATTAATTTAGATTCTCATTTGGAGTAAGTTCAAAATATTAACTATATACAAGGTGTGTATAAATTGACGGACCCACTACACGTGGCGACATTCTTGGTCAAATTTGGAGTTAAAAGTCCTAATCCTAAAACGATGTATCAGGCTTCCTTTGTCTTCAGAATGAATTTGACAGTAGTAATGTATTTGACTAGAACATTAGGCTGCCTACTTATTGTTTTACAACGTTGTCAGATGTGTTTTTCGTCAAAATAAGTTAATAAAGAAATATTAAAAACAAACTTTAAAATCAAAAAGAAAACTTTTAACGAAAGGATAATAACAACAATTCTTCTTTCTTCTAAATTGTAGCTCTTTCTGTCAACAAATATTGAGTAATAATGCTTATTTCAAGACTGAAAGTCCGAACTTTAGGAACCTCGTGCAAAGATATGGAGCATGATACAACATTTTCGTATTAGGATTTTGGACTCCGAATTTAACGAAGAACATCGCCACGTGTAGTGGGCCCGCCAATTTATACACACTTTGTATATATATATATATACCAAGTATAGAAGTGAAAAGTTATATCTGTCTCCAGGATACTGTATATTGACAAGCTGTAATAAGAGCGAAATACATCTGTAGAGTCCAGGGACACACGTGATTTTTCAAGAATTTTTAATTATAATAATACAGTTGGATGGCAGAGAATTATTTAATAATCATTTCCAAACTGCACACATACCATATACAATTACGAATTATTTACATCAATTTTTTCCCAGACCATTTCATAAGTGTTAAACCTAAATTTATAAAATGGTCTGCAGATATTTTTTAAATTGGCATACAAGTTACCCAGACATATTGAAGTAGATTTTTCCCTGCAGAAGAAATCAAGGAAGATAGATAAGACATTATATTTCGTTATATTTTTGTATATTGTATTCTTTGGAGATAAATGTAAAAATATAAAATTTTAGGTGATGGTTTATTATTATTTGATTTTGATCCATGACTGTACATTGTCCAGGCATAGTTTGACGTTCGAAGTCGGCGCCAACCTGGCGTTGTTTGCAAGAGTTTTTTCTCTTTAAGACGTAATTTAGTCAATGCTCTGCTTTATATTTGATAAAGTAGTTTTTTTTTTATTTTCTTTATATTAATTATATGTTTGTGTTGTTAATGGTACTTTTATTTCTTGAGTTTAATTTGTATTATTTCTTTTTTTAAAACACGATTTTCGTAAGAAAAAACCCTGACGATTAAGGAGCTCAAGGAAGGTGCCCACCAGATTGAGTCTAGTTCGGCGAGAATACGGTGGATTGTTAACATAAGTTTATAAGCAAATAATTAAAAAGCACAATTCACTGCAATATGTGACTTTAAGGGCAATAAGAGATCACCTGATTCGTCTCTGAATTTCTTTTTATTCTCTTGTTCAAAAAACAAAATATTCCGGAATCCCATAAACAATTTGCTAGAATTACGATATGCAATTAATTTATCACGGTGAATTCTGTATTGTAAATATTCTTTCTACACTTTACGACGGTATTTTATTCGATTTTTTTCATAGAAAAAATTCGCCCTCAAGTAGGAATCGAACCCACCACCTCTGGGTTGCCGAACCATTGCTCGACAACTGAGCTGTTGAGGCGTGAATTAGAAACTTTTATGGGGATGCTTTGAATTACATCAAAGGAAACAGATGAATATATCTTGCCCGTAGTACGGCAGTTGTACAAATTATTGCGTTTTAGTGAAGTAATGTAATTGTAAATATTCTTTCTACACTTTACGACTCTATTTTATTCAAATTTTTCATAGAAAAAATTCGCCCTCAAGTAGGAAGCGAACCCACGACCTCTGGCTTGCCGGACCATTGCTCGACCACAGAGCTGTTGAGGCATGAATTAGAAACTTTTATGGGGATGCTTTGAGTTACATCAAAGGAAACAGATGAATATATCTTGCCCGTAGTACGGCAGTTTTACAAATAATTGCCCTCAAGTAGCCCAAAATTCGAATAAAATAGCGTCGTAAAGTGTAGAAAGAATATTTACAATTACATTAATTCCCGAAAACGCAATTAATTCAGTATTGTTTACATTAGGAAACCAACATTTTTTTCTTTGTACGTTATTATTATGTGTTGGAATTACTAGGAAACCAATATTAACCGACATCAGAAGTGAGAATTATACAAAATGATAGTTGAAACAAATTTTACGAACCTAATTATATAATGAGTGATCCTTAAAATTTTCGCTCAAGTAAGCCATGTACACAAAAAGTATGTCCTAACTTAAGTTATTAGAGGAGATCTGTCATTTTAATTTCACACGTCATGATTGTTAAAAAATAATTTGAAATGCTGACTTTTATATTAAATATATTTATAATTTTTATACAAAGTAATAGAATATTATAAAAAAAAATGTGTAAAATGTTGACCATTCTCCACCAAGCATAATCGCACTCTATTTCGTAGAGCATTGAAAACATTTATTAGTATTTGCGGTGAGTTATTGATGTGTTCACATTTTTCTATGATTTTATGTCTTAACTCTTGTAGATTATTAATTGGTGTTTCATATATAATATTCTTTATATATGGCCACACAAAAAAATCCATGACTGTTAAATCACACGATCGTGGTGGATATGGAATCGCTGTATTTCTACTTATTATCCTATCGCCATAAAATTGTTGCAAAAACTGAATATTTTCAAGTGTAACGTGGGATGTAGCCCCATCCTGTTGAAAATATCCGACCATCATCATTAGGCAAATGATTAGTAAAAACACTGGGAATTTCGTTACGATATTTCTCCGATGTTATCGTGCCCTCAAATAATATTGGTCCTATTAATCGGTGACGACTCATACCTACCCATACGCCTATTTTTTCTGGATGTAGAGGAACTTCTCTGTAGAAATGAGGATTTTCACTGGACTACATACGCATATTTTGCGAATTAACATAACCTTTCAAATAAAACCAAGCTTTATCGGTGAAAAAAGTATGATTTAAAATATTGTCTGTCATTGTTTGAATAAACCATTGGCAAAATTGTGTTCTTTTTTCATAATCCGTAGGTAATAGATTTTGTATAGAAGAAATTTATATGGATACCTGTGCAAGTCCTTTTTTAAACTCTTTTGACGTGTTCCATACGAAAGCCCTACTTGTTGCGAAACTCTGCGAATAGATGTTTGAGGAGATTCGTTAATAATTTGTCTGACATTTTCAATTACGACGCGACTTCTCTTGAGAGGAGGACCGCTTCCTTTTTTCCTTAAAACACTGCCTGTTTGACGAAAAAGATTTACACAAAACATTAGCGTATCACGGAAAGTTTTATAGCTAGGAACAGTATTTGGATATCTCTCTTCAAACTCCGCAAGGCAATTTTCTATTGAATGCTGCCAAATACCATCAATTTTTTGAGATGTCAGGAAGTAACATTCTACCATAAACGCTTTATGCATATCATTAAAGGCCATTACTTTTTCTTTTGATGAAACTTTAAAATATATATTTGGCACTGACAGATGTTTGAAATAACATCTTAATGACTAAAGCTACGACATAATTTTTATATACACGGCCAGCTACGAGTGAAAATTTTAAATGATCGCTCGTTATAATAATATTGATAATATAGGTTCGTAAAATTTGTTTCAACTATCATTTTGTATAATTCTCACTTCTGATGTTAGTTAATATTGGTTTCCTAGTAATTCCAACACAAAATAGATAGATATAAATCGAATGACTAGGCAAACTAATTTCTTAGAGTTGACAAATTGAATGTTTGCTTCAATCATTTATAGTAACTGGCTATTTCCTCTTTTTCTTTTTATTATAATTTTTTTTAATCTTCCTATTGCGGATTAAAGAATTACTTCTCAAATATCTTATAATACAATAACCTATTTTAATTCTTATTTAATAATCCTAGTTTCTATATAGATCCAAGTTAGTAAAACGACATAGGCGGTACTCGTTCAATTTTCTCCCAATTTTTATGGTTTACCCGAGTCAAGTTAGCATTAAGTGCAATGTTTTATAGGATACTGGAGACCCTCTTACCTAAATGACTTTTCCAAACGTAATGTATTAAACTGTTTTTTTTATTGGTTAGCAATTTAGATTTATGATAAAATATATAGAAATAAAATTTTCTCAACAGCATTAAAAAGAAAAAGAAAATATTTTGCAGTTATTTGACTATACTGAACGTAACCGTCTGCTATCTCAAGTTTAACCGAACAAGGAAAAGGTTAGGTAGATACATCACTGACAATCAATATCTATCCTCTCTCTATACGTAGGACGCCGATGATAACTATAAATCATGATTTAATGTGTCCGACAAATGGTGAAAAATCGGAAACAAAATATAAATGATGACGAACTTACTGCTATGGCTAAGTTTTTTCCTTTTTGTTTTCAATAGTATAGATTATTCTAATGGAATTATAAGAATCTACAAAATAAAATTAAACAAATGAAAACGAGTTTTAAATACGTTAATAATATTATTATTGCATTTAGTATACGGACACGATATGAAGACAATTTCAAGGGTTTTAAAATGTGACTGAAATCAAAAATTTTCTTTCTTATTGGAGAGAATAAAATGTGTTGGTGATGTCAGCTTCTGAAACCAAATTGTTGCGGCTCGAAGGCAAAACTGACGTGCTCGAAGGCCAAATTGTTTGCGACGACTTCGGTGTCTGAAGGACCGATGTTATGGTTGTATCGAGGCACTAGAATCACGATCCCGATATTGCTTCACGATGCACAGGTTATAAGGCTGTATACACTTTACTATTTAAATCTTCGGTTACTGTTTGTTAAATGAATAAATGTACTTTGATCTAAATATATTTATCATTTATTTTGGATATATAACGGCTTATATGCTGTTGAGACTGGTGTCTCCTATCAACGTATGATTGTTATGTTGATGTTTAAAGTAAAACTGCGTGTCTTGTGCTGTTGCTTGTTATGATGTTAACATGTGAGACTGTGTGTCTTACACTGATGTTGAGTTGATACTGTTGAATCTCTTGTTGCTGGTATGAGACTCTGATTGATACTGATCTATTTTGTGTTATTTTTCAAGTAGGTAAAATACACACCTACCCCTAGACTATTACATATCAGGCGCGGCTCGTGATTACGTACTGTAGGGGCACGTACAATGATGCGAGTACCTCGTGTGTTTTCGGGGTTTACTAAGAAAACGCAACAGTTAGTATATGAGAATACACGAAGCACTCGCATCATTGGACGTGCCCCAGCAGTACGGCATCACGAGCCGCGCCTGTTACATATTAATATACGCGGATTGGTTGGATAGTTTATTGTTTGATGTCACAACGGGGAATTTTTGTGTTATTATGTCGTGGAAATTGTGCGTACAAGCAATAATATATAAAGCTTACGATAGTATCTTAAAGATCTTACTAATAAATAAATAAAATATCACTACTAATTAAATATTAGTAGGAATCATAAACCTAAGTATGTAGTTCCGGTTAATTCCTTTGTACAGTAATGGAACTCTATTATACATATTTAGTTAACAATGCGTGGTCAAATTAAATATCGTCTCACAAGCGGTCTGATGTATAAAGGAATAAGTAAATTTGGAAAAGATACCGATTATTAATAGCCCCAGGTAATAAAACGAGTGGTCTAAATTATAAAGTAGGTAATAAATTTGCAAGGGTAAAAGATATCGGCTTCTTATAATTGAAAGAAAGCTTTACCATCTGAATGTGCTAATAAAAGTATGTTATACAGTTGTTCAAACTCGAAAATGCACGTAAATATTTACAAATTTCAGTATAGTGCGATGGACCGCAACAGAATTAGAGGAAATAAACAGAATAGTACGGGTAACATTCACTAAACACCATGCCCACCACCCCAGAAGTTCGAACGAGAGATTCCACCTTCCCAGGAAGAAAGGAGACAGAGGTATAATTGATATTAAAAATATCTATGAGCAGATACATGACCTCAGAGAATTCTTCACAGTAAAGGCACAAACATCAAACATCCACAGAGTTGTGTGCAACAATGATGACCGTTTCACTCCACTCAACTTAAAGGACACGCAAAACAATATCAAAGAAAAAATTGTACACGATAACGCAAAATTGACGCGTGGAGAAGCAAAGAACTACACGGCAGGTACATACACGCTGCATACAATGAATACATCGATAAAGAAGCGACACTACAATGGCTATGTAACACCAAGTTATTTACAAAAAAGGGATATTTATCAATACGTTTTTGCCGTATTACGCAGTTGTTATATAATGAAACAGATATGCAAAATACATATCCGTCACTGTAAACATGGACAAACACTTCGTATTTTTAGCATTTACTTCTGTTCAATACATATGTTTCAGCCATCTAGCCCTCATCGGTTGAACTAGTGAAGCAATGTGTATACAAATTAATACAGATCTGTTAAACAACGGATCTGTATCTGTATCTACATTTACGCTCAAATCGTCTCCAAGCTATAACCAGTTTCGTTCTAACAGGCGACACCAATTTAATCAGTGACATCTGACGGAAGAAAGCGACTAGGCCAGAAAAGGCGATATTCCGCTCGAATAGCAAGGCTATTACGAAAAAAAGCGGAAGAATACGTATATTGGTGCTGTCCATTAACACGCGCCAGATGGCGGTAAATATACAAAAAAGGGATATTTATCAATACGTTTTTGCCGTATTACGCAGTTGTTATATAATGAAACAGATATGCAAAATACATATCCGTCACTGTAAACATGGACAAACACCTCGTATTGAAAGAAGGGATGTAGGTAATGTTATTGTAAAATTTACGTATTTCAGGTTTCAGGTTTCAAACTAAATATATGATATTTTATAATTCAAATTTACATTCAACATGAAATATTCAGTCGTTTTTAACATCAGAAAAGAAAATACAAAGTTCATGTAGAATCCTTTATAAATATAAGAAATTCGATTTAGTCACAAACGGAGTAATAAATTCCGTGATAAAACGCAAACCATCATTGCCCCGAGCTCGACAATTTCCCCGATGGTAAGTATCCACCGGCCGTAGCGAACTACTACGGAACCTAAAAAGAAATTTGATTAATTTAACGAGCAAAATAAATCAAAATGCACAAAAGCAAGGAAAGTGAAAGAGGAAGGCAGTAGAAGGGAAATGCTCCTCTTGGGCGTGATAAATGTGGACTTGTAGCGTATCCTATTCGACTTCAATATCAAAAAAAAAGTTTTCATGCAATGTTCGCTTTATTTTAACAACTTTTTAATTACCTCCGTGTGTGAGACTTGCAAACAAATTACCACTTGACATTATGAATATAAATTTGAGTAGTTGTAGTAGTTAACATATTCTGGAACTAGTTTAATTCTGTATTTTGTTGTTTTGGAAACAGTCAAGAGAGATTACAGGTCGTTTCGTACCGTTATGATTCAAATTTAGTCCCAAATGTTGAAAATATAAACATATGAAAAATATAAATTTTTATTTTGCAATCTTTAAAGTACTTAATACTTAAGTACTTTTTAATAATATCAAAAATATTATTAAAAATGAAGTGGGGAGCACAATTTGTGTGAAAATTACCATTCAGATATGCAGAACCGTGTTTCATTCTACTATGGACTCATTAGTGCAGGAAATCGAACAGACAAATTTCGAAACAGATATTATCTTATCGCACATTAGTAAAGGCATAAAAGAAAATTCAGCGCCTCCTACCCAATTGACTAATGTCATCACGAACCCAACCAGTGCCCTTGATAAGCGTAAGATTCTCCAAGCCGTTTCCATGGAATAAACACAATTGTAAAGTCCAATCTATACTTCGTAAACTTATTTAAATTTCCTTACTTATTATTTAGCGTTTGTCCTCTAACGCGAAAGTAGCTAATTACAATATAATAGGAAATATCAGGAGATACTAATAGACCAAAGACGTACGTGCAATCCTCACACAATAAAAACCATTAATAAAGCAACCCTTGCCTTGTGCAGGTGTAGCCGAACATATGGGAAAAATTGAGGACTTAGTCCAAAGATTACTTTATGGCTGTAGATAAGGGTAATTAGACTCATGGGAAGCTATGGAGTAGTTGCCTGGTGGTCAGAAATTAAACAAAAAAGAGTTAGTAGACGACTAAGTGGCAATCAAAACCTAGTTTGGCTAAGTGTGCGGTATTGAAACAACTACTATCTGGAGGTAATACACCAAACTTGACTTATAGACCAAACACCTATAAGCGAAGTTCAGGGCAATTATCCTTAAGTTGATAGAAGAACCCAAGGTAGATTCCATTATAGGGAAACTCTGTGGTGCCATGGTGCACAATATTGATAAGAAATATAGAATATTCATTTGAGATAGAAAGAAGTAGGAAAACGACTTCCTTGTCCATGCAGAATCTACCTGGTACACTTACAGCTGTCAAACAGAAAAAGGTGTAGGAACCGGACTATATGGGCTCAAAGAAGAACGATGATCCAAGTGAGTCTAAGTAGAGATACTACGGTATTTCAAGCGGATGTAGTCACATTGCATCATTGGATTAGAAAAATTAATAGGCAGGGTGGAGCGAATCGATGGCCATCTTCTTCAGCATCGTGATCACCTTCTTCACCAGATGAGCTGTGTTAAAGCAATGGATTGCACAAAGTTAAATGTAGACTTATATGAGATGCGCGTGTCCGAAAGGATCTCAGTGTTCACAAGAAAGTGATATTAGCTGGGGTCCCAAGGCACGAAGGCAATAACTCTTTTCTTAGTGATTTCAATGGATTTAGAGAAAGGGGGAAGAACTCCTCAGGTCAAAGATATGCAAAAACAATTCTATAAAGAGCATCCGCCCAAGTTTACAATGGACCTACTGAATAGAGACAGAAGGTCTATTGAGATGATAGTAGGCCTATTAACGATCCATTTTAAGCTTAACTAACATATGAATAAAATGGACTTGACAGAAGAAACGTTATGTAGATTCTGCCAAGGGCAAGAAGTCGCGGTTCGTGTACTATGACGATGCTAAGATTTAACAAGAACGCGGAAGAACGCTGCAAATGGAAGATCAATATCCTAAAGCGGAGCTATATATAAAGGACTCTTGTCGAAGTTGACCTAGGAACCACAATAGATCTAGAAAGGTCGCAATGTACGTATGTGTGTCTGTTATAGACCAAAAAACGACTGGACCGAACCACACCTAGTTTTTTGCAAAATGATCCGCGTTATCCAGAGAAGGTTTAAAACCATTGAATTGATCGATCTGACCGATAGGGAGAAAGTTAGGGGCCTAATAATATAATATCAATAGTAGCAGTACTATTCTTGAAATGTAGATGGCGCCACGAGACATTGCTTCTCGCATTGAAGTTCACGAGGTCAGATATGCTGTCGCGCGTGGGCAGAAGTAAGCACGAGTGCTGTTGTTTTGACAATTGGATTTATTCATATTCTTACTTTTATAAACTAAAGATTATATTTTGTGTTCCTAAAACGTAAAGATCTAATTTTAACTAAATACAGTAATTGATATCAAACTACTCATACTAACGTTTCGACTCTTATTGTCTTCGTCAGAATAAATTGTTGATAATACAAGGTGTTTTCTGCAAATAAATGAAACTAATAATACATTAAAAAATATGTTAAATATGACAACATTGTTATCATTAGTTTTACATTTTATATATTTTAAACTATTTTACTTAAATATACTGTGATTTATTGACTATTCTATATATAGAAGTAAACTGAAATTTGTTCGACATACAGCATGTGTTTATTTTAAACACCTATTATTGTGCTTATCTCTGGATAAGCACAAAATTGGATATCGTATTTTTTATAACAAAATTGCTCATAAGAATTATTATAATTTAAATTTCTCTAACAGAAAATTAAAAGCAGCTATTCCTACTGAGGAAAAAAATCACGCGTAGTTTATAGCATACTATGTAATAACTGGAATCGCGTTTATATAGGTCAGACAGAACAACATTTAAAAAACCGAATGAATGGTCACAAATATGCAAAAAACACCACAGCTTAAAAAAAAACATGAAAACAAAAATATTAACACATTCAATTACAAAGAAGTTAAAGTACTTCAAACGGAAAAGAATTACAAAGTAAGATCAATATTGTAACTAATTCACATTAAAGAACAAGAACAAAATGCCATACGTGACCATAACGAGATTCCAAATTTATCAATATTATATTTTTCTATAATTTCAAAAAAAATATTATTAATAAAGTAAAGTTTAAATTCAATGCCAAATGCTTAACTATTTAAAATTATTTGCACTAAAATGAAGAATCAAAATACAGACAGGGAGAAGCACAAAAAAATTTAATTAAACGTAACCTGTATATCGAGTGAATTTCAGTTTACTTGTATATGTAGAATAGTCAATATGTCACAGTATATTTAAGTAAAATAGTTTAAAATATATAAAATGTAAAACTGGTGGAAACACTGTTATAAGTCATATTTAACGTAGATTATTAATGGATTATTAGTTTAAATTATTTACAGAAATCACCTTGTATTATCAACAATTTATTCTGACGAAGACAATAAAAGTTGAAACGTTAATATGAGTACTTTTAATCGATTAATAATAATTAAGGCGAACTCTAAGAACAATTAATCATATATATATAGTCAAATCGAGCAATATCAAAGCATTGGCCGGTACAGCAAGTAATAATACGCATAAAATTGTCTAAAATTAATAATAATAACAAGTATGAATTTTCTTACCGAATCCGAAATATTTATTCACCATTTCTAATTAAATTTATAGCCAAAGATATAATTTTAATATTCTAACTTAATATATTCATAATTTAAGTTTAAAATACAAAATGATAATATTCGTAACAATTGTCTTTAATATTACGAATACAATGGTGTTGTGTACAGGTATTATTCTAATCTACTGTCCTTACCAACTTATTAGCACTGACAATAGAGAGCTTCGCTTCGAATTTCAGCCAAGTTAAGAAGATAAACTATCTGCTAAACTCGGTTTGTATAAATGAAGCCAGTTAATATTTAAATAATAAGGTATTATTGTACGAAAGCCGCACTGCCGTCTACATTTAATATAATGAAGACATTTTCCAGAGGTACCATATGGTGTTAGCGTTCTCGACTAAATATCTAATTATGAAGTAAAACGATTATAGTTATGCGAGGTATTTTCATAATAGAAGAATGTAAATGTACAAAGGCGGGTTGATATATAAGATCTTTAACTCTAAAATAACAATAAGCTAAGACAATATAATGAAACTAGTTTCAAAATGATATAGATTTATGTGTATAGAGTTGTACTATAAATGTACCTAATTATTTTTCCACATAAACACTATTTAGTGCAACACATTTCTCCAAACGCTGAATACATTTCTTCATTCAGTCTATGAAAAAACTTTTAGTGTTGATTCAATTACAAACAGCTGCGCGAACTTCACTGTCTGACGAAAAATGTTGACTTTTTCAAGACCTTCTTTAACTTTCAGAGCAACTAGAAATCCGAAGGTGCTAAATCAGGACTGTACAGAGGGTGCGAAGCAACTGTGAAATTTAGACTCTACGGATACGATTTTTTAGCGATCGAAAAGTTTGTTACAAATTTTTAGCGATTTATTGGTCGACCCTGGTATATGCCGCTTTAATATAACGTATCTCTACGACATCAACTTTTTGGTGAAGAATTTTAGAAACGGAGATGCGAACGATATTCTACGGTCACATCCGTTGTAAACCTCTGGGAGATTAGTGGTACTACCTGTGTACGTACACAATATCGTTTTAGCAGATTGAATATGTTTCATTGAATTAGTTGGATTACTAGAGTCTGCAGAGTTCTTTTTACCGCCATTCTGAATGTTGATGCATCGTATTTGATTATGTTGCATATTTAGAGTACCCTTCGACTATTTGAAGGTGAGTAAATTAACTATAGTCTTTTTAGAACCTTCCGTTACTCCATTTTCCTATTTCGTTTTCTTTATCTCCTAATTTCCATCTACAGGGTTTTATTTTTGTATTAAGTGTAACACCGGATGTTTATTGCGTTTCACTGCTGAGTCATCGTAACACCAAAAAGGCAGACAACTTGTGGAAACTTTTACAATCCACGTGTTACGGATCCGAAACCATTTTGCAGAAGGGACCCTTTACGCAGCAGGGAAGCAACATCGGACAGCAATAGTCGAAACCAGCTAAGTAACATTATGCAGCTTAATTATATCGAAACGGCTGTTTGATCAATCCTCTAACAACGAGAACTTGCGTCGGGTCATAACGCGATAAGACAAAAAGAAAACTGACGATAGCTACAGAAAATATTAAAATTCGTCAGGTCATGTCGTCTTTCTATTACTTACGTATGCCGATTCTTGTAATTCGTTAGAACCTTTTTTTGTTTGATATCACTGGTCTGCAACAAAATCCTCCTTCATAAAATTATGTCATAAATATGAAGATTTCGATGCTCTGAATCTGTTCCCTATGGCCAATTTTTTCTATCACGTCTAGTTTTTTCGATATGATTTTTTTCCAAAATATCATAAATTCCGTTTTTTCTTTAATTCGTTATATGCGTTAAAATTATAAACAATGTATATACATACGAAATAGGTTTTTGCTAGTTATAAGAGAAAGAAGGAAAGTCCCGAAAGTGATTTCTATGGTAGTACATATGCGCTTGCGCAGTATACACTGTGTCTTTACAACAGTTAGTTGAAAACTCGTCTTTTAATTGTTTACGTTCTATATCAAATACTTTGGTAAGTTTTGCACAAAATTCATGTTATACATATATTTTAAGTATTTTATGTGTAGGTTATCCATTTTTTTATGAACATAGATAATAAATATATAATAGAAATTTAAAATTATTTTTTAAAAAAATTCCATTCAATTTTAGGTTATAAAATGCCGCGCGCTTGTAAGAATTCTACCGACTGTTTTTGCTACATTTGTGGCGAGTTTACTCTAAAAACACAGCGAAATGCGATAACAGATCTTGTTAAAAAAGCTTATCAGCTTTATTTTGGATTCTCTATGGATGAGAGGGATAAAAGTTGGTTCCCAAAAATTTGCTGTAACAGTTGTTCAAGAACGTTGAGAGGTTGGCTTGAAAGAAGTCACAAATCTATGCCGTTTACGAAGCCAATGCTTTGGAGTGAACCTCAGAATCATGAAAATGTTTTTTTCTGCATGACATCAACACGAGGATTCTCGAAAAAAAATAAAAACAAGATTGTATATCCAAACATCGCATCTGCAAAGAGACCACTTCCTCGTGGTGAAGGCAGTTCGCCTCCAGTACCTACAAAAAATAGCGAGAAGATGGAAAATAAAAATACTTCTGGCCTACAGCCTCAATCGAGTTCTATTTCTTCCTGTACATCTTCATCATCATACGCTTCATCAGGATATTCAAGCCCATCAAAAGAACCTTATTTTCTTAAACAACCTGATTTAAATGATCTCGTTAGAGACTTGGGGCTATCAAAATCTAAGGCTCAATTACTTGGATCAAGATTGAAACAGTGGAATTTGTTGGATAAAAGTACAAGAGCCTCATATTTTCGCACAAGACAAGAAGATTTTACTTTCCAAAGAAAATGATTTAGTATATTGTAATGATGCTGCAGGGCTTCTTAAAGAACTGAGTTTCCCAGAAAATTCTGACGAATGGAGACTTTTTATTGATGCGTCGAAGATTAGTTTGAAAGCCGTTTTACTTCACAATGGAAATAAATACCCATCAGTGCCTCTAGCACATGCAACAAACATGAAAGAAAATTATGCAAATCTGGAGGTATTACTTGAAAAAATAAAATATTCTCAATACCTATGGAATATTTGTGCTGACTTAAAAGTTGTCGCTATACTTACTGGATTGCAAGGAGGATACACCAAGTTTTGCTGTTTTTTATGTGAGTGGGACAGTCGCGCAAGAGACAAACATTACAAAGTTAAAACTTGGCCGCAAAGAAAAAGCTTGACACCTGGACTTAAAAATGTATCTCAAGAACCTCTAGTGCCAAGTGACAAAATTTTTTTGCCACCACTTCATATAAAGCTGGGGCTCATGAAAAACTTAGCGAAAGCTATGAACAAGGATGGTGCAGGCTTTCAATATCTCAAAACAAAATTTCCTCGAATCAGTGACGCGAAATTGAAAGAAGGGATTTTTGTAGGTCCGCAAATACGAGAGCTTATGAGGGATGAAGTTTTCAATTCGAAGTTGAGCAAAGCTGAAAAAAAAGCTTGGGTGGCTTTTGTAAAAGTGTGTCATAATTTTCTAGGTAATACAAAAGCTGACAACTACCGACAAATCATTCGAGAGCTTCTTTCTGCTTATAAAGCTTTAGGATGCAATATGTCACTCAAAATTCATTTTTTGGACTCGCATTTAGATTTCTTTCCGGAAAATCTCGGCGCCGTATCAGATGAGCATGGTGAAAGGTTTCATCAGGATATTATGCATATTGAAAGACGCTACAATGGAAAATGGTCAGCAGCAATGCTTGCTGATTTTTGTTGGTCGATTCGCCGAGAAACTTCGATGGAAACGATGAAAAGAAAAAAAAAAAATAATAACTTGAATTATATTACCATAATGGGATAAATATACTGATATTTCTATAACTTGTAACTGTAAAATTAGTATTTTTCGTTGTAAAACTTAGACCGTAGTCTTTTTTCACTTTTTTGTAATTGTTGTTACTAAAATAATATCGTTTTTTAATTAAATGGACACTATATTTAAAATCTATGTGCTGTATTTTTTTGCATGTTAAATTCCGAGGTAAGAGCACCAAATATGATGTAATCATGCATGAAAACAATGAGGAGAAAAAAAGAATTTTTTTCTGCAGACCAGTGTATTTAATGCTTATATTAAAAATCTGTATCTACACTATCGTACCAGAATTTGGGACGCTAGAATTTTGAACTCTATTTCTGTTGTATTTAAATAATTCATTTAAATTTGGTATAACTATATACAGGACCTCACCCATTTTTAATTTTGTGGGATATCCTTTACATGCTCCTTTCTGTTTGTTTAGCTGGAGAATTATTCAGGTTCGTCACGTTTTTCAAATAAACTTGTCTCTTTTTCGAATGTGGAACTTTTTTTTTAGTTGATATTACGTCCTGTTTCTTCTTTACGCAACCACTTAAGTCGGTCTGTTGTGAGCTCGCTAGCACAAATACCAACTCCGTGTGTCGTATAATCTCTACGACAAGCAGCTCTCAAATCGCGGTGGCGCCTTTTTTATATTTTATAGTCAATTCAGCAATGTTTCGTCAAGAATCGCACGACCATCTCACTGAGCTTTACGCCGTTGGCACTGACTGGCTGCTTTGTCACTTTAAGTTCAATCGACTCACGCAAGGTAAATTCCAGGAAGGTGTTTGTATTGAGAAACTTTTAAACAAGCCAGTTTTTCGTGAACTTTTATTGCTTTCACCTTTTGTTGATAGCAAGTTTTGCACTTATTGAATTAATCGTTGATGCCTTAGCCAGATATTCGGAATAGAAAGGCTCTATTTGCATCCCAGAAACTTGTGATCTTGACTTTCTGTGCTGATGGAACTCTTTTGAATTTTAATACACCTAGAGAATCAGGGCAACGATATTGCACTGACTGTCGCTTGTTTCGGGGTCATAATGATTAACCTAAGATTCGTCCCAGGTGGTAATGTTCATGAGAAAATCGTCTTCTTTCCATGGATATTAGTTAAGAAGTTCTCGTGGCATTTGATGCAAATTTTTTCTGTAGTTCAACGTCTGAACAATGTACTGGACTCATTCATGACCAACACCTAATTGTTGAGCAATTCGTTTTTGCGTAACTTGTCGATTTCTTTGAATAAGTGCATTCACTTGTCTTTGATTCTTCTCATCCGTCATTGACACTGGTTAACGTTTTCGTCAAACACCTTCATTTCACCTCTATGATAGAGTTTAGCAAGCTGAACCAAGTAACAAACATTGTTGGTCTCCATATAATCGTTGCCATAAACAGCTTTCAAATACGCCATTCAATATATCGGGAAACTTTAAGTTACATTAAGGAAATAAATGTTAATGTCTTTTGCCTGTAGTCGCGAAGTAATGTGAAGGTAAATATTGATTTCTACATTTTACGACGATTTTTTTTTAAATTAAAAAATTAAAGAATTCGAATAATTTGCGTCGTTAAATGTAGAAAGTAATACTTACTCTCACATTACTTTGCGAAAATGCAATTAATTTGCAATAGGTGCCGACTACAGCAAAAATATTAACGTCTGTTTCCTTAATATAACTTAAAGCTTCTTGATGTATTCGGAACCACAGTTCTTAATAGCTTAGTGACAGAGCAATGGTCCGGAAACCATGGGCGTGGGTTCGAATCCTGCTTAAGGGCGAATTTTTTCAATTAAAAAAATTCGAATAATTAGCGTCGTAAAATGTAGAAAGCAATATTTGCATTCACATTACATGGCGAAAATACTATTAGTTTCCAATTTATTACGGATTGTTGCCTGGTACGTCGAATACATGATAAATGACACTGTTACTCAACGACGGTACACAGGAAAATGGGATTTTAGATGCTAAGACGAGATACTAGATATGCAAAAAAAAAATTAATATGCACATACGACAGTACAACATAGTTACTTCTAAATAAGCTACACTGAACGAAAGTGAAAAGCGTATACTGATTAATTTGGAACAGTGGGAAGAGCTGCGTTAAGGAAACTGCAAACGCTAATAAACAAAAAATAATAAACATCAGAGAAATTGGAATCACTGGTTGCGGAACATATGCACAAGGTGGAGGTAAAGTAGATTTCGAAGAAGAAATAGGCAAACACTGATACCGACTACAAACTTAACAATGTCTGGAGAAATTTACTTCGGAGGCTCATCATTGTTAATGAAACACGAACGGCATGCACGAATGAAGCTTCAGCTTATACAAAGTCAGTCAAAACCTGAAAGATTATGTTATTAAAGCTTTATCTTATTAGAATTATGCTGGCAGATGGTCCTTATTCTAACGAATAAAATATCTTCTGGAATCCTTATTCATTAAGAATTCATTAATACATAAAACAAAGTCGGGTTAGTTACACCATTTATAACTCAAGAACGGCTGGACCGATTTTAATGACCTCTGATTTGTTGGATTCGTCTCCGCCCCGAATAGCAGAATAACTATTAAAATATCGGAAAAATTCACGGAAAAAAATTATACAGAAAATTAATTTTTAAATAAATTAGGTTAGGAAGTCCGCCATCTTCCGCAATCGACAACGCACGCTTATAGCTTATTTGTAATAATTAATGTCCATTGCAAACCAGTGACATAAAAGTTTAAATTCTTTTTGTTTCATGTTGTCTGTGTTTCATGTTGTATATAATGACTGTGTAACAAATGAAGACGAAGCCACCAATTATCCTATTGAATTTTTAAACTCCTTGGATGTGCATGGCTTCCACCGCACAATTTACAACTGAAGGTTGGCCCGGTAGTCAGCATGCTTTGAAATCTAAACCAACCAAAACTATGCAATGGAACGCGTTTGGTGATAAGAAAACTGATGATCAATGTGATTTACGCGACGATACTCAAAGGAAAATTCAAAGGTGAGGAAGTTCTAATTCCGAGGACTCCGATTATCCTAACCGATATGCCCTTTGAGTTTAAATGAATTCAATTTCCGATTCGTCTTGCATTCGACCTAACGATTAACAAATCACAAGGCCAATCCTTGAATGTTTGTGGTCCGAATCTAGAAAATGCATGTTTTTCTCATGAAAAATTGTACGTGGCATTTTCACGTGCCGGCAAACCATGCGATTTATTTGTTCTTGCGCTAGATAACAAAACAAAAAATGTCGTATATCACAAGATCCTTCACTGACGAGAATCAACCCGAGTGCAACCCATGTAGCAAAATACATACCTTCAATAAAGCAAATGTCTTGCTGACACGCCATTGAAATACTTGATTTTTTGTACTTTTATTGAATTTTTATTTTCTTTGTACATATTATCCTAATAAACTATTGAACCTAATATTTTTTTTGTATTCATTTTATTACGTTAATAAAATCCTAAATTAAGTTTAGTTAAACGTTAACACGACAGTTATTGACTGTTAGGCGGTACGAAGTTCGCCCGGTCAGCTAGTTTATAATATTTATTATTAATAAGTTAATCATTATTAAGCATTGTGGAAAGCAGTTTTTGGGGTTGCAAGATTTTAAAATACAATAGATTAAATCAATAGTCAAGTATGAGAATGTCTTCTATAGAATTTCAGGAAGATCTAAAAAAAAATCTCATTCGGAAATTATTTTTAAGGATACCAGCTAACCTCGGTAATATGTAAAATTTTTTAAAACGATGTTCGTCTTGATGAGGAAATTTCTTAATAAATTTTCGTTGTGCACGTTTCTTGGAAAATAATATCCTCAATAATAATAAGTCTCCATACGGAAAAAAAAATATGTAAACAACACATGATTCAAGCGTACTCGTATATTCTGTTACAGAATAAGAAATCCTATGTGTAAAACCCTAAATATAATATAAAAAAGCCGGAAATAGCAACGAAGTAAAAAATGTTATGTAGTTTATACGTCATACTATCAACACTCTATTATAAAAAATTTTGCCACTTTGTGAGATATTGTGAGGGATGTTTTCAGTATAACTTGCAAATACATATATTTTATGTCGCATGATATTGATTCAAGCAGTCGGAAATTGGTTTCCCTCAGTGTAAGTTCCCCTCACTTATCTAGCTTATTCTCTCGCATAATAAACCGTTCGGGCGTAAAATAAGAAAGAAATCCGACTCACAATTGCAGCATTTCGTTTCCGGTGCGTCGTGCGTATCACAAGGTTTCGTACGTCACATGCAGGCACTCGTCAAGCGAATAGATCTTGGGCGTAATCCCCTGAACAGGTCTGTCAATAACCGATTCTAATTGGTGGATTTGTCAACAGGACGTAAATGACTATTACTAGACCGACAGAGTGTTGTATGTTTGGCGCTGAACAATACGGTAATGAATTTAATGTGATTACTAGTATTCGTTACTGTAGTAGTGAAATGTTGTGAACATTAAATTACATTAGTATTAAATTGAATATAACACATTACTAAACATTTATTTATTTATTTCGTATGAGAAGAAATGAAACTAAATTTTATATTAATATATATATATATATCTATATATATATATATATATATATATATATATATATATATATATATATATATATATATATATATATAATAACTTCGTGGCCTTGGTATGATATGGTAAACCTAATCAGTAGGCGATTAAAGGTCTGTATATTACTTCAAAATATATGTATTTAAAAAACTCTACATGTTTCGGCTGTATACGCCTTTTTCAAGAGAATACAAAATATGAATGACAGGATATAAATGTCACTTGACATTTATATCCTGTCATTCATATTTTGTATTCTCTTGAAAAAGGCGTATACAGCCGAAACATGTAGAGTTTTTTAAATACATATATTTTGAAGTAATATACAGACCTTTAATCGCCTACTGATTAGGTTTACCATATATATATATATATATATATATATATATATATATATATATATATATAATAACTTCGTGACCTTGGTATGATATGGTAAACCTAATCAGTAGGCGATTAAAGGTCTGTATATTACTTCAAAATATATGTATTTAAAAAAACTCTACATGTTTCGGCTGTATATATATCCTGTCATTCATATTTTGTATTCTCTTGAAAAAGGCGTATACAGCCGAAACATGTAGAGTTTTTTTAAATACATATATTTTGAAGTAATATACAGACCTTTAATCGCCTACTGATTAGGTTTACTATATATATATATATATATATATATATATATATATACCACTTTTATGACAAAAAGAAGGCCATAAAAATAATTTATCTAAATTTTTCAACCAGTCCAGTTCTGCAGAAGTTGCCTGGCTCAGATGCCACCAGAGGCAGTCTTCTGTGGCAGTCGTTTACTATGCTCATCTTAGTTTGTTCCACATTTCCGCAATCGTAAAGGCTAGTATCTATATATATATATATATATATATATATATATATATATATATATATATATATATATATATCAAGCGATCAAGATAATTTGTAATCGAGTCAATCATGAATCCGAAATCGTGTATCGTTACTTGAACTGCACTTATATTACAAACGTCAAGTGAAATGTCAGTCGAATAACAATGCTTGACGTTTGTAATGTAAGTGCAGTTCAAGTCACGACATACGATTTAGGATTCATGAATGACTCGATTACAAATTATCCTGATCGCTCGATATATATATAATTTAAACGAAATTATCGACCGTAATATATTGAATCAAATAAATTAAAAGCGGGCAAGCGGTCTGTCAATTAAAAAACTCATTTATTAAGTATCTCTATATTTCGCAACAACTTTGTTGCTTCTTCCGGAGATACTACAAGATTAATGAGAAATAACATTAAATAAATAAGAGTATAAAGCAGTAATAAAATACTCTACAAAATGTAGAGTTGAAAAAATAATAAAATTGACGTACAAGGAAAATAAAATTGATTAGATTTAAAACTTAAAGTAACTATAGATACAACCCTTTAAAAAATAAATAAATATAGGGATACTTAATAAATGAGTTTTTTAATTGACAGACCGCTTGCCCGCTTTTAATTTATTTGACTCTATATATATATATATATATATATATATATATATATATATATATATATATATATATATATATATATATATAATAACTTCGTGACCTTGGTATGATATGGTAAACCTAATCAGTAGGCGATTAAAGGTCTGTATACTACTTCAAAATATATGTAATTAAAAAACTCTACATGTTTCGGCTGTGTACGCCTTTATCAAGAGAATACAAAATATTTTGTATTCTCTTGATAAAGGCGTACACAGCCGAAACATGTAGAGTTTTTTAAATACGAGGGTGGATCAATAAATACCCGTGTTAGGAAAGAAGACGCAAGTTTTTCACAAATTTTTTATTTATTTTTCAACGTAATCACCTTTTAGTACAATACACTTTTCCCAACGTTTCTGCCATTTCTTTAACCCCTCCAAAAATACGATTTGTCAAACTCTGCAAAATACGCTTCTGTCTCGACGATAACCTCCTTGTTTGAGCTGAATCTTTTTCCCCCGAGACACGTTTTCATGTTGGGGAACAGAAAGAAGTCGCAGGGAGCCAAGTCAGGCGAGTACGGTGGGTGCGGCAGCAATTCGTAGTGCAGTTCATGCAACTTTGCCGCGACAATTCTGGATGAATGTGCTGGTGCATTATCGTGGTGAAACAGCATTTTTTTCTTAGCCAAATGGGGCCGTGTCTCCTTCAATTTTATATCGAATCGGTCCTATAATTCACTGTAGTACTGCCCCGTGACCGTTCTTCCTTTCTGCAAAAAGTCCATGAGGATTATTCCGTTGGAATCCCAAAAAATCGTGGCCATGACCTTTCCGGCCGATGAGACCGTCTTTGCCTTCTTCGGAGCAGATTCACCCCGAAAAATCCATTGTTTTGACTGTCGCTTGGACTCTGGCGTATAATAATGGATCCAGGTTTCATCAACGGTGACGACTCAACGCAAAAACTTCTGCGAATTTCTCTTAAAGAGGTCCAAACACTGCTTCGACATTGACAACCGTATCCGCTTGTTGTCCACCGTAGGCAACCGCGGCACCCATCGGGCCGACACCTTTCTCACCGATAACTTATCATGTAAAATATTAATTGCCGTTCCGTACGACACGCCTACGGCCTCTGCTACGTCGCGCACTTTCGTTCGGCGATCAGCGAGAATCATGTCGTGGACCTTTTCAACGATTTCCTCGGTAACCACGTCTGCCGGGCGGCCTGGGCGCTCCTCATCAAAAACAGATGTACGACCACGTTTAAATTCGTTGAACCAATATCTTACGGTTGTCATAGATGGTGAAGGGTCCCTATAGACAGCATCCAACTTCGCTTTTATTTCTTCGCATGTTTTTCCATCCAAAAATAAAAAGCGAATTACGGATCGATATTGCTCTTTTTCCATTTTATCGAGAAACACGAAATACGTGTGATACAACTGGCTGCCAAATAAAAACTAACCTATGAATCAGTCTGAAATTTATTATGGTGTTGTCTGACAGATGGTAGTACACGACGGTAATGCCAACTTCCCTCAGCAGCGCCACCTGTCTTCAAACATGGGTACTTACTGATCTCCCCTCGTACATATATTTTGAAGTAGTATACAGACCTTTAATCGCCTACTGATTAGGTTTACCATATATATATATATATATATATATATATATATATATATATATATATACAGTGTGATCATAAAGTTTAGAACCAAGCTTATAACCGCATTATTTTACATTTTTAGGAAAAACGCTCGGACAGGTAAATTATCTTTTTTAAAACGCCATCTTTTGACACACAATTTTTTTCTAAGACGTCATTGGTTTTCGAGTGATGACGTTATCAACACTTTCTTTAAATGGCAACCATATTATTTTTTTCTCGTTTTTGGTAGATCTTTATATCCACCAAATAGTGATTTAAAACAATTGGTATCTTGTATCACAATTTTTTTGAAAAAATTATATAAATTTAGAAAAAAATACGAAAATTTATTTTTGTACAAAATTAAAATTAAATTAAAAAAAATACATCTGAACTTAAATTATTGTAACAGTTAACGTAAATTTTCAAAATGGACCCCACGAACCAACTGACACTGTCCCAGCCGAGTGTAAATGCTTTGCGATCTATAGTAATCTGCGTTATTCGCTCCAGGTCAAAAGAAATTCGTCTTGCCAATCGGCCAATTACTTATTAAAAAATCTTATTTAACATTAAATAGTTTCACAAAAAACGGCCAAAGAAGTTTAATTTATTTAAAAAATTACCATGATGAGGCAGACCATTTCTTAATTAAAATTATCTCCCAAAAATTGAAGATTTCAAAAACTAATTAAGCTTACAAAATTTACTGAAATATGTAAGTAAGTTTTTTTCACACTTCTGTCTTGTGTGAGGACTTAAATATTCTTCTTGAACAAACCGGATCGTCAAAAGCACATGTACTCATGTTACTATGCAAAAAATTTACAAAAACAAAAACACGCACTTTTTTGCAAGATATTTCTTTATTATTATTATTTTCTTGCTTCTTTTTATACAATTTATGTACAAAAATTTTAGTTTGAAATTGTTTCTATGGCGACGACATTGTTGAATTATTTACTTCTATTTTTGACGTTAAATTTTTGAGATATTGCGTAAAAATTGTTCATTTTCGCTAATATAAAAAAAAGGCACATTTATCTGAGCGCGAAAGAATCCAAATTTTAGTTATGGTTGTGTATGGGGACAGACAAAGAACGCATGCAGAAGCATGCGATTTGTTTAACCATGAACACCCTGATAGACCTCCAATTACCAGGTCTACGGTGACAAAACTAGTTGGAAAGTTTACCGAAACTGGATCCGTAAAAGATCGACCACGGCAAGGTAGACCTCAAGTAGGAGAAGATGTGTAATTAAATGTGCTTTTAGAAGCAGAAGAAAGGCATCATGTTTCCACCAGACAACTTGCGTTAGCCAATCAGGTGGCTCACTCATTTGTCGTCAACTTATTTAAAAAAGAACACTATCGTCCTTACAAAGTTCAACTTGTACAGGAATTACATGAGGATGACGAAGATCGTCAACTGCAGTTCTGTGAAGACGTAATGTTACGTTGTGACCCAAATCCAAATTTCTTGGAAAACATCGTCTTCTCAGATGAAGCTACGTTCTGCCTAAATGGATCTGTTCACCGCCATAATTGCAGATATTGGTCGCAGAACAATCCGCATTGGACTCAAGCGTGTCATACTCAGCGCAGAGGAAAAGTTAACGCATGGGTTGGGATGATTGGACGACACATTTTAGGACAATATTTTTTTGAAGGAAATTTGACTGCTGTGCAATATTTAGAATTTTTAAGATTTGAACTGGTTCCAGGGCTCGCTGTTATTTTCCCAAATCACGAGGATGATGATGTACCCCATCCAAATATTTGGTTTAAACAAGATGGGGCGCCTCCCCATTATGGTGTAGAGGTTCGCCACTATCTGGACGAAATATTTCCCAATAAATGGATTGGACGGAGAGGCGCCATAGAATGGCCACCACTGTTCTCCTGACCTGACTCCGTTAGACTTTTTTTTGTGGGGTTATTTGAAATCGAAAGTGTATTTTAACAAACCGAACAATTTAGAAGATTTAAAAGAACCAATTCGCGTAGAACTTACACAAATATCCCCAGACATAATTGAGGCGAGTATACGAAGTGTTTACACTCGGCTGGGACAGTGTCAGTTGGTTGGTGGGGTCCATTTTGAAAATTTACGTTAACTATTACAATAAATTTAAGTTCAGATGAATTTTTTTTAATTTAATTTTAATTTTGTGCAAAAATAAAATTTTCGTATTTTTTTCTAAATTTATATTTTTTTCAAAAAAATTGTGAGGCAACATACCAATTGTTTTATATCACTATTTGGTAGATATAAAGATCTACCAGAAATGAGAAAAAAATAATATGGTTGCCATTTAAAGAAAGTGTTGATAACGTCATCACTCGAAAACCAATGACGTTATAGAAAAAAATTGTATGTCAAAAGATGGCGTCTTAAAAAAGAAAATTTACCAGCCCGAGCGTTTTTACTAAAAATGTAAAATAATGAGGTTATAAGCTTGGTTATAAACTTTATGACCACACTGTATGTATATATATATATATATATATATATATATATAATGGCTAAAACACCCCATAGCGGGGCTTAGCAGCTTCGAGAAGCTTTGTAAATCCTAATTTTCGGAGTGGATCAGTCCCCATCCTAGCTCTTCATTTCTTCTGGCTTATTTCCTTCCAGAGTTTCCTATTCTTTGTCTTTTCTTGCCAGTTATTAACGCCTGCTCCTCGTAAATCATCTACTACCTTCTCTAGCCATTTGGATCTCGGTCTACCTCTTATCTTTTTTCCTCCCGGCTTCCAGTTCAATAGCAGCTTGATTGCGAATTCTTCTTCCGCCCTCCATACATGCCCCAGCTGTTTTATTTTTTTTTACAATATCTTCTCCTTTGATTTCATGTTTCAGTTCATCATTTGTTCTTATTCTAAACTCATTGTCCGTTAGCTTTATTGGTCCCATTATGGTCCTTAATATTTTCCGTTCGAGCATTCTTAAATTTTCTTCGTCTTTCTTAGTCAATGTCATCGTTTCTGCTGAATACATTAATACTGGTCTTATTATCGTGTTATTTATTTTTAATTTATTCGTTTTAGAAAGATTTGTGTTCTTTAACATTTTCTTATTGGCATAAAAGGCTCTATTTGTTGCCATAATTTTTTCTTTTATTTCAGCATCTCTATTTTCACCGTTTGATATCATAATACCCAGATATTTGAATTTTTCGACCTCTTCAAGTTTAAAGTTTTTTCTTTGAATACTTTTGTTTTCTTTGTCCTTTTTTCCAACTCTCATCAACTTCGTTTTTGTTTCACTGATTTTAAGACCTAATTTCTCCCCTTCTTTAATTATTTCTTGTGCTATTTCGACCATTATCTCTCTCCTTTTTGTTATGACTACTACATCATTCGCATACGCAACCACCTGGCTTCCTCGTGTTCTTAACGTACCCTTGTTTATTTTTCTTGTCACATGCTCCAGACCCAGATTGAATAATGTCGCGGACAAGGAGTCGCCCTGCCTGACACCTTTATTTGTTTCAAATTCATTCGTTACGCCTTTCGATCTTTTTACACTAACTTTTGTAGATTTTAAGGTCATCACTACAAGCCTTCTTAGTTTCGCTCGCACTTCAAGTCCCCTCATTACTGATATAAGGTTTCTCCTTCTAATGTTATCAAATACTTCTTAAAATCTATAAATAAGAATTCTAGCTCCATATTATATTCATATGCTCTTTCTAGTACTTGCTTTATGTTATGCACTACGTCCGTAGTCGATTTTCAGCTTCTGAAACCATATTGTTACTGTTCAATGCGATTTTCCGTTGTATTTGCTAATCTTCTCTGTATTATGGATGATAAAATATTGTATGTAGTACTTAAAAGCGTGATTCCTCTATAATTTTTACAGTTTGCTGGTCTCCCTTCTTGTGCAGTGTCACTATTTGTCTTGATTTCCAATCCTTTGGCATCTTTGCTTCAGTTTATTTTTTCTGTACCAGTGCGTATATGTATTCCTGGAAATCTTAGTCCATTCATTCTATGCTGCGGCGAGACGTCTGATATCGGCGAGACAATGTTAGAAAGAATCGGTGACCAGAGACTAGGAGTGGATCTAACAGTATCGGTGACAATCATCATTGTATCGTTAAATTGAATATCTACTGGCTTCGAGAGTAAGCCAATGCAATGACTGCCCTTCACAAGGTTTGCCCATTCGTTCCCCATGAATTGCTGGTAAGTTTATGTAATATATTGTTGCGAGTCTTCAACTTTTGAATAGTTTTATAGAGGGGGTGCCTGAATATCGGAGACCGGTCTAGTAGTAGGCACAGATATTTAGGGTGGGGATTGTGGTTAATCCAACCATCGCCAAATTCAACTTTCAACACTCTGTTGGCTTCCTTATTACACAAATGAAAGGCACAAGGATTCGGATTTTGAAGGGTTTAGTTGTAAGCGCTATTTCTTATAATATTCACCTAAAGTTTCCAGATCTTCAGCAACTTGCAATTCTTCATTTTCAAAATTCTTGGTTAGAATACATAAAGCCAGGTCATCTGTATACAGAGATTTAAGTAAGTCATTTTGTGCGTTGGAGATCATTGGTGTAAATGGTCAACATTAAAAGAGCCGGAACCGAGCCTTCAGGAAGACCATTTTTCAAGGTTTGGCTATTGCTAGTTCAATATTATTAGACATTTATCTCATTTAGCCAAAAAGATGTGTCTCATAACAATTGTACTACCTTCGAAATATTTTAGTAAACATTTTTATTTATATTTTAAAATCATAATACTTATATAAAATAAATAAATAAAACTGGTGAAGCTTTGTAAGCAAGTCCCCAACAAAGTGGGACAAGAAAATACTATGTCACTGATATGAGTGCCACGATAAAGGCAAATGAGTTGGCCGAAGAGGACTCAGGGTAACTTCATAGCACCAAAATCTGTGTGTGGAATCGCCAAGGATTCCTCTAGAAGAGAGCTCTGATTAGAAAGATAACATGAAAAGAAATAGAGGCTAACGGAAGATCAACTCCACGCCAAGACACTAGAAGAGTCAGATGCTAGGTCTTTAGCCAGCCTAATTAGAACTATTACCGCTTTGATAATCGGACATTGTGCTTTGAGGAAGGAACATGGGCTTGATTAGCGGGTCTTAGTGTAGTGGATGCGAAAGAGTAGCCTTTATGTAATATGTACTTCTGAGGAACTGAAGTAACTCGGAGGGAAACATTTTGGAAGAGATCCATTGGATGCTTGAGTACTTAAATTTCCCATGAGATGGCTAGTGGCTTTAATTGAGAACACAAGGCCAACAACTTGGGATTGAGAGATCTTTTGGGGATGGTGCAAAGAACATTGTGCCCAATAATAATAATAGTAATAGCCTTTATTTCACTACAAAAACTTCTTTCTGATTACATACATGACTACAATAAAACAGAGAGTGAAAGAAAAGTGCTGAAATCTTAAGACGTGGTTCAGATGCCGACCCATGTTCTTCCATCAAAACCTTAATGTACAGAATCAATGACATTAGAAGCTTGTCTAGTCCCTAACATTAATATTCTGTTACTCCTTAAGAAAGCAAAATAATAATACTAATAATACCAAAAACAAAAGAGAAAACAAACAGTATGCAAATAATGCAATATGCATTAACCACGGCGTTAACAAAAAATTGTGTTAGGAATGTATAACCCGGCATATATAAAGATTCAGTCAATCTAAAGGTTCCTCAATCCTTGCTTCCTAAAAGTTGCTACACTACCATGCATGAAATTAATTCTACAGAAATAGATCAACAAAAAGTAGGTACTTTTTAATTTTAAAACATTTGAAACCAGTCCTTTTTAAATAAACCTGTATTTCATGCACTCCCTTCATAATTATAAACTAATTTTATGTACTGACATGTTTGTTCTCGCAAAAAATACAGGAATAAAAAGTAATGAAGTTTATGCATTTTAATCAAACATATGTACTCTATTACCATGTAATTTATATTTAAATTACATCTAAGTGCATACTAAAATACTGTGCATAGAATTCTCCTAGCTTTTAATTATTTTAAATTAATAAAACAACATAAAAGGCGCACCAGCGCATTATAAGTACCCATTACACACTGCTCTGCCCTTAAGAGTATTAAAGTGTAATGTTAAGCTGACTTCATTATTGTTCTACGTATGCCTCGCACATCAGGTTTCAGCTTATAAACTGTTCTAACTCTTCCATTAATACTAGTTGAGCTTCCAGCGTGTATGGCTTAAACTGACCCGAAATTTACTGACTACGTCATCATTGGGAATCTGATACAGGAACTTTCATTTCCTGCCGTGAATTCGGGAAATAAGCGATAATACTACTAGCTAACTTGAACGGTCCAGAAGAAACGTATTTCTACTTGTCCTTTCTTATACCGAGTTTGCCATACATTTTGATAGTCGCTCGGTAACTTTAAGGTTGGCGTGATAATTCGATGGTATTATCGGGAAACTTACTGATAACCGTTCGCAAAATATCTGACCTGGAATCGTAATTATAAATTTTAAAGCGCAGATTACGACCTAATATACGAACAGCTAAAGATGAACGTGAGAATTTCGAACGAGTTATACAGGTTGTCTTCGAAATAAACAGACGACTTATGAAAAATGGAAACATGAAATTATATAGAATATAAACCCGAAATATTATCAATTACGACGCGAATCCGAAAATTAAACAACCCTTGAAAATTCTATTATGTACTGCCTATGAATTGAAAATATTCAAAATGTATATAAACAAACAATAAATACCTCTATTGAAGTTACACACACACACATACGCCACAGCGTATGTTTACATATTATATATGTAAATATATATTATGTTACATACGTAACAACTGTCGATGTTATAAAAACAATGACATTGTTGTATGCTAAGGTCAATAAGCTCAAGAAATTTATGTACAAAATCAGATGTTTATAAACTTCTAGAACTGACCTAGATCAGTTAGTTCATGAGTATTACCTAAATGCGTTTTTGTTACGAGAAGTAACAAAAAAAAACACCAACTGTTAAAAATTTATACTTGCCTGTGAATTAAAAAAAAAAAAGATATATTAAAGGAAATATGTAAGACGGGGCATTTCACGTCAAATTTGGTAATAATCTTCCTTTAATGGATCACGTGTCTGTAAATAATATCTAACGCTCAGCGGCGTGAAAATTCTTTTAAATATATTTATAATTTTTTTCTCGATTATGAGACGGAGTTTTGGGAAAACATTCAATATAATTATATCCATTTTTCATATAATGTCTCTTTATTTCAAGGACAGTCTGTACATTATTTCTTGTAGAACTAACCTTCAGGTTCGCCTTGCATCGTCTTGACAAAAATATTAATTTGTATCTTACAGGGTGTCGCAGAATATATATATATATATATATATATATATATATATATATATATAATCTAAGTTCCCTTTCTACCTTTCGGTGTAGGGATTTTACATATTTATCTCTTAACTAATGTGTATTGTCAGTATTTTGTACAAAGTTTTTCCACTTTTTTCTATTTTTGGCAATTTATCTTGCATTCAGTACTGTTTCTCTTCTGTTCTCTATCAATTTGGCTACCTCCTTTTCCCATGTTTGCTTCGGCCTCCCAGGTCTTCGTTTGACTATTATTTTGGTCGTCCATACTCTTTTAGTTTGTGTACATTCCCTCATACGCTGTAGGTGTCCCCACCATCCTAATTGTTTCTTTTCTATATATTCCATTATGGGTTCTATTTGTAGCTCTTCTCGTACGTCTATATTTCTCACTCTGTCATTTCTTGTTATGCCTTTCACTCCCCTCAGAAATTTCATCTCAATCGTCTGTATTCTGCTTTTATTTCTGTTTGACAGTACCCATGATTCGCTTCCGTATGTTAATATTGGTCTGAATATTGTTCTGTATACCGTCATCTTGGTTTTTCTTGATATCTCTTTCTTCCTTATAAATGCTGATCTCATTGCATGGTATAGATTTGTTGTTTTTTTGATACGTTCACTTATGTCAATGTTTTGATTACCATTTCTTTCCAGTATTACTCCCAAGTACTTAATTTGCTCAACTTGTTGTATCCTTTGGTTGTCGATTTTTATATTCAATTCTTCCTTTTCCCAATTTGTTACTATCATCACAGTTGTCTTTGTTATATTTATCTTCATTCCATTCTCCTTTAATATGTTATTCCATATGTTTACATTGTCTTGCAGCCCTTTTTCGGTGTTAGCCATAATGACAACATCATCTGCGAATACACACTCCGTTAGCTCTATTGCTTTTAGGTTTCTGAATCCCACGTTGAGTTTTTTCATGTGTGGTTTGCATTTCTTAATTATTTCATCAATGAAAATATTAAACAGTACCGGGCTGAGTACTCCTCCCTGTCGCAAACCGTCCTTAATTTCAAAAATGTCTGACTTTATATTTTTACTGATTACATAGTTTTTACTTTCTGTATACATGCTCTTTACCGCTGTCATTAGCTTTTTGTCAACATTTCTCTTCTCCAAGCTATTCCATACTTTTTTTCTTCCTATACAATCAAAAGCTTTTTCTAGATCTACAAATGCGAAGTATGCTTTAGTTGCGCTTAGTATTGTTTTTTCAATTATTTGCTTCACAGTAAATATGTTGTCGTGAACCCCTCTTCCTCTCCTAAATGCACTTTGAGTTTCCTCAAGTGTTGGTTCCACGTATCTTTGCAATCTCCTTTCCAATATGCGTTCATAGGTTTTCGCTGCTGTACTTAGTAACGTTATTCCTCTATAGTTGCTGCACTTCCTATTATTTCCCTTCTTATATATTGGCACTATTTGTCCAATTTTCCAGTCCTCCGGTATTCTACCTTCTTCCCATGTTCCTTTTCCTTTTACGTTCTTCATCATTTCAGTGGTTACTCTGTCGTGTCCTGGGGCTTTCCCATTTTTCAGTGTGTTTAATGCCTTTATTATTTCGTCTTTGGTTATGGGTCCTAATCTTTCCTCATCTTCAATAGTTATTCGTTGTTTTTCTTCTCTTATGTTTGTCTCAGTTACATTTCCATCTATATTTAGCAATTCCTCAAAATGCTCCTTCCATCTACTCATTGTCTGTACATCATCTGTTATTATATTTCCTTCCTTATCCATAATTGGTGCATGTTTTGTCGTTTTTCCTGTTCTAAATATTTTAAGTATTTTGTAGAATAATTTTTGGTTTTCCTTGCTGCTGCGCTCTATCTTATTTCCGAGTTCTGTCCAGCTTTCCTCTTTTGCCTCTTTTGTCATCTTGTTTACTTTCTTCCTTTGTTCTTTGTAAAGCTCATATTTTATTTCTGTTCTGTTTCCCAGGTGTCGCAGAATGACTATTCCTAATTTCAGAAATGATAGAGGGCACTTAAATAAACATTTTTTATTAATAGACAAGTGTCTGGAAATTTCCCGGTGTTAAGATAAACTAGATACTTTTTAAAATAATCTCAATTACAACAGAAAAGAGTTAAGTTAAGGAATATTTTATTAGAAATAATACTGCATCAAACTTTATAAAAATTGTTCGCAGTTACGACTACACAAATTGTAATGTTGTGCAATCGTCTACCGAATTCTTCGAAATAGCTGCGGACGTTCACGAATATCATCAAACGACAGAATAATTCGAGCCACTAACTCTTCTTCTGCATTAACAGGTGTCACATAAACCAGTGATTTAGTATTATCTCAAATACGAAAATCAATAGGAGTCATATCCGGTGAACGTGCAGACAAAGAAATCGGCCTTCCTCTTCCGATCCATTCATTTGAAAATTGAGCATGTAGATAATTTCGACAATTTCATCAAAAGTGTGCTGGTGGACCGTCATGCTGGAAAACAATATTTCTTCGAATATTAAGTGGAATATTTTCAAGTAATTCTGGTAAAGCATGTTCCAGAAAAGCCTATACACATGACCATATAACCGTGCAGGCAGTAAATATGGTCCCACTGCATAATAGTCAACAATCCCAGCCCACATATTAACCGAAAACTTCCATTAACGATATAACCTGTGAACGGTGTGAGGATTTTCTTCGCTCCAAATGTGACTATAGTGTGTATTAAAATACCTACCTCTTGTAAAACATGCCTCGTCTGCCCATAATACACTCCAAGGAAATCTTGGTCTGTTGGGATAATCTGCTGGAATTAACGTTCGCACTTTTTAAATGTGAAGCAGATGCCTCTGGTATTCCTTCAATACCCTCCATACAGATGTGTGACTTGTATGCATCGCATGGGCAATGCCATGAGTACTTGTTTTCAGGTTATTTTCAAATTGTTGCAGAACTTGGTCCTCAAAGTCAACATTTCGTATAATACAATTAGCTCCCGAATCTGTTTCCTTTACTTGGAATTCACCAGTAGCTCGAACATGCTGATCCAATGTTGAAAATGATGACAGCGAATGTAACGCTGAGGACGTTGCTCTGCATAAATTCGCCTTGCTTCGTTAGCATTACCGTAAACTGCTCCGTAGGCAATGTTTGTAAAACAATGCATTTTTAATCAACCACTAATTTATCTAATAAAGTATTAATCACCAAAGTTAAATATAAATTGAAATTTAAATCGTAATTAGATTTCAAATATCTCACAATACCATCAAATATTTATAAATATCTAATTCGAAAATATTAATCAACTTTAGATTAAATAGGTATTTTATTATTAATTAATAGATAGACAATTATGGGTAATTGAACTTCGAAACGTTAAATTTAGTTTTAGAAATATTTAGGAAATTATCCACAGGTCTGTATCCACAGCCTTTCAAACGGAAACGGGAGTTACATAGACAATCAGCCCTTGAACAAAATGCAGATTTTATTATTCTTACGTCTTCTTCTCCACTAATTGACACTGGAGAATCGAATCCGTCGGTAGTTGTAGACCAAGGTACACGGTGTCTGAATTTTTGTCTTCGTAGTAGTTTTAATTAATTCGTTCGGGGATTCGTATAAGGAATGCTTCAATAAAATAATGCCAGAAAAAGAAAGTCTCCCCTTTTAAGCTTCTTAACTCCAAAATCGGTAAACGGCAATTCTATATAATACTTTACGTAGGATCCGCATAAGCGATTAATATTCAAAGTCGTAGTAATCGTGAAAACTGAACTTCCTCTTAATCGAAGATACACACACTACCAGTCTCAACCTGATTCATTAACGACCTCTGAACGAATGAATCTTACACGTCGGTTACAAAATAATAAAATCAGAGGGCGGAACTTTACGTGTTGAATGAATTTAAACTAGCAATTGAAAGTTGACATTTTAATTTTTTGTGATTGATTTGCGTTAGCGTGTAATATATTATCCGAAAATGTAGGTTTTCTATATATTTTATATATATGCTAACTTGTTGTCTTTTTTGTGTATTGTAATATCTAGGAAATTCAATGTGTTTTTGTGTTCCTTTTCTATAGTAAACTGTATTTTGGTGTTTTGTGTATTAAGTAGTGTTAGGAATTCTGTTAATTGTCTATCAAGACAAATACATTATTGAGCTAGGTACGTAGATGACATTCTGTGTATTTGGAAGGGAATCGATAGACAATTAACAGAATTCCTAACACTACTTAATATACTAAACCCCAAAATACAGTTTACTATAGAACACAAAAACACATTGAATTTCCTAGATATTACAATACACAAAAAAGACAACAAGTTAGTATATAAAATATATAGAAAACCTACATTTTCGGATAATATATTACACGCTAACGCAAATCAATCACAAAAAATTAAAATGTCAACTTTCCATAGCTATATACATAGAGCAACAAGTATACTACTAAATAAGGAAGCCTTTAATAATGAAATAAACACAATTAAAATAATAGCAAAAAATAATGGCTACAACCCAGATATCATCGATAATTTGATAAAACATAAAGGAAGGAAAATACTTCAAAAATTGTTATACCCAGAAATAAATGAATTAAAGAAACCTAGTTGGCATGTAATCACTTATATCCCTCCCATAACACAGAAAATAAACAAATTACTAAAGAAACTCAACATTAACATAGTGTGGATAAACAAAGTAAATTTAGGTACATTGTTGAATAATACTAAAGATAAAATAGATAACTTAGAGAAATCAGGAGTATATTCCATAAAATGCCAGAATTGTAAAGCGATTTATATCGGATAGAGTGGCAGAGGTATTAATAAACGGTTAACTGAACATATTAGAGATATAAAAGATAGTGTTAAACACACAGGGTTCGCGGAACATTGTATAGACCAGAACCACTTACCCGATATAAAGAGCTGTAACCTCATTCATAATGTAGCAAAAAGTAAAAAGTTAAATATATTAGAGAGTTTTGAAATTAAAAAAGCCCAAAAACAAAATCGAGTGTTCCCAAACACGCAATTAGAATTCATAAATACCCCCTATATCGATACAATCTTAAATATCAATTACCCACATTCTCCCACCCATAAGGAACACACGTATATATGTTAACCTTAAGTAGAGTAAGTTTTAGTTTGAGATAGCTCTTTGATAATGGGCTAATAGTCGAAACAATTGTTAGTGTATCTAATTAAAGAAGTTGTGAAACTAAGCCAAGTGTTTTGTTTTCGAATAATTAATCAAGTTATAACAAATTATGTTTCTGTGTTCTTTGATTTCTAACATTTCTAACAAATCTAATATTTTCCTTTTCATTATATCTGTTTACAAAATATTTAATTAATGTATTTATTACTAAGAAAGCGGGTGCACATGAACTTCGCTACGTTTTGATCTAGTCCTGAAGTCTGTCAGCAGAGCTTTGTAATTATATCGATAATTTAAAATAGAAAATGAATTAAGAATCGCGAAAAACAGTCCACGACATAAACGGGAGGTTAATCCGTACCAGATTTTCCAGAAAAAAATGAGTTTTAATTATGTGAAATTTCTTAAAGAAAATTACTAACAAACTTCGAAAGAAAGTCTTTTTTTTTTTATTATTAACTGGTGGGTGTTAATACCCTCTTCGTTCTCCGTGTGGCGCAGATCACTGCGTACAAACCAATCAAGGAAAGAAAATATACGTTTTGCCCTTATTTTCATTCAAGAGCGGATTTCTTTTTGACAACGTTTCGAAAGAAACCGCACGACCGTGATCACTGACTAGCACGGGTATGGCTCGTTGGTTTTGTATTTGTCTAGAATATCTCGCTCAGCCAAGGTAAATCCCAGGAGCGATACTGAGTTTTATAATATTTAAGAGCCAGTTTCGTTTTAGTTAGTTGGCATTACGTTAAAACGTTGTAATTCAAGAAATGTTAGCAAATTAAATTTGAAATAATTAAAAATAAAAGAGTAATATTTAAGTCATGGAATCGAAAGACACACAACAAAGTTTTTAAAAGTCCACACTAAATTGGAAAATTTTTATGTCATAATTATCCAAAGAAGCACAATTCAAATTATCTTAACAAGTATCTAAAAAAAATACATTATTTAAAAAACGTTCTAGAAGAGAGGTTTGGGAATATCCTAAATAGTTACTCAAGGCGTCTTCTGTTATTTACCTGTATTACCAGGACAATAAGTTTATTGCATTTAAAATAATTTAGGTTAATGATTAACCTCATTTCGTTTATTTAAAATTCTGGGCGGAATCGCTTTAACTTAATTTTTGCATTGGAATTTACGTTAAGATTTTTCTTTCTGTAAACTACTTTCAAATGCTCTGTATAGTTTTAGCTTTAGCTCTCCACAGATTTAAGGTATTTATGAACCTGCTGGTTGGCACCCTTAAAGTCTCTGTTGATCTACCTTATAGCAGATGGTTCCAGTCAAGTGGATCAATATATGGCCTCCTCGGCATTCAGGCTGTAGGTAGAGAGCATGAGTGGGCCCTTAAGTAGAGACCACTTCACTGCAACGACCATAATTTATTTGGTTGGGAAATATCCTCTGGTTGATCTTAAATCTGTTATGCTATTGCCCGGACCACCGGAACGATAGCTATATGGCATTTAACGTAGCTATATATCAAATATTAGAAGATATTTGTGTCAGTGAGTCGCCTGGTGACACAGGTATGAGACATGGCTTCCATTTACATGCTGTCCATATTTCGACAGCCTATGCGGGTTAGTTGAACAGGCTCCAAAGTTATGTCTCCCTGATCCATCCTGTATGAGTATGATCAGTTCTATTGGGTAAATGGGTGCTCCTGGTCTATCGAGAGAGAGGAGTAGTTCTATGGGCAGTGCTGAGCTGAAGGTGATCCATCACACTGGCGGAGGAATCCGTATAGTATAGGGATTAAGGTAGGTGGAGTCTATAGATATGGTTTGGTAGTTCCCCTCCTCATCAATGTATCGTACTCGTAGGGCCTTTAGTGTCTTGGTCTCATCAATTAAACTGTTAATGGACATGAAACTTCAAAAACGTGGAAGGGGATTCCTTTTTTACGGGGGCATATGTGAAAGCCTCGGAATGTAAGATCTGGAGTTTTGCGTGTACACTAATCGAAATTGTCTGCTCTGCATATCCTTAAAGTTTACTTACCGGGTAGCTAGAAAAAAACGAATCCTGTTTAAGTCCTTACATCTCCGAAAGGCTATGAGATATCTATTTCAGCTTTTACTTTATAAGAGACAATGCACTCGAAATTATTTCTGCTGAATTACGAACGAATATTTTAAAAAACAAAGGAATGCTGAATTTTTTAATATCAACTACAGAAAATCAATTACACGTTAAGGATATTCTTAAATAGACTAGAATTCCACCTACATGTTGTATGGGGCCTCTATTTTGTAAATTCACAGTTCTTACTCTATGTTTGAACTGTAAAATTGCTCGCCTGATCAAATTTACAGACACTTCTGGCCACACCTCTTCTAACTGTCAGCGCAGATTTTCTAAGTTTGCCAATAATTCCCGTCTTTGCGAACACACTTTTTCTTGCAATGCGCTCCTCACTGAGTAATCTAAAGGATTACAGTGTGGAACGCATTGCAAGAAATTTATTCAAGCTTTTATTCAAGCAATCCAGTGGCCGCCTAATTCTCCACACTGAGTAATCTAAAGGATTACAGTGTGCAGAATTAGCGTGTTTTCTAGAAAAACTGTTGTGTCCTTACTGCTCTGTGGGTCGGAGCGCTGTCCTGGATAAGAACATAATCATTATTCGGGTATAATCGACCTACTTCTAGTAGTAAATCGTCCCGCAAATGTAGTATGTAGCTATCTGCATTTGCTTTTGTCGACTGAGGATCAGTAAAAAATTGGCTACTCTTTCCGTTCCAGGATATGACGCATGACACCATGAGCTTTATAGAGAACCGCGACTTCCTGTGGTACAAACGTACTACTTGAATAGCATTCTTTATAGTTGACGAATAAACCCTGTTATTTTGTCTATTTTGAGGTACTTGGAGCGTAAAATCCTTTTCATTTTCAAAAATTAGACGGCGTAGGTCAGTATTCGCAAACTGCCTATACAGACGCAGAGCTCTGGATGGTTTTTTGCTTTAAGTGTAAGTGCTGGGATTTGCAGCCTTTTGTAGGATTTAATACCTATACGTTTCTGAATAACTTGTACAAACCTGCGACTAATTCCTAGCCTGGCTGTTATTTTACGCTGAGATAAATGAGTTCCCGGGTGATTTTCCTGTGACAGCCACAATTCTCTTACGATTTCTGAATTGTCATTAATTGTAGCAGTTATAAAGTCTTCCGTTGCCGGGTTTCTGTAAACAGAGACGATTTCTACAAGCTGTCAAATAGCACGATTTATGCTGGAAGGTAGCCATATCTTGCCTGGAAACTTTCACGCAATTCTTTTCCCGCGCCAGTTTTTTTCTGTATAACACATGGCAATTATGTCTAAATCAGGCTTCGTCAAATGAGGTACCATTATTACGAGAAAAAGTACTTTAATTTGTACGAAATGCCACTATACCAATTGCAAAGTAACAACTAACTAAATATGTCACTCAGAACTTCATTTCTTTTAACAAAAGGTTGGTTCGATTTAAGTTGCTTATTAAATTATCAACGTGTAATCATTATTAGAGAACGGATGCAATTTCCATAAAACGCAATCAGCAATTGGAATTGTGTATAACGTCGCTCAGTACATCCCGGCGTAAGTCAATGAAGTATTTGTTTGCCTTACTCGGCCATATGGTCTCGCACGATAACAATGGACAACTCAGCTATTGTATTCGGAGAATATAGTGTTTTTTAAAGTGTTTTCATGAGCGTAGATAGAAGCGGGTTTTTTATAATGTATTTTATTTATTAGTTTATATTTCGTAAGATAAATAAAGTGCTGTGAGTAAGTTTCTTGTTTTCATAGTTTTAACTGTTAATTACATCGTAATTTTTGTGATAGATCCTGTTTAATATCGTTTGATTGAATCTATTTCTACCAATTATTTTGACGTAAGTGTGCATTGAATTTCGTTCAGTTTCAATAACTTACGCACACATTTTTAGTTTTCATTTATTTAGATCTAGAGCATTGTTCAAGTTACTTTTTCAGACATGATATGGAAGAATGTCGAGAACGGCATTGTAAAACAATGGCGAGTTGGCTTGGCAGTCATACTGATTGTATGTCCATTGTCAGCGATTCCGAAATTTATTACAAAATCCGCAAAATATCGTCAAAAATTCGTCACTTAGGATCGCAAACACATCTGAACTCTGTAAAACTTTTATGGCGGCTAATATTCCATTAAATAAACTTAGCAATCCCACTTCAAAAATATTTCTTCAAAAATATACTGGTCGAAATGTTCCTGATGAATCAACTTTACGCAAATATTATGTTTCTAGGTGCTATACGAGAACAGTAGAACGCATTAGAAGCCATCTTTTAAATCAATACATATGGATAAGCGCCGACGAAACGGTGGATATGTTAGGACGCTGTGTGGTAAATGTTGTAGCTGGTGTACTACATCCAACTATTCCCTATAACTCATATGTAATAGCAACAAGTGATATAAATAGAGTTGATGCGGAAACAGTTGCTGAAACCATTAAGGAGAATATGCAAAAAATGCTTCATTCGGACGCCACGTACAAAGAAAAAATACTTTTATTTGTCAGTGATAGCGCTGCGTATATGTTAAAAACAGGCATACTATTGAAGAAAACATATCCTAATATGCTGCATATTACTTGTGTAGCACATGCTCTCCACAGAATCTGTGAATATATCAGAGACACTTTTCCGGAAGTTGATAGACTTGTAACAGCTTTTAAAAAAGTTTTCAGAAAAGCACCATTGAGAGTAGCTCTTTTCAGGGAAAAATTTCCATCTCTGTCACTGCCTCCCACTCCAGTAATAACTAGATGGGGAACATGGCTGGAAGCTAGTAGTTATTATGCTGAGAATTTCGATAGTCTAAAACATTTCGTAACACTGCTAAAGGAGGATGCTAGAAGTATTGGTGTGTGCAAGGAGCTCACACAATTCCCAAATTTAAAAAATCAGTTGTACTTTCTTCACGAACACTTTGGAAAATTGCCAAAACTAATCACTTATTTTGAATATCGAAATCTCAAATTAAATGACGGATTAACCACATTAGATGTGGCTGTTAATAATTTGAAAAGTATTCCAAGTGACTTTGGATGTGGCCTTCGGCAAAAGTTTGAAGCAATTCTTAATAGAAATCCAGATTTAATTACATTGCAGCAATTATGTATGGAGACAATTCCACAAAATCTAACGGCTAAATATGAAGAAATAAAAGAATATTTTCAGTATGCACCTATAACCAGTTGCGATGTAGAAAGGACGTTTTCTATTTATAAGGATGTAGGTACTTAATTCAAAGAGAACAAAATTGACAGAAGAAAACCTTGAGAAGCTATTGCTAGTCAATATTAATACTCCTTTACACAACTTGAACGACAAAATGAACAAATAAAAATGTTCCAATTATAGAAATAAAATTAAAAATTTTAAAAATACAACTTTTCAACAAATACGTATGTATTTCGTAATTTTATAGATCACCACCCGTTTGTTTTCCAATTATATAAATAAAATTAATTAATAAATATGTATTTCGTAATTTTAGATATATAGATCACCACTCGTATGTTTTCCAATTATATAAATCAAATTAAAAACTTTGTAAATACAACTTTTCAACAAATAAATATGTATTTCGTAATTTTATAGATCACCACCCGTTCGTTTTCCAATTATATAAATAAAATTAAATATTTTAGAAATACAGCCTTTCGCCAGGACTGCACTGGGCTTTGCGTCATGTTGTAAGCGTGTCCGTTCTCTAATAATTATTTTTTAAGTTAACTTTAAACTTCTGTGATTCCATTATAGAAGAACATATACCTATGACATTTTTCACGCATAATTCTCAGTCCTTTGTCTGCAAGGGAAAAAAATATTACCTTGGCATCTCTATGCGTTCCGATAAAATAGCTATGGAAACAGGATTCGTTTTTTACTAGGCGCCCGGTATATTGAAATTTTGACAAACAATAATAAAAGGTTATAATCGCTGTAGCATATATAGCAAGAATTTCTTAGAAAGAACTATTATGTTATTTCATATTTTATTGTTAGATTTCAAATTAATTAAAGAAAATCAATAATTATATTCGATTCAGATTACAGTTTAAGTCAATTTAATCGTCTAAATTAATAGGTTAATTAATTAAAATTGTTCTTTATTCCCAAGCAAAATAATATACCGCTGTAGAGACGCGTGCTACTATTTCACAAAAATATACCTGAAGGCGTTGGCATATTTCCTTAAAAATTTAATTTTCTAATTTCTATGACAATTATTAACTTTAGTTTCAAGACCAAAAAAAAATATTTTAGCAGTTTTCCAAAATAATAATCTTTTTTAATTTGATTTTTTTAATTAATTTAGATAGCTCTTTACTTATAGCTTTTGAGCCGATTCATATACAGCTTTAAAGTATCGATAAGTATTCAAAAGACGTTGACATTACTCGATTTTATTAGAAGACAGTATCTTTGGTCTAGGAAAATTACTTACCCTGCCATATATCCAATGTCACAATTAGACACCTGTAAAGAAAGGACAAAAACGTTAATATATGTTTGCAAATTTTTAAAAGCTATTTTATACATGCATTTAATGTTTTTTTAGTGTTTATATTCAAAATATTAAAGATCAAAAGCGACGGCTATTCTCTTTTTTTTTGGCCCTAGTAAACCAATAAAATTTTTTGATAAACATATTTATTGTATTGTATTAATTCCACAGAAAACACACTTTTGTAAATCATGTTTAAAACAGTTCTAATCTTCTCGCTTTGGACTGTTTATTTAATTTTTATTGAGTCTATCGTTTCTTCGACCTATCTAAAACACAAACCTAATAACCAGAGTAATTGAATTGATTCGGCATTTACTTGATGAAGATCCATAATTAAGAATAGAAATAAAACTACGGTTTTAATCTTCACTTTTACTCTTTATTCGTAAAACGACAATTGTTTCGCCAGCACAGTGGCTTCCTCAGGTGTTTACTTCAAACAGTACGTTACAAACTAAATAAAAAATAAAAAATATATCTATAAAATCAAAAAGGATAAATATTAAAATATTTTTACAGAAATCTATACAAGTATTGTCGGTATTGAAAAATGTGCATCTGGTCGGCCCTAACTGTATATTATGAGGTACTAAACGTGTTTACGCATAAATTTGTTTAATAAACTACATATACATTTGTATTATTGTCTAAACAGATTTTAAGTAAATAAATTTAATAAAGGCGAGTTATTTAAATCTAATTTATCATTTAATAAAATTTGTGACTGTTTTAATTTATTTATTTCTAAACTTTCCAATAAATTTAATAAGCATATTTCAAGTTATTTAAAAAAACTTAATATTAACACAGTTTTTAAAACTAATAATAAGTTATCCAAACACATCAAAAACAATAAATATAAAACAGACAAAAATAAGAAATCCGGAGTCTATAAGTTAATGTGTGGATGCGGTAAGATATATGTCGGTCAAACAGGAAGATCGTTTGAAAAACGCATTGCCGAACATTGTTCTTCGTTTAAAAATAAAAAACAAGATTCTACTTTTGCGAATCATCTATTAGAAGAAAACCACCCTTTCGATAAAGATTTTCAAATTCTGCATTTAGAAAATAAAGGCAAGAAATTAAATTTACTGGAAAATTTAGAAATAAATAAATTAAAACAGTCACAAATTTTATTAAATGATAAATTAGATTTAAATAATTCGCCTTTATTAAATTTATTTACTTAAAATCTGTTTAGACAATAATACAAATGTATATGTAGTTTATTAAACAAATTTATGCGTAAACACGTTTAGTACCTCATAATATACAGTTAGGGCCGACCAGATGCACATTTTTCAATACCGACAATAATTGTATAGATTTCTGTAAAAATATTTTAAATACCATCCTTTTTGATTTTATAGATATATTTTTTATTTAGTTTGTAACGTACTGTTTAGAAGTAAACACCTGAGGAAGCCACTGTGCTGGCGAAACAATTGTCGTTTTACGAATAAAGAGTAAAAGTGAAGATTAAAACCGTAGTTTTATTTCTATTCTTAATAACCAGAGAACGGACTGAAGCGATTGAATGACCAATTGCCCCGATAAAACATTGTGGCGGTATCATGTAAGTATGCATGTTATAACAGCGCCACTATTTGGTTACTCGATTGAATTCGTCGAGCAGATGATGTTATTTCCGTCGTTATTGTGTCTATTCATTCAAAAATTTTATTTTGCAGTGGCCTGTTTCTGGTTTCGTATCTTTCAGTGTTATTTAGTTATAACTTTTAGTATTTTAAAAAATCCGTTTTATATTGTTATATTGTATATTCATCCTATAATTTTTTATAAATATTAAGTTTCATCTACTACCTTATTATTGGACTAGTTTTCGTTTCTTCTTTTTAGTCCATTTCTTTCTGTTCTTAGTATTTCTCTTTATTTTCATTAACTATGGAGAATTCTCGCAGGGCAACCATGGTAGGATGGATTAGAGGCCATGCAGATTGCTTGCATATTGGTAATGATACCGAGATATATGCAGTGCCTGTTCATTAAGTTTAAGGCGTCTACAAAAGTGTAATGTGCAGCGACATGTTTCTTCGAAAACTCATCAAGATAACATATGACCATCTGCACCTGACACTTGTAACGAAGAGCTGTGTGAAGCTTTCGTGGCAGCCAATATCCCATTCGAAAAGCTTAACAATCCAGTCCTCAAGAGGTTTCTTACAAAATATACTGATCGTCATATACCCGATAAATCTACTTTACGTAAATATCACTTTTTTTTTGTTTCTCAATTATACATACTTTAAATTTTCTTTGTATATTGTCGTGTAAATGGGGTATACCTGTTGGACTAATAAAGATATTTTCATAATAATAGTCAAAAATTTAAATCTAATAAACTTGAATTCAAATACATATATCTGGAGAAGGATATGTACAACATATTTCTGTGTACTTTGATTTTCAAAATGGGTGCCAATTATTAAATATGAATCGTCAATTGTTGAACATGAATCATCATACACACATATTTTTTTTCCATTTTTAGACTGTTAAAATTGCTCTCAGGGTTTTTGTTTTACAAAAAGGGTTCTTTGCAACTAGACCTAGTATCTAATGTAATAAGGAGAGAAATAATACCATAGCTTGTTAGGTTTAATACATTTATTATACACAATTTGTAAAAAAAATAATAATACATTATTAATGTTTAAATGTGTTAAGTATCATCAATTATATTTTTCTAAAAAAATTTCTTTATTATATATATTTTCTGTTTCAAATTATACACGAACAAATAAACGTCCACATAAACAAATAATCTTTCAAATTTCTTTTTAATGAACTTCAAAGTCTTGAATGTCATTAGTACATTATTTACCTGGCGAGCTCATTATTATGCAGGCTATCGAATTCCGTATGATTTTTGATCCATTCTTTGTTTTCTCAAAATAAAATAAAGGATATATATATATATATATATATATATATATAATATTTTCGTGACCTTGGTATGATAAGGTACTTAATAAGTCGGCGATTAAAGGTCTGGTTCATTACTTCAAAGTATATATATAAAAAAATATAAATATTTGATATTTTTTATTCCCTTGACAAAGGCATCATTGCCGAAACATGTAGGGCTGTTTTAAATATATATACTTTGAAGTAATGAACCAGACCTTTAATCGCCGACTTATTAAGTTTACCTTATACATATATATATATATATATATATATATATATATATATATATATATATATATTGTAATAATATTGATGGGCTTATGAATAAAAATAAATAATTTTAATTATAGCGAAAATAATCTGAATTATTCGCTCATAAATAAATAGGAAAATAAATGAATATAAGCCAGAAAAAACTACTTATCTCAGGGTCTTATAGGCAGGTTCCGGATGTGTTAATATCAGGAGTTAAAGTACATAAAATAAAACAAATATGTAAATGGTAATAATAAATATATTTGAAAATTAAACTTTTTTTTTTTAAATAATCAAGATACAATTTAGGGTTTTATGAGTATGTTATTATTATAACAAACAAGTGTAATGGGTTGTCTAGTCTAACCCAGTATATAAATGGCGAATGTAAACAAAGTATTAAAGATTTATCTGATGCATAAATTAAATTTAAAAGGTAAAATGATTATTAATTTTGAGATACGTGAGTAATATTAAAAGTATTTAATACTTGAAAGAAATGGAATATCTTGCGTATTATTACAGGTAATTAAAACTATGGTAAATACCTGTACAGATAACATAAGTAGTGACTAAAACTGATCTAAAAGTAACCTTCTGGATGACATATAGACTGTGGGGCAATCCGTCTGTTAAAGATGTGGAAAAACTTGGTAAACAGGACCAATACGGCTAGTAGACAATTCCTAATGTTAATCGGTTTAAAATCTAGATGTTCGTAGAAAACTGCAAGGTTATGTGTACTTATTAATATCAGGAAAAAGGTGTAAATTATCCCAATATATCCAATAACAATACTGGTAACTCCTTTAATATCGCTACATTATCATAAATAAGGATTAGTAACGAAGCTTTTTCATATAGATTGTATATAAGTATTCCAGGTTATTTTTCATACGAAGAAATCCTTTCAGCAAGGTAAATATACCAATTACTCATAAGTTAAATACCTCCTAGAGTAGATTATGTTAAGATATCACTATTAAATTACTATTCGAAGAGAAATCTTTAAATATATCTGATTATACACCAATTTTCTGTGCAAAAATCTACTTATTTATTATTCTGTTTTTTGGTAGTCAAGACTCCCATAAGAAATATTAACATTTCATAAATCAGATTTTCTATGAAAATGTACACTGAATTCAAAAGTTAAATCAAATGTCATTTTGACAAATAAAAAAGGAATAATTTTAAAATGTTACTTTGAAGAAAATCTTTCATAAACCAAAGATAAAAATAACTCTGACAGATTAATCAGAATATATATTAACATCACTCACGTAATCGCAATCACAGTTTTAGGAATTTAAGTAAATCAGGGTCATAATAAATAATACGATGATAGAAATATGATAACATATAATATAATCAAAATTAGATTTAGAAAACCAAGATCCTCACGAAAACATTTAATTTAAGAGCAAGAAATAAAAATAAAATGAATACAAATTACAATATTAATCGATATCAATATTTCTAAATCCAATTATAATTTTACATCGAAAATACATAAATTTGGCTATTCAATAATATTTTTTTAAAAATCATTAAATTGCAGATATACCATTTCTATACAAGAAAACACAAAAATGAAAGAAATTAAAAGAACATCAGATGAACTACATCAATATATATATATAAAGGGTGTTTCAATAAGAGCGCAAGATTTCAGTGTTCAATAAAACATGGTTTTCTGTAGCAAAGTATTGAAATATTTATTGATTTAGAAAATATACATTTGGGAATTATGTATGAAACAAAATATCTTGTAAATGGCCGCCACGGCTTTGCTGGCATATGCGTACCCTTTTGACGAAATTTTCAATAACGTTATTGAATACATGTGGTGGTATTTCATTGATACAGCGTCTAATTTCGGCTTCCAATGCTTCGATGGTTGCAGGCTTGTTGGCTGTGACCTGTGACTTCAGATAACCCCACAGCCAGGCCCCACTAAACCCTACTAAAGGCGTTAAATCGCAAGAGCGTGGAGGCCAATTCTGGTCACCAAATCGGGAAATGACACGACCAGGAGCAAACTCGTGCAAGATCGTCAATGTTTCACGGGCGGTATTACATGTGACACCGTCCTGCTGAAACCACATGTCGTCAAGATCAATAGCTTCCAAATGAGGCACAAGAAACTGTGTTATCATGGCACGATAACGTTCGACATTCACCGTTCCCGCATTACCTTCGTCGTTTTCGAAGAAAAACGGTCCAATTATTCCTCCAGACCATAATGCACACCATACAGTGACCCGTTGTGGATGCATTGCTTTCTGATGAATCATTCGTGGATTTTCTAAGCCCCAAATGCGACAGTTTTTCCTATTAACGAAGCCATCGAGGTGAAAATGGGCCTCATCACTGAAAATGATTTTGTTTGCAAAATCAGCAGGTTGCTCAAGGATCCAATTGGTGAATTCTCTTCGCTGTTCATGGTCTACTGGCAGAAGTTGTTGAGTTAGTTGGATTTTGTAGGCATGCAGCTGTAAATCTTTTGTGAGAATTCGCTGAAGAGTGCCTGTTGAAATGTCCAATTCTTGTGCCCGATGGCGAATTGACGTCTCTGGCCTTTCTGTCACACTCTCGCGAACTGCCGTGATGTTTTGTTCTGAACGACCTCTACGAGCTCGTGTGTTTCACATCACTAACCGAACCGGTACTTTCGAATTTTTCGATTATTCGTTTAACCGTAGATGAATTAGGCACATTATTTCGACCGAACATTGGACGCACTTTACGAATAGTGGCAATTAAACTTTCACCATTTTCATAATAATTTTTGACAATCACGACGCGTTGTTCTACCGTTAATGCTCCATGTTTACTAACTCCCATCTGTCAACTTTCGATCTGCCACGTCATAATCATGTGACATTATGACTGTCAAACATGGCGCGCAATTCAAATCTTGCGCTCTTATTGAAACACCCATTATATATATAGATAATTATTTCGTGACCTTTGTATGTTATGGTAAATTCAATTTGTTGGCGATTTAAGGTCTGGTTTTACTTCAAAATGTATATATTTAAAACAATCCTACATGTTTCGGCGAATGATGCTTTTCAAGGAATATAAAATATAAATGACAGTATATTAATATACGATGTTACAATAACCAACGTTAATGTATTTAAGAAATTTGCAAAATTCAAGTATTGATTTGGTATAAAGCTTACTATGACTATAATACTTAAAATATCCTTTTATAAATCGATACATATATATATATATATATATTTAGTGTTTAAAGAATTTTGTTTTTCTTTTTTATTTTATTGGCCGTGTTTTAATATTAAAAATAATAGATTTTTATTGGTTTTAGCGACCTTTTATTGAATTTAGATGTTTGTTTGCGACGTTTCGACTTTTATCAATTCAGTCTTTTTCAAGCATCTGGAAACAATGTTCATGTTCATTGTAATGATTCTTGTTTCCAGATGCTTGAAAAAGACTGAATTGATAAAAGTCGAAACGTCGCAAACAAACATCTAAATTCAATAAAAGGTCGCTAAAACCAATAAAAATCTATTATTTTTAATATATTTATATATATATATATATATATATTGTTATAGTACAGCTCATACCCACGGTATATAAACAATTTAATTAATATTGTCCCAAGAAAGTAATATCTAAGAAATAACAGTAATGAAAACGTTAATGATTAAGTAAATGATGTGTAAACACGATGTTAGATCAAAATTAGTTTTTTTTAATCATGATATCGAACTTAATTGAATATTTTTATTTGCTTATTTATTTTATTTGGTAATTTTTTAATTTATCATAACTTAATATCGCGTGAAATCAAGAATTTTAAAGCTAATTATGATTAAAATATTTATGTACAAATAATTTTGAACATCATTGTTAATTTGACTTTTGGCTGACCCTTGTAAAAAGTATGCAACTTTGATCACGTGAGGGTATTATAGTAGAATAAAAATAGGCTCTTGTAGAAATAACCAATGTTCACATACGAATAAAAGGCACACAGAAATATTCGGAAAATTAATTAATTAAAATGGACAAAATTACTTTATCTATATTATATGGATTTACAGCAAAATTTTACAAAAATATAATTAATGATCATTAGCTTTCTGTGGTAGTCATGACAAAAAAAACAAAAGTTGTTTAAAAAGGGAGATTTTTGCACGACTTGCAATAGAAACGACGTTTTTTTCGACGCATCATTTGTAAAATTGATAAAAAAACAATATATAAGCCTAATTTTATCATAAATGTCGTTTTAAAAAATATAGTAAAGGCAAATACCTTAATTGAAGACTGTCTCCAATAGCAAAAGCAACGTATTTGCAATAATAACAATTATCAAGAATTCTCCTGTTTAAAAGCCAGTTAATTTTTGAAGTAATGGCTTAAAAGAATTATATAAACTATATTTAGAACACCAAGAACCATTTAAAAGTGTTAAATTAATTAAACCTGGTTCATTTCTTCAAGAATTTATTCCGAAGGTGGCCCTTCGTAAAGGAAACTTTCCAGTTCTACGTAAAGAGTACCACACAAAAACCAACCTTTCCAGAACCAGCCTGGTATTTCCTGAACATCTATCAACCTTTTATATATTAGGCCTGAAAACTTCATGCTCTCCGTTAACAACAGGTACTCCAGGTGCATATTTTCTAAAAGATACCTCATTTGTTAAACCATATTATTAAATATCATTAAACTCACGTTATCTTGGGGCAAAATACCATTTTTAAGTAATATATATTCATAGTATTTCATTGTCAGTATAGTCATTTCAAATATAACCTTAATTTTTTATTTCATTATATTTCAAGCCATATGATTATTGTATATGCAACTATATATAATTAGTAAAAGGGGTTAAATGAGCAACCCAATATTGTTTAGTGTTTGACATAGTGTATTAAGTGCATGTTTGTATATTGTAGCCGAAATTAATAATTGTTTTGATTATATTTATTTATTACTCTATGAAGTCGTTTTTGTTTTATGTATGTTTGTGAACTGTTTGGTATCTAGAACCTACCATATAGCCTGGGATTAAGAATCGCTCTTGTTTTAAATATTAGCCTATTCAAGGTTTACGCAAATAAGCTAGTTATATTGATATTTCATTTAAGTATTTACTCATGCAGCATTTTGCATTGCTATATTGACAAACTTTAATTATATATTATACACATACATACAGATTGGCCCATTATAATATATATATATATATATATATATATATATATATATGTATATATATATATATATAATTAATTTAAATTCGGGTAAGCGGTCTGTCAATTAAAAAACTTCTTTATTAAAAAACCCTATATTTCGCAACATAATTTGTTGCTTCTTCTGGGGAAACTACAAGATTAATGAGAAAAATAACAAAAAATAAATAAGAGTATAAAGCAGTAGTAAAAATACTTACAAAATGTAGAGTTGAAAAATAATAAAATTGACGTACAAAAATGAAAATGATTAGATTTAAAAAATACAGTAACTATAGAAACAGACCTTAAGAACTTTTAAAAAACATGTATATGTAAAAGTTAAAACATGAAAAATAAAAAATATAATGCAATATAAATTTAACAAAATATGGACCACATAACAAAACGATTTAAGATGGTCAACTAACAGTCAAACCCAGTATATTAAAATAAATTATACTAAGACCATTAGTATCAGATCTATAATTTATGTTATTTGTGTCTCTGTTAATGTGGACCATTTCTAAAAAGGTTCTTTTTTTAAGGTTATTTTCAACGTCTAAGATCTTAACGTCAACAAAATTGAAAGTATGGTCACGATCAAGTGCATGGTACATGCACTTGATCGTTTTTTTAAATTTTTGAATCTAATCATTTTTATTTTTTGTACGTCAATTTTATTATTTTTCAACTCTACATTTTGTAAGTATTTTTACTACTGTTTTATACTCTTATTTATTTTTTGTTATTTTTCTCATAAATCTTGTAGTTTCCCCAGAAGAAGAAACAAATTTTTTTGCGAAATATAGGGTTATTGAATAAAGGAGTTTTTAATTGACAGACAATATATATATATATATATATATATATATATATATATATATATATATATATATTTAAATTTGAAGTTATTAACATTTATAAACTAGAACGAAAAGAGATATAATGATTCATATAAAATATAAGTTTACCAAATATATACACAGATGTGTTTTTCTTAACACCAGCTGTATTGTTGTATATTAAAAACTTTTTACAGAAACGAACGAGAAACTTTACATGAAATGACCATGAGATTTGTTATGTCGGTGCTCATACAGGGTATATTCAAATTTTTACCCGTTTTAAATTTTTCATTGCTCTTTTCAGCTCTATTTAATTTTTCAATTTATCTCGGCTAGAAAGTATCACAGAAATATGTACATGAACAGAAAGTCTTCCTCAATATATATTACTTTAAGAAACTCATATATTTCCTCGTATTCTATTCTTGACTTGAGGCGTATCCTAAATTCATTTATTTTGGAAAACCGAAACAATTTCAGTGACACATACCCTTTCAGTCATATGCTTACTTTATTCAATCATACAACTGGAACACCATGGGATAATAAAAATAACAAGTTCTCATTCATTCATGGAAGGTAAAAGAAAAGAACAAAAACTCGTGTGTTCGATATTATAGTATGAGAATGTAGGCAATATGTCTGAGTTGTTCACCGATACGACAATTCCGGTATTACATTCATTCACTGAAAACCTCAGAAAGGTTTGTGAATCTTTGCGTATTCCGGTGCAACGCCACTTGAAAACGACAGTTTTGTGAAAGATGTCGAGCCACTAAAAACTGAGAACAAATGGGACACGTTCGTAGTAACTTTAACCAGATTGTTGTTCGTACGGTTCCTTGAAGTAAATTTCTATCACGGATAGTCGACAGTATGCAGGTACTTTTCAAATATCGATTTGCTGAAATGCATTTTAGACAGCGTTATCTACCAACTTGAAGTGCCATTTAATATCATTTACCTAACATTGCATAAAGTTTAATAGGTCCATTTGTAATAAAGATTAGAGTATCTGGAAAGTGTTGCTATGTAATATCATGTAATACGGGGGCGAGCTACAATTATTGAGAATAGAAAGATTGATACAAGTTTTCAGAATTTTTAATTTAAATATGTTCAAAGTAATTGCCATCCACTTAACCATTCTTTCCTTCCATAGTTCAAAACCGTTAAGCCAGCTGTCTTTAAGGGTACTATCAAAAAATCACTTAACGGTGATATCAATCTCTTCTTCTGACTGGAACCTTTTCCCTTTCAAATGTTTTTTGAACTCAAAAAATAGCCAAAAGTCACACATTGCGAAATCCGGTGAGTGAGGAGGATGTTCTATAACCTTGCTATTGTTTTCAGCTAAATACTGAACAGTTATCCCTACTATATGGGACGACGCGTTATCATGATTTAACATAATTCCCTTTCTTGGCACTCTACTGAACACAGTAGTCAAACAATTTTCAACATATTTAGTGGTAACTATCTTCTGATCTAATTTAATTACGACCACCAAACCCGTATTTCTATAAAATACTGCGTGCATTTCTTTTTTCATTGCTCACTGTTTTTTCACCATCGTAGGGGTTTCCTCATCTTCATGTATCCTGATGCTGCTTTCTTGGCGAGTGGGAACATCAAAAAACGGTATACGCTTCATCGCCAGTTACAATTTTAGAAACAATTTGATGGCCTCCTGCATTCAACATATCTAAAGTTCATTGATAAACTCTAACACGTTTTGCTTTTTGTAAATCTGTCAGATGATGGGGTACAAACCGAGCTACAACCTTTTTCTAATGTAAATATTCGTGCAATATTGATCTCACTTGCGATGATCCAATCTTCAGTTTGGACTCTATCATTGCATAGATAATGCAGTTGTCCTCTTCCACCATCTTCTTCACTGCAGCAATATTTTTGGGATTAACATCAGTTGAAGGAGGGCTAACTCCTTTTCTGTGTACAACCGAGTTACAACCTCGTTCAAATTCTTTATACCATCTATAAACAGTAGCCAATGATGGTACAAGGTCCCCAAATGCCGATTTTAAACTTTTCTCATACTCATACGTGCTCAAGCCTTTCTTGAAATCATAGTAAATCATTATCCGAAAGTTCTCTCGTGATAATTCCATTTTTTTCGATAACAAAAGTGTATTCTATAGCATATTTCTCAGACATTGTTCAACCTAATTGCACAAACTAAACTGCATATACAGATAAAATAATGCACTATTTAATAAACAACAATTTGTTTTTCATAAGTAACTAGATTTTTCAATTCTCAATAATTGTAGCTTATCCCTCGTAGTTCCAAATAAACTTTCTTCTTTTGGGTTCTCTCCTTGTCTTCTTAGGCTTATGAAGGCGTATGTAGACAATAGGATTAATTACGTTTTCTATAATGGTTACTTATGTGATGTTTTCCATCTACTTCTGGGGTTCCCCAAGGCTCCATTCTAGGGTCTTTATTACTCCTACTGTTTACAAATGATTTACTTGCAAGTCTGCCTTCCAATGGCTTGGGTTATGCCGATGTCAATTGTTTGCAAGAAAGTATTGAATTTATCCTTAATTGGTCTAGCGCCAATTACTTGTCGTTTAATATAAATAAATGCTTTGTCATGTTCTTTACTAGGAAGTTAACACCTATTCCATTCTTCTATTCTCTGAACGGCTATATGCTTTCGGGAGTTATATCTGTGAGGGATCTTCGAATAGCCTTTGATCACTGCTAAAGCTTAAATCTTTACGTGCAAAACATGCGCCCTTCGGCGAGTAAAACACTAGGTTCTATCTTACGATCTATTCAATTTTTCAATAATGTCGATCCCCTCAAAACGTTATATTTTGCGTTTGTTGTGAGTAAGCTTGAGTATAGATCTGTTATTTGGTATCCCTTCTATGACGCTCAGAATATTGCCGTGGAGAGAATTTAGCGTCGCTTTTTGAAATGTCTAAGTTTCGAAATACCAGGCATTTATCCAGATCGTGACTTGACTATTCTCTTTTGCTGAAGCAGCATAACGTTCAGTTATTATCTGGCCGTAGAAAGCTAGATAGTGCCAGTTGAATGAACTAATCAGTGGTTAGATTGATTGTTCGGACTTATTTTCTGGCGTTAACTTTCCTGTTTCACATCGCATTCCTAACACAAATATGTTTTTGTGAGCTCCATTAACTCATATGGTGCAGAATGTTGAGGTAATGTACGTCGACATATTTACTGGGAGCCGGCGTTGAACATGAAGACTTCAGTTTTTTCTTTTTGTTTTCTTTTCGTTTTGAATCTGTATTTTAAGTTATTATTTTTATTGTTGCCTTATTATTATCTCTTCCACTTACAAGAACCATTCGTTCTTGGTTGCCCATCGGTTCATTTAAACAAGATGGTCAGCATATTTATCTAGCATACAATTATTATTATATTAATATTTATTATAGTACATACTTACCAATACTTTCTGGGTGTGAACTTATGTGTTCTCCACTGCTGGCAGCTTGGGTCTTTCTGGATGCAAAAATTGCTAATAAGTAGCTTCTTATTAAGACTTAAAGAAAGTGTCATCCGCAGCACATAATGTAGATTACCTTCACAAATTTTCAGTCATTTGTTTAAACTAGCTAGAGGATAATGGCTGATCTTTACCTTCCAAATTTGCACATATTTGAATATATCTCTTTACACACATGCTTCTATAATATGAAAAAATATATCTAACGATGGAGATTCTGAAAACCATATCGCCGTCAAACAATATCCATTTCCCTAAAAAAAGTCAGAGACAAAGATCCATTTCTGAATCTTTTTTTGGAGAATATTTTCTACCACTTCGTAATTATCCATATTCAAGACGTATCTGAATGTATCTCGCCGAAAGGAATCGGATTGGTACCACCTGCGACGCTCTAGCTTCAAAACTGACAGACTTAGGGAGTTCCAGTGTATTTTCAGATTCTTGTACATTATAACTGACAGATGTCAGTTATAATGTATAAGTGGGGATTTAAAAAAGAACGCATCGAAAAAGCTTTATTTTATTGGTTGCTCAGATCCAAGATTATTAAAAATTTTTCGTTATGACAAGTATATTAAGGTAATCCATTAATGTGCTGACCCTGATAAATTTCTCGCATTGCACGAAACGTTTGTCAAACCGAACATGCATTTTTAAATTTAAATAATTTATACTCGCTGTTGAATACTGTATCTCAGCATAGTGACTTAACAGACACTACTGACAACCGCTGCTAACCAAGCGTTGATAATTTAAACAGTGTTGCCAACGTTTTATTCTATTTAAAGTTTTGACGCTCTTATTGGTAAACCCTTTATATCTGGTATATAAATAATATAAATTTGGTGTTTGAGAAAGTACGATAAAATATTTTGTAAGTTCTCGATTTTCATTAATTGATTTTTTATTTCCCGATATTTCAAGGAGTAGAAGACCTCAAAGGAGCCTGTACGCTTATCGCCTTCCCACATTAATACTGTTTGAAAGTAAACTTTTTTACAACTAGACACGACGATGAACGACTTTCATTCATTTCTATTCACAAGAAAAGTATTCGATCTTAAAAATAAATAAATTCGTACAGAATTTGCATGTTCCAACTCGGCGAAAAACCGGCAATCGCAAAGTACTCTCTAAATATTTATTTATGGATGGAAACTTCCATTTTCCATGCATATGAAAAACGAGTCGCGTTATTTTCGTTCTCGTTCATAAATCTGTATCGATTCATCATGGTTCGCGTACATGCAACGGATATGACGTCACGCTCTGTTTAATTCCGACTGTGTATTTATGTTTATATTTTTAAAACTGTTTGCCTTCAATACAGATTATGTTCATTTATGATTTTTGTGCTTCTGAATTGACGATGTTTTAGAAAAATTTCGAAATAATTTTTCAACATCAGATTAATTAGAACGATAAACAACATGGGAGGATAAAAGATTTAAAATTTATTACTGTTAATTGAAATGTGCGCATTCACATATATAAAATGTTCTATGAAATTATTAGCGTTTTATTTTACATACAGATTACAGATAAATATGTGTGGTAATGAGAAACACAGACAATTTTAAAAATCAAATAAATGACGGAGCTACAAAGTTTATTTATGTTTTCAGAATACGCTGAACAAGAAAGACAAATATAGCAATCACGTCTGAGATAAACTGAGTTAAATGAAATTATTAGCATTTTATTTTACATACAGATTACAGATAAATATGTGTGGTAATGAGAAACACAGACAATTTTAAAAATCAAATAAATGACGGAGCTACAAAGTTTATTTATGTTTTCAGAATACACTGAACAAGAAAGACAAATATAGTAATCACGTCTGAGTTAAACTGAGTTAAATGAAATTATTAGCGTTTTATTTTACATACAGATTACATATAAATATGTGTGGTAATGAGTAATGAGAAACACAGACAATTTTAAAAATCAAATAAATGACGGAGCTACAAAGTTTATTTATGTTTTCAGAATACACTGAACAAGAAAGACAAATATAGCAATCACGTCTGAGTTAAACTGAGTTAAATGAAATTATTAGCGTTTTATTTTACATACAGATTACAGATAAATATGTGTGGTAATGAGAAACACAGACAATTTTAAAAATCAAATAAATGACGGAGCTACAAAGTTTATTTATGTTTTCAGAATACACTGAACAAGAAAGACAAATAAAGCAATCACGTCTGAGTTAAACTGAGTTAAATGAAATTATTAGCATTTTATTTTACATACAGATTACAGATAAATATGTGTGGTAATGAGAAACACAGACAATTTTAAAAATCAAATAAATGACGGAGCTACAAAGTTTATTTATGTTTTCAGAATACACTGAACAAGAAAGACAAATATAGTAATCACGTCTGAGTTAAACTGAGTTAAATGAAATTATTAGCGTTTTATTTTACATACAGATTACATATAAATATGTGTGGTAATGAGTAATGAGAAACACAGACAATTTTAAAAATCAAATAAATGACGGAGCTACAAAGTTTATTTATGTTTTCAGAATACACTGAACAAGAAAGACAAATATAGCAATCACGTCTGAGTTAAACTGAGTTAAATGAAATTATTAGCGTTTTATTTTACATACAGATTACAGATAAATATGTGTGGTAATGAGAAACACAGACAATTTTAAAAATCAAATAAATGACGGAGCTACAAAGTTTATTTATGTTTTCAGAATACACTGAACAAGAAAGACAAATAAAGCAATCACGTCTGAGTTAAACTGAGTTAAATGAAATTATTAGCATTTTATTTTACATACAGATTACAGATAAATATGTGTGGTAATGAGAAACACAGACAATTTTAAAAATCAAATAAATGACGGAGCTACAAAGTTTATTTATGTTTTCAGAATACACTGAACAAGAAAGACAAATATAGCAATCACGTCTGAGTTAAACTGAGTTAAATGAAATTATTAGCGTTTTATTTTACATACAGATTACAGATAAATATGTGTGGTAATGAGAAACACAGACAATTTTAAAAATCAAATAAATGACGGAGCTACAAAGTTTATTTATGTTTTCAGAATACACTGAACAAGAAAGACAAATATAGCAATCACGTCTGAGTTAAACTCATACACGAGGTGTGTCAATTCAATTCCAGGATTGGTACAAAATACAAAAACACAATTGAAATAATACAAAAAATGTTTGATATTTATTCAAAGTAACTTTCATTAACATTAATACGCTTATTGCAACGGTCTAAAAGCATTTGAAAACAATCAATAAATCCATGCGAAGAAATGGTGTTCAATTCGGCTGTAACGTGGGCCGTTGGGCAGCCACACAGATTAGCAGGTAGGGCGACTTATCGTTGTAAATGATACACTCGAAGTTCGGGTAACATCTTATAATTTAATCAACACTTAGAAATTGGTTAACAAACTATGTACATTATAAATAGACACAATTCTGACTTATTACTATTACAGATATTGTCTGTCTAGTTCTCTATCAGATACTGAATCATTCTGCATTCCTTTTACTTATCCTACAGTCTATATATATAATAGAGAAGTCCTCGGAGAGTTAATTAGGCCATAACAAACCCTGGCCTACCGCAGTATGTATACATAATATATACATGCTTGAGGTCGTGTTTATTAAACACTTGTTTTGTATTAAAGGGAACGAGGATATAACCTCGTCCGAGAGTATTTGCATATACATGCATATTGCGTTATCACACGGCGGTTACATTTTGTTGAATATGTTCTACGTCTTGAAATCGTTTCCCTTTGAGGACAGATTTCACTGCAGAAAAGAGGAAAAAATTCGCCGGTGCCAGGTCCGGTGAATAGTGGATGATTAATCTCAACTCTTTCTTTCGCGAGAAATGCCCTTACAATTAGTGAAGAATGTGACGGTGCATTGTCATATAGCAAGAACCAACTACCTTTTTCTCGATATTGCGGTCACATAAGAAATGGACCTCAACAATCTCTGCATCACTTCAAGGTAGTATGCACCAGTAACTGATTGTCTTTTTTGTAAAAATTCTTTATGGTTTACACAGTGACTATCGAAAAACGTAATCAGCATGGTGCTACGTGCTTCCTCAAGCACTAATTCTGCGCCTTCCTACACAACATACTACCTAATAACTTATCCACTTACTCAACAACACAATTTCACCGGAGATATTCGGTTGAGAGGCTAACTCAGTTAAGAGGCGAGCTTGGGAGAAGCTCTTTTTATTATTAGGCGCCACCTTGTTTATACCGGTACAACTAACACAGGCGCTGCCGAAAGTAAGATAACTAAATCGTAGATAATACGTGGCCAATTGCTATCACAACAATAAAACATAAAATAAGATAACAATACTCAAATGTAATTTATTAACAATAACAAGATATCGACAAGCAGTTGAGCAACCCCAAGCATGTTGAATAACAAAGCAGTAATTAAATCAACAACACAAAATAACGCAAAATCTCAATAAGGCTCGCGAGCCACAATTAATAATAAATTAGAAGTCAACAAATAACAATGAACAATTTGCTAACTGAGTAGAAAAGTTATTTAATTAAAATTGAATTAAAAGTAATAACTTGACAACGAGTTAATGGCCCACCCAGTATAATAATTTGTACATTACAGAAAAATCACACACTTTTAATATGCATTAAAAAAAAATAAATACTATGTTAAAGTATATTAAAAAAAAGTATATTAATGAATTTAGAAAAATAAAATAAAAGCGATACAACCAAAAGCAATAGGACCTCAGTATTTAAATCATTAAGCCATAAACAAGTAAATTATATGCTTAGTCTAAATAATAAATCGGTTGGTAATTTATCTAAAGATCTTTCGATACATACCACATCGATATTCTTATACATTCAGTATAATAATTAGAGTATTAAATATTAGGAAAAAAATTAACCTACAAGCTAAAATCGAAATAAGAAAATTAAAACCACCGAAACTATACTATAACGGTTAACCATATGTTGGTCTACATCATGCTACACAGTTATAATTAATATTGAAGATTTAGATATCTTTCTTACATTAACAACATTTACAGAACAGAAAACGGACATGATCCTAGTATGTTACGATAAATGCGACTACCCTGAATAAGCAAAATGAGGATTATCGATTGCTTTCAATTTACTAAAAATAAAAGTGTATGACTACAAATTACGATAATATATACATCTGATACCAACAAGTTCTTAGTAGTGAGTTTAACTGGACTGCCTAGTCTCCAGAAGAAATATAGAACAAGCGGTTACTAAAGACCAAGTCGTAAGCTATTCCAATAAATTTTAAAATAAAGATTCGCACTAAAACTTTTAAAAATTAACCAATCTAACTGTTTACAATATACAAACTCCATCTTATTGAAAATAAAATATACACCATCTACGCGCGTAGCATACGAACGATATTAAATCAAAACTATATGCAAGCAAGGTTGCCTACATCCACGTCAAATATATCGCAATTTTAATTAAATTTAAATAAAACTTATAAAATTACTATAACGAAATTTCCAGTTTCATCTAACGATGGGATAAATATCCGCAAAAGAAAAATATTATACAAACTTTTAAAGTTCGAAATTACGAAATATAAGCAAAACTTTACAATATACAGGTCCGTTCATAATTTATTGATTAAACGACTAAAATTGAACAAGGGGCGATTTCAGCTTGTTACAATGGTTTTGATTCTGGATTTTTGCAAACAAAACTTTTTGAGTCATATTGTGTCGCTGCAGCGGATTAAATTAAAAAGTCAATTTTGAGGGAGAGAAATTTAAAAAATCGTACGAGGGTAGCACCGATCATTTCTGCAAACTAATATTTCTGTCGGATCAAAGGAATCAAACATGCTATGAAACAAATGTTTCTTGGTTTCTATTTTGACAGTTCGAATTTAGTTTTGATAACTGCAACAGTTATTTTGCAAGCTAACTTCAAACCGAGTGGTCGGCAGTAATAGACTTTCACTTAGGGATGATTTTTTCGAAGGAAGGCCAATCTCAACCGATACTGAAACAAATGTAGACGCCGTACGAAGAATGATTCAAGACGACAATCGAGTCACGTATTATTAGGAGCACCTTGGGTATTGGCATGACTGCAATAAGCAATATTTTACATAATTTGGATGTGCGGAAAGTCTGTTGTCGTTCGATGCCTCATAATTTAACACAGGAACAAAAACCATACCGAGTGGAATGGTGTATAAAAACGCTTAAGAAATATGATGCAGGTAGGTCTAAAGCAGTTCAAAACATCATTACTGGTGGTTAAAGCTGGATATATGCATTTGAACCGGAATCAAAACGGCAGTCGGCTCAATGGGTGTTTCCAACAGAACTTAATCCTTATCAAAAAACTTATCAAAATGATACAATCTCGAAGTGTTGGAAAGAAAATGGTAGCCAGTTTCTTCCCAAAATCAGGACCAACCACAACAGTTGTGCTTGAAAATAAGCGTACGATTCCGCAAAATGATACACGACAGTATATCTGCCAGATGTCGTTCAAAAAGCTAGTTTACGACGCCCTAGATCGGAGATTGTCCTGGAAACATTGCAGTGGAGAGCTTGAAAAACCTTATATCTGAAGTGACTCAAGAAGAGTGGAATTCATGCTATGATAACTGGTTGACAGAGCTTTACAAGAGAGTTCTGTGTAATAAAATTGACTACAAGTCTTATCATTAATTTTTGTAATATTTTAGTTATGTAAGTCGCTTCTTTTATGAATAAAGTTTAATAATTTAACTTTGACAGATATTTTTAGATTGCGTAAACGACAAATGTCATGCATAGTTCTGCGATATGATTGAATATTTCAGTTGTAATCAGTAATCAGCTTTCAACTTTCAGCATGCCAACAAAATGCAAATATTAATAAATGATAGCATAAAATAGTATTATTAGGAAATTATTTTTAACAATACTTTTAATTGAAAGATCATTAAATTGGAAACTTTTATTGAAAATACATAAATGCAACTTTTATGAAATTATAAGTTAAGGTAAAATAAAATTTAAACAAAACAATAAAATAAATAAAAATAAAGAAGAGAAACATATTTAATACTTCATCATTCTACCATTCCGTTTAATTGTCGAATTTAATCTATTTGGAACCGAACAAATTAACTCTTTAACATAATTCTCATCTTCAGCTAGTTATTCCCAAACATTTTGAATTATATCCTATAAAATTTCTGAATTTTGCACAAGACCGTTTTAAAACATACGTTCATTTCTAAAGCTTGTTGTCTAATAGACCCACCCTCTTCTATTTTACAAATGATTTTCATCTTTTCCTGCTCATTTAAATGGGGCGGCATTTTGATAAAACGCAATCTAAAGTAATTTATCTTTGACAGGTAACTTCAACATAAAAAATGACAAATGTCATATCCAGTCCATTTTAATATATAACAAATTTATTGTAGTCAATTTTATTGTACAGAACTGTACGTACAGTTTGCAATTCTTGCCTAAAAGACAATTCTGAAGCAAATAATATACCCAGGTCCTTAAGGACAGTTTTTCTTTCCAAATACGTATTATTAATTATCCATGAGCTTAACATAACGCTGTACATACTCCAACCGACGTTGTTATGGAGACCATTCAATAGATGTGCATATTACAGGTGTATGGTATGTGACACGAAGTTACTGAATAATTTAAAATCGTACATTGTCAATTTAGTGAATGTTGTTATGGTTACTTACAGAAAAAATATTTTTTGAGCACAGTGAATAATTTAAAATTGTACATACGAAAAACACGCTAGTTTAACTTATTATGTGTTTTAATTTATAATACATTTATTACATCTTATAATACATTTCTTCAAAAAAACCTTAAAATTAAACTTTTACTAATTCTACGCAAGATGTTCAAAAATATTGCCGTCAACAGCCAAACAGTAGCCTAATCTATTATAATATTCATTTAAAACGTTGCTTATTTGTTGAGGGGTAATTTCCCGAGAAGCCCCCTGAATTCTATTTTTGAGCTCTTCAATGCTGCCTAGAGGAACATTGTTGTACACTGAAGATTTCACCCTTCCCCAGTAAAAGAAATCCAACGAATTTAAGTCTGGAGACCTTGGTGACCAACTAGTTGGTCCCCCTCTTCCGATCCATCGATTAGGAAATTTTTCACTTAAAATTTGGATAACATTTCTCGAATAATGAGGCGGTGCGCCATCGCATTGGTACCAGATTTGCTCTAAATTTTGATCATTTAATGCTGGAATAATTATATTCCGTAGTAATTGACAATATTTTTCTGCATTTAGGTTATCATCGATAAAAAATGGGCCTATAATACTATTATTAATGATTCCTGCCCAAACATTTACTTTTTCAGGATATTGCGTTCTCGTTACGTTGTACAAATGTAAATTTTCCTTCTTAAATGACTTATACTTGTGCTTCTTCAAAATCTTTGAAACGGTCCCTTGGCTTATGCCCATTTCCGAAGCAATTTTCTAGATGTTGCGCACTTGTCGTGTTCCACATAAGCCACAACATTTAATTCCAAATCTTCTGTTATTACTCTTGGTCTTGTAGATGGTTTTTTATTGTGGATAGTATTGATACAACCAGAAGTTTTCAATTTATTAATTGCATTTGCTATCGTTGAATGACTAGGAATAGGTCTATTTGGATACTGGACACTAAACAGAGCTGCAACTTCGCGTAACGATGATCCTTCTAAATACCACGTATAAAATTGAATTTGTTCCTCTGTTGTGTACATTGTGAGTAATTAAAAGACTCTACAAACAAATTTAACGTTTTAATACTGACAGAAGTTACACAAATTATGTTTATGAAACTAACGTAACTATGGTTATCAGAAAAAGTTAGCTGTAATTAATCTAAAGCATGTACAGCGTTGTATTAAGCTCATGGTACAGAACAACACTTGTTAGTATTTAATTCTAATTTGAAACTATTACATCAAGATGAGATTATAGTTAAATTATCTTGCAGGATTTGAGAAAAGTCGGAAGAAATGTGTTAGTCTTAACGGTGACTAGAAAAATAAATGTATAATTTCGAAGATTAAGAATTGCACTTTAATGTACTTTTTTCCCGGTCTTTGCTATTTGTTTTTGTACGCACTGTACAAGCATGTGTGCATTACTTTTCAGTCTACCCTCGTACTTTATTTTACCGAACCACTTCCGTAGTAAAATTAAATAATATTGATTAATCTATCGTCAATATACACAAATAAACGCGGAGAAAATGCTCTTAATGGAGTGAATTATTCTATATCATAATGGTAGTAATATAATTTATGTTAGATTAAAGGAAAACCGAAAGAAAAAGATAGAGGACGCACGCAATTCGATACTTATAACCTAACTGGATTGCAGAGTGAGCAGTAGGAAAACAGAACAAAAGCAGCTTGCGGTGTTCTCGCAATAAATCAAGATCATTTTGGGCTGGATTTGAAAGTTTTGCGGCCAACAAATTTAATTAAAAGTTTCTCCAGAAATTTCGCTTATGGAAAATACATAAATACCGTTACTTTGATCTAACGTAGCCTGGGTAGGATATGATTGAAAAGGAAATAAATAATATCTTGCGTCAATATTTGTACAAAAATGACAGCCAGGAAAAAGGAGAGGACTATCCACTCACGAATATGAAATCGTAAAAACGAAGGCGAATTCTAATGGACTTTGCGATTTATGTAGTAAAAAATTATTATTTTCTGCTGAGTGATATAATAGACTGTAGTTTTCAACAAAATATTTGCATCTAATCACAAAACATTTACTAATTTGAAAGCAGAAGTTATAAATAACACTCTAAAAGCACTTATTTACTTCAGAACCTTGAAATGGCAAGAGAAATTCACACACTTATAGTTGTACGCTAAAAATTTACAGAAACCCTCAAATATCCAAAGAAATTTGAGTACGTTAATCCGTTAAGCTCGCATTATGCATTTGCACAAATGAAACAGATATGTATTACACATAACTGTAACTGTACACAATGACATACACCCCGTATTTTCCAACGTTCATTTCAGCCAAAGACAAGTGTTTCTGTCTCAATAGACGTCATCGGTTTGGCTAATGTAGTAAAGTTTGATGGGTCGTCTCGAAGATAAGTAGCAAATTCCATCCCATCAGGGGGCACCAGATAATCTAGTGACATCTGACGGAAAAAAGAGACTACGCCGAAAATAGCGATTTTCTCTCGACCAGCTATGCTGGTACAGAAGGGAAAAAATACGTATAGAGATGTAAGTCCATTAACACATTGCCAGATGACAGCAAATATACCAAAGAAACATGCATTAAGAATTTGTTACAAACTAAACAGATATACAAAGTGTCCCGTATCGTTATGTTCAAATTTTAGGCGTGTAAAGTAGACTTCATTTCAAGTAACAAAAACGCAAAATGTATATCCATTTTTATTTGTTTCAAAGTTACAGATCTATGAATGTGATTGTCAGATCATGAAAAAAAAGTAATCCTAAAGTCAATAAAAACTGATTTTATTTAAAAAAGTTAAATTAATAATATTTTCGAAATGTCCACCTCGTTGTTGAATGCAGGCTTGTGCTCGTAAGCCAACAGAAGAAGTATTTATCGAATTTCATACTTGTTTTGTCGGATTTGCTCGGCATCCAGGTGAATACGAACCAACAACTCTTCTCCTGTGTTCCAAACTTGCGCGTAGACTAAATTTTTCATGTACCCCCATAAATACAAGTCAAGGGGATTAAGATCGGGTGATCTGCGTGGCCATGCAACAGGACCACCACGACCAATCCATCTTGGATAATTGACGTTAACCCAATTTTAGACAACAATTCCGAAGTGTGGTGGTGCCTCCATCCATGTGAAGCCACATGTTTCGTCGAACATTCAGTGGGGCATCCTCTAAAAGACCTGGCAGTTCGTCAATAAGAAGTTGAAGGTAATTGTCCGCATTTAACCTCCCAGGAAGAACGACAGAACCATCAAGTCATCGATTAGGGCCGCCCAAACGTTAAAAGAAAATTCATGTTGAAATTTAGATTTGGGCTTTTCTGATCACCACCTGTGCAGGTTTCTCGGATTTGTAACACTTTGTACACCGAGAGTTGGATCCCTTGTAACAATAGCTACTGCTTCTTCCTCTAAGTCTGCTGGCAAATTTACTCCTCGGTCGAAAAGATAATCACGCAGTCCGCATTTCCGAAATTGTCTGTGTACTTCCAGAAACGTTCTGTAATGAGGAATGCGCTATCGGGAAACCGATGTCGGTATTCAATAACTGCTTGACGTGCACTGCCGTTACAGTAGCCGTACACAAAATGCATGTCCGCATACTCTTGAGAAGAAAATCGGTAAGGCTTTTTGAATAAAGAAAACGTGTCCACTCACTAATAAGCTGTTATATGAACTGAAACGTAATGTAATCCTTTATTAAAGAATGCAACGTTAACAGTCATCTGAACATTTGTTTATTGTATGATATTCATGGTTCAGCACTTACGAAATAAGTAAGAACCTTCTTTATCATAAATAAATTTCCAGTACTCTTTTTTGTAGATCTCCTAAAAATTACTGTATGCACTACGACACGTGATCTGACAATCACATTCACTTTGAAACAAATAAAAATGGATATACAACTTTTGCGTTTTTGTTACTTGAAATGAAGTCTACTTTACACTCCTAAAAATTGAACATAACGATACGGGACAGCTTGTATATTACACATGTTATTTGTACGCGTGGCTGAAGTTGGAAAATACGGGGTGTATGTCCATTTGTATAGATATAGATATTTAATCCTCCTGTTTTGAAAGATGAGAATAGGTTTCACGTGGTGATTTTATTCTTAGTGGATTAAAATTAATAACAGTCACTTTTTATTTTTAAATAGAAATTTATTTTTAAGTAAGTTTTCATGAATATATCTTAAATATTGAATATTTCTGACTTTTTTGCCAAAGGCAAGCTGAAGCCTTCTTGTATACCACTTTTTAAAACTGTTTCTTCGCATAAATATAAAAGTTGGAGAAGTAAAATTTTCTAAAATATAGATTGGCCATTACTATTGGACGACCGTTAAAGACGTACAAATTGGAAATAAGTATATACCTGGAAAATATACATTTTGACGTCACAGTACTTCATAGAACTACTCCAATAGAAAATAGGTCAATCTGTCCATAAAGTAATTCTTTTTAATATAAATACATAGAAAGAGAACAATTGCAACAGTAAATGGTTTATTACAAATTTTTGCAATGCAATTATTTACAAGTGTTAGGCAATAAAACTATACAATCAAACGTTTTTCATACAAAGGAATGGAACTTTATGAAATTTTGGAACGTGTTTAAACGTTGACCGTCCATGGTTCGTTTATTACCTAAAATTCCCGAAATTGTGAATAAATTTTATAATATTAAAATAAACTAAAGAATTTACCTATATACAGGTGGAAACAAATTTTAACATAGAATATAATACTAAAAACATGCGTAGCCTATAATTTATGCTTCAATATATTTGATTACTACTTAATTACTTCAAAAAATAAAGTATATAAAATAACATAAATATTTAAAGTAATGTATAATTATTTGTGCACTTAACAACAGATATGTGTAATACATATCTGCTTCGTTTGTAAGTAACTCTCAAGTTTCAATTCTAGGATAAGATGATGAAATTCTTATATATTTATGAATCTAGAACTAGACTTTGTATGTGTGCCAAGGTTTTCCAAATTTTTTCCTAATTTTTTCTTCTTTTTGCAACCTTTGCGTATTCTTATTAATTTGTATGGTATTCGGTTTTACCCTAATCGTTCTGCCTGACGAATCATCTCACTCTTTGTGCGCTGATAGCGTGCGTTAGCAGTTTTTTCCCAGTTTCCCTCTTCATCCGTTTGAGCTACACATTGAGAAAAAATCTAAGAATGAAAATACTAATTTCGAGAAAGTTTAGTTTCAATTTGAAGAACTTCGAACGTCTTAAATCTAAACTAAGTTACAATAAAAAATGACGAATTTGATTTGAAGATTTTTTTAAAAAAGACATTTACATTCAAATTTGTACAAAATTTTCATGTAACGATAACACTGGCCTACAACCATTTTGGTGCCGGAGATTTTAGACCCGATTTTAAGTATGTCTTACATGGCGATATCAAAAATGTTACCCGTTTTCTTCTGTCAGCTCTAGTTCCCGAGAAAAAAAAAACACAATTCACGAAAAAATATATATTTTATTGACATTAAACATCAAGAAATTGTCTTTTGAGTGATTTTCTAGAATGAAACTGACTCGGGCAATCTCGCATGATTCCCCAGCAATAGTCAGCCATCATATGACTGTCCCACCTTCCTTGGTATCTATTCTCCATTGTTTTTAGGTCTTGGTGGAAACGTTCCCCTTGTTCTTCGCTTAGATCTCCTAAATTGTGTTGGAAATGATGTAGATGACTATTGAGATAGTGTAATTTTATACTCATATTACAGCCTAAATCTTCGAATCGCACCAGCATTTCCTCTACTAGTTCTACATAGTTGTCAGCCTTATGATTTCCGAGGAAATTATGTGCAACTGCTACAAAAGATTGCCAGGCAAGCCTCTCCACATCATTCATACAAGTCTCAAAATTAGTTGTGTCTTTCATCAATTTACGTATTTGAGGTCCATCAAAGATACCTGCTTTTAGTTTTTCAGTACTTAAACCAGGAAATTTGTGAGATATAAACTGGAAACATTGACCATTTCTATCGAGAGCCTTAACAAATTGCTTCATTAGCCCTAATTTTATATGCAATGGCGGAAGAATGAGCAAACCACTCACCTTACAGCAATACACAAAATTTTCATCAGATGGAAAAAACTTCAATAACTTTCCCTCTCTCGTGCGATATGTAGACACTCGAACATCTGAGGAAAGACAATTTTTTTCTTTTAATCTTGACGTTAGTAACTCAGCACGTTCCTTCGAAAGATCTAAGTCTCTGATGAGGTCACTAAGCTCATTCTGCGAAAATGGCTTAGGATCTGATGTTATTCCGCAGTATTGAAAGTCATCATCTACTTGGGAAGAAATAGGTATTTCAGCTTCATCCTCCTGAGATTGCTGCACTACCTGGTGAAAAGTTGGTATTGGAACATTTTCTGAATGAGGAACAGGTCTTTGTATTGAAGAAATATTGGGGTATTTCCATTTATGGCGATTGTTTTTGTTAATGCCCACTATATTAATCATACAAAAGTAACAGTCGTCATAATGATTTTTTTGTTCTCGCCATATCATAGGCACTCCAAACTTCAAAGACTTAGGTTTCCCTCTCTCCCATTAACGCAAATGTTCAACGCATATTTTACAAACACTATGAGGTACCCACACTTTATCTTGGTTTAGAATTTCAATACCGAAGTAAGCAAAATACAAACGACGCACTGTGTTTGTAATCGATTTACGCTGATTTTTCAGTATGTATTCACCACAAACATAACAAAATATATCAGGATCGTTAACACAACGTCTGGACGTACTAGCCATAATGAAATAGTAACACAAACTTTATCGATGATATTGTAATAATGACTAGTTACGAACAAGGCCATAACAAGACCGACAACAATTCACAATGAGGGTAGTAGGTAAACTAGAGCTGATGAGTTAAAATGACGTATGTCAATATACTGTACATTACCTACTTTATCGACAATTCAAACAAACAGAGATGCACCAAAAAAAATTTTTTTTTTTGTAGGCCTGTGTAATCATTAAAAATAATTAAGATCATAACCATCATCGTCACTCGGTTTCAGCAATTATGTGGTTCTGGTACATTCGCATCTCTCTGAAAGATATCACGAGATATTACGAGATCATCGCCATTAGTTGTGACGTGTCCACATATTTCTCTTAAAAGAAAGCGACCTTCTTGTTCAAACTATAAATTTCATCTCCCTTAATTTACCTCGGCCTCTATGAGAGCGGCCTCGAATAACCGGTTTTTCTCAAACGTTAAATTTTAAAACATTTTCAAAATACAGACATGTTCACAAAATATGTACATTTTTAAATTATTCAAATATAAATATATTTTTTAATATATAAAAATCCATAGCAATATGTATATTGTGCCCTGTATTGTAACAAAATAAAATAGAATAAATCCTTAGTTTATTTATACATTTCATGAAAAGCAAATTTATTCCATGAGGATTCACATATCTGCATGATTTATAATGAAACATCATTTGCTAGTGTGGTAAAGTAAAATAGTGTAACCTATAATTCTAAATTCAGTTGTTTCATCACATTCATCGCGAAAGTGTCTAGTAAGTTGACTAACTGTCTGTATTTATGACAAAATATAAAAACATTCTACGCCTATGCATAACCGCGCGTCAAAATGCAAGTAAATATTGACACGAAATTAGCGGAAAGTGGTGTAGGATCAGGACAATCATTTTGGCTCTCTCTGTATATTTAGGTACAGATAAAGCTATGAGTATGAGATCTCCATTTACACTATATAACTAACACGCTTTGTAAAATGCTACTAGTGGAGAACATCTTAGAAACAAAATAATAAATGAGTAAGTTCTCTCAAACATTTTCAAATTGATAGGAACATTTTAATCTCTTAAACAAGGTTATCTAGAGCAGCTAGCTTCTGATGCTAAATTAATAATGTAGCAATCGTAATATTTCCTGCTTGTGAAACTATATACATAATTTTAAACTTTACTTCAAACAAATTATTTATGAAATTCAATTTAATAATTTGCCAGCAATGTAAGGTGTTTTACAGTAAACAGACCCATGCTTCGCTAATTGTTGAATGCCGTTCCTGCTCTAATTTATCTGTCGGGACACATCTGCCTTAACTGGAAAATAGGCGGATGGTATGAAGGAATAATATCGACTAGACACCTGGTTCTATATTGTTCCTCCAGGTGTTTTGAGAATATGAGAAGTTTGTATTTATATGAAATTTCGACATTTGGTATAATTAGAAGCTTAAAAGCGCTTTAAAATTTTTAATAAATCACATCATTCTCGGTAATTTAAAAGGAGAAATAAATTTTTCTCTAAACTTTAACGCTATTATGGTATTTGCATAATTGATTAAATATGACAATTCTGACATTTACAGCTTTATAATTAATTTAGCTGGTAATGTAATATAGTTAGTTATATTAGGTTTATAATTACAGTAAAAATTTTCTAAATTTATATTATCGTTTATTTATTGATTTCAATAAAAAATCTATTTTAATTATATTTATATATAAAACTCAATGTATTTAATAATATTTAAATGTGATGCTGAAATATTTATGATTTAACTGTATTTCAAAATTAAGTGGTTATATTTTATATTATTTGAGTTTATAGATTATGTTAACTTCGTGTAATTAGGTATAGGAATATGAAAATTATTACTAAGCAGTAAAATAAATTGGTATGCTAGATTTAGTTAGTAATCGTCGATTAAGCTTGATTATGTAGAAATTTGTATAAAATTGAACATTACACTGAATAACCCTGAAAAGAAAGAACAACAGAGAGTTAGCGTCTCTTTGAGTAAAGTTAAAAGGCATGTTTTTTTTTTGCTATCAAAATCAATTATTACTTAAACAAATTGAATATTTGCAAATATCTTAAAAGTAAAAATTTGAAGAACTCCTATTAAATATTGTACTGCGATTTCCTACACTATCCTGTCTCTAATGAAGCAGTAAAGAATATTTAAAGCACGTAGGTGTTAAGATACAAGCTTAATTTCAAAAAGTACCTTTCCTTTTTAAACATTGAAATTTCAACTTAAATAAATAAGAAACTAGCAAGAATAAGGGCCGGCTTATTCACCTTCCAGTAAAGTATACAGATTAAATGTTTATTCACCGTCAAGTAGTAAAATTTAGCCGTCCAGTAAAATTACTTACTCATCAGAAGATTTACTTGTTGCTCATCTACCCTATAAAATATCAAGTAAGACTAAAATCGTGTTGTTTGTGAACTGTCATGCAATAGAAAATTATGGACAAGTAAAATAGATTTATTTGAAAACATTGACGATATTTTAGACAATGATTTTGTTAATGTTATTCATTTAGTGAATAGAGAGGGAACTCCTTGTCAAACACGTAATCGATATCAAACAGAAAACGAATTTTAATAAATTTGATGATGAATATGTTCCTCGATATAGAATTTCAAAACAATCTGTTAAAAATATTTTAGAATATATTGAAAATCAACTTATTTAAGACTCAAATAGGTAAATGATGAAATATATATTTGCATTGACAGATTGCTTATACATACTTTAAAATCAGATCAACCGAAATTCTTTATTCCTCGTTAGAGACATTTGCTGATCTATCAAGTTTCTTACCTTCGCTTTTCTTTGAAATTAAACTAGTTTTGAAGATAAAATGCAAACAATAGCCTGGAATTAGGTAATAATTTAGGTAATAATATAAGATACCTTTTTCTAGTTTGCGTTCGAAATGAACTCGTTATATCACCCAAAACAGTATCGAAATGAGCTTCATTTCGATACGCGTTTCTTCATTTTTCAATTTTGGCGTTGTTCTAACACAGAAATAAATATCATTGCTGTCATTTGGTTTTAAGAATTTAAGTACATTTGACAGACATGATTAGAGCAGACGAATTTCCGTGCGCGCCATGTGCGCCGATGTGAGGATGATTGCATTGCATCAGAACTAATAAAAAGCATTCAGTATATGTTTGGTACTTGCTTAGACTGCATGTAAGTGTAAGCATACGTAATAAAATGTCGGCGACACATAAATCGAGAAAACGACCGTTGTCAGATGAAGTGAATAAGTTTATTATGGATTTCCCGGACTTAATATACGATGGCTCAAAAATTAAATGTTTAGTGTGCAATACATATCTAATGTGTTGGTCAAAAAAAAATTGTAAAGAACACGTAAGCAGTTCGAATCACAATAATAACAAAATTAATTGACAACAGTTTATACATGAACTATGTGTAACTATGATTGTGTGTACACTGCCGTTTACCTTGTTAAGTAATAATTCATTTATTTCATTTTGGAATAAACACGCGAATCATACATTACCGAGCACGACAACGTTACGAAGGAATTTACCATCGGTGCGTAAACAGGTTGAAAATAAAATCAAAGCCGAACTGAAAAATAAAAAACTATGGTTATATATGGACGACACAACTGACAGCAAGAAAACAATATGGAGTTAAGGTGATGGCGCGTAATATGGAACCACATCAACCAACGTCTTCAATTTTATTAGCATCCAGACGAATAGAACAATGTAATGCCGAAAAAATTTCAGAGGTGCTATTAGATACTTTGGAAAAATTTAAACTTTCGAAAGACCAAGTATTAATGTTTATGACCGATGGTGCCGCAACCATGTGTTCTGTAGGCCGGTCTCTTAGAAAATATTGTCCTAACTTGTTACATATTACTTGTAAACTCCATGCTCGACATCTTGTGGCAGAACAGGTTCGTAGATGTTATCCAGAGGTAGATGCTTTAATATCGAGTACAAAGGCAGTATTCCTGAAATCTCCAAAACGTATTCGGAAATTTCACGCATTGTGTCCCCATAACCCTGATCCACCACAGCCGATTCTGACACGTTGGGGTACATGGTTACGGGCGGGGTTTTACTATCATGAACATTTTGAAAAAATTAAGGACGTTGTTTTATCATTCGATCCGAAAGAAAGTGCAGCTATGAAAACAAGCCAGAAAAAATTTCAAGATGCCCAGATTAAAATGGATTTACAAAGTATTCGTGAGAATTACTTGGGACTAAAAGAAGCAATAACAAAATTAGAAAATTCGTCGCTGTCGTTAGAGTAATCACTGCAAATCGTTAAAGATGTTCACGCACAACTGTGTGCTGTAGAAGACGCAAAAAGTGAAAGTGTTCTAATTAAATTTGAAAGTGTTTTAGACAGAAATGCAGATTTTGACACCTTAACACGTATTTGTGAGGGCAAGTCTACAGATGCGTTAAGTTGTTTAAAAAAGTATTTTGATTATGCGAATATAACATCACTAGATATAGAACGCTCGTTTTCCGAATATAAACATATCTCTTCCTTACGGCCGTCATGTTTTTCAGAAATAATTTTAGAAACGCACCTGATGTTGAAAATATACAATCGAGTTTCTCCAGTTTGTCAATGCTTGGAGGGCGCTTAAAACGGTAACTGTCTTTCTAAATCCTCTGTCGTGCACAAAATCACTGATTTCAAACATTTTCCATTTTATTTATAGGTACATACAACGCTGCTATAATATGTACTATTCTTAGTTTTCGTGTGTTTATGCATATTACTTTAATAGCAGAAAACCAAATGTATATTTAATTATTTCTGATAGAATAAATATCTCTTCTTCTATACTTATATCGGTAACAAGCTCATGTTGCGTCCCTATTCTATCGCATATTCTAATATATTACGAATTACACTCCCATACCGGCGCTCATGGCGCGCACGGAAACTCGGTTCATAAGGCCTTTTGCCGCACTCGCTCTTTAGAAAACTCGCCACTATCGTGGCTCGTTTTCTAAACTAATCTCGTGCCGCAAAATGGTGGCTTATGAAACTTGTTTTTTAATATACTATTTCTATAATACAAAAGTATTTTTAATAATATAAAATATTATTAAAAATCTGGTGTGAAGAACACAAATACAGGTTCACTATTAATATTTTTTGTGAACGTGTCCGAACATATCCCTCCCCAGAGACGCAGATAAATATTTTGCCTTTCTACAGGCTCATCGGTACGCCTCAGCTGGAGAAAGGATATCTTCAGACACATTCACAAAAAAGAACCACATCGCCATATCACAGAAATTATCCAGACCGAACGTAGAAGTAAATTCAGCGCTGCCTGTTATCAAACAGCCGAAGTCCTCGCTCTGTCCACATAACCAATGCGAACCAACGAGGCTATTCCAAAGATGGCACAGCCGTCTCTCTAGAAACTGCATTTTGTTTGTGTCTTCACTCATACTACGGACTAACCGCATGTGTAATGTATCAGAATAATTGAAAGATACATGAGTGGGTAAAACCTCACCAGTTTTGTATAATACAAAGGTATTTTTAATAATATAAAATATTATTAAAAATATGGTGTGAAGAACACAAATACAGGTTCATTATTAATATTTTTTGTAAACGTGTCCGAACATATCCCTCCCTAGAGACGCAGATACATATTTCTCCTTTCTACAGGCTCATCGGTACGCCCCAGCTGGAGAAAGGATACCTTCAGACACATTCACAAAAAAGAACCACATCGCCATATCACAGAAATTATCCAGACCGAGCGTAGAAGTAAATTCAGCGCTGCCTGTTATCAAACAGCCGAAGTCCTCGCTCTGTCCACATAACCAATGCGAACCAAGGAGGCCCTTCCAAAGATGGCACAGCCGTCTCTCTAGAAACTGCACTTTGTTTGAGTCTTCAGTCTTCTTCTTGTGTGAAGAACACAAATACAGGTTCGAACGTGTCCGAACATATCCTTCCCACGTATCTGCGTCTCTGGGGAGGGATATGTTCGGACACGTTCACAAAAAATATTAATAGTGAACCTGTATTTATGTTCTTCACACCAGATTTTCAATAATATTTTATATTATTAAAAATACCTTTGTATTATACAAAACTGGTGGGGTTTTACCCACTCATTTATGTTTCAATTATTCTGATACTATTTCTATATTAATTTATACTGTTTATGTCAACACGACCAACACGTGATAAGACGCAAGAAAGTTTAGGATTAAGGTTATGGATGCACATCTGTCATGCCGGCGAATAGAATTACAGATTACGGGAAGCTATACATCCTTCTCTATGCCATATGCTTGGAACATGTCACATCTTTCTCTATTTTCTTCTAAACATACTACTGTAGTAAAAACAATTCTTTCCAGTAACTAACCTTTAAAATTTTGTGAATAAACACAGAAATAGTAAATGTGCCAAGTAAATTCAATTGATAAGTAACTAACAGATACTTTACTGGAAGGTGACTAAACCGAGCCTAAGAATTAAACTTACCTTAAGCATTTAAGATGAAGATGTACTAGTTTGCTTATTTTATTTTCACTAATATTAACAAATTAAACGTCGTTTTATAATTAAGCAAATTATTATAACGTCAAGATATGTATCTATATATTTGTAGTTACATAAGGAACAACTATAAAAATTATAATCTTATTTTTTTAAATATATTTTTTTTATTTTGTTTTGATGTTAAAAATCTTTAAATTTAATTTATTAATATTCGCCCATTATAGTTGATCCTTGAGCTACATCTATCATGAACCCACGTTTATATTGAGAACGACTTTTATTTCTTTATTAGTATCTGACCATTAAAAAATAATCCAGAGGATTTAAGACAGGGCATTTCAACAACTCCACTGTTTCTATTCCAACGGTTTGGAAACTCTTGACTTAAGTAATTCCTCACAAGACGCATTGTGAGTCGGTGCGCCGTCCTGTTGCCACCATAAATGCCTTAGTTGATCTAATGGAATATTGTTACCCAGGAAGTTAGATACGTATGTGCGAAGAAAATTTAGGTATATTTCCCCATTTAATTCTTCATGCATAATAGGTCCTATGAGAAGATTTCCCAAAATACCTATCCAAACGTTTAATCCAAATTGATGTTGTGGTCCTTTTGCACTGTCTTGGGATTCCGTACTGGCCAATAGTCCTCCGTATTTCCAGAATTGGTAAATTTTGATTCATCTGACCAGATTATCTTGTTTAAGAAATCTTCGTCGTCTTAAACTTTCCCACTAACTAGTTTCAGTACTCCAGTCGTCTTAAATTACCACCAGGTATTAAACTCTGGCTAACATGAATCTTGTGTGGTTTAACCCTGCTGTTAGATTAAAAAAATATATGAATCCTAGATTAAAAGACCATTTGGTCTATACTACATGTTTCAGTAAAAAGTAAAAATTTAATCCAATATAATTATGTAATTTGATTGAATACCTCGTTAATATATTAAATTAATATTATTGTGTATCGTGCCATTTGGCATCCTCCATCATAATCACAATACAACTGAGAAGTACAAATTTAGTTGTGGGATTATGCTATGAAACCACATGCCAATTTAGACTGCTTTGTTCAGTTTGTGTTTTGTTTTCTAAATATCCACAAGCTTTTTTCATACTGTATAACGAAATGACAAAACAACGTTACTTGAACGAAGATGATATTCGTGAAGTGCTCAATTCAGAAAGTGACTCAGATTTTTCAGATTCGAATATTGACTGTAATTCAGAAAATAACGAAACAAGTGATTTTGAAACAGAAAGTGAACCAGACGTGGCCGCAATTAGGTCTGTGAATCCCTTGTATATTGCTAAATACAAAATGGTATGGAGTGCCACTCGATCACCTCAACCCATTAAAACTGCTGCTGAGAATATTATCTCAGCATAGCACCAACTAGATTTGTAGTATCTAGATGAAGTGATGGCAGCCTTTTGGTGTTTCTTTCCGCCTCCGTTACAAAGAATCATTATCGAAAATACTAACAATTACGGCAGAGTCAAATTTAGTGACAGATGGACCGATATTGATGAAGACTTATTGAGAGCGTATAATTAGACATAAAATGCTACATTTGTGGCAAGTTTATTTGCAGAACCAACAGAAAACTATTTTGTTCAGCATGTATTGAAAAAACTATCAATAAAATCAAATTTGTTGTAGAAAAAGCTTTGAGTTTTGATTTCAATCAAATGAAAATATAAACTGGACCAAATGGTCTCCAATCAAAGATAAGTAAATTTTCATTTTTTTCAGGCCGGCTTAATGTCAGACACTTGAAATTATGGATATAAAATTATGTTAATAAGAGAACACGTGAGCACTAAAAGCAATATATAATCATATATAATACCGTTTAAAAGTTATATAGCTAACAAGCAAAATATTGTTCTATCAGTGATGTACGATAATTGAAATGTTTGACAGTTTTTATGGCTACCTTACTTAATCTTAAAATGTATTCTTCGTGAATTAAAGCATAATATAAAAAATTTGTGTCAACATGTCATACATGGTTAAGTCAGAAAAAAAAACTTTTTAGTGTTGTTAAAATCCGAAATAGTACCAATAAAATATAAAAAAGTTGATGATGGCCAGACATAACTGAAACATAATATGAAAATTTCGAGTTTAGCATTAGTAGATCAAAAGTGTCCTCGGGAATGTATTTTTAGTTTTTCTTTGCAACCCCAAATAAACGTACTAGAGATAAAAGAAGAAAATGAGCTTCTTTCATTTTTAAACAAATCTCGAACGTCCATGGACACCGGTCCATTTTGTCTTCGGGTTCATAATAATCACAAAATTTAGTAACTTTGCCAAATTTAAACCTATCCTCTATCTTCAATAATAAGCTAGATCCCCATGTTGAGAGTCGTAAATGGATCAGCCTGTATAACGTGCTACCAAACCGCGACCAAAATAAAATACGCAAGTAATAAGGAGGTTGCGCGATGTTCTGCCCTCCCCCTCTGGCATGAACCTACCTGAAGATGGACGTCCCCAGGAAAGTTCTCTGCCGGCTAACTCAGTCTAGTAACGAAGAGTGTCGCGAATCCGAAGGTCGCTTGATGTAGGTTAATGACGCCACCGTTTTCAACCCGCAGAGAAACCTCGAAAACGGAAGCGGGTGGGACCCTGGTAGCTTCAATTAAAACCAGAGAGTCAGCCCCTTATTACTTGCTACCGAAATAAACGTGTCTTTGCTTTACTCAACACTTGTAGGAAAGGAATCAAACAAAACACAAGATGTCAACAATAACAAGATTTAATATAAAGTCAAAGTAGGTTCAACAAGTGTTTTCTACAATATTAATTATCAAGTCAAATAAATTTTAGAATGAAGTTAAAATAAATTTATCAAAAATCGTAAAAAAAGTTACGAAATAATGTTTCAAAGTTTAAATCATCTAGACAAAGTAGATATTATTGAAATTATAAACAAAAGCAACAAGAGTCGATTGAAAGGTTACAAAGAGTTAGATAGCAGTACAACTAAATTAGTGAGTAACACAAAATCCAATCTAAGTTCGCCAAGGCAAAATAAAGGCTTAGTTTGAAAATGAAATATAAATCCAAATTCTCCCCGTATTATTCCCCTAATCTCCCAAGTATTGCTGTAGGCGCAAAACAGAGTTTACATAAATACAGGTACACCTGTCAAGATAACAACACCCTGTATACACAGGTGATAAATCTGTGAATGATAAAGTTATATACGATTTAAGATCAAAACATAAGTTAAACAGAACTCAAATTAAGTATACGTAATAGTGGTTCTTTACAAATAGTTTACAGAGTATAATAAAAGAAATCTAGATCTACGACGTAACCCCAAGATATTTATAAATCTGTACGAAGGCCCGACTGAAGGTTCTAAGCCTCGTACAATAATTTAATCTAACTACTGGCTGCTGGTGAAGCTAGACAACCAGTTAAATAATGAAATTAAAAGGAATTGCTAGAATTCAATCGATTAAAGCCTATCGGTAAAAGTTTATAGTTAAAGCCTTGTTTGCTATCTAAGCTTTACGAGCAAAATAAAGAGGTTGCACTGAGAAGTGATTAACTTCTCTAGCGCCTACTTATGATTAAACATACAATCAATTAATTTAAATTTTGAAAAAGATAGTATCGGGTTAAGTAATAACCAACAACTAATAATAATATAACAGCACCTACTTAGCTTGACAACCACAATGTTCAGACTCCAAAACTTATCTCGTGTATGCCTTCACAGAGGTAGAACAGGTATGTCGATTTCTAAGATTCATTGGAAATTAACCGCCATTTTGCCAGAGATCTCCATTCCGCTAGAAGCCGCCATCTTGAGACGCCGTGTAAAATAGATACAATATTCCAGAATAGGGAAGCCCTGACGATACCAAAAACACCCTTGAGGATGGAATGAGGATTTCTGCACAAATCTCCTCCCAAAAGTTCGTAATTCTACGTAGCTTCGCTGCGAGGGAAAATTGCGTATGCAATAAAAAAACAGCCTTCCACGTGGTACGTGGTATGGTCCTCGAAGAGATTCCGAAATAAACTTGCTTAATTCCCTTTATACAAAAGGGGCGGTAGCACTAAAATATATCCTAAAGAGGATGCAAGAAACGTATAAGTAAAAATTCCAAAGAATATGATATCTCTTACCGCAAAAACCAAGTTCTCCACAAAACTAAAACAGAACTAATATCGGCAACACTCTAGAACGAAGTGCGTCGCATCGCAATGAGAGGATATCGGTTGGGGAACCGATATACGTCATAACCAAGAGCGACAATCGGTAGATTTGATAGAAACGAAATTAATTTACCAAAAACCCTATCAAGGTGTAAAAGTGAACAGCGAAGCTAACGAGCGGGCATACGATAATTAAAACACCGCAATTAAGGTTAAATGACAAATTAATTAACTAAACCAACGTCAAGAAAACTGTATTTGAAAGGTAAACCAAAAATAGAAAAGATGGCGCTACAAACGAAAGTAAAAGGAATACGGATATAGCGGCATCCAAAATATTTGCACGTACAAAAAAAAATAGAAGATAATTAAGGTTTGAAGTAGCCTAAGTTGATCGATAATTAATAACAAAATTAAATCAAATAAAAATAAACGGAAATGTTGAATTGTGAAGAGCCTAAGATGTCTTTAAGGTAAGTGAATAATGAAATAAATTCATTAAAAATTCCCGATAGGTCTCTAAGTAATTTTTCGAGCGTAACAAACGTGAGTAGAAATATAGTTCCTGAACTAAAAGTATATATGGATTATGCGTTCTATTTATTTTTTAGTTATTCACAAATTACAATGAAGATAAAACACTTTAATAATTTATGATAGGAAATTATATGTCAGCTTTTTTGATCGACAGTACCATTTTGTTCCTACATTCGAAGCTAATGAAAATAGAGTAACAGCATTTCCATTTTAATGTGCGAAAGACTTCGCATATTACAACATTTACCGCTACTAACGGCAAACTAGAACTATTATTGATAAATATAGAATCTGTGTCCAGAAGCTTTTATGTTATGGCTAGAGCTAGTTATGAATAAGTTTGTGTACTAATTATAAAGCAAATTACATGAGCATTGCAAATATATATTTACGTATCTACATACTACATATACTTCTTAATGTATTTATTGTTTTAATTCTGATTATTATAGCTACTATTGTGTGAAAATTACTATTACAGTATTTTGAGAACTATAAACTTTAATTGAAGAATGGCTGCACTGATAGAATAATTTGCAGTGTGTTTAATATAATATTAAGGTTATGGCGAATTTTAAAAAGGCGGAAAAAGAAATATTAAATTCTTTTTTTTGAAAATATCTATTCATCAGTGATATTGTATGACTGATTCTAAATTTAAAATTTAAGAAGTATAAAAATATACGGAATTTTAGTTAGGCGAACCATATAATGGGTCTATTATTGAAATTTTATTTATTCTATGAACATCAAAGTGGATTATACTCTTTTGATTTATAAAGCTAGTATTATTTCTTCGTCTTCTTTATAAATATTTCAGATTTTATTTCACCAGCTCGACATTTGTATGTGTAAAGGTGTTAATTAATAATAATAATAATGATCTTTATTGTCCAACAGTTCATAAACCAATTATAGGACATTATACAAAATTAGACTATTTAATGTCAGAAAAAATACATAGCATTACAATGATATTACACCAAATAAATAAATGATCACATACCCACACACAGGTAAAACACAAACATTAATTCAAGGAGCTACGTTTATTAAAATTACTGGTCATATGGTATAAAGGAGATTTCACTAAAATATTGGTTCTTGCATTCGGGATATTGCCAACGTCAAAACTGCGGGTAGTTCGAATTGGTACATTTAGATTTATTTGCGCGAGTAGCGAATGGGCGTCGATCCTTTGTGTCAGAAGATTACATAAAAACTTTGCGCTATAATCCTCTCTACGACGGGATAATGATACAAAATTATGTGGAGCCAGTAAATGCAGATAGTCGATACCACGGGCAGAGTAAATGCCGTCCATTCTATTCAAGTATTTTAAGAATCTCCTCTGAACACGTTCGACCGAGATTTGTTGGAGCAGATAATGCGAAAACCGGGCGACAGATGCATATTCAACAAGGGCATAGTATAGTACCTTAATACAGTTCATGTTAGAAAAATTGCGACAGGATCTCACAAGAGAGACCTGCTACCACAAGAGCAGATGCTAGATATGGGTAAACGTAAGACCATCAACAAAGAGTACCCCCGAATCCCTGAACAACGTCTTTCTAGCAACCGATTCAGAGCCGGACGTGCAGTGAAATGTAACTTGTTCAGAACACCTAGAATAAGAAACAATGGCGCATTTTTTTACATTTAAAACAATTTGATTTACGTGGCGCCAGTTCCGAATCCTGTCGAGGTCAGCTTGAAGTTTAATACAATCGTCGTAGTTGCTGGTGATACTGAAATTTTTCAAATCATCGGCATACCCCAGGTATTCACAACCAAGGTCATCCATCAGATCATTTATATACAGTATGTTTCACTTTTCATGAGGACATCTAAATAACTTTTTTATTTTGAAAGCAATCAATATAAATTTTTTATCAGTTGTGTAGGCCATGACAATGTATCTATAGTTAACATGAGAATTAATGAATAATTCATTAATTCTCATTTGCAGTAAGTTCAGAATGTTAACTATATATACACGAAGTAGAGAAGTGAAAAGCTGTGACTGTCTTTGAGATACCGTACATTGATAAGCTTCAATTAAAGCGAAACGCGTCTGTATGTTCTCGTTGATAGAAATAGCTTTTCACTAATTTTTAATTATCCTAACAACCTGTAAGATTGTAGTCGCGACGAGGTGTGTTATACATGCTAGTACAAACTTGGTTTGTCGGATTGTAGTTATTAATGCATCACATAAGGCGACATTGACATGTAAAAATGAGATTTAATATTCATTAATTCTCATTTGCAGTAAGTTCAGAATGTTAACTATATATACACGAAGTAGAGAAGTGAAAAGCTGTGACTGTCTTTGAGATACCGTACATTGATAAGCTTCAAGTAAAGCGAAACGCGTCTGTATGTTCTCGTTGATGAAAATAGCTTTTCACTAATTTTTAATTATCCTAACAATGTATCTATTCGTATGAATAGAGTTTTTATAAAGTCAATATCTAGTCAACTATTTTTAAATAAAAAGTAGTGTTTCAAGTAATGTCATACTAGCGATTAAGATAGAGCAAAAAGTATTAGGAAAAGTTTTTAGAAATCACTCAAGAAGCCCTAATACCAAATTTCGCTGAAAATTTTTCATTTTTAAATTCTTCTTCATTTTCACGCTATCACTAGATAATAGTTTATTATTGCAATAACAAGAGTGCCATGAAGCAAGAACACAATTCACAAATTTTATTCAACATTAAAGAACAAACAAAACAAAAGCAACAATTTAACGAACAATATTTTAAATAGGATATTTTTCAGCTAAATCACCTCGAAAACAGATACATTTTTCCAATCGCCTTTTGTGATTCAGTACAATTCGTTGTAATATTTCTGGAATAAATTCTCGACAGGCTTGTCGGATTTTCTGACACAGGATGTTTTGAGGTCCCTAAAGAAAAAAGTAGAGTGGTGTAATGTCAGGTGATCACGGAGCCCACTCTATTAAAGAGTTATATGTCTAACTATGGCGTTATGAGCTGGGTATTGATCTAGCTGGAAGTGCCAATCTCGCCTCACATCCAGTGGCAAATCAACAAGCACATTAATTAATTCAGTATTAAAAAAAATTAAAAACATTTCTGCATTTAGCGTATCAATAAAGAAAAACCGGCCAATGATTTGTATATTTAAAATTCCGCACCACACATTAACTTTCTGCGAATATTGCCTTTTACAATTGACAACCCATTTTGGGTATTCTTTTGCCCAGTATCTACAGTTCTGGGACGAAACAACGCCATTAGTAGTGAAGATAATTTCATCACTGAACGTTATTTTTTTTAATTCTCCGTCATTTAGAAGATTGCCATGAATCCATAGACAATACTCCATTCTTCTATTGAGATCTCCTTGTTCAAGAGTGTGTAAATATTTTGGCTTATACGGTTTCAATTTGATATTTAAATTTCTAGCCATATCTTGTAAACTCGTGTGAGGATTATTACGATACGCTGCTAATATTACTGCATCGAAATGGTGCTATCTATTGTTCAATTCTTGTTGAAATAGTTTATCAACATTCCCAGTAGTGTTGAAAATGTTATTCAAGTATGCAACATTCGATGACGGGTGGGTGGACGTTCAGAATGTCTCGCGTTAAACTCTCTAGCAGATTCTCGAGTAGAACGTACATTATCACCAATAATAAGAATAATTTCTACTTTTTGAGCAATACTTAAATGTCTATCGGCCATTGCTCAGCAAAGGTCAGTAGTTGCAACTGAAGTTAACTGTTAGTGAACTGACAAATTATTTTCTTTTTTCATGTCACTCTTATTATTGCAATAACAGACTATTATCTACAGATGGTATAAAAATGTAGAAAAATTTAAAAATGAAAAATGTTTAGCAAAATTTGGTATTTAGGGTTCTTGAGTGATTTGTAGAATTTTTTTCTAATACTTTTTTGCTCTATCTTCATCGCTAGTATGACATTACTTGAAACACTACTTTTTATTTTGATTATAGTTGGCTAGATATTGACTTTATAAAAACTCTATTCATACAAAAATGTGCATTGTCACCAAAAGAGAAACACACACTATATATATATATATTAAAAAGTAAGGGACCCAGATTGGACCCCTGTGGGACGCCCAACGATATCAAAAAGTTGTTAGAAGAATAACCATTGTAGAAAACATAATCTTTTCTATCCGATAAGTAAGCTGCCATTAGTGTAGCATAAGCTGGGCAAAAGTAAATTTGATCCAATTTGGCCAGAAGTATATTATGATCAATAGAATCGAATGCCCTTGAAAAGTCTGTGTATATGACATCGACCTGTTTGCGTTGATCAATAGCATCAGAGAAGTACTGCGCGATCTCCATTAAGTTTGTAACACACGACCTTCCAGAAATGAAACCATGCTGATATACAGATAGGAAGGATACTTTATTCTACAATAAAGTATGCATTCGAATAATAATTATTATTAGTATTATTATCGACAAAGTATATAAACGCAATTAAAATACTGAACAGGGAAAACATAGCTGCATTAAACTTGTGAATCAGATTTCTCTACCATTCTCTCCTTCAAAAGGAGTTAAGTTGCCTTTTTGTGGCTCTTTTTGAAATCTTCAAGCCGCATTGCAACATTGGAAATGCGGTTCAATGGGATATGACTAGAGGAGAGTCATATATATTCAATTCTCTTTACTGAAGATCAAGTAGTTATCACAGAAGATTGACAAGAAATGGCATACATGTTAAATAAATTCATTGAAGAATACAACGAGTGGAGGTTGGAGATAAACATAGAAAAGACGCAATATAATCTATAATACAGCGAACTATAACATACAGATTATAGATAGAAATATGAATCACATGCTACTCTCAACTTAAATGACTTATCGGAGAAGATTTTGTGTCCAAGGACTGAATGATCACGTCAGAAGTGAAGATATTAGATACAGAATAGAAGTCGAAGATAATATTATAGACGGAATAAATGGAGAGCTGATATTTATGCAGACTGAAGAAAGAATATAGGATTAAATTCCAGCACAGAAAAATAAACGACGATAACCGGAGAAAAAATGGATTAATAACATAAAAAGGGAAACGGGAAAGAAAGGTTGTATGAAGGAGACTGGAACGATGAAAATCGATGGAGTTTGGGTTGAGAGAAGCAGCAATAAGCTGCAAATACCCTGTAAATAAAAAACGGTTTTTATTAGAATTGACGAGCACTTCTCCTCTGATGTTTTTCGTGAAGTAAGCTTCTTGTGTAATGAAGTTGTTGTCGAAGAAACCAAGAAGTTATTTGAGTGAAAATTTACAGCTAAGATGAACTAATAAGGTCCTAATCTGCTGCCTTATCGGATGTATCAAAGAAGTCCTAAGAAGAATGTTGCTGCGATATACGAGGACAATCCAGGAATTAGTTTACGTTTTCGTCTGTAGCAGTAAGGGGCGATATTAGCGCGGCCATCTTGGTGTCTGAGCGTTCTTCCGTTCAGTCAGCATCCAGCCGTGGTAAAGCGAGGTTCATGTCGTTTCCCGTTACTTCACAATAAAAGTTTAAAATGTGTGCTGCAATTGAAAATTCCGCGAGTTGTGAGGTGCGATCAGTAATAAGGTTTTTGTTGTCGAAAAGCAATAACCCGATTGAAATTTATCGGCAACTGTACGGAAACAATGCAATAATGGTGCATTGGGTTTAAAAAAGGTCTAAGTAAAGTTAACGATGAAGAACGAGGTGGATGACGAAGCATTGTGGCTACTGAACTGATCGCAAAGTTTGTTGCATGAAGTCGTTGCACATAAGCTAGGCTATCACAAATTTTGTGCGAGATGGGTACCAAAAATCTAGACAGAAAACCAAAAGAAACAGCGTATGGCTGCATCATTGATATTTCTAGAATCTTACGAAAAAGATAGTGACTCATTACTTAATTGGAAACTCGTAACTGGGGACGAGATTTGGGTGAAACAAGTGAACTGCGATTCCACAGTTTCTGAAGGAGCCTTCGAATCGCTTAAACAAAATTATCGATAATATTTTGACTTTCCTGCATTATGTACCTAATTCGCAGTGATTTACAACACCTCAAAAGGCTTAAAGAAAACGAGCGCTAGTGATTTATGGAAATCCCTTAAAGAATGCAGACTAGATCTTGCTTGACCTGAAATTCTTGGACTATAAGAATTAATGTGTAAATGGAATTTAAGTAAAACACTTATACTAATTTCCAGTATATATTACACTTTATTATATGTATTAATAAATTGACGACATGTTTCGCTACGATGTAGCTTCTTCAGATCTTATATTACTACTGAACACGCTCTTCACAAATGTTATTTCAATGGTTGCACTTGTCTACATTAGAATCGTCTCTTACTGATACATCGTCTAAAATTATTGTTGTCTTAATATTTGATGAAACCAGTTTAAAAGTGGGGAATTATTAAGGTCTAATTGGTCATTTAACAATATATCTGCATATTTAAGTTTATTTATTTCTAAGGATTCCAGTAAATTTAACTATAATCCTTTTTGTTGTGACTGTAAAATTTCAAAATCTGTATTGAAACTATGATTATATTCCAACAAATGAAGTGCATAATTGGAATCTGTCTTTTTGTTAATAAAACTTTTAAAATGTTCCTGTATTCTTTTCTCAAAGCTCCTACCAGTTTGGCCTATGTATGTTTTAGGGCACTCTTTACATGTTAGTTTGTATACTCCGGATTTATTACTTTTGCTTGTCTTGGATTTATTATTTTTTATGAATTTCCCTAAGGAATTATTAGTTTTATAAGCTACATTTATATCTGTTTTTCGTAAAATTTTTCCTATTTTTTCACTTATCGGTTCTATGTATGTTACTAATTTATAATTGCTTGGTTTATCTTTTATTATTGGGTACACATTTTCTATTGCTTTCCTATATTTCTTTTTTCTTAAAATAGTATCTACTATATTTGGGTTATATCCATTATTTTGTGCTATTTGTTTAATGATATTTAATTTTTTAAAGAAGTTTTCATTATTTAAAGCTACTTATATTAATCTGTGTATCATACAATGGAATGATGCTAGTTTATGACTTACCGGGTGACAGGAACTATTGTGAATGATAACATCTGTGTGTGAGGGTTTGTGATATATTGAAAAGACATGTTTATTATTTTGTCTAGAAATTGTAAAGTCCAAGAAGTTTATACTATGATCTAATTCTTTTTCTATGGTGAACTTAATGTTTTGGTGTATATTATTTGTGTTCAAAAAATTGGTTAAATTGTCTATCTGTGCCTCTGAAACAAGCTAATACGTCATCTACATATCTGTGCCAGTATATAAAATATTTAAAATTGGGATGTTCTTTAATTTGACTTTCTAAATTATCCATAAAAATCTCTGATAATAACAGACTCAATGGGTTGCCCATTATTAGGCCATCATTACACGAATATATCTTACTGTCAAATTCAAAATAGTTTTGATCTAACCAGATAGTTTTAAGGGAACTTATGATATCTTATATACTTATACTTATTATATAACATATTATGGATTTCCAGCAAGTATCGGTCGATTCAATTAAATATAAGAATTAACACTAACTATCCCCGCCACAAGTACGTTTGCAGAATGTTCCTTTTGAGCGCTTAAAGGAATACAAATTTTTGAATTCTACAGGACAAGAAAGACTTTCTGCTTTGGGATTAATATCAATTGAAAAGGAATTAGTACAAGAATATTCTCGCCAAGAAATGTTTTTATGATGACCTCATAAATGAGTTTGCAAAAGAAAATAGACGCATAGCACTTCATTTTAAGTAAGGTAGGATTCTACGATGTAGTTTGTAACAAATTTTATCTTTTTACGCCTCCACAAAAAAATTTTTGCCTAGACGGTATTTTACTCTATAGCTTCCCCTTTTGTAAGGTTCTGAAGACGACCCTTTTTCCAAAATGTTCATTTCCGTGCCATAAAACAATAAATAGAATTTTAAAATTTGGTAATATGATACAATAAAATTTTCATTCAATAGTAAACTACATAGTTGATATCGCGACTAGCTCATTACAGAATGCAGCACGCGATACGAGGGATACTGTTAAAATTCGCAGAATCAAGTACTCTCTGAATTGCCAGCATTCCACAATTATCATATTCGTAAAATTTGATATTTTTAACATATAATTCAGTTGACAGTTTGATTTAAAACCGAACAGTTTTGCCTCAACAGAATTTAACAAAGTAAGTGTCAAAAATGGAAATTTTGAATCGTGATTTTCTTGTGATGATTTCTTACGATTTTCGAAACGGTTTGACACCAAAGCAATGTGTGTAAACGCTTAGTTCGGTATTTGGGAATGAAGCACCATCCAAAACTATGGTTTACAAATGGTTCTCAGAACTCAAGCGTGGAAGACCAACGTTTGGTGACGACCTCTGTCGTTGCAAAAAATGTTGTGCGTGAAATGATTTTATCAGATGTGACATACAGTGGTATGGAGGCGTCCTTTGGCATTGCGGCGAAACAATTACATACGATTTCGCACGATCATTTATAAGTCAGGAAGCTTTCGAATCGTTGCATCTCTCAAAATTTAAAAGACGAACAAAAACAGGCACGTGTCAAGTGGTGCAAGGAAATTTAAAAAAAATTTGATTGTGGTCGTTCAAAGTCTGTATATAACATTGTAACAGTTGACGAATTCTGGATATATTCATATGAGCGTCAAACTAAACAGTAATCGACTGTATGAGGTTTCAATATGAACCTAAATCAAAAAAAGTGGTGGGGTGACGAAGAGTTTCGAAAAGAATGCTTGCTTGTTTCTTCAGAAAAACGGGTCATGTTACAACTGTTGCATTAGAGGATCTGACTGGTATACGTCAATTTGTTTGTTGGAAGTTATCGATGAAGTCAGAAAAAGCAACATAAACCGACGAATCGTTGTTCATCATGATAATGCAAGCGCTCACACAGCACGACAAACTGTCGAGTTCTTGACCAACATGAACATCGAACTAATGACTCATTGCCCATATTCACCTGATTTAGCGCCCAATAACATCAAAAATAAAATTCGTGGAAAGCGATTTTTATCGCCTGAAGAGACTGTTGAAGAATTTAAATCACTGGTTTTGGATACCTCGCTCAGAATGGAAAAAGTGTTTTGGAGATTGATTTTATAGGATACAAAATTGTATACATCTTAAAGGGGAGTGTTTTGAGAAACAGTAAAGCGATTTAAATAGCGTAATTTGTTTTATTTCAAAATTTTCTGTGAATTTTAGCAGTGGCCCTCGTATTAATAGGGAATATTAAACTTTGAGGAAATTATTTTTTTAATGTACGTAATATTCACTTAAATTAAAGATACTTTAGATACGAGGGTGTGTCAAGAAGTACCTGAAACTTAGAACAGATGGCGCTGCAACTTAAATTTCAACATTGTCCTTGTCAAGGAGCATCTTTATAAAGAACGTACCCACACTTTCAGACTAATCTGTCTAATAGTTTTGTTATGACAGCCATTTGAAACAAAGCATGTTAGTAAAAATGGAAAAAGTCATTTTCGTGTGCTCATTAAACAGTATTTATTGCGCGAAGAAACCATCAAGCAAACCAAAAAAAAATGCTTGAAAAGTATTATGGGAACTCTTCGCCGTCGATTGGAACCATCCACTACTGGTTTATTAAATTTTGGTGTGAACGTATCAACACATATGACGCGAACGTACTGGTCGCCCAATTGTCACCACACCAGAAATGGTCGATAAAATTCACGATATGATATTGGACGATCGCCGAGTCAAGATGTGCGAACTTGAAGAGGCTATAGGGGTATCACATGGATCAGTGATTTCAATTCTGCATTAATTTTTGGATATGAAAAAGCTATCTACAAAATGGGTGCCGCGTTTACTCACAATTGACAACAAACGCAATCGTTTAACAACTTCAAAGGAGGTTTGGCGATGACCAATCGCAATCCGAACGAGTTTTTGCGCCGTTTCTTAACCAAGGACGAAACATGGATTCATCACAACACACCAGAGACCAAAGAACATTCGAGACAGTGGATTTCTCGTGGTAAATCGAAGCCAAAGAAAGTCAAGGTGCGTCTGTCGGTTAAGAAGGTTATGGCGACAATTTTTTGAGATGCGTGCGGTGTCTTCACATCGATTACTTTGAAAAGGATAAAGCGATCACCGGTGCATATTTGGCAGAGCTGCTGGATCGATTCGACGCCGATTTGAAACAAAAACGACCGCATTTGGCGAGGAAAAAGTTCTCTTCCACCAGGAGAATGCGCCGGCGCACAAGTCCGCAGTCGCAATGGCAAAATTGCATGAATTAGGTTATGAATTGCTCCCACATCCGGCATATTATTCAGATTTAGCCCCTGCGACTATTTCTTGTTTCCATATATGAAATAATAGCTCGGCGATAAGAGATTTGAGTCAAATGAAGAGGTCATCGATGAAACAAACGCCTATTTTGAGGGCCTCGAGATATCGTATTATTTGGAGGGCATAGAAAAATTGGAGAAACGTTGGATGAAGTGTTCCTTATCTCGATTTTCAAGGACTTATTGACCCACCCTCGTACATATGAATCAATTGAGGTAAAATGAATAAGAATAATACTAAGTTTCATGAGCTAACAAAAAGAAAAACTAAAAAGTTTTTCGTTCCCATTATTAACACAGGCCTGCGATGGTAAAATTGTCTGGATTTTATACAGTGATTTCAATAGATTTTTTGGTGCTGAGAACAGGAAAATTATTTAAAAAATTCCATCACATAAGGTTTTTTACAATATGGGGTTTTTTGTTAATTTTGTTAAACCGTTGTTTAAATAAACTATTATAATTTTTTTACTTATGATGATGCAAGAAGTTGATATTCTGAACAAACATACACTAGATTTTTGATAAAGAAGTTACAAATAGAAATAATTGAGCATGTCGCAAGACATGACTCATCATCTTCCTGTTACTTCATGTCTACCTCCCCACCTCCACTACAAACATATTGCTATTCTAGACAAAACAGTTAGTTCATTCAATATCTTCTTTACAACTGTGGTGTGAATTTGTGTAATTAGTTGACATTTGTGGTTAGTTGCTGAGTTAATTTAATTTTTATTTTACGATTTTTTAAAATTAAATTCCAATGGCATCAAGAGGCTGTGTCAATGTACCCAACTCCTTCTGCTATATTTGTGGAAAGTTTACAGTAAAAAAACAACAAAGAAACATTACATATTTTGTAAAAGAAGTATATTTTGCATATTTTGGTGTGAAATTAGGAGACCAAGACAAACATTGGGCTCCTCATAAGGTTTGTTCAGTGTGTGTTGAAGAGCTTCGCCAGTGGTCACAAGGAAAAAAACAGTCTTTTCGCTTTGAAGTGCCTATGGTTTGGAGAGAACCGATCAATCATAGCGATGATTGTTATTTTTGTTCGTGTGTAGTACACGGATTCAATTTAAAAAACAAAATGGACATCGCTTACCCAAACCTTCGATTCGCAACACGTCCTATACCTCATGGACCAGAAGTACCTGTTCCTTCACTACCAGATACATTAGATGATGTATCTGATGACGAAACGGTTTCACGTACATGCGCAAGTGAACTGGATGAGGGAAGGAATTACTATGATACTGGAAGTGATGAGCCAAAACTGTTTGACCAATCTGAATTAAATGATTTGGTGAGGGACTTAAACCTTCCTAAGGACTCAGCTGAGCTTTTAGGCTCAAGGTTGAAAGAAAAAAATTTGTTAGCACCTAGCACAACATTTTACTGGTTTAGGAACAGAGAAAAAGAGTTTGCTCGATATTATTCCGAAGAAGATGCACTAGTTTTCTGTAATGATGTACCCAGGCTCATGGAACAATTCCACGTAGAATATAATGTTTCTGAATGGAGACTCTTTATTGACTCTTCAAAAAGGAGCCTTAAGGCCGTTCTTCTACACAATGGAAGTAAATATGCTTCTGTACCAGTGGGACATTCAGTTCATTTAAAAGAGTGTTATGAAAATCTTGAGCTACTTTTAATTAAAATTCGTTACAAGGATCAAGGCTGGACAATTTGTGGTGATTTGAAAGTTCTTTGTTTGTTACTTGGACAACAAAGCGGTTATACTAAATATCCTTGTTTTTTGTGTGAGTGGGATAGTCGTGATAGAAAGCAGCACTATTGTAAAAAGATGTGGCCACCAAGACAAACCTTACAACCTGGAATGACAAACATTTAGAGAAAAAGTTTAGTAGACCCGAGCAAAGTTTTGCTTCCTCCATTACATATAAAACTAGGGTTAATGAAACAATTTATGAAGACATTAAAAAAAGATGGAGAGTGCTTCAAGTATCTTTGCAGCCAGTTTCCTCGCTTGTCAGAAACAAAGATAAAGGAGGGTGTTTTTGTTGGGCCGGATATAAGAAAGCTTATGAAAGATGAAAATTTTTAATCTAAAATGGAGGAAGCAGAAAAACAAGCATGGATAGCCTTCAAAAATGTGGTTACAAATTTTCTTGGCAACATAAAACATGAAGATTATAAAAATATTGTGCAAAATATGTTAAAAAAAATTAAAACCTTAGGCTGTAACATGAGTTTGAAGGTGCATTTTCTAGATTCGCATCCCGAACACTTCCCTGAAAATCTTGGTGCAGTAAGTGAGGAGCAGAGGGAAAGGTTCCACCAAGACCTAAAAGAGATGGAGAGAAGATACCAAGGAAGATGGAATATAAGCATGATAGCTGATTATTGTTGGATGTTAAAAGGGGATGGTCCACTACGAGATTACAGAAGATAAAGAACAAAAAGGAGTATGGAAAGACATAGAAAAAAATATTATAAGGACTTGTAAAGACATAAATAGTATTTTACTGTTTCTTTTCATTAGATTTAATGATATTTGTAAGTAATTTTGTTTTTTATATCCTTTGTAAATAAATTCAAAATGTAACTAAAAATTATTTTTAATTTTTAAAAAATATAATTTGAAGCCTTTTTGTGAAAAATCCTTACGTGATGGAGAAAAATAGAGTTCATATTTGGATTCAGCGCCCAAAAACACATAAGAATCAGCTATCAAATTTAAAACAATTTTTAGAAAGTTAAAAAACGCAGGCCTGTGTAAGATATCGTGCAAGCTAGTAATTTTCAGAGACATAATTCTTAAACATGTTCTCCACATTACACTTAGTTAACAAAAAAGTTCCTCAAACATAAATCGATGTAAGTTCTTGTATATTAAGGAAGCAAGCTATTTAGCGATAACACTAATCGCTGAGTAAGGTATTTTAAATAACATCCATATAGATAGCGCAAGTATCAAATAACTAACCTAGCGCATAGAGGTCGTAACATATTTTGATGCGGCTGGTGTAATTAACACTTTATTTCGTTAATATCGTGGGTTTTACGACGTTACCTATCGTTATATGAGATATAAAACACACTTTCCTTGCCTTTTATGTTTCTAGTAATTATTGGCATTCTGCCTCTTGTTTTTAAGTGTTTTGTCCGCAACATAAAAAACAATTTTAGCACACTAGTGAAGATATTGTTGATCTTGTATGTAATTGCAGTTTATTACACTGTCCAAATAACTATACAGATATCAAGATCATAAAAGATGACACATAGGCGTATTTTCTATGTCTACATTTTATATGAATTCTAGAAAATTACAGAGGCTTCCTAAATTAGTTAAGCAGGAATAACATTTAATATTTAACCAACTTAAAGCAAAACTTTAAGTTTCATTTACAAATGTTCGATATGTTGCACGGTATATATTATGCCTTCAAAATCTTACTTGATAATGGCCATACCTTTTGATAACGATTAGTAACAGTACATGCACGTACTAATAACTTTGACAGTTTGTGTGTCACCAATATATGCGCAAAAATAAAAAAATTAACTTTAAAAAAATTATTATATTACGTAGTTAAATATAAAAGATAATAAGTAATAAAGGTTATGCTGAAGGTGTTGTCCATTATTTTGAAGACACAATCGAACTCTGCGCTTCCTGTTCTCAAAATCCTTTACCAGGAGTTGTTGGATTATATCAGTACAGGAGCCCCTAATAGCATTGCGAAGCTCTACGATTGTGTGATGTCTGATCTGGAAAATTGTATTTTTTAAATATGGAAAAATAGAATAATCTAAAATTGTCAGATCCGGAGATTATCTTACTGAAAAAATTCTTCTGGAAGTTCGTCATCATGATGTTCATTAAGAAAAGGTTGTAACAATTGATTTTGGCATATTTCAATATGCAAGACTCTAAAAACATTGGACCGTGCTTTATCGTCTTTGACTCGGTACGATCAGCAAGGAGATTAACTTTCGGACCACATCTTTTGTGTCTCGCATGAATCTTGAGTCCAAGCAACAGTTAATGGAATTGTAATATACATCGTCGCCAACCAGAGTGAAAGCCAAACAGACACTTTCAGCACGAAAGATTTATGGAAACTGTATTTTGGTACAGGAAAGGTATTTTGTGTGTGCATTTTATGATGAGCTGCACAATTGATTCTAATGTGTGAAGGCCGGATTATATGCGGCATCATTTGCCGAAACATGTAGGGTTGTTTTAAATATATATATTTTGAAGTAAAACCAGACCTTAAATCGCCAACAAATTGAATTTACTATATATATAGATACAGGGTGAGTTTTTTGAATGTTTAGCATTGGGATCTCAGAAACTACTGGAGATAGAAAAACGCTTAAATGGGGAAAGATGCGCAGTTTTACGAGTTTGATTTAAAACTGCTTCTGTTTCTCCGATAACTTTCATGGCTTATTAGATATTCAAAGAAAACTACATTTTACGATTTTCTTTAAACATGCTTAGCATCGTTAATAGTAATTTTAGAGAAAAAGTGTTCAGACAAAAGTTTTAGATAAATTTAATAAATAATAAAAATAAAACTATGTAGCTAATATTTTTTTTTTCTTCACCATTATCGAGTTATGACACAAACTTACATGTTTCGGCATACGATGCCTTTTTCAAAGAAATTTAAAATATTTTAAATTCCTGTTTTTGATAGATTGTAACTTTGACAACAGTAGAGAGTGGTCAAATGTATCGAACGCCCTACTGAAATCGGTATAGATAAAATCCATTTGTTGTCGAGCATCCAATGCTTCACCTATATGCTGCGTAAGTTCCACTAGGTTAGTGACAGTAGATCTGTCTCTAACAAAACCATGTTGATTAATCGAGAGAAAAGATTTAATGTTGGCATATAGCTTCTCATAGAGTATATACTCAAACACTTTTACAAAATTGCAAAGAATATTAATAGGTCTGTAGTTACAGATATTATGACAATTATCTTTCTTAAAAACAGGAGTAATTCTACTAATTTTCCAGTTGTCCGGGAAAGTCGAAGTACAGACTGATAAATTAAATATTGTGGTAAGTGGGTGACAAAGTACAGATGCACAATCCCGTAGAAGAAAGCCAGGTAACCGTCATCACCGGAGGTCATATTAAATTTAAGCTTCTTCATTCCACGTAGGACTCCCTTCTCTGTAAAACTCCCAATTTCAAAAGAAACGAGATTCAGATCGACGTCAAACTAATCGGGATGCGACGGGATAGGAGAGTTGTAGACACTACAAAAATTATCAGCAAAAGCTTTGACGATACCCACTGGTTGTTCAAGAACAACATTATTTAGTGCTAAAGATCCTGGAATTCTAGAGTGGCATCTACTATTGACAAAATTCCAGAACAGTTGTGGATCAAGTGTAATATTCGATTCAAGTCCAGCCTGATATTCCTCATATGCAGCTTTCTCCACTTTAATCAATGCCTGAAGTCGTGAAAACTCAGAACGGTAATACGCAGAGTTTGTGTGTTTTCACTTAGTAATGTAATATTCTTTGGGCTTCAGATATTTTTTAATGAGAGATGTAAACCATGGTAGTAAACCTCTTATTATTAGTTATCAGTTTTGAAAGTGTTATTTAGAGCGTTTTGTTGTTAATATAATGTGCGTTTAAGTTACCATTAGTTTTATTTAAAGCAACCCAGAAACACAAAGATTTTACAGTTAATTTAATAAATGTGCTTTGACGTTATGACTTATATGGATTGAAATCTACAAAGAATTTAAATTTTAAAATCAAGGCTATTAATCCAGTCCAACACGGAGTCAGTGGCTTCAAAGAAGTTCCTCATCTCAGCTCCATATGCTGTAAGAGGACACTCAGCTATAATATGGTGAATAGTCTGGCGATATTCTTCGCATTCGCAAGTCGGTTCTCAGTCAATTTCCATATATAGAATGAGCCACGACAGATGCACGTTCTTATGCTAGTCTTCCACTCGTGGCGAAACAGCCCCATTCCTGGTAAGGGTAGTGCATGGGCCGCTCGAACAGGTTTCAAGACTTTCCAATACTCTCTCCATATATCATTTGGGTTGAAATTTCCTGCTATAAGTTGATCTGTTAGCAGTAGTGGAGGAGATCTAGACTTCAGTCTCGCCAGGTCGGCATCAGATAGGTCACTATGTCCTGGGAGGTGGGGATTCGATATTATTACATTATTTTATATTCTATAACCAGACTTTCCTGTCTCCGGATGGTGTGAGGTGCAATACGTCTTAGAGCCGAGAGCCAAGGGAGAGGTGTAATTTTTAAAAAACCGCTAATTACTTTTATGGTCTCATTCAATTTGATGTCGATCATCATCGCGTGGTAGCTGTTAAGAGATCGTTGTCCTGAAGTTACAGAACGAGCTGTCATGTTAATAAATGCGTTTTGGCGTTGCCACGAAGAGACAGAACGATCTTGTGAATAATTATATACTTATGGAAGAGACTAAGCCGACTACGAGTTTGAAGGCTTGAGACCTAATGTCAACATTCGTGCAGGTTTCATTAATTGATAAAACACCAGCGGGAGAGCATGTCAGACGCTATAGCGCACCAACTTCAGTACTATAGCAGCACATGCCAACTTTTGCTGGTACATTAATAAAGCGAATATTTAACGATTAGTTTTATTATTGTTATGGATTTTCATCAAGTAAAAACATAATCTATACAATGTTTTTTTTTTGTTTCTCCTAGATAGACTTTTAATGTCTTCTTTTCACCAAGTTTTGGTATTATCTCCTTCATTTGCCTTAATTACAATGAATCCATTAAATGTTGACAATTTCTCAGTCTTTTAAAAGTTCACAGCTGATATTATTACTAGAATTTTAATCTTAATAAAAGACAAACAATATGCTTCATATACAAAATAATAAGAAATTTTAAAATTCTACTTCGGTATCATAAAGCTGCACCTGATGGCTGATAATTTCTGACTCTCTATATCCACAGACATTAGCAGTCATAAAAATGAACTTCTGCCTCGTAAAATATTTTACGTTCGTTGACGTTTCATGGTCTACCTCATTATTACGGATAGCAAAATATATTCTAGTATTTAACATTACAGCCACTAAAACCAGGTAATATAGCTTACAGTCAAAATCGATATAAAAATAAACAAACAAAATCGGGTTTGTGTTGTAAAAATCGTTTTACGATATCTCATTTTAGAAACCAACACTTACACAAAAAGTTAATGTTATAGATTCAGATGTAGACATATAATATCTTGATCTTAATATTTTCAAAGAGGTCGCGAGTTAGACATTGTCTTAATTATTATGTTTTTTATTATATGGGGTGAGTCGGAAGGAACGGACTAGATTCCAGGAGTGTATTGTACGCGTTTAAATAAAGTAAAAATGTAATCCGATTTTTATTTGTTTGGAAGTTGTAATGTAATTAAAAATAAACAAAATTTAATACACTAACGTTTTGGTACTCATAACGTTCTTATAATAAATGTTTAAAATACACCGCCACTCAATTCTAAACAAATTTCTACTTCGTCCACGAATGGCGTCTTTGTTTAAAATCGTCTGCAGCGTTTCTAATATGTTAGATTACTATAGAATTTTTTTAATAAGTTTCGCCTTGCGTCATATATACAAAAATTGTGGCGCAATGTTCTGCCATCCACATAAATATTGGACATACACATTTGTTGGGGCAACTAGTGTTTTTGGTCGTCGCTCCTATGTTGAATCACCACGCACGGGTTGTAAGGCCATATACGCACTAATTTTTTAATCTTCGGTGACAGTTATTAATGAAATGCGGCACATCCAATTTAACACCTTTATTTACATATTTACATTACTTCATACATAAAATTTGTTGCATAATGAAAGACGGTTGTCTTTTGATAAAATATGAGACTGGTGTCTCTTGATATTAAAAGTCGATTGCTGTCTTTAACATTGTTTTTACGACTGTTTGTCTAGAACTTTATTATGTTAAGACTCGCGACTGTTATTAATTAATGTGGACTGTTGTCTTGAACATTGTTCTTACGAGTATTGTAAGAACATTGTTCTGTGGCGAATTGCTACTCGACTTGTCTTAGTGACTTGAGTTCGCGGCTTGCTTTAGCGAATTGCTTGTGTAGTCATCGCGTGCAGAACTATTTAAAAACTTTTTAAACTTTGTAAGCAAAATTTACCCTTACCTTCAATTAACAAAATAGGCCACATGCGGCTAAATGACGAACAAATGTCGGCAAGTTACAAAGAAACGCCTTGCTTGTATAAATTGTGCCTACAAACCAGCAAACGTTGCATCTAGTTTTTGAATCTAACTGTATACATGTGGAGGCACGTTAACTAATAAATATAACTTGAAACTTATCTAGAAAAATGCAGCGATAAATAAGTGCCGGTATAATAACATTGATGACATATATGTGTGCCACAAATAAATGAGTACCGAGCATGCATATCTGACGACAAATATGTAATACGCGGTATCATAAATTTTATCGTGAAACGTTTGCATCTTAATACAATAAGAAGAATATAATAATTACATATACAGAAGGTATTAATTTTGTTTCTGACTCTTATACGTATTTAAATACTATAATCTATTATTTCTTTATATTTCATGTGTAATATTAAAATGAATAATACTTATATTGAATATATAATACAAAATTAATAATACTTATGCTTACTATACGATATATAAATTCGTTTCGTTTATAAGACGAAACAACATTATTGTCGTACTATTTATGGTATTTTACTATATTAGATTATACTAAATTCCAAAGTTGTCGCTGTTACTTTCGTATTAGCTTTATTGGTCATTTCGATATTAAGGTTAACTGTAGCGTGCTTTCAGATTTATATTAATTTCTTATACAAAGTGTGTATAAATTGGCGGACCCACTATACGCGGCGATGTTCTTCGTTAAATTCGGAGTCCAAAATCCTAATACGAAAATGTTGTACCATGCTCCATATCTTTGCACGAGGTTCCTAAAGTTCGGACTTTCAGTCTTGAAATAAGCATTATTACTCGATATTTGTTGACAGAAAGAGCTACAATTTAGAAGAAAGAAGAATTGTTGTTATTATCCTTTCGTTCAAGTTTTCTTTTTGATTTTAAAGTTTGTTTTTAATATTTGTTTATTAACTTATTTTGACGAAAAACACATCTGACAACGTTGTAAAACAATAAGTAGGCAGCCTAATGTTGTTCTAGTCAAATACATTACTACTGTCAAATTTTGACACTTATGTAATCTACCTATTTCATTCGACTTGCTTATTTTTCGTGTTTATTTGTATAATTTTATTTAGTTTTCGTATTTATTTGTATAGTTTTAATCAGTTTTCGGGTTTTCGTGTTTACTAGTTGTTCAGTTTGTTTATTATGAATTTTACGTTCAACGAATATGCCGATATGTACATGATATACGGTTTCTGTCGTGGAAATGCTAGCATGGCAGGGCAGGAATATCGAGTGCGTTTTCCAAATCGGATGCATCCAAGTAAAAATGTATTTCGAAGGCTGGACCAACGACTTCGTAATAAATATGTAATCTAAGAAACCAATTTTATTTCGTTTCTTTTTTAAATTTAAAATGTAAGGTTCACATGACGACGTGTAAAAATGTCCGAAGATTATAACTAGCACATGCGTGTTCAATGTTGCCAAATGTATGTTTCTTTCAAATTCATTCTGAAGACAAAGGAAGCCTGATACATCGTTTTAGGATTAGGACTTTTAACTCAAAATTTGACCAAGAATGTCGCCACGTGTAGTGGGTCCGCCAATTTATACACACCTTGTGTATATACTTCGTTTGTTTAAGAAAATTAATACTGGTACCCGTAACTTTGTGGTAATTCATTTTGAAAATAATAAAATAAAATAAAACAATAACTTTGTTATACCACTTTATTCACATGTAATAGTGACCGCGGTTTCGACATACAATGTCATTATCAAACCGCAGTTTGATAATGACATTGTATGTCGAAACCGCGGTCACTATTACATGTGAATAAAGTGGTATAACAAAGTTATTGTTTTATTTTATTTTAATACTTCGTTTGTGTCATCAATAGAGCATATTTTTTCCTCACGGCGGACATGTTTTTCAGAAATAGCCTTAGAAACGCACCTGATGTTGAAAATATACAATCAAGTTTCTCCAGTTTGTCAATCCTTGGAAGACGCTTAAAACGGTAAATGTTTTTCTTAAATCCTCTGTCGTGCACACAATACATTTTCCATTTTATTTATAGGTACGTACAACGCTGCTATAATATGTACTATTCTTATTTTTCGTGTGTTTATGCATATTACTTCAATAGCAGTAAACCAAATGTATATTTAATTATTTCTGATAGAATAAATGTCTCTACTTTTATACTTATATCGGTAACAAGCTCATGTTGCGTCCCTATTCTATCGCATATTCTAATATATTACGAATTATACTCTCATACCGGCGCTCATGGCGCGCACGGAAATTGGTCTGCCCTAGTTATCAATCGCCTTTGTAAACTGTTGTTTTCAGAAGAAACATTACTTAGTGGTCTTTATTTGTTACGAAAGGTGGATGCCAAAAGCGCTTTGTCGACAAACGAAAGAATATATTACTTTTGTATATACAGAGGTAATATAAATACTATTACAATCACTTACATAACTTTTATAAAATATTTTTAACTTTTAGCATGTTGCTGCTATATTTAATAATTATCATTGCAACTGCCACCTCTATATGGAAGTCTCTTAAAAATAACAAAGAACTACATTCCCCTAAGAGAAAAAACATCTACAAATAAAACCCGTAACTGATATTGATAATGCGATAGGTTGCAATCAGGGACACTATTTACCGGATGTATGAACATATTAAATCAAATTATATCATATATTCTCCAAAACTATATCATTAATTTTTTAGATGAATATATTACTAGGGACCCTACACGAGACGCCCATGACTCATTTTATTTATGTAATTGCAAAACAAACGGGTGGTGATCTATAAAATACGAAATACATTTTCATTTGTTCATTTTGTAATTCAAGTTGAGTAAAGTAGTATTAATATTAACCAGCAATACTTTCTCAAGGTTTTCTTCTGTAAAATTTGTTCTCTTTGAATGAAATACATCCTCGTAGATAAAAAATGCATACTGGTAATATTCTTTTATTTCAGCGTATTTAGCAGTTAGATTTGGAGGCATTGTCCCCATACGAAATTGCCGCAATGTTATTAAATTTGGATTTCTATTAAAAACTGCGTGTAACTTTTGCCGAAGGCCACATCCGAAGTCACGTAGAATATTTTTTAAATTATTAACAGCCACATCTAATGTGATTTATCCATCATTTAATTTGGGATTTTGATTTTCAAAATAAGTGGTTAGATTTGGCAAATTTCCAAAGTGTTTTTTAAGAAAGTACAACCGAGTTTTTAAATTTGGAATATCTATTAGTTCCTTGGACTCAGAAATACTTCGAGCATTGTCATTTAAACATGCAACGAGATTTTGTAAACTATCTAAATTCTCTGCATAAAAACTAGTAGCCTTCAACCATGTTCCCCAGCAAGTTATTACTGGAGAGGGTGGCAGTAACAAAGATGGAAGTTCTTCCCTGTAAAGAGCTATTCTCAATGGTGCTTTTTTGAAAACTTTTTTAAAAGCCGATACAAGTCTATCAACTTCCGGAAACGTGATTCTGATGTATTCACAGATACTGTGGAGAGCATGTGCTAGACAAGTAATATGCAGCATATTAGAATATATTTCCTTTAATAGTCTTGCTGTTTTTAACATATATGCAGTACTGTCACTTACAAATAAAAGTGCTTTTTCTTTGTACCTGTCGCCCGAATGAAGTATTTTTTGAATATTCTCGTTAATGGTTTTAACAACTGTTTCCGCATCAACTGTATATATAACTATTGTTGCTATTACTGATTTGAAAGATGGTTTCTAATGCGTTCTACTGCTTTCGTGTAGCACTTAGAAACATAATATTTGCGTAAGATGGATTCATCAAGAACATTTCGACCAGTATATTTTTGGAGAAATGTTTTAAAGGTGGGATTGTTACGTTTATTTAATGGAATATTTGCCTCCATTAAAGTTTCACAGAGTTCTTCGTTAAAATTGTCAGATTCCAACGGGTCTAATATCTGTGAATTTGTTTGCGATGCTAAGTGACGTTTTACATGCGATTTCTTGGAATTTTTAACGATATTTTACAGACTTTGCAATAAATTTTGGAATCACCTGCAATGAGCATACAATCAGTATGACCCTGTTGTTTCACGATGCCATTCGCGACGTTGTTCCATATCATATCTTAAAAACTAACTTAAAATATGTTCTAGATCTAAATAAATGAAAATTAAAAATGTATGCGTAAGTTATTGAAACATAACGATATTCACTGCGACACTTACGTCAAAATAATTGAGGGAGGTAGATTCGATGAAACGATATTAACCTCGATCTACTACAAAAATTACGTAGTATGGTAATTAACAGTTAAAATAATGAAAAAAAAAGAAATTGACCCACCGTACTTTATTTATCTTACAAATTATAAATTAATAAATAAAATAAACTATAAAAGCCCCGCTTCTATCTACGCCAATGAAGGAATTAATTTTACTATATATTGAAGTAATTGCGGCGAAATTCAACGACAAAAACCAGATGTTCGGTTAGTGTTATTCAATAACTGCGTTTTGTACTCGTACTTAGCGACGTTATAGACTATTTATACGGCCCATCGTAATTTCAGCCTGATGCTTCTCTAATAATAACATTTTCAACACTAACAAGTTTAGAGTCTGACACACATGCTGATGCATCTTAAAATTCTAAACACTTGCAAAAACATATTAGGGTAAACCAAACAGTGTTATATTTTCTTATCCCAACCATAAATTTTCCAATCACCGATAAGTGATAAAAAGCCTCGTAATATAAATAACGCTCTAAACACTAACGACTAGCAAGTTTAATGATTGGTGCCCTTTAAATTTTATACACGCGCAAAAAATATAACGATTAGAACAAGTGTGTTATCGAGGGTATGGTTGTTTAAAGTAAACATAACTGGGCACCCACTTGAATTTCGTTCTCTCGATATGCCAGCTTGTTTTTTAAATTTCACGTTAGTATTATCTTAGCCTATTGATTAATGACCAGTGTCTCTAGTAATGTCGAATAATTTTGCCGCCCTTTGATTTGGCCACACGTATGCCTTGCACACGAGCACACAATTACGGCGCGGGACGGCGTTAACCTTTAACACCATTTTTCTTTTTCAGTTTGTCCAACTCAAGATGGCCGAAATACATATTTAGTATTTGTTAATTTATATTGTGATTAGGGACTTTCCTTGTTTCTGTCTGCATCGTATAGTTTCAAGTTAGAAAAGCAATAATTCCTCATGAACTTCAATTTGATTTTACATGAGAATTTGCATTTTTTAATTCTAATGAACGAACTTTTAGTAATTAAAAATGTAGTCGGTATCTTATCGTACTTTATTCGTCATTTATGCTTTAACGCTGCCCGCAACTACCAATTCAAACGGCGTCTATTAATATTTAATTTTTTAACGTGGTTAGACTAAGTTACAATTAATACTTTAGTGCGGTTTCCGGAGTTGAGTAATTTGGATTTAGTAAACTGTTGTATTGACTTTCGCGTTGCAAATAAAACAGTGCAATGCCCTATTTTAATGAAAATGTATGCAGTTAAACCGGAAATGTGAATTTGTAGTAATATCCTTCATGTACGAACAACTTTAAATGAGTGTATTGTTTTTAGTATTTTTGCTGCTGTACGGACTATATCTATATATGTATGTATATTGTAGCGGTATTTATTGGTTAGCATTCGAAAGTTCGAGTACAAATTATTCAATAAAATTTAATTTTCACGGATGAATTTGAGCGTTTTCACTGAAATTCCTAATTCGATTAAATTTATATTTTTCAGTGGTTATTTTTTTTTGTAGTACAGGTCTGTATTTAGGTAATGGTTTCCGTTTTAATTATTTAAAATTACCTGCAGCCTATCCAAATTGTCATTTTTACGTTACTCTTCTAAACTTCTAAAAACCAAAGTTCGTTGATTAGAATTAAACAGTGCAAATTCTCATATAAAATCAAATTGAAGTGCAGGAGGAATTGTTGCTTTTCTAACTTGAAACTATACGAAGCAGACAGAAACAAGGAAAATCCCTAATCACAATATAAATTAACAAAAACTAAATATGTATAACGAAAAAAAATTTGAAAAAAAAAATGGTGTTAAATGTAACGTCTTTGGTTAAGTCAGTCCCGCGCCGTAATTGTGGGAACGTGTTCAAGGCGCACGGGCGGGCCAAATCAAAGGGTGGCAAAATTATTCGACATTACTAGAGACACTGGTCATTAATCAATCGGTTAGGATAATGCTAACGTGTAATTTAAAAAACACGCTGGCCTATCGAGAGAAAGAATTCAAGTAGGTGCCCGGTTATGTTTACTTTAAACAACCATACCCTCGATAACACACTTGTTCTAATCGTTATATTTTTTGCATGTGTATAGAATTTAAAGAGCATCAAGCATTAAACTTGTTAGTATTTAGAGCGTTATTTATATTACTTGGCTTTTTATCAATTATCGGTAATTCGAAAATTTATGGTTAGGATAAGTGAATATAACACTGTTTGGTTTACCCTAATATATTTTTGCAAGTGTTTAGAATTTTCTCTATATTATTTTGACGTAAGTGTTCAGTGAATTTTTCTGAAGACGAAAAAATTTAGAATATTCCGTAAACGACTTTACTGGTTTTTAAAGTATGGTAAAAATACACTTTTTACCCTTTTAAAAAATGATCCTTCTTGGTCTGCAAACCAGCCCTCTACACCTTCTATTACCTCTTCGTTACACAAAAATCGATGACCTTTTAAACTTTTTTTCAATAGAGGGAACAGCTAATAGTCTGAGGAGAGATAGGGCGGGTGTTCCAGTAATTCGAACCCTAGATACCGAATTGTATTCATGATAATGCGCGGTTTGTGGTCAGGGGCATTGTCCTGCAAAAACAACACAACATTCGCTGACATACCATTTCTTGTTTTCTTAATTTTCTCTTTCAGGGTGGTTAGTAATTTAGAATAAGTATCTTTACTGATGATCTGACCTTTTTTAGGTAATCGATCTTAATTATTCCACGGATACCCAAAAAAACCTGAATCAAGACCTTCTCCAGCAGATTTTTGGACTCTAAACTTCATAGGCCTCGCAGAACTATGATGCTTCCAATCCATCGATTGCTGTTTTGTTTATGGATCGTAAAAATGGACCTATGTTTCATCCATAGTCACAAGACTATTCGAAAAATCTGAATCTCCTTCAAAACGGGCACAGATTGACCGTGATGCTTTCATTCTTGGTCATTTATGTTCGGTGTTCAAACATTTAGGAATTCATTTTTCAGAAATTTTTTTCATAACTAAATCAATTTTAACTATATGATAGACGCATTCATATGAAATCTTTAGTGCCTCAGATATAAGTTTCAGCCAAATTCGACAATCTTATAATATCATGTCATGAACTGCGTCAATACTTTCGGGGGTGGGCACTGAAATCGGTCTTCCTGGTCGCTTCTCATCTTCAACGGGAAGTTTTCCTTTTTTGAATGACACAATTCAATTTTGGCAGTCGCATATGATGGACGTTCATCGCCAAGTGTGTTAAAAATATCTTCGTAAATTTTCTAACCTCTTAACCTTTTCAAATACAAGTATTTGATCATGTCTCGATACTCCAATTTAACGATCTTCACATTTGCATTCGACATGCTTTCTTTGAAAATTTACTGCACAACACTTTAACTTCTTGACGCAAGATTCTATAGTGACACTTTTAAAATGATATTAACAAGATTTAGTTTAAAATGTTGATAAGTTTCAAAAAATATTTTGTATCGTACACACACTACATATATGTTCCACCACAATTATATGAATATTTACAGTAAACTTACATTTGGTACCTATTTATATAAATATAGCAAGCGCCAATTACGTTGGCGCGAGGAGGGGGTGCGCAGAAGCCGTTTTTCAAAACGGCCACCCCCACTACTCAAGTAATTGTCAGAATACATTTGTCATTGACGTTTGACGGAACATAATGTCTTTGCTAGGGGATCATAAAGTGATAAACGCTCAGAGGTTAGAATTATCTGACATTTGATGTAAAACCAAATACAAATCTCCTCACTACTTTTAATCCTGCGCGAACTTACCCCTCCTCGCGCCAACTTAATTGGCGTTTGCATAAAAGTGAAAAACAAACAGAAATTCTAATCTGAGAGGGGATGAACCTATTCCAGTTTTTAGTTGAGTAGGGGAGAGTGATTAATCTCTACCTGGTCATTTAAAATTATGCCTAAATTATGAAATTTATTAATTTCTAAATCTTCTAACATATTGAGTTTTTTAGTTTTGTCTAGTACATGTAATGTTTTGAAATTGGAATTGAATTTGTGATTATATTCGAAACAATGATCAGCAGAAGTTGAATCTGTCTTCTTAACCCTGTAGCTTCTTTCGTGTTCTGCTATTCTAGTTTGGTTGGAAGGTTCTTGCTGTCTGGCCTATATACACTTTTTTACAGACTTCGCATGTCAACCTGTATATTCCTGAGTCTAATCTACTGTCTGGTTTATCTCTATTGTTTTTTATTGCTTTCTGTAAGGAATTGTTTGTTTTAAACGAAATAGTCTTATTCTCACTTGTTTTAATTATGTTCGCATTTGCTTAATATATTTCAGGGAATATAAACTTTAGAAAGTTATTTCCATGAATTTACCATGAAAAATAGATCATATTTACTTATTTCAAAATAATAAACTGTCAATTGTGTTATCTATCAAGAAGATTATTTTCCCTCCATAAAATAGATGTAGATATGTATATTATGCGAAGTACACTCTAATCAATGCTTGAAACCGTTTCAGATTAATTTTCAAACTGACAAGCTACTAAAAAGAAAATATTAACGGTTGACATCTAAAATATATCATCTTTCATTTTGAGGTTTTCAGGAATGCATTTATGCCTTATGCAACGTTCTCGCAAACATTTTCAGCGTTCGCCTTGACTGATATGTCACATAATATATAGCATTACGCGACAGATATTAATGTTGTATTGGATGATTAATTTCAATCACTTTAATTTCAACTTTTAGCATGTTGTACTTTGGTATTCCTTAGATGTATGTCCATTTTAAGATTTTCTTGCAATGGCGTTTTAATACAGAATATAAAATGCTTTTTAATCTCTAAAATTACTTCCTGTTCATTAAATTTAATTATATTATTGTTACAAAAATATTTTAAATAATATAATAATATTATTAAAAATCGGCTGTGGAGAAAGTTCATATTTGTGTGAAAAGTACTATCCAGCCATGCAGACACGTGTTTCGTCTTGCTGTAGACTCATCAGTGTATGACACTGATAGACAAAATTCACAAAAATAATTCCCATACTACATGCAATCCAGTCACAAAAGGTAGCATAGAAGAACATTCAGTGCTGCTCATTGACTAAAGTCGACATCACGAACGCTGAAACAACAATTGCCATCCTCATGACAAATGTAGTCGTAAGACTTGGCAAGTGGTTTCTATCGGGCTAACGCAGCCGCAACCGACGGAAACTGTATTAACGTGTCTCCACTTTAAATTAGACAGCGCTGACAGCGTAGTCACTTTATTTGCAAAAGAGGTAAATAGACATTGTTCCTCTCCCCAAGGCTTTGATGTAAAATATTCTCCGACAAGGCAGCAATTTGGCATAACTGTCCCACTTGCACAAAATGCAACTGTATTTTATCAATGCCAGTTTCATTCCAAATAACAACGCTATAATTGATGGTAATGAATTGTCATAGTGCAATAGCGCTGCCTTCAAAACTAAATTAAATGCTTCAATTGGGTTTATACACTGCTCAAAAAAATAGGGGAACACTTTTTTCAAAATCTGCAATTTCTTAAATAGTACTTCGAGGCAAATCAAATTTGGTATTCTTTAACGGCATATATTTTGCTAAAAAAAGTTGAAAAAAATTTTTACAACTCTTAGTTACTTCTAAGTTACACTTAAAAATGTAAATTAATACCGCAAAATAAAATGGAAAAAATTTCAAGTATGCTTTGAATTGACGTATGAACTAAAGATGACAGATGAATTCAGTTGTTAAAATTCGTTGATTAGATGTAAAATGAGGATCTTAGCTCGTACTGTCGCCCTTACTCAGAACAGTTACTCTATTCGACATAGCAGGGACCTTGGAGTTTCCCCTTCTGTTATTCAGCGTTTATGGAATCGGTTTCGGGTGACTGGCCAATATGTCAGAAGAGCTGGACAAGGTCGAAATCGAAAAACTACTCAAAAGCAAGACCTATATCTTGCCTTTTCCTCTCTACGTAAGCGTATTGCCACAGAAAGAGACCTCCTAAACGACCTAAGACGAGCACATGGAATAGAAATATCTGATGAATCTGTTAGAAAGAGATTAAATGAAGCGAATTTGAAACCAAGAAGACCTGACCCCGCACCACGCCTTACGCAGCATCACAAAGCAGCGCGAATGAGGTTTGCTCTGGATCACAGAAATTGGCAACTTCGTCACTGGACGCCTATACTGTGTACAGACAAGTCCAGATTTATATCTACGTATATATGTGTATATATACGTCCTGGTGAACGCTACTCAGCCGCTACTGGACAGAGAGTGGATAGATTTGGTCTTGGATCTGTGATGATTTAGGCTGGAATCGGTGTAGACAACAGAACTGATCTAGTTGTGGTTCCTAATAGACTAAATGCAATGAATTACATCAAAAATGTCTTGGAGGACCATGTGGTACCTGCTGCATATGGTGTTGGTCCCAAGTACATCCTAATGCGGGATAATGAAAGGCCACCTACTGCCGGCATCACCAGAAACTTTTTACAAGAACGTGGAATTCATGCCGTGGAATTCATGCCATGGAATGGCCGGCGTTAAGTCCTGACCTGAATCCTATTGAACACGTGTGGGATCAGCTTGACCGACGTGTTCGCAAGCGTCCTAATCCACCAATAACCATACAGGAACTGACACAAGCCCTGATTGAGGAATGGGAAAGCATACCCCAAGAATCACTTCACAGGCTAGTGCGAAGCATTCCACGCAGGTGTGAGGAAGTGATTCGTGCTTGTAGAGAGCATACATGGTATTAAACCTCACCAATCCACAGAAAACCCTACTCTCATTGATACTATAACAGTCGTTTTCATTTTATTTTGCGATATTAATTTACATTTTTAAGTGTTCCTTAGAAGTAACTAAGGGTTGGAACATTGTTTTTGTAATTTTCTTTAGTTAAATATACTATTTAAAAAGTTCCAGGTTATAAAAAAAGTGTTCCCCTATTTTTTTTGAGCAGTGTATTTATGTTCAAGATTTCAATGAAGCTGTCAACGCCACTGCTAGATAAGATTTTAGTACATAGAATAAAATTCATTGAACTTCTTTTCATGGTTATGTAAATTTTGAAACTGTGCTGCAATATATTCCAATCTTCAATCGGGAGGAACAACTCGGCTTTGATTTTGCTTAAGTTCAAATCACGAACAAAATCGTTTAGTTGTGCTTGCGTGATTAAGTGTGGGTCAGTAGTATCTTGAAGAATAAACCCTGCCTCATTTCTAGCATCAAGGGCAACATCTTCTTCATATGTGCGATGGCCAAAGGATCTTGTCACCTATGTTAAATTAGAGTGCACAACAATTTTTTTATTTTTTTAACAGAGAAGTCTGTGCTATGCAGAAGTAATAATTGGTTATATTATCCTTTCGGTCCTTCCATATTATACCGTGTGTCCCAATTTCGATGCTCACCATTGGTATCTCGGTTATTAGAAGATATAGAACAACGGTTAAATGGCGAATGTTTTGCAGAATTCAATACTCGCGGCAAATCTCATTTCAAATTTGACCTAACTTTTTAAATTTTTAAAATATTTTGAAAAATCAAAAATTTGCCGATTTCGTTATTCCTCAATAACTCGATAACGCTTAGTCTGACCTCTTTTAAAGTTTTACATTGTTCAGACACTTTTTAAAACAAATTATTTGATACAAACAGAAACCCCCGATTGTCATTTGTTTTTAAGTTATTACCACTATCTTTTGTTTTTCATATGGCGGCCATATTGGATTTTGGGTTTGTTAGGTAGTCCTCAAAATGTGCTTTTCAACGATGTATAACATGCCTGAAAAATTTTTATTTGTAAGGAAAATATTAATAAAAACGTAAATTAATCTTTAATATGAAATTAGTAAGCTGAAAAATTAAACACCAATGTCAAATGAAAGTGAAAAGATATTCAAAGTAATACTGTAAACAAACGAAACGATAAAAAAATTATAGAAATAAAAAGTAAAGATACAGAACTTAAAGTTCACATTCACTTAAAGAAATTGTTCAATATGACGACCATTCTGTTCCACACAATTTTGACACCTTGTTCGAGTAGAGTTACAAACTCTACGTAGCGTGTTTCCGTTTACTGATCGTAGCACATCTAGTACTCTTTGTTCTAAAATTTCCCGAGTTTGTGGCGGTTCAAAATCAAATACTTCGTTTTTAGTGGTACCCCATAAATAAAAGTCAAGCGGGGTAAGGTCGGGTGATCTCGCAGGCCATTCCACGGGTCCATTATTTGAAATCACACTCTCATTAAAGTTTTCTCTCAAAAAATGTTGCACGTTACGAGTGTTATGGGCCGGGCAACCATCTTGCTGGAACCAGATGTTTTCCATGTTCTCGGGATTAATAATTTGCCTCAAAGCAGGCATTATCTCATTTGTTAGTAGCTCCAAATATCTGTTACCAGTTAAATTGTAATCAAAGATGAAAGGACCTATTAACTGATTATCTAAAACGAAAAAAAGAGTTTAAAAAACAAAAAAAAATGGAAACAAAATGTTATACCAATTAAACCGCACCAGACATTAAAACCAGATCGAACTTGAAATCTTCTTTGATTTACCAAATGTGGATTTTCAGTAGACCAATGATGATAGTTATTCCTATTGAACACTCCACAATTGGTAAATCGTATTTCATCTGTCCATAGTATTTTCCTAGGAAAATTAGCGTCATATTCACATTTTTGAAGGTACCACCTGCTAAACTGTAATCGTCGGAGATTGTCATTATCACTTAAACCTTGTACAATTGTTGGTTTGTAAGGGTGATACTTGTTTTTCGTCAAGGTTCTGCGAACAGTAGATTTTGAAATTACTGTTTCTCGTGTCACACGACGAACTGATGTGCTGGGATTGTTCCTAACGTTCTGCAAAATATTATTTCGACGTGTATCAGCATCATTAACTTCATAGTTAGCTCGTTTTTGTTCGAAGCTTCCAAAGTTTTTTAATTTGCTAACTAGTCTTCTAAAAATTGTCCTGTGTGGCTGTTGTCTTTCTGGAAAACGCTCTGCATAACTCGTGCACGCATTTTTAGTGTTTCTATTTGCTTTGAAATACACTTCCAACATATCAACTTTTTCTTCGTTTGAATATGTATGTGCCATTATCAATACTTATAAATCTTAATACTTGACAATAATTACTTATCACTAACTACAAGTAGTTTTAATTAACTTATCTCTGCAGCACTAATTGTACTTTGACAGGTTATCGTTTTGTTTCATTGTCAGAATACATTTGTCATTGACGTTTGACGGAACATAATGTCTTTGCTAGTGATACACGCTCAGAGGTTAGAATTATCTGACATTTGATGTAAAACCAAATACAAATCTCCCCACTACTTTTAATCCTGCGCGAACTTACCCCTCCTCGCGCCAACTTAATTGGCGTTTGCTATACTTAGAATATCTTTTCACTTTCATTTGACATTGGTGTTTAATTTTTCAACCTACTAATTTCATATTAAAGATTAATTTACGTTTTTATTAATATTTTCCTTATAAATAAAAATTTTTCAGGCATGTTATACATCGTTGAAAAGCACATTTTGAGGACTACCTAACAAACCCAAAATCCAATATGGCCGCCATATGAAAAACAAAAGATAGTGGTAATAACTTAAAAACAAATGACAATCGGGGGTTTCTGTTTGTATCAAATAATTTGTTTTAAAAAAGTGTCTGAACAATGTAAAACTTTAAAAGAGGTCAGACTCAGCGTTATCGAGTTATTGAGGAATAACGAAATCGGCGAATTTTTGATTTTTCAAAATATATTAAAAATTTAAAAAGTTAGATCAAATTTGAAATGAGATTTGCCGCAAGTATTGAATTCTGCAAAACATTCCCCATTTAACCGTTGTTCTATATCTTCTAATAACCGAGATACCAATGGTGAGCATCGAAATTGGGACACGGTATATACTGGAAAAGGTATACAACCATGGAAACCTTTCATTCACCGTCGAAGGCGTTTTGCACAAAAAGCGTGGAGCTTACCATGATTTCTAAGTTGATATCGAAAGTCTCGTACATACGAAAGCATGTCAAAATATAATGATATTGGTGCTATAAGTTCTTTCACAACTAGAATTTTATAACACAAAGAATAGCAAATGAAACCCCCTTCTCTAATGTACTTATACTCTAGTAGGTTTTGATTTAACTTTTGATATTTACTACAAATTAATTACTGAATTGTCAGTGTTTGAGGTACCCGTCGAAAAAACGAGAGTGGAGCAAAGATATGCGATAAAATTTTGTGTTCGGTTCGGTAAAACTCCAACTGAAACTTTTGAAACGATTAAAAGTGCATACCCAGATGATAGTTTATTATGATGAAGAATGTTTGAGTGGCATAAGAAATTCAAAATTCACCAACTGCACGGATTTATTCAAAAATTGCAAAATTAATTACTTAATCCAAAATAATCGTCAGATTGGCATATATCGAATTTTTAACACTGTTAATTTGTCTTAAGATTACACTCAAAAATAAATTATTCGTCAAGATTTAGGGTACCGAAAAGTCGTGGCAAAATGACTTCCAAAAGTGATAACCAATGAGCAAAAGGCCAATCGGGTGACAATTTATCGGCGGCGGAAAAGGCTACTGCAATATATTTTCATCAAAAATTCATATAATTATACATACACATGGATAGAATTAGACATATAATTTGGGAGGAATATGTGGAATTGTAATGCGGATCTGCAAGGGCGGTTTGACAGGAGATTGACATTTCAATGAAATACTTATTCTATGGTGAGAAATATATTTTATTTTTCCACATAATCTTCTTGCAAGTCTACACATTTAGCACAGCGAGTTTTTTTCAAACCATCCACAAAGTAATCTTTCGGCAACCCCTCAAAGTATGCATTTGTCCCAGATATCCATTCTTAATTCGTCCGAAATTTCTTTTCACAAAGCCATTGTCTTAAATTTCGAAATAAACAGAAATCACTGGAAACCAGATTTGGCGAATATGGCGAATGAGGGAGCAATTAATAACGTAATTCGATAATTTGTTTGTAGCAACAGCGAACGAACTTCTGAAAAGTCTTTCTTTGGAGGCTGTGACTAAGTAAAAACTCAAGAAAGGTACAAAACCCTTACCACGATTAATAATCGTATCCTAAATACGTATATCGATAACTAAGTTGTCGTCATCAGTAGGTAAAACCACTAATCAAAGTGTTGAACATGGGGCACAGTGAAACTAACACAGAATCGCGTACAACTTTACACGGCGTCCACGTATACAATGAATTAAAACGAATACACAAAATAAAATTACATCAACTTATGCAATGGAAGCACAAAGTCAGTCCAAGACCGCAGAAGGCGAAAATTGTGAAAAGCCCCGGTAGGTGATGTATTTGACTTTTTTTGATAAATGCGGCTTTATTTATAATCCCCTTTATTAAGACATCGGTGGGATCCTATCACAATGCTCTGGCCCACAGATCAGTGATTTGTCAACGAACACTTAAAGAATTAGAGGTGGAAATTATGGTTCAGCCTCCCTGCTCACCTGACCTTGCTTCACGTGATTTTCATTAGTTTCCTAAAGTCAAAAAAGAAATGAGAGGTCGAAAATTTGAGTCGAATTTAGAGCTTAACAACGTGGTGATGGGTATACTTAATAAACTCTCAAAAAATGGTTTCTCAGATGTTAATGACAAGTGGACAAAACGGTGGGACAAGTGCATTGCACACAATGGAAGAGTACTTTGAAGGATAATTGCTGAAGTTTTCATTTCTATACTACAGTACCAGTCTTACTTTATTGATATTTCCTTTATTTTCTGATGTTTCCGTGTATGACGCGCTCTCATTATTAAAGCACTAAAACATCGCTTTTTGGAATTTAGCAGTAAACACTCTACCTGCAGATGCATATATTTCAAAAACTATGTTTCGGCAATTACTGCCTTTTTCAAAGTATTTTAAATTATAAATGACAGTATATTAATGTCATATTTATATATGTGAAGTTGACATGGATAAAATTGCATTATTAAAAAATATATTCAAGTTTAATAATAATAATTCATGCGTTAGCATTCAGAAATGTAAATTTTTTTCCTTTATCCTAAAGAAACTACATACAAATTTTTAAAAATAGATTTACAGACGACAATAAATGTTGAAATTGTGCTCCGTTAACCACGTGGCAGTGATATAATCTATCAACGAATGACTTAGTGAATTATGTAAAACTTGCGATCTGATACCGCTGATTTCTTCAGTTATTCGTCCCTCTAGTTCTTCTAGATTATTTGATCTATTTTTATACACTTGACATTTCAAGTGAGCCCACAAGAAGAAATCAAGTGGCGACAAGTCTGGGGAACGGGCTGGCCATTCGATTGCTTCTCTGCGTCCAATCCAGCGAGTAGGAACTACCTCGCAAAATGTGGCGGAGCCCCATCCTTTTGGAAACAAATAGATTCGTTTGGCTATTTGGATTTGTAAATAGCGCTTGTAATTGCTGGTACGATATCGTTCCGCAATAAATTTAAATATCTTTTACAATTTAAAGTTTCTCCTAAGAAAAAAGGGCCTATTATTTGATTTCCCAATATACCGGCGCACACATTCATTTTTTGTGGGTGCTGCGTGTAGACTTCTTCTATCCAGTGAGAATTTTCTGTTGACCAGTAACGACAGTTGTGCCTGTTGATCGCACCATTGAGACCAAACGTTGCTTCGTCGGAAAAGACTACTTGATTTACAAAATTTGGCTGATCTGTGATTACTGGTCATTATTACGCAAAAATATAGTCTACGATCTGGATCATCTTCCGACAATTCATGAACGGTTTGCATTTTATACGGTTTCAGTTTTGCAGACTGGAGGATTTTTTGGGCAGGTTTTTGAGAAGTCAAGTTTATAAAAATAGACCCAATAATTAAAAGAATTAGAGGGACAAATAACTGAAGAAATCAACAGTATCGGACCGCAAGTTTACATAATTCACTATGACATTCGTTGATAGATTATATCACTGATTAACGGAGCACAATTTCAACATTTATTATAGTCTGTAAATCTTAAAGTCTGTAAATCTTTACTAATACAGCTTTATTTCAGGTTAACTCATTTTTTCAAAATTTTTATGTTAGTTTCTTTAGGATAAAGAAAAAAAAATTACATTTCTGAATGTAGTTTTTAATTTTCTTTTCGAAATTTCAACAATATACAGCGTGCTCCACTTAAAAAAATATAATAGGTGATGGGTATACTTAATAAACTCTCAAAAAATGGTTTCTCAAATGTTAATGACAAGTGGACAAAACGGTGGGATATGTGCATTGCACACAATGGAAGAGTACTTTGAAGGATAATTGCTGAAGTTTTCATTTTTATACTACAACACCAGTCTTACTTTATTGATATTTCCTTTATTTTCTGATGTTTCTGTGTATGACGCGCTCTCATTATTAAAGCACTAAAACATCGCTTTTTGGAATTTAGCAGTAAACACTCTACATGTAGATGCATATATTTCAAAAACTATGCGTGATAGAAAAAATCTGAAAGCAGATTTGAGTTCAGAATTAAAAGTTGCATAAGGATTACCTAGTTTCGTTTAATGACCAAAAACTCTGTTAATCGGTGTAATTCATACTGTGTGAATAAATTTCATTTACCTACGGTCATGTAAAAAGTGACAGTTTTTTGCATAATTTTCTCTCACATTGAAAATTGGCCTTGGAAAGTTGGCCTTTATTGAACCCATGCAATAAAAGTTTTTATTGGACGGGTTTTATTGCATAATTTCAAATAAAAGCAAAAAATAAAATATCAGGAAGAACGTTTAATATTCTATTCATTTATTTTGCAATTAATACCATTTTCAATAAATAAGAATTCGAGGCATCTCGTGACTTCTCGATGTAGGAGGCAGTATATCAGTAGTAGCATTGCCTGAGCTTGCTTCTTCAGCTAGATCTCTACGCAAAATTTGCTTTGATACCGCGACTTTATGTTGCACAGCTTCTTTCACGTAAAATTCTGCCACCGTCGATGACTTTCAACCACCATGTTATCTTTCTAATTCTAAAATATCTCCTTCTGAATCTCCAAGCCTTGTAGCAGATGGTGCCACCTGATAAGACAAAATTTGTTATACCTATGGGGCCTTCCATCAAACTTTACTTCACTAGCCAAACTGACGAAGTCTATTGTGTGACAGAAACACGTGTGATTGGCAGAAGTAAATGTTGGAAAATGCGAAGTGTATGTTGATGTGTACAGATACAGATATGTGCAATGTATATCTATTTCATTTGTAACAAATGCGTAATGCGTGCTTAACGTATTGACGTACTGAAATTTTTTGGGAACACTGTATTGTTCTTCACAGTCTTCTAGATTTTCTTACTCTTAATAAATTCAGCTTATCCCTCGTAACTATTAATATAACAGCGACCAAACTAAGTTCTATCATTTCTAGTAATTCCTAGCGTTGTAGTGTTTTATAGAAGATTTCAAAAAGCACATAAGTAATTGAAAGACATACAAAAAATAAATGGGTAGATATTTCGCATAATGCACTGATTCTCGTATTATTAATTTATTTATTCATGCAAATAAAGTATCTGCTTAAAACAAGGACCAAAATTAAAATTCCGCCGTCGTCTGTATCAAATTTAAATACAAGAACCCTCGACTGTTATATACATATTTTGTTTGTTCTTAATAGTCATTTTGGGTATTTTTGGCTTTGCTCATATAAATACGCGTTTATTTCAGCTAGGGAAACATGAATATTAAAATATTCGAAATTCGCAAACTAATTTGCAATTTATCATCTTTATTTTGGTTCTATTTACATTGGCCTGTTCGTAATTTTTATCATTTTAATCAAGATGATCTTATGGTTTTAATATTTTGAATAAGTATATTAGAATATTCATGCTATATTTTAAAATATTATTTACAACGACACAATTTTTTAACTAAACAAAGAAAATTTCTCTTAATGCTAAATATTTAGCAATTTCTATAACTTGAGCATAGGAATATTGGAAATTTTAAATCACATATTGCAGTGGAATGTGCTTTTAAATTTCTTATAAATTTTGATTTCACACAGCAACTTATTCTTCCAGCTATCTTCAGTCGGGTCGCCTTTCTTGAGCTCACTTCTCCAGGGGGAATCCTCTTGGATACGGGTAATATCATAAAATAATACAAGGTATAAGACAAATTATACAAACATTTTCCCCCTTACAATTTTATTTAAAAAAAAAAGAAAAGAAAAAAAAATCAACTTTACAAAGTGTAACGTTGAACTGTTAATAGCAGAGCTGCGAGGGTAAAAGGACTTGGATATCATCTGAAGATACAAGCCGTTAAAAACCTCGAGTTGACTAACCACGAGCAAAGATATTTAAAATAATAATATTCAAGAAAATTTATCAGATGTCAACAATAATATTAACCCAAAACTCAAACGTCAAGATAAACTTCAACTTTCTTCCGCGCACAATCATCTTACAGTCATGCGTGCATCTAACATGACAAACCAATAACATTTTTCCCCACCTTTCTACGTATTAAAATATTTATATGAATAAAAACTAAACTCCATAAAAACAGTCTAACAAATTTTCTAGATATTTTTCTGATTATAAAAAATTACAAAATTACAAGTTATATTTTATAGAGCTCTTTTCAATATATAAATTATAATAATAAATACTACTTACATTAATTAATGTAATTAAAACACAGCACGAGAGATTTTTTTCTTCAGATAGGTACTTTAAATTAATGCTATTACAAGTATGCAAAACTCGTAATACCACGTCTAATGAAATTAAAAATACAATCGAAGCACCAAACAAACAAAACGAATTATAAAATATATATATATATCAAACAAAATTAAGTTTTGTTTAATACCAAAATAATATGACCTATCTTCGAAAAGCACTAGTGAATCTCTAAAATGAAGGTCCAGGAAACGCCAGGGCATCCTTACCTAATATCAACTCAAAATAATGATAAATGTATATATCTCAGTACAATTATGACTTCCAGGTTGGCGCAGAGTTCAAACATCAATCTAGGCCAGGACATACTACAGACATGGATCAAAATTATACATTACAAAATTTATCATTTATAATTCCAATTTTATCGTTATACGCCTGAAATAAATCACATATAATAAAGAAAATTACATTTTTACGTAAATGTTATACAGATAATGTTCAATATAATTTTTCTTCTCTTCTTTCTTCTGAAGGGAAAAAACCATTGCATTATGTACCAATGTCTACTTAATCTAAATTTGCTTCATTTACTGTGATTTCTAAATGAATTACGAACATCATTACATACACATTTATGTAAGTAAATCAAAATGTACTGAATAATTGATTCCTTTACTATAAAAATGCATATTCGAAATATTGTGGAAAAATAATCGCATTTTTCTCACATATAGACTTGTAGAATCGATTACAGCATAGTTTTTTGATATACTTAATATTCTGTGTGAATAATTATGCACACAAATAAGTGGCAGTACGGAATTATGTTAAGCGTTTGATGTGGATCATAAACTTCTAAAAAAACTGTACTGCGATGGTATCCGTGGAGTGACTATTTGAAAGATTATACCAACGGAATCTGCTACTTATTATATTTATTAATTAATTAATTTTTTACTAATTTCCTGTATAAATTACAATATATTATATCGAGCGATCCAAAAAAAATGCCTCTAGTGAGCCATTATTTTAAAGTAACATCAAAAAGCATGTCGTAGCTTTACTAATATGACTTTCTTAAATGACAGTTACATCTAATTGACCTACGGCTTTAGAAAATTTCGAGGTTAGAAAGTTGTAAGGTTAATTTCTAGGATATAATCTCCCTGTCATGTATAAATAAAATTTCCTGTTGTCAATGACACTAATAACATTAACATTTGACAATTCAGAACGGTGCAGTTAAGTTCAGACATACTTAAAAATTTCATGTCCAACTCTGAGGCTTCTTTTTTTTGAACGCACGATATTTACTATACAAGTGTCCCGTCATTTCAAGTAACAAAAACGCAAAACTTGTATAGCCATTTTTATTTGTTTCAAAGTTACAGGTCTATGAATGTGATTGTCAGATCATGAAAAAAAAATGTAATCCAAACTGATTTTATTTAAAAAAAGTTATACGATTCAATTACGGGCCTGTGATTGTTAAGGTCATTTAATAAAATGTTATCCTAAAATAAATAAACACGTGTCGTAGCGCATACAGTAATTTCTTGGAGATCTACAAAAAAGAGTACAGGAAATTGATTTATGATAAAGAAGGTTCTTACTTATTTCGTAAGTGCTGAACCATGAATTTTATACAATAAACAAATGTTACGATGACTGTTAACGTTGCATTTTTTAATAAAGGATTACATTACGCTTCAGTTCATAGTGAGTGGACGTTTTCTTTACTCAAGATGCCTTACCAATTTTCTTCTCAAAAGTATGCGGACATGCATTTTGTGTATGGCTACTGTAATCGGTACTGACATCGGTTTTCCGATAGGCGCATTCCTCATTACAGAACGTTTCTGGAAGTATAATTTCGGGAATGCGGACTGCGTGATTATCTTTTCGACCGAGGAGTAAATTTGCCAGTAGACTTAGAGGAAGAAGCAGCAGCTATTGTTACAAGGGATCCAACTCTCAGTGTACGTCGAATCGCTAGACAACTAGGAGTGCCACGAACGACAGTTTGGCGAATTTTAAAACGTGAGGGCTTATATCCATATCACTATCGCAGGGGACCACGGTTTGCTTGAGGCCGACCACTATGCTCGTCTAGTTTATTCCACCTGGATATTAAGACAGTCACGGCTTCATTTTAATTTCTGCAGAATAGTCCTCTGGACAGATGAATCTACGTTCACGAGAAGTTGTGTTACAAATCTGAAAAACCTGCACAGGTGGTCAGCAGAAAATCCCAAAGCTATACGCCCATCTAAATTTCAACATAAATTTTCTATTAGCGTTTGGACGGCCCTAATCGATGACTTGTTGATGGTCCTGTCGTTCTTGCTGGGAGGTTAAATGCGGACAATTACCTCAATTTCTTATTGAAAACTGCCAGGTGTTTTAGAGGATGTCGCACTGAATGTTCGACGAGACATGTGGTTTAACATGGATGGGGCACCACCACATTTCGGAATTGCTGTCCGAAATTGGGTTAACGTCAATTATTCAAGATGGATTGGTCGAGGTGGTCCTGTTGCATGGCTACCCAGATCACCCCATCTTAATCCCCTTGACTTTTATTTATGGGGGTACATGAAAAATTTAGTCTACGCGCAAGTTTCGAACACAAGAGAAGCGTTGTTCGATCGTATTCACCTGGCTACCGAGCAAATCCGACAAAACAAGTATGAAATTCGGATAAGTGCTTCTTCTGTTGGCTTATGGGCACAAGCCTGCATTCAACAAGGCGGTGAACATTTAGAAAATATTATTAATTGAACTTTTTTAAGTAAAATCAGTTTTTATTGACTTTAGGATTACATTTTTTCATGATCTGACAATCACATTCATAGATCTGTAACTTTGAAATAAATAAAAATAGATATACATGTTTTGCGTTTTTGTTACTTGAAATGAAGTCTACTTACACTCCTAAAATTTGAACATAACGATACGGGACACCTTGTACATTCACAATGACATGTTTCGCTACGATGTAGCTTCTTTAGATATTACCATACTACTAACTCACATTCTATAAATTTATGAATTTTCCACCAACATTTTTCTTGGGTTTTTCCTATCTTGATTACTATGGTCTCCTAACAGATATATTCTAAATGTGTTGTTAACATTGATATTTAGTGATGCTAATTTAAAAGCTAATAAAAATTTATTAAGGTGTATTTTATCATTTAACAGTATATCTGTATATTTAAGTTTATATATTTCTAAAGTTTCCTGTAAATTCAACTTTGATCCTTTTTGGACTCTCAAAATTGCTATTGAAACTATTGTTATTTTCTAACAAATGAAGTGGGTAATTGCAATCTGTCTTTTTATTGTTAAAACTCTTGAGATGTTCTTGTATTCTTTATTTGGGAAAGTTCTGGGCTACAGATGGGACTGGTGTGGAGATCTTTCCAGCTGTTAAAGGATTTAGAAGAATGAAGTTTTTGTTGCAGTGAGGTTTGATGACATTTATACTAAAGACGAAAGAAGGAAGGTTGATAAATTAGCCCCAATGAGGGATGTTTGGGAAGAATTCAACAATATTTGTAATATACAAAAAGGTTTTGTTTAAGTATGACAATACGTTAAGCACGTATAAAGCGTTTGTACAATATGAAACAAACATGTAAATAATTTACATATCTGTAACTATGCACATGGACATGTATACATTGCTTCACTAGCTTAACTGAGGACGCCTAGATGGCAGAAACATATGTATTAAGCAGAAGTAAATGCTGAAAATACGAGGTGTATTGTCCATGTGCATAGTTACAGATATGTAAATTATTTACATGTTTGTTTCATATTGTACAATATTTGTAAAGCAAATTACTGTGTTTGGGGATACCTAACGCTGGATGAGATGCTTTTCGCCTTTCAAGAGCGTTGTCCATTTCATGTCTATATACCAAATAAACCATCGAAATATGGTATTAAGGTTTTCACAGTGGTGGATGCCAGAACCAACTATACCAAAAATATCTAGGTCCCTTTAAATTGGGCAACAAAATACCCGACTTGGTAAAACGAATAATGTCCCCATTTAACGGTAGTAGCCGAAATGTTAGCTTAGATAATTGGTTGACTTCTTTTCCCTTGATAGAAGAATTTGTTCGACAATTATCGGTTTACAGTTGTAGGTACTGTCAAGAAAAACAGAAAAGAGATTCCAACAGAACTTTTAGACAATATCTGGCCACCAAAAAAATATGGCTTTAGTATCGTATGTACCAAAAAGGAATAAAAATGTTTTAGTGGTATCAAAAATTATTTTTGAAAAATTTAGTAATAAAAAAACATGTCCTCTGAGAACATATCCATGCCTTGATGCTATATGACTTAACCCGTTCCGTGGAGGGTTAATTAATATTGATGTAATTATGTGACTGTTGTTATCAGACTGTTGCGATAAAACTGATACGATGAAACAGTTTTATTGAGATTGATTGTCTTAGTGCTTAAAATACTGCAAGTAAGCAAAATCACTACCGCAACAAACTATTGAGTAATTAATAAATGTAAGCCGCATGGGTTGTACTACGAGATGATGACTTAACTCGGGAAATTTCAAAAGTTATCGGTTCCTACAAAATTGTATCTACTGCAATAATAAAATTTGCAAGAGTTTCAATTTGTAAATGAACATTGTGTTTAAATTTTATATCCTACATGTACTTATATTTAATTATCTGAACCCGGAAATGTTTTACTATTGATTTAAATAGATTTTTGAACATTGAAGATTTGAATATACCGTGTGTCCCTGGATGGAGTTGACAAGAGGAAAAAAAAATTTATTATTGACAGTTTTCTGGTTTATTATTATATTTAAAATTAAAAATAGGTGGCACAAATATATTTATACCCTATAGATATGTGACCAGCTGTCAGGTCAGTGAAATTCGATTTAGAGAGCGTCGAAACAAGCTCTAGTGGTGTTGTTTTGACAATTGGATTTATTTACATTTTTACATTTATAATTAGAAAATTATACATTGTTTGTCCAATGAACTTAAGGCTGAATACAATAATTTATATAAAACTTTGAATTGTGTTCATTTAATCTATATGTATATACAGTGTGTCCCTGGATGGAGTTGACAAGAGGAAAAAAAAAATTATTATTGATTTTACGACAAAAAGTCATTCTTTATAAAAAGTTCTGCTTGTTGAGTAGATAAATTAACCATCGGAGAATCTAAGATTAAATGTACAGAATGTCCACAAATTAAGATAACATGAAAATGCTTCAATAGAAAAAGTTCTTTAATTTTGGCGATCAAAAGTTGTTGTAACGTATAACAATATTTTACTGTAAAACGTCATTTATTGTAGATTAGTCAGTTATTATCCGTTGGATTTGCAAAATGTTAACTATCAGAGAACGTATTTATTTGATTAAATGTTATCGAATTGGAAACGTATCTTATCGATACGCTATAGACATGTTTCACGAAAAATTCCCAAACACGACATTATCGCGCGAAGCACTGCGCAAACTTGTGCAGAAATTTGATTTAACTGGATCTGTAGTAAGTGTTAAGAAACCCAAGCAAAATACAATGAAGACGATACGGCTACAATTTTGGCAGTAGATTCAGTGATAGAAACACCAACATTATCCTTACGGAAACGATCATAAAGACTGAATATTAGTAAGTCTCATTTGCAGAGAATTTATAAAGAAAACAAAGTTCGACCGTTTAAACCACAGTTCCGACATACACTTGAAAATGGAGATGAAGAGAAGCGATTGGATTTTTGTTTATGGGTTGGTGAGAAATACCTCGTAGATACACGTTTTCATAGAATGATATTTTTTACTGATGAAGCAACCTTCTGCACCAATGGTCACGTTTCATCACAAAACAGTCGCTATTGGGCTTTTCATAATCCAAACTACGTCATTCAAAAACGAAGTCAACGTTATAAAAAAGTAAATGTTTGGTGCGGAATTTTGTACGATCGAATCGTTGGACCATATTTTATTGACGAGAACTTGAATCAACACGTTTATGTGCGTCTTTTAGAAACTTATCTATTACCATTTCTACATAATTTACCGCTAGAAATTCGGCGTAACATTTTCTGGCAACAAGACGGATGCCCTGCTCATGCGACGCTTTTGGTACGGCAGTGGTTGACAGATCAGTTCGGAGACAGATGGATCAATTTTGGACCAATCAATTTTCCTGCTAGATCATCTGACCTGACACCACTTGATTTTTTTTTGTGGGGTACATTAAAGCAAAAAGTTTACGGAAATGACCTGCCACATGATCGAGAAATACTAAAAGCACGAATACAGGATGCAGTGAATGAGATAAATGTACCACAAACCATACGCAAAGTCTATGGTGAATTTTTTAAAAGGGCGGAGGTATGTGTTGAAGTTGGAAGTGGCCTTGTAGAGTAATTTTTGTTGACTTTAATTCATTGAAATTTTGTACTTAAACTACAAAACATGCAATAAATGATACTCTTCTGTTTTTATGTTATCTTAATTTTTGGACATTCTGTACATTTAATCTTAGATTTTCCGATGGTTAATTTATCTACTCAATGTTCAAACAATGTTTAATTTTCTAATTATAAATGTAAAAATGTAAATAAATCCAATTGTCAAAACAACACCACTCGAGCTTGTTTCGACGCTCTCTAAATCGAATTTCACTGACCTGACAGCTGGTCACATATCTATAGGGTATAAATATATTAGTGCCACCTATTTTTAATTTAAAATATCATAATAAACCAGAAAACTGTCAAGCGTCCGTTTAAAAGGACGCTAGTAATATCTGGGTTAAAGAAATAAATACTATGACATACTTAAAATTATAGGTTATAAATATTCAAATTCATGTCAAATTTCACATGATTTACTATCTATTTTTTTCTCTAATGTGGAATTGGTAATTTCTGTTATCAAACATACTATAGTTAACTATATGTACAGCTCTTGATTTCTTAATTTGTAAAAGCGTCGTTAATAGCCTATAATGGAGTTCACTTTATATAATTATTTTTCTTACGTACCACATATAAGTAGAATTTCAACGGCGATTAAAAGGAACGTCGAAAATCAGGGTTGTTTATCTTAATTCTCCGCGTCCTCGGTCTCGGTTCTTCTTGTTTTCATCTCTCCCCCATCAAATTAGACGAATTTGTTTGCAGTTTGTATCCTTCACTTTCCATTTTCGTCCATCCATCTTCTACTCACTCATTTTCTCAGTTTTCATTCAACAGCAAGTCTCATACAAAACGTTCCAATATTTCATCTTTTCCGGCATCAATTTCGCGCCTTTAATTATTTTCTCCAGTGGCAAGAAGGATGGAATTCAGACGAAACAGTAATATGAAGACACAGACAATTGTTAGTCTTTGTGGAAGAGATATTACATAAACAAGAAATGTTTTGGTTTCATGAGCTTTAGTAATTTGTCTTGTATTATGAAAAACCGAACGGTGCGGGATTTTGTAAAATTATCAAAATTTATTGTTTTGAATTACAAATAACGAAATTATATTTTTGTTTAAGACAGCAAAATCTATGTTATATAAATTAGTTATGTAAAAAAACTGTGAGAAAGTGTTTTGAAATTCGCGGAATGGCGAAAAAGGAGAGAAAATAAAAATACAAAATATTTTTCCTTTACTATATCAGCAACTCTAATACATTCTTCAGATCTTTCGATTAGCTTATGTTCGTCCCCATAAAAAATGTTTTATTTTTGCATGAAAAATACGTCGAAACTACGCACTTTCCTTCTTCATCGTTTGTAAAAAAAATTCTTCCTAAGCAATTCTCTTTTTTAATTTTCTTTTTCAGGTAAATCACATTTCAGGTAAAAATGGTAGGCCTATACCAGAGCTTCTCAAACCTTTTCGGTCACGGAGCACTAAATTTTATCTCGCACTATATACAGCTATATATACATATAAACATAATTATTTCTTGGCCTTTGTATATTACAGTAGATTTAGTTATTCGGCGATTTAAGGTCTGTTCTACTTTAATATGTATACATTTAAAATAATCTTACATGTTTCGGCAATTACTGCCTTTTTCAAAGTATTTTAAATTATAAATGACAGTATATTAATGTCATATTTATATATGTGAAGTTGACATGGATAAAATTGCATTATTAAAAATATATATTCAAGTTTAATTATAATAATTCATGCGTTAGCATTCAGAAATGTATTTTTTTTCCTTTATCCTAAAGAAACTACATAAAAATTTTTAAAAATAGATTTACAGACGACAATAAATGTTGAAATTGTGCTCCGTTAACCACGTGGCAGTGATATAATCTATCAACGAATGACTTAGTGAATTATGTAAAACTTGCGATCTGATACCGCTGATTTCTTCAGTTATTCGTCCCTGTAGTTCTTCTAGATTATTTCGTATATTTTTATACACTTGACATTTCAAGTGAGCCCACAAGAATAAATCAAGTGGCGACAAGTCTGGGGAACGGGCTGGCCATTCGATTGCTTCTCTGCGTCCAATCCAGCGAGTAGGAACTACCTCGCAAAATGTGGCGGAGCCCCATCCTTTTGGAAACAAATAGATTCGTTTGGCTATTTGGATTTGTAAATAGCGCTTGTAATTGCTGGTACGATATCGTTCCGCAATAAATTTAAATATCTTTTACAATTTAAAGTTTCTCCTAAGAAAAAAGGGCCTATTATTTGATTTCCCAATATACCAGCGCACACATTCATTTTTTGCGGGTGCTGCGTGTAGACTTCTTCCATCCAGTGAGGATTTTCAGTTGACCAGTAACGACAGTTGTGCCTGTTGACCGCACCATTGAGACAAAACGTTGCTTCGTCGGAAAAGACTACTTGATTTAAAAAATTTGGCTGATCTGTGATTAATGGTCATTATTACGCAAAAATATAGTCTTGGATGTGGATCATCTTCCGACAATTCATGAACTGTTTGCATTTTATACGGTTTCAGTTTCGCAGACTGGAGGATTTTTTGGGCAGGTTTTTGAGAAGTCAAGTTTATAAAAATAGACCCAATAATTAAAAGAATTAGAGGGACAAATAATTGAAGAAATCAACAGTATCGGACCGCAAGTTTACATAATTCACTATGACATTCGTTGATAGATTATATCACTGATTAGCGGAGCACAATTTCAACATTTATTGTAGTCTGTAAATCTTAAAGTCTGTAAATCTTTATTAATACAGTTTTATTTCAGGTTAACTCATTTTTTTTAAATTTTTATGTTAGTTTCTTTAGGACAAAGAAAAAAAAATTACATTTCTGAATGTAGTTTTTAATTTTCTTTTCGAAATTGCAACAATATACAGGCTGCTCCATTTAAAAAAATATAATAGGAAGCATTTCCGGTCAAACTGGGAATAGAAAATAAATATGAATGTCATAAGTAAATTCGTAATTTTGAACTATATATTAATAACAAATTTAAAAAAAATTACTTCTGGAAAAACAAAGTTATGCGACCGTTCCGGGACTTTATAGTAAGCCTGTATAACACGCAGTTATTTATAAATTTCTGGAAGCTATATTGGATATGCAGTTAAACTCATACATTAAAATGAACAGTACTTATTTACCTATAGCTTGGAGAAATATTAGCTATAAAAAGCGCCAGTAATATATTAATAATTTTATCGTATCATCAACTATTATGCCATCTTTATGTGAAACATTTATTGATAATTATTAGGAACATAATATTACAATATCTTAATAATACTTTAGTTACTCATAATACGTTAGTAACGAACTAATAACACGTTAGATACAGCACCATAATTCGTTTAGATACAAAACCATAATACGTCAAATAGTACATTATTTGTGAACATGAATTTCAATATTTTGACAGTTCTAAATTTTGAAAGATATGTCTTTCATATCTGTCTTTAATCCGCGGTCTTCTGCAGCTTCACTAACAATTTTTTTTTCGGATGATTCAACACACATGATGTTTAACCCGCTTACGTCCTCCAAATTTTCATTTTTACGTGAAAACTCAATATTGTTCAGAGTTTGACACACTGTTTATTAAAAACTTTCCCATCTGAATCTTCTGCGCAATTGCAGTTTTCTTCGTTGCGTTGTCTTCTAAATACTCCCTAGCAACCTAGCTCGACTCCCACCCACCCAGCTCTTGCAGATCTAAGATGTCTCCGCCGGCGTTAACCAGAAAAGTTGCTGAAGATCTTCTAATACAATGATCAGTATACAAAGTTGGATTTTATAGTTTGAGGAATACCACAAGGCTGAATTGTACACCTTCCATTTCTGTACCATATAAACAGTCTCTTATGCGTAACATGACGCGGTCGCAATGCTACATATTTTTTAAATACAAGTACGGAATTAATGTGACCGCCAGGTACAAGGATAAAAAATCTTTTTTTGTGAGTTTTTGTGTCAGGAATGGTAACAACTACCTTAGTCTCTAAAACCTCAACATCGTCCATAGACATTCTCGCTAATTCAATGGTTCTACAAGCCCCTCCTAGACCAATCAAAAAAGCTACTTTTATAATCAAAAATACCTCGTCTGGAGCTATACGCATAAATTCATCAACTTGCTCTCTAGTGAGTATTTTGGATTTTTTAACTCGATATCCAACATTCTTTTTCTTGATAAATCTTATCAAAGCACCATACTTATTAATTTCTACTCTTTCTTTTAATTCCAAGCAAGCTCGCAACATGGAATATTTTGGCCACAAACATGAAGGAGCGTAGTAATTTGACAGTCTCACGACATAAGTGAGCAAGACTGTTTCCCAAACACCTTGAACATGTTCTTCATCTCGCCATTTACAAAACAGACGATATTCGTTTTCGTAATGCAGTTTTGACTTCGCTGGCCACAAATCTAATTTTGCACTATTTGCAGCCTCTACAATATTTGCGGGAACATCAAATTCTTCCATGATTTATTAATTTATTTAAAAAACGTGCAAGCTTTGACGTAAGTATTTTGTATGACAGACAAATTGTTGATTTTGTTATAATCTTGATATCGTTGATGATACGATAAAGCTTTGAATATAAACTCGAACATCAGCGATTTAAACCCTCGAGGACGTTACGAGGTGACTCGGCTAGCGCCTCGTCACCTGGCAACGTCCTCGAGTATTATAAATCGCTTAATGTTCTCGTTATATTAATAGCAATAGCTATAGTCAGTTTGTATACCTATATGTAAAAGTATTAAGTATGTAGCTTTATTAAAAATGTTTGTTACAAATATCTAATGAAATATAATATGCTTATTATACTTGAGGTCGTTTTATTTCAGACAATACATTTATTTATTAGTATTGCATGAAAAGTAGAAGATAATTTGTAGTTACTTGCACTTAATAGTTTGCGCCCAATCATCCCCTGACAAAAATTGCTTCGCGTCCAATTGATCGGTTAAATTAACCGAAAAACCTTTACATTTTTCAAGCCACAATTGAGCCAAGTGCATTCTTTTTGCTTTTTATATTGTGTAGGCCTAGTTTGTGACTATTGTCCCGCTATTAGGCCTTGGCTTGTTGGGTAATTAAGAGTAACAATATTCCTTTTGTATCCCAAAATACGGAAATACCCATGCTTCGCTACAAGTAACAAATCCGCACAAAACTCTGTTGTGTTACGTTTAAAAATTTCTAAATTACTCATGTGCATTTGACAGCGAAGAGTGTTCGCTGGGCCGTCGTCAGTAAACGCGGCACCCAACTTGCCGGAAGCTTTCTCATATCAAGTTCTTCGGGCAAAATATAAAGCACCTGTTTCTTTGAAATAATAATGATAATAATAATATTTATTAAATTCTATTGTTCCGTAAATAGTTTATGTGCTTATTTGTATTAATAGTTAGTAGGTCAACAGAGTGTGTCACAGACATCAGCATAAACATTATGAAATCCTAGACCTACTATAACGTAAAAATACATTATAACATTCCGTTTGAACTCTTTAATAAAACGAGGTGACACACCTGTGACCACCGGAACAAATATTAAAATCTAGGACATATACCTAGATTTTAACTGCATTTACTTGAGGTACAGTAAAACAATATTTTGAGAACCACTAGAATTAAGTTGTGAATAGAATTTGTATATATACTGTAATTTTGTTAAATAAATCATTAAGAAATCTTCTGTTCTTTAATCAATATTCAAAACAAAACCTAAATATAGTTCATATGTGAAACAATTAACATCAAAATATAATTCAGAAGACCAAGCAAAATTTCCGTAATGCAAAAAAATTCCGGAAAAAAAGGAGAAAACATGGAATAAGAAAAACTACTAAAAAATATCTGTAGAAAAAAGAAAAAGAAATTGAAACTATTAAAATCCTTGGCAGAATGCACCATGGGAGCCCTCGGAAATATAATCGTTCTAGTCGTTGAAACTAGAATAGCTTCATTCCCTCTTGAGCTTGGACGAGGTACACGGAAACTCATTTCTGCCAGTAAATCTGCTGAGTCGATTTTATAAAGAATTACATTTTTATGAAGATTGAACAAATTAGGTGTCTTCTTGCTTCTAGCGAAACTCCATGACGATCTAAGATCAACTCATAGTCCAAACCACGAGGAGGCTGCGTTTAACTTTATAACTTAAATACTTGAGAAATTTGCGCTGTATGGATTCAATTGAATTAATATAGAAATTATATAGGATACCACATGACAACACCATATTCCAACTTGCTAAAAACAAGCTCATAAAAAAGTGACTTGAGTGTGAAGCTATGTTGTCGAAGTCCTTACACGAATAATGAAACCCAATGCTCGTCAGCTTTTCATTAAGTAAGTACAAGATCATTGAAATACCCATATCCTCTACTATTTCTAACGCTTTCAATCGGCGGTCATTTAACAAGAAACCACTGACTTTATCAACCATTACTTTTTATATTGTGTACTTCTAGCTTGTGAATGTTGCCCTGCAATTAAGCTTTACCCTGTTGGGTAATAAATAATATTATTACTAAAAAGATAAAGATGACTATATTGTTTCAAAAAGCGCAAGAGTTCACCCTCCACATTTTTTGCCAGCAATTCAGAGAATCAGATCCAGAGTAAAAGCAATGCGCAGCCAAGTGCATTTGCTATTAACTGTATTTTGTTATGCCAAAGAAATTTGAGTAGATCAATACGTTAAGCACGTATTACGCATTTGTTACAAATGAAACAGACATGCATTATACACATCTGTATCTGACACATGAACATACACCTCGTATTTTCCAACGCTTACTTCAGCCAAAGACACACATAGACTTCGTCAGTTTGCCTAGTGAAGTAAAGTTTGATGGATCGCCTCATAGGTATGGCAAATTTTATGCTAGCAGTCTATCATCTGATCTTCGCGGATTATGTTTCCCAAGTCACAATGTCAGCATATCGAGCATTGGGTTTCATTCTCTGTACATTAAGGACTTCGACATCATAGCTTCACTCAAATCACTTTTTATGCGCTTGTTGTTAGCAAATTAGAATATGCTATTGTCGTGTGGTATGCTATATTCGATTTCTATATTAATGCATTTGAATCCATACAGCGCAAGTTTCTGAAGTATTTGAGTTAAAAAGTTGATGGAACGTACACTCCTCATGGTTTGGAGAATGAGTTGATAACACAAAATTTGCTATACTTATGCGGCGATTCATAAACCTTTACTTCAGTAGCTAAACTGACGAAGTCTATGTGAGACAGAGACACGTGTCTTTGGCTGAACTATACGTTGGAAAATGCGAGGTGTATATCCATGTGTACAGATACAGATGTGTGTAATGCACGTCTGTTTCATTTGTATTCTATTAGTTCATTAATGCGAAACAAATTCTAATAAATTACAGTCATGTATCGTATATTCTCTTTTCCTAATAAGCGATAATTGATTGATTAGCTTTTTAATAAATATCTCATATAATGCAAGCAAAACCGTATACCCTCTGCTTCAACTGCTGACCTAATTAAAACTGAACTGTTCTCCTATAGAAATAAAAGTTCTATAAACTCACCAGAGCTTACGGAACTTTCCTAGTTTGCCTAGGGTAGTTTCTTTGTTTACGGATTCGAGAGTTATTCCGTCGTGTGATAGCTAGAACATTCGTAACCGACATTTTGCAGAAAATATTTTGCTAATTAATTAATCTAATAATAGCAACTGTGCAAAGGTTTTAATATCTAGATTTTTATATGATATTTACTTAATAATTTACATCTACCATACTAAATATAAATATGCTCCCACGCATGTTACAAATTAATTAATCAAACTAGTGGTGATTAGCTTAAACTAAAGAGGGTGTCGTTAACGTTAAACTACCAGCGCAAAAAAGAAACGGCAGTGGAAGGCACGCGCTGTAGTCCACTTGATTTGCTTTTATGACTCTAACAAACTACTGGTGCAATATGGAATTAATATTCTATGCCCCATATACATGGTCGTGATATGAAACTAAATTTCATGATATGCAAATAGTACACAAACGAATGTACTTATATAAAAACGTGTAAAAAAGGGATTTATGAAGCAATTCTTTAGAAAAGCAGACTTATATAGATTAATTATAATATATTATATTCATTAAAATTTGTTTTATTTTATCCTGATAATAGACTTATATAGAACCTAAAAACAGCGACCAATTGATTAATAACTGCGGCAATATTTGAGATATCAAATTTTATTTAATTGAAATCATTATGCACAATTATACACTGTGACATTGAAAAAACTACAATGCATAGTAACACGCGATAGAGAAATATAAAATACTAAAAGAAGTTCTTATACACGAATGTCCGATCACTTTTGTTTTCAAGATATAGGATCTTAAAAGTTTTGTTATATATTTTTTTTAAGTTTCGTCCGATGTGATGACATTATTGAACCAAATTTAATGCATTGTAGTAATGCATTGGAGTAATATTAGTAAAGGCCGGATTATATGCAGTTTACATAAATTTGCATATTTGCATAATATATGCATTTTGTATATTATTTACATATTTTGTAGTAATTCAGCATTTATTTGCATATTTTGTAGTAATTCAGCATTTTGCATATTTTAATTTATTTACTAAATCAAATTTATTATAGGCATTACTAAAAATATGTCGTGGATGTAACAAATAAACAAAAATTAATTACTTTTCCGAAAAGCGTCTCCAAGAATTTATTAATGTTCTTTCCATACATACAGGCCGAGACAAAATTCCAGGAAAAGTTTTTAATTATTCCTTTATCTTTTACTAACATTTATTGTATAAGAAGACAACCGATGATATGATATTTTTTTGCAGATTACAAGTGAGGGAAAGTTCCATATGAAAACTCCATCCCATGCTGCAAAACTAACAAAGATGAAATTGGCGAAGAAGAGTCAGCAAAAATTACCGCAATGTTTGCCATAAACTTCTAAAAAATCGGAACAAGAACAATTTAATGAAGATTTGTGTCAAATGCTTGTGTCGGCAGATATTCCACTACGTAAATTAAACTATTTAAACGTCAAGTTATTTTTGCAAAAGTAATCAGCAAAAACTTAAAAAAGGTATATAACCCCTTGCCACAATTATTAATCGTATCCTAAATACGTATTTCGACAACTAAGTTGTCATCATCAGTAGGTAACAACCACTAATTAAAAAGTCGCACAAGGGGCACAGTAATATTAATTAACTCTATCTTTAGTATTCCCTAGGAGACTTTTGATAGTATTTTCGGACCGAAAGGCAACCAGGAGACCTCTTTCTTTCACAACTTTATTAATGTTTTTCGTGACGGGGTGGTATGGTAAACACATGTACTTTTTCTCCTGGTTACTTTGAGGTATCAAACTTGTGGATTCGCGGATTGTATTTTTATTTTTGTTTTTCTAATTAATTTATTGATTATTTCTATGTCAAAGCCATTGTATGTCGCGATATTTTTAATGCAATCCAGTTCTATTTCATATCTCTCTTTTGTTAACGGAAAATTCAGTAACCGATTGACTAAGAAATTAAAGGAAGCTGTCTTATGTTGATAACTATGATTTGAATCCGCGGTGATGAATCTATTAACATTGGTTTCTTTCCGGAAAATATCGATTTCTATTTTATGTTTATTCCTAATCAGTAAAGTATCTAAAAATTGTATCTTGCCATTGTGTTCCTTTTCCACTCTAAATTTAGTCGTCGAAAATTTCAAATTTAATTGATTAACGAACATGTCTAATTCTGCATTTCCGTGTATCAAAAATCGCGAGAATTGCATCTACGTACCTGATCCAGACTCTCGGGAAATATTTAGCATTATTTTTAAATTTTACTTCAAATTGACTCATGAATAAATTGGCTATGAAAGGAGATAGGCAGTTACCCATTGGCGTGCCTTGTTTTTGCTCATAAAATTTTTCTCCTACTTGGAAACAATTTTGCGTCATGCACAGAGTTGTCAATCTCATGTATTCTTTTATTTTTGAAGGTTCAATGATATTCTAATGGGGCAAGTCTTCTAAATATTTCATAGTCTCTGGAATAGGTACCGAAGGAAATAATGACGTTACATCGAATGAAACTAAAATTTCCCCGGCTTCCAGTTCACAATCTTTAATTAATTGAACAAATTCTAAGGAATTACTAACTGACCAATCTGGTTTTACGGGTAAATTTTTAAATTCATTCACTAACCATTTGGAAATCAAATAAGTCGGAGAGTTAATACCTGAAACGATAGGTCTCATCGAGTTACCTGGTTTATGTATCTTCGGCAAACAATAGATTCTTGGTACTAACGGATTACTAACATTTAATTTATACTTTTGGGTAGAAGTTATTAAAATTGGACATTTCTTTAACGCGTCTTTTGTGTCATTAATCCTTTTTGATGCTATACACATAAGCATTTGTAAATATAGAGAGTTTTAGGGGGATTTGAAAATTGGATTTATGGGTTTTAGGGGTTATTTGAATTTGATTCCAGGAGCAATTTTTTTTTAGGAGTTGACAACCCTGAATCTAATCAGTCGTTCTGTGCGACCTTGTCGACCGATCCAGTCTGAAATCTGCACTTAGAAAGTTACGAAAAATCTGCATAATTTAAAGGCGCACCATCTTGGAATATCATGTGTTTTTCAGCGAATAAAGGTTTGTTCCTTAGTTCAGATTTTAATTCAATGACACAGAATGATTACACAATGATACGATGCCGTACTGCTGTCGGTTTAATGGCGACCTTTGGTGGAACAACACGAATAATGAAGCGTGCGTACAGCATTTTCTAACTTATTCCCGTGCCCAGTACATTAAAGAATTTAATACCTACAACTATGTACCACTAATTTGTAATTGTTTGCTGATTTAATTTCGAAGCAATTATACTACATGTACGGACAAATTCAGTAAAATTTTACAGAAACCTGCGATAGCTCTTACGTTTGTTTAAATGTATGCCTAATTTTTTTAATGGCACTAGTAACCCGATTCACTTTTATTTTATTGTTTATTGCAAAGCTGCTCCATTCCCCGCCTTATTTTTAAAAAAATATCCTAAAATTTTATTACGTCAATCTAATATATGTATACTTTAAATTATAATATCTCATTTCATAATATTTACCTTCGCATAAAATAAATTTCTCCCTAAAAAAGAGATAAAGTAATATCATGATCGCAAAATTCCATTATGATATAGGGTTTATTCTGTCTCTCCCTTTTTATGTAACCGTATCATTTTTCTGACGTCTTTAATATTTCAGTCTTGCTCTCTAAAAAATAGCATATTTAAAGCTTAAGTGCTGCCGATTTTTCACATGTTCTCCAACAAAAAAATATACAAATAGCACCGGAAACAGAGGAAATTGTTTTATAACACCGACACATGTTCTCAAAATAAATATCTAGGATTTTTCAAACAACGTTTCGACTCAGTGGAAATGCCGCAGAATATGTTTAAATGCCTCTTGACTTTTGCTTCAGATATTATTTTAGCCAAAATTACTTTACAAATAAAAGAAAACAAATCACGGTAAAAAAAATATATAAGAAGCTTTTTCTTTCATTCCATTTCATCTTAATTTCAATTGCTTTTTGTTCGAGGATTTTCATGTAAAATACTTTTTGGCAGTTATTATTTACATTTGTGAAATTGGTCTTAGAAGTACCAGGTTTCTCAAATCTTTTGCACAATATACAGGGAATTTCAAAATGCATTGACGGTTTTTAATATGGAATAAATTTTTATAGGTTAAACATTAAAAAATTACGCCAGCATCTTAATCTATAGCTATGGGAATTTTTCATTTAAAAATTCAATCGCGTAGGTTGCCTCCTTCTTCTGCTACACATTCTTCTAGCGGTCACACGAAATCATCCATCAATCTGGCTAGCATCTTCAGTGGCATCGCTCCAATTTCGTTTAAAATGTTTTGTTTACATTTACGTCTTCGATTAAAGATATATTGCTACCAAATAGGACGTTAAATGTCCGTAGAGCAGACAGTTGACGTGACCTTTTAATACATTGTCTTTAAAAATTATCACACAAGTAGTTATAAATTTTTAACAGCTGACTCTGGCGTTTTTATCAATATTAACAATACAGCATGAAGAAATAGAAATAATTTATATTTCTTACTTCTCGTAACAAAAAAAAAACATTCACGTAATACACATGAAATGATATTAGTTCTAAAAGTCCACAAATTATGTTTAGTATGATTTTTAAAATGGGTTTGTAAATTAATGTAATACACATATGTGTCTGTAACTTCAATGGAGGTATTTATTATTTATACATATTCTGAATATTTTCAATTCATAGACGGAACATCATACAATCTTCAGAGGGTTTTTAATTCTGGAGTTCGCGTCGTAATTGACTCGAAATATTTTGGATTTATATTCTGTACAATTACTTCCATTTTGCATACATTGTGTCTTTATTTCAAGAATATCTTGTATACATATATATACGGCGTTGGGCAGAAGTAACGCATCAGTATAATAATTCCGTAAATATAAACTTTAGAACAAAATGTTGTCAACAAAAGTTCTTTGACAAGTTATTTTGTATTGGCTTCAATCATTTGCGTTTTTTTTTCATAATGATTACATATGACAGCAAAAAAATTTTTTTTTTTAAATGGAAATATTTTCTTTTAGAAAATTCGGAATCTTTATTAAATTTTATTTTTTTCTCAATATTTTATTATCTAACCCCATGAAAAATGTACATACTCATATTCAGAACTTAATAAAGATTCCGAATTGTCTAAAAAATAATATTATTTTCATTTAAAAAAAACAAAAAATTTTGGCTATCATATGTAATCATGAAAAAAAAACAAATTATTGGGGCCAATACAAAATAACTTGTCAAAAAACTTTTGTTAACAACATTTTGTTCTAAAGTTTATATTTACAGAATTATTCGACTGATGCTTTACTTTTGCCCAACCCTGTATATATATATATATAATATTTTCGTGACCTTGGTATGATATGGTATTAATAAGTCGGTGATTAAAGATCTGGTTTATTACTTCGAAGTATATATATTTAAAACAACCCTACATGTTTCGGCAATGATGCCTTTGTCAAGGATATAAAAAATATAAATTTATATTTTTGCTGTTATGGCACTGAACAAATTCAATTTTGCTTAGTACTATACACCAACGTAGTTATTACTACGGAAATCCCCCATAGTCTCTTAATTATACCTTAAGGTTAGAGGCATAAGCTACTTGGTTGTAGCTTATGTATACTGTATACCTGTATAATTGTTCCTGTGTTTCCCATTCGTATTGTCAATTTCGATTAAAAATTACATGTTTTTAATGTTGAAACTGCGGTAACAAAAAAAAAAAAACTAATAGTTTTATTTGGTGTAAATATGATTAACTATTACCAAGTAACAGCTTCTAAAATCGATAATGAAATGTTTTGTTTCAAAAGACTTTAAACGATATAAATTTTAATATCAATTTTCAATGCCAAATTTCATCAAACGCGAACACTATTCAGCATCTAAAACCAATCTGTAGAACAAGTGATGTGTTCTAATTATCTGTAGGCAGATGTTATTTTTACAAAAAAAATTATAAATTACGTTAGTAGTAGAAAAGAAGAAATGTTCTGATATGGTAAAGAAAGTACATATATGCTATTTTTATAAAGTATGAGTTACTCCCGTAATAACAGACATTAAAAAATCAATTTTGGAAATAAAATAACAAAACCGTTCTTAAAATATTGAATATAACAACAATATGCACTTGAATTTCAATAGAAAGGCATTTTGGTATAAGGAATATCTGTAATACACAAGAGTGAGAATCGTACGAACACATCACTTGACATATTTGAAAGGCCTCGATATACGAGTATAATAACGAGGTAATCAGATATGATGATAGGTTACACACACAAATTCAAGTAGGAAGAAGTATCAGCTTTGAAATAGTACTATGTCAATTCGAACAATAGCTTAATTACTTTTAATTAATCTTTAGCAGAAATATTAATCTTTACTTCATCGAACATTTCTAGTATATTTTCATGAAGTTCTTGTTCTTCTACTAGTTAGTTGAATTAGTTTTAGAAAGGTAATTCATTTTCATAATTACATGTGTATTTTTGAAGTATGTTTGAATGTTCCTATATAGGTTGTCTTATAAAAAACGCACTATGCTATAGCTCTGTTAATTATGATTACTATGATTAGTTTTGAGTGAAATAATTACGAGAAAAAATGGCTTTAAAAATATTACAAATTGCCATGAATTTTGATATTTCGCTAAATAGTGGCTTTAATTTCAAACGACAGTCAACATTTTCTTAAATGTCAACATATGTTTTTTTTTACATCTAACCTAAAAGATCATTTCTTTGTGAATCCAATAATATACAATAAGTGTACTTTTCTTAAAAATTTACTCTAGAAAATTAAAAAAATATTTTGATGCATGCGACAGAATCACGATAGAAACAGCTTAATACATACAATCCAGCCTATTATTTAGACTCAAGTTCATCTACCGGTAGGTGTAGGTATTTGTACTAAAATTTATAAAATATTTTTATGTAATTTCACCTTTTAAACAAAAATAAAATTTTTATTTCTGAAGCAGAAAAGTATAATAAAAGACAAAATGAAGGCATAATTTTTATTAATATTGCTCAAAATGTCCCGCACATTGATGAATACTCAACTGACACCTATTTGCTGCCTCATATGCTGAATTTAAGAAAACCTCCGGTGGTACACTGCGACAAATATCAATAATTGTCTGCCTTAAAAAATGAACATTTTCAGGAGGGTATTTAATAGACACTATCTTTGACGTAGCTCCAAAATTAAAAGTTGAGGGGCGCCACCGAATTGGGCCATATGTTGATATCAACTTTCGACCAAAGTTAGCATTTATTTACAACAATATTTATCTTTTTATTATGAGGAGTAGTAATTTGTCCAAAAAATTTTCTAAATTTGCATTTTGTACTTGGTGGTATTTCATGGTGACCATAAATAAAAAGTAGCCCAATCAATCGATCTCTTTAAATACTACAACTTACATTTACTAAGAATCTACGTCGCCAATTGGCTTCAATAATAACTCTTGGTTTTTGTTGATTCAAGTATCGGTAATTATTTGTGTTAAAAGTACCATTATTACTAAAAGTACAATTATCCGACCAAATAATATTTCTATAGAAAAAAAAACATTCTCACGCAACATGTTTAAATAAAAAATACAAAAACGCTGTCTTCGATAGACATCATCTTCATACAACGCTTGTACCTTTTGTGGAATATAAGTCTTGAATATTTATTTTTTTATCTTTTTATGAGGAATGTCTTTTGAAGTGTCAGTGTTATGCGTGACATCCCAGATGATGTTCTTGGATTTTCTTGAATATCTAAAAGAGCATACAACTCGACATGTCCATTATCATCGCTCTCTTTTAGATTTTTTTAATTATACGGAGTAATTTCTTAAATTTTGATCGCGCTCTAAATTTCTGACGGTCGGAAAACGAGCGGCAAAAAGACGCTTAACACTCAAAAAATACTTGTAACATATCAGTTTCCAAATAATTATCGCTTATTTAATAGCAATTTAACAAAATAATAACGACAAAAAAACAAGAAATTAAATAAAGAATAATTGAAAACAAGCTGAGGTTAAAAAATGTTACTCGTGAAAATATGACAATTACATAACTTAGCATAAATAAAAGCTAACAGTTAGAAAATATTGAAGAGTTAACTAGGTTATTTCTGTGACGATTCTATAGAATAGAAGAAAATTTTTTTAAATTTTCTATTGTAAATTCTTAACGAATGTGCTTTTATTGCATATCATTGGTACGCACCAAAAGACCTTAAACTAATTTTTAAAAAAATTAACTATCGTTTGGCATTAAAGCCACTGTTTATGAAAATCGAAATTTAGGGCAGTTCACAGTATTTAACACCGTGCGATTTCTTTTTATGACCGTACTTAAAAATTTCTATTTTTGTAACACCTGCTTTTGATCTTAATGACTAGAGACCGGACACATCGGGTTGAAATGACGTCGTCATTACGACGGACAATATAAATACTTTACAACATCTGTAAGTACATCACGCAGTTATTGAATGCACTATTGATCTGGGTAGCGCGCACATCTGTTTTCATCGAGGATTGCGATATTTTTTGTTGGATATTTACAGTTAAATTTCTGTTTTCATGAGCGTAGATAGAAGCGGAGTTTTTATTATTTATTTTATTTATTAGTTTATATTTCGTAAAATAAATAAAGTACAGTAAGTAGTTTCTTTTTTAAGTTAATTACATATTTCGTAATTTTTATAATAGATCCTTGTTGAGTATTGTTGAGGATACATGCAGGATCCTTTCAGATCACATATTTATTAAGTATTTTTAAATTAATTTAAGAAACAATTAGGTTTCGATTAAGTATAATAACTAACTATTTTAATTATAATCAAATTAAATCAGTATGCAGGCTCATGTATCACACGGTATATGTCTTATGTTTATCATCCGCGGCACATCATATTTACATAAAGCGGTTGGTCCGATCCGGATAATTTTATCCCCGTATTATTACCCGTAATGGTGGGTTCTTTGTATCATATATAACCGTCAGTCCCAACATGTGCCCGGGATTAGAGGATTGCCATTCAAGGTACCTACAATAATTGGATCTTGGTAGTTCAAAGAACCTCCAAAACATTTGGTTTTACTGTCTGAATTTCCCAGGATTTTGTTAAATGGTGAAAACGTTTCTAATCGCTGGTTATTACAGCAATAAAATATATTCTATAGTCAAAGAAACTCACCGACAGTTTTTCCCATATTTTAATTGAGAACGCCTCTTTGAACAGTTCTACCAATCATGGTACAGTGGGGATTTCGAATTATTCATTTGGAGTTTTCTTTATCACAAATTTCTCAATCTCAAGTCAGTCTTACCTACAAGTTTAACACACAAACAAGTTCTTTCGCGTTTATAACTTTATCGGGGTAAACTCCTCATTTACCGAGTAACCAAAACACTCATCAGAGTGTTAATTTGTCTCAACATAGACATTAAGCTTATTCATTTCAGTATCAGTTTCTTTTATATATTATCAAACTTAAAGTCATTCAAACAGTGCCGATTCAGTTAATTAATTACAAGACACAAAGTATCACAACAGTCATACTCAGAAGATAAATAGCTTAAGTTGTTGTATATTTAAAAATAAGTGTAAATTAGTGTAAATAAATATATTTAGATCAATTGCATTTATTCAGACACTAACCTTTCACCGAAGAAAAAATAACAAAGCGTATACAAACTTACACCTTGTGCGCGGTGAGTCATTCAAAAAATCGAGCTGTACTCAAAGGGAACGAGCGGCGAAGCAGCGTCAACGGAACCGGAACAGCCCGTCCAATCCTGTTTAATATCGTTTGATTGAATCTACTTCTCCCAATTATTTCGACGTAAGTGTGCATTGAATTTCGTTCAGTTTCAATAACTTACGCATACATTTTTAGTTTTAATTTATTTAGATCTAGAGCATTGTTAAAGTAACTTTTTCAGATATGATATGGAAGAACGTCGAGAACGGCATCGTAAAACAATGGCGAGTTGGAATAAGGGTCATATTGATTGTATGTCAATTGCCAGTAATTCCGAAATTGATTGCAATGTCTGTAAAATATCGTTCTAAAATTCTAAGAAATCGCGCGTAAAACATCACTTAGCATTGCAAACACTTCCACAGAAATTGGAACCGTTGAATCTGACAATTTTAACGACGAACTCTGTGAAACTTTTATGGCGGCTAATATTCCATTAAATAAACTTAACAATCCCACTTTAAAAATATTTCTCCAAAAATATACTGGTGTAAATGTTCCTGATGAATCCACCTTACGCAAATATTATGTTTCTAAGTGCTACATGAAAGCAGTAGAACGCATTAGAAGCCATCTTTCAAATCAGTACCTATGGATACGTGCCGACGAAACTGTTATATATTAGGACGCTGTGTGGTAAATGTTGTAGCTGGTGTACTACATCCAACTATTCCATATAACGCATACCTTTCCAGAAGTTGACAGGCTTGTATCAACTTTTAAAAAAGTTTTCAGAAAAGCACGATTGACAGTAGCTCATTACAGGGAAAAACTGCGATCTTTGTCACTGCCTCTCACTCCAGTAATAACTAGATGGGTGACATGGTTGGAAGCTACTAGTTTTTATGCAGAGATTTCGATTGTTTACAAAATTTCGTTGCATGTTTAAATGACGGTGCTCGGAGTATTTCTGAATGCAAGCATTCCAAGTGACTTCGGATGTGGCCTTCGGCAAAAGTTAGACGAAGCGTTTAATTTAATAGAAATCCAGATTTAATAACATTGCGGCAATTGTGTATGGGGACAATGCCACAACATCTAACTGCAAAATTCGCGGAAATAAAAGAATATTTCCAGTATGCACCTACAACCAGTTGCGATGGAGAAAGGACTTTTTCTATTTACCAGGATGTATTTCATTCAAATAGAACAAATTTTACAGAAGAGAACCTTGCGAAAGTATTGCTAGTAAATATTAATACTCCTTTACTCAACTTGAACTACAAAATGAACAAATAAAAATGTATTTCGTATTTTGTAGCCGTATACATACCCGTTTTATTATTATAAGTATAATTATATAAATAAAATTAAAAATTTTAAAAATAAAAATGTTCAATAGTACGCTCGTGGGTGATGAGTCATCAACCTCTCGTGTCCGGTCTCTATTAATGACCGGCAACAAAGGATCACTAATAAGAGCGTAGAAATTAATAATTCACCTTGGATGCTAGAAAATGTTATTAACTCTTTTAAGCGAAGAACTTTACGTTGTAGAGATGAAGGCGGTGGCCATATTACGCACCTTATTTAATGAATATTGTCAGGTAATAGATTGTGTTTTGCTTCTTTGGATTTAAACAATAGAGTAAACGGATCATTAAAGCAAACAACAAACTCCAATGGATGATTTCACAGACGACGAAGATTAATTTCTCCAATAAAAAACGTTTCTTTTCAGAACCAACACATTTGTGTTAAAAGAAAAAATTAATGAGTGCTTCAATGTCATACTTGCTTGTTTTGTATACTGCATTAATAAATTGTTGTGCTTACTTTAATTATTAATTCATCTTTATTCTGAATATTAATTCTGAATAATAATAATAATCATTTATTAAATGCTCAACAGATATTATCCAGAACTAGGCAAAAAAGAAGTATAACAGTTAATACATATGATCAAATTCATGTAATATACCGATAGGTTCAACTCGCAACGGGCCATAGGCAACAATATACGTATGGAACGTAATGCGATGTGGCAACGTGTGTACGATGCCTATATTGAGTGACTTTCTTAAAATTTAAATTTATTTTGCAGAATTATAGATTTTTTTACTTTTATCTTTTAGAAAACGTTATTGTTTTTTTATTACTTAAAATTACTTTTCCGTAGCAGCTAAGAATACAATAATACAACAAATGGGCAAATTACGTATACAGAACGAATATGCAAACGACTATATCCTTGCGCGGTTTAAGTCTTACTAGTAAATTCTTAACTGCAATGCAATATGCAATGTGCTGCAATCGAAAGAGCTGCGCATGGAGGGGATTCGATTCGCTGTTGCAACACATTGCTATATAGCCCGTTGTGAACTGGACCTACCGGTATAAACATAGATACACATATAATCACACTAAATACGTATGCTTAACAAAATGAGAAAAACGTACGACAATCACGACAAATCCATTCCCAGCATATTAAAATTCTGTGCCGAATAGGCGCCTTTAACAATATGTTCGTCCTTGCTGTAGCAATATGAAGTAATTGCATTGATCTTGATTCCAAACGTGGCGCAAGAAAATAAACTTAGGATAGCAAGTCAGGTGAGTCTACCTTATCAGTAACGATATTCTGCATAAATAGAGAGCTAGTGGTCTTTCTTCTTTCTAAGAGTGAAACGACGCCGTCTTTCAAGTAACTCGTCGTAATTAATTCCACGCACTGGGTAGCGTCCATTACACTTGAAGGAAAGGTATTTCAAAAATTTGCGCTGGATTCGTTCTAGTAGATTGATCTGAGCACCATAGAAAGGATACGAGGCTAGGGATCCATATTCGAGCTGACATTACGTGAGCAAAGAAAATAGTCTTAATGGCATCGATGTTATTAAAATACTTTCATGTACGAATAATAAATCCAAGTAATCTAGAAGCAGCAGCTGTGACATTAAAGACATGAGCCGAAAATGAAAATCTTTCATCATATGTAACACCCAAATCCTTAATCGAAGACTGACGAGGAATTTCAACATTATTAATCGTGTAGTGCGACTCAATTCTATTAATCTTTATAGAATAAGACACCAGGAAACACTTATCTGTATTCAATCTTAAGTTATTACGCAAACACCAGCTATAGATTCTGTCAGCATTTGTTTGCAGTAAGTTAGCATCCACCAAGGAGTCAATCCTGTGATAAATCTTAATATCATCAGCATAGCAGTTAATAGACTTGATAAGGTGATCGATGAAGGTATTAAATAATAGCTGGCCAAGGTTTGTCTCCTGTGGTACTCCCGCGGTGGAACAGAAGAGTTTAGACCTGAACCCATTGTAATAAATAAACATAATTAACTCTATTTGAGAGATAAGACTGAAATAATCTAAGCAACGATTTACTAATGCCAAAAGAGCTTAACTTTTCCAATAAAATGCTGTGATCAATTAAATCAAATGCACGGGAAAAGTCCGTGTATATAATGTCCAGCTGGCCACCAGCATCAACAGTCTGAGCTATTTCCTGGGATATCAGTGCTAAATTAGTTTTAGTAGACCTTCGCGATATAAACCCAGGTTGTACATTAGAAAGATGTGGTCTGGTGCCATAAGATAAATGTTTATAAACCAAAATTTCAAAAACCTTTGCAAAAGTAGAGATAATGGCAACAGGTCTACTATGGTTTCCAAGAAAGGACCAATCCGTTGTATAAAAATCAAAGTAGAGCTTATGGTAATCAGCTTTGCGAAAATTGTTTCTAATATTGCTGTTGGAAGGGAATATAGTTTGTTTAGGAGGCTTTATGGCTATTATGAGATTTTACATACATAATGTCGTTTAATCTGATTTGGTTTTTGATGTTAGTTTTCAAATTTTATTTCAAAAAAACTATATTTTTTATAATAAATTTTTGTAATTTACACATTTCAACAACCAAAACTTTTCAAATAACCATGTTTTCCCCGAAATTTAATTTTTTCGTAAACTTAAATATTAGGTTAGCCTAATGAATGTATGCTACTTGTCAACCTTATTTGACGATTTAGGGCCGGTTTATTCACCTTCCAGTAAAGTATCGAGTAACGCTATTTGTAAGATTAAGCCTTACTTGCCAGATTAAATGTTTATTCACCGTCAAGTAAAATTTAACCGCCCAGTAAAATTACTTACTTGGGAGAAAATTTACTTGCTGCTCATCTACCCTATAAAGTGTCAAGTAAGACTAATATCATGCTGTTTGTGAACTGCCATGTAGAAACTTAAGTTATTGACAAGTAAAATGGATTTATTTGAAGACATTGACGATATTTTAGACAACGATTTTGTCAATATTAATAATTTAGTGAATCGATATCGAATAAATAAATTTGATGATGACGAGTTTGTTCGTTTGTATTGTTTATTACATACTGTGTGTGTGGTAAATAAAGTATTATGTATTATTAAAGTATATGTTCTAAACAAAAATTTCATCTTTATTTCACATGTAGTCATAGTAAATTATAATATGAAGCTAGACATAAAAGATATATTTAAAAAAAACTCTGTACAAAATAAATATAATAATAAAACAACCAATATTAATACAGAATATATATACATATATTTATTTACTTGTATTGAAAATACAAAAAGGGGTTTAATAACAATTTTTTTGATACTTCTGACCACGCATCCTCCTTTTGTTTCCATGTTGTACTATTAGTCTTTTTGCATTTGATGACATTCTTGATTCTTGTACTTTAAAACTAGATCAACTAAAATTCTTGATTCCTCGATAGAGAAATTTGCCGATCTAACCCGTTTCTTACTTTCCATTTTCTATGAAATTAAACAAGTTTTGACAATAAAATGCGAACTGTAGCCTGGGATTAGGTCAATTTAGGTAATAATATAATATACCTTTTTTATATTAAAATATGTATTTTATATTAATAATGTTTATGAAAAAAGTAAAAATGGACAACACGTGATAACACACAACAAACGCTTGAGATTTAAGGTTATATTAGATGCACTCATTTGTCATGCCGGCAACTAGAATTTAAAATTACCGAAAGCTGTACATCTTTCTCTATACCATGTGTTAGTGGTATGTTACTTCTTTCTCTATTTTCCCCTAACCATACTACTGTTGTAAAAACATCTAGTTCTTTCCAGTAACTAACCGACCTTTAAAATTATATGAATAAACCCAAAAATAGTAAATGTGCCAAGTAAATTTAATTGTCAAGTAACTAACAGGTACTTTACTGGAAGGTGAATAAACCGGGCCTTAACCTATTACTAGTAGTACGGCACTGACTTAATTCTGAAATACTTTTTTGTGGCTCCCCTATTTAAGCTAGGTTTAATTTGTTTCTTGTACTGCTCGTTTGATCGCAGTTAAAAATAATGTCTTATAAACGCCAACGCCTGAATTTCGAGGAAAAAATAAAGATTATAAAGTACGCGGAAAATTCCAACATACCGTTCGGTTACTAACTGGTAAATTAATGTTGGCAAATCTCAAATTGCAGAATTATTGAAAAATAAAGAGGATATGTTAAAAGAAATAGAGAATGGTGTTAATATCAAAATGCGTGTTTATCATATGTTATTAAAAAGAACATCGACTTTACTTAGAGAACGCTTTTAAATAATAGACACCTCTAAATAGTGGACGCTTTCCAATTTACTGCAAGTGTCTGTTAAGTAGAGCTTACAATGTATTATCGCCACAACGTAATTTTCTAAGTTAATTTAAGATTTTATCAGTATCGAGGAAACTTTTGGATCTAGCTATATTTTTAGAACTTCCTTTAATTTTATCTGAAATCCTAAACGAGAAATCCCAACCCACGATATTATAGCGAGCTCGTTAAAAAGAAAGAAAACAAATTGTGGCCTGAGTGGTTGTTCGTCATACGTAAAACTCAATTTCATAAGGGATACTGCGAATCACCCGAGCCGGTTAGTACATTCGATGAAGAGGATTTTCAAAATGACCGAGATGTAGACCGTAATATAAAAACTGACCGACAAATAAACAGTCGGGAAAGGAACGTGTCCGTGCTTTTCCTTTTCTTTCATCCATAGGCCAACTTCCACATTTGACCATTTTATTTTTGTTTGTTTTATATATCACGATGGAACATATAAGTAAAGTATATACATTGCGGAAGAAGAGAGATCACTCTAGAACTTCCTAAGTCTGCTAACTGCTCCTAAGCTAAATAAAATTCCTAGTATTTGAATCCTGTTTATTTTTATTTTAATTGGCATGGTTATAAAGTTCACCGTATGTAGTAATGAAAAAGGACATTTCTATAGTGTATTTATGAATAAAAGAACAAAATATGTAGCAATTAAGGAAATAAATATTATCAAAGTTGAGGCAGATGTAGACAATTAGACTTCGTGTGTGTATGATTGGAATTTGTGGCTATTAAAACCTTGTGCTTACCGAAGCTCAAATTTCAATAGTCTTCAATTTTGTTAAAAGTATTTCTTAGAAGACTGCGGCTGTATAAAAACTTGAAAAAAATATAAAACCACATTAATATTCACATCCTGATTACGTATTTCGACAACTAAGATGTCATCCTTAGTAGGTAATAATTACAGTATTCAACATGGAATACAGAACAGCTAACACAAAAATCGCGAATCACTTACAAGACGTCCACGTATACACGATTTTAAGGAACTTAAATTTAAAGGTCTATCTTTGGAGACTGTGGTTAAGTAAAAACTCAAAAATGGTATACTACCCATTACCACAGTTAATAAGCGTATCATAAATACGTATTGTGACAACTAAGTTGTCATCATCAGCAGGTAAAACCACTCATCAGTGTCGTACATGGGGCACAGTAAAGATAGCACATATAAACGCGCAACAACTTTACACGGCGTCCACGTATACACAAACTTTAAAATAAAATTCACAGACTAAACATTACGACAAACTTACCTCTCTTAAGAAAACGGCATCGCATGTGTTTAGTATCCATTCTCCGCTCTCGACCTTTTCTGTCTCCTTTCTAAGAATGAAAAAAGACAACTGTATGGAATGGGACCGTTGTCTGAGTTCAACGTATTACTTTTATTTTTAACGATATGAATGCTTTCATATACTTCGAGATTACTGGTCTTATTGATGGTTTTGACAAGTCTTAACACTTTAACCGACACGTTGTGATCTCTGTGTAGAACATAACAAGCTACGCTAGATTTTTCTGGTCTAGACCAGGTAGACCAGAAAAATCTAGCGTAGCGATGGTAGCGTAGCATAGCGATAATAAGAACTTTGTAATAACATATTTTGACATTTTGTAATACCTACTTATAAGAACAGTACAGCATTTGTTTAAAAATATTTACAATTAACCAAAAGAAGAAACATTGGTAATGATAATACCTCAAAAGATTCTATAAAATACAAAACAGAGCTTAATATGGGGTATCTGTTATCCATTAAAGCTAAATATATATTTGCTTATTCATTATGTTTGAAATTTGAAGTTATATTCAAAACGCAGATTATGACATGTCGGACGGAAGAGCGAAGAAGATAGTCAATTAGTTAGCAAGAGAGGATAGAATAAGTAAAAATTAAAATACTTCTGACGGACGAAAGAGTGGTCAGAGACAAAAATTTGTATTTATAGCAAAAGACATTGTAGAATATTTATATTCGAGTTAGTTTTTTTTTTTTAGTTTAAAAGAAAATTATTATGTAAATGGGATTTAAGTAAAACACTTATACTAATTTCCAGTATATATTACACTTTATTATATGTATTAATAAATTGACGACATGTTTCGCTACGATGTAGCTTCTTCAGATCTCATATTACTACTGAACACGCTCTTCACAAATGTATGGCCTTTTTCTAAACTATTTCGATGGGTTGCACTTGTCTACATTAGAATCGTCTCTTACCGATATATCGTCTAAAGTTATTGTTATCTTAATATTTGATGAAACCAGTTTAAAAGTGGGGAATTATGAAGGTCTAATTGGTCATTTAACAATATATCTGCATATTTAAGTTTATTTATTTCTAAGAATTCCAGTAAATTTAACATTAATCCTTTTTGTTGTGACTGCAAAATTTCCAAATCTTCCAACAAGTTTTTCCTATTTTACAACAAATGAAGTGCATTCACTTCATTTGTTGCACTTCATTTGTTGGAAAATAATCATAGTTTCAATACAGATTTTGAAATTTTACAGTCACAACAAAAAGGATTAAAGTTAAATTTACTGGAATCCTTAGAAATAAATAAACTTAAATATGCAGATATATTGTTAAATGACGAATTAGACCTTAATAATTCCCCACATTTAAACTGGTTTCATCAAATATTAAGATAACAATAACTTTAGACGATATATCGGTAAGAGACGACTCTAATGTAGACAAGTGCAACCCATCGAAATAGTTTAGAAAAAAGCCATACATTTGTGAAGAGCGTGTTCAGTAGTAATATAAGATCTGAAGAAGCTACATCGTAGCGAAACATGTCGTCAATTTATTAATACATATAATAAAGTGTAATATATACTGGAAATTAGTATAAGTGTTTTACTTAAATCCCATTTACATATTATGGATTTCCAGCAAGTAACGGCCGATTCAATTAAAAAAAAAAAAAGAAAAATATTATTTTACTTTGTTTTATTTTATTAATATTACTTTTATTTTTATTTTCATGTAGAATTTGATAACCTGTATAGTAATGAGCTTGAGAGGTCAGTATAATGTATTAAAGGTATTCAAGACTTTGAAGCTCATAAATTAAAATTTTAAGGTTACTTATGTTATATGGATATTTGATTGATCGTGAATTAATTCTAATTTCTGTTTTATAACGGAAGTAATAACATAGACGCTTTTAAATCGCAAGTAGAGTAAGGTCTCACAAGCCTTTAAAAATATCTGGGTTTCGGCTCATAATTAAAAATCCTCATTATGTAATTGAGACTTCAAATAAAACAAATTGTGTGATATTAAATGTCTCATGTGGTAGGGTATATTCTGGTCACATGAATATGAAATAGCACATTCCTCTTTTAAAATATTACCATTTTGGAAACCTATAAAATCATACTCACTGGTCTAAGGTTTATTAGATTTATTAAAACCATACAAAGACCTTCAAAGTTATATTTTTAGATATTTAGATACGTGCATATTTTGATTAGACATAAAGATGAATGAAACATGGCATGTAACCATGTTTCATTTTAAAAGAAAAATATAATTGATAATATTTATTACGTTAAAATTAATGTCTATTTGTGCAAGTTATGAACAATAAATGTATTAAGTTTGATATTTTATCGTAATATTTCTCTCCTTTTTACATTGTATGTTAGGACTAGTTGCCCCCCAGAACCCCTTTTGGAAACAAAAACATAGAACAATTTTTAAGAGTCTAAGCTATAAATATGAGTGTGTGACAATTCATGTTTGGAGCCCATTTGGAAATCAAAGTACACAGCAATATGCAAACAACGCTTCAAAATTATATGAACAGTACTAGAAGATACGTTCGTTTGAACTGATAAACGACGAACTGATAATATTTTTCTGTGTACGTGGTCTACCAGAACTTTTGCCTTTTAACACAGATCCTGTAGCCCAAAACTTCTCCACGACTTGACGAATGTTATGATGTAAAGTGGTATTATCCACAACCCTATTTGGAAACTGCAAGTGAAACTGTCGCTTATATTCCGCGTAGGAATATTGCCATTCTCCGTTAAGAAATTGTGCACTTCGGAAATATGCTTCAACAATAAAAATATTTTCTCGCAATGTGTACATTATTTAGTAGTATTTTTTGTTAAGTAAAAAAATGTTTGTAAGAAAAAATTATATTGCTAGTCATAAGATGACAAACGTCAAAATGACATTAGATAAATAGTTAGTTATAAATAAAAGGCAAGTGGATTATAATAATTTGCAAGTACTAGTTAGTACAAGTGACTACTGTGATGAAGTTCTTGTTGAAACACATTGTGGAATGAATTTTTGCACATTTTCTGACAACTAACTTCTTTAGTGATTATTAAAGACGGCAGCCTATGTGCCCGAACAGTAGCGTGATGTGGAGGGATCGAGTAGAGACGTACGACGATCAATTCAGTTGCCGTTGAGACGTTGTAAGCGATACATTGTTAACACAATCGTGTTGAAAATGTCGGGAGTGCGTAGAAACAATGCATCGACTCGGTTGCATGCTAACGTAGTAAAGAAATTTTTACTTCGGTTTCCCGATTTAATATATAACGGTACCGTAGTGAAATGTTTAGTTTGTGAAACAACTTTATTAACTTGGAAAGCAAGTCAGTGCCAAAGATATATAAATAGTGACAAACATAGATCGAATAATAGTGGACGCAGATCATATAATAAATTTGTGTGTGATTTAACTATGATGTTAATTGCGACCAATATACCAATGCAGAAAGTGGAACACCCAATGTTTCGTCAGTTTTGGAAGAAATACAATCCTACGTGGAAATTACCAGCAAGAAGTACGCTACGGAATTACGTACCGTCAGTGCGTGAGAGAATTGTAAATTGTACGAAAAATACGGTAAAAAGAAATTCCTGTGGTTAACAATAGACGAAACTACAGATATTAAAAAACAGTCCATCCTAGCCATTCTAGTACGGACGCTGACTCCGCAAGGACCTTCTCCTCCTTATTTACTAACCTGTAAACGAATGCAAGGGTGTACTGCCAGAGCGATATATGATGTATTAATAGAAACACTACACAAATTTGAGATTTTACCGAAGCAAGTGTTAATGTTAGTTACCGATGCTGCCAAGGTTATGTGTTCCACGGCAAACTTACTCAAAACGATTCAACCAAACCTGCTGCATGTCACATGTTTGCTTCACGCTTCACGCTTTCTTGTAACAAACATTATACGTACAACTTATCCTGATGTGGATCAACTGATAGGACAAACGAAAGCGGTTTTTCTTAAATCTCCGAAACGGATTCGGCTATTTCATTCACTGTGTCCTGATATACCCGAGCCGCCGCAACCAATTCTTATACGATGGGGTACTTGGTTAGAAGCAGCATTTTATTATTATAAACATTTTGAAAAAATTAAATCAGTGATTTTTACAACTAGATGACAAAGAAGCAGCTGCAATACGGCTCAGCCAGGTTCAATTTAACAATCCTCAAGTTGCAGCAAATTTAAAAATTATTTACGACAGTTACGTTCCAATATTGGACGCAATAAAAAATTTACAGAATACTGCGCTGTCCTTATCGGACTCATTAGCAATTATTGACCACGTAAAACTAGTACTGCATATCCTTGAAGATGAAAAAAGTGATTGTGTCCGTGAAAAATTTAACAGTGTATTAGATAAAAATGTAGATTTTACAAAGTTAGGGCAACTTTTTACCAATACTGAAGATCCGTTGTACAGATACAAAGAGCGCTTTAACTATGCAAATATAAGATCTCTCAACGTCGAACAATCCTTCTCTGTATATAAACATATATATACGTCGCTACGTACGAACCTTTCCGAGACTAATACAGAAACATATATTATGGTGCAGTTTTTTCATCGCGCACATTCGCATTTTTTTGCAACAATGTAAACATGTTGGGTAAGTTATTTATGTTTTTTCTTAACGTTTTGTATAGGGATATCGATATATTTATTTTTAAGTAAGCGCACTGTTATTCTGCTAAACTCTCCACGCAACGCCACTGCTGGGGCACATAGTCTGCCATCTTTATGATTATGGTTGTATAAGTTGTCAACAATAACACATTGCGTTTCATACTTATTCACATATTAACGTTTTCTTGCCCTATGTGTGCTAGTAACTTTGATCATTGACAGTTTTTTAATTTTTAAACACCGATTTTAATTGCAAATTTAAATGGAAGGCTAGAATGGATAGAAAAATGTTATATAATAGTATATTAAAAAACAAGTTTCATAAGGCACCATTTTGCCGAACGAGATCAGTTTAGAAAACGAGCCGCAATAGCGACGAGTTTTCTAAAGAGCGAGTGCGGCAAGGGCCTTATGAAACGAGTATTTTATACTATTTCTTCCACTTTGCGTTTTTTACATTAATAAATTGCTTAAATTGGAATTATTTAATTTGAAAGTTCAGAGTTTAATTTTTATATAAAGCATGCAGTTGGTCACATTGATACTTCACATTTTCAAATTTAAATCTTGCTATCCGCGAAGTATACTATATTACATATTATTTACTAATTTTCGTTAAAATTACTTGATACTTCATTTAAAAATATAAACATAAGTGACATAGAAACATATATATGTTGTTGTCAATTGTATACAACACACGTTATTTGTGTAAAATACGGAGATATATCATATCTGTCAAATGTACATAAATTCTTAAAATCAAATGACAGCAATGATATTTATTTCTGTATTCGAACAACGCCAACATTGAAAAATGAAGCTCATTTCGATACTGTTTTGGGTTTCATAATGAGTTCATTTCGAACGCAAAATAGAAAAATTTTCTTTTCAAACATATGCTACTATTTAAATAATCCGTATAACATTCTTTCTTCTAATTCCCATTAATCTTACATGAAGTATTCTAAATTTCCGAATGAACGAACTTAATTTCGTTGTAAACGTTGCCTAGTAATTAATTTACATTTAGATTCTCATAAAATAACAAATAAATCAAGAAGTTTTATAATTGCAGGCGCTATTTCGTATTCTTTTTATTTACACAGTTAGTGCGTAGCTTATTGCATGACGTTTAAGCAATTTGTTTTCATAATTTAGACGATCTGTTTACGAAGATGGGAGAGGAAAGCATCAGCGATATGTGCCTAGTTCTTGTGCTGTAATGAACGACAAGATTAATATATATGACGTTCCCTCAGATCTGGGGGACGAGATATCATTATGCGAATGTCTCGGAAATCCGGACATGTATTTATTATAGTTTTATGCAATGTTTATTCTGTCCGGAGATAATGAGACAGCACAATACGAATACAATTTCAAAGGAACTAAAATTAAAACAGGAAAATAGATTTCGAATCTAAAAATGTGCATTTCGTTTATAATCTAGAAAAATATGGGTTGTCTCTAAAGATTAGCTAAAATACCGACTTGCAAACATGGCGTTGTTAGTGTTTAACCTGTTCGGAGCGCACGTCTTGGTTAATGGAGGTCATTATCAATGCCAGAAATTATTTGATAAATTAATGCTTTAATCTGTATCTTTATATAGGGTAAATGAGATAGTTATTGGACAGTCAAGGAAAATTAAACTTTGTAAATGTATTTCAACGATTCTTTTAAGTATACACTGTTGCTACTTGGGTAAAAGCAAACTACATAGTGTATAATTAATAGGAACCGGACAGGAGAGGCCGATGATTCATCGGAAATGAAAATTTACGTTAACTGTTACAATAAATTTAAGTTCAGATGTATTTTTTTTTAATTTAATTTTAATTTTGTACAAAAATAAAATTTTCGTATTTTTTTCTAAATTTATATCATTTTTTCAAAAAAATTGTGATGCAACATACCAATTGTTTTATATAACTATTTGGTGGATGTAAAGATCTACCAAAAACGAGAAAAAAATAATATGGTTGCCATTTAAAGAAAGTGTTGATAACGTCATCACTCGTATGTCAAAAGATGGCGTTTTAAAAAAGAAAATGTACCTGTCCGAGCTTTTTCCTAAAAATGTAAAATAATGCGGTTATAAGCTTGGTTACAAACTTTATGACCACACTGTATATGTATTTATTGTTCTTGAGCTAGTATATTTTCTATTCTCTTCTATAAGGGATTGTTTCTGGTTTCGCTTCTTTCAGTGTTATTTGGTTACAACTTTTAGTACTTTAAAAAATCCGTTTTATATTATTATATTGTAATATTTATCCTATAATTCTTTATAAATATTTCATGATGTAGAATTTTAAATACTTTTAACGTCTAAAAGAACTAATTTAACACAGGAACCTTGAACAAACTTTAGTTGTTCATAGTAATGCTTTACACTTTCAATGTTTCACAGAAAATACATAGTTTTGAGTTTTATCTTTGTAAATTATTTTTATTCAAAATTCGATACGCAATTCGCTTGTCAGCATTACTTTTGTTTAAGCAGTAGTTGCTGCCGGTTACAAAACCGTTTATTACATTCGCTCTGTTGTGCATTGAGAGATACATATTAACTGCATATGTAGGTATGTGCCACTTATGCAGCCAGTCACACGTGTCAAATTGTTCGAAACTCACGGGTCGCTTACAGAAACAAACCTATTGCGAATTCAAGGCAGACGCTTATGGGCTATGCATCATCAATCGCTCTGTTTATTAATTAATCTTGCCTAAATTGAGAAACTCAGAAACTTATAAAATATACTCCTACTTGTATTAACATTTGGACAGATGATAACGACGAAAGTGTTGCTAAAAATTTCACATATGTATTCAGTAAAAGAAAATTATCGTAATTGTACCGCATGTTTACATCGTTTTCTGAGTAGAAATCGTATATTTATTTTCAGAAATGTGTTTAAATGTTTACTGCTATTTATAAATTTTAAATTCCAGCGGGAGTAATATTGTTTCCTTTTCGTTTACTTTTATTTTAAACGTAATTTATAGTTTGTATTTACTACCACTACGTAAACATATAAAAATATACCAGCGAATTCGTTCTTAAACGTGAGCTTTAAGCATACGGTTCGGTATTAATTGACAAAAAACAGGTCTACAAAGGAATCCTATTTTCTAAAGACAAATACGAAAAATCATATTTCAGACCGAGACTACAAAGGGAGCGGTTTGTTTGAGCTGCCCCGGAATGTAAATATTGGAACATGGAGAGCGAAAGCTAAAATCTAAAGACTATTAAATGGTGATGTATTAAATGTATACGTTTCAAAATAACAATTTTCTCATTTCTGAAAAACGTATTTTCTTCTCGTTTGAGGCTTTATGAGATTAATTTTCGTTTATTGTACCTGAACGTTTGTCTAAACACATTAGCGAATATACTGACTTGTCTCCAAACAATATATATATATAGAAAATTAATTTAAATTGAAATGAGAACAATCATTGTAAATTAATTAATTTAATAATTATTCAAATTATATGTTTTATCCAATTACATTATATAATAGTATATCAAAGTTTAACAATACGATCATAGACTTTACATACACCCCTATTCTGTAACACCATTCGTTAGGATATCGAATTTCGTTACGCGTGTTTTCGATACAGGCCTTCTAACGAATTCCGTTGACATCGGTATTCTGTATCAAATTCGTATGAGACGAGGAGAGCCTAATGTTATTACTAGGGACCGGACACACCGAGTCGAAATTACGATGAACCATATAAATAGTGTATAACATTTCTAAGTACAACACGCAGTTATTGAATAGCACTATTCATTTGGTTAACCGCACATCTCTTTTTTGTCTTTGAATTGCGACGCAATAACTTCAATTTTATAGTAAAATTCCTTTCTTCATAGACGTAGATAGCGCGAGGAGTTTTTATAAATTATTTATTAGTTTATATTTACGGTGAGTTAGTTTCTTGTTTTCATTGGTTTAACTGTTAATCTATATATATAAAATACAAAAAATGTTTGTTTGTCCTTTATAGACTCTGAAACTATCCAACCGATGTGATCCAAACCGGTTTCATTAGAAAGGTAATAGTCCAGATTAGGTTTACGGCTATATATCTTTTTGATATTTCAAGTGGGCGTGGCCCCTCCCACATAAATTGAATAACATCATATATCTCGACTATTGTGATAGCAAGAGTTTTGAAATATTCCAATAGTACATTTTGCTATGAATAGTGAGTTCGTAGTTGAATGAACCACTATTCACCACAACACTGTCCAACTTTGATGCTCAATCGGTAAACTTCTTTAATGAGACAGCTTTCCTCTCCGGGCTTCCAATGGGAAAACGTGGTATTATACTCCTACAACATTTAATATGGCACCAGTGTCGAGTATAAACGAAAGGTAAGAAGAAAGTCACAATAAAATTAAAATGAAATTTATTATAACAAAAAAAAAATAAAAAGAAATCTTAATAAAGTATTAAGATAAATATTGCAACATCAAACAATATTTCAAAGGCAAAAATATTATACGTAAATGAACGAAGCGTATAATAAAAAAATCCTTTGTGACAACCGGGCAAAATTATAATCTAATAAATTACAATATCTTTTTTAATCGCCCCAAATAAACAAACTCAAAAATCAACAGATCGAAATCTTAAACACCTGCGCGATACCACAAGTACAAAAACCACCAACCTTGAAAATCTAAATCGTTCTAGAATTTATCGTTACAAAAAATTTACTAGAAACGAAAAATTATCTTTGTCATTTATATTTTAACTAATATTAAAATATATATAAATTCATACAATTAATATACAATAATCACTGCATACAATCAAAAAATAAGTTGATTTAATGTAAAATAAAACTTATGTAGTTTTTATTCTTTTATAACAGTGGAGAACACGCCAAATAAGAGATAAAAATCAAAATAACGAGGTTTACAAACTCGTATAACTTCGGTAATGAATGCAGCAATCAGAAACACTATTAATTCAAAACAAAAACCGAAATTACATGAAATAAAGATAAAAGAGTTTTATCTTCAAATATGCGACTCTCTTACTTGGATATCAAGGCATGTCTAAGGATATCGCATGGCCACACGGAGAACTACATCCCTAGTCAAAACCAAATCAACACAAAATCAAATTTCAAAAACATACAGAGTCATCAAAAATTATGGTTTAATCAAAAAATAATGTTTTCTTCACAATGTTGCGGGGAAAAGTCCATAGAAATATGTTACTAATGCGAGTTATCAGGACAAAATGGATGGGATCGGACAAGTGGGTGTTTTTTCAAACACACGTATTTCATTTTTTTAGCGTAGTAGCCCACGCCGGGTATCCGCTAGTTACATATATACGTAAGTGTCCAGTGAATTTCGTTAAGTTTAAATAACTTATGCATACATTTTCAATTTTCATTTATTTAGATATAGGATATTGTTTAAGTTACTTTTTCAGATATGATATGGAACAACGTCGAGAATGGCATTGTGAAACAATGGCGAGTGGTATTAAGGGTCACACTGATTGTAGGTCCATTGCCAGTGATTCTGAAATTGATTACAGAGTCTGCAAAATATTCCAAGAAATCGCACGTAAAAGATTACTTAGCATCTAAAACACATACACAGATTATTAAACCAGTTGGAATCTGACAATTTTAATGAAGAACACTGTGAAACTTTAATGGCAGCAAATATTCCCTTAAATAAACTTAAAAATCCCACCTTCAAAACATTTCTCCAAAAATATACTGGTCGAAATGTTCCTGATGAATCCACCTTACGCAAATATTATGTTTCTATATGCTGCACGAAAGCAGTAGAATGCGTAAGAAACCGTCTTCATCAGTAGCTATGGATAAGTGCCGACGAAACTGTCGATATATTAGGACGCTATGTGGTAAATGTTGTAGCTAGTGTACTACATCCAACTATTCCATATAACGCATATGTATAATAGTAACAAAGGTTATAAATACAGTTGATGCGGAGATAGTAGCTAAAACCATTTACGAGAATATGCGCCAAATGCTTCATTCGGACGACGGGTACAAAGAAAAAATACTTTTATTTGTCAGTGACAGTGCTGCATATATGTTAAAAACAGGCAGACTATTCAAGCAAACATATCCTAATATTCTGCATATTACTTGTGTAGCACATGCTCTCCATAGAATCTGTGAATAAATTTGAGACACCTTTCCGGAAGTTGATAGACTTGCATCTGCTTTTAAAAAAGTTTTCAGAAAAAGAGCTCTTTACAGGGAAAAACTGCCATCTTCGTCACTGCCTCCCTCACCAGTAATAACTAGATGGGGAACATGGTTGGAAGCTACTAGTTTTTACGCAAATTTCGTTATATGTTTAAATGACAATGCTCGAAGTATTTCTGAGTGCAAAGAACTAATACAAATTCCAAATTTTAAAAAATCAGTTGTATCAGTTGCCAAAACTAATCACTTATTTTGAAAATCAAAATCTCAAATTAAATAATGGATTAACCACATTAGATGTGGCTGTTAATAATTTGACAAATATTCCAAGTGACTTCGGATGGCCTTCGGCAAGAGTTAGACACAGTTTTTAATAGAATTCCAGATTTAATAACATTGCGGCAATCGTGTATGGGGACAATGCCTCAAAATTTAACTGTTAAGCACGCTGAAATAAAAGAATATTTCCAGTATGCGCCTATAACCAGTTGCGATATAGAAAGGACGTTTTCTATCTACGAGGATGAATCTAATTCGAAGCGAACAAATTTTACAGAAGAGAACTTTGAGAAAGTATTACTAGTTAACTACAAAATGAGCAAATAAAAATGTATTTCGATTTTTATAGATCACCACGTGTTTGTTTTCCAATTATATAAATAAAATTAAGAACTGTTTAAAATATAAATTTTCAATAGTACGCCCGTGAGCGATGAGTCATGGGCCTCTCGTGTCCGATCCCTAGTTATTACTAATGTAGCCCAAGTATGTAAAGCGTATATTTTTGCGTATATTGCATATTATATGCATTTTTTTAAATATTTGCATATATCCTTAATAAGTAGCATATTGTGCATAATTGAAAGAATTTTGAGTGATGTAGATCTGCATGGCAGGTGTTTCAAGAGTTCAAGATAAACAATTTTATAAATCTTCCATTATAAAGTAATTTATTTTATTATGTTTGCAGTTCTCACAAAAAAAAATTATGAGGTACAAAAGGATGGGTATTCCCAGTCTTAAATTTCCAGAATTCAAATTTGGTCGCTTTAAATCGTTAACAGATGTTTTATGGTACCTCTATTTACATAAGTAGGTAAGCAATAAATCGATTCCTGAATTTTATTTCTGATTGTGCTTTTGAAGAGATAACATAGATTTGTGTTTTGTAGTGTTGCGCTATTATATTTATTTTTATTAGTAAAATGCTCAAAGTCAGTAGAACGTCAGTATGGATTAAGCCATACTAAGAACTACGTATAGATATGAGAAAAGTCTACTGTTCTGTGTTCGTTAAAATTGTAAGTATAATTTTCAAATATTCAATATAGAAGGTGATGCGAAATCGATCGATATCTGCTATTTTTTGAGATACAGAAAAGCTAGGAGCAAATTACGTTCTATTTGAGGGACATACACAATGAAAATACAGAGAAATGTACAGGGCATTTCAATTTTGCCCTATCTGTATTAACTTAATTTTTTATAGAGAACCCTAGGTATATCGACCGATTTCGCAGCATTTGAATACTCGGGGCGCTTTTGTTTAATATTTTGAACTTATTTGTTAGGGATTTAGATCTAAGCATTAATATTATTGCTTTAAATTTGATAATTCTTTGCCAAAACTAATCACTTATTTTGAAAATCAAAATCTCAAATTAAATAATGGATTAACCACATTAGATGTGGCTGTTAATAATTTGACAAATATTCCAAGTGACTTCGGATGGCCCTCGGCAAGAGTTAGACACAGTTTTTAATAGAATTCCAGATTTAATAACATTGCGGCAATTGTGTATGGGGACTATGCCTCAAAATTTAACTGTTAAACACGCTGAAATAAAACATTATTTCCAGTATGCGCCTATAACCAGTTGCGATATAGAAAGGACGTTTTCTATCTACGAGGATGAATCTAATTCGAAGCGAACAAATTTTACAGAAGAGAACCTTGAGAAAGTATTACTAGTTAACTACAAAATGAGCAAATAAAAATGTATTTCGATTTTTAGAGATCACCACCTGTTTGTTTTCCAATTATATAAATAAAATTAAGAACTGTTTAAAATATAAATTTTGAATAGTACGCCCCTGGGCGATGAGTCATGGGCCTCTCGTGTCCGATCCGTAGTTATTACTAATGTAGCCCGAGTATGTAAAGCGTATCTTTTGCGTATATTGCATATTATATGCATTTCTTTAAATATTCGCATATATCCTTAATAAATAGCATATTGTGCATAATTGAAAGAATTTTATGTGATGTAGATCTTTGGTAGGTGTTTAAAGAGTTCAAGATAAACAATTTTATAAATCTTCCATTATAAAGTAATTTATTTTATTATGTTTGCACTTCTCACAAAAAAAAAATTATGAGGTACAAAAGTATGTCTTTAACTTTTTAGTCAATCGGTTACTAAATTTTCCGTTAACAAACGAGAGATATGAAACAGAACTAGATTTCATTAAAAATATTGCGACATACAATGGCTTTGACATAGAAATAATCAATAAATTAATTAGAAAAACTAAAATAAAAAATACGATCCGCGAATCCACGAGTTTGATACCCCAAAATAACCAAGAGAAAAAGTACATATGTCTACCATACCACCCTGTCACGAAAAACATTAATAGAATTGTGAAAGAAAGAGGTCTCCAGGTAGCATTTCGGTCTGAAAACACCATCAAAAGTCTGCTCGGGAATACTAAAGATAAAATCAATTCCAATTCGAAATCAGGGATCTATGAAATTAGTTGCGCGGATTGTAATTTGAAATATATAGGCCAAACTAAACGACCTATAATAACACGCTTTAAAGAACACATAGCACATATCAAATACAATAGACCGGATAAATCAAATGTCGCAAATCACGCTTTGAGCACACTACACAATGTACCGATGACAGGTTTGAAATTGATAAAAGGAATTAATAAACCCCATGAACTTGATGCTTACGAAAGTATATTTATCGCGAAAAATAAACATACCTCCTTGAATAGCGATAAATCTCCAATACCGTTCAGCTGTCTTTTCACATTTTTATAAGTGGGTGGGGGATGTAACATCAGAAATATAGACATGTGGGAATCCATACACGTGAAATAATGCAATTACCTCCTAAACAATGGTTGTTGAATGAAGCACTTTTGTGGAACAGATGTACCGGGTGTTTTGTTTATTAAATTATTTATCATGTTTCACCCAGAGCCTACCGTGAATTCTATACATTATTTTATATTGCTTAACTCCTTAACTAGGACATGCCACCTATTTATAATTAACTTTTAAATTAAATACCTACAATATCCAATTATTCAATGACCCTTTTCACGTGAAGTGATTCTAATTTAATATGCAAAAATTACCTCCTTAACACACCCAGAGACTACCGTGAATTCTATTCTCATTTAATATAATACAACAAGCCGGATGTCTGGTTTTTCACGTGTAAGCCCCGTCTTAATTTTGTCTTTCTCAGAATTTGCAACGAGAGTTCGGCCTTTAATATATATATACGACTTTTTAACCATTTGTTAATGGAATTTTTTTTTTTTTTTTTTTTTACACTCCTACCCAATATAGATTTTGTCACTACCTGCGTACTGGAAATAACACGTTTAAATAATAACTATTAATTTGTACATTGCACAAGAAATGCTCATACAGTTATATATACTAGTGTTTTGTGGAAATATAAGGTGTTTCATTTAGTTTATTAGTAGGTCACCGTAGCTTTAAAATCGTTTTTAGTAGGCGCCTTCTTTAGAGAAGAATTTTTGCCGTCTCTTTGTTCGATATTTTAACACATGTTTTTAAAAACCTTTTCTAATAGACAAGTGTTTTGTCTCGTAGTTTGAGATGTGCATGGTAAATTTAGTCTTTACAGGGTTGCAGTGTATAGTAGTTGTGCGGAAGCGTTTATATTACTTTATTGTGCCCCGTGTGACTTTAATTAGTAGTTTTTTACCTACTGACGATGACAACTTAGTTGTCGAAATACGTATTTAGGATACGACTAATAATTGTGGTAAGGGGTTATATACCTTTTTTAAATTTTTTAAATTTTTAAATTTGATATTTCAATTTTTGTTTTTTTTTCATTGCAGATACCATGCGATAAAAAATATCAAATACACCAACACGTGAAAACTTCTGTTCATATTACTAAATTGCATTAACTTTTACACTAGAAAAAGAAGTTAATTGCAGTATAAATTTCTTAGATTCGACAATAAAACGAATTATTAACTAAGTACAATTTTCAATTTATCACAAAAAAAACCACATACATAAAGATACACAAAAAAAAACAAATCACTCATTCAATCACAGGCTAGCCGCTTAGCAGAGCATGATTCATAAATTGTTTAATATACCTACGTCGACAGAAGACTATACTACAGAATACCAAATCATTAAACAAATCGCTAAGAATAACGGTTATGACATAAATTTAATAAATAAATTAATTTCAAATAATTTATTAAAAAAAAACAATACACCAGTTACCCATTTATTAAAGACAATACAGATAAGAAGTTTAAATCAGTCACTTATTTAGGCCATGAACAAGTCAAATTAACTAAATTCCCGAGGAAAGAAAACATTAATATTTCTTATACAACGAACAACAGCCTTGCTAAACTCATCAAGAATAATAAATAAAAAACTACAAAGAACAATAAATCAGGCGTCTATAAGTTATCTTGCGGATCGTTTACTTAAGCATACATTGGACAGACAGGAACAACGTTTAAAATATGAATCGCTGATCATCACTCCCCTTATATAAATAAAGATGATTCTACCTACGCGAATTATTTGATAGATAACAACCATAGTTTAATCAACAGATTAGGATTTTTCACGTGTAAAATAAAAGTAAAACAATAAGATTTGTTAGAATCTTTAGAGACTAATAAACGTAAATCTTCGGACAATTTATTAAATGATAAAGTGGCCTTAATCCCTCACCATTGTTAAATCTATATTAGTTATTGACACAGGTTCTCCCTAATCTAATAATCACCCCTGTCTAAGTATTTAGACAATTAACTAAGATGTTAATAATAGATACCATTAAGCTTTAGAAGTCGTATTTAAAATTAATAGTTTTAGGAATTTGTATTTGTTGCATACACTCTGTGACAACTGATTAGCCTCATAATTTACAGAATTATTTTAGGTATAAAGACAAGTATAGTTGTTTTAGATAACAAAGAAGGCTTAGATAACATGTGCATATATTTGTATTTATCAGTTTTGACGGAGTATACAATTTTTACTGTTACAAGCGACTAAATTGCGACAACGAATTAGCCACACCAGTAAAAACTTTATTTTTAAATAAATTTTGTTAAAAACAATAATAAATAGTCAAGCTACATTAATTTTGGATGTCAGTGAAATACGATGGGACGCGCTAGAAAGTTAAGTACGGAAGAAATAGGTAGAATTAAAGCATTGCACGAAGAAGGTTACTCCAATCGAAAAATTGCTGGTAGAATCAATAGAAGTTCGCGAGTTGTAAATAATTTTGTACAATATATGTAAAACTATGGAAAAAAATACAGAGGCCGCATTTAAACTGCAACTACCGAGAGGGAAAGAAATTTCTAATTCCTGTTGTATTGCCAGAAAAATCAAGCAAGCCGTGCAATCTGTGATGAGTTCGAGGACTGTACAAAAAATAATTAAGAAGTGTGCACATCTAAAGCGGCGTAAATTACAAGAAAAAGCCGATTTTAGTGCAAAAACATAAAGTAAATAGACTAAACTTTCGGAGAAATCATCTAGGCTGGATTGATCAGCGATGAACAGTTATTTTCACGGACGAAAAACTATTCTGTTTGGATTGTCCTGACGGATATTTATATTATTATGACTTGCGAAAAGAAGAAAAGTTTGCGACCCAATGTCATAACAGGCAAGTCGGGGTAATGGTATAGGTGCTATTTCTTATAACGGTGTGCATCTAGAAATTTTAAATGGTATTCCAAATTCCCGAACGTACAATGACCTATTAATAAGAGTGAAACCCAACATAAACAGGACCATGGGAGATTTACCGTGGACTTTTCAACATGATCACGCTGCAATTTACACCGCACAGATTATTAGTACCTGGTTTGAAGACCAAAATATAGACGTCCTAGAGAGGCCTAGTGTATCACCCTATATAAATATTGCTGAAAATGTCTGGGGATGGCTTACGAGACATTTATATGGTGACGGTCATCACTGTCATCAGTATCATAACATTTACAACAAAGTAACGCAATAGAGGCTGCTTGAAACGTCATATCCCATGAAAATTTAAACACTTAGTTCAATTCATTACCAAATCGAGTATTTGAAGTTATTCACAAGCGGAGAGTCATACTCATTATTAATATTGTTACGTTAATTCGTTAGTTCTTCAGCTATCAATTCTGTAGTATTATTTCCAAATATACAACCGGAGTCGTCCTTTTTTGGTGTGCGGCTATTCAGATGTCGCGGGAGCTACGCCAACTTTTTTAATTGAACTGCGATTAATGTTAAAAATTGTATTTAATACCTTAATTTAATTACAGTTTCGAGCAATATAACGATAAAATACTATAGTTGCCTTTATTCCTAAAATAATTGTGTAAATTCAATGTTTAATCCCAGATTAAACATCATTTCATCTAAATAAAATAGTGTAATTCATATTTTATAATTATCACACCGTATATGTTACGTACTATAATTTAGTATTATTAATCTAAATAGGATAGTTACGTATTATATTTAGAAATTAAATAATTCACATAGACAAGTCAGGTATTTAATCTAACCTAGATCAGTATACTGCTGATGCATAAATAAACATAGGTCAGGTATTTAAAATAAACCAGTTCAATATTCAATATCGTCATCGCATAAATATGAAGTGCAAGAATTGTGGGGTCATCAAAATGTATTATAAGAATCTGTATAAACACTGTAATTAAAGTAGGTTATATCAGCGATACCACAACAAATATTAAATGTCATCGATATTCAATTACGCTTAAGTAATGTATGTAAAATAAAAATGTTTAGAACTATTGGAATTAAATTGTAAATAAGATTTGTATATATACCATAATTTTGTTAAATAAAGCATTAAGGAATGTACTGTTCTTTAGACCTTCGAGTCTAGTCATTCAATCTTTTTTTTTCTGTGAGGCTAATCAGTTGACGCGACGAAGCTATTTCGTAGCGAATCAGCTGTTGTGGTTTTTTAAATACAGGGTGGCCCAAAATGACCGAAGGGGTTTTAATTCCTTATAACTTTTTTATTATAATTTTTTTTTTATTTTCAGTATTTTGTAAAGAAGACTTGGGGAATTTAAAATGGAACAGTACACAATTGAACAACGTGTCAAAATCGTTGACCTTTATTTCTCAAATCAACGATCCATTGCGAGATATAATTTTTTTAAAAATATTCTCCATTAATATACTGTATTTAAAATAAAAAAAATTTAATAATTATGTCTTAAATAAGAAGTTATAATGAACTCAAACCCCTTCAGTTATTGCGAGATACAATTTTTCATAATTAAATTAAAAATATTCTCTATTAATATACTGTATTTAAAATAAAAAAAAATTAATAATTATGTCTTAAATAAGAAGTTATAATGAACTCAAATCCCTTCGGTCATTTCGGGCCACCCTGTATAATGTAAATCTAAACAGATTAATCGATTGCTTCATTTCAAGATTCTTAAAATTCTCCACAAGTCAAGCAGGTCTTAATTCCAAAATTAAAACGAAAATACAAAAATTTTTAGTTCATCGCACCTGTTGTAACATCAATTCTGAGACACATTGTATATGGGACTAAAAAGCTCTAGCATCATTGGTAGTGATGATATTATTAAGAGAAATAAGAAAGCTCTTTTTGGAAAATTTAATCTTAATTTTTGGAAGAAGTTAATGTACTCTCATCGTAGATTGCTTATCGGCAAATTTCATATGAAAAAAAGGATATAGTTTCTCGCAAATATCAATGACTAAGAACTCCTTTTATTAATTGAAATTTAGAATTCACTATTACTTTGAAAAGAGCCAAATCAAAATGATTAAAACTCTAGTGGAGCTTGCAATATATTATACATAGAGATGCACTTCCTCGCATTACTCGTATAACAATTTCTAATACCGTAGGTACGGCATGCTTGATTATACTAATAATTTCTCAAGAGGAATGTCAAATTAAACGCCCTAATTGACGTGATTCAGTTACACACTGTAAGTTCATAGTTGGATGAAATACGGGGAGTCGCCTGTAATATTATACGATTAATTGCATTAATGATCTAGCGAAGTGGGATATTTTGAATTTCGGTAGTATCGTATTCCATAACAAAAGGATTATGTTAATTTTATTAAATAAAATGAAATAAAAAATTAATTGATGAAGGATACACTTGCTGAAACTTCAACACGGAATATAAATGTATTTCAGTCATATATTTATGAAATATTGGTACGTAATGGCTTTTATTAGCATAGCACCCAGGAAATTATAAACGATTAGATATAAAACGTTCGTTTATAGATAGATTTAACAAATTTTCGATAAATAACATCAAACCCTTAGTGGTTAGTGTTTTTAAGAGACATAATTTGAACCCACGGATATTTATTATCATGGACCTAAAAGGAGAAAGTATTTTTGAAAATATAATTAATATTTCTTTAATATTTGGTGTATTGTTAACCTAGTTTCAGTACCCTAGGTTCTATGATTATGATTATTAAGGAAGAACTTAAATATAATTCTTTCTGGATAAAAAATTGGAAAATAATGTAGAAGAACTGTTACTGTAACAGAATAACTGAAACATACAGAGTGGGTAAAACCTCACCAATTTTGTATAATACAAAAGTATTTTTAATAATATAAAATATTACTAAAAAAATTGTTAAAAAAATGTTTGAACGCGTTCACAAAAAAATATTAATATTGAAATTGTATTTTTGTTCTTGAAACCAGATTTTTAATAATATTTTATATTATTAGAAATACTTTTGCAAGAACTGTTATAACTACTTTTCTTATAAGAAGGGTGACTTATATTTTCACTAGTTTACACGGGCGGATGTAAACTGGGCACCAAGTATATGGATTTACCGAGTCAGTGGGACTTGCGGTCGTGGGACTTGCGGTCAAGTAGATTTTTAATTACATGCAGTGGGACTTGCGGTCAATTTTATTTTCGCAGTGGGACTTGCGGTCACATTGTATATGCACGTATAAATAATGATATACATTTGCATAATTATTATATAGTAGCAAAAAGTGAAAAATACAACTTTCCTTCACACTTTAATCCAGGCTTAGGACTGGCAGTTGAATACTGGCGTGTTTAAAAGTTGGCGTTTTTGGCCGTTGTCATATGAAAACTATACTATTTACTACTATATACATAGATAATATTTACAAATTTTTGTTTATTCGAATTTTGCGATGTATGCCAATGTTGACAGACATTTTTTTATATCTCTTGTCTGTTTAAAACCTTCCAAACACTTTCCAATTCTTTCATCCACTTTTACGTACACCTTGCGCAGTTTCGTTGCTTGTAAATGTAAGTCACATCGTTTCATTAAAAACGAGCCATGGCTGGCTTCTGTTTTTAATATTTTTATCAATGCGTATAAGTTTGGAAATTCGAAAACGTTTTTAGTTGTAAACGGTTAATCCCTATACCTAACTTGTCCTAACATTGAAATTGAGTGTTATAAGTAGAATTTTTGGGCGTTTCACATCGTTTCATTAAAAACGAGCCATGGCTGGCTTCTGTTTTTAATATTTTTATCAATGCGTATAAGTTTGGAAATTCGAAAACGTTTTTAGTTGTAAACGGTTAATCCCTATACCTAACTTGTCCTAACATTGAAATTGAGTGTTATAAGTAGAATTTCTGGGCGATTACAATTTCATCGGATTTGCAGATTTCTTTTTTCTTTTCTTTTCTCATTTGTTATTTTGTGTTTACCATAATTTACCTATTAACTTTTTGTTATTACATTACAAAGAATTAAGGAAAGTTGTACTTTTCACTTTTTGCTACTATATAATAATTGTGCAAATGTATATCATTATTTATACGTGCATATACAATGAGGTGACCGCAAGTCCCACTGCGAAAATAAAATTGACCGCAAGTCCCACTGCTTGTAATTAAAAATCTACTTGACCGCAAGTCCCACAACCGCAAGTCCCACGATACCGGATTTACCTGCCCTGCAAAAAGGATTGCTTAATCCTACAGGTAATCTAGGCACCAGTATCGTTCGGGTAATGATCGCTTTAAAGCTTAAAGTAAGAAATTAGACGTTAATAAATTAAGGAATTTCCTAATGATCAAATAGATTATTTCAAATGTACTTTTATTTGTACATCTATTGTGGGCGGGCCTCTATTGTATTATGCTATAATATATTTTATATATAAGGAAACATTTAGTTTGTGTATTTAGTTATTTCTATCTTGATTGCGGCGTTTGCTTAAAGTAAGGAATTAGATCCGCTTCTCAGTCTCAGTTTTGTTTTTTTGCACACTGTTAAGAATTATGGAGGTCTCTTTCGCGGACAGTAACAACGGAAAATGTTTGCTAGTGGTTAACAAGTACACCTTTTCAAAACAGAAAGTGTTGAAGAGTGGCGAAGTGTTTTGGCGTTGTACAAAAAAATCCTTAAATTGTCCCGCAAAAGTGTTTACGCCTGGTGCAGAAAATTTAGTGAGCAGAAGCCATCTAGATCATACTCATGAACAGAATCAGAGTAAATTAAACCGAAAAGTGATTTCAAATGCGTGTAAACGTAAAGCCGTTGATGATATTTCCGAAAAACCAGCGAAAATTATTCGTCGTGAACTAGCTAAGGAACTGCTGGAAACAATTACGATAACACATTTCACTTATATCCAAAGAAATTTGTACAATATAAGGAGAAAATTTCTTCCTGGGCCGTTACCACAAAAGAAGACAGAAGTCCATGGTATAGTGGAAGCTGCTAATGTTAAAACAAGCAAGGATGAAAGTTTCGTTTTTATAAACTGTCCAGTGAGCAATATCATAGTGTTTTCTTGTGAAACGAATGTTAGAAGTTTATGTGGAATGCGTAAAGTGTACATGGACGGTACATTTTCGTATTGTACAAAATATTTTTTAGAATTATTTACAATCCACGGACTTAATAATGGACATTATATTCCATTGATGTTTTGTTTGTTGCCTGATAAACGTAGTGAAACGTATGCAACATTATTTGAAATGCTAACAAAAGAAATCTTTCGACGTCACTCTACAATATTACGACCATCTGAAGTTTTTGTAGATTTTGAGAAAAGCAATCACACAGCGGTTCGCGCTATATGGCCATCAGCACAAATCTTTGGTTGTCGTTTCCATTTGCACCAATCGTGGTTCAGGAAAATCCAAAGTTTCGGTTTAACAGCAGAATTTAGGAACACAGATTCCGAAGTAGGAAAATGGCTGCGATATACATTTGGATTAACGTATTTGAATCCTGACGAAGTAGGCGATTGTTTCGCCTTAGATTTCTATGTATAGATGTAGATTCTACATATTTTTTATTTTCTATCTTTTTGCTGTACTTCAACTTGAAATACACTATTTCTATATTATTGTTTTTGTTTGCTTTATACGGTGCCCAGTTTACATAGACCCTCTGCGAGTACATTTTTAGCTAGTGCCCGAATTACCAACGAGATTAAAATTTCAGGTAGGTTAGTGCCCAATTTACATCCAGCCGTTTACACTATTGGACTGGTATAATTTTCAATTCTTAAACAAAAGCTTCTCTTATAAATACCAAAAAATATCACTTTTAAAAGTAGTCACTTTAATGCGCATCGTGATCAATTTCGCAATGAAGAACACTTGTTGTCGCTGTCTTTGACCTATAAGTATATTTTTGCATTATCCTTAATAATCATCTTATTTATTCCAGTAATTACAACGATTAAAAGTAAAATTAGCTATGATTCAATCTGTTCGCTTAAATTATTTTTTCTTGAGATTGTATAGAATACGATAATAAATAATCATTCACGTCTTAACTTCCTCAACAGCTTGATGCCAATTACAGGGGGAATTGGTAGGCTCAGTTATTATTACGCCCGCGCCCATCGAGCGACTTAAATGTTTAGCTGTCGACATTCACCTTAAACGAGAAGAAAAAACAAGACTCCGGCATGATACGCCAGTGCGTTACCGTTAGGCTGTCTGTCGATTAATAATACAAATTTGTATTAAAATGCAAATGGCACTATAATAAATTTACTATCTCTAAATTTATATAATAGTACTATAGTTCTTTCATTTACTAAGTAAATTAAAAGGCTGTACTTCAAAATTATCTCGTTTATGTTGTTGCCTAATTCTTTTTCTAATTCATTGTCACGACACTTCTTTTCTTTAGAGCATAACATTTTGCTCTAACATCAAATTCAAACATTTTGATTTTTTTTAATTTTGAACCCAAATTCATTTACAATCGATTAACTACATTGTAATAAGTAAATGATATAAAATAAAATAATAATTAACATGAAACTACAATGGTCACTAACGTTATCGTATATCACAATTTTAACAAAAGTGGATTTAAAATCTACTTGAAATCTCTTCTGAGAAGTCGTTTGGTTGCTTCGATTCAATAATTTTTTAGTCAGTTTCTTAGGATAATTACTTCATATTAAAAAAAATTCTGTTCTTACTTCATTCACGGACATTGTTTGATCGTAAGATACTGAGTGTTTTGACACCTATCAGAGAGCGTTCGTTATTATCTAAAGTACTTTGGATTGCAATATTGTCGGCATTTCAATATTAGATTTCTCTGCAGATTCCAGAGCTAAACACTAAACACACATGAGCTACATATCGGCTTGGCATACTGACGTTTTGCTATTCATCGACAATTTAGTTCTTCGTTTGATTTTTCGGTACAATTTAGTTCACTTTTATCTCAGCGAATATGTTTTTTTTAAGTTTGTCAAGTTAGTGACCATACATGGACAATTTCCTCTGCGTTTCGTGAATGCAACTTGAATAGATCTACTTTCGTTAACATGTATACGTCACTTATTAGCTAAATTTGTATTGTATCAAGACTCATCTGAAAATACCGCGCTATTCTAATTGAAATTTTATGAACTGGTAATACAACTGGTTTGTTGGCATATATTGTTAAAGTCGTTAGAGAAAAACGTATGCGTCTGTAGTTGAAGTGAACGCAGGAAAATACGTGCCGTATGTCTATGTGTACAGGTACAGATATGTTTTATGCAGTTTGTACAGGGTTGGCCATTTAAGGTTGCGGGTTTTGAAGTCATATTAAACATACAAAACATTAATTTAAAAAAATGATTTATTTGTGCAATTAAACAACAAGATCTGCGGTTTAATAAATCAGGTTTTCGAAGTGAGAGCCTCGAGCAACGATAACATTTCGCAGCCTCTTCTCAAATTCTCCACAAACTGCCTGAAGTGTGGCGTACGGTATTGCTTCTATTCGCTGCCGTATTGCCATTTCAAGGTCATCCAGGGTGTCTATACCATCGCGATATACCGTATCTTTTAATGATCCACACCGGTAGAAATCGCAAGGATTGAGGTCTGGACTATATGGTGGCCATGTCATCCCTCCGCCTGTAAACTGTTGAGCGTCAAGACCAATGATTCTGTTACCGAAATGTTCTTAAAAAATGTTGAAAACTTCTTCCGTGCGATGCGGACGAGCCCCGTCCTGCATAAACCATGCATTCTCCACCATATTTAATCCATGCGCCACGGGTATAAAAGACTCATTAAGCATTTCACAATATTTTTGTGAAGTAATGGTTCCATTGACAATCACGGAACCGATAATTCCTGCCGACGAGATAGCACACCATACAGTCAACCGTCGAGGGTGAAGAGGACGAACAATTGCTAGATGTGGATTTTCTGTCCCCCAATGTCTCCAATTTTGCTTATTCACATAACCAGATACAGCGAAATGTGACTCATCCGACCACCACACTCGTTCCAATGACATGCTGCCATTTTCAATGCGTTCGATGATTTCGTTCGCAAAATTGTAGCGTCGCTCCATATCAAACGGTTTCAACGGCTGATCGATCTGGATTTTGTATGCTTTCATCTTTAGATCTTGCTTTAGGATCCGCCTTAGTGTTGTACGGGGTATTTCAAGTTCTTGAGATGCTCTTGAGGTCGCTGTTGAAGGTTGAGCTGTAAAGTGCTCCCGTACTCGTCCTATGGTTTCCGGTACCCGGATGGTCTTTTGAAGTTCTCTAACAGTTGATCTTTCGTCTGCCGCAGATGCTGTTGCTTCAAATTTCACTACAATCCTAAGATATTGTCGGATTAGTAGACATGGAAACACGATAACGAATACTTTGTTACTTTTCTAAATTTATCTTTTTTTCCTTACCTTTTTATAGTGTTTTTCGTTGGTGCGTTATTTCTCCCGAATAGAGTACGCAAGTGTCTTGCCGTAGCTGCAAAAGATTCCCCATTTCTATAATAATATTTTATTAATTCCACACGCACTTCCGTTGGATACGACGCCATCTTGAAAACTGACAAGGCAAATTTTTCATATATTTATTGTAAACCGCGCTTGGTCCTCTAGTGTAAAAAATATATATTATATTAATTTCTATATATACAAGGGAATAGCGCGATTTTTAAAACCGCAACATTAAATGGCCAACCCGTTATTATTTGTAACAACGTTTGATGCGAGCTCTCGCATCGATATACTAAATTGTTTTGGGTTTGGAGAATTTATCAACTCAATACATAAAAACATTAAGTTCACAATAGAGAAAGAACAGAATAATAGCATTAACTTTTTAGATTTAACGATTAAGAGAAGCAATAACCTACTAAAATTCTCGATATACCATAAAGAATCGCACACAGACACAACAATACATGATAAATCAATGCACCCAATTCAACATAAATTAGCAGCATTCTATAGTATGATTCATAGACTATTAAATATACCCATGTCAATAGAAGACTTTAATTCAGAATACAACATTATAAAACAGATTGCAATCAATAATGGTTATGACCCGAATATAATAGATAAAATAATATCCAAAAAACGAGAAACTAAAGCAATACAAGATATATATCCGATTACTAAAGATCATGACAAGAAATGTAAAATTATTACTTACCTAGGCAGACAGAATAAAATATTGGAAAAAAAATTTTTTTTTAAGAAAACAAAATATAAACATTGCATATAAAACCAACAACCATATTAGTAACTACATCAAAAACAATAAAAGTAAAACAGCACATCATAATAAGTCAGGTGTGTATAAACTAACTTGTGGCACATGTACTAAAACATATATCGGGCAAACAGGTAGAACGTTCAAAAAGCGCATATACGAACATTATTATTCGTTTAGAAATGGGAAAACAGATTCAGCATACTCCAACCATTTAATTGAAGAAAGCCATAGTTTTAATAATAATTTCAAGATCCTACACGAAGAAAAGAAAAGTAAGAAACTCGATTTATTAGAAGCAATGCAAATTAATAAACAAAAATTTTCAAATAAATTATTAAATGATAAAACAGAGCTTAATTCCTCCCCTCTGTTGAACTTATTTCCTATTTTTGATTGAAATATTTTGTTAGATATGTGTCACTTATAATATAATTTATTTTATCTATATGTATCCCTTATACTAAAAGAGGCGGGTAAAAATATTTCGGTTTCCAATTTCTGAGAATACCACAAGTCATAAAATAAAAAATATTTACGTTTAAGTAAAATGTTCTATAGTACCGCTTGTTATATCTGAAGAAACCGTTGTACGGTGAAACAGCTGTTATATAGTCATTATTAAATATTATTAAATAAAGTGTAAATCTAATACAACATTGTGTGTTTTTATCATTTGATATGGATTTGCATCAAGTAAAGGCAGAATCGATTCAATTTTTAGTAAATAGTCATTTATTAATAATTTTGTTTTAATGCGTTTCAAGATTTCTTAGCTTTACTAGTATGTTTTTTCTTTTATATGAATATCAGTTTTATAGTTTTTCATTCACTAAAATTAATAACGTATGGAGTTAAATATTAATGAAGAAATCGATATACCAGTATGCTTTCAATGGTAATGTGCTCATTCGTCATTTTTCTTTACAACATTTTCAACAACTTTTAAAATATTCTACAGGAGCCGCAAAATATTATTTCCTTCTTCTGCTACTTTTTTATTAGCATGATTACTTATGCATTTTTCGTTTCGTTCAGGGCGTAACTAAAATAAAATAATCACTCCCTAAAGACAAACCTTGATAAGCGATATTTTTTCTGCTGTCGTACTGTGCGCACTACCTCGGTAGGTATTTCAGTGTAAGGCAAGGGAATGGAATGATTTAACGTTTGTTTTTAACTTACGTTCCTTAAGCTTCCATATAGACGTCAAGCATCCAGACAGATCTTTAGGGTACACGTGAGGATACATTTCGGTCTGTGTTCAGTGTTCTGAACTCCCATATATTCATCTGTACCGATGAGGTTTGTATTGTTTCCCAGTTTTTATCTCGCTCTTGAGGATCCCGCCCTCAAAAGCGACCAGATTTATGTGATCCTTCGTTGAGATTTCATTCTTAATATCGACATATTTTCGAAGTTATGTAATATTTTATTTGAAATTTATATTTAAACAATTATCGGATTCAATTTTTATCCTTTGGATATATCAAGGCCTATAAGACAACCAGCAAACAAAATTAACTAACGATGGCAACTTGATGCATAAATAATCTATTTGAGCACGAAATATTAAATTCTTTAACGAGACAAACGAGAGTTTATTTGTCTTAAGTAACTTTAGTTTTGTTTTTATAAGCTACTTAGTTTTAATAAAAAACTTAGTAAATTAAAAATACTTGTTCAGTTTCACTTGCTTATTAGATAACAACTGTTTCGATCTATTCGACCATTCTCAAAGAGTTTACTCAACTAAATTAAGTGATTAACTTCTAATACTTATATATGAATGTGTGTGATTGCGATGGTTAGCCTTAATTACCATTTAATGATTGTATCTATAGTGGGTATATTTAAATATTTAACTCGTTTGTTTTTTAAGAATTTGCTTTTTTTTTGATTTCTAATATTTCTAAATAGTTTAATTTTTGACATTATTTAACATTATTAACATTATTTAACAGTTTGCAGCTATTCATATTGGGATAGTGGAAATTGTCAATACAGTGTTCGACAAATTCTGTAATAAAAAATACGGGATTTACAGAACACTGTCATCAAATAATAAACAAATGAAACTGAGCAAATACTTATAATTTATCTAAGTTAATTATTTAAACAATATTTCACCAAGAACCAACTACTACATCCGTTAACAAGATACTTAGTTTTATTTAATTTCGAATGCCTTTCTGATTTCTTATACATATCAGGGGCGGATGTAAACTGGGCACCAAGTATATGGATTTACCTGCCCTGCAAAAAGGATTGCTTAATCCAACAGGTAATCTAGGCACCAGTACCGTTCGGGTAATGATCGCTTTAAAGCTTAAAGTAAAAAATTAGACGTCAATAAATTAAGGAATTTCCTAATGACCAAATAGATTATTTCAAATGTATTTTTATTTGTACATCTATTGTGGGCGGGCCTCTATTGTATTATACTATAATATATTCTATATATAAGGAAACACTTAGTTTGTGTATTTAGTTATTTCTATCTTGTTTGCGGCGTTTGCTTAAAGTAAGAAATTAGATCCGCTTCTCAGTCTCGAGTTTTGTTGCACACTGATAAGAATTATACAGGTCTCTTTCGTGGACAGTAACAACGGAAAATGTTTGCTAGTGGTTAACAAGTACACCTTTTCAAAACAGAAAGTGTTGAAGAGTGGCGAAGTGTTTTGGCGTTGTACAAAAAAATCCTTAAATTGTCCCGCAAAAGTGTTTACGCTTGGTGCAGAAGCCAGCTAGAACATAATCATGAACAGAATCAGTAAATTCAACCGAAAAGTGATTTTAAATGCATGTAAACGTAAAGCCGTTGATGATATCTCCGAAAAACCGGCGAATATTATTCGTCGTGAACTAGCTAAGGAACTGCCGGAAACAATTACGATAACAGATTTCACTTATATCCGAAGAAATTTGTACAATGCAAGGAGAAAATTTCTTCCTGGGCCGTTACCACAAAATAAGACAGAAGTCCATGATATAGTGGAAGCTGCTAATGTTAAAACAAGCAAGGATGAAAGTTTCGTTTTTATAAACTGTCCAGTGAGCAATATCATAGTGTTTTCTTGTGAAACGAATGTTAGAAGTTAATGTCGAATGCGTAAAGTGTACATGGACGGTACATTTTCGTATTGTACAAAATATTTTTTACAATTATTTACAATCCACGGACTTAATAATGGACATTATATTCCATTGATGTTTTGTTCGTTGCCTGATAAACGTAGTGAAACGTATGCAACATTATTTGAGATGTTAACAAAAGAAATCTTTCGACGTCACTCTACAATATTACGACCAGCTGAAGTTTTTGTAGATTTTGAGAAAAGCATTCACACAGCTGTTCGCGCTAAATGGCCATCAGCACAAATCTATGGTTGTCGTTTCCATTTGCACCAATCGTGGTTCAGGAAAATATAAAGTTTGGGTTTAACAGCAGAATTTAGGAACACAGATTCCGAAGTAGGAAAATGGCTGCGATATACATTTGGATTAACGTATTTGAATCCTGACGAAGTAGGCGATTATTTCGCCTTAGATTTGTTTGCCGAAAAACCTGCTCATGCACAGGCTGACGAATACGCCGATTATTTATTGGAAACATACACAGAAGACGATGCTCCTTTTCCTCCACATATGTGGGCTACTGCAACTCCATCGATCACTAACACCACAAACGCATGCGAAGCGTTTCATTCCAAACTAAATGAGTCATTTTATTCAACACATCCATCTATTTATATTTTTATCGAAAAGCTTAAGGAATTTCAATAGACACTTATGTTTAAATTCAATGTGTACACACACCAGCAAGAGTTAAAGACACACGCGCCAAACAAAAATTAAGAACTCTAAATGAACTGCATGAACAACTAAATAATGGAACAATATCACGATTACACTTTGTGAAGTGTATATCATTTTATTCATCAGTATAACTTCAAATACACTATTTTTTTATTATAGTTTTTATATAATTAAGTATTTGCTTTTATTATTGTTTTCATATGAGTACATATTTTTTATTTTCTATCTTTTTGCTGTACTTCAACTTGAAATACACTATTTCTATATTATTGTTTTTGTTTGCTTTATACGGTGCCTAGTTTACATAGACCCTCTGCGAGTACATTTTTAGCTAGTGCACGAATTACTATATATATATATATATATATATATATATATATATATATATATATATATATATATATATTTAAATACTTAACTCGTGTGTTTTTTAAGAATTTGCTTTTTTTGATTTCTAATATTTCTAAATAGTTTAATTTTTGACATTATTTAACATTATTGACATTATTTAACAGTTTGCAGCTATTCATATTGGGATAGTGGAAATTGTCAATACAGTGTTCGACAAATTCTGTAATAACAAATACGGGATTTACAGAACACTGTCATCAAATAATAAACAAATGAAACTGCGCAAATACTTATAATTTACCTAAGTTAATTATTTAAACAATATTTCACCAAAAACAGACTACTACATCCGTTAACAAGATACTTAGTTTTATTTAATTTCGAATGCCTTTCTGATTTCTTATACATATCAGCTTCGGTGATTACAGTTTCGTCCGATTAGTAGATTTACATAAATTATAAAATACACTTTCGTTCGGTCAGTAAGACAGTCCTAAATTAGGGATATACAGTTTCGTTCGGCCTATAGGTGCAGGTAAAGAATTTAAATTGTCCGAATGGTATTACATTCTAATCAATACCTTCCTCGTAAATATTTTATACTTGTTATTGGGGACTGGCGAGTTGTACCACGCTTACCTGCGCTAATCCGGGCAGAGTAAAAGGTTGCCCTTGTTGATCACAGAGTTGTACCACAAATTATATTAATTATAATATTAATCTTCAGTAATTCTCCAATGAGGGTTAGGGGCGATAAAGTGGGGATAAAGTTTATTTCTGCTGCTTGCTATCTATTTCCAATTCTAATGAGAGAGTAATACAATTTTGTGATTGCATAGTTAACAATTAAATATCTGAGGAACCTAAATTTTCTTAAATAATTTTAGCATGTAACACAAATATCGATCTACCAATGCGTGTGAATTATTTCATTCTTTGTTGAAAAACAGTCTTTATTCTACTCGCCCAAATATATGTATTTATTTTTGTAGATATGATAATAAATATTCAAAATGAAATATTTGCATAAATTAAGACTAAGTATATAACTTCTACAATAAAAGAATTAAAAGGAAACAAAATTATCAAATTCGATTTTGTAAGATCTTTAAACTATCATGATTTGCCGCAGTAGTACCTAAAACATTTTAAATTGAAAAATGTAAATGTAAATTTGACTATGTATATTTTAAAATAAACTTTAAATATATACAGGGTTAGTTAAAAGTATGGAGACGGCGATTTATTGTCGTTAATATTCATTTTAGGGAATTATGTTCAATATAAAAGTTTGTTAAAATATTTTGATCTACATTTGAGAATATTTGAATTTTTTTTCTTCAATTGTTTTTTTGGGAACTGGTAAATTTTGCTCTACCATTCGATAGATAATTTTTTTCTCTTTACAATAATATTTTTGTATTTTTTAAATTCATTTTAATAACTTTTTTACAAGAAAAATTAAACAAATTAATAACAAAGTAAATTAAAGTAAGTGTTCAAATTGTCGTCCATTAGTAATTTGACAATGATCCAATCGATTTACAGAACAGAGTTCTGTAAAAAATCTCGGGGAACTTCTTGTATCGTTCTGGTAATTCGGATTTGTAAATCTTCGACGTTATCGGGCTTATCTTTGTAAACTTTGTCTTTTACGTATCCCCAAAGAAAAAAATCTAAAGGACTTAAATCTGGCGAACGGGCTGGCCATTCAATGGTTCCTCGTCTTCCAATCCATCTGTGGGGAAAAACGTTGTCCAGATATTGACGAATATTTACACCATAATGTGGTGGGGCGCCATCTTGTCGGAACCAGATACTGTAATTGGGCAGGTGTTCATTGTTTTCATGAGGATAGAGAGTAGCACTAGCAGGTATTATTTCATTTTGCAATAACTGCAAATACAGAGCCGAAGTTAAATTGCCATTGATGAAAAAGGGACGGATAATATGACCGCCTAGAATTCCAACCCAAACATTAACCTTTTGGGGGTACTGCGTATGGTGCTCCAAAAACCAAGAGGGATTTTCCGATGACTAGTATCTGCAGTTATGTCTGTTTACTTCACCAGTAAGGCAAAAAGTAGCTTCGTCAGAGAAAAGAATATTGTTGACAAAATTTTCATTATTATTGCAAATATTTAACATTTCTTCAGAAAATTGTAATCTCTTATCAAAATCATCTTCCGTTAACTCGTGTACAATGTGTACCTTATAAGGTTTATACTTTTCACTTTTTAAAAATGACACGATCGATGTGAAATATTGAAATTAGCCGCTAATTGATTGGTTGATAAATGGGGATATTCAGATACAGCCAATAAAATATCCAGTTTGTTATCATCGCTTTTTGCTGTTCTAGGTCTACCACTCCTTGGCAAATCTTTAACGCTACCCGCTTGTTCGAAGCGTCTTAAAGTTTTACCAACAACGGATTTAGAAATTGGATTTCTATTTGGATGCGTATCATTAAATAAATTACAAACGTCTTGTAAACTTCTGCGTCTATCTCCATAACCCAACATCATAAGTATTTCAATTCGTTCATGTTCACTTAAACTCGCCATTGTTAATATTAACAGCAACAAATTGCACAAATGAATTATTTCTGTCAAAGATTTGACGTACACAATAACCACTGATAAAATTATGTCGCTCAAGTTTGTTTATCGCTACGCTTCTGTCTATCTGCGATGTACCGAACATCTGTTAAACACATGAACCGGCGTTTTCTTATAAAAAAGTTATTAAACTGAATTTAAAAAAAACAAAAATATTATTATAAAGAGAAAAAAATTCTCTATCGAATGGTAGAGTAAAATTTACTAGTTCCCATTTAAAAAAACTGCGCGGGCAGGCGTAACAAAAAAACAATTGAAGAAAAAAAAAATTCAAATATTCTCAAATGTAGATCAAAATATCCTAACAAACTTTTATATTGAACATAATTCCCTAAAATGAATATTAACGACAATAAATCGCCGTCTCCATACTTTTAACTAACCCTGTATGTATTTTGTATTACATTGATTTCATAGTAAAACTGTTAAGTTAAGAATAAGATTTTATTATTAAACGGTTAATCCTCTCCAAAAATTCGTTGGTACAACTAGATGGTAGAATTATATCTACCTGATGTCCCAAGGTACAACTCGGCGGTCTTGCTATTATTTGTGAAATCCAATAAATATCGTATTCTACTATTGTTATCCCTACCCGCCTATGGAAATTTCCATGAATTATGTACTTGGAAACATTACTAGAATAATAGTGGGAAACTACACTATTATTCTTTTTAGGTAAGTACGTATATAATTTTAAAAATATTAGTTTGTAATTGTTCTACCATTTAATTATTTCTTTCTCATTTGTTATTTTATATATTTTTCTTTTGTAATAAAATAAATTCTTAAATTTTATCTTATTGTGCTTTTTCTATTCAACACATAACCTACTTTGCTAAAACTAATATTGGAGATACAGCTCTAAATTAACATAAAAGGATTAAGTACTCAAAGATTATCGGACGAAACTGTACCTACACGTAAATACCTAAAAATTCGACCCGGATGAAACTGTAACACAGTGAAGCGGTTAGCATTATTAGAAAAGGATTAAACAAAGATTATCGGACTAAACTGTATCTGCCCATCATCTCCTATGGAGTTCACATACATTTATTCATTTATTAGTATTTTAACACATTTGGTGTTCGTTTATAATTGCGTATACCTAATATTCTTCTATAAATGTAAATATAAAATGTGCCATAAATTACACATTGCTGACGCCCTGAAATTGTACCAAAAGATTAATGGTGAAGAAGATTGTATTTTTCTTCAGAAACAGATAGATGTGCTCAATTCCCGGTGTATTGTCAGTAAATTAGAATGTGAATAAATATGAATGTGTGTATAGTGCGTTCAGAATTATAAGACAGTAACTTATACTGTGTTTACAACTGTTGTTGCGCCCCTGTGGCCATAACTTTCTCATTGTTATTGAATGGATACGGTTCACTTATCTGCAGTATACAAATAAACAGTCTGTATTGAATACAAAAAAAAAGTATATCATTAAATACAAATGTTTACTGTGTTGAGAATAATAAATGAACGAATTGTCATTGCAAATTTCCTACCCCTCTACAGAAAATTTAATAACGAGTTTCCCATCCACATAAATAAATACATTCTGTCATTTACCTAAGCATGCTTTTAATATAAGATAATCTATGGATGCCTATAGAAGCTCATTGCAGGCAACTTGTAGGGTATAATGTAGCTGTTGTAAGTTCTTTGAAGTACCAAATCTACGACCTATCATATTTCAGACCTGTGCTATGGGCGACAGGTCTGGTGACCGCACAGGCCAATTGCGAATATTGTCGTTCGCCTATTGCAGGAATCGTAATGTAACAGCTAAAACATACGAATTAGCATTGTTTTGTTGGAATGTGGCATTATTTATTCCTTGAATGTATGGTAAAGCAAATGGTTTCCGAACTTCGTACCTTTGAACCTAGAATATTTGGCACTAGCAATACCACAATGTCGCAGTATCCAAAGTACCATATGAGCAAAAATTATTTAGATAAGGGATGGCCATGGTTACGAGCATCACTATCTTTGATAAGTTCAGTTTGTTGTTGCCAATTAAATGTCAGTTTTGATTTGAAGTAGCTGTAATTAAATTCGCTATGCTAGCCAAAAGAACTGACAGTTAAATCATGTCGAATAGAACTTCAAATCGAAACTGACATTTACAACAGGCTGAACCTATCAAAGACAGCGATCCTTCCAACCATGGCCATTCCTTATCTAAATAATTTTTGCTCATACGGTATTTAAAATATAATGTATCCAACTTGTTGGGCATCAGGTAGTTGCTGTAAGTTCATTGGAATATTGGGAGTCATAAAAACTCTTGAGTCTGTCGTTTTCCAGGCATGTTCTGCAAGTGATAGGTCTGGCGAACGCGCAGATCAATTGAGAATATTGACGTTAACCTGGTGCAGGAATCGTAATCTAATAGCTTCAACATGAGGACGGACATCGTCTTGGGTAACATACCAATCCTTTGACCTATCATACTCCAGATATGTTCTATGGGCATTAGGTCGTAATCTAATAGCTAGAGCATGACGATGGGCATTATCTAGCTGGAATGTGGTATTCTTTAGCCTTTGGATATATGATAAAGCGAATAGCTAAACTTCATAAATGTACCTTGGTAAATATCAAAATAAAATGTATCTAAGCAAATTGTGGGACATTGTATAGCTGGTGTAAAAAGTAATTCCTTTGGAGACTGCGGTTAAGTAAAAACTCTAAAAAGGTATAAAACCTCTTACCACAATTAATAATAGTATTCTAAATACGTATTTCGACAACTAAGTTGTCATCATAAGTAGGCAAAACTACTGATCAAAGTGTTGGATATAGAGCCCAGTAAAGCTAACACAGAATCACACACAACTTTACACGGCGTCCACGTATACACCGACTTTAAAGTGAATTACTAACTAAAATTATGTCAACTTACGCTTATTAAGAAAACGGTAACAACATGTGTTTATTCTCAACGCCCTCAATTTTTTCTAGCTTTTTCTAACTATGAAAAAAACAACAATATGGGACAGGACCGTTGTCCGAGTTAAACGTATTAAATATGTTTTTAACGATATGAATACTTTCGTATGCGTCGAGATCTCAGGGGTTGTTGATGTTTTTGACAAGTCTCAACCCTTTAACCGGAACATTGTGGTCCGTGGTCAATGCGTGGTTAGCGACGTTCGATTTTTCCGGTCTATTAAATTTAATATATGATGCTAGGCTCTTTAAAACGGGTTACTACTGAGCGTTTCGTTTGACCTATATATTTAAAGTTGCAATCGTCGCAATTAATTTCGTATATTCCTGATTTCAAATTCAAATTAACTTTATCTTGGGTATTACCTAGGAGACTATTAATGGTGTTTTCGGACCGAAAAGCAACTTAGAGACCTTGCTGTTTAACAACTCTATTAATGTTTTTCGTGATTGCGTGGTATGGTAAACACATGTACATTTTCTCCTGGTTACGTTGAGATATCAAGCTTGTGGATTCACGGATTGTCTTGTTTAAATTCGTTTTTCTAATCAATTTATTAATTATTTCTATGTCAAAGCTATTATACCCCGCGATGTTTTTAATTAAATCTAGTTCTATTTCGTATCTCTCTTTTGATAACGGAAAGTTTGGTAACCGCTTGACTAAGAAATTAAAACAAGCTGTCTTATGTTGAAAACTATGGTGTGAATCTGCGGTGATGAACCTACTGACATTGGTTTCTTTCCGGAAAGTATGTATTTATATTTTATGCTTATTTCTATTTACTAATATATTTAAAAATGGTATCCTATCGTCGTTTTCCTTTTCTACATATTAAATTTAATAGGCCCGAAAAAATCGATCGCCGCAAACTATGCATGGACTACGGACCACAATGTTTAGGTTAAAGGGTTAAAACTTCTCAAAAACTTAAACAACCCTGTCAACTTCCTTGTAAGCTCTCGACGCATACGCAAGCATTCATGTCGTTAAAAACAAATTTAATACGTTTAACGCGGACAACGGTCCTATCCCATACAGTTGTTAGTTTCTATTCTTAGAAAAATGGTAGGAAAGGTTGAGGGCGTTGAGAATAAGCACATGGTGTTACCGTTTCGCAAAGAAGGGTAAGTTGACGTAATTTTAGTTTGTGATTCACTCTAAAGTGAGTGTATACGTGGACGCCGTATAAAGTTGTGTGCGATTCTGTGTCTTAGCTAAACTGTGCCCCATGTGCAACACTTTGGTTAGTGGTTTTACCTACTGATGACGACAACTTAGTTATCGAAATACACGATTATTAATTGTGGTTTGTGGCTTTATATTTTTTTTGAGTAGCTGGTGAAAGTTCATTGGATTCTCTAGAAGCAAAGTAATTTTTCGACTTATAATATACCTGACATATTGTATGGGCGATAGATCGTAATGTAACAGATTCCAAAACTTAGTAAATGCATCTTTGAGTTGAAAAAAATTCACACCAGCAACACCACAATATCCCAGTTTTTAAAGTATTCAAAATAAAACGTCATATTCAAGCAACTCGTAAGGCATTATGTAGCTCTTAGGAAATAATTGATGTGTTGGAAAGCATACCGAACCTTCTACCTATCATATTCCACACGTGTTATATGAGCGATAGGTAGTAACATAACAGCTATAGCATGATGACGGACATTGTCTTGCTGGAATGTGGCATTATGTAGTACTTTAATATATGATAAATCGAATGGCTCCCGAACTTCGTAAATGTACCTTCGAGTTTAGAAAATTTCACACAACGTCAAAATGTGCCAGTATTCAAAGTAACCGAAATAAAATATCATATCGTGGTGGTTCTTAAGAAGGGCTAGTCGAACACCGCACAGAATTAAACAATGTTCAGATCAGATATACGGGAATGATTCTTCTTCTCATTCCGCAGCAAAAGAATTACTTTTGAATTTGTTTGACTTACTGATCGTTGATGATAAACGTTAAAGCATAATGAATTAACAACATTTAAAAACAAAACTTCATTTCCATGAGGTCCAATCTTTATAGTCAGCGAATAATACGATCCTGTCGTGTGGGTGAAAAAGTGACATCGAGTGATCAACACTATCAGCGTTGTAACAGGATCTGTACTATGATTTTCTGTCAAAACCATGAAGTAGATTTCATATATTTCTTGAGAAATGTCAGCGATAATTAACGATTGACTTTCGACTATTACACGACAATGTAGGTACTTGTTCATACTGTTTTGAGTAAGCGATGAGTACTATTTAAATGGTTAACTTCAATTTTTTAATAACTGAGTATCACTTAATAAACACTGAAAAATTTAAGGATTTGATCCATGTTATGTTTGTATAATTAATCTGACAGAACCGATTTCAACTTATTCATTTTCTTTAATTTCGGAAACATTATCTAGAAGTATATTTCTCAAGAGACAACATTCACAATCGATACCTTGACTTGGTTTTCCTACGCAGACAATACTCGTAACTTTTTGACAGGCTAACATACGGTCAAAAATTTCGTTTCTTTTTTTATCTTAGGTAGTAAGTAACATCTCATAACTTTCTGCGGATAGAAAAGACTGCCTAAAATAACTTCCGTGTAGTTTGATACGGGTCAATATTGGGACGACCGAAGGTACAGGGCAGAAGCTGGGTACTTGACAACTTAAATTAGACATTGATAAAGGCCCACAATGATTATCTTCTGCATTATAATGTTTTTGTTTGAAAGTAAAGAACTATATGCTAATATAACATGTACGAGGGTGGTTCGAAAACTACGTGGTCTTACAAAGAAAACGCAAGCTTTTTTGACAAAAAACATTTTTCAAGTTTTCAGTTTTGCGATTACCGACGGATGGTTGTTTATTTAATCCAATTAATTTGAAGTCAACTGAAGTAATATGTTTGTTGCAATAACGTTAATCCAAAATTTAGCGGAAGTACGTTAAATCTTATTCGGAAAGATGCTCGGAATATACACCAAAAGACTGGAAACAATGTATTCGCCATACAGGTACTATAGAAAATGAATACTACCAAATTTTTAATTTAATTAATTATAATTATTAATTAAAAAAATTGTTATATAAAATAAAACCTATCTAAACTACTCTAAAATGAATAGGGAATTATATCTTTTTTAACAGATCTAATTAATTCGATTAAATTTAACGTATTTTCTCAAACTATAGATAAATTAGAAGGCCCACAGTCGTTTGTGGACATTTTATTTGGTAAATGTCTTTTCTGTGTGATAAAATATTGAATCTTGTATTTTAACCTTAAATTAATTTAGAATACAAAATTATAAAAATCGCATTTTTTGACAAGTATTATTCATTTTAAACGTCATTTCACATTTTCACGATGCCAAGACGTCATTTAAATAAAGAAACTTTTGATTTAATTGCGTTATTGCATCAGCGAGGGCAATCTGGAGCAGAAATTGCCGCAATTTTTAATGTGTCTCCAAGTGTTGTTAATAGGGTTCTAACAAGATTCCAACAGGTAGGATCTGCAAAGAAAAGACCTCGGTAGTGGATCTGAGAGGAAAACAAATCAGAGACAAGACCGCCACATACGAATTCAGACAAGGATGAATCCGTTTAGAAGTGCTGTATGGTTGCAAACACAGTTACGTGCCGCCACTGGAGTTAGAGTTTCGGATCAAACCATCAGAAACCGTCTGAGGGAAATGGATCTTCATAGCTGCAGACCTGTGAGACGCCCAAAATTAACTAATGCTAATAGAATGGCTAGAAGAACTTGGGTTAACCAACGACTAGCAGAAAATTTTTAATGGGAGCATGGTTTATACACCGATGAATCCAGATTCTGCTTATTTAGTGATAATCGTAGAGTAAGGGTCTGGAGAACTCGAGGAGAGCGTTATAGACGCGAGTTTACAAAAGCTGTGGTGCCTTTTGGCGGCGGTGGTATCATGGTGTGGGCGGGCATTAGTTTGAATGGACGTACGAACCTCCATCTCTTTGAAAACAATGTCAATGGACACATATACAGAGATGACATTATTCAGCAATATGTGGCCGACTTTCGTGAGACTGTGGATGAAAACATGGTTTTTATTGATGATAATGCAAGACCTCATCGTGCACAAATTGTAATGCAAGCAATAAATGACCTCCATATTAACCATCTACCTTTACCACCAACGTCTCCCGACTTGATTCCACTTGAGCACATTTGGGACAGACTTCAAGAACAGCTCAATGAACAAAATCCACCCCCAGTTAACGTGCAACACTTGCGGGAAATTTTACCGCTGTGTTGGAGAAGAGTGTAACAAGAACACATTAATAATTGCATTATGAGTATGCCCCGAAGATGTACAGCTGTGAGAGATGTCCGTGGCATTATACACGATTTTAGAATTAATTGTTACAGAAAAATGTTTATTTTAGCTATTGTTAAAAATGTTGCTTATTTCATTTTTGATCATTTCTTAGTAATCTAACGATTTTTCTGAATAAATATACTTGAAAATTTTAAATTGTTGTGTACAATTATGTATCTAATACAATACACTACAAATATTTACCCATACTATCTAAAAAATACAAAAAAGTAAAAATTCCTTATTCATTTTTGAGTAGTTTATTTCCGATTTTATGAAAATAAACGTAAGGAACACTTATTGTGAGTCGTACAAAACAAAAATTACTTAATACTCCTCTGGCGTTATAATCAGCGTTTGTATTTGGCTAGACCCTCACCGCATGGTGCCTTATTTAAAGTATTTACACGGCACAAAGTCATTTTCTTAGGTTGTGAAAAATACTATACATACCTAATTAATATTATTTCATTTACGTTTCAATTTTCTTTTTCCAAAACCTGACGTGCCAGAATAAATTCGTTGTTACTACTATTATTAGAACTATAAAAGAAACGAAAATTGTATAGTTCTCAATATAATTTAAAATGAGCTGTATAAAATTAATGAGATTTTAAAAATATCCGGAATGGAATCTGTAAATAGCAGTAGAAAATACAGTAGGATCGCATTAAGGTGGAATATTCTTAAGCCCGATTTTACAATATTGTCCTTTACATTTAATAAGCTATTTAGTTTATTAGTTTTCGAGCAGGGACGGGAATGTATAGAAATGTGATTAATTGATTCTTTATTATGAAATTCATTATTTTTTAAATATGTTGTTCCAAATGTATTATTTACTTTTATTATAAAATTGCCGTTTAATTTTCTAAACAGATAATTGAAAAACTTTTGTAGGTATTTGTGGATGAGATTTTAATTACCAGTTTATATATACTTAGAAATTAAAAGTGTTAAACGTTTTGATATTACTTTGTGAGCAGTAGTACCTATGTGGAGAGCATGTGCTACACAAGTAATATGCAGCATATTAGGATAATTTCTTTTATTAGTCTGCCTGTTTTTAACATATATGCAGCACTGTTACTGACAAATAATGTCCAAATAATGTCGTCCGAATGAAACATTTGGTGCATATTCTAATCTCATGGCGGAATCTTCGGGGATATACTTATGCTTTTTCAAAATTCTTTGAACTGATGAATAACTTAATGCCAATTCCTTAGTAGCATCCCTAATGGAAAATTCGCGATGGGCTTCAAAATATGCTTACACTGTGATTTCTACTTCTTCGTTGACGACGATATTTTTCTTTGTTCTTTTCTTTCTAAATAAGCAATCATGCAGTCTAAACTGATTGTAAAGTTTTCGAAAGTAACGTCGATCTGGCTGCTGCCGTAAAGGATAGTGTTCAGCATAATAATCGCTAGTCCTTATTGAATTTTTACGACATAAAATGTATGCTTCCAACATATCGCATTTCTCCAAATAGGAAATACAATAGTGAAATATTGTCAAACACTAAGCAACGAAAGTAAAACCAAAATGTTTAGAAAAATAAATAGAGAACTAATGAACACAACTCAAAATTTAAAAAAAATATTTTTAATAAGTAAACGTGCGAAAGATTTATATTCAGTACTTTATTGACATTTACAAAGGGCATACATACTATTTGTTCTGTTTAAAGTGAAAGAAGCCTACTACTGATTTTACAGAATGAAAGAGTATCTTTGACATCAACTAAATTCCACCGTAAATATTTTATTATTCGTTTTAGGACAATAGTGTATTGAAACTTTTATATTACAAAGAACATTATCATTCAGAATTTTTAAAAATATACACGCTGTTCCATTAAAAAAATTATAAATTTCAAAATTTCTCGAAAATGCGTTATTCAATTTTTTTTTCATGAACTGCATGCTAATCAATGTTAAAAACACTAATACCTTGCTAATTTAATGTACTTTCTAGAATCAATAATAACAGAGATAGCAATAGTGCGCACTTAATTTGAATCAGCCTGTATACAGTTTCGAAAGAAAAATTTTAAAAATGAAAATTTGTTGACCAGTTTAGTTTATCTAACCGAACACCTAGCATTATTTTTCAATTATTTACAATTTTTTGAGTTATCACAGACACTTACGTCACCGTTAAGATGTTTGCCACAAAATTTAAGGAAAATTTTAAATACTATCAGCAAAATAGAAGTTTAGGAAGACAATACTTAAATCTACTTCTAATTAAATATGGAAAAAGTTACGAACAATGTCAGTGCAGCATTTCAAATAATAATAAATCACAGTTTTATTAACATCATAACTAGAAAATTTCCCCAGAAAAAGTTTTCATAAAAATAATTATTATGATAATTTATGCTTCGTCCTTATTTTGTGATTAACGGTCGAGCCAACGAATATATATCAGGATTCTTTTCTTTTTCGTATGCATAACTAAAAGTTTCCACGGTTTCCGTGTTCGTTATTTTCTCCTTTAATGCACACACGATTTTATTAGAGGTACTTTGGACAATTCACGCACACGTATTGTAATGAATGCGGAACCTTGACCTGATCCCTTTAAAAGATATTGCATGTTTACATAATGCTGAAAAAAAAATCGGTGAAAGTTTTTTTATTGCAGTATTACTTTGCAAATAACAGAGTATAATTAAAATAGAATTAGTTTTTGTAGCACTTTAATTAATGTTTTACACAAAAACGAAATTAAACAAATTAGTCGCCTCATAAACAATAACTACAATATCAAAAGAATTTAGATAAATGAAATATAATTACTTAATTTTATTACCTTTATCTTTTTATTATTTTTTTAAACGAGTTTATAAATTATTAATTTTGGGGCATTATTGAAGTAACTGCATTAGGCGTCTGTTGCTTATAATAGCATACTGGCCGCCATTAATAATAAAGCACCTGTATATTTCAATGAAATTCGCAGGATATACAGTGTTATTCTGAATAAGTATCAAATAATTTAATTTTAGATTAACCATGTAATGTTATATTTAATTTTAAATTATTGAATAAACCCGTTTAGGGATTGCACGAAATACTCAGCTGTTGTATCAAAACCATACTAAATCGTATATTATTATATCGCATATTCATAACTTACTTATGTATAAATCCATTCATTATAAACAAACCGTATGTAGACAATTCTGCAAGCAATAAGTACTAATAATGCATCGATCTTCTTCAATATCTTACTCATTCAGCTAACCTATCAGATATATTCGAAATTAACGATTAAATGGTAGCCTGTGGTATGCTATCCCTTGCTTTTAAAATGCTTTGTTGAGGAAAATATATATTGCTTATGGAAGTCATTTATTGATCCTAACTCCCACGAGTGAAAGTCGAGAAATTTCAGGAATCTTGCAACGCTATTTAGTTTGATAAATGGAGAAAGTGCACTGATATACTACAATGCGTCAAAAATATGACCCCTTTGTCCGATTGTCAAGATATCAGTCAGTTTATGCAGAGTGCAGTCTTCAAGTTTGCTAACTGGTAAAAATGTTCGCGCTCTGATTTATTATTATTATTTTTGTTGTAGTTGAACTCAATACCAGTGCATAGAACGTTTAATTTCTGCATTACGTAATGAAGCACCATCAAATACAACAGTATATCGCTGGTTTCAAGTATTCAAGTGTGTTCGTACTTCGTTTCAAAATCAAGCAAAGAAAGAGCGTCCTGAAACATCTGTTGTTATGGTAAGTATTGATTCTATACATCGAATGATTGTAGATGGTTCATATAACGTATGATAAGATTCAGGCATGCTTGCACATTTCTAGGACCTTGATACATTCAATTTTGCATTGAATTTTGTTCTTGTTGGATACCGCATAATCTTTTCAGGGCTCGCCTCTTTCCAAGATTTTCGCGTGAAATTGTGGAAAGCAATGTTGAACAAATTCAATCACGTATCTTCTAAAGATGTCTATTACAGGTGACGATTCGTGGATATATTCTTATGAACAAACAAACTAAAAATCGAGATTGGGTGTTTGAAAATAAACTTCTGCCAACAAAGACTGATCGTTCGCGAAGCACTTCCATTAATCACGATATGTGAATTCGCAAAATTATCGAATATGATCTGTCGAAAATCCACACGTTTTCATGAAACGCAATTACATCCAATTAAAGTTGGAGTGTGGCTAGCAATGTTAAGGCAACGAATAATACGACTCACTTTTTTTTGAAGAAACAATAATGGGTCAGGGTTATATGGAAATATAAGAATTGTTTATTGTAAATTTCAGCATTTTGAACATAATTTGTAATAAACTATTAATCTGAATAGCCAATAATTTGTAATCTGCAGTATTGTATTTGTTGTGGCGTCGAGTTCGTCGAGGACCAATGCTATGGTTGTAATAATAATAATAATAATTGTTTATTCGCCCAACAGGTTCGTACCCAGTAACAGGGCAAAAATTGTGTAATACATACATACATACATATGACAAAACAGAAAAAAAAGAAAAATATAGCAAAAGTTAAATTACAGATATACATAAATAAACAAAAAGGTGTACATTAATAAATTAGAACACATACGCAAACTCATTTAATGACTTCACCAGTAAATATATCGCTGTATATTGCATCCGCCTTCCGCATCATGTGGTAAACAGGTGATTTCATTAGTAGGTTGGTCCTCGGGGTGCTCAAGTTGAATGTACTCGTATAGCGAGTATTAACTGAAGGTACATTAAATCGAACAGCAGCTAATATCCCAGCGCAGTCAACACTATTGGTGACAAGTTTAAACAAGTAACTAGCACTTTGTTCAATCCTCCGATCAGTAAGTGTCTGAAACCCAAAACGCAGCCTTAGTTCATCATAGGAAACATTTGTCTGGGTACACTCCAGTATTTTTGAAAACTAAGAATTTCAAAAAGCGTCGCTGTACACGCTCAATAGGAAGTTGCTGCGATATATAATGAGGAAACCAAACGACACACCCATATTCCAATTTAGGAAGAACAAGAGCGAAATATAAAGACTCCAGAAGCGCAACATCATTGAAATATTTGCAAGTTCTGATAGTAAATCCCAACATTCTTGAGGCAGACGAACAAATTTTTTAAACGTGACTGTTAAACGATAAAAATGAATTAAATGACACACCAAGATCCTTAATTTCACTCATTCTGGTGAGTGGAACATCATAAATTGAATAGGAGGACAAGTATGGACGGGTTTTCCTAGTGAAAGTCATTGCATAACATTTGTTAACGTTCAAAACAGGCTTATTCCTGTCGGACCAATTGGCTAGTGCACTCAGGTTATCCTGAAGCATGTCTACATCGCGTTGACTATGTATGCAATGGAAGAGCTTAACGTCATCTGCATATGCTAATACTTGACAAGACATTAATGGAAACAGATTATTGATGTATATATTAAAAAGCAGAGGTCCCAAACTCGATCCTTGTGGAACTCCAGACAATGCAACAAACTACAACGACTTAAAACCATTATAGAAAACATATCCATATCTGTTGGACAAGTAAGAGTTGATTAACTCACAAAAAGCAGTATTCAGACCAAAACAATTCAGTTTCTGTATAAGGAGTTTGTGATTAATTTTATCAAAAGCCTTGGAGAAATCTGAATAAATAACGTCAACCTGTCCCTGGCAATCCAACTCTTCACATACGTATTGGGTAAAACTCACAAGATTAGTAGTAGTCGACCGCCCTGTCATAAAACCATGTTGAGCAGGTGATATATGGGAACGAACAAAAGGATAAATTGAATTATATATGACTTGCTCAAAAATTTTGGCAAAATTTTAAAGTATGGATATAGGTCTGTAATTACATACATCCGCAGTCTTACCCTTTTTGAAGACGGGCACTATGCGCGCACGTTTCCATCTATCAGGAAAGGTTGACGTTCCGACAGCAAGGTTAATTATTTTGGTGAGCGGCTGTGAAAGAACGGAGCAAAAATCTCTGACCACGAAGCTTGGAATTTGATCATCACCAGCAGTAAATTTGTTTGGAAATGTAGACATAATACTTTCAATATTGTATCCGGTTTCTGGCGGTGATGTTTCAACGTCAGTTACTAAAATCACGACCGCTATGTTGCTTCACCGTGCACAGGTTGTAAGACTGTATACACTTTACAATTTAAATCTTCGGTAACTCCTTGTTAAATGAATAAATGTACTTTCATCTAAATATATTTATTTACACTAAATACATTTATTATGGATCTACTACGATTTATACTAACATAAACTACTGCTGAGATTGGTGTTTTTGTTAAAAAATTATTGTTGTGATGTTACAAAGAACACTGTTTTGTACTGATGTTGATACTGTTGAGTCTCTTGTTGCTGGTATGAGACTGTGATTGATACTGATCTATTCTGTACTGTTTTACAAGTAGGCAGAAATATACTACTACCCTTAATTATTACATTAAAAGCGTATTATTGCTTGAACTGTGAATTGTTCGACGTCATAACAGGGAATTTTTGTATTATTTAATTCGTGGAAATTATACCCAAGGTTTACGGTTAGTGGCACGGTACGGTTAGTTGTTGAGGGTAGGTCTACTGTCACTAATTTGGCGTCGATTCTTCAGCACATCGGTGAGGTTTTGCACGGCAGAGAGGTTAAGTTGATGTAATTTATACGGACCTATTCAAGGCTTTCGATTTAATTGATCATGAGATTTTACTTCATAGGTTAGGATCTTTTGATCTCGCTCCAACTTCTATAATAATAATATAATACTTCAATAATTTTGTTCTTCCTTCTGGGGTTCCTCAGGGATCAAATTTGGGTACTTTGCTATTTGTTTTGTTTCTGAATGATCTCCTTTTCCAAGTGAAGTGTCCCATTCTCGCCTGTGCTGATGATATAAAAATATATTCTGAGATTTCCACAACTTACGATATTGTTAAACTACAGCAAAATATGTACGTATTAGTTGCATGATGTGACCGTTTCAAACTAAAATTAAATATTGACAAATGCTGCGTGGTCACTTATACTCGATCTGCTACGCCTCACGAGTCGTCGTATTTTATTAAAAAATATATCTTAACCACTAAGACTAAAATAAAGGATCTTGGAGTCTTATTTGACTCTAATCTTACGTTTAGATTACATATAATCCATATGTGTTAGGATGCCTACAAAACTCTGGGATTTATTATGCGTGTATCAAAATACTTGAAAAATATCACCTTGCTTAAACCATTGTACCATATTTATGTCTTGAGCAAAATGGAATACGCCTCATTAATTTGGTATCCCATCTATGCTAGCAATTCTATTCTTTTGGACGGTGTTCACCGTAAGTTTTTGAGGTACCCCACATTCAAGACTGGTGGTATCTACCCAGAACGTGGTGCATCCCAGGATGATTTGCTTTTACGCCATGGCATGTCATCTCTAAGCGTTGGAAGGGAGAATATTTGTAGGAAATTCTTAACTAAACTGATGACAAACATTATTGACTGCCCGTTCATAATATTAGAGCAAATATCGTTTTTGGTTCTTCGTATGAACTTCAGGTACGACGTTACATTTATGGTTTCCTTCGCGAAGACAAACGTCTTGAAACGGACTCCTACCTATATTATCTCCAACGTGGATGGACAGCACTATTTGAGGTCATAGATTATTTAATTGCACCGTAATGCTATGTAATTATAATAATAATGTACCTTGTAACTGGGCCTGGCCTGTTGGTTATTAAAGTATATTATTATTATTATGTTAAAATTATAATCTTAACTAATAAATAATATAATAGCATTACTTATTAAGTATTAATGTCATAAATCTAAATATGTAGTTAAAATTTATTGTACATAACTAAGAAAAGAGATCTTAACAATGAATATCCAAATTAAAGCCTTTATTCACTAATGGATTTTTATGGTGCATTCATATTTAAGAACCTTAAGCCTATTACACATATTTAGTTAACAATGGGGGGCATATTAAGGATCTAGTGAAACCCTTCACTAATAACACTAGACAATAAACAAATAGTTTAATGTATAAGGCAATAAATAAATTTGGAAAAAGATGCAGATTATTAAATAACTCTAGGTAATAAATAGATTTGCAAATGCAAAGGATATCACTTTCTTAGAATTTAAAGAACGATTTTATAATGTGCTAATAAAAGTATGTTATAAAGTGGTTTAAACACGAAAATTAACGTTAAATATCTTATAAATTGGAAATTCTTATGTTTGAATTCTATATCCTAGAATTAAAATATTGCGAAAGGATATTAAATGTATCCTCAACAGTATTTTTAATTTAATTAATTTTTATAGCAAACTTGTCTTAATTTTAATAAAAGATAATAATTACTATATCTCTTTAATTGTAGCAAATGTACTGAATTGTAAAATAAATATAAATAGTACAAAAGACGATATTTTCAGCAATTTACGTACCGCCACTGCATAAGTTTGTAATACCTTTGAAAAAATGCAGCACATAAATACATTATGTCACTTTTCGTACGAGCAGCAATGAAAATCATTTTGAATCTCATGGCATGACAATTTTCTAAAATAACAAGAGGAGAAACATAACTGATACATAAGGAAAAGCAACAGAAAAAATTCCAAAAAAATGTTCGTCTGACAAATTAATACAAAAATAGTGGGAATTGAATTATGATTTTGTAAATATATTCATATTTATTAATATAATATTAACCTCACATTTATTCGAATATGCAAATATAAATTTAGTAATTAGTAATTACAGATACATATACCTAGTTCAATTGAAATATATTGCATATACATGATTAACGATCAAGTAGAATACCGTTATTAATTACAGAACTAGGAAATGCATTACCATCAATAAATAATAATCATAGGACTAAAACTATAACTCTGGCTGTTTCGGGTCATTGCCGTTAACCCGAACGCCATTTAGTATCACTTAAGTAAATTGTATAGACCCGTACCGTACGATCTTGGTTTAGGGATGCTTTCTTAGACAATTTCCTTAGTTAATGCTATGTTCGAGTGGCTGATTTTACGGTTTCTAAAGAAAGCACTTTACTTAATGTTCATAAAGTGACGCAATTTACTTAGGAAGAATTATAATACTTTACTTATATACTTTATGCTTGAGAGTGAAAATTTGTTTAAATAAATTAGTTTTGTCATGTACTTTACTATATGTTCCTAAATATTTATTTGAATATTAAACTTCCTAAAGTGAACATATTTCAGCTTTTCTTGTGAATTTCCATGTATATGCAACGATGTATATAAAATCAACAAACTTTGTGATAAAAACTACTCGATCGATTATCTAAGGGTGAGGTCAACATTAAAATAAAATATAAGAATGGGATTCCAAAAATAATTAGTTCGTCAAACTAGATGTACCCAACAGAGAATCTATACATTTTTACTACCAGACCGTTAGAGGTTTACGTGGTAAAGCTAATATCTTATATAAATCCAGTTTTTCCTCTACATATGACATGGTATTACTTTTTGAAACTTGGTTGTGTGATTCTGTAGATAATAATGAAGTTTTTTCTTCATCTTACAATATCATACGTTGTGACAGAGATATACAAAGTACTGGTAGATCTCTTGGTGGTGGTGTACTTATTGCTTTTCGTAATGAAACTAAATATAAAGTAATTAATGTGTCTTCCATTAGATCAGCGGTTCCTTTGATCGATTTAATAATATGTAACTGGGAAACTAGCTTATCATTATTGTTCTCACAAAATTTAATAAGGTGATAATGAATGTATGTCAATACCGGTTGCGGCAATAGTGAGTGGGCGGAGCTTAGCATGAAAACTAATAAAGTTGTAGCAATGAAATTTTACGTACACATGTAGTATGCTACAGTGCATTTTCTATTTTTATTTATATATTTACAGGGTGTTCGAAATTTCCGCAACCACTTTCAATTTATTTTTAAATATATTTCTATACTTTCTTGTTATTATGATGATTGTTTTGGTGAATGTGGCTGGGTTTTACACTTCTGCGTAATCACGGGTCGTAAATCCGCAATAGCTAAATTTCGTTGAATATTGTCGTTAATTCAACTTTGAATATAAGTTCTTCTTTCGCTCAGTAGTTCGCAGAATAAAAAAGACACTTGTTGAAGTCACAACACTCTTTAATTATTAAGTTATAAACAAAAACTAAATGTACATAAGCTACAGCAAAATATATAATTACAAAAAAACACTCGGTTACATATTTAATTTCAGTAACGCTTTGAAGTTGCTGGGAATAGCGCGTGTATTCCCTTTGATGGATCTTAGCAAACTTAAACTATATTATTAAAAATATTAGGCGAGTAAGGGTAAATGCAAATCATAGACACTTACGATTGGTCGAAAAAACTAGTTACATGGGTTTATCCAGACGGGACTTGAGAGAAATCGTGTCTCCGAAATGGTATTGTTTAATACCAGAGTCCTTTGATAATGTGACCGTAATAAAACCTTGTAAAGGTTCGTCTGTTTGAACGGACAACGGCGTGTTTATTACAATAGGCGGTAAACTTTTGATTTTAACATTAAAAGGCTTAACTGAGGTGCCTATACATACGGTGAACTTAGCTGCTATACCTTAAATAGGAATAATAGAAATGGTAAAAGACCGAAATGAATAACCATAAACTAAGTTGATAAATTCGTATTAAATACATTTTGTAAAAGGGATGTTATAATATTGGGGTCAACGCTGTCATAAACGTTAATAACGGGGAATGCCTGTTCCTTCTAAATGAAATGATAAAATTCAAAATTAAAAAGAAATCTTAGAATACTTAGAATTACATGCCTATAATTAAATTGATTAATAAAAAAACTTATTGATTAAAAACGTTGTCCAGGTTTCTGGACAATGATAGCCACCTAAATTATCTTTGCAATGATATATGATAATGTGCACTTACAACTGTTAGTTTTGGTTTTATTGCAAATTTTGTTAAAATCTTGACAGTTGCGCAGCGTCTAACAATTTAAGTTTTAGCCTGAAAATTGGTGGAGTGCCTCAAGTAACTCTTTTGTTACAAATTTATGAACTAACACGTTATATGTTTTGAGAGTTAACAACGTGACAACATATACATGGTGTTAAATATGTCGTGCCAAAGTTATCGCAGTTTAAAGACTTTTTTCTTTTTTTTTTAAATTGAACCTATAATTTTTTTATTAGTCCGCAAATTTCTTGTAAAATTTACGTTAAAATGGTACCAATAACATAGTACTTATTTCTAGTATTTTCGAAGTTATAACCCTTTAGTGGAATATACCTATGTTTATAATATTCAATATGCGGGGCATTTAATAGTTGGTTGGCCATGAAATGATATCAAACAAGTAACTTTTACAATCACCTGTTTTTTAATTCTTTATTATTAGTTTTAGAATTACATTTTGTAATTTTTCCATAATAAAACAAAATTAATTTAGAATGTGTTCAAATATATGTCCATTCTGCTCTACACATGCTCTTAATCGCCTCTGCATCGGCAGACTTACATTTTGAGCAATGCTGTTTTCACTTAATAGAAGAAAAGCGTTTCTGATTCGTTGCTGCATGTTCTCTGCCGTTGTAGGAGGTGTTTCGTAAATTATATTTTTTACAGTAGGCCACAGAAGGAAATCACAAGGGGTTGGATCTGGTGATCGCGGTGGCCAGCTTATAAAGCTGCCTCTCCCAATCCTATTAGTGAATATCCTATCTTAATGTGCTCTTGCAGCAGCAACGTAATGTGCAGGTGCACCATCATGTTGTTACCACAATCTCCTTATGATGTTATCTGGTAGGCCTTCTAGCAGCAATGGTAAATTATTTTGTAGGAAATTTGTGTAGATTTAACAATTTATAGTAGTATTAAAAAAGAACGGACCTATAATAGTGTTTCCTATGATGCCTCCCCAGGAGTTAACACTCCACTTTTGTTGGTATAAAATGGGTTGCACAAAATGAGGGTTTCTAGTGTCATAATAATGAGAATTTCTTCTGTTTGTTATTCCACAATAAGCAAATGTTGCTTCATCTGTGAAAGCCACATGATCTAGAAAAGTTAGATATTGTCATAATTGGAAAAGTAGCCATTCACAGTAAACAAGTCCACTCTCAAAATCCGTTTGTAATAAGCCTTGATGATTTTGAATTTTGTAATGGTGAAATTTATGTTTTTTTAAAATCCTTCTTACAGCAGTGACTTCTATCCCGTGTTCTTTCGAAATTATCCTTGTAAATACGCGCGGATTTTCCACAACGGACTGGACGACTGTCACTTCATTATCTTCTGTAACCATAGTATTAGTTCTTTCATGTTTGATATAAGTCACTGAACCCGTCCGAAGAAACCTTGTCAACAAATTTTCAAACGTCGTAATATCTGGTGCTCTTCTGTGAGGATACTCCATAGCATATGTTCTTGATGCTAAAAGTGGATTTCTATTGCTAGCGCCAAGAACAAATACCATGTCTATTAGCTCCTCTTCCGAAAAATTAATTCTAAAGAAACACAATTATAAACTATTACGGCATGTAAATAAAAAATTATGACAACAAAACGATATAACTGACAACAAGATAACAACTAATAGCGAACAAACGGAAATTGATAATTAACTAGCCGAACTTAAATTATAACAATTAAACGATTACAGCAAAGAGGAACTACAGAAAAACACTTTATACGGAAATTTTAAGTAGATATTTGACGTTTGGTTACACAGCAATTTTTGCTTAATATCATTTCATGGCCAACCAACCAACTATTAGATGCAGCACCGAATATTGAATATTATAAAGATAGGTATATCCCATTAAAGGGTTATAACTTCGAAAATACTAGAAATAAGTACTATGTTATTGGTACTATTTTAACGGCAATTTTACAAGGAATTTGCTGACTAATAAAAAAATTATAGGTTCAATTTAAAAAAAAAAGAGAAGATAGCCTTTAAACTTCGATAACTTTGGCACGACATATTTAACACTCTGTATATGTTGTCACGTTGTTCACCCTCAAAACATATAACGTGTTAGTCCATAAATTGGTAACAACAGAGTTACGTGAGGCACTGCACCCATTTTCAGGCTAAGACTTAAAACGTTAGACGCTGCAACTGTCAAGATTTTAACAAAATTTGCAATAAAACCAAAACTAACAGTTGTAAGTGCACATTGTCATATATCATTGCAAAGATAATTTGGGTGGCTATCATCATAATAACAAGAAAGTATAGCAATCTATTAAAAAAAAAATTGAAAGTGGTTGCGAGAATTTGGAACATCATGTAAATATATAAATAAAAATAGAAAATGCACTGTAGCATACTACATGTGTACGTAAAATTTCATTGCAACAACTTTATTAGTTTTCATGCTAAGTTCCGCCAACACATTATTGCCGCACCCGCATTTATTTGTGTATAAATAAAGATTTTTATTTGAATAATTTACTTTTATTAAAATTAAATAAAACACTTATTTATGGGGAGTATCGTACACCACTTTCTGAGCAAAATTTTGGGATGTGCGAAGATTCGTATACATTTAATCCTTTAACCTTCGTGCGGAGTTTCGAATCGCCCAAATATTTACCTCACTTTCCCTCAATTAACTAATATGTATAGCTGCTCGAAATATCAGAAAGGAAGATTAGAAAAATTGTGTTCAACATGCAGCTACCATTAGAAAATAAATATTACCAAAGCACATGTACGAATCAGGAATTTATAATTTATTGAAGTGGTGTAATGAGTAAAGAAAATTCTGGAGAAGATTAGTGCATATTTTATATCGATTTAAATTATTATTTCAATATTATGGAAATAAACCTTATTGTTAGTCTTAATAGAATAAAAAATAATACTTAATAATTTTCTGGTTTCTATGCCGATTTATAAAAACTGTTTGCATTTCCTTAAACCCTCACCGCAGGGTGCCTAATTAAAGTATTTACATTGGAAAATTATTTTCTTGTTATTTAAAGTTAAAAATTCTTTCAATGGAGACTGTGGTTAAATAATAATTTAAAAAAGGTATATAACCCCTTACCACAATTATTAGTCGTATCCTAAATACGTATTTCGACAACTAAGTTGTCATCATCAGTAGGTAAAAACTACTAATTAAAAGTCACACATGGGGCACAGTAAAGTAACATAAACGCCTCCGCACAACTACTATACACTGCAACCCTGTAAAGACTAAATTTACCATGCCAATCTCAAACTACGAGACAAAACACTTGCCTCTTAGAAAAGGTTTTTAAACATGTGTTAAATTATCGGACAAAGGAACGGCAGAAATTCTTCTCTAAAGAAGGCGCCTACTAAAAACGATTTTTAAAGTTACGGTGACCTACTATTAAACTAAATGAAACACCTTATATTTTCACAAAAACACTAGTATATTTAACTATATGAATATTTCATGTGCATTGTACACATTAGTAGTTATTATTTAAACGTATTATTTCGAGTACACAGGTAGTGACAAAATCTATATTGGGTAGGGGTGTAAAAATTTTCCATTACAAATGGTTAAAAAGTCGTATATTGTATATTGTACAAGCCGAACTCTCATTGCAAATTCTGAGAAAGACAAAATTAAGAAGGGGAGTTACATGTGAAGAAACAAGACATCCGGCTGTGTTGAGTTATATTAGATGAGAATCAATTCACGTGACGTATACCTACAATATCTAATTATTGATAGACCCTTTTCACGTGAATTGATTCTCATCTAATATAACTCAACACAGCCGGATGTCTTGTTTCTTCACATGTAACGCCCCTTCTTAATTTTGTCTTTCTCAGAATTTGCAATGAGAGTTCGGCTTGTACAATATACAATATACGACTTTTTAACCATTTGTAATGGAAAATTTTTACACCCCTACCCAATATAGATTTTGTCACTACCTGTGTACTCGAAATAATACGTTTAAATAATAACTACTAATGTGTACAATGCACATGAAATATTCATATAGTTAAATATACTAGTGTTTTTGTGAAAATATAAGGTGTTTCATTTAGTTTAATAGTAGGTCACCGTAACTTTAAAAATCGTTTTTAGTAGGCGCCTTCTTTAGAGAAGAATTTCGGCCGTTCCTTTGTCCGATAATTTAACACATGTTTAAAAACCTTTTCTAAGAGGCAAGTGTTTTGTCTCGTAGTTTGAGATTGGCATGGTAAATTTAGTCTTTACAGGGTTGCAGTGTATAGTAGTTGTGCGGAAGCGTTTATGTTACTTTACTGTGCCCCATGTGTGACTTTTAATTAGTAGTTTTTACCTACTGATGATGACAACTTAGTTGTCGAAATACGTATTTAGGATACGACTAATAATTGTGGTAAGGGGTTATATACCTTTTTTAAATTATTTAAAGTTAAATTGTTATATCTATGGACAGACTATACATTTGAAACATCTGAACCAGTACTCATTTAGTTCCCTTTGATATAAGTTTGCTATCTTCTGCTTATACATAAATGTAAAGAGAGTTTTTGCTCGATTTAAAACTCCTAAAAAATCAGTATATAAACTACAATTCACTTACGAAACAAAAAATTTACCCGAAATCAATATGACTATGCTATTTATTGGAACCAAAGCAATAACGGCAGCAGTAAATAGAAGCATAATTTCAAACGAAAATTCTGGAGTTCGAGAAGTTGTGGCGAACAGTTGTTTTGTTTTCAATAAGTTTCGAAATGCTGTCAATATATTTGCACGGTGTCAGAATCCTTAGCGCTATTTACCGCAAATATTCTGTCAAGCAAATAATTTATTCAAGGAATAAACTTGGGAAACTTCTAATTCAGCTATACTTTTCAAAGCGTTTCTTGCGTTTTAATATCATTTGTAGCAGAATTTGTACAAACAAATTCTTTATAAATTACGGACACCGCCATTTATGTTGTATCTACTTAAAGTTTTGGTAACAACAGAAAGCGAAATTGGCTGCCAATTAGGATGTCTAGTATTGAAAAGGTTATACCGCATGTGTCAAATATCATTAGGCATAGGGAATACGCGATGTATATGTACATGGAAAAGCCGAACCAATGCCGGCGAAGACCGCGACGGCCGGCAACGATTGTCTACGATTGCTTCGCAAATACAAGTTAGCAGTAATCATTTGACCATCGACATAGGTACTTGTAATGAGTTCCAAAATAACATTTACGAATTGCAAGGGATTTCCTTTTCTTATTTTTTCAGTAGATGCAGGAAATTTTTAAGCTGCGGTGCCTCGCATAAACAAAAGCGTAATTCTAATAAAATTGAAGAATAATCTTAATAAAAAAAATAAAAAAGGATTCTAAAAATTATAATAAATTATACAAGAGGTTCAAAAATTCCTCCTTGCACAGAAAGACATTGTCCTAGGCGGTCGTAGAAATTAGCTCTTACATTTTCTAACATGTCGGCAGTTAATGAATTCGCAGCCTCAGTTATTTTTTTCTCTCAAGGCAACTAGATTTTATACTCAGCTTCATGAGTATAAACAATATTTTTTAGATATCCCCACAAAAAGAAATCATTTGGAGATAGATCAAAAGATCGCGGGGGCCTTTTAATGTTTCCTGTTCCAGTAATAAGGCGGTCAGGAAAAGTATTTCCTAGAAATTCCTTTACTCTCACTGCATTATGTGCTGGACAGCCATCATGTTGAAACCAAACGATTTCCTGATTTATTCCAATGTTTTGAATGGCGGGAAGTATTTGATTTTTCAGTAATTCCAGATATTTGTCGGCATTTAATATACCATCAATAAAATAGGGGCCTATAGAATGGTCACATAAAATACCTACTCAAACGTTAAGTTTTCGAGGATACTGAGTGCGATTTGCAAAATGCCGGTGTTGATTTTCCGAAGCCCACTATCGAAGAACAGAGGGATTGTGCTTTCCGTGTAATGGAAAAGTTGATTCATCGGTGTTTTTTTCAATGTTTGTTGACTTCTTGTTACTGATTCTAGTGTTTCTTTTAGGTTTTTCTGGTCCTGGTTTCCTTCTGCATGGCTTATATGATTAATTTATTTGTTTAAAAATGCCCTGGATATGTCATGTTTACGCATCTGTTTTGGCAAGGTTATATTTACAATAATAGAATGAATTGAAGTTACATGTGGCTACTAACGTTGTTAATGTACAAAGAAAAAATTATTTCGTATCATTTTTAATATTGCTGGCAAGTAATGCACATTTTATTAATTTACTTAGATATCAAGCATTTAAAAATCAAACTAACCTAAAATTTATTGATATAACGTCGCTTATTTACAAATTAATTCTTGGAATTATAAATCTAAAATTTTAACATTGAGATACGATATACGAGGTGCATTTAAAATACACAACCTCGGTCGATTTCTTTTTAATTTTCTCCAATTGGTTCTCCAATTATGTTTAATTAATTTCTACGTTATTAATTCTATATTTTAACTTTTTTTATCCAAAGTAAATTTCATAGTAATATGTCATTTTGCGACCTGCAATATATTTTTTGCTTACAAATATTTTTTTTACTACTAAATAATGTACACATTGCAAGACAATTTCTTAACGGAGAATAGCAATATTTCTACGCGGAATGTCAGCGACAGTTTCCTAATAGAGTTGTAGATAATACCGCTTTACATAATCACGTTTGTCTAGTCGTGGAGAAGTTTCGAGCTGTTCTGTTCGAAAGTTCTGGTAGACCAGGTACACAGTAAAATATTGTTGAAGACGTAGAAAACCTACTGTCAGCGTTATGAGTAGCAGATTAAATCATATTTCTTCAGATATAGATATGGATTTCCATAGTGTGTCGACCTTCAAACGGCTTCTCTATGACATCTATGATAAATTTTCGTTTTAGTATTTATCGCGATTTAATTAATTGCTGGATGTTCTTGTTTTTTGTTTATATTACTTTTGTTTATGCTCATATATCTTAGTCTCAATCTTGTTTATTGTTTTATGCTTTTTTAAAATCTTTAAATATTTTTTTATATTTAGAAGTTAGTATTTATACCTTTTTTTGGTATGTATATAATAAAAAAATTTCATTTTGTATTCTATCCTGTAAATGGAATATTCTGTTGGGTAAATAAATAAATAAATAAAACTTTGTTGGAGAAAACCTACATACATCAGTTTGTCGTTTATCAGTTCAAACGAGTATATCTTTTAGTACCGTTCTTATAATTTTGAAGCGTCCTTTACATACGTATCCATTCAAAGTATCGATTGCTCAACAGGCCTTAGCTAGAGATCAACGTTAGTAGGCTGAATTATTGCAACTTCTTTCAAGAAATTTTAAATAATGATGAAATTCTTGATCCAATTTTTTTACTGATGAAGCATGGTTTCATTTAAGCGGGTTTGTAAATAAACGAAATTACAGATCATTGTCTATAAACAATCCAAACAATCACATCGAAGTTCTTTTACATCCGGTTAAAGTTCGAGTCTGGTTTACTGTATCTCATCGTAGAAACATAGGACCAATATTTTTTCACAATAACATTAATAGCCAACAATACATAGAACAGCTATTAACACCATTTTTAACTCAAGTGCAACGAGACGAATTCAATGAGAGTTACTTCCAGCAAGATGGAGTTACTGCATATACAACTCGTGAAAATTAAGCGCTTTTAGAATATTACTTCCCCGATCGAGTTACAAGCAATGATGTTTGGCCAGCCCGGTCACTAGATTTTACTCTGTTAGACTTTTCTATTTTCGGATTGCTAGAAAATGAAGTATATAAGACAAAAAATAACTTAAATGACTTGTTGAACAAAATTACAATTAAATGTAATTAAATAACATACAAATTTATTGCAGAAGACCTTTGACAACATGAAACGTCGTATTGCATTATGCATTCAACAGAATTTTGAACACTATTAAAATTTCTACAAATTAGTTATTTACCTTGGTTGTTTGATTAATCTTAAAAGTTTTCTTATTAAATAAATTAATAATCTAATTATACTTGTTATTAATTTCATATCTATAGATGATCAATTTTGGCAGTGACCGGTAAATAGCCTTCATACCATTTATACATATAAAAATTCATGGACAACTAGATGTAATTCTTTTTGAAACACGTTGTAGTTCGTTTAAATCGTGTTACCAAGGAGAATCCTAAAATTTAAAAAAATACAGGGCGTCCGATTTAAAAAAGTATAACTTCAGTATGTTACATTTTTTTGGATATTCTGTATATTTAAAAAATACTAGTGTCCTTGTCTAAAATTTTATTACAATATCTTTTTGAATTTAACGGATATTTACATGATTCCATACATTTGCTCATCACTGTATGTGTAGTATGTAATAATATCAATTATATTTTCAAATCGGACCAATAAATAATTTGTACATGTAAATCCCATTATTGGGTTTTGCAGTTATCTGTAATTTTATGCACACGTATGTTGCAATTATTAAAAGTAAATATGTATATATTGGTTAAATTACTTTTGGTTTTGTTTTAGTTAAATTTGTTATTCGTTTGATTTAAAACAATTAATTTACAATTACATCTATTCCGCACTGACGACCGATTGTTTTGGTAATTAGTAAATTATTTATCTATGTTTATCTAGGCAACATTTAATAATAATAATAATGTATATTTAACAAACAGAAAACGAACTTTCCTCCATTAAAACGACATGTAATAAAGAAAATAAATGAGTAATACAGTGAAAAGTAAAAAAAACAATCTATAAGATACAAAATATATACAGGGTTAGGTAAATTTATGGATCCATTCGAATATCTTTGATATGACTACTTAGATTTTAATAAAATTTTCCACATTTAAATTGATAGAAATAAGAAATTCGAAGACGCATTAAATTTTCATATAAACCAAATGCTTCGTCTTCCACAATGACGTATGGCATCGGTACTCCATTCTATGATATAGGACTTTTCTCTGGTATTCATAAATTTTCAGTGACGAATTTATCATGCAAAATGAATTGCTTAAAAACTGATGAGTCACTACATGTTCCGTATGCTTCGACATCTATATAAGTGAACTTATAATTCGCATCGCTTACAGCAAGTGAAACAATAGAAAAATATTGTTTTTATTTTGCGTTCGAAATGAATGTGACACCTAAAACAGTACCGAAATGAGCTTCATCTATTCATTCGCTACGCTTTTTTTCATTTTTCAATGTTGGCGTTGTTCGAACACAGAAATAAATATCATTGCTGTCATTTGATTTTAAGAATTTAAGTACATTTGACAGATCTCATATATGTACGTACTCTACACAAACAGCGTATATTGTATTCAATTGACAACAAGATATATTAGTTTCTATGTCACTCATGTTTATATTTTTAAATAAAATATCAAGTAATGTTAACGAAAATTAATAAATAATGTGGAGTATAATATACTTCGCGGATAGCAAGATTTAAATTTGAAAATATCAAGTATCAATGTGACCAAGTGCATGGTTTATATAAAAATAAAATTCTGAACTTTCAAATTCAATAATAATTAATTAACTGTTTTGCTTGATAAATACAACAAAAAATAAGAAAAATAGAATCAAAAGAACTAAAGGATTTAGAGCATTTGTAGATTTAGCAAACGAATTGTTTTATATTGCTAAATGTAACTGTAAGTTAAAAACAATATAATGTCCGTGTGGTTTGATTCCACAACATCTAAAAGAATTCATGATGGACCAGAATAATGAGAAAAAATTGACAATACCTGAATATATGGCAAATTTAAAAACATATTTTTCTTGATAAAACATAATAAAAAAATTGTGCACCTACTAAATTTTTTGTCCAATTTTTTTATCATTTCTCATTAGAGACAAAACTGAGTAGCAGTAGAATTTTATTGCAATTTGTCAATTCTTTGTGGATGTTTGGATTTTTTTGAAAATCAGTATATTGTGAAAGTAACAGACCTTAAATGTAAAATAAAGTTTTGCTTCATAGGCTCGGATTTAGTTTTCGTTATAGAAATGTTATAGAAAGATTACATATTGATGCATATTTGTCTATACTAGAACATATTGCAGTGGATTTTTCCCCGCAACATTTAGTGAAAAATATTATTTTATGATTAAACTATATTTTTTTGTTGACGCTGTATGTTTTTGAAATTTATAAATATTGTTTTTATTTTGATTTAGTTTTGACTAGGGATGTAGTTCGCCGTGTGGCCATGATATATCCTTAGACACGTCTTGATACTCGAGTAAGAGTGTTGCATATTTGGAGATAAACTTTTTATCTCTTATTTCATCTAATTTCGGTTTTTGTTTTTGAATTAATAGTGGTTGTGCTTGCTTAATTCATTATCGAATTATTATGAGGTTGTATACTTCGTAATTTTGATTTAATTAAATTTTTACTCGAGGTGTCTCATCTATTTAGAAAAAATATATTTTTTCGTAAGTTGAATTTTTATTATATTAATATTTCTTTATCGTATGCATTTATTGTATTATTGTTTGTATGAATTTCTATATTTTAATATTAGTTAAAAATAGATGACAAAGATAGTTTTTCGTTTCTGGTAATTTTTTTTGTAACGATAAATTATAGAACGATTTGAATTTTCAAGGTTGGTGTTTTTATACTTGTGGTATCGCGCAGGTGTTTCATATTTCGGTTTGACAGTTTTATCTGTTTACATTTGAGTTTGGTATTCTGGGGTGATAGAAAAGATATCTTTGGAATTTATTTAGTATTAATTTTGTTCGCGATTCATTAGAGGACGTTTGAATTTGCTTAGCTGTCAACTCCAGCAAATTATTTTACCTCTATGTGTTATTGTTATACACAGTTCTTTATGCTCTATAAAGAATCAATTTTTTTATTTTTTTTTTATAATAAACAATCTTTCGAAAATTGTGATTTTTAATTATATTTAACATTTACGTTTATACTCGATACTGGCGCAGAATTAAATGTTGTAGGAGTATTTATACCACGTTTTCCTATTGGAAACCCGGAGAGGAAAGCTGTCTCATTAAAGAAATTAACCGATTGAGCATCAAAATTGGACAGTGTTAGAAATAAGGACAACATTTTGTTCATATTTTTGTCAAAATATCTGCATATTTTGCTATTTTTACGTGGATGTAGTACGATATTTATTTGTTATTTAGTAATTTCACTGTTTGCTGTACTTGCGTACATTCCGCTGGAAATAAAGGCATTATTAATATTATTATTAAAGGAATATTGAAATACATAAAGACGAATCAATGACTTTCTTCAATATCTGACTTGGAAAGTATTGAAGAAATATTTAAATTTATATTTTTATATTTATTAATTTAATTTAATTTAAGTGACTTACATAATTTAGTTCTAAGCCTGATTTAGAAGAGTATATATCTATTAATTCTCACCTTCCTTCATTTTGGGTTCACCTTTTTTTTTTGAGAATTCAGTTTATACGTAAATATAGATTCTTTTTAACAACACTATTGAAACATAGCGACCTTAATTTTGCATATACATGTCCGCTTTTGTGGCGAGGTATCTCATTGGCATTCAGCCGAAGTTCACACTGATAATACTCGACAGGCAGCCTTTATTAATTTTGCAGCCGCTGGCTGCCAAGGATAAACTTTTTCAACAAGTGGATCAACTCTGCGGGCAATTTGCATTTCAAATAATTAGCATGCTAGAAAATTTCATCTGTCGTTTTCCATAAAGTTAACCATATTACTATGTCAGTGGTATTACACTTCAAATGTCTATATTTTTAAAATACAGTGTAGGTTCCTTCTTTTCTTTAATCAACACGACAATTTAACACGATTACATACTTCGGTGACTTTTTACCTAACACGACATAAAAAGATATTTGTAACTCTAAACTTTTGTTATACCGGCTTAGGTAAATGTATGGGTTCATTCGAACTTTGATTTTATTAAATTTTTTCACATTTAAGTTAATGCAAGTAGGGAACTCGAAGAGCATATTTATTTTCAAATTAGACTTTCGGTTTAGCCAGAAATTATGTTAACTTTCATATTTTAAATCAAACATCCTGTATATTTTTACGAATTTCAATAGAGATCTGCTCTAGGAGTTCAGAAATAATAAGTTTTGACACCCTTTCATTCAACAACGTCAGAGATATTTAATTAAATCTAATAATGCAGATTTTATTGAGAACATGAAAAATTAACACAAAAAATATAAACAAAATCAATAACAGTTAAGAAAGTTTTCGAAATAATGACCATTCACTTCTTGAGAATAACCAAGTCAGTGGACAGGCTCTTAAATGACATTTGTCAAAGCCTCCTCATGAATTAATTGCAATTCCTCAATTATTCTCTGCCGTAACTCGTCTAGATTATACGATCGTCTAGTATAAATCACAGTTTTCAAATGACCCCAAAGGAAAAAATCTAGGGTATTTAATCTGGAGACCGTTAAATGAATCCTCTACGACCAATCCACCGGTTTGAGAATGTTTCGTTTAAAAAACTTCTAACATTAAGGCATAGTGACGGGGTGCTCCATTTTGTTGGAACCAAACAGTTACAGATAATTCCCCATCTTCCTCAATATTAGGAACAACCCGATCACCTTAAAGATCTAAATATCTCTGTCCAGTTAGTGTATCGTAAATGAAAAAAGGACCAATACAACGGTTCCTGAAAATACCAGCCTAAACGTTTCATTTTGGATGCGGTGTATACGTTTCTAGCATCCAATGAGGGTTATCTGTTGACCAATATAGACAAATATGGCAATTAGCGGTACCTTTTAAGCAAAACGTCGCCTTGTCGGAAAACAGCAAATAGTATGTAAATCATTTTTGCAATCACTCTTACGCAAAATTCAATTCTACGATCATAATCCTCGTCCAACAATTCTTGCACTAAATATGGTTATACAGATAATTTTTTCGTGGTTCAATAATTTGGCTAGTGATCGGCAATTTATATTAAAGTTTAGTGCGAGGGATGTAGTAGAAATTTGTGGTAGTTCTTCTAATTTTATAGAATAACTTCATTTGTTGCGACTTTTGGTTGTCTGCTTTTCGGTAAATTTCTAACATTTCCAGTCAAGTTATAGCTTCTCAAAGTTACCAACGATACTTCGTGATATTAGATGCCGATCTTATAGCAAATTGTTAAATAAATCGCATACTCCTTTATGGGTTCATACGCGGTCGCCAAAATCAATCATCATCAGAATTCAAATACGTTCTTTTTCAGTTTATTGAACCATTACTAATACTTGGACGTCTACAAAGTTAATTCTGACAGTTTAAGTCAAGTACTGAAAGAATTTTAATTCCATAGGTTACTAAACATGATTTCAAAATATCAGTTTGAATTAAATATCTTTGTCGTTCTTGAACAAAAGATTGTAATACCTTATTATTGCTGAACTCCCAGAGCAGAGCTCTATTGAAACTCGTAAAAATATATACGGTGTTTCATTTAAAATATTAAAGTTAAAATCGTTTCCGGCTAATCTGGATGTCTGATTAAGGTATAAATATACTCATCGAATCCCCGATTTGCATTTAATTAAATTATATATATATATATATATATATATATGTATATATATATATATATAAATATATATACAGAGTGACTCGTGAGGAATCGACCAAACTCAAGGAGTGTATTCTACTGGTGCAAGTAATGTAAAAAGCTCAAATGTTGTTATCCGATTTTTATTTGTTTTCGAGTTATAGCGTAATTAAAAATGTAGATTTAGTATACCATGTTTATGTATGTATTCGTAAAAACAGCGAAACCCCGGTAGCAATTCATTATAGGGAAGTCTTCCTAGCTGAAGCGCTACCTATTCGTGGTTTTCCGAACTAGCGGTAGTGACATTGAAAGCAGTCGAGAAATAGTGTAGAGTGGTTTGTATGCCTAATGCGTCTAATGTCACTACCTCTAGTTCATCGTTGATATAGTGAAGGTGCTGCCATCATAAAAAATGTTCTCTATATCTTGGAGTAAATTATAACATTGTGTTCGGGTATTGTGACATTGACTTGACGCTTGTACGACTATAGTGTAACAAACAAAAATGCCACACACTTATTCTAATTTAGAATATGCTAATATGGTGTTTGTTTATGGATTTTGTGATGGGAATGCTACAGCTGCTGCTAATGAATATCGTCAACGGTTTCTACATCACAGACATTCCAATAAAACTGTATTTATTAGTGTATTCAACACATTGTGCGCGACTGGAAAGCTTCCCAGTGTAAACATAATATCCGAACGAGGCAGTCGACAACAATTACAAGAAGTAGAAGATATTCTGGATGTAGTAGAAGAAGACGCAACTACCAGCTCACGGAGAATTAGTACTCAATTGGGCATTCCACAAACAAGGGTGATAAAAACACTCCACGAGCATGGCTTACGTCCGTCCCATGTACAAAGAGTACAGCACCTACAACGAGATGATAATTGTAGACGTATGGAATTTTGTCGATGGATAAATGATAATCCTCGTTTTGTATCGCGTATACTGTTTACGGATGAAGCGACATTCACCCGTGACGGTATTAATAATTGTCATAATCAGCATGTATGGTCAGAAGAAAATCCACACGCAACAGTCGAAAGTAACTTTTAACATAAATTTTTGGTAAACGTGTGGTGTGGTATGATCGATGGTTTTTTAATTGGTCCTTACATTTTTGAGAATCACCTAACGGGAGACACCTATTTACATTTTTTAGAAAATGAACTGCACGGACTGCTAGAGGATGTTCCCATAAACATCAGAATCCAAATCTTCTACCAGCACGATGGAGCGCCTGCACATTACGCTCGTGCAGTCAGGCAACGTTTGGCTGAAAACATTTCCAGGGAGTTGGATTGGACGTGGTAGTCACATTGGTTGGCCTCCTAGGTCTCCAGACCTCACGCCACTCGATTATTGTTTATGGGGCTGGTTAAAAAATGAAGTGTATCAAGTAAAAGTGGACACTCGTGATGCACTAATTCAACGGATTATGAATGCTGCTGACAATATCAAACATCAACCTGACGCAATCAGGAACGCAACCATCGCCCTTGGTAGACGATGTAAAAAATGTTTTGAAATGAATGGCGGTATTTTTGAAAATATATTATAAAGAACCAATAAAATACAAAAACTTCAATGTATGAAATTTTGTTTATTTTTAATTACGCTATAACTCGAAAACAAATAAAAATCGGATAGCAACATTTGAGTTTTCTAGATTACTTTCACCTGTAGAATACACTCCTACAGTTTGGTCGATTTCTCACGACTCACCCTGTATATATATATATATATATATATATATATATATATATATATTAAATTATTAAAATCTAAGTAGCCGTATCAAAGATATTCGAATGGATTCATACATTTGCCTAACCCTTTAGATATTTTAGGCTATAGGTACGTGAAAGGTAAATAAACGAAAAAAAAATTATTGAAGAAGGAATAATATCTCATATAAAGAGAAAAAATATAAAATATAAAAAGAAATTGATGTAACGATTTTATATTAAATACCAAAACTATTGAATTACGCTTTCGAAAAGACGCAAGGGGCGGCATAGAAATTTTAAAACGGAAGAAGAATGAAAAGATATATAATAAAGAAGAAACAATGCGTATCGACAAAATGACATAGTGAAGCAACAGAGAAGCGTTACTGAGCTCAAATATAGTAAACAAAATGAGGAAACATCTTGAACTACATAAGGAAAACATACATCTAATAATGAAATATAATGAAGTAACATGACGCACACAATATATAACTCGCAGGAATAAAAGTATGTTAAAATAACTAATTTGTTAGAAAAACAAGAGAAGCATGAATATATTAGACCACTAGCACTATTTAATCGAAATACAATAAGGTCATTCGATTATCTTTAGACATGGTGAATTGTTCCTGCCTCTGTAGAAGTATATTAAGTTGATACAGATGTACGTGTAGAGTTTCTGAAATTGAAATACTAGGTCTGTTCGGAAAGCACCCGACCTTGTGCTGTAATAAGAAAGGATGTAAGCTCTGGAATGGCAATGGTGTCCACTTCATAGTATTCCCCTTGGAAAGCGATGATCTTCCAGAGATCCTCCCATTTTCGGAAATAGTCCTCGAATTCAGCTTTCGTAATAGCTAACAGCTGCTTCGTCGCATTCCTTTTTATATCCTCCACGTCGTCGAATATTCTTCCTTTCATTTTGAAGAACAGCTTGAAGGCGCAGGCGGCAATTGCGTCATTTGTGTTAAAGTCATGACTGTAATTTATTCAATTAGTGACTATCAACGACGATACCCAAATAGCCATTTTACAAATAAGTAAATGTTCAGTAGAACCTTCACAACTTTTGATTAACAGTTGCGTTTCCTAAATCGACTTGTGAAAGAGAACTTATGGGAAGAAACAATGCTGCAGAAGTGCTTGACCTTGTTGAAAATAATCCTGGTGTTAGTACGAGAAGAATTTCTGTACCTACTGGACAAACTAGGGATGGCTATGCAAGACTCTTTGCGAAAAAATCTTCTCCCCATGTATCTTGTTACGTGTTCGTAGCCACTTCCTCATTTTGTCGTAAATTAGCGGCTTTCCTTATTTTATTTTGTTCCATTGATTTTGAACCTACCTGTAAGTTCTTATACTTACGTTCCTATATCTGTAGGTATGATTCCGTATTAGCCTTCTTTGTTCTTTGTTGATTTCGTCCCCCCCCCCCCCCCCACCGTTACCGAGTGTGAGCTGTTCATCGCGCAGATGTAAATCAGGGATCGATATCTATCCGTTGTGAGATCATCGATCGAACTCCTGGACTCGTACACCACGTGTTGTTTAAAAAAGGACGTAATTATCGTTCCCTTACGACGTCTCTCTTTTGTTCCGAGCCCTTCCCACACATGGAGTTTTTTTTTTAAAGAACCACGCTATTTTATTGGATCTACAAATTAACCTGAACGGGAATATTAAGGTGTCGGGAGGACTTCGTTCCATATTAACAACGTATAAGTTGTCTTACAAAAAAAAATCCATCAGAATATTCTGGTGGTCCTAATTTGGGGCTACAGTAGTTAGCATAGGTTTTTTTGCGGCCTACAACGACCATTCCATCGATTCCCGGATCTCACGCCTTAATCAGCGGAAAATCCGGATCAACAGCTTCCGACACCACCGGAATCAAGCTAAGATACCTTATCTTTATATTGTTTTAATTATTATTATTTTTTAATTTGAAATATTAGTACTTGATTAGTTTTATCAGTTGAAAACATCAGGAAGGTGAAATTATTGTTTAACTCTTTATTAGTATCAAAATTCTGCGTTAAAATGCTAATTAATTTTTCTTTTCTTTCTGTCTACGTAATTTTAAATTCAGTATCCTATTATAATTAATTTAATGCTATATGACTTATTTTCTCTATCTTTACTTGCTAAGTTTCAAAGCTAAAAATTATTCCATTCATAAGAAGTTAACGTTCAATTTCGTTTATATACCTTTTTTTGTCTTTAAAAGTAATCGACCTTGGAAGTCTATCTACGAGTTCGTCGTAGAGTTTGCTTCTTTTATTTGAGTAAAACGTATTTCTTGGATATACACGTTAAAAGTAAATTTGGTTACTTTTTCTAAAATTTACGTCTTTAATTAATTATATATATTAAATATATGTACATTTTCGCGTTTATTCGATTGGTTTAAATCAAATAAGTCATTTCTATATTATATATACTTTTTCCTTCTCGATCATTGTGATTGGGTTTTAGTTAATCATTTATTCAGTATGTCTTAGTAGCCGGGTGGGCTGTTAGACGTTGGCAGGAGCGGATATGTGAGGCAATCCACGTCGCCCGAAACTTCATTTTTTTCCCGTTTCTTGGTTTTTTGTTTGTTTGTCAAAATGGGCTTAATTAGCACCGTAGCAATTTTCCCCAAAAAGTTCGTCATTGTGAATGATGGAGTAATCGTCTGGATACTCTTTAAATAACCCTTTTCTGTGACGAAGCTACATTTACAGGAGCTGGAATAAACAATTTCCACAACGAACATAACCCTCATGCTGTTCGAGAAACCTACTTCCAGAGAAGATTCTCCGTTAACGTTTGGGCTGCAATAATTAATAATGAAGTTATCGGCCCACATATTTTCGATGGAAATTTGAACAGCGAAATATACCGGACTTTTTTGAAGAATGATCTACCTCTACTATTTGAGGCTATTCCTCTTCAAATTAGAAGAACGATGTTGATTTTACGTGATGGTGCTCCGGCCCATTATGGAAGAGGTATTTCCTCAATTAACAGTATTTAAATTGTTGGATAGGTCATTGTGGTCCCATTATTTAGCCACCGCGATCTCCGGATCTCAAACCACTAGAATTTTTCATGTGGGGATATGTGGAAACACTTACCTATTCAATGGAAACGCCTAATAATAGGGACTAGCTTATTCACAAGATTTATGCAGCGTTTTATGCGGTGGAAAAGAATATGGAGAGCATCAACTTGGTACGAGAGCGCAGATAGAGAATTGAATAATGCATTGCAAAAGGCGGTGGCCACATTGAGCAGATTTAATAATTGCACCTTACGCATTTCTTAAAATAAACCATATTTTTTCCTAAGCCCTCTAGCAATTTACTTCAGCTTCAAACCAGGATATTTCAAGAACCGTTAGGAATTCGGCAAAAGTGAATAGAATCATTTTCACTTTAAATTCAAAATAGAAAGTACAATGACTTTCTATTTTGGATATGGATTCAATAATCAATATATGAAGTATCTCAGATACCTCGGCGACGTCCCGGTATATAAAACTTATCGCTGAGTAATTACAAAGTTATTTTACAATTTTAAATGTCTGCATGACTATTCAGTCGAAATTCAAGAGAATTTTTTCATCGTAATGAAACCTTGATGGTTTCCTGTAATTCAAAGACCTAAACAAGATTGAATAACCCCTTCTAATGAATGTTGTGCAAAGAAGGCAAAAACCGTTTTTTGGACCAAAAATAGGATTATAGCCAAGACTCCTTGGGATTCTAAACACATAATCCTTCTGGTTTATTTGCAGAAGGAAATACAATAACTACCCAATATTACACAGAGGAAAAAAACGACCACATCTAAACTGGTTCCATCAGGATTATGCGCCCTTACATTCATCTGCTATGGCAACCGCTAAATTTGTCGAATTACGATACGAATTGAGGCCTCATCCACCATATTCATCAGAACTGTTTCCGAAAATTTTTTTTCTTGTTTCCAATCTTGCAAAAATAGCTTCGTGTAAAGAGATTCAGGACAAATCAAGAGCTGATAACCGCAGCGAATGTTTATTTTGATGTGCTTCTTAAAGATTACTTTGTAGATATCCCAAAAAAATTATAAAGCCGCTAGGCTAAATGTATTGAATTGGACGGGGATTCTATTGAAAATAAACTATATTTCCTACCCTAAAATAAATATTTTATTGAAAGGTCACCTTTCCGTCAAATCACCCTCGTATAAGTTTAACCAGAAGGAGAAATAAAAGAGAGTAATGACTCCTACGCAGAAAAGAAGGAATAGTATCACAAATTTGCTTTTATATTTTGTATTTTATAAAACAACTGCATGGATGTATCTCCGCCTTTTGCAAGTTATTTTAAATCATGCAGTATAAGCAACGTCTTAGTAAAGAATGTTGTTACATTTTTATTGATTCATTAATTCTCTGTTAACTGGTATTCCGAAAAGGATTTCAATATTCCCAGAATTATTAATCAAATCTCCGTAAATGAAAATTCATGAAAACGTAATGTAGGTAGAACTTTGTCAATATTCTGATGTCTAAAATTTAATTTAAATACTTTGGTAAACTATTTTTCCATAATATTGACTTAACGTTCAAGCCAAATTTTCCTTCATCTCGTACAAACCACTTAATAAATTTATTATTCACAGTTTAGTAATTAGGCAGTGATTAACCGATGCTCATTTTGATACGTTTGTCATAACATCCATTACACTGCCATAATTCCGATGCATTTCCTCATACAAACTTGATCTCTTTGATCACTCAGGTATAAAATTATTACCAGAAGAGAGAATAAATTGCCAGAGATTCTAAATGAGGGCAATATAATAGGTTGTGTAATAGTAAAGAAATATATAAGCATCCTATCAAGTATAATAGTTAAAGCTGGGAATATATGAAGATGCATATTGTTTATTTATGATATGTTTACCAAAATTCTTGCAGATCTATAGGGATCACGTAAAAAGAAAGCATTTGCGGCGACTACTTTTATTTTGCATATACATACTGCTTTGATCATATTTCATATAAAATTGCATATTAGTTCGTATTTTATAATTTAATTCAAAAGTGCACCGTAAAAAATTTATAAAACCATTTATTCATAATATATCAAAATTATATGAGCATTTCCGTACAAAGGGAATTCCAAGATTTGTGTTTATCAAGTCGGGGAAGTCATTGGGGTTGACCTATCGCCAGTTGTGTTTAGTTAGTTTTCGAAAGTATATGTACACGTAATTTTACCTTGTTATTTTTGATATGTCGAAATTCGAATTCACAAGTGTCGATCTGGATAAAATATTATCCTGAATTTTGTGTAGATAATGGCAGAGTGTGTTGTAAGTATTGCAGTAAAATTGTAAGTTTATATTTGTTTACGTTTAATTTCATATGTCAACACCTGCAATTAATTATTGTATATTCGATGTGACAAAAAATATCAATTAACCCAGCATGTAGGAACTGATTTGCATAAAAGTAATATCACGAGATTTAAAAAATGTACCACAAGCTACTGTGAATCTATCGTTTACTTCAACAAGTAAAAATATAGAACAGAATAGTTTCCATTATGACTTGTGTAACGCGTTCCTAAGTGCAAACATTTCATCTTCAAAGATGAATAATTCAAACGTTTAAAATTTTTTAGACAAGTATATGAAACTGTCAGTTCCTAGTCGCATAACTACAAGAAAAAAGTATATTAATATATTGTTTGAGGAAACTATGGTGACAATTAAGGAAACGATAGGTGAAAATTATATTTATTTCGTAGTCGAGGAGTCAACAGACAGTTGTGGACGCTATATCTCCAACTGAGTGATTGGCATTTTAAATGAAAATTGCACGGGTCAATTCTTTCTAATTGCTACAGAAGAACTGGAGAACACAAATAATTTAACTATAACAAGATGTATAAGCGATAGTTTAACGAGGTTTTCTTTGCCGAATGTCGTTTCAAGTGGCAAGGTATTACTGATGTTATCGGTTGCTGTGATATATATAATGAAGTCAGCACAAAATTTGAAGATTTTTTACCTAACTCTGATGTACGTAACATGTTTCGCCCATGCTGTTAACAGAATAGCAGAAGAAATACGTTACACATTTCCAGATATTAATTCATTGAACAATTTAACAAAAAAAGTATTTATTATCAGTACTGCTGAGGGTTCAAGCATACAAAGATAAGTTACCTGGTCTGACACTGCCACCACAACCGATAATAACAAGATGGGACACGTGGCTTGATGTCGCTATATTTTATGCAGATACCTTTGAACAGATAAGAGAATTCATTCTCTCTGTTTCAAACGACTCGATGGCAATTGCAGATTGCAAAGATATACTAAACAAACCACAAATACGTCATGAGTTTTTATCAAAGCAAACTATGATTTTATTGGTGAAACACCACGAAAACTTATAGATCAACGTGTATTGGTGGTATCTTTAAACTTATATTGACATTTTTTAATATTTTGACAATAATTTAGTCGTGTAACTATCACTTAAACTTACATATTTTGACATATATTAACAAAAGTTTTGCACATTTTCATCGAATTTTGGAAACATATATGCGCATATAATACAGTTTCCGTGTGCATATAATTCCCTGCTTTAATAATAATGAAAAATCATTATCATCATCATCAGCTATGATGCAAAGATCTTAGAATTTTTGAAATCTAAATCTGCGTTACGAAATGGATATATTTAAACTATGTGTCTGACCTTTATTATACGAGGTATGGCTATAAAATAAAGAGGCAGATGTTACTACAGACGAACTACTCGTGCACCAAAGTCGTACGACCGACAGCTGTGTAGCGTGAGCTCTTCTCTTTCCAGTGCCGCCTCTCTCTTGTTTGTAGACATAATAGCCTGGCCATGACCTTCGTTTGTAGATATCTATTTTCTTGTTTTGACGGAAAAATGATAAGTGTGTTAAGTCTTAACTCGTGAGCCAGGGTCTACTAGACCCAAGGGTTAAGTTGTTCGACTATTATTACTAAGCGCATGTGGCAATCTTTCTTCTTAACTTCTTAAGTAGCTATCTAATAGTTAGTCTTCGTCAATATGAGTAAACGGAACTTGTTTTACGAGTACAGTTACGTATATATTGTTGGTTTAGGGTCTGTGTGACCTTGGCTCACCGTAACTGAAAATAATATTTTATTTTAAAATGTCTGTAGACAAAAGTATTCGTGCTACTGCTTTGAATTTCAAAGACACTATACACTAGGTGGTATAATGAAGCTGGCTCAGAAAGTTCACTTCTTGAACTCACAGATCGGCCGGGACGTTCGTAATCTTCAACCACTTCTCGACCTTCTGAAAATCGTGCCATTCAAAAACTCGAGTAAGTGACATAGCATTATCATCAAACACCTCCTTTAACAATTGCCAACATTCCGTTGGAGATTTTTTTAATTTCACAAGGAATTTGAGATTTAGCTGCTCGATTTGTAAGTTCACCATGATCGTGGCACTACTACGGATCAACGTGCGTGCGGTTCATCCAAAATTCAAAAGCAAACTAAGGCAGACAGAACGACGGAACGAACGGTGGATGCACCTGAACGTTTAAGGTCAACTTTGTTCCAATACCAACCTCCCCCACTACGACTGCGATATATGAGGTGCACAAACCTGATATACCGATAGGACCAGCTCTCAGCGGGCCATACCCAGCAATAAGTGGCAACAGCGAATCCCCTCTACGCGCAGTAGCTTAAATTACCATACATTGCAGATTTATGAATTTAGTAAGACTTAAACCGCGCAAGGATATAGTCGTTTGCATATTCGTTCTGTATACGTAATTTGCCCATTTGTTTCAGATATAATAAGGTCGTTATATCTCCAAGTTATTATTATTGTATTCTTAGCTGCTACGGAAAAGTTATTTTAAGTAATAAAAAAACAATAACGTTTTCTAAAAGATAAAAGTAAAAAAATCAATAATTCTGCAAAATAAATTTTAATTCTAAGAAAGTCACTAAATATAGGATTCGAAAATGTCGCCCTCTTTCCCCAAACAATAGCCGAGCCTATTGTAAAACTCCCGCCTCACTCCCTCGAGATTTCTAGGGGTTATTGTCTCGAAAATTCTAAACAGTTGAACTTGCAACTGTTGCAACCTTTACGTTTGCACAGCTAGATACGAATGACGGGCAATCTATTGCTCTCGATCATCGGACTTATGTATGCGCACGCGGAGTGGCATCGTACATACGTTGCCACATCGCATTACGTTCCATACGTATATTGTTGGGTATGGCCCGTAGCGGGTTGGACCTATCGGTATAATTGCCATACCTTTTCCAACGTTTACTTCAGCCAAAGACAAGTGTTTCTGTCTCAATAGACTTCGTCAGTTCGTCAGCTAATGAAGTAAAGTTTGATGGTTCACCTTCTATGTAAGTAGCAAATTTTGTCCTAGGGCATTAGGTAATCTAGTGACATCTAATGGACAAAAGAGTCTACGCTGAAAATAACGATTTGCCCTTGACCTATACAGGCAAAGTTTGTAACAAATGCGTAATGCGTAGTTAACGTATTGATGTACTCAAGATTTCATTGGTATATTTGCTGCCATCTGGCATGGTGTTAATTGACTTACACCTACATACGTATTTTTTTTTCTTCTGTACCGTAGTTTTCAGTAGAGCGCGTGTAGGATATGGTAGGGCAGAGAAACAATATTTTACAACCCCCACAAACGATATGGATGTCCTTCAGTAGAAGACTTTAGGAGCTTAGGATAGCTTACCACAGGCTACTATTCCGCTAACTTCAAGTATGCCTAATAGATCATCACTAGATCATCAGCTGAATGCGTAATATACAGAGACGGATCGGCGCATTATTATAGTTTAAATGAAATGTTATTTATATCTTTCTTAAATTTTCATCTTTTTTTAAATTAGAAAAAAATACATACTTCCTAAAAATTTAATTAAAAGACCCGAGTATTTACTGGGTGTTCATTTACGGGCGCCATGTGTTCCTATTTATTTAATGTGACAAGTTAATATACTTTAAAGACTAGATTTAAGAGCAAACACAGTTATTTAAAAATTGAGCAGAATATTATTATATATTGGAAGAAGCCTTTACCTTTCATTAGTTCAGACAGCTTCCACGAAATAAGTCTTTAAAAACCTAAAACTCCTAGAAGAAATAAAACCCAACGACACTTTCTGGAGCATAAGTTCTTATTTAAACGCCATTGCAATTACTTTGGTATATGTATAACAAAATTACATGAAATACTTACGATATTTAGTCTTCGGAGCAGTCGGAATAGATAATATCGATATTTTACGTAGAAATAGATACTACAGGGAAAGAGAAATAATATAAGACAAAATAAAACCGCCTTTACATATCGATCTGGGACACAATTTTGTGAAGCTATTTCTTGTCAATCGTAAATGTCTCGTTTAGATTAGAAATCGTATAATACAGTATTCTTTCTAAAGAAGTCAGTTGTTGCAATACGTACGGAAAAATAAATTAAAAGAACTGGGGAGTATACATTGCCATGCACTAACGAAGAAAAATTTCTTACATAATATAATATAATAAGAAACGCAGGGTAATTTTATTGTTACAAAGCTATTACACCAATATTTAATGTGGCGCCCAGCCATTATTGAAGAAGAGTTTGACAGCGATTTTCCATTATTGCGACCAAATTTTTTACATAATTCGTGTGTAATGTGCGCCAGACCTTACTTATATTACGCCCATATCATTACAGTAATACCTCGGTAGCTGTGCACTTCTTGAGTACGCCTGCGTTCCTATTTTAGGTTTTAGTTTTAAAAATAGTTGCTTATTAGTATCATGAATATATACAATTGTTATATAAATATCTATATTATGTTATTTAAATATCTGCACACTGGCTTATCATGCTGGCAGTCCCGTTTTTAGATTCGGGTCTAGGCTGTCCGAGTAGGTTTTCGTGGTTCTCGTTCTAGGCGAATGCCGACAGCTGAACATTTTAAGTCGCTCCATGTTCGCAGACATAATAACTTATGGCTTGCTAGTGCCCCCTGTAATTGGCGTCAAGCTGTTGCGGAATGCTAAGTCATGAATTATTATTATTAAACTGGAATGTATTTTTGAAAAATGTTATTTTTATAACATTATAATTTCACATATATAATATATATAAATATGAAATTAATATCCTGTCATTTATAATTTAAAATTCTTTGAAAAAGACATTAAATGCCGAAACATGTAAGAAATTATGTGAAATATATACATATTAAAGTAAAACAGACCTTAAATCGCCGATTGTCTAGGGGGAGGAGGTGCGTGTGTGAATCGTTTTTTTTCTTTTTTCAAATATCTTCCTTTCTTTACTGTAGTATGATTGAATTTAAATCTTAGGCGTACATTCAAAATAAGATCCGTTGTACTCAATAAAGACGTCTCAAGTTTCACTGATATTCTGGTTATAAATAGCTACCATTTTCGTAATAGTCTTTTATAAAATTAAACACACATCAAATTTCATTCAAATTGTAGTTCTAAATATAAATTTTCTTTTTACTTTATAATCCGTAAAGAATACTATTTAAATACTTTCTAGATTCAGTTACAAAAACAGTGACTTCTTGTATTATTTATCTTTCTTTATTATTAGTTGTCTGCCGTTTACAATCTTATTCATAGGCTACATATGACACTTTATTACTTTCACTTATTTCTATATCTAAAAGTCTCTTATATAAAATGAATAAATTCTAAATTCATTTATAAAGGCTGTTTAAACATTAACGAAATTTCTATATATGAACTTCGTAAAAAGAATTTAAAAAAACTAACAATTCTAAGATAAATAAGTTATTTGAATTGAAAAGTAAGTATATAAAGAACAGTTAGTTTTAGAAATTCATTTCAATTTTTGAAAAAACTCATATAGACCCTCGGAACTTTAATTTATAACATTTTTAACGTATCCAACGTGAGGCAAACAGAACTTCTTGTCAATACGAGGTGCTTCCCAGAAATTCCCGGAATTTGAATTTGAATCATATTGCAGCTCTATAGCGCTGGTGTGGGCTTGATCTATACTAACTCAGTCTGTTAAACGGAACTTTGCTAGGTGGTGACAAACAATTTTCGCATTTATATTTGCTGAGTGGTGCTTGAGTTATTCTGCGACACTACAATGTCTGATGCAAAAGAGCAAAAATGTGCATCAAATTCCGGTTCAAACTTGGCAAAAGTCTGAAAAAGCTTAAACAAGGTTTTGGTGAGGACACTTTAGGCCAGACACAAATTTAGGAGTTGTACAACCGTTTTAATGAGTGTCGTCCATCGACAGAAGGGAAAACACGCCACAAAATTTGTATTCATTATTAATTTTAATATTTGTATATACCTTGTTTTGTAACTGGATATAACCTATTAAATAATTAACGATATTATTATAAACGCCTTGACGTTGATATATTTAATTTAACGAGTTGCGATTAGTTTTTGAAAATAATTAATAGGAACTTTATCTCGTTATAAGTAATATACAGTGAAGTTCACTTAATGCGATCATATTGGGCCAGATACATTCTGTTAACATTAATCGACTGATAACAGGGAATTTTAGAAAAAAATCAAAATTTTAGAGAATTTTAATTTACAGAGATTTTATTGCGTAACTAACTGTGCACATTACATTACTTTACATTCATAGAAGAAAATATGTAATCTAAAGTTGATTGCTTGTTACAAGTAAGAAATTTGTTGATAAAATTTTCATAGTTCGTTTGATGTTTGAAAGTCCTCTTCGTTGCCGTATAAATTACGCATTTACGAAAAATGTCTAATGCCTTATGGATTTCCTTGTTAGTTGGGCATTTGATTTCTTCTTCATCATCACCCTCATCCGAATTTTGAGTCAATTTTTTTATTGTCCCTTCGTTATTTTCTTACGTGATTGTTGCGCAAATTTCTTCTTCAGTGCTGGGTTGTGACACTTCCAGCCCACTACCTATATTTAGCTAATCGTCATATTGTTCTTGGGATAAGTCATTTGGTTGCAAATTTTCTTCAGCACCAGCCGCTTTCTTCATTTTCGTCACTTGCAACTATAAACCCTCCGTCACGAAAACAATTTTTTATCGTTTCTACTTTTCCCCACGACTTATTTAACAAGTGCAGAGCTTCCAGAACGTTGGTGTTTTTTGGCTAGTTCATTAGCGGTTAATTCATTCATCCAGACTTTCTAAAATTCTAGAACGCATCTCGCGACGAGAGTATACCTTGAATGTTGCTATCACACCTTGGTAACAAGGTTGAATTGAATAAGCGAAGTAGTGCTCGGTGGAAGAAAGGCCAATTTTATGTTTTTCAGTGTTAAATTTACATAATGAACGGTACAATTGTTAATTAACAAGATAATGTTTCGTGTTAATTTTTTATCCCAATTTGCCAACCATTCACCGAAGATCGACAACGCCATCCAAGCATTTTTATTGGCCTTGTACTACACTGGTAAAGTCTTCACGCCTTTAAAGCATCGTGAACTTTCACATTTCCCTATAACCAACAATTTTTCTCTTTTTCCTGACATATTTACGGTGCAAAGAACCGTTAATCTCTTTTTGGTAACTTTACAATCTTATGTGAATTCGCTTTTGAACATAAAATGTGTTCCAATAATGCTCTGAAGTAAATTCCGGTCTCGTCGGCGTTGTAGATTTGTGACAGATCATATTTTTCAATAATCTTCGGCCATTCGTTCTCAATCCAAGCATTTGCGGCATTCGAATCAGCATCTTTCTGTTCACCGTAACAGCGTTTGAAACAAATTTTTTCTCTCTTGGTCCAACGATTCATCCAACCCTCGGACGCTCCAAACCCGTCCTTTCCCATTTTTTATCCGAGAAGAAGTCCATTTACTCTCGCATTTTTGTTTCGAACTTTGGTAAACCAACCTTTCAGATCAGCTTCAACTTGTTTTTTTTTCCCGTTCGACGCCTCTTCTTTTCAACGTTATCATTGCTAATTAAGGGGGTTTGATTCCATCTCGCAATTCCAACATTTTGCACAACAGTGGTTGTGAGATTTTCAATTGTGAAATTTCTTCTAAGTAATAATAATAAGCGACGTTTTTGATCGCATTATCCGGTGGTTTTTGCATGTAAACTAATTAAAGCGGTCGGTTCCTAGCCGAAATGATAACAATCACCGATTGATAATATTATCCGTGAGCGGATTTCACTGTATATTTTTTCCTTCTTTCTTCTTCCTTGTTTCTCGACTTTTAATTTATTGATGTTATACGAGGGTTGTCTTTTATATTTTGCATATAAGCAGTAGCTTTATTCCATCCAAGACTTTATTATTTTTCGAAGTATTCTTCACGCAGACTTATGCATTCTTACATGTGCTCGAACCAACTCTGGAAGCAGTTACTCCACTAGTTTGTTGGTACAGCCAAAATTGCGTTTTTTAAGGCATCTACTGCTCCTTCTGACGACTGGAACCTTTGACCACGCAGTCTAACAATTCGACGCTTTTTTGCGTTAAAAATTCAATTATCTTGCGAGCTGTGTGCGAACTTGCATTGTCTTGGCGAAGAATGATTCGTTATTGTGGGTTAGTTTCCCGGAGCTAAGCGATGACTTGTGGTCAACAAATGGCTGTCTACCAATCGCCAGTAACAGTTCTTTGATCATGTAGAGAAATTATTGCAACATGGCCTACTTTCTAGATAAATGTCAAGACCATCATTTTGGAGACACTTCAAGAACGTATGACTTTTGTCGGATTTTCTTCACCTTGAAACATCCAAATAGACGACTGGCGTTTATTTTCTGGCTAGTATGAGTAAATCCATTATTCATAACTACTCACGTTTTCAGAGTTTCCTGCGTTGATGTGGTATAGAATTTTTTCACACCAATTCACCCCAGCTGTTTTCTATTCTTCGGTCAACAGATTCGGTACCCAACAGGAAACTAATTTTTTGACACACAATTCTTCATGTAAAATTTTTTAAAAGAGGTCTATGAAATCCCCAACGAACTTCAAATTCGCGATATGTCACATGTTGACCTTCGTTGATGAGCTTGTTAACTGCGGTTTTGGATGCACCTGCTCTTGAATCGTCGCTAAGACTAATCCGTCAACGATTGAATTCTCCATACCAACAAGAAGTTGTTGGCTGATGTGGTGCTTCATTGCCGAAAACACAAGCCAACTCGGCGAGGCATTCTTGTTGAAATAATTGTCTAAATTATAAAAAATTATTCCGAAAATTTTCACGGTTTCATTTTATTTTTCGACTAACTTTTGCAGTTCGTTGTAGCTACAACACTACACATATCGCACTGAAACTTTGGATTTAGGCTAACTAAAGATGGAGGTTAATTTTAAGTATTGACATTTGATTAGTGGCGCCCTCTATATCCCAATATGCAAAACATAAAAGGCTTCCCTCGTATTCGTAGTCTACACACATTGTTAATAAGTTTATATTGTATTATCCTGCAAACAGTTTTGTAGCCATTGGATGTAAAACTGTTATTATTATCAATATTAATATAATGATTATTCTAGTATTCTTCTACTATAAATACTAAAAATAAAATATTCAACCTATTCTCCAATTTAAAGATTAATATCTATTTGTATAGCAGCCAATATTATTTCCAATGAATTAGTTACCTATACTTGATTTTGCAATACTTGATTACTAGCTAACTACTATTTGAAATAGTATTAATAGTCTACTTATAAAATTTTATTAGGTCTATACAGGAATATGTTCATAAAAATTAATGAATGTTATTTTAATTTATAAAAACTGTTTTAACATTGTCGAAATTTCATATTTCATAGTTTCATAGTACGATATTCGAGTTACGTTTTACGGGTATATGTATTGTATCCACGAATATTAAATTTCTAACAATAAGTAAATAAGTGTATTAATGTATATATTTGTTAGTAACTATTGCTATTTGCTATTACTTACAAACTGAAGTCCATATGAAATATTCAATACTTGGCCATATCCAGAAAGTATACCTAGAAACAAAATTGGAAATAGAAATTTACAAATATTATAATACACTGCGCAAAAAAATTATGGAATCACCTTATCTATGCAAAGTAAATCGTTGCAATAGTGTTTGCTTGTTTTGGTTTTATAACATTGTCAAAGTAATTTTTTTTTCTAATGTCGTGAGTTTCAAGTGCTTTACATCTTCTCATTTATTTCGGAAGTTTTTTCTTTTAACATTTATCACGTGTTTCCATATATAACCCTATGGCTGGTTGGGTACAGATGAATGACGGCCCCCCAACGCGCAGTGCACGTATTTTGAATCACAAAGAAATTGTCCAAGCCATTTCATTAACAACAAATTTCGGAGGTGGTTCGATTACGAGTATGATATATCTTCCGAAGCTAATCCGTCAACGTTTGAATTCTCCATTCCAACATGAAATTGTTAGCTGATGTGGTGCTTCATTACCGAAAAGAGAAACCAACCCGGCGAGGCATTCTTGTTGAGATAATTGCTTTCGAAAATTATAAAAATTATTGCGTGAAAATTTTCACGGTTTAATTTAATTTCTCGACTAACTTGTCAAATTTGATAGTTCGTTGTAGTTACAACACTACACGTATCGCCCTGAAGCTTTGGATTTAGGCTAACTAAAGATGGAAGTTAATTTTTAGTATTGACATTTGATTATTGGCGCCCTCTATATCCCAATATGCAAATCATAAAAAACTTCGTATTCGTAGTGTATACACATTGTAAATAAGTTTATATTGTATTATCTTGTGAACAGTTTTATAGCAGTTAGATAACGAACGATCATTAAAATTTTCACTCGTAACTGGCCGTGTATATAAAAATTATGTCGTAGCTTTAGTCATTAAGATGTTATTTCAAACATCTGTCAGTGTCAAATATATATTTTAAAGTTTCATCAAAAGAAAAAGTAATGGCCTTTAATGATATGCATAAATCGTTTATGGTAGAATGTTACTTCCTGACATCTCAAAAAATTGATGGTATTTGGCAGCATTCAATAGAAAATTGCCTTGCGGAGTTTGAAGAGAGATATCCAAATACTGTCCCTAGCTATAAAACTTTCTGTGATACGCTAATGCATTGTGTAAATCTTTTTCGTCAAACAGGCAGTATTTTAAGGAAAAAAGGAAGCGGTCCTCCTCTCAAGAGAAGTCGCGGCGTAATTGAAAATGTCAGACAAATTATTAACGAATCTCCTCAAACATCTATTCGCAGAGTTTCGCAACAAGTTGGGCTTTCATATGGAACATGTCAAAAAATTTTAAAAAAGGACTTGCACATGTATCCATATAAATTAACTTCTGTACAAAATCTATTACCTACGGATTATGAAAAAAGAACGCAATTTTGCCAATGGTTTATTCAAACAATGACAGACAATATTTTAAATCATACTTTTTTCACCGATGAAGCTTGGTTTTATTTGAAAGGACATGTTAATTCGCAAAATATGCGTAGTGGTCCAGTGAAAATCCTCATTTCTACAGAGAAGTTCCTCTACATCCAGAAAAAATAGGCGTATGGGTAGGTATGAGTCGTCACCGATTAATAGGACCAATATTCTTTGAGGGCACGATAACATCGGAGAAATATCGTAACGAAATTCTCAGTGTTTTTACTAATCAATTGACTAATGATGAACTCCAGAGGTCGGATATTTTCTACACGTTACACTTGAAAATATTCAGTTTTTGCAACAATTTTATGGCGATAGGATACTAAGTAGAAATACAGCGATTCCATATCCACCACGATCGTGTGATTTAACAGTCATGGATTTTTTTGTGTGGCCATATGTAAAGAATATTATTTATGAAACACCAATTAATAATCTACAAGAGTTAAGACATAAAATCATAGAAAAATGTGAACACATCAATAACTCACCGCAAATACTGATCAATGTTTTCAATGCTCTACGAAATAGAGTACGATTATGCTTGGTGGAGAATGGTCAACATTTTACACATTTTTTATAATATTCTATTACTTTGTATAAAAATTATAAATATATTTAATATAAAAGTCAGCAAAAAATTGAGTGCTTCTCTAATTTTTTTGTGGAGTGTATATTCGAGCTAAGTCAGAGACAAATAATACAATACTATGTTAATATAAACATTTCCTATCAAGGGTTGGCTTCAAATATATATTTTTACTACTTATGTTGAGTAGTTGAAAAATGATCCATCAAAACAACTTATTGCTAAAGTAAAGTATTACATTATCAAGGAACCCACCATCATTCGCCTATAATTTTTCGAATAGGTATTCACGATGCAACAGCTCGTTTTATGATAATATAATACCTATACCCATAAGCGAATATAATTGATGTGGTACCTATAAAGGGACGGCGTACATATAACGTCCTCCACATTAAGCACTCTCCGCGTATCCTATCACTAACACACGTTAATATCTGCGTATGCACACGTGTGACTTGAAGTCGTCCCTCGCGGCCCGCCATCTATCGGTTCTCGCGTCCATCAGCATGGGAGACGGAATCGAATTATCGCACCACAATTCCGGCCCGTATTAGATTAATTCCATACGGGGACGAGATTAATTTGAAAAGTTTCACCGATTTTAATTTCCCAACGGATGTAGGTGTTTTATCTGACGAAACAATACGTCCAATTTCGGGCCGGTAAAAGGATGAATCGTAATTGAAAGTGTATTTAAGAATTCCGCTCCTGTCTAAGCATTTATCACGGCGATTAATTAATTTAGTTTAGCCTAAAAATAACGGTAGCTCCGAGCAAACAATTTCAATAACACTGTATTTGTATATATTTATATATGTTATGCACGTGTATTCCCTAGGCTTTGGTAAGCAATTACCTGGAACACTACACGTCATTTACTAGCGTATTAATACAAGAGGTAATTGAAATCACGTCAAAAGGATACGAATAATTAAACGCGTAATATCGGCATGGTGAAATTAGGAGATGGTGATGTAAATCTCGGCCAACTGTTAATAATTAATAAGATTTTTATATCCCAACATATACATACATCTAATTTGAAAAACCAAAACTCCCACTAAATTAAGAAAAATAAATTTTATACAATTTAAAAAATTTAAAATTTTGATAACCAAATTAGTATGTATTTTTCAGAAAGCTAATTAAGCTGGTATGTGTGGTGGGATGGTTATTCAATCTTAATAAGGCGATTACATGTGAAGTTGAGATTTTGCAACTACAGAAGATACAAAAACCACCACTCGCAATGAAAGAATGGCACATTGTTGTATGATAACTAGAGTGGACCAATTCGAAGCGAAAGCAGAGGCGTGACTGATGAATTAGTTCCCGCGTGCCCCATCGCACATACGATTACTTAGTATGTTGTTCACGGTCATCGTGTGTACACGTATAATAGCAGCAGGAAAGTGTATTCTGTGTATTTAATAATGTTGAAGGAGCGTACAGTAAAAAAACCGCTATCATCAAAGTCAGTCAATAGGTTTATTGAGAACCATCCTAGTTTATCTTGCAATGGGATAAATGTAAAATGTTTAGTATGCAATATATATATAAACCATTTAACAAAATCAAATTTGCAACGCCACGTGCATAGCGCAAGACATAAAGATAGAGACACTGGTGTCGATACAAAATACGAAGTGTTCTTATTTGATTTGTGTACAATGATGAGAAATAACTTTGGAGACGAACCTTATTTTAACAATATTTCATCGCGCTTCTCCAGATTTTCAAGTCACGAAAAACGCATAAGACGGTAAGTTTTTTTTTAATCATCTAATTACATACATTTTAGATTTTATTTTTTATACGTATCATCGAGAACGTTTCATAAACTAGAAAAACCGTCTTACATTTTTTTTTGTATCTAACATAATAACAGCACCGTTCGTGATAGTATATCTCTAGATATTAATAATGTGTCGCATGCGGGAACCAATTCGTTAGTCGCGCCTCTGCTTTCGCGCCGAATTGGTCCACTCTAATGAAAACTAGAGTCGGCAAGGAGGGGCAAGTTGCAGTGCAGTGCGGAGAACAACGTGGAGGAGCCTTGCGGTCGTATTAAGGCGAGCGTTTAGTAACGTTTACGTACTCGCATCATTTATATCAGTGAGTTTCACGAGTGAGCATAAGCGATGCGGACGCATGAATATTTACACATAAAATAATGATAACAAATATATTATATAACTTGCTGAAACACATACTGTTTTAAAACGCTTCCATGAAATCACAAACTGAGTGGCATCTATTAAATATTTGAATCATTAAATATGTTTCCACACTTGTTTCAGTCAAATGAGTAGGACGTGCGGAATAAATATTTCTCAATGATGAAAACGGCCGTTCCGCATCGAGTGATGTTACATTTGCAAATTTAAAACAATCCCTGTCACAACTTAATGGATCTTTCGACGCACTTTCACAAATTTGTCTTAGCATGAGAAAATCTGAATCCTTGTCAATATAACTTTCAAATTTTCGTATTACACACTCCTTCCGCCGCACATAGGTATGAGTGAACATCATCCACAATTTGAACAGAATCCACAAACGACATCGAATCATTTTTGAATTTTTCAATTCCCTCCGCTAGTCCATAGTAGTTCCTGCGAATAGTTTCTAAATCACTTTTTACCTGATTATCTTGAAACATAATTTGTAATCGCGCTTTCAAGGAGTTGGGTGTTATATATATTTGGGCTGAAGCTCTTATACTACGCTTTTGCTGCGAGCAAGCTAGGGTATGGGTCTATTGTTTGGTATTCTATATATTTGATGCATAATTTACGCGTGGAGCGTGTTCAACGTTGATTCTTTATGTTTATTTCGTTAAAAACTATTGGTGAGTACCTTTGCGTGCGAATAACTTTTACATCAGTTTATTTAATAGGAGGAGAGACATTTTCAGAGCAAAATTGTTGTATTATTTCCTTAGTTCGTCCTACTATGACCTGTTGGATATTGGTTATTTATGGTGAAAGTATCTTTCCAGGAAGAAATACTAATGGATTCTATAGTAAGATGAAACACGTGTCTGATTGTCTGTAGAAAATTCATGTTGAAATTTAGATTGGCGTATAGCTTTGGGATTTTGTGATGACCACCTGTGCAGGTTTCTCAGATTTGTAACACCACTTCTCGTGAATATAGATTCATCTGTCCAGAGGACTGTTCTGCAGAAATTAAAATGAAGCCGTGACTGTCTTAATATCCAGGTAGAATAAACTAGACGAGCATCGTGGTCCGCCTTAAGCAAACCGTGTCCCCTGCGATAGTGATATGGATATAAGCCCTCACGTTTTAAAATTCGCCAAACTGTCGTTCGTGGCACTCCTAGTTGTCTAGCGATTCGACGTACACTGAGAGTTGGATCCCTTGTAATAATAGCAACTGCTTCTTCCTCTAAGTCTGCTGGCAAATTTACTCCTCGGTCGAAAAGATAATCACGCAGTCCGCATTCCCGAAAGTGTCTGTATACTTCCAGAAACGTTCTGTAATGAGGAATACGCCTATCGTGAAACCGATGTCGGTATTCAATAACTGCTTGACGGGCACTGCCGTTACAGTAGCCATACACAAGATTCATGTCCGCATACTCTTGAGAAGAAAATCGGTAAGGCATTTTGAATAAAGAAAACGTGTCTACTCACTAATAAGCTATTGTATGAACTGAAACGAAATGCAATCATTTATTAAAAAATGAAACGTTAACAGTCATCTGAATAAACAAATTATTGTATGATATTCATGGTTCAGCACTTTCGAAATAAGTAAGAACCTTTTTTAATATAAATCAATTTCCAGTACTCTTTTTTGAAGATCTCCAAGAAATTACTGTATGCACTACGACACGTGTTTATTTATTTTAGGATAACATTTTATTGTGCGACCTTAACAATCACAGGCGTGTTATTGAATCGTCTAGAGAACGGACACGCTTACCACCCAGTGCAGTACTGGCGAAAGGCTATATTTCTAAAATATTTAATTTTATTTATATAATTGGAAAACGAACGGGTGGTGATCTCTAAAATTACGAAATACATATTTATAATTGAAAAGTTGTATTTACAAAGTTTTTAATTTTATTTATATAATTGGAAAACAAACGGGTGGTGATCTATAAAATTACGAAATACGTATGTATTTGTTGAAAAGTTGTATTTTTGAAGTTTTTAATTTTATTTCTGTAATTGGAACATTTTTATTTGTTCATTTTGTCGTTCAAGTTGAGTAAAGGAGTATTAATATTGACTAGCAATAGTTTCTCAAGGTTTTCTTCTGCCAATTTTGTTCTCTTTGAATTAAGTACATGCTTATAAATAGAAAATGTCCTTTCTACATCGCAACTGGTTATAGGTGCATACGGGAAATATTCTTTTATTTCTTCATATTTAGCCGTTAGATTTTGTGGAATTGTCTCCATACATAATTGCTGCAATGTAATTAAATCTGGATTTCTATTAAGAATTGCTTCAAACTTTTGCCGAAGGCCACATCCGAAGTCACTTGGAATACTTTTCAAATTATTAACAGACACATCTAATGTGGTTAATCCGTCATTTAATTTGAGATTTCGATTTTCAAAATAAGTGATTAGTTTTGGCAATTTTCCAAAGTGTTCGTGAAGAAAGTACAACTGATTTTTTTTAAATTTGGGATTTGTGTGAGCTCCTTGCACTCACCAATACTTCTAGCATCTTACTTTAGCAGTGTTACGAAATGTTTTAGACTATCGAAATTCTCAGCATAATAACTAGTAGCTTCAAGCCATGTTCCCCATCTAGTTATTACTAGAGTGGGAGGCAGTGACAGATATGGAAATTTTTCCCTGAAAGGAGCTACTCTCAATGGTGATTTTCTGAAAACTTTTTTAAAAGCTGATACAAGTCTATCAACTTCCGGAAAAGTGTCTCTGATATATTCACAGATTATGTGGAGAGCATGTGCTACACAAGTAATATGCAGCATATTAGGATATGTTTTCTTCAATAGTCTGCCTGTTTTTAACATATACGCAGCACTATCACTGACAAATAAAAGTATTTTTTCTTTGTACGTGGCGTCCGAATGAAGCATTTTTTGCATATTCTCCTTAATGGTTCCAGCAACTGTTTCCGCATCAACTCTATTTATAACACTTGTTGCTATTACATATGAGTTATAGAGAATAGTTGGATGTAGTACACCAGCTACAAGATTTACCACACAGCGTCCTAACATATCCACCGTTTCGTCGGCGCTTATGCATATGTATTGATCTAAAAGATGGCTTCTAATGCGTTCTACTGTTCTCGTATAGCACCTAGAAACATAATATTTGCGTAAAGTTGATTCATCAGGAATATTTCGACCAGTATATTTTTTCAGAAATATTTTTAAAGTGGGATTGCTGTTTCTTTAATGGAATATTAGCCGCCATAAAAGTTTTACAGAGTTCAGATGTGTTTGCGATCATAAGTGACGAATTTTTGACGATATTTTACGGATTTTGTAATAAATTTAGGAATCACTGACAATGGACATACGTACAATCAGTATGACCGGCAATCCAACTCGCCATTGTTTTACAATGCCGTTCTCGACATTCTTCCATATCATGTCTGAAAAAGTAACTTAATCAGTGCTCTAGATCTAAATAAATGAAAACTAAAAATGTGTGCGCAAGTTATTGAAACTGAACGAAATTCAATGCACACTCTTACGTCGAAATAATTGGTACAAATAGATTCAATCAAACGATATTAAACAGGATCTATCACAAAAATTACGTTGTAATTAACAGTTAAAACTATGAAGACAAGAAACTTACTCACAGCACTTTATTTATCTTACGAAATATAAACTAATAAATAAAATACATTATAAAAACCCCGCTTCTATCTACGCTCATGAAAATACTTTAAAAAACACTATATTCTCCGAATACAATAGCTGGCTTGTCCATTGTTATCGCGGCGAGACCAGGTGTCCGAGTAAGTCAAACAAATACTTCATTGAATTACGCCGAGATGTACTAAGCGACATTATACACAATTCCAATTGCCGATTGCGTTTTATGGAAATTGCGTCCGTTCTCTACGTATAACTTTTGTTAAATAAAATCCGTTTTTATTGACTTTAGGATTACATTTTTTTTCATGATCTGACAATCACATTCACAGATTTGTAACTTTGAAACAAATAAAAATGGATATACAAGTTTTGCGTTTTTGTTACTTGAAATGAAGTGTACTTCACACTCCTAAAATTTGAGCATAACGATATACTTGTATAGTCTTGGATTTACGATCGGTAACGTAAAACAATTTGATTTTTCTAATTTAATAAAATATTAAATTCGTTTTTCTCAGCATAAATAGAGAAATTAATTGCCCATTTTTAAATCGTATTTATATATGATTTGTAAAATATTAGGAAGCAAAAGTGTATTTTTATTCTTGTATGTGGGATGGGGAACATTATATTAACGTACAAAGAATTTTATTGTTGGCAAACTGCCATCTCTCTTATCCCTTCGGCGATGTTATTAAAAAAGTTACATGCGCTGAACACAATAGAACAAGTAAGTCCAGTAAGCCCCGCTTCTGGCGTGCTAAATGTATCTATTTATACATTACAAGTTGTTACTTTTCTTTGTAAGTAATTCAGGCTTGAGCAAATTCAAGAGACCCAGTTTCCGCTGTTTTAACCAAGTCTGTGTTTGCTTTGTATGGGATTTGCATTTGTGTATATTGTAAATATACACATAAAATGATCAATAATATAACGGAAGCACTACGCTGAGAGAGAAGACTAGACTATATATAATAAGTTAAGGAATATAATTTCCCGTAATCAGCATAGTATTTTCGAATCTATACTTACATGTTAGATACACTAATATAGAATTGTTAAAGAACATATCCGTATATATATACATGGATGAGTTACAATAATAAACTCTTCCTCGTCCATCAAGTTCTCCAGATTTTTGTCAGCGGACTACTATTCTTTTACAGTTAAATTATGTTTGTATGAAACTTTCGTCAAAAGCGCTTTTGAAGATTTCCTAAGTACAGCACCCGACAAGCAAATGTTTTTCGAAACATTCTAACACAGATGTTTTCGAAAAAATTTTCAATTTTAAAAAGATTACATGCATGCATACGTACCATGTATTTAACCTGCGGTCTTGCTAAAAGATAACATTTGAACGTAACTTCAAAATGATGACATTAATTAATATTAAAATCGCAATGCATGTATCTGCGGTTGAAGTGACCACAGGCTAAATACGTGGTGTATGTCCATCTGTAGAGATACATATAAGTTTTATACATATTTGTATTATTTATATACGCTTGGTGTTTTACAAATCGATTTGCAATTTTTTTAGTATATTGAGTCATCTAGCTACGAGTTAATGGACTACACTATTATAAGTGCTCTTTTCCTCCCTGGTAATGGCATAGCCATTCGAGCGGAAACCACTTTTATTGGCGAGTCTCTTTATCCGTCAGATGTCACGAGATATCTCTTGTCACCTGACAGTATAAAATTGTTATTACTTGCGGAAAGCGAACTTTGAAGTGACCACATGGTGTTTGTTCCTATGTACTCAAATTTGATTTTATAATAAAAAATTGTCTAAGGAAACACAACTGAACTTTACAACTTCGATATTTCGTAATACCTGTTGCGCGTTCCAATAGTGTTTTAGATTTGGGTATCACGTTTGATAACCAGCAGCATCTGATTAGCGTTATCTCATCAGCTATCAAGTCACTTGGCTTTATTATACGTGTCACCAGGGATTTTGATGACCCCAGAACATATATATATATATATATATATATATATATATATATATATATATATATATATATATATTAACAAATTTGTATTACGCATATGTGCGCTCTAAGCATGAATATGGATCGACTGTGTGGTATGCTTATTATATAATCCAACATCAGATGGTTGAGAAAGGGCAGAGAAGATTTTTAAAGTTTATGGTTTTCAAATTGGATGGAGCTTTTCCCGAGCGTAGTATTGACTACAATCTTCTCTTGCACCGACTCAACATGAAATCGTTGAGTGCGCAAGTGCTTCATTTTTGAGGAAAATTATCAGCAACGAGATTAATTCGCCCTGTTTGCTTTCTCGAGTGAATATTCATGTGTTGCGTCTTTCGTCAAGAAACGTTCCCACATTCTCTGTGCTTAGTGCTAGAACTAATATCATAGCGCATAATTTGGTGAATACTGATAAACTATATGATGACATACTCTTTTTAACGAGTAATTTGTGAAATACTTGCCTATTATATGAAGTGTTTCTGTTTTTTTTATTTATAAGCACATAGAATGAACTTTTCTTTCTCTTCATATTAGCAATATGTAGAACTTTTAATTTCAATTTAGTTGTCCAGTAATTGGATAAATCTATTGGGTACAACTATATTATTATTACGCTAAGAAATAAGTAATTAAACTTCTAGTTTCAAAAATTCTTTTATTGTAAATACCACTACAATATTGTTTCGCCATACAATGGCTTCATCAGGTGGATGAAATACTGAATATGTACAATACAAGTTTGAATATTTATGTGAAAATTATTGGGGAAATGGTGGTGGAAAATTTTTATTTTTTTTTAACAATCTTAAATTTAGTAGAGGGGAGTTGTTTAAATCTAGTTGGTCATTTAAAGCTAATCCTAAACTATTGTATCTATTAATTTCTAAGATTTCTAACAGGTTAAGTTTTTTACTTTTTTCTTGAATGTGTAAAATTTTGAAATCTATATTAAATCTATGATTGATATCTATACAATGACTTGCGAAAGTTGAATCTGTTTTCTTTTCTTTATGGCTTCTCTCGTGTTCTTTCATCCTAATTTTGAATTTCCTCCCCGTTTGTTCTATGTATACCTTATTACAATCTTCGCATGTTAACTTATATACACAATAGTTTGATTCTTTGTCTATTTTATCCTTGTTGTTTTTGATAATGTTCTGTATAGTATTGTCTGTTTTAAATGATATATGTTCGTTATTAAGTTTTTTAATGAAAGTACCAATTTTTTCCGAAATTTTTCCTAAGTACGTGATTGAATTATAGGAATTAATTATCTTGTATTTTAATTTTGGATAAACTAAGGAAAGGGTTTTAGATTTTTGTTGGCTATTTAGGATGTTATTGACAATATTTATAGAGTAACCATTGTTTAATGCTATTGTGTATATTCTATTTAGTTCAGGGTCGAAATTACTTTTACTCATAGGTACATGAATTAATCTATATACCATTGATTGGTATGTAAACTTGTATTGTACATATTCAGTATTTCATCCACCTGATGAAGCCATTGTATGGCGAAACAATATTGTAGTGGTATTTGCAATAAAAGAATTTTTGAAACTAGAAGTTTAATTACTTATTTCTTAGCGTTATAATGAAGTTTCAACAAGTATCTCCTTCGTCAATTAACTATTATATTATTATTATTATTTCGCCGCGTTTGGATGCTTTTGTCCTAAGAAAGACAACTTTCTTCCTGACATTCCGGTCATTACTTTCATCTTTTTCTTGAGGATCCTCTCGTTGCGATGGTAACTTTAAGAGTACCATCGCAACGAGAATATCCTCAAGAAAAAGGTGAATCTATATAACCCTGATATTTTTGAGAAATCTGATTTTTTACCTTCGACTATTTATAAAAAAGTAGACTCCTCTACAGCTTGTCAGCACACTACGCCACCATTGGCCTCAACTTCAAATGTAGATATAAGACCCTTTAGATCATTCGCTAATATTTTGCAACTCGTTGCATAATCAGATACTAACAAAAATGAGAGAAGCAAAAGAAGACCAAAAGAAAAATCTACAATACTCACTAGTACACCCAATAAAATTTCCTTAGAAAAAAAGCGAAACAACTGCAGCAGTGGTTATAAGAAAAAGTGATCCTCCTCAGAAAAGTGAACCTTTGAAAAAAAGGAGAAAGTCTAAAAACTATTTCAAAGAAAATACTAACGAAAACTAACAAAAACACCAAGTCAACTGTGATTGCTGAAAGCAGCCACAGCGAAGGCGATGGTGAAAGCAATTGTTTATGTGTTTTCTGTCATACCTTATACAAAGATAGCAGACAAGGAGAACGATGAATAAGGTGTCAACGTTGTCAGAAATGAGCGCAAGGTGAATGTTCTGGGGTAGAAGACAACAATTAGTTTACTTGTGGACTATTTTCATAATTTTCATTTCACGTAGATGGACCTCTTTGCCACCATGTATGGGACAAGAAGGACCAACTGAAATATATTACATATATTTTGTTTTTTATAAGAATATCAAGATTTCTTTCTTTTATTGTTTACCATAATTAAATGTTTAAATGTAAAGTTTCACTATATAGTTTTCTAAATATTAAACAATAATCAATAGAAACATTATTGTAATAAATTGCTTCTTAAGCGGTCCTCGCTGTGCTGGTCTCCCCAACACATCAAGTCGGAACTTGCAAATTGCTCATGCATGTACACGTCATACATGCCTCTTCATACACGTAGCTATAAACACAGCGACATAAAATAATATCTTAAAGTATAAAATTAGTGCAATGTGATTATGTAATATTAAATCATTTTAGTGTGTTACATTTACAATTACAGTCAAAAGTAAATCAATAATAGTAAGGTGTATGTATCTTAAAATATGCTTTCTACATTTAACGACGCTAATTATTCGAATTTTTTAACACTTAACTAGGCGCACGGGGTCAAAAACGACACCAAGAGGTATAAAACCGTGTATAACTTCGTGAAATTTTTAAGATGAAATCTCATACCACATGTAATCCTCAAAAAGATCTAGTTTTACATGAATATCAATTGATCACTCTAATATGTAAACAATATTTCTATTTACAAGGTTTTTTATATGCAAAAATGCAGAAATGACCCCATGCGCCTACTAACGTGTGGCCGATTTTATGAAGAGATTTCTATTGATTGAAATTATTTATAATAATTTGATCAATTTGGATTTTTAAGAACACATTTAAAAGTATTAGCAAAATGCGATTACCAATAATCTCTTGCATCCTGCATAGCCTTGAATGGCGGGTACCTGGGCTTGATCTGTTTCTAGAATGTCCTAATTAACCGGCTCACTCTAATGATTTGAAAACAGCGCTCAGCGATAATCCGCTTATCCTGTGTGTGCGATTATCTCTTGGTAAGGCCGCTATAACCTGTCCGCTCTAATTACCCCAAGGATTTTCTACGATATTTGCTATATAAAGGCAGAAATATCGAAAATGATTTAATGCGATATTTTTTCCGGGCGAGCGATAAATTGCGTGACCGCGATGGCAAAATATGTGCATTATTTGACTCAGGCGGAGTTGGAGGAGCAAGCTAGGAGAATCTGGGACGACGACGATGACTACGTTATAGATAATTTGGATGTTCCGGGTGTTGCTGCCGCGGTGGATGACAACTATAACTCCGATGCTGATCGGGGGGGGGGGGGGGGGGCATGACAGCCAACTCATCGATCCCGAGAATCCACCGGATGAACATCATGATACCTGCAGTGAAATTATAGCCGACAGTGACGATGAAAACAACGAAGTTCAGAGTGGTGCCGAATACTTCCTTGGTAAAAATCAATCCAAGTGGTATGAGAGACCAGTCTACAAGCAAACCAGAACACGTCCTGTGAATATCGTGATGGAGAAAAGCGGCCCAACTCAAAAGTGCATCAACGCAACCACTGCTGAAGTGGTTGCACAAACATCTTTATCCAGAAGATTCAACCAAGATTTGGAAAACAACGTGACGCGAGATCTACAACAATCGAAGAAATGCAAGCATCCCTAGGACTCCTGTACATGGCAGGCGTTCTTAGATCTTCTCATCTGAACTACTTGGATCTGTGGGCTACAGATGATACCGGTGTCACCATCTTTCGAGATACAATGCTTGCAAAACGATTCATGTTCTTCCTGAGAAGTCTTCGTTTTGATGACGTCAACACAAGAAAAGACAGGATGCAAAGTGATAAACTCAGTGCTATACGTGATTTGTTCTCAGTGATAAACGAAAATTGCATCTCCAATTACGTGCCAACTCAAAATGTGACCATAGATGAACAATTGGTGTGATTCCGTGGACGCTGTGGTTTCCGCTAGTACCTTCCGTTGAAACCGAACCGATACGGCATCAAGGTCTTCGCCATGGTAGATTCAACGACTTATTACCTTCAGAATATGGAAATCTACGTGGGAACACAACCTAAAGGCTAGTATCTCATGAAGAACTCAGCAGAGGAAATAATGTACCGTCTCATCTCCCCCATACATGGAAGCGGCCGGAACGTTATCACCGATAATTGGTATACAAGCATACCTCTAGCACGTGGCTTGCTGAAAAATCACAACATCACACTAGTGGGCACACTTAGAAAAAACAAGCGAGAGATACCACCATCATTTTAACCCTACAATGAACGTCAAGTCAAAAGCCGCATCTACAGACACCAACAAAACATGACCATAGTTTCCTACGTTTCACGGAGAAGGAAGGTTGTCGTGTTACTTTCAACAATGCATCTGGAAGGTGAAGAGAACACCAACGACGAAGAAAAACCGGAAATCATCATATATTATAACTCGGCGAAAGGTGGAGTGGACACCATGGATCAGATGTGCGCATCCTACAATGTTGGTCGCCGAAAGAGAAGATGGCCCTTAGATATTTTTTTCCACTTGATGAATGTAAGGGTCATCAACGCATACATCGTTTTCAATGAAAAAAACTGTTGCATTCACAGACGCGATTTCTTGAAACAACTTGTGCTACAGTTGGTGAAACCGTTCCAGACAAGTAGGCTGAATTCTGTCGCCACTCCAAAGGACGTCAGAAGCCGGATCGAGCTGAAATTTGGAATGACACGTCAGGCAATACCGGAGAATCGAAGGAATGCTAAATGTAAGCGCTGCGATTACTGCCCCCGGAACAATGACAAAAAATATCAAAAATGATGTTGTTCGTGCGAAAAAACTTTGTGCGCGAATTTTAAGAAGATCGTATGTGAAAATTGTCTGAATCTTTCAAATATGGATTAATTACTTGTCAATAAACGACAATATTCACTGGAAATGTTTTTTTAATTTTTTTCCCTTCAATTTTTAAGTTTTCAGGTTGAGGTCGTGAGAGACCCCATGCGCCCACTAACGTAAGCATATAGGCGCTCCTAGTTAAGGGTTATTAGAAACAAGTTTGTCCTTAAGCAGAATTCGAACTCACGTCCATGGCTTGCCGGACCATTGCTTTAACCACTAAACTATTAACGAGTGTAAATTCGAATAATTGTGGGAAGGCCTTAAGTCACATTAAGGAAACATATGATAATACGCCCGTAGTCGGCAGTTATTGCAAATTTATTGCATTTTCGCGAAGTAATGTAAATATGCTTTCTACATTTTACGACGCTATTTCAATTTTTTAATAAAAAAAAATTCGCCCTTAATAGTAAGACTTATTTTTATTATTTTTTGGGAGAGGAGGGGGGCGCAAAATATTTATTTTATTTACATTTACTATTTGGAGGGTCGCGGAGCTAAAAAGGTTGAGAACCGCTGTCTTACTAGTTACATTGTTCTATTAATTCTATTACACTTGTTATGATGTGTACGCCTCTTGGCACACAGACCCTTATACGCAAAATATATTTATTGTTAATTCAAGTTAGAATGTCTCGTTATATAATTATATTGTATATTTTAATTTTTCTTATATAAGATGTGCGCATATACTCGTAATAATATTCCATTTGTGTATCTTGCATTAATTCCATTAGACATGCTAAAAATCACTCCGCCCCACCACATTCATTATTTGGAAACCCATCCATGTAATATATAGTGCATGTAGCGTTCTTTAGAAAATCAATGGCGGACCGGATCATTAAGTGTATTGCTTCGGTATGCTGCTCTACATGTCACCCATTAATGTATGAGAACAATTTCGTTTCAATCTAGATATTTGATCAGTTAGATAAATTTTCTGTCTGCCTTCGTGCTTAGTATGTAAATGTGAGTATAGTAGTGAAGTTTCTTTTCGATTAATACTAGTCGATTAGTTTGGATACATATTTCAAGAAATCCCTGGTGGAAAGTAAAGAATCAAAGTGATTTTTTCCCATAAATAATTGATAAATAGATTAATGCAAAAACCTATTAATTAACAGTTATTCCAAACTTATTTACAGCGCATATTTTTTCTAAATTATGTACACTAGTCGAAAAGCAATTTTTAACGGGGATTGTATAATAAACGCAAACACAATTCAGATGTGAAGTTGCTAGTCATGAAAAAATACCGTCACGGGAAACATTTTTAAAATAGGTGATCGATTTTCACGTGTCCGAACCTCTACAGAATTTGCAAGTGCAACCTGTTCCGTTCTATGCCTGGAAATGCTGCGAGACTATGAATGCCAATGCAATAAATTCCTAAGCTTTTTACTGCAAAATATTTGGTAAACTAACTTACAGAATACATATTTGCCAGCATATCGTGGTCAACAGAGACACAATTTGAGAATGAAATGATCGAATAATATATAAATAATATGTTAAAAATATAAATGCGGTAAGTTCAATATAAAAAAAAACTAATAATAATTTTTTTCAGGATTATACTAATGGTGGCAGGTAATAATCTGCTGAAATCTATACAGAGTGGTTGGTTTTTCATTGTACGCTCATCATAACTTAAAGAAATCAAAACGTATCTCATAGTATTTTTTGCCCTCTTGCCGATTTTGTGAAGAGTGCTATCACTTGAAAAACAAAAGATGATCTAATGAAAATTAAAAAAAAAATGAACACGCTATATATTATTGGATATTTAGCTAGCTTATTCAATTCTGAATACAGTAGATATATATATATTGAGGCATTGCAAGAAGGGTTTCTTTTCTCTGAAAGAAACAAAGAATGCTTGTAACCATAATATTTATATCTAATATGTACTTCAATACCAAGAAGGGGAAAGATTGATTCAAAGTATAAATACGTTATTTTGACGACAAACTTGCTTTGAAATAATTAACTTATTTTTCTATTTTTTATAATGTTTACTTTCAATTTTTTTATTCAAATTAATATTCAACGCGTGTTTATTCAAACAAATGTAACGTATTTATTTTCAAATGTATTTGAACAATTAAGCCCCGCCCACAATTCTAACGGTGCAATAACCCGAAAATAAACCGATATTGCCAGAGTGTTTGTAAACACATAAACATATGTTATTCAACCAAAGTTATTTTATAAATCAAATTGTAATTTTTTTTTACTGTTTTACTCTGTAAAAATGTCTAAAATAATAATATTCGAAAAGATAATACAAGTAAAGAAGGGGGCGATTTTGCGGAAAGTTATGCAATTAAAAACAAGTGAAAAAGTAAGCGTCGGTAATTAGTCGTCACAGTGAGAGGTCACGCTTTTTGTGCTCCGAATTAATTAAAACAAATTGGTGAAATTATTAAGTTCTGGAGAGTTTTGAGTCTACACAACGTTACTCACACCTACGATCTACCTGTAGACAAAGTTTACCATCTGCCGACCAATTAGTTCACGAACTACGAATTTTTAAAGTTTCAATACGTTAATTACCCGCCATAAGTTTCACCGTGCAACGACCAGCATCTTGGTACGCTCGAAACCGGTCATCCGAGCAAGCCGCCGTCGGACTTGGAGATTTCAAAAAAAACTCAAGTCATCCCGAGGGACCATCGCAGAAATATTATCCAGTTTCCCGTTGTGAAAACCAGCAGAACACAGGAGCAGGAAGCAACGGAAGCTATATCCGAAGACTCAGGTTTTTGCTAACTTTAACCATATTTTACGCGCCATTTTTACTTGCTCATATACTTTTCTAGAATTTTCTTTGTTTATTCCATAACTAACTATTTACTTTGCTTTCACCGATATTATATCACTGTAATTTTTATTCCACTTATTTAAATATTAGAATCCACTGTTTGTAATTATAAAAACTTGATTCTATGTTACTTTTGTAAACTCTTTTAATAAAACAACACCTAATTGCACTTGTCGTACACTATATTGTTAGACTATAAGAATACCAACCGTTGAGTGTATCTCCCGTATTGTTATTTGTGTGTCACGAAAATTGTTAATATAAATTCCAAACTTTGCTAGATAATTTTTTATTAATAAAGTTAATTGTCAATATTTTACTTTGGTTTTCTTTGTAATATACTTGAGATATTGTTCCGATCCCAATTAAATAAACTACGTACATAAAGTCAAAGTGGAGAGAGGTGAACCTACCTTAACCCTGAAGAAATTAAAGAAGCTAGCCGACGACGAAAATAACAAAAAAAAAGATAAGTATTGAACGAGCCCGATTTGAATTGTATATCACTTTTTATAACATTTTCTTATACAACAATTCACAGTTATATAACATTCATTCTTTTATATACATACGTTTTTTATATATATTAACAATTCGTAATATTACATTTTGTCAGCCCAACTTTTGGGGCCTTTATAACGATAATAAACATTCTTAAATATTAACCAATTTAGAAACGTTACATTTGGCACCCTAACGTTTTGGGGCGTACTTCTACTCCACATTTCAATAAAAAGTCACTCTATTGTCAAATATATTAAGAAGGAACACTTTCTCAAGTAACAAAGTTTCGTGGCACAAAGAATTAATAAAAAAGGAACAAGGAGAACCGTTGTATTCGCATTTACCATACTGTACTATTTGTTTATGTATTTGTTATTTTGTCTTTGTGGAACTTCAGAGAGAGAACACAGTTTTGCATTTCAGGGGATTGCTGTATTCGAGACCATCGGTAAGATATTCAAAAGGTTGTTACAGGGAAATATTAAAGTGCAGACTCATATTTCTTTTATATACATATATTTTGTTATTTGTCATTGCATTTACGTGTGTACATTAAATCCAATAACACTATAAACAATAATATTTTACAACCAAAATATTAATAATATAATTACAACTACCTGTACAAATACTAATATAACTTACAAACTAACTAAATATTCTCTACAATGGATACAAGACACAGAGCTAAGACCCCGAAAGACGCAGTAGAAGAAGACCGGAGTGAACAGGGGGACACTACAGTGCCGCAACCGTCCGTTTCAGGGGAAGCCAGTGTTTCGCCTGACAGTAAATTCATGGACATGTTCAATATGTTAATGGCACAAATGCAAGAATTAAATACCAAATTAGATACTAATAACCAAGAATTAAAACAAGATATAAATAATTCAAATAAAGATTTAAATACCAAATTGGACACCAACAACAAAGATTTAAATACCAAATTAGATACTAATAATCAAGACATGAATACTGCAAATAAAGACCTATCATTAAGAATATGCTTAGACGCGAGAGCTCTGAATAAACGAATTAAGCCAGAATTCGAAATGCCGCAAAACATAGACATCTTATTAACGAAATGCGAAAGTAAACAAATTTATAGTAAATTAGACTTAAAGAATGCTTTTTGGTTAATAAACTTAGAACCGGAATCCAGGAAATACTGTGGTTTCTTAGTGAATGGAATTGTATATCAGTTTAGAGTACGTCCATTTGGTTTAAAGACATCACCAGCCGCTCTGATACGTTTTCTACATCGTATACTAGACCGATATGATGAATTCGCTTTGCATTACCTAGACGACATTATTATATTTTCCGAAACTGTGGAACAACACCTACAACATATTAACATTATCTTTAACACTTTAAAAACTCATGGTATGAAACTTAACTTAGCGAAATGTCAATTCTTTAGACATGAGATTAACTATCTAGGATATGTGATTAATCAGAATAACATTTTATTAGACCCGACACGGTTAGAAATCACATAACTATGTTGCAAGACTACCACACTTAAAAATAAAATATTTTTTATATATATGTACATAACAAGCCGAAACAACTTTCAGAACAAAACCAGCCAAGCATGTTATAGTCCGTAAGCCAATAATAAATACTATATTACTATATTTTATTATCTATACTAATCATAAGTTTACATTTAGACTAGGCTAATTAAATTAATCATATTATTATTAAATAAGAGAAAGAAAAAAAAAAGGAAGAAGAAAATAATCACTTAATATTAAAAGGGGTTTTCAAACAAAAGAACCCGAACAACAAAATAAAACAATTAACTTTAATGACAATTATTAAATAGGGAATTATTAGCTAGAATAATACAAATAACTACTTATAGAATTCGAAATATTTTTAACGTGAACACACACATTTCATTAAATTTTCATCAGATCACTATACTGCACTTATATATTTCTGTTTTACTCCTAGATACGGTTGATTAAAAGCTCTCAACAAGTTTCTAACTTTTAATCAAGGGGGAAATTGAGGCATTGCAAGAAGGGTTTCTTTTCTCTGAAAGAAACAAAGAATGCTTGTAACCATAATATTTATATCTAATATGTACTTCAATACCAAGAAGGGGAAAGATTGATTCAAAGTATAAATACGTTATTTTGACGACAAACTTGCTTTGAAATAATTAACTTATTTTTCTATTTTTTATAATGTTTACTTTCAATTTTTTTATTCAAATTAATATTCAACGCGTGTTTATTCAAACAAATGTAACGTATTTATTTTCAAATGTATTTGAACAATTAAGCCCCGCCCACAATTCTAACGGTGCAATAACCCGAAAATAAACCGATATTGCCAGAGTGTTTGTAAACACATAAACATATGTTATTCAACCAAAGTTATTTTATAAATCAAATTGTAATTTTTTTTTACTGTTTTACTCTGTAAAAATGTCTAAAATAATAATATTCGAAAAGATAATACAAGTAAAGAAGGGGGCGATTTTGCAGAAAGTTATGCAATTAAAAACAAGTGAAAAAGTAAGCGTCGGTAATTAGTCGTCACAGTGAGAGGTCACGCTTTTTGTGCTCCGAATTAATTAAAACAAATTGGTGAAATTATTAAGTTCTGGAGAGTTTTGAGTCTACACAACGTTACTCACACCTACGATCTACCTGTAGACAAAGTTTACCATCTGCCGACCAATTAGTTCACGAACTACGAATTTTTAAAGTTTCAATACGTTAATTACCCGCCATAAGTTTCACCGTGCAACAACCAGCATCTTGGTACGCTCGAAACCGGTCATCCGAGCAAGCCGCCGTCGGACTTGGAGATTTCAAAAAAAACTCAAGTCATCCCGAGGGACCATCGCAGAAATATTATCCAGTTTCCCGTTGTGAAAACCAGCAGAACACAGGAGCAGGAAGCAACGGAAGCTATATCCGAAGACTCAGGTTTTTGCTAACTTTAACCATATTTTACGCGCCATTTTTACTTGCTCATATACTTTTCTAGAATTTTCTTTGTTTATTCCATAACTAACTATTTACTTTGCTTTCACCGATATTATATCACTGTAATTTTTATTCCACTTATTTAAATATTAGAATCCACTGTTTGTAATTATAAAAACTTGATTCTATGTTACTTTTGTAAACTCTTTTAATAAAACAACACCTAATTGCACTTGTCGTACACCATATTGTTAGACTATAAGAATACCAACCGTTGAGTGTATCTCCCGTATTGTTATTTGTGTGTCACGAAAATTGTTAATATAAATTCCAAACTTTGCTAGATAATTTTTTATTAATAAAGTTAATTGTCAATATTTTACTTTGGTTTTCTTTGTAATATACTTGAGATATTGTTCCGATCCCAATTAAATAAACTACGTACATAAAGTCAAAGTGGAGAGAGGTGAACCTACCTTAACCCTGAAGAAATTAAAGAAGCTAGCCGACGACGAAAATAACAAAAAAAAAGATAAGTATTGAACGAGCCCGATTTGAATTGTATATCACTTTTTATAACATTTTCTTATACAACAATTCACAGTTATATAACATTCATTCTTTTATATACATACGTTTTTTATATATATTAACAATTCGTAATATTACATTTTGTCAGCCCAACTTTTGGGGCCTTTATAACGATAATAAACATTCTTAAATATTAACCAATTTAGAAATGTTACAATATATATATATAGTAAAATCAATCAGTCGGCGATTAAAGGTCTGGTTTACTTCAAAGTATATATACTTTGAAGTAAACCAGACCTTTAATCGCCGAATGATTGAATTTACCATATCATACCAAGGTCACGAAAATATTATATTTATATATATATTGTAACGGAACGGAAGAGCTATAAAATATTCAACAGTTTGTAAATACAAAGATTCTAAGTTAAAAATAATTAACTTGGTAATTTTTATATTAAATTTTGTGAATTATCAATTTCAACTTTAACTAGGTTACTTCAAATAACATATAGATGGAGTTGCACAATGCTTAATTATATGCGCATGATACAAAGTTACATGCTAGTAAACAACTCCATAACATTAACATTAAAAAGTTGTTCGGATGTATAGATTTCTTATAAGCATTAATTAGTGGGCGTAAGTTGTGATTAAGATCCGGCTAAACTCAAGAACAATGTTGACTCTTGTGATATGGCATTGATATATGTCCAAATTTATGTTTTTTTAATCGCCATATTTCTACTAACGCTAACTTTCGTTTTTTTTCGTATCCCAATTTTGATTCGTCCATCGGTATGTATTCAATTAATCTCCACATATTTTTATTATGAAAATGACAATTTAATAATTTTAAATATATTTATAAGTAGAAATAAATATTTAATCTATTTTGATGATAAAGTGTTTGTTGTTTGAATGTCAAATATAGTACATAATGCTGTTTTTATTGTAGGAAACTTTCCCGCGGTAAACAATTCAAATAATATACAGTTATGCCTAAATAAATGGCGTCATTAATAATTAATCAATTAAGTTGATATTTTTGTAATACAAATTACCGAAATGAAAATACTGATACAAAATGAAATGATATAAATTATAAATGTGAGAATGACTTTTAAAAATAATTAAATACGCGAAATCAACTTTATTGATTTAGCACGTGAAGAATTCAGTTTTTGATATATTTTAAATAACTCTAGAACTTATATATATATATACATTCTAAAATTCTGTCTCTTGCTTACTGAGGCATTCCCGAGTGTTAGCTTGACCTACCACAATATATATATATATATATATATAGTAAACCTAATCAGTAGGCGATTAAAGGTCTGTATATTACTTCAAAATATATGTATTTAAAAAAACTCTACATGTTTCGGCTATATACGCCTTTTTCAAGAGAATACAAAATATGAATGACAGGATATAAATGTCAAGTAATTAAGTTGCTATGGTTTAAATTATTCAAAGATACATTCTAGTAATAATAATAAATCATGCCTTGGTATTCCAAAAAATAGATAACAAGGTGTGAAAATATGTGTTGTTCGCTGCTAGCAATTTGTGTCTCCTTCTGGGTATGAACTTGTGTGAGCAACTTAATTACTTGACATTTATATCCTGTCATTCATATTTTGTATTCTCTTGAAAAAGGCGTATATAGCCGAAACATGTAGAGTTTTTTAAATACATATATTTTGAAGTAATATACAGACCTTTAATCGCCTACTGATTAGGTTTACCATATCATACCAAGGTCACGAAGTTATTATATATATATATATATATATATATATATATATATATATATATATATATATATATATATGTGTGTTTTAACTGGATTCCGGGTTTTCTTCCGCGTTTCCACTGTTTGGTCTTCGTAAAGACCGGTGCTGGTTTCTGGACTCCCCTGGTCTCCTGGTCAGCAGACAGTTATCGCAGACCTGAAGATGGCAACTGTGATTTTGCCGAAACGTCGTCCAGAAACCAGCACCGGTCTTTACGAAGACCAAACAGTGGAAACGCGGAAGAAAACCCGGAATCCAGTTAAAACACATACTACTACCCGCGGAAACCTAAAAGAAAACATATATATATATATATATATATATATATATATATACGAGGGTGGTTTGACAATTAACTTGGTTTCCTATAAAAGAAAACAATTTGAGTTTTGCAACGTACTTTATTTTTCGACATGGTCCCCTCGAAGTTCAACGCACTTGCCTCAACATTTCTCCAGCTTCGCGGTTCCTTCACGGAAATGAATTGCTTCGATGCTTTCAAAATACCGGTTTACTTTATGTATGACATCTTCATTAGACTCAAACTTTCGTCCTGCCAGAAAAGTTTATAGTTTCGGGTATAGATGGTAATCCAAAGGAGCTAGATCTGGCGAATAAGCAGGATGCGGAAGCAGTTGAAATCGTAGCTCGGCCAATTTTTGCTGAGCGACACGACTTGAATGCACGGGGGCATTGTCATGGTGAAACAACACCTTTTTCTTGGCCACTTCCGGGCGTATCTCTGTTATTGCCGCCTTTAATCGGTCCAAAAGTGATGCATAGTATTCTCCGGTAATGGTTCTTCCCTTTTCAAGGTAGTCAATTAGGAAAAACTGACGCCATGACCTTTCCAGCGGATGGAACGCATTTCGCTTTTTTCGGAGCCGATTCGCCACGCGCAATCCACTGTTTCGACTGCTGTTTAGTTTCCGGGTTATAGTGGTGTGTCCAAGTTTCGTCCAGTGTCACAAAACGGCGAAAAAATTCAACTACATTCTTCTTGAAATACTTGCAAATTGTCGGTAGATATTCGAATGCGAATTCGCTTTTGTTCTTGAGTGAGTAAACGCGGCACCCATCTTGCGCACAGTTTTTGCATGTACAATTCTTTATGCAAAACGAAGTGAACTCGCTCAGTTGAGATGCCTGTGGCTTCCGCTAACTCGCGCACTTTCACTCGTCTATCGGCTAAAATCAAATCATGGGCTTTATCGATTATTTCGGGTGTCACAGCTGATTTCGGGGCTCCAGGACGTGGTGCATTTTTAATGCTTGTTCTGCCACGCTTAAACTCATTTACACAAAGTCGATCACACTCATAAGAAGGATATGAGTCACCCAATCTAGGTGAAATTCTCTCATGAATCTCCTTCGCTGTTTTCCCTTCCAGATAAAAGAATTGAATCACACCACGAATTCCAACTTTATTCATTTTTCGCTATTGCTCGAAACACTTCTGTTTAAGTAATGTCAAACAACGAGTTACTGTCAGAATGACTTAAGACTAGAGAATATTAACTCATAGGAATGACAGTTTATGACCACATATACAGATTACATTTGCGCCCTCTATTAGTGTGTGAACCAAGTTAATTGTCAAACCACCCTCGTATGTATATAGATAATTATTTCGTGACTTTTATATGTTATTGTAGTTGGCGATTTAAGATATGGTTTTACTTCAAAATGTATGTATTTAAAACAATCTTACATAATACAAAGGTATTTTTAATAATATAAAATATTATTAAAAATCTGGTGTGAAGAACACAAATACAGGTTCACTAATAATATTTTTTGTGAACGTGTCCGAACATATCTCTCCCCAGAGACGTAGATACGTATTTCGCCTTTCTACAGGCTCATCGGTACGCCCCTGCCGGAGAAAGGATATCTTCAGACACATTCACAAAAAAGAACCAACCACATCGCCATATCACAGAAATTATCCCGACCGAGCGTAGAAGTAAATTCAGCGCTGCCTGTTGTTCGGCTGTCTGACAACAGGCAGCGCTGAATTTACTTCTACGCTCGGTCTGGATAATTTCTGTGATATGGCGATGTGGCTCTTTTTTGTGAATGTGTAGTATATTAATGTTATTTTTATATATATATATATATATATATATATATATATATAAGGTAAACTTAATTAGTCGGCGATTAAAGGTCTGGTTATTACTTCAAGTGTATATATTTAAAATAATCCTACATGTTCCGGCAATGATGCCTTTGTCAAGGATATAAAAAATATAAATGACAGAATATAAATTTATATTCTGTCATTTATATTTTTTATATCCTTGACAAAGGCATCATTGCTGAAACATGTAGGATTATTTTAAATATATACACTTTGAAGTAATAACCAGACCTTTAATCGCCGACTAATTAAGTTTACCTTATCATACCAAGGTCACGAAAATATTATATATATATATATATATAAGTATAGTAACTTCGTGACCTTGGTATGATAAGGTAAACTTAATAAGTCGGCGATTAAAGGTCTGGTTTACTTCAAAGTATATATATTTAAAACAACCCTACATGTTTCGGCAATACGCCTTTGTCAAGAGAATACAAAATATAATAAATATATATTTTGTATTCTCTTGACAAAGGCGTATTGCCGAAACATGTAGGGTTGTTTTAAATATATATACTTTGAAGTAAACCAGACCTTTAATCGCTGACTTATTAAGTTTACCTTATATATATATATATATTATAATAAAAATATTAATTAAATATTTATTGAAGACACTAGCTTTAATTTCGTTACATTTCTGTTATTGGAATTTCTTAGAAGGTTGGAAGTCTATTATATTTGTATTGTTTTTTTAATTTAGAGTGTCAAATCTATAATTAAATTTCAAAAGTATATGACTTTCTTACATTTACTAAAATTATAGAACTATGTAAATCTAGTTAATTTTGTGTACTTCAAAGGTTATGTGTGAAGGAAAATTTAATTGTAAACCAATAAGTTAATAATATTAATTGAGAATCAAAATTATAGTATATGTCAAATATTTTGGAAAATTATGTATAACTAAGCGACCAATGAACTTCAAGAACAGAAAAAGCTGTTGGGTTGCCATAGTAATTATTGAAACAATTGGAGAGAAGAATTTTTTGCACTTGAATTAATGGAACGTGTTTTGGATTAAACGAATTTCTTTTTAAAAATATAAAAACAAGTATAATTTATATTACATACCAAGATTTGAACTGTTCTCATTTTATACTCTGCTAACAATTAATGAGCCACAAAAGACGTGTACCAGCTTTAGAAAATATTGGGAAACATTACAAGGCCTTATATTACCAGGATTGGGACCGGTGATCCCAATTTTCGAGATCTGCCAGTATTGTGACCGTTGTTCCTGAAGTTAAAATATACCAGCCGTACGTCAGGGAAGAAAGACTTAATTCCAGTGACTAGACGGATAATTGTAATAGAATATTGAGCTAAGTTTTTTTTTTATTATTTGTATTTTTTTTTAAGTAAACAGATACATTTACTTACCGAAGGTAGATAAAGATCCCTTTAATGACCATTTTGTTTAAAACATTGTAAGTAGGAAGGTTATATACAAATTCATTTATTCAGCAATTGATTTAACAGCATCTATTTGTTTATATAGCCTAGTATTTGTCTCATTTCCGTAAATTCAATTTTTTAACCTATAAGAAATTCCACATAACCAATAAATTTTTATAATTAAATTTTCAATAAAATTAAATTGTTAACTATTGTTTATTCCGAATGTTTTGTTAAATGTACCTAATTAAATATATATACACTTATCAAGATAAGATTTTCCTTTTAATAAACGGAATTTAACAACCAAAACAAGTCGTTTGAATTCTATTAGTTTATCATTAGTACTGAGCTAACATACCTTTTAATTTCTTCGTCAGACAGAATCTTCACGACCCTGGAGATATTAGAGAACTCTTGTTCGTTGTTTTTTTTTCCTTTCAACTTATGTTATATTTCAAACTTTCTTTAATGTTGTACATGTTCATGATTATTATCAACAAACGTTTATATTCATTGCACCTGCGCAGAAGTGTGTCAGAATGCGGGGGTAAAAATTAGAATTTTAAATTCATTTTCTGCTTTAAAGTTTAATATTTTGTCTTTAAAAACACTTTTAGTAAACGTTTGACTTCAAAGTTTGTTTCAATATATATATATATATATATATATATATATATATATATATATATATACCAGATAAAGAATAATGGTTTCTTGGGAATGGTGGCCAGGTAATTAAAACAATATTTAATTTTGTTTACGTTTCGGTTCTATATTTTTCACAAATCTAAAAGCTTTTCTTCTTCTTTTAAAATATTTTTAGATAGTTGCGAGATTTTATTTCCATATGTATCTTTCACCTGTTTGAATGATAATGTTGTCACATAAAACTCTTACTCCCATGTAGTTGATAAATTCATCATATCTAAGAAAATTTAATATTGAAATCATTAACAAAAAAAATTAACTGTTTTGCTTCATAAATACTACAAAAAAATAAAAAATACAATAATAAAAAATAAACAAAACAAAAGAATTTAGAGCATTCGTAGATTCGACAAACGAATGGTTTTATATCGATAAATGTAATTGTAAGTTAAAAGCAACAAAATGCTCGTCTGGTTTGATTCCACAGAATCTAAAAGAATTCATGATGGACCAACATAATGATAGAAAATTGACAATAACTGAATATATGGCAGACGTTTTAGAAGAAATATTCACAATAATATCAATAATTCCAAAGGGAGGTGAACCAATATACATTTCACATCAATCAGATGTGGATATAGTTGAAAATGAAGAAGTTGCAGAAGTATCTACCCCAATGAAACTAGGCCTTACAAATTAAGATAACTTGTTTAAATTTATAATTTTTTCGTTTATTTTCATTACTTATTTTCCTATTTTTATCTTAAAAATTTTTTTTAGTAAATTAGCATCTTTTGTATAATACAAAGGTGTTTTTAATAATAGAAAATATTATTAAAAACCTGGTGTGAAGAACACCAATAATATTTTATATTATTAAAAATACCTTTCTATTATACAAAACAGGTGGGGTTTACCTACTCATGTATGTTTCAATTATTCTGATACTTAGCATCTTTTATTTGTTGATTCGGGTAGCTGACTGCAAAAAGGCTATATGTTCGTCAATGGTAAAGGTCATTTATACATAACTACTAAAATATATTTTTTCGAAATACGAGGGTATATCAAAATATAGCGAGACTGGTGCTATAACTTGCTTCACAACTAGAATTTTATTTTATAAGAATAGAAAATGAAACCCCAGCTGGAATGTACGAGGTGCATTCAAGTTCTAAGGCCTCCGATTTTTTTTCTCCAGACTGGAAAGAGATAGAAGCATGTGCATTGTTTTAAAATGAGCGTGCGTTCGTTGTCAATACCTCACAGAGATGGCAGCACTGTACCGCAGATGAAATTGTAGCGGCAGCGTCGAGAATGAAAACTGTTTTAGATACTTAAAATGGCTACGTTTTCCTTACTTGAACAGCGTGCAATCATTCGTTTTCTGAATTTGCGCGGTGTAACACCAATTGAAATTCATCGACAGTTGAAGGAGACATGTGGTGATGGAGTTATGGATGTCTCTAAAGTGCGTTCGTGGGTGCGACAGTTTAATGAAACCGAAACAACCTCGGGCTTGCACAAGCGGTCTGACGACATGATCGAGAAAGTGGAGAGACTTGTTTTGGGGGATCGCCGAATGACAGTTGAACAGATCGTCTCCAGTGTTAGCATTTCCGGGGGTTCTGTGCACACAATCTTGCATGACGACCTGAAAATGCGAAAAGTGTCCTCCAGGTGGGTGCCACGAATGCTGACGAATGACCACAAGGCTGCTCGTGTGGCATGTTGCCAAGCAATGTTGACGCGCAACCAATGCATGAATGGGACTTTCTTTTCGTCGATTGTGATAATGGATGAGACGTGGATGCCATTTTTCAATCCAGAAACAAAGCGTCAGTCAGCTCAATGGAAGCACACAGATTCACCGCCACACCAAAAAAAATTCGGGTAACAGCCAGTGCTGAAAAAATGATAGTGTCCATGTTCTGGGACAATGAGGGCTTAATCTTTACCAATTGTGTTCCAAAGGGCACTACGGTGATAGGTGCATCCTACGAAAATGTTTTGAAGAACAAGTTCCTTCCCGCACTGCAACAAAAACGTCCGGGAAAGGCTGCGCGTGTGCTGTTTCACCAAGATCACATCGGGCTAACTTTACGCAACAGTTTCTTCGTGAAAACAACTTTGAAGTGATTTCTTATGCTCCCTACTCACCTGACCTAGCTCCTAGTGACTTTCGGCTGTTTCCAACAATGAAAGACACTATACGTGGCCGCACATTCACCAGCCGTGCTGCTATTGCTTCAGCGATTTTCCAGTGGTCGAAACAGACTCCTAAAGAAGCCTTCGCCGCGGCATGGAATCATGGCGTCGACGTTGTGAAAAATGTGTACGTCTGCAGGGAGATTATGTCGAGAAGTAACACCAGTTTCATAGTTTTCGGGTGAGTAGTTAGTTAGAAAAAAAATCGGAGGCCTTAGAACTTGAATGCACCTCATACTTATCCTCAAGTAGGCTTTGATTAAACTTTTGACGTTTATTACAAATTAATTACGGAATTGTCAGTATTTGACATCATGTACCCATCGAAAAATAAGAGTGGACCAAAGATATGCGATAAAATTTTGTGTTCGTTTGGGTAAACCTCCAAATGAAACTTTGGAATGATTAAAACTGCATACCGAAATGATAGTTTATCACCATCTAGAGTAATTGAGTGGCAAAAGAAATTCAAAGACAGTTGTGAATCAGTTGAAGATGAACCTGGACGCGGGCGACCACCAACTGCACAGATTTCTTTAAGAATTGCAGATAACGACTTAATCCAAAATGATCGTCGGATTGGCATATATCGAATTTCTGACATTGTTAATTTGTCTTATGGTTCCACTCAAACAATTATTCATGAAATTTTAGGGTATCGAAAGGTCGCAGAAAAATGGATTCCAAAAGTGATGACCGATGAACAAAAAGCCAATCGAGTGACAATTTATCGGCAGTGGAAAAGGCAACTGCAACATAATCAACAGTTTTTAAGCAATGTGTTTACATGTGACGAGAATTGGTTTTATCATTATGACCATGAATTAAAGTCTCCACGTATGCAATGGAATCACAAAGGCAGTCCATGACAGCAGAAAACGGTAAAGTGATGCACTTAATTTTTTTGTGTAAATAGGGCCGTATTTATCTCCACATTATATCTATAGAACATACAGTAACTGGAAAGTACTATTCTAGCGTACTTCACAGAACGCTAATGCCAAAATTAAAGGAAAGCGTCCGCTTTATAAAGACATCGGTTTGGTCCTGATCTTTTTCACGACAATGCTCCGGCCCAGCGATCAGCGATTTGTCAACGAACACTCGAAGAATTGGGGGCGAAAATTATGGTTCACCCTCCTTACTCATCTGGCCTTGCTTCATGTGACTTTCATTTGCTTCCTGAGGCCAAAAAAGCATTGAGAGGTCGAAAACTTGAGTCGAATTTAGAGCTCAACAACGCAGTGATGGCTTTGAAAAAATGGTTACTCAGATGGTTATGACAAGTTGACAAAACGATGGAATAAGTGTATTGCACAGAATGGATAGTAATTTGAAGGATAGTTGTTGAAGTTTTCTAAATAAATATTTAATTTTGTACTACACCACCAGACTCGTTATTTTCTGATATTTCCTCGCATAGCTGAAAAGGATGGTATTTCCGTACATTATTGGCCTGTGTTGTCAGTTTTTTCAATTATGATGCATGAGTTTACAAAAACAGCTTTTTTCTTTTTTCTCAAAACTATAGCCGACTTACATCTTCAATCAGTGATTCAATTGGTTACCGGAGCATTTAAAGCTATTTAGATATAGGATATAACATAATAAATGTAAGAAATAAAGTAATTTTACAATCTTCTTCTTTAAATTTGCCAGTGTTTATATTAATATTAATAATAATAACAACAACAACAATAATTACTATTGTTAAAAAAATAGAATACGAATTGTTTTGAATTTTTATTTTATCAAATAATATACCTCACACGTACTGCTTGTTTACAGCCCGAAAGCTTAAATAGACTTTGTTAATTTTCTCTCCATTGCGTCGAAAACGCAATAAAAGAAGAATGCGAAAAAAACAATCGAATTAGATAACTACCGCGTACATAAACGTCTTACTTATTTTCTAGAAATCCTTATCTCGAAAGAGACTTGACACATTAGTGCGATAATTCAAAAGCAAGGAAAATCCAATTACATGGCCCACTACGACTGGAAAAACAAAAACATAAATCTTGACGGGACGTAAACGGCAACCGCACACTGCCGAGCAAAATAAAATCGAAAATTAAATTTAAAAGGGGGAGCAAGTAATCAACCTTATGATGAGAGAGAAATTTCACTGTGGGTGTTGGAATGAAACGTGAGTGCTCCCGTATCTACCCGCATTCGCCTGTTTATGAGGCCATCTTGGACCCTAATTAATGATGTGGGATTCACGGTTAAACAATGCTATTTATTCACGACAGTAGTATTATTCTATATGGGAACGTTTGTGTGTATCTTATTTGACTTAACATTCTAACATACCACTTTAGCCGCAATTTATGCTAGGCACTGATACATTGTACATTCATTTTTGTTTAGGATGCTGGAGCTGAATAAATGGTTGTGGTGTATTTGTGACTGTGAAATTGAAATTAATTGGATGTAGTTTATGTACAAGTTCCAAGCGTGAACGTCACAGATATGAGTGAAATTGATTATATTGTAATAAATTGAATGCTATCGTGATTGACAATTTCAAGATAATTAATGACATAACGAAATAAATATTGATTTTAAGAATTACCAATGTAAAATATAGCGAAACGCTCTGGTCATTACACAATATAACAGGTGTCTCAGAGAGTTTCGAACTTTTGTTTTATCGATAGCTTTAAAGTTTGTTGAGATATAATTGCCTCATTTTTGCAATAAAAAAGCGAGCCTTGAAAATTTAACGTTAGAATTGACATACTGCTGTAAGTTTTACTTGGTACAAGTAAAGTAAGTGAGTGATTGTTGTGTGCCCACACAACAATCACTCACTCACGCATATTTCTTTAAAGACTCTTAAATATTGTTTGTATTTCTGGTTAATGTTTTGGGTTCTACTTATTAGGCCTAGCATCCAATGTAAATTTAAAGAAATAATACAAGATGTAATCTGTAAAAAAATCGTTTATTATACCGCCTGTCCATGATTTTAGTTTACAGACTGCAACTCCTCACCCGGTATATTTACGAAAAATGTTTGAAACGAAAGTTGCTTTCGTCATTCTATAGAATGACGTAGTTTAGTTTTGCATTCAGTTATAGCGTTGTAGGTCATTTGAACGTGAACTTATTTTTTAATAGAATCCTCTATATATATATATATATATATATATATATATATATATATATATATATATATACATATATATTAATCAAGAAGACTCAAATAACTTTCATCTGAACAATTTTTTGATTACTCTTGCAGTTTTTCAAATAATTATTGAGAAAGAGCATTGAGACCACCTGCTTAGTAATAAAAGGCAATGAAAAATTAAAAACTTTTATGTCAACCATAAAAGTTCCTAATTTTTTGGTACGTGATCATGTGTTTTATACCTAATTAAATTTATAAGTATTATCATTATATCATAATCTATAATCTATTGACATAATACATTGAATATAAAATTTATATCACGTCATACACTAGGTGCATTCTAAAAAACACCCTTTATTGACTAAGTTTAATGCTTCTTTTGGCTACATTTCATTCATTTAATTTATTTCAAGGTAGAATTTCACGGCAATATGTCATAATTTGTTTTGATGCCTATCAATGTACGTTTTGTGTTCGCAGTTTTTATGAATTATTTCATTCTTACAGTTGGTTTCGTGCTCGATACGTTCTTCACGCCAATGAAGCTCCAAGAACCAATTTAATTAAGTCCTGGATAGAGAAATTTAACGAAACTTGTTCGATTGTAAATATTCATCCTCCTGGATTCTTGTGAGTGTGGCACAAGATCCATGTCGATTAATGCGAAAACAAGCTTCGGTTATGCAATGACATAGATCTACTGGCTTTCACGTTTTAAAGAAAACTTGAAACTATACCCTGTTAAAGCTCAATTAGTGCAAGGAATAAAGGAATCTGATTATTCGAAGATTGACGTTTGCCAACCAAAAGTTGGAAAGATTTGACGACTTTCACAGAATTTTCTTCTGTGGTGAGGCACGTTTTGATTTGCATGGTTACATCAACAAGCAAAATAATAATTATTGGTCGCAAAAGAATTCCAGGCAGAAACATTAAACACTCCGTTACATAGCCCCAAAAGTTACTGTTTAGGAAGCAATATCCTCCAGAAGCATAATAGGCCCAAAGTTTTTAAAATGAGGAACAGACGGTTATTGTAAATTTTTACGGATTCGCCACAATGATCCGTTAATTTTTTAATGATACACCGCATTACAAGCTGTATGTAAAGGAATTGTTTCCGGATAAATCGATATAAACAATAAGCGACACCAACTGGCCACCAAGAAGCCCGATCCTGGCTCCAAACGATTTTATTTTTTTGAGAGTCGAATTCATAATAACGCCCCAGCAAATTTAAGTCAGCTAAAATATCGTATTCAGGAAGAGATATAAGCCATTACTTTTGACTTATGCACAAGAGTAATAGAATATCTAAGGGATCACTTGGAAGAGTGCCTGTGGCGAAGTTAAGTTAACGCAATAATAAACGAGCTGCAGTATTTGCGAAAAAGTAATTTGAATCTTTCATAATGTACATTTTTAATGGAGATTAAATACCTCTTAAAATAAGCACGGCCAGAACCTGTTCCGTCGGTCCTCCTTCAAAATTATTAAGACTCTTCCGAATATTCGCAACCACCTCAGGTGATGATTTATTTCGAATATCAGAGGAAAAATCGTGAGCGAATAATACGGTAGTGTTTCATTTCAAGTAAGTTATTCATATATAGCAAAAACAACAATTAGCCCAATATGGTTCCTTGCGGAACTCCATATCTCATCATTTCATTCCGAAGCTTTTCCGTTTTCGTCGTTAATGTTGATGCGGTGTTTATTAAATACAATCATATCCAATCTAGACCACTCCTTCGAATCCCAAACCGTCTCAAATTTGCGTAAAGTATATCATGATGGACAGACTCAAATAGTCTTGTGTTAAGTCCATGAAAAGGACAATTATTTCATTTTTTCGTTAATTATTTATTATTATTATTATTATTATCGTAAATAATTCTCGTTGTGGGTCTATGCTTTGTATAACCACTTTAATAATATTTTTTGTATATCAACTTTTCTATAATTTTTTATATGTTGGTTTTATTTTTGAAAATTTTAGTTTTTCCGAAAAGCTTCCGTTTATTGATATGTGATAATAGTGGAGATAAAACCGAAAAACAGTATTTCAACAACGAAACCGGAACCTATTCTTTGTCTACTATATTTGTGCAATTTAAAGAATGCATGAGCCTTGCTATTTCCACTTCTTTTGTTGCCAAAACAAAAGTTGCAGGTGAATACGAGGATTGCTCGGAAACTGCGTGGCCTAGCACAGGGATAGCGCGAATCCGTAGGAATTTTCTTTACCATTCTGTTGAACCATCCTTTAATAGGTTAAATATGACAGTACGGAGCGATCTATCAATTAATCTCCTTTTGACAATACACCAAGGTGAAAGTCTCATGCGATTTTCTAACAATGAAAAAACTGATATGAGAGCAGCGATAAAGTTCCTTCATTTGAAAGGCTTAAACCAAGCGAAATCAAAGCAGAGGTGGATTCGACACTACTAGAATCCGCTCCTTCGATTTCAATAGTTAAAAACTGGGTTGCCGAATTTAGGTGTGGTCCTATGTGCACAAATAATGAAACCCGTAGTGGGCGTTTAAAAAACTGTTACTGTTCCGGATATGAAAAAGTCCACCGTAACGTCTTGGATGGCCGTCGAGTTAAAGTACGCAGACACTGTAGGTGTCTCAAATGAAAGTGTAAACATAATTTTAACTGGAGAATTGGTAATGAAAAAATATTCGGCGCGTTGGGTGCCGCTGTTATTCACACCAGAGCAAAACTGAATCGTTTGAGTGTTTCCCGCGACCTTTTGGAACGTTTTCACCGCGTTCAGAAGGACTTCATATCCGGCTTCATTACCGTCGATGAAACCTGGGTCCACCATTACAGGCCCGAAACCAAAGAACAATCCAAACAATGGACAAAAAGGTTCTCCGCCACCAAAGAAGGCAAAAACGGTTTTATCAGCAGGAAAGGTTAAGGCAACTGTCTTTTGGGATTCTCATGGAATTATCTTGGTGGACTATTTAGAAAAGGGGATAAAAATAATTTGGGAGTATTATGCCAATTTGTTGCAACAATCAAGCTACAAAAATAAAGAAAAACGGGCTCATTTGGCAAAGGCGAAAGTGCTTTTCCATCGGGATAACGTGTCTGCTTACAAGTCTGCGATTGCAATGCCAAAAATTCATGAATTGGGATTTTAATTAGTGCCTCATTCGCCCTATTAGCGATTATCATCTCTTTCCAAAGCTGACAGAATGGCTAATTTCGAGGTAATCGCTACTGTAAATAGCTATTTCGATAATTTGGATTCATCGACCTACAGCAAAGACATTGCTAATTTGGAATATCGTTCCAATAACTGTTCTAAGCGAGTAGAAGACTATATTGTCAAAAAACCTCGCGCTTTCTTTGTTAGGTCGCGTAGTTGCCAAGCCACCCTCGTACATATATCGTTTTGTTCATAATACGGTTAAACTTGTAATTTCTAAATAGAACATTTGTTTCAAAATGGTGCGATGGAGCTGATGGTAAAACAGAACCTGTATAATTTTCTGCGTTTGTAAATATATTGTCTATTATGACAACATAATTTGAAACACACTTGAGTGGGTAAAACCTCACTAAATTTGTATAATACAAAAGTATTTTTAATAATATAAAAAAATATTATTAAAAATAGGGTGTGAAGAACACAATACAAGTTCATTTATGTATTTTTGAATGTATCTTCTCCAAAGACGTAGATACGTATTTCACATTTCTACATGTTCGTCGGTACGCCCCTGTTGGAGAAGAGACACATTCAAAACAAACATAACTACGTTACTATCTGGCCGAAATTATTCAGACAGAGCGTGAAGGAATATTCAGCGCTGTCTATATAATAACCGCCGAACTAGCTACGTGTTTTTTATAGTGGGTAACCACCGTATCTATAAAAAACTGTATTCCCGTGTCTTCACTACTTGTCGGCGTGAGCCGAATGTGTATATGAATATTCCTTCATGCTCTGTCTGAATAATTTCGGCCAGATAGTAACGGAGTTATGTTTGTTTTGAATGTGTCTCTTCTCCAACAGGAGCGTACCGATGAACATGTAGAAATGTGAAATACGTATCTACGTCTTTGGAGAAGATACATTCAAAAATACATAAATGAACTTGTATTGTGTTCTTCACACCCTATTTTTAATAATATTTTTTTATATTATTAAAACTACTTTTATATTGTCTATTGTTATCCTACACGTTGATGTTAGCCTTGTTGATTCGTATATCCTCTGATGTAGGTGCTGCGCTTTGATAATGTCTATAATTTCATCCGCCAATTTGTCGTGTTTACACAAGCCTATGTTTTAAGGTATTCTAATATTACTGATAATAATTACCAAATCCACGTGGACTGGATTACCTATTATTAAAAAAATATAGACATTCAAATGTATGAAATAATTTTAAAGCTTAGTATTGTCTTTATTTAAATATAAAAATTAATCGCCTTCCTACTTCAATGGCTTTTCATAATTTAGCCAGACGAACTCAGGATCTGCCGTCTATTGTATTTTCTTGTCCAGAAAACGAAATCCTTGGTCATTTGTCGACGTCGATAATAAAGTTCTTCTGCCCGCGTTCTCGTTATTGCGTACATAAAATATGGGTGGTGAATTTTCATTTCAGAACATTTGGCGCACATAGAGCATAATCTCGTCTGCGATATTGATGGATTATACGAACATAAACTAAGCAAATATCCATATTTTATATAGTTTATTTCGCAGATGAAATTCCAAGGACGAATAACAAATATGTTATTTTCATAGAGACTTGGCAATTCTGTTTACTCGAAAACGTATTACGGAAACTTTCTTTTCTTCTTCTTTCCTATTTTCCTCCATGAAAAACAGTTTCGATTCGCGGACTATCGAATTGAAATGGAACGAAGTCATAGCAGATGCTTTTCCTTCAACTACATGACGACTTTATCGCCAATATGTCATTATCTTTCTGGAATACGAAACAGAAACATTGACAAGGATGTCAAATCGTAATACTGGTTTTCCTTATTGATTGTCGTTTTCTCAAATAGAAAACTACAGCAAAACATATTCGGAAATAAACTAGAATAAAGCATATTGATTATATAATCTATTTATAGTAATATTACGATGTCTATATAAAAAAAAAATGTTAGCAATCATGGTTTTCCATATTTATGGAACCATCAAGTAAAACAGCCAAGGCACATATACGCGGCGAAGTGTTAATAAAAAGGAAGGGTGACTTTCAAAATTAACGCGCTTGTAATGGGTGTCCCAATAGGAATACCGTATTTAATATGTTACATTACAGTACTGTAGTAATTTGTGAATTTTTTATATTTTAATTTATGTACCTTCCGATTAACTATGGAAGAAAATGATAAATGTTATCCACGACTCTCCTGGGACATAACCTCGCTTTTTTAATCAAATTTACGATCACCTTTTCGCGTGTCTGTTGCTCGATTTCACTAATAACGTGTCGAATTGTGTATTTCAATTCATTAATTGTTTCGAAATTGTTGGTAACCGTGCGAGACTTCACAAAATCCTACAGAAAAAAGTCACAATGTGTCAGAATGGATTATCTTGGTAGTCAATTTTTACTATTAAACTTAAATAAAACACCTTATATTTCACAAACAATAGTATATTGACTATATGTACATTTCATGTGCACTGCACACATCCTCAGTAGTTACTAATTTAAAAGTATTATTTTTTAAGTACATGTATAGTAAAAAATATCTATTTTTTGGTTAGGGGTGTAAAAATTACAATTATAAATGGTCAACAAATGGTCAAAAAACATGCAAATAAAAATATAAAAATAAAAAAAAAAAATTATGGTCGTATATTGTAACAGTGCCTGCTAAAATCTATTGAAATTCCAAGGACAAATTATGGGAAAGACCGTTACCTATGAAAAACAAGACATCTGACTGTGTTTGGCATGTCGGGTTCTATTAAATAACAATATAGTAGCGTGAAAAGGATCTATTAGTTATTAGATACTGTAGGTATACAATTTAAAAGTTTATTATTAATAGCTGACATGTCATTGTTAAGGAGGTAATTTTTGTATTTTTTCATTAGCTTTAGCTCTACATCATTTAGATACCGGACATAATTTCAGCTTAGATAATGTAAAATTAATTAAAAAATGTAATAGCAAAAATTTAGACATGTGGGAAGCCATACATATGAAAAATATAAAAATTACCTCCTTAACAATGACATGTCACCTATTAATAATAAACTTTTAAATTGTATACCTACAGTATCTAATAACTAATAGATCCTTTTCACGCTACTATATTGTTATTTAATAGAACCCGACATGCCAAACACAGTCAGATGTCTTGTTTTTCATAGGCAACGGTCTTTCCCATAATTTGTCCTTCTTGAAATTTCAATAGATTTTAGCAGGCACTGTTACAATATACGACCATAATTTTTTATTTTTATTTTTATATTTTTATTTGCATGTTTTTTGACCATTTGTTGACCATTTATAATTGTAATTTTTACACCCCTAACCAAAAAATAGATATTTTTTACTATACATGTACTTAAAATATAATACTTTTAAATTAGTAACTACTGAGGATGTGTGCAGTGCACATGAAATGTACATATAGTCAATATACTATTGTTTGTGAAATATAAGGTGTTTTATTTAAGTTTAATAGTGTAATAATTTCACAAGTGCTCAACATATATACTATAGTCAATTTTTGTTCTAATTGGACAAAATCACTTGCCAGGAAATTTTTCACCCAAAAATTCATTTTTTTGCATTCATAATGCTAGGTCAGCGGTTCTCAACCTCTGGGGCGAACCCCCCCTAGGGGGGGGGCGAGTATATCGAGAAAAAATGAGAAAAATATATCGGCAAAAAATATTATAAAAAAATTTAATTTACTGAAAATATTCTCACATAATAAAAAATAAAATACACGTTTACACTGATATATAATATACTACATTTATAAATAGGATTGTTCCTGTACTGCCATATATATTTAATAAATAATCAATAATAAATTAAAAACAGGATTAATACTTATTAGTGATTCCCTTGGGCCTGTCTTGCAGAGCAAGTTTTTCAAAAGAGGGTTTAATATTAGAAATTGCCACTCTAAGCTTTTTTTTATATATTTAGCTGAGATCTATAATTTGTCTTCAAAGCAGCCACCGCAGAAAATCCCGCTTCGCAAAAGTAGCTTGTTGAAAATGGTAATAGTATACGAAATACTCTTGTTTTCAGTGCAGAAAACTCATCATCCAACCCTGCCCAAAATTCGAAGAGTGATATATTAGTAAATTGCCTCTTTATTCGCCACTTGCCGTGAAGTCTATAAATATTTCTTTTTCGGCATTTGAGAGACCTTCGGGAGTATTTTGAAATGGGTTAAAATCAACAACAAAATACTTTTTAAAATTCTTTGGCAGGATGGTTAAGTGATTTTCAATTGTTACTAAAACAACTTCCATATGTTGTTCATCAGTTCTATAAGTTTTAACACATTTATCCACATTTGCAAACATTGTTAGTTTTTTTTTGCTTTAAATTTCTGCTCCACAATTCCAGCTTTCTATAAAAACCATTAACTTTATCACTCGTATCCAACATATGTGTGTTTGCGAATATGTCGACCTAGTAGCTCAATTTCATCAGAAATAAGTCATCTCGAAACATCTCGGCTTCCGGTTAGTTTTTCTCTTCTAGAAAAATGGCGATTTCATGTCTTAATTCATAAACATGTTGCAAAAATCTCCCAAGTGATAACCATCTTGCCTCGCAATACAGTAATAACGCTGAATGTACTGCAACCGTTACAACCTTTGTCTTTACAAAGTGCAGAAAAGATTCTTGATTTTAGTGGTCTCATTTTTATATAATTTACTACGGTTATCACCGTCGTTAGCACAAGATTCAGACCAGAACTCATTTTTTTGAAAACCAGAGCTTCTCTGTGGATCATGCAATATGTCCAGATACTCTTTGGAGAATCGAGTCGGGAAGAGACAAGGGTGTGATATAAGAGGGTCTACTTTTCGGAAGCTCTGCGCATGACGTCACTCTCGACCCCCAAGACCTGATCTAACACTTCTCAGCCCTTACTTTTTCACAGAATGCCACATTATAAGGCAATGTAGATTTAGTGGTCTATGCATTAATATTTTGAATATTGATAAGTATCGTAGAATTAATATATGCATTATGACATTATGTTATTATGTAAACTGCATTAAATAGAAACTAATATTACAATTACAGCACAATTTCAGTGAAAATTTTTGTATGTTAGGGGAGGGGGAGCGCGATGAGAATTGTGATTGAAAATTACTAAAAGGTTGAGAACCGCTGTGCTAGGTAATACAATCTTGATTGGACAACATGGTTTTTAGATAAATATTGTTCAATACAGGCCACAAAAAGTCTGTTACCATATGACGATAACGTGCATTATTTACTGTTACTGCTTTCTCAGTTTCATCCTAGAGGAAGTGGTGTTGAATTTTTTCCCCGGGACTAAAAAGTGGCTAGTAGGAAGTACATAAATTTTTCGTGTAGGATCGCCTCAAATTTGGTTGATATACTCACTAAGTTGAAAGTGCTCCTTATCGCTAAAAAAATTAGTGTGAAAATTTTAAATAAACCTGTTGACATTGAAGTACTTAATTATTAAATATCGTGCACAACGGTTAACATGCTGGCTGTCGCTCTATGTCAATTCAATCGTTTCGATTACAGTCGCGGGGGGACTTAGCAGCCCATGAGTTATTATTATGCCCACACCCGAGAAGCTACTTAAGATGATCAGCTGACCAGCATGCACTTGAAACGATAAAGGAACCCAGGAATATATTCGGACTGCAAGCGCTAGATTGGAACATTTACCACTACGCTACGGCCGATTGTGGATACCGATTTAAATTTTCTCAAGATTCTTTAACCAAGAAATCTACACGGAGATTGTGACTTCTTGGTTCGCCAGGAATTTTGTCATGCGCGCCTTTCCTACACAAACGTAAAACCCACTTGATTTACTAACTTACCCCAATAACACGATTGTCTCGGAGATATTCGGCTGAGAGATCAGCTCAATTAAGAAGTGAGCGAGGGGAGGTTCTTTTTTTTAAATAGGCGCTGCCGTGTTTATGCTCTCAAGCCAGTGCAGTGAACACAGACAACGGCGATAGTAAGTTCTAAATCACAGGTAAATACGTGGACAATTGTTACCACAAGAATAAAATACCCCAAAATATAACAATAACAAGAAATAGTTTATTAACAAATCAAAACAACAAAACAATAGAAAAAAATCAATGAGCATATAAATGATCAACGCTGTAATGGAAATGCACATGACAAAATGGTGCAAAATTTTAACTAAGGTTCACGAGCCACAATATAGTAATGAAATATATTGCAATAATGTCATTGGCCAACATGTATAATGAATACAATAAAAAAGAATGAATTAAATTAAATAAGTGACCCCGAGTAAATGGCTCACTCAGTATAGCAATTTTGTTATATTATAAAATGCATCTTTAATATGAATTTAAAGCAATCGGATCTCTATATAAATCATTAACCCATGATATCCAAATGGTATACTTAGTCTAAATAAATGGTGGTTAATTTATCTAAAGATCTTTTGATAAATCTCATGCAGATTCTTGTACATTCAGTATAGGTACTACTTAGTTTATGAAATATCAGAATAAAAAAACAAAATCAATCTACAGTTTCTACAGTAATTATGATAGACAAATTGATACTACGTTGGTCTCAATCATTTACAAGTTATAATTAACTATTAAGTTTTAAAAAGTTTTTGTAAGAGTACGAATAATAATAACCAAAATCGGGCACGCCCTTAGCATAACACGTTATATTCGAGTACCCTGTACACGCAAAATTTTACTAAATGAAATATATAAAAAAATCAGCGTATCGGATTCCTTTTGAACAAGATCATTTACGTTGTTTGTATTATCTTCTTAAAAAGCCACCCTGAGGTCATTTACTCAGAGATAAGCAAAAATGCGATATACGTAAAGTAATATTCTGTTTATTATTTATATACATAACTTTTAAAAGATATGTCGTTCCTATTGGCGATGGAAAGCTAAAGATACACCAAATGCAAAGTCCTTTTTTAAGAATAAGCCAATACGAGTGGCGCACTAAACAACAAATAACTATTGTCAATAGATTTAGTGTGACGGACCGGATATCGGTAATTAACTTCGAACAAGTAGAAAGCTAATAAATTGCAATCTTGTTATCCAAAAATGCAAGTACTAAGAATCGGCAGGAAGTCGATCGTCGCACAGTATCTATTGTGTAAACCGGAACAAAATAGAGGTGGAGTATCTATAAAGAGATGGCTACATAAATGTCTTGAGAATTGACTTAATATGTAAAGGCCAAATACATAGGTCGGTAGAACCCCTTTGGTTGATTGTACAGCATACGTATCCACAACTGAAGAGTTGACATACAGTACATATTATAGACACTTTTCAACAATAGCAGATTGTTTTCTAGATTCATTGTCTTGGTGAGTTCGTGACTACTTCCAAATTCCATCGTTTAGTTACGGATCATAAGTTGACACATTTGTGAAATGGAATTGTAAAGGATGGCATACTGAACAGTCAGTAATAAGACATATGAGTTTGAATACCAGGAAAAGGATAGTACATTACGTATGAAAGAAAAAAACCAAGAACTAATCGATTTATTGTGTTTGATAACGACAATTTTGGAAAGGCGTGTTCTGTGATTTTCAAGTTGATAAAAAGTCTTGGAACACAGAGGACAAGGGTCAGTGGAGTCGAGTCAAGTCGATAAGAGTCTGACAGAAGTCAGTGAGAAGTAGTAGATTCGTCAGTACTACGAAAACAGCCAAGAGGTTCGAGGTAGTTTTCTCCCCAAATAAATAAATACATATCTTCGGATACATGTAATTTTCTTCGTTAACGCTAAATTAGAAATAGAGTTTTAACTTAAATATTATTTTATTTTATTATGGTGTTTGTATAACTTGAGAGTTTAATTTTATCTTAAAATTATTTGAGAAATTTCGTCGTGCGTAAAATAAGGTGAACGAATGAGTTCTGTTCAAAACAGGAAGGAAATGATACAAAGCTACATGAGTCCGGTGAGTCGTCAAATTTTTATTTGAGATTCCATTGGCAACAACCCTCGCATTTCTGATAGGAATTGCATACAAATTTATGTATTAAGTAGAACCAACCCATTGCAAATAGAATTGTTCATTTAGAGTTAAGTAAAATTTGTTACGAGTTTTAATTGAGTTTGATTTGGCTATCTCCTTACACCCCGACCCACGACGCTTTCGAAGAGATCGCTACTAGTAACTAAGATTCCTTTTATTTAGCCCTACAGCGGTCGTTGCAATCAGGCTTCTGATTCCTGGTGGCAGCGAAAACAAAAACTTTATTGTTTTAACCAGTCAATGGTTTAAGCATTACAATACAAACATTAACGGTCCGCAGTATAGGCAGATTAATTTCAAATTATAATCGAAACCAATGTTACTCATGGCAGAGAAAGGGATATGTTACAAATGGTAGTAATGTTACAAATGGTGGAATTAACGTAGTGGTTATTACAAATGGTAAAGCTGGTGAGGTTATTACAATACTACACTCACTGGCAAAAGAAGCCGGCCACATCACCATATTTTATATTTCTCCTTGTATATTCACTGTAACGGTGTGATATCGTAATCATGCATTTTACTATTTGTCGTGAATGATCATAGTTTATGTTTTTCGAAAAAGATCTCTTAATATATTCCCCGTACAAAAAAATATCCTAAGGTAACCCTCTGCTGCCAAAAATGCATGTTCGCAATTTTTGTTAAGTTTACCATTATACACAGCTTCTTTTGAAAAAAGACGAAGTTTACATGTGTAAGATAATTGTATTGGGTCTATTTAACAGTTGTGAATTACTATTGTCCTTTCAACTTGGTACTAACTACTGCGGATGTGGTTTGAATTGTTGCTTTAATTTAGGATGGTCGTAGTCAGCGCTACGTATCACGCACTTTAAGAATACCTCGAACTACAGTTCAAGATGCTTGGAATCGCTACATAGACAGGTAGTTTTACTACCAGGAGCCAAGGATCAGATAGGAGAATATCAACAACAGTTGTTGATGATCGTTTCATCGTGTTGAATACTTTAAGAAATCGGTGATCTACTGCTGTTTCTCTTCGACATAATTTAAAGATGGTACGTAGAATCGTTGTAAGTGAAAGAACGATAAGAAGGGGGCTTGCAGAACATGGACTTCATTCCCGTAAGCCGGCAATGGAACCACAGGTACTTTTCCGGCATCGGCAAGTGCGACTTAGATTTATACGAGAACACATTAACTGGACGTTACAGCAATGGAGTAAGGTTCTTTTTATTGATGAATCGAGGTTTTGTTTACGGTCACTCGACGGTCGCGAACGGCAAAATGAGAAGTATCTAAACTGCACAATATCAGAATGAGTCGCATTCAATGAGGGTTCCATTATGGCTTGGGTTGGTATCTGCAATGAAGGACGCACCAATCTTGTGTTTATTGAAAATGGAGCTCTAAACGCTCACCATTACATAGACAATATTCTTCAGGAAAATGTCATCCCGTTTGCAACTTTTATCGGCGATCAGTTCGTGTTAATACGCGATAATGCAAGGCCCCATATAGCAAACGTAGTGGATGAATATCCGGATGAGGTCTGAATACGGCGATTAGTTTGGCGTCCATGCACCCCGGACCCAAATCCAACTGAACATCTTTGGTATCAATTTCAAAGAGTCATTCGTCGTCGTCCTATTCTACCAGATACTCTACAAAATATACGTATCGCGCTACAAGGGGAATTTGAAGCAGTCCCGCAAGAAAAGATTTAAAATTTAATTAACTCGATGCCGCGTCGACTTCGCACCTTGATTCCGGCAAGAGGAGGCCATACACAATACTAAACTTACTTAAGTAACATGATGCATTTCATTATTTCATTTAATTGTTGTTGCTTAAAGTCATATATCCGTTAAGAGTTTAAGCAACATTTTTCTATCATGGCTTTCTTCATTCATTTTTGTTGATTAAATTTGAATTTGTATCTACTGCAGAAACAATGTCATACTTCAATAATGCTGCTGCTATACCATTAAGTGGTAAATCAATATTACTAATAAAGAAAACATTAAGATTATGTAAAATATTGAGGTGGCCGGTTTTTTTTGCAGGTGAGTGTATTTCAATACAGTTAAATTCCACTTTAGTCATTTTTTTGCTAGTTAGGGCGTTTAAAGTAAATAGATCAACGGTTCTTTAAGTGTGCGCCGCGGCGCTCCGGGACGTGTATTTCCTAAGCAGACTGACAAGGTTTGGGAACCCCTGAAATAGATTATTACGTCACTACACGTATACTATATATTTTTATCAGCATATAATTTCTAAATATCTTTTAAGGCGCCGAACAAAAACTATTCACATTTTATCTACAAATACAGGGTAAGTCGTGAGGAATTGACCAAACTCAAGGAGTGTATTCTACTGGTGAAAGTAATGTAAAAAAACTCAAATGTAGTTATCCGATTTTTATTTGTTTTCGAGTTATAGCGTAACAAAAAATGTAGATTTAGTATACCATGTTTATGTATGTATTCGTAAAAACAGTGAAACCCCGGTAGCAATTCATTATAGGGAAGTCTTCCTAGCTGAAGCGCTACCTGTTCGTGGTTTTCCGAACTAGCGGTAGTGACATTGAAAGCAGTCGAGGGATAGTGTAGAGTGGTTTGTATGCCTAATGCGTCTAATGTCACTACCTCTAGTTCATCGTTGATATAGTGAGGGCGCTGCCATCATAAAAAATGTTCCCTATACCTTGGAGTAAATTATAACATTGTGTTCGGGTATTGTGACATTGACTTGACGTTTGTACGACTATAGTGTAACAAACTAAAATGCCACACACTTATTCTAATTTAGAATATGCTAATATGGTGTTTGTATATGGACTTTGTGATGGGAATGCTACAGCTGCTTCTAATGAATATCGTCAACGGTTTCCACATCACAGACATCCTAATAAAACTGTATTTATTAGTGTATTCAACACATTGTGCGCGACCGGAAAGCTTCCCAGTGTAAAAATAATATCTGAACGAGGCAGTCGACAACAATTACAAGAAGTAGAAGATATTCTGGACGTAGTAGAAGAAGACGCAACTACCAGCTCACGGAGAATTAGTATTCAATTGGGCATTCCACAAACAAGGGTGATAAAAACACTCTACGAGCATGGCTTACGTCCGTACCCTTTACAAAGAGTACAGCACCCACAACGAGATGATAATCGTAGACGTATGGAATTTTGTCGATGAATAAATGATAATCCTCGTTTTGTATCGCGTATACTGTTTACGGATGAAGCGACATTCACCCGTGACGGTATTAATAATTGTCATAACCAGCACGTATGGTCAGACGAAAATCCACACAACAGTCGAAAGTAACTTTCAACATAAATTTTCGGTAAACATGTGGTGTGGTATGATCGATGGTTTTTTAATTGGTCCTTACATTTTTGAGAATCGCCTCACGGGAGACACCTATTTACATTTTTTAGAAAATGAACTGCACGAACTGCTAGAGGATGTTCCCATAAACATCAGAATCCAAATATTCTACCAGCACGATGGAGCGCCTGCACATTACGCTCGTGCAGCCAGGCAGCATTTGGCTGAAAGGTTTCCAGGGAGTTGGATTGGACGTGGTAGTCACATTGGTTGGCCTCCTAGGTCTACAGACCTCACGCCACTCGATTATTGTTTATGGGGCTGGTTAAAAAATGAAGTGTATCAAGTAAAAGTGGACACTCGTGATGCACTAATTCAACGGATTATGATTGCTGCTGACAATATCAAACATCAACCTGACGCAATCAGGAACGCAACCAGCGCCCTTGGTAGACGATGTAAAAAATCTTTTGAAATGAATGGCGGTATTTTTGAAAATATATTATAAAGAACGATAATACCAATAAAATACAAAAACTTCAATGTATGAAATTTTGTTTATTTTTAATTACGCTATATCTCGAAAACAAATAAAAATCGGATAGCAACATTTGAGTTTTTTTTACATTACTTTCACCTGTAGAATACACTCCTACAGTTTGGTTGATTCCTCACGACTCACCCTGTATAGTTAATTAAAAATTAAAACAAAACAGGGTATTGTAATAAGTACGATAACAATATCTACATATAATAACGTATTAACCTATTTGTTAAAAGGTTGTTACATGAACGATAACAAACTAATAATAACTTGTTGAAAAATACCTATTAAGAAAACACCAATTCATTTATTAACACTAAAAGAGACAATAACAAAAAAATCGAATTGAATTGTACCTGAACATACACATATTATAATAAAATAAAATAGAGACACATTACTGAAAAATTACGGCTACTGCATATAAACTAGACAGAGTTATATGTATTTCAATGAATATAAATAGAAAATTTTCCAGTGAAAAAACGAAACAGTAAATTTCGAATGCACTGAAACACACACTGCAGTTATATTTTTCCAGTAGATACTATTTGACACATAAATTCTTTCACTCACTCTGTCAACCTAAAATATAAACTGTTGAAATGAACGCTTTAAATCATGCCGAATACAATTTATGCAAATTAATACGTTTTCGTTTTTAATTGTTCGTCTGATAATTGCCGATTATCTATTTTTCGATTTTTGCAGGAAAAAAAATTAACTGATTGCTACGTAAATAATTTTTAGCCAAACATTATGTATGTGTATTTTACACTTAATGCAAATGTAAAGAAGGTTTTCTTTCTTTACTAGTAAAACTTAGAAAAGCAAATTAATTGCCATCTAAGGGCAATTCATAACGAAAGCTGGCAATCTAAGTGCTGTCGCCGAAAATTGATGGTGAAAGCAAAATGTTTATTGTAAGAAATAGTGTCGATATTCTGAAACAGTTAACTGTGTAACAACATGATTTTTTAGTAGAAATATTCTGTTAAATTAATGCGCCTGAAGACATCGATACTGTTTCAGTGTATTCACAAATTTGGTTGCAGGAAACCTTTAAAATAAGAGGGCTCATTGATATATAAGATCTCAAACTCTATAAAATAGGGAAAAGGATAGACAAAATAAGGAAACCTGCCACGAAATGAAGTAATTTGAAGTATTTGTACTACCAATGTACATAATTATTTTTCCACATAATCGCCATTTATTGCAACACATTTCTCGAAACGCTAAATCCATTTTATCATAAAAATTTTCTTGTTTACTGTTGATCCAATTGCGAATAGCAGCCCGAACTTCAGTCTCTGATGAAAGATGTTGACCGTTCAATACCTTCTTCAACTTTGGGTACAACCAGAAATCTGAAGGTGCCAAACTAGGCTTGTCACTGTCTTTATCGTTTCGTTGCTGCAATGTGGTCTGACGTTGTCGTGGTACAAGAAAAAATTCGTTCTTTCTGACCTCGCTCTACGGATACGATTCTTAGTTTTCACAAGGTTTCGCAGTATCTTATTGAATTAATCGTTGATTCCTTCGGCAGATATTCGGTATGCATTCCAAAAAATGATGAGCGTGCATTTCTCACGTGAATGTTTTTACTATGAATGAAACATCTAATGGCGTGCCAAGGGGCTCTTGAATACCATCACGGGATCCCGGGATGACCGGTCAGTCAGCGCTCCCCTTCTCTGCTGCGCGTATAGCGTGTGTGCGTGTATATCGATGAACAGCTGTGTGTATGCTAGCGCCCCCTCCCTCCACTATCACTACAAGCTAAGCACTAGGTGTTCGCCGTTTATACGTGTGTGTGCGTGTGTCAATCGGTGCACCTTGTAGTCGCTTTACTTGTGTACACGGCATCGTCTCAATTTTTCATTTCAATCGGAGCGTTCTTTCGAGCATAATAAAGTATTTAGAACGGAATACGTTGAAACTTTTTATTGGTGATAGCGAAAGTAACCGTTAAAGCGACAATCTAAAAAAAGTAAATGTTATTAAAAGATCAAACTCAAAATATTTCTTTACTTTACTTAATATTTCGTTCTTTAAATAACAATCGATTTCGATGTTTTACATCCGCCAGGCATCCCGTAACGTCTAATTTTTTTTTTTGGAATTATCGTGCAGGTGGAGATTCAAGACGACGATATTTTATTGACTGCCGCTTATTTTCGGGATCATTTCGGGAATAGAGAGCAGAAACTAAATTAATAATCGTGCTTTATTGTTTTCCAAAATATTCTCCATTTAGATAAATACATCTATTGAAGTACCTCCATAACATGTATTTTGAAGGCATTAACCGCTTTTTCAGGCGTCTAAAAACGTTGACCGCGTAATTTATTTTTGATTTGCGGGAATAGAAAGAAGCCATTTGGTGCCAAATTAGGGCTGTATGGCGAATGACCCCTCAATCTTGTTTGAGTTGATGTGACAGCTCGCATTGTCCTGGTGGAGAATCATCTGTTTTCGGCGGTTGGTTTAGCTTCTTTTTGCGAATACTTCTGGCAAGCAAATGCCTGTGTATAATTTAAAATCGACTGGACTGGACATATGTCCTGTTTTTCCAAAGAAACAAGCGACTGTTTGCTTTGAAGTGCTTCGTGCTCGAACAGCTTTTGTTGGATTTGGTTCATTATGAAAAACCCATACATTAAAATGCTGTTTACTTTCGGGCTCCTACGCGTAAAGCCATCATTCGTCATCCGTTACGATGTCATAGACGTGTTTTGAAGCACGCCGATCGTATCTTTTTAGCATTTCTTTCAACCAATCGGTACGAGCCTTTTTCTCAGCGATTGTAAAATTATGTGGGATCCAACGCGAACAATTTTTTTTAACGCCCAAATGTTCATGCAAAATTGAATGACTAATGACGGAACAACAACCGAATTTGGAGGACCTTCAAGAAATTCGTGAGTGAGTAAGCTTCTTATACAAAAACTTAATTCTTCTGGTCTGAATGCTGCTTTCTGTAAGTTAATCAACTCTTACTTGTCCAATAGATATGGATGTTTTTTTAATGGTTTGGCATTAGAATTTATTGCATCATCTGGAATTCCACAAGCATCAAATTTTGGTGCGTTGCTTTTAAATACATACATTATTGGTTTCCTTTATTATCTTGCCAAATACTAGCATATGTGGATAATGTTAAGCTCTTTCATTGTATCTGTAATCAACGTGATGTAAACATACCTCAACATAAACTGAGCTTTCTGAGCAATTGCTCCGAAAGGAATAAATTGTTATGAACGTTCACGAATGCTATGCTATGACTTTCACTAATGAAAACTTCTATTCAATTTATAATATGTACGAGGGAGGTTCGAAAACTACGTGACCTAACTAAGGAAAATTAACTAAGGAAAACTAATATAGTCTCCTGCTTGCTCAACACACTTATTCCAACGATATTCCAAATTAGTAATGCCTTCAATGTAGGTCGATGGATCCAAGTCCTCGAAATAATTATTTACAGCAGCGTATACCTCGGAATTAGACGAAAATCTCTTACCGCCGAGCAATTTTTTCAGGTTTGAAAAGAGATGATAATCGCTGAGTGCCAAATCTGGGGAATAGGGCGAATGATGCACTAATTCAGATCAAAATTCATGAATTTTTGCCATTGCAATCGCAGACTTGTGAACAGGTGCGCTATCCTGATGGAAAGGCACTTCTTTGCTAAATGAGACCGTTTCTCTTTGATTTTGTCGCTTAGTTGTTTGCAGAAAACTGTATCCTTCTTCAAAATCTATTTATTGAATCGATCGTACTATGCACAATATAACGGATATAAATCCAATTCTTTTACCGCTACAACTGGCGTACCTCAAGGCTTCAATTTAGGTCCGCTACTTTTCAATGTATACATTAACGATCTCTTCATGATGTTAGATTGCAAAGTTCTCGCGTATGCAGATAATTTGAAAATGTTTAATAATATCACTTCTCCACCAGACTGCGTACTTCTGGAGAGAAATCTTACAATTATTCACGAATGGTGTACAAATAATCGAGTGTGCTTGAATGTTGAGATATGTGCTATTCTTTCCTTCTTTAGACGTTCAAGCATGATTTCTTTCGATTATACAGTTTCCAATGACATAATTCCTAGGGTATCGCAATTTCGAGATCTTCACGTGCTCTTTGATTCACATCTGCCTTTTAGTCCTCATATTACTAGCACTTGTTCATCCGAGTCTAAGTCTCTAGGTTTCCTCATTCGATCTTGTCGTACATTTGGCAAAACACATTAACCATTTTGTTCCATTCCTTTGAATCGATTCTGCCTTTACTTGATGTAAATCCATATCAAATGATAAAAACACACAATGTTGTATTAGATTTACACTTTATTTATTCCATTCCTTTGTTAGAACTAAGCTAGAGTATGCGTCTGTAGTTTGGTACCCTCGATATACATAGCAGCAACTGTCACTCGAACGTGTCCAAAAACGTTTCTTGAAGAACTTGTTATTTAGAATGGATGGCATATATCTTCCTCGTGGCATTTCACTTCCTTAAGTCACAGAAGAGATGAAGCAAGCGGCAAGTTTCTAATTAAACTTCTGAATTATAATGTTGATTCTCCTTCTTTGCTGAGACAAGCCAATTTTCCAGTACCAAAGTACAACTTTAGGTCATCGGATACATTTTATGTGCCCAAGGCGCACACTAATGTACTCCAAAAATCGCCATTGCTGCAAATGTGCTGTAATGCTGATCGCCTATATCCCGATCCATTCTGGAAAATGTAGTTATTATTATTATTAATTATTCTTTTTCTTTGTTTTCATTCAATTAATTTGGTGATTTTTTTTGTTAATTAGTCTGTTCAGTTCATTTAAATAATTACCTTATTTACTTTTTTGTATGTAACTTATAGATTTATGTATCATACAAATGTTACCCTGTAACTGGATTCTGCTGATTTGTTGGGTAAATAAATCAATATTCTTATTATTATTATTATTAAAACTGGCATAATGCTCCCCATTTATTACATTCCCCTTTTCTAAGTAGTCGACCAAGACAATTCCATGAGAATCTCAAAAAAACAGCTGTCATAATCTTTCCTGCTGAGAAAACCGTTTTTGCTTTCTTGATGCCGAATAACCTTCTTCTTCCATTGTTTTGATTGTGCTTTGGTTTGGGGAGTGTAATAGTGGACCCAGGTTTTGTCGACGGCAATGAAACGGCGTGCAAGGTGAACTTTTCAGTCATATTCGAAACAGTTTTTGGAAGTCCACTGCGGGGTTCAGCATTTGTACTTATACATTGCTTAAATTCGGTAACCCAGCTTTTAACCATTCAAAACGAAGGTGCGGATTATAATAATGTTGAATACAGCTGTTGGTGTTAAGCCTTTCAAATAAAAGTACTTTATCACTGTACAAACTCAGTTTTTTACATTATTACAAAATCACGTGGGACGTTCATTTTGACGTATTGTCAAACACAGACTAATTAGCAAATCGCTCTGTACTGTCATATGTAACCTATTAAAGGATGATTCTACAGAATGGTAAAGAAGATTCCTGCGAATTCGCATCATTTCTGTGTTAGGTTACGTAACGTCCGAACAATCTTGGTATACTCACCAGCATGAGTGAAATTAGGTATCTCTGTGTGTCATTTGATGCATCTTTATCGTTTAATAGTGATATTAAAAAAAATTGTTCGTCTGCCTCAAGAATGCCTGCCTTTTTATATTTTAATAATATTGCGCTTCTGAAGTATACTTCACTCTTGTTCTTCCCAAATTGGAATAGGCTTGTGTCGCTTGGTTCTCTCAATATATATCGCATCAACTTCCTATTGAGCGTGTACAGCGACATTTTTTTAAACTCTTCACTCTAAAAAATACAGGAATGTACCCGGACATATGTGTGATACGATCGGAGGATTAATCAAAGTGCTCATTACCTATTTAAACTTATCAGCAATAGTATTGATTGCGCTGGGATATTATCTACTGTTAGATTTAATGTATCTTCAGTTAACACATGTCAAACGAATACATTAAACTAGTGTACCCCCAGGACGAACATACTAATGCAATCACCTGTAGACCACATGATACAGAATGCTGATACCAACAACAGCTGCATATTTACTGGAGAACTTATTTAGAAAATTTGCATACAGTGTGTATAAGCCAAATGGAATAAATTCATTATTTCGGTTACTGTACATATTTATAAAAAATCCCGAAACATGTCATATTTAATTTATAAATTAACATTCTTCAACGTGAAAATGCGATCCCTACCTTCAACCCCCTTCGAATGACAGGTACAACCACCATTTTTTTAAATGGGAAGTATAGGCTTGTGATATATCGCTGTAAAGGTCTCTTTATTCTCTATTTAAAAATGTTATAATTTTCATGTTTGTTGCAACAATTAAGATAGAATAAAATAAAATCATGTTGTTATCGAAATTCGCTACAATATACTCAAAAAATAATATTTAATGCAAAATGTAAAGAAAAATTTAAAACGCCTGAAAAAAATATGAATGTCAATGAAGTAGATGCTCATTTGCGTTTATAAAGATTTAATACATACATCAAAGGCATCATTGCATTACTTACTTCCCGTTTAGGTCTTCATGATAAGAAGGTGGGTAAAAACCATACCAATGTGCTTTTTAGATGGTATCCATTAAAAATACTTTAAAAAGTTTCCGTGGCAACATTAGTTTGTTTAAAACGCCTTAGTAAATTGTTTTGTATTTAAAAGTTGTCATTTAAATTGACAGTTTGATAATTTTAGTTTGAATTTCGTAAAATACAATTCTGGGAAATGGTTAGATTAACGGAAATGCATAAAATAACAGTCATACAAATGATTGGTTACGGAGATAGAACCCGAACACAACAAGAAGTAACCCGCCTATTTCATGAGAAATTTCCTGATTTACCGCCTATAGCTCAAGGAACAATAAGTAAGATAGAGAAGCAGTTTCGAGAGTTTGGTCATGTAAGGCAGATAAAAAAACCAGCTGCCAATGCACTGAGTGATGAAATCAAAGTAGATGTGATGCTTGAGTTTATAGAAAACCCACATACATCGAGTAGACATGCATCCACTACATTAAATGTTAGCCATACATCGATAGTAAACATATTAAAAGAAAATAAAATGCATCCCTATAAAATGATATCTACTCAGGAGCTTATGGAAGACGATTTTGATAGAAGAACTTATTTTTGTGAGCGAATGATGGACATGCTGGATAACAATATTATCAATTTAGAAGACGTTATGTTTTCTGATGAGTGCACTTTTTCTCTTAGCGGTCATGCTAATCGGCAAAATTGCCGCTACTGGTCTACGGAAAATCCTCACTGGATGAGGGAAGAACACACACAATACCCAGTAAAAGTTAAAGTTTGGGCAGGTATTGTTGGAAACCATATCATTGGTCCCTTTTTCATTGAGGGCAATTTGAATGGCGATCGTTATTTGGCACTACTTCAAAATGATGGCATTCCAACTTTGGCAAATTTATATCCTGATCCAGGAAACCCTCAAGTTCCAATGAATACGATATGGTTTCAGCAGGATGGAGCACCACCACATTACCAACGCAATGTCCGGCAGTACCTCGATGCAATATTTCCCAATCGGTGGATAGGAAGGCGAGGATCGATAGAATTGCCAGCGCGATCACCTGATCTGACCTTACTTGATTTTTTTTATGGGGATATTTGAAGAGCATTGTGTACAAAACTAAACCTTTGGATTTAAATGACTTAAGAGAACGAATAACGCTTGCGATTAGGTCGATCACGCCTGATATGTTAAATAATGTTAGAAGACAGTTTTATTTAAGATTAGGATGTTGCCAAGACGTTCATGGTGAACATTTTGAACATCTACTTCATTGACATTCATATTTTTTTGGCGTTTTAAATTTTTCTTTACATTTTGCATTAAATTTTATTTTTTGAGTATATTGTAGCGAATTTCGATAACAACATGATTTTATTTTATTCTATCTTAAATATTGCAACAAACATGAAAATTATAACATATTTGAATAGAGAATAAAGAGACCTTTGCAACGATATATCACAAGCCTATACTTCCCATTTAAAAAAATGGGGGTTGTACCTGTCATTCGAAGGGGGTTGAAGGTAGGGGTCGCATTTTCACGTTGAAGAATGTTAATTTAAAAATTAAATATGATATGTTTCGGGATTTTTTATAAATATGTACTGTAACCGAAATAATGAATTTATTCCATTTGGCTTATACACACTGTATGTATTCCTATAAGTATCTTATGGTTATTACATCATATATCAATATACATAGCTTCTGTTTATCTTTTTTTCTAATTTGTCATGTATGTATGTATGTTTAGACAATTTTTATCCTATTACTGGGTATGAACCTGTTGGGCAAATAAACCATTATTATTATTATTTGTATAACTTGTTAAACGATTTTTTTTATAATTCGTATGCTCTTATATTCATATTAAAATAATTTTCATACATTAAGTTATTTTATTCTGTACAAGAGAACATTTTTGAAAATATGTAATCATTTCTTAATTAGTTTAAAATAAAGTTAGATATATACGTTGCGAATTATTATAAATCAATTATCGAGCAACCGCTATAAATAGTAACAAATATTGTAAAAGTTTTCAGGGTTAAGTACTATATATGTCCGCATCAATATAAAAATACGAAAAGATATATTAAAAACTACCTAGAGGAGTCGTAGATATAAAAACTGACTTTTAAGATCGACGACAAAGTTTTCAAGTAGTATAGAGTTATTGTAACTGAAAACAAACAGCTACCGGTGCTGATTCCGTTCTCTCATTCTTGAACTCACATAAAGTTTAGCTGACCTGAGAACATGAAAGCTGACTTTACGTGAAATCGAGCTTGATAGAGTCATTTTAAATGTTCAACGTGTAGTAACGTTCGTTGCTGTCTGTGAGAAAACTCCAGAGAAATGATGTCAAACAAGAAGAATAATTGACGAGAAAACTGTTACGTTCGCTGATAATTTTTATTTTCCTGTCTGTCGAGGATGAAATAAGCATTTAGATAAAAACGTAATTTTTGTTTTATGTTAATATTCGTAGTAAAAGGATAGCGTTTGTTCATTAGATAACGTTGTTTCCTTAATAAGTAGACAAATAATAATATTATTTCTTATGTAGAACGCTTGTTGGGAGATGGTGTGTTCTACCACGTGAGAGCGCCAAATTGTTAAAAGTTGGACGCTTGATTCGTTTAGGGCTAGCTGGAGCGTACTTACAATAATGTAAAATAATAAATACTGTCATGATAATGCATCAAAGGTTTAGAACGTGTCGTATCCTGAAAGGAATGTTCATTAACTAGGACTTATTAGAAAACTCAACAACATTTTTCTTAAACATTTATTTAATATTTACAAGGAAGAGTAAATTTCTGGTCCTCTCTTAACTCTGACATTCATTACTTCTGTTCTAAATGGTTGAATTATAACTACAAAATCGATCATGGATTTTTCATTTCTTGTTTGGATTTCTCTTGTATACTTGTCTCTATATTTGTGTGTGAAGAACATATTTGTTATAATTAGATTATTTTCACTAGAGAAATATATCATTCTTCTTCCGTTATTATTCTTATGGACTTCTCCTTGTAGGCCTATAACGTCTTCTGTATCAGTTCTCTTTCCAACTCGACTATTGAAATCTCCCATTATTATTATTCTGCCATTATCGTTTTCTATTACCTCTGTCAGTTCTTCCCAGAATTCATCCTTCCTTTCTCGTGTTTCATATTCACTTGTACCATAAACTATTGCTATTGTTGTGGTGGCCTACTCTTCCAGTTGCATTTCGATTTTTGGGATTTTCTGTGACACAAATATTCATCTCTTAATATTTCCTGTATGCTTTTAGTTTATTATACAGCCTGCTCCTTCTAGTGCTCTGACTTCTACACCTACTACGCTATATACCATCATGTGTTTATCCATTTGCAATACACCTTGTCCTTTCTCCGCATTTATAACTTATTTTATTAATTCTTGTTCCTTCCAATTCAGATTTTGACTACCACCAAGTTGTTCATACCTTGGCCGGAAAAATATCAATCATGTGCCAATATCTTCCTGATGTTACTATTACGTTATGCCTCTTCTCTTCAAAAAAAATATGGGTCAATCATTCCTGTGGCTGATAGCAAATACCAAACCGTTAATTTCGTTGCGTGAAGTGGTAGTTAGTGAAGGCGAAATGGGTTTCTTGCTGCCCAATATAAAATTTTGTTTATTAACGAAGCCAGTTAGATAAAAATGAGCCTTGTCTCTCATAAACAGATAATGTGCAATATTAGGTTCACCAGCAAACAGATCTAAAAAATGTCTGCAAAACTAAAGTCGATTTTGTCTATCTAAAGGGCTTAGTTCTTAAACAAGTGCCAATTTATAGAGGCGGTATTTAATACGCTTAAGTATTCTATGAACGCTGGTTTTCTTTAAATTTAAGGCACGTGCATGTTGTACGGTTGAGCATTGTGGACTCCTCGTAAAAGAAACTCTTACACGCCCAATATTTTCAACATATAGCACTTACGTGTCTCCCAGTCGGTTTTCCGTTGACAATATTACCTTCATTAAGCCAATTCTGATACCATGCCAAAATGGTATTGCAGGATGCTGCATCACGACTATTAAATTCACGAAGGAATGAACGATTTTGTACGCAAATAACGCGTAACACAAAAACGATCTGCTGAACCGTGTAATTGTTCATAACAAATAAACAAGTAATGTTAAACAAACTTCCAAACTGTCTTGATTAGAATCCGCAAACAAATTTAAAATAAATAAAAAAAATATTCCCTACCAAAACCACTAGTGCATTATCGTACCCTATGCTTACTAAGCATAAACATGATTTTAAAATATCAGCGTTAATTAAATATATTTGCCGTTGTTGAACAAAAGCGTGGCAAACCTTGCTATTTCTAAACTCCTAGAGCAGAGCTCTGCATATCAAAGATATTGAATGTATTCATACATTTGCCTAACCCTGTACCGTACATACGGGAATGTCCAAGGTATAAATTTTAATAGTAGCAACTGTAAGCGTTGGTTCAAGGTCACAATTAAAGAGAACCCAAATAGTTTTAGATAAGCGCATGCGCAAGTTCTGTTTTGTTCTTTTCTCGCCAGCAGCGCCACGTACGCAAAATGTCGACTCTTGAACGTAAAGCGTTTTATTTTCTGCAATTTTCTAAGAGTGCATCTGTAATTTCAGTTCAATATGCGTTTCGTTTAAAGTTTGATTGTCATCTCCCATGTAACAAAAACATGCCGCCGATGATATAGGCAATTCGAAACGACTGAATGTTTGTAAAGGGAAAAGCACGAGACCACCAAAAGTATCTGTACAAGATGTCGACCGTGTCAGAGCATTTTATCTGCGAAGAAGAAATCTATTCGCAAACCAAGTTTTGAACTTCAATTGCCAAAGGCGACAGTGTGGAAGGTTTTAAGGACTCGCTTCATTTTTATTGTAAACACAAAAATGTTCTAGCACAGTACACCTACAACATCAACAGAACTCAGAATTACAACTAAAATAAAATACATACATCTGTCCGCTGTTCTTGTAAGTTACGCCGGCGAGTCAGCAAAATAATTCATACGCCGGGAATTTACCCAGTTCACTGAAACTGAATCGAATGCAGCAAAATAATTCATACGCCGGGAATTTAGCCAGTTCACTGAATCGAATGTGTTATTGTTCACTCTATGGAGCCTTACTAATAAAATTTTAGTTGTTCATATAAACGAGCTGTTCACTGAATAGAGTAGAGTGTTCACTCTTCCGAGCGGCTACTGTATGTATATACATATATATATTGAACAAAACTAGTCCTCTAGACTTTCTTATGGTAAAGTTTTTAAAATGCACTAGACGGGGTTCAAGTAAAGAATTCTGGATATTGCACGTGGTAATCTTGCATCGAGAACGTTGACGTGCGGAAAAGAAATAGGTGAATACTTTTAATGCTCATTCAGATTTAAACAATCTACATACCCTTTTCTATTTCACTGTCCAAGATTTTCCATCTGATGCACTTGTCATTTCGTAAAAAAAGTGTCAATTTTAACGATATCATTTTATTTTGGAATTTATTACAAACTATTTTAGCTATTGCTTCGCTTAAATTGGAAATATGTTTTAATCTGCTTTGAAATTTCATTTCCAAATTATAATCTTAGTACTGTCATTGTTTTGTTAAATTTTAACTGTATTTATTATATAAATTTTCTTGTATTTATTGTTTTGTGTTCTGCGAATCATGCAACGCATTTCAGTGAACTTAAACAATCTGATTTTTATGTTTTTGTAACATTCATAAATTACGTCAGATATATGACTGCTTGAACTAATACCAATATCCGGTTGAAATTTACGAGATAAAAAACTAATTCGAGCGGCTCGAATTGAAATAATCGTTTCAATCGGATTGAAAAATACGATTAACTGAGTCAATAATATAATATTTAAAATTAGCGCCAGAATGTAATATTACTCACTGCCAACGTATAGTCTCATATAAATTAGTATAAAGATAGTAATAAATCGTTGATTTTTTTAATCGGCTTGAAATCATTTCCAATTCACAATTATCAAGTTCATGATAAACACACTAATAAACATTTGAGTTATTTTCAAGTGGTTTAATATAAATAGTCATGACATTGCTTATTTTTCCAAACATTTTAATTAATTTGGTTTTGGAAACTTGGCAATTTCAATTGAATCAGTAATTTCTCTTATACCCACATGTCAACAGCACATAAAAAATTGTAATTTTATGATTAAAATCATAATTTGATTATTAAATCTTGTCAGACATTCTGAAATCGACAACTGATTCAGATATCTTATAATGGGTGTTCAGAAACATTCGAAGTCAAGTGGGCTCTGAACAAAAAATCACATATCTTTACCTAAGTATCTGATTTGTAATAATTATTAAATGTCAACTGTTGTCTGTCAAAAATCAATCTATCTCAGACATGACTTCATATTTTCAAGGACCTTTACATATGCGCCCATACCGGTTACAGTTGGTACATGCTTTAAAGCCAAAGGACTATGGTATACGTTTTAACTTTGCAAGTGAAGTGTATCAGCGGGAAGATGACTTTCTAGATCGTATGGTATTCAGCGATGAGTGAATTTTTCATCTAAGTGGGAAGCTAAATACCCATAATGGCTAATACCCATCTGTGACGCAGAACATGCTCATGAACTTGTAGAACATGAAAGAGATTCGCCAAAATTAAACGTTTTCTGCACTGTGTCCGGACGTCAAGTGCACTCACCACTTTGTTTCGCTGAAGCTAGCGCAACAGGCGTGGCTAATCTGGATATGTTGAAAAAACATTTTTCCCCAATTAGTAGATGTGAACCTGTAAGCTTTATTTGGCAATAGAATGGAGCCCCTCGCTATTGAAATCCTCTTTGTACGAGAGTGGTTGAACGTCGAAGTCCACGACCTTTGGATTGGTCGTATTGGTCGAGACGACAGAGCCCTTCTTCGTTAGCCAACGCGTTCACCTGATATAACGACATGCGATTTTATCCTTTGGGGATTTATAAAAAATTGCGTCAAAATTCCGACGCTACCTAATGATTTGCCAAAGGTGAGATGCAGAATTGAAGAGGCTATTGCTTCCATTACTCCGGACTTGTTAACCAAAGTGTGAGAAGAATTAGACCTTAGGCTGGATTTGTACCATATAACTAAAAGTGCACATATTGAACATTTGCAAGAAAAACTAGGTTAGTTTACCTACAATTTGATGTATGATTTATAGTAAATAGTCTAAATTAAACAATAAACAAATTTTTATTTGTTTTTCTTCCTTGAAATATCGATTACAATTTCTGCTTTAATAACGAGTATACAATATTACAGAAAAATGATGATAAAATAAATCCATGTGTTCAGTTTTTGTCTCTTTTGTATTTATTACTTCAAAGTTACCTTCAAGTACAATACTTTATAGTAGTTTGAGTGGAGTTGGGTTCGAACAAAATGTCATTTATATTCGAGGCGGCCCGGATTTACTCAACTACTCACTAAACTAACAACCTTATTTGACATCGATACGTTTCGTAATAAAAAAGTCTAATAGATCTGGCTCACTTGAAAATTATGTGGTCTGTAAACAAGTAGTCCATATTGTGTGATTTAATTCAAGATAATGGTTCCCCCTTTAACTAGTGATTAATTTCGTTCTGCATTGTGTGTTTTTGCATTTAAATCTCACCCGGTCATAAGCTTATCGCATAGGGTTCATACAAAATAATGAAATTAGGGTTTTTTATTATTGCACTTAGATTAGCGGTATGTGAAGGAAATGGTAATTATATAATTGGAGTTTGATATATTAATGAATGCTTCATTTTGATATTAATTATTACTGCGTTGTCCCTGTTATTCGTATATGACTGTGTATCATGTATTGTGCTGCTTATTATATTAACGTCACTAGCAGAGAGCGGACTCGATTGACAGGCCATGGGCGCCTGCCTTGTATTCGCAATAGGTTTGCTTCTGTAAGCGATCCGTGAGTTTCGAACAATTTGATATGTGTGGTAACTGCATAAGTGGCACATACCTACATGTGCAGTTAATATGTATCTGTCAATGCACAACAGAGCGAATGTAATAAACGGTTTGGTATCCGGCAGCAACTACTGCTGAAACAGAATTAATGCTGACAATCGAAATGTGTATAAAATTTTGAATAAAAATAATTTACAAAGAACAAAACTCAAAACTATGTATTTTCTGTGAAACATTGAAAGTGTAAAACATTACTATGAACAAGTAAAGTTTGTTCAAAGTGTTCCTGTGTTAAATTAGTTCTTTTAGATGTTAAAACGTCTTAAAAAGTGGAAAATGTCCGTCCCACATCACAACTGTGATTACAATGTTGCAAAAGTGCACCATACTTCGAATGTATAAATTTTTCAATCAGCACTGTGCAGAATTGATACAATATATTAAACTCTGGATTTATGGTTAATATGGCATCAACTTTTTGTCCCAGCTTTGAGATATATCATTTTAAATGATGAAACAAACTTATCAACATTTGGAAAATGACCCTTGATGTATTCACATACTCTGTATAGTGCATGTGTTGCACAGGTATCGTGTAGCATATTGGGATAAGATGGCTTTAATAACTTCCCTGTTTTTAACGTATAAACTGCCGCATCAGTCAAAAATAATAGCATCTTGTCTTTATAATTGTTATCCGATGAATATTATGAATACATTGATCAATTACTTCTGTAACTGTTTCACCATTTACGACTGACAATATTTTAGTTGCAATTAAGTATGGTTGGTATGAAGTTGTCGGATGAGGAATACGAAGAACTACATTTAATACATATCGTCCCATTACATCCGTTGTTTCGTCTGCAATTACCCAAAGATAAGAACCAGATAGGTTGGTTCGTATTTTTTTAATGGCTCTCAAATAACATGTTGGTAAGTGATATTTACATGACGATCAGTATATTCTGTAAGAAACCTCTTGAGGACTAGATTGTTAAGCTTTTTGAATGGGGTATTGGCCGTCAAGAAAGCTATACACAGTTCTTCGTTAAAACTGTTAGGTGCAGATGGTCACATGTTATTTTGATGAGTTTTCAAAGAAACATGTCTCTACACATTACACTTTTGTGGACGCCTAAAACTTAATGAACAGGGACCGCAATATATCTCGGTATCATTACGAATATGCAAGCAATCTGTATGGCCTCTAGTCCATCTAGCCATGGTTGCCCTACGAGAATTCTCCATAGTTAATGAAAATAAAGAGAAATACTAAGAACAGAAAGAAATTCACTAAAACGTAGAAGCCAAAGCTACTCCAAAAATAAGGTAGTAAATTTAACTTAATATTTATAAAAAATTATACGATAAATATACATCCGAAATTGGTGGAGACTGTGGCTTGTAATCTGAAACAGAAATAAGAAAAACACCCTAACCACAATATATAACAATAAATACTATATACGTATTTCGCCAACTAAGTTGCCATCTTCAGTAGAATAACCTCAAAAACTGAAAAAAGAGTGTTAAACGTAGCGTTTTTGGTTAAGGTAAACCTTAGAAGATATTTTAAAAAAGGTATATAACCCCTTACCACAATTATTAGTCGTATCCTAAATACGTATTTCGACAACTAAGTAGTCATCATCAGTAGGTAAAAACTACTAATTAAAGTCACACGGGGCACAATAAAGTAAAGTAAGATAAACGCTTCCGCACAACTACTATATACTGCAACCCTGTAAAGACTAAATTTACCATGCACATCTCAAACTACGAGACATCGCACTTGTCTCTTGGAAAAGGTTTTTAAAAACATGTGTTAAAATATCGAACAAAGGGACGGCAAAAATTCTTCTCTAAAAAAGGCGCCTACTAAAAACGATTTTAAAGCTACGGTGACCTACTAATAAACTAAATGAAACACCTTATATTTCCACAAAACACTAGTATGTATAACTGTATGAGCATTTCTTGTGCAATGTATAAATTACTAGTTGTTATTTAAACGTGTTCATTCGAGTACGCAGGTAGTGACAAAATCTATATTAGGTAGGAGTGTAAAAAAAATTTTCCATTAACAAATGGTTAAAGAGTCGTATATATATAGTAAAGGCCGAACTCTCATTGTAAATACTGAGAAAGACAAAATTAAGAATGGGGCGTTATATGTGAAAAACCAGACATCTGGCTTGTTGTATTATATTAAATGAGAATAACATTCACGGTAGTCTCTGGGTATGTTAAGGAGGTAATTTTTGCATATTAAATGAGAATCACTTCACGTGAAAAGGGTCATAGAATAATTGGATATTGTAGGTATTTAATTTAAAAGTTAATTATAAATAGGTGGCATGTCCTAGTTAAGGAGTTAAGCAATATAAAATAATGTATAGAATTCACGGTAGGCTCTGGGTGAAACATGATAAATAATTTAATAAACAAAACACCCGGTACATCTGTTCCACAAAACGCGAAACATATTTTACATTTCGTGAAACAAACACACCGAGTGCTTCATTCAACAACCATTGTTTAGGAGGTAATAGCATTAATTCACGTGTGTGGATTCCCACATGTCTATATTTCTGATGTTACATCCCCCACCCACTTATAAAAATGTGAAAAGACAGCTGAACGGTATTGGAGATTTATCGCTATTCAAGGAGATATGTTTATTTTTCGCGATAAATATACTTTCGTAAGCATCAAGTTCATGGGGTTTATTAATTCCTTTTATCAATTTCAAACCTGTAATCGGTACATTGTGTAGTGTGCTCAAAGCGTGATTTGCGACATTTGATTTATCCGGTCTATTGTATTTGATATGTGCTATGTGTTCTTTAAAGCGTGTTATTATAGGTCGTTTAGTTTGGCCTATATATTTCAAATTACAATCCGCGCAACTAATTTCATAGATCCCTGATTTCGAATTGGAGTTGATTTTATCTTTAGTATTCCCTAGCAGACTTTTGATGGTGTTTTCAGACCGAAACGCTACCTGGAGACCTCTTTCTTTCACAATTCTATTAATGTTTTTCGTGACAGGGTGGTATGGTAGACATATGTACTTTTTCTCTTGGTTATTTTGGGGTATCAAACTCGTGGATTCGCGGATCGTATTTTTTATTTTAGTTTTTCTAATTAATTTATTGATTATTTCTGTCAAAGCCATTGTATGTCGCAATATTTTTAATGAAATCTAGTTCTGTTTCATATCTCTCTTTTGTTAACGGAAAATTTAGTAACCGATTGACTAAAAAGTTAAAGGAAGCTGTCTTATGTTGATAACTATGATTTGAATCCGCGGTGATGAATCTATTAACGTTGGTTTCTTTCCGGAAAATATCGATTTCTATTTTATGTTTATTTCTAATCAGTAAAGTATCTAAAAATGATATCTTGCCGTATTGTTCCTTTTCCACCGTAAATTTAATAGTCGGATATTTCAAATTTAATTGATTAACAAACATGTCTAATTCGCATTTCCGTGTGTCAAAAATCGCAAGAATGTCATCTACATACCTAATCCAGACTCTAGGGAAATATTTAGTATGGGTAACTGCTTATCTCCTTTCATAGCCAATTTATTCATGAGTCAATTTGAAGTAGAATTCAAAAACAACGCTAAATATTTCCCTAGAGTCTGGATTAGGTATGTAGATGACATTCTTGCGATTTTTGACACACGGAAATGCGAATTAGACATGTTTGTTAATCAATTAAATTTGAAATATCCGACTATTAAATTTACGGTGGAAAAGGAACAATACGGCAAGATATCATTTTTAGATACTTTACTGATTAGAAATAAACATAAAATAGAAATCGATATTTTCCGGAAAGAAACCAACGTTAATAGATTCATCACCGCGGATTCAAATCATAGTTATCAACATAAGACAGCTTCCTTTAACTTTTTAGTCAATCGGTTACTAAATTTTCCGTTAACAAAAGAGAGATATGAAACAGAACTAGATTTCATTAAAAATATTGCGACATACAATGGCTTTGACATAGAAATAATCAATAAATTAATTAGAAAAACTAAAATAAAAAATACGATCCGCGAATCCACGAGTTTGATACCCCAAAATAACCAAGAGAAAAAGTACATATGTCTACCATACCACCCTGTCACGAAAAACATTAATAGAATTGTGAAAGAAAGAGGTCTCCAGGTAGCGTTTCGGTCTGAAAACACCATCAAAAGTCTGCTAGGGAATACTAAAGATAAAATCAACTCCAATTCGAAATCAGGGATCTATGAAATTAGTTGCGCGGATTGTAATTTGAAATATATAGGCCAAACTAAACGACCTATAATAACACGCTTTAAAGAACACATAGCACATATCAAATACAATAGACCGGATAAATCAAATGTCGCAAATCACGCTTTGAGCACACTACACAATGTACCGATTACAGGTTTGAAATTGATAAAAGGAATTAATAAACCCCATGAACTTGATGCTTACGAAAGTATATTTATCGCGAAAAATAAACATATCTCCTTGAATAGCGATAAATCTCCAATACCGTTCAGCTGTCTTTTCACATTTTTATAAGTGGGTGGGGGATGTAACATCAGAAATATAGACATGTGGGAATCCACACACGTGAATTAATGCTATTACCTCCTAAACAATGGTTGTTGAATGAAGCACTCGGTGTGTTTGTTTCACGAAATGTAAAATATGTTTCGCGTTTTGTGGAACAGATGTACCGGGTGTTTTGTTTATTAAATTATTTATCATGTTTCACCCAGAGCCTACCGTGAATTCTATACATTATTTTATATTGCTTAACTCCTTAACTAGGACATGCCACCTATTTATAATTAACTTTTAAATTAAATACCTACAATATCCAATTATTCTATGACCCTTTTCACGTGAAGTGATTCTCATTTAATATGCAAAAATTACCTCCTTAACATACCCAGAGACTACCGTGAATGTTATTCTCATTTAATATAATACAACAAGCCAGATGTCTGGTTTTTCACATATAACGCCCCATTCTTAATTTTGTCTTTCTCAGTATTTACAATGAGAGTTCGGCCTTTACTATATATATACGACTCTTTAACCATTTGTTAATGGAAAATTTTTTTTTTTTTACACTCCTACCTAATATAGATTTTGTCACTACCTGCGTACTCGAATGAACACGTTTAAATAACAACTATTAATTTATACATTGCACAAGAAATGCTCATACAGTTATATATACTAGTGTTTTGTGGAAATATAAGGTGTTTCATTTAGTTTATTAGTAGGTCACCGTAGCTTTAAAATCGTTTTTAGTAGGCGCCTTTTTTAGAGAAGAATTTTTGCCGTCCCTTTGTTCGATATTTTAACACATGTTTTTAAAAACCTTTTCCAAGAGACAAGTGCGTTGTCTCGTAGTTTGAGATGTGCATGGTAAATTTAGTCTTTACAGGGTTGCAGTGTATAGTAGTTGTGCGGAAGCGTTTATCTTACTTTACTTTATTGTGCCCCGTGTGACTTTAATTAGTAGTTTTTACCTGCTGATGATGACAACTTAGTTGTCGAAATACGTATTTAGGATACGACTAATAATTGTGGTAAGGGGTTATATACCTTTTTTAAATTATTATTTAACCACAGTCTCCATTGAAAGAATTTTCTTAGAAGATATGCTCTTCACCAAATCGCCAGTGGGATAACACAATAGATTTCATAGAAAGAGTGTTATCCCACTGACGATTTGGTGAAGAGCATATCTTCTAAGGTTTACCTTAGCCAAAAACGCTACGTTTAACACTCTTTTTTCAGTTTTTAAGGTTATTCTACTGAAGATGGCAACTTAGTTGCCGAAATACGTATATGGTATTTATTGTTATATATTGTGGTTAGGGCGTTTTTCTTATTTCTGTTTCAGATAAATATACAATTTAACAAAATAAAACGAATTTCTTAAAATTCTAAAACTTGGAACCAAATAACACTGAAGGAAACGAAACCAGAAACACGCCACTGTAAAATTGAATTTATGAATGAATAGACACAATAACAACGGAAATAACAACATCTGCTCGACGAATGCAATTGAGCAAGCAAATAGTAGGGATGTTATAACATGCATACTATACATGATACCGCCACAACGTTTTGTGGGGACAAATGGTCATTCAATCGCTTCAGTCCGCTCTCTGGTGAATATGTAATTTATGTAATACTAAATAATTTTTTACGTTAACAATTGAATTAGTAATTGTAAGGCTTACTATTATTATTCCTTGGGACTGGGGGAGGGCCGGCGGGAAATATTAATTTTGTTAACATTTACTATTTAGGGGGTCGCAGAGTTAAGAAGGTTTAGAATCGCTGTACTAACCAACACAACGTTATTTGACATGTAAACGTTTTCTAATAAAAACTAGAATAGAGTTTACCATCCCTTGAACATTACGTGGCCTGTAAGGAAGTTATAGCTTATATTCAGTGATTTAATTCTTAAAAATAGTTTCGCCTTTTCTCTTGATTAATTTTCGTTATAGATTGTGTATTTTTGCATTGAAATCACACCCTCACACAAGCTCATTGGGTAGGGTTTACAGAAAATAATTAATTTGGGATTTGATATATCAAGGCAGTCTTAATATTGTTATTAATTATTATGCGTCTTGTATATTTATATGTAGATGTGTATGGTGTATTGTAATATTTATTACATGTAACTTAATTAGTAATTCAAGTAATCAAACATGAAAATTTACAAAATAATACTTTTAAGTGCATATAAATGGCTATTTTGAAGTATTTCTTTATAGTTTTTCATCTTTGAATTCAATATAATAGAAAATGGGAAACGCGAAAGAGAAATCTATTCACGAATTCGAGAGTCATGACCTCTCCAGATTCGGAATCTTTTCATACGGAGCCAGCCTAAATTTATTACACACCCATAAATATGCAAATTCTAAATTAAGCTCCTTTTGTTGAACACCGACGTTGTCGGATCTAGAGCCTATGAGTCTAACTAAACGCTTCCAACAATAGGTATCCGGATGAGTTGTGAATATTTTTACTACATAAATTGCATTTAACGCTTTATAATATAGGCTTTAAGCTAAGATAATGTCATGAACCGAGACACTACCGGAAAACTCCAACAATACAATTGATTAAAACGAAATATGTATTCTATTTCTCACGTTGGATTTTATGTACTCGTGGATGTGTACGTATGTATGTTGAATTGAATTGCAATTTATGTAACATCCCCATTGAAAATTTTTCTTGGGATTTATACTTTATCTAGGGATTATGAAAACGATTTTCCAACAATGGAATCGTCCACGGAATCCGATAGAATAGAGTTGGATATTTTGTGGGTGAGATTTTCATCGAACATTACACGAAATAAAAATAAAATGTAGGTGCCATCTTTATCCTGTGAACTGCCATATTTCAACTCAATATTTCATACTTATATAGCTTCAGGAGAAAATTTAAAGCAGAAAATACGATACCGTTGTATCTTTTGGCAAATGTTAAACTTTTACTCAAACGGCATTGCCGTTCGAATTTTCTAAATCCAACATATGTTGGACAGCCGTAAAATATGATAAATTCTTAATATTTATTACTTTTTAATTTTTTTATTGTTAACATAATTTCAAAGAAAATTTAATAAGTATATTGAGATTGGTAAAAAAGATATTTACATCATTAATGTTAAAAGTTGAGAACAGAATTACATCATAAAATATTTAATATCTTCAGTGTTCTTTAACCTTTCGATATCGAAGGGTAGAAACATGACGCGGTTGGCGGAGGGGGTACTTTATGTACCCCATATTGCAAGTACATATTCTCACAAATATGCTCATAAAGTCGCTAATGAAAGTAAAAAGGAATGAACAAGACAACATACATATTTTCTAAAAAAGAAATATATATATAATAAACATATACATTGCGTGCATAGAAATCAGCCCACTGTAAACTTTTGACTTTAACTGTATTTCGTTTCGAATCTATTTATCGGATCAAGAAAAAATATATGCTGTTTGAAAAACAATTTAATATGCTTTGATATCAGTTTAAATTTATTAAAATTTATTTCGCCTTCTTAAACATAAAATTGTGAAATTAATACAAGAAGTGGTTTATTAACAATTACCTAAATTAAAACAATTTTTAATAATGGCTTTGATCACGTCTTACACTAATAACATCCCTCATACGATTAGGCATAGATCTAATCAAATTCGATATTGTTTCTTGTGGCATGTCAACCCATTCTTCTTCTACTGCTCTGGCATCGAGGTTGGGGCAAGAGAGCTTGACCTCAAGAGGTCAAGCACGAATTTTTCGTTTTAGCTCATCCCATACATGTTCTATCGGATTAAGGTCAGGACCGCATACTGGCCAATTCATAACCCGAAAACCGACTTCTGTAATGTAATCTTGCACGATTCTTGCAGTGTGCACCTTGGATAAAAATAAATTCGTCTCCAATGTAATCGACGTAAGGTGCCACATGAACTGCTAAAATCTCCTCGATGTACCTAGTACCCATTAAACCTCTTCTCTCGTGATTACGGTCGTCCCTACGGATGAGAACTGGCTGGGCCCATGTTTACATAGAAATTGCACACCAGATCATGCAAAAACTACCTCCATAAGCATTCCGCTCTATAAAGCATCATTCTGAAAATCGCTCTCCTGATCTTCGGTACACTTTTCTTCTTCGACCGCTGCCGTAGAGGCATATCCTGGCCTCGTCTGAGAATAGAACAGACCCCCCATTGTACAAATGTCCAATTCAGAAGCTTCTGTGTATAACACAGGCGTGCTTGACGATGAGCTGCGGTAAGTTTTGAACGAAGTGCAGGTGTTTTGCAAGACAGGTGACATTCCTTTCGCCTTCGCCTTACCGTCAACTGACTAATTGCCACTCGTTTTATTTCACGGAGCTGTTGCTGGATTTGAACCGCATTGAGCTGACGATTCTTTCGATGTTGTTGACACAATAAATCGGTCATCACCAGGTCGCCTATGAAAAGATCCAGTCTCCTCATAATGTTGGTACATTCTTCATAGTTGCGGGTGTCATATGCAGTTGTCGAGCAACAACTCGCTGACTAAGTCCATTTTCGATTAAAGCAATTACCTGGGCGGCTTTTCGCGGTGTAGTATGCAATAAGCCAACACACTTGAAAAATAATCAAATTACGAAAAACGAATAATGTCCAAATTTCAATTGCTAAGGTAAAAATTTCAATCTGTAACAAGTTTGTTATTCTCGTTATAACCACAACATAAATACGTTTCATTTGTTTAACAGTTACTGCGCATATAGACGATAAGTACACTTGATAAATTTAAACTCATATCCAAGTGTATTAAATCGTTTTCAAACTGCATATATTTTCTCGATCTGATAAACGGATTCGAAACAAAATATTGTTAAAGTCTAAAGTTTACAGTGGGCCGATTTCTATGCATGCAAGGCTCCTATTCTATTTGATGCAATTGACATTTAGAACATGTTATTGCTTGTAAAGTTGTTTGGTGTTCGGCACAAAGTTTTTACAAAAATGACATGTTTTTCTACTTTTTCCATCTTTATTACATGGACATAAAACACACCGTCCTGAAGATTTCGGTTGATCTTGTGTGTTGCTAATTTGTGTCTGTGGTAAGAGAACCAATTCGTACATGGCCTCCACAACACGCTTGTGGAATCTTATTGGACTTTCCAATCGTCTAGCCATATGTGGTCTAATAAGTTTTTGTCCTAAAGAAAGAAGAAACTGCTTGCGTCTGTGAGAAGCAGCCTGAGATGAAACTCCGCCGATTTTACTGGTTCACTTTGAAAAAGAACACGTGACAGAAGGTGTTTTCGTCAAATTGCGCAATATTACCAGAATTCCACTAATGCATAATTTTATTCAATTTTGGGAACACAGAACCTGAAATTACGACGTAATGCGCATATAATATTGGTACACATTACAAATAAAGAAAACTCAGTTGGATTAGTCGAAATTACAACCCTAATCCACAAAAAAAAAAAACGAAAAATAACTGTTTGGGGTACAGTTATACGCCCCTCAGGTATCGGAAGGTTACATGCGTTCCCGTCTTTGGTGAAATAACAAACAATTCTGATTAAAATCGAGTTAATAATGCCTTTCATCGTTATCAAATCTCTAATCTCCATCGATTTTAATTTCCTCATTTCCATTTCATATGTCAAGACCTTCCCTCCAACTTATCGGTTTTCTAAGCCATCTTGGCGTTCTTCTCATTCATCACATTATTTTCTTTGCTATTCTGTCTCCGTGTTACAATTATTTTTTTTATTTAAAAGTTTATTATGAACAGAGTTTTGCCGCCCTGTAAATATAAAAGTTAGTTTATTTTATATTCACTACTTTCTTTGTAATCCCGGCCCCGACCTCTATGAGATTATATGCGCTGTATTTGATCCCCACGGGGGTGGGAAACAAATACGTGAAACGGGGGCGTTCGGGAGTGCGATCTTAAGAGAGACACTGCTATTGGTACGATCAGTGAGTAAGGTCGATATATCTTGGTGCGCTCCGATATTCGAAATATAATTCACGTATGCCCTAAGTTCTTTTAGGAAATTAACCAAATTGCGGATTCGAGTTGGGCGTAATGAAAAAATTTTAAAGGAAAGTTCATTACCGTATCGAGTAATTGGACGTCTTTTGTTTTGAGACAAATAGGCAAATGTAGGATTCGAGCTTTTCTTTGTTGTAAATTTAAATTGTGTTGTTAATTGTGTTGCAAATTTAAAACAGTTCGTAATCGAGGAGAAAAACCAATACCCAAGTATTCAACGTGCTGGAAAGTCAAAGAACACCAGCGTACATGATGTTTTTTTTTGAGACCAGGCCATCTCTGTCGTCTTGCAGCTGTCGAGGTATTTTGGACAAGACTTCTTTTTTTGAATGCAGTGAACTGAAAATCTTCGCAGATATTTTATTTGCTATAACTATCATTTCGAATTTTAATGCTAATTATAACAGCATATAAACTTAGTTAAATTCGTATATGTATATAGAGTTTCGTTAAATTGCTTTCTTACGTGATACACGTAATTTGTAAAAGAATTTATTTGATTATTGTTCATTAGAGTTACTAACACATTTATAAAATTAATTCAAGTACATTTTATCGTTATAAAAATTTATCTTAAATAATTTTATATTAATTTAATGATAAATGATGATAAATTTAATTGGTTAATTAGTTGATTTCACACAATTACTAAGAGAGCTACTTAACTCTTCTCTTATATTATTTCTTTATTTTTTTGGGAAACAACCTTGTGACACTAGAATTATATATTTTACAATGGGTTTTTTTACTAATACTTTAAATTGTAATTTCTATGAATTTTATTGGGATTTTCGTAATATATACTGTGTGTGTAAAACTAAATGTAGAGTTCAACAACAGATCTGCGGTGGAACTACGAATTTTTGATTTTAGGTTAAGGCATATTGAAAATTAGTAAAAATTAGAAAAAAGTAAAATTAAGTTGCATTACCCATCATCTGTTTTAGTCAACCCATATCCGTCTCCACTGACTAAGGGCATACAAGATAAATAGAGGCTCCCTTTTAAATTGTGCGTTACGACTACCGATTTCGACAATTTACCGACAATTTTCATTTCGCCAGAACCAACCTATTCTTTTTGTTATATGACGGCTAACTTTAAGATATCGTCTTTTATAATATAGTCGATCGCACAGTGAAATTTTTAAATATTTTTGTCATTTTTTTTCTCGCTTATGAGAGGGAATTTTGGCAAAATATTTTGGATTTATATTCTATATAATTGCATCTTTCCATTTTTCATATGTTGTCTTCTTATTGCAAGGATACTCGGTATATAAAACTCTAAGTGAAAATTGCGGGTGTTCATTTTATTGCTCAATTAGGAAACAATAAAATACAAATTTTTAGATCCGTTAATGAAACATAACACTTACAAACGTATTAATAAAATGCTATGAACTCTTATTAAACAAAAATTAGTAAATTTCTGTTTTTGAGAAGATAAATAAAAATTACCAATTTAAATTTATAATGGATAATCTTTAAAGCGAAGCACGTTTATAATTACAGTGACATATGTTTTGTCAGAAAGATGTTTTGCGCACGAATGTTCGTAGAAATGCAGTAACTAATACGTGCGAACATGTCTCTGCATATCGTAACGACAGCACTAACCGTCAGTTGGATTGACAGAAACGAAGCCTTCCTTTTTAGAAGGCAATACCTATTTGAAATTGACAGAATGACAATAAGATATTCAACTGAGAACTGAAAGAATTTAGAAGTGGTTTTAGTTTAAATTACATGTTCTTTCATTATATGTTTTTCGTGTTAGGGAATTCATATTGTTAAAAAAAATCAGTTGAATATAATCAGGCTATAATGATATTCACAATTACAAATTCGTTATTATACTGCTCGTTTTTTAACGCAATTTGTGTATGTTAGTGTGGCCTATACTTTTAAGATATTGTATAGATTGACATAAATACTTGTTTAAAAAAGGTATAAAACCCCTTTCCACAATTGTGGAGCAAGCAGGCAAAACCGGTTAAATCCATTATAAACAGTTTCGAGATATGAATGAAAAACGTTTATTTATGAAACCCATACATTTAAACAAAAAGTAACCCGTGAATTCTATAGAGCTTTGTCACTAGTAGTGACTCACTACACATCAAACTACAAATTTCAATATTTTTTTCCATTCACACCAGGGTGATTAACAAAAATAAAATGGATTTATCGTGTTTTGCTTGATTAGAAGTGGATATACCTAGTTTTGTTTGAAATAAGAAAGAAAAATTAGTATTTATTCAATATCAATACTTACTAGATGCAATTAAAAAATTATAAAAACGTTTTATTAATGTTTCTTAACATTCCCATGGAAAAACATAACAAAATAAAATTTTATTTTAAACCTTCAAAGAAATTTAAAAAAGGTATATAACCCCTTACCACAATTATTAATCGTATCCTAAATACGTATTTCGACAACTAAGTTGTCATCATGGGGCACAGTAAAGCGAGAGAACCGCTTAACGCAATAACTACTTTACACCGTGTCCACGTATAGACTAATTTTAAACATGCGATTCTAAACTACGGGAGGTCGAAAAAACACTTATCCCTAAGGAAAAGGTCTACACATATGTTAAGTCTCCGAGTTGAAGTATGTCGAACCGAGAGACGGCCAACATTCCTATCAAAGGGAAACGGCAATAAATATGTCCCAATAACTACAATTTTAAAAACGACGATGACACAGTTAGGGTAATAAAAATGAAAAGAGACAGCTGAAAGGGATCGGTGACCTATCGCTATTCATTGAATAATATTTATTTTTCGCGATATGTATACTTTCATAAGCATCAAGTTCGTGGGGTTTATTAATTCCTTTGACTAACTTCAACCCTGTAATCGATACATTGTGCAGTGTGCTCAAAGCGTGGTATGCGACATTCGATTTATCCGGTCTATTGTATTTAATATGTGATATGTGTTCTTTAAAACGGGTTATTATTGGTCGTTTAGTTTGGCCTATATATTTCAAATTACAATCCTCGCAACTAATTTCGTATATACCTGATTTCAAATTGAAATTAACTCTATCTTTAGTATTCCCTAGGAGACTTTTGATAGTGTTTTCGGACCGAAAGGCTACCTGGAGACCTCTTTCTTTCACAACTTTATTAATGTTTTTCGTGACGGGGTGGTATGGTAAACACATGTACTTTTTCTCCTGGTTACTTTGAGATATCAAACTTGTGGATTCGCGGATTGTATTTTTTATTTTTGTTTGTCTAATTAATTTATTGATTATTTCTATGTCAAAGGGAATACTAAAAATAGAGTTAATTTCAATTCGAAATCAGGTATATACGAAATTAGTTGCGAGGATTGTAATTTGAAATATATAGGCCAAACTAAACGACCAATAATAACCCGTTTTAAAGAACACATATCACATATTAAATACAATAGACCGGATAAATCGAATGTCGCATACCACGCTTTGAGCACACTGCACAATGTATCGATTACAGGGTTGAAGTTAGTCAAAGGAATTAATAAACCCCACGAACTTGATGCTTATGAAAGTATACATATCGCGATAAATAAATATTATTCAATGAATAGCGATAGGTCACCGATCCCTTTCAGCTGTCTCTTTTCATTTTTATTACCCTAACTGTGTCATCGTCGTTTTTAAAATTGTAGTTATTGGGACATATTTATTGCCGTTTCCCTTTGATAGGAATGTTGGCCGTTTCTCGGTTCGACATACAGACTTAACATATGTGTAGACCTTTTCCTTAGGGATAAGTGTTTTTTCGACCTCCCGTAGTTTAGAATCGCATGTTTAAAATTAGTCTATACGTGGACGCGGTGTAAAGTAGTTATTGCGTTAGGCGGTTCTCTCGCTTTACTGTGCCCCATGTGCGACTTTTTAATTAGTGGTTTTTACCTACTGATGATGACAACTTAGTTGTCGAAATACGTATTTAGGATGCGATTAATAATTGTGGTAAGGGGTTATATACCTTTTTTAAGTTTTTACTTAACCACAGTCTCCAAAGAAAGAATCTTCAAAGAAATATTTTTTAGATATGAAATTTGATTTGCCAGGGTCATCTTCAAGACAGTCACATTCTTGGTTGTCATTGTCTTCGGGCTCATCACCAACTTCAGACAGTATTCTTTTGTACCAGCCCAAATTTTGTCGCCCTCTTATTTAGCGACAAATTGTTGTTCCATTAGGTGACGAATAGTTTTAATTTTTTTATGTGGAAGATTACGACCTAAGTCAACTTCTTCTAACTCCATTGGAATCGCTTTTCTTTTCGAGTAAAGTCGGTGGTGTTTCGTTTAAATTAATGAATGACACTGACAGATATTGGCTTTTTTCAAAGTGCCATGCCAATTGGGACTCTGTAACTCTGCAATAATAGTTTGGTTGCAAGTATCTTTAGAAACAGAATTATCCAGTTTTGGTTGAAATGTAAATTTAAAATTATTTTCTTTGAATTTATCCAGTTTTGCTTGATTGGTTAGGATTTGAACCTTAGTTTCAACAGGAAATATTGCATTTTGCTTGATTCTGGGTTCACCAATGAATTTATCTGACTGCTATTACTAATAATTAGAGAACGGACATTCTTACCACATGACTATATTGTTATTGTTATCGCTGCGAGAGCAGGTGTCCGAGTAAGTCAAACACAAAATCTTCATTGTATTACGCCGGGATGTTCTGAGCGAAGTTTATAAACATTTCCAAGAAGTTTATAAACATTTCGAATTGCCGATTGCGTCTAATGGAATATATTCTCCGAATACAATAGCGGGCTTGTGCATTGTTAACGCTGCGGACCAGATGGCCGGGTAAGTCTAACAAATACTTCATTGAATTACGCCGAGTCATGGGGTAATAATGTCCGTTTCCTACTAATAATACATACTTACTTTATTTTTAATATAAAATGGATTTAACCGGTTTTGCTTGATTGCTCCTTAAGTAATAATAGTATTGTAAATACGTATTTTTACAACTAAATTGTCATCAGTAGTTAAAACAACTAAATTTTCAAACTAAAATTACGTCAACTTACCCCTCTTAAGAAAACGGTGTTTATTCTCATGCCCTCAACCTTTTCTACCTCTTTTCTAGGAAAGAAAAAAGACAACTGTATGGGATAGGGCCGCTGTCCGAGTTAAACGTATTAAATTTGTTTTTAACGATAAGAATGCTTTCGCATGCGTCGAGATCTCTGGGGTTGTTGATGTTTTTGACAAGTTTTAACCCTTTTACCGAGACGTTCTGATCCGTGCCCAATGCATGGCTTGCCACACTTGATTTTTCTGGTCTATTAAATTTAGTATGTGATATGTGTAAAACGGGTTATTATTGTTCGTTTCGTTTGACATATATATTTCAAATTACAATCGTCGCAATTAATTTCGTATAAACCTGATTTCAAATTCAAATTAACTTTATCTTTGGTATTATCTAGGCGACTTTTTATGTTGTTTTCGGACCGAAAAGCAACTTGGAGACCTTGTTCTTTAACAACTCTATTAATGTTTTTCGTGATTGGATGGTATGGTAAACACACGTACTTTTTCTCCTGGTTATGTTAAGATATCAAACTTGTTGATTCGCGGATTGTCCTTTTAAATTAGTTTTTCTAATTTATGTTTTTAATGAAATCTAGTTCTATTTCGTATCTCTATTTAGTTAACGGAAAGCTTAGTAACCGATTGACTTAGAAATTAAAAGAAACTGTCTTTTGTTGAAAACTATGATTTGAATCCGCGGTGATAAATATATTGACATTTATTTCTTTCCGAAAAATATAGATTTCTATTTTATGCTTATTTCTAATTACTAATGTATCTAAAAATGGTATCCTATCATTGTTTTCCTTTTCCACCGTGAATTTAATAGTCGAAAAGTTCAAATTTAACGAACATGTCCAATTCACATTTCCGTGTATCAAAAATCGCGAAAATGTCATCTTCGTACCTGATCCAGACTCTTAGGATAAATACTTTTTGAAGATTCTAGCCTTTATATTTGTGCAACTGCTTCTTTATTTATTTTCGTATCCTTTCTATATATTGTTTAAATCGTACCCAGAATTTCTCAATGTTAACTTCTTTTGGATTTAAAGACGCTATTTTGATTACAATCTCTTTGACATTACTATAAAACAACATAGCTTAATTATACCTAACGTAAATACTAATTTACTATTTTCCCCAGCGTCTAAAGCATCATACCACTAAGTTATTTGCATTCTTCCTCCACAATTATGTGCCCTACAATTATAACCGATAATTTAAGGAGAAATGCACATAAAGTTGTGAGATCACATAATTTTTTTTATTTAATTATTTGCAAAACTGCGAAAGCTACGGTAGAAAATTGAAACCCCATCATGATGATGGATGAGAAGTACTGACAAGTTCTACGATATACGCCTGCGTTTTCCGAGCTGTAAAAAGTTTATATTGCACTTAAAACATGTAATCGACTGCAATATATTAAAAATAAAGTTAAAAGTACTTGACTAGAAACAAGTAACCGACAGGAAAGAATTCGCACAAAAAAATGGACTTCATCCGAAGCGGCAAACTGTAGTTTTCAGAAACAAAACACTTTAATCTTGACAGTCACGCCGTACAGCATTTAAGCACATGCTGCAGATACAAATTTTCTTGTAGATCAACTATGTAGGTGTTCAAACAATAAGTGCAGTAAAAATGTACTATACTGATAAGTAAAGGCCGGATTATATACAGTTTGCATAAATTTGCATATTACATGCATTTTGTAAAGTATTTGCATATTTTGGTAGTAATTCAACATTTTTGCATATTTTAAGTATCCGAGTTTTATTTATTTACTAAATCAAATTTATTATAGGCATTACTAAAAATATGTCGTGGATGTAACAAACAAACAAAAATTAAACAGCCCTCTTTAAATTAAAAATAGCATTTTATTAAACCTCTTCCCGTTACTTTTCCGATAAGCGTCTGCAATAATTTATTAATGCTCTTCTCATACATCCAGGCCGAGACAATATTCCAGGAAAAGCTAATACCTTAAAACTTCTAAATAAATACAAAAATACATAATACAGAAAATTAGGAGTATATGTGTTTCTTTTCTATTCGGAGAAATTTATTCCCATATTCGAAAGTAATTTTATTTTAAACGTCATTTTACGTTGGCTTTTCGAAGTGTAAACTTGTGAGTTGTAATATACCGGGTGTATTATGAAAAACCTTTGGGGCTGTAGCTTCCTTATATTTTATCTGATTTTAATGAATGATATGTCAAACTAAATCGTTTTTAAAGCACTGTAACCTGTTTAAAGAAAAAACAAATTTTTGACATTTCGTTTTTGACAGACAGTAGTAAATTTTTTTTTTTAAATTGTACTACATATTTTTTTTTACTTATTCTAATAAACATTTATTTCTTGAAGACACCTCCATTAAATTGAGTGACAAATTTATTATTATTAAAAAAAAACTACGAAATTTACAGAAATCAAACTATCATATATTTTAATGAATTAAATGTTCGAAATTGGCTCCATTTTGTTCCAGACACATTTGACACCTTCTATTAACTCCAACTGCTGCATTTAATATAAGATTTGGTGGCATTTCATGACATACTTGTACTATCCTTCTTACTAAATCATCTCTGGTATCAGGTGGAGTCAAATAGACATGATCTTGAATGTAAGATCACAGAAAGAAATCCAGTGGATTCAGATCTGGCGATCTAGCAGGCCATCGAATAGGTCCGTAAGTACCCATCCATCTGACGCCAAAATAATTATTTAGAAAATCAGTATTCATTCGTGCATTATGGGGTGTGGCACCGACCTGTTGGAACACCATGACATACCCTGTTTAACTCAGCAAGTGGCAACTCATCTAAATATCGCCTAATTCATTGCGTAACAAATTATTATACTTTTCTTGGTTTAGATTACCCTCTACAAAAAAAGGCCCTACTACTCTATCGAAAATTGTGTTGCATCACAACATGGTTATTTTCAGTGCTCCAATGGCGATGATTATTTCTGTTGAATACACCATTTTTCCCAAAAGTGCATTCATCTGACCACAACAAACGACGATAAAAAATTGGATCTTCCCTTAGTTTATTCATGAAAACCGTGCAGAATTGAACCCTTCGTTGAGGGTCGTTTTCACCGAGAGCATGCACCTTCCGTGGTTTATAAGGAAAGAACTTGTGCTTCTTCAGAATGTACTGAACTGTAGAATGTGATACCTGCATGTAGTGAGCAATTTCTCGCGTAGACGTATTAGGGTTTTCTTCCACATAGAGCAAGACACTTAATTCTAAATTTTCATCTTGAATTACACGTGCGTTTATTTTCGGTTTTTTGAATGATCCAAAATTTCGTAAATTTCGCACGAGCCTTCCAAACTTATCGGCACTTGGACGCAGTCTGTCAGGAAAACGATTTCCATAAAGTCGCAAAGCAGCTGCAGAATTTGTTCCGCATTCAAAATATGCTTGAATCGCATCCACACATTCGCCATTATCCATTTCAATAACAAAATTTAGAAATAAATCGTTGATAATGTTATAATGAATGTGTGACTGATGTCACAGCTCTCTTCGAAAATTTGGAATGCACTTTTTTCGTTCAATATGACTGCTTGATTTTTAAATTTTTAAAATAAACACTGTAAATGTTGTTGTTGACCCACCGCTCACTGATAACAATGGTTTGTAATCCTTTATGGGCTATATAGTATTGAATGTAAGTGATTTTAAAAGGTACACACATTTGCTGGTAATAAAATGAATAGAGTATTTAAAATGCATTTAAGAAATCTCTGTGTTCGGAAAAACCAGAATAAATCGAACTAAAAAAAAACCTACAATTTCTCGATTTTTTTTCATACAAGGATATCGTTGTTTACAGTTTCATATTCAGAAAAAGTAATATATTTGAATAAGGAAAAAAAATATAGTGCAATTTAAAAAACACAGTTTGCGGCAGTCTGTCAAAAACAAAGTGTAAAAAAAAATTTAAAGCGGATCACGTTACAGTGTTTTTAAAGCGATTTAATTCGACGTATAATTTATTACATTCGGATAAAAAATAAAAAAGTTACAGCACGAAAGGTTTTTCATAATACACCCGGTATAATAGCAAAAATGCCGAAAATAGCGACTGTGTCTGGATGGATTGAACCTTATTTAGAATTACGTATGGATGGAGAAAAAGTGTTTTGCGTAGCATGCTGTAAGATTGTGAGTAAAATTTTAAGTTTATTTAATCTTATTAATTAATTAAGTTTTTAATTATTCCTTTACTTTTTACTAACATTTATTTCATAGGAAAGCAACCGATTATGTGATATTTTTTTGCAGATTACAAGTGAGAGAAAGTTCCAAGTCGACCAACATATGAAAACTCCATCTCTTGCTGTAAAACTAACAAAGATGATATTGGCGAAGAAGAGTCAGCAAACATTACCGCAATGTTTGCCATCAACTTCCAAAAAATCGGAACAAGAACAATTTAATGAAGATTTGTGCCAAATGTTTGCGTCGGCAGATATTCCACTATATAAATTAAACAATTTAAATGTCAAGTTATTTTTGAAAAAGTACATCAGCATTAAGAAAAATATAATATATATATATAATATATTTATATTATATATATTCATTTTTCTATGTATACCTTATTACAATCTTCGCATGTTAACTTATATACACCAGAGTTTGATTCTTTGTCTATTTTATCTTTGTTGTTTTTAATAATGTTCTGTATAGTATTGTCTGTTTTAAATAATATGTGTTCGTTATTATAGCTATTAATATAACGAGAACATTAAGCGATATATAATACTCGAGGACGTTGCCAGGTGACGAGGCGCTAGCCGAGTCACCTCGTAATGTCCGAGAGGGTTTAAATCGCTGATGTTCGAGTTTATATTCAAAGCTTTATCGTATCATCAACGATATCAAGGTTAAAACAAAATCAACAATTTTTCTGTCATACAAAATACTTACGTCAAAGCTTGCACGTTTTTGAAATAAATTAATAAATCATGGCAGAATTTGATGTTCCCGCAAATATTGTAGAAGCTGCAAATAGTGCAAAATTAGATTTGTTGCCAGCGAAGTCAAAACTGCATTACCAAAACGAATATCGTCTGTTTTGTAAATGGCGAGATGAAGAACATGTTCAAGGTGCTGGGAAAACAGTCTTGCTCGCTTATTTCGTGAGACTGTCAAAATTGAGAACTGTCAAAATATTGAAATTCATGTTCACAAATAATGTACTATTTGACGTATTATGGTTTTGTTTCTAACGTATTATGGTGCTGTATCTAACGTGTTATTAGTTCGTTACTAACGTATTATGAGTAACTAAAGTATTATTAAGATATTGTTATATTATGTTCCTAATAATTATCAATAAATGTTTCACATAAAGATGGCATAATAGTTGATGATACGATAAAGTTTTTTAATGATAGTACCAATTTTTTTCCGAAATTTTTCCTAAGTAAGTGATTGAATTATAGGAATTAATTATCTTATATTTCAATTTTGGATAAACTAAGGAAAGGGTTTTAGATTTTTGTTGGCTATTTAGGATGTTATTGACAATATTTATAGAGTAACCACTGATTAATGCTATTGTGTATATTCTATTTAGTTCAAGGTCGAAATTACTTTTACTCATAGGTACATGAATTAATCTATATACCATTGATTGGTATGCTGATAATTTGTGTGTTATAGGATGAAAAGAATTAGCGTGTATTGTGGTATCTGTATGTGTTGGTTTATGGTATATAGCGAACTCGTGTTTATTAGTTTTGTGTGATATTGTTAAATCTAGAAAATTAATGCTTTTATTTATTTCTGTTTCTATAGTAAAATTTATTTTGGGGTGAATAGTGTTGATATAATTATGTAAAGTTTTTAATTGTCTATCTGAACCGTTAAAGCAAATTAATATGTCATCATCATACCTAAACCAATATACACAATTACCAAACAAGGGATGTGTGTACTAATTATAGTTTCTAAATTATTCATGAAAATTTCCGCTAATAAGGGGCTTAGTGGGTTTCCCATTGCTAGACCCTCTGCTTGTTTATAAAATTTCTTTTTAAATTGAAAATAATTTTGTTCCAGGCACGTTTCTAAGAGCTGTAAGATTTCGGTCTTTGTGACAATGTTCGTGTTTCTACGTTCTTGTTGTAAAGTAATTAAATCTATTACCTCCTGGGGTAGGATACTAGTGAACAAGTTCGAGACATCAAAAGAAATGAGTTTACATTTGTTTGGTAATTGCAAGTTTGAAATGTTGTTAATTAATTCCTGGGAATTTTTAACGGAGAACTTAGATTTGAATTTAGTGTGTGTAAGAATTAAATTTATTAAGTGTTTGGACACATTTCTACAAGGTGCTTTTACGTACGATACTACTGGTCGTATAGGTGTATTTTCTTTATGTAGTTTAATTAAACCGTATAATTTGGGAGGTAGGGGATTCATAGTGGTTAATATACGACCAGTAGTATCGTACGTAGTATTTACAATAAAAGAATTTTTGAAACTAGAAGTTTAATTACTTATTTCTTAGCGTTATAATGAAGTTTCAACAAGTATCTCCTTCGTCAATTAACTATTTAAACAAATATTAACTAATATCGTATGTGAAATTTATACAAAACTAGCAAATGTCTATATATTTTTTTAACGATTATTAAACTACGATTCTTTATTTTTGTTCTAAATTTAAAATAATTTTGTTGCCAACGCGGTAAAGTTACAGAATTGCAGTCTGCTTAAGAAAAAATCTTCATCATTGATAGTAACCCGTAACTAAGGCTAGGGTACTAATTGTTCTCATCGCTACCATATTACGTCATCGTCATCATCTTTAGATTATGTTCACATAAGAAAATATTATCGCACTAGTTATTAATATTACGATCGCTACCAACAAAATTCATCATAACATTAACACGTTGCCACCGTACAGAGAGAAATAGTGTGCTACATTCTAAGGTGGAACTTCAATTTCGATAATTGAAAGAGCATTACTAGGCAATCCCTGTTGTTTACACGTGTCATGTTTGCCATTGTCGCACCCTCACGTACACAGCTAATGCCAAGCAGTCAATTTTATTTGCCATTCAAACCTAGGATTGAAATGATGGAGACGTTCACCTCCATAAATTTATTAAGTTGTCCGTGTGCTGATATCTGGGTACTGATATGTGTTTGTCATGCAAATCCTTCATTACGAACCGACACGTCATCCCTTTTCGACATATGTACGAGCAAGTGTACATGTATGATTGGTTTTGTATAATCCGATTAATAACAAGCATTTCGAGTGTGTTGTTTTATGTATCGGGTTACGACGATTGAATTCATATTGACATTAGTCATTTATATGCGTTCATGGATAATAATCAATAATTTGGGATGCGTAGAATCAACATGATTAATCTTCATTGATAATAAAGTTATTGCGGAACATTTATTTGAAAGCTTTATGTAATAAGTTTAGTAGGATGTTTCGGCAAGTAATTTCTATTTTTATTCAATTTTCAAAAACTTACCGAATCCTTTAACGCTGGTACCCGAATTTAAAAAATCTAAATCCAATGTTTAACGTACAAAAATTGTCTGTCAATCGACTGTGCAACTAACACACTTGAATTATATATTCAAGTGTGTTAGTTCAATAGATAATTCTACTCACACACTTTTCAACAATTATAATCTATTATTATTGCTGACAAAAGCAGCAATTATAATAGATTCGCCAAAGCCATATTAGAAGTACGTACTCCAGGCTTCCGTAGCAAATTTATCTTGGGATGGAGCAATGAGACAGAACAGCTTTATCAGAAATTTCAGAACAGCCTAAAAAAATTGAAGAAACAACAGATAGTATGGACATCTAGTAGGAAAGCTTGGTGCCTCCTGAAGAAACTAGGTAGCTCTAACGCACCGGCTCGTGGATCATTGAAAGCACCAGCTGACCAAATCGCTGCACGAACTGCAACACTGTCTAAGGTCCCAAGTACAAAACAACAGAACGCAGACATTAAAAAACAACTGACGATCCTCCGCCAAACAACAACAGCCTATCCTGAAAATTCCAGCCCATTCATGATAGAGAAGGCTGATAAAACACTGACACTAAATCTGCAAAACACCTGGATTCAACGGAATCCATCCCGAACTCTTCAAGAACTGGGGGAAATACACAAGGATGTGGATATGAGTAAATTCTACTCAGGCATCCTATCAATAAGTCATATCCCAAGAGCTTAAGAAATCTAAAATAAATGAAGTCTTGAAACCGAACAAATCGAAGAACCCTCTTGAAAGCTGTCGTCCAATAGCATTATTATTAAGTTCATGTTATACCCTTCTGGAAAGATTGCTAATAAATCGACTTAGCCACTGATATTAGAGCATGGTCCCGTGAAACAGGCTTGGTTTAGATCCAACAATAGTTGCGCTGACCAGGTGCTCAGCTTAGCAACGCACATTGAGGTAGGTTTCGAAAACGGCTGAAGACAATTGAATCGTTGAGATCAGAAATATCATAAATGAATATTTTAGAGAAAATCATTTAACATCATAATTTGATACTTTAGCTATAAGACTACATATTGACTGCTGAAATAACACAAGTCCTATCCTTTTTCGCTGCAAAATTACATGTTGAATTATACAATGGGCACAGAAACAACTAAGTCGACGACTTACGTTGTTTCTGCGCTCATTGAACGATTTGTCACTAGGGCGCGCTACTGATTCAATTCTGGTTGTTTGGTTAGCATTCATGTTGTTACCTATGTCCAGAGCTAACAGTTTTGTGGTGTTTTAAAGTGAGTAACAACAGCCAATATAAGGATAAAGCCCGGTGTGAGACAAGGATGTGTGTTGTCCCCGTTGTTGTTCAATTTATACTCTGAGAACATCATTCAGAAAGCGTTAGCAGAAACAACAATAGGAATAAAAGTTAACGGAAGAATGATTAATAACATTAGATATGCGGATGACACCATTATTATCGCAGAATCACTGGAAGACTTACAAAGATTAATGGACCAGGTTGTAATAAATGGCGAAGAAAGTGGCCTCACACTAAATGTTAGAAAAACGAAATTCATGATTAATACAAAGTCTAACCGACATCAAGAAGGCTTATGGATTGGAGAACAGCCAATAGAGCGAGTAAAGAAATACAAATATTTGGGAACAACTGTTACCGACACAAATGAATATACAGAAGAAATTCGAACGAGAATCGGCCAAGCCAGGAATATATTCAACAAGATGAGGAAAGTATTGTGTGGCAATGACCTTAGTCTGCGTCTCAAGATCAGGGTATTGAAATGTTACGTGTTCCCATTGCTGCTGTACGGGATGGAAGCCTGGACGCTAAAGCAAGACACTAACAAGCGTCTAGAGGCATTTGAAATGTGGGCATATAGGAGGATCCTGAAGATAAGATGGGTAGATAGGGTTTCGAATAGTGAAGTACTTAAAAGAATTGGGAAAGAGAAGGAAATATTGAACACAATAAAGATAAGAAAACTACAATATCTGGGCCACGTATTGAGAGGGGAAAGATATGCTCTGCTACAGATAATTATTGAGGGTAAGATACAGGGAAGAAGAAATATAGGAAGAAGACGTATTTCCTGGTTAAATAATTTGAGACAGTGGTATAAATGCAGCTCCATTGAACTATTCAGAGCCGCAGCATCAAAGATGAGAATAGCCGTGATGATAGCCAACCTTCTGAGAGGAGATGGCACCTGAAGAAGAAGAAAGTGAGTAACTTTATAGGCTTTTAAGCATGTCAAGTGATAGTGATTTAGATGCAGTGGCCAAAATTAATGAAGTGCTTCGATAAATTTGGGCCAGAAGACAGACGAAATGTATTAAAACTTATTAACAGCTTCAATACTAAAAATGAGCAAGATATTTTCTTGCAATAACTTATTACACAGTATATATATATATACAGACCTAGAAAAGACAATTCAAAAAGAAGATGTAGTTTCAAGTATTTTGTTTTGAAAGATTCTGTTAAAATAGAAGTGTGCAAAGTGCAATTTATATATTTACATGGGGTTACAGATGGTCGAATCCGACGTTTGTGTGATCTTCTGTTAGCAGGACAAATCCCACATAACAAAAGAGGAACAAATCCAAAAGGTAGTAGTAGTAGTAACAGTAACATTTACTTTTTACTCAGGTATTTGTTTCATCAGGTAATGCTGTGTCTGGTGATATATATTTCGAAAAGTTCACACACACATTGAAGCCTTTCCGCGAAAAAGTACACATTAATCAGGAAAAAATATCGAATATCTGGATGCTAGGCTAGACCTCTAATGCATTCTATATTTATTAAAGAAAATCCTAACATACCAGTAATGTATGAATTTTACTTAAAATATTTTAAAGAAAACTTCTGTTTACGATTTGAGCGGCCTCAGGTAGACACTTAAGGTAGACATTAAAAGTCCCTCTCTAGGAGAAGCAGCCAAACGTACAGCAGTTGCCAAAGAAATTGTACACAAAAGACGCGCGACGAAGTTTTATTCAAAAATCCAGCAAATTAGTGATATTTGCAAAAAGGAAGACGACACTATAGGCATATGTTTTGACTTTATGCAAAACATGCCTATGGTTAACATTCCAGTCCAAGATGTCTTTTATTTTCTCTGGTTGTATTGTTTTGGTATACACAATTTAAAAACCGACAATACTAAATTATACTTATACCATGAAGGTGAAGCGAAAAAGAAGCGAATGAAGTATGCTCGATGCTAAAAAAGTTTATTGATACTTCAGTAAGTAACACTGTTCGAAAGTTATACCTTTTTTCTGATTGTTGCTCTGGGCAAAACAAAAACAATACATTGATACGCTTTTGTTTATCTCTTCTGGATGCCAATTTGATCAAATTGTGCAGTATTTTCCGATAAGAAGGCATTCTTTTCTTCCGAATGACCGCAGTTTTAGTACCATTATAGGAAATATGAGCGTATCTATGTACCAAATCAATATAAAGAAATTATTAAGACTGCAAGTCCAAAATTCGATGTTGAATCGATCAGTTCTGAGGAAGTTTTAGATTTCTCTTCATGGTGGACGAAATTTTACAAAAGACATTGTCTCTCTACAGAATCCTACGGAAAAAAAGTACAAAAATTTATGAAAAGAGCATTTTCAACGGCAGAATTTATGGCTTTTGAATATAATTCTGCCAATAGAGGGACAATTATGACTAGAGCAAACCAATTTCCGTGCGCGCCATATGCGCCGATGTGAGGATGATTGTATTGCATCAGAACTAATAAAAAGCATTCAGTATGTGTTTGGTACTTGCTTAGACTGCATGTAAGTGTAAGCATACGTAATAAAATGTCGTCGACACATAAATCGAGAAAACGACCGTTGTCAGACGAAGTGAATAAGTTTACTATGGATTTCCCTGACTTAATATACGATGGCTCAAAAATTAAATGTTTAGTGTGCAATACATATTTAATGTGTTGGTCAAAAACACATTGTAAAGAACACGTAAGCAGTTCGAAACACAATAATAACAAAATTAATCGACAACAGTTTATACATAAACTACGTGTAACTATGATTGTGTGTACACTGCCGTTTACCTTGTTAAGTAATGATTCATATATTTCATTTTGGAATAAATACGCGAATCAAATATTACCGAGCACGACAACGTTACGAAGGAATTTGCCATCGGTGCGTAAACAGCTTGGAAATACAATCAAAGCCGAACTGAAAAATAAAAAACTGTGGTTATGTGTGGACGAAACAACTGACAGCAAAAAACAATCTGTAGTTAATGAGATGGCGCATAATATGGAACCACATCAACCAACGTCTTCAATTTTATTAGCATCCAGACGACTAGAACAATGTAATGTCGAAAAAATTTCAGAGGTGCTATTACATTTAAACTTTCGAAAGACCAAGTATTAATGTTTATAACCGATGGTGCCGCAACCATGTGTTCTGTAGGCCAGTCTCTTAGAAAATATTGTCCTAACTTGTTACATAGGTATTACTTGTAAACTCCATGCTCTACACCTTGTGGCAGAACAGGTTCGTAGATGTTATCTAGAGGTAGATGCTTTAATTTCGAGTACAAAGGCAGTATTCCTGAAATCGCCAAAACGTATTCGGAAATTTCACGAATTGTGTCCCCATACCCCTGAACCACCATAGCCGATTCTGACACGTTGGGGTACATGGTTACGGGCGGAGTTTTACTATCATGAACATTTTGAAAAAATTAAGGACATGGTTTTATCATTCGATCCGAAAGAAAGTGCAGCTATCAATACAGGCCATAGAAAATTTCAAGATGCCGAGATTAAAATGGATTTACAAAGTATTCGTGAGAATTACTTGGGACTAGAAGAAGCGATATCAGCAAATCAGACGTAAATCGTAAAAGATGTTCACGCACAACTGTGTGCTGTAGAAGACGCAAAAAGTGAAAGTGTTCTAATTAAATTTGTAAGTGTTTTAGACAGAAATGCAGATTTTGACACCTTAACACGTATTTGTGGGGGCACGTCTACAGATGCGTTAAGTTGCTTAAAAAAATATTTTGATTATGCGAATATAACATCACTAGATGTAGAACGCTCGTTTTCCGAATATAAACATATTTTTTTCTCACGGCGGACATGTTTTTCAGAAATAACCTTAGAAACGCTCCTGATGTTGAAAATATACAGTCGAGTTTCTGCAGTTTGTCAATCCTTGGAAGACGCATAAAACGGCAAGTGTTTTTTTAAATCCTCTGTCGTGCACACAATCACTGATTTCATACATTTTCCATTTATTTATAGGTACATACAACGCTGCTATAATATGTACTATTCTTATTTTTCGTGTGTTTATGCATATTACTTTAATAGCAGAAAACCAAATGTATATTTAATTATTTCTGATAGAATAAATGTCTCTACTTCTATACTTATATTGGTAACAAGCTCATGTTGCGTCCCTATTCTGTCGCATATTCTAATATATTACGAATTAAACTCCCATACCAGCGCTCATGGCGCGCACGGAAATTGGTCTGCTCTAGTAATGACTCATGAATTCATTGATTGACTTTCTAGCCACTCTTTTAATCTTCTAAAACTTCGAACCGTTCAACATATCTGTTTACTTACTGAAAAGGTATATCCTGGCCTAAAGGTGCCTATACAAAAAAAGAAACTTTTCAACATCGCACATCTTCAGACGTTCGTTGAAGATGAGTATAACGATTTTATGAACAAATACTACAAAAGCCAGCCGTTGAAAAGGAAGAAGAAGTGGATGATCTCTTTTACTGGTTTTCTCTTTTTTATTTGGTGTTAATTTCATTATTTTGTAGTTTCCTTAGTTATAAAATAAAAGCTTCGTTCATGCTATACACACAAACAGCTACAGCTACAAACAAACTGAAACCGTTAATTAGGACGCGTTTTTTCTCTCTATTGAAAAGTTACTAGTACCTGATATTTCTGATCTCACCAATTCAATTATGGTTTATGCTGACCTGATTGCGGCATATGATACGCTATAGAGAGAAAACCTTCTCTACAAAATTCTCCACGTTATAACATGCAGTCAAGTAGTATATATATTACAGAACGTGCTTTGCGATAGGTACTGCGTCCCAGTCTGGCTAAACAGGTACCACGCAAAGAAGATTGACATCAAACTCAATAGGAGCATGAAAATAATTAGCGGTTGTTTAAAGAATACACCTCTCCCCTGGCTCCTGGTTCTAAGCCATATTGTAACTCCCACCATTCGGTAATAGGAAAGCCTGGGAAGATAATATAATAAAATAATATCGAAACCTCACCTTCTAGTACACAGTGACCTACATGATACCGGCCTGTAGAGATTGAGGTCTAGATCTCATCCACTACTAGCAGAATAACTTATAGCAAACATTTCAACCCAAATAATAGATAGAGTATTGGGAAGTCTTGAAAACCGTTCAAGCGGCCCATATTATCGATCCTACCATACCTTACCGGGAATGGAGCTGTCTTGCCACACTCAATAGATTAAGAAAGTCCCACGGAATTTGTCGTGACTCATTCTATAAATGGGGACTGACAGAGACACCGACTTCCGAATGCGGAAAGCCTCGCCAGACTGTTCACCATATTACAGCTGAGTGCCTCCTTACAGCATGTGGAGGTGAGATGAGCGACTTATTTGAAACCACTGACTCTGCGTTGCACTGGATCAATGGCCTTGATTTTAAAATTTAACTCTGTTCTGTGTAGATATATATTTTCAACCCATGTTAACCACACGTTAAATAACAATAATTAGTATGTATACTAATCAGTTCCGCCTTGTCTGTTCGCTAGAATCAGGCAATTTTATATATACAGGGTTAGTTAAAAGTACGGAGACGGCGATTTATTGTCGTTAATATTCATTTTAGGAAATTATGTTCAATATAAAAGTTTGTTAGGATATCTTGAACTACATTTGAGAATATTTGAATTTTTTTTTTTTTCAATTGTTTTTTAGTTACGCCTGTCCGCGCAGTTTTTTTAATTGGGAACTAGTAAATTTTACTCTACCATTCGATAGAGAATTTTTTTCTCTTTACTATAATGTTTTTGTTTTTTTAAAATTCATTTTAATAACTTTTTTATAAGAAAAGGCCGGTTCATATGTTTAACAGATGTTCGGTACATCGCAGATAGACAGAAGCGCAGCGATAAACAAACTTGAGCGACATAATTTTATCAGTGGTTATTGTGTACGTCAAATCTTTGACAGAAATAATTCATTTGTGCCATTTGTTGCTGTTAATATTTACAATGGCAAGTTTAAGTGAACATGAACGAATTGAAATACTTGTGATGTTGGGTTATGGAGATAGACGCAGAAGTTTACAAGACGTTTGTAATTTATTTAATGATACACATCCAAATAGAAATCCAATTTCTAAATCCGTTGTTGGTAAAACTTTAAGACGCTTTGAACAAACGGGTAGCGTTAAAGATTTGCCAAGGAGTGGTAGACCTAGAACAGCAAAAAGCGATTATAAGAAACTGGATATTTTATTGGCTATATCTGAATATCCCTATTTATCAACCAATCAATTAGCGGCCAATATCAATATTTCACAGTCATCGATCGTGTCATTTTTAAAAAGTGAAAAGTATAAACCTGATAAGGTACACCTAGTACACGAGTTAACGGAAGATGATTTTGATAGGAGATTACAATTTTCTGAAGAAATGTTAAATATTTGCAATAATAATGAAAATTTTGTCAAAAATATTCTTTTCTCTGACGAAGCTACTTTTTGCCTTACCGGTGAAGTAAACAGACATAACTGCAGGTACTGGTCATCGGAAAATCCCTCTTGGTTTTTGGAGCACCATACGCAGTACCCCCAAAATGTTAATGATTGGGTTGGCATTCTAGGCGGTCATATTATCGGCCCCTTTTTCATCAATGGCAACTTAACTTCGGCTCTGTATTTGCAGTTATTGCAAAATGAAATAATACCTGCTTGTGCTACGCTCGATCCTCATGAAAACAATGAACACCTGCCCAATGACAGTATCTGGTTCCAGTAAGATTGGTGCCCCACCACATTATGGTGTAAATGTTCGTCAATATCTGGACAACGTTTTCCCCACAGATGGATTGGAAGACGAGGAACCATTGAATGGCCAGCCCGTTCGCCAGATTTAAGTCCTTTAGATTTTTTTCTTTGGGGATACGTAAAAAACAAAGCTTACAAAGATAAGCCCGATACCGTCGAAGATTTACAAATCCGAATTTCCAGAACGATACAAGAAATTCCCCGAGATTTTTTACAGAACTCTGTTCGGGGTTTTGTAAATCGATTGGGTCATTGTCAAATTACTAATGGACGACAATTTGAACACTTACTTTAATTTACTTTGTTATTAATTTGTTTAAGTTTTCTTGTAAAAAAGTTATTAAAATGAATTTTGAAAAAACAAAAATATTATTGTAAAGAGAAAAAAATTCTCTGTCGCATGGTAGAGTAAAATTTGCTAGTTCCTATTTAAAAAAAAACTGCGCGGACAGGCGTAATTAAAAAACAATTGAAGAAAAAAAAATTCAAATATTCCCAAATGTAGTTCAAAATATCCTAACAAACTTTTATATTGAACATAATTCCCTAAAATGAATATTAACGACAATAAATCGACGTCTCCATACTTTAACTAACCCTGTATATCTCATGATAAAAATAATAGTAATTCACCCCTTAGCATCCCTAACAGCTTGACGCCAATTACAGAAGCATTGGCAAGCCATGAGTAAATATTAATTCTGCACCTGTGGAGAGACTTAAGATATTTGGCTATCGCTATTAACCTTAAATGAGGAGGCACATCAAGAAATCCCCGATATGATAGGCCAGTGTATTACCACTGGGCTGTCAGACGGTTAACTTGGTGAATAATAGAGTATCTGCATTCATTTTAGAGGTGATTCGTTATTAAGAGGTAGTAATATTAAAAAAAAACATTTTTAGAATGTAATGAAAGTAAAATTGTAAAAAATTCTAATAATTAGCGTCGTAAAATGTAGAAAGCATATTTACATTTACAAATGCAACAAATTTGTATTACTTTCATTTAATAAAATTATTATTTACTTTTCTTTATTTTTCTTTTAATTATATTTAAACGGATACTACTTTTTGAATTTCCCTTATAGGACTGTAATTAGTCGGCAATGATTTCTTCAAAATGAGATATAGGTATTTTCGCGCGCTTCCAGAAAGACGAAAAAATACTCGTCTTGGTTCAAAATTTATTAATAGCCTTAAAGGAAATTCAAGTACAAATCTGCAGTCGCCGATCAGAAATCGCGGAAGTAATTTGAACCACCACAATATAACGTCTTTTTATTTTAATAAAATGAAAATCCCATAAAACTTGTATATTTAAATCTATGTAAGAGATTCATTGTAAAGTGTTTTACGTTACTTGAATATAAATTTTTAGACGTCCTATATGCACGATGTGTACTCGTACTCCCATGGATCAATATTTAAGAACGTCACTTCGACAAAACTGCATAATAACTTTCGTATAAACTTTCTATTAGATGAAATAGATTCATAAATAAAAACGATTCACTTCTAAAATTTAATCAACTTTTCCCGTATTTACCGCGAATCCCTTATTTAAAAATATATGCTTTCGCTCATAGTAACAATGCACGAAATACAAGAACGGTGAAAAACTTTTACAATTTCTGGGGAACGTACGCTCCATAAAGAGCCTGACAAACACGAAACATGCGTAGGTAGCTTACAATAGCGGAACGGAATAGGACGAATACACACACGCTCGCGTTTGCGGGTAACGATGCACAGAACACACAAAATTCAATTGTGTATCTTTTTTTCTTCAAAAGAGACGGGAAATAAAAGGAGACGATATTTATTATTGTCACTGTAATTCAATTTATATTCTTGTTATTTTAGGATGAGATAACGTCATTTCGTTACAGTTTTTGAATGGTACAAAATTAATGTTTTCGTTAAAAGTTATCTTTTAAATGTCGGTAGATATGAACGTGAGTGTTTAATAATGACCATTTGTTATTTTTATTAGTTCGTTTCTGAATACTAAACTGAGGTGCAAAATTAATCGGATACTTCATTTTTTCAAAATATTTTTGACCCACCAAAATAAAAATAATTTGTTTTGTGGCTAAATCCTTTATTAAACATTACCAATAAAATCCGTTATAAAAGAGGGAAATCAAAGTAAAAAAAAATAAACAATTTTGGAAACAGAGAATAAAACTGCTACAAATTGGAAATAAAAAAATGCTTTTCTAAATATATTGCAAAATAATTTTCTTTCACGGTTAATTTAAATAAAACTAACGGTGATTTAAACACACACTATGTTAATAATAAAACGCACTAAATAACATTTATTAACTAATAACTAATAATAACAGTATTTATTTACAATATTTATATATCAGTATTTATTTATATCACAATACTCGTTGCCGGTTGCTGGTTGTCTAATGAGTCATCGTTCTTTGATCTGTTTTATAGTCCATCACTTGATCTAGAATCTTTCTTCTTGTAATTTGTTCTAGGTCGGGCTGACGTCATCGCGTAACTCACATTACATTGCCCTCTTCTTAATGAAAAAGTTTCGTCTCGAAACATGTCATGCTTTGGTTGCCCCAAGCGATGACTAAATCTACAGGTAAAGCCCTTTCTGCAGTGCGACGTCATATCGAAGTAACAGTACACGCTCTTAACTTGCCTGGATGTAAGGGAATGTTCAGGCCGGTAACCTCCGATCAGAATTTCCATACCAGTATTTTGGAATATTACTTCTAACATGCTTCTTACAATCCTCCAGTCCAGCCGGTCCAATCCACAACCCTATTTTGGAACTGCTAATTTCAAGATGTCCTGGTGCAACATTTCTTCACGAATGGACCAGGGCCTACCAAAAGACACGCTAGGTTGGCTTCAGGTTTGACAGTTCTTTCGTGATCAAATCAAAGATGGACTGTTTTTCATTTATTACTTGGAGACTCTTCCCAATTGACGGTCCCTGCTGCCTTAATTATTCGATTCTGCCAAATCTCTCTTTAAATTATTTGGCAATTCCTTTCGACATTCGCAGATCTCGGGCTATGCAATGAGCAAGCGCATAGTCTAGCAGCACAATAAACAAATTTTGCTGCTTCTCGATGGTCACCCCAACTTGAATTGGGGTAAATTACCCAGTCGAGTACCAATCATATCACCCAATCGAGTATCAATCAAAACAAAGTGCACATAATTTTCCGGGCTGAAATTGTTTGCTTAATGTTGAATATCTCCATTCCATGAACTGTTGTTTTAATACCGTTGTAATGTGAGAAACCCATGTTTCGTTACTAGTGACAATTTGGCTAAATCCATATCCCCTTCGACACTGTACCTTTCGAGGAAAGTCAGAGCACTGGCTAAACATTTGTTTTTATGCAAATCAGTCAGCATTTTTTATTCCCAACGTGAGTACAATTTCCGATCATTTAAGTGTTCTGCCACAATTTCATAAACAAGACTTCTTGAAACTCATTGGATAATGATGAAACGTACGTAAAGCATGTGTTTCGACGAACTTTTCTGCACGACGTCATAATTAATGACGGACGTTCGCCTATCCGCCTTTCATCGTGCATGTTTGAATAGCTATTTTTAAAAGCTCTAACTAATTTTTACCATTTCATCGCTTATGTACTCGTAGTTTTTTCCATACACTTGAGTAATCTGCCGATAAATTTCGACCGCTTTCATGTTTCTTGCATTTAAGAAACGAATGACGATGTGTATTTTACTCTCGGCAGCATTTTAAATGGTCTGAGGAATTTTAAACACGCACCAACAAACGCAATCTCGGGTGAATGCTTCTGTAATGATTTCTGCGGCAAGCCATTAGATACAGGTACTCAGCGTACATGTGCGAAATGTCGACCGTAACGCTGCTGCGGCCATTTTCCAAAACAGTACAAAATACGTCTCGTATAATCTTTTTCGAGAAAGTGGTTGAGTTTTTTTTACCTAGAAACATGTTCTGTAAGAATACTCGAGAGTTCAGAGGAATGATGTACAAGAATATTAATAGGAAATAACTTTAGATACTCCTCCATGAAGTCTTCAAAGGTTAGTTCCTTGTAGTGGCCATCCAATCGGCGCAAGTCAACGACTCTTGGTTTAGTATGAGGCGTTCACCTTTTGCGGTATATTACGTCGTTAATCCGCTCCAACACCTCGTATGGCCCCTCCCAGTACCTTTGAAGTTTTGGAGATAGGTCTCGTGGATGTTGTGGATTGTAGAGCCAAACGCGATCGCTTTCATGGTAACCACCCTTTTCGGCGTTGATTTCGTAGTTCTCTTTACTCATATCGCTGGCATCCTGGATATTATGTCGTACTTGGTCATGGATATTGTCTAATCTTCGTCGAAGAGTACTGACATAATCTTCCCCTACGAGATCTTGACCAGGCTTGCTCCCAAACACAGCGCAGCCGGAGTTCTCTGCCAAAGAACACGTTCGCTGGCGATTGCCCAGTTGTCTCTTGAATAGATGCCCGGTACGCCATTAGGAATAATGGTAAATGTTCTTACCAATCTCTCTGGTGTATGGAGACCACTTTGGATACGTGTCTGGTCATGATCTTGTTCATTCGGTCCACCATTCTATTTGATTGTGGATGCAAGGGAGTTCTTCTCTTAAGAATGCCCAAAAGTCCGCAAATTTCGCTCTTGATCAGAATGTAATTCCAGAGGTACACCAAAACGACTGACGAACTCCTTTACAATAACGTCTGCTACCTTTCCAGCCTCCTGATTTGAAAGAACTGCGACCCATTTGGTAAAATAGTCCATCACCAATGTATTTATTTCCTTTATCACTTTCTGGGAATGGCTCAGCGGCATCAATCGTATTGCCGCGTAGGTGTACACCTCTGGGGCCCATTACCGCCGACGCAATTAGCACATGTTCGGCACAACTCTTTCATAACTCGTGAACATTTCGCCGAGTAAAATCTCTGGCGCACCTTTTCCGGCATTTTATGAACACCAATATGTCCCCCAGAAGCATCATTGTGGAGTTCTCGCAATACCTCTGGTATCTTTTTCCTGGGAGTCACCAGTTCTATTTTTCGCTAGCTTCCATCGTGATTTTCCACTTCACGTTTCAGGAGATCATCTTCCATCATCAAGCAAACCCATTGTGCCCAGTATGATTTCAGTTCCCGTGAACGGAAAGCAATTTCCTGATAGTTTGGTCTTTGCCAAGTTTTCTTCCAAACCCTTAAGATTGCAAGACCAGGGTAAGCTTCTTGTTCCGTGCGCTAATTGTCAGTTTGCCAGTGGTCATCAAGAATAGGTCGTAAGGATGCAATATGGCCGAGCGTTCTTAGAGTTTCCTGCTGCTTAGTCGATGTCTTCTTGTGACCCTTACACGTTTGTTTCGAACGTGACCGATTTCTTCACCATTCCAACATCGGCGTGATATTTTATTTTGCTTTATCTGATTGAGTACCCGACTCATAATTTCCTTCACAAATCCCTTATTTTCCTGCTTGCCGGCAACACAGACTCGAGCATTGTTCCTAGATGTCTGTTTCGCAGTTTCAAACACACGTGCGTGTGCTAAGGCATCGAACAAGGTCTTCGGTCCTGCCAGCCTTAATGCCTGCTGCGTGTCACTCTCCCGAAGACCATCTATGAACGTCTGGAGAGCCAGGTATTCCATGAAATTGTCTGGTCCCATTGGATATGCCAGTCGAACCAGACGGATAATATCTGTCTCAAATTTCTGAAGACGCCTTACTTCTGGGCCGGTTCTTCGGTTGAATACAGTATACTTGTTCAAAATGCGCATGGGCATATCTCATCTCCAATCATGTAATAAGTTGGGAATAATCTTCCCGTTCCTCAGGAGCCAATGTCTTCAAAATATCACCAGCATCACCCCTCAGCGCTATAATTAGAGTAGTATCCTTTTTGGCATATTACCATGCGTTTCCTTCTGCGACTTCGCAGAAGGAAATTGCATAAGGTAAATCGCCATGACGTTTTTCCTTCAAAAGTTGGTGGCTTGATTTTGGTATTTGAGATAACTTCACTATTCAAAAACAACAATTGCTCAACAAATTGAACATATATGTCATAGATTGGATCAAAACAGCGATGCATATTACAATATACTAACGACATATGCGAAATAAAGGGATTTAATGATAACATTTGTGAAATTCCGGGACGTTCTAATGATAAAACCCAGAGACTTAACAGCAGATCTAGTAATGTTTAAGAAGTGTTCATTGAAGACTAACTTGCTATCGAACGTAACACCGAGGTCTTTGTTGAAGTTATTTTTTCTGTAAGAGCGTTGCTAATATAATAAAGAGAGTTTACATAATTTGTCGTCCTTGGAAAATAACAACACAGCATTTGGAAATTTTAAATAAAGTTTGTTGATGCGACACCAACTATGAATAGGAATGTAATTGTTTTGCGTGAACTCTACATCAGTTATATTTTTAAGAAGAAGAGTTCTCTTATATCCAATCATAAGCAGCCTTCGGTTATCGGCTCGTGAACGCGCCAAACGCCTGACTGCCTAGTTCAAATTGCATGTCGACAATACGGTATCCTAAGTAGAAAAGTTCAATACTTAGCGAAACTATTAACGATAATGACAACTAATTAAACCAGGTGGTAATAAGTTTCAACGTTCACTAATGACAGCATAATACAAACGCAAGGCCTGGTGTAGCCTGCCGACGACATATATTCTGTGGGGTGGAAGATTCTAGGAGTAAATAAGACGAAGTGTACCAAAATAGAGAGAATTAATAAATTGATGAACAACCACTAAATAACATAAAAAAGAAGCTAGTAATGTAAAAACATTCTAAAACATAGAACTAAGGAAACTGGGTAAATTAAGGAAAATTAAATATTAAGTTGGCTCATTTAAAGCAAAAACAGTAAAAAAAGAAAAGTTATTTTCTAATTTTCCAAATACTATTATACAAATATTACACTGGTCAACACAGTTTGGTTCTCTTATAATAAATACGTGTAGTTTCTCTCTTTTAGCACGCTGATTCTCAATCTGATTTAAAAGTTGCTTTAGCACGTCAGGATTTTGAGATATTTTCCTAAGTATAGCAAGCACCAATTAAGTTGGCACGAGGAGGGGGTGCGCAGAAGCCGTTTTCAAAAACCTCCACCCCTCTACTCAAGTAATTGTCAGAATACATTTGTCATTGACGTTTGACGGAACATAATGTCTTTGCTAGGGGGTCATAAAGTGATACACGCTCAGAGGTTAGAATTATCTGACATTTGATGTAAAACCAAATACAAATTTCCCCACTACTTCTAATACTGCGCGAACTTATCCCTCCTCGCGCCAACTTAATTGGCGTTTGCTATAACAAGTGTTCATTTCAAAAGTCAATCTAGTAGCATGTGATTTACTGAGAACATTTTGAAGTATGTCGTAAATTAAAATTTACTACTTAACATACGAAGTCGTATATTTTGACAGTTTCATACATACAAATAAATAACAAATAGTAGGTATTTATTGAAAACTATAGAAAATGTTGAAAATGTTGTCCTTCAAGATCAATGCACTTTCAAATCCTCCGTTCAACATTTTTGATGATATTCTGCAACATTACTGGATTGTTATTAATTTCCATGCATTTCTGTTCGATTCTCTGCAGCATATCATTTAAATTCAATATAGGTGTTCGAAATATGTTATTTTGTAGATATGGCCACAAAAAGAAGTCGCAAGGTGTTAAATCGCATGAACGTGCAGGCCAGGCAATTTCAGTATTTCGACTAATTATACGCTCATCAAAAAATTCTCTTAAATAATCCAAAGATTCTGCAGTACAGTGACAAGGTGCTCCGTCTTGTTGGAAATATGCATTTTGAAGTTCATCATCATGCAACTGATTGACAAATGGTTGTAAAATTTCCGTACGGTACCTTTGAGCAGTTAACGTTCCCTGAAAAAATATTGGTCCAATGATTCGCCTTTGGCTTATCGCTGCCCAAACATCAATTTTCTCTGGATGTAGCGATTCTTCATTAATTACATGTGGACTTTCACTACTCCAAATTCTTGTATTTTGTGAATTTAAGTATCCCGTTTTATAAAACCATGCTTCATCAGTAAAGATGACTCTTGGCGAATGTTCTCCATTATTGTTCATATTTACAAACCAATTACAAAACTGTAGTATACGTGGGTAATAAATTTCTAACAATTCTTGTACTTCTGTGTCACGGTATGGATAAAGTTGCATATTTTTTTTAATAACTTGTGAGTTGTACCAACAGAAAAGTTTATTTGTTGACTCAAATGTCGAACATATGTTTGTGGTTCATTTTCCATTATTTCTTCAACACGATTGACAACTTGAGGTGTACGTTTCTTAACTGCTCCGCTGCCTGATTTTCTTAAGAGACTACCAGTTTCAGAAAAAGGTTTTAAAGTTCTATCCAAAGTATTCTTAAATTGTATATAATCTATTACAAAATGAGGAAACTCAACTTCAAATTCTACCATGCAATCTTGAACTGAATAAACCCATAAACCATCAATTCTATTACCACTTCGAAAATAAGCCTGGACTAAAAAAAAATTATGTTCTAAAGTGAAAGCCATTTTAACACTGAGAAGCAATTTATTTAAACCAGAATCGACGCACGATTATTTTATGCACTAACTGATATTTGTGATTGACATTATCAAATGTCATTTGGATTTACGTTTAAGGAACAACAAACACTTACTAATATATTTGCGTCTCATTCTATCAAAATTTCAAAGTAACCTAGATTGACTTTTCAAATGAATACACGTTATAAAAGAAACGAAAATTGTGCATACTTTCTTATGAAAAATTTTAAAAATGAAAAATATTGACCAATGTTATCAACATGTTTCTCGTTTAGCTACTGTTTTCATTTAGTACAAACAGAGAACTACACTATGTCTTTCGTCGTCTGTTCAGAAGAAAATAACCCCATTTTAGCGAGAGGGAAGCTGTAAGAGCCATGGAATTATTTACATATAATTTGGATTTAACGAACCTTCCTAATTTTTCTCAGTGAAAAAGCAGAATAATTTAGGTGAAATTTTACAAATTAATTTGCATTGAAAAACGTGAATGTGACATTTGTATTTTAAGGTTTTTTAAATACATTTCAGCAACATTTCAAGTTTTGATAAATGTAAAAATAAATTCTCGGTAAATGAAGTGTATGCGTTTAATTTAAATGAAAAAAAAAATACATTATTTAGAAGTTTTGTCCTCAATTTACAAGACTACACGCTTTACTGAGATTTAACGTCTGGCTATTTATTTATATATCAGCTCGTGGTCTTGCATTTTATCTTTTCTTGCAATTTGTGAGAAACACTATGAACTCCGCAAGCGCACTTAATGTTCTTTTATTCTTTAGTAGCTGATATCCGAGCTTATATTAGTAGGATGCTCCAGAAGGAGAAGATATATTACATTATCGTGTTTCAGCGTAAGAAAGTCAACTACCTCCTACTGACTTCGGTACATTGCTTTTATTGATGTAGACTGCATTCACGTCAACCTTCATGTTCGTTTTCTTATTCCCGTTGTGGAGATAAAGCGTTCCTACACCGAGAGAACTGAACTCCTTAAATATGCATAGCATAAGAATGCTTCCTCATATTAATGTAGCGAGGATTCTTTCAAAGTGGAAATGGCTGTTGATTTTAATGCATATTGAAATCGAATTCAAAAGTTTCAAGTTTATGTGTTAAAAGAAATAAATTTAGTTTACGTCTCAATATGACGTACGCAGTACAGTAAATTACAGATATCTAACAAATGCAGAATTATAGACCTTTAAAGTTATGGGAAGCATATTTTATTTTCATTAAATGAGCTTTTAGGTACAAATTAAAACAAACTCTTAAAGTAAATATTGATAGATGTGTCGTTGAAGAAAGACATTTACTGCTATACCTATGTATTACTATTTCTCTTGTTTTGATCAATAACACAGGTTCAATGATCTCCATTTCTCTCCATCACGTACATTTTTTGCAAAATACTAGGTATTTGCATAAAAAAAGCATAACACTAATGAAGAGGTTTTATTTAAATATTTTATTCTAATAAACTAAACAATATCTCTATATACAATATTCGTTGTGTAGAGTGACTAGAGAATACAATCTCGAGCATGTTTTTCAATCCCGGGATTACGGAATCTTTGAAGCGTAAGCCCGGGATTAATCCAGGGATAAGACTATGTGGTTTCTAATTGGGCTTTAATGAAAAAAAAAAACCTAACTAATTTCTTAAAAATTATTTATTAATATTGTTGCACAACACAATACACAATATACTAAAATAAGGAACAAAAAAGACAATACAAAAAACTATTTAGAATTTCGAAAATACAATCGCAGAAATATCAAAGCATCCAATGTTTGGCTTCCAAGCCTGCTTCGTAGTTTATTGCCAACATACGCAGCAGCTGAAAACGCTCGCTCAGGTTCTACACTGGTTGGAGGAATAGACAATAGATATTTATATGCTAATTCTAAGTGATATCCACGAACTCCTCCATTTTCAAACAGGCTCATTTCGCGTCTAATACTATTTACCAAACACCGATTCATTTTGTACTTCAGGATCTGGGGATTCCATGCTCTTATTATATATAACGAGCCATCGAAAAAATTAATAATTGGAGTAGACTGTGAAATTGGGTTGGTACTTTAACCACTTCAACATAATGACACATTACTTGATGCTTGACAGTTTCATTTGGTTTCGTTGTAAAAAAAGGTTATGGCATTGAAATGATACTACAACAAAAAAGAAAACAAACAATTTATTTAATATCGAAATCATAATCAAAATTTACATATAGCTACAGAAGTTGTTAAAAATGTCGTCCATTTACATCTAAACACAAACAATTTTCTTAAGAAAAGTTTTGAAAAATTTGACACAAACTTATAGTTTAAATGTCAAATAATAAATGTCATTATGTGGAAGTGGTTAAAGTATCAACCCAATTTCACAGTCTACTCCAATTATGAATTTTTTCGATGGCTCGTTATAATAATTCATCAGAATAATTGAAACATACATGAGTAGGTCAACCCCACCAGTTTTGTATAATACAAAGGTATTTTTAATAATATAAAATATTATTAAAAATCTGGTGTGAAGAACACAAATACAGGTTCACTATTAATATTTTTTTTCTGACAACAGGCAGCGCTGAATTACTTCTACGCTGTGATATGGCGAAAAAGAACCATCCTTTTTGTGAATGTGTCTGAAGATATCCTTTCTACAGCAGGGGTGTACCGATGAGCCTGTAGAAACGCGAAATACGTATCTACGTCTCTGGGGGAGGGATATGTTCCGACACGTTCACAAAAATATTAATAGTGAACCTGTATTTGTGTTCTTCACACCAGATTTTTAATAATATTTTATATTATTAAAAATACCTTTGTATTATATAATAATTTCCAGCTGTCTGTAACTTTTCCTTTAGTGTATTGGAGTTGGGAGGTTTGTTGCCTTAGCTCATCATCTGTTTGTGATACTGACCCTTTTTCCTCTTCCGTGTCATCTCGACTATTTAGTCTTTTAAGAATACTCTTTTTATTTGCGCCCACATTATAGCCTGTGTAGGAGCCGGAAATAAGTCAAGCTATTCCAAGTCCGATAATAACTGATTTTCATCATCTTTTCGTGGATTTTGTAAATAATTCAACACACCAGTTAAATCATCATTCCGCTGTTGCTTTATACGTTCCACTAAGGATGTTTTCATTTTATTGGCGAGTGCTGAGTTTGTGCCAGTTTTATAAGAAATTTCGAAGCGGCATCAGCTGCGCATAAATTAGCATCTCGTCGACAGATTGCTTCGACTGCTAATTTAATTGGGGTCAGCACATCAACAATTTTATTTATGAAGTCAAAATCAGCACCTTCTAAACGGATTGGATGATTGAGATCTATAAGACCTTTTTGAATGCAAGTTTTTAAAAGAGAAAATCGTTTCAGCATGGTTAAAAACTATTCCACCTGGTTTTACAGTCCAAAAGGAGTGACAGCTCCTTTTCATGTTCAATCTTCACATATTTTTGAAGTACTGTTTCATTTTTCAATGATGATATTTAGAAATACACTGCAACTTTGCGGATTTTCTTTATCAGCTCATTAATGTTTCCTTCTTTCGTTAACTCTGGTATGTGTTCTCGCGAAAGTTCATTTTGTGACATTAAGATAAAACCTGATTCTGGACAGTCTAAGTCTTCTAAATTGTCATCGTCATCGCTATCGTTCATATAGTCAGCAGTCACAGCTGGTTCATTTATAGTATTATCTGAGTCTGAGGTAGGGATGCCTTGCCTGTCTTGAAAATAATTCTCTATTTTATAAAGCACATCACAGACGGCCAAATTGATACCATGTGCGAGACACAGTTGTTGTTCAGTGCAAACAAGCTATCCCACCTTTATCATAACGTTCGGTCCATCGGTTACAGTAGCCACGATATTAGTTTCCAGGGAAATATCAAATTTCTTAGACGCTCTTTCAATATAAGAAGACAATTTTCAGCCGTCATACTTCCATGAATAGGAACGAGTCCTAAGCTTCAATTTTTTTTTTATAAATGAACGTTGACATAAACGATACATGTTTATTGGACGTTGATGTCCACTCGTCGAAGATAGACTGAATCTTTCACCTGCACTTTTCAAATGTTTTAATTCTGCAGTTACTTGCTTTCTGATTTTTTTCACTGTAATTCATAACACGCTTTCGAATTGTGCCGGATGATTTTGGTAAATCCGTGTATTTCGCTAAGAGCAATTTTCTCAAATCGTCTGAAGTTATGAATACACTGAACGGAAATCCATCTAATGCAATAATTCTTGCCAAAACATCATCCAGGCTATCGTCGACACTTTTAGTAATATAATCTTCTAACTTTCGTTTAACTGGCAGTGTTGCTGTGTTCAGATTTTCAGAATCTTGACTTGTTGAAGCTGTTAAACGATGAACTTCAGCTAAAATCTTAATGTTATGTTTTGATGACAAATGTGTATGTAAACCCTTAGTCGATCCGCCCAAAGTCTTGAGAATGGCAGGGCATCGCTTACATTTAGCACTGTTCCCGTCTTTCGTAACTAAAAAATAACTCCACGCTGACGACATATCACTGTTTTTTTTATGTTGAACAAAGTCTCCCGCCATTTAGAATAACTTTTACAGATAATTGACTTTTGAATTTAAATGACGTAACCTGCGTAACCTTGTCGCTGGCAGAATAATAAATGAAAAAAGTAAATCCTAATAAGCGTATTTATACTTTCGTACAGGGAATCCCCGACGGGGAATCATTTGCAACAATATTATGATATACCATATGAGGTGATCGGGTGATTCCCCTGTTGGCCCGTTAGGGAATTACTTTAACAGTATTGTATTGCAGTATGCCGGACGGGGAAGTCCCTTCTAAGTTACATATTATTTGGGCTGCACGTGTGTAGTTCTTTTATCGTACGGCGTACCTAAGGTTGATTTTTTGTCTTTATGTAATAAGTGCCCCTAATATAATCTAGGTAAGGTCATTGTCAAGGCGCAACGGATTACGGAATACAAACTAGCAATCCCGAAAATCCCGAAATTAGCCAAGTACAGTCCCGGGATTTACGGGATCAAATCCCGGTGCAAGACCAAGAAAGGGGTGAAAGATATATATGAGTAATGCCTTCATACAACAAATCGAGGTCTAATGTTCACGTAGTAATGAGAAAATGATTTTTTTTTATCCGAGTCTAGTCCTGTCGCAGGTAAATATACGGGCGGCAATATCTAATTCATCAGTAATTCTCTTTACCGATGAATTACATTGTTTTATCGGCATTTGTCAGTACCACCACAAATTTTAAGACAAAGAATTATATGTAAATAATTCCATACAAATAATTAAAAACTAGGTATCTCTCCCATTGGACAGGCTGCATAAAGTTTTTTGTTTTACGCCGATTTTTGTTTTATTATATACATAATAATTTTAAAAAGTCTTTCTTTGAAGACTGCTGTTAAGCAAAACCTCAAACAAGGCATAAAACCCCTTACTATAATTAATAATCGTATCCTAAATACGTATTTCGACAGCTAAGCTGTCATCATAGAACTGTCAATTCGAAATGGTAGACAACCATTTGTTTGCCAGGAAATTTCGGAGAAATAAGAAAAAACAAGCAACGATACAGAAGAAACAAACACGACCGTTCCGTGGTCGTTGTCCATAGTTGTTTCTTGGATTCTTGACTAAAACCGCGCTGTTGGCACTACTTATTTGGCCATGCCGAAACCACTGTTGTAAGAGACATCTTCACGACTGTTACTAATCTTCGTTACTGAAACTCGTGCAGCAACAGTTGTAGCAGCCCTGAAGATGTCCGTTACAACAGTGGACGAAACGTCAGCCAGGAAGGGACGAGTGCCAAGAACGTGGCTCTAGCTTGAAATCCAGGAAGCAATCAGCGACGCAAGTTCATTCTTCACCATGACTATGTAAACTCAAAAATTGGCACAAACAATTCAATGTTTGACCAATTAAAACATCGAATTGATGAGTCAACCGCCCTACAACTCTGGTTATGACGGAGAATATTTTGAAAAAAAAAATAAAACCACTCAAAATGATAAATATTTGTTTTTGTTAACTGTTCCGGACACATAAATAGTAACTATATATATATATATATGTATATATACTTAATGACATAAAAATTGCGTGCTTGGTAAGTTTACATATCAATTAATTAAATATGAAAATCAGTCGGATTGCGTGTTACAGTGCTATAAACTATTGAAACTTAATATGCCTTTACAAAGTTACCGAGTCCACCAAGTATCGTCGGGTAATATGGCTGGGTCGTGTTTCACCTTAAAATTACCATTTTTGGTATATTATTAAGAGATTTTTACGATTTGATAATTTCCTTCATCTGCAGTTCGGCAAATACAAAAAAAAAAACGGGATTTTCCATGAAATTAATAGAAATTAAAAATGTCAGCGGCAGCGTATCTAATTGATATATTTCCCGTAATCGAGAATATGCTTTCTCGGTACGTATTAACTTTGTCTTTTATAATAATTGATTATAAATACTTCAGTCACGAAACATAACAAACGAAGAATATTTAAAATAAGTTATAGTAATCTCTAATAGAAGACAAAGAAAAACAATAGTGATTAATAACGTGTTACGTTATTTTGCCGAGAGACTCGTATACATCGTATTTTTAAACATCTACTTTACATACCATGGCTGCGCGTGTGCCTATTCAACCAATAGAAGGCGAGCATCCCCCACCCAGCACCTGTGTGGGCTTCTATTGGCTGAATAGACACACGCAACCATGGTGTGTAAACACCGAGTTTACATACCATAGTTGCGCATATGCCTGTTCAACTAATAGGAGGCCACACAGGCGCTGGGGACGCTCGCCTTTATGGTCATATATATTCAGATATTTTGTGTAGTAAGAATGAGGTAGCCTTTCTGTGTCCGCTTACGTCAGACATTTTATCGACGCTGGTGTGAGTGTGCAAGAAAGTTAAATTGTTCTTAATTTTTTGTGTTTCTAGTAATACTCTCATGACAAACCTTTCAAGGGATTTATGCTATCTTGCCATCGCTGATATAGAATTGGCCGAACCTTGTCGTTAATATAAACCCACCTGGTGCTCTAATAATCAGTTGTCTTCACCCGTAACCATCTTAAACTGTAAGCCAACATTTTTATTATACGTATTTACGTAGGTTTTCTAATACTTGTTTCATATCGTAATTTATGGAACTAGTGACAGAACTAGTGATAGAGCTTGCGATATAACTAGGAATAGAGCGAGTTTGGAACGCTATTTGAGAAGGTAATTAGCGAAATAAGTACGAGCGCTACCGATGACATATTCTGTTACCCCTGTTAATCAGTCATCAAATATTTACAAAATGGGCGAAGAAGAATTTCAATGTAAGCCATCAGAATTAATAGAAATCGCCAATCAAGCTGATACAACTCTAATCCCAACAAAATCTCCTAAAGTGTATGAAAATGCGTATGGAAAATTTCTGAAGTGGTCTAGAGAACACAACAACAACACCGAAAACGCTTTGTCCGCATATTTTGCAAGTTTATCGAAAAATTTGAAACCCTCAATATTATGGGCGCAATATTCAATCATTAAAGCTCAACTAAACTTAACACTTAATGTAAACATTGGAAAATATAACAAATTGACAGCATTTTTAAAGCGTCAAGGCGAAGGTTATAAACCAAAAAAATCTAAGGTGCTGTGTAAAGGGGAAATTGACAATTTCTTACTTAATGCACCGAACAGAGAATATTTAGTTTCCAAGATACGTATAAATGTCAGTGCCCAATATAACGTTCTTTTACTATAATCGGAGGCCACAAACTTGACCAGATTTTTTATTAAATATCAAAATGGGCAATGTCATAATGTTTTAATGGGTATACGCAAAATATCAAATGTAGCTAAAGAAATTGCTTCCTACTTGAACTTCCTACTTCAGCTACACTCCTTGTGGATAACGGTGGAGATATTACTTGTTTAAAAAGACATGGATGATGGAAATCCACTAATGTTGCTGAAGATTACCTAGACGAATCTAGAGCAAATAAAAAAACTACAGCAATGGGAATATTGAATTCATCGGATTACAGCTCCAATGCCACGAATCAGTCACCTGGTTTTAGTACCACTAAAAATAGAGTTGAAGCAACTATTACTACTACTACTATCAACACTGAATGAAAGTAGAGCCGAAGCAACTACTTCTATCAACACAGACATTGAAATAGGCAATAGTGACTTTAATATACAAAATTATTCTGTCCATAATTGTACTTTTAATATTACTATAAATAAATAACAGTTTACACGAAGTACTTTGACAGTTGTTTGACAGATATATAAAACCTATTTTAGCTCACAAGAACGCGGTAAAAGTTAGTTGAAGAAAAAATAGTATACATCACACTGAGTAGAAAGCTTTTTGTCTCGCCCAGTTTGCACTCTCTCGGCTATCGCCTCGACAGCAAACTTCTGGGCTCGACACAAAAATGACAGCTTTACTGTACTCCTAGTAATGTAATATACAATTCTTTGATTGGTTTATGTTATAGTTATCAATTAATATTACAAATTTGTAGCGACATATATAAATATAGTTTTCACTTGAAATATTAATATTTGTATTCAATAGTTTATTTATAAATTTTCCCATACGTTGTCAATAGCTGATGTTCATATTTATTTTCGCAAGTTTTATATGTACCATATGTACAACTGCAAAATCATAAAGCTGGACAGTAAATTTTATCAGTGTAATTGTTGTTTAAATTGATGTACCTATAGTAATGTGTCACTAATAAAAACATTTTATTTTTTTTTAATTGTCTAGCAAAAAAAAAATAAAAAACCATTTATCAAAACACTAAATATATTAATATAATATTAAAAGTACACTTTACATAAGCAAAAAATTATAGAATTTATTCATAAGGCTTGTCCCGTTTTATGATTCCGCAGCTGTACATTAGCGTAGGTCTCCAATAATATACGAGTTATTTATTATTATCCAACAGTAACATACATTACTTATTACAGGATAATGCTATACATAGAATAAATATTTAGTACATTATTATTAATAAACCATACATAAACTATATTATATAAACCAAAAATTCAAAGCATAAACATAATTAGATTAATTGAAATTTCGCAGGCAATGAGTTTTTGAGTAAAATTAACTTTATATTAAATAGATCAACGTCACTACAAAAAGAATTAACACTCACACACATCGACATTACGGGTGATCGAGAATAGTGTCGGGTACTGCATTGAGGAAGGTAAAACATTTTCTTAATACCACTGTTCAATCTGGGAGCTTGAAATTCAAGAGACCCAACAAATCTGGAGCAAATGTATCACCATTGATTAATTTAAATATGAAAATAATCTCAGATATAGTTCTCCTATCCCACAAAGAGACAAACCCATATTCTCTCAGGAGATTATTATAACAAAAGTTATGTGGCAAAAATATTTTATTTTCGCGATAATATAGGTTTGAGCATTTTATTTTGGATCCTTTCAACCATATTTCCATAGTAGAAGTAGCCTGGATTCTATATAATTGAATAGTATTCCAACTTGGAACGGAGAAATGCATTATGTGTTATAACCAAGGCGTTATTACTTAACTGTCTTGTATTTTTAGACAAAAAACTAAGGGTTTTAGATGCCTGCGCACATATATCCAGCACATGGTCATTAAACGTTAGTTTTGGATCAAATAGCACTCCTAGATCTTCAAAATTCTCACTACGCTCAATGGGAGCCGCATGCAAACTGTAACTACAGTGAGGTCCTAAAGTAACGGATAAATTCATTTTCTACGTAATTATTAATACAAAAGGAAAATCCTGAAACAGGTCAATTTTTATATAAGAAACTACACTTTTTGAATAAAATTATCTATGTGCCCCTTCAGCCCCCTCTAAGTAATAACTACCCCTTTAAAAAATTTAAATGAAAAGGGGTAGCGTGTGTTACTGCGTTTAAAAGGGATTTGAATTCTCTATTCAGCAGTATATGCCTTTTTGATTTTTGGACGTCGATAAAAGGAAAAATCAATGTTAAATTGTTTAAATTGTATAATTAATTATGTCTCAGAACGAAATAAATTTTAAAATATTTAACATTATTTACAATAACTAAAAATAGTTTAAATCATATGCTCAAACTGGAGTCCGTTCATTTCTTGACAAACAAATAGACGATGTTGGAATTCTTCCAAAACGTTTTGCAACATTTCAGCGCTGATTTGATTAATTTCATGCATTATTCGGTTTTCTAAATCATTAATGTTGATTGGTTTATTGGAGTAAATTTTTGATTTTAAGTAACCCCACAAAAAATAATCCAGTGGAGTCATAATCGGGAGAACGGGCTGGCCATTCAATTTCACCACGTCTACCGATCCACCGATGCGAAAAAAGTTGATTAAGGTAAGCTCGTACTACTGCTACATAATGTGGTGTAGCTCCATCTTGTTGAAACCATATGTTTCTATTAATTTCTGTGGGGTTAACAGTATCAGGAAAAAGTCTTCTTAATTCAGGTATTAAAAATTTTTGTAAAAACTACAAGTAAATCGCCCCAGTTAATGTCCCCTCAAAAAAATATGGTCCAATAATTCTGTTATTTATTATGCCAGCCCAAACGTTCACTTTAATAGGATACTGAGTATGACCTTCCCTCATCCAGTGCGGATTTTGTTTACTCCAATACCGACAATTTTGCTTGTTGACTGTTCCATGTAGGGTAAACGTTGCCTCATCAGAAAAAAGAATGTTTTTGGGAAACATCGGATCCTGTTGACATCTATTTGTAACAATTTCACAAAATTGTAATCGACGATCAGGATCATCGTCATTTAATTCCTGCACCATTTGAATTTTATACGGATGGTATTTTTCTTTTTTCAAAACACGCAAGACAGACGATTTACTTACATCGCAATTACCGGCTACTTCTCTTGTAGGTTTATGTGGGTTTTCCTCAACATGTAATAATACATCCAATTTTTTTTCGTCATTCAGTTTTGATCTACCAGATTTTGGAAGATCTTTGACAGTTCCTAATTGACGGAATTTTTGTTCGACTCTACTCACCGTAGACTGGGAAATGTGACGGTCAGGATACTTATCATTAAATATTCTGCATACTTCAGAATGCGTTCGTGTTTTATCACCCACTCCAATTAATATTAATACGTCAATTCTTTGGGTCTCGGAAAGGCTCATTGTTGAACAATTTAAATTAACGCTTAGAAATCTCTAAAAAAACGTTAAATACCTAACAATTGTTAACGACGTCTAACGAACTAAAGCAAATTTGAGAAGTAAATGTCATAAAAAGAAACAAATTTACTTTTTTGACATAAAGGTAACTAATAGACTAGTGACTCGTGACAGGTATTTGGTTCTACGCCTACTTGTTTGTATGTCATAAAATTACTCTTTCCTTGATTATCGACGTCCAAAAATCAAAAAGGCATATACTGCTGAATAGAGAATTAAAATCCCTTTTAAACGCAGTAACACACGCTACCCCTTTTCATTTAAATTTTTTAAAGGGGTAGTTATTACTTCGAGGGGGTTGAAGGGGCACATAGATAATTTTATTCAAAAAGTGTAGTTTCATATATAAAAATTGACCTGTTTCAGGATTTTCCTTTTGTATTAATAATTACGTAGAAAATGAATTTATCAGTTACTTTAGGACCTCACTGTATATAAAATCATATTGTTTCTTAGTAAAGGACCTTGCATTTCGCAATGTTCATCAATAAATAATTTTCGTCACACCATCTACGATCGATTCAAGATCACTGCCAAACATTTTGCAATCATTCATATCATCTATTGAATCTTCAAATCATCAGCAATAATAATTATTCTCCCTTCAGGAATATTCAATTTTTAATACAACACATTTTTATATACACGTTCGTTTATATTCATATTTTTACTATTTCTGGAGATAGCTTGGAGAAAACGTATTTAATAAATATTGTTTTATTATTATGCCTTTGTGCCATTATTGGTTTATATGGTGTATGTGAATAGCTTTTATAGACATTACGCCTTTTGGGTACATTATATAACTTATGCCTCCGTTTGATGTACGCACGTTACTTATAATTTAATCCTAATTCACGGTAGCGCCCTTTTTATCTTCCATTATAGTAAGATACTTAGAAAATAACCTCGCTGTCTTCACTGAGCTAGTCTGCCTGGCTAATTAAATTGTATCTTTAACAGCAACCCCTCCATACAGGTAAGTCTTTGGACCTCTGCAGTACATCGTAAAGCATCAGAAGCCAGTTTTGCAAGATTTATTTTTGCTACTTATCGGTAGCAAATACTTGATTTTGGAATTACAAAGATAACACCTGTATCTTTTTTGTCTTTACCCATTCCTCGCGGGGTCTAGCTTGCATATAAACTTTCTTTATGTTGTTTTGTGATCCTTGAATTGACACTTAGATGTATTTTTTCTAATTTTTTATTTATTTGACAGAAACACCTAATTTATTAAGGTCAGCCTTACAAATATAATCTATTAATGTTAAAATGAGACTAGTGTCTCTTGATACTAGGATGTGACTATGTGTCTCTTGACACACAGTTTCATCTATCACAGTATCAGCTGTACAGCTAGATAGTAATATAACTCGGGAAATTTTCAAAGCTACTGATTCCTGGTTGCCTACTGCGATAATAAATTTGCAAATGTTAAACAACCTATATTAATTGTATATAATTTGTAAAACTATGTATAAAGTTTATAATTATTGAATCGTTTAAAATATAATTTATTCTAGAATATCCAGTGAACTTGGATTTAAGGAAAGATATGAAGCTTTCAAAACTGTGTATTAAACACGTTTACTAATAAAGCAAAGTAGAATGCAAATTGTCTAATGGAAAGACTAATAAAGCTTTGCAATATATGACGTGCCGCTTCATGCGAATGTGAATAAGGTTTTACAATTCAAATATTTCAATAGAATTTAACACCCTGAATATTAATAAAATTGAAAATATTATGTTTAAATTATATATACTATATTTAATTACATATAACATATACATATAGAAATGAACAAAATTCGTCTTAAGATGAAACAATAGACACTCGCAACAATTACTTAATGTTTTAGTACTACAGAACAGATTATACAGTTACTTGGAAACAATTTCAAATATAAAAGTTTTATAAATTACTTATTACTTTGCAAGTCTACAGAAATTAAATTAGTTTCTAGTAATATCTTCATTACGATTGGCATTTACTGAAACTTATTTTCGCAAAAATATCTCTTCAGATATCGAATACATCATTATTTCCATAACAGTCTACGATACGTAGTATAAAAATAACAACAGCACTGAAATATATATCAGTACTATCCCCCAATGGAATTTCATGCATTTTACGCATACTTTAATGGTACATATTCATTGACCCGGGGCTTGATTGTATCGATAACATTTATTAAACCTAATTTAATAGGTTCGAGCGAATTACAATCGAGGAACGGAATCTCCAGCACAAGGAAATTGAGTCCATTAAACCGCAAGGGTTGTTTGAACAGGAATTATTAAATCAATTTATCATGTGCCCAATGTGCTCGACCCCCTCCGTATTTGAAGGACTTTTGTCTCATGAGATTTCTTTGATTGTTCAAAGTGTACTTAATTTTGATTGAATTTCACTTTGAATCACCAGAACAAAGTGTATCGATATTGAATAAAGCCGCTACATTTATTGCAATTTTTCGAACGGTTTTGGTAACCCACGGTCGACGAAAAATATATTTGCACAGTCCTTTGAAAGTTAGAGAAAATTAATACCTATTGTTCTGATATAATTCGATATAGATCTGAAATTATGACAATTTCATTGGTTGAAACAAAGTACAGACACGCACCATTTGTTATTCGGCATTAGACTTATTTTATTTTAACTTCAAAATTACTCGAATACCCGTACATACATATACAGGGTGATTTTTTTTTCATTTTTTTGTATGGGGATCTCGGAAACTACAATAGATATAGATTTGGTTAAATTGAAAAAAAAATTCACAGCTTACTAGATATTTGCAAAAACTAAATTTCTCCATTTTCTTTAATATCGTCTAATTACCTTATTATTAATTTTATAAAAAGTTAAAAAGGAAAAATATTACGGCAGCTATACCCTCTATCAATCTGTATTCAATTTTTTTTCGACTTGCTATTTTCGAGATATGGCACAAACTTTTGTTTTTTTTGAAATGCCAGTCATAGTTGGCTATGATTTCATTAAACAGAATTATTGAAACATACATGAGTGGGTAAACCCCAACAGTTTTGTATGATACAAAGGTATTTTTAGTAATATAAAATATTATTACAAATCTGGTGTAAAGAACACAAATACAGGTTCAATAATAATTTTTTTTTCTGTTAGATTACACATGCGGTTAGTCCGTAAGTATGAGTGAAGACACAAACAAAATACAGTTTCTAGAGAGAAGGCAGTGCCATCTCTGGAAACAAGTCGTTGGTTCGCATTAGTTATGTCGACAGGGCAAGGTACTTCGGCAGTCTGACAATAGGCAACACCGAATTTTACTTCTACGCTTGGTCTGGACAATTTCTGTGAGACAACGAAGTCGTTCTTTTTTTGTGAATGTGTCTGAAGATATCCTTTCTCCAGCAGGGGCGTATCGACGATCCTGTAGAAAGGTGAAATACGTATCTCTGGGGAGGGACATGTTCGGACACGTTCACAAAAAATATTAATATTGAATATTGAGTTTATTTTTCCCGTTGCAATAATGTACGACTTTATGAAGTTATTGTGTTAAATTAATGAATTATAGCCGTTTTTAATTATTTTTTTCCTTTAAACACATAGTTGGGTACAACAAAACAGACACTCACATCAGATTATTTGTCAGTTGCGAGAAGCATAAGTTGTGACATTCCCTGACTTATTAGTGTTTGTAGTTTCGTCATGAATTTTTCTCATCTAGAAAACGTAATTTGATTGTTTGTTCCATGAATGTAATAATATTTCCAGAGAGCTGCAGAACGCTATTTGCAGATTTTCTTTATCGTCGTCAACCTTCACTCCCGAAATTTAAAAATTTATTCGACAACTTGGGCAAATTTGGAGCATTTCTGAAACCAGATTCTGAACCAGGCATTGGCGAGATTACAGAGATAAATATCGTTGCTCACACCCTTCAAAACCCCATCAACTTCAACCCGTGACATTGCAGCAGAAGCTGGCGTTTTCCAACGCACTGCAGTAAGGGTGTTCACAGAAATAAACGCTTCAGAACGATATATCAAGAATCGACAGACGACAAATTTTTAAAGCTACAAATTCAATTTTATAAAGATGCAACCCTAGCATAAGCAATAATAGTGGTCATTTTTAACACTTGTAAATAGTTGTATTTTTTACTGATGTATTTTAAACAGTTAATTTTGAATTTAGTTTGATGAATGTATTGTTCTGAATTTTATAATTTAATTTGTTCAGGTGTGGTTTATTATTCAATAAACTGAGGAACTTTATTTTGTGTTCAAATATAGGTTTGTCAAATTTTTCAAATGCCAACTCTGATTTCAGTCACAAAGAAATTGATTTAATTCGTTAATTTAACACAATAACCTCATGAAGTGTTACACCGTTGTAACGGAAAAAAATGGTTCATTCCTCTAATACGACTAATATGTATGACGACCGGACAACCATTACGTTGAAATCACATGTTTTGTTGCACTTCTAAGCTAAAGTCTTCAAGTAGTGGTGGCAGTTCATTTTCCAAAATGTCTCGGTAGATTTCACCATTCAAGTGGCATTCAATAATGTGGGGGCCGATGACTTTGTTACCAATTATTCCACAACCACATTGACAGTGCAAGGGCGCTGGTGTTCAACTTGGCGATGTCAGCGGGGATTTTCAATACTCGAGGAATATGTATTGGGTCGATTAATCGTTCCGTGGTTTGTGAAAGACGCCTCGTCGGAGAACAACACGTAACGAAAAAAATTGGGTTCTGTTGTAATTGTTCACATGTCCATTGACAAAAAGTTACCCGATTTTGGAAATTTAAAATGTTCCAAGCACTAATGTGGGCAATCCAGAATCGCGAGCTATTTCTCTTGTGCTAACAGCCACTGCAGCTAATAGAGCGACTTCATTATTTTCTTCGATGACTGCTGCTCGATGGGTTCTTTTTTCGGCCGAACACTTCCATCAGTAGTGAGTTGTTTGATAGTACGGTAAAATGAAGTACGTGGCCAAATTCTATCCAAAAAGATTGCCAGCATTATCAAGACTTCTGCCAGCTTCTCCCTACACCAGAACCATTTCAAATTTTTTCTTGTACAGATAAATACTCTATTCTAAAAGGTAATATTAACAGGTAACAGAAACTTGTCGAATGTAAGAAATAACACAAACGTTAGATATATACATTCTACGTACAAAAACAATTTTATAAAAATTATTTTCAACTTAAGAAATGGTATTAAAAGAATAGTACAATTTTTCTTTTATTTGAAAGCACGTCGGTAATTCATGAGCGAAGTAAACCGCGTTGACAAAGTATGTGAAGAGAGCCCGTTCCTGAGTTATGATAATAGTACTTAATAAGTAATTTTTCGTAGTATTCTTTTTATTGAAAACGAATTGCAGAATCATATGGATAGGTTCAATGCGAGAAACTGAAAAAAATGAATTTCATCGATTTTACAGCGCCATCTATTATTAATTGAAAAAAAATGTTTCTGACAAATCCTACGTACTTTTTCCAGTCGAACTCGAATATGTAATAAAATATACGGGTTTCTATTAAAGATTTCAAAATTCCCCCGCTCCACCTACCTGGTGGGACAGAGAATGACTAATTCTAGGACTAATGTATTGCCCCCATTGAGTTATTAAATTTTAAATCTGGCTGCTTATTTTTCGAAATATTTGAAAGTTTCAAGTTAAAAAATACACCTAGTATACCGTATGTGTTAAATATCGTTAGGCATAGGGAATCAACGTATGAGTACATACGATGTATACGTACATGAGAAAACCGATCCAATGCCAACGAAGACTGCGTCGACCGACAACGATTGTCTCCGATTTTTTCGCAAATACAAGTTAGCAGTAATCATTTGACCATCGACATAGGTACTTGTAATGCGTTCTAAAATAACATTTACGAATTGCAAGGGATTTGCTTTTCTTTTTTCTTTCAGTAGATGCAGGGAATTTTTAAGTTGCGGTGCGTCACACAAACAAAAGCGTAATTCTAATAATATTAAAGAATAATCCTAACAAAATAAATAAAATAGGATTCTAAAAATTATAATCAATTATACAAGAGGCATTTCGTACAGTTATTGAGACAGAAACAAGTTTCAAAGTTATTTATAATATTATATTATATATATGAGACGGAACTTGATCTGGGTGTTCCGCAGGGTTCGGTTCTTGGGCAGTTGGTGTTCTTGCTGATGGTGAATGACCTGCCGATACCTCTGTGATGGTGACTGGGTCGACGATTGAAGAGCTTGAGCGGCGGTTGGACGAAACAGTTAGTGAAATGGGTGGGTGGTGTGAGTCTAATCGTTTGCTGTTGAATCGTGATAAAACAAAATTCATTTATTTTCATAAACGCAAAACTGTTCCGGATAATGTGTCAACAAAAAATTTTGAAGACAGTGTATTGTCACTGGGTGTGTATATTGATGCCAGACTTACGTGGAACCTGCACCTTGACAGCGTTTGTAAGAAAATGAGTAGTTCATATTATGTGATAAGACAGTTAAAGTCATCGCTTAATGGTGATAGCTTGCTTGATGTTTATTATGCATTAGTGTATTCCGCTATGTCTTATAACGTCATTGTCTGGGGCGGTGCAACGGAGTGGAAGAGAGTATTTGTAGCACAAAAAAGAATTATTAGGTTAATCTTTGATATACCGCACAGGAATTCATGTAGAAATATCTTTAAAAGTGAAAGAATTCTTACATTCCCTAGCATTTTTATCTATAAGCTGTGCTATATGTTAGGGACAATTTGAATAGATTTGTCAGAAATTGTAATTATCATCAATATTTTACTCGACATCGCGATAGGATTGCTGTTCCCAGGCATGGTCTATCTTTATATGAAAAGTCACCAGTATGTTTGTTTGAAAATTTATAATAAACTGCCGAAACAGATACAGACAGAGAGTTGCTCTAGAAGATTCAAAAGAAATGTGAAAGAGTTTGTTCAAGAGAAAGTGTTTTATGAATTGGGCGAGTATTTTAATATGTAGTTGTTTCTGTTGCTTTGAAATTTTACAATTTTGTAATTACTGACAATGTATTTTATTGTGTTTCTTGTTGTACTTTTTTTTGTATTTTTTTGACATTTCAATCCATAATATTGGCTTTTGAATAAAGATATATTATTATTATTATTATTATAAATTGTTTGTCTGCAAGGTACAGAACGGTCTGCAAAAGTCAGCGCAAACAAATTCATGCACTCCATTGCAGACTTGCCAGCATAAAACCATTTTAATAACTGAAGCTTTTCAGCGAGTGTATAAAGAGCAATTATACATTAATTTTATTGTACGCTTTCACACTGTAACGGCCGCAGCTAGACTGAATGTAAAATTTCCAGTCAATTGGTATCGGAGACAATCGTTGTTGGTCGCCGCTCCCTTCGCATGCATTGGACTAGCTTTTTCATGTACGTATACATCGTATGTACTCATACGTTGATTCCCTATGCCTAATGATATTTAACACATGCGGGATAGACTTTATATATTCTTTAATTTATCCTATTATTGGTTTTTCCCTTAGACAATAAAGCGATTATTATTATTAACGGGTTGGCCATTTAATGTTGCGGTTTTAAAAATCGCGCTATTCCCTTGTATATATAGAAATTAATATAATATATATTTTTTACACTAGAGGACCAAGCGCGGTTTACAATAGATATATGAAAAATTTGCCTTGTCAGTTTTCAAGATGGCGTCGTATCCAACGGAAGTGCGTGTGGAATTAATAAAATATTATAATAGAAATGGGGAATCTTTTGCAGCTACGGCAAGACACTTGCGTACTCTATTCGGGAGAAATAACGCACCAACGGAAAACACTATAAAAAGGTAAGGAAAAAAAGATAAATTTAGAAAAGTAACAAAGTATTCGTTATCGTGTTTCCATGTCTACTAATCCGACAATATCTTAGGATTGTAGTGAAATTTGAAGCAACAGCATCTGCGGCGGACGAAAGATCAACTGTTAGAGAACGTCAAAAGACCATCCGGGTACCGGAAACCATAGAACGAGTACGGGAGCACTTTACAGCTCAACCTTCAACATCGACCTCAAGAGCATCTCAAGAACTTGAAATACCCCGTACAACACTAAGGCGTATCCTAAAGCAAGATCTAAAGATGAAAGCATACAAAATCCAGATCGATCAGCCGTTGAGACCGTTTGATATGGAGCGACGCTACAATTTTGCGAACGAAATCATCGAACGCATTGAAAATAGCAGCATGTCATTGGAACGAGTGTGGTGGTCGGATGAGTCACATTTCGATGTATCCGGTTATGTGAATAAGCAAAATTGGAGACACTGGGGGACAGAAAATCCACATCTAGCAATTGTTCGTCCTCTTCGCCCTCGACGGTTGACTGTATGGTGTGCTATCACGTCGGCAGGAATTATCGGTCCCGTGAATGTCAATGGAACCGTTACTTAGCAAAAATATTGTGAAATGCTTAATGAGTCTTTTATTCCCGTGGCGCATGGATTAAATATGGTGGAGAATGCATGGTTTATGCAAGACGGGGCTCGTCCGCATCGCACGGAAGAAGTTTTCAACATTCTTGAAGAACATTTCGGTAACAGAATCATTGGTCTTGACGCTCAACAGTTTACAGGCGGAGGGATAACATGGCCACCATAGTCCAGACCTCAATCCTTGCGATTTCTATCTGTGGGGATCATTAAAAGATACGGTATATCGCGATGGTATAGACACCCTGGATGACCTTGAAATGGCTATACGGCAGCGAATAGAAGCGATACCGTACGCCACACTTCAGGCAGTTTGTGGAGAATTTGAGAAGAGGCTGCGAAATGTTATCGTTGCTCGAGGCTCTCACTTCGAAAACCTGATTTATTAAACCGCAGATCTTGTTGTTTAATTGCACAAATAAATCATTTTTTTAAATTAATGTTTTGTATGTTTAATATGACTTCAAAAACCGCAACCTTAAATGGCCAACCCTGTATTATAATTATTACTATTATCATTTTTCTATCGAACTATAATCGGTTTCGTAATTTTAACAACGAATCAGAATTGTGGTAAAATATTTTCCAGATTTCTATGTTTTTTTTCCGGTGTCGATTTTAAGAACAACAATTCTTTACTATTCAAAAGTTCTTTAAACCACATCTTCACTTTTTCATCACCACATCTACCGCTCTCTTTTTGTTTCTTTGTCTTTTTATCTCCTTCTACGAAAGCAGTGTTGCCGACTAAATTAAATTTACCCACCGCATATACGAAAAGGAAGAGGAAAAAAAAGAGGAAAATATAGTCACCCTAATACAACTCTTAAATTTTTAATCCAACTCGAGCTCTCGATGCGGAAAACCGTTTAAATATTAAGATCGTTAAAGTATTGAGAAATCCCAGGACTAATCTTTAAATTGGAGCTTATTTTCGGTCTAGTTCTTTAACGAAGACTACCTCGTCCCACGTTACTTTCTCCTTTTTCCGGAAAATATAATTAATCAGACTCCCTGAGTAAAATCACTGGAAAAAGGTAATATAATAAGGTTGAGAAAATTAATATAGTTAAGAATAATTTTTGGTCGAAAATTTTAATATTATTTGAAATTCCATTAAGAACTTAGAAATTTTATTAACGAGTTCAACTTTCTGTTTGAAATGTAACAAGAAATAAAGCAAGTCTTCAAAAGTTTTCACTTTCATTGTAAAGTTGAGGTAAACAATTGAGTTAGCACGAGAAAAAGGTTTATTGAATATAATTTACAATTCTATTTAAAAAAACAGAAACATTTTATTAAAGTTTTATAATCGAGATAATGAAAGAATTACTAACACCAATTATTTCTCCAAATTCAAACATTAAATACGTTTTAACAACGGTCTAGGCAAAGAAGTTAATACTTATTACTGGACTATTTAGAAAAAACACATAATGCAATGCGAAAAGTAACACATAGCATAATAATAATAATTTATTTTGCCCAACAAATCCAAATAGAACAACAAAATTTTGAGTATGTGATAATACAATAATACAGTTCATAAAGTATAAGTTTTCAGTTCGTACTGCACAAGTGTAAACCGCAAATTGTACTTTATCTCTTTCTAACACACATGAATACGCGCTGTAATACTACACACGTTTGTCATTTTAAGTTAAGACGTACGTCTTTGAAATATTATATTAAATAAAAAGAATAGGTTCTCTAGGAGATAGTCTTATGATATTCGACTTGCTGTCAAATTATTTCAATATTGTTGTTTATTGACTTTGTTTCCGGTATTCTGACTTCTAGGTTAAGCATTCTTTTAATTTGAATTTTTAGTTTATCAAAAATTACAAAATCTGTTCGTTTGAGAACAATACTGATAATAAATAGAAATATCAATTAGTGGCAATAAGTACGAAATTGTTTGATTATCATTTTGACATTTCTAACCTATTTATTTTACAGAATATTTCTTAGATGCCTGGTAAACCTCTTGGTTCTCAAGCTCAACAGCTTGTATTAAATCTTAAAGCCTATTTTGAACGGGAAAAAGAGAATAGTGGACAATTTATGTCCATCGATCGTGTTCAGGAGGTAATTCACATAATCAGTTAGATAAGGCAGTGTTATAAAATCAGTTTTATTTTCGAGGGTAGCAGAAGCCCTTAATATTTCTAGTAGAACAGTCTACACTATTAAACATCGTAGCATTCAGAATCCAGTCTTATCGTCTCCTGGCAAAAAAAGGTCTTGTAAGAAGCCAAAAACTAAGGACTTACCCGAAGTTACCAGAAGCAACTAAAACGGAAGTTCGAAATACTGTTTATGACATGTATAAAGAAATCATGTTTTTAATATATTGTAAACATTTATTACATGTTCAATTTTTTCAGAGAAAAATCTTACCTTAAAAACTCTAAGCAATTTTTTGGCTATGAAAGAATTTGTTCATACAAGTACAACTACTTTAGCAATATTGCTTAAAGATATTGGTTTTAAATATAAGAAAGAGTGTAACAGGAGAGCGCTCACAGAGATATTAAATATAGTCTGCATGAGAAATGTGTTTTTAAGGGAATATATGCATAACTTAAATTCAACTTTACGTCAGGTGGTGGTCTTGATGAAACTTGCATCTTTTCGAAAGCGAATAGAATGAAATCCTGGCAAAATGATAAAATAAAAAGTGTTAGGAAACCCAAAGGTTATGATGGTAAACGGTTTATTATTATACATGCTGGCACAGAAAATGGGTTCATTAAAGGAGCTAGTCTGATTTTTCCATCAAAAACAATCACTGGTGATTACCATGGAGAAATGAATGGGGACTGCAATTGGTAAATGATCAGTTTAGGTACCATCACTTATAATAATGAATAATGCTCCTTATCATAGTGCTATTCAAAATAGACAACCAAATACCTACTCAAAAAAAACATAAATTATGGAATGTTTGAGAAAAAAGGATATAAGCTATTCACCTGCAATGACTAAGAATTAATTCAATTAATTCAATTAGTAAAATATCATGAAAGAGAGAAGATATTTATTATAGATGAAATAAGAGGAAGTGGACATGAAGTTTTAAGGTTACCCCCATACCATTGTGACTTCAACGCAATTGAAATGATTTGAGCTAAGGTTAAAAATTATTATACTTCAAATATTGGAAGAAATGGTTATTCAGATGAAAGAGCTAAATAAATGTGGAATGAAGCTTTGCAATAGTGTGATGAAATTACTAGGTATAATTGTGTTAGACATACGGAAAATTTAATTAAAAAAAGGCGTGAGTGAGAGCAATTTCTTGATAGGGGAGAGATTGCTTCAATAATAATTAATGTAAACGACTCATGTTCTGAGTCAGAATCAAAAACTGACTAGTAAACTAGGTAACTATCTTATTTTGACAAAATATTTTTGTATTTATATTTTGTAGGAGTTTAATATGGTAACATTAATACTGCCATAAACACCATTAATGTGCATCATTTGCATGCACATAATATGAAGCAAAAACTTGCAAAATTATCAAATGTAGTTATCAGAAAATCCTCATTTGTTTGTTAAATATTATCTTCATCTAATAAAGGATAATATGGATTGGATTGTATTATCTGCAAGACGAATTATTATACCATTATTTTCTTAAGAAACAAAAAATATTAAATGTAGACTATATAAATGTTTTCTTTTATGTATAATTTTATAAATGTAATTTGACAACATATATTGACAACTCTCAAAAGGTTTTAATTCTTTTTCAAAAAGTTACGAACATAACTTTTATATTATTTTACAATATATTTAAATTTATTTACAATATAAACAATATACAAATTAAGTGGAAATCTAAATTATACCTCGAAATAATACATACCCAATCTTCTTAGCTCAGATATACTGCAAGAAAATGATTTTGGTAGGTATGTCATTCTTAATAATGCAAACATTTTTTAACACTAAAGATCTTTTTCAATACCTATGCATTTTACTATTGATATCTGAGTTGAAATATTTCTTTTTAAATAAATTTTTGATGGAATATTATCGTGAGTTTATAATTATAAATAACATTTAAAATAATTTGTTCGAATATTAAAGTAATAATTTCGGCCTAGTTTTCTTGGATAGAATATATTTATACAGAACTAGAAAAGAAACAATACTTTTGAACTATTCATGTTCCCACTTTACTCATTATTTTGACATGTAATTTTCCTTGGTTATATTGCAAGTAACACTAAAATTTTGACAATATTGCAAAACATGACGTTTATATTTTATGATGACAGACAGTTGTTTTCGCGATTGAATACAGAACTTCATTTGACTCTGCAGTACTGATTTGAATCATATGGTTCGAATTTGACCTTGAACTGAAAACTTATACTTTATGAACTATACATAAATAAATAAATTAATTAATTCCGTAAAACCGTAAAAACATTATTAAATAAATCATTTGCGTTTCTTGACGAATGCACCAATGGAGGCCTGCACTTTAGGCCTGCATTAGTCCTTGGTAAAACACAAAACATGAGGAGTATCTAGCAGCAATGCCATGCCTGGTACCAGTAAATTTACTCGCGCTAACAGCGATGCCGAGTCGATCCTGTTATTCAGGAGATTCGCCATCTCTAGCAATTCCAATCTATGCCTTATCACCAAATCCTCGTAGTCTATATTTTGTTATAGATAGAACCCGTGCATCCTGTAAGGATGCACTCAAGTACTTCAAAAATTTACGCTAGTTAATGCACGTGTAGGTCATAGATTGGTGAACGCATATTCCAACTTACTAACAACATATGCGAAATGTGGAGACTTAATGGTACCATTAGTGAAATTTCGGGATATTCTGATAATTAAACTCAGAGACTGTTAGCCCTAAAACTGTATAGGTAACAAAAACCACAGTGGGAATTAGAACAAAGCCCTAATTCCGCCCCTGGTCTACAAAGGCCCCCGAAAAACTCACCGGCCAGCTCAGAAATTAATTGCGGAAGCGTCGTGGGCTATCACAACGCATACATCGTTAATTGGGCACCACTACGTTAGGTCTGGCAAGTTCACAGGTCAACGTAGAATCACCCTTGGGCCATAAGGGCTTAAGAATACTATAAAGGTGTTCGTATACCTGGTTAACCGTGTCGCTAAAACTACACTTTTGCTCATAAGGACTTACAGAAATAAAACACCAACAACGATATATAACAATAACAACAATATTTATTAAGGAAAATAATAAAGTATGACAAAATATGAATTGCTCTAAACAAACTTAATAGAGAGTTTATCATCCTGTATAACCAAGCAAGAGATTAAAATCAACCAAAATAGTTTTACGTAATTAGAATGTAAAAGTCAATATAAACTTCGTGTTTTATTATATAAATTTTTGCATAAGTAGTCCATCAAAGCTTTAATGTACCTTACATAGTTTACGCTACACTCAGTATATGCAAAGAATTTTTAGATGGTACACACAGTTAGAAATTATTAAAGTGCAAATAAAAATGTGAAAATAATAATACGCAATGTATTCACCAAAATTGGATACTCCAATCAGATATTACAATAATTTAAAGGCTCAGCCTGAATATGTAAAATTATGTGTTTAATTAATAAAATAAACTAGAACATTTCCCTATATGGTGAAATTGACTACTAAAATGGTAATTACTTTATTTAAACAATATTAGATATGTATATATAAAAAAACACATCAGAATTCGTTACTGATTAAAAAAAAATATCGAATTAAATTTGCCAAAATTTCTTACTTTTAAACCAATCTGATAAATGAGATTGATATTATATATAACAAAAAAAATATTACAACAATTTAAATTAGAAAAGTGATTAAGCTAGTTTTATGTATGATGAACTGTAAGTTTATACTGATGCAAGAAAGAAAATATATTAACACAAAATGGTGGATCGAACACCACGCGATCCAGCAAAATAACTATTATATCAATTTTACGGGAACTTAGCCACAAAAAAAAATAATTGTTCTACACACACTACCTTGCGTGCTAGATGGCTTTAGAATCCAATTATGTGGTTTTCTGGGTCCGAGTAATTAGATGTTTATGGACGCGTTTTTCTGAGGGGATGCTGACAATGACCGATTTCCGGCGCAGAAAATAACTCAGCAACTTATCCCTTGTCCGATACAACAATAGCTTTTCCTTAGCCTGTACAATCCAATAGCCACGTTTTCTAACAAAGAATTACACCGTAGCTTTTCATGAGTCTGTACTCACAGCTCTGAAGCAACACGTGGTCATGAAACTTTCAAAACCGAGGAACAAACCCCGAATAAAGACACTAAACCAGTGAATTTAATTACACATAATCAAGTTTGAACAAAACCTGCTTATGCAGAATGGTGACACTATTTAATTTCAAAAATAACTTCTCGTTTCCAAACTACTGCCTACTTCAGAGCTTGAACAGTAAAGAGGATCTTCCTAACGAATGTACGACTATTTATTCGGAAGGAAAACTACGCCATAGTAACAAAAACTACCCTGGACGGAATATTGGAAAATAAAAGAAGATAATTACTCAAATACCCTGACAAGGTTAAAGAGTAATTGAGGAAGCCAACATAAAAAATTCAGTAATTAATTCTCAGCAACAAAGGATAATTAACCAATTTAAGCGATCTATAATCGGAAGTTAAATTAAGTTGCGCGAAGATGACGCTCTTAGCAAATGAAAATGAAAAACCCAAAATTAAGTTTAAAAATGGTTATCCAATAAATTAAAGCATCCTAATAGATTTACAAAATTCTAATAAAAAAACACAATGTCTTGTACAGTTTAATTTTAATTGTTTAAGAAAAAACAATAATCGAAATATCGAAGTCAAATATTACGAATCATGACTTCGCATAAAATTTCGAAATGTCGAACTGCGCAGAAATATATGAAAATAAGCCGGGTAAAAATATGGATATAGTGACCTCCAAAATATTTGAACATACAAAAATTATAAGAAGATATTAAAGTTTGAATTGGCCTATGATGATCGATAATTAGTAGTGAATTTAATTAACTCATTAAAAATGCCCAAATGGTATAAGGATTATTTTTAGAGCGTAACAAGACTTAACAGTAAATCTAGTGATGTTTGAGAGATTATCGTTCAAGGTCAACTCACTCTCGAATGCAACACCAAGATCCCTTGTAGAGCTTCGTTTCTCTACAATAGTATTATCGTCGTAATAAAGAGAGTTTTTTATAGTTTATTTTTTTTTTAATATTGGAACACAGCATTTGGAAATATTTAAATAAAATTTATTCATGCGACACCAAATGTGGACAGTATTCAAGTTCTTTTGCAAAAATTCCACATGAGTTATGTTTATAATAATGTGATATATTTTAAGTCTTTTGCATAAGCCGATATATGTCAGTCAAGTGATGCTATTAGGTCGTCGATAAATATATTAAACACAAGCGGGCCCAAGTTGGAATCATGAGGAACTCCAGAAGTCGAGTAAAAAAGTCTTGATTATAGCCATTGCAGGTAACATAGTTTGCTCTATCTGTCAAATATGCCTTCATAAGCCTGAGTAGAGAATTGTCAAACTCAAACGATGACAATTTTTGTAAGAGTAAAATATGGTCGATGGTATCAAATGCGCGACTGAAGTCCTTATAAATAACATCTAATTGACTAGCATCGTCTAAAGTTTCGGCTATATCTTCGGTTATGTAGCACGAATTTATTAGACTGGAACGATTTTCGCAACTCCATGCTGTGAAGGAAAAATAAAAGACAAATATTTGAATGAGAAAATTTTCTGCAGGACAGATTCAAAGATTCTCGCAAAAACAGAAGTCGTAGCTATTAGCATATAATTAGAGATATCAGTATTTTAAATACAGGACAAATTCTAGCGATTTTCCAAGCTTATAGGAATGAAGATGTTTGAATGGATAAATTGAAGAGTTTGGAGAGCGGATGAACAAAAAATTGGTGCAGTCCTTAACCAAATACGTAGGAATATTATCGTCCCCAGCAATATGTGTATTCTTCAGTGTTCCAGTGTTCTCGATGATATTATGCTGTGTAACACAAGAAACGACGATAAGCGGATAACTGCTAATAGTATCGTAATCAAGTAACGTATTATCGAAATTTTTAAGAAGATAAACTTCTGCGAATGTAGATGCAAAGACGTCAACTTCGGAATATTCCTGATTATCAAAATCTAAGGTACTTGGAATTCTAGACATGTTCCGTTTTTAATTAACGAAAGCCCATAATTGAAACGGACTTCTTCTATGTCTTGTGTATAACATGTATAAATTCTAGATATTTATATTTTAGTAATCTTCGAATTCTCTGAAACTCTGATTTGTAATAATCATTACCAGTAGATTTCCCCATTTAGAAGTATTAAGTCGAGCAGCCGTTAATCATCTGCCTCAAAATACTTTGTAAAACGAATTCTGTAATTAATAAAACCAATATCATGTGAGTATGTGCTACTACAAAATTTCCTTGAGCAAAAGCAATTGAAGGATGTAGAAATTTATCGCAAACTTCATAGTTGTAACATATAATTTTTTGTGCAAATGAACTCTATTTGATTATTTATCGTGCTGGTTTACAAGACGGTAAGTATTGTTTACCGGTTTCTACAGATTAAACTCGATGGTAAGTAATTTTAGCGTTCTAGAATGGTAAGTAAATTGAGTGAAAACGAATTTGTATAGCATGGCAATACAATTTAAAGGCTTAAATAGGAATGACATTAGCAATACTTCTTTACAGTAATTATAGTAATATAGAATAATTTATAATTCAATAGCACCAAAAACTTCATAAACGTCACGAACGGTAAGGAAATACCGATCTCAGACAACAAACAGTTGTGCTCGATCGGTAAAAGTTCCTTACCGTTCTTGATACTTAATATACTATTATTATCACGTATTAATTTTTATGTAAGCCCTGTATATTAGAACATTCTAACATTCTAAGACATCTGTTCCATAATTTCTTAGGAATTTTGCAATTTTCTATTCGCTGTTGGTGGGCTTTCTAACCCGATTATTGAAATCATTCGGCGATTGTCCATATATTTTAAATATAATAATTTCATCGTGAATTTATATATTTTAAACTCTTCATAGCGTATAGAAAGGCATTTTTTTGTATACTATTTCTGTATTTTATTTATTCGGAGAATAGCCCTATGTCTAGAAACACGTCATTATAGCACTTTCTACTAACTCTTAGAGAAAGCGCACACCCCTAGTAGTGAAGAACCGAGTTTACTTACGAGCGTGTTTCTAATAAAACAATAAGTACTTCGTTGCATCTGAAGTAAACAACATCAAATACTGTTTATTAAGTGTTCAATCGCTAACACAATTATTGCAATAAAATAAAATATATTTGTGTATAGTGAAATTGTCTTTTATTTATGTAAGTTCCCACAGACTTACAACCTGTGGTTCTTAAAAAACAAATGCCAAACTCAGCGCATAAACTACTTTACATGTGGTCCTTCGAGCCGGATTCCGTAAAGTGGTTTGTGCGCTTTACTAAACCACTAACACATTTTGAAGAAATATTAATGATAAATTAAATATTACAGTAAATGGAAACAAAAGTACGGATGCAGTCCTGGTTGCTTGTTAAAAAATTTCAGAATTATATATCAGTATAGTGTATTTTTGCATTTTAGAATCATATTTAATAACGTATGCAAAGCATTCATTGTTGAATCGTATTTTCGAAATTGTCGAAAGATCGACGGACAATGGGAGGGAGTACTCCATTCAAGATTGTATAAAAGGATTTCAAGATGGATTTCCCAACCTTGTTTTTGGTTATAATACTTTTCAAAAGACACTCAATAAAATTGTCCCAGTTTTTCAACAAACGAGGGTTGTAGAACGAGAAGGTACTGAGGCAGGCGAGCAAAAGTCTACTGAAGTAGTGATTAATAATCAGACAAATAGCGACTCGTTCTTCAAAAACTTCGATACTGAGTCTCGCTCAACAAATTGGGTTGTCAGTTGGATCTTGTGAAACAGTTTTAAAACAAGATTTGCACTTATTTCTGTATCGTATAACTTGCTTGCAATAGATCCTCGTTATCGATTATCCGCGACAAGTAGTATTTTGTGTATTGTTTTCAAATAATTTTAATGATGAACTCGTAGACAAACCTTCTTTCTGAACGAAGCTTGGTTTCATGTTAGTGGATTCCTTAACTCAAACAACATCAGACTGTCGAGTGACACAAAGCCCAAATATTTGTATGTTGAAGCTCCTCTACATCCTCAGAAAGTGGTGCCCGTTGTAGAAGAAGGATTAAGTCTCCAATTTTTTTCAACGGAACTTTAAATACGGAAAAATATCGACAAGAAATACTCTTGGCTTTATTTAATCAGCTTCATGATGATTAACTAGCTTTGAGTTACTTTCAACAAGACGGTGTTAGAGCTCATATACTTAAACTTGGATATTTTTAAAAGGCAATAGAACGAAATCATGAGTAGATAAGCTATGCGGGTTCTAGGCCAAAATCCCTTGTATTTTCTTATGGTTCATTTTGCATTTTTGAAGGTGAAACTTCAATACGCATGCGCCAACCTCTAATAGTATCAGTACCTTGTACCAGTACCTGGTACTGATACTAGTACCAGGTACCCTCAAAAATGCAAAATGAACCTCCACAAGAAAATACATGGGATTTTGGCCTATAACCCGCATAGCTAATCTACTATCATGGCAAGATGATAATGTAAAAAGTGTTAGGAAACCCGAAGGCTATGATGGTAAATGATTTATTATTATAAATGCCAGCACAGAAAATGACTTTTTTAAAGGAGCTAATCTGACTGTTCCATAAAAAACAATCACCAGTGATTACCATGGTGAAATGAATGGTGACTTGTTGAAGCAATGGGTAAATAATCGACTTATACCAAATCTTGCGGTACTATCACTTATAATCATGGATAATACTCCTCATCATAGTATTATTGAAAATAGACAACCAAACACCTCCTCAAAAAAAGCAGAAATTGTTGAGTGGTTTAGAAAGAAAGATAAGGGATTCACCCGCAACAACCTAACGGAATCAATACGATTAGTAAAGAAGGTATTTATTGTAAATTAAACACTAATAGAAAGTGAATATGAAGTCTTAAGGTTGCTTCCCTACTGTTGTGACTTCAACATAATTAAATTGATTTGGGCTAAGGTAAAAATTGATTATAATTCAAATATTGGGAGAAATGGTTATTAAGATGAAAGAGTTAAAGAAATATGGAATGAAGCTTTGCAACAGTGTGATGAAATTACTTGATATTATTGTGTAAAATTTAATTAAAAAATGGCATGGGCGAGAGCAATTTCTTGATAGGGCAGAGAATCTAAATGACTCAAGAAACTGATTAGCTTTTATTTATTTTTGTAATAAATAGTCCATTCACTTTCAAAATAATATTGGGAATAATACAAGTAATATTTTCGAGATTTTAATTGGGCGAAACAGGCAAGTTTATTTGTTTAAAAATTCACTAAACATTAATAACCAGCTAACTGTTATTTTGACAAAGTGTATTTATAATATTTTAAACAAGTTTATTGTGGTAACATTAATACTGCTATAAAAAATCATCAATGTGCATCATTTGTATGTACAGGGTACAAAGCAGCGAAGAAATTATTTTATTTGAATGAAGTTTCTTTGTCTAACTTGCTAACTGTATTAACTTGCAAAAGTATTAAACGTAGTTATCAGAAAATCCTTATCTATCCTTATCATCTAATAGAGGGTAATATGGAATTGGATTGTATTATCTACAAGACGAATTATTATACCATTATTTTCTTAAGAAACAATAAAATATTAAATGTAGACTATATAAATGTTTTCTTTTATGTATAACTTTAAATCTAATTTAAAAACATATATTGACAACTCTCAAAGGGTCTTAATTCTTTTTCAAAAAGTTACGAACATAACTTTTACATTCTTTTCTAATATATTAGAAATAATTCACAATATAAGCAATATATAAATTAAGTAGAATTCTAAATTATAAATCGAATTCATATATTCTCAATCTCAGCCCAGATATATTGCAAGAAAATTCTTTCGGTAAGTACGGGTATATCATTCTTAATCAGTGGCGTGTCGTGGGGTTTAAGTTTGGAGGGCACACCAGAAATAAAATACCAAATGACATATAGGCAAATTGCGCGAAAAAGTAATCTATTTATAACATTTATTTAAGTTGAATAAATACATAGGAATTAAAAAATATTAATACCTACAATAACGACAAAAACAATAATAATTGTAAATCAAAACGGAAAAAATCCAAAATAAGGAGCCTCATTTTAAACAAAAATCCACCTACCTTAAAATTCAAGTTTGCAAAAACGAAGAGCTGGAACAGCGGAATAGATTTTATAATGTCATAAAAAATCACTTCACAAAGTAGATAGCCACGGCTTATAAGTAGGAAAAAGAAAGAAGAACATATTTACACTGATTAAACTAAACAAAATGGGTGGGTAAGTCATTTTTTTAAAATGAAATCCGCTCTGCAGTCCTTCACGGAAATGAATTTTTCCATGACGTTATCATCAAAATTGTTTATTTCGTTCACTAAATGTCGATTTATGGACATCATAGCTAAAGCATTTAGTCTGTCATTAAGCATGGTATTTCGCAAAAATGTTTTTATGTGTTTAAGCGTCGAAAAAGTGTGTTCTGCTTCGGCTGTTGTCATTGGAGTTGTCACGATAATTTTTAATATTTTCCATAATAAATAAAAGAAGATTCATTGCTCCAACAATTTCTTTTAAATATTCTCTCGAGTAAATTACCTCCAACTCAGTTCTTAATCTTGATTTGCTCAACATCGAATAAAATGAACATACATCGTTTAAAACAGTCACAGCGAAATTTTTTGAAAACTCTGAATATTTATCTTTGTTGGATATTTTGATTCAACAATGTTTTTAAGAGAATCAAATATTTCTAATGTCAGAAATACTTTTCTCGAAAATTAGTAAGTCTTTTTGCGACTGTACGCTGTCCTTATTTTTTGATTGCAATTATTATACAGTATGTCAACATGTGGCAAAATTTTATGGAAGAATTTTAACCAAAATATAAATTCGGGATCTTCCAATGCCCTTCTTAGACCGGATGCTTCATTTGAGGTAACACTTTTCTCACATCTGGTTTCAATTTCTTCGAACACTTCTACGCCCTTGGTAATCTTTTATTTATTATCTCTTGCAAACCATCACAACGATGAGATGAGTTTGAAAAAAAAAACAGGTATGACCGACAGATTATTAAAAAACACGCGTACTTTTACATTTTGTGATGCCGATTTCTGCATAATGAGGTTTAATTGATGGGCATAACAATGAATAAAATGAGCATTGGGATATTTTGTTTTAATTTGAGCTTGAACGCCTCTGTTCACACCGCTCATAACATTTGCGCCGTCATACGTTTGACCTATTAATTTTTGGGGAGTTTTTAAAACTAAGGGGTCAATTTCATTTTCAATGCATGTTTTTAACACATCAGCTGTTTTATCTTTCACCCTTATAAAACCCCAAAAATATTCACGGATGGAGCCTTCATAAAAATATCTTAATATTAAAACCATTTGACAATAATTTGAGATATCAGTGGTTTCATCGCATTAAATTGATAAATAGTCTGCCTTTTCAATTTGCTTACAAATTTCTTCCCTACATACTTGTAACATACTGTCTAGAATTTCATTCTGGATAGTATTTGGGGTCCCTTTAAAAACGGTTGCCGTACTAAATGTTCTTTTAGTATATTGTCCAGCTCTGCAGTGAAATTAATTAGTTCTTTAAATATTCCTTGGTTCTCAGAGGATTCACTTTCATCATGACCTCTAAGTGCTAAATCAAAAGCACTACAAAATTTTACACAACTGGTTATCCTTTTTAAAATATGGCGATTTTTCTCGACCTTATTATTATGCGAAATAATACTTTCTCTGTATGCAGAGCTTAAGTGAGACATAATATTAACCTTACCGAGCACAGCAAAGGTAGTACAAGAATTTATGTGGTCATGAAACGATTCATGTTTCCTCATTTTTTCAGGAAGATGGTGTAATTTATTCCTCTTCTTGCCCAGTTGGGGTCCATTCTAGAGTCGGCTTTATAAAAAAGCAAGCACGGAAAACAATACAACAAATTTGTTATTTCACACCCACATATCCAGTTGTTTTTTTTATAAATATCTTTTGAAAACCGACGCGTAAAAGACCGGTTTTCGGCTTTTCGTTCACAAGTTTGTGACAACTTTATATCTGGCAACAGCCTGCCCAGTTCTTTAATTTTAAGTTTATCGGCTAATGTCAGCCTATCAAAATTTATTTCAATAATATTATTTACGAAATTCATTATTTATTATGACTAATCACACGCGAATTATATTATACGATAGGGTACGATAGTCCCATAGACGGCACTGAAACACTGGCCGCTAGATAACTGCGCCGTAAAATATCCTAAATGTTTTTATGGAATCGTGTACTATCGGCCAATATCGGGTCACATTCACCAGGAATCTTTAATGATTTATGCTGGCCGCGGCGTATTTGCGCCTTAATATAATTCTATGGGTTCTAACAACGTTAGACAACGAAAACGCAGTTCAGTTTTTTGAAATTTAGAAATTTTCACTACTTATATGAATAATAATAATAAAATGAATAGTAATAATAAATATTTGAATAAACATTTAAATTGTGTTATATTAAAAATTCTAGGAGGGGCGCGCGGCTTCGCGGCCTTATACAGCTACCGCCACTGTTCTTAATAATGCAAACACTTTTTAACATTAAAGATCTTTTTCAATATCTATGCATTTAATTATTTATATCTGATTTGACATATTTCTTTTTAAATAAATTTTTTATCGAATATTCCCGTGAGTTTATAATTGTAAATAACATTTAAAAATAATTTGTTCGAATATTAAAGTAATAATTTCGGCATAGTTTTCTTGGGTGGAAAATATTTAAACAAAACTAGAAAAGAAACAATACTTTTGAACTATTACATGTTCCCCACTTTACTTATTATTACCATTTTGACATCTAAGTTATGTATATGCTTTCTTTGGTTATATGTACATACTAATATTTTGACAAAATTGCAAAACATGACATATATATTTTATGATGACATAAGGTTGTTTCCGCGATTGAATACTGACTTCATTTAACTCTGCAGTACTGATTTGAATCACATGCTTTGAATTTGTCTTTGAACTGAAAAGATATACTTTATGAATTGTGAATGTACGAGTATACTCTATATCAGACATGACTTAAAATTTCCATGGTTTACTTTGACGTGACAGCCGATATGTTAAAAAAAAAGATATTATGATATTAACTGAATCAATTCAAGCACCAAAACAAACAAATCAATTTAATTAATTGTGGAACACTATAAAAGTAAAAAGCTCAAGAGTATTACCGATAAAAAATTAGTAATATACTTACCAGATGCCTTTGAATTTCTGAATTAATATTATTATAATTAGAGGAGACCAATTTCCGTGCGCGCCATGAGCGCCGGTATGGCGTGTAATTCCTAATATTATTATATTAGAATATGCGATAGAATAGGGACGCAACATGAGCTTGTTACCCATATAAGTATAGAAGTAGAGACATTTATTCTATCAGAAATAATTATATATACATTTGGTTTTCTGCTATTAAAGTAATATGCATAAACACACGAAAAATAAGAATAGTACATATTATAGCAACGTTGTATGTATAAATAAAATGGAAAATGTATGAAATCAGTGATTGTGTGCACGACAGAGGATTTAAAAAAACACTTAACGTTTTAAGCGTCTCCAAGGATTGACAAACTGGAGGAAACTCGATTGTATATTTTCAACATCAGGTGCGTTTCTAAGGTTATTTCTGAAAAACATGTCCGCCGTGAGGAAAAAATATGTTTATATTCGGAAAACGAGGGTTCTACATTTAGTGATGTTATATTCGCATAATCAAAATACTTTTTTAAGAAACTTAACGCATCTGTAGACGTGCCCTCACAAATACGTGTTAAGGTGTCAAAATCTTCATTTCTGTCTAAAACACTTTCAAATTTAATTAGAACACTTTCACTTTTTGCGTCTTCTACAGCACACAGTTGAGCGTGAACATCTTTAACGATTTGCAGTGATTCCTCTAACGACAGCGACGAATTTTCTAATTTTGTTATTGCTTCTTCTAGTCCCAAGTAATTCTCACGAATATTTCGTAAATCCATTTTAATCTGGGCATCTTGAAATTTTTTCTGGCTTGTATTGATAGTTGCAGTTTCTTTCGGATCGAATGATAAAACCACGTCCTTAATTTTTTTAAAATGTTCATGATAGTAAAACCCCGTCTGTAACCAGGTACCCTAACGTGTCAGAATCGACTGTGTTGGCTCAGGGGTATGGGGACACAATTCGTGAAATTTCCGAATACGTTTTGGAGATTTCAGTAATACTGCCTTTGTACTCGATATTAAAGCATCTACCTCTGGATAACATCTACGAACCTGTTATGCCACAAGGTGTAGTGCATGGAGTTTACAAGTAATATGTAACAATTGAATTGATTCGGCATTTACTTGATGAAGATCCCTAATTCAAAATAGAAAGAAAACTACGGTTCTAATCTCCACTTTTAATTAAAAGTGAAGATTAAAACCGTAGTTTTATTTCTATTTTAATATGTAACAAGTTAGGACAATATTTTCTAAGAGACCAGCCTACAGAACACATGGTTGCGGCACCATCGGTCATAAACATTAATACTTGGTCTTTCGAAAGTTTAATAGCACCTTTGAATTTTTTTTTGGTATTGCATTGTTCTAATCGTCTGGATGCTAATAAAATTGAAGACGTTGGTTGATGTGGTTCCATATTATGCGCCATCACATTAACTACAGATTGTTTTTTGCTGTCAGTTGTTTCGTCCACACATAACAACAATTTTTTATTTTTCAGTTCGGTTTTGATTTTATTTTCAAGCTGTTTACGCACCGATGGTAAATTCCTTCGTAACGTTGTCGTGCTCGGTAATGTTTGATTCGCGTATTTATTCCAAAATGAAATAAATGAATCATTACTTAACAAGGTAAACGGCAATGTACACACAATCATAGTTACACAAAGTTCATGTATAAACTGTTATCGATTAATTTTGTTATTATTGTGCTTCGAACTGCTTATGTGTTCTTTACAATGTGTTTTTGACCAACACATTAGATATGTATTGCACACTAAACATTTAATTTTTGAGCCATCGTATATTAAGTCCGGGAAATCCATAATAAACTTATGCACTTCGTCTGATAACGGTTGTTTTCTCGATTTATGTGTCGACGACATTTTATTACGTATGCTTACACTGACATGCAGTCTAAGCAAGTACCAAACACATACTGAATGCTTTTAATTAGTTCTGATGCAATACAATCATCCTCACATCAGCGCACATGGCGCGCACGGAAATTGGTCTGCTCTAATTATAACTGCTTCTGATACGAATAAATAAATAAGGCATTACTATTTATTCCTTTCAGAATTACATAACATAACGCAACCCTTTTCTTTAAAAAAATTACTATGCATCCGCTGAACATTAATGATTTTAAATCAAATTTAAATTTCAAATTAAAAATTCTATGTTATCGAAAGTAAGCAGTGTGGAAAATAAGAAAAAGACCGTATGAAAAGGGATGAAACAAAGAAAAGGATTATCTATTAAATTCGGACGGCCAACTTTCAATATCGGAATTGATTTTTGTTAATTACAGTGGCACCTCTCTTTGAATTTTGATCTTCGGTACAATTTGGTAATATCGCGCAGAACCGAATCTCGTATTTTAATCCGAAAATCGGAATCGACGAATATGAATTTTACGAAGAGGATCACAGATAAAAGTTTCTCACCAAGCAGTTCACACGTAGCCAAGTTAAAATACAGTATCTTTGTTTGAGTTTCAATCGCGAACAATAAATCCGATGAAAATGAAATCTTTTGAATATCGAGCTCCCTTAAGTTCTCCGAGAAGAGGAATGTACTTAGATTACTCTGGACTTTTGCGTTCGTGCTTTTATCCAGAAGGAAAACAGCTCGTTTCTAATGGATTTTCTAATTTCGAAAATGCTACTTAGTTTACAGTAAAATCAATTACATTAAATCCTTTCCGTTATTTTATATAGGAGCTTATTGAGATTGCGTAATACTTAGCTTTTAGATTAGTCATGTAGAACGAATTTTAACTCACCTTGCAAGAAAATAATATAAGTATATATATCATCAATACCTTATTTACCGTTAGGTGTTAAGGTTAAATACAAAAATCAAACAATTCCTTAAAGTTACAGTACATGAGATCAGTGTAGCCTATCAGAATCTATCATTATTATTTTATTCTAATTTCGTTCCGTATATCTTCCTTGCCCATTCTTTCTTGTTGATTGCCATTCTTTTCGCCTCTCTCCCTGACATTCCCTTGGCTCTCAATATGTCTTCCACTTGGCTGTCCCACGAATTCCTAGGTCTACTTCTTGGTCTTCTCTGATATCTTCTTGCTTGCCATACTTTTCTTGTTGTTCTCTCCTCTCCCATTCTTGTCAAGTGTCCAAACCATCTTAATTGATTTCGTTGTATATCTTCCTTCAGCGTCCGTACTTTAAGTTCTTCCCTTATTTTGCTATTTCTTACTCTGTCTCTCTTAGTAATTCCCATTATTCCTCTTAAAAACCTCATCTCCATTGCTTGTATTTTGTTTTCCATTCGTTTCGTCAATGTCCAACTTTCGCTTCCGTATATCAATACGGGCTTAAATATAGTTTTATAAACTGAAGTCTTAGTTTTCCTTGACACTTCTCTTCTTCCAAGGAACGAATTGTTCAAGGAGTATTAAAGTGCAGATGCTGCATCTAACCTGTCATTCAGTTCTGCCTCCATGGTTCCTGTTTTGTGTATTTTCACCCCTAGGTATTTAAATGTTTCTACTTGTTCTATTTTAGTGTCGTCAAGTTTTATTTGTAATTCATCATCTTTTTTCCCTATTACCATAACTTTGGTTTTCTCTGCGTTTATTTTTAAATTCTTCTTTCGCAACGCCTCTGCCCATATATCTAGATTACGCTGAAGGTTGAGCTTATATTTCGCATAAATCACCAAATCATCTGCAAATATGCTCTCTGCTATTTCTACCGGTTCCATGTTGTAGTATCCCACCTTCATTTTCTTAACGTTCATTTTCGCTTCTTTTATTACATCATCCATTATTATATTAAATAATACTGGGCTAAGGTTGCCTCCTTGTCTTAATCCCTCCGTCGTTACAAATTCTTCAGATCTTGTGTTCCTGGTTCTAACGTAATTTCTTGTGTTCTTATATATAGCTTTAATACAGTTTATTAATTTTTGCCCGACTCCTCTCCTTCTTAGACTGTTCCAAACTAGTTCCCTTGGCACGCTGTCAAAGGCTTTCTTGAGGTCTATAAAGGCCACATATATATTGTCATTGGTACATTTCTCTAATAATTGTTTCAGTGTGAATATGTGGTCCTGAACTCCTCTTCCCTTTCTGAAACCACTTTGTGAATCTTCTAATTGTCTTTCCACTGTTCTTTCTAGTCTTTTGGTCAGTATCCATTCATAAAGTTTGGCCAGCGTGCAAAGCAAAGTAATACCCCTGTAATTAGCGCAGTCCCGTCTATCCCTTTCTTGAATATCGGTATCAATATTCCTATCTCCCAGTCATGTGGTATTTGTTCCTCTCTCCATACTTTGTTTAGTAGCTTGACCATTATTTCCACAGCTTTCGGTCCTAGGTTCATTATCATCTCCGTATATATTCCATCGTGCCCTGCCGCCTTGCCCCTTTTTAATATTCTCACGGCTTCCGACACTTCTTCTATTGTTATCTCTACGTCTTGTTCGTTATTTTCGTTAATATTCTCTTGTTCTTCTTCAGTTCCTATGTCATTGTTCTTTTCTATCGTTAAGAGTTCTTCGAAATACTCCTTCCACCTCTTTATAATGTCCTCATCTTCATCTAGTATTTTCCCTTGTTTATTTTTAATAAGATTCGGCTTATATGTTCTTCCGTGTCGAAGGGTTTTTAGTACTCTATAAAACAACTTTAGGTTTCCGGAATGGTCTCTCCATCTTGGCTCCAAATTCTTCCCATGATTCCTTTTACCATGGTTTTAACTTTATTTCTCTGCTCTTTGTAACTGTCGTATTTTTCATTTGTTTTAGCGTTCAAATATTGCATCCATTTCTCTTTCTTGGTTTTTATCTCAGCTTTTATTTCTTCCTTCCACCATCTGGTTTGTTTGCTGTTTTCTCTAATTTTTGTCATTCCGCAAACTCTCTTGGCTGCTTTAATTATTAGTTCTTTCATAAGAGTCCACAACTCTTCTACGTTTAATTCATTTATAGTTTCTTTTATTTTGTCAATCTCTATTTCTACCCGTAATTTAAATAATATAAGTACGTAAGTAATAATCTAAAAAATGTATAAAATATTCCTATCCTAGATACGTATTTCGACAACTAAGATGTTATCCTCAATAGATAAAGTTAAAAGTGTTTCGTGATTTTTGTGTTGGCTTTACAGGGCCCTATGTTCAACTAGATTATTTTTACCTACTGTGGATGATAACTTAATTATCTAAATACGTAACGTGCCTTCAAAAACCTTTCTCATTAGAGACGGCCATCCTCACTCAAAATTATACGTTTGTGACAGATTACGTGCACTGTCAACAACAATAATCAAAAAGCATGGCCGTCTCTAATGAGTAGGGACCGCACACGAGAGGTCGATGACTCATCAGCCACGGATACCCTATTGAAAAATTGTATTTTTAAAGAGTTTTCAATTTTATTTATATAATTGGAAAACAAACGGGTGGTGATCTATAAAATACGAAATACATTTTTATTTGTTCATTTTATAGTTTAAGTTGAGTAAAGGAGTATTAATATTAAATAGTAATACTTTCTCAAGGTTTTCTTCTGTAAAATGTGTTCTTTTTGAATGAAATACATCCTTGTAGATAGAAAACGACTTTTCTACATCGCAACTGGTTATAGGTACATACTGGAAGTATTCTCTTATTTCAGCGTATTAAGCAGTTAGATTTTGAGACATTGTCCCAATATACATTTGCCGCAATGTTATTAAATCTGGATTTCTATTAAAAACTGCGTCAAATTTTTGCTGAAGGTAATTTGGAATATCTTTCAAACTATTAATAGTCATATATAATGTGGTTAATCCATAATTTAATTTGAGATTTTGATTTTCAAAATAAGTGACTAGTTTTGGCAAATTTCCAAAGTGTTCCTGAAGAAAGTACAACTGATTTTTTTAATATGGAATTTGTATTAGTTCCTTACACTCAGAAATACTTCGAGCATCGTTATTTAAACATGTAACGAAATTTTGTAAACTACCGAAAGTCCCTGCATAAAAACTAGTACCTTTCCACCATGTTCCCCATCTAGATGTTACTGGAGAATGAGGCAGTGACAAAGATGGAAGTTTTTTTTCCTTTAAAGAGCTACTCTCAATGGTGCTTTTCGGAAAACTTATTTAAAAGCGGATGCAAGTCTATCAACTTCCGGAAAGGTGTCTTTGATATATTCACAGATTCTGTAGAGAGCATGTGCTACACAAGTAATATGCAGAATATTAGGATATGTTTCCTTTAATAATCTGCCTGTTCTTAACATATATGCAGCACTGGCAAATAAGAGTATTTTTTCTATCGTCCTTGTCGTCCCAATGAAGCATTTGGTGCATATTCTTGTAAATTGTTTTAGCTACTGTTTCCGCATCAACTGTATTTATAACTTTTGTTGTTATTAAGTATGCGTTATATGAAATGGTTGGATGTAGTACACCAGCTTCAACATTTACCATATAACGTCCTAATATAGCGACAGTTGCGTCGGCACTTATCCTTAGGTACTGATTTGAAAGATGGCTTCTAATGCGTTCTACTGTTTTCGTGTAGCACTTAGAATCATAACATTTGCGTAAGGTGGATTCATCAGGAATATTTCGACCAGTATATTTTTGGAGAAATGTTTTGAAGGTGGGATTGTTAAGTTTATTTAATGGAATATTTGTCGCCATTAAAGTTTCACAGAGTTCTTCGTTAAAATTGTCAAATTCCAACAGATCTAACGGTTAACAGTTAAAACAATGATAAAAAAAAACTAACTCACTGTACTTTATTTATCTTACGAAATATAAACTAATAAATAAAACAAATTATAAAAACTCCTCCCGCTTCTATCTATGCCCATGAAGAAAGAAATTTAACTAAAATATTGAAGTAATTGCGTCACAATTCAACGACAAAAAGCAGATGTGCTGTTAACCGACTGAATAGTGCTATTCAAAAACTGCATGTTGTACTTAGTGATGTTAGAGACTATTTATATGGTCCATCGTAATGTTGGCCTGTTGCGTCCGGTCTGTACCAATGAGGAAAGTTTTTGAAGGTGCGTTATTTAGGATAGGAATATTTGTGAATGCGGCAAGAGGGTTCCAGCAAGTAATGAATGTTAGCAAGATTAACTTGGTTTCTTCTGTAAAAATATAAATACTAGTACGTATTGAAAATTAAAAATGGCTTTCTTTTTATATTAACTTTCTATGGACAAATTTAGTCGTATTCTGCTCCAAACTAACTTAAAATAGCTTATAACACTGTCGTATTCTTAACTTTTGCCGCTCAAACTTTGTGTCGCGTATATGCTACTATAGCGTACACTGGGGAATGTCGTCTCATACCGAAAGAATCTTTTGTCTTACTGAAGAAAGCTTTGAGGATTACATATTGTTTAAAATATTGTGATTCTTGAAAAGCTACGTTTAGATTTAAGTATCTGTTAACTTTTTATAACCCATACATTCTGCAAACTCTCTCACATGTTTATGTATGTGAATTTTATATCAATAATGTCTATCATGAATCATGAATATAACACTTGAACTACAAAGTATCTACTACATGGTGCTTATAAACATTCTATTTATTGAAAAGGATGTATTTCTATGGGTTGCAAACTATGTAAAATACATTACCGTGCGCATTAAAAAAATTAAAGTCAAAAATTATTCAAATCGCATGTAAAAGAATGTCTCTTATCCATGTTTTCTTATAATATAAAATCTATTAAAACAATTCACAATTTTCAACAAAACTCATTTATTTCTGATCTTTATATTTTCTAGGATTTTATTTTAAATATGCTCAAAATAATTTCCAGCGCCAATGATACATTTGACCATTCCTTCTTTCCACTGTTTAAAAGTTCCCAACCAATCTTCTTTTGGAATACCTTCAAAATAAGCGTGAACTGCGTATTAATCTCTTCTTCAGACAAAAACCTTCTACCCCGTAAATTGCGTTGAAGCCCAAAAAATAGCCAAAAGTTGCTAAATGAGTACGGCAGATGTTCTATTACTTTTATATTTTTTTCCAGACAACAGCTGGTGAAACTGCCATATCGGACGACGTTATCATGGCAAAGCATAACTCTCTTGTCTAGAACTCAGCTGGCCATTTCAGGCAAACATTTTTCAATGTACCATTTATCTGTAACTGTCTTTTGTCCATATAGCTTAATTGCATTCACTAAGTCCGTACTTCTGAAGAATACCGATAACATAACCTTTTTTAATATCTCGCTGCTTCTTAGTCATTGTAGGCGTTTCCTCATCTTCATGAATCCATACTCTTGGTGGGCAGGAATGTCGAAAAAGAGTATATAAGTTTCGTCACCAGTCACTATTTTGGAAAAAAATTGTCACCCGCCATTTTTTAAGAAATTTAAATTTTCATGGCAAATTCTTACACGCTCTGCTTTTTGGAAGTCAGAAAGGTGAAGCGGCACAAAACGACTTACCCTTTTTTTTAAATGTATTAGGTTATCGTGTATGATTGTTTTAACAGCTCGGGATCCAATCTTCAGTCTATTACGGCATAAATGGCTTTACTTTCCTCTTTAATTATTTCTTTAACATCAGCAATGGTTTTGTCGGTAACAGCTTTAGGAGGACGCCCTGCTCCTTCTTGATGCTGAACAGAATTCCTTTCAAGGTTTCATAAATCTTTTAAAAGACATCCCAAACTCCAACGCCTACTTAAATGCTAAATAAATGCTTTACAAACAGAAATATACTCATTCATTTAAAATCAATTGGATTTCTAACTGCTGGTACTTTTAGGTATTATTGTTGTTGTGTACTAAAACTAACTTTGTCAGAATTATGGACAACGTATGAGAATAAGACGGATAATTGTCGACTGATGAACTCAAAGAAACTTCCTAAGAAAAATCGTGGTGAATATGTTTATAGATTTGATCGAAATGGTGAAATTCTGGTTTTGAGATGGTATAATAGTAAATGTGTTACAATGGGCATAAATTTTGACAACATCGAATCACTGAATAAAGCTTCAACAAGGTGGTGTAAATCTAAACAGCATAGAATTGTCATTCCGCGTGTCAATGTAATCAAAATGTACAAACAACACATGGGAGGTGTCGATCACCATGATTGGGGAAGAACGCTATTAGAAATAGGGGCGAAAAATGGTATTGGTCTCTAATTACTAGAATGATCAATGTGTCAATTACGAATACATGAATTTTGTTCAAAAAAATTAACGGATTTTTGACGAAATGTTGCGATATATTACTGAAAACTTGGGTATACAGGAGCTACCAGAAAACATAATGTACACAGAGTAGTTCGTAATATAAAATATGACGAAAACAACCATTGGATATGACGGAGAGATAAACAGGGAAGATGTTAATTCCCAAAATGTCAAAAAAAACCTCTAACATACTGTAGTAAACGTGATGTAACACTGTGCATGGATTGCTTCGAACGGTATCACACAAAATAATGCTTTTTTCAAGTATATATTGTAATATAGTACACATTGTACCAGTGTCATATACAGAGTTAGTATAAAGTCCCTGAACGGTTGCAACTTTATGTTTTCAGAAATATTTTTGGTGAAATTTATTATTGATATTTAGTTAAATATTACGAATTTACTCATGACATTCATATGTATTTTCTATTTCCGGTTTGACCGGAAATGCTTCCTACTTTATTTTTTTAAGTTGAACACCCTGCATATTGTTACAATTTCGGAAAGAGTATTAAAAACTACATTCAGAAATTTTTACATTTAAAATTTATTTTCTATATTTTAAAAGAAAGAAATTGCAACAATATACAGGGTGATCCATTTAAAAAAATATAGTGGGAAGCTTTTCCGATCAAGCCGGGAATAGAAAATAAATATGAATATCATAAGTAAATTCGTAATTTTTAACTATATTTCAACAATAAATTTCACAAAAATTGCTTCTGAAAAAACAAAGTTATGCGACCATTCCGGGACTTTATACTTATCCTGTATATCGGACAGTCATTTATTAAAAATGATAAATAAATGAAAAATGAAATTTAATCTTCTAGTTTCAAAATACGCCTTAGATCAATAATTAATTAAAAAAAAGCAACAACAACAATTATTTCTACTAACGGTATTTAAAGAATTAAAAATTACTACCAAAATTCTAAGTCGATGGTCGCAACTTTAAGAGCGCTTACTTCAATTTGCGGTTGTAATGATCGACCCATCAGACAGGCTGCGCATGCTATTGTGAATAAATTCGAGTCAATATATTCGCTATTGAATATTCCTGTACCATTGAGTTAACGCACCGGTCGAAGTACCGAAAATATCGCAGCCGTAAGTGCTTCAGTTCAAAATGAGACAAATCAGTCGATGCCACGCCATTTATAGGAATTGGGAATCTCAGTCCATATTGTGGCGAACATCTTCGCTTACACCCATACAAGGTCAAATCAACTCAACAAGTGAAGCCTATTGATCATTTAAAGAGCCAAAACTTCTCCGATTGGACTCTGCAATAGTTTGAAGAAAATCCTGAATTTCATCGAAAAATCATCTTCAGCTCATTTTTGGCTTAATGGCTTTAACAATAAGCAAAATATGCGTTATTGGAGAACAACAAATCCACGTGTGCTTCAAGAGACTCCATTGCATCCACAAAACATTACTGTGTTGTGTGAATTTCTTGGAGGCGTAATTGGACAGTATTTTCTCGTTGATGAAAATGATCACCATGTTACGTCATGTTATATCAATCGAGTTCGCTATCGTGCGGTGATGGAAGACTATTTTTGGCCAGAATTGGATAGATTTGACATCGGCGATATGTGGTTCATACAAGATTGTTCTACGTGCCACACAGCTGATCAAACAATGAATCTATTGAAGGTTATGTTCGGTAGTAGTGTAATCTCGATAAATGGCCACTTCGCTCATGCGATTTAACGCAGTTAGATTTCTTTTTATGGGGTCTCGTTAAGTCGTTGATTTATGCCAACGAGCTAAAAACATTAAAAGAGATCAGAAACAATATCTAACGCGAAACTGACAAAGTTCCGGCTGACAAGTGTAGAAGAGTGGTGGAAAATTGGCTCCAAAGAATCGATCGCTGCAAACGTGCTCGCGGTGGTCATATGAGCGATATCGTATTACATACTTAAATTTCACATGTGTACTACACTTGGAATAAATTTCAGCCCGATATCTAAATTATTCTTTGTTTTATTTAAATACAAAATGGTTATGTCCCTATTGAAAAAACCCGCTACAATGTGTAAGGAGACATACTTTTCAAATTAGATAGAATGTATGAAAACAATTAAAAAAAGCTTAATAAAATGTGTGACAAAAATCAACAGTTTCCACGTAACAAAAAAATACAGAATTTCGCTCTTGACGGTTCTACTTCTGAGAGTAATGCATATTTATGATTGAGCTTTATACGATAAATGCAGGAACATGCCTTACTAAATCAGTCTTTTCTTCGCTATTCCGTTATTTTGTATTACCCACAAGAAAATATGATATAAATCTTGTTGAAATATTTCTACCGCAAACCCAACAAGCATATGGCAGCTCTACAATATAATATACGAGTATTAGCAGTATGTTACTTAATACCAAAACGAATTGTTATACAGGTCATTTCAATTGAAACGAGCCATTTCAAATAACTCTTTACTTGCTGTGATTTATTTAAAATTATGAAACCTGTCAATTTTCATATCAAGGGCACAACTTTTAATGCATTCCTGGGGTCTTTTAATTCTCTTTACGGCAACATGTAACAAAAAATTTTTTTTTTATCAGTAAGGAAAAAGTGCATTATTTGCAACCTGTGTAATAAACAGAGAGCGGATTGAAGCGATTGAATGACAAATTTCCCCAATAAAACGTTGTGGCGATATCAGGTATAGTATGCATGTTATAACAGCGCCACTATTTGTTTGCTCGATTGTATTCGTTGTTATTTCGGTCGTTATGAATAATACATTGTGTGTATTCCTTCATAAATTTAATTCAACCGTGGCGTGTAAGACGTTGAAATAATCGCTTAAAAAATTATGTATATCCGCTAATTTCCAAAGTGTATTCTTGTGTCTACATGCTGTTATACATGCATATACATAACGGGTGTTAATTTGAAAAGTAAATCTAGTAGCATGTGATTTACTGAGAACATTTTGAAGTATGTCCGTAAATTAAAATTTACTACTTAACCTACGAAGTCGTATATTTTGATAGTTTCATACATACAAATAAGTAACAAATGTGATTGACATTAGCAAATGTCATTTGGATTTACGTTTACGGAACAACAAACACATACTAATATATATGCGTCTTAATCTGTCAAAATTTCAAAGTAACCTAGATTGACTTTTCAAATGAACACACGTTATATGTATTTATTGTTCTTGAGATAGTATATTTTCTATTCTCTTCTATAAGAAATTGTTTCTGGATTCGTTTCCTTCAGTGTTATTTGGTTACAACGTTTAGTATTTTAAAAAATCCGTTTTATATTGTTATATTGTATAGTCATCCTATTTTTTTTTAGAAATATTAAGTTTAATTTACTACCTTATTTTTGGAGTAGTTTCGTTTCTTGTTTTTAGTCTATTTCTTTCTGTTCTTCGTATTTCTCTTCATTTTCATTAATTATGGAGAATTCTCAAAGGGTAATCATGGTAGGATGGATTAGGGGCCATACATATTTGTTGCATATTTGTAATTTTACCGAGATATATTGCAGTGCCGGTTCATTAAGTTTAAGGCGTCCACGAAAGTGTAATGTGCAGAGACATGTTTCTTCGAAAACTAATCAAGATAACATATGAACATCTGCACCTCACGCTTTTAACGAAGAACTATGTGAAGCTTTCATGGCGGCCAATTTCCCCTTCAAAAAGCTTAACAATCCAGTCCTCAAGAGGTTTCTTGTAAAATATACTGTTCGTCATATACCAGATGAATCTAGTTTACGTAAACACCACTTACCAAAATGTTATTTGAGAACCATTGAAAAAATACGAACCAACCTATCTGGTCATTATCTTTGGGTAAGTGCAGACGAAACAACGGATGTAATAGGTCGATATGTGTTAAATGTAGTTGTTGGTATTCTTCATTCGACAACTTCATACCAACCATACTTAATTGCAACTAAAATATTGCCAGTCGTAAATGGTGAAACAGTTGCAGAAGTAATTGATCAACGTATTCATAATATTCTGTCATCGGATAACAACTATAAAGACAAGATGCTTTTATTTTCGACTGAAGCGGCAGCTTATATGCTAAAAACAGGGAAGTTATTAAAGCTAAATTATCCAAATATGCTACACGTTACCTGTGCAGCACATGCACTACACAGAGTATGTGAGTACATCAAGGGTCATTTTCTAAACTTTGATAAATTAGTTTCATCATTTAAAAAGATATTTCTCAAAGCACCTTTATACAGAGAAATACTTCCATATTTGCCATTACCTCCAGTTCCTGAATTAACTAGGTGGGGAGCATGGCTAGAAACAGCAATTTTCTATTAACAACACTTGGATGAATTAACAAACTTTGTTTTTCATCTTCAAAATGATGATACGCAAAGCATTTCTAATTATAAACACCTGATACAAGTTGAAAATTTACAAAACCAGCTAAACTTTATTAAAGCTTATTTCCAGTGTCTTACAGATACGATTACTTACATACAAAATCAAGATATTAACCTAAAAGAGGCGATAATTAACTGAGCAACGGTTATCGATCGAATGAAAAGTATGTGTTCTGAATTTGGAAACAAGCTGAGACAAAAAAGTTGATGTCATATTTAGCAGAAATCCAGATTTGAATATATTATATCAATTCCTCACAGAGCCGATTCAAAAATCTTTACATTCGAGTATGGTGCACTTTTGCAACATTTTAATCACGCACCCATCACCAGTTGTGATGTGAAACGGACATTTTCTATTTTTAAAGACGTTTGAACATCTAAAAAAACTAATTCAACACAGAAACACCTTGAACAAATTTTAGTTGTTTATAGTAATGTTTTACACTTTCAATGTTTCACAGAAAATACAGAGTTTTGAGGTTTGTTCTTTGTAAATTATTTTTATTCAAAATTCGATACGCAGTTCGCTTGTCAGCATTACTTTTGTTTCAGCAGTAGTTGCTGTCGGTTAGCAGACCGTTTAACACATATTAACTGCATATGTAGGTATGTGCCACTTATACAGCTAGCCACACGTATCAAATTGTTCGAAACTCACGGACCGCTTACAGAAACAAATGATTGCAAATACAAGACAGGCGCCTTGTATTCGCAATAGTAATTCGCAAGAGTAATAGTACAATCTTGTTTCAAATGCTCTGATGACATTTCGCAATTTTTTGTGGTAACCAGGGTAACTCATACTTGTTTTTGATAGAACTCAATATCCACATTTTTTGCTTTCGTTTTCAGTTTTAGAAACTTATTTTGTACGGAATTAATTTACGTTTGCATTGTTTAGTGGAATGTTCTTTAGTGGAGTTTACTTTTAGTTTAATCGTGAATTCACAATTAATAAATAATAGTCTATTCTATCAAAGAACGTATGGAATTAGTGACTTTGTATTATGAGAATTATACTGTATACTATTTCTACACACAATGTTCGATACATTATTTATTTACGTGGTTATCGAAATGGAACATATATACATCGACATTATTTCCGCAACCATTGCATGTTCGCAACTGCGTGATATAACTCTTTCTCCTTTAATCAATCTAAGCCAATATTCGAAGTTATTTGCATGTAAAAAGCAATTCATTGTTAAATTTAAATCGATATATCGTCGAACCGTCATTATAGGTTTTATTTCTAAATGTTTTATTCAAGGGTCTCCGGTCCTTTAAAAGCCTTATTTAAGTTCTCTTTTCACCGTCTGTCGTTTTATTCATTTGCTTCTCTGTTCTCACTTGTAAAAAAAAGTAAGAGATAATTTAAAATTGAAAGAAAAGTTTCAAAATATCTACCTGTACATTCGACCAAAGGCGGTTGTAATAAATCATTCAATACACGTATATTAAATATCTGTTCGAAATATTTGTTTCGTCATAAAATGAAGTTTGCTCATTTGTATAGGTACATGTTAAATGTAGTAAATCTAAGGTTTAGAATTCAAACATAATTACTATTTTATTAATATTCAATATTCATTTGCGAGATGAAGCATTGTACAGTGAGAGCCAAAATGTTTTGTTCATTTATAATTGTTAGTAACACAACAATTACGTAAATATTTATATAATTGTAATATAATCTTAAACGTTAATAATGTGAGTTTTATTTCTTGAATACTGTATTCGTTTAATGTCCTCCTTCTTTCGCCAGATACTCTTCTAAGCGTCGGATAAAATCACTCATCAGTCTTTGAAGCATCACCTGGGGAATAGCTTGAACTCCTTGCCGAATAATTGTTTTGAGCTCCTCCACATTTCTTGATTTACTTTTGAAGACTTTGCCCTTTAAATAGACCAAGAGAAAAAAATGAAGGATCTAAATATCAGGAGATCTTGGCGGTCAATTGACATCTCAGTCTCTAGAAATAAATCGATTGGGGAATGTCTGACGCAGGATTTCCATACTTATTCTTGCAGTATGACAAGTTGAAAAAAGTAATTTATTTCTTCAATGTTAAGTTGCGGGTATAAAAAATGGGTCAAGCATATGTGCATACCGTTTTCGTTTTCGGGAATCTAACGGCCTTTCTCAGATTTCACATGGGTTCTCAGTAGCCCAATACCTATAGTCTTGCTTATTTACTGTGCCATGCAGAGTAAAGTGCGCTTTCATCGCTCACGAGTAGATATTGTGTAATATTCGGTTGCTGATTCCTTAGTTCCAAAAAAACGTCGACAAAAGTCAACATGCTGTTGTTGATCACGATCAGTTATCGCATGTACCATTGCCATTTTGTATGGGTGAAACATTAATTTCTGCAGAATTCTTCGTGTACTTTTGTTGGATATTTGTAATGTTGCAGCATGTCGTTGAATTGATCAATTAGGGGTACGCACAAAGGCTTGTTTTACTCGATCTTTATTAATAGCACTAGAGCCAGATTTCGTTCATCCCATTGATTTTCTTTTCTCTACTAATCTAGGATATCGTCACTTCCGTACCCTGTGAGAAATAACAGTTCGGTCAAGAACATCGCAAACATTAAAATTTTAACGTAATAAACGCTGTGTTTGGGTAATAGAGTTATATTTAATAAATTTTTCAAGGCAAAATATATATTGTTGACTACAACGCACTATTTTAACTGTCAAAATATCTCCTAAGCCTCCTCCTTCAATTATTATTAATAGATTTTTGATAGGTAAATTATATAGTCAGATGCTGCTAATTAAAAATGAACAAACCATTTTGGCTCTTACTGTATAAACTGAATTCTATTACAATATTTGAATTGTAATACTTTATCGATATTTTAAGAAGTGCCATTTTTAAATTTGCGCGTTTATTACTTTATTCGTTAGACCGTTTGTATTTCTACCTTTTTTTATTACTGAACAAATTCAAAACACAGTTTTTAATTTGTCTATCTTTTCATAAATTCACATTTCCTAGATATGCAGTAATAAATTCCATTAACAATATTGTAATTTATTCTATATTAATACTCATGTATGCAACTAATTATTAGTTAGCAGTGTTTAAAAATTGGTTATTAAATATTAGCAGCATTTATTATTTCAGTAGGCACAATTTACCAGAAAGCGGTAACTTTGGAAATTTTGGAGTTATGTCGTCACCTAGTCATATACGGTCTCCTCTTATTAAATATACAATCGTTTGTTGGGGTACTGATAAATTTGCGCTATTTTGTACACCAAGAGTATTAATATTAATATCAACACATCATTGAATTTATTGCACGTGAGAATTATTAAAATCTCATCTCACATGTAATTATCGTTTAATTTATTGCGTTGGTTCTACAATTTGGCAAGATTACTCCTGCCGAAGAATGTAGACGCAGCACGTCGTGACGTTAACTATCCATTATCCGTACAATCTGGATGGTTTAGAGGCATACTTCATGGAAGTTGATAACAGACTTCTGACTTACACTATTCATTATCGCATCTAGAACTCCCACCACTATGTTTCAGTAGGGGTGGCGCTGCTGTTAGAAAGGAATACTAAATTTACCAGAGTCGGATCGAGTCACGCGCATTTATTAATTTTTTTTTTCTTTGATCTTGTTCGAGATAGAGTTTTCGTGCATTCGTACTAATATTATTACTGCTACTACATTTTAAAGTATGTCGGCTTATTTCGTTTACACCCTGTATAAAAGATTTTCTTAATCTAAAAGGGCTAAAATAAAAAGCCCGGTTTGCGTAATTAATTCGATCGAAGCACAAGATCAGTTTAGATTTCTAAAGTATACTCTCTGTCCCAACGATAACTAGAATCAATTTATTTCACTAAATTCGTGGCGCCATCTGTTGGTGGTGGATTGATTTATGTGTCAAACAATTTCTAAACATTTCTAAATATATCGTTCACTAGAAGCTTAGCCATCAGGCATTTGACGGGCAATAGTTCTATAGCTCGCTCGAAAATGAACAAAAGATCAACATTAGGTTCTGTTTAAACAGGCTGTCCAGAAACTCTCCTGACAAACGAAGACCGGAGATTCCTCTGATAATTTTAAGACAATTAAACCCAAATTCACCTAGTCCGAAAATGCTTCCTAAGGGAGCTAGAGTTCTTTGAAGATGGCGCCTTGTATTTATTTTTTTTTTAAATTCCTCCAGAACGCTTCTATTTAGAAAAACAAAAACTGGTATGCTTATTTATCCTCCAGAGATGAATCGATTCCATCAATTGCGAATTTCTAGTACCGGTCATAGGCGTCCGTTTTGGGTAGGTCAACGGTTATTTTAAGGTATAACTTTTTTGTCTTTAATTTTTAAGCATTTGTGACACTAGATTATTAAATTTTCAGGTATTCCAGTACTAAAATGTACTCTTACTTTAAGTCGGTAGGATACACCGTTTTCTAGAAAAATCGATTTGTAAATTTTTCGTTTTTTCTTCATTAAAGTTCAATTTATTATGTAGTCTTCGAACGCTAATTTCTGGATTTTCCTCAACTTCCATTAAAATAACATCTTCATGTTCTGCTGTTACATCATTATGTCTCCCTGTTTCATTATTTTTTGGGACCACTGAACCTGTTTCTCTTAATCGTTGATGAAGAGCTGTAAATGTTGAGTTAGTGGGATGCTGACGATTGGGAAATTTTTCAGCGTATCTACGTTGCGCTGCTCGAGCGTTACACCTCATTTCGCCATAAACTAAATGCATATCGGCGTATTCCTCATTAGTAAAAACCATTTTTTTTTAATTGAAATCGTTGAGTTTGAATAACACAAAGTAAAAAATGAAAAGATAAACTTCGCGAACTGACAACAATTTGACAATGAAAAACGTAGGTTTTACTTCTGTTGGCAGTTCAGAGCTAACTATTGCAAAAAATAAAAAATTGAACTTTAATGAAGAAAAAACGAGAAATTTACAAATCGATTTTTCTAGAAAACGGTGTATCCTACCGACTTAAAGTAAGAGTACCTTTTAGTACTGGAATACCTGAAAATTTAATAATCTAGTGTCACAAATGCTTAAAAGTTAAAGACAAAAAAGTTATGCCTTAAAATAACAGTTGACCTACCCAAAACGGACGCCTATGACCGGTACTAGAAATTCGCAATTGATGGAATCGATTCATCTCTGGAGGATAAATAAGCATACCAGTTTTTGTTTTTCTAAATAGAAGCGTTCTGGAGGAATTTAAAAAAAAATAAATACAAGGCGCCATCTTCAAAGAACTCTAGCTCCCTTAGGAAGCATTTTCGGACTAGGTGAATTTGGGTTTAATTGTCTTAAAATTATCTGAGGAAACTCCGGTCTTCGTTTGTCAGGAGAGTTTCTGGACAGCCTGTATATCTCTTATGGTGATAATAGCTGACACCAAGTACAAGAATTTGGAATCATAAAATGAAATTCTCATTGCTTTTTATGATTCCACAGAGATTATTCACAAAGAATTCGGTCCAAATAGTAGAACAGATGATGCTGTATTTCTAAATAAACTGGATTATAAAAATCTGCGGACGTTGTACATGATTTTTTCTCAAGTTTCAGGCTGGAATCGCGTACTAGTCATTTATTCCTTTGCCGGCGTTTTGTCGACTCTTGCGAGAGATATCCCCGAAGCTGTTACTGCTGTTGACGTTGCTGTACTGAAACTAAAAGTCTGTTGGTTTGGGAAAGGGTTATACTTTCAACAAAGTTCCATTGATGTCACTATGAAAAATAAGTCAAGACATTCCGTTTCTTTCCTAGACTTTATAGTGAATTGTAATACTAATACTTCACTAGGACATTCCATATATCGCAAATCTATGAATATCGACACCTAAACCCTCTTTCCTATTATGCTTCACAAAACCTTGTGTCGAGAATTTCTTAATCCACTTTCGTCATATGTGAACCGAATTCCTTATTCCAAGAAGGTAACCATGTTACCAATATCTTAATGAATATAATTATTCCAAGTACAACATTCAACGCTCTATAAACCAGCATTTTATGCCATTTCTAAAGCGCATTGACTTTATATGTAAGGCATCACTGACCATCACAAACATAACATAAAAACAATCTTTAAAGCCAATTTTATATTATCGGACCCCCTATTGTTTACCCTATTGTTTACAGAGTTCCATATTCGTGCGGAGTGTGTACGTTGGCGAAATAAAGCGTTCGATAACTGGGCCTGTGCTTGCCGAACACATAATTGCAACTAGATACCAATTTCAATTTTATTTTCTCTAAATTCTATCCCATAATCCCCTATTACTATAACACCAAAATCTGTGAATCCATAGAAATTCTAAATTCTAATAATCTCAACTGCAATGACGTATATTGTCTACACAATAACTAAACACAACGAAACCATAATCTTGACATAGTGACCCGAAATAGTTGCTATTAACCCTTATTAAACCAACAAGATGACAATTTCAGTGCAGCAACTTCAACACCGGTAGTAGCAGTCCTGAGAATGTTGTTTGTGAGAGTGTACGAACTGTTTGCAAACGAATAAGCTATAGGGACGTGGGTCCGGCCTGAAAATCCAAGAAGAAATTCTAAATAAACTGTTATTATTTGTAAAGAATATATAGCAAATTTAAGTTAACAAGTTTTTGTCAAAATATGTTAAATCAAATCTGAATTTGAATAAATTGAACCCAACGCTAATCAATAACATACTAAAATTGAACAAGTTCAGCATTAATACTGGAAATAACGATTAAAAATTTTGTCGGTTAGGAGGTTATGATAATAATATGTCTGATCTAAAACATCGCTTTCTACATCCTTGGATGTATTTATAGTTCACAAACACGTTGCCATCCTAATCGATAATATAATGTTTAATTCAATTGACATATTTCGGAAGTTAATCAATTTACTATACATTTGTTCGAGAATATCTCTTAGTTAAAAAGAATAATTTATTGATGTGTAAATGGAAAAATGTAGTAGTTCCTAATAGAAATAGTGATTTAGAATCTACGAGACAACAAAAATAAATAATTCTCTATATTGAAAAGAAACGCATTCTCTTCTCGAAATATGTTGTAATCCTAAAGTTATGAATGCCTTAAATAACTTCCAGCACAGTTACAAAAATGGGGGGTATAAGTTTTTAATTTCAGTTGGCCCCGTTTAAAAAGTACTGACTTTGAACTTAATGCGTATTTTTATGCTAGAAAAGTAACTTTTTCAATACCGAAAATTCGATTAAAGCACACTTGTAGGCATATTTAGAAAAAAAAAAAACGATTTGTATGAGGAAACATGGAAAACTTTCTTTAATAAATACAGCTAAGTTTGAAAGATTTGAAATATGTGTTCCTTTCAAAATAAAAAATCCAGATGCTGTCACGATAAGCAAAAGAAATTCTTTTACGAGTGGATATTTTATATAGTGATAGTGATTTATTTACTGTAATCACAATTACAATAAAAGTAATTAACATAAAAAAAAATATTAAAATATTCAAAATACATACATACATAAATATTTCTAAAATATAATATATTACAAAAGACACTGTATAAACATGTAAGACAAACTTTGCACCCATATAGGGCAGAAGTCATTCATTTAGAAATTTGTCAATTGAATAAAAGGCCTTTTCGATAAGAAAAGTTTTAACAGTGCCGGTAAATCTTCTGATACACATAGTTTTTAAATTAACAACACATGTATAGCAAGCGCCAATTAAGTTGGCGCGATGAGGGGGTGCGCAGAAGTCGTTTTTAAAAACGTCCACCCCCACTACTCAAGTAACTGTCAGAATACATTTGTCATTGACGTTTGACGGAACATAATGTCTTTGCTAGGGGATCATAAAGTGATACACGCTCAGAGGTTAGAATTATCTGACATTTGATGTAAAACCAAATACAAATCTCCCCACTACTTCTAATCCTGCGCAAACTTACACCTCCTCGCGCCAACTTATTTGGCGTTTGCTATACATAGCTTGTTATATATTTTGGAACCCCAGTAGTCCGCATATCTTTGGGTTGTTCTTAAATGATGGTAAGGTGTTTTTAAAAAGTCTTTATTTCGTGTCTCGTACTCGTGCTCATCACCAAATCGCGAGAACTTTTCCAAATTTTTGTGCACGTATTCTGCTCACTTAAAGCCGGCGACTGACTGAAGGCGAGCGCTGTAATGTAATGCTCACATCGAGCATTACATTACAAAGTCCGTGACTTGCGTCCAGCGAATGCTCACTTTGAAAGCTCGGCACAAAAGTGCTCCGATATCATCGATCGGTTTTCTCGGTCGTTCAGAAGAAAAGATGTCGGACTTAGAAGTGGCTAGTGCTGCGTTCATTTTAATGGTATATTGCTGCTTAAAAGAAAAACGACAAAAACGGTGGTGGCAGACAGATTTATTCAGAGGAAGAAGTGTAAATGGCGGCGCGACATTAATGATTATCCTAAAGACGCGACCTGTACTGACTTGTAATGTAACATTCAAAGGGATTCGCCACAAAACCGACAGTCAAGTGGAGCGCGATTTGCTCGACTTGAGCGGTTCTGTTCGGCGCTCGCTTTGGTGACTGATTAGCGAATTCTCGTGTTACATTACATTACATTACAGCGCTCGGCATCAGTCAGTCGCCGGCTTAAGATGTATGGTAAGTATTCCCTCAGAAACAAAAGCCTGTCCACACGTTTCGTCCGATTTCAGATTGCACAATTTACGAATTCACGCGCTTCTGACGTAGAAACACGCGCCCCGCCTCCCAAAACTGAATGCCATATGTACCTACACTGGAAATATACAAAGTACGTCTGGTAATTCACTAGAGTCCTAATTCTCCTAATTGTGTACAGCGCTGTAGACAATTTTCCGGCAAGTTCATTTATGTCTGGACCATCCAAACTTGTTGCTTAAGAGTAATCTTAGGAACTTTTTAACATCTATACCTCACTTGTTTTAGTAGTAAATGCGAGTTTTTGTGTGGAATTTACTGTGAGATTATTTGCATGGAACCATTCAGTTGCCTGTTCGATTACATGAGATTTGCAGTCTCTTCCTTCTTTCCTACGGTCCATTACTAAAATTTATGTGTCATCAGCATACAGACACACTTGCCCCGATGATATATTAAATGGAAAGTCATTAATATATATGATAAATAAAAGGGGGCCGAGAACGGATCCCTGTGGCACACCCTGGCGCACATCCATCATGTATGACCTCTCACCTGCATATTCAACATATTGCTTTCGGACACTCAGATAGAAACAATGTAGGATAGGACCAGGGATAACCAATGAGACTACATAATGAAAAAAATAGTTCATTGTACGAGGGTAGTATATTTTGCATATACGGCGGCTGAAATAAAACAGTAAATAGCTTTTAAAGACTCTGTTGACTTGTTTTTCAAAGTATTCGCCACTAGGATTAATGCACTTTTGCATGCGCTCGGACTAACGTTGGAAGCAGTTATTCCACTCGTTTGTTGGTACAGTCAAAATTGCGTTTTTGAAGGCATCGACTCTTCCTTCTGACGACTGGAATCTTTGACCACGCAGTTCGCCCGTGATTTTCGGAAAAGTAAAAAAGTCGTTGGGATTTAGGTAGGGACTGTACGAAGGATGGTCTAACAATTCGACGTATTGTTGCGATGAAAAATCAATTGTCTTGCGAGCTATGTGAGAACTTGCCTATCTTGATGGACAATGCTTCGTCGTTGTGGGTTGGCAAAGGCACCTTGGTTAATTGCGACGTTCGTTGAATGTTCTGGGTTTGTAGTTCGTTATTTTCTTCAATCAGGGTATGATAGACATTGAAAATTATCTGTTTTGCATCTTGTGATATATGCTTTCTCTGTCGTGCTCCAACAGTATTATCACTATCCACATCATAATCACTAATACCTTCAACAAAAGGTCGCCACATGTTCGTTAAGTAAAGAGAGAAAAATCAAATATGTATGCAGCAGTAAATATTAACAATAAATGATAAATAGACTCAATATTAGATGTAATATATACCAACTAACTATATTTACTTAAATTTTGTTTAATAAATAAAAGCATTTATTTCATCTAAATTGTCTTTTAATGACTATTTAACTATATATAATAACTATATATTCAAATTAGCAACTGTTGGTACTTATATTATTATTAAATTTTATTTCATCTAAATTGCAGTAATTACAATTTACTTAAATTTTGTCATTACGGACCTCAGCGGTTTGTTTACGTAAATGATAATCGTATTGAGCGGCCAGGTAGTTATTGCCGCAGGTGGTGAAATAAAAGAATTAGAGCCGTTCAAAGTTATATTCTTATAATTTGAAATAAACTAAACAATGTAGGAATAAAGGACAGTAGAAACAAAAAAATAAATACTGTAAATACAAGTACAAAATGCATAAGGAACAAAACAAACAAAAATGAAAGTATAAGAAATATGAATATGTAAAATAGAAAAGATTTATTAGAGAATATTAAAACATTTAATAGTTTCTAAGCATCGTATACACAGGTAATTAAAATCTCATACACAAATACTTACAAGCGTTTTAACTATTTAGAAAATTGAAGCGCAAATTCATAATAAAGGTAAACAATACATTGGGAATAACATATTTATCAAATAATGAATATAATAATCAAAAATCAATTAATGGGATTATTACTTAATACACATTTCTAATTTTCCCGTCCCTTTCAATCTGCCCGGAAACTAATAAACTAATTATTTTGAAATATAAAGGAAATATTGTAAAATCGAGCTTAAGAATATTCCAACTTACTGGAACCCTGCTCTGTTTACTATTACTAGTACTACTGCTAAATGAAAGACCCTTTCGGATTATCATTAAAATCTCATTAGCTAATACAAGTCATTTTAAATTATCTTCACGAGAACTATATATAGAATGTATGTCGTTGTATAGAATTATTCTTGTGTTGAGTATGTATAAAATATATTACTACTTCTACCTTAACATAACTAAAATGTGTGTATGTGTTTCACGTCATTGTTATGGAATTTACCTACATTACTACTTCTTGGAGATTGTATCTACATGCAATCTACATACAATACCTAATGTTTCCGATGTCTTAAAGATCTTACTGGTAAATAAATATAATAATAAAATAGAATTCTTAATTACGTATTAATAGGGTGTCATAAATCTTCTTAATGTATTTTGCATCAATAATGCATCAATAATAGATTTTTATGGTACCTACATATTTAGATGTCGTGAGCCTATTATGTATATTAAATTAAACAGTTAGGGTGTCCTACACTAATTAACCTAGGCAATAAAGAAATGGTCTAAATATATAAAGCAGGTAATAAACAGATTAGTAAATGTAAATTCTTGCAATCTAAGTAAAATATTACAATTTTGAATATGTTAATAAAGTATAGCAAGCGCCAAATAAGATGGCAAGCGGTGGGAGTAAGTCCGCGCAGCATTAGAAATAGTGGGAAACTTTGTGCGTTTTTAAAAACGACTACGGCGCATCTCCACCGCTCGTCATCTTATTATAGTTGAAAATGCACGTTGAATATTTGTAAAGTTTGAAATGTTATTCTTTAATTCTGTTATACTAAATTCACTTATATCTAACATATAAATATATACAATAGAAGAAATTTCGTTTTATGACGAAACAGACTGTATGTATGGAAATAATTGAATTTTTCGTCCAGAAATGTACTCAGGATTGTTAAAATTGTTGGAACGATCTATGGAAAATTATTTATATACTTATATGTTATTTCAACATCAATACACTTTTCTCAACGCTTCTGCAATAACAAGATCTTCATAAAAAAATATTTCGATAACTCGTCAAAGCAATAACTGTTATCGTGTCTTCGCCTGGAAGAAAATTAGCCCTAGAAATTGTTTTTCGAAATTAAGGAACGGATTAGTAGTCGCTGGGTTCTAGATTCAAACTATACAGGGTTAGGCAAACGTATGATTTGAATATCTTTGACATGGCTACTTAGATTTTAATAAAACTTTCTATAATTAATTAAATGCAAATCAGTTACTCGATGAGAATATTTATATTCGAATCAGACTTCCGGTTTAGCCGGAAACGATGTTAACTTTCTTATTTTAAAAGAAACACCCTGTATGCTTTCACATATTTCAATAGAGCTCTGCTCTGGGAATTCAGCGATAATAAGGCTTGGAACCCTTTTGTTCAACAACGATAAAAATATTTAATTAAAATTGATATTTTAAAATCATGTTTATGTTTAGTAAGCCATGGAAGAAAAATTCAGTATTTGACTTAAACTGTCAGAATTAACTTTGCAGACGTCCAAATATCAATAATGGTTCAATTAACTGAAACAGAACATATCGAAATTCTCATAATGATTGGTTTTGGTGGCCGCGTCAGAATAGTATTCGATTTATTAAACAATTTGCATCAAGATTGGCATGCAATATCACGAACTGTCGTTGGTGAAACTTTGAGAAGGTATAACTTGACAGGAAATATTATAAATTTACCGAAAAGTGAACGACCAAAAGTCGCGAATAATGAAGTCAGTGCTCAAGATATTGCTATAGCATTAGAAGAATTACCACAAACTTCTACTATATCCCTCGCACTAAACTATGATATAAGTTGCCGATCAGTAGCCATAATATTGAAGCACGAAAACTGTATAAACCATATTTAGTGCAAGAATTATTGCACGGGGATTATGATCGGAGAATTTAATTTTGCAAAAGAGTGATGGAGATTTTCAAAATTGACCAATATTATACATACAATTTGCTGTTTTCCGACGAGGCTTTAGTTTTGTATGAATGGTACTGTTAATCGCTATAATTATAGATATTGATCAATAGATAACCTCATTGGATTCTATAAAAGCACACACAACATCCGCAGAAATTTAACGCTTTTGCTGGTATTTTCAGGAACCGTATTAATTGGTATTTTTTTTCTTTCATGGTACACTAACTGGCCAGAGATATTTAGATCTTTTACGTGATCAGCTGGTTCCTAATATTGAGTAAGATGAGAAATTGCCTGCAAGTGTTTGGTTTCAACAAGTTGGAGCACTCTCTCACCATGCCCTTACTGTTAGAAGTTTTTTAAACGAAACATTCCCAATCGGTGGATTTGGGAATGTTTGTAGAGAATTCATCCAATGGCAAGATCTCCAGATGTAAATCCCCTAGATTTTTTCCTTTGGGATAATTTAAAATCTATGGTATATACTACACGACCGCATAATCAGAACGAATTACGGCAGAGAATAATTGAGGAAGTGCAATTAATTCGTGAAAAGGTTTTGGTAAATGTTACTCAAGAATTTGTTCAAAGACTTGCATATTGTCAAAAAGTGAACAGTCATTATTTCTAAAACTTTCTTAACTGTTTGTGTGCACATTTTTCTTGTTCTTAATAAAATTTTCATTAGATTTAATTAAATATCTGTCGTTGTTGAACAAGAGGACGCCCATATCTTATTATTACTGAACTATCAGAGCAGAGCTCTATTGAAATTCGTAAAAATATACAGGATGTTTCATTTAAAATAAAAAGGTTAACATCATTTCTAGCTAAACCGGAAGTCTGATTTGAAAATAAATATTTTCTTCGAATTTCCTAGTGCATCAACTTAAATGTCGAAAATTTTATTAAATCTAAGTAGGCCGTATTAAAAGATATTCGAACGGATTCATACATTTGCCTAACTCTGTATGGTGGATGCCATAACTGCTGGATTCACATTCTTAGAAAGCTTTACGTTCGTACAAAATTGTGCTCTTACAACCAACAATCGCACAAATCTAATTATATCTAATTTGAGTAATTTACTAATCGAAACCAGTTTCCTATAGTTACAAAACCTACTTAGATAAAGGCAGAATATTTCGTTTATTTTCTAAATGAAAATCATTCTATCAGAACAACGTTGAAGTAAGTACAGTCGGTTTTTCCCAATACTATCAATAAATGTCGAATTGGAATTTTCCCAATTCAAATATTTAAATCGCTCATCGCTCCGCGAAGGCAAAATGACAAGTAATTTTGAAAGTTTGAATATATGAATAAATTAAGTTACGTTTGAATTAGTTATCAAAAAAAAAACCGTCCAAAACTGAGGTTATTACTGCGACGATAGAGATTTTTGCTGTGTAAAAAAAACGACTATATTCAGTTTTCAGAAAACAATTACATACTTGGTAATAGAAATTATCTACCAGATTTAAAAAATAATTAAAGAAAAAGATACTGTCATAAAAAACAAATTACAAATCTACGAATTTTATTAATTAAGTACTAGAGCTTTATTAATGAGAGATATATCCAAATTTACTCAAACGATAAATCTAAGTATTTCAGCTTGCAAGTGAGCACTAAAAAATTCACAACAGAACGTTTGCAACGCATGATTAGAAGACGAGGAATAATTAATTGGGTTATTGTTTTGGCTATTCCCATCGCTTGTAGGATTTGAATAACCCGACGCTATGGCAGTCAATCTACTGTCGTCTTCAGGATAGCCATGAGAAGGGATGGATCTTTACCAAACTCTCGTTTGTCGGCTAAATAGCGTAGTGGTTAGTGTGCTTGTTTTAATTAAAACTTTGGAATTTCAGACCGAGTTAAAATAAAAAATTGGGAAGACAAATATGTCAGATGCAAGTATGGAAAGATCCAACTCTTCTCAAGGTTACTTTGAAGACGGCAGTAGATAGACTGCCGAAACGTCGAAGTATTCAAATCCTACAAACGATCGAAATATTGCAATTCAATTATTGCAATTCAAGATTATAAATACATACCACAGGTCGTAAATTCGTAATGACTAATTTTTGTTGAATCGTCGCTGATTCAACTTGTGAATAGCAAGTCTTCTCTTGCTCAGTGGTTCGAAGAATAAAAAATACTTGTAGAAGGCACAACACTCTTCAATTATTAAATACAGAAAACTAATGTTACATAAGACGCAAGCAAAATATTATTATAAAAACTGCTTAAAATGTGTGATCTCGTTGATAGATCTAAGCAAACTTAAACTTCAAATTCTAAAATATTAGCTAGGTAAAGAAAATATATTCATAAGTAGACTGCGGAACAGACGCTATCCTCTAATGAGTCATACAGGCGTAGAGACAGAGTTGGTTTCGCTTAATAATAAGATTGATGCAATATTCGCTCGTAGCCCTGATTTTAATGTCCTGAAAGGCTTTTGTCGTAATGTTCAAAATACGGAAATCGGTAGATAATATATTAAATTTAAAGATTATTATTTCAATGCACCACTCACTAGCTCTGATGTTGAGTGAAATTTTTCTATATTTAAAGATATACTGCCCAATAAAAGAACCCACTTTACAGAACAAAGTTTAGAATATATTGTAATAATTAATGTTAATAAAAAATGTTTACTATGGGGTGACAAAGCATTCACTTTAATTATAGGTGATATAATTAATTTCAAGTTTATACTTTTTCAATATTTTGAATTTTTTCACTGTATAAAGCAAATGTATTTAACTTCAGTGTTTTATTTATTTTCCTAAAAGTAAATTTCCGTATACACATTTCATTGGCTTTATTACGACTCTGGCGAAATATATTCACAGACAACTTTTATCAAAACCATCGCGCTATAACAATCATATATACTGTTAAGTTGATAAATTGTACATTGGCGGCACCGATGAATCACACCCGATACGGGATAGCGCCGGTTCCACAGTCTACTCATAAGACTCCACCCTACTTCTTATGATTGGTCGAAATAGGATAGGTACATAAGTTTACATTAACTTGACATCGCTATATTGAATGGAATGAATAAATAGATGGGTCAGATACATATGGTTTTACCCAGACTCGACCTTGGATAAATCATTTGCCCGAAATACTATTGTTTAATACAAGAGACCTTTGAAAATGTGACCGTAATGAAAATTTGTAGAAAGTCCGTCTGGCATAACGGGCAAATGCGTGTTTAATAGGTGGCAAGCCTTCGATTTGAACATTACAATACTTAACTGATGTACCTAAATATTTGGAGACCATAGCGGCTACAGCTTAAGTAGAAACAATACAAAATAGAAAAAGATTTGAATAAATAACTATAAACAAGATGATAAATTTGTATTTCAAAATACATTTTCTAAGAAGGATGAACCGAAGCGTAATTGCAAGATAAACTGTTAATGCAGGCCATGCTTTGGACAATATTTCTTGAATAAAGTAAGTAAAAGTAGGTTATAAAATTATCTTTGACACTACCATAAACATTAATAACGGAGGATGTCGTGATCCCTCTAAATAAAGTGTATAAATTTCAAATTATAAAGAAATCTTCCCTAAATAGAATTCAATATTTTAATCGAAAAAATTTCAATTAATTAATAGCGTTGTCCAAATTTTTAGACAACACTTTCGCTGCGGTGATTATATTGCTGACTTCCGTCATGTTTCTGATGTCTACCGTCAAAATTTCGAACAAATCTGACAGATAGGTTGTGTTTTATACTCTGTCAACTGTTTTGGTTGTTATGTAAATATGGAGAAAAAATAATTCCCAGTTTAATTAAATATAATTTTTTACGTGGAAAAGCAATTAGAGAAACCGAGGAAAAGCTACATAAATATTATCATGAATGTGCTACGTCCGATGGAATGATTTGTAAGTGGTTTTCTGCTTTTAAAGACGGCCATATGAACAGGGATGATGTAAGAAAGTTCCAAACCATCCTTTACTGTAATTACTCTAGAAGTGGTTACTAAGGTCCATGCTCTTGTGAGTAGCGATTGTCGAGTGAAAGTACGTGAGATATCTAATGAAGTAAACATTTCAACCGAACTGGTATGCAATATTTTGCATGAAGATTTAATTACGAAAAAACTATCTGCGAGATGAGTGCAGTGTTTGCTTAACGCTGATCAAATGCACGTTCGTATCCAAACACCAGGAGAATGTTTAGCTATCTTCAAACCTCATCTAAGATAATTCTGCAGTCTATCTGTCACAGTAGATGAAATTTGGATACATAATTATATTCCAGAAACGAAAATACAGTCGAAACAATAGATTTCTGCCGCAGAACATCTCCCAAAACAACAACAATCGTTTTGTCGGCCGATAAGGTCATCGTCACAATTTCTTGGTATTCTAAAGATGGTATCTTTATTGATAATACGGGGTTAAGAAAATGTAAGGATCCATTCGAATATCTTTGATATCACTGCTTAGATTTTAATAAACTTTTCCACATTTAAATTAATGCAAATAGGGAATTCGCAGAGCATACTAATTTTGAAATCAGACTTCCGGTTTAGCCAGAAATTATGTTAACTTTTTTATTTTAAATGAAACCCTATAAATGATTACGAATAGAGCTCTGCTCTGGGAATTCTGCAATAATAAGGTTTGGGGCACCCTTTTGTTCAACAACGACAGAGATATTTAATTAAATCTACTAATGCAAATTTCATTGAGAACAAGAAAAATTAATAACACAAATATAAACAAAATCAATATAAGAAAATTTTGGCGAAAGAATGATCGTTCACTTCTTGACAATAAGCAAGACTATGAACAAATTCTTGAATGATATTTGGCAAAGCCTCCTAACGAATTAATTGCACGTCCTCAATTATTCTCTGCCGTAACTCGTCCAGATTAACTCCCATAGGTTTTAAACCATAGGTTTTAAATGATTCCAAAAAATCTAGGGGATTTAAATCTTGAGACCGTGTATCACAATTTGGCAAATTTCATACCGTAGATATGGTAGAGTCGGTAAATTAATATTATGTCTCTTGAAACCGATATCAAACAATTGATACCTAGAAAACAGGTTATGAATACTGATTTCTAGGTATCAAATCAAGGTATCTATTCCAAGGAAATATTCATATTATGACAATAATTATAATTATTACAAAAAAAAACAAAATATCACCATATTGCAAATTTCATACCGTAGATATAGTAGAATCGGTAAATTAATTTTATATCTCTTGAAACCGATATCAAGCAATCGATAGCTAGAAAACGGATTATCAATACTAATTCCTAGGTATCGAATCAAGGTTTCGATTCCAAGGTATCGATTCAAGGTATCATTTCCAAAGTATCAGTTGCATCGATACTTTACCTAGGTATCGAACCAAGGTATCGATTCCAAGGTATCGATTCAAGGTATCGTTTCCAAAGTATCAATTCCAAAGCATCGATACCTATCGATACTTTAGCGATTTCAGTACTCAGAATCGATACCGTGCACAGACCCGATACATCGCTAAGTATCAATACCTCGATTGGTATCGATACCCGATACCGAAAACATCGGTATCGCCCAGCCCTAGTGGTGGCTCCATGGTGCTGACGTTTAGGGCATCCAAATTCCTACTCAGTTGTTATTTTTGCTTCATGCGACGATGCGATGTCACGGTGTAAAAATTATTGTTCCCTTTGGGTATTTTTCGCAAACTTTTTTCAAAAATTCTACTTCTACCTTTTAATGCTATAGTAGCAATAAACCCAGTTTTCGAAAAAAAAACTAGCAACTATCTTCTTACCAGCCCGCGAATTCGTTGGAGTTTTGTAGGCCTAGGTTCTGTTCGAAGACCCATTGAGGCGATTGACTTTTCTTTTTAGGAGCATAACGTAAAATTTCTAACATTAAGGGCATAACGAAGGGGTACTCCATCTTGTTGGAACCAAACACTTCCAAGTAATTTCCCATCTTCCTCGATATTAGGAATAACCTGATCACGTAAAAGATCTAAATATCTATGTCCAGTTAGTGTATCATGAATGAAAAAGGACCAATAATACGGTTCGCGAAAATAACAGCCCAAACGTTTAATTCCTGCGGATGTTGTGTATACGTTTCTAGCATTCAATGAGGGTTATCTATTGACCAATATCGACAATTACGTCGATTAACGGTACCATTCAAACAAAACATAGCCTCGTCGGAAAACAACAAATTATATGTAAAATATTGGTCAATTTTGCAAATCTCGATCACTCTTTTGCAACATTAAATTCTACGATAATAATCCCCTTCCAATAATTCTCGCACTAAATGTGGTTTATACGGATAATATTTTTCGTGATTCAATATTCTGGCTGCTGATCGGCAACTTATATCATAGTTTAATGCGAGGGATATAGTAGAAGTTTGTGGTAATTCTTCTAAAGCTAAAGCAATATCTCGAGCAATAAGTTCATTAGTGGCAATTTTTGGTCGTCCGCTTTTCAGTAAATTTCTAATATTTCCAGTCAAGTTACACCTTCTGAAAGTTTTACTAACGACAGTTCTTGATATTAGATGGCGATCTTGATGCAAATTGTTAAATAAATCGCATACTTCTTCATAAGTTCTGACGCGATCACCCAAAACCAATCATCATCGGAATTTCAATAAGTTATTTTTCAGTTAATTGAACCATTATTAATATTTGGGCAGCTACAAAGTTAATTCTGACAGTTTAGGTCAAATATTGAGATTTAATTCCATGGCTTACTAAACATAAACATGATTTTAAAATGCCAGTATTAATTAAATATCTTTGTGGTTTTTGAACGAAAGGGTGCCAAACCTTATTATTTCTGAACTTCCAGAGCAGAGCTCTTCTAAAATTCGTAAAAATATTCTGGGTGTTTCATTTAAAATAAAAAAGTCATCATAGTTTCCGGCTAAACCGGAAGTCTGATTCGGATATAAATGCACATAATTAATTATCTAAAGTCTTATTAAAGCCTAAGGTGCCATGTCAAAGATATTCGAATGAATCCATAGATTCGCCTAACCAGTGTAAAAAATATAATAAACGATAAACGGCGAAAAGAGATTTAGGACAAACGAAGAGATGATATCCAGGACAAATGAATATTTTGCAGAGTTTCCGAAATATTACTTTTTTAATGGTTTGAAAAATTTGAAAAGTCGCTGAGCTAAGTGTGTAGACTTAGAGAGGCATTACAAGGCAATTAAGTTCAAAAATAAAATATATTTTTTTACCCTAAAATAAGTATTTCATTGAAAAGTTAGTCTCTCGTCAAATTGTTTTCGTAGAGGGTATTTGCATTCAATAGCACACAATTATCAATTTTCCCAATAAAAACTTATCTGAGATTCAAATGCTTTTTTTTTAACTTGTCAAGAGGCGAAACGGCTGGCGGCGCGAAGTGATCGCGGCAAAACTGCTGCGGCATAACGCCATAGACCTTGCTTTCTATTTCGTCAGATTTCTCACCAATAGTACACGCGTGTTTTATGGTAGGACAGAGGATCAATAATTTACGTGACCCCTAAACAATCAAGAAAGGAAACTATTAAGTTATCAATATGATTACAGTCTCAGAAGAATTATTTCTCTTCTAATTACTTTTCTAAATATGTGATATATATGCAACACTAGATATACATTTTCCAATAGATCACAATTTTCCAAATTGTCTATTTGGAATTATTTAATTACGCTTCAGAAATTTTAAGTAGTCATGCGTGGAAAATGTTTTCCGATATAACAACATTATTGACTTTAAAATTCTGGAAATTAAATTTTCTAACATAATTAACGCGAAACAAGATAAAATGACCCCTGAAACCGTAATTAATGAGCATGAATTAATTTCCTAACAACATTTACTGAGTTCCACCTGCCGTCGAATATTAAGTTTGCCTCTTTCCTATCCCGGGTTTGCCAGTGTATCAATTAAAACTTGTCCCACAGATTTTGAAACAGGGAAACTGGTAGATTTCGAAGCCGCTGTTAAAATAGATGTTTGATATTAGGTGCCCTGGACGTATTTATAATTAAGCCAAAAAACGTTGTTTAAATAAAAAATTTGAAATTCAACGTGTAAAATCTCTTTAATAATAACTAGATGATTTAGCTTAAATTTTATTAACTACTGTTTTTGCCATTACTTTTGCAAAAAATAAGTTAAAAATTTAGTGTTGGAAAAGACAACATAAAACGACAGAGGCAGAAGTTTCCACATTAAATGTTAAATTTTCAATATGAAAAAAAAATAGTCTATACTTTATTTGATATTATTTTCTGTTTATTTTTGATACATATACTTTACCTCATCTCGATAGTATTTTATTTAGATAATAGCATTCTTTTTCAATATATGATTGAAAAATTGGGTTTTCATTCTCACAGAATTTCTTTAATATTATTCTTACAATAACTTCCGGAAGATTTCTTTTATTGCTTAAATTTTTGTTCTCATTTTTTTTTGTTATTCACAATTATTTATTTATTTCGTACGACAAGCGGTGAAAGAAGAAGCGAAAAAAATTAAAATTAGGTATTAATGAATAGTTCAGCTCGTTGCATTCATGAGGGAAACTGCTTCTAGAGTAGTCGTTTTCTATATGGGCCATAGTTTGTTTCACTTTTCCGCAATCACAGAGGCTAGTATTCGCTAATTTCCATTAATGCAACATTAATTCCGTGGCCTCCATGGCTTGTGCGGAACCTATTTAATAGAGACAACTGTCTACGTCGGAGGGTTATGCCCGGCAGAGGTTCTGAAGGATTATAAATTAAATCTGTTTTTCTCAATTCAGGGTGTTGTTCGACAAGAGCTAACCAGTAATCACCAGAGAGCGGACTGAAGCGATTGAATGAAAAATTGCCACGATAAAACGTTTTGGCGGTCTCAGGTATTGTATGCATGTTAGAACAGCCCCACTATTTGCTTTCTCGATGGTATTCCTCTTGCAAGTGTTTTTATTTCCGTCGTTATGAATAGTACATTGTGTGTATTCCTTCAAAAACCATTCAACATCTAACATTCGTTAGATTTCTTGAAATAATCGCTTAAGAAATTATATCCGATAATATAATTTCCAAAGTGTATTCTCGTGTTTACATGCTGTTATACATGCATATATATGTATATATGTATGTATATATATATATATATATATATATATGTGTGTTTTAGATAATTTATTAGCCGTTTATTAAATATAACAATTGATAAATTACACTGGCCTACAACCATTTTGGTGCTGGAGATTTTAGACCCGATTTTAAGTATGTCTTACATGACGATATCAAAAATGTTACCCGTTTTCTTCTGTCAGCTCTAGTTCCCGAGAAAAAAAAACACAATTCACGAAAAAATATATATTTTATTGACATTAAACATCAAGAAATTGTCTTTTGAGTGACTTTCTAGAATGAAACTGACTCGGGCAATCTCGCATGATTCCCCAGCAATAGTCAGCCATCATATGACTGTCCCACCTTCCTTGGTATCTATTCTCCATTGTTTTTAGGTCTTGGTGGAAACGTTTCCGTTGTTCTTCGCTTAGATCTCCTAAATTGTGTTGGAAATTATGTAGATGACTATTGAGATAGTGTAATTTTATACTCATATTACAGCCTAAATCTTCGAATCGCACCAGCATTTGCTCTACTGGTTCTACATAGTTGTCAGCCATATGATTTCCGAGGAAATTTTGTGCAACTGCTACAAAAGATTGCCAGGCAAGCCTCTCCACATCTTTCATACAAGTCTCAAAATTAGTTGTGTCTTTCATCAATTTACATATTTGAGGTCCATCAAAGACACCTGCTTTTAGTTTTTCAGTACTTAAACCAGGAAATTTGTGAGAAATAAACTGGAAACATTGACCATTTCTATCGAGAGCCTTAACAAATTGCTTCATTAGCCCTAATTTTATATGCAAAGGCGGAAGAATGATTTTTCTCTTGAAACTAAGGGTTCATTTATAACATTTCTTTCCCAAACAACAAGAGCATCTCTCACAGGCCAATTTTTTGCGGTCCAATGACGTGATTTAGCTCGACTGTCCCAGAGACAAATAAAACATGGGTATTTAGTATAACCACTCTGTTGACCAAATAAAAAATCTTCAATTCGACGCAGGTCACCCAGTTATGTTCAATATATTTTTTTTTTTTAAGATTTGAAATTACTTCATATTCTTCTTTTACACATGTTGAGTGAGCAATTGGAACGGGAGCATATTTATTTCCATTACGTAGAAGAACTGCTTTTAGACTTCGTTTACTACTGTCAATAAAGAGTCGCCATTCATTGGGCTGATAGATCGTTAAACCCATGAAAGCCAGCAAACCACTCACATTACAGCAATACACAAAATTTTCATCAGATGAAAAAAACTTCAATAACTTTCCCTCTCTCGTGCGATATGTAGACACTCCAACATCTGAGGAAAGACAATTTTTTTCTTTTAATCTTGACGCTAGTAACTCAGCACGTTCCTTCGAAAGATCTATTATGATTTATTATTATTATTGGAATGTATCTTTGAATAATTTAAACCATAGCAACTCAATTATTTGACATTTATATTCTGTCATTTATATTTTTTATTCCCTTGACAAAGGCACTATTGCCGATACATGTAGGGTTGTTTTAAATATATATACTTTGAAGTAATGAACCAGACCTTTAATCGCCGACTTATTAAGTTTACCATATATATATATATATATATATATATATATATATATATATATATATATATATATATATATATATATGTATATATGTATATATATATATATATATATATATGTATATATATATATATATATATATGGTAAACCTAATCAGTAGGCGATTAAAGGTCTGTATATTATTTTAAAATATATGTATTTAAAAAACTCTACATGTTTCGGCTGTATACGCCTTTATCAAGAGAATACAAAATAGAAAAAAAATAAATATTTTGTATTCTCTTGATAAAGGCGTATACAGCCGAAACATGTAGAGTTTTTTAAATACATATATTTTGAAATAATATACAGACCTTTAATCGCCTACTGATTAGGTTTACCATATCATACCAAGGTCACGAAGTTATTATATTTATATATATATATATATATATATATATATATATATATATAGAATCAAATAAATTAAAAGCGGGCAGGCGGTCTGTCAATTAAAAAACTCATTTATTAAGTATCCCTATATTTCGCAACAACTTTGTTGCTTCTTACGGAGATACTACAAGATTAATGGGAAATAACATTAAATAAATAAGAGTATAAAGCAGTAGTAAAATACTTACAAAATGTAGAGTTGACAAAATAATAAAATTGACTTACAAGGACAATAAAATTTATTAGATTTAAAACTTGAAGTAACTATAGATACGACCCTTTAAAACCTTTAAAAATCATGTATATGTAAAAGTTAAAACATGAAAAATATGAAACGAAACATATAGCAAACAACTAAAGTCACAAGTATATAAAAAAAAATAAAATAAAGCAATATAAATTTAACAATATATGGACCAAATAACGAAACAATTTTTAGATGGTCAACTAACCGTCAAACCAAGTATATTAAAATAAATTATACTTAGTCCGTTAGTATCAGATCTATAATTTACGCTATTTGTGTCTCTGTTAATGTGGACCATTTCTAAAAAGGTTCTTTTTTTAAGGTTATTTTTAAGATGAAGTAACATCGGGGTCGTGATTCTAGTAACTGGGGCTGAGTATTACCACCAGAAAGTGGATTCATCACAAACAGTTTCGTCTCGAGCCACGACAATTTGATTTTCAGAACCGACATCCCAACAAATAGCTATCTGTTCAAAAAATTTTTACATTTTTCTATATTTATTTGACTTGTTCATTTTAATGTGTAATCAAAAATACATTTCACTAAATAATTATTTTTCATTGTTGTAACAAAGCCGTTAATATTTTAGTTCTCTATGTTCTACACAAGATAGCGATTTGGGAGAAATTGACATCCTCAAAAGTAGTATACACAACCTCTAAATATAGTTCTTATTACTAATCATACTTAGTACTTCTATATTCTTATCTAAATACAAACCTTCTAAATTCAATATTTATCATCCTGTAGCTCGAATGAATACCGAGAAACGGATGATTATCTTCTGTAGGAGATTGCAAAGCGACGTGTACGTACATATATACATGCATGCGTGTATCTTTACTCACATAGGTGTGCTTAAAGGTTAAAACAAGCTCATTCTACATAAGACAAGGATATTGATTGGTGTTGCTGTAATTAATTTCTCCTCACGCGAACTTTGTTATACACTATGTTAAGTTAGAATAAAGTTATGCTCAGCAATATAATTTCACACAAATGAGTTACGAAATAGTTTGTTCTATAATTCATGAACGAAAATTATGTTCACACATGAACCAGTAATATGTAAAGACATTCAAACAATAATGTCAGCTTTCGTTGATATTTTAAAGCTTTTGATTAACAACTGGCTATTCTGTACTAATATATCCGTTGTTATGGATTAGATAGATTAGTTGCAAATCCAGTATCACACATATGTGTAGTGCATTCATATTTTAAAATGATCAAGTTTCGTAAATGTTATTTCTTCATATTTTAGAAAATCGCGTTCATCCGTTCATCTTACATGTATTGTAGTTTACTACTAATTTTTTACTAATAATAATAGTATTTATTAAATTGCACATCAGGTCACCCCAATACAGACAATATAAACAAAAAATAAATATAGTACTATAGTTGCTGTGAGATTTAGCTCGTTAAGATTTAATATAAAATATATGATTGTGGGCAGTTACTCAAGCATATTGTCATTTGGAATCTGTATAACGTTTGGGTATCTCAGAGCGATCTTTTGGGTTCTACGTAACTAGGCCTAGCGTGCAAAACAAACGTAAAGAAATAATACAACTAGAGGTAAAATGTTAATAATACTTTCATTATTTGTTTGTACGTTTATAAGTCATTTTGTTTAACTTAAAATATATCATTTTTACCTTAAGACATAAATTACACAGGTCTACAAAATTAAACTTTTTGACACATGTTTTTATTTTGAAAATTGATTTTATATAATTTTGGTAGGCTGATTTCAAAAATTATATGCATTTATTTGTATCACATAAGGTTTTTTGCAAATATTAAATGAAAAAAAACCATATTTCTAAAAAAAATTATTTGTTTATTGAGTAAGAAGGTGGCATACAAGTTAAAAAAGTGGAAAAAAATACTTTACTCTTTTTTAAGTGAAATCTTTATCTTTTTGCCAGAAAGCTGCGTTGTCCGGACATTCGGTTGTTTGTTTTTAAGGGCATATCCCGTTTTAACATCCAGCAGTAGTCCGCCATCATCGTTATGCTCCATCTGCCTTGGTATCGCCGTTCCATTTCCTTAATGTCTTGGTGAAACCTCTCTCCCTGTTCTTCGCTAACTGCTCCAAGATTTTCAGGAAAATAGTTCAAGTGTGAAAACAGGAAATGCACTTTCAAACTCATATTAGGTACAACCTAGACGATGGAAGTGTTGTAACATATTTTGAACAATATTTTCGTAGTTTTCGTCCTTAGAGTTGCCAAGGAACTTATCAATTACTTCTTTAAATGAAACCCAGGCGTTTTTCTCGACATTGGTCATTGTGTTTTGAAAATCCTTGTCTTTGCATAATGTTCTTATCGGCGGCCCAACAAAAATACCTTCTTTTAACTTGGCATCGGATAAGGCTGGAAATGTCTCGCACAAATATTTAAATCACTGTCCATTTTTGTCTAGGGCTTTAACAAACTGCTTCATCAAGCCAAGTTTGATATGGAGAGGAGGCAGTAAAACTTTTTTGGGGTCAACCAAGCTATCTCTTATACATTTTTGCTACCAGGTGTAAGGCTTGTTCTAGAGGGCCATTGTATTTGAGTCCAATGTCTATTCCTTGCTCGACTATCCCACTCACAAATAAAGCATGGAAATTTTGTATAACCTCCTTGTTGTCCTAGTAGCATGCACAGCACTTTAAGGTCACCACAAAGCATCCACTGATGTTCTTGGTAGTTTATTTTCTTTTAAAGAAGTTCAAAATTTTCATACGTTTCCATTAAATGTACCGAATGGGCAACGGGAACCGAGGCCAGCTCGTTACCATTGTGCAAATCTCTAATTAAATCATTTAGTTCGCTCTGGTTAAACACTTCGGGCTCTCTGAAATCTGGTGTGAAATCTGAGTCATCTGGGTCGCAATTAGATTCCTATGATTCTGACGATATGACGTTTTCTAGTGCTTTTGGGGCGGTAGGTATCGGTACATCTGGTCCATGAGGAACTGGTCGAATAGCAGAGTCAAGATTGGGATACACAATTTGTTTATTATTTTTTCTGTTGAATCCTTGAACATTACACGAACAAAAATAACAATCATCACTGTGATTTCTAGGCTCTCGCCATACCATAGGAACACCAAAGCTTAAACATTTCTTCCTACCTTTTTGCCAGTTTCTTAATGCTTCAACGCAAACGGAACAAACAGTATGAGGAGCACAGGACTTGTCTTGGTCGCCAATTTTTACACCAAAATAAGCGTGGTATACATTTTTCACAAACGAAGTTATAGTTTGCCTCTGCTTTACTACGACATAACTACCACAGATATAACAAAAGTTATTCGGATTGTTCACACGATGTCTTCTTTCCATATTTATACGTTCTAGAACACTTAAAATACGCAACAACGAAGACAACAAGCGCGCGGACACAGTAGCACGACTACTAACACAACCAAACTGCACATAAGCAAGTTTCAACGTTGTATTGACGCTTCTGCGCCGACTCTGTTGCTTTGCTGAGAAATCTAATATTAACCAATGTTGCCAAATCACATTTAATTTCATAAAAATCAATTCATTTAAAAATCATGCCTAACATGGAACAAACATATTCTTGTCATAGGTATGTATATTAATAAATTAACATTTTTAAGATATAGAGCGCTATAAAAAAAATTTACGTGATAGAGCAAAAATATGGCGTTTTTTGGAATAAGGGCCCCCCAAACATATACAAATTAGCAAACAGCTTTCAAACATCAAAATCACTGTAGACCTGTGTTATCAATAAGAATTTTTATTTGTGAACAACACACGTGTAGTTTTGGAGCCTTTTATCTTGGATTCGATTGAATCTATCAAAATATCACATTTAAGTATTTCACTCACAAAAGGGGCCCTCTTAATGTTAAGCTTAATACTCAAAGTGCACCTCTATTTTGAAATATGTATTTCTGGGTTCTACTGATATTAGTCTCAAAATCTATTGCGCTATTTACCGTCTATTTAAGTAGAAGCCAAGGCCCTATAGAATAGTACGCCTATCTTCACACTGTATATACTATTGTATTTCACGTTGATTTATGAATCTTTAATTAAATAGTCTCGATAGCTCAGATATTTCGAGATTACTCGTGGAAACTCGCTTTCTACTCTTTTATCTCAAATACCCTGGCATAAGATACACTTCAATTGTGTATTTACGATTACTAATTTAAGTTAATAATCCACATGTATTTTAAAATGATTTGTTTAAGCTTTAGGGACTCAAATTCCATCGTGTGTAAAGTCTTACTATACACTAAGTTCCTTATCTGTTCTATCAAATTCTTCTTCTAGGTGAACATTGATAATTTTACTCTGATAATTGACATAATAACAATACTAATTGCGATAAATATCGTTCACTCTTATATTGTTTCGATTTAAATAAGTAGCTAACGTTTACTAACCCATAGACTGAACTTAGAAATCTCTTTAGTTTAGAATAATAACAATAATGCAAACGATTGTATTGTATGAATGTCGAATGAATATCTATGAATTCTCAATAAATGAAAGGATGTAGGAATGAATTCTCGAATCAATAATCACCGATGAATTCTCTATTTCTGCCGCCTTCTGGCATTTCATACGCCTTGCATTTTGGTTCTTGAAAATTTTGTATATCCTCTTTAAAAGTCGAGTAAAAAGTTTACCATTTTGAGATTACTCAGAAGACCCAGTTATGGTGTGTATATTTTAGTAACTTTATAATATTCTCAATGTCGTCGTATGTTTCCTTTAATTGAATGGAATATCCAATAGGAATTGAACCGAAAACATTCCCGTTGTGTACTAGGACATACTTGATGATTCTGCGAGAATTGTAGATTAACAAACGCCACTCATTTGGGTCATATTGTACAACGCCAACTTTAGTTAGCAAAAGCGGCAAATTGCTGCAATAAACAAATTCAAACTCTTCTTTAAAAATATTGTACAAGATCATTTTCCCTGCTACGATAAAAAGTTATCATCGTACTTCGCTCGGGTAAGTTCTTTCCATTTAATCTTGAAGTCAGCAGTTCCAATGATTTTTTGTTAGACCCAAATACCTTATTAAATCATTCAGTTCTGCTTGAGTAAAACGTTGTGGTCCATCATTAGTAATGATATATCCATAGTCACAAATTACATCTGAATCTTGTTCCTCAATAGCATCTGCCATGTCTTCAGCATACGAGTACTCAAGTGCAGGAAGCTTTTCATAAACTGGCACGGGTATTTCATTGGAATGAGGCACTGGTCGAATCGCGGAGTCGATATTAGGATAAATAATGTGATTCTTATTCTTCTTATTATAACCTGAGATCTGGACTAAATAAAAATAGTAATTATCTAAGTGGTTTTTCGATTGACGCCATATTGCTGGAACGCCAAGAATTTCTGGCATTTTCCCTTGCTCCACTGCCGCAAATTTTCCACATATGGTTTACACACATTATCTGGAAACCATGACTTGTCCTAAACAGCAAGTTTTACGTAAAAATAAGCCAAATACATTTTTTTAACGACAGCAGTATAGTTACCCTTTGACTGAGAACGGTGAAGCTGCCACAAATGTAGCAAAACAAATCGGCACTATTTACACATACTCGAGTAGTAGACATGATGTAGTTTCTTCCCTAACAACTAACATGTAACTAACGTTTTATTATCAGCCTTGTTTACTTTTAAATAGTCATAACTAGAGCAGACCAATTTCCGTGCGTGCCATGAGCGCCGGTATGGGAGTGTAATTTGTAATATATTAGAATATATCCATAGAATAGGGACGCAACATAAGCTTGTTACCGATATAAGTATAGAAGTAGATACATTTATTCTATCGGAAATAATTAAATATACAGTTGGTTTTCTGCTATTAAAGTAATATGCAAAACCCCCGAAAAATAAGAATAGTACATATTATAGCAGCGTTGTATGTACCTACAAATAAAATGGAAAATGTATGAAATCAGTGATTGTGTGCACGACAGAGGATTTAAAAAAACACTTACGGTTTTAAGCGTCTTCAAAGGATTGACAAACTGGAGAAACTCGATTGTATATATCAGGTGCGTTTCTAAGGTTATTTCTGAAAAACATGTCCGCCGTGAGGAAAAAATATGTTTATATTCGGAAAACGAGCGTTCTACATCTAGTGATGTTATATTCGCATAATCAAAATACTTTTTTAAGCAACTTAACGCATCTGTAGACGTGCCCTCACAAATACGTGTTAAGGTGTCAAAATCTGCATTTCTGTCTAAAACACTTTCAAATTTAATTAAAACACTTTCACTTTTTGCGTCTTCTACAGCACATAGTTGTGTTGTGGGTGAACATCTTTAACGATTTGCAGTGATTCCTCTAACGACAGCGACGAATTTTCTAATTTTGTTATTGCTTCTTCTAGTCCCAAGTAATTCCCACAAATACTTTGTAAATCCATTTTAATATGGGCGTCTTGAAATTTTTTCTGGCTTTTATTGATAGCTGAATTTTCTTTCAGATCGAATGATACACGTCCTTAATTTTTTCAAAATGTTCATGATAGTAAAACCCCGCCCGTAGCCATGTACCCCAACATGTCAGAATCGGCTGTGGTGGCTCAGGGGTATGGAGACACAATTCGTGAAATTTACGAATACATTTTGGAGATTTCAGGAATACTGCCTTTGTACTCTATATTAAAGCATCGACCTCTGGATAACATCTACGAAACTGTTCTGCCACAAGGTGTAGAGCATGGAGTTTACAAGTAATATGTAACAAGTATAACAAGTACAATATTTTCTAAGAGACCGGCCTACAGAACACATGGTTGCAGCACCATTTAAATTTTTCCAAAGTATCTAATAGCACCTCTGAAATTTTTTCGGCATTACATTAGTCTAGTCGTCTGGATGCTAATAAAATTGAAGACGTTGGTTGATGTGGTTCCATATTACGCGCCATCACATTAACTACAGATTATTTTTTGCTGTCAGTTGTTTCGTCAACACATAACCACAGTTTTTTATTTTTCAGTTCGGTTTTGATTTTATTTTCAACCTGTTTACGCACCGATGGTAAATTTCTTCGTAACGTTGTCGTGATCGGTAATGCTTGATTCGCGTATTTATTCCAAAATGAAATAAATGAATCATTACTTAACAAGGTAAACGGCAGTGTACACACAATCATAGTTACACATAGTTCATGTATAAACTGTTGTCGATTAATTTTGTTACTATTATGCTTCGAACTGCTTACGTGTTCTTTACAATGTGTTTTTGACCAACACATTAGATATGTATTGCACACTAAACATTTAATTTTTGAGCCATCGTATATGAAGTCCGGGAAATCCATAATAAACTTATTCACTTCGTCTGACAACGGTCGTTTTCTCGATTTATGTGTCGACGACATTTTATTACGTATGCTTACACTTACATGCAGTCTACGCAAGTACCAAACACATACTGAATGCTTTTTATTAGTTCTGATGCAATACAATCATCCTCACATCGGCGCACATGGCGCCCACGGAAATTGGTCTGCTCTAGTCATAACATGATCAATAATTTCTAATGAAATCTCATTAAACCCTAAAATGTTCACTTAGTGAACAGGATTAGCTTAATAGACTTGCAATTCTTTATAATGTCTTTCAATTCTTTGAACAATTAAGAATTTGCTTAAGGGTTTTCAAGAATTTTGAAATCGGCAAACAAGAAGTGCCGTCGAAAAAAATCTTGACGTGATAAGGACAAATGTGTCTCATATTTGGCATTAGCGTACCAATATTAATTAAAAACAAGTGTGAGATCATAGTCAGCAGAAAAAAAAATTTAATTGTTGGCCAATGTTATCTGTATAAGCTTAGTATGGTAAATAGAGAGTATTATGCAAATTCAATACATCATCTCATAGACTATATTAATGTGAAAAGATACGAAAAACTCACGCAAGGTAACTTATTCCTCGATGACAATGCACCAGATTTTCAAAAGCTTCAATGCATTACTTACTCTAAACAAATAGCTTTAAATATGATTATTTACAAGGCAAATAAAGGCAAAATGAAGACAGTTGAAATTAAATATTTACGGGTAGTGAAACAAATAACAAGAAACGACACAATAAGAAATACGAAAATAAGGTAAAAAGTAGAAATTAAATCGATTATCAAGTACAGCAAGTGAGTTATTAGAGCCTCTCTGACGAATTAATCACACGAGACCTTTTAAAAGAATATTGCGAACCAGAACCACCAAAAAAGAAAACAGAGGTGTGCTCAGAACAACATGAGACAACGCAAGAACGACGATACTTGAAAACAAATAAAAGAACACTGATCCAAACACAGCGACTAGCTCGGGATGCGAAACTGAAAGATTTGTGTACAAAATACACTAAATAGACAGTAATTCCAATAATGCTTAAATACGGAATTGTTTGAAGATTTTTTGCGAAAAACAACTTGGTGTAATATGTTTGCCGCCTCCAATGTATACAAACATTTAAAATTCGCGTAGTGCTGGGAATTTCTCACACTTTAATATTCAAATGTTTATTTGGAAAAATTTCCAAATATTCAAATTATTCATATATTCCACTATTTTCAACCATTTGTATAGTATGACATATTCGAATAATCGAAATATTTGGATAAGTAATTAAAGTAATAAAATAAACCATAGTAATTTTCAAAGTTTTTTATTGTTGACTACAATACTGTTTCGCCAAACTTTGGCTTCATCAGGTGATGATAAACTGAACAATTTTACATATATTTCTTTTACAGAAGTGTATGGGTATATTCTAAGTGGGGATGTGTCACATTTTTTTTTATATAAGTATTAGAGGGGAGTTATTTATTCTGTTCGTTCATTTAGAGTTAAACCTTATTTCCTATATCTATTTATTTCTATATTTGCCAACAGATTAAGTCTTTTGCCTTTATCTTGTACATGCAGAATCTTGAATTCTCTATTAAATTTGTGATTTGAATCTAAACAATGGTTTGCGAAAGTTGAGTCCGTCTTTTTGTCTTTGTAGCTTCTTTCATGCTCCTTTGTTCACTGTTCAAAGGTACGTCCTGTCTGACCAATATATATCTTATTGCACTCGCACGTCAACATATAAACCCCTGAGTTTGCCTTCTTCTCTGTTTTGTCTTTATCATTTCTAATATATTTCTGGACATATTTTTTTAATTAGTTTACCTATTTTTACAGTTGTTGTTCCCATATATGTGATTGAATTATATTTGTTTTCCGTCTTGTTCCATATTCTAGGGTAAACTAACGGCTGAATTTGAATTCTTAGTTTACGTTGCAGAATTTTATTAACTAAATTTACTGAGTATCCATTATTGACAGCCGTGGTGTATATTCTATTAAGTTCTATATCAGAGTTGTTCTTATTTAAAGGTACATTTGTTAGTTTGAGTATCATGGATTCGCATGCTGATAATTTGTGTGAAATGGGGTGAAAAGAGCTCGTATGTATTGGTGTGCTAGTATAATTGAACTAGAGATAAAAATATATATTTTTTTAATGAAAACATGGAAAAAAATATAAATTACATACAATTACAAATTCAGAAACAAAACGATATTACAGGAAATCTTTAAAAATTCTAAAATCCAAGAAAATGGAACGAAACAATAAAAGTTAATAACGCGTGGGACCTCCTTTAGCTCTGATAACTGCTTGTATTCGCCATGGTAAGCTTGTCTATCAGGTTTTGGGTAACTTCTTGTGGAATATTATCCCACTCGGAAAGAATGGCTTGTTCCGAATCCTAGAGATTAATAGGAGCTGATAAATGTCGCCTTACTGATCTTTTTAAGGTAATGTGCTCTAATGAATTTAAATCTGAACTTCGTGGTGGCTAGGCCACGACTTGATTATTGACCTTTTGTAGGTATTCCAAAACTTGTTTAGCAATGTTAGGCCTCGAGTTATCCTGCATGAAAATGAAATTTTTCTGTATAAACTGTACAAAAGGAATTAAATAGCCCTGAATAATGTTCTCGAGATAGTTTTCAGCATTCATTCACCTTCGACGAAAAGGGATTAACTCGGTGCAAGCATCAAAGCAAAAAGCTCCCTAGAATATCCTTGATACACTACCAAAGGGCTCCCTTTGAAAGATTGCGAAGTCATTATATCTTCCTCTAATTCTTCGGCATACTCTTTCACGACGATCTCGTGATTTTAAACTTACCCTAGTCTCGTCCGAAAGCAAAACTCGCTTTCAGTCTTCAACTGTTCCAATTTGCATGATTTCTGGCATATCTCAAACGTTGTACTGTGTATGCTGCGGTAAGTAATGGTCCAACTGCAGGCTTCTACTATTCAATCTTACTTTCCTCAGCAGAGACTCTGACATTTCTGACGGCTTCAAGCTAGTTACGGAGCTTGCAGTTGCAAAAACTATTATCTCTCGCGATTGTAAGTCCTTTTCTACCTTGACCATGTCTTCTCGAGTGAGATCCGGTTTCCCTAGATCTTCTGACTGTTCGACTGACTGTCTAATGATTAACGCTCAACAAATTAGCTACATAACGTATTGTACGTCCTTCTTCTAACAAAGTTGAAGCTGTTACACATTCATCATTGGTTAAATGATGAGATCGGTTCGTGATTTAGTATTTTAACTTTATTAACTTAAATTACATCCACGCAAGATCCACAACTTAAATGATGCTTGATCTGTAATGATCAAACATGCGGGAAGACTAGAGACCGACGAAATAGAAATAAATCACGAGAACGGACAAGGAACAAAAAATAAGGGTTTAACGATTTTAAATTTAAATGTATAATCTATAACAAAAAAAAGAAAGAAGCACTTGAACATTTCGTGATAGAAAACTATGTTGATATAGCTTGTATCACAGAACTCTGGCTTAAGCGGGAGACAATGGGACTATTTAACATGGAGAATTATAGAATAGGCGAATATTATTGCAGAAGTACTCAGCGTGGTGGATGCCCTGGTGTTTTTGAGGAATGACCTAGAGGCAGTTTCGTTAACTGAAATAACTTATATGTCTTTGGAAGCACACATAGAAGTGGCTGCGATAAAAGTAATAAACTGCAACACCGTCATAATGTCAGTATACAGGCCTCAAACAGGAAACATGGACATATTTTTGGAAAAGCTAGATTCTATACTTTCTTGGACCACTAAGGACTATAAAATAAAAACAATTTATCTATCCGGTGACTTCAATATTGATTGTGATGCTACTAGCAACAATTTAGGAGCATTGTTGGATATACTCAGTATGAATGGCCTGGTACAGACGTGTTGGGGCAACTGCACTGTTACGTGGACTTGATGCTCCTGTGTATTGTTTCACCGCGCACGGGTTGTAAGGCCGTATACGCACTAATTATTTACTCGCCGGTGACAGTTTTTAATGTAACGCGGCACTCCAATATGACACCTTTATTTACAAAATTTATACTATTTGATACATAAGAATTGTTGATATGATGATAAAGCAAGACTTATTGATAAAAATGAGACTGGTGTCTCCTAATATTAAATGTAGACTGTTGTCTTGAGCATTGTTCTTATGACTGTTGTCTAGAACGCTGTTATGTTGAGAGTCTAGTCTTGAACACTGTTGTGTTGACACTTGCGACTATTGTCGGGCACACTGATCTATTGGGACTGTTTAAGAAATGTAGGCAAAATTTACCCATAACTTCAGTAAACTTTGGAACAATTAACAAAATAGGCCGCATCAGAATATGGCCAGATGACAAACAAACGTCGGCAAAATTCCCAACACCGCCTTGTTTGTAAACTGTGCCTACTAAAATAGCAAAGATTGTAGATGGTTTTTAATTCTATAACTAAAATTTCCAGTTTATGATTGTTGCATTCTTCAATCTGATATTTTATGGTACAAAATTTAGTGAACGTGCGTTTGACAAAGCATTTGAAAGTTTTAAACTTTGTACATGGCACGTTCACTCATAAAAAAAGGTAAATTGAAAAGTGTCTAAAGAGAATAGAATAGAAAAAAACAATGCTACGTGCTTGGATAATATCTTTACTAATGGAAGTTATATAAATACAATCACTGCTGAAACACATATGTTTGACCACAAGGGTCAAATAATGCAAATAGAGACTAAAGCGTCCAAAACACAAACGACTAGAATTGTCAATTATACACAGATAAACATCGATAATATACGCCACTTCAAGCACAGACTGTCTGAGATTCCATGGGGACAAGTCTTAAATAAAGGGAATGCTCAAGCTCTGTACAGTGCTTTTCACGATACTTTCCTGACGCTGTATAGTTTGTGCTTTCCAGTGAAGCAAAATAGAATAATTCATAGATTTCTTTAAAAACGTTGTAATATGATACCAACCTTCTTGAGAAAATTAATACTGGTAGCCGTAACTTTGTGGTAATTCATTTTGAAAATAAAATAAAACAATAACTTTGTTATATATATAACAAAGTTATTGTTTTATTTTATTTTAGTATTTTCAACCTTCTTGATTTTATTTATATATTTTTTTTTATTTAGTTTATAAAGTACTCTTTAGCTGTAAGTACCTGAGACAGCCACTGTGCTGGCGAAAAAATTGTCGTGTTACGATTAAATATTAAAAAGTGAAGATTTGAACCATAGTTTTATTTCTATTTTAAAAGAATAAGTGATAACGGAATAATGGTACGAAGGAATGCGGAAATTTTATTCGTCAAAACTAGACTGGATACGTTACATGCTGTTTTAACAATAAATAATGATGGCGTGAAAAAGCTAGCCTACATTGAAAGCAACAAAGAATTTATAAGTTTAATAAATGCCGCTAAGAAAACGAAAAACAGTGAGTACGTTTTAAGGACCGCAGACAAACAAAGAGCAATTTGGAAGGTCATCAATAGGGAATGTGAAAACAAGTCAAAATGCACAGTTGAAACAGACGCTATTACTTTAACAGGCAATCAGTTTAACGAATATTTTACTGATATTGGCATGCATGAAGACGAAGAATTAAACCTGGATGAGCATCATGCGGCTGTATGTAATAAAACATACTCTGTTACGTCCTCGAAGATAGGGCTTATTGTAACCAATCTTAAAAATAAAAAAACGAGTCACATTTTTAACATCACCACCAGCATAATAAGGCTATTAGCAGAAATAATAGAATTGCTGACTGACATTATCAATATGTGTTTGCAGGAGGGAATATTTCCTAGAGAATTAAAAGTTGCTAAAGTTATTCCAATACACAAAAAGGGTTGCGAATGCCATAGAAAACTATCGGCTTATATCTATATTACCTGTCATATACAAAATTTTCGAGATTGTGATCAAAGACGGAATTCTATCCTTTTTTGAAGAACACGGCCTCTTAGCGGAACAACGGCACGGTTACAGGTCAAATAGCTCAACAATGACAACTATGATTAAACTGGTGCATTATATTTTAACAGCAAGGGACAATTAAGGAGAGTTTTGAGCTGGTTATGTGCGATCTGAGGAGGGCCTTTGACAGCGTTCTTCATCGCAGACTGCTAGACAAGTTATACAGCTATGGAGTTAGAGGTGTGTACTACGATCGTATCTTCAAAATCGACGACAAGCGGTATGGTGGCAAAACAACAACACTTCTGAATTCCATGAAGTAAATTGTGGTGTTCCACAGGGCTCGATACTGGGACCTCTTTTATTTATCATTTACATTAATTATTTTTCACCTACCTTGAGCTGTGATACTTCCTTGTATGCTGACGATACATCTTTATTGATAAAAGGAAATACCAACGGCCTAAGTAACGAAAGAGAAACTGAAATGGTTAAAGTAAAAACATGGTGCTCCAATAATAAATTAAAATTGAACAACGACAAGACGAAAGTGCTTATCTTCCCAACGCGTCTGCATCAAACTGGAGACAAAGCGACCTTTTTGGGACTACATATGAGTGATAGGCTAAACTGGCCCGATCACATAAATACATTGGGTAGTAAATTAAGTACAGCAATTTACACAATAAGACAGATGAATAATGTTGTCTCCTCCCAAGCGGCTAGGTTGGCTTATTTCTCAAATTTTCACAGCCTTGCATCATACGGCACAATCATATGGAGAAGCTGCTCTGATATCCAGCGTATTTTAGTACTGCAGAAGAGGGATATTAGGGTGTTGTGTGGTCTACAGTGTGGGGACAGTTGCAAGGACTTTTTTAAACGGGAGCGCATACGTACTATCATAAGTGTGTACGTTTGGGAGTGTGTGAGGTTTATGCACGCGAATCAACACCGTTTGGAAGCAAATTCAGCTCATCACGAATCTGGCACACGATAAAAGGACGCGCTAGTGACCTCATACCATCGCCTAAAAGTGACACAGCAAGGTATCGATTACTAGGGCCCGAAGCTGTACACTCGACTTCCTAGTGAAATAAAAACTTTAAATACAACACTTCTTTTCAAGAAGTGTTAAGCAGCTTCTGCTTTCACGTTCTTTTTATACAACTGGGGAGTATCTTTAATGTGTTTTTTTAGCTTGTTGCTTTCGATTCCTTCATCTCGGCTTTCTTGTTTTTCTTTTTGTTTTGTGGTGTATATACATATTGCTATGAATAGTGGGTTAGAATGAAAATGAACCACTATTCACCACGATACTCTCCAACTTTGATGGTCAATCGGTTGACTTCTTTAATGAGACAGCTTTCCACTCCGGTAAAGAAGGTAAAAAGAAATTCGCAATATCCAAATGACTATTTATTAAAAAAAAAAATTAAAAAAATCTTAATAAAGTATTAAGATAAATATTGAAACATTAAACAATATTTTTAAGGCAAAAATATTATACGACAATGACTCGAAACGTATAATAAAAAATCCTTGGTGACAACCGAGCAAAATTAACCTAATAAATTACAAAGATATCTTTTTTCTTTCACCCCTGATAAACAAACTCAAATATAAACAGATAAAACTGTCAAACCGAAATCTCTAACACCTGCGCGATACCACAAGTATAAAAACCACCAACCTTGAATTTTAGAACGTTCTAGAATTTAACATTACAAAAAATTACTAGAAACAAAAAATTTATCTTTGTCATCTATATTAACTAATGTAAAAATATAGAGAAATTCATACAATAAAAATACAATAACAAATGCATACCATAAAGAAATAATTTGATTTAAATGTAAAATAAAACTTACGTAGTTTTTATTTTTTTATACCAAGATTTGAGAACACGCCAAATAAGAGATTAAAAATCAAAATTACGAAGTATACAAACTCGTATAAATTCGATAATGAATTCAGCAATCACAACCGCAATTAATTCAAAAACAAAAACCGAAATTACATGAAATAAAGATAAAAAAAGTTTTATCTTCAAATATACAACACTCTTACTTGGATATCAAAATGTGTCTGCGGATATCGCATGGCCACACGGCGAACTACATCCCTAGTCAAAACTAAATCAAAATAAAATCAATGTTCATACAACAATAAATTTCAAAAAACATACAGAGTCATCAAAAATTATGGTTTAAGCAAAAATAATGTTTTCTTCACAAAGTTGCGGGGAAAAATCCATATCATCATGTATTGTTTGTATTGTTAATCTTTTGTATTTTTAATTTAATGACGTGTCATAAAATTATTATTATTTTGACAAATAAAGACTGAATACTGAATACTAACTTCAACGACTCAAGAAAATCGGATTAATGAAACTTGGACATTAACTTTCAGCTTTTTTCACCAGAAATGTCATAAATTACTTTGCAGTAAGATAAAGCTACTAGATTATGTTCAGATAAAATCACAAATTTTTAGAAAATACAAATATTATAGAAAATATGTCAGAAATATTGAGTGATGTGTTAATTTTGAATATGAGTTTAGTTAAGTTTTATTTTGTATATCTTATTATCAGTATAGTTATTGTTAATTACCGATAGTTTTATTTAAGCGAACCGAAGAGAAGTTTTATCACATTCTAATAGTAAAATAAAATAAGTAACATCCTATTATATTTCCATTAATATGTAATTTAATTATTAAATTAATTGTAATTGTAATTATAAATTGTAATTCAATAAATATTATTGTCAACAGTATATTTTCGTCTTAAGAGAGAACATCAAATTCTCAACTGAAGATAATAATGCGTAGTAGGGTGTGAACTGTTTCTGAAACCCCAAATAGTCGAAAGCTATCTTTTATTTACAAAATTAGAAATACCACGAATGCGTATAGATGTGTCAAAGAGATAAAGATAAGCAAGAGATGTTATGCATCGTTGAGAGAAAGGTTCCCTGGGTAACTAAGGAATTAATATCCTGCGGGTTCACGGAAAACCCTTGTAATCAACGCCGTTGAAATGTAGAAGTCTATGTACAATTAATCAAGCACACGTAATTATAGGAAAGTGCTTCCTTTTAACGGCTGACGTGTACTAATTATCGCACTTTGTTACGTGAACTGGTAAGCTCATATCAATTAAATTTCTTGTAGGCGGGATATATATTTTTTTAATATTATGCCTCGACTTTCTATATTCAGTTCATAATTTCAGAATGTAGATGATCAAATGATAAGCAATATAGGGATTCAGTGTTTGTACTGATCCTTGTTCCTATTGTAGCTTCCAAAGTATGTACACGCAATCTTCAATAACTTCTTTCTTAGTCTCTCCTGAAAAATCAACATGTTTGTGTCTAGACGTATTTCCTTAAACTACTCGGTTTTAGCATATTAGTAGTTAGCGCATTGAAAATTATGTGACGGAGAATATATAGAGCATGTATAATGTAACAAAACTTAAGGTGATGTAATTGGAGAAAATGTCAGAAATAAATTTCTAATGTCGTGTCACCCTTTTGTTTTGTTAATTTTTAATAAAATATATGCCGCCAAAATTTGAAAAGCTTTGTTGAGCGCCTTAAAATATAACTAATATTTATATAGTGACCAAAGCGAAGAGACTACGTGAGGTGATATAACAGACTATTTATTAAGAAACGCTCCACTAGCATAAAATCATTGGAATGACTTGATCTTATCCAAAAGATATATAAATAATAAACAGAATATTACTTTATTTTTGTGTAATTAACTTCTCAGATTAATTCAATTCTTCAAGGTGCAGTAAATATCAAAACACCTTTTTTTAATAAGATATCAATAAACGACGTAAATCACTGCGTTCAAATGGAATCTGAAAAGCTCTGCTTAATAACGTGTATGATGGTAAATGCAACAAATCAAGCAAAATGGTAAAATTAATTGTAATTAATGGTAATTTATGTATTAATGTATTACAGAGATTGCAACACGTTCATTTAAACTGATCAAAATAATAATAATAAGAAAACTAAAATTATTTTTGCCAATCCGGACTAAACTCAGCCAAGAGCACCTCACGAGTAGGTTCACAAATATGATCTTTAAGATTTCACTGTCCAAATTGTATACTTTTGACTACTTTTATGAGTAAGATTTTAAAATACTTCTAAAATAAAAGAATGAAATTAAATAGGTTAACAATTTAATGAATTCAGAAAATAATGAATATAACATATAATGCAAACAATATATCAAATTTTCAAAAATGAGGTTGTTTAGCAATTAATAATTGACAATTAAATTATATATTTAAAATTATAATTCAAATTTTAAAATCAAAATTTTATTTTCTTAATCCTTGTAATGTTTATATAGAGTGCATTCGTAAAGTAGCGGTTAAATTCAATAAAAATGAAAAGGTTTTTTTTTGACATGAATCTTAAATATACAGGTTGTCTACAAAAACCGATACGACGTCATTTCTTAAATATATAAACATCCATTTTTATTACAGAATTAAAAAGGACAAATTTGTTTACATACGACAAAGTAATTTAGGATGATGATTACATAAGGAAATTTTATGTATACTCTTTTCACTGTAAGTTCCGATTTTTTAAACGTCGCTTCCCCTCCATATTGTTGCCCGTTAACTGACAATTACAGAATAGGTTATGTCTGATGTCACTTGAGTGATATATGGCTTATGTTTTTGTATTGATCCATGCTGATCAAGTAGTAATGAAGTAAAGAGCTTTTAATGAAATTTAGAAATTATTCAAGTAATTTATAACTACGTATATAATATATCGAATACAAAAGAGCTAATATTGCTATCCATATCTGCACACGAAACAATTTGCAATCAATGGTACACAAAATAAATTTAATAGGAGAGAGATCGTATTACTTTGCTTGAATGGTTTACTGTATATAATTAAAGTGGATAAGAAAAGCACAAATATAGGAATCGGCACTAAGTAATGTATTAACATAATCCAATAAATTAAGTAAAAAGTTTATAAAGGAACTATTTATTTGAATATTGAACTAGAGAGTATCTATTTACAACAAATAGAAAATATTCTGAAATACCAATACACTAATTCTATTGTCAACATACGAAACTCATTATATATACATATTACACAAATACAGTAATGAAACCACTTGCTTTAATATTTATTGATATTAAAGCAAGCAAATTACATTATGTGGCGCATTCTTGCTTTTAAATCTTCTAAAAATGCAGCGCTTTACCTGTTCACGCTCATTATTAGAAATTGGAAACAACCGCAAATGTCATCGACAACATTCAAAAACAACTTCTTAATCGCCTTGGCTATTGTCTCGTTGTTAACGGTGCTCAATTAAAACATTTAATTTTGATGGCTATGTTTACTTCAAAATTTCTTTATGTAAACATCGTTCAAGATTACCTTGTTGTAAGTAAAAAAATCTCCCCTTTCTAATTCTGTAAGAAAAAATGGGTGTTTATTAATTATTAATAATATAATGTCTTAATAATTTCTGGTTGATAGCAAGGTAGTTATGTTTGGTTGAATGTATCTCTTCTCCAGCAGGGGCGTACCGACGATCCTGTAGAAAGGTGAAATACGTATCTGCGTCTCTGGAGAGGAGATACATTCACAAATATATAACTTGTATTGTGTTCTCCACACCCCATTTTTAAGATTTTATATGAATAATTTACTTTTATTAAAATTAAATAAAACACTTTGCCTGTCACAAAATTTAATAAGGGGATAATGAATGTATGTCAATGTAACTAGCTATTTGTGTATAAAGATTTTTATTTGAATAATTTACTTTTATTAAAATTAAATAAAACACTTATTTGTGGGGAGTTTCGTACACCACTTTCTAAGCATAATTTTGGGATGTGCGGAGATTCGTATACATTTAATCCATTTACCTGACTCCCTACGGAGTTTCGAATCGCCCATACTAGAGTATATACGTATTGCGTAAAAATGATTATATTTTCACGTTTCTGAAAAGTGGCCTAAGTAGCTTCTACAATCAAGCTTCTGCGTCGAAATTTCATTTTGCAGAGAAAAGCGTAGGGAGGATATCTTCTTGGCAATAGCATACGCTGACATATACTTTTATATTCTCGAAAAAAGTAAATGCATTTCACCAGTTGGTTCTCATTTTTGAAAAATCTTAAACACTTTTATTGATACACTGACCTATTTCACCTAGAGGTTAACATATTTTAATCACACTTTCGTACTGGTTTGGTTCGTGTACGAATTTATACTTCTTTAATTCAGGCTTAATTTATTATATCAGAATAATTGAAACATACATGAGTAGGTAAACCCCACCAGTTTTGTATAATACAAAGGTATTTTTAATAATATAAAATATTATTAAAAATCTGGTGTGAAGAACACAAATACAGGTTCACTATTAATATTTTTGTGACCGTGACCGAACATATCCCCCCCCCCCCCCCCCAGAGACGTAGATACGTATTTCGCCTTTATACAGGATCATCGGTACGCCCCTGCTGGAGGAAGGATACCTTCAGACACATTCACAAAAAAGAACCACATCGCCATATCACAGAAATGATCCAGACCGAGCGTAGAAGTAAATTCACAAATTCACAAAAAATATTAATAGTGAACCTGTATTTGTGTTCTACACACCAGATTTTTAATAATATTTTATATTATTAAAAATACCTTTGTATTAATTTATTATGGTCTGTGCACGTTTTTTGAATCGCTCTTTGGGTTGGCTCGCCGTTTTACTTACTATTTGTGCTCTTTCATCCCTGTGCTTTGGACCGAGCACTAGGCGAGTCTTACGCTGAACATATAATTGCTACTACGCTGGTCTGACCAGGTCTTATTTAGGAGCGCTTACTCTTTTGGCCTATCGCCGAATAATAGTCTCTTTTTTATGCAAGTGTCGTGCAATGTACTAAGTTGAACCTTAATTCGCTGATTAGGACGAAGCCGCATCCACCATTAGGGTATTTAATTCCCAATCATTAACGGCAAACGAGACATCCAAAATTCACAATAAAAGACTCCGTCTAATCTACACAACATCTACCGATATACGTCAAATCAAAAGTGAAAAATCGCGCACAATCGTTAGCATCACTTTCTCGGAAGTTCTAACACACATATGCGCGATCAAGACAGCGATATGGTATCAAAGAAGATAGTTACAAGGGTATACGGGGACTGATCGATAAAATATTGTAACTTTATATTCAAATTGGTGGGCACTGTGGCTTAAATCTAAAAGAAACAGAAACATAAAAGATACCTAACCACGATATCAATTAGCAAGTTTCAATGAGAACGAAATGCATCTGCACATTCCGGGATAGATGTGTCTTATACGAACAACCAGGAAGGTTAACGTCGCGACGTGTTACGTTCTGCATACTTGTGCAAACTTAGTTTGACGAATTGTAGAAATAGCGGGATACATTAGGTGATATGTGAATTGAGATTTTAATAATTGTTAAATTCTTATTTACAGTATATTCAAAATCTTTGAAGATAAACTCTTCACGAAATCGCTTGTTTCTGAAGGTTTATATTATTTGTTAGGTAATATGTTAAGTAATCCACGATCTCGAGTTTATTCTTTTTGTGTTTAAATATTACTAGTGATTTGTAATTCTATGTAAATTAACACATCGCTATAAGACTTACCGAAATTACATATCATTGTTTGTCTTGATAATTTATATAAACATTATTTTGAATTATGTATAAATTACAAAAATTCAATTATATAAACAGCAAAACATCATTACATGCTAATATACAACGACTAGTTAAGCTGTGTCGTTTTCGATTTTACAATCTGCAGCTTAAAAATAAAAGAACATTAATTTAATTCAAAATGGCACACTACAACTTTTTCTCCTTATATTACGGAAAGAGAAACTTTGATAACGCATAATAAGCAAAAAAAAAACATTCATTTATATTTCCTTTTAGTATATTTCGTTTAGATAACCTCGTCCGAGCTTTAGAGGTAGTATAAATATTTCTTCCACACAAACCCCAACAGACCGAAGATTATAAAGATAATACGGAAGGATATTGCGGAGGGAAAGATTCGGATCATATACTGAGCACGGACCGTGTTTGTTGGATTTTAGGGGTATGTATAAGAAAGGAATTAAAAAACATCCCCCCGGCAATAAGTTGTTGTAAGCTTTTAGGCAAATTGTTAGGTTAATACTGGGCAAAACTGTATAAAGATAATTTTAATATATTTCATAGAAAAATATGAACACGAAAGAATAACATATTGGTTTTAAAGTGACGTGGATGTATATAAAAATTCTTGCATGTTTTCCTGATACTTTGCGAAATAATGTAAATTTATATTCACACAATTTATATTCACTACCGTTTTAGAACAAGTTAAAATAAACAAACTAAGAGTAACTACATGTATAATAAACAATCGTGCTATATATACTGCGGAATAAGCATCTTTATCAATATATTGGTAATGATTAGAGAAGGACGCATCAGGCCGAAATTACGATGGAAAAATTGTCTATACCATCGCTAAATACAACACGCAGTTATTGAATAACACTATTCATTAGGTTATCAGCACATCTGTCTTTTGTCGTTGAATTGTGACGCAATTACTTCAATATTACAGTTAAATTCCTTTCTTCATGGGCGTAGATAGAAAGGTGAGGAATTTTAATAATTTAATTTATTTATTAGTATATATTTCGTAAAATAAATAAAGTACGGTGAGTTAGTTTCTATTTTCATTGTTTTAACTGTTAATTACATAATTACATACTTCGTAATTTTTGTAATAGATCCTGTTTAATATCGTTTCATCGAATCTACTTCTCCCAATTATTTTGACGTAAGTGTCCAGTGAATTTCGTTAAACTTCAATAACTTACGCATACATTTTTATTTTTCATTTATTTAGATTTATAATATTGTTTAAGTTACTAAGTAAGCAAATCAGATTTGCCTAAGAATGCAGACACAACACGTGATTTTGTCATTTGTAGAAATTACTACAACAAATTATATCGGCAACTGCATGTAATGTGGGCATTTAATATTTATTAATTATTATTTACATTGCGTTTTTCATTATTCGTATACAACGTGTCCACGAAAGTATGCAACAAAGGGAAAACTTTTTTATTGTTTATTTCTCAGGAAATTTTATTCTTTATAAAAGCTTTTGCTTTACTTAAAACCTATTTACCCGTTAAAACAAATAAGGTATCATATTAGATAGTAAAAATACAATTATTTTATTAATTGTTCAAAATTTTCGTACCTACTTAATATCCTGTATGCAGTCATTACTTTTTACTTTTAGTCACGTATGCATGGTATTTGACAGTAACTTTGACATCCTACAAAATACATTACTATGGCAGAACGTTTAACTTTGCAAGAAAGAGCAGAGTTAATGCTTATATGTGGCGATAATTATAAGACATGTAGAGACGTAGCTGCGACATTTAACGAAAGCCATCCCAATAAAAACGTTAGTTGGTCTACGGTATCCCGAACTTTGCGACAACTTAAACAAACAGGCTCTTTGGAATTTAATTTTAAAAAGGAACATTAGACCAGCAAGAAATTTGGATAATTCTTTAAATGTTTTACAAAGTGTAATTGGGAATCCTAAATTATCTGTGAGAAAATGTGCAACTAATTTAGGATTACGTAAATAATCAGTACATCAAATATTTAAAACATACAAGTTTACTCCATTTAACCCAAGATATGTCCAAACGTTGTAAGAACGAGATTATGACCAGCGTTTAGAGTTTTCCTTCCTGATACAAGATGAAATAGAAACAGACATAACATTTCCCAGAAAATTATTATTTGCCGATGAAGCGACATTCACCACAAATGGTGTAGTTTGTTCTCAAAACTGCCGTTGGTGGTCTCAAGAGAATCCACATTTCCAAATGGAGTGTAAAAACCAATATTCACGAAAGATAAAAGTTTGGTGCAGAATTTTGAAGAGAAGAGTGGTCGGGCCGTATTTTTTCAACAAACTCTAAATGCTGAAAGGTATTTAGCATTTCTGACTACTGAATTAGAAGATGAATTTGACAACTTACCTTTACAAACAAGACGTTCTTTGTGGTTTATGCGGGATGGTGCACCTGCACATAGTTCTCGTCGAGCCGTGCAGTATTTAAACCAAGAATTTCAAGAAAAATGAATAGGAAGATATTCAACATTTCCATGGCTTCCACGCTCGCCGGATTTAAATCCTTTGGATTATTTTTTATGGGGTTGGTTGAAAAATCGGGTGTATTCAGAAAGGCCATTTGATAACCAAGAAGATTTGCAGAACAGGATTAAGGAAGCGGTAACGCATTTAAATAATAATCCCAATTTCCTGCAAAATGCCGTCAGGACATAAGTAGACGTACAAATTTATGTATTGAGCGAGAGGGGCATCATATCGAGTGACGTTTGTTTAAAACATAAAAATAACATTTTTTGTATTTTCAAGTTATTAAAGAATATTTTCATTATTTAAAGCGATATTTTATTTGTTTTAACGGGTAAATGGGTTTCAAGTAAAGCAAAAACTTTTATAAAGAATAAAATTTTCTGAGAAATAAAGAACAAAAAAGTTTTCCCTTTGGTGCATACTTTCCTTGACACGTTGTATATACACGCAGTATAGAAACGAAAGTCATGTCTATTTTCGGATAATGATCGTGATCTGATGATTAGAATTCAGGTATCTGCACATTTCGAATGGATATGACTTTCACACATTTTTCATTTGCCCGGACAACCTAGACGGTTGGCGCCGCGACGTGTTGTACCTGCATTCTTAGGCAAATGTGATTTTGTCATTTGTAGAAATTAATAAAACAAATTATAGCTGCAATTGCATGTAATGTGGAAATTTAATAGTTATTAATTCTCATTTACATTGCGTTTTTCATAATTCGTATATATACATGTAGTATAGAAATGAAAGTCATATTTATTTTCGCATAATGTGTAGTGATGATTAGAAAAAACTATGAAATACCGGTATCTACACATTTCGAATGGATATGATTTTCACACATTTTTCATATATATTTCGGCTTCATTATATATATATCGGTGCTGGAGTATAACTTTAATTTATCCACACACATATTTTGTTCACTCTTCCTTATTTCGAGCAATTATTTTAACCTATTTTGAACAGTTAACGGTTAATAACGTCTTCGTTCCAGTTTCTTAGATGTTCCAAACGTTTATATTTTAATCCTCGACTATAAGAACCTTCAACGATTCCTATATACATGTTATTTATTACAAGAAAATTATTTATAAGCATATTATCATCAATTGACAAACATTGATTTTCAAAATTTCCAAAGGAATCGTTGAAGTGACTATGTTTATTAGAACACTTTTCTTATCGTAGTATCTCAGCCATTATTTTTTCAACCGCCAATTACAATTGCAAATATACGAAATTTTAATTTATTCATATAAATCAGAAATCTTACAGTAAATGCAATTGCAAATGTATTAAAAGGAGTTTAAAGAATGTTTATGGTCAAAAAGGTGTCCACAAAAAGTCATAAATAATACAAAAGCAGATTTTATCGCAATTTCTCAGATTTATTCAGTATCGTTTCGGTCGATTCGTTTCAAAGAATTTATTGGTCTTTGATAAACTTAACTTTAAAACGACCGAAGAAGGCGAGGTAATTCCCAGTCGGTATTAAGGGATTTAATTTGCATTTTCGTTTCCCCATTTTGAAGGAGTCGTACGTCGAAGAATTTAAAATGAGAAAATGCGAAAATTATTGCGTAATCTTTTTAAAAGGATATGAAAATCTTCGTGGTTTCACTACAATTTTTCTCCCGACAAATTGTAGTGAATACATAAATACATTGAGTATACAAGTATTAACACTTGCATATTAATTTTCTAAATAATTTCATAATTCAGGCGACAGTTTTATAATCAATGAATCGTTGATTATAAACGAGTAAATTACGAGTTCATAAATCTGAATCAGTGTTGTATATGTACGAGGGCGACCTGAAATGTTTCCGGAATCGACAAGAAAAACACGGTATTGGTGTGGTTATTTTTATTTTTCGATGTAGTCTCCTCGAAGATGAATACAGTTTTTCAAACGGTGCTCCAGTCTCTTCAAGCCGTCGGAAAAGTAGAATGTTTTGAGGTCTGCAAAATAGCCATCTGTAGCGGCGATGACCTCCTCATTTGAGGCAAATCTCTTTCCTCCCAGCGATTTTTTCAGGTTTGGGAATAGGAAAAAGTCGCTGGGGGCTAGGTTCGGTGAATATGGAGGATGAGAGACTAATTCGTAGCGCAACTCATTCAATTTGGACACGATGATGCGGAATGAATGAGCTGGTGCATTGTCGTGGTGGAAAAGCACTTTTTTCCGCTGCAAACGATTCAAGATTGCATCGAATCGGGTCAATAAATCGCTGTAGTATTGCCCCGTGATCGTCATTCCCTTCTGCAAATAATCGCTGATGATCACACCTTGGGAATCCCAAAAAATGGTCGCCATGACCTTTCCGGCCGATGGAACGGTCTTTGGTTTCTTCGGAGCCGATTCGTCCGGAAAAGTCCACTGCTTCGACTGTTCCTTGGTCTCCGGTATGTAGTGGTGGATCCAAGTATCATGCACGGTTACGAAACGCATAAATAAATCCCTTGGATTACGTTGGATCCTGGCCAAACACTCCACCGAAATGGAAAGCGCCGAAAGCTTTTTCATACCCAAAATTTCATGTAGGATATGGCCAACGCGTTCTTGTGAGATGCCTGTTGTCTCTGTTATCTCTTTCAGCGTCAATCGGCGATCGGCTAACACATCGTGAATCTTGTCGACCATTTCATCGTTGGTAGCGGTCTTTGGGCGTCCACTGCGTTGTTCGTCACTTGTGCTTGTGCGGCCACGTTTGAACTCGCCCACGCAGAAGCTGATGGTCGAAAATGATAGAGTAGATCCGCCATGAACCTCTAGCAAAATATTTCGAATTTCCGTGGCGTTTTTCCCAGTCATCCAGAAGTGTTTTATCATTGCACGAAATTCGATTTTATCCATTTTTGCGAAACCGCATGACTTGCTACACAAAACACATTCTTAAACAACATCTATTGACAGTAGACGTCTGAAATTTTGCCAGTTGCCATAAAAAAGGTCGCCCTTGCCGACCAATGAATCCACTTCAACCTTCGTGCGCCATCTCTTGCCGATTCCGGAAACATTTCAGGTCGCCCTCGTATTTCACGATTTCATTATCACCTTGACCTAAATTTTAACAATATACAGGGTGGGGCACAGGAACCGGATGTTTTTCGAATGCATAATATTCGACCATTAGAAAAGGAAAGGGCATTTGACAAGTGGGGATACCTTCCCTGACTCAAAGCATTTTACTGTCAGTTACTGTCATGGAGCCGTGGACGCTATAACAGGGCATATTTGCATATTATTCTTTCGTTAGAAGTGGTGAATCAGTGACTTCGGTTCAACGTGAATTTCGTCGGAGATTCAATATTAATCGAAATGACTCTGTCCCCACGCGTAACACAATCCTACGTTGGGTTCATAATCTTCGAACAATACTCAAAATAAAACCGCTCGGATCCCAACGTACAGTGCGCACTCCAGAGAACGTTGAAAGGGTTAGACAAGCGATACTGCGAAGCCAACGCCGCTCTGCTCGGGCTCATTCGGCCGGACTGCGAATCAGTAATCGTACTGTAAGAAGGATTTTACATGGTGAATTACATTTGCATCCATACAAAATAACGGTTGTGCAGGAATTGAATGAAAGGGATTACCAGCAACGAGTGAATTTTGCCCAACAAATGCTTACACTTTATGAGCAGAACGAAAACATGTTGGTGGTAATGAGTGATGAAGCCCATTTCCACCTTAATGGGGCTGTCAATAGACAAAATTGTCGGTATTGGGCTGCCGAAAATCCTCAAGAGCTGCATCAGAAACCGCTGCACAGTCCTAAGGTTACAGTTTGGTGCGCAGTGGGGAGATTTGGCGTTATCTGTCCCTATTTTTTTGAACAAACCGATGTTACCGTTACTGTAACATCGGCGCGTTACATTAATATGGTGAACACCTATTTTATCCCTGAATGCAAAGAAGAGGTTTGGATCCTCTACAATTATGGTTTCAGCAAGATGGAGCCACGGCACACATCGCCAGAGCGTGTATTGCTGTTCTTCGTACTCTGTTTCCTAATCATCTCATTTCGAGATTTGGTGATGTTTTATGGCCTCCTCGGTCTCCTGACTTGTCCACATGTGATTTCTTTCTATGGGGGTTCCTCAAGTCTCGTGTTTACGAGGGTAGACCTCGTACGTTACAAGAACTGAAGGAAGCGATAGGTCAACAAGTTAATCTAATTCCTAGAAACCTGCTGAAAAGAGTGGAAGTCAATTTTCGCGAACGACTACAACAATGCGTAAACGAAAACGGACATCACATGCCTGAAGTAATTTCCCGCAAATTATGAAATGCTAAATTCTTGCGTATGTAATCATACCAATAAATTTCTTTTAATGCAAAAACTGACGATTTTATTGTTATTTCAAAAACTTCCGGTTGGCGTGCCCCACCCTGTATAACAGAAATTAAACTAGTCCTTCGTAAAGATTACATTTGCAAGTGCTTGAGTAATTAAACCACAATACAGGTAATAAGAAATATAAAACACTTTGATATAGCATGGTATGTATTATCGACATTATTATTAATAACAAACAGTAATGGCTTAAGATAATTTCCTTGAAGCATTTTATGTCATACGATAAATTTCACCAGCTCGTGATATACTTAGTAGTAATTTATTTCCAGAAAAAGCAATAACATCAATAATTTTATTATTTAAATAAAATAGTTGTTTTTGGAAAACTTAGATTGCACATACGATTTACTATAAAATCAGTTTTTCCGTTTTTATATTTTAAGCTAATACTAAACCTATATTATATATGAAAAAATAAATATCTATTATTATTATATAACGTGTGCATAAATTGTCGCAAAAGCTACACGCAGCGACGTTCTTCGTTTGGTTCTGAATAAAAAATCTTAATGTTAAAATGTCGTATCATGCTTCGTTTGTTTTCACGGGGTTCTTGAAGTTCAGACTTTTAGTGCGTAACTAACCTTTGCTCTTCGATATCTGTTAATAGAGATAGACGCAATTTAGTTTAAAGAAAAAAATTTTACTAGTATTATTTCGTAAACGTTTTCTTTTTGATTTAAAAGCTTGTTTTAAACATTTATTCATTAACGTACTTCCACGAAAAACATATTTGGCAACGTTGTAGAACAATAAGTTTGTATTTCAAAGTGAGTTCAGTCAAAATCATTACTGTCAAATTTTGACATTTACGAATTTACGAAGCATGATACGACATTTTAACATTAAGATTTTTTATTCAGAACCGAACGAAGAATGTCGCTACGTGTAGCTTTTGCGACAATTTATACACACCTTGTATAATTAAAGAAAACATAATTAGTAAGTTTTGAGATATTTTAACAAGCAATGTTGTTTTAAAATAAATGCAATGTTTTTAATTTGCAACTGAAGTATATGTTATTCACAAACGTTAACCTACATAATCTTGCTCAAGCGAATTATCTAATTCAATTAGTTATTCGTACTACAGGACGGTTTATTAAAATTTAATTTGAGCAAATTTTCACAACATACACGTATAATAAAAGAATCATTTTAATGTGTTCGCTTGTTTGCAAAAAACAAGGCTGTCACAGAGATGGTGCTGTACCGAAAAGTGGTATGAAAATTTTATCTAGTTGTAAAACAAATGGAAACATGGTCAGTTATTATCAAGTTGTAACACAAAACCATAATACAATGAAAGTGTTCAGTCTTGTGTAAATGTAGTTGGAGCTCTATTATTCAAACAAACAGGGAGCTGTAAATATTCATGATGTAAATAAGGAACAAGGAGAGAGTTAGTCGTCATTCTGATGGAAAACAATTATTATATAAATTATTAGTAAATCCACTATATACTAAAGCACAGGCTCTGAATAAATATGATTTATGTATATAATAGTATATTCACAGAACAATATAATTCTAGACCGAAACTTTAATTCAAGTCGTCGACGCTTGTTAAAACATTAGTCAGTCTCTATAAGTGAAGAATCTTATAAATAACCTAATAGTAGCATTCTAATAACTGTGAAACAATTAAAAATAGCATGAGATAAATCTAAGTTTTATATTCAGTGAAATGTAACTTTAACACAACGTGTCAATATACACCCTGGAAGCCAGCAAACTGAACGATGTGGATGTGTCAGTTTTTTCGTAGGAAGAGCGTAGGTAAAGCATTGGTTAAATTTGGGCCATAAAAGACTAGCTTTATCCGTAGTCGAGTGTAGTTTGATCCTTCAAGTGAAATTATTTATTTTAGACTATTGCATGTCAACATTTATTATTATTAAAATCTCATCTCCCATGCAATTGTCGCTTAATTTTTTGCATTGGTTCTACAATCTGGCAAGATTATTTTTGCCGAACAATGTTGACGCAACACGTCGTGACGTCAATCATCCAGGATGTGCGGATAACGAAAATTGTATGAATAAATACTGGTAGCAGTAACTTTGTGGTAATTCATTTTGAAAATAATAAAATAAAATAAAACAATCACTTTGTTTTACCACTTCATTCACATATAATTATGACCGCGGTTTCGACATACAATGTCATTATCAAACTGCAAAAGTTACAGGCCTACATAGAACTTATAAATGACACAAAAAATATATGGGGGTGGTTTATGATGTTATTTACAAATTACTACTATATACTTAACTATTATATACAACATTGGAAAAGAGGTGTATATATAAGATCCAACTGGTCATTTAGAACGATATCTATTGTGCCGTTCCGGCATTTGAAAACCTCTAGGGCCTCTAAAATATTTAATTTACGACCTTTCTCGGCCAAATGCAATATTTTACGGTGACCAAATGTATGTCTTTCTGTAATAAGATGGTTTGCGAATGTTGAATCTGTTTTCTTTAGTATAATAAAACTTCGACCAGTCTGACCTATATATACACTTTTACAATCATTACAATACAACTTATACACTCCTGATTTGTTATTGATATCTGTTTTAGGTTTTGCGTTAAAAATGAAATTACTTGTTTTTACATATGGTTTGTAAGCTATACTAACATTACTATTATTTTTTGAAATTATATTTCCAATTTGCTCGCTTATTTTACCGAAGTAAGTTAACGAGACAAATTGTTTCAAATTAGCACTATCTTTAGGACATACTAAACTAAGGGCCACTTGTAACTGTTTTTTCTTTAGTATACTGTCAATTACGCTACTTTTATAACTATTGTTTACCGCTATTTGTTTTATAGTATTGATTTCACGAACCAAAGATTCATTAGACAAAGGAATATTTAATGCTCTATGTATCATAGAATTAAAAAATGAATGTTTGTGTGTCTTAGGGTGTAGTGAATCTTTGGGAATAATGCAATCAGTGAAAGTAGGTTTACGATATATATATATCAAATTTTAAGCTCTGATCTAATTTGTTTAATTTTAAATCCAGGAAGTTAATACTGTTATTCTCTTCTATTTCTACTGTAAAATTGATATTAGAATGGATTGCATTTATGTAGTTCAGAAATGTTTGTAGTTGTCTATGAGTACACTTAAAGCAAGCTAGGATGTCGTCTACATACCGATACCAAAATTTAATATGTTTTTTACCTAGTTGTGATGAAAGAATCATGAAGCATATTACAGAAAAAATTCTTTCATCATAACTAGGTAAAAAACATATTAAATTTTGGTATCGGTATGTAGACGACATCCTAGCTTGCTTTAAGGGTACTCATAGACAACTACAAACATTTCTGAACTACATAAATTCAATCCATTCTAATATCAATTTTACAGTGGAAATAGAAGAGAATAGCAGTATTAACTTCCTGGATTTGAAATTAAACAAATTAGATCAGAGCTTAAAATATGATATATATCGTAAATCTACTTTCACTGATTGCATTATTCCCAAAGATTCACTACACCCTAAGACACACAAACACTCATTTTTTAATTCTATGATACATAGAGCATTAAATATTCCTTTGTCTAATGAATCTTTTGTTCGTGAAATCAATACTATAAAACAAATAGCGGTAAACAATAGTTATAAAAGTAGCGTAATTGACAGTATACTAAAGAAAAAACAGTTACAAGTGGCCCTTAGTTTAGTATATCCTAAAGATAGTGCTAATTTGAAACAATTTGTCTCGTTAACTTACTTCGGTAAAATAAGCGAGCAAATTGGAAATATAATTTCAAACAATAATAGTAATGTTAGTATAGCTTACAAATCATATGTATAAACAAGTAATTTCATTTTTAACGCAAAACCTAAAACTGATATCAATAACAAATTCAGGAGTGTATAAGTTGTATTGTAATGATTGTAAAAGTGTATATACAGAGTGTCCAGAAACTCTCCTGACAAACCAAGACCGGAGATTCCTCTGATAATTTTAAGACGATTAAACCCAAATTCACCTAGTCCGAAAATGCTTCCTGAGGGAGCTAGATTTCTTTGAAGATGGCGCCTTGTATTTAATTTTTTTTTAATTCCTCCAGAACGCTTTTATTTAGAAAAGAAAAACTGGTATGCTTATTTATCCTCCAGAGATGAATCGATTCCATCAATTGCGAATTTCTAGTATCGGTCATAGGCGTCCGTTTTGGGTAGGTCAACGGTTATTTTAAGGCATAACTTTTTTGTCTTTAACTTTTAAGCATTTGTGACACTAGATTATTAACTTTTCAGGTATTTCAGAACTAAAATGTACTCTTACTTTAAGTCGGTAGGATACACCGTTTTCTAGAAAAATCGATTTGTATATTTTTCGTTTTTTCTTCATTAAAGTTCAATTTATTATATACCTACTTATTTTTAGCGACGAAGTTGGCTTGGACTATCAAGGCATGTATGAAAATTAATTTAATAAATTAAAAACAAATTATTTATTATAATGGAACGAAACTAACAAAAAAAGAACAAGTATCAAAGGTAGATTGTTACAAAAGTTGCTCGATGTGATGACCATTAGTCTCTATGCATAAGTTTACCCTTTTGCTTAGAGAACGCCGAATTCTTGCAAAAATTCCAAAGTTATTTCTAAATTCGTTACAAACATCTTGTATCCTTAGCCAGAGTTGTGCGCGATTTTGTATCGGAACGGAATAAACAAATGCTTTTATGTATCCCCAAACACAATAATCGCAAGGATTCAAATCCGGCGACCTTGCTGGCCAAGCAACTGGACCACCTCTTCCAATCCAATGGTCTTCGTAGTTATTATCTAGAAAGTCTCGTACATTCCTGCTAAAGTGGGCCGGACAGCCGTCCTGTAGAAGCCATAAGTTTTGCCGAATATTTAAACGCACCTCATCTAACAAATCAGGTCAAATATTTTGCAGGAAATGTAAGTAAACAGCACCATTTAAACGAGCAGGTAATTCCACAGGTCCAAGTAGATAATCGTCAACTATTCCTATCCAGACGTTTATGCTAAACCTATGCTGATGCTTAAATTCTTGAACAACGTGGGGACTGTCACCAACGTACGAATAATAATGTGCATTATGTACATTAAAAATTCCATTTTTTGAGAATGTAGCTTCGTCACCAAACAAAATGTTCCTGAAGAAATTTTCATCTTGATTTTTCTGATTTTGTAACCATCTAGCGAATTCTACACGAGCAGGAAAATCTCCTTCTAGCAGTGCTTGCACCTTTGTAAAATGAAAAGGATATAAATTTTCTTTGTGTAAGATATTTCCTACGGAAGATTTTGAAATTGTGGGGTACATGGCAGATAGTCTTCGAACGCTAATTTCTGGATTTTCCTCAACTTCCATTAAAATAACATCTTCATGTTCTGCTGTTACATCATTATGTCTCCCTGTTTCATTATTTTTTGGGACCACTGAACCTGTTTCTCTTAATCGTTGATGAAGAGCTGTAAATGTTGAGTGAGTGGGATGCTGACGATTGGGAAATTTTTCAGCGTATCTACGTTGCGCCGCTCGAGCGTTACACCTCATTTCGCCATAAACTAAATGCATATCGGCGTATTCCTCATTAGTAAAAACCATTTTTTTTTAAATTGAAATCGTTGTGTTTGAATAACACAAAGTAAAAAATTAAAAGATAAACTTCGTGAACTGACAACAATTTGACAATGAAAAACGTAGGTTTTACTTCTGTTGGCAGTTCAGAGCTAACTATTGCAAAAAATAAAAAATTGAACTTTAGTGAAGAAAAAACGAAAAATTTACAAATCGATTTTTCTAGAAAACGGTGTATCCTACCGACTTAAAGTAAGAGTACCTTTTAGTACTGGAATACCTGAAAATTTAATAATCTAGTGTCACAAATGCTTAAAAGTTAAAGACAAAAAAGTTATGCCTTAAAATAACCGTTGACCTACCCAAAACGGACTCCTATGACCGGTACTAGAAATTCGCAATTGATGGAATCGATTCATCTCTGGAGGATAAATAAACATACCAGTTTTTGTTTTTCTAAATAGAAGCGTTCTGGAGGAATTAAAAAAAAAATAAATACAAGGCGCCATCTTCAAAGAACTCTAGCTCCCTTAGGAAGCATTTTCGGACTAGGTGAATTTGGGTTTAATTGTCTTAAAATTATCTGAGGAAACTCCGGTCTTCGTTCGTCAGGAGAGTTTCTGGACACCCTGTATAGGTCAGACTGGTCAAAGTTTTATTATACGGGAAAAAGAACAATTGAAGTCATACAAACTAAGGAAGACAGATTCAACATTCGCAAACCATCTTATTACAGAAAGACATACATTTGGTCACAGTAAAATATTGCATTTGGCCGAGAAAGGTCGTAAATTAAATATTTTAGAGGCCCTAGAGGTTTTCAAATGGCGGAACGGCACAATAGATATCGTTTTAAATGACCAGTTGGATCCTATATATACACCTCTTTTCCAATGTTGTATATAATAGTTAAGTATATAGTAGTTATTTGTAAATAACATCATAAACCACCCCCATATATTTTTGTGTCATTTATAAGTTCTATGTAGGCCTGTAACTTTTGCAGTTTGATAATGACATTGTATGTCGAAACCGCGGTCACAATTATATGTGAATAAAGTGGTAAAACAAAGTGATTGTTTTATTTTATTGTATCAATAAGTTTAATATAATTCGTATATATCGTGCCCGCACCATATGGGAAAAAAATTTATCTTTGATTTATTTAAAAATCTAAATCCGCCAAAAGTTCGTGTTTAATTTTATTTAATTAATTTGATAGCATCCCTGATTAGTTTATTACATTTGGTTTGCTATATTTTAAACGATAAAATTTATCTCAAGAGTACAACGTAATTACACTTTCATTAATTAATTTTCCTTATTTGTGATTTTAAAATTTAAGATTTGCATTTCCTTCAATTATTTGTCAATTTAATTGTTATAATCATTTATTCCTTTTTCTTATATTATAAAACCGCCATCATTAGTTTAATTTATCTTCAATATTAAACTTTCTAAATTTTCAATTAGTTTATTTTAATATAAAACAAAGACACATACCAGGTCTGCCCTATAGATCTGGCTTACAATGTTGTATTTATAAATGTGAACCGAATAAATACGTATTTTGATAATTTTCTGGTTATAGTATACACCTGGTGAATTAGTTTCTACGTATTTGCATTTGCTTTTTTTCTTTTTTTTATATCGACATCGCTACCGATAAGTTATAGAGTTATATTAAATATTGCAATTTGAAATAAAGCGTAGACTAATTGAATCCGCAAGCTTTTCTTTTCATTTCGTTTCGGACGGCGTGATTGCGTCATTTACCCGCTACGTGGCCTGCTTGCTTTTGTTATCTCATTTTACGAATTTGCGGCATCTAGCGGTACCAAATTTGGTAGCCCCCTTTTACCACCTCCTTTTCGGCTCCCACCCCTAGGCTGAAGCTGTTTTTGTAGCCGGATGGGTTGCTAGACGCTGGCAGGAGAGGGTAGGTGGGACAATCCACGTCGCCCGAAACTTGTTTTTTTTTCATCTTCCTTTTTTTTTTTTGTTATGGTTATGGTATTACCACCCCAGCAAAGTTATAGGACATATCAGAGTCGAATTTGACGCCAATATCTTCCAAGGAGTTCCTTTTCACTAACTTTTGGCTACTAATACTATATGATGACTCCATTTTATTAATTTTACGCGTGTAAGATACGGCACAGCATTTGTTCACGTTAATCTTTGTCCTGTTTATACTACACCAATCCGAAAACACATTTTAATATTATCTTGCAAAACATCAACATCATTCTGTGATGCGACAGATAAATATAATTTAATGCCATCAGCATAGGCCACCACAGAACCTTTAAATATAAGAAAAACATGTGAGAAGATCACCGATGAAAAGCAGAAAAAATGTAGGTCCAAGATTACAGCCCTGAAGCACACCAGATGTTGAAAAGAATTGGTAAGAGTAAAAGCCATATAATCCGATATGGCCCCTAGTGAATATTATTTAATTTCCCATTTAAACAAATCATAGGGGAGAGGGTTGATTTTCATTACGATATTATGTTACAAACAGCCACAATACAACATTTTAAGGGAAAACATTAAATTATTTTTACAAAATTATTAATTAACCGTTGTAATAAATGGACTGAAATTAGTGGAAATTATATGAACAATTTAAATTTAAATATTTCAAAACTTATTTTTTCTTTCTGTCAGGCCATGTTATGTATTACCTTACTTAAAACTATTGCCTTAAACCTGATCGGCAAAAGAAAAACCTTTTGTACGTGAAATATTTACCAATTTTAGAGTTTAAAACTCGAAGAAAATTTTTCATCTGCGTTCAGAAATAAACTTCAATTAATAGAAACACTATAACTAATTGTTTGATTGTAATATTGATTTTGTCTTTCTTCTTTAAAATACCGTTTAGAAAATAACATTTAGAAAATAAATATTATTTTTCTCAATTTTTCTCAAAAGAAATCGAAAAGTCTCCTTATCCCTAGATACTTCGAAGAAATCGGTTTGCACGGAAAGTTACCGTGATTGCTTGCAATTTTGTAAGGTTTCAGTAATTTTAATTTGTCCCAAAGTAGATTGTGTGAACTTTATGGCTTTACAACAAGAAAGTAGGAAGTTAGGCGCCCAGTGGTCGGCGTTCCGACGCCACCATAGCACAAGACGTTCTAATATCACACAATAACATACAAAACAAATCCCACTTCTGCAAACTCAGCATAGAATTTACAAGTCACTATTGGTCCAATATATCGTATTTGAAATGTTCCTCTTAATTGGGTGATTTATCTGTTTTTGAAAGTGTACGTGTCGTTTAAACGTAAAAAAATCACATATAAAAGTTAAACGACGTGTCTATATTTTACATCATTTAAAACTGCTCAAAATAACATAAAATTTAGTTAAAGAATCCGTAATTTGTGGAAGAAAAATGTCAAAAAAATATTGTCGTAAAATCTAGTTTCACACCAGTTAGAGAAAAATACAGAAAATGCGACAGCTTTACTTATGCATAACTAACGATCCTTTCGTGCAGAATCACAAAGGCGGATGTATAATAAAAGCAAAGTTAATGATCCGGTGGTTCATTTAATACTTCCAGCATACTAATGATATTTTTTATGAGCAGCTGACTTTATAACCTAGAATTCTAGTATCTGGAGAAAAAAATATTAAACAAACAATTTTTCTTTATGCATGTTCGCTTTTATTAGCTGTTTGTTGGGTTATATCAGTAATACCAGATTAAAATACAATAAAATCTATGTACAGAGTGATAAGGGAAATGTTTCAAAATATAGAAAATACACGGGAAGAAAAACTATTTCGTAAATCAATTATAAATATCTACACTCACCGGCACAAAATTCGATCCATGTACTAATTTGGTTATTTTTTCGTGTTTGTTTAAACGGTAAAGCCAAAATCGTAATGAATTTTATAAACAAATTAAAAATATTAAAGTTTGTCTTTTCGGGTTCTTAAATAAAACTAACGGTAACGTAGACACACACTATATTAATAATAAAAACGAATAGCAACTTAAAATCTAATTACTAACAATAAGCACATTTATGTATTTGTATTTAGTTCACTCGGCGATGATTTGATATCAAATGAATCTCTCCACAATATACAGTGTGTTTAGAAAAGATGCGGCAATATTAAAGGGGGTGATTGCCCAGGTCATTTTATACAAAAAGTTCCTATAAACATAGATCCGCATACGCTTCGTTACGGATCTACAGCGTGTTGAAGTTTAATTTTAAGAAACAGTAAAAACTTGATTTTTCCAAAGCGGCTTGAGAAAAATAAAAGCATATTTGTATTTTTAGAGAAATCAGAGTCTCTAAAAATACAAATATGGTTTTATTTTTTGTTCAATTATGAAGAAAAAAGCTCTCTTAACTTTTTATCGTACAACGTACAGTTCTTTATTAAAAAAAAACATTTTAGTGCATATCCATTTATTACAGAAAAAAATATTAAAGAACAAGGTTTTATTCAAGGGCAAAAACAAATATTTTACCAAACCAACAATTTTATCAACCAAAAATTACAAAAACTGTGTAAAGCGACCACCTCTAGCTGGGATGCAAGAATCCAATCTTCTCCTCATTGACTGGCGAACTCTCTGAAAAACACCAGGATCGGTTTTAATTGAGTTGCACCCAGCAATGATTCGGTTTCTTAAGTCATCTACGTTTTCCAATGGAGTAGCGTACACCAAGGACTTCAAATGGCCCCATATGAAAAAATCCAGGGGATTTAAGTCCGGGGATCGTGCAGGCCATGAGTGAGGTCCACCTCGGCCTAACCAGCGATTTCCGTATGCTTGTGATAAGAAATCACGAGCTACTTGACTAAAGTGGGCGGTGCGCCATCGTGCATATACCACATTGCATCTCTAATTGCTAATGGTACGTCCTCCAGAAATCCAGGGAGCGTGTTTTCCAAAAAGTTGCGATACACCTCTCCGATAAGTCTCTTTGGTAAAAATACCGGTCCAATTATGCAGTCACCCACAATCTCAAGCCAAACGTTCAAAGAAAACTGATGTTGAAAACGATCTTCAACAATTTCATGTGGATTTTCGTCACACCATACATGGTTATTATGGAAATTCCGTATTGCATTTCTTGAAAAATTCGCTTCATCGGTGAACAGAATCAACATCAGGAGTTGAGGGATTTGAACCATTTTGTGCAAAAGCCATTGACAGAATGCAATGCGAGGAGGAAAATCAGCAGGAAGAAGTGCTTGAAGGCGTTCTATATGGAATTAATACAGCAAATTTTCCTTCTGAATGTGCCAAATAGTCCCATTACTTCATCCAAAGCGTCAGCAATTTTTCGAGTAGAAGTACCTCGATCTTCTTCAATCATGTCTAGCACATCCTCTTCCAGCTCTACCGTTCTTGCTGTCCTTGGCCTTCCTGCTCCTCCATTTCGTCTTAATGTGCCTGTTTCATAAAGACACCGATGAATACTTTCGAGAGTTTTTCTATCAGGAACAATACGGCCAGGAAATCTTTCAGTATGCAACCGCCTAGCTTCTAATGCATTGCCATCAGCACGCCCATAAATGTAGTGCATGTCGGTCATCTCGACATTCGTATAGCGATTCATGATAAGAAACTTCAACAAATTCGACACATACAAAATTATTAATCACGAGACTCATTCAATATGTCTGTGAATAAAACAGGACTGTGGTTTGGTAAAATTTTTGTTTTTGCCCTTGAATAAAACCTTGTTTTTTTATTTTTTTTCTGTAATAAATGGACATGCACTAAAATATTTTTTTTACTAAAAAACGGTAAGTCGTACGATAAAAAGTTAAGAGAGCTTTTTTCTTCATAATTGAACAATAAATAAAAGCATATTTGTATTTTTAGAGAAATCAGAGGCGTCTTATTTTTTCCTGAAAAATAGCCTTGACGTGCCAATACGCGCGCCACAGGTACGACTGAAACATCGTGTTGTATTGCACAGCTATTAATACGCCTAAAATTTCATTTTGATATCTCAAGCCGCTTTGGAAAAATCAAGTTTTTACTGTTTTTTAAAATTAAACTTCAACACGCTGTAGATCGGTAACGAAGCGTATGCGGACCTATGTTTATAGGAACTTTTGTATAAAATGACCTGGGCAATCACCCATTTTAATATTGCGAAATAACAAAAATATTGTAAAAAATGGAATAGTGATTAAATCAACTAAATGTTTTTTTTTTTTTGTAAATGATAAATAATGAGGATTAATAGCGTGTATTGCCTCCCTTGCCTTGAATTACACTCCATTCTTCTTGGCATTCCTTCAATAAAGAGTCGAATGTCGTATTGGTCACTATTCTCCCATTCTTGGACTGTTGCCGCGGATAGCTCTTGTATGTTTCTGGGTGCTGGAATTTGAGCTCAAAATCGCCTTCCGACGATGTCTCACAAATGTTCGATCAGATTTTGGTCTGGACTTCTTATTGGCCAGATCATACGATGGATTCAAACTTGTTCCAAATATTCATTAAAACTTGAGCAACGTGAGGGCGGACGTTATCATGCATTAGCTTAAAATTGCCGTCAACGAATGGAGCAAAAGGCACCATATGTGGTTCTAGGATATCCCTAATGTATCTGTCTGCATTCAGAGCTCCTCCATCTACCACCAATAAATCCGTACGATCTACCATATTAGTTCCCCGTCAAACCATAACTGATCCACCGCAGAAACTAAGCTTTGGAACAATATTACATTGGGCAAACCTTTCACCAACTCTTCGCCAAACTCTTTGACGTCTATCAGGAGAGCTGAGATTAAATCTCGACTCGTCTGTAAAAAGGATACGGCTTTATTCCTCATTAACCCAGTTTTGATGTTCATGACCAAAGCGTATCCGCTCTGCGCTGGTGTTCTATGGTCAACTGTGGGCCATGTGCAGGTCTTCTATCAGTCAATCCATATTCGTGCAACCTTCTACTTACTGTTCTTTCACTAACTGCTACACCACATATCTCTTCTAAGTCGTTTCTGACACAAACTGATGTAGTGTCCCTGTTTCTCAGGACTCTCGATGTAAGAAAGCGCTTGTACACCTTCTTCTGCCAGAACCGACTCGTCTAGTGTAGCCACTAGTTACATGGAACCGCTCTATTGCTCTTTGAACAGAACACTTAGAAACACCTAGGACTCGAGCCACGTAATATTGTGATCGCCAATTTCGTATCAAAGCTATCGCTCTAGCAGTGTCTGTTAGATTTAAGACCATATTTAAATTTTAAAAACACTAAACGAAATTTGTTGAACACGAATTTGAAAGAAAAAGCAAAATGAACGATTAAAATATAAACCAAATTGAAAAAAAAACAGTTTAAATTTAACTAACACTTACTAACGACGGAATAAGCATCCTTTTAATGTTAAAAAAAGGGTTTTAAACATTTCAAAAAAATTCAGCAAAGCGTAGTCGACATAATATTTATGACAGATAACAGTAACCTTCAAATTTGTGGATGAAACGAAAAAGAAAATGAAAAAGAAAAAACGAAAGAAAAAGTATATGGATAAAATTTTGTGCCGGTGAGCATATTTAGCAATATTCCTTTACAAAAAATGTGTTAAGCTATGTCTTTTATGTTAAGAATTGGAAAAGGTGCAGAAGCCATTACTCCATTATCGTTAACATACTAAATACGTATTTCGACAATAACTTGTTCCGAGGGATGTTTCCAAAGTTCTGGGAATTTAGCAATAATTTTTTTTATTTTGTCAATTTTCATCAATATCACAATGTAGTTTTTCAACATAATCGCCATTTAATTGAATGCATTTATCCCAACGTTAAATTATTTTCTTTTAAGCCGTCCTCAAAGAACTTTTCGCTGTCTCCTCAATCCACATATTTATAGCACGTTTTACGTCACTTAAACTCTCAAATCGAACACCCCGTAAAGGCTTTTTCAAATCTGAAAACAGATAAAATCACTCGGTGCGAGATTCGGTAAATAAGGTGGAGGCGGAAGCAATTCCCATCGTAAATCGTTCAAAACGTCATTAGTTTTTCTTGTGGTGTACAGTGGTGTACAGTCTCGTATTATCCTGTTGCAATAACGGACACTTATGCAACTATCCAGACCGTTTTCTGATAAGAACCTGATGCAGTGGCCGGGATAATAAGTTCGAATAATATTCTGCGTTAATTGTAGTATATTTCGCCAGATAACGCATAAAAATAACCCCTTCGCAATTCCAGAATACAGTAACCTTTTTAACAGACGGAACTGCACTCGCCTCAATTGGAGGCCCTTCTTCGGGTTTACGCCATTCTTTGGATTGACTTTTGGTCTTAGGATTGAAATAAGGAAGCCGCGTTTCTTCAGTGGCTATTATCCGTTGCCAAGATTCATAACCGTAACGGACTAACAGCTTTTGAAGTTGACCACAAGTGTCAGACTTATTGAGTTTCTGTTCTGGTTCCAACAGCCTTGGCACCCAGCGAGTTGAAACCTTGTTTACGCCCAAACAATAATATAACATTAAATGAACTTGTCGTGTACCTATTCCTAGGCGTACATTAATTTGAGAAATAGTCATTCGTCTATCCTCTTTCAGTAGGTTCTCCACGGCAGTAATGCTTCTTTCAGTTACTGACGTGCTCGGGCAATCACTAGGTGGATCGTCTTCTAATGATGTTCTACCACTTTCAAAATGATCGATCAACCGATATACTATACTTTTAGATTTTGCAGAATCACCAAACACTCCTTGAAAACTTTTAATAATTTCTGAAGTTTTTACACCCTCTTTCCACATAGAAAATTATTGCTCTTTGAGATTTAGCCGCGGCTTCCATTGTTACACAAACAGTTCGTGTTCGTAGACACTTCATTATTTTGTCGCAAATTAGCATCTTTCTTTATTTTATTCTGTTCCGTTGATTTTGAACCTACATGTATGTTCATTCCTCCGTTCATACATCTGTAGCTATCATTGCGTATTAGCTTTTTTTGTTGCTTTCCCTCTAGTTTGATTGTCGTACGGGATACATTTTATTGCGCCGATGTAAGCGAGACATAGAGATCTATTAGTCGAGATATACCATCAATCGTATCCTCTTCTTCGTACACCACGTGTGCTTTATTTAAGGGTATAATTATCGTTTTCTTACGACGTATTTTTTTAATTTATTCCGAGCTCTTCCTGAACAAGAGATTTGGTACAAATTTTGGTAGTACCAATTCACCTGAAACGGGGATTCCTTACTGTGGCGAAGAAGATACGCTTCCCTGTAACGACATATCAGTTGTGTAAAGCAAAAGAAAAATCACGAGAACCTTATTCTAGTAGGTAATTTCGAAATTAATGTATTTCCTCTAATTTTTATTCGTTTGTTAGCACCCTTCTAGGTGGCATTAGTCTAGGGCTATTGTACTTAGCAGAGTTTTTTTTTTGTTGCGACCTACGACAATCAATTTCATCGATTCCCGGCTGCATCACTCCATTAATCAGCGGAAAATCCGGATCAACGGTTTCCGACACCGCTGGATTTAAGCTAAGACATCCTATCTTTATTTTGTTTTCATTTTTCCTTTCTTATTTTGTAATCTTAAGTACATAATTAGCTTTATTAGTTGAAAAGACCTTGATTGTGAAATTATTGTTTAATTCATTTATTAGAGTCAAAATTCTGCGAGAACACGCTCATTATGTTTACTTTTCTTTCTTACTACGTACTTTTAAATTATTATTCTTTTATAATTAATTTAGTGCCATAAGACTTATTTTCTCTTGCAATGTGTTAAATTATTCCATGGATAGGAATTTAACGAAAATTTTTGTTCATGTATTTTGTTTGTCACACAAAGGAACGACCTTGCCGGTCTATCTAACGAGTTTTTCGTAAAGTAATGTCTACGACGTGTTTCCTACAACAACACTTTAAAAATAAATTCGGGTGTTCTTTAATTTCAAAAATGTATGAATTTAAATATACATTTTCTCGTTGATTCGCTGGTTTTAAAAAGTAATTAAATCATTCTGAAAGATATATTATTCTCTTCCTGTTTTGTTTAAATTAAATAATCCAATTCATTTACAAGACAGTATATGAGGAGCTTGCGTTCAAAAGCGGATACATCCATGTTTTGTGCATTTAGATTTTTTGACCGAATTTTGTTAAGTTCGATGAGCTCTACAAACCCATGCAGTGTATTTGAAGCAAAAGCGGCTATAAGTGCGTTGAATAGCCCTCTGTAATGTAGGTTTTGCGACAAAACGGGCTATATCCATGTTTTTAAAGAAAAACCGGGAAAATCCATGCGTCTGTGTATATCATCGTTTATAAGCGCAGTTCACAGATGTCACTGTAAACCACTAATAGGAATATACTGGTTCTGATAGTAGATGTTATAAAACCAAAGAAATCTTTTCAAGCTACATTTTTAAAGTACTAGGTGCCGCCAAAAATGATCAACAAAGTCGCTTCCCTGCAGCATGCAGCATTTTATTAGTTTGCGTTTGCAGTTTCAGTAGCTGTTTTAATAGAATTAATGTTATTTACTAAGTGGTGAACTCAGTGACGAGTGTTTTGTAGAAATGGAAGAAGAGTTAATAACTGTAGAAGCAGGCAACAGAGGAACCAGAAAGCGATTGAAAGAACCTACGCGTCGACAAAATAAATCATCACAAAGGTAAGTGTTGTTTTTTGTTTTTTTCTTTCTATTTACTTACTGCATTAACATAGATATGGAGATTCAGATCCGCAGTTGATGAGTTTTACGCGACCTTGCAACCACGATGGAAAAACATTTAAATGCAATAACGTGAAATTGAGAGACATACGCAATTTGTGAAACAATTTTTACGAAGACTCTGTAAAAACAAATCAAGATATCAGACTGTGCCATATGCTGTCTGTTGCACCTGTTCAGCGACGCAGATCCAATGACATAGACCCTTTAAAGCAGCTTAGTGTATCATATTTTCTCAAGGCAGGTAATGCTGCTGTAAGAGTGTGTCTCAAGTTTTTCACGGCAGTACTAGGTATTACAAAGCATAGGATAAATACCGTTGCCAAAGTACTTTTGAAAGATGGAGTACCAAAGGAGAAGAGAGGTGGCGATCGCATATCAAATAAAACTAAATCTAAAAAAGATCTGATTCGCAATTTTATCAACAGATTAAAAGGTAGAGAAAGTCACTACAATAGGAAAAAATCAAAGAGAATCTATTTAAGTGCAAATTTATGTGTTGCTAGATTACACAAAATGTTTAATGGTGAGAATGTAGCTGAACATCAAGTCTCATACTTCATGTTCCGGAAAATTTTTCAAACAGAATTTAATATCGGGTTCTCTTCACCAGCATCTGATGTTTGTTCAACATGTACAAGATTACAACAACAATATAAAATTGAAACAAAAGATGATAAAAGAAGACAACTCACGATTGGATATCGTGTTCATAAGAAACGGGCTAGTACCTTCTATGATCTGGCTAGGGAAACACCAAGAAATAGTATCACGTTTTGTTTCGATCTGCAGCAAGTGCAGCCCCTACCACGTACGCCTATAGGAGAAGCATTTTATTCACATCAGATAAGCTTCTACGCGTTTTGCTGTGTAGGTATGTCATCACGAAACCCTAACTTCTATGTGTGGACTGAAGATTTAGCTGGACGTGGATCAATAGAAGTCGGCTCGGCTTTGCTTCACCGCTTAGATACTTTGGATTATACTGATATACACCAAATTCGATTGTTTTGCGACGGCTGTGCCGGCCAGAACAAAAACTCACACATTGTTCATACATTGATGTTTTGGTTGGAAAATAAGTCTCCAAAACATGTTTCGGAAATAACTATGACATTTCCAGTACGAGGTCATAGCTTCATGGCAGCAGACAGATGTTTTGGCAGAGTGGAGAAATTGTTAAGAAAACACCCTGTTATAACTTCGAAAGAGGAATGTGTACGTTTATATACTGAAGTGGGAGAAGTAAAAACGCTAGGGCAGGATTGGGAAATCTACGATATAAAAAATTTAGAAAATGTATATAAGAAGGTAAAAGCTATCTCAGATGCTAAAAGGATTAGCATAAAAAAACAGCCGCCAACAAGCCAAGGAAAAGTCAAAATTACAGTGACGATGTATGACTATTATAAAATTAATACACCGAAAGATTGCAGTGAATCGTTAATAAAAAAAGGAAAAGCTAATGTAAAGATTGAGTTGCAACGAATGGTACTAAAACATTGCTTACCGGATAAAAAAAAACGTAGCCTCAGGAACCTAATGAAGGAAAATTTTGGCAACGATTGGGAATCATGTCAAGACCTACAATGGTACAAAAGCCTACTGAGTATGGCCCAAGAGACAAACGAAGACAATTTCGATGCCGCTGGGCCTAGCGGTGAACAATGTGACTGCCTTTATGAGGAACCGGCCATTCTTATTTGAGTTTTTGATTTACGTTACGCAGTCTGTTAATTTTTTTCAATACACAATAAAATTGTTAATCAATTTGTCTAATTTTTAGCCATATTTTTATGTTTTGATACAAAAGCGGAAATATCCAAATGTTTTTGCATATTACAGAAAACATATAGCAAAAAAATAAAAATAAATACGCACCATCAATGCATTGTAACTAGTTTAATATGTAGAGATAAACTGGTTCACTCTAACAGCTAGAGCCACGGAGCAGCACGTTTTTCTCATCTCCTGAACATTTTAAAAAAATGGATATATCCGCTTTTGCACGCAAGCTCCTCATATTTCCTTAATTCGTCTTCTTTAAAATTTAAATCATTAATTTAATTATTTAAATTTATTAAAGAACTTCCAGCTTTTGTTCGACTTATTCCCATATTCGAGTTTATTTTTATACAGAGTCTGCTCTATAGATCCGGCGTATGATTTTGTATTTCGATGTGTGAACCGGAGAAGTACGTATTTTGGCGGAGTTCTTTTCCGGCGTAGAGAGTATTCAGATTTTTTAATTTCGTACATAGTAGTTACCGCTAATTTTTTTTGGATTTATGATTAGATAATAATTTAGTCTAGCTTGCGTAGTACCATTTTGTTTAGGTTGAATTTTTCATATTCTTTTCCTCTTTTTTGGCATATCACAATTTAATAAAGATTGATTACTTGGCTGAAATCCGCCCTTATCTTTTCTGTTTTATCGTTTCGGACGACTTGGTTGCGCCATTTACCCGCCGCGTGGCTTGCCATTTTTGAATTATCGTTAAATTTCCGAATTTGCGGCGTCTAGCGATTCGGTGGTGCCCTTTACCATCTTTCCTTTAGTACCTTTGGGTCTCCCCACCCCTGAGCTGAGGCTGTCTTCGTATCCGGGTGGGCCGCTAGAGATTGGCAGGAGCGGGTAGGGGCAATCCGCGTCGCCCGAAACTTTTGCTTTTTTCTCTCTCTTCCTTTTTTATCCCTTTTTATGTAAACGTCTATATCAGTCGAATGCCTAAAGTAAACTGAACGATATTGCACTGGATAGCTGCATAAGCATGTCGAGACTTGTCTATCACCAATAGCATTGCCTATAAGTTCTAAGTAATTTAATTAGAACACAATGCCCAGAACGTTGGAAACATCCCTCGTAGATTAGTTTCCGAAACTCATAACTATGCAAATATTTATATTTTTAATAGTCACTTTCCAGTAATTACAACAGAAAAATTATTTATCAAAATCAATTTCAAAAACTATTTGCTAGAACTTTACTATAATAGTGTGGAAATGTTTACAAAAAGCTGGGTTTATTATTTTCACATACAAAGTGTCTGTTATTAAATTACGGACAGTAACTCGCTTTCATATACCATCTATTTTCTTAAACACAAAACATAAGATTACTGCTTAGCTGTCTGAGTTGCGAGGGTAAATGCTGTGGGAATCGATTTTCAATTTTGATGCCCCGAACTAATAATAAGCCCAAGCCCGACATATTAAATTAAGTAGCTATGTTGATGATTTTAATATCGCAGGAGAAGAAGCGATGGCAGCGGCACCAACGGCAACGGATTCAGAGGACTTATAGATAACGTAATGACACTCTTCCCGATTACCCTTTCCATGGCCGCGTGGCGGGGATTTCTTCCAAAAAACCCTGAGCAATTCCGAAACGATAACAGACTGTAATGAGGCGGTCGTCGTTCGCTGACATGCAATTTGCTGCCAGAAACGGTCTGCTAATACGAACGAAATATTCAGATTAGTGCGACTCGGATAAGTTAAATATAAAAGGTACTTTTAAATGGATTCCATACCACGCGCACGTGTTTGTTTTTACTTATGCTAATATAATAAGTATGTAATATTGTAATACGTACGAATGCATCTATATATTTACGTGACCGACTGACAACTTAGATTCTTAAACACTTTTGTATGTAGTTTAAAGTATGAATTTAAGTAATACTAATCACCTATTTGAGTGGAACTACGTGCACACATCTTACAGTCACAAATGATTTGAGACTTTGTCGTTTTCTTTTTTTTAATCTACTTAATGCCCTCAAATGGTCGGAGAATATATGAATGATGAAATGTATCACAAAGTTTCAATATGTGATATAATACCTGTTCAAAATATACAAATAAAAAGTGCAGTTTAACGTTGATTTCTTTTGCATGAATGCAATATGAAACTAGCTGTCCCAAATTTACTATCTTCGCTGACAATACCGAACTATGCGTAAAGATAGCTAAGAATAACTGAAATAGGAATTTCAGATTATAATAATATATATAATATAATATATATATATATATATATATATATATATATATATATATATATATATATATATATATATATATATATATTGTTGTAGTTCTTCTGATGCTCATAATTTCTTTCATTTAAATGATTTCTTGGACAGAAATGTTATATCTGAAATTTAATGTTTTTAAAAATATATAATTTAATAGCCAAATTTCTGTATAATTTATGTAAAATCATAATTAGATTTAGCAATATTGATATCGTATATAATTGTAATTTGCATTCTTTTTATTGTTGTTACTTGCTTTTAAATTAAATTTTTAGATTATATTTTATGTTTTCGTGATACTAAATCTGATTCTGATCATTTTTTTTTTGTAATCGAACTGCTATAATCGTTACTGTATATTACGTGTCTAATTAACTTTTATTTCTAAATTTGTAATTGCAATTACGTGAGATATGCCCATTAACCTTCTGAACAATCAGTCAGAGTTATTTTTATCTCTGGCTCATGTAAGATTTTCTTTAAAGAAACACTTTAAATTTTTCCTTACTAAATTGTCAAAATGACTTTTAATTTAACTTTTGAACTTACTGAATTTATTCCAAAGAAAATCTGATTCAAAAATGTAAATTTTCTAATGGGAGTCATGACAATAAAAAAAAAGGAAAAATTTAAAGTGTTTCTTTAAAGAAAATCTTACGTGAGCCAGAGATAAAAATAACTCTGACTGATTGTTCAGAAGGTTAATGGGCATATCTCACGTAATTGCAATTACAAATTTAGAAATAAAAGTTAATTAGACACGTAATATACAGTAACGATTATAGCAGTTCGATTACAAAAAAAAAAATGATCAGAATCAGATTTAGTATCACGAAAACATAAAATATAATCTAAAAATTTAATTTAAAAGCAAGTAACAACAATAAAAAGAATGCAAATTACAATTATATACGATATCAATATTGCTAAATCTAATTATGATTTTACATAAATTATACAGAAATTTGGCTATTAAATTATATATTTTTAAAAACATTAAATTTCAGATATAACTTTTCTGTCCATTTAAATGAAAGAAATTATGAGCATCAGAAGAACTACAACATTAAAGTGATATATATAGACTCGTAAATTTCGCAGCCCAGACATTTCCTTCTTCTTTAGGAGAAAAACAGAGCTAAAAATTAGCAGTGGACATCACTCAACATGTTAAAACAGATTACATTCAATATAAATCTATTTTAACATGTTGAGTGACGTCCACTGCTAATTTTTAGCTCTGTTTCTCTCCTGGAGAAGTAGCAAATGGCTGCGAAATATAGAGGCTACAATAAATGAGTTTTTTAGTTGACACCGCTTACCCAAATAATTAATTAGTCATTATTAGAGAGCGGCCACATCGGGATGAAATGGACGTCATTACGACGGACGATATAAATAGTCTACAACATCTGTAAGTACGCAGTTGTTGAATAGCACTATTCAATAACTGCGTGTTGTACATACAGATGTTATAGACTATTTATATCGTCCGTCGTAATGACGTCATTTCAGCCCGATGTGTCCGGTCTCTAGTCATTATATATATATATATATATATATATATATATATATATATATATATATACATATATATACATATATATACATATATATAAATGGTAAACCTAATCAGTAGGCGATTAAAGGTCTGTATATTACTTCAAAATATATGTATTTAAAAAACTCTACATGTTTCGGCTGTATACGCCTTTTTCAAGAGAATACAAAATATGAATCAATTTTCATATTTTGTATTCTCTTGAAAAAGGCGTATACAGCCGAAACATGTAGAGTTTTTTAAATACATATATTTTGAAGTAATATACAGACCTTTAATCGCCTACTGATTAGGTTTACCATATCATACCAAGGTCACGAAGTTATTATACATATATATATATATATATATATATATATATATATATATATATATATATACATATATATATATATATATATCGGCTTTTATATTAAATATTTTAAATATTTTCAAATTAGTATTTTATTTTGCAAAGTAAATGTGAATGTAAACATTGCTGTCTACAAATTACAACGCAACTCATACGAAATTTTATTAGAAAATTCCTTGAACCCAAGTCTACGGTTTGCCTGACCATCGCTCTAACTGCGCCACGATGGACCTTGGCTTTAAGTTTATTAGAACCGCCTTATAAGGTACCGATGTTAATATGAAAATGTAGTTTTGAAAGTTTGAAATTGCCAATTTTTACTCCTTCAGCTATTAATATATATATATATATATATATATATATATATATATATATATATATATATAGATAATTTCTTAGCCGTTCATTTAATATATCATTTGATAAATATAAATATAAATATTTTACATATAAAATTTCGTATGATTTGCGTTGTAATTTGTAGACAGCAATGTTTACATTCACATTTAATTCGCAAAATAAGATATGTACTAAGAAAATATTTAATATAAAAGCCGAAAACTCCAAAAATTTATCAAGTGATATATTAAAGGAACGGCTAAGGAATTATCTATCTATCTATCTATACCGTGTGCACAACGTCGTGCGATCGATGGATATATTAGTAATGACTGGCCAACTGCAAGTATATTCGCCTTGCTTGAACACAATAAGCGACTGATAGGAATATTCAATGTGTTAGAGAGAGATTATTTTATTCGTTATTAGATCGTATGTAGAATGTGTTGGATAAAGAAATGGAACGCCCGTACAGTTAGACAGTAGAACAGATTGAATATACTCTCTCAACCCTAACCACATAAACTCGCTATTCGTCTTCGTCTTACTACATTGTGGTAGATCAATCACTCCCCGGCGTTCATACGGTATATATATATATATATATATATATATATATATATATATATATATATAGATAATAAAGTGTTTAGTTTATGCAAAAGGTAGCCCCACGATTGGGACAAGCCAAATGTTATATAATAAATGCCTGTTGCCAATATATTAATAATGTAAATGAATAAATAAATAGTGATTTTAAATTTGTTGGTAAATGAATTTTTATATTTTTAATAGTTTATAATATATTAACGATGCCTACCTTGTCTTGTAGAGCTAATTTCATCAGAGCTTATGAGATGTCGCTATGACTGTTTATACTTAGGTAGTTATGAATTTCAATAAAATGGTGAATTAAAACTTTTATTGTTGGGCGCCGGTTAACTCAGTATTTATTTAGTTAACTATAAGATTATTTAAAAATGTGTTGTTTATATGCAGAACATGATCTCTATATCTGCAGGAGCCGGTTCATATAAATTCAAATCTTGATTTATTTTAATAACGAAGTAGATAACATTCACACACAGATGGTAAACTAAATATAAAATAACTCAAGTACACTGAATTAATTTAGACTGACGATTAATAAAAATCTTGCAAGTAAGTTTGCAAAAATTTAAGTTTAATGATTGTATCATAAATTATGGTTAGGTTAATACAATGTTGCAATGATCAGCTGTGTGCGCTTAACATAATTACGTGATCTAATATTATCTATTATAGGGGCTAATATAATACTTATATATATTCAATTACTTGTATAAATAACATTGGACGAAATAATGATGGTCACATTTATGGAAGTTCTAGAAGTTATCGTTTATACGATACGGTTCATTTTTAGGTAAGTGTGACTTTAAATGTGTAATTCTAGATTTCAACTCTTCATTATTACGGTACCATAAATAGGTTATGTAGATATAAAGGAGTTTGTTCGATATGTAAAATGTAAATGCAATAAATACTTGTAATTCTTTCGATGAGGAAAAGGTACAGGTAATAATCTGGAAAGTTTTATGGCTGGAAAGTTGGTTTAAGGTTTTCGATTCAGGAGTCTTGATATGGGAAAAGCACGACTGTGGTCCTTGGAAGGATTTAACCATAAATATCAGGTATGCAGTTCAACTTTTTGGTTTTAAAAATGCGTTATTACTTTCTTCTTATTTTGATATCACTTTTATATAACTATTTTACGATTTTATCATTTTTATTTATATTTAAAACTTTAACTTTTTTACAGACGCGGTTTATTAACAACAACCCAAACGCCGCTCTCGATCTATTGTTTTTTCCTCGGCCTTCGTATGATCTATATTACATTTTTACAAGTATTTAATTTTATATCTTTCCTTCGAAACTTAATTTATATCACATACGTGTTTATATAGTTTTCACAATGAATAATATTAATTATAAAATGTAAGCTCCATTAAATGTCTATTAATTTTATATGCGCAAAAGATAAAATACGTGATTCCCGCGGAAAGTTAATTCAAATAAAAAAATACTATGGTCGAAAAAATTAATTTTATGAATATTTTTTTATTAATATTATCAATCAAGTTAATTATTTTCGGATTTTCAATTGCTAAGCTTATATTATCACTATGGACCGGAAACGAGAGGCCGATGACTCATCGCTCACGGGCGTACCATTGAAAATTTGTATTTTTAAAGTGTTTTTAATTTGATTTATATACAGTCGGACTCCCGTATCCGTGGATTCAGTTATCCAAATGAATATTAAGAATGAAAGATAATCTAAATAAATAATGAAAATAATTCAAAATAAATTTTACAATTAATTTCGTGGTATTAACTTGTTTAATAACTTACACTATTAATGTACGGTTTTCGTTTACGAAAGCTTAATCTAAGTTTAATTTCTAACATTTTTGTTCCTTTTCTTCCAGTTTCAATTGCCAAAGTGAAGCATATATATATATATATATATACATATATATATACATATATATATACATATATATATACATATATATATACATATATATATATATATATATATACATATATATATATACATATATGTATATATATAGATAGATAGATAGATAATTATTTCGTGACCTTTGTATGTTATGGTAAATTCTATTTGTTGGCGATTTAAGGTCTGGTTTTACTTTAAAATATATATATTTAAAATAACCCTACATGTTTCGGCAAATGATGCCTTTATCAAGGAATATAAAATGTAAATCATTTATATTTTATACTCCTTGATAAAGGCGTCATTTGCCGAAACATGTAGGGTTATTTTAAATATATATATTTTAAAGTAAAACCAGACCTTAAATCGCCAACAAATTGAATTTACTATATATATATATATATATATATATATATATATATATATATATATATATATATTATATAGAATTATTCAAATCTCATCTCACACGCAATTGTCGCTAAATTTGTGCTGTTGATTCTACAATCTGACAAGATTACTCCTGCCGAAGAATGTAGACGCAAACACGTCGCGACGTCAGCCATCCACCTGTGCGGATAATGAAAATTGTATGAAAAAAACCACATCCGTCCATCTTGTCAGATTGTAGAATCAACTGCACAAATTTAGCGACAATTGCATGTGAGATGAGATTTCAATAATTCTCATTTCTCACTCCAATTAAATTCAATATAATTCGTATATATACACGAAAGTATACAAATAAAAATCATGTCTATGTCCGAATATCGTGTACTGATGATCTGTAACGACAGTGAAATATCGGTATCTGCACGTTTCTGGACGGATGTGGTTTTCTTCATACAATTTTCATTATCCGCACAGGTGGATGGCTGACGTCGCGACGTGTTTGCGTCTACATTCTTCGGCAGGAGTAATCTTGTCAGATTGTAGAATCAACTGCACAAATTTAGCGACAATTGCATGTGAGATGAGATTTGAATAATTCTCATTTCTCACTCCAATTAAATTCAATATAAATATATATATATATATATATATATATATATTGTCGCTAAATTTGTGCAGTTGATTCTACAATCTGACAAGATTACTCCTGCCGAAGAATGTAGACGCAAACACGTCGCGACGTCAGCCATCCACCTGTGCGGATAATGAAAATTGTATGAAAAAAACCACATCCGTCCAGAAACGTGCAGATATCGATATTTCACTGTCGTTACAGATCATCAGTACACGATATTCGGACATAGACATGATTTTTATTTGTATACTTTCGTGTATATATACGAATTATATTGAATTTAATTGGAGTGAGAAATGAGAATTACTCAAATCTCATCTCACACGCAATTGTCGCTAAATTTGTGCTGTTGATTCTACAATCTGACAAGATTACTCCTGCCGAAGAATGTAGACGCAAACACGTCGCGACGTCAGCCATCCACCTGTGCGGATAATGAAAATTGTATGAAAAAAACCACATCCGTCCATCTTGTCAGATTGTAGAATCAACTGCACAAATTTAGCGACAATTGCATGTGAGATGAGATTTCAATAATTCTCATTTCTCACTCCAATTAAATTCAATATAATTCGTATATATACACGAAAGTATACAAATAAAAATCATGTCTATGCCCGAATATCGTGTACTGATGATCTGTAACGACAGTGAAATATCGATATCTGCACGTTTCTGGACGGATGTGGTTTTTTTCATATATATATTTATATATGTAGTGGATTGAAGATTGGAGGGATATTGTATGTATTGCTGATGCCAAGATTTGGAGTTCAACGGTTGGATTGGGTGAAGATATGTTTTAAGTTTGATTTAATTAATTTGTAACCATAGATGTTATTAGAAAGTTTTGAATTGACATGTATTGATTTCTTATTAAAAAGACTGTGTTGCCTCAACAAGTTTTCATTGAATCCGAATTAAAAACCCGAGATTAAACTGTTATTGGTATTAATGTATCTACTATCGACTATTTCATGTCTTGTTAAAAAAAAAATATTATACTAATAGGCATTTACTTCGATGTCCGGAATTTTTTGTGCACGAGTATAGTTTTAGTTAAGGTTGAACACTCTCGCCGTATACAACAATTCTAATGAATGCTTTGAGAGTTAAGTATCACTAAACTATTGGGTCTAGTTAATTTAGTCTACAAAACCTCTTTCTTTAAAATACCTGTTCGGTTGTTCACGAACTTAACATTTAATGGAAATCGTTTGAACTGTTTCAACTACTGTTGTAAATGTTAAAACCCGGAAACAGACTGTGCATCTGCGTAAAGTCTAAAAAAAACTTCGGAGTTCACTAGAGTTCTTTTTTTATGTCGGTTTTTATCTAAAGCACTTCGCGACGTTTCTAATTGTTAACTATCATTAATTAAACCATTTCTATTGTACCTTAAACCAGAAACTCCTTACGGCAAAAATTATTAAATTAACAACATTAGCGCTATAAAGTTAATTAACTACGGTAAAATAAAGTTGCAGGAGTTTCTTCAAAACCTCTTTTACACAGTAATTAGTAAAGTCTGTTAAATATAATTATATTTACGGCAAACTGCATACGACCACAATAACATTTTCAATTAGGGAAACGGTTTTAGTGAATAGAATTTCCCACTTGAAAAGAAAAAAAAAGCAGTGTATACGATGTTAATTTAGAACCTCTATATCCGTGTACATACGAAATTGAATTTATAAATATGTATGTCGGTTACCTATTCCACATTTTACTGATGTTGAGGATACGGCTGCAGGAATAATAATTATAAAGGGATGGAAACTTTGCTACAATTACATGAAGTTAGTCAATAAAATATAACCGACTATTGTGTATCTGCATTTCAACTTCTTATATCACTCTATACTATTAAAGGATTCTTTTTTAATTAGTTTTATCAGTTTCGGTCATGCGTGGCAGAAAATTACTTTTCTTGTGTTTCAACGCCTTAATAAGTTTAATCAGATTAATTTGGTTAGCCTAGTGATTACCTTTACCTTCAATCTAATATAATTGGTGATCTAATTCCAGTTTCCTAACTCTTATTTAAGAAAAAACGCAAAATGTAACATTATCTTAATTTTTTATTAGTCGAATATATGGCCTTTTTAATTAATTTTGGAAAATGATGTCAGGCAAATGTCAGTTTCTGAACCTACCGCGGCAGTTGATTCGTTCGTGGTCATTTTAGATTACTTTTTCGTTAAGTTTCCAAAAGTATCTCGGCTATACCCTGACGGATTGTTACACTCGTAATTTCTTAATTTTATTTTATATTTTTATCGTCATGACCCGCTATACTATTTTTGATTTGCGGGTTTAATTATTATTTTGTAACCGCATCGCTCCCCCTTCCGCTTCCGGATTGAATCTTCGGGTAGAATCGATCAGAGATCGTTACCAAATCAAGCCGACAGTAGTTGCGTGTGTATCTTTTCGTTTAAGAGGAAGTTTAGTTTTCACGAAATCTACGATATTTTTAGTTTTAATCGCCTGTGCGGATCCTATCGTAGAGCGTGACATATTTAGTAGATTTGCCGTATACCGACTTCGAAGTTGAAGAAGCTGGAAATGGGAGAATTTCCTTTCTGCTAAATATGGTACCTACTAGCTGCATTTCTTATACGGACTCCGGCTTAATTAAACCTACTCTTTCGAAGAAGAGAAAAATCTTAGACAGACCTTAGTCTGTAACTACCGACGAAATTGTTTCTCAAGTGTCAACTAATGGAGAAGTAGACGGAAAAAATTACAATTTCTGTGGACAAGTGGACAATTTCCTGCAAAGGTAGCGAAGAAACGGATGTAACTCGTATGCATTTTCTTAAATGCTATAGTATTTGATACCTATAGAACTAATTTAAAATCTTGAAGTTTAATTACTCTTAATTACCTATCTTTTGCTTTAATAATAAATTTCCTATTCAATCTAAAATTTAATTAACGTTTCGAATTTAATATTCAATCATAGTTGGAGGAATTGCGTAACAAAATATATTTTTAGAAGATATGTTAATTCAATTCACATTTCAGTTTTGGTGATTTATAATTTTAGCGTAATAATATTCTGTTTACTGTATTTGAATTTATTGTAAATTTCTATTCATTTTGGTACATATTTTAAATTAAAATTTCTTATTTATTGCGTTGGTCCCTGACATATTAAAAACTTTTTCATCACCTGTCAGATCAAAATATTTACATACATTTTATAATGGACACATTGATTGATACAATACGACAATCTGAATGAATAATAATAGTAAATAATTATACTTCAACTGATATATTATTGGGCGCCTTTATTTGAATTATAAAATATATGTAAATATTTTGATCTAACAGATGATAGTAAGCAGTATTCCCAATTATATATAGATGTCGTTCTAGAGCATGACAGGAATACAGAATTTATAAATGTCCTACCTCAGGACCTTCGCGACTCTTTAAAGATTTATAAATAATAAATTAAAGAATATAATTAAAATAGATTTAGCTACGCATAGATAAATAAAAAACACCACTTTAAAATTACACATATAAAATATTTATTAAACTCAAGATATCTATACAAATAGATGTGAAACTTGCTCAACGGCAAAATTGAATATTATCGATGTATGTTTGTAGCAGTGAATATTTGTTGTTATGTCTAACTAGTTGAAATTACATAAGCACTGATTACTATAATATAAACAATTAAACTATGTTAATCGGTAAGTATTATCTGAGTAATTACTAGCAAATATTATTTATATTAGTGTATAAATATTATTATTCTTTCTAAGTAAAATCAAGTTGTTTTAATATATTTTTAATTGGTAATTAAAACATAATTTGTTGTACTTTGATAACTTAATAAATAAACCTGTGGTTTGTAGAAAAGGGCGGCAATTATGACTGGAATTCTACGGTTAATCTTGATATTCGGCCAGGTATGGAAAAGGAAGGATATTCTCGGATGGATCAGGTATTTTTCAGTATATGGTCCGGTGTTGGATATTATGCACTTGGAATAATTCAAGTACGTTAAGGTTTTATTACTTTAAGTGGCTTGCACATTCGGTGACCTTCACAAATGATGCTATGGTCGATTTCTCGCAGATAACTGATTTTTATACCGTAAAAATTATCTTAAACGTTGTTTTATCGTTACGAGCACCTTTTGTATATGTTTTGACTTTCTATAAATTAATTTTAAAAGCGGACGATTATATTTTAGATCCGACTCTATCAAAATTTTAATACCGACGCCAACATTCATTTATTTCTTCCAAAACCTTTTCAAAATGCAAAAATAATCTTGATTTATGCTTTATAACGATAGATATTTTAGTTATTTTTTTAAATATTACTATAATTTAAATGGAATAATAAAATTAATTAATATAAAATATAAATCTATATTTTATATCCTTGATAAAGGCATCATTGCCGAAACATGTAGGGTTGTTTTAAATATATATATACTTTAAAGTAAAGCCAGACCTTAAATCGCCAACTGATTGAATTTACTATATATATATATATATATATATATATATATATATATAAAGATAATTATTTCGTGACCTTTGTATGTTATGGTAAATTCAATTTGTTGGCGATTTAAGGTCTGTTTTTACTCCAAATTGAATTTACCATATATATATATATATATATATATATATATATATATATATATATATATATATATATATATATATATATATACAGCAGCAGAAACCTTTAATCTTGTAGGATTTCCTAAACATATTCCAACAGCAAATATTAGATAAAGAACTTAGGCCCGGTCTTTTCACCTACGATTAACAATAACTACCAGTTAAAGTGACTCTAACCTGCACTAAAGTTAACAGTTGGAAATAGTTCCCAGTAAAATAATAAGCGTTACCCGAAAGTACTCGAAGTGTAAATGAAGACATCCGAACGCTCTATATCACAGACATTTTGAATGTCATTGTTAACGTAAACAAATTGCATGTTAATATATACCATATAATAACACTTCTTGGTGACCTTAGAAATCCTGCTTAATATCTATATAATGAAAGCCAAATTTGAACACGAACAATTATTGACAGAATTTTTGGAATATGGAAGCGAAGGTTTTCAATCTTAACAGTGGGGTTACGGTGCAAGATACCACTAGCACAAGAAATAATATTAGCTAATTCTGCATAATATAGCCAGAATGCAAAATGAACCAGAATTTATTGAAAATGGTGATAATTAATATCATATGGAAGATTAAAATAATCTAAATTAATGTAAAATTATGTTTAACAATAGAAGCACTAGAATATTACTAAATAAAAATACTTTATTATGCAAATATTTATGTAAATAACACCCAGCCAGATAGTTTTAATATACGAATGTTAAACAGATATGTGGTAATATGGCATTAGAAAATAAAAGCCATATAGTAGTTATATATATGTAAATAGTAGGTATATTTTTATTATTAAGTTAAGTAAAATACTAATTTTAATTATCTAGTTTTAATTTTCAATAATATCTCTATTTTCTATCGTAATTAATACTAACTGCACTATTTCCACTGTCCATCCTTTCTCTTTTTTTAAATATTTTGTTCCATGATGTAATTTGTTTATTATAACCATGACAACTGAAACGAAAGGGTAAGATACTACCACTAATGGATAGTAGCGCGCTTAAAATTGTAGAGCTTGTATTGATGAGATTGTATTGTCGTCTTTTTTCAAAACATGGAAGCTTTTCTCCATCTTTTTCTAAGAACATTGTCAACACAAATATACTTGACCTTTCTCCTGGTTTACAAACCGGCGATTAAAATGCATTGGAAAGACCCATTTCCCTTAATCGTTAGACTTTTAATTTAACCAACGGTTAGTTAATCAGAATTTTAACTAGAGCTGGAAAGACCGGGCCACAGTCTGCTAAAACGTAAATTTAGCGATAGCAGTTTTCACCAAATAAAATCTGATTATCAAAGAAAATATATTTTAATTGTCTAATATGAAAACAAATATTTGAGAAATATTAACTTTAAATGCACAGCATTTACAACATATCTCGCATAACACTATTCGACTTACTTTTTTTCGTTATCCTGTCATATTAATAATTATAGTAGTTGGACATAGACGCCCTAAAAATTATTTTTAATGCCTAAGCAACAGTGGAAAGTTAAGTTTTATTTCTACTTTAATAATTTTGAAATTACAAATTTAATATCGCTTAATTCCTCTTTCAATAATTCTATTCCACAACCCTAAAATTGATTTTCATCTTTCGCAAGTTAAACTAAATCATTTTAGATCAAATACAGACGAAGTAAGTTAATGAGGGCTTAAATTTTAATGATACAGAGACACGGTTTGCTGCTTTTGCCTGTCTGAATAATAATGGAAGCTACTGAAATTCACTATTCAAATATCAAAGGAATCGTGAAACTGACGCATATGTGTTAACAGTAATAGAAAGACTATTAAAGTAATAGACTGTTAACTTTTGTCGAAGAAAATATAAAGGGAAATATAAAGCTTGGTTCTGTATTTCTCGGATATGCTTAATTTATACTTTATGGACTATTTTTAATTCATCACTTGATATTCTGCTATCAGACTTTCTCAAACGTTCGCATTTCACGCCCCTTCTTTTTATAACCTCGAATAATTCTTCCAACCCTCGACCCTCCACAAATAATGTGAGATAGACGAGAAGTTACATTAGTGCCGTTAATAAAAACAAAAGACAAAATGTTGCCCATAAATTTGTTAATAAACAAATTTCCTTTTGGGGACAAAATTTGTTGAGTGACTAGAACAAGTTCTAGCTTTCTAGTAAAAAAGCTAAGATTAAAATCTCGATAGAACTGTCCACAACTAATCAAGATAAACATACCATTCAAGCTATGAAATTCTATGAAAGATCAATGATATTTGGCGGTGTTTTCGTGGCATAGAGTGGGAAACTTGGTGCAGTGTCTAGAACAGTCGCAAGTTGTTCGTTGTTCGAATAGCTGCAGTCAGAAATAAAATATAAATGGTGGTTCCTGAACGGTGACTTCAGTACACCACGCTCATAGTTATTTAAGTAAATTCAACTAGTATTAACCTATTTATTTACCTACAAAATAGGCATTTTACGTTAAATAAATAGTACACTTAGTGAAACCAGAACATAACAGAAATATTTTTTATAGGGATCGTGTATCTATTAGAAACCCTAAATGTCTCACACAAAATGAACTCTGAGCCGTGGCTCAGGCGTTATTCGAAAAGAAATCTCAGGAAGAAGTTCGGGCAGAGTTGGATAGTTCATCATAAAAAGAAATTATAGAAGAAGGCGATCATGACACTGAATCGGAAATGGAACTAAATGATAAACAGTCTATCGGTTCAGACGAAGAGAGCGATAGTGATCGTAGTGAAAAATCAGAAAGCGATAAAGACGAATACTTCATAGAGAAAGATAAAATAAGAAACTTGCAAGAGTTGCAAAGATGCGAATCAACTATGACCGGCCGAGATGGACTAAAGACACAACAAAAACAGCATTTATGGCATTTATTGGCTTATTACTACTTGCAGGAAGTAAGAAGCAAAACCACACACACTTTCTGGAATTGTAGACTCAAGATGGGACAGGCTCAGGAATATTTAGAACTTCCATGAGTTACGATCGGTTAATTTGGCGACAAAAATAGTAGAATGGATCGTAAGGCAACTGATAAGCTTACTGCTGTTCGAGTTACAGAGGATCGTTTTGTAAAGAACTACAGTAACAACTACCGTTTGGGGGAAAATGTTATAATAGACGAAATGTTAGTACCTTCTTTCTTCAATACATCCCTAGTAATCCTGGAAAATATTGTTTAAAAATTGTATTATGTTGTAAATTTAGAGGTATATTGTGGTATTTAGCCACAAGGACCGTACAACAAATCAAATAAATCAGCTGATATTGTCTATCGTTTACTGCAAGACTGGAAAGGTAAAAACCGAAATTTGAGATATGACAATTGGTACACAAGTTATCCGTTGGCCAATGACCTTTTGAAAGACAAAATAACAATAGTTAGCACACTAAAAAAAAATAAAGTGGAGCCCTTTTTGGATTTCAAAAAGGGTTTACTATATTGTCGTTGTCGTACGTCCCTAAAAAAATAAAACAGTGACTTTGTTACCAACCATGTATAGTAATTCTGTAATAGATCCTGAAACAAGAAATCCAAATATAATTTTGGATTATAATTGTCACAAAGGAGGAGTCAACGCAGTAGATAAGATGTGCGGTACATATTCGTTGCCAAGAAGAACGCTCATAAACATCGTAGGAATTAACAGACAAATTCTGTACAATGCTGCAAACATAAACAATCTTCAAAAATACAGAAGGATTTTTCTAAAGGAGTTATCTTTGTCTTTGATGAGACCCCACCCTACAAAAAGTGCTGAAATACAGACGTTACCCTAAGATATGAAACTGTTCCTGAAGAGATACAAAGCTGTTGCAGTAGAACATAAGAAGAAGAACCACCAGCAAAAATACGAGGAAGGTGCTATTGTTGTGGAAGGGGCAAAAATAGAGTTACCACAATTTCGTGTCAAACATGCCATAGAATGGTTTGTAAATAGCATTCCATTGTCATTTGTCCTGGGTGTATTAACTCAAATATCCAGGATGAAAAAGAAAGCGAATAACCTTAAAGACAATTATGTTTGAATTATTTTTCGTATTTTATTAGTTTGATATTTTATTGTGTAATGACAATTTTTTTTATCTATAGTTTCAAATTTTGGAATTTTTTTGTTTGGTTTTATATTTTATTATTTAATGACTAATTTTCTATTAAATACAATTTGTGCAATATAATAACGGGTGTTCAGTTGAAAAGTCAATCTAGTAGCATGTGATTTACTGAGAACATTTTGAAGTATATCGTAAATTAAAATTTACTACTTAACCTACGAAGTCGTATATTTTGACAGTTTCATACATACAAATAAATAACAAATGTGATTGACATTATCAAATGTCATTTGGATTTACGTTTACGGAACAACAAACACATACTAATATATATGCGTCTTATTCTATCAAAATTTCAAAGTAACCTAGATTGACTTTTCAAATGAACACACGTTAGTCATATTTATTTAAAAAAATTTTGGTTTCCTTAGCTATTTCTAGCTGGTGTACAGAGTACATCGCCCGTACTTATAGTTCAGGTTAAAACGCCCGTAGTTAAAAGTTAATCTTTCAATTTTTGTTAGGTTGTCTTTCTATTTCAAGGACACCGGTATAAAATGTAGAAACAATAAAATTAGTATATATACTGTTATATTTATGCATGAGACTGTATATTTACCGAAGTTATACCTTCGCGTTATTTTATGTGTGATTTTGATGTTAATTAAAAAAAAAAGCAGACTCGCTAAAGAGAGATATATCAAATTTGTCTGTTATTGTCTTATGTCTGCGTTATATAATCTTTCATTTACATCTTAATATAAGAACAATCATTCTACATAGTCAGTCTTTATCTTGTTCACATTGATTGTATAAATTATAAATTTATTACTTACGGTCTATTGTTCCTCGTCCTATTACTAGGTTGTAGATGGTCTCTGTAACAACGAAATTAAATTAGCAATATGCTTTGAATACTTTCTATAATGTTACTGAATCTTTGAAGTTTATGTGTACCTATCTATGATGCTTGGGTTTAATACAAGAAAGTGGTGCTGATTTGCAATAATTTTGGATAAAATACATTCATCAAATTCAGTACTGACTTACTTACTTGCTTAATCTTATGCCTTTTACTACCGGGTGTGGGCAACTCTAATTATCGTATTAAATACAATTGTGTACACAAGTCTGTGTACACTTAAAATTAATTAGAAAAAGTGGTGTAAAATTAAATTAACAAAATTTATGACCATTTTTGTTACAATGTTCACATACATTATTATTAGAGAACGGATGCAATTTCCATAAATCGCAATCGGCAATTGGAATTGTGTATAACGTCGCACAGTACATCCCGGCGTAATTCAATGAAGTATTTGTTTGACTTACTCGGCCACCTGGTCTGGCAGCGATAACAATGGACAACTGAGCTATTGTATTCGGAGAATATAGTGTTTTTTAAAGTGTTTTCATGAGCGTAGATAGAAGCGGGGTTTTTAGTTTATATTTCTTAAGATAAATAAAGTGCTGTGAGTAAGTTTCTTGTTTTCATAGTTTTAACTGTTAATTACATCGTAATTTTCGTGATAGATCCTGTTTAATATCGTTTGATTGAATCTATTTCTACCAATTATTTCGACGTAAGAGTGTGCATTGAATTTCGTTCAGTTTCAATAACTTACGCACACATTTTTAGTTTTCATTTATTTAGATCTAGAGCATTGTTTAAGTTACTCTTTCAGACATGACATGGAGGAATGTCGAAAACGGCATTGTAAAATAATGGCGAGTTGGATTGACGGTCATACTGATTGCATGTCCATTGTCAGTGATTCAGAAATTTATTAGAAAATCCGTAAAATATCGTCAAAAATTCGTCACTTAGGAACGCAAACACATCTGAACTCTGTAAAACTTTTATGGCGGCTAATATTCCATTAAATAAACTTAGCAATCCCACTTTAAAAATATTTCTTCAAAAATATGCTGGTCGAAATGTTCCTGATGAATCAACTTTACGCAAATATTATGTTCTAGGTGCTATACGATAACAGTAGAACGCATTAGAAGCCATCTTTTAAATCAATACATATGGATAAGCGCCGACGAAACGGTGGATATGTTAGGACGCTGTGTGGTAAATGTTGTAGCTGGTGTACTACATCCAACTATTCCCCATAACTCATATGTAATAGCAACAAGTGTTATAAATAGAGTTGATGCGGAAACAGTTGCTGAAACCATTAAGGAGAATATGCAAAAAATGCTTCATTCGGACGCCACGTACAAAGAAAAAATACTTTTATTTGTCAGTGATAGTGCTGCGTATATATTAAAAACAGGCAGACTATTGAAGAAAACATATCCTAATATGCTGCATATTACTTGTGTAGCACATGCTCTCCACAGAATCTGTGAATATATCAGAGACACTTTTCCGGAAGTTGATAGACTTGTATCAGCTTTTAAAAAAGTTTTCAGAAAAGCACCATTGAGAGTAGCTCTTTTCAGGGAAAAATTTCCATCTCTGTCACTGCCTCCCACTCCCGTAATAACTAGATGGGGAACATGGCTGGAAGCTACTAGTCATTATGCTGAGAATTTCGATAGTCTAAAACATTTCGTAACAATGCTAAAGGAGGATGCTAGAAGTATTGGTGAGTGCAAGGAGTTCACACAAATCCCAAATTTAAAAAATCAGTTGTACTTTCTTCACGAACACTTTGGAAAATTGACAAAACTAATCACTTACTTTGAAAATCGAAATCTCAAATTAAATGACGGATTAACCACATTAGATGTGGCTGTTAATAATTTGAAAAGTATTCCAAGCGACTTCGGATGTGGCCTTCGGCAAAAGTTTGAAACAATTCTTAATAGAAATCCAGATTTAATTACATTGCAGCAATTATGTATGGAGACAATTCCACAAAATCTAACGGCTAAATATGAAGAAATAAAAGAATATTTCCAGTATGCACCTATAACCAGTTGCGATTCTATTTATAAGGATGTACTTAATTCAAAGAGAACAAAATTGACAGAAGAAAACCTTGAGAAACTATTGCTAGTCAATATTAATACTCCTTTGCTCAACTTGAACGACAAAATGAACAAATAAAAATGTTCCAATTATAGAAATAAAATTAAAAACTTTATAAATACAACTTTTCAACAAATAAATATGTATTTCGTAATTTTATAGATCACCACCCGTTTGTTTTCCAATTATATAAATAAAATTAATTAATAAATATGTATTTCGTATTTTTAGATAGATAGATCACCATCCGTATGTTTTCCAATTATATAAATAAAATTAAAAACTTTATAAATACAACTTTTCAACAAATAAATATGTATTTCGTAATTTTATAGATCACCACCCGTTCGTTTTAAAATTATATAAATAAAATTAGATAAGATTAGATAGAAACTTTTATGGGGATGCTTTGAGTTACATCAAAGGAAACGGCAGTTGTACAAATTAATTGCGTTTTCGTGAAGTAATGTAATTGTAAATATTCTTTCTACACTTTACGACGCTATTTTATTCGAATTTTTCATAGAAAAAATTCGCCCTCAAGTAGGAATCGAACCCACGACCTCTGGCTTGCCGGACCATTGCTCGACCACTGAGCTGTTGAGGCGTGAATTAGAAACTTTTATGGGGATGCTTTGAGTTACATCAAAGGAAACAGATGAATATATCTTGCTCGTAGTACGGCAGTTATACAAATTAATTGCGTTTTCGTGAAGTAATGTAATGGGGGCGAATTTTTTCTATGAAAAATTCGAATAAAATAGCGTCGTAAAGTGTAGAAAGAATATTTACAATTACATTACTTCACGAAAACGCAATTAATTTGGACATATTTACATGTTTACATATTTAAATCTGCATGTCACGATGAAATAAAGTGCGGTGATCAAATTTTGTTCTAAATATAAATATTGTTTCAAAGCCGTTTGAGAAATATTTCCGAAAAAAAGGGTTTGAATTTTTTCCAAAATATTGATACGTGAAGTATCTTTTATATTAAGCCTAGAATACTAACCGGGGTTACGCGTAACCCCAAGCACTTTTCAAAATTAACACAATTTAATTGCGCGTACACTGCCATATATGTGCTTTCGTGTAATCTTATTTAAGGTTAAGCACCTCAATTCTTTCTATCGTTAGTTGTTATTAGCCATTAATTGCTTTTGGGATAACGTGTAACACCGTGTTAGTGTCACCCGTGAATAAGTTTCGCTGTATGACTTCATAAATCAATTGGTTTTAATTTATATTGTTTATTTATTTCGTGTTTAAATTGATAGAAAATTCACAATTGATATCCCTTCACCTCCCAAACGCATAAGAACGTCAGTGAGGCCAACAGATCCTGAGTTCGAAGAGGTTTGTGATTTTATGTTTGGTTCTTATTGTTCACGTCATTCTATGTAATTTAGGTTTTGCTACGATGGCTGGAAGAAGACGAAAATAATTATTACGATTCTGGCGATGGTGGTAGTGATTACGAATGTTTCTATGCATTCTGATCTTCAAAACGAAATATCTACATCTGACTACGAAGACAATGTCCATGTACATTCTGAACTTGATAACGAAACGTATATTTGTGGTGAAGAAACTGTTGATAATCCACCCTCAACAACTTCCAGTACTTTAGCCTATAAAACAAAAAATGAACATTTGTGGTGCAAAAAAGCAACCTCCCGATCACGTATTATTGTACTTTGTATCCCTGGAACAGAAGGAGCTGCAAAATATTATATCGGAATTGAACAGTTGGAGATTGTTCGTTTATGACGCTCTGTAAACTGCTATTGTACTTTATACTAATATAGAAATCGATATGCGACAAAGAAATTATACTGACAACTGCGGGTATGTTGGACCTACAGAAAGGCATGCGCTTACTGGTCTCTTATACATTGCTGCCGTAAGAATGGCCATATCAGTATTGCTAAAAGGTGGCCAGTTTTCTGATGGGAAATATACAAATATATCATGACCAAAGCACGTTTTGAGTTTCTGATAACATGTTTTCGCTTGGCGACGGGACAACTAGACATCCTCAGGATAAATTTGTTCCAATTCGGCACCTTTGGAGTTCATTCATTTCTAATTTAACCGAGTACTATACTCCTCGTGAGTATTGTACAATAGATGAGCAACTACTGGGTTTTCGCGATAAATATCCTTTTCGTGATAATATCGCATCAAAGCGGAACAAATACAGGATAAAGATAATTACCATGTCTGATACCCGTACCTTTTATGATAAGCGCTGTACTTTATACTAAAAAAGAAGCTCTCCTCAAGATCCACTTCCTGCGTACTACGTTAAAACATTGTCTAATCATTGGTAATCAACGGAGTCGTGGTGGTTTAATAAATGATCATAGATTACATATAGGCAGCAAAGCTATATCTGTTGTAATAGAGTGTAAAAATCTTGGCATAGTGACGGACAATACATTTAGGTATAGATAACAGGTGTCCAAATACGTGCGAAAAGCATACAGTAACTTGAAAATTATATATCAGCATAGATACTATCTACCTATTAATGTAAAACTTATGCCATGCAATTCGCTGGTTCTATCTAGTTTTATGTACCGCTCTGCATTGTATGGTCCGTGCATTGACGCTACGGATTGGGGAACGATTCAATGGGGACAAAATGCATGTGTCAGATACGTGTACGGTATCAAAAAATACGATCATATTTCCCGTACCCTGGCTTATTGCAAATGGTTGAACATGAATAAGCGAATGTTACTTAAAGCAATGTGCATGTGTCATTCTATAATAACCAGCAGAAATCCCGAATCCTCTATAATAAAATTTCATTTCGCACGGATCCCTTAGGTATCAAAGAGTTGTCGCCAGCTTCATTTAAAAGGCATCTGCGCCAATACATTTATAGTGAGCAGCAGAATGGAACTGCTTTCATTAGTTAATTGTGACTGTTTGTATATGTATATGTATATATATGTGTGTATACCGTGTGTCCCAATTTCGATGCTCACCATTGGTATCTCGGTTATTAGAAGATATAGAACAACGGTTAAATGGGGAATGTTTTGCAGAATTCAATACTCGCGGCAAATCTCATTTCAAATTTGATCTAACTTTTTAAATTTTTAAAATATTTTGAAAAATCAAAAATTTGCCGATTTCGTTATTCCTCAATAACTCGATAACGCTTAGTCTGACCTCTTTTAAAGTTTTACATTGTTCAGACACTTTTTTAAAACAAAAATTATTTGATACAAACAGAAACCCCCGATTGTCATTTGTTTTTAAGTTATTACCACTATCTTTTGTTTTTCATATGGCGGCCATATTGGATTTTGGGTTTGTTAGGTAGTCCTCAAAATGTGCTTTTCAACGATGTATAACATGCCTGAAAAATTTTTATTTATCAGGAAAATATTAATAAAAACGTAAATTAATCTTTAATATGAAATTAGTAGGCTGAAAAATTAAACACCAATGTCAAATGAAAGTTAAAAGATATTCTAAGTATAGCAAACGCCAATTAAGTTGGCGCGAGGAGGGGTAAGTTCGCGCAGAATAAAAAGTAGTGGGGAGATTTTTATTTGGTTTTACATCAAATGTCAGATAATTCTAACCTCTGAGCGTGTATTACTAGCAAAGACATTATGTTCCGTCAAACGTCAATGACAAATGTATTCTGACAATGAAACAAAACGATAACCTGTCAAAGTACAATTAGTGCTGCAGAGATAAGTTAATTAAAACTACTTGTAGTTAGTGATAAGTAATTATTGTCAAGTATTAAGATTTATATAAGTATTGATAATGGCACATACATATTCAAACGAAGAAAAAGTTGATATGTTGGAAGTGTATTTCAAAGCAAATAGAAACACTGAAAATGCGTGCACGAGTTATGCAGAGCGTTCTCCAGAAAGACAACAGCCACACAGGACAATTTTTAGAAGACTAGTTAGCAAATTAAAAAACTTTGGAAGCTTCGAACAAAAACGAGCTAACTATGAAGTTAATGATGCTGATACACGTCGACATAATATTTTGCAGAACGTTAGGAACAATCCCAGCACATCAGTTCGTCGTGTGACACGAGAAACAGGGATTTTAAAATCTACTGTTCACAGAACCTTGACGAAAAACAAGTATCACCCTTACAAACCAACAATTGTACAAGGTTTAAGTGATAATGACAATCACCGACGATTACAGTTTAGCAGGTGGTACCTTCAAAAATGTGAATATGACGCAAATTTTCCTAGGAAAATACTATGGACAGATGAAACACGATTTACCAATTGTGGAGTGTTCAATAGGAATAACTATCATCATTGGTCTACTGAAAATCCACATTTGGTAAATCAAAGAAGATTTCAAGTTCGATTTGGTTTTAATGTCTGGTGCGGTTTAATTGGTATGACATTTTGTTTACTTTTTTTTTGTTTTTTAAACTCTTTTTTTCGTTTGAGATAATCAGTTAATAGGTCCTTTCATCTTTGATTACAATTTAACTGGTAACAGATATTTGGAGCTACTAACAAACGAGATAATGCCTGCTTTGAGGCAAATTATTAATCCCGAGAACATGCAAAACATCTTGTTCCAGCAAGATGCTTGCCCGGCCCATAACACTCGTAACGTGCAACATTTTTTGAGAGATAACTTTAATGAGAGAGTGATTTCAAATAATGGACCCGTGCAATGGCCTGCGAGATCACCCGACCTTACCCCGCTTGACTATTATTTATGGGGTACCACTAAAAACGAAGTATTTGATTTTGAACCGCCAGAAACTCGGGAAATTTTAGAACAAAGAGTACTAGATGTGCTACGATCAGTAAACGGAAACACGCAACGTAGAGTTTGTAACTCTACTCGAACAAGGTGTCAAAATTGTGTGGAACAGAATGGTCGTCATATTGAACAATTTCTTTAAGTGAATGTGAACTTTAAGTTCTGTATCTTTACTTTTTATTTCTATAATTTTTTTATCGTTTCGTTTGTTTACAGTATTACTTAGAATATCTTTTCACTTTCATTTGACATTAGTGTTTAATTTTTCAGCCTACTAATTTCATATTAAAGATTAATTTACGTTTTTATTAATATTTTCCTTATAAATAAAAATTTTTCAGGCATGTTATACATCGTTGAAAAGCACATTTTGAGGACTACCTAACAAACCCAAAATCAAATATGGCCGCCATATGAAAAACAAAAGATAGTGGTAATAACTTAAAAACAAATGACAATCGGGGGTTTCTGCTTGTATCAAATAATTTGTTTTAAAAAAGTGTCTCAACAATGTAAAACTTTAAAAGAGGTCAGACTAAGCGTTATCGAGTTATTGAGGAATAACGAAATCGGCAAATTTTTGATTTTTCAAAATATTTTAAAAAATTAAAAAGTTAGGTCTAATTTGAAATGGGATTTGCCCCGAGTATTGAATTCTGCAAAACATTCCCCATTTAACCGTTGTTCTATATCTTCTAATGACCGGGATACCAATGGTGAGCATCGAAATTGGGACACACGGTATATGTAGACGGTGTAATCTGAATAACACCCTTGTTTGCTGTGTTTGTGTTTACTTATTCCATTACTTTTTTTTAACATCACAGATTTATTAGAATTAAGTTAGATTAAGCAATGATGATTTGGTTTAATATCTACGTATTGTTACAAAGGAAAGTGGAGGAATGTTTGTGGCACTATGTGCCCAAAACCAAACTTTGACTTGGGATTTTTCTTTTCAGCTTTACTTGTATTATTTTTATTTTGTTTTTGTTTTTGAAAGGAAAAATAAAGTTCTTTATTATTATTATTATTATCTATTCATGGAATCAACAGAAATATAACCATGGATAATTGGTTTACTTCTATTCCTCTAGCCGAAATCATGCTAAAAGGTTACAAGCTTACGATTGTGGGAATCCTAGGAAAAAAATAAAAAGGAAATCCCATTACGATTTCTTTCCAAAAAAATCTAAGTCGATAATATTACTTGGTACAATGTATATTGACAAATCTAATAAGGAACCTGAAATAATAAATTTTTACATCAATAAAGGTGGAGTTGATATTTTTGACTAGATTGAACATTCTTATATTGTTTGCCGTAAAACTTGTAGATGGCCACTAAGGTATTTTTATGGCAGGCTTAACCAAGCAGGTGTCAATTCAATAGTTTCATTTCAAAAAGGAACCAGGAGATGTGCCAGGAGGAAATATCTCTTTGAGCTTGGACTGCAATTAGCCAAGCCTTAGATGGAAAGAAGATTAACTAAACCACTAACCAAGGAGATAAAGTCTGCAATTCAGAAGATTCTAAATGGCAAGCAAAGAGAAGAACTAAATAATATACCTCAATATATACCCAATCACATAAAACTTCAGAAGCAAGCTCTCTGTGCCTTAGACGAACAATCTTCAGATCAGAAAACAAAGACTGCTTGCGCTAAGTGTTCAGCACCAGTGTGGAATGGGCACCCACACGATATTTGCTAAAAATGTATCTAAAGTGTGTTTTTTTTCAATAAAGTTCATTTAAAAAAATTGCATCTTTTTTCTTTGAAAAATATGTATACTGTCACATGATTGCGCGTAAACTTTGTTAGTTAGTATTAAAGGGTAGACCATTTGCGGTAATTGTGTAGGGTTAAATTTAATACTTAAACACACGTCCTTTTCCAGAAAATTCAATAGCTTTTTTGCTTTTACTCACAATTGAATATGCGATTACCTATTCAGAAAGTTTGTATCAGTATGTTTACATATTTATGAATGCAATACCACTGACAATTCAGGCAAAATTATAATTTTTGAATATGAAAAATTTTTTTGGTGATGTTGCGTTAACGCAACTATGGAAAAAATGGATTAGGCAAAGCTTTTTCAAGAATAGCGTTGGTCCGTCTCGATTAGGTAGATAATATGTGCAAATATCAAATAATACAAAAGATCTTGTAAACATTATAACTAAGTTGAAAGTGGAGTCAAAAAGGTACTTATAGACTGGCACATTATGGGAAGATCTACATCAACGGACAAAAAAACTCAATCGGTTAAGGAATACTGTTATCTTAGTATCCTAAACCGATATGGGACGACGAAATCAGACATTTAACAACGAATTCTAAAGGCAGGTTGGATTATTAAAGAACGTATAAACACATAAATTAGAAAAAAAGTCACGTTTTCAACAACATTGTTAAACAGATACTGCGGCACGACTGTCAAACATTGATGATTTCAGAAAGGTACAAAGGAGAAAATTCAAGCCTTTGTAAACAGATGCTTGTGCAAAATTTTGAGAGGATAACCGACAAAGAACTATTGCAGCGAACTAAGCAAATGTCTGTATAATTCGGGTTCTACATGAGAAAATGGAATTAGACAAGACACCAACTAAGAAAATAGGTTAATGACAAAAAACATTCTTTTAAATAGAGGGTAATTGGCCTCTATAGGAAGAGGCAAGGGACAGAGGACAGTCGACGGGTCAGTGGAAAAGGAAATAGAAACGCTTTGTGAACGCCCTATTCTTCTAGAGGAAGCCCCAACACTACGAAAAGCCGTCACGGGACGCCTGGCAAATGTGAAATATCGAAATCTATTGTTAATTAAGGAAGGGAATATAAAATAACGTAAAGAAATATTTTGAGTTTATAAAAAATATTTTTTATATAGTTAAATTGTTAAAAATATAATAAAACAGAGATCTTTTAATAATATATGTTTTTTTAAATTGTCACTATCACTGTTACTTTCACTACCACTCATATTTAAAATAAATAAGAAGTTGCAACGTATTCGGTAGGAAAAACTTTGTTAAACCTGAAAGGACGCTCCGGCCGAAATGAAAACTTGAGACGATGCCGTGTACACACTATTGCGCGCACCGACGGACACACACAAAACACACACGTAAAATCGGCGAACGCCTAGTATATAACTTGTAGGGATAGCAGAGAGACGTGGCGCCAGCATACACACAGGTTATAGCGTTCACCGATATACACGCACTGACAGTGTACGCACTGCAGAGAGAGGGGAGCACCAGCGGTATGGCAAAGAGAGGGGAGCGCTGACTGAAGGGTTGTACCGTGATCCCGTGATGGAATTCAAGAGCCGAGTTTAATCTCGTGTTGCGCCATTAGATGTTTCACATGAAGAAAGTTTTTCTAAATGCGGTATGCGAAATATTAAATCGCATCAAGGATCATCTGGAGTACTTTTAATTGGAATCTCAATGTTTGAATTTGATACTGGACCTGATAGCTGTAGATACACTAAGTCTAAAAGATTTTAAAATAGCTTTATTAGCCAAAAGCTTATTTTCAATTGACAGTTGAGATCTTCTTCCATTCGCACAATACAGTTTGATCAATTTAAAATCCGGTTGCTTATTTTTTTCTAAATATCTGGACCTTTAATAGGTATGACCTATTTTAAATAGGTGGGTGTGGCTAGAAGTATATGTTAATTATTGTTATTTAGTTGTAAAACTGTAGCGCAATATATGCAATTAACCCAGATACTCCCAATTTATTTTTTTCTTGAAAAAATACATTTGTTGTCTATTAACTGGAACCCAATCAACAACTTTTCATTTTAACTTTTTTAATTTTTTTTAGTAGTTTTTTAGATAAGGGCCGACCTTTTTAAAGGACAGTGGCATTATAAGGTGTAATCAGGACTAACTTTAAAAAACTTAAGTTTATTTAAATACAATCTTCAATTTGATATTGGAACATAATAATAAATAATAAACATAAAAAAATATTATTGCGTATGATATTCAACAAAACATTGTTTAGGATGTAACCCCACTTTGCATTTGGCACACCTAAATTGAACTTTCTTGTGGCACCGTCCACATCTGATTTGATTTTCTTGGTAAACAATCAAATGATCTTTACCATCAAATCGCGAAATTTCGATTTCATTGACACTTGTTCGTATACGTCCTCTCTTAGTGTTTTTCTTATGGGTTTCTAAAATACCTTTACAAAGAGATCGACGGAAGCCATACTGGTCCATTTTCCCTCCACAGTGGCGGTGAAGTTGCCAGGCGTTATGAATAGCCATATCGAAGCCATGACAAATTATAGGAAAGTACCACTTTTTTCTTCTGATACTCACGCGATAAAGACTGATATTCTGATCTGCCCTGTCTACTCCACCCATATTCTGATTGTATTTTTTTACCAACTTGGGCTGAGGCACAGATATTTTCTTCTTCTCTTTTTGAGAATGTCGAGTCACATTAGTCGTTGGTAGTACAGATTTACAATTGGAAGCAATGGTAACAATATTATTATCATTCCATCGGCAGACTACTATATTCTCCTCCCGTTCTAAAGCATATTAAAATGTCCCTCTTTCTGTTTTTCTCAATTCTTTACCAGACCTTATAATTGATACTGGAATTCTGTTCTCTCTCACCGTACCAGTAGCTTTTATATTTCTGTCTCTAAGCACCAAAAGTACCTCCCACGACGTAAAAAAATTATCGAAGTAGACATGAAAAGGCAGCTGACCTTTTGCTGCGATTATTTTGTCAACGAATGATAAGACCACACTTGCGCCCAAACCCAAGTCTTTGTATCTTTCTGAAAGATTTGTGGTGGATCCTTGATATGCTTCAAAACATTCTATGTAGCCGTTTATAGTTGTGGCCATCCAAAATTTAAAACCCCATCTAATGGGCTTGCCCCTGATAAATTGTTTCGAACCAGGCCGTCCAAAATACGGAATCATGGACTCGTCTACACTATGGTGTTCTTGTATAGGGGCAAAAGAAAGAAATTTCTGGTTTAATCTTTCTAACAGTGGACTAACTTTTGCAAATTTGTCACCAACTTTTAAATTTGTATTATCACAACAGTGTAGGTTTTGCATTATAAAATTAAAACGATTCCGTGAAATTGCGGTGTACACAATTTGATGATTAGCATCAGAGCTGTTTTCCCAATACAAAGATCTTCTTGAGACACTTGTATAACCGCTGTAAATAAGTACTCCAAAAAAACATTTTATTTCATCTAGTGTAATATCTCCATTTCTGTTATGTTGCACTGCATAAAGATTACTATAATTTAGTATCATTTGCCAAAGTTTCTCGTCAAAAAAGAGACTGAACAAGTCCAAGGAAGACATATTATTATTTGCCGTACTTTCATCTTGCCGGTTTGGTAAATTATTTGTAATGTCTTCCCTAACCCAATGATTACTTTTCTGTCTTTTTTTATATTTTTTAAAATGTGACAATGGCATATCATCATCACTATCGTGATCGGTATCAAAAATTGCTTCAGCTTTGAGTATTCAATATTCTACCTGGTAGATTGTTCATAGTAACAATTTCATCATCTCCGGAGTCTTCATCGGTAACCTCTTCATTAGCGTTAACGGGAGGAAACACTGCTACAGCGTCTGGTATACTGTGAACATCATCAATTTTCAAATAACTGAAAACAAAATAGTACGTGTTTTAACCATTGTCCTTTTAAAAGGACGGTTGTGTTTGTAAGGTTATGTTGCAAAAATTAAGCAAAAAACAAATATGTCTAAGAGTAAAACCATAAAGTTATGACTATACCAACTCATCAGTGTAAAGAAATAGTATCAGAATAATTGAAACATACATGAGTAGGTAAACCCCACCAGTTTTGTATATACAAAGGTATTTTTAATAATATAAAATATTATTTACCAGATTTTTAATAATATTTTATATTATTAAAAATACCTTTGTATAAAGAAATAGTAATGTTATGTTTGTAATTACGTAATTATTCTTACCTCCAATTGTCCATGACAGAACGTAAAAAAATGTTTCACACACAATTTACAATATCTGCAAGTCTTCAAAACTTACACTGCTGCAAATCTTGGAAAGACGTTGTACATGCTCTGTTTAATGATAGACTGGAGCACCATCTTTCGGAAAGTAGTTTAAGTTGTACAAAAAAAAAAGATTTCTGTACCGACCTTTTAAAAGGACCTTTGTAGTAATTGGGTTAATCAAAGAGAGATTTTTCATTTAAGAGTTTTAGTAGAAATAAATCAATTGTGCAAACTCAGAGAAGTTTTCGGCGAGAATTCAAAGTAGCAAGACTTGGAAAAATTCCTAGCAAAAAAATTTGTTTATAAATTTTGATGAAAGGGGCAATTTTTGATCAAAATATACTGGAAGAGTACCGACAGTGAGAGCACCGGCAAATATTGAACGCGTCAGGCAAGCACTTCAACGAAGTCCGTTGCGTTCTGTAACAAAACGTTCAATTGCTTTGCAAATTACTGAAACGAGTGTGCTGAGAATTTTTCAGGATGCTTTACACTTTCACCACTACAAAATCCAAGTTGTTCATGAGTTGCAAGATTGTGACCGAGATACCCGACTGACCTGCAGGAATATGAAATTTTGACTCAAAACCAAAATGCGACTAATTCTTTGCTCATGTCCGGATGAAACGCATTTTTATGTGAGTGGAAATGTAAACATACAAAACTGTCGTTGTGGGCGGCTGAAAATCCGCAACAATTACACGAAAAACCGTTTCATGATGAAAAAATCAATGTATTGTGTAGTGTTACATCATTTGGAATAGTAAGGCCGTATTTCTTCGAGGAAAATGAGAAAACCGTTACAATCACCTCGGAGCGTTACATTTTCATTTTAAAACCATTTCTATTGCATGAACTACGTAGAGTAAGACAAAGAAACATTTTTTTTTCCAACAAGATAATACCAAACCACATACAGCAAGGCAAAGTTTGATTGCGTTGCGGCGAATGTTGCCGAACAGATTAATCTTAAGGTTTGGGGACCATGGCCGTCAAGAATCCCCGACCTGACTGCACCACATTTCTTCGTTTGGGGATATCTCAAGCAAAAAGTCTTCGAGATACGCCCGCGAACAATTCAAAGTCTTAAAGAAGCCATTCGAGAAGAAATACGTGCGATTAATCGTCCAATGTTACAAAGAGTAACGTATAATTTCAAGAGCAGGCTTGAATAATGCATTACTGCCAATGGGGGACACTTGAATTATTTTATTTTCAGGAATTAAAATTGCATATAATATAATCCGCGTTTATTACAAATTTGCTTAATTTCTCCATTTTTTTATCTTGCAGTTGATGTTTGAAAGTAGGTCATATCTATTGAAGCACCCTGTAATTGCGTCAAGTGAATCTACCTAATCTGAATCTAAGTATTTCATGTTTCCACAATGTTTGAATATAAATTAATACAGAAAAGAAAAAAGAATAACAATTTAGTTACAGTTGACTTAGTATTCCTAAATCAATACTTAAATTGCAATTTTCTTGTAAAAAAATATTTAAAATATAATAAACGTTGCCTTGTTCTCGATCCCCTTGTTTTCTAATGCAAATTTCAAATTGAAATATTACTACTACGGAGGTATATTCACCTCACGAAAAAGTAAGCAAAGCTCTAAAATCACGAATCTGGGTCATATCACTATTATATAAGCTGAATACAAATTAGATACGTTTAAATTTGCGCTGTTGGATTTTTAAATCATTTTCCTGCATATTCACAAGGAGAAGTTGCAAAATATCATATAACACATTGTATTCTTCACATAAACATTTCTTTTAACGGAAGCCACACAACTCGAAGTCTAGCACAAAACTAAAATGCGTATATATTTGCATGTTTTAATAAAACACTGGACAAATCTTCTGCATTTAAGGACACTCTAGGGCGAGTGATAATTGCAACAAGGAAAGAATACAGCTATAGAAAAACACGATATTAGAAAAAGAAAGAGCCTAATTCTGAAGAAAAAAATTTATCTACAAACTTCTCTTGTAAATGTAGCATACCATATGTGTTAAATATCATTAGGCATAGAGAATCAACGTATGAGTACATACAATGTATACGTACATGAGAAAGCCAGTCCAATCCCAGCGAAGACCGCGACGACTGACGATTGCCTCCGATACCGATTGACTGGAAATTTTGCATTCAGTCTAGCTGCGGCCGTTACAGTTTGAAGGCGTACAATAAAATTAATTTATAATGGCTCTTTATACACCCACTGAAAAGCTTTAGGTAGTAAAATGGTTTTATGCTGGCAAGTCTGCAATGGAGTGCATGAATTTGTTTACGCTGATTTTTGCAGACCGTTGTGTACCTTGCAAACAAACAATTTATAATATTATAAATAAATTTGAAACTTGTTTCTGTCTCAATAACTGTACGAAATGCAAACCAAGAGAGGTATCACCACAAAAAATTGAGGAAAGAGAACGGCGGGATGTATTAATTTGTAGTATTGTGGAAATTGATAACACGAGATTTACTAGAAGTGCTGCCGAGGAATTGGGTACAAGTAAAACAACTATTTCACGTATTTGGAAACGTAATGGTTTAAAATGTTTCAAATATTCGAAAACTCAAGAAACATTTCCCGAGGACAATTTCCGGAGAATGGAGTTTTGTCAAGACGTTATGGAAAAGATACATCGAGATGAAAATTTCGTTAAAAATATTCTCGTCACCGATGAATCGACTTTTCCATTACACGGAAAGCACAATCCCTCTGTTCGTCGATATTGGGCTTCGGAAAACCAACATCGGCATTTTCCAAATCACACTCAGTATCCTCAAAAAATAAACGTTTAGGCAGGTATTTTAGGTGACCATTCTATAGGCCCCTATTTTATTGATGGTATATTAAATACCGACAAGTATCTCGAATTACTGAAAAATCAAATGCTTCCCGCCATTCAAAACATTGGAATAAATCAGGAAATCGTTTGGTTTCAACATGATGGCTGTCCAGCACATAATGCAGTGAGGGTAAAGGAATTTCTAGGAAATACTATTCCTGACCGTCTTATTACTGGAACGGGAAACATTAAATGGCCCCGGCGATCACCTGATCTATCTCCAAATGATTTCTTTTTGTGGGGATATCTAAAAAATATTGTTTATACTCATGAAGCTGGTAGAGCAGAAAATATAGTTGCCTTGAGAGAAAAAATAACTGAGGCTGCGAATTCATTAACTGTTCACATGTTAGCAAATGTAAGAGCCAATTTATGCGACGGGCCGCAGCTTAAAAATTTCCTGCATCTACTGAAAGAAATAAGAAAAGCAAATCCCTTGCAATTCGTAAATGTTATTTTAGAACGCATTACAAGTACCTATGTCGATGGTCAAATGATTACTGCTCACTTGTATTTGCGAAACAATCGGAGACAATCGGTTGCCGGCCGCCGCGGTCTTCGCCGGCATTGGATCGGCTTTTCCATATACATATACATCGTATGTACTTATACGTATTCCCTATGCCTAATGATATTTGACACATGCGGTATACTGTAATCAACTTTCATGCAGCACCAAATACAACTCTGACTAAAAATATGATAAAATGACCAGCAAGTAGCTAGTGAATCATACAAAATTACCACGAACACGTTATTTTATTCCCCAGTTTCAATCGAAGGTAATTTGAAAGAACTTGAGAAACATCCCCTGTATTTAATGTCTAGAAAATTAGATATATATACTTGCAGAAGCATTCTGAAGTAAAATATATCTCACCATCAAACAGGTGGACAAAAACGAATGTTTCAATATGATTTATATCTCTATAACGTTAAGTATTTAATGTTACAGATAATTAGGTAGTAGCTTACTCTTATTTCTCGTGAACGTGTTGCCGTAACTTTTATGTTTAGCACAAGTGCGCAGGGGAAACTAACAGCCGTCATTTATAGAAACAACCCCATTCGGATTATTTATATGTAGTTATAATGTTGACGGTAGAAAAGGATTCCGTTTCAGGATTCAGCGGGCGTATAGCTTATTTCGCTCAAGAGAACATATGACGGCAAGTGCGTGATTTTTTGCCGTAATCTACTAGACTGTGTGACTGTAATAAAAAAGTGGGGAGACGTGGAGACACTGCTGCCATGACAGCTTCGGTCGTGTGTGTCTCTTAATAAAATAAACATCGTACGGAAGTCTTTGTTTAGTTTCCTTATTTAACGGAACGAATTGAGACAGTTCCGTTTTTACGTGAAAATAAACCATTGGTTGGTAATTTCTGAAATGAACGTTTCCTATTTAATTTATTATAGAATTCAACGGCTAATATATGAGAGAACTTTACTCATATTGTATTACATGATTGTTTGCAATAAAATACACTCGGAAGCAAAAAAATCGACTCAGACTGCACACTCGCATTAAATTACCTCTGGCACAAAAACTAACACTTAAATTCCACTTTTGCTTTCAAAATCTTTAAGTTCAGGATCATAGCTTTAAAATGAGTGCATATTCTTTTAACTTACGCTTCTTATACTCTCAGACTGCCCTATAATTTGTTGTGATCGATAATCACAAGATATTGTATAAGTTGACATCATTGTTCTTTGCAGGCTAGTAGGTCGTTTAAAAGGCTTTCTACCTTATCAACCCGTATTAGTTGGCTGTCAAACGTCAACCGGTATACATTTCCGTCAGCTACATTTACGAATATTAGCTGCTAATGGATACTACAACCGAAGTAGCGGCTCAAGCGGTTGCATTATTGCAACAAGGCCATAATCAACGGGAAGTCGCTCGTGTGCTGCACCTGAGTCAGTCTGCCGTGTCAAGAGTTTACCGAAGATACCAGGAGAATGGTAGCTTTCATCGAAGAAGAGGTTCCGGCAGAAAGCGGTGCACAGTAATGAGAGATGACCGATTTATTGTCCAGAGCTCTTTAAGAAATCGGGCTCTCACCGGCGTACAAATTCAACGGGAGCTCAGAGAAACGCGGGGAGTGGCTGTTAGTCGGTGGACAGTCAGAAGACGACTCAAGGCAGCTAACCTTAGTCCAAAAAGGCCAGCTACGGGTCGAAAATTGACCCCAGCCCATCGAGCAGCTCGTCTCCGTTTCGCAAGGGAGCATGTTGATTGTACAAACGAACAATGGCGCTCTGTACTGTTCTCGGATGAAAGCAGAGTGTGTTTGCACGGCAGTGACAGAAGAGGGAAAGTATACAGAAGGCCGGGAGAAAGATTCGCACAATGCTGCATAACAGAAAAGGTGGGTTTTGGAGGAGGTTCCTGTATGGTGTGGGCTGGCATTTCTATGGACGCAAAAACCGAGCTGGTTTCTATTGAAACCGGCGGCCGAGCAGGAGGTTTGACTGCGAACCGATACATCCAAGAAATTCTAGAGAACCATGTCGTTGCTTACGTTGGTTTTATCGGGGAAACCTTCATTCTCATGCAAGATAATGCCCGTCCACACAGTGCAGTTTCCGTAAGGCATTACTTGCAAGAACTTGAAATACGAGTTATGGACTGGCCGGCGCGCTGCCCGGACTTGAACCCTATTGAACACCTGTGGGATGAACTCAAAAGGAAAATTTGCGCTAGAAATCCTGCACCAGTTACGAGAGCTGAACTTCAAGCAGCACTTACCGAAGAATGGGAGGCTATCCCGCAAGACAGCGCGATTAAACTTATTCATTCCATGAAGAACCGTTTCCAAGCGGTAATTAGGGCTAGGGGCGGTAACACTAAATATTGATAATGTTTTTTGAAAATTAAAATAAAAATGTACTTGATATTACCTAGTCTATTCTTTTAAGTTTTCCGCGTCTGTTTTGAAGTTTTAGCATCCTAAAACATAACTTTATTTTTTCAAAGAAAAAGAAATGTAACGTAGAAGAATATGCACTCATTTTTATGTTAAGATCTTGAACTTAAAGGTATGAAAAGCAAAACTGGAATTTATGTTATATTTTTTGTGCCAGGGACATTTTACTGCGAGAGTGCGATCTGAGTCGATTTTTTTTGCTCCCGAGTGTAAATTATATTCAAAATATATAGGTATATCATATTCTCTTATTCTTCAACCCCAGCACACAAACTTTCGTAAAGATTTGCCGCTGTAGTCGTCATATTTTATTTCAAAGATTAACCAAAGGATGCAATTATGTTGCCATAGTTTAGTAGTATTGACTAATATACGAAAGTTCTTGTTACTAATGCCTTATAATTAGAGACGGGATGCATCAGGCCGAGATTACGATGGACCATATAAAACGCTAACTGCAAAACGCAGTTATTGAATAGCACTATTCAATCGGTTAACCGCACATCTGTTTTGTGTCGTTGAATTGCGACGTATTTACTTCAATATTGCACGTAAATTCCTTACTTCATGGGCGTAGAAGTGTGAGGAGTTTTCATTATTTATTTTATTTATTAGTTTATATTTCGTAAGATAAATAAAGTACAGTGAGTTTGTTTCTTTTTTTCATTGTTTTAACTGTTAATTACATATATACATAAGTGTCCAGGGAATTTCGTTAAGTTTCAATAACCAACGCATACATTTTTTATTTTCATTTATTTAGATCTAGAACATTGTTTAAGTTACTTTTTGAGAATTGATATGGAACAATGTCGAGATATGAAACAATAGCGAAGTGGATTAAGGGTCAAACTGATTGTATGCCCATTGCCAGTGATTCCGAAATTTATTGCAAAGTCTGTAAAATATCGTTAAAAAATACCAAGAAATTGAGGTAAAACGTTACTTAGCATCGCAAATACATACACAGAAATTAGACCCGTTGGAATCTGACAATTTTAACGAAGAAGTCTGTGAAACTTTAATGGCGGCAAATATTCCATTAAATAAACTTAACAATCCCACCTTCAAAACATTTATCCAAAAATATACTGGTCAAAACATTCTATTTTGAACTATATTGTTTTATTGTAATATTTTATCAGTAATATGACATCGAATTTAAAAAATAAGCGTTTGGTAACCGATACAGCATTACAATTCCAAGGAGATTATGATACTTGAAGATGATGAAGGGTAAATGTTTATGAAAATTTCAATGAAAGTGACGTAGCTGAAGAAATTGAAAAAACTGAAAAGAAAATGAAAGTGAAGAAGATAATGAATAGATGGATATATAGATAATAGATGCCCTTCCAGTCTTTCTTCCTCCTAATGACGTAGCACAAAATTTAGAACAAATACATGTATGTTACTTCTGACAAACACGTCTCAGCTGAACATGATCTGCCACTAATTCGTGTAGCTGGAAATAATCTTAGTATATTGTCAACTTCTAAAATAAGGCATGGTCATCGTTGAACTACTAAATGCAGATCCTAGATTGGAAGGAAACCTGTGAGAAATATTATACGTTCACCTTTTCTGTTCTATTCAAGATGATGCGGAGCATGCTAGTTAACCTACAGTCGCTTTTTCTATTTTATTCACTAACGCACTCATGGAAAAAATTGTCTGCTGCAAACCTAGAAACAAATAGCAAATTATAATGAAAGCAACAGGCTTGTAGACTTTCGTGGTCATTGTTCATAATTGGATTGGATTCTTTTCTTGGATTTCGAGCTAAAACGGCGACCTTGGCACTGCTTCCTCCTTGGATGTTTGGCCGACGTTTCGTTCACTGATGCAAGGGATATCTTCTAAGCTGCTACTATTGTTGTCGCACTGAAATTATAGTATTAGTGCAGGAATAATAATAGCAGCCACGAAGATGTCGCTTGCAAGTGGTGCAGCTTCGAATCTAAGAAGCAATTATGCAAGCAACTGCTGGAGAAACTAGCAAAAACGAAATACCTGGAAAGACTGCGCGAAGAAGTTCAGGTGTTGAATACTCTGCCCCTGGAATAATTTGAATACCGTCGTTCTAAATGTGTTTACATCGAGATATATCGATTGTCTGAGGCAGCAAGAAACACTTTAGATTGTAATAAGACACTAAGGGACATATTTTCTGATATGGCTGCAGTTTTTCACTCTGTATAGTATCACGGCCTTTGCCACAAGATGACCATAATGGAGTTCAATTCATGTTTAACCAGATTTATATAATCATGCCTTGATGAGTGATCTTTGCTGGAATCGCAGGAGCGCAGGTCGGCGGTCAGAGCGATCCGGGCTGGTGTTCCGCAGGGTTCTCTTCTTGGTTCGGACCTCTTTATTACATACTTCTGACATTTCAAGGACTCAGGACGTTAAACTAGCCATGTAGGTAGACGACATTACTATGTTCACGACTTCCGGGAGTGAGAATATTGTCTATAGGCGCTTGCAGAATGCGAGTAATGTCTTCTGCAATGGGGCACTGCGATGGGGCTTTTCTATCAACGAGGACAAGTGTGAGGCTCTCAGAATTATTAGGCGATTCCGTGACATCATCGCGATGCTAGCCGCGCGGACCTTTTAATCCCTTGGGGCCCTCCATCAAATATCTCAGTATCGTCTTCTAAACTGACCTTCAAAGCAAACATTAGGGAAAGAAGGAACAAGTTTCTCTCCGAAAAACTACCTTTTCCTCTGTCGTAGCAGTCGTAGCTGTCAGCTTAACTTGTGAAACAAGTTACACCCTTATTGATCCTTTTTAGGACCGGTTCTAAGTTAAGGAGCATTTGCTGGGAATTACATGGGAATACTTCCGAATAAATTTCTTAGGCTGATTGCTAATGCTCCACGGTTTGTCAGAAATGATCAACGCCAAAGAGATTTAGATATTCTCCCTCTACAGAGCACCTAAAGAAGTTATCCGTGACACGTGTACTAGAGCAACTTTGGTCGAACCTCAAGACTGATCACCACTCAAGGGGAGATTGGTATCACGTTTCGACCATGCTGGAATTGCGGTCGAGTCGTAAAGCAAAGAATGACCGATAACGCCGGATGACGTTCATACGAAGTCTGAGAAAGGCAGCGGTCCGTGCTAGCTATGGCAGCCTATGTGCAGCCTGTAGGGCTGCGCATCGACCTACCGGAATATAAATATGGGCGATATATATTACCGGAGACAAAAGGGCATAAGGACAAATCTAGCAAAGTCTGCCAAAGTCCAGAAGTTCAACAGAAGGCTTTAATTGGCTTGATTATCTTACCTTTGTACCGAACGTTTTGGACCAGACTACTACGTAAGATAACATATGCATTTGTTGTACTACATGAAATATGCAAGGAATTTATACAATATTGTATGAATGCGTATAAAGCGGAATTGTATATTACTATCGACGAACAATTGTTGGCATTCAGAGAACGATGTCCCTTTACGATTTATATCCCCAACAAGCTGGCAAAGTAAGGTATAAAGTTAGTGATGCTGTGTGATACAAGCACAAAATATATAATAACTGGTTTTGCACACATCGGGAAAACAAGGAATACAAATAGCTAGTTAATAAATAATGCATGTAATAATATTATTTCCAACGCTATTCAACTTACTCTCAATTCCATTACAGAGACTTTGAGTTCTACTAAAATAAACGGAAACAATTCCAACTGCTTCTAAGTTAAGTTATACTTAATTCGAAAATAAGTAAAATTTATATTTATTATGTAAGAACAAATAAGTTACTTCCATTTCAAATAAATAACATTAGCAAATATACAAATATCAATTAATAAATACACTTTTCAAAAATAATCAAAACCGATCGCACAAAGGGAGATTTTTATATTATCTACTAGACATGATATAATTAAGTGACAATACCATATTTGGATTTATACCGACAAGCTTAGTCCAAATCTAGATAGTATTACTGCTTTACAGAGCGTTCTTTAACTAAAAATGAGCGTAATTCAGTTAGAACAGAGAACCGTGACAAAATTTTTAACAAAAGTAGGAAATTAACGCAAAGATATTCATCAGAGGCTGACAAAGGTGCATAAAAGATATGCCGTGATATTTTATAGTAAAATTTTGGTCTATTCGATGGGCTATTTCGATGGGGCAGGGAATCAATTCAAGACGATCTAAGATTCGGAAGCCCTATCGAAGCAAGAACTAAGGAAAATATCGAAAAAGGTGGAGAACAGGTCTTATCAGATCGAAGAAAGAAAGTTTTAAAGATTGCTTTTGAAGTGGAGATATCAGAAGCCGCAGTACTAAAATTTTTGTATGATGATTTAGGAATGAACAAAGTGGCAGTGCGATGATTCCCAGAATGCTTACTCCTGAACAAAAATTGTGTCGGCAACAAATTTGTGAGGATTTCAGTTGACGCTAAAAACCTTTTTTCTAAAATTATAACAGATGATGAGAAGTGGGTGTATTACAGGAGCACTGGGCAAAACGAAAATTCATGCAGTTGGTTGACAAATGATGCCCACCAACAAAAAGGGCGAAATTCTTGCCGTGTATTGGGATACATAAAGAATCTTGTTAACTGAATAAATGGAGAAAAAAAATTCTAAAATTACAGGGAAGTATACAGTAAAGACGCGTGGATTGGAATAAATTCATGGGTTTGTTTTTTTGGAAAAGCGCTCGGACACGTCGGTTTGTATTATTGGCTGCGGGTTTTCTGATTGTAAATTCATGTAGACATGCTAGTCCAAAAATTAATTTTTCTTCAAAAGGAAACACCTAGTTTTATTTATGTATACAGGGCGACCCAAAAATAAGTTTGCGATCATCAACTTAATTTTTTCTTTATTTCATTTTTTAATTCTGCATCGAATTCTAAGTATGTTTCATGTACCATGTCCTATACCCAAATTCGACAGTTATCGAGAAATTTACGAATAACTGAGACCGGATCCTACAAAATTTCTTTCAAACTGTAGTCTGAAAAGGGCCGATTTATTAAAAAAACAAAACTACATCTTCAATTAAATGTTTGAACTGTTGACCACTAACTATTCACGACTAGTTTCTTCAGCTATTTTATGTAAATCTAGCAAAACATTCAATTGTATGTTTACCTTGTTTTATTTATTGTTGACTTGTTATCGCTTAGTCGCATGGAAGCTATGGCAATTTCATTTACTTGAAATAAGTACTTGTCAAGTGCAGTTGCAAAGTTTGAAAGAATGTCGAGTTTAAAAGAGAAAAAACGAATAGAAATTTTTATGATGGTAGAATATGGGGACAGGCCTTGAACACAAGCTGAAGTTTGCGAATTGTTTAATGATAACTACCCGGGTAGACAGGATCAGTAGTTAGTAACATAGAAAAAAAGTTTAGAGACTTTGACCACGTAAGAGACAATTATAAACTTAACCATATTAGAGTTCCAGAAAACGTGCAATTTAATGTTTTGCTCGATTTACAAGAAAACCCTCACAAATCAAGTCGACAAGTAGCTGCAGAACATTCAGTAAGTAAATCTTCTGTTCTAAAATATTCACCTACAAGAACAACTGACACCCATACAAAGCACATTTAGTTCAGAAACTTATTGAAGACGATCTCGATCGCAGATTAGAATTTTGCGAAACAATGATGGATAGATGCAATGCCAAGTCGCAATTTTTAAGTTAGACAGTATTTTCCGACAAGGCGACATTTTGTTTGAATGGTTCGGTAAACAGGCAAAATTTTGGAGAATGGAAAGTCATACACAATTCCCCCAAAAAGTAAACGTTTAGGCCGGAATTGTAGGTACCCCAATTGTGGGTCCTTTTTACAACACTTAATTCTGTAAATTATTTAGACCTACTACAAAATTATATAATACCCAGTGTAAGTGCACTTTATCCAAATTATGAGAACCCAAATATATCAGCGGATTCGATATGGTTCCAACAGGATGGAACACCCTATTCGAGAACAGTACAAGAATACCTTCGTAATATTTTTCCAACTAAATGGATCGGAAGAAGAGGTTTTATTGAATGCTAGCTAGATCTCCAGGTCGAATCCCATTAGATTTTTGTCTATGGGATTATCTGAAATCCAAAATAAACTTCAATAAATCGCAAAATATTGATGAATTGAAGAATAGAATTACAACCGAAATACAACAAATCCAGCCGTAAACGTTAACTGAAGTGTTACGAGAAATTGAATTCCGACTTGCCCATTATCAGGCAGTTCATGGGCAACAATTTGAACATTTAATTTGATTTGTAGTACTGTTTTTCTAATAATTAATAAATCGGTCCTTTTCAGACAACAGAATGAAAGAAATCTTGAAGGATACGGTTTCAGTTATTGATATGTTCAATCGTGAATTTCTCGATAACTTTGAATTTAGGTACAAGTATACCAAACGCCAATTAAGTTGGCGCGAGGAGGGGTAAGTTCGGGCAGGATTAGAAGTAGTGGGGAGATTTGTATTTGGTTTTACATCAAATGTCAGATAATTCTAACCTCTGAGCGTATATCACTTTATGATCCCCTAGCAAATACATTATGTTCCGTCAAACGTCAATGACAAATGTATTCTGACAATTACCTGAGTAGTGGGGGTAGACGTTTTTAAAAACGTTTTCTGCGCACCTCCTCCTCGCGCCAACTTAATTGGCGTTTGCTATACATGGTACATGAAACATACTTAGAATTTGTTGCAGAATTCAAAAATGAAATAAAGAAAAAATTAAGTTGATGATCTTAACTTATTTTTGGGTCGCCCTTAACACCACCAGAAAACCCGTAGTCAAAAATAAAAATCAATGTTTTCGAGCGTTTTTCCAAAAAACATACCCATGAATTTGTTCCAACCCACACGCCCTCACTATATAAGAAAACAATCTGGAAATTGAAAACTGTCAAACTGCAAAAACGATCCAAAAACCTTGCTCAAAAGATTATGTTGCTCCATGACAATTACAGAGTTCTGAAAGCGCGCTAAGTCCGAGAATCCGTGACTGTGACTTTATTGAAATGGAATATCCACCCTATGGCCTGGACTTGGCATCGGGTGATTATTATCTCTTTTCTAAATTAGAAAAGCATCAACGTGGACGACGTTTTTGTTCAGATGATTGCCTTAAAGAAACGGTGAAGAAGTTCTTTGAAGATTTACGAAAGAATCTGTTGGAAGGTATAGCCTTATTGGAAAAATGCAGGAACAAGTATGCATCATATGTTGAAAAATAAAATATAATGCCTTTCATTCATAACTAGGTAGATAATATAAAAATCTCCCCTCGTATAAATCAAAAAGCTCTTCATTCAAAGCAAATATTCCAAAAAGAGAATTCATTATTATTCAATCTGATGTGAACTACTTAAATTTACATGAACATTGAATAAACAATCTAATTTCCTTAAAGAAAAACAGCTACAACTTCAATGTTTTCTATAATAACAGGCAAAACTTGATACCTGTATTTCTGAATCTAGAGTCAAGGATTACTGCTAGCGTAAGTAAGTAATCCCATTAGGTAGAAATTGAAAGGTACACAAATTTATTTCCAAGTAGAACGTCGGATTTGGTTGGTTAAATAAATCTGAAGAGGGATTTCTCTCTTTACCTCTAGATCGTTCGTTAAAAGAACTAGTTATTATTTTTGAAAGCTTCTTCTTGTATATACGAGGGTTGCTGCGAATATAACTGAAAACGATAAAAAATTCATATAAAATTGTCTTAATATTGTTTCAACGTAGTCGCTTTGAACACATCAATACATTTTTGTATACAGTCGGGCCAACGTGTTTACTGTGGAAACTAGTTTTCTGAATCCATCAACACCTACTTTAGGCAACAAAAATCGCTTACTACGCATTTTATTTTTGAAGTTAGGAGACAAACTGAAATCACAAAGTGATAAACTAGGTGAATACGGGCAGTTAATCATTAATTAAATTTTACTAGCTAAGAGATCAAGTGTTTAATATGCTAAGTGAAAGTTGGCATTATTATGATAAAGAATAATTCCACGATATTGATTACTTCTGCTTATTTCATTTCCATAACTCCCCATACACAAATTCCGGTATATCAATCAGCGTTCACAGTTCGTCGAATCTGTAAATTTACGGTGCCAAGTGTTCAGTAAAACCAAAGAAATAAGAGATCGCTTATTTTGTAACACTGCAAAAACGACTAACTTTCGTAGGTTCTGGCTTGTCTTGAAAGACCCAAACTGGAAATTGTTTACTTTTAGGGTCGTACGTATAATTACAACTATATATTGTAAGCTAGATATGGGAGACCTGGGGTAAATTATATATATATATATATATATATATACAATATTTGATAAATTATTGGAGTTTTTCGGCTTTTTATATGAAATATTTACAAATATCAAATTAGAATGTATGTAATTGCAGAGTAAGTGAGGATGTAAACATTGCTGTCTACAAATTACAAAGCAAATCATACGAAATTTTTTAATTGAAAAATATGGTCTTCGTTGGAACTCGTTTATTTTTCAATTAAAAAATTTCGTATGATTTGCTTTGTAATTTGTAGACAGCAATGTTTACATCCCCACTTACTCTGCAATTACATACATTCTAATTTGATATTTGTAAATATTTCATATAAAAAGCCGAAAAACTCCAATAATTTATCAAATGTTATATTTAATGAACGGCTAAGAAATTATCTAAACACACACATATATATATATATATATATATATATATATATATATATATATACATATATATATAAAGTAAATTCAATTAGTTGGCGATTTAAAGTCTGGTTTTACTTCAAATGCAAAATGCGATGTAAATGTTTTTCACCAATTGTATATATACACGCAGTATAGAAATAAAGTCGTATCTATTCCCGGGTAATGTGTACTGAAGATTAGTAAAAACAATGAAATATCGGTATCTGCACATTCCGGATAGATATGGCTTTTACACATTTTTCATTTGCCCACAACTTGGACGATTGGCGCCGCGAAGTGTTCTGTCTACATTCTTAGGCAAATGTGATTTTGTCATTTGTAGAAAGTAATACAACAAATTATAGCGGCAATTGCATGTAATGTGGGAATTTAATAGTTATTAATTCTCATTTACATAACGTTTTTCATATATATATATATATATATATATATATATAATTTCTTTTTCTATTCTTCTTAGCCGTTCTCTTAATTATAATTGGTTAATTATTTCTTGGAAATAGGCTTGATAACTATTAATTAAATAAAAATACTCATTTTAACGTTTCGACTTTTATTTTATCTTCATCAGCAAAAAATTTGATTTAATACTTGATGCTTTCCTGCAAAGGTAAGTTTAAACTAATATATATATATATATATATATATATATATATATATATATATATAGAATATTAGAATGAATTTTTTATTTTCTAGGTCTTGCTTATAACACCAGATAAAAAATAAGCGTTTCTTGGGAATGGCGGCCGGGTAATTAAAACAATATTTAATTTATGTTTACGTTATTTAAATGTTAGAATGCTGTAAGTAATGTTAAATTAAATGGACTGACATTATTTTGTACTGTAAGGTTACATTTCAACTATGACTAGCTACGATATACATATTGACTAGTTTCATCTCAAAATACAACTAAAGTTCTTGGTGATCGTGTTTGAAGCAACAGTACAGTCCTGAAAAACATATAAAACAAACTAAACACACTTTCAATTCCGATAAAACCTCAATAATTACATCAGAAGAAAATAACAAGGCAAAAATATATTAGAAAGCATCTACATACAAAAAAACATTAATTCAATACATGGCAGAACAGACATAAACAGCCTGTCTGTCAACAATATACCTGCCCATTATCTAAACACGCCACGCATATTAACAATATAAACATTACAAAAATAAAACTGAAAAACGCATGTCTGAGAACAGTTTAAACTAACCCCTCTCATGTGGTGACACCACCAACATTCCGCCCGTCAAAAACGATAATAAACAGACGTATCGAACACAGTCGCCAAGAACTTTAGTGTTTTGAAATGAAACTAGACAATAAGTATAACGTAGTCATAGTTGAAATGTAATCAAACAGTACAATATAATGTAAGTACATTTAATTTGCCGTTACTCTCAGCATTCTAACATTTAAATAAATATTACATTTTATTGTGAAAATGACTCAATACATAGAACAGAAACGTAAACATAAATTAAATATTGTTTTAATTATCCCTGTGCTATTCCAAAGACACTTATTTTTATCTTCTCGTATATATACATATATATTTATATATAATGTATATATATATATATATATATATATATATATATATATATTACTTAAACGTACATAAAGAATTTGAAATCTGTTTGAAGCGTCGTCCACTGTCATTAATAATGTCTTATAAAAGTTTAGGTAAAAATAGAATACATCTTGTATATTAAATTCTAATTTCTCCAAATTCAGTTCATGAAATTTAATTCACGGTTCCTTTTCATTTGTCAGGCAATGTGAATTATTCTCAAGTGTATTCGACGCACGTATTTCAGTAGTATATCAAAATAAATCTGAATATGTTGAATGCTTCTGCTACGTCATTGCCTAAGTGCAAATTTTTCAAGACGGTTCATTTCCATATTCAGCGAAAAACTGCAAAATCAGTTTAAGATATTCGAATATACTCATAAATTCGCATCAGAGAAATCGTACATATGACAAAAGAACTATTGCCTCTTTTCACGAAAATCTATACATCATAGCAAATTTTATTCAGCATTCAAGAAAACAAACTAAGGTTTGTTTTCTTGTTTTCTAAAGTTAAACTATTTTAACGTCTGCGAAACGTTATAATATACGTTTCGCAGACGTTAAAACAATATCTGTACGTTTATAAGTTGTTTTTGTATACACTCTTTAAAACACTTACTAAGAGTAGGTTTTTTTTTCTGTTGGCGTTGAGGGATTCGAATTTACTATAAACTTCAATATCACATTTTTTAATAAAATCGATAAATGCTATGTATTTCCTTGCATCATTACATTACACATGAGAATAGTACCACAGATGTTGGTAATGGTACTCCAAGTACTCCACTAACTTGCTGAATAATATACACCCTTGTTGCTCAAAGTAACTAGATACCAAAATCAGGTGATTTAAATCTACAACTTTCTAACCACATGTACAGGAATATTAACCAATTATTTTCGTTCTGTATAAATGAGCAGGGAATTTCCGTGTCCGAATTTCATGCAATAAGCAAACCGTGAGACCTTAATGCCATTGTGCCAACGTGTGTAATAGATAGAAGGATGGACTCTAGCATACTGGTTATTTTGTTAGTTACAAGAAGAGACCGGACACGAGAGGTTGATGACTAATCGCCCACGAGCATACTATTGGATATTTGTATTTTTAAAGTTTTTAATTTTATTTATATAATTATACTTATAATACTAAAACGATATACCCGTTTTATTATTATAAGTATAATTATATAAATAAAATTAAAAACTTCAAAAATACAAATATCCAATAGTATGCTCGTGGGCGATGAGTCATCAATACGGCTACAAAATACGAAATACATTTTCATTTACTCATTTTGTAGTTCAAGTTGAGTAAAGGAGTATTAATATTTACCAGCAATACTTTCTCAAGGCTCTCTTCTGTAAAATTTGTTCTCTTTGAATGAAATACATCCTTGTAAATAGAAAATATTCTTTCTACATCGCAACTGGTTATAGGTGCATACTGGAAATATTCTTTAATTTCCGCGTATTTTGCAGTTAGATATTGTGGCATTGTTCCCATACACAATTGCCGCAATGTTATTAAATCTGGATTTCTATTAAAAACTGCGTCTAACATATGCCGAAGGCCACAACCGAAGTCACTTGGAATACTTTTTAAATTACTAATAGCAACATCTAATGTCGTTAAACCAGCATTTAATTTTAGATTTCAATTTAAAAAATAAATGATTTTTTAAATGTGGAATTTGTGTTAGTTCCTTGCACTCAGAAATACTCCGAGCATCGTAATTTAAACATGCAACGAAATTCTCTGCATAAAAACTAGTAGCTTCCAACCATGTCCCCCATCTAGTTATTACTGGAGAGGGAGACAGTGACAAAGATGGCAGTTTTTCCCTGTAAAGAGCTACTCTCAATGGTGCTTTCCTGAAAACTTCTTAAAAGCGGATACAAGTCTATCAACTTCTGGAAAGGTGTCTCTGGTATATTCAGTTTCTGTGGAGAGCATGTGCTACACAAGTAATATTCAGCATATTAGGATATGCTTCCTTTAAGAGTCTGCCTGTTTTTAACATATATGCAGCACTGTCACTTACAAATAAAAGTACTTTTTCTTTGTACCTGTCGTCCGAAAGTATTTTTTGAATATTCTCGTTAATAGTTTTAGCAACTGTTTCCGCATCAACTGTATTTATAACTTTTGTTTCTATTACATATGCGTTATATGGAATAGTTGGATGTAGTACACCAGCTACAACATTTACCACACAGGGTCCTAATATATTGACAGTTTCGCAGAGGTACTGATTTTAGAGATGGCTTCAAATGTGTTCTACTGCTTTCGTGTAGCACTTAGAAACCTAATATTTCCGTAAGGTGCATTCATCAGGAACATTTCGACCAGTATATTTTTGGAGAAATATTTTTAAGGTGGGATTGTTCAGTTTATTTAATGGAATATTAGCCACCATAAAAGTTTGACAGAATTCTTCGTTAAAATTGTCAGATTCCAACGGTTCCAATTTCTGTGCATGTGTTTGCGATGCTAAGTCACGTTGTACGTGCGACTTCATGAAATTTTTTAACGATATTTTACAGATTTTACAATAAATTTCGGAATCACTGACAATGGACCTACAATCAGTATGACCGTCAATCCAACTCGCTATTGTTTTACGATGCCGTTCTCGACGTTCTTCCACATCATATCTGAAAAAGTAACTTAAACAATGCTCTAGATCTAAATAAATGAAAACTAAAAATGTATGCGTAAGTTATTGAAACTGAACGAAACTCAATGCACACTTACGTCGAAATAAATTGGAGAAGTAGATTCAATCAAATGATATTAAACAGCATCTATCACAAAAATTATGATGTAATTAACAGTTAAAACTATGAAAACAAGAAACTAACTCACAGCACTCTATTTATCTTACGCAATATAATATAAATAGACTAAATTATTTAAACTCCACACGCATTATCTACGCCCATGAAAACAGAAATTTAACTGTAAATATCCAACAAAAAACGTCGCAATTCTCGATGAAAACAGATGTGCGCGCTAGCTATATCAATAGTGCATTCAATAACTGCGTGATATACTTAAAAATGTTGTAGACTGTTTATATCCTCCGTCGTAATGACGACGTCATTTAAACCCGATGTGTCTGGTCTTTGGTTATAAGACGCTTGCTATCTATCTTCCCATTTCTCTCTTAAAAAGTGCCTTTTAATATGTTATGCAACTTCTGTTTCTTATATAATGCGATCCACAGTTTCTCTATTGGCGAATGATGCTTTAGCCAATGTATCTACTTTCTCGTTGGAAATAATTCCTACTTCACCCAAAACATTTTCACATTAATACCGTGAGATCTCAGGTCTACACATCTTGAAATTATATCGAGCAGAAGAGGATGTTCTTGTGATAACAATTTCCTATGTTTCAGAGCATTAAAGACGTTCTGAGAGTGAGACATGTAACATTGGTGAAATACATTTCCTTAATAGATTTCAATGCTTCAATAATTGCACTAGCTTCGCCAAAAAAGGAATTAAACACACCACTTAATCTACATGATCTACCAACCCTATTATTTACAGCGTAAACCGCACAACTACAGCGATTGCTAGATCTATAAGCATCTGTGTAAATAATAACTGCATTTGGAAGACGTCTATGATATCATAATACAGTGCTTCATCATTTATGTTGCTAGAATACTTACTAAGAGTTGTAAGTTGATTATCAATAAGGTTTGTATTGCAATGAACATGCTCTTTGTTCTTTTGTTCGTTGAAGACGAAAGGGCCATATGGAGCATCCTTGCAAAATTTATTTCGTTACATTTTATATTTTTAGTTTTCTTGTGGTATTCCGCAAGTCAATGTTTGTATATTGCTATGTACGTTTCTATTCTAATAAACGACTGCTTTGTTCAAGGTTAGTTTTCTTTCACCTAACAATTAATGTACAAAGGTTCAGTAAGTAAATAATATTTGAAATAGACAGCATACGGGATCCAAATCACCCTCGCCATGTTAATGACTGCCCTCTTCAATTACTCCAGCTTGAGACAGATATCGTTTCGCTGTAGATATTAACAGATATTTACTTATGAATTGCTCTGATAGTATTCGTTTGAATGACGCATTAGCTCGAAAATTGCGCATCATCTTTCATAGCAAACGATCGAACGTTCACGATGAACAATCAGGCCAATATTCTACTGTGACTATACAACTCCAGACAAAAATTTATTGTAATTGATAACGAACTGAAAGAGGCCGCTAATGATTGGTTCAATAACTTGGTGGCAACCGAGTATTAAAAAGGCATAGAGAAGCTTACGAAAACTTTATTATTAGTGATTAATTTTGAATAGACTGTATAGAGAAATAGTGTACTATTGTACGAAGTACTTCTAAGACAAATTTTGTTTGATTGCCCCTACTAATTCTTTTTTATTTTAACTTCAATAATTTGACAATCTGTCTTCATTGACAACTAGCGTTTGTTGTAACTACAAAGAAGGACTTGCGTACTATACTTCAATAAGTGTAGTGTTTAACTACAAAATTTTATTCCATCGAAACTTTAATATTTGCGGAAGTTTAGGAACACAAACTTTTCAAATGCGGTCCTACATTCACACTGAATCTAAATAAATAGAAATTAGAAATTATATCTTGTATATCTAGGCATTTATTTGCTCAAGTTCACCAAAAAATCTTTTTCACATTCCAACAATGTAAAGAGTTTTTGTGTGAAAAGTTTTATAAACATGAATTCATTGATTTCCTAGATCTAAATTTTCTTATGCATCCACTGTTCGGTTGTTATTTATCAGTAGGTCAATAATCTTACTTTTGTAATATCCTGAAAAAAATACAATATCGAGTTTCTCTAAAAATTTGAAGCGGTATAATAGTTTTGTGGTGATATGGAATTTGTAATTTGGATGCCTTAATATTAAATTCACACCGAGAAATAATAAATTACATTTATAATTTTAACTAAATATTCATGTTTTTTTTTCTTGGTTCTTTTGCCTCTTTTTTTTATTTGCCCTAAATAGGGCACATTTGTGTGACACAGGTGGAATGCTTAAAGGAGATGTTCAATGTGACTGCCATTTGCGTAAATACAAACTCCGAACCGATTGGTAAACTTTCGAAGTACACGATGTAACACGACTCGGTCTTCGCGGATATGGCCACAAATTGAAAAATACGTTGCTGAAGATCGTCTTCGTAGACAATATCAGTGCTGTAATAAATTGAACCTTTCATGGAGCCTCACAAGAAGAAATCCGGATTTAAATCGGGACTACGCGGACGCTATAGGGTACGACCCCGTCGTCCAGCGAGGATGAGCATTATTTAAAAAGTTGCGCACTTCACGAGGCTAATATACAGGTGCACCATCATGCATAAAGCGCGTACGAGCTCGTATTTCTAGAGGTATATCGTCTAGATAATCGGGTAGCGAATTCCAAGAAATCTAAGTAGCTCAGTTCGTTAAGTCATGTAGGTAGTACGTGCGGCCCTAGAAATTGACAATCGACTATTCCGGCACACACACTTACAAAAAAAACGATGTTGGAAACGACCTGATATGATTGTGGAAGGTTGTGAAGATTTAGTAATCGACGATCATTTAAAACAAGATCATGAACTTTGGTGCTCATTTCGTCAGTGGTATCTTCTTCCGAACGTCCTGCTCTTGGTTCATCCTCGCTGCTCCTACGGCTATGTTTAAATTCATTCGTGAACCTTGGAACCACTTTTGCTTTCTTCGGTACACTGCAACCGGCTACTACCCATTGTTCGGATTGAACTTTTGTCTCTGGAGTCTAGTGGTGTATCCACGTTACCTCAACGGTATTATATCGGCGCAAAAATTCAAAGTGATTATGGTTAGAAACGGCCAAGCAGTACTCAGAAGTTGTTGCGCGTATTCGATTCTGGTCCACACTTAGCAGATGCGGCACCCACCTTGCTGAGAGCTTTCTCATACCCAAGCGTTGATGTAAGACATTACCAACATGTTCTTTAGATATATCTATAGTGTATGTTACCTCACGCACCTTTAATCGACGATCATTTAAAACAAGATCAAAATTTTGGTGATTTCGTCAGTGGTAGCCTCTTTCAGACGTCCTGCTCTTGGTTCATCTTGGATGCTCCTACGACCACATTTAAATTCTTTCACTCATAAACAAACTGTCCTAAATGATAGCGCTGAATCGGCGTGAACATTATCCAAATCTTCTTTAATTTCATTGGTTTTTTTCCTGGTGATATGGACGTGTTTAATCACAGCACGAAATTCTCCTTTGTCCATATTTACAAAAGAACGTAGCATGTTTACTTTAGCCAACTGTAAGAGATAACCGACGCAACGTTTTTGGCTAAAACTTTTACAGCTGTCTTCTAACGTATGATAGATTTGACAGATGACACGCATACGCAGATTATCGCGCCATCTCTGTGTTAGTTACATCAATTCAGACCCCCGACGTATAAAGGAATACTAAATTTAACACAGTCGTGTCCAGCCACAAGCATTTATTAAAGTTTTTTTTTTCTTTGATTACGTTCGAGATAGTTTTCATGCATTAGCATTTCATGCTTAATATTATTACAGGTATTACTAAAGGCCGGATTATATGCACTTTCATAAATTTGCATCTTTGCATAATATATGCATTTTGTACATTATTTGCATATTTTGTAGTAATTCAACATTTTTGCATATTTTCAGCATTCGAGTTCTATCTATTTACTAAATCAAATTTATTATAGGCATTACTAAAAATACATTGTGGATGTAACAAACAAACAAAAATTAAACAGCCTTCCTTAAATTAAAAATAACATTTTATTAATGCTCTTCCCATACAAAGTCGATATAAAATTCCAGGGAAAGCTAATACCTTAAAACTTCTAAATAAATACAAAAAATACATTTTACCAGAAAATTAGGAGTATTTGTGTTTCTTTGCTATTCGGAGAAATTTATTCCCATATTCGAAAATAATTTTATTTTAAACGACATTTAACGTTGGTTTTTCGTGTAAACTTGTGAGTTGTCATATATAATAACAAAAATGTCGAAAATAGCGACTCTGTCTGGATGGATTGCACCTTATTCAAAATTGCGTATGGATTGAGAAAAAGTGTTTTCCGTAGCATACATGAATAAAATTTTGAGTTTATTTCCTTTTATTAATTAATTAATTAAGCTTTTAATTATTCCTTTATCTTTCACTAAAATTTATTTTATAAGTAAACAACCGATGACGTGATATTTTTTTTGCAAATTACAAGTGAGAGAAGTCGACCAACATATGAAAACTCCATCTCATGCTGCAAAACCAACAAAGATGAAATTGACGAAGAAGAGCCAGCAAACATTACCGCAATGCTTGCCATCAACTTCCAAGAAATTGGAACAACAACAATTTAATGAAGATTTGTGTCAAATGTTAGTGTCGGCAGATATTCCACTACATAAGTTAAACAATTTAAATGTCAAGTTATTTTTTCAAAAGTATATCAGCAAATATAACATTCCTGACGAGAGCACGTTAAGAAAGAATAATATTCGCCATATCTACGCAGAAACATTAAATTGAATTAAGAAGGTTGTTGCAAACAATTATCTTTATATATGCGTAAATGAAACTACTAATAGTGTGGGCCGATACATAGTTCATTTAATGATTGGTATCCTTAACGTATCGGTTCCAGCAAAATCTTATTTGATTTCATCCAAACAGTTGGAAAATGCAAATAATTTGACAATAACAAGGTTTATACAGGAACTTTCTTCTTACCGGAATCGATTCCAACAAAGAAAATTCTATTGTTTTTGACGGATGCTGCCACCATACATGGTGAAGGCAGCTTTCAACTTGAAAATCTTTTACCCAAATTTAATTCACACAACTTGCTTGGCGCACAGACTAAATCGTGTTGCAGAAGAAGTCAGAAACCATTTTCCCTTAGTAAATACTTTAATAAGTAGCGTTAAGAAAGTATTTTTAAAGGCCCCATTACGAGTTCAGCTTTACAAACAACATCTACCCGGTGTTCCGCTTCCTCCTCAACCAGTAATCACACGATGGGGAAAGTGGTTGGAGGCTGCTATTTTTCATGCAAATCATTATGAATGAATAAAGACAATTATTATGGATCTTGATAGGGATGTACAATCTGTGATAGACGCCCAAAATATGTATTCGGGTAAATAAATACCTCAAAAGTTGGCGTTTATTAAAGCTAATTACCGTTTTATTTCCACTTCTATATTGCAGTTGGAAAAACAATTTTTCGAGAGCGTTGTAATAATAAACAAATTTTAAAAGTAATATTTTGATGTTAAAGGAGGAGTCTGTGTATGAAAAATTTTTAAAGGAAAAAATGAGGATTTCAAAAAGCTAAAGGACATTGCTAAAATCTTGTGTGGTGATTCAGGAGAAAATATTGAGTTGACAAAAGATGATATTTCTAATTTGAAATATGCTCCTGTAACAAGCGTCGACATAGAACGAACCTTTTCAATATACAAATACATGTTTTCAGACAAGCGTCACAATTTTTCTGTTGAAAACTTTGGGAAATATGTGATTGCAAATTGTTTTCATAGATAATTGTGTTGTAAAATGTTCTAAATAAACTTGTAGTAAACATAATAGAATATTTTTTCTACAGTATTTCATTTTCTAACATTCCTCGTACTTTTTTACCAGCATATTTTTCATGAGGAAGTGCATATTTAGGTTAAAACATCTGCATATTTATGCGCATATTTTCAGCTTTTTGGCATATAATCCGGCCTTTAGTTTTTACATATTAAAGTATGTTGGAAAATTTCGTTTACACTTTGTATACATTCTGACTTACAATATTTTGGATTAATATTCTATATAGTTACATCTTTCTGTTTCTCATACGTTGTCTTTTTATTTCAAGGACAGCCAGCATTTATTACTTTGCAACCTTATACAATATCCACTATACTACAACTTATACTTATAAGTAATAATTAGTAATGGGAAAGGCATACAGAAAATATAACTCGGAAAAATAGCATAAGAAAAATTAAAATGTCCATTCCATTGAACGAAATAACTCCCACACAAAAACGATGTAGACATAAATTAAAAATTTATGCTTATTTGTCTTTTTCTGCCTCTTTCCCTCTACAACTTCAGTTAACTTCGTTTCTTGCAAAAACTTTTTCCATTATACGAATACGTTTCACTTTAAATTTGAATTATTCTGAAAATGTTCGTAAGGTATATTTTACTTTTAGTTTTCTGTATTTTTTTCTTAATATTTACACATGCAATGATGACTAGAGAACGGATGCAATTTCCATAAAACGCAATCGGCAATTGGTATTGTGTATAACGTCGCTCAGTACATCCCGGCGTAATTCAATGAAGTATTTGTTTGACTTACTCGGACACCTGGTCTCGCCGCGATAACAATGGACAAGCCAGCTATTGTATTCGGAGAATACAGTGTTTTCTAAAGTGTTAAAATGAGCGTAGATAGAAGCGGGGTTTTTATAATGTATTTTATTTATTAGTTTATATTTCGTAAGATAAATAAAGTGCTGTGAGTAAGTTTCTTGTTTTCGTAGTTTTAACTGTTAATTACATCGTAATTTTTGTGATAGATCCTGTTTAATATCGTTTGATTGAATCTACTTCTCCCAATTATTTAGACGTAAGTGTGCATTGAATTTCGTTCAATTTCAATAACTTACGCGTACATTAGATTTCATTTATTTAGACCTAGAGCATTGTTTAAGTTACTTTTTCAGATATGATACGGAAGAACGTCGAGAACGGTATCGTAAAACAATGGCGAGTTGGATTGACGGTCATACTAATTGTATGTCCATTGTCAGTGATTCCGAAATTTATTACAAAATCCGTAAAATATCGTAAAAAATTCGTCACTTAGGATCGCAAACACATCTGAACTCTGTAAAACTTTTATGGCGGCTAATATTCCATTACATAAATAAACTTAGCAATCCCACTTTAAAAATATTTCTGAAAAAATATACTTGTCGAAATGTTCCTGATGAATCAACTTTACGCAAATATTATTTTTCTAGGTGCTATACGAGAACAGTAGAACGCATTAGAAGCCATCTTTTAAATCAATACGTATGGATAAGCACCGACGAAACGGTGGATATGTTAGGACGCTGTGTGGTAAATGTTGTAGCTGGTGTACTACATCCAACTATTCCATATAACGCATATGTAATAGCAACAAAAGTTATAAATACAGTTGATGCGGAAACAGTTGCTAAAACGATTAATGAGAATATTCAAAATATACTTCATTCCGACGACAGGTACAAAGAAAAAGTACTTTTATTTGTAAGTGACAGAGCTGCATATATATTAAAGGAAACATATCCTAATTTGCTGCATATTACTTGTGTAGCACATGTTCTCCGCAGAATCTGTGAATATATCGGAGCACCTTTCCAGAAGTTGATAGACTTGTATCCGCTTTTAAAAAATTTCAGAAAAGCACCATTGAGAGTAGCCCTTTTCAGGGAAAAATTTCCATCTCTGTCACTGCCTCCCACTCCAGTAATAACTAGATGGGGAACATGGCTGAAAGCTACTAGTTATTATGCTGAGAATTTCGATAGTCTAAAATATTTCGTAACACTGCTAAAGGAGGATGCTAGAAGTATTGGCGAGTGCAAGGAGTTCACACAAATTCCAAATTTAAAAAAAACAGTTGTACTTTCTTCACGAACACTTTGGAAAATTGCCGAAATTAATCACTTATTTTGAAAATCGAAATCTCAAATTAAATGACGGATTAACCACATTAGATGTGGCTGTTAATAATTGGAAAAGTATTCCAAGTGACTTCGGATGTGGCCTTCGGCAAAAGTTTGAAGCAATTCTTAATAGAAATCCAGATTTAATTACATTGCAGCAATTATGTATGGAGACAATTCCACAAAATCTAACGGCTAAATATGAAGAAATAAAAGAATATTTCCAGTATGCACCTATAACCAGTTGCGATGTAGAAAGGACGTTTTCTATTTATAAGGATGTACTTAATTCAAAGAGAACAAAATTGACAGAAGAAAACCTTGAGAAACTATTGCTAGTCAATATTAATACTCCTTTACTCAACTTGAACAACAAAATGAACAAATAAAAATGTTCCAATTATAGAAATAAAATTAAAAACTTTAAAAATACAACTTTTCAACAAATACATATGTATTTCGTAATTTTATAGATCACCACCCGTTCGTTTTCCAATTATATAAATAAAATAAAATATTTTAGAAATACAGCCTTTCGCCAGTAGGTACTGCACTGGGTGGTAAGCGTGTCCGTTCTCTAATGATGACAGATAGCAAATACAAAAAATAAAGGAGGCACTAAGGCAGAATTAAGATAAAATATCAAATATCAGTATATTCATACTCCTTCTTCTTCACTTCATCTTATAAATCATTTCTATTTTTTGTATTAAATGTATTTCTATAAATAACATAGTCTTTGTTGTCTATAAACATAAAAAAAAGTACGTGTATATCTATTACATTGATAATATAACCTAATCCTAATATAATCCGAACATCAGTCATCACTGTCATCAGTAGTCATTCCTTAAGTGAATTACAACACGCCTACTAGCATACGTGTAGCGTCTTCGCAATCTATGTGTATTGAAGGTATAATACGTTTCTGATAGAGCCAGTTTTAGCTCCATTGAAATATAAGTAGATCTAATAGCGTTGCAAATATACGCATTTAAATGTCCTAAATTTGGTTTTATTAGTATCACTAAATACAAAAACACTAAATAATAATACGAGTAGATAATAAATAATATATGGTACGATGGCTACGAGATAATAGAATTGAATTTTTTCTGAAGAGGATAATAGTAAAAAATTGTGGAAGTATCTAAGGTATTTTATTATAAAATTAAAAAAAAAAATTATTATAAAATTTGAATAAAAAATAAACTATTGAAGTAGTAAAAAAAAGGAGTTAAACAATATTAATTATTTTTATTCCAATGTTGTAATATGTAATTAATCAATCAATTAAGCAATCGTCCAAAATATATGAATAGTGCTATTCAATAACTGCGTGTTGTACTTAGCGATGTGCTATTTATTTTAGCTATGTATATGGTCCATCGTAATTTCGGCCTCTCGTGTCCAGTCCCTACTTATAAAGAGCAAAATATCTAAAAAAATATATACGATTTAAAATTATGTTTACCTAGCAATAAAGCCAAATTTTAAAAAAAAAATTTAATATTTTTTTCCAAACTTTGAGACTGGGCACACCTTAAAAATTTATCTTTTTAAATAATTTTTTTTTAGTAAATATATATTCAATTTTCTACAAAATACGTTTTCCAGAATAAATTTTGCGGTGTTTAAAATTTGCAAAAAATTAATTTAAAGAAAAAAGTCATACAAATTTTCTTAATAACATGCAGATTTTGGACCAAAACAGCATTAAATTTCACCCATATACCAACACTTTCAGAGAACGAAATGTTCGCCCAGGTATGCTGAATAAATGTTGACCCTAGACCATCAGCGACAAATTCAATATTATACAAGTTACGGACAGTTAAAGCGATCTGCCGTTTTAAAGTCTATTTCGTAAACTTTAATTGAAAACCGGCTGGGTTTTTCCCCCCACCACATTCCCCTTTTTTTGTAGATCTAATATATGTATATATATATATAAAGATAATTATTTCGTGACCTTTGTATGTTATGGTAAATTTAATTTGTGGGCGATTTAAGGTCTGGTGTTACTTCAAAATGTATATATTTAAAACAATCCTACATGTTTCGGCAAATTATACTTTTTTCAAGGAATATAAAATATAAATCTATATTATATTTTATATTCCTTGCAAAAAGCATCATTTGCCGAAACATGTAGGATTGTTTTAAATATATACATTTTGAAGTAAAACCAGACCTTAAATCGCCAACAAATTGAATTTACTATAACATACAAAGGTCACGAAATAATTATCTATATATTCTATATATATATATATATATATATATATATATATATATATAAATATAATAACTTCGTGACCTTGGTATGATATGGTAAACCTAATCAGTAGGCGATTAAAGGTCTGTATATTACTTCAAAATATATGTATTTAAAGAACTCTACATGTTTCGGCTGTATACGCCTTTTTCAAGAGAATACAAAATATGAATACAAATTATTCATATTTTGTATTCTCTTGAAAAAGGCGTATACAGCCGAAACATGTAGAGTTCTTTAAATACATATATTTTGAAGTAATATACAGACCTTTAATCGCCTACTGATTAGGTTTACTATATATATATATATATATATATATAACATTTGATAAATTATTGGAGTTTTTCGGCTTTTTTTATATGAAATATTTACAAATATTAAATTAGAATGTATGTAATTGCAGAGTAAGTGGGGATGTAAACATTGCTGTCTACAAATTACAAAGCAAATCATACGAAATTTTTTATTTGAAAAATATGGTCTACGTTGGGACTCGAACCCAAGTCTACCGCTATCCGGGCTGTCGCCTTTACCACTAGGCCACAATAGACCCAGGTTCAAGCCATATAGAAATGCATTATAAGGTAACAGTGTTAATGAATCAGATGTCAGTTATTGAATGTAGATGTCAAGCTGAAAGCAGAAGTCAGTTTTGAAAGCTCATGTCAGTTTTGATAGCAGACGTCAGTTAGTGAAAGCAAATATCAGTTATTGAAAGCAGATGTCTGTTTTGAAAGCAGGTGTCAGTTATGAAAGCAAACGTCAGATTAGAAAGCAGATGCCTATTTTGAAATTAGATGTGAGTTACTGAAAGTAGATGTCAGTATTTTGAGAGCAGATGTCAGATTTGAATGTTTGAAAATGCTAATTATTATCATATATATATATATATATATATATATATATATATATATATATATATATATATATATATATATATATATATATATATATATATATATAGTAAACTCACTCAGTCGGCGATTAAAGGTCTGGTTTATTACTTCAAAGTATATATATTTAAAATAACCCTACATGTGTCGGCAACTATGCCTTTATCAAGGATACAAAAAACATAAATGACAGAATATGTTTTTTGTATCCTTGATAAAGGCATAGTTGCCGACACATGTAGGGTTATTTTAAATATATATACTTTGAAGTAATAAACCAGACCTTTAATCGCCGACTGATTGAGTTTACCATATCATACCAAGGTCACAAAAATATTATATATATAAGCGTTGCTCTTCGGGATATTTCGCCGCGTTTGGATGATTTCGTCCTGAGAAGGACAACTTTCTTCCTGACGTTTCGGTGACATCACTTTCACCTTTTTCTAGAGGATCTTCTCGTTGCGATGGTAACTTCAAGAGTGCGTCGATTTCCTGTGCCGCTCGTATTATATGGTCCCGTCGTAGTGGGGACGCGTGTCTGACTCCTCGTGATTGGTCCGTCGGTTGTTCTGTCGCTTTCGACTATTGGTCGATCGATTTGCGTTCGGTCCGAGTTAGTATGACTGGGCTGTGGCAAGTTGTTATCATTACGTCGCTTGTGTGTAATCTGCCTGTTGAGCAAGGGCGGCTTCCATGTGTGAGGCAAACGCTGCCCGTCGTCACGTTTGTTCATACAGTTTTGCCGTTTCTCAATTTCTATAGCTTCTCTTATAATCCTGTACGTTAACCTCGTACTGCGTGCTATAGTTTTTGTACCGTCAAAGTCGATGGTGTGTCCTGTATGTAGCACATGCTTAGCTAGGGATGATGTTTTCTTTTTTATCTACCGCATTTCTGTGCTCTTCCCTCCGTACGCTGGTTTTACGGTTAGTATGCCCTATGTATGTTTGTTTGCATTCATAGCACGGTATTTCGTAGACCCTTTGGTTTTCTAGTTCTATCTTGTCCTTTGTATTAGGCCCACAGCCACAGCCCAGTCATACTAACTCGGACCGAACGCAAACCTATCAACCAATAGTCGAAAGCGACAGAACAACCGACGAACCAATCACGAGGAGTCAAACACGCGTCCCCACTACGACGAGACCATATAATACGAGCGGCACAGGAAATCAACGCACTCTTGAAGTTACCATCGCAACGAGAAGATCCTCTAGAAAAAGGTGAAAGTGATGTCACCGAAACGCCAGGAACAAAGTTGTCCTTCTCAGGACGAAATCATCCAAACGCGGCGAAATATCCCGAAGAACAACGCTTCAACAAACGACCGCGAAAACATTCGACGATATATATATATGCTCTCCACAGAGGAAATTAAATTAGGTTTTTACAATTACAACACAGTACGAAACTTTTTTAGTAAAACCAAAGACTTGACGCCTTTACCCTTCCGATCCAACGTTGTATATTATTGCATTCCTTGCAATGAATGCAGTCAGGTGTACGTAGGTCATACCTCCACTTGGCTAAAAACTAAACTCGCCACGCACAAGAGTGACATTCGGACTGGTAAGAGCAGATGCGCCCTGTCTTCACATATGATTAGCAATGATCACACACCTAATTTTAATAATGTTAAAGTCCTTCAGACTGTAAACAACTTAAAGTGTAGAGAGTTTTTGGAAATGGTAGAGATCAATAACAACGCTAATGCGATAAATTTCAGATCTGATACGAACAACCTAAGTGCAAATTATGCTTACTTGCTAACAATAAACATAAACTCTAAACAACAAACCACACAAAATAACTTATCTGTTACCGTTTAACACATTGGTCCTCCTCAGTTTTTGCTCATTTATTAATTATATAATTTTATTTTTTTCTTTTCTAATGTAAAATTCTGTGAGACGACACATTCTGAAAAATAGCCACATTGACTTTCGCACACCAGTGTATAAAATTTGTGACCGTGATTATGAATAGTAACTTTTTCAAATTCGATGTTACACACCTGGAATCCAAAAAAGAACTTTACCGGATCTTTTACACTATCATCCTCTAACATTTTACGTATTAACTTTGTGACAAGTACATGTGTGTAAACGATTAATTCTTTTGTTCGTCAATATTGCACATGTGGCTTTCTTACAAGTTCTAAAGAAAAACGAGGGCTTTAATCAGCTTAGTAGAATATCCAGTGTGTTACAGGGAAACTACGATGAAACTATTGAGATGAGTCCATCAATTATATGCAAATATAAGTATGCGCCAATTACATCAGTTAGCTTTTCAACATACAAGCTATTATTGACGGATAGCAGAAGACCATTTTTAATTGAGAATTTAGAAAAACTTTTAATCGAAAATGTTTACAATACTATACAAACTTATTATTATATGTTATAACTACTTATTCTTATTATTGTTATACATGTATTTTGTAAAATTTCGAAAATGTACATATTTTTGGTATCTCTAAATTTATATTGACATTTAATATTTTGACAATAATTTAGTTGTGAAACTACCACTTAAACTATACATATTTTTGCGTATTTTAACAAAAATTCTGCATATTTTCATAGAATTTTGGAAATATATATGCGCATATAATACAGTTTCCGTGTGTATATAATTCCCAGCTTTACTTATAATATTGCCATATTTAATATGTAAACAAAATAATAATAGAATTATAAAATAATAAAATAGAATCTTCCAAGCATAAGATTCCTAATGAATACGCCAACGTTTAAGATAGAATTCTAAAATAATGAAGCAATAGACCACAGGAAGTAGACGTCCCATTAAGTGAGAGAAATGCATCGTAGAACTAAGTTAAAGGTCCTAAATTTGATTTTGTCGCAAGAGTAAGAATGAGGTTAACCTAAAGAAATTGCTTCGTGTAATTTACTTTCTCACGACACAATACCTAGGTACATTTCATATTTTAAGATGAAATTTCTCATACTTACGTAGTTTAGTTAATAGATTACTATTTTCTTGTCAAAAAAGATACGATAAAGTGGAACTTCGCTTAGCTTCTTTTTAAATTTTCTAACAACGAGCAACTACCGTAGAGGGAGGCATTATTTTTAACTTACAATTTCTTATATTTTAAATTCACATTAATGCTAATTCATATTATTAATACCCATTTAAGCAGAATTCTAAAAGTAAAATTTAAAAAACAAATATTTGGAAGGGCAACTGTCAGTTCTTGTTATATTTGATGAGAAATAATAATTTTCTTTCTTATATTTAATATGATTCCGAGATAAAACTCTATCTTTTACTAAATTAAGAAACAAAGCCATACTGAATTATGCTGATTGAAATATATATATATATATATATATATATATATATATATATATATATCAAAAATTAATTGTAATTCGGGTAAGCGGTCAATTAAAAAACTCCTTTATTAAATTACCCTATATTTCGCTACACTTTGTCGCTTCTTCTGGGGTAAAAAATGTAGAGTTAAAAAATAATAAATCTACATTTTTTACCCCAGAAGAAGCGACAAAGTGTCGCGAAATATAGGGTAATTTAATAAAGGAGTTTTTTAATTGACCGCTTACCCGAATTTTAATTAATTTTTGATAATATATCACGGTCGATAATTTCTTTTCAATTATATATATATATATATATATATATATATATATATATATATATATATATGTATATATATATATATATATATATACGAGCTCTAGTTAGTCGATTTAAGGTCTGCTTTACTTCAATATGTATATATTAAAATAATTCAATTCTTACATGTTTCGACAATTACTGCCGTTTCCAAAGAATTTTAAATTATAAAAGACAGCATATTAATGTCATATTTATATATGTGAAGTTATTTAATTTATACATTCAAGTCTAATAATAATAATTCATGCCTTATCACCCTCCAAAACTTGACGCCAATTACAAGTGCGCCAGTGTAGCGACTTAAGATGTTTAGCTGCCGGCATTCGCCTAGAACGACAAGGAAAACCACGAAAACCTACTCGGATAGTCTAGCCCTAGATCCAAAACTGAGACCGCCGGCATAATAAGCCAGTGCGCTAGATATTTATATAAGATATGATAGATAATAATATAACATATATACATATTCATGATGGTAAATTGCAGATCGCTACTCTACATTATTATATTATAGTATATACTGCCTAGATTTTATGTCACTCTTGTTGTTGATTGAATTTTTTTCTTGCTTAATATTAAGAATTTCTTTAGTTTCGCTTTTCATTGTGTGTTGTTCTTTATCAATTATCTGTGGGTTTTCAAAATCGAAATGGTGATCGTGTGTAAATAAAGCATTTTTGTCTGTTTTGGAGTATTTGCGGCCTTGTATTCTTTTGCATAAATATTGTTTAGTTTGGCCTATGTAGTAACTATCGCAATCGCGACATGGTATTTTATAGATGACATGTGTTTCTCGATTTTTTTCTGTGTTGGTTTTGATAATAGATGCCTATTAGAATTGCTAAGTTGTAGCTAAATCATATTTTTTTAAAGAATATTTTATTTTTTCTAATAATTGTGGAACATGTGGAATCGTGATACATATATGTCGTTTTATTGTTTAAATTGTTATTGGTATCTGTAGTGTTGTATCTTTGGTGAATTTTTTTTAATTGTTTGTTCTATAAGTTGTGGTGGATAATTATTATTTGTTAAGATCGTTTTAATTTTCGTGATGTTATCTTTTCTGTACTGAGTATGCGATCACTTAGATTATTTATTGAATACTGTAGGTGCATTTGAGTGGTAATTCAAAATAGATAAACTATTAGACAATAAATTCACCTACAATAAAGAAAGAAATAATCCAAAAGAGAAAATTCAGAAAGAAATTAATAACTTAGTAAATAAATGACATAAACAAAACCTAATAGATTTCAACACTAAAAGCAGACTTACCTACCACCATCAATATATGGATTACCAAAAATTCACAAAAATAATATCTCTTTAAGACCTCATCTCCTATAATAGACAAAGGTCAATTAAAAGGAAAGAAATAACTATATATATATATATATATATATATATATATATATATATATATACATAAATATAGTATTTTCATTTATATTTTTTATATCCTTGACAAAGGCATCATTGCCGAAACATGTAGGATTATTTTAAATATATACACTTTGAAGTAATAACCAAACCTTTAATCGCCGACTAATTAAGTTTACCCTATATATATATATATATATATATATATATATATATATATATATATATATTCACAACATACCATTAACAGAGCGACACGAATTAACAAGAATCAACCAAAAAAGAAAGAAAGATCTACACGGACAGCATTTCTCCCTTACGTGAAAGGTACGACTGAGAAAATAGGTAGAATATTACGCCGACACGACATAGACACCATTTATACGACAGACAGGAAAATAAAAGACATTTTGCCTAATACAAAGGACAAGATAGAACTAGAAAACCAAGGGGTCTACGAAATACCGTGCTATGAATGCGAACAGACATACATAGGGCATACTAACCGTAAAACCAGCGTACGGAGGGAAGAACACAGAAATGCGGTAGCTAAAAAAGAATCAACATCATCCCTAGCTAAGCATGTGCTACATACAGGACACACTATCGACTTTGACGGTACAAAAACTATAGCACGCAGTACGAGGTTAACGTACAGGATTATAAGAGAAGCAATAGAAATTGAGAAACGGCAAAACTGTATGAACAAACGTGACGACGGACAGCGTTTGCCTGACACATGGAAGTCGGCCTTGCTCAACAGGCAGATTACACACAAGCGACGTAATGAGAACAACTTGCCACAGCCCAGTCATACTAACTCGGACCGAACGCAAACCGATCGACCAATAGTCGAAAGCGACAGAACAACCGACGGACCAATCACGAGGAGCCAGACACGCGTCCCCACTACGACGGGACCATATAATACGAGCGGCACAGGAAATCAACGCACTCTTGAAGTTACCATTGCAACGAGAAGATCCTCTAGAAAAAGGTGAAAGTGATGTCACCGAAACGTCAGGAAGAAAGTTGTCCTTCTCAGGACGAAATCATCCAAACGCGGCGAAATATCCCGAAGAACAACGCTTCATATATATATATATATATATATATATATATATATATATATATATATAAATATAATATTTTCGTGACCTTGGTATGATAAGGGAAACTTAATAAGTCGGCGATTAAAGGTCTGGTTCATTACATCAAAGTATATATATTTAAAGCAACCCTACATGTTTCGGCAATGATGCATATATATATATATATATATATATATATATATATATATATATATATGTGTATTTAGATAATTTCTTAGCCGTTCATTTAATATATCTATTGATCAATTCTTGGAGGTTTTCGGCTTTTATATGAAATATTTATAAATATTTCATATAAAAGACGAAAAACTCCAAGAATTTATCAATTGATATATACAAGGTGGTCCTTAATTTCTTCGAGAAATTTTAGGGTGCGATTCCTTGGGTAATCTCGAGAGAAATAGTTCCTATAAACATTTGTCCTAAAGTTTTCCGTTGTAGAGATACAGGCTGTTTAATTTTTCCAAAAAAAAAATTTTATTTCAAAAATTTAAGAAACGGTTACAATAAACCCTAAAGATACTGTTGAAAATGACCACCAACAGCTAATATGCAGGCTTCTATCCTCCTATTCAATTGCATACTCACACGCTGAAGAAGTCCGGGAGTGTTTCGAATTGTTTCGCATCCAACAATTATACGATTTCTTAGGTCATCGAGATCTTGAATTGGCGAAGTATAAACAAGGGATTTTAAATGTCCCGACAGAAAGAAGTCTAGAGGGTTCAAATCAGGTGACCTTGGAGGCCACGGCTGATTCGGAACTTCGACTCCTCGACCTATCCATCTATTCTGATATGTCCTATTTAAAAATTGCCTAGCTTGTAAACTAAAGTGTGCTGGAGCGCCGTCATGCATAAACCAAAGTTCATTTCGGATCAAAAGTGGACTATCTTCTAAAAGGCCAGGCAACTCGTTTTCAAGAAATAGCCGATATGATGCACCATTAAGTCGTATTGGAAGGAAAAAGGGACCAATTAAAAGTATATATATATATATGTGAAGTTATTTAATTTATACATTCAAGTCTAATAATAATAATTCATGCCTTATCACCCTCCAAAACTTGACGCCAATTACAAGTGCGCCAGTGTAGCGACTTAAGATGTTTAGCTGCCGGCATTCGCCTAGAACGACAAGGAAAACCACGAAAACCTACTCGGATAGTCTAGCCCTAGATCCAAAACTGAGACCGCCGGCATAATAAGCCAGTGCGCTAGATATTTATATAAGATATGATAGATAATAATATAACATATATACATATTCATGATGGTAAATTGCAGATCGCTACTCTACATTATTATATTATAGTATATACTGCCTAGATTTTATGTCACTCTTGTTGTTGATTGAATTTTTTTCTTGCTTAATATTAAGAATTTCTTTAGTTTCGCTTTTCATTGTGTGTTGTTCTTTATCAATTATCTGTGGGTTTTCAAAATCGAAATGGTGATCGTGTGTAAATAAAGCATTTTTGTCTGTTTTGGAGTATTTGCGGCCTTGTATTCTTTTGCATAAATATTGTTTAGTTTGGCCTATGTAGTAACTATCGCAATCGCGACATGGTATTTTATAGATGACATGTGTTTCTCGATTTTTTTCTGTGTTGGTTTTGATAATAGATGCCTATTAGAATTGCTAAGTTGTAGCTAAATCATATTTTTTTAAAGAATATTTTATTTTTTCTAATAATTGTGGAACATGTGGAATCGTGATACATATATGTCGTTTTATTGTTTAAATTGTTATTGGTATCTGTAGTGTTGTATCTTTGGTGAATTTTTTTTAATTGTTTGTTCTATAAGTTGTGGTGGATAATTATTATTTGTTAAGATCGTTTTAATTTTCGTGATGTTATCTTTTCTGTACTGAGTATGCGATCACTTAGATTATTTATTGAATACTGTAGGTGCATTTGAGTGGTAATTCAAAATAGATAAACTATTAGACAATAAATTCACCTACAATAAAGAAAGAAATAATCCAAAAGAGAAAATTCAGAAAGAAATTAATAACTTAGTAAATAAATGACATAAACAAAACCTAATAGATTTCAACACTAAAAGCAGACTTACCTACCACCATCAATATATGGATTACCAAAAATTCACAAAAATAATATCTCTTTAAGACCTCATCTCCTATAATAGACAAAGGTCAATTAAAAGGAAAGAAATAACTATATATATATATATATATATATATATATATATATATATATATATATATATATATATACATAAATATAGTATTTTCATTTATATTTTTTATATCCTTGACAAAGGCATCATTGCCGAAACATGTAGGATTATTTTAAATATATACACTTTGAAGTAATAACCAAACCTTTAATCGCCGACTAATTAAGTTTACCCTATATATATATATATATATATATATATATATATATATATATATATATATATATATATTCACAACATACCATTAACAGAGCGACACGAATTAACAAGAATCAACCAAAAAAGAAAGAAAGATCTACACGGACAGCATTTCTCCCTTACGTGAAAGGTACGACTGAGAAAATAGGTAGAATATTACGCCGACACGACATAGACACCATTTATACGACAGACAGGAAAATAAAAGACATTTTGCCTAATACAAAGGACAAGATAGAACTAGAAAACCAAGGGGTCTACGAAATACCGTGCTATGAATGCGAACAGACATACATAGGGCATACTAACCGTAAAACCAGCGTACGGAGGGAAGAACACAGAAATGCGGTAGCTAAAAAAGAATCAACATCATCCCTAGCTAAGCATGTGCTACATACAGGACACACTATCGACTTTGACGGTACAAAAACTATAGCACGCAGTACGAGGTTAACGTACAGGATTATAAGAGAAGCAATAGAAATTGAGAAACGGCAAAACTGTATGAACAAACGTGACGACGGACAGCGTTTGCCTGACACATGGAAGTCGGCCTTGCTCAACAGGCAGATTACACACAAGCGACGTAATGAGAACAACTTGCCACAGCCCAGTCATACTAACTCGGACCGAACGCAAACCGATCGACCAATAGTCGAAAGCGACAGAACAACCGACGGACCAATCACGAGGAGCCAGACACGCGTCCCCACTACGACGGGACCATATAATACGAGCGGCACAGGAAATCAACGCACTCTTGAAGTTACCATTGCAACGAGAAGATCCTCTAGAAAAAGGTGAAAGTGATGTCACCGAAACGTCAGGAAGAAAGTTGTCCTTCTCAGGACGAAATCATCCAAACGCGGCGAAATATCCCGAAGAACAACGCTTCATATATATATATATATATATATATATATATATATATATAAATATAATATTTTCGTGACCTTGGTATGATAAGGGAAACTTAATAAGTCGGCGATTAAAGGTCTGGTTCATTACATCAAAGTATATATATTTAAAGCAACCCTACATGTTTCGGCAATGATGCATATATATATATATATATATATATATATATATATGTGTATTTAGATAATTTCTTAGCCGTTCATTTAATATATCTATTGATCAATTCTTGGAGGTTTTCGGCTTTTATATGAAATATTTATAAATATTTCATATAAAAGACGAAAAACTCCAAGAATTTATCAATTGATATATACAAGGTGGTCCTTAATTTCTTCGAGAAATTTTAGGGTGCGATTCCTTGGGTAATCTCGAGAGAAATAGTTCCTATAAACATTTGTCCTAAAGTTTTCCGTTGTAGAGATACAGGCTGTTTAATTTTTCCAAAAAAAAAATTTTATTTCAAAAATTTAAGAAACGGTTACAATAAACCCTAAAGATACTGTTGAAAATGACCACCAACAGCTAATATGCAGGCTTCTATCCTCCTATTCAATTGCATACTCACACGCTGAAGAAGTCCGGGAGTGTTTCGAATTGTTTCGCATCCAACAATTATACGATTTCTTAGGTCATCGAGATCTTGAATTGGCGAAGTATAAACAAGGGATTTTAAATGTCCCGACAGAAAGAAGTCTAGAGGGTTCAAATCAGGTGACCTTGGAGGCCACGGCTGATTCGGAACTTCGACTCCTCGACCTATCCATCTATTCTGATATGTCCTATTTAAAAATTGCCTAGCTTGTAAACTAAAGTGTGCTGGAGCGCCGTCATGCATAAACCAAAGTTCATTTCGGATCAAAAGTGGACTATCTTCTAAAAGGCCAGGCAACTCGTTTTCAAGAAATAGCCGATATGATGCACCATTAAGTCGTATTGGAAGGAAAAAGGGACCAATTAAAAGTATATATATATATATGTGAAGTTATTTAATTTATACATTCAAGTCTAATAATAATAATTCATGCCTTATCACCCTCCAAAACTTGACGCCAATTACAAGTGCGCCAGTGTAGCGACTTAAGATGTTTAGCTGCCGGCATTCGCCTAGAACGACAAGGAAAACCACGAAAACCTACTCGGATAGTCTAGCCCTAGATCCAAAACTGAGACCGCCGGCATAATAAGCCAGTGCGCTAGATATTTATATAAGATATGATAGATAATAATATAACATATATACATATTCATGATGGTAAATTGCAGATCGCTACTCTACATTATTATATTATAGTATATACTGCCTAGATTTTATGTCACTCTTGTTGTTGATTGAATTTTTTTCTTGCTTAATATTAAGAATTTCTTTAGTTTCGCTTTTCATTGTGTGTTGTTCTTTATCAATTATCTGTGGGTTTTCAAAATCGAAATGGTGATCGTGTGTAAATAAAGCATTTTTGTCTGTTTTGGAGTATTTGCGGCCTTGTATTCTTTTGCATAAATATTGTTTAGTTTGGCCTATGTAGTAACTATCGCAATCGCGACATGGTATTTTATAGATGACATGTGTTTCTCGATTTTTTTCTGTGTTGGTTTTGATAATAGATGCCTATTAGAATTGCTAAGTTGTAGCTAAATCATATTTTTTTAAAGAATATTTTATTTTTTCTAATAATTGTGGAACATGTGGAATCGTGATACATATATGTCGTTTTATTGTTTAAATTGTTATTGGTATCTGTAGTGTTGTATCTTTGGTGAATTTTTTTTAATTGTTTGTTCTATAAGTTGTGGTGGATAATTATTATTTGTTAAGATCGTTTTAATTTTCGTGATGTTATCTTTTCTGTACTGAGTATGCGATCACTTAGATTATTTATTGAATACTGTAGGTGCATTTGAGTGGTAATTCAAAATAGATAAACTATTAGACAATAAATTCACCTACAATAAAGAAAGAAATAATCCAAAAGAGAAAATTCAGAAAGAAATTAATAACTTAGTAAATAAATGACATAAACAAAACCTAATAGATTTCAACACTAAAAGCAGACTTACCTACCACCATCAATATATGGATTACCAAAAATTCACAAAAATAATATCTCTTTAAGACCTCATCTCCTATAATAGACAAAGGTCAATTAAAAGGAAAGAAATAACTATATATATATATATATATATATATATATATATATATATATATATATATATATATATATATATATACATAAATATAGTATTTTCATTTATATTTTTTATATCCTTGACAAAGGCATCATTGCCGAAACATGTAGGATTATTTTAAATATATACACTTTGAAGTAATAACCAAACCTTTAATCGCCGACTAATTAAGTTTACCCTATATATATATATATATATATATATATATATATATATATATATATATATATATATATTCACAACATACCATTAACAGAGCGACACGAATTAACAAGAATCAACCAAAAAAGAAAGAAAGATCTACACGGACAGCATTTCTCCCTTACGTGAAAGGTACGACTGAGAAAATAGGTAGAATATTACGCCGACACGACATAGACACCATTTATACGACAGACAGGAAAATAAAAGACATTTTGCCTAATACAAAGGACAAGATAGAACTAGAAAACCAAGGGGTCTACGAAATACCGTGCTATGAATGCGAACAGACATACATAGGGCATACTAACCGTAAAACCAGCGTACGGAGGGAAGAACACAGAAATGCGGTAGCTAAAAAAGAATCAACATCATCCCTAGCTAAGCATGTGCTACATACAGGACACACTATCGACTTTGGCGGTACAAAAACTATAGCACGCAGTACGAGGTTAACGTACAGGATTATAAGAGAAGCAATAGAAATTGAGAAACGGCAAAACTGTATGAACAAACGTGACGACGGACAGCGTTTGCCTGACACATGGAAGTCGGCCTTGCTCAACAGGCAGATTACACACAAGCGACGTAATGAGAACAACTTGCCACAGCCCAGTCATACTAACTCGGACCGAACGCAAACCGATCGACCAATAGTCGAAAGCGACAGAACAACCGACGGACCAATCACGAGGAGCCAGACACGCGTCCCCACTACGACGGGACCATATAATACGAGCGGCACAGGAAATCAACGCACTCTTGAAGTTACCATTGCAACGAGAAGATCCTCTAGAAAAAGGTGAAAGTGATGTCACCGAAACGTCAGGAAGAAAGTTGTCCTTCTCAGGACGAAATCATCCAAACGCGGCGAAATATCCCGAAGAACAACGCTTCATATATATATATATATATATATATATATAAATATAATATTTTCGTGACCTTGGTATGATAAGGTAAACTTAATAAGTCGGCGATTAAAGGTCTGGTTCATTACATCAAAGTATATATATTTAAAGCAACCCTACATGTTTCGGCAATGATGCATATATATATATATATATATATATATATATATATATATATATGTGTGTATTTAGATAATTTCTTAGCCGTTCATTTAATATATCTATTGATCAATTCTTGGAGGTTTTCGGCTTTTATATGAAATATTTATAAATATTTCATATAAAAGACGAAAAACTCCAAGAATTTATCAATTGATATATACAAGGTGGTCCTTAATTTCTTCGAGAAATTTTAGGGTGCGATTCCTTGGGTAATCTCGAGAGAAATAGTTCCTATAAACATTTGTCCTAAAGTTTTCCGTTGTAGAGATACAGGCTGATTAATTTTTCCCCCCAAAAATTTTTATTTCAAAAATTTAGAAATCGATTTAGGGAACTGTTGTGTTGGTTGTCATGTTTACAGCATTTATTTATACTTACGTAACTGTCATAAGTATTGTCAAACAATAATTAATTTGAAAGTTCGTACCTACAAATCTTTTTTTGTAATTATGGTGAAATGCTGAAATGGCAGATATGCATTTTGTATACGGTCTAGCTAATGGAAATAGTTATGAAGCAAGGCGTATTTACCAACAAAAATATCCTCGACGACTTGTACCTTGTGCGGAAACCTTCAGTAACATTCACCGTTGTCTAGCAGAAACTGGTACATTTGAGAGAAACAAAAATACTCCGGGAAGACCTCAAACTAAAAGAACACCCGATTTAGAGGAAGCTGTTCTGCAGATAATCGATGAACATCCAGAAACCAGTACAAGAAAGATTGGTGTAACGGTAAACGCAAGCCATCAAACCATCTTAAGGATATTACACGATCAACAATTATATCCTTTCCATATTCAGAGAGTACAGGCTCTTCTTCCGCGTGACTTTCCGCAACGCTTAGTCCTTTGTGATTGGTTCCGACAAAAAATTGCCCAAAATGCACAATTTCTAATCTACATTCTATTTACTGACGAGGCGAACTTCTCCAGAAATGGTATTAGGAATTTCCACAACAACCATTTATGGTCAGATAAAAATCCCCATGCTATAAGGGAGATGCACTTTCAAGAGCAATTTTCCTTAAATGTATGGGCGGGGATAATTAATAATTATTTAATTGGTCCCTTTTTCCTTCCAATACGACTTAATGGTGCATCATATCGGCTATTTCTTGAAAACGAGTTGCCTGGCCTTTTAGAAGATAGTCCACTTTTGATCCGAAATGAACTTTGGTTTATGCATGACGGCGCTCCAGCACACTTTAGTTTACAAGCTAGGCAATTTTTAAATAGGACATATCAGAATAGATGGATAGGTCGAGGAGTCGAAGTTCCGAATCAGCCGTGGCCTCCAAGGTCACCTGATTTGAACCCTCTAGACTTCTTTCTGTCGGGACATTTAAAATCCCTTGTTTATACTTCGCCAATTCAAGATCTCGATGACCTAAGAAATCGTATAATTGTTGGATGCGAAACAATTCGAAACACTCCCGGACTTCTTCAGCGTGTAAGTATGCAATTGAATAGGAGGATAGAAGCCTGCATATTAGCTGTTGGTGGTCATTTTCAACAGTATCTTTAGGGTTTATTGTAACCGTTTCTTAAATTTTTGAAATAAAATTTTTTTTTTGGAAAAATTAAACAGCCTGTATCTCTACAACGGAAAACTTTAGGACAAATGTTTATAGGAACTATTTCTCTCGAGATAACCCAAGGAATCGCACCCTAAAATTTTTCGACGAACTTAAGGACCACCCTGTATATATATATATATATATATATACAGTGACATAATGTATATATATATATATATACAGTGACATAATGTATATATATATATATATATACAGTGACATAATGTATATATATATATATATACACTGTGTCCAAAATAAGAATGCACTGCATGGGCATCTCGGAAATGGTAGGAGATACAAAGTTGTTTATATGGGAAAAAAGTTGCGCATTTTAGTGACCCCTTACATGGCATTTACGCAATTCAATTATGTTTTCGGTTTTTTGAGATATTTAGGAAGATGCATTGTTTTCTAAAAATAAATAAGACTTCATTATTGGCACTTTTAATGCTATACAAGATTGTATTGTTACATTTTAGTCCGACGTTTCGGTTTTGAGAAATCATCATCAACTTTATTTTTTTATATGGATGAAGAAAAAAGATCATCCTGTATCTGATGGCATTTTTCATTACGAATTTCGGTATTATATATAGTGCCTTCTTCAAAAATTTAAATTGTGCTGTTAATATGTATTTGTTTTTGATTACCATTACTAAATGTCAGTTTTATTTAGAAATGGTAATCAAAAACAAATATATTACATAGTAACAGCACAATTTAAATTTTTGGGAAAAACACTATATACTCGTATAGTGCCGAAACATCATCTAAAATTATTATTGTTTTAGTTATCTGGCCGCTACTCCTAAGAAACACTTACTTTTTATTTTATATTATAATTACGGTCAAGAAAATAAGAAAACCTTCTAATATATATATATTCGTGTATGTATATAACCCAATAATAGTATTCCGGCCTTTTATATTATATAAATGGGAGTCTTCCACAACATTGTTCTTGCCATAAATTACAACGCAGGGAAAAAAACGAGGTAGACATTCTACAACTTTTTCAATAACTTTCCTAAAAGTATGTAATATACTCAGAACGGAAAAGTAGTAAAAGAGTAGAAAGTTTACAGTCGCATGCAAGTTTTTATTTATTAAAAATCTGGTTTCAAAATAAAAAAGTTCTTAACTTCATCAAGATATCGATTACAGAAACTAAGAATACAAATCCTAACACTGTAAAACGCAATAATATACTTTCGCATTTAATCGTCCCAAAATAAGTTCACTATACACTCAAGGCGGGCGTTTAATCAGATACTGATATCTTCAGCGATAAATATAGAAGAAATGTCATAACACGTTGATAAATGTGTCAATTATTTAATCCCAATGCAATCTACTAAAGAAAAGCGAACTGTTCTTCATGAATGTCAAGAATAGGATTAATAAGAAACATGTTCAGAATAAATTAATTGAAACACATTGAAATTTAGATTAATTCATATAACTAATTTTCTAAATTTGTAATATTGGGAATGTGCCACAATTTACTTGCAATATTACATTTTACATGCGAGTATAATAAGTATTTGTATTGTAAAAGTAGGAAATATAAGAAAAACTTGAATAAGACAATAGTGTATTGGCTGTGTTGGATTATATTTTGAATCAAAGTAGCCTTTTCATAATGGAAATTCATACTATTGATGAAATAAAAATGTTAAAAAAATAATATCACCTAATTTACACTTTATTGATAAAATACGATTACAATTGTTTCGACATACAGTGTCTTCTTCAGATAGAGTTTACACTTTACACTTTATTGATACACTTTACTTTACACTTTATTGATAAAATACGATTACAATTGTTTCGACATACAGTGTCTTCTTCAGATGGAGTTGTATTACAAACTAAACCTAAAATGTGTTATAGCTATTAACCTAACGAGTATACTATGCGATTTAAAATAATCGAGGACGTTGCTAGACCTGCGCAGCTTCCGAGTTGGTTTTGCTAATATTCTAGTTATATTCAAAGCATTCAATTCATATAGTAAATTTTCTAAATCTGTAATATAGGGAATGTGCCACAATTACATCACAATCACAATTATATCATCCAAGACGAAAATAAATTAATAATTTTATTATGATTATAATTGATTTCACTGGTCTGCAGAAAAAAATTCTTTTTTTCTCCTTATTGTTTTCATGCATGATTACATCATATTTGGTGCTCTTACCTCGGAATTTAACATGCAAAAAAATACAGCACATAGATTTTAAATATAGTGCCCATTTAATTAAAAAACGATATTATTTTAGTAACAACAATTACAAAAAAGTGATAAAAGACTACGGTCTAAGTTTTACAACGAAAAATGCTAATTTTACAGTTACAAGTTATAGAAATATATGTATATTTATCCCATTATGGTAATATAATTCAAGTTATTTTGTTTCTTTTTTCTTTTCATCGTTTCCAACAAAGTTTGTCGGCGAATCGACCAACAAAAATCAGCAAGCATTGCTGCTGACCATTTTCCATTGTAGCGTCTTTCAATATACATAATATTCTGATGAAACCTTTCACCATGCTCATCTGATACGGCACCGAGATTTTCCGGAAAGAAATCTAAATGCGAGTCCAAAAAATGAATTTTGAGTGACATATTGCATCCTAAAGCTTTATAAGCAGAAAGAAGCTCTCGAATGATTTGTCGGTAGTTGTCAGCTTTTGTATTACCTAGAAAATTATGACACACTTTTACAAAAGCCACCCAAGCTTTTTTTTCAGCTTTGCTCAACTTCGAATTGAAAACTTCATCCCTCATAAGCTCTCGTATTTGCGGACCTACAAAAATCCCTTCTTTCAATTTCGCGTCACTGATTCGAGGAAATTTTGTTTTGAGATATTGAAAGCCTGCACCATCCTTGTTCATAGCTTTCACTAAGTTTTTCATAAGCCCCAGCTTTATATGAAGTGGTGGCAAAAAAATTTTGTCACTTGGCACTAGAGGTTCTTGAGATACATTTTTAAGTCCAGGTGTCAAGCTTTTTCTTTGCGGCCAAGTTTCAACTTTGTAATGTTTGTCTCTTGCGCGACTGTCCCACTCACATAAAAAACAGCAAAACTTGGTGTATCCTCCTTGCAATCCAGTAAGTATAGCGACAACTTTTAAGTCAGCACAAATATTCCATAGGTATTGAGAATATTTTATTTTTTCAAGTAATACCTCCAGATTTGCATAATTTTCTTTCATGTTTGTTGCATGTGCTAGAGGCAGTGATGGGTATTTATTTCTATTGTGAAGTAAAACGGCTTTCAAACTAATCTTCGACGCATCAATAAAAAGTCTCCATTCGTCAGAATTTTCTGGGAAACTCAGTTCTTTAAGAAGCCCTGCAGCATCATTACAATATACTAAATCATTTTCTTTGGAAAAGTAACTCGTAAAATCTTCTTGTCTTGTGCGAAAATATGAGACTCTTGTACTTTTATCCAACAAATTCCACTGTTTCAATCTTGATCCGAGTAATTGAGCCTTAGATTTTGACAGCCCCAAGTCTCTAACGAGATCATTTAAATCAGGTTGTTTCAGAAAATAAGGTTCTTTTGATGGGCTTGAAGATCCTGATGAAGCGTATGATGATGAAGATGTACAGGAAGAAATAGAACTCGATTGAGGCTGTAGACAAGAAGTATTTTTATTTTCCATCTTCTCGCTATTTTTTGTAGGTACTGGAGGTGAACTGCCTTCACCACGAGGAAGTGGTCTCTTTGCAGATGCGATGTTTGGATATACAATCTTGTTTTTATTTTTTTCGAGACTCCTCGTGTTGATGTCATGCAGAAAAAACAGTCATTTTCATGATTCTGAGGTTCACTCCAAAGCATTGGCATCGTAAACGGCCTAGATTTGTGACTTCCTTCAAGCCAACCTCTCAACGTTCTTGAACAACTGTTACAGCAAATTTTTGGGAACCAACTTTTATCCCTCTCATCGATAGAGAATCCAAAATAAAACCGATAAGCTTTTTTAACAAGATCTGTTATCGCATTTCGCTGTGTTTTTAGAGTAAACTCACCACAAATGTAGCAAAAACAGTCGGTAGAATTCTTACAAGCGCGCGGCATTTTATAACCTAAAATTGAATGGAATTTTTTTAAAAAATAATTTTAAATTTCTATATATATTTATTATCTATGTTCATAAAAAAATGGATAACCTACACATAAAATACTTAAAATATATGTATAACATGAATTTTGTGCAAAACTTACCAAAGTATTTGATATAGAACGTAAACAATTAAAAGACAAGTTTTCAACTAACTGTTGTAAAGACACAGTGTATACTGCGCAGGCGCATATGTACTACCATAGAAATCACTTTCGGGACTTTCCTTCGTTCTCTTATAACTAGCAAAAACCTATTTCGTATGTATATACATTGTTTATAATGTTAATGCATATAACGAATTTAAAAAAAAACGGAATTTATGATATTTTGGAAAAAAAATCATATCGAAAAAACTAGACGTGATAGAAAAAATTGGCCATAGGAAACAGATTCAGAGCATCGAAATCTTCATATTTATGACATAATTTTATGAAGGAGGATTTTGTTGCAGACCAGTGTTTTTGTGGCAGCGAAAAGTGTAAGAACAAATTTTTAGATTTAGTAACGTTTCAATAAACAATGTGTCAAATATTGAAGAATCAATTAATAATTGCGACAAAATAGATATTCGTGTTCAAAAATAATTTTGTATAATGATTTTGTATCTAACGTATTATGAGTAACCAAGAGAATGTTAAGATCTTGTAATATTATGGTCTCAATAATTGTCAATAAATGTTTAACATTAAACGAACTTAATAGATGGTGAAACGATAAACATGTTTAAACTTAAACGAATTGCTATAATTAAGAAGTACTTTGAAAGAAACAAATGAAAGAGATATGTATTATGTGTTTCTGTCTTAATAGACGTCCTCAGTTTGACTAATGGCGTAAAGTTTGATAGCTCGCCTTAATGGCAAGTAAAAAAATCTAGTGACATCTAACGGACAAAAGAGACTACGCAAAAAATTGCGATTTTCTCTCGACCAGTTTCTCTCCAGCAGGAAAAAAATACGTATATAGTTGTACCGTATATAATGTAGATGTACGTATATAGGTGTAAGTCTGATGACGTCAATTAAAACAGAAACACGTGTCTCTTAGCTGAACGTTGAAAAATACGAGATATATGTCCATGTGTACAGATACAGATATTTGTAATAAATATCTGTTTTATTTGTAACAAATGCGCAATGCGTGCTAACTTATTGACGTACTAAAATTTCTTTGGTATATTTGCTGCCATCTGGAAACGTGTTAATAGAACACCTATATACGTATTTTTTTCCCTTCTGTACTGGCCTAGCTGGTCGAGAGAAAATCGCTATTTTCAGATATCATCATATTATCTGGTGCCACCAGAGAGGACGAAATTTGCTACTTACCATTAAGGCTAGAGATTTTACTTCATTAGCCAAACTGATGGGGTCTACTAAGACAAAAACACTTGCTTCTTGACTGAAATGAACGTTGGAAAATACGGTGTATGTCCATGTGTACAGATACATACATATATACATACATATATGTGTAATACATATCTGCTTCGTTTGTAACAAATGCGTAATATGTGCTAACGTATTGATATATTCAAATTTCTTTTGTATACTTCCAAAGGTAATTTAATAATGGGTACTTAATGATCAAAGTTTAACCTTGATTAAACAAAGGGATTAAATTTACCGGCGTATATATACATTACCAATAAGGTGAAAATTAAATGATATTGTTTTTTCATGATTTTTATTTCATCAATGTTGGATTTTTAATATATCTTAGTGGTCGTTTTCCATTCGCCAATATTCTTTCAGATCTGGTCATCGTGTATTTTTTTATATATAGCTGATTATGCTATTGACTTCTTCAAGAGTAACATTCCTCTGATGAAATAATCAAAGAAACCCCACTTCATGCAGTTCGACCACGGCTAAAGCTGAAACAAGAATATTCCATTTTCTCTATCTTATCATTTTACTCATGATTAATGGTTGATGTTAATGTTTACGTTTAAAAAATATGACTATACCTTTTCAACTTCAATTTGGGATTAATAAAGTTTAAATTGCGAATAAACACTTTCAAAATGAAAGCAAACAATTTCAAATTGAGAATAATCAATTTCAAATCGAGAATAAACAAATTCAAATTGAGAATAAACACATTCTAAATGAGAACAAACAATTACAAATGAAAACTGCTTTTCTTATATTGTAACATGTAGAGTAACACAATTAATAAATGAATGTTGTAAATTGCATGATCGTTTAAATTCCGTCCGGTATAAATCGTTGAATAGCTCTACATATCTTGGATAATTTGCCGGACTTATTGCATTAACATTAGTATGTGTTATCTCATCTAATTGTTGTAGACCAAACTCCGTCTGGTTTAAATATGTCTGCCCTCACCAGCTAAAATATATGGCAAACGCAGATTTAAATCCCGTTTAACACCAGCTTTTAAGCTGTACCAATTCAATTGGATTTAACATTGGGCTGTAACGACTAAAGTTCTAGCAATTTATGGTTGCTGAATCAATTTTCAGTAAATACAGTTACTATACCGGCATGGCACGGAGCATTGTCAATTATCAACACCACATGAATTTGAAAAATGTTACAGGCTGCACGCAAACACTGACGGACGAATTGATTTGCGTCTTTCATTCTGAAGGCACCTCTTCTGACCTCGTTGTGAATCATTCCCATATCATCAATACAGCCTATAACGTGTATATTGGCTTCGCGGCAACCAGCCATTATATTACTGCAGCGGTATCCCTTTCTTGATCGTCCTTGTCTTCTTAATATGAATAAATTAAAATTTGTTTCGCCCATGTATATAATTGGCATATTATCAGCTTGATAAATTAAAAGTTGCTGAATATACTCACGACGTTTTATCTTATTTTCATCACTATTTACTCTTCCAGGTTCTCTTCGTATGTCTTTCAATATAAACAACAATTTCTCCAAATGTCTTCAAAGTTAATACTGGTAGCCGTAACTTTGTGGTAATTCATTTTGAAAATAATAAAATAAAATAAAACAATAACTTTGTTATACCACTTTATTCACATGTAATAGTGTAATAGTGATACAATGTCATTATCAAACTGCAAAAGTTACAGGCCTACATAGATCTTATAAATGACACAAAAATATATGGGGGTGGTTTATGATGTTATTTAAAATTACTACTACATATATACTTAACTATAATATACAACATTGGAAAAGAGCTGTATATATAAGATCCAACTGGTCGTTAAGAACACTATTGTGTTGTTTCCGCTTTCAAAAATTTCAAGTGACTCTAAAAGATTTAATTTAGGACCTTTCTCGGCCAAATGCAATAATTTATGATGACCAAATGTATGCCTTTCTGTAATAAGATGGTTTGCGAATGTTGAATCTGTCTTCTTTAGTTTATATGACCTCATGTGTTCTTTTACCCGTATAACAAAACTTCGACCATTTCTTTACCAAAATTTTATTATAAGACTGGTGATATTTTGAAATGAACTCGTTTTAACTTAAACTTCATCAAACTTACTTATATTTTTGTAAAAAGGATAATCTTTCTTTGAAATTAATATTTTATTGTGTTGGAGTATATGAATCAAGTTTTTACAGATTAAGAAAAAATATCAAAGCAGTCGTTTGAATAGTAGAAGATATTATCTAAAAAAATAGCGCATCAACAGTCGCGCATATTCATATCAACAATTAATTAGCTTCTAAACTATTGTAATGGTTAGATTATTCTGGCAGATAATTAAAAGTTAAATTTTTCACTTTGTTTTTATACCTTACTAATTGTAATCATAATTATAATCAATTATTACTTATAACCCAACTTTTTTTCTTCTTCATAGTTTTAAGGTTAGATACATAACTATGTTTAATATTATGTTGAAAAGAATTACACGTTTCCCTTTGTTGTGTCCGTTACTATCTTGTATTTGTTCCATTTGTTATAGTGTACTCAAGTTTACTTTTGTGTAATTGTTTGTATACGTTTTCTATTAGTGAGATTAATCTATTATGAACTGTATTACTGCCTAATATTTGTTATTACATGTGTGGAAAAGAGTTAAACACTGGCTTCTCGAATTTCAGCGTTTTCTTAGAGACTTGTGCTTACACTGTTACTATAAAATTAATAGGTAGTACTTTACCATTTCAGTAATTAATATATTAATAAAAATGGTAATTTATTATGTATTATAATGTCTGAAAACATACCCAAAGAGACAAATATGATTGTTTCCGAAATAACATGGAACAATATACAGAGTTTGGATCCATCCAAATATCTTTGATATGGCAACTTAGATTTTAATAAGATTTTCCAAAATTAATTAATTGCAAAGTAAGGATTCGATAATTATATATATATATATATATATATATATAAAATATTTTCGTGACCTTGGTATGATAAGGTAAACTTAATAAGTCGGCGATTAAAGGTCTGGTTCATTACTTCAAAGTATATATATTTAAAACAACCCTACATGTTTCGGCAATGACAAAGGCATCATTGCCGAAACATTTGCCGAAACATTGCCGAAACATATATTTGAGAATATCTATATTCAAATCAGACATCCGGTTTAGCCGGAAACGATGTTAACTTTTTTATTTTAAATGAAACAGCCTGTATATTTTTGCGAATTTCAGTAGAGCTCTGCTCTGAGAGTTCAGCAATAATATAGTTTGGTGGCGCCCATTTGTTCAATAACGACAGGAATATTTAATTAAAACTGATATTTTAAAATCAAGTCTATGTTTAGTAAACCATATAATTACAATTCAGTACTTGACTGAAACTGTCAGAATTAACGTTGTAGACGTTCAAATATTAATAATGGTTTAATTAACTGAAAACCATAATTACAGGTAGCGAAACTACGGCATACAGCTACGATTTCGAAAAAAGCTAAAATCGGCAGTTTGAATCTCTGAAAATGACTTGTTCGAGAAAAAAGTCGAAACCAAATAACTGACATATTTTCTGGGGAGGATCAATAGACATGTTTCCAGGATAATGCTGCATTACCACCGTATTGTTAATGTAGAATTGTACGTTGTTTGCCTCAAGTTCCCCAAAAAGGTGTCCCCGAAAATCGTCCAAAAGAAATTATTATATACCCAAAACATTGGAATAATAGTTATTTGCCGTATAACCCTGACCTGGCACATATTGACGCCAATTTTTTCCACGTATAGAAGATAAGTTACGGCGTTTCCATTTTACAATAGAAGCGGTTAAAGAGCGGTTAAAGAGAAAGAAAACGGGGAAAATGTTATTTTTCCCGTTTAGGAGCACGGAAAGATGTCTCTGAGTAAACATATCCTAATATGCTGCCTATTACTTGTATAGCACATGCTCTCCAATGTGAATCTGTGAATATATCAAAAACACCTTTCCGGAAGTTGATATATTTGAATCCGCTTTTAAAAAAGTTTTCAGAAAACCACTATTGAGAGTAGCTCCTTACAGGGAAAAACTTCCATCTTTGTCACTGCCTCCCTCTCCAGTAATAACTAGATGGGGAACATGGTTAGAAGTATTTCTGAGGGCAAGGAACTAATACAAATTCCAAATTTACAAAATAAGTTGTACTCTCTCCAGGAACACTTTGGAAATTTGCCAAAACTAATCACCTATTCTGAAAATCAAAATTTCGAATTAAATAATTAAATAAATAAATTAACCACATTAGATGTGGCTATTAATAATTTCAAACTAACTTCGGATGTGGCCTTCGGCAAAAGTTAGACGCAGTTTTTAATAGAAATCCAGATTTAATAACATTGCGGCAATTGTGTATGGGGACAATGCCTCAAAATTTAACTGCTAAATATGCTGAATTAAAGAAATATTTCCAATATGCACATATAACCGGTTGCGATGTAGATAGGACGTTTTCTATTTAGAAGGATGTATTTCATTCAAAGAGAACAAGAAGCGAACCTTGAGAAAGTATTGTTAGTTAATACTAATACTCCTTTACTCAACTTGAACTACAAAATGAACAAATAAAAATGTATTTCGTATTTTATAGATCACCACCCGTTTGTTTTCCAATTAATAGTTAAAACAATAAAAAAAACTAACTCACCGTACTTTATTTATCTTACGAAATATAAACTAATAAATAAAGTAATTTTTAAAAACTCCTCACGCTTCTATCTACGTCCATGAGGAAATGAATTTTACCGTTATATCGAAGTAATTGCGTCACAATTCTACGACAAAAAACAGATGTCCGGCTAACCGAATGAATAGTGCTATTCAATAACTGCTTGTTGTAGTTAGCGTTGTTATTTATATGGTCCATCATAATTTCGACCCGATCCGTCCGGTCTCTAGTTATTAAGATAAAGCTAACATCAAAGTGTGATGATATTATTTCTTCCTTTTCAAATCGTATTTCTTCTCTGTAATACCTATTTATGTTCCAAGAAATATTAAGATTTCCATTATTTTTTAATTGTCTAAAAAAATATGTTCTACGTTTTATCGGTATAGTTATCCCGATTATCATTTCTCTACCAGTGTAGAGATGTTGTTTATTTTTTCTTTTTTTTTTATAAGATGCAAACAGACGGAGTTGTGAAATATATTTCGCCAGAGTCGTAATAAAGGCAATGAAATGTATATACGGAAATTTATTTTTACGAAAATGAATAAAACACTGAAGTTAAATGAATTTAAATTAACTTGAATTGGTATCGTTATGTTCAAATTTTAGGAGAGTAAATTAGACTTCATTTCAAGTAACAAAAACGCAAAACTTGTATATCCATTTTTATTTGTTTCAAAGTTACAGATCTATGAATGTGATCGACAGATCATGAAAAAAGTGTAATCCTAAAGTCAATAAAAACTGATTTTATTTAAAAAAGGTAAGTTTGTGCCCCGTAAGCCAACAGAAGAAGTACCTATCCGAATTTCATACCTGTTTTGTCGGATTTGCTCGGCAGCCAAGTGAATACGATCCAACAACTCTTCTCTTGTATTCGAAACCTGCGCGCAGACTAAATTTTTCATGTATAAATAAAAGTCAAGGGGATTAAGATCGGGTGATCTGGATGGCCATGCAACAGGACCACCTCGACCAATCCATCTTGGATAATTGACGTTAACCCAATTTCGGACATCAATTCCGAAATGTGGTGGTGCCCCATCCATGTAGAACCACATGTCTAGTCGAACATTCAGTGCGACATCCTCTAAAAGACCTGGCAGCTCTTCAATAAGAAATTGAAGGTAATTGTCCGCATTTAACCTCCAAAGAAGAACGACAGTACCAATCAACAAGTCATCGATTAGGGCCGCCCAAACGTTAATAGAAAATTCATGTTGAAATTTAGATGGGCGTATAGCTTCGGGATTTTCTGATGATCATCTGTGCAGGTTTCTCAGATTTGTAACACCACTTCTCGTGAACATAGATTCTTCTGTCCAGAGGACTATTCTGCAGAAATTAAAATGAAGCCGTGACTGTTTTAATATCCAGGTAAAATAAACTAGACGAGCATAGTGGTCTGCCTCAAGCAAACCGTGTCCCCTGAGATAGTGATATGGATATAAGCCCTTACGTTTTAAAATTCGCCAAACTGTCGCTCGTGACACTCCTAGTTGTCTAGCGATTCGACGTACACTGAGAGTTGGATCCCTTGTAACAATAGCTACTGCTTCTTCCTCTAAGTTTGCTGGCAAACTTACTCCTCGGTCGAAAAGATAATCACGCAGTCCGCATTCCCGAAATTGTCTGTGTTTTCCAGAAACGTTCTGTAATGAGGAATGCGCCTATCGGGAAACCGATGTCGGTATTCAATAACTGCTTGACGTGCACTGCCGTAACAGTAGCCATATGCATGTCCGCATACTCTTGAGAAGAAAATCGGTAAGGCATTTTGAATAAAGAAAACGTGTCCACTCACTAATAAGCTGTTGTATTAACTGAAACGTAATGTAATCCTTTATTAAAAAATGCAACGTTAACAGTCAACTGAACATTTGTTTATTGTATGATATTCATGGTTCAGCACTTACGAAATAAGTAAGAACCTTCTTTATCATAAATCAATTTCCAGTACCCTTTTTTGTAGAAGTCCAAGAAATAACTGTATGCACTGCGACACGTGTTAATTTATTTTAGGATAACATTTTATGATGCGACGTTAACAATCACAGGCCTGTTATTGAATCGTATAACTTTTTTTAAATAAAATCAGTTTGTATTGACTTTAGGATTACATTTTTATTAATGATCTGACAATCACATTCATAGATCTGTAACTTTGAAACAAATAAAAATGGATATACAAGTTTCGCGTTTTTGTTACTTGAAATGAAGTCTGCTTTACACTCCTAAAATTTGAACATAACGATACACTTGTATATGCACAAAATGCATTTACTTTAAACAGTAAAAAAATTCAAAATATTGGAAAAGTGTAAACTTGAAGTTAATTATATCACCTATAATTAAAGTGAATGCTTTGTCACACCACAGTAAACATTTTTTATTCAAATTAATTATTACAATATATTCTAAACTTTGTTCTGTAAAGTGCGTTTTTTTTAGTGGACAGTATGTCTTTAAATATAGAAAAACTTCGCTCAACCTCAGAGCTAATGAGTGGCGCATAGAGATAATAATATTTAAATTTAATATATCTACTTATTTCCGTATTTTAAATATTACTACAAAAACCTTTCAGTACATTAAAATCAGGGCGACGAGCGAATATTGTATCAATCTTTTAAGCGAAACCGACTCTCTGCGCCTTCATGACTCATCAGAGGATAGCGTCTGTTCCGCAGTCTAGTAATGATCATAGCAAAGACTTTCCTCATGGCACGTTTTCTGAATCTGGTACTAATACATAGGATTATTCTAAAGTAAGTTCCCAGTTTGAAATGGCTATAAGTTTAGCAAATTTTTAATATGTACAAAAAGTAGTACTTTGTTCATAATGTTCAGAAATGTGAAAATAAAACATTCGATGAATGTATAGGTGTCTTGGATTTTTTAATAGAAGCATATACCGAAAGATTTTCAGATTTTGACAAACACACTCCTGCTATGAAAGTGGCATTTGAACCACATTTAGTAGATATAACCGAGGATCTTACATATCTACAAATTTAGATATTTGAGTTGGGGGAAAAACGCAAGTTACAGATGATCATATAGAGGACCAATTAAGGCAGCACGTTCCAAATATTCAATTACTTTCAAGCAAGAACAAAATGACAACTCACTAACTTAATTTTATATCGGATTTTTAAATTATTTTAAGTATTGCTGCTATGCTAGTTTTTTTTATAATTTAATATTATTACTTTTCTATTGTATTTCTTTATAATGTATAATTATAATTTATTTAAAAATAATTCTACTAATATTATTTTTATTTGAAGTGGCATTTAAATATGCCAATTTGTTTATTAGAATTTAAAGATCTATAAAAAATTATAGGGGCCCCGTTTATTACTACCTAATTTAAATGTGGCCTCTAATGGTAAAATGGTTCCCCACCTCTGTTATAGATTATCCAAACTGTCCGTTTTAGAGAGGTTTCACTGTATTTTATTACTTTATTCGTCGTTTAGTTAGAGATTCCGTCATTATTTATATTTTTATTAGCATCACTACTGATGTCACTATATTATTATTTTAATGAATATGGACTATTATAAAAAATATATATCAGAATTATATATAACGAGCCATCGAAAAAAATTATAATTGGAGTAGACTGTGAAATTGGGTTGGTACTTTAGCCACTTCCACATAATGACATTTATTATTTGACATTGAAACTATAAGTTTGTGTCAAATTTTTCAATACTCTTATTAAGAAAATTAAATTTATTTAGAAAATGGTATTCAACATAGAATAAAAAGCAAAAATTATCGAATGTCACTTCCGTACAGGTGTGAAAATAAATGGCGAGTGGCAGTATTCAATTACGGAATGCATGGCTGATTTTAGTGAAGAACATCCTGAATTAGTGTTTGACTACAATGATTTTTACAATGTTTTGACAAATTGTGTAAAGTTATTCAGAGAGACTGGTAGCGTCGGTCGATAAACTGGAAGTGGACGGCCATCTAAACGTGCAGCTGGATAATATTGAAGCCCTTCAGCATATTATTGATGAAAATCCAAAAACATCCATTTCAGTAGTGACCCAACAAGCAAATTTATCTTATGGTACGTGCCAATTCATTCATAAAAAATTCTTACATTTCATCCATACAAGCTGCAATGTTTGCATGAACTTTATCCAGTGGATTATTTAAGACGAGTGGAATTTTGTCAATGGTTTCAAAATAATCTACATAATCAGGATATCCTAAACACAGTTTTTTCACGGATGAGGCCTGGTTTTATCTTTCTGGATATGTTAATTCACAGAATATGAGGTGTTGGTCTTCCGAAAATTCTCATTTTTTTGTTGAAAAAACATTGCATCCCCAAAAAGTTGGTGTTTGGGTTGAAATGTGTCGAAGAAGATTGGTGGGTCCCATTTTTTTTAAGGTACACTTACTGCTGCACGATATCGCAATGAGATACTCGGCTCATTCATAAATCAACTGGATGATGAGGAATTACAAAATGGGTATTTCCAACAAGATGGTGCAACAGCACATACGACCAGAGAAACACTTCAATATCTCAGAGAATTTTTTGATAACAGAATAATAAGCAGGAACACTGAAATCCCATATCCAACTAGGTCTTGCGATTTAAACATATGTGATTTTTTCGTATGGCCATACATCAAAAATTTGATTTATTCAACGCCAATTCATAATCTGGAACAACTGAGAATTCGCATAACAGAAAAGCGTGAAGAGATCAACAACTCACCGCAAATGCTGCATAAAGTTTTTGCTGGATTGCGGAGAAGAGTTGGTTTGTGTTTAGATGTAAATGGACAACATTTTCAACAACTTCTGTAGCTATATGTAAATTTTGATTATGATTTCGATATTAAATAAATTATTTGTTTTCTTTTTTGTTGTAGTATCATTTCAATGCCATAACCTTTTTTTACAATGAAACCAAATGAAACTGTCAAGCATCAAGTAATGTGTCATTATGTTGAAGTGGTTAAAGTACTAACCCAATTTCACAGTCTACTCCAATTATGAATATTTTCGATCGCTCGTTATTCCTTTAATAATAATATTAATAGCCAACAAGAATAAATTTTTACAAATTTTTATTTACGTTTACCATGAATTAATTTTAACTTATATATCACTTCCTATTTATACGACACTCCATCTTATATTAGCATTACAGTTTCTTCACTTCTTTAAAGTTCATGTGTAATATATTACGTGTTTCATCCTGTATATATCAAATTTATTAAAAGTCGTATATTAGTCAACATTAAGAATGAACGAATTTGTATATTTTCTCTTACTAATTGTTTTTTTTTAATATTTACTGTCTTGCAAAAATCACTTAAACACTGTTCACTTCTTCTTCTTCTTCTTACGTACGTTATTGATACCAAGATTTATTAATCAAAATTAATAATTAAAAACTCTACAACAGTACCAGTTGTTTTATTCCTTAAATAGTTTCAAATTATTTAAATAAATTCACTTGTAATTAATTATTATTACACTACCTAATACATATTAGTATTAAATAAGTTAATGTAGCAGTACATTTGTTGAATGTAATTTCATAGAAATAATTTAATTTAAGGTAAAGTTACACATATAGCATTTAAATCTAAATAGACAGCACGAAAACTATGGGAACAAATAAGCAGTCCATGCTAAATATCACACAAGATATATATCATATTAAAGTGCCCTCTTAATATGCACAAAATCATGCACCACCTTAATAACTGACCTTTCCCGATGTTCGATTTTACTTCGACACGTAAATAAAAAAGCCTGCCCTATATTTGAAACTCTATTATTATGGTATCTATTATATACATCCTATTTAAGCGATTTCGATTAATACGCGCAACTGTATATAAATTTTCAATTTAAAAACCTATTTATTAGTTTAATTAACTTGTTTATATATTAATCTACACATACATGTTCATATAGTTACACTATTTTTTTCTTTTAAATAAAACGCGATGTTTCAGTACTTTTTTTCGAACCGAAAAAATGTATATATTAAGGGCTTGAGTTCATCGGAAAATTCGATGTTTTTCCGGTTGAAATGTCGCCGGCAAGCGTATCTACCGATAACGTTAATACGCAGTCGACTGACGTTACACTAAAGGACGTAGGTTGCACTGCAGCAACGAATTCGGTCGAGAGTTGAACGACTGTTCACGATTCTGACTCGAGAAAAAAAAAATGCAACGGAGAAAATTTAATAATTACGGCCGCAAAATACGTTTTACTTCTAGTAGTGGCATTTCGTGGGTGACACATTTTTAATACACTTTAATCCCCCCAGAAATACTAATTACAGTTCATTGTTTATGCTTATCGTTAGAGCAAGGTGAAATTTACGATTCTTCGTTGCTTAATATTGAATGTTATTTACTTTTTCCGGGAAAAATATATTTTGTTCTTAATACAAAATAAAAATATAAAGGACACAGCATGTAAGATATTTTATATGTACAGAATTAACGGTAGTTTGTGGGACACGATAAAATAATAAATAAGAAAACGTCAGATAATAATTTTTGTAATATAAGGAGAGAAAAGTGTAACAGAAAATGTAAAAAAATCTAAATAAACAAAAAAATAACAGATTAAATATCGACAATAAAATCCTTGGCTATATTTCACTAATTTTATTAGAATAAATATAACATGTTTCTGCTATGCCATTTACAAAGAGATATCTGTAATCTAACTTGATGTAATAATAATAATAATAATAATAATACGTTTATTATCCAACAGTCATAATAACTAATTACAGAATAATACAATATTTATACAAAATAAAATGAAGTGTGTTACAAAAAAAAAATAGAAAATAAGAAAATGGTCCAATAACTATACCAAAACTTTAAAATAAAATAAACACAGAGACAAATTGATTGTAAATTAAATTAAAAATATCTACGTGTAGCCTTTTGATTATGCTGTTCATGGCACAAATCATATCAATCAGGCGAATGTCGATGATATAAGGAGCGAAACTTGGGGACATAAAAAAGGTTAAAACGCCTTGAGGAAAATTGAGAAAGCGAGAGATTCAGTAGAGTCAGGGGGTTGGAGACAATGATAACACCTTTTTTTCCGATTGAAACAATATTGAATAATACTGCCTTGGTTACGATATATCATAACACACTTATATTTCCCAAGGGATTTATGAAACGCTCATATTGTCCAAGGGAAATATGAAACGTCACATTTCACCATAAAAATGTTATAATTTTTAATTGAAGCAACAAAAATAATCAGAAATGTTTTATTTTCTAATTAAAGCAACAAATGAACTAAGAAAGTCTTTGCATTAGTAACACTACTTTTCAGAACCAAAATAAAAATTGCAATTCTTAAACCTTCCGCTTAAGCGATTACAACCAGATACAAACGATGAAGAATCTTGTTCGCAATTCGTCATCGACACACCAGGAACCGTAACAGATGCTGCAGATGGCTCTCCCTCCACACCCGCTATCATCTTTGCTACCTTATTTTTCTGCAACATACTGTCAGCCAGATAGCCTGCCGCAACAGACGAACTTTTCCAACCACCGTGTCTCTTTAGTGTAGTCATTGAGGCTCCTGCATCGGCCACCAAAGTCGCGGATGTTCGTCTTCCACAATGGCCTGTATACGCCTTCGAATTATCCAAACCCCACCATTCAGCAACCTTAGTCGGAATCCGGAGCCGACTGAAGAGTACACTTCTTATTTCGATAAGCCACGAAGAACCTAAGAACACCTTACGGACGCAACGCCGAATATTCTCTCACCAAACGAACAGCACCCAGATCTTCTTCTTCAATAATTGTAAATTTCCTATTTACATCATTCTTCGTCTTTGAAACGTTGATCACGATCACCGACCCACGATCTTCGATATCGGAAGAGAGCATATTCACCAATTCGTTCGTTCTGCAGGCGCCAAAGATTTCCATAATTAAAGCGACCTTTAAAATTACGGTTATAACAATCTATTCAACAGAGGAGAATCACAATGAAATTTTTACCTTATACATAAAAAAAAATTTCATTAGGAGCTTAGGAACGTATCCTTTATTTTTATTTTTCACAAATGCTTCTACTTCATCAAACATTTTAACATTAATTTTTTCCATTAAATGTAACATTGACCTTAGCATCGATAATTTTGGCCACAACGTGTTTGGTGAATATTTATGCGACTACGGATAGAATAAATCAGTCATACGTCAAAAATTAAAAAAATTATAGCAAAATACCAAATCTTCAAAAAACGCTAGCAAAATATTTTCGTCGACACCGTTCACCAAATTTTCTCTTCTCCACTCTTGAAAGTCTTCATACACTTTAGTGTAAGCAGCTTTGGATTTCGCCGGAACTAAACATTCACGGGCTTTCGCCGCTTGTGTTAGCACATTGTTTGACATTTCATCAATTTTATTTATAACAGAACGCGAAAATCAAACCAGTCAACCATGATATTTACAAACACGGCCCTTAGCAACGTCACCAATCCGATAAATACAAAAATATACAATCCAATATTTTTCCATTTTCACAACAATATTGCTTCAATCAGAAAAAAACTATTGATTACAACACGGGGAATATGAATACATTTCCCTTGGTTGTCTATACATCCCTCGCGTTTCACCCTCGGGATGTAACTAGCCAACCACGGGAAATATACTATTCATATTCCCCTAGTTGTAATAATAGCTATAAACCCGAAAAGCAATTATGGTATTATGCGTCTGTCCTGCAAGCTTTATTACATTGAATTCTTGGAGTGATTCCTGATATAATTAAACTCTCTCAGGATATATACCATGCTTACTAAAATAAATAATTTTCAAAAACTTCCGCTGAACCTTTTCAACATCATCAATAGCCTACACTTAATATGGTGACCAAATCGAACTCCTGTACTCCAACGTAGTTCTGATAAATCTTTGATAGAATAATTTCAAGGGCTCTATTGTCTTGAACACCTTGGTGTTGCGAGAAAGGAAACCAAGGTATTTATAGGCCCTATTGCATACCTGACGGATATGTTCCTTAAATATAAGCGAGTTGTCAAACCAGACTCCATGATCTTTGAAAAAGTTCCACACTGTCCAAACGATCGCCATTTACATTGTAATGGTACTGAACTGACACATCCTTCTTAGAAAAAGACAGAGCTTTACACTTGTTAACATTTAATTCCAATTCGTTATTCGCACACCAATTATTTATAATATTTAAATAAGTTTGAAGTTGTTCACAGTCGGCGAAAGTGTTAATTTGACTATAAACCTTCATATCATCAGCGTACAATAAACAGTTTGACCTGAGCATAGCTAGCAATTCATTTATGTACAGTACAAAGAGCAGAGGACCTAAAACAAACCCCTGTAGAACTTCACTCCTCGCAGGAAATCCATGCGATCTAGTGCCCTCACATTCAATAAAATTAGATCGATCCGTTAAATAGCTGGAAATAACCTTGACGTAATTGGGATTCATACTAGGATTATTTAATTTAGAGATTAAAACGTGATGGCGAACTTTGTCGAAGGCTTTACTTAGGTCAGTATATCCAACATCCACTTGCAAGCGTTGATCAAGAGTATTTGCTATATATTGGGTTACAGTCATTAAATTGATGTTGTAGATCTGCCTCTTACAAATCCGTGTTGCGAATCCGATAATTGTGTCACTATTTCACTGTAGACAAGATCAGCGAGAACTATTTCAAACACATTCGAAAATTTATTAATTAAATAACTCAGTCGGTAAGATTTTATGTAACTTTTTTCCCACTCTTAAAGACCAGCGTTATTTTACTTAGCTTCCACTAATCAGGGAAACATCCAGTTGACAATATTAGATTATAAATGTGCAACAGTGGTACACTCAAAGCCGTTCTGCAATCTTTCAGTAGAAATGCTGGTATTCCGTCAACCCAGTCGCACAATCTTCCTTAAGCTTTTTGAGAGCATTTAAAAAATAAGTTTCATTCCAAAGTTCAGTTCTGTGGGAATATATATATATTCCTTGTATTGAATCCCGAAGTTCTTCCACATGCGAAAACTGACAAAAAGTAATTTTTGAAACCATTAACTAGTATCAGAACAATGTACTTCATTATAGTACATGGTTGCAGGCAGTCGTCGACGTCATGGATCTAGAAGATCCATCACGTCGACGAATACTCCAAAGCATTCCTATGCCCAGCCAAGCTACGCCTATATGCAACTGTTGGGTGACGAAGATATTGCTTTCTTGCATGCAACTTAGTTTTAATGCATAAATAATGTATGCGGAGAATACCAAACTGGATATCTGGCGTTTTGTTTTAGTTTTCGGAATTGCCATAGAAAAAAAGAAATCCAATATTTCGTACAATGCGCTACATGCCAGGTCAACATCTTTCTGTTCGAAAACGGAGGCCCAAGTCTTATTGGAGAAATCATACAATCGTACAAGTCAGCCTTTACAAAATTATGTCTCTGGAATGTTACACCATTAGGTCTCCTGACGTTTCTTATAGTAGTATCCTTCAATGGAATATTAATTAGAATGGAAGGGTGATGACGGTCCTCCTCCACAAGACTATCGTCACATTTGTGTAACGAAGAAGATGCCAAATCTTCAGAGAAAATTACTATATCCAATAGACGACCATTACCAATTGTAAACATCATTGATGTAAGTGTAAGACATGTACCTAACGCTCTTATGGGTGGGTGGGTGGTTAATTAATACTTACAATAGTATCTATGAAGATACAGTTTCGTCCTAAATCCTTTTCTGATAATGTTAACCGCTTAACTGTGTTACAGTTTCGTCCGGGTCGAATTTTTGGGTATTTACGAGTAGGTACAGTTTAGTCCGATAATCTTTAAGTACTTAATCCTTTTATATTAATTTAGAGGTGTATCTCCAATATTAGTTTTAGTGGAAATAATATCTTTGTAATGATACTTTCGATATATTGAAAACAAACAAGCAGAATAGGTTATATGTTGAATAGAAAAAAATATATAATAAGTTAAAATATAAGAATTTATTCTATTACAAAAGAAAAATATAGAAAATAACAAATGAGAAAAGAAAAAAATACTTAAATGGTAGAACAATTACAAACCAATATTTTTAAAATTATGTACTTAACATTTGGAATTTACTGCAAGTGAGAATTAATGAATATTAAATCACATTCTTACATGTAAATGTCGACTTATTTAATGCGTTCGTAACTACAATCCGACAAACTAAGTTTGTACCAGTATGCAGAACAGACCCTTTCGCGACAACGAACTTCCTGGTGATTAGGTTAATTTTTTCAGTATTTCTTAATTATTATGTACTTACTTAAAAAGAATAATAATATGAAACTAATTGTATATAGGATATGTCTGACGAAGTTCCTGTGGAGCGAAAGGATTGTTACTGTCTAAAGTAAAAAGTAGTGAAATTCATTAAAATTTGTTTTATTTTATTCCGATAATAAACTAATTGTACATATTGCAGTGTCGTCAATATTTCTTATCATATTGTTCGATTTTCTTCTAGAGAAAATTTTCGTTAATTCGTTATTTCGCATTTAATGATCGATAACAGTATGAGTGTGAGGGTTTGAACATTTAATATAGTTAGCAAAACATTGTTTTTTTTTTGTTAAAATAAGTAAATTGTTAAAATCCCGAGTTTAAGGGACTTGTTTTGGAATAGCTATTTTACCAATTCATTCATAGCTTATGATGTGACTAATCAGTTTTCATTAGTTTCCAGTTTCCAGGAAGGCATGTTTTTTATCTCAATAGCAATGTGGAGGTTTACTGTATCTAGAATTTAACAAGGCATACAAAAATGTAAAAATATACAGACTGTTTCATTTAAAATAATTTCTAATAATACGCGCGAACAGGTACTACGTAGTGTGGCGGCGTTCCATCTTTAGAAGATTTAAAAGCACAAATACGCTAATAAATTAGAAACATTACCGCAGATGTCATCGACAACGTCCAAAAAGAATTTCTTAATCGCATTAGCTATTATCTGATTGTTGACGGTGCTCAATTCGAACATTTAATTTAGATGATTATGCTTTCATTTTTAATGTTTACGATAATATTACTTCAAAATTTCCTTTTGTAAACATCATCCAAAATTACCTTGTCGCATGAAAAAAAATCTGCCCTTTTTAATTCTGTAATAAAAAATGGATGTTTATATTTAAGAAAAAAAAACGGTGTCATATCGGTTTTGGAGACAGCCTGTATATTTTAGTTTTACGTAAAGAAATTCATTTTTATTGAATTTGTGCGCTACTTTACGAATGCACTGTATACAAGTGTCCCGTATGGTTATGTTCAAATTTTAGGAGTGTAAAGTAGACTTCATTTCAAGTAACAAAAACGCAAAACTTGTATATCCATTTTTATTTGTTTCAAAGTTACAGATCTACGAATGTGATTGTCAGATCATGAAAAAAATGTAATCCTAAAGTCAATAAAAACTGATTTTATTTAAAAAAGTAAGCCAACAGAAGAAGTACTTATCCGAATTTCATACTTGTTTTGTCGGATTTGCTCGACAGCCAGGTTAATACGATCCAACAACTCTTCTCTTGTGTTCGAAACGTGCGCGTAGTCTAAATTTTTCATGTACCCTCATAAATAAAAGTTAAGGGGATTAAGATCTGGTGATCTGGGTGGGCATGCAACAGGACCACCTCGACCAACCTATCTTGGATAATTGACGTTAACCCAATTTCGGACAGCAATTCCGAAATGTGGTGGTGACCCATCCATGTAAAACCATATGTCCAGTGGGACATCCTCTAAAAGACCTGGTAGTTCGTCAATAAGAAATTGAAGGTCATTTAACCTCCCTGGAAGAACGACAGGACCAATCAACAAGTCATCGATTAGGGCCGCCCAAACGTTAATAGAAAATTCATGTTGAAATTTAGGTGGGCATATAGCTTGGGGATTTTCTGATGACCACCTGTGCAGGTTTCTCAGATTTGTGACCCACTTCTCGTAAACGTAGATTCATCTGTCCAGAAGACTGTTCTGCAGAAATTAAAATTTAGCCGTGACTGTCTTATTATCCAGGTAGAATAAACTAGACGAGCATAGTGGTTTGCCTCAAGCAAACTGTGTCGCCTATGATAGTGATATGGATATAAGCCCTCACGTTTTAAAATTCGCCACTATCGTTCGTGGCACTCCTAGTTGTCTAGCGATTCGCCGTACACTGAGAGTTGGATCCCTTGTAACAACAGCTACTGCTTCTTCCTCCAAGTCTGCTGGCAAATTTACTCCTCGGTCGAAAAGATAATCACGCAGTGCGCATTCCCGAAATTGTTTTGTGTATTTCCAGAAACGTTCTGTAATAAGGAATGCGCCTATCGGGAAACCGATGTCGGTATTCAATAACTGCTTGACGTGCACTGCCGTTACAGTAGCCATACACAAAATGCATGTAAGAAGATCGGTAAGGCATTTTGAATAAAGAAAACGTGTCCACTCATTAATAAGCTGTTGTATGAACTGAAACGTAAAGTAATCCTTTATTTAAAAATGCAACGTCAACAGTCATTTGAACATTTGTTTATTGCATGATATTCATGGTTCAGCACTTACGAAATAAGTAAGAACCTTCTTTATCATAAATCAATTTCCAGTACTCTTTTTTGTAGATCTCCAAGTAATTACTGTATGCACTACGACACGTGTTTATTTATTTTAGGATAACATTTTATTATGCGATGTTAACAATCACAGGCCTGTTATTGAATCGTATAACTTTTTTAAATAAAATCAGTTTGTATTGACTTTAGGATTACATTTTTATTAATGATCTGACAATCACATTCATAGATCTGTAACTTTGAAACAAATAAAAATGGATATACAAGTTTTGCGTTTTTGTTACTTGAAATGAAGGCTACTTTACACTCCTAAATTTTGAACATAACGATACGGGACATTTGTATATTGGCCAAGGAAGTTTAGATTATGTTTAACATTCAAAATTTAAAACTCAAACCATTAGTAAATTTCCTGTACAAATTATTACTTCAAAATTTTCGTTTTTTTTTTTTTGAGAAAAGCGCCCATTATTTGTTGCTCCTTATTATTATTTGCCTAAAATGTTACTACCCCAAAAGCCTGCAGGGCTAGTAAGGGAATTATTATTATTATTAGATAATTGTAAACGGTTACATTGATAATATATTATCTCAAGGTAACAGAAATTTATATGTAATTTAAGAGAGATATTTACATTATACATAATATAAACCTTCTGATTACCTACTTTTTCTTCGTACAAATCAGATTGCATGCGTTCATGTAGTTAGAAATAATTTTCCAACTTGGTGTATCTACCAGTTACTATTGCAATTTTCGATCGATAAACTACAACTTCCTAATTCATAAATTACTTTTATTACCTGACTAAATTCTATTAAAGAATATTCTAATTTTTCAATTTCTTTACGCGACAGTTCAGGCGTTGTCAACTGTATCTATTTTAATAATAAATGAAATAAACTAATGTAAACTAAAATAAGTATACAAAATATATCCTAGTAACACAAAAAAACTAATGTAAAATAAATGCGCCTTAAAAAACCAATACATATTTATATTGTATACAAACTCAAACTTTATGAGCAAATTTCTTTAACATTATTAATAATATTTCTTTTTCTTCAATATAATTACTCTTTATAAAAGACAATTGTAAAGAACATTATAATAAATGGAACTAATTGTTATTCTACAATAATAAAATTAAAATAACTAAATTAGGGGGAATGTCAAGCAGAAAAGGATAACAAATGGGTAAGGGAATGAATCACATGTAAGGGAATGAGTCATGGTATTGGGAATGTTACGAGCATGATAAGGAAGGTCAAGGAATCGAACAAGGGTTGAATGCGTGTCGACGCATGTAGAATCGTTAATTCGTTTATTTATTGAATTTGAAATTATTAAATGACGCTTCAGTTTGTTCCTTATAAATGATAAAAAAAAGACAATTCTAGAAATAGTAGACGAACGCAGGATTTAAAGCGAATGAAAAGCTAAATTCGCCTAAAAAATAATGAAAATAATATGCATTGGCCGCTTGATAATTAAAAATATACTTGTTGATTGTGTTAGCCGTCACAATTAATCATATCGTTACAAAAAAAACTATTACTTTGTTGTCCCTTTATTATAACAGATAACATTACAGCAATTTCGACATTAAAAACATATCATTCCGAAAAGAAATTAATAATAGATGTGAGAAATATAGCATCAATTTAACATGTGTATATATATATATATATATATATATATATATATATATACATGTTATGTTATATATATATATATATATATATATACATGTTATGTTATATATATATATATATATATATAATATAAATTTACGCGACCGGTCACTAAACACACACACGAGCGCACCAACATACAAAACCCTACACTTACGCGCTCACACAAATACAAAACCACACACCCAGAGAGAGACGTAAGCTGCCAGCAGCAACCAACACACAAGTTCATACCCAGAAAGAGACACAAGCTGCTGGCAGCGAACAACACATATGTTCACACCTTGCTATCTATTTTTTGGAATACTAAGGCATGATTTATTATTATTATTGGAATGTATCTTTGAATAATTTAAACCATAGCAACTCAATTATTTTGACATTTATATTCTGTCATTTATAATTTTTATGTCCTTGACAAAGGCATCATTGCCGAAACATGTAGGGTTGTTTTAAATATATATACTTTGAAGTAATAAACCAGACCTTTAATCGCCGACTTATTAAGTTTACTATATATATATATATATATATATATATATATATATATATATTCACAAATTATTCACGTATTATTATTTCATAGCTCAACAGCTTCTTTTCTATATATATATATATATATATATATATATATATATATATATATATATATATAACGAGCCATCGAAAAAATTCATAATTGAAGTAGACTGTGAAATTGGATTGGTACTTTAGCCACTTCCACATAATGACATTTATTATTTGACATTGAAACTATAAGTTTGTGTCAAATTTTTCAAAACTCATAAAGAAATTTAAATTTATTTAGATGTAAATGGACAACATTTTCAACAACTTCTGTAGTTATATGTAAATTTTGACTATGATTTCGATATTAAATAAATTATTTGTTTTCTTTTTTGTTGTAGTATCATTTCAATGCCATAACCTTTTTTTTACAATGAAACCAAATGAAACTGTCAAGCATCAAGTAATGTGTCATTATGTGGAAGTGGCTAAAGTACCAACCCAATTTCACAGTCTACTCCAATTATGAATTTTTTCGAAGGCTCGTTATATATATATATATATATATATATATATATATATATATATTGATAAATTACGCTGAGCTAGGCCTCTACGTTGGGCTAGCCAATTGATAACGTCCCCCTCTTTACTGGGCTGTAGTGTGATTATAAAATGTTAATGAGATAAAAGTGTAAGATAAAATTATGTATTTGAAAAGATTAGTCGGGCGCCTTAATTTATAAAATCTCACCCCAGATTGCGCTATCTTTATCTCAAATAGCCAACTAGTCGGAAAGCAAGAAACTATATTTAATAAAACTTTACTAAATGTGGGTGATCTCGGGCTCGTTGTGAGTTTTAGGTTGTTGCTTCCAAAAAAGAGAATAATATTAATGTTGACGCTTAATATAATAACTCCTACAAATAAATATGAACAAATAAAAGATTCATGTAAAATTAAAAATATTATGTTTATTAAATTAAAGGAAACTGTAAAAATATAACGTATTACAAATGTGATATTAACGAAACTGCATACACGCATAAACAACAAGGTGTTACTAATGTGAAAAGAGGTTATGTGTGTTAAACTAATAAATAATATGAATATAAATGTGAATACTCTTATTACAATTATGGTGAGTACCCTTTTATTGTTATCTCTAAGATATAAATAGGTTGTTTAATTAAATATAAAGATCATGACAGGACGTGGTAGATTAGGTAAATAATTCGAGAAGATTATAAAATAAAAGTTTAAAGAATTTAATTTTTGAAAAAAAAATAAATATTATCTGAAAACCTGTTATAATAATGATGCTGATGTATGTTTGTAGATCGTCTGTGTGAATTGGGAAGATCCTCGGTGATCCAAAAATGTTCGGGTGCAGCACAAAATGATGGCGGTGTAGGTGGCTGTTTACGCGGACGCTATCGAAGATTTTCCTCGGACTTCGTCTTCGGTACCTAATTACTCACTGCGCTCGTTTCTGGCTGTAGAATTTCAGGTATCGTTGTTGATGTACGTTAGACTATATTGTTGAAGTTCGGCGATGGATTCTTATATATATTTCTTCTGATTTTCTATCGTTTTCGGTGGAACTACGTCTGTGACGCTATATTGTTTGAAAGTTCGTTATTATAGTCCTTTTACGATAACAGACGAGGCACGTCATCAACATACGTCATGTTTGCGTCACGCACTCTTGCCAAATCGCAATGAGCGCTTTTGATTGCCTGCTTAGTGGCTTAGGCATGTTTTATTGGTTATTAAAGGAACCGTTGTTTTAATACAATACGAATAATACGACGAAACTGGATAAATGGGACACGAAAACTAAAGAACAAACTGCGAACTAATGAAATGCAAATAATACCACAAAACTGAATAAAAGGGACACGAAAAATACAGAACAACAAATGGCGCACAAGTGACAGATACGAATGACAGTAGCGAAAATAGAAGTTGGCAACGTTACGCAGGATAGGAACGTTTGCAAAGATGAAATCTCTAGATATACGATAGTGAAAGACAGTTCTTTTTGGGTTTAGTATTGTATAGGTAGGTAATTCTGAAGTTTCCGGTTATGACGTGCCTCGTCTGTTATCGTAAAAGGACTATACCGAAAATTCTTGTAGTAATTCACTTGACGATCGAGTTAATTAATATTCTGGATACTTTTTATCACTTTTAGTTGAATTTATAATTTAAATTTGTGTTTTATACAAGATTTCTAAGGCTTGGTCTAAAAAGATGCGTCTATTTATTTTTCAAATTCAAGGATCGAATTCTTCGACAGCACTTGTCTGAATATTACCAAACACGCTATCTATTGATATCAATAATCTCGATGATTTACCCTTTTAACAATTTTATATAAAAAGAATTTGATTAATTTAGATTATCTAAATGATTTTAAAAATTATATTATAAATTACCAAGTTAGGTTAAGATAAATTTGAATGATACAAATCGCATACTGCGCATGATAAATGTAAACATAGCGAGATGTCAATTTGTAGGCGTGTCTTACTAGTGTCGATATAATACAAAGTTGCATATGGATTTGAATATGTTTTTCGCGCTAATATTTGAAAATTTGAATATGATATAATAAAATTAAATAATGAAAGGAAAATGTATATAGAAATTTAAAGAATGAAATGATCGTTATAAAAATACATATGCACTTCGATACTACTAAGACTTAATAATATTATTTATATAACCATTATATTATAACCCTTTTTCACTTTGTATGTCTTATTCTTCCTATTTTAGATGCAGCTCTATATGGATAACATGCATCACAACAATGTCCCCGTCGAAAAAATGTCGGAATGTACAAATGAGGACATTCTTTTCGCTGAAGAAGATGTAGGAAATGAAAGATAACAACCTTGTTTTTCTAAACTTATTACGTGTCGTTCGAATTAAACAATTAGAAAGAAAAATAAGTTAACACCATAATATAAAAACTTTATAAATTGTAAAAACGAAATGTTTGTTTGTGTGATGGACTTCCTTAACATTATATTAGTATACCAAAGTCTTTTTCTCTTTTTTTTTTTTAATTATCAACTATTATTCTATTGTTTCTTTGTAACTTCTCTTTATTTATTCAAGCTGTCCAAATTCAAATTATCCAGTCTAAATTAATGTTTCTTGTTTAAGTATATTTATTTGTAATTATATAAAAATAGTTTAGTTATAGTATTCATTTAATTGATGTATTTTGCGAGCTATAACATACCTTTCAATGTAATTAATAATTTTAATGACTGTATTTATTCAATTGTATATTACTGTTCCGTTAAATAATCCTGCAACATCGAAATATGGTATCTACCCTTTATGTACCCGGTTTCTTCTTCCATTAATTCATAAGTATTGTTGCCTAAAATTCTATTAATAATATAAGGTCCTTGATATGGTTTTAGCAGTTTTCCCATTATTTTATTTTTAAGATCAGTTACTCTCAATCTTTTCACTATTACCCTATCATTAAGATTATATGTTTTATATTTCTTATCAACGGTATTCCTCTTTCTTTCCCATTTAATTTTCTTTGTCAATAATTTCGTTCGTTGAAGTTGATGGCTTCTGGATCTGTCCAAGGTCTCTGCGGTGGCTGACCAGTAAAAATTGTTATTCTGGTTCTATGTTGATAAGCCAAAATGCGTTCTTAAGATCTAACTTGCTGTATATGGGCTTATTACCACATTTTGTTAATAATACATCGATATTTTGCGGCATTTCGAATTCGGGTTTAATTCTTCGGTTCAATGCTCTTGCATCTAAACATATGCGTAGAGATAAGTCTTTCTTTTGAACTATAACTATCGGATTTATAAAGTAGGTATTTGACTTCTCTATAATGCCAGTCTGTTCTAATCGTTCCAGTTCCTGACTTACTTTCTGCTGATAATGATACGGAATGGGGTAATTTTTACTAATTAGTGGGTCTTCGTTATCTATTTTAATCGGATGCTGATATCCTTTTGCAAACACTACATCATTGTTAATAAGAGTAATATTATTGTATAAAATTGCTATTAAGTCGGGTATGACAGTTGTATCTGGTATCTTAGAGTTCTCTATAAAATTCTTTATATCATCATAATTATTAATTGTTTTCACTACTTGATTATCCATTCTAACTTCCATAACATCTCCTCGCTCGTGACAATCCTTCGTTCCTTGCCTAACTACCATTCTCTCTATTCCAATATTTGTATTATTAAATTCTATTATTTTTCCATCTGTTTCATTATTCCCCTCGTAATCTCTTCTATTGCACGGTTCATTATTTAATATAATATTATTTATTTCACTCGTAAGCACTTCCTTCTTATATAGGTTATAACCTTTTAACTCTTCTTCTGATAATTGTTTTTCAAATATAACTTTATTCACATCTATATTTAGTATACCATTTTCGAAATCTAAGATCATTTTGAGTTTTTTAATACTGTCAATACCTATAATACAGTCGTATTGTAGTTTGTCTATAATATAGCAATGTATGATGTATTTTGATTTGTCGACTAATATTTCTGTTGATAATTGTTTTGTTACCGTCCCCATGCGTTTTCCGTTCGCTGCAATGATATCTGTCCCTTTCGTTTTTACAATGTTCTTCTCGTATCCCCGTATATTCGTAGCTTTCTCTGCCTTTAATAAAGTTATTTCCGCTCCTGTATCGATTAAGCAATATAAAAAGATATTTTCGAATTTTAATTTTACAATAGGTAATATATATATTTGGGTAGTTTGGTTGCCTGCATCTTCTACAGTAATGAATTCTTCCGGATGTTGATAGAAAGTAATATTTTCAAATTTAAAAGGTATGTTACAGTCGTCATGGGTTATTAATTTTGTGCTGATGATGGGCCTTGTGTTGGGTTGGTGTAGAGGTCCTCTGTTAAAATTGGCGTTTTTTTTAATACCTCTTCCATATTTGTTCGTATCGGCGATACAGATCGATGACGTCTGTTAATATTATTTACGTGACCACGTCCACGATTACGGATATGATTAAATCCTCTTCCTTGTTGATTAGTATTATGGTTTGTATTGTTATTGTTTGTTTGTCGATCCGTAGTGCGATTGTAATTATTGAAATAATTATTACTGTTGTATCTGGATGGCTGGTAGTTGTAGTTAGGTCTATTTGATGGATTGTTTGAATTATTATTATCCCGATCATTGTACATATTATTGTTAGAATTGTTATTATTATTATATGCTCTTGTAAAATTTTGATTTCTATTATTGTTGTTGAAATTATTATAACGTTGCGGTGGTGAGTTATTTGGGTTATTGTTCGGATTATTTGAATTTTGTGACGGATGATTGCGAGAGTTGGGATTGCGATATATGTGTTGTGGCTGAAGGTTATTCTCCGAATAATCATCTAGACGTCTCATTATGTCTATGAGAGAGTCCATATCCGTAACTCTTTGACATATGATAGCCTGTGTATCGGTGTAGATGAAATGATTTAGGAGCTGCCTGGCAATCATTGATTCTTCCATGTCATTCAGGTGTTTACACTGGTTATAGATACGGGAAGCGTATGTCTCGCGTGATACTTGTCCCAATCGATATTTGCCTGTCAACAACCGTATTCTAGCTCTGTTTTGTTGCGTTTCGTCCCAATAATTCTTCTTAAAGAGTGTAACAAATTGGTCAAGAGAATTGCAATGGTCCTCAATTCTTTGAAACCACTCTTGTGCACTGTAACGTAAAGTTACTCGTATGACCTCCATCCTCTGCTTCTCCTCAGGTATATCCTCCAAGTAGCGTAAAAGACAACTAAGATACGTCATAGGATGTACACGTGTGATATCCCCGTCGAAATGATGTAAATTTTCTATCTTTATAGAGCTGTTATTAGTATTAATATAATTAGTTGATGTAAAATAGCCTTTTATTTTATTTTCCAATCGTTTAATGTTAGTCTGTGTAGTCGTATAATTTTCATTATTAGTTATAGTTATAGTATCTAAATTTTGTCTGACAATATTGATTTCTTGTTTATTATGATCGTTGTATTGGTTTAACGATGATTTTAATTGTTCTGTGTTATCATTGTTTAATTTGTTAAAATTGGTCAATTTTGTATTAAACAAATTATTATTTTCAGAAATCATTTTGTCTATGTTTTGTTGTATGTCTTGTGTTGTAGTTTTAAGTCTCTGTTCAGTATTATTTTGAATTTCCGTAGTTGCGGTCTCTAACTGCTTAGCCCAATGTAAATTCTGTAGATTAACGGTTTCATCAAGTTTAATTAAGTACTTGAGTTCGTTTTCTTCCATGTTTTTCTGAGCTGTAGAAATTTCTGCTATCTTACCCTCTAAATCAACTTTGAAAGCACTTAATTTGTTGTCGATGTTTGCATTATTTATTTCAAATTTTTGATTAATACTGTTCATGTTTGTCTCTAATTTAGTTGTTAGATCACTATTCATGTTGCTTATGTCTGTTTTCATATTAGTTAGTTCTCGTTTTAAGTTTTCATTGTTAGTGTCTAATTTATTTGTTAAGTCTTGTTTTAAGTCTTTGTTATCTTGTTTTGACTCCTTATTATTTGTATCTAATTTGTTGTTCATATTTATATTGTCTTGTTTTAAGTCTTTCATTTCTAGTTTTAAATCTTGTTTCAAATTAGTCATTTGTGTCATTAGTACCTGTAACATGTTCATTACCTGGCCATTGTCTGGTGGACTTACCCCTTCAGTTGTAGACGCTTGTGTCACGGGAATGTCTCCCTGTTCAACCCTATCTTCTTCAGTACTGTCCTTAACTGCTTTGGTTCTATGTCGAGTATCCATTTTGATATTTATTAAATTTATAAAGTTTAATGAATTTATATAAAGATGTATCCTTTATTTTTAAAGTATGATAATAATAAATAGTTGAAAAATACAAAGTTATGTTTAAAATATGAATAATAATACTCGAGACACCGTAATTTTATTAGTGAATCAAAAGTTAAATAAAATAACGTAAGCACAAGGTGATATTTTCCCTTTCACTAACCTTTAATATGTCCTAGAATCCTCCAAAGTCTGCGATGTAGTGAAATAAAGGTAACAATCTGCTGTTGTAATAGGAAAAACATGTACACACAACGACAATAATAATCTACACCTTTTTGTCTATATAATATATGAAACAATTTGAAAAGTATCAATTATTTGCAATATTTAACTTTGTAGATGAGTTATCAACAAGAAGCAACAGCCCCACGTTGTCGGCGACAATTGATAACGTCCCCCTTTTATAATGGGCTGTGGTGTGATTATAAAATGTTAATGAGATAAAAGTGTAAGATAAAATTATGTATTTGAAAAGATTAGTCGGGCGCCTTAATTTATAAAATCTCACCCCAGATTGCGCTATCTTTATCTCAAATAGCCAACTAGTCGGAAAGCAAGAAACTATATTTAATAAAACTTTACTAAATGTGGGTGATCTCGGGCTCGTTGTGAGTTTTAGGTTGTTGCTTCCAAAAAAGAGAATAATATTAATGTTGACGCTTAATATAATAACTCCTACAAATAAATATGAACAAATAAAAGATTCATGTAAAATTAAAAATATTATGTTTATTAAATTAAAGGAAACTGTAAAAATATAACGTATTACAAATGTGATATTAACGAAACTGCATATACGCATAAACAACAAGGTGTTACTAATGTGAAAAGAGGTTATGTGTGTTAAACTAATAAATAATATGAATATAAATGTGAATACTCTTATTACAATTATGGTGAGTACCCTTTTATTGTTATCTCTAAGATATAAATAGGTTGTTTAATTAAATATAAAGATCATGACAGGACGTGGTAGATTAGGTAAATAATTCGAGAAGATTATAAAATAAAAGTTTAAAGAATTTAATTTTTGAAAAAAAAATAAATATTATCTGAAAACCTGTTATAATAATGATGCTGATGTATGTTTGTAGATCGTCTGTGTGAATTGGGAAGATCCTCGGTGATCCAAAAATGTTCGGGTGCAGCACAAAATGATGGCGGTGTAGGTGGCTGTTTACGCGGACGCTATCGAAGATTTTCCTCGGACTTCGTCTTCGGTGCCTAATTACTCACTGCGCTCGTTTCTGGCTGTAGAATTTCAGGTATCGTTGTTGATGTACGTTAGACTATATTGTTGAAGTTCGGCGATGGATTCTTATATATATTTCTTCTGATTTTCTATCGTTTTCGGTGGAACTACGTCTGTGACGCTATATTGTTTGAAAGTTCGTTATTACCGAAAATTCTTGTAGTAATTCACTTGACGATCGAGTTAATTAATATTCTGGATACTTTTTATCACTTTTAGTTGAATTTATAATTTAAATTTGTGTTTTATACAAGATTTCTAAGGCTTGGTCTAAAAAGATGCGTCTATTTATTTTTCAAATTCAAGGATCGAATTCTTCGACAGCACTTGTCTGAATATTACCAAACACGCTATCTATTGATATCAATAATCTCGATGATTTACCCTTTTAACAATTTTATATAAAAAGAATTTGATTAATTTAGATTATCTAAATGATTTTAAAAATTATATTATAAATTACCAAGTTAGGTTAAGATAAATTTGAATGATACAAATCGCATACTGCGCATGATAAATGTAAACATAGCGAGATGTCAATTTGTAGGCGTGTCTTACTAGTGTCGATATAATACAAAGTTGCATATGGATTTGAATATGTTTTTCGCGCTAATATTTGAAAATTTGAATATGATATAATAAAATTAAATAATGAAAGGAAAATGTATATAGAAATTTAAAGAATGAAATGATCGTTATAAAAATACATATGCACTTCGATACTACTAAGACTTAATAATATTATTTATATAACCATTATATTATAACCCTTTTTCACTTTGTATGTCTTATTCTTCCTATTTTAGATGCAGCTCTATATGGATAACATGCATCACAACAATATATATATATATTAAAATAATAAGCTTTTTTTTGATTTAGAGACCTTTATTGAAATTCAATTTATTTAACTAACGACGTTTCGACTTTTTTGTATATAATTAAGTCCTTTTCAAGTGATTTAGAACAATTTATTTCGTGTTAAAACACATGCCCAGTGCAATATGCATGGTCGAAAACATGTCGACACTTCACTACAGGGTCCGAACAGCGTATCTCGGAATCTTAAGTGTAACTGTTACACTTAAATTGCACTTAATATTCCGAGATACGCTGTTCGGACCCTGTAGTGAAGGGTCGACATGAAATCGCAAACTTGAATTCAAAATCTAGGAAACTATATTAAGAAATGAATTTTTGTTGATGCTCTAATCTAGTGTTGTCATATCTAGTCCGGGAAGATAAGAACTTACCATCCAATTTATAATACCATTAAATAAAATTGACAAGGAGCTCGTTGGCAGTTAAAAATGAATTACATTTTGTTATATTTTGTAACGGGAATGCAAAATGTGTAGAGCGCAAAAACACGTTACGAGAAAGAGCATTATTATTTGCTCGCAAATAGAAGCCCGTGGGCTTTTATTTGGAAACAAAATCTCGGCCTCTATTTGAATCGAAAAATTTAATATAATATTGGAATTTACGATTTCATTACGTAGATCGTTGATTGACGAAGGAGATGCATCTCGAAACTTCATTATTACATTAATAAATATAAAAAATATTTATTGTAACCAGAACAATATTTCGCCTAGTGAATTACCCATCGCTAACATTTCTATTGTTAATCTTCGTTAAGAGTTTATAAGTAGAGCAGACCAATTTCCGTGCGCGCCATGAGCGCCGGTATGGGAGTGTAATTCGTAATATATTAGAATATGCGATAGAATAGGGACGCAACATGAGCTTATTACCGATATAAGTATAGAAGTAGAGACATTTATTCTATCAGAAATAATTAAATACATTTGGTTTTCTGCTATTAAAGTAATATGCATAAACACACGAAAAATAAGAATAGAATATATTATAGCAGCGTTATATGTACCTATAAATAAAATGGAAAATGTATGAAATCAGTGATTGTTTGCACGACAGAGGATTTTAAAAAACACTTACCGTTTTAAGCGTCTTCCAAGGATTGACAAACTGCAGAAACTCGATTGTATATTTTCAACATCAGGTGCGTTTCTAAGGTTATTTCTGAAAAACATGCCGTGAGTAAAAATATGTTTATATTCGGAAAACGAGCGTTCTACATCTAGTGATGTTATATTCGCATAATCAAAATAACTTTTTTAAGCAACTTAACGCATCTGTAGACGTGCCCTCACAAATACGTGTTAAGGTGTCAAAATCAGCATTTCTGTCTCAAACACTTTCAAATTTAATTCGAACACTTTCACTTTTTGCGTCTTCTACAGCACACAGTTGTACGTGAACATCTTTAACGATTTGCAGTGATTCCTCTAACGACAGCGACGAATTTTCTAATTTTGTTATTGCTCTTCTAGTCTCACGAATACTTTGTAAATCCATTTTAATCTGGGCATCTTGAAATTTTTTCCGGCTTGTATTGATAGCTACACTTTCTTTCGGATCGAATGATAAAACCACGTCCTTAATTTTTTCAAAATGTTCATGATATTAAAACCCCGCCGGTAACCATGTACCCCAACGTGTCAGAATCGGCTGTGGTGGCTCAGCGGTATGGGACACAATTTGTGAAATTTCCGAATACGTTTTGTAGATTTCAGGAATACTGCCTTTGTACTCGATATTAAAGCATCGACCTCTGCATAACATCTACGAACCTGTTCTGCCACAAGGTGTAGAGCATGGAGCTTACAAGTAATATGTAACAAGTTAGGACAATATTTTCTAAGAGACCGGCCTACAGAACACATGGTTGCGGCACCATCGGTCATAAACATTAATACTTGGTCTTTCGAAAGTTTAAATTTTTCCAAAGTATCTAATAGCACCTCTGAAATTTTTTCGGCATTACATTGGTCTAGTCGTCTGGATGTTAATAAAATTGAAGACGTTGGTTGATGTGGTTCCATATTACGCGCCATCATATTAACTACAGATTGTTTTTGCTGTCAGTTGTTTCGTCCACACATAACCACAGTTTTTTATTTTTCAGTTCGGCTTTGATTTTATTTTCAACCTGTTTACGCACCGATGATAAATTCCTTCGTAACGTTGTCGTGCTCGGTAATGTTTGATTCGCGTATTTATGCCAAAATGAAATAAATGAATCATTACTTAACAAGGTAAACGGCAGTGTTCACACAATCATAGTTACACGTAGTTCATGTATAAACTGTTGTCGATTAATTTTGTTATTATTGTGCTTCGAACTGCTTACGTGTTCTTTACAATGTGTTTTTGACCAACACATTAGATATGTATTGCACACTACACAATTAATTTTTGAGCCATCGTATATTAAGTCCGGGAAACCATAATAAACTTATTCACTTCGTCTGACAACGGTCGTTCTCTCGATTTATGTGTCGACGACATTTTATTACGTATGCTTACACTTACATGCAGTCTAAGCAAGTACCAAACACACACTGAATGCTTTTTATTAGTTCTGATGCAATACAATCATCCTCACATCTGCGCACATGGCGCGAACGGAAATTGGTCTGCTCTATTTATACGGCAAAACAGGTACACATTTTTAATTTAAAAATTGCATTTATTTGTTGATCACATCAGTGACGAACGGTATTTTCATATCATTATATAGGATGAAGTTAGATACGCACCAAGATGCGTTGATTATAGAGCGAAGTATTTTAGATTACATTACAATTTGAACAATTTTTCTTTTCAATGATTTTGCGCATCCCCACAGTTGAACGGTTTAGTTCGTTTTAATTATTTAAGATTTTTGTTCCATCAGCCAAGATATTACTCTTTATTTTCATGTTCATTTGTTGGCGTTTCGTTTTAATATCTTTTTTCTAAGTGGTTTAAGTGTAATCCAAGGTCCTTAACTTGGATTAAACTTACGGTTTGGACTAAGATTTGACCATTGTTGAAAAGTACTGGTGGACATATGGTGTAGTAAAAGTGAACTGTACAGGTTTAATTTGATTATCTTTATGCTCTATATATGAAACCAATTTTGTAGTTTATTGAGGTGATTTTGCAGGTGTTTTGGTGAGATTATTGGATTTATAGATGCCAAAGCAGTGTCACCAGCAAAAGTTGCCATTTTTGTGTCGTGGGTTGTTGCTAGATCTGCGAAGTAAATAAGAAACAGTAGCGGACCCAATACACTGCTCTGGTGTATTCCTGAGTTCTTTTGGTGGAAATCTGTGCATGTGAAGTTATAGTTAGTCTAAGTGTACCTTTTCGATAAATATTATTTTAGGAGTTGGTAATATAGGATTGTAAAAATGCGTTTGATCTTGCATAAGAGTCGAGTATGCTAGACTTTTTCGCCCGTGCAACATCAAGGAATATTGCTATGGATAGAGGTTTTCCCTCAAGGTTTTATTGATTTCGGTGACTTATCGACATGTTTCTTATGTGCTCCCTAAAATGAAACAGGTAATCGGGGATTATGGTCTATAATTCTGTATCATTTTTAATTCTACTCGTCACTAGCTTTTCGAAAACTTTTGATGGTGTGGGAAGTAGACTAATAGAACGATGTGAAGTTGTTTCACTCATTATTATGTTGATACTTTGAAAAAACAGATTTCATAGTAATAATTTGGAAAACGGGCATTTTTTAATTGATCGATTGTATTACATTTAAAACAACTACAAACATTTTATAGCTTATTGCACAAATTTATTTACTTCGTATGAGAAACGACATCTAAAAAATTATATATTAGTGAATGAATCAGTTATATGACAAAAAGAATTCATAAAGCTTATTTATACACTAATATCTAAATTTTTCAACCAATCCAGTGTTGTAGGAGTTGCCTTGCTTAACTCGTGGATGCCACCAGGGAAACTTCTTGTAGAGCAGTCGTTTACTATGTGGGTCATAGTTTGCTCCTCATTTCCGCAGTGGCAGGGGCTAGTATCTGCTAGTTTCCATTTATACAGCATTAAGTTACATCTTCCATGGCCTATGCGGAAAGTATTTAATTGAGACTATTGGCTATGTGGAAGGGTTATGACCGGCAGATGTTCTGAAGGTTATGAAATTTAATCTCTATTCCTTAATTCAGGGGGTTATTCGAGGAGGGGTATCCAGCGATCATTCACAATAATAGGGTGCTGATCTTCCGTATAAAGCCAAATCGGTCGTCTAGATTTCTGTCAAATCTTGAGGGCTCTCTCTGGATTACTTCCTCGTGATACCTCACCCAGGGCAACGTTGAGTTAACTCAATAAAATTCACTCTCATTGAGAAGCGATATTTGGCGATATTGTGATAACTTTATTGCACAAATATGTTGCTGTGAATTTAAACTATTATATAGACATAAAAACTGGAAGTTGTAAATGTAAAAACTTTTATATTTATTAAATTAAATTTTAATTTACTTGGAAAGTCTATTTCAGCCGAGCCATTTCTTACAAAAAAATTATTACAGAATTTAATGGCGTGGTAATTGATAATTTGCGGCCCAATTCAGATTGAAAAGAGTTGAAAATAAACTTAGAAATTAACACAATCGTTAATTACTGCGCGCACGGTAAAATAAATAGAATTTTATTTAGAGTAACGCAAATCATTTAATTTTTACTATTCACACATACTATTCAATTTTCTACATCCAAACATTTACCTGTTGCACAGGTTTATTTTGCACATATCGAATGGGGTGGCAAACAATGGTCGGAATAATGGGTTTCAACGATTTAATTTGTTCACAGCAGTCCCTCCAAATAGGATTTCAAATGTACGCAATACTTAAAGAGGACCACATTTCGTGTTCGTTGGGATTCCTTTAGAACATTTCTATTGTACCCAACAATAATGCTGTTTTTAGGAATGACGTTCCGTTTCAAATTAGTCGAGAAACGTTTAAGTAGAAAAAGTCTTTATCAATTTATGTAACAATACAGAGATTTAATTGATTCATATTGTCCCTTTCCTTTTTATATTTTTATATATATATTTTTGTATTTCATTGTCTTATTTTTATAATTAAACGACCTCTTACTTAAGGAGGTTTCTGTCAATAAAACAGAAAGTAATCAATTGTATAGTCTGCAATAATAATAATAAGCAGAATTGTTTTTATTGTCCCACAGATCTCTCCATTAAGACAATACAATAATAAAGTACAGGAAATTAGTGCTGTAAGCCTTTACTTTGCGATACTCAATTTTACAATAATTAATAAAACATATGCTTTGTTATATCGCTATATTAAACTAATTGTGTGACCGCAGTTTGAACCAACATGGCCATTGACAAACATTGCATTAAGAATAAAGCACAAAATGTACACTAAAATTTGGTGTTAGGCGGTAATTATAAAGTAGGGAGCAATACATGCAATAATATTCAATACATTGTAACAACTATTAGTTAATTATAGGGGAAACCAGATAATAGAAATGTAAGTGCAGTAAAATTGTAAACTAAATTAATCTAAGTTCAATGAACAGATGGAAGGAATACTTTGAGGAGCTAATCTGAAGCAAAGGACACAAAAATGAGGAGACTGCTATAGAAAGTGGAAATATAGAAGATAAGGATACAGAATTTACTGTAGAAGAATTAACTGATCTAATAAAAAATTGAAAAATGGAAAAGCTCCTAGAAATGACAAAATAGTGGCAGAAATGATTAAGAACATTAGTGAAGTAGGAACAAAGATACTTTTGGAGATCATTAGTATGGCGTGGAAATACGCAAATATACCAGAAGATTGGGAAGTGGTACTAATAACTAGAGAACGGATGCAATTTCCATAAAACGCAATCGGCAATTGGAATTATGTATAACGTCGCTCAGTACATCCCGGCGTAATTCAATGAAGTATTTGTTTGACTTACTCGGCCAGCTGGTCTCGCAGCGACAACAATGGACAACCCAGCTATTGTAATCGGAGAATATAGTGTTTTCAGTGGTGTCGTGTACGTAGATAAAATAAATAAGTTTATCGTATTTCGTAAGAGAAATAGTTATTGAAAAATTGCAATAAATAAACCGTAAAACGTCACGTAGGATCGTTAAAGCACGAAAAAAAATTGAACACGTTGGAATCTATATATGTTAAAAACAGGCAGACTATTGAAGAAAACATATCCTAATATGCTGCATATTACTTGTGTAGCACATGCTCTCCACAGAATCTGTGAATATATCAGAGACACTTTTCCGGAAGTTGATAGACTTTATCAGCTTTTAAAAAAGTTTTCAGAAAAGCACCATTGAGAGTAGCTCTTTTCAGGGAAAAATTTCCATCTCTGTCACTGCCTCCCACTCCAGTAATAACTAGATGGGAAACATGGCTGGAAGCTACTAGTTATTATGCTGAGAATTTCGATAGTCTAAAACATTTCGTAACACTGCTAAAGGAGGATGCTAGAAGAATTGGTGAGTGCAAGGAGCTCACACAAATCCCAAATTTAAAAAATCAGTTGTACTTTCTTCACGAACACTTTGGAAAATTGCCAAAACTAATCACTTATTTTGAAAATCGAAATCTCAAATTAAATGACGGATTAACCACATTAGATGTGGCTGTTAATAATTTGAAAAGTATTCCAAGTGACTTCGGATGTGGCCTTCGGCAAAAGTTTGAAGCAATTCTTAATAGAAATCCAGATTTAATTACATTGCAGCAATTATGTATGGAGACAATTCTACAAAATCTAACGGCTAAATATGAAGAAATAAAAGAATATTTCCAGTATGCACCTATAACCAGTTGCGATGTAGAAAGGACGTTTTCTATTTATAAGGATGTACTTAATTCAAAGAGAACAAAATTGACAGAAGAAAACCTTGAGAAACTATTGCTAGTCAATATTAATACTCCATTACACAACTTGAACGACAAAATGAACAAATAAAAATGTTCCAATTATAGAAACAAAATTAAAAACTTTAAAAATACAACTTTTCAACAAATACATATGTATTTCGTAATTTTATAGATCACCACCCGTTTGTTTTCCAATTATATAAATAAAATTAAAAACTTTATAAATACAACTTTTCAACAAATAAATATGTATTTCCTAATTTTATAGATCACCACCCGTTCGTTTTCCGATTATATAGATAAAATTAAATATTTTAGAAATATAGCCTTTCGCCAGTACTGCACTGGGCTTTGCGTCATGTGGTAAGCGTGTCCGTTCTCTAGTAATAACACTGACATACGAAAGAAAAATTATAGATTGTAATAACTGCAGAGCTATAACGTTACTTAGCACAATGATCAAAATATATGAGCAGTTAATTATCAATAGGCTAAGACCGTTAATTGAACCATCACTATCGGAATCGCAAAGTGGATTCAGACCCAGAAGGAGCACGCAAGATCATATATTTACACTGAAACGAATAGTTAATAAAAGATTGCAACAAGGGAAAAAGGCATATTTCGCATTTGTTGATTTTAAAAAAGCCTTTGATAGAGTACCAAGATATGAAATATGGAAAGCTCTTGAAAAAAGTGGAGTCAACAAAAAAACAATACGAAATATCCAACGGTTATATCAGAAGAACATAAATTATATAATAAGGCGGCACATGAGATCCGAGGGATTTGTATCTCAAGATGGGTTAAAGCAGGGCGGCGAATTAAGTATCGTACTGATCACTGTATTTATGGACGATCTAATAAGACAATGCTCAATGCAAAAAAATTCAAATTGGGTACAGGAATCTAGAGATGATACAAATAGCTGAGTCAACATTCGCAGATGACACAGTACTAATAGCTAAAAATGGAAATAACCTGCAAGAATGTACAGATATATGGAACGAAACAATTAAGAAAAAAGGAATGAACATAAATAAAAATAAAACGAAAGTAATGATCACAGGTGAAGAACTAAATATCCAAATTGAAGGAATAACGATTCAACAAGTAAATGAGTTTCATTATTTACGTGTGCTGATAGAAAAAAACTGGGGAAAATGAGTCAGAAATTAATGAAAGAATTGAAAAGGTAACCACCAAATTGAAGCAAAAACACTGGCCAGTAACCGAAGATTATGGAGAAATTTTGTTCATAATTTAGATTAGACTGTACTTACCTACCACCCTTTAGGGTAGAAAGGATTTTTGATAAATATACATATATAACATATGATCAAAAGTCTTTGGATCGCGATTGCCATGAAGTGTAAAAACCATCTATAGAATTATTTACTTCTGTAGTTTAAAGTACACATAAGTCACAAATAAAATAGATTTTAGGTTATGTTAGGTTAGTTGTCAAGTAAATGTCAAAACTAATTGATAAATAATTGTTTCAGCCTTTACTTGATGAAATTCCATTATAACTATTATCAGGATAAAATAAAACAAATTTTAATGAATTTCACTTTTTAATTATCACTGTAACGGTCGTTTCGCTTCAACCTGAGCTTCATCAGACATATCACTAACTTATTTAAAAATTTTTTTAACACAAGTATACGGTAACAAACACATGTTTTATTTTAAATAGTTGAAGGAACTATTCACTATTCAACTATTTAAAATAAAACATGTGTTTGTTACCGTATACTTGTGTTAAAAAAATTTGTAAATAAGTTAGTTATATGTCTGATGAAGCTCAGGTTGGAGCGAAACGACCGTTACAGTGTTAATTAAAAAGTGAAATTCATTAAAATTTTTTTTATTTTATCCTGATAATAGTTAAATTGAAATAAATAATTTCATTGATATCTCGTAAATTCCACGGCAATAGCGATCCAAAGATTTCTTGATCATACGATATATATATACAAGGTGTGCCGTATCGTTATGTTCAAATTTTAGGTGTGTAAAGTAGACTTCATTTCAAGTAACAAAAACGCAAAACTTGTATATCCATTTTCATTTGTTACAAAGTTACAGATCTATGAATGTGATTGTCAGATCATGAAAAAAATGTAATCCTAAAGTCAATACATTCCTAATTACAGAACGTTTCTGGAAGTACACACACAATTTCGGGAATGCGGACTGCGTGATTATCTTTTCGACCGACGAGTAAATTTGCCAGCAGGATGTCCGACTGAATGTTCGACGAGACATGTGGTTTCGCATGGATGGGGCACCACCACATTTCGGAATTGCTGTCCGAAATTGGGTTAACGTCAATTATCCAAGATGGATTGGTCGAGGTGGTCCTGTTGTATGGTCACCCAGAGCACCCGATCTTAATCCCCCGGACTTTTATTTATGGAGGTTCATGAAAAATTTAGTCTACGAGCAAGTTTCGAACACACAAGAGAAGGGTTTTTGGATCGTATTCACCTGGCTGCCGAGAAAATCCGACAAAACAAGTAGGATATTCGGATAAGTACTTCTTCTGTTGACTTACGGGCACAAGCCTGCATTCAACAAGGAGGTGGACATTTCGAAAATATTATTAATTGAACTTTTTTAAATAAAATCGTGTTTTTATTGACTTTAGGATTACTTTTTTTTTCATGATCTGACAATCACATTCATAGATCTGTAACTTTGAAACAAATAAAAATGGATATACAAGTTTTGCGTTTATGGGACACTTGTATATATATATATACGAGTATATATATAAGTACAACAGGTAAAAAGCGGCGTATATATCAAATCTGCCCGGTCGTTATGTAATATAATATCTAAATTGCGGGAGGCGTTGAATATTTTTAAGGCCTCTAGGAGGTTTAGTTTCGTACCCTTCTCGGCAAAATGTAATATTTTTACAAAATTATTGTTTGTTGTATGATTATTCTCTTTTATATCGGCTGCAAACGTAGACGTCGAATTCATTAATATGTCCTTTGACCCGAATATTGAAACTACTAGTCATCATTAGTTGAACATAATAAAATTTTTCTACCGCTATTACACATAAAATTAGGTTTGATGAAAAATTTCGTGAAAGTAATGGATAAAGATGGCCATGGATTCCAATACCTTAAGCACAAATTTCTTAAAATTTCAGATGCAAAACTTAAAGAGAGAATTTTTGTAGTACCCCAAATTAAACTTCTACAACAAAATAAAAGTTTGGGGAAAGTTTAAGTGATTTGGGGCATGGAATGCTTTCAGAAATGACCCACAATTTTCTAGGAAACAGAAAATCTGACAATTATATAGCAGCATTTGTTAATGTACTTTTAGAAGTTTTCGTAAATAGAGCTGTAACATGAACCTTAAAATACATTCCCAAGTGATAAACGCGGCAAAAGGTTCCATCAAAACATTTCTGTTATTGAAAAACGTTATTGGGGCAAGTGGAACAATAAAATGCTTGCTGACTATTGTTGAACATTGATATCAAAAAGTGCCGAAAAATAGAATAAAGAAAAACATTTTGAGCAGGACGATACTGTGCTGCTCCATATAATGAATATACCTAAGTAATTAATATTATTTCATTTACTTTTCAATGGTTTTTTTTCCAAAACCTGATGTGCCAAAATAAATTTGTTATTACTATTGTTAGAACTATTAAAGAAACAAAAATTATAAATCGTTCACTACCGCTCGGCTCATATATGAGTCGGCTGGCTTTGTCTTATAGACCACCGGCTCATATATGAGCCGAGGGCGTGGCTTTACTTAAAGTGTAAAATTTTTGAATCTGATGAAAATGTTTTGAACTCTGATGAAGATGACGATTCTTTTGAAGAACCATATCCAGATTCTGGAAGTGGCTGGCAATTGGCTTCTCCCGAAAATTCAGGTTCGCTTGCTAATGACAGTGAAAATAATACCGATGACGAAAATAGCGATGATAATGTGGACCAAGGTGAAGAAAACAATATCGATGATGAAGATGAAGGAACTGATATAAAGCAAGATCCAGAAATATTCGATCTCAATGAACAAGAAGCTATGAAAGTAGATATATCTAAAAATGCATCACCTCTTCAAATATTTTTTCTGCTATTTGATATTGCATTGGTTGATAAACTTGTTCATTGGACAAACTCTAGGGCACAGCTTTCCTTATCAAAAATGGCTCCGCAGGAGAAATCAAATATACTTAAATGGAAAAATACAACACGAGATGAAATGATGATATTTTTATCTCTTTGTATTGCCATGGGAAATAAAAAAAATAATAGTTCTAACAATAGTAATAACAAATTTATTTCCTTTTTCTACATGTTTGTTAGAGTCAGAAGCCGTGTCTCATATGTGAGACATTTGGTCTATTGATAAAAATTATTGTTGTAGACCACTGTTCCACATGTGAGTCATATCAGAATTAAAAAAATTACAATGTTTTTGAAAAAAAGTCGTCAATATAGTATATTATATTTACCTTATTTACCTGCGTATTTTACAAAAAAAAAAGAACAAAGTGGTCTGTGGCAAAAGTTTTTTTTTTAATGGCGGTAGCGAACGGGTTAAGAAAAAGTTAAAAATTGAAAATTTGTTGACCAATGTTAACTATCGCAAGTGCGTACATCCATAGAAGTTTTTTTGTTTGAATTTTATGTAACATAATATTTTCGTCGAATCCTGAAATAATATACTGCTAGATATAAATATTTTTGTTCTATGTAGACTTGAACAATAACGTCAAATCAATATTTTATCTGCATACACATCTCTCGTATTCGAAATTCATACACGTTTACGTGGTGTTAATATAAATTCCCGATAGAGGAAACATTTGTCTTTATCCCACATAAATTTTTCTTCTTGCAAACCCGTTCATTTATTTGTCTGATACTGTCTACCGCTGACACTACTATACCGTCGTATATCGTGACAGCTACCGTCCGCAAACAAATTCATGTTTATTGCTAGTTCCACTTGTATACACACATACAGCACAGACTACGTAAAACATCATGTGATGTCTTCAATAGAAGAGAAATATTCCGAAAGCGTAAATGCAAGTAAATAAAATGTGTTCGCGATAAGTAGACTATGCATCGCAAAAAATTATTAATTAGCTTGATATGTACATGTTCTAACTATAGACAACGCAACCTGAAGTTTTTGATATGGAAATTTTTCTATCAATATTAACGTACACATGATATTCTTATTATGAACAAAGATGGGATTTACATTCGGGATACGTATTATATTTAATACCTGATAGGTTATAATTCTTCTGCCTGAACAAATATTCAAGCGAATATTAGGCGCAATATTTACCTGAATCTCAACCTGAAATGCAGTATTTAATTAAATATTTTGCAGAGTCTCGTCTTGTTACATGTGTTGATTCTTGGTCTCGCTTGTTTTAAAACATTCTTGTGCGTATTATTAAACTTTTATTATTGAATTGGATTTACTATACAAAACTCTTAATTCTTGAAATCTTTCGAGTTGAAATAATGATTACCCCACTTTAAATTTCATGTAGTAAAGTTCATGTAATCAAATATTTCGTTGTCACAAAGTACAGTATAACCTCCTTATAATGGACACTGACGGGGAATCCTAAAATGTCCAATATATGGAGGTGTCCAAAATGTGGAGGTGAAAAAAAAACGAAAAAAAATATTCATTCTCATATCAATTTAATCACACATAATAAGACGAAAGTCGAAAAAAATTTACAATACTTAATACACATACATACATACATATTTTATGCTAGATTTTACTTGAAATAATCATTAATTGTTGTTTGTCTTGCTTTTTTCATTTTATGTTTAAATATCTCAGATTCACATTCAAGAAAAGCTTGACAAATATTGTTAGCAATGTTAAAACTGCTAGTGCTTAAGAAATAGTTCTCAAGATCTTTTAATTTTTGATGGGCTTCTGAAATATTTGATATACTAGTTACAAATTCCTCTTCAATCTCATTTTACATTTCATCACTGATATCAGTAATTTCATCGATACAATCTATAATGGAAACATTAGGATTTTCAGTAAATAACTCATTATCAATTAATGCGTATGTGCTTAAATCTAAATTAGTGATGTTAAAATTGGGAAATAAAAATGCTAATGGTATATTATCTTCTATATCGCACTCTGCACTTAGATCACTGTCACTTTGATTGAATCCGCATTTTTGAAAACAGTTTCTTACGGTCACAGGCGAGAGTTTTTTCCAAGCAGCTGATATCCACATTAATGCAGTGACTGCCGTAATGTTTTTTTCTACCATTTCTAGTGAATTTTCAGTATCCATTAACGCCAAAAGCCTTTTTACAAGCATGCTCCGGTAAATTACCTTAAAGTTTTGAATCACACCCTGGTCCATAGGTTGACAATGCGAGGTAGTATTTGGAGGCAGAAAAACCAATTTTACGTTTTCCAATGAAATCTTCGGATGAGAAGTGGCATTATCAAGAAACAAAATTACATGCCTTTTTTCTTTCTTCATCTTGTTATCAAAGTTCTTTAACCAAGCTGACATAATATCCAAAGTCATCCACGCTTTTTTTGTTAGATATCCATCCAATCGGCAACTTATCCACATGAGCTCCTTTAAAACATCTAGGTTTCTTACTTTTACCGATGACTAACGGTCTTTCCTTATTACCCTCCATATTTGAACACAACAATATAGTTAGTCGTTCTTTTGCAGATTTTCCTCCGGCACATTTATCACTTCTTAACGCAAATGTTTTTGTCGGAAGGGCGCGGAAAAATAAACCGGTTTCATCAGCATTAAAAATATCTTTCGGAGAGTAATCTTTGCATATTGATTGCAACTTGACTTTCCAATCGTCTACATTTTGCATGTTTACATAGGCAGATTCACCACACACACTTTTAAATGATATTTGATGTCTTTGACAAAATTTCTCCAACCAACCATTAGACGCTTTGAATTCGGTGAGTTGTAAACTTTGTGCTACTTCCAGCGCCTTTTCTTTGAGTAGGGGTCCTGACATGGGAATATTTTTGTTTCGTACCTTACAGAACCAGTTGAACACTGCTCCGTCGATTGCTAAACCACTAGTTTTTGGAAACTTCCTTTTTTGAGCTAGGTTTCCATTTTTCTCGAAAAGTTCTTTTATTTCACTTTTGTTTTTCACTATATCACTAATTTGCGACTTTCCGACACCAAACTTTTCCGCGAGCTTTCGGACACTTAAGCTTTGCTGTTCACTAACCGCAATAATATCAATTTTATCTTGGATTGTTAACCGCTTTCTTTTAATAGAATCCATGTTGACACTATCAAAGGCTAGTTTAAACTGATTCAAAATACATATCACTCCACTTATCACCTGACGACTAGGCTAGTGGTAAACCGTCGTTCCTTTGTATTATGGGAAAAACCCGAGTAGATATACTTCCACGTGTGCACTTTGTACATACATATGTATTATGGGAAAAACCCGAGTAGATATACTTCCACGTGTGCAGCAATAAAAGTACATACATACATACATACATAATTGCAAAATTTTATTTGGCGCCGCCCGTCTTGTCTGTCCTTAATTAAGAGATATATTTACAGATGTTTTATTGCTTCGGTGAAATAAAGGGTGTCCGCGTCCGATTTATGGAGGTTCCAATATTAGGAGTGACTATTGTTAAGAAAACCCATTATAAAATTTCGTACCACAAAAAATGTCCATTTTTTAGAGGTGTCCGATTGTCGGAGGTGTCCATAATTAGAGGTTTTACTGTAATATACTTTGTTGCATTTTTGCGAAGTAATGTAAATGAATTAGATGCTTTCTACATTTTTACGACGCTAATTATCCCAATTTTTTGTCGATAAAAAAATTCGCCCTTAAGCAGGATTTGAACCTACGTCCATTGGGTTGCCGGACCACTGCTATACCATTAATCTATTAAGGATTGAAGTTTGGAATCATCGTGAAAGTCTTAAATCACGTTAAGAATCAGATATTGTTTGCCCATAGTCGGCAGATTTTTTGCAAATCAATTGCATTTTTGCGAAATGAATTTTTCTACAATTTTACGACGCTAATTATTCCAATTTTTTACCGAAAGAAATCGCCCTTAAGCAGGATTGGAACCTACGTCCATTGGTTTGCCGGGTCACTGCTTTACCATTAATCTATTAAGGACTGAAGTTTCGAAACGTCGGGAAAGTTTTAAATCACATTAAGCAACAGATTACTACCTTATCGCGAAGCTGGCGCAGTGACGTCTGGAGATGGTCGGGACAAAAAAAACTGTAGTTGTATAGCACATAGTATGGCAACTTCTATTTATTATATATGCCCCTAGTCAGTGGAGACGAGTCATGGACAATACATGACGCCTATAGATGGCAGAAACACGTGTCTTAAGCAGAAGTAAATGCTGAAACTACGAGGTGTATTGTCCATGTGTACAGTTACAGATATGTATATTGCATGTCTGTTTCATTTGTAACAAATGCGTAATACGTTCATAACGTATTGATATACTTAAACCTTTTTGTATATTTACCGCCATCTGGCTCGTGTTAATGGACTATACCTATACGTATTTTTTCGTTTATGTACCAGCATAGCTGGTCAAGCGAAAGGTCGCCTTTTTCGGCATAGTCTCTTTCGTCCGTCAGATGTCACTTATTAAATAGTGCCACCTTATAGGACGAAATTTGCTATATCTTGTAGGCGATTTCAGCGTAAATGTATATACAGATACAAATCTGTTCTTAAAAAGATTTGTATCATTTGAATTACATTGCTTCACTAGCTTGACTGATGACGCCTATAGATGGCAGAAACACGTGTCTTAAGCAGAAGTAAATGCTGAAAATACGAGGTGTATTGTCCATGTGTACAGTTACAGATATGTATATTGCATGTCTGTTTCATTTGTATTTTAGAAGTGTTCATATTTTTATAAATAAGTCAGTAAAAAACTGGACAGATACTGTACAATTGTTTTAAACATTAATATTAAAATAAATTGTGTGATAAATGTAAAGAAAATTATCAATAGAAATTCTGTATAAAAAAGGCTTACTGGTATTTTTAAATTAGAAAATATAGATTAGTATCGCTATGGTATTTGTTGTTGATAAGTAGAGTTATTTTTCTCTGTAAAAATTCAGACAAATAATTTTTGCAAAATATTTTAAATCAGTAAATATTGAGTAAAAAATTAATATTAAGCAAAAGAAAATTATCTACATTTATAATTAACACTAGAAATATTGATTTATCGACCACACAGACCATTGAAGAACATATGTATTTTCTTTTGGAGGAGTATTCATTGAAGAAAGGATAAAAAGGTTGTAATTCCACGTTCTGCATCAACTTATATACGTTTAAAAAGTTTGTAAATATCAAACTAAAATTATTCGTTTGTTTTTTTTTCGAGACTCATAAATTATCTGTTCTACGTTAATGAAATTGGTCAAACGATAGCAGCCTTATTCAACACCATTCAGTTTAGAATAACTACAAAAAGTAATTTTTCATCCAAAAACTACTATAGGGCAATACATCTTCCAAGTTTGGAGAATCGGTAACGATTTAGACAGTCTACGGATACAATTTTCCAGTTAAATCCTGTAGAGCCAAATAAATTTTATCCAGACGGGAGAAGCTGTGTAAAATAACAAGGATAGGAAGGAATATAATAAATTGAAGATATCTAGGACACTGTATAAAAGAAGACATATGATAAACATAATGTGGGTATATTATTTGTTAATATTAGAAATAACTACGTTCTAGTAAACAAAATTTATTGTATAAAACTTACTTTGACTGTTAGAAATTTAAATATATAAGTTACACAAACAACCACGTTGTTTAACATACCTGTGAAATTTCTTGGCTTCTATTTGTTTATGGGAAACTTATTTAGAATTCCAAAATTTTAAAAGCTTGGCATAATTTTCTATTAAATGCTTGTAACTAAATTAAAATTAAAATACAAACAATAATACTGTAATATAAAACAATAATAAGTTTTGGAAAATATAAATTTATACTTACACATAACCATCAATTCTATTTTTTATTTTATACATTAATAGAATATTTATTAAAGAAAGGATTTCTTACCTGCTGATTGAGTTTTAAAATCGTTGTTGTTGAATCTTCCTTGAAATTGAGTAAAAGATCCTTGCAATGTTAATTGAGTTATAACCGGAGGCGATCTACTATTCTATCTATTAATAATCAATTAAGTTAGGGAAATTATTAGATAGTTACATACTAAATTCTTTATTTAGACGCGAGATTTGAAATTCTAAATTTTATTCAATATTTATACCAGTTTACATTATTATTTAATCTACTATCTGTTCCAAATAAGAATAAACCGTTGGGAAAGATAGGGCTTAAAATAAGAGCTTGTGATTGGCTAAAATAGAGGCCGCTTTTATGCAGGCGAAATTTAGTTTATTTAGTTCTGTCAAATTATCGTTTTGCTGTCAGTACTGACCGGTATTTTTGTCTGTGCTAATCAATTATATGTTTTACTATTATAGTTGTTTATTGTGCTATTTATTATTAATATTCGTTAAAGATAGTTCTTTATAGAGACTATAAAGTGAAAACATTTTCTAAACATATTTTATCACTAATTAATTTATTTCATTTATTTAATCGCAATCGTTTTAGATCATGGATGACGCCGCTTTACCAGGTCCATCAAAAAATCGTAAAGGAAAATATATAAAAAGTGGACAGAGGCAGATGGCTTACAATGTGTATTTTAAGAACAAAGCTAATATGTCCAAAACAGCTGCTGTTCGTCAAACTTCAAGGGAAGTAGGGATTGGTAGGAATACTATGTTTGACATTATTAAGGAAATTGAAATGTCTGGAGTTACAGTTTCCATTAAGAAAACGAAGTTGCCGAGATGGTTACAATAAATTAGATGAAGTATCAAAAAGTACAATTAGAAGGCACGTGCATTCATTTTTCTTTAAAAATGAGTTACTAACTTGCACAAAAATATGTGAAGCTATTAAAGGGGATGCCAGTTTAACCTCCTTTAAAACGAACATCACTTTGGAGAATCCTAAAGAAACTGGGATTCAAGTGGGAAAAACGCACACGAAGTAACATATTAATTGAACGAAATGATATTATCTTATGGAGACGTCGTTATTTGACAAGTATAAGAAAGTTTCGTGCAGAAGGGAGAAAAATCTATTATTTAGATGAAACATGGGTGAATGCAAAAATTACACATCCTGTCATCCAGTTTCATACGTGGTCGATGAAATAGCTGGAGAAAGTGGCCGTACAGTTTTACGTTTACCTCCATATCACTAATCTTAACCCCATTGAACTTATATGGGCTCAAGTCAAGCATCATGTTGCAGCCAATAATAAGACATTTAAATTGGATGAAGTAAGAAATTTATTATTAGAAGGATTAGACATGGTTGATGCTGACGCATGGAAAAATAGCATTCATCACGTTATAACAGAAGAAAACAAAATGTATGATTTAGATAATATCGTTGAAAATGTATTAGAAAATTTGACTTTTGCTGTAAATACTGGGTCATCCTCAGAATTTTCATTAGAATCAGGTTCTGATCTTGAAGATGAATAGTTTTCAATATATATATATTAATGAACAATAGGCAACATAATGAACTGTGGTGTGTTAAATTTAGTTATGTGTGTGTGATGTTCTTGATTTAGATTCGTGTGTGTATGTGATGTGTTAGATATATTTTTTTCATACTTATAAATTGTATAGTTTGGAAAATATAGTGAATAAAATATAAACCAAATGTAATTAAATAATAATGATTACCATATACATTTATGAGATTGTAAGTTGTTTCAGGTCCTCAGAAATTGTTCGACGTCCTGGGTCTCAAGTAACTACGAGATATTGTGATCATCGCGGAATATTAATGAAATTTCTAAGTAGGAAATTATTATATAATTTTTTTAATGTAATTATGTAAGAGAAGGTAAAAGATTTAATGTACCTATATTATGCTAATAAAAGAGGGTTTTACACTCATTGTGTTGACATTTATGAAAAAAATTATTTTTACTGAACACACGGAGTTTCCCATGAAAGCAATTTCTCTTTTTATTTATTCTTATTTTTTTTTTCAATTACATTAAAATCTGAAACTAATCAAACCATATTTCTGCTAATAGCAAAAAAAATCATTGTACGATAGTAACAATTTATCCCATACATAAGCAAAAATGTAAGTATTAATTAGAAATATCTTGAAATAAAGAAATGAACACATGTTTAACCAAATACTGAAACTGGAAAAATGCTTACGTTTTACCTATCTTTTGGTGCAAAATTGCTGTTTTATCATTTTTAATATGTAATTACTTTTGTAAAATGAAAATATTTTAAATACCATTTTTAGATGTATAAAAATGTTTATCCAAATTATGTGAAATGATGTGCAGGTAAATGAATTTCCTTATTGCTCTCTCATTATAGATACTATTAAAATAACTGTATTTTGTAAAATGCTATATTTTTTAAGCTAAACGATACACAAATATTATGATAATTATAATACACTGTCACCATCAATTCTTTAAATTTATTAGTTTCACATTTGCACAAAAGTTTTGTTCTCTAATAAAATCAAAGAAAGATGTAAATATTTCTCCTGTAGTACTTTTAACACATTCTCATTGTATTTACGCACAAATTTATTGTAGATGCAACACCTTCAAACAATAAATAACAGATTATAAGATATTGATTGAAATATTTTATATAAGTCTAATACCTTGCAATGGTATATATTTGCCGCTTCTTGCTTGAATAAAACTTTTAAAGTCTAAGCTTAAGCTTTCTTAATAATAAATACATATGTTAATAAACAAACGTCAAAAATAATCTTTTGTATAAGTTAGTAGGTACATAACCTCACATACAAATTAACAATTTTTTTGAAATTCCTGTGTAAATTATACTCAGATTGCCGCGCCATCTGGTCCTTTCTTAAATGGAACAGAGTATAGACTTTTCTTTTGAGTTTTCATTTTATTAATTCATTTAATGCTCTGTGGAGAGTATTATTAAAATATATATAACAATTGATAAATTATTGAAGTCCAATAATACATGTAGAAATTAACAAGATAAGAAGCATAAATTGAATAATTATATCATAGTTAGATAATAGTGCAAATTTAAAGGTTGACTGTGACAGCTGTATGACTCATCAAAAACTATAAATATAAAATTATCTTAAAATGTCAAGTCCGAGTTTCTAAATTTACTCATAAATTCGTTAAAAATTCATTATTTCATTTTATTAATTAATATCAGCTGTTTATTACAGTAAAACTTGATAATTTATGATATAAATAAGGGTAGAATAATTAATAATTAATTATGATATAACTTCACTTATATTATATTATTATATTGTTATCAAATGTACATGTAAAATCTCAATATTAATTTAGGTAAATATTGAAATAGTATTAATAAGTAATTTATCGGCGACAAACTAATAAATTGTTAAAATATACAAAATATTAAGAAATAACCAAGCTATGGAAGTATATACACAAAGACGACGGGGTTTAGGCACAGAGATTTTTAATAATAATACGACGCTTAAGACGTAATAATTTTTACTCTACAATAATAATCGAAAAAGTGCTTAATACGATATAAATAACTCACTCAGTAATATCCTCGAGAATAGCAGCCATCTCTGTAAGATTACACAGAAGAATTCTCCACATAATCTGTCTCTATAGAGGTTAAAAAAACGTTATTTCTATTGACCTGTTTTTGTGACTAGAAATACCTACCTCATGCACGCTGTTAGAAAACCTAGTTTGTACCTAAAAAACACCATCCAGATCCTTCCGACACTTTAGAACCTTCCTACAAGCCGTATTTTTCGTCAAGTATTTTGATATTACCACGATTAAACACCGACCTTGAACAGATTAAAGTACGTTAAAATAAACTGTTTCAGTATCTACCACTACTAATATCAAATTTGATTGTATTCTATTGTTAATTAATACTTACCATCAGAATTTATAAGCTTAATGTCCTAATTTAGGTAAACAACAACTTTAAATTTGCGATATTGTTAGGTTACGTTCATATAAAAATAGACATATACAATACACATAATTTGCAATTTTGAACCATATTGACAGGAATCTGTGTACAGAAACATAGAACATATATTTCTTGGATATAATAAAATGAATTGCTTGTTTGTTGTTTTATTAATTTATTAAATTTCAAATATACATAGAATAAATATTATTTATTAGAAAGACACATTATCAGTGGATTTTTGAACTCTAAATATATTATGACAATATAATTTGAAACATACTTGAGTGGGTAAAACCTCACTAAATTTGTATAATACAAAAGTATTTTTAATAATATAAAAAATATTATTAAAAATGGGGTGTGAAGAACACAATACAAGTTCATTTATGTATTTTTGAATGTATCTCTTCTCCAAAGAGTCGGACGCTCTGTCCGAATAATTTCGGCTAGATAGTAACGTAGTTATGTTGTTTTGAATGTGTCTCTTCTCCAATAGGGGCGTACCGGCGAACATGTAGAAATGTGAAATACGTATCTACGTCTTTGGAGAAGAGATACATTCAAAAATACATAAATGAACTTGTATTGTGTTCTTCACACCCCATTTTTAATAATATTTTTTATCTTATTAAAAATACTTTTGTACTAAATATATTATTCAATTGATATATTTAATGAACGGCTAAGGTTTTTGTTTGATTTTTATTAAATCTTGCAAACACACTCGGTGCAGTAAGTATAATACTCTACAAAATACCAAGGTATGACATAGTGTTCCTATTTTAAATTATATAAAGTAGCGAAGCTTATGGATTTATTAGTAGTTCTTCCAAAATGATAGTATGTATTTTAAAAGAGAAGTGTGATATTTCATATTCGTTTGACGAGAACAAACCCTACCACATGAGATACTAAATTTCACACAATAGGTTTGATTTGAAATCTCAAATACTTAATGAAAATTTTAATTAGGAGTCAAAGCCCAGATATCTTTAAATGCTTGTAAGACTTTTCCCTACTTGTTATTTAAAAAATGCCTGTTATTTCTTCTGTCTTTAAAATAGAAATTAGAATTAATATGCAATAAATCAATAATCTATACAAAATTAGCAATCTCAAGATTTCTTATTTACGAGCTTTGTATAGTAACAGCAAAAATTACGCGATGGTACTTACATATATGTGTAAACAGCTTGTTCAAACACGACTATGAGAATCATAATTTACCTAGACTTTTTAAATGAACTATAAATAGAGCGGGTTAAAAGCAAATACACATTAATAACCTCATTTCTCTCAGCAGTATTACGTAAAAATAGCTTCATACCTCTCAAACTAGGGCGTAAATTTTTATACAAGATATGAATGGCATCTGGAAGATGATTTCTAGTACTACACAAGAATTTACATACGTATGAGAATTCAAATAAATGCCACTATTTATTTCGACGCTGTTACATGTCGCTATGATAAAGTAACACGGTTACGAAAATATTTCGCAGGGAAATTCACTTCTAGAATGGAGTTTATTTTAAATCACACACTTTGCTGGAAACTGAAATAAGAATGAGAAATCAACTCGAAAATATAACATTAAGCAATTATATTCACAAATAATAATTGTAATTTATTGAAGATTAAAACTGTATAAAAAATATAAGTATATTACAGGATAGGTATAACTTTTCACGAATTTTTAATTATCCAAACAACCGGGAAAGGGTGACCTCGTGACGTGTGCGTTCTGCATACTGGTAAAAACCTAGTTTGTCGAATTGTAGAAATTAACGCGACACATTAAGCGACATTTACATGGAGAAATGACTTTCAATAGTCATTAATTCTCATTTGTAATAAGTTCAAAAGATTAACTATAGGTATATGTATTAAGGTGGGTCAATTTTTTTTTTGATTAAGCGTATATCAAAAAAGTACCTAATTTATAAATGATTCTGAGTAAAATTTCTGAAGAGACCATAGGTGTAAATCGAATTTGGAGCCCCCGAAATTTTCAAAATAGATATTTTCTTTAACAAATGTATATTATTTTCAATAAAATCCCATAGAATTATAGTAGATTGCACAGAATAGGTTTGCTGGAAAAGTATTGCTGCTACCTTTCTGAACCACTATTAATATCTAAATTTGTTTAAATTTTAGTGTAGATATCTATTAACCCTAAAAAAAAATAGCCTAAAATATATTTTTAACTAACAAATCATTTTTCTACAATTTTTTTTCATAAAAACATATTTTTTCGTTCTATGGAGACTCCGAAACTTTCCAAAAAAATATTTTTCTTAATAAATGTATATTATTTTCAATAAAATTCTATAGAATTATAATAGATTGCACAGAATGGGTTTGCTGGAAAAGTATTTCTGCTACCTTTCTAAACCACTATTAATATCTAAATTTGTTTACATTTTAGTGTAGATATCTGTTATTAACCCTTAAAAAAATAACCTAAAATATATTTTTAACTAATAAATCATTGTTCTGCGATTTTTTTTTCATAAAAACATATTTTTTTCGTTCTATAGAGTCGCAAAAAAGAAGAAAACAACAAATCGGATTTGGAGCCCCCGAAACTTTCCAAAAAAAATATTTTTCTTAATAAATATATATTATTTTCAATAAAATTCTATAGAATTATAGTAGATTGCACAGAACTGAAAAGGTATTTCTGATACCTCTCGGAACCACTAATAAAATAAAATAAAAAAAACTAATAAAAAAAGTTTTTTTTAATTTTACTTTAGATATCAATTATTAACTCTAAAAAATAGCCTAAAATGGATTCTTAACTAATAAATCATTTTTCTATGATTGTTTTCATGAAAACATATTTTTTCGTTCTATAGCGTCGCAAAAAAAAGAGAAAAACAACAATTTGAAGTTTCTAAATCATTATTGATATGGAGGAACCATCTACCTCGTCTACAGCACCGTCACGAATGGAAAGAAGAACATCAGCAGGCTCTGAATCTAGATTGTCACATATGCCTTACCAAATTTTTGTATTTGTTTCATCAAGTGATGTAAATGATCTTAATTTCCCGACTAATCGTGATATTTTAAACTATAATTTCTTCTTAAGTGAACGTGCTAAACTCGACAGCAAAGCGTTCTCGGAGAGAACGCTTTGCTGTCGAGTTTAGCACGTTCTCTTAAGAAGAAATTGAGCTGTTTAGATAATTTCTTAGCCGTTCATTAAATATATCAATTGAATAATATATTTAGGGTTCAAAAATCCACTTATAATGTGTCTTTCTAATAAATAATATTTATTCTATGTATATTTTAAATTTAATAAATTAATAAAACAACAAACAAGCAATTCATTTTATTATATCCAAGAAATATATGTTCTATGTTTCTGTACACAGGTTCGTGTCAATATGGTTCAAAATTGCAAATTATGTCTATTGTATATGTCTATTTTTATATGAACGTAACCTAACAATATCTGCAAATTTAAAGTTATTGTTTACCTAAATTAGGACATTAAGCTTATAAATTCTGATGGTAAGTATTAATTAACAATAGAATACAATCAAATTTGATATTAGTAGTGGCAAATACTGAAACAGTTTACTTTAACGTACTTTATTCTGTTCTAGGTAGGTGTTTAATCGTGGTAATATCAAAATACTTGACGAAAAATACGGCTTGTAGGAAGGTTCTAAAGTGTCGGAAGGATCTGGATGGTGTTTTCTAGGTACAAACTAGGTTTTCTAACAGCGTGCATGAGGTATTTCTAGTCACAAAAACAGGTCAATGGAAATAACGTTTTTTTTAACCTCTATAGAGACAGATTATGTGGAGAATTCTTCTGTGTAATCTTAGAGAGATGGCTGCTATTCTCGAGGATATTACTGAGTGAGTTATTTATATCGTATTAAGCACATTTTCGATGATTATTGTAGAGTAAAAATTATTACGTCTTAAGCGTCGTATTATTATTAAGAATGTCTGTGCGTAAACCCCGTCGTTGTCGTTTGTGTATATACTTCCATACTAGGTTATTTCCTAATATTTTGTATATTTTAACAATAATTTATAAGTTTGTCGCCGATAAATTACTTATTAATTCTATTTCAATATTTACCTAAATTGACATTGAGTTTTTACATGTATACTTACATGTATGTATACATTTACATTACATGTATACATTTGATAACAATCTAATAATATAATATACGTGAAGTTATATCATGATTAATTATTAATTATTCTACCCTTATTTATATCATAAATTATCAAGTTTTACGGTAATAAACAGCCGATATTAATTAATAAAATGAAGCAATGAATTTTTAACGAATTTATGAGTAAATTATAAACTTGGACTTGACATTTTAAGATAATTTTACATTTATAGTTTTTGATGAGTCATACAGCTGTCACAGTCGACCTTTAAATTTGCACTATTATCTAAATATGATATAATTGTTCAATTTATGCTTCTTATCTTGTTAATTTCTACAGGTATTATTAGACTACACCAATATATATAAAAACTCCAGTAATTTATCAATTGCTATATATATTTTAATAATACTCCTCACAGAGCATTAATTAAATTAATTAATAAAATGAAAACTCAAAAGAAAAGTCTAGATTAAATAATAATGTAAACTGGTATAAATATTGAATAAAATTTAGAATTTCAAATCTCGCGTCTAAATAAAGAATTTAGTATGTAACTATCTAATAATTTCCCTAACTTAATTGATTAATAATAGATAGAATAGTAGATCACCTCCGGTTATAACTCAATTAACATTGCAAGGATCTTTTACTCAATTTCAAGGAATATTCAACAATAACGATTTTAAAACTCAATCAGCAGGTAAGATATCCTTTCTTTAATAAATATTCTATTAATGTATAAAATAAAAAATAGAATTGATGGTTATTTGTATAAATTTATATTTTCCAAAACTTATTCTTGTTTTATATACAGTATTATTGTTTGTATTTTAATCTCTCGTTCTCGGCGAGAACGCTTTGCTGTCGAGTTTAGCACGTTCACTTAAGAAGAAATTATAGTTTAAAATATCACGATTAGTCGGCAAATTAAGATCATATTTCTCGCATAAAGCTCTACCAGATGAATTGATCATATCTAGAGTAAATCTAATATTGAAATCATTAACAGAAAAAGTATTAAAGAAAATTAACTGTTTTGCTTGATAAATACTACAAAAAAAAAATAAAAAATAGAATCAAAACAAAGAATTTAGAGCCGTAGATTCAACAAATGAATTTTTTTTGTATTGATAAATGTAATTGTAAGTTGAAAACAACCAAATGCTCGTGTGGTTTGATTCCACGACATATAAAAAATTCATGATAGACCAAGATAATGATAGAAAATAGACAATAACTGAATATATGGCAGACGTTTTAGAAGAAGTATCCGCAATTATATCAAGAATTCCAACGGACAGTGAACCAATATGTATTTTACATTAATCAGATGTGGATATAGTTGATAATGAAGAAGTTGCAGATGTAAGCATTGACACTTCGAATTTTGCTATGATGTGTGATAGATTTGGAGTTTCAATTTCTAGTGATCTAGACAGGACTTTTATGAACCATCATTAACTGATTCACAAATACCGATGCATTTACAAGGAACGGAAAGACATCTACTACTGTTTCCAAACGCGTTATAGGAACGAATCGTGAAGGTGTTACAGCGGTAACAATAGAAAGTGAGAAAGTTAAAAAACAACAAAACTTTTAAAAATACTAATGTAAGAAAGTATCTATTTAAAAAATCGTTAAAATTGTACATTTTAAGTCGATAAAAAGATTTAAAAATAAATCAGATTAAAAATTAAAAAAAAATGCATTGTTTTGCTTAATTCTTCAAAATAATGATTTCTTCAGGTTGTTTTGTCCACCAAAACGATTTCGAATATGAGAAAAATCGATAGCAAAGCAAAATAACAAAAGTTCTTGTAAATTGTGCGTATTTTAATGAGGTGTAAGGAAAAAAATATGTTTTCATAAAAAAAATTATAGAAAAACGATAACTTATGTTAATTTAGACTATTTTTGTAGTATTAATACCTCAATCGTCCCTGAAATTAAAAAAAAACATATACAGGGTGTCCAGAAACTCTCCTGACAAACGAAGACTGGAGATTCCTCTGATAATTTTAAGACAATTAAACCCAAATTCACCTAGTCCGAAAATGCTGCCTAAGGGAGCTAGAGTTCTTTGAAGATGGCGCCTTGTATTTATTTTTTTTTAAATTCCTCCAGAACGCTTTTATTTAGAAAAACAAAAACTGGTATGCTTATTTATCCTCCAGAGATGAATCGATTCCATCAATAGCGAATTTCTAGTACCGGTCATAGGCGTCCGTTTTGGGTAGGTCAACGGTTATTTTAAGGCATAACTTTTTTGTCTTTAACTTTTAAGCATTTGTGACACTAGATTATTAAATTTTCAGGTATTCCAGTACTAAAATGTACTCTTACTTTAAGTCGGTAGGATACACCGTTTTCTAGAAAAATCGATTTGTAAATTTTTCGTTTTTTCTTCATTAAAGTTCAATTTATTATGTACCTACTTACTTTTAGCGACGAAGTTGGCTTGGACTACCAAGGCATGGATGAAAATTAATTTAATAAATTAAAAACAAATTATTTATTACAATGGAACGAAACTAACAAAAGTTTCAAAGGTAGATTGTTACAAAAGTTGCTCGATGTGATGACCATTAGTCTCTATGCATAAGTTTACCCTTTTGCTTAGAGAACGCCGAATTCTTGCAAAAATTCCAAAGTTATTTCTAAATTCGTTGCAAGCATCTTGTATCCTTAGCCAGAGTTGTGCGCGATTTTGTATCGGAACGGAATAAACAAATGCTTTTATGTATCCCCAAACACAATAATCGCAAGGATTCAAATCCGGCGACCTTGCTGGCCAAGCAACTGGACCGCCTCTTCCAATCCAATGGTCTTCGTAGTTATTATCTAGAAAGTCTCGTACATTCCTGCTAAAGTGGGCCGGACAGCCGTCCTGTAGAAACCATAAGTTTTGCCGAATATTTAAACGCACCTCATCTAACAAATCAGGTAAAATATTTTGCAGGAAATGTAAGTAATCAGCACCATTTAAACGAGCAGGTAATTCCACAGGTCCAAGTAGATAATCGTCAACTACTCCTATTATCCTATCCAGACGTTTATGCTAAACCTATGCTGATGCTTAAATTCTTGAACAACGTGGGGATTGTCACCAACGTACGAATAATAATGTGCATTATGTACATTAAAAATTCCATTTTTTGAGAATGTAGCTTCGTCACCAAACAAAATGTTCCTGAAGAAATCTTCATCTTGATTTTTCTGATTTTGTAACCATCTAGCGAATTCTACGCGAGCAGGAAAATCTCCTTCTAGCAGTGCTTGCACCTTTGTAAAATGAAAAGGATATAAATTTTCTTTGTGTAAGATATTTCCTACGGAAGATTTTGAAATTGTGGGGTACATGGCAGATAGTCTTCGAACGCTAATTTCTGGATTTTCCTCAACTTCCATTAAAATAACATCTTCATGTTCTGCTGTTACATCATTATGTCTCCCTGTTTCATTATTTTTTGGGACCACTGAACCTGTTTCTCTTAATCGTTGATGAAGAGCTGTAAATGTTGAGTGAGTGGGATGCTGACGATTGGGAAACTTTTCAGCGTATCTACGTTGCGCCGCTCGAGCGTTACACCTCATTTCGCCATAAACTAAATGCATATCGGCGTATTCCTCATTAGTAAAAACCATTTTTTTTTAAATTGAAATCGTGTTTGAATAACACAAAGTAAAAAATGAAAAGATAAACTTCGCGAACTGACAACAATTTGACAATGAAAAACGTAGGTTTTACTTCTGTTGGCAGTTCAGAGCTAACTATTACAAAAAATAAAAAATTGAACTTTAATGAAGAAAAAACGAAAAATTTACCAATCGATTTTTCTAGAAAACGGTGTATCCTACCGACTTAAAGTAAGAGTACCTTTTAGTACTGGAATACCTGAAAATTTAATAATCTAGTGTCACAAATGCTTAAAAGTTAAAGACAAAAAAGTTATGCCTTAAAATATCCGTTGACCTACCCAAAACGGACGCCTATGACCAGTACTGGAAATTCGCAATTGATGGAATCGATTCATCTCTGGAGGATAAATAAGCATACCAGTTTTTGTTTTTCTAAATAGAAGCGTTCTGGAGGAATTAAAAAAAAAATAAATACAAGGCGCCATCTTCAAAGAACTCTAGCTCCCTTTGGAAGCATTTTCGGACTAGGTGAATTTGGGTTTAATTGTCTTAAAATTATCTGAGGAAACTCCGGTCTTCGTTTGTCAGGAGAGTTTCTGAACACCTGTATATTAACAGTGATTTTGGAAGAAATACCTTTCCAACAAGCCTATACTGAGCGATCTACTATAATTCTATAGGATTTTATGACGATTTGATTAAAAGTAATACACATTTATTCAGGAAAATATATATTTTGAAAATTTCGGGGGCTCCAAATCCGACTTAGAGCTATGGTCTTTTCAGCAATTTTACTCAGAATTATGTATAGATTACTTTTTTGCTATACGCTCTATGGAAAAAAAATGTTCCTTAACAATTGTAGATATCTGACGCTTGTTAAATTCTTGTTATAAATTTCATTTTCAACGTGAATATGTATAATTATTGCAAAACATTAGAGCTAAAAGTGTCTTGAAAATTTGCTTCTCTAATGGCATGTAGATTTTGTTGTTCCCACTGATGACAATTTCTTCTATTAAAAATCCTTAAAATTTTAGATATAGGATTTGGATCTTCTTGTCTTTTAGTTAAAATAAACTCGCAAAATTTAATTCTTTTATCTTGATCTCCTGGACAAAAAGCTTAAACTGATTGGAAAGGATAAGGATGCATTTCATTTTTCTTTAAACTTCTTTGATGTAGATGAAATTCCTACATCTGCAGGCGCCCCCGGAATAGAACTGGTTGGATGCGCATGAAAATATCTCAAAACAAGGATTTCATTACCTTCGTCGCCCGTAATCGGTTTTCTTGACTTGAATACCAAAGCGAATGGAATTTGACTCTATTCGCTTGAATTTAGTTTTATTAATTGCTGGTAAATGTGGGTATCTTTCATTAAAAAGCCGACATATTCTTTCAATAATTTGAAGAGATTCACCATGAATGTAGAATAAATTCAAAATATCTCTATTAGAATAAATATTTAATTCGTCTTGGATATTTGTGAACAACATAAAACCAGTTAGACACGAAGTAAACTTTGTGACAATTTTGACACATCAGATTTACTTTTCAAGGCTTACTACAACGATTCTTCTTGATAATGCTCAATTTAGAAAATAATCATTAATAACTCTAAAATATGAGAGATAGAAATAGGGAAACCTATACCTATATGATGCAAAGTGTTTATCTACAAACTATGGCGTGCTCATCTACAGATTGTTCCATTTAAAGAATCGATTTTTCTTTAATTAAACATTACTTAAATAATCAATAAATTTCGAACACGCTGTAAGAGATTTATTAAATGTTTAAACATTACTCAGAATATTATACCTTTCGTTGTATCCAGTAGAAATATAACGTAGTTCAGATCAAATACGCCTGAGATATGTGGTTCTAAAAGGTACATTGGAAAAACAAAAAATTTCAGAAAAATCAAAAAAAACCGTTTATTTTTTTCCAAAAGAAACCTTAATATAAAGCGTTGGTACTTTACAAGGAATCTAAAAAAGCAATAAAAAGTATAACATTCTATTTAAAATATCAAAGTTGGCTATGACTTCTGGTATAATCGAAAGTGGTTCATGAGTGTAAATATTTTATTTTAATACATACACCTAAACATACACAAATTTCCAAAAGTATCCTAAGGCGTTAACATAGAATACTTCTAACGAACGGGTTACGTGAAAAACCCTGTATATACACAAAGAGTAGAAGTGAAGAGTCATGTCTATCCAGGATGCCTTACATTGACAAGCTCCAATAAGAGTGTAATGCATCTGGGCACCACGAGCGAAGCGAGTGACACAAATCACCTTTGTGAATAATAGCCATTATATGCGAGTATACTTTGTATATTTTTATTGAAGCAAATATTTTAGGAACATTATTTTTATAATTTATAACATAAAAATAATATTAACATTAACTTATAACTAATTACAATTCAACATTAATTATTTATGTTAATAATTTCATTTGAACAATTTGTTAGGTTAATTTCAGGAATAGAATTTGACGTCTAAATTAATATTCTGATTGTTTGTAGAAATGCTTTGATTTCTGGCATTATTAGAATAATTTTTTTGTATGGAGCTGCTCTTTTGTGAAGATCGAGTGGTATTTAATAAGTCAAGTCGTTAGAAATATGGACAGACTATACCAACTGTCAATGCGTCGGACTCTCACCTTCTACAAATACAAGCTCGGTCATCTATTACGCAAAATCATCTAGAAATTAATAACATTATAGTAATTGTTTTGTTCTAGTTTATCTTATTAAACATACATTATTATCTGCTTTCTTAAAAGTAAATAGTTCAACTCTTGTTATTACATAAATGCTGTTTTATGTGATAATATTTAATACATTCGTTTGTATATAATTAAACAATACAAATATTTGTATTTACCTGTACTCTAAAAATAGGTGAAAGGAAAAGGTAATATCGATTCCCATTATTAGGAAAATTAACGAGAAATATTGGAGTGGGAACGTGTTCTACGTGTACAAAATATTTAAACAGTTGTAATTGTCCGCAGGGACACGCTACATAAATTTTAGTCGGTTCCCTTATGTTTAATTGATAATTACGCGTACACTCGCGTTGTAATAAATTATGGAACCTAGGGGTCATTGAAATTTCCCCAAAGAGATTACGTATGTCGTGAAAATGTAAATCAATAGGTACCTTTCATGAAAATTAATACAGTAAATTAGACACTCATCAATAATATTAACATTTTAGAGTAATCAAATTATACAAGGTTCGCTTAATAAGATCAGTTGTATCATAATTGCAGTTTATTTGTCAAGTTAATAGAAACCTATATTAATAAAGTAAAATAAACACGTTAGTTTCCTCTCTGATTCTGGACTCGAACCGCATTCTTGGTTCTGCTTCTTCCGACGTTTCGGCCGCTCTTACAAAGCACATCCTCAATTGTCATTACTACACTGAAACTTTCATCGTCCAGTTTCAGTTCAGTTGAAATTTTAAGGGAAAAGTTCATTGTATTCAAAATTACTGTCTATTCTGTCTCTGGCATCGTGGCTGTACGAGCGCCAGTAAAAAACTTTTTTCTTTTCATTTTATTGTCAAGAAATAAAAATGCAATTACATATATTGAAAACCACCATATTTATGATTAATTTGTCACTTTTCAATATAATCTCCGTCCATTTCCACGGTTTTGGTCCATTTTTTAACAAGGGCATGTATTATAGTGTGGTAAAAAGAATGGTCCTGTTTCCTATCAACTATAATAACACCCTCTGCATCCCAGAACACTGTTGCCATAACTTTCCCTGTCGATTGCACAGTTTTGACTGCCTCTTTGATTTGGATTCAAAAAAACAAACCCATGTTTCGTCTCCGGTCACAATATTTTCCAGAAACTCATCTCCCTCCAAACGTAAGCGTTGTAAGTGTTGCAAGGCTATTGTTTTTCTTGTTTCTTTATTCTTGTCTGTTAATTTTCTCTGTACGCACCTTGCGCAAACTTTTGAAAACCCCAGTTGTTGAATAATCGTCATGACTAGAGAACGGACACGCTTACCACATGACGCAAAGCCCAGTGCAGTACTGGCGAAAGGCTGTATTTCTAAAATATTTAATTTTATTTATATAATTGGAAAACGAACGGGTGGTGATCTATAAAATTACGAAATACATATTTATTTGTTGAAAAGTTGTATTTGTAAAGTTTTTAATTTTATTTATATAATTGGAAAACATACGGGTGGTGATCTATCTATCTAAAATTACGATATACATATTTATTAATTAATTTTATTTATATAATTGGAAAACAAACGGGCGGTGATCTATAAAATTACGAAATACATATGTATTTGTTGAAAAGTTGTATTTTTAAAGTTTTTAATTTTATTTCTATAATTGGAACATTTTTATTTGTTCATTTTGTCGTTCAAGTTGAGTAAAGGAGTATTAATATTGACTAGCAATAGTTTCTCAAGGTTTTCTTCTGTCAATTTTGTTCTCTTTGAATTAAGTACATCCTTATAAATAGAAAACGTCTTTTCTACATCGCAACTGGTTATAGGTGCATACTGGAAATATTCTTTTATTTCTTCATATTTAGCCGTTAGATTTTGTGGAATTGTCTCCATAATAATAATAATTGCTGCAATGTAATTAAATCTGGATTTCTATTAAGAATTGCTTCAAACTTTTGCCGAAAGCCACATCCGAAGGCACTTGGAATACTTTTCAAATTATTAACAGCCACATCTAATGTGGTTAATCCGTCATTTAATTTGAGATTTCGATTTTCAAAATAAGTGATTAGTTTTGGCAATTTTCCAAAGTATTCGTGAAGAAAGTACAACTGATTTTTTAAATTTGGGATTTGTGTGAGCTCCTTGCACTCACCAATACTTCTAGCATCCTCCTTTAGCAGTGTTACGAAATGTTTTAGACTATCGAAATTCTCAGCATAATAACTAGTAGCTTCAGCCATGTTCCCCATCTAGTTATTACTGGAGTGGGAGGCAGTGACAGAGATGCAAATTTTTCCCTGAAAAGAGCTACTCTCAATGGTGCTTTTCTGAAACCTTTTTTAAAAGCTGATACAAGTCTATCAACTTCCGGAAAAGTGTCTCTGATATATTCACAGATTCTGTGGAGAGCATGTGCTACACAAGTAATATGCAGCATATTTGGATATGTTTTCTTCAATAGTCTGCCTGTTTTTAACATATACGCAGCACTATCACTGACAAATAAAAGTATTTTTTCTTTGTACGTGGCGTCCGAATGAAGCATTTTTTGCATATTCTCCTTAATGGTTTCAGCAACTGTTTCCCCTTCAACTCTATTTATAACACTTGTTGCTATTACATATGAGTTATAGGGAATAGTTGGATGTAGTACACCAGCTACAACATTTACCACACAGCGTCCTAACATATCCACCGTTTCGTCGGCGCTTATCCATATGTATTGATTTAAAAGATGGCTTCTAATGCGTTCTACTGTTCTCGTATAGCACCTAGAAACATAATATTTGCGTAAAGTTGATTCATCAGGAACATTTCGACTAGTATATTTTTGAAGAAATATTTTTAAAGTGGGATTGCTAAGTTTATTTATTGGAATATTAGCCGCCATAAAAGTTTTACAGAGTTCAGATGTGTTTGCGATCCTAAGTGACGAATTTTTGACGATATTTTACGGATTTTGTAATAAATTTCGGAATCCAACTCGCCATTGTTTTACCATGCCGTTCTCGACATTCTTCCATATCATGTCTGAAAAAGTAACTTAAACAATGCTCTAGATCTAAATAAATGAAAACTAAAAATGTGTGCGAAAGTTATTCAAACTGAACGAAATTCAATGCACACTTACGTAAGTAAGTAAGTAAGTAAGTAAGTATTTTATTAGCAAAGCTATTGTACAACCATAACGTTTCATTACATTTTACTTAATTAACTATTTTACACTGCTACAACCTAGAAATTACATGGATCACTCAAATTTTTTAACATATTTCTAACAGATTTCTCTTAAAGTTTTTAAAGTAATTATAATGCATTAAACAATATGAAACCAATGAGATATTTTTCTTTCCTAATATTTAACTCAAATTCAACAGTCCTTCCACACATATTCCAACTTTAAGTTCAATGTTTCCTTGAATTACGTCGAAATAATTGGTAGAAATAGATTCAATCAAACTATATTAAACAGGATCTATCACAAAAATTACGATGTAATTAACAGTTAAAACTATAAAAACAAGAAACTTACTCACAGCACTTTATTTATCTTACGAAATATAAACTAATAAATAAAATACATTATAAAAACCCCGCCTCTATCTACGCTCATGAAAACACTTTAAAAAACACTATATTCTCCGAATCCAATAGCTGAGTTGTCCATTGTTATCGTGCGAGACCAGGTGGCCGAGTAAGTCAAACAAATACTTCATTGAATTACGCCGGGATGTACTGTGCGACGTTATACACAATTCCAATTGCCGATTGCGTTTTATGGAATTGCATCCGTTCTCTAGTCATCACACTGCCTTTACTGAGAGAGATAATGCGACACAATTCATCTGCAGTCATCCGGCCGTCACCACGAATGATATCATAGATTAGCTGAATGTTACGTGGAGTCACTGCAGTCAACGGCCTGCCGCTCCACATTTCGAGAGCCAACGATGTTTGTCCTTCAGCTTCGTTACAGCGACGAACTCGTCGTCTAACAGTGCTCACATCCGCTGTTACATCACTGTAGACATTTTTTACCCTTTCATGAATGTGAATGGGCGTTTCATCTTCTGCATTTAAGAATTTGAATTTGAATCACCGAACACTGTCTAATACGAACGTCAATGTCTGCCATTTTTCAAGCGACTGCACAGAAAGTTACTACTGCCGTGGATTGTAGAAGAAGGTTTGAGAAATAGCGCCAAATTCAAATTTTTCACGTAACTAACTTTATTCAGATAGAAAAAAATAGGAGGCATTAGATATTAACTCAATCTCGTAGGACTTCTCTGTACATTTTTTCGAATAATGTCTGGCTACAAATTATTCGAAAAAATATGCAGAGAAGACCTACAACCACAATACCAGACAGAATAGATATGGTTAGGAGCACAACACGCTGCAGTAATGAAGAACACGTTCGGCGCAAGTCCCTGTAGCTAAAATGCAGGCTTTAAGAAATAATATTCCAGTCTTACAGATAGTGTAGTGGTTAGTGTACTTAATTCAGTTAAAAACTTTGGAATTTCAGACCAAGTTCGAGTCTCACACGGGTACATTTCGTAAATTTAAAAATGTGACACCACAAAAAAAAATGGGGAATGTCCATATTTGTTAATAAAATTAACATGAAATAGTTCCCTCAATCAAGGCACTAAAGTATCGTTTTTCATTACGAATGTGTGTTTATTTGCCGGGACGATAGCCGAGGTTAATGAAACAAAAATTACTTTAGTACCATTAGATTTTTTCCGAAATCGAAGGAAATTTTAAAATTTGACGTTTCGATTTTTAGGCCATGACATGAGAATTTTTCGTATTGGTTTTCGAACAACTTAGCCGATTTATTTGGCAATAATCATACTTGCAATCTGTTTAAGCTCCGGCGGTGTGCAAACCATTTGGTCTTTGTCACATTGCAGCGCGCAACGCAGGTATCTATGGATTAGAGATGAAAGCTGCCTTTGTCATTGGAGCAAAATGACATAAAAGTTATTCTTCACTGACTATTTTGCTTGTCTTCACAAACGATTTTGCGTTATTTGACTGACAATTTCGGAAAATAATTATTTTCATAACAAGTGCGGGAAGATAGCGACTCCAAAACGAACACAGCGAGTTTCGGTACCTGCATGAGTTTCACAAGTGCCTTAGCGCAAATATTATGACGAACGTTTTTTCTGAAATCGCTTAGAATCGTCGTAGTTGAATTTTCTGTTAAGTTTTTTCAAATTTTGAATTTGCTTTTTTCATAGTGAGAATTAGGTTAATGGTTGCTATAGAACAAACATGTCAAACAAACAATAGTTTTGTGAAAAATTGTGGCATTTGTGAATTGTGGCGAGAAAAATTATAAATATTTGCGAGAATGACGAATCAATGGATGAAAACTAGATTCCTGACGATATTCAAGCATTTGCTGACTAGGCAACACGCAACTTACTGCCTATTTCTTCACCCGAAGTTAAACTTGTGTGTAATTTAATAATTTAAGTAACTATTGTATCAACATATGATGCGTTGAAAGGCAAAGTGGTGTAAGTCAGTGTAACATTATTCTGAGATATAAACTTTCAAAGTTAATGTCTAATAGAATTCCCAATTCCATTTTACGACTACTAATCTGGTAAATGGGATAGAATACACATAAAACTTAAGTTTCGAGAATCAAATGCTTGCAATTTTCAAATTTTGAACATTGTTTTTGTATTCAAATGACATACGCCACTTTGCCTTTCAACATAATACTAAAACCAGTATAACGTAAATAATTATTTTTGTATCTAGAACGCGAAATGATACTTTTGCGTTCAAGAATGAAAGTTGGAAGAATGGAAATACCCATTCAAGATACATACAATATTTTTTCGAAAACTGCAATAAAATAAGACACTTGTTATGCACAACAATTTAATTTATATTTGAAATCGTTTGAACCGTGTTTGAATTAAGATGGTTTAGGCGTGGTGACTATCATAACGACAGCAACCTAACAAACAATAAATACTAATTGCTTGAAATAGTTATTTACGAACCAAGTGCGTGAAATCATATTTCGCGAATGAGTGACCAGTTTAAAGCGCGAGCCGTAGGCGAGCGCTTTATGGACACGAATTCGCGAAATGTTTCACGCACGAAGTTTGTACAATATTTTTTGTACGAGAACTATAATAATAATACATATTGTTAAATACCTTATCGTTTATGACACACTACTAATCTCTTGATATTAATTAAAAAAATTTGAGTTGGCAGTATTGATTATTTGAAGTGACATTTAATTTAAAATTATCAAATTCAAAAAATTCCATACAAAATAAAAACCTCAACAACATGAATTCTGATAATAAAATGCAATGTACACCGCCTGAAATTCGTGAAGCTGCCAATATTGCAGTGGATAATTTATTACCCATAAAATCAAAAAACATATACAAAAGCACTTCGTAACTTGGGCTAGATCTAAAAATATTCAAAAATACTTCAAAAATTGTTTATTAGTTTATTTTCAAAATTTACAATCAAATAAATCAATATGGTCCACTTATTCTGTGTTAAAATCAAGCTTAATAATATATGATAATACGGATATATCTAAATATGCAAAACTCATAGCGTATTTAAAACAGATAACGAAGCAACATCAGCCTAAAAAATCAGCAGTATTAACCGAAGAACAAATTACTAAATTTATTGTTGAAGCACCAAATTCCTTGTTCCTACTAATGAAGGTAAAGTCATTTCCATATATTTAAATTCCATACAACACTATATGTATTTATAGGCTGTATTAATATTGGGTATTTCTGGAGCGTGTCGATGTGAAGAACTTTGCAAAATGTCATTACGAGACATAGAATTTAAGTCGAATTTAATTATCGTAACAATTCCAGAAACTAAAACATGTAACAGCCGTATATTTGCAATCATTAAGCCTGAATGGATTGCATTAATTCGGCAATATGCAAATTTAAGACCGGACAGCCAGCAGCGATTCTTTTTAACATATCGCAATGGCAAGTGTGTTTGTTCACCTGTTGGTCTTAATACAATTGGCAAAATTCCAATGCGAATAGCTGAGTACCTTCAGCTTGATAGCGCAGGTAGCTTCACAGGTCACTGTTTTCGAAGGAGTTCAGCGACATTGTTGGCAAACCAAGGAGGTGACTTGCTTTCAATTAAAAGGCATGGTGGATGGAAATCATCTACGGTTGCAGAAGGATATATCGAAAATTCTCTGCATAGTAGAATTCAATTAGCTAAAACAATGACCCCGTTAGAGATATCGACTCCGTCTGCAACTTGTTCGACATCTGAAATACAAGATATATATAATAATACAATGAACGTTACTCTACCTTCGCAATCAAGATCAATTCAAACAAACCAGTTAATCCCTGGGGTATCAATCTCTGGTTGTCAAAATTGCCCAATCAAAATTTTTAATAATTGTTCTGTTTCAATTTCTGAAAAAATGAATAATGGTAATTTATATAATATTTGTTGCTGTTCTGACATTGAATTACATACCTTCCAAATATAACAATTGCTATTTCATTTCTTTTTATTTTCATAGAAAAACAACGAACTGGGTAGCATATTATTAAGGTTAGGGATTTATGATTTTAAAATGTCACTAAATTAATCACATTCCAGGAAGTACCAACTTTACTTTTACGCACTCGTGTTTAAAGTGACTTTTTACGCACGCAAATCGAATCGTGAAATGACAGGTTTTGTTAAGCGAGTACAAAATAGTATATTATGTGACAAGTGGTTGAAATGAAATTTCAACGTTGAGAAAAGTAACTCGATACGTTGAAATTTTATCAGCCACGGGTTGCGTATGCTATTTTTTCTACGAATTTTTAAAATAAACGTTAATAAACCATTTCTAATTATTTTCGATATACATTAACTATAATAGAACAACTTTTGCAATTAGCGCCAATTGTGTTTATACATTTATTTGTATTCATTTGACAAGACCCATCAGGAATAACTAAACTTGAGCTTGTTGATTGTTTACCTGTAAATAACGTCTACGCTAATATCGGTTCTTGCATATATTCATCGATTATAAACTTTTTATAAGTGAACTCGTAAATGTGTTTCAACTTGGCAGGGATTAAATTAAAAAATGCATTATAATTTATAATTTATTCTGGCTCTACATCAATATCATTATTCCTCATTTCAACAAATTAATGAACTTCAGAAAAAATTATACACGAAGTGACATTTCTCTTGTCTGAAGTTGAATGTCAAACAACGCGTAATCGCGGTTGTCCGGTAATTTCAAACTCTAGTGGTTGAAATGCGATTTCAACCATCGTAATCGATTTCAAAATTAAAAATGATTTCAGTGTCATGAGTAGAAAAAATGCACTAATACTCGAAAATAGTGACAACATGAAAAACCATAAAATAAACCTAAATTATTTCATCAATTTGCTCTAGTGGGCTTCCACACTACTATCATGCTAACTGCTTATAAGAATCTTGATTAATTGGTGGTATAAACTGCAATAAGTCCTGCATTTCTTTCTTTCTCATAGTATTCACCGCTAAACGGCCATTATATAACTTCGACGACCGTTCTTAGGTTTCCGTAAGACGTCTATGATGTTGAAAGGAAACTCTTTATCTAGTATGTTTGCAATAAATTTTATAGTATGGATTTCCTCTTTTGAAACGGAGCCACTGTATGCTTAACCAGGATACCGCATTACTGTCGATATTCTGTTTGCTGTTTGTCGTAGCCCTTTTCAAATTTTTCGTTGAGAAAAATTCTTCCTAATTCATGATATGCAGGTGGATGAGCCTGTAGAAAGGCGAAATACGTATCTACGTCTCTGGGGAGGGATATGTTCGGACACTTTCAAAAAAAAAAAAATGTTAATCGCGAACCTGTTTTTGTGTTCTTCACACCAGATTTTTAATATTATTTTATATTATTAAAAATACCTTTGTATTAAGTATATGGGTGATTCATACTGCGATAAAGTCGGGGCGAAATCATGAAGCTATTTTTGTGGACCTACTCTTCTCGGGGACAAGTTTATGTATATTTTTTCAGGTACGAGTTTAACTAATTACTAAATTTTATTTCTAGGGACGAGTTTAGATACGTCCGTTAACAATAGCCTTAGTCAGGTAAAAGATGGGACTTGGTGTCGAAAGTGCACCCGCCGTACCAAAGTACGATATATTAATTAGTTCTGGAAGGAAGAATTAACGGTTCACCTTTAAAAAGGTCAAAGTTGCTTTGATAATAGCCAATGTATTCTATCGAACTTGTTACAAAAATATTAATTTGATTAGAATTAAGTCGTAATATTCGATTAGTATAATTTTCATGTACTTTTCGGCTAAAACTCTATTATTTTTTGAAAATAATAATTTTAAATAAGAAGCAAAGGCAATATTGGCATCGCACATTCTATTAAACGATTCATTTTTTTCTAAAAACACTTCAATTAATACTTTTCATCTCTGTATGGTTCAGTAGTAAATGTCAACTAATAGATCGATAATATTACCTGCAACAGTCTATTTTATCTTAAAATACTCTAAAAATCTAAAGATATACGCTTCATTGAATTTCAGCAGATTTAGATCCATTAAGAATTACTTTCGAACCGAGAAGGAATCGAAATTCCAACTACATGTCTAGCAGTAATTAGTACCTTGTGTGTGTTGTGTTTATTCGCGGACCGTGTACGCCGTTTTTGAGTTAATTACCCGAAAACCGTAGTCCTACACCTCGAGTAACATTGATGTTTCGTTAACTTCAGTTGGGGAGAGTTTCCGCAATGGATTTCGATAAAAGAGTAAGAGAAAGATAGGAAATCTTAACAATTTGAAAGAAAATTCGATGTCACGGATCATTTCGTGTGCAATTAAACATGCCCTATTATTCTTTGAAATACGGTGAAGGAAGAAAAAGGATCAAGGAAATTTTTCGGTGATATAAATATAAAACTTTAAACTAAGATGAATGGCGTAAAAAGTACGTTAAGAATGCATTTGGTTATGTGAAGGTATAATATTTGAAATTTTTAAAAGCTATATGTTGCAGTTTAATAGTTTATAGCATTATTGTATGGTAAAAGGTTTTTTACTGGCGGACAGAAGGATATGTCACTTTCTGGAGGCAGGGCAACCCGTTATCTTGCGTATATATTGTTATATATTTTATATATTATTCATTTTTAAGTAAACGAAAATACAGGCTGTTCTGTAATATTTTCCCCTTTTGGAAACGACTAATAAAAAGCATTTTTATTTGAAATCAATTTTATCTTAAAATTTAAAACACGGAAAATTATTTATGGAAAATGACAAGATATCGTCCTTCGCGCTGCAGCAACTTCTCAAGGCGTACACAAAAATGCGCAATTACTCGTCAGCATAAGTCTAGAATTTCATAGCGGATTTGTTGTTTTAACTGATTCAAATTTCTTGGTACCGTACTGTTTACCTTTTCCTTAAGAAGTCACCAGAAAGAAATCCACTGAGGTTAAATCGGGACTCATGGGTGGCCAGTTACTATCCCCCCGCTTAGAGATCATTGTTTCCGGCAAAATTGCACTGACGATTTCCATCAAAGGGTTGGGAGTAACGGGTGTTTATTTGAAAAGTCAAACTAGTAGCATGTGATTTACTGAGAACATTTTGCAGTATGTCGTAAATTAAAATTTACTACTTAACCTACGAAGTCGTAACGTGTGTTCATTTGAAAAGTCAATCTAGGTTACTTTGAAATTTTGATAGAATAAGACGCATATATATTAGTATATGTTTGTTGTTCCGTAAACGTAAATCCAAATGATGTTTGATAATGTCAATCACATTTGTTATTTATTTGAATGTATGAAACTGTCAAAATATACGACTTCGTAGGTTAAGTAGTAAATTTTAATTTACGACATACATCAAAATGTTCTCAGTAAATCACATGCTACTAGATTGACTTTTCAAATGAACACCCGTTATATTTTGACAGTTTCATACATACAAATAAATAACAAATAATAGGTATTTATTGAAAACTATAACAAATGTTGAAAATGTTGTCCTTCAAGATCAATGCACTTTAAAATCCTCCGTTCAAAATTTCTGATGATATTCTGCAACATTACTGGATTGTTATTAATTTCCATGCATTTCTGTTCGATTCTCTGTAGCATATCATTCATATTCAATATAGGTGTTCGAAATATGTTATTTTTAGATAAGGCCACAAAAAGAAGTTGCAAGGTGTTAAAGCGCATGAACGTGCAGGCCAGGAAATTTCAGTATTTCGACTAATTAGACGCTCATCAAAAAATTCTTTTAAATAATCCAAAGATTCTGCAGTACAGTGACAAGGTGCTCCGTCTTGTTGGAAATATGCATTTTGAAGTTCATCATCATGCAACTGGTTGACAAATGGTTGTAAAATTTCCGTATGGTACCTTTGAGCAGCTAACGTTCCCTGAAAAAATATTGGTCCAATGATTCGCCTTTGGCTTATCGCTGCCCAAACACCAATTTTCTCTGGATGTAGCGATTCTTCATTAATTACATGTGAATTTTCACTTCTCCAAGTTCTTGTATTTTGTGAATTTAAGTATCCTGTTTTATAAAACCATGCTTTATCAGTAAAGATGACTCTTTGCGAAAGTTCTCCATTATTGTTCATATTTGCAAACAAATTACAAAAGTGTAGTCTACGTGGGTAATCAATTTCTAACAATTCTTATACTGCTGTGACACGGTATGGATAAAGTTGCATATCTTTTTTTAATAACTTGTGAGTTGTACCAATAGAAAGGTTTATTTGTTGACTGAAATGTCGAACAGATGTTTGTGGTTCATTTTCCATTATTTCTTCAACAAGAATGACAACTTGAAGTGTACGTTTCCTAACTGCTCCGCTGCCTGATTTTCTTAAGAGACTACCAGTTTCAGAAAAAAGTTTTAAAGTTCTATCCAAAGTATTCTTAAATTGTATATAATCTATTACAATATGTGGAAACTCAACTTGAAATTCTACCATGCAATCTTGAACTGAATTAACCCATAAACCATCAATTTTATTACCACTTCGAAAATAAGCCTGAACTAAAAAAATTTTATGTTCTAAAGTGAAAGCCATTTTAAAATTGAGAAGCAATTTATTTAAACCAGAATCGACGCACGATTGTTTTATGCACTAACTGATATTTGTGATTGACATTATCAAATGTCATTTGGATTTACGTTTACGGAACAACAAACACATACTAATATATTTGCGTCTTATTCTATCAAAATGTCAAAGTAAGCTAGATTGACTATTCAAATGAACACTTGTTATGTGAGAAGGTCCTATCTTGTTGAAACATTGAATTCAGCAAAATTATCTAACTCTGGTTTCAGAAAATTGTCTGTATCCTTGAGTAGTAACCGCGATTAACATTTTCATAAAAGGGGCCAATAATTCCATATGTGCCCGTTGTAGCCCAAACCGTAACTTTAGGAGAGCGAAGTAGTCTTTGATGTTTCTCTTTAGGGTTCTCAGACGACCAGTAACGGAAATTGTGTCTATTTGCAAATGCACCTAAATGAAATTAAGCCTCATCGCTGAATAAGATATCGTCGAAAGTTTCAAAATTGTTAAGTAATGTATCCGCGAAAGCAAACTTCAACTTCCAAAGCCTGTATCACTTGAATTTTGTATGGGTGGAATTTTGGCTATGTAGCCAGTATGTTATGAACAATAGTTTTTGATCAATTCAATGCCGTTGCATGTTTTCGAATCGCAAGCCAAGAATTGCGCGTAACTGCGACAAGAACACACTCGATGTGTTCAGGATTTCTTGCAGTCCTGTACTGACCTGTAGGCTTATTTTTGATGGTGGTGCCTTCTCTTTCAAATTGCTGGTAATACCCTTTGACATGAAATAGCACGTTCTCCGGCGAACCGCTCCATGATAACTAATTTTCCAAGCCGTAACAGTCCTTTATAACAGGTGCAGGGACTGTCATGCGAAGTATTCGACAAATAAATGGGGGAAGACTTTCCGGGAAGCTCCGTATATTAGATACAAATTACAATAAAATCCTCAATAATTTGTCGTAAGCTTTGGAAGCATTACCGTGACTATGTATATTGTTCTTTCACAGTTTATTTTTGTGAAAATAAATGTACTCGACGCAAAATTATTAAGGAAGCCACCAGCTTAGAAGATAAGCTCTTCTAGTTTATTGCCAGAAAAAAATTTTCTTCAAGGTACGAACGTAAATATAGCAACTATAAAAACTGGCAGAGAAAAAAAGGAGGAAATGTGGTAACAGGAGATGTTCTGTTAATTTACATGAATCGACTATATTCAGTTCTATTTAATACATTATGGACAAAATGACCTATGCTAAAAAGTTGCTTAGAAATCAAGGAAAATGTTCAAGTTCGCAGTTTTGTTTTTTATTTAAAATTATAGGAAAAAAATGTGACGTTTAGTTGACATTTTTTGGAGTTCAAAAGGCAACGGCATTTTTCAAACGTAAGAAGGAGCGTTATATTTCAAAAAAGGCGAAAGTTTTAACTAAAACTGTGGTTGAACTGAGTTTGTTGCAAATTCCTGATGATTATTGGTTGCTTGCGAAAGCTAAAAGCTGAAAGCTAAAGTTGTCAAATCTTCCCCATATTCCAGGATCCTACTCAGTATAAGTTAATATACAGGCTGATTCATTTTCGGCCCTCATCATGGGGATCTTGCTTATTATTGGAGATAGAGTATAGGTTTAAATTTGGCAAAGTTGTTAAATTTTGTGTTTGTTATAAATCCGTAAAGAAAATAGACCTGTGACAAATGATGTTATTTAAAAAAAAAACGCGAAAACCCCATTTTCTTCTTTTACCTGTAGCACCGACATTTGGCCTTGTAGAGAAGAAATAAAAACACATCCTTGTGGCCATTTCCAAACCTCTATCCAGTGGTGTACTCTAAATTTTTATACGACGTTTCGTTTCTTTCTGGCCATGATCAACTATCTAATTTCTTATAGGCGCCATATTGGATTTAGACATCTTCAGAAAGAGTTTTTTTTTCTGATTTCAACCATGTACCACATGCTGACTAAAGTTTTTGACATTAGGTTTTTTTTGAAAGAATAAATTATAAGATTAAATAAGGTAGCCATGGAATTTCAATCTGTCAAACATTTCATTTATTGTTCATTAATAATACAAAAATGTCATACACTAACGAAGAGAAAAGAGATATGATAAGTATTTTTTATTCTTACCATTATAATAACCATTATATACATGGATAAACATGGTTATGGCTTGGAGACGATTTTAGCGTAAATGTAGATACAGATACAGATCCGTTGTTTAACAGATCTGTATTAATTTGTATGTACATTGCTTCACTAGTTCAACCGATGAGGCCTAGATGGCTGAAACATATGTATTGAACAGAAGTAAATGCTAAAAATACGAGGTGTTTGTCCTTGTTTACAGTTACGGATATGTATTTTGCATATCCGTTTCATTATATAACTACGTATACATTATTAACCGATTCAGTTACAGTTGTTATATAAAATCTCATGATCAAACTATGTGTATACGGATTTAAGAGAGACTACTAATCCCTAGAAACTGTGGCGCAACTCGTACGTACCGTTAAAATGAATGTCTTGTTATACTTTAAAAATGATCCTTACCCCGTTTGGGCATTTTTAATAATTTATTTAAATTAATTGCTAATTATCGAACATCATAGGCTATTTCAAACTCTAATATCTTCATGTAACTTTTGTATGTTAAAATATCTTGGATGTCACTATAACCGTTTCTCCCCGGAGTCGATTATTTAATGTGTTTATTTTTAATCCGGAGCATTGGATCTACTCATGCCCCAGTTAGACATCTTGAAATATTATGCGAGTCATCGTTCGTATATTTGAATTTATATTTCATTATCGTTCCTTTTTGGCAATTTTTGGTAAACAGGACCTCGTTATATTTTTTATTAGAATTTTGTAAACATATTAGTATCGTTTAACTTGTCGTATAACCATTTTTCAATTTTACATTTTTGGTTTGTTTGGCGAGCCATCTAGGCAAGACTCTCTTGAACTCTTTGTTCTAGATCGCTATAACGTTTGGTATAATTTTAATCGATGCTAAACCCTTAATTAATCCGAATTAATTAATTAATTTTTGGTTGGGGCTTCCCCATTTGCTTTTTAATCATGTCATGATATCCGAATAATTATCAACCTTTTATTTCAATATTCCGTATGGGGGTAGTACCTTTTTTGTTAACAATGACGTATCAGTTTATTTTGCTTAAAGTAAAGGACCATCATTCTTGGCGTTCTCTTCTTGTTAATCCCGCTTTGAAGTAAGCCGACGAGTTTAAAACTGGGAAGTCAATTTGAATTGATACAGTGTTATCTGTTCTGCTGTAGGCAGACTTTGACAAATTGACTTGTTTCATATAAATTCACTAGAGTAGTGATATTTTAGTCGAGGGTATTGTTCCCCGGATTGGAAAAGTTTTACGCCCACGTGTTTGCTTCGGGTGAGTTCTGAGATAAGGGGACGGCTGTAATTATATCACGGCATTGTTCTCCATTTTGTTATATTACTCTGGAATCTACCACTTATTCTTTTTCTTTTTCTCATTTATTTAGGGCTGTTAGTATCTGCTAATAACGGCAATACCAGGCGGAATTTCGTTAGACTGGTTATGCTGTGAGTTCCGTAGGGGAAATCTACCAATCAGATGAGAAGTTGATTCATCCGCAGTCATCTAATCACCCGGACACAGGAAATCAGCGTAATCGGATCTAAGGATAATCTTTCACTCCAGGTAGGGTGTAGAGAGTAACATTTTGTTACAAAGTCCCGGGAAACAATATTAATAGTGCTTTTGAAGGAATGCATGGCGTTCTAAAACATGGTGTTCTACTCACCATTTTTTTTTTGTTCTCTTGCCTCATTGAAAAATTTAACTAAGTTCATTTTCATATATTAATGGCGTAATCAGTTTTCTAGTTCAAATTTTAGTAGTATATTTTTTTAATAGTATCAATCTCGCATATCAGATTGTTTAAAGTAAAGAAATTTGAGTAAATTAAATTTAGTATTTTTTTTAATCAGTAACGGATTCCGATGTAATTTTAATAGCTAAATTTTGTGAAGTTCCTTCAAAGGTCCAGGACGTGCGTGGTATTAGTTAATTAAAATAAATACACAAAAACTTAATAAATAAAATAAAACAAAGCGGCGTCCTTAAAGTTTGTATTTATATGTACATAAGAGCAATCGAAATTCGTATATTTAAAAGTAATTAAGCAAAAGTAATATGTACACGAGGAGCAGTAAGTAATTAATTAAAAATTAACACACAAAAAATACTCTGAAACGAACGTTTAATTGAGCAGTAAATTAAGGGTTAATTGAATACGATTAATATAAAATTACCTGTGAGTGGCGATTATGGTCACGTGGCCTTCCTAGATAAACCTTGGTCAAGTATATGTAGAGCGATGTTTGGCAGGAAGAATAAGAAATTAATTAGTTAAATTAATATGGATTCGCTTAAAAGAATAATAAATAGAACAATACAGTTTACCTTAGAAGCGGAAGAGACTGGACGGCGTGGTGAGTTCCATTGTGTACTGGAACAGCACGAGGAGTTGTTTACTCACGAAAGGTTCGAAAGAGAAGGACTGATAGTTTGTTTCGAAAAGAAACGTTCTAGAAAACGGTCTGTTTTATGATCTACCGAAGAGAGGGTCGATAACTTGATTAATTAAAAGCGCGACCTGAAGACGTGGTCTATCGATGTCATAAATATTATTAGAATAACCCTTGTCACATAAGCTTTCTAACGATATCAAACACATCATATAAAAGAAGAAGTATGTAATATTAATTAAAAGAACTTAAAAATGGAATGTAACGTTAGGGTTCTGACACGGTCAGGTAGAAAAGGTCTCGGTCAGTTCAGAATATAACAAAGGAAATGCTTTCTCTTTGGACACGAATATGTACAGTTGTACAAATGTAAAAATGTCTTAAGTTAATATCGAGATATTCAAAGAAGAAATATTATTTAAAATTACATCAAAATATTTCACATGCTAAGCGTAACATTATATATCTTAAACACATTTTTGCATATACAGGCTGAACCTGTTTTGATTACTATCTGATTGGAGTATCCAATTATATGAATACATTGACGGTTAATTATTTATTGAACTATTAATTTCTATTTGTGTGTACCACCTAAGTACGTATTGCATATACTGTGTGTATCGAACCTGTGTAAGGTTGATTAAAGCTTTAATGAATCACCGATGCAATACCATATTGTTTTAGGTACGATAAATAATTTTGTTCAATAATATTCCAACTGTGGAATAGTTTTTTTTGTTCCATACATATACCCCTCTGGTATAGAATTTTTGTTTTTTTTTTTTTTTTTATTAATAAATATAGTTGTTATTGTTATGAACTCTGGTTTTTTTTTTAATTTTATTGTCAACTTATTTGGTATTACTAATTTATCCACTTACTACGGCAGAGGCTGTGTTCTCTGTTGGCTAAAGGAAAACATGGTGGCACCTTTTTTATGTAAGAACCTCCCCTCAACTCGCCTCTATAACTGAGTTAGCCCTTTAGCCGAAAGATCTCCGGGGCAACCATAAAATTGAAGGTAAGTTGGGTAGATTTAGGATACTATTTGTTGGCGCAAGTCTAGTGCTCGTGGGAGCACATAGCAGTCTTCAATAGTTCACTATTTTTCTATTATGGCTCTGCGATATTAAAAATTTATCCCTATACCAAGACGTAACACTATAAGCTATAAGCTTATATATAACAGCTATAAGGATAAAGCATGTCTGGTGGTTTTACCCACGCAAGTATGTTTCAAATAATTTTTGCCATCTACAATATATACTTTTTCAGTAAATATTTAATAAATATTGTGAATACCCAACTGTTGCTTTTGTGATAAGAGACAACAAGTTCTTTAACTAATTTATTTTTTTAAATATATGTTTCGTCTCATGACAGGAAAATACAAGTTGGAAATTGTAATAAATCGCATTGGAATGCAAGGTCTTCCAAAAAAAAGGACGATGTCCTCACTAAATGGGTTGAGCTTCGCTGTTGAATATCGACGCCTGAATAACAAAAACTCAATATCCTACGCTCCACAAAACTTAGTACAAACAACTTTTTCTACAACAACGACAAAGGTATCTCCGGTGCGTTCTGTTCCACTTATAGGATCAACGACTTACTTTAGCACGGTTAATCTGTCGTCAATGACACTTCGAAAGTTTTTTTCTCACATCTTCGTCTTCTTGAGTCCTGGCCGCTTGCAGTAAGGTTCCTTTTTTCCGATATTTTACAGACTCGTACTCGTTAATATGTTAGGGAGGGTGTTTCTTTTCTTTTCATTTACTGCTTTCACGGATTAGGATGGGAACAACTTAATATTGATGAGGGAGAGAATTGTCAAAGTAAGCCTATACATGAACAAAGGAAACTTCTGTCTGGATACGAATAGCAAATTTTTTTGTTTACGTATTTTATAAAGTTTATTTAGAGAGACGTTGTAATATATACTTCCTTTCAAAAGAGCCCTCGGACAGCAATAAATTATGAAGCAGATCTAAGGAAAATTAGTCTTTTGATTTAATTAAACTTTGAAGACGGTGCCTGGTTACGTGATGTTAATAAAAGACATTTATTTAGTTATTATAGTTCTTATTGATGAATTTATTAAAAATATTATTCATGAAAATAGTTTCCGTAGAATTATATCTTACTTAGTTGAAAATTTCGGATTGATTTATAATAAACTCGAATATACTAAAGTATTAAGTATGATCACTTTGAGTCGGTTTTGGGTCCGACACTTTTTCTATTATTTACCATGCATTGTTAAATACCAGAGCTCATATTGCATTGTTTGCTGATGATGAGAGACCGGACGCATCGGGACGAAATTACGATGGACCATATAAATAGTTTATAACATCGCTAGATACAACACGCAGTTATTGAATAGCACTATTCATTCGGTTAACTGCACATCTGTTTTTGTCGTTCAATTGTGACACAATTACTTCAATATTACACTAAAATTCCTTTCTTCATGGGCATAGATAGAAGCGTGAGGAATTTTTATAATTTATTTTATTTATTAGTTTATATGTCGTAAGATAAATAAAGTACGGTGAGTAAGTTTCTTTTTTTCATTGTTTTAACTGTTAATTACATACTTACTTCATTACATAAATTTACTGCAAAGACTGTAAAATATCGTTAAAAAATTCCAAGAAATCGCACGTAAAACGCAACTTAGCATCGCAGATATTAGACCCGTTGGAATCTGAAAATTTTAACGAAGAATTCTGTGAAACTTTAATGCCGGCAAATATTCCATTAAATAAACTTAACAATCCCACCTTCAAAACATTTCTCCAAAAATATACTGGTCGAAATGTTGCTAATAAATTATGTTTCTAAGTGGTACACGAAAGCAGTAGAACGTATTAGAAGCCATCTTTCAAATCAGTACCTATGGATAAGTGCCGACGAAACTGTCGATATATTAGGACGCTGTGTGGTAAATGTTGTAGCTGGTGTACTACATCAAACTATTCTATATAACGCATATATAATAGTAACAAAAGTTATAAAACAGTTGATGCGGAAACAGTAGCTAAAACCACTTACAAGAATATGCACCAAATGCTTCATTTGGTCGACAGGTACAAAGAAGAAATACTTTTATTTGTCAGGGACAATTCTGCATATATGCTAAAAACAGGCAGACTATTAAAGGAAACATATAATAATATGCTGCATATTACATATTGCTATGGATGCTATGGAAAATAAAATATTTAAAATAAAATATTTTGTGACAGGACTGTATATTGAAAATGTTAATAAATTTTGTTAGCGGTAACTAGAGGGCAAAACTGGTTATCCGGCGTGCATTTGATGTAGAGATCGAGGGCAATCTAGGAGACAAATGCTGCCTGTAAAACGAGAAGGTTGCTTTCTTCCAGAGATATATTTTATATATATTAAATTAGTTCGAGTTTTGTATTTTTGAAAGTGATTTATAGTTGATGTTATATTGATATTAAAGTTCCGATATTTATTGAGTTAAATTCTCGTTGTATTGATGGTTAAATTTGATTAAGCACCTTCTTCGTGAAAGTCTCCATTAATCTTGTAAGTAGAATTAAAATTTTATGTCGTCATAATTATAAAAATGATATTTGCATTGTGTTAAAGTAAGTAGTTAAGAAGTTTAATTATTAGGAATACAGATAATACAGTTTAGTATTAACAATTCTTTGTTAAAATTATATATGAAAGTTTGTTCGAGTGGAGTCAGGGTTTTTTGTGCTTGGTGATTGCACATGTGTAGTTTTGTGTAGAATTTAATATTAAACCTGATTATTTTAGATAAGTCTTGTTGAGAGTCATTAAGGAGGATGTTTTCCATTCATTTAGCGGTTAATTGTCAATGAATGTTTTTACCTTCAGTATCTTTGTTATACGATACAGCATCTTTATACTTTGTAAATATATATTTTTTTATTTTTGTATTTATATATAAAATATTTATTTTAATTTTTAACCTGTGTTTGCTTTATTTACTCATTCCAATATTGCTAATTAATTAATACCTATATAAAAGAATATATTTAAAAGAAACCTAAAGAGAGATTAGTTCAAATTTAACTTATATAAAATAGATAAATAAAATTTTTGTGTACAAGTGTACTGGCGCTCAACTCATATTTTAGACAAGTCTTTCCTATGTGGAACTCGAGAAGTTAGAGGTCTCAGATTTGAAAATTCACCGGCTGAGAAAACCTAGTTGGGAAAAATAGTTGTGGATGGTGGTGTAATAAATTATCAAACCCACTATTCATAGCAATATAGCAATATGTAGCACATGCTCTCCACAGAATCTGTGAATATATCAGAGACACCTTCCCGGAAGTTGATAGACTTGTATCGGCTTTTAAAAGAATTTTCAGAAAAGCACCATTGAGAGTAGCTCTTTACAGGGGAAAACTTCCATCTTTGTCAATGCCTTCCTCTCCAGTAATAACTAGTGGGGAATATGGTGGGAAGCTATTAGTTTTTATGCTGGGAATTTCGATAGTTTACAAAACTTCGTTACATGTTTAAATGACGATGTTCGAAGTATTTCTGAGTGCCAGAAACTAATACAAATTCCAAATTTAAAATGTACTTTCTTCAGGAATACTTTGTATCGATTGGCGCTTCTTGAATGATATATCCAATGTTAATGCAGCTATTCACAAAATTTACTCCGTAATTAATTTCGGTGTTCCTTGTGCATCCTGTGGCTTAGGTCAACGCGTGTGGTTTATACCCAATACTAAGAAGCTTTTGGAACTGAAATGTTATTACCGTCGAAAGTGGAAATTAACTGGAGACAATTATTTTAAGTTTAATTTCAACGCTTACGTAAAACCTGTTATGTGTTTGTAGACACTTAATTATTTCGTTGCCAATTAGCGTGTTACTATATTTTATTCTGCTCTTTTTATTGTGAACCTACCTGTATATTCATCCGCTTACGTGCCTATATCTGCAAAAATTATTATGTATTAGTTTTTTTGATTGAAAGCATATGGGATCTTTTTTGAACGAGAAGCGAATCGTTTCCCATGAAAACAATTTACTTCCTTTAATTTTTACTCGTTTGTTTTTTTCTCTGCATCTCTATAATATATGTTTTTTTGGCCTGTGCGACCGTCGTACTCCAGGAGTTAAATAACACTTTACACTTGTTTTATTTTTAAAAACAATCTTTATTTTAAAATCAAATGTACAATGTTACAACATTTGAATTCTTATTAATTTGCTAAGTTCTTATTACTATGACAAACAAACTTGAATTAACATTATATGCATCTTAAACTTATAAAGAAATCTCGGTGACGCTGCTGACTAAGCTTTACGAAAGGAAGCAGCGTAATACCTTATCTTATTTCTAGGAATTGTTATGCAGTGGAAAACTACTGCATATACAGGTAGTTTAATTATAATGTGTTTATATATATTTATTATATATTTTAATTATATAACTCCTCCCTCCTTAAGTTCGAAAAATTGGGGTTGAGTGAACTTCATATTTTGAGAGGTTTCGCCTTGTAAAGGGGTAGTTAATTTTGGTTTCTGTGTTTTTATTTTCAGCTTTTCAAAGTATTTTTTATAAACATAATACATTAAAGTACATGTAATTATTACAATAACAATTATAATTGATACAGTATGAAAATTATTATAAGTGGATATATTTTCTAAGTTTAATGGTTTTATTGATTCAGACATTGTTTTTATATTTTTAAGTTCGTTAAAATCTAATGTCTTTAATTTTACAAAATTATGTCGTTCTAGAGTATTACTTATGTTTTCTAATTCCAATAGTGGAAGTTCGAAGACAAGTTCTTCATGCGCACTTTCTTCTCGCTGGAAGTATTGATTATTTATCCTTATTGGAAATTGGTCCATGGAGATGATTGTTGGGTGATGTATCTTGTGTAGACCGTTGTCGTCGCCTTGTGATTGAACAGTGACGGGTTCGACAGGAACTATCAGTATTTGATGTCCATTGATTTGTTGTATGCTTGTATTGTTCAGCTCGACTTTCATTGTCGGACAGGTATTGGAACCATTACGAAGGATATCCATTAAACATTTTTGATTTTGCTTGACCATCTTGCTTTTGCAGTAGTAGTAATTTTCTATCTCAGGGCAGATTTCATTTGAAGTCCAATAATTGTAAGTGTTGAACATCAGGTAAGGGTGTTCAGGTATGACAATTTGATTTTTTACAGGTATAGGGTATAATTGGAAATAATCATATGGATGAGATACAATAGGGACGTGAATTTTAAATAATATGATGTCATCGTGTAAGACTACTTGAGTCGCAAATAAATTATAATAATATATGAAATTACTTAATTTTGGAATCTGATTCGGGTTATACATTTTATGTAGTTTATTTAACATTTGTTCAAGTTCCTCTGGTTTTAAAATTGATATATGTAATGTATTTAATTTAGCGAATGAAATAGAGGTTCTTATTTCTTCAATAAGTGTTTTAATAAAATTTAATTGGATTACTAGGCCATCTACAATTGTTATGAGAGATAGTGTTTGTTCGAATGTATTAGTTGATTGTACGTATTCTTTTTGAATTTGATTTAATTGATTAGCAAGAGTGTCTTGATTTTCTTTTAAGATTTTGAAAGCGTCGTTATATTTTAGAGTAATTTCTCTTAGAACATTTGTTTGTTCATTTACTTTATCTTGTGTTAATTTTTCTGTTTTTAAAATATTTTGAATGTAGTGATCGATTTCGTTTTTATCATCTTCATCTAAAGTTCCGAAAAACCATTTACTTACTTTTCCTACAGCATTTATTAAAGCTCGTTTAGTTCTTTTGCTTGCATACGTAAATACTTTTAATTTATTTTCAATGTCTTTACTTAACTGTTTAGCGTATCTGATTTTATTTATGACAAAAACATGGAAGTGATTTAGCTTACTGTTTAAATTGTTTTCTAGTGAATTTAATTCTTTATTTATTCCATTCAATATTTCTGTAGGGTGAGTTATATTTATATGATATTTAAAGGTATGTCTAGAGGTGATTAGTTTTACTTTACCTATTTGTACAGGTAATATGGGGTTGTGTACTTCTTTAATTTGGAGAGTATCAATCCCATTATACAGAAGGCTCATCGTTAAAATTATTTGAACGATTATCTTCATTTTGTTTATCTTGGTTTTCTTTATCTGAAACAAGATGTTGCGCTTTTAGTGTTTTAATATGGTATTGTTTACTTCCTACCTTTACCTTTTGTTGTTCAGGTAATATCTCGCATTTGTCTAATTTTTTATATAATAATGACGATTTATTAAGTTTTTTGCTCGCGTCGAGTTGTGTTTTTTGATATATCGGTTTGTTATCATCGAATACGGGTATTGTTTTATCTTTGTTTCGTTTTTCTAATGTTTTAGATTGTTTTTCTAATAATTTGTTGTGAATTTCCGCAGAGAGAATTTTTAAAGTTTCTGCATGATCATTTATATAATGGGTTATGCGTTCGTTTTCGTTCATTTCAAATAGGGTTTTTAAATTCAAGTCGATTTTTAATATTTGGAAGGGTGTATAATTCGTAGTCGAATGAATACTATTGTTATAAAGTAGTAATGCGTAATTTATTAGATTAGAAATTGGTATTTTTGGTTTTTGGTCTTTTAATATGCGTAAACTTTCATTTAAAGTGGAATGGAATCTTTCAACAGGACTGTTGCTGTTGGGATTAAATGGGGTAGTATAGTGTATTTCGATTCGGTGTAAAGAACAAAGGTCTTGTAACACTTTATTTTTAAACTCAGTTCCATTATCGCATGTTATTTTGTGGGGAAGACCGTAATGGCTGAGGAACACAATTAATTTATCTGCAATCTCGGTTGCACATAGTGAATTTAGGTAATATGCTTGTCCAAATTTAGAAAAACTATCTATAATGGTTAAAAATGATTGAGAGTCAAATTTATAAGTATCGATGTATAGGTGTTCGAGAGGTCTAGAACCTATCTCTGTTGGTTTAAAAATGATTGAGTGAGGATGTCTTTCGTATTTTGTCTTTTGGCAAATTTCACATGAGTTAATATAATTTATCACGTCTTGGTCGATATTAGGCCAATACAGGTGTTTTTTTAATAGCAAGAAGGTTTTCATTTATACCTCTGTGATTCGTTTTCGTTTCGTGATAGTATTTTAATTTAAGTTGTCTTTCTTCTTCTTCTGTTACATCGGTTAATACTTTGTTTGAAATAATTAATTTAAAAGCGTTACTATGAAATAGTTCTCACATTATATTAGAAAATACAGTTTTTAGTTGATCATTTTTAAAGTATAAACAATAGGTTGTTTTGGGTTTCAAATATTCTTTTACTAATTGTATAATTGAATTTTGAATATCTTCTTCAGATAATTGCCATAAGAGTCGATTTTTGTCGAATATTATTTCTCGGATGCAACGGTGTTGTGGATATTTAGTGGTTGACAAAATGATTTGATTTTTGTACGTATTTAAGGCTTTTTCTGTAAATGAAATAGTCAATATGGGATTTTCTATGCTAGTATGTGCCGTTTGTGAGTCTGTGATGTTTTGTTCGTTGTTTGAGTAAGGGGAATTAAGTTTGATATTCTGTAAGATTTTTATTTTTGGTTTGTTAGATATATTCTCTGGATTTTCGTCGTGTACAGATGGTGAATCTATTTCAATATCGTCCGGGATCGGATCTTTCGGGTCAATATTATTTATGAGAGATATTGTATCGTGATTTTCTTCTATTGGATTGATCTCAACTCGGGATAATGCGTCGGCGTTAGTATTATATTTACCTTTTTTATATATAATCTTGTAGTCGTATTCTTCTAGTTTTAATCGCCAGCGTACAAGTTTCGAATTTGGTTCTTTAAGTGAGAATAACCATTGAAGTGGTTTGTGGTCACTAATGATGTTAAATTTAGTTCCAAATAAATAGGGTCGAAATGTTTTTACTGTCCATACTACAGCTAACAATTCTTTTTCTATGGTGCTGTAGTGAATTTCGGCGGGATTTAGGGTACGTGATGCGTATGCGACTGGTAAATCCTGACCAATTGGACCTTGTGATAAAATTGCGCCAATTGCAAAGTTAGAGGCATCAGTTGTTACGTTAAACGGTTTATTAAAATCGGGATACTGTAATATTGGGTCGTTCATTAAAATATTCCTACACGTTTCAAAGCTTTTAACAAATTCCGGGGTATGTTTAATTTGTATTCCCTTTTTCAAACAATTTGTTAATGGTTTAGTTATTTTCGCAAAATTTTTTATAAATTTTCGGTAGTATCCTACCAATCCTAAAAATGATTTAATTTCTTTGGCTGTGTTAGGTATTGGGAAATTTTTTATTGCTTGTATTTTTTTCGGGTTCGGTTTTATTTCGTTGGGCGTTATAATATGTCCTAAAAATTCAACAGTTTTACACAGAAATTCTGATTTATCAATTTGAATTTTTAAACCGGCTTCTTTGAGTTTTTTAAATACTAGTTTTAAATCGTTCATGTGTTCTTGTAAAGATGTGGAAAATATAATAATGTCGTCCATATAGACAAGACAATTTTTATTTAATAATTCTTTTAAAATGTTATCCATTACTCTTTGAAATGTCGCGGGGGCATTTTTTAATCCGAAAGGCATTCGTGTGTATTGATAATGACCGTTTTCGACAGTGAAAGCTGTTTTTTCGATTGAATTTGGGTGCATCTCTATCTGATGGAAACCTGAAGCTAAATCTATCGTCGTAAAATAATTACAGTGACCTAATTTGTCTAAAATATCCGTTATGTTCGGTAAAGGGTAGCGATCATCTATTGTTTTCTCATTTATCTTTCTATAGTCGATTACCATTCTCCATTTCTTTTGATTGCTTGCATCAGCTTTTTTTGGGACAACCCATACAGGGCTGGCCCAAGGGGAATATGAATGTTCTATTATTCCGTCTTCTAATAGCTTGTTAATTTGTTTATTTATTTCGTTTTTGTGAATATAGGGGTATCGATATGATTTGGTGTGAACTGGGATCTCGTCGGTTGTTTTTACTTCGTGTTTTACTTTGTTCGTGAATGTTAATTTATTTTTGTCATTGTGAAATAATTCTGAAAATTCGGAAACTATTTTCGCTAATTGGGATTTTTCTTCAATATTTAAATGATCTATTCTTAAATTATTAAGAGAAATATTTGAGGGTTCTGAATAATTATTATAATTTATTTCTGTTTGAAATTGTTCTATATTATAACATTCGAATTCGTTTTCTATAAATTCACTAGCGTATGGCGTTAACATATCTTTTCCGATACAAACTGTTTGTGATATTGATAATTTATTAGTTAATTCAATTATTGTCTGGTTATCTCTTATTCTTAAAATTCCGGGCGAAATGATAGCGGTGCCATTCTGTGTTGTTAATTCGGGAATTATAATTTCGCAATCTGGTAAATCTGTATTTATTTTCTTTAGTATTGAGCTTTCGGGTGGTATTTCTAATACTTGCGAATCAAATTCGTTTCGATAATATATAGGTATTTTTAATTTATAGTTATATAAATTTCTATTTTCTAGATCTAAATTTAATTTTAACTTCCTTAAATCGCGTATGCCGATAATACCATCGAAATATTCGTGAAAGGGAAAGAGAACAAATTCTATATTTCCTTTTAGAGGGAAAAACTCATTGAAATAGGGTATTTTTGCTTTGGCATCTGCTCGTCGGGATCCTGCACAAGTTTGTATAGGTGTAATGGCTTTGAATATTGTTTTAGGGTAATATTTTTCTGCTATCGAGGGTCTTAGTATCGAAGGGTGACATCCGGTATCGATTAGTAACTTAATGGGTGGATTTTGGATTTGTATATACGGTAACGAATTTGGGATTATATTATTTAAATCTATTCCTTTCTTTTTACTGAGGCTGGTACTCGAAAATTTACGTTATCCTCTTCTGGTGTTTCCATTTGGTCGTTATGTTCATAATATTCTTGATAGTTAGGTTGATCAGTATAGGGCTGGTATTCGTCATCGTTAAAGTTTTGGGGTTCATCGATTTCGTCGTGATCGTAATTTTCGGTGTCGTTGTCGATTTCGTAGCTTGAATCGTATTCGAAATAGGGGTTTGTTTCTTGGTTAAATAATTCTTCTACGTTCATTGGATGTTGAGGGGCGGTATTTTGAATAGATCTGTATTGTTGGGGAAAATTCCTTATTTGTTTCCTAGGGAGACTACTTGTTATTGACATAGGCTCTGGTTTATGAGAAGGGATTTTACCTTGTGGTTTAAATACATTTTGTGGTTTTCCAAATACTTGTTGATTTGTCGGGAAGGTTTGTTTTATTGGTCTAGTTTGTATATTAACGGGACCTGTTGGAAATCTGGGTAAATTATTATGCGTTTGCGGTAATTGTTGCGATGCAAAGTTTGGTCTATGATTGAAAGGGTTTGGCTGAAATGAATTCGGTCTTGAAAAGTTTGGTTGAATATACCTATTTGGAGTATACTGAGTGTACGATGTTGATGGCATTTGTTTTACAAATTGTGGTCTCGAGTTATTAACAATTGTTTTATTAATATGAGGTTTTTGTAATTGAATAGCTTGACTTTGTAAATTATTAAGTCTTTGTGTAGAGTAATATTGTTTGTGGACAATTTGACATGCTGCGGTAAAATGTTCGGGTTGTTCTAGTTGTAAAATATATCGGTAAATTCCGTCTGTATTAATCATTAACAAATCTATCGCATCATTTTCTAATTGCTCTATTAAATAATCTTTTCTGCCGTTATCTAAAGTATCGTCAGAGAAAATCTTTGTCGCTAATCGCGTTTTCAAACATTTAACTCTATCAATGAAGTCTAACAAATTTTCATTTCTATTTCTAATAGTATGTTTAAATTCTTGCGCTAAGGTGCGTCTATCTAATCTGTCTCCAAAATGTTCGCGTAATGCTGTTTTAATATCAGGCCACTCTTGTATATTTCTTTGTAAAATAAAATCTAACACTTGATCTTTAAGTTTGAAAATTAATACATTTGACACAAATTGTTTTAAACTATCGTCTTCATTTCTACCATATTGATTGTAGAATTTGTCACAAATTGAAATAAAACTTTCTAAATGTAATGAATTACCGTTAAAACTCGGAATAAAATCAGCGTTTGCCTTAGCTGCTGTGATTGTGGGTGTTTTTTGTGTTTGTTGTTGAAGCAAAGCAGGTGTTGGTGCATTTAAATTAATTGGTACATAAGGTACATTAATATTTGGTTCTGTCATTTTTCTATTACTTAGTGAAGATTCTGTCTTTGGCATTTAATAACTAATTCTATTATAAATCTAAACTAACACTAAATTGTTTCTGATTGATTCTGTTTCGATTGATTCTGTTTCGATTGATTCTGTTTCACTTGTTTGTATGACTTATATAAGGTTTGAACAAATATATTTCCTACACGCGATCGTTAAAAGAAATTATTTGCGTCTTACGAAGTCTATTTTGTTTGCGGGACGGTCAAAAGGAATCGTTCAACACTTACCTTATTTGTAGTAAAGATGTTGCTTTCCGTAGGACCTTGGGCTCGGGTACTGGATTGAATGATTGAAATCAACGGCAACTTTTGGGGATCTTCTCCATGGGCTACCTTTCCAGCATCCGTATGACTGCGCCAGTTAAATAACACTTTACACTTGTTTTATTTTTAAAAACAATCTTTATTTTAAAATCAAATGTACAATGTTACAACATTTGAATTCTTATTAATTTGCTAAGTTCTTATTACTATGACAAACAAACTTGAATTAACATTATATGCATCTTAAACTTATAAAGAAATCTCGGTGACGCTGCTGACTAAGCTTTACGAAAGGAAGCAGCGTAATACCTTATCTTATTTCTAGGAATTGTTATGCAGTGGAAAACTACTGCATATACAGGTAGTTTAATTATAATGTGTTTATATATATTTATTATATATTTTAATTATATAACTCCAGGTCGTTGTAATATCTACGTTGCTTTTCCCGGCCTACCGTAGGAGTTTTTACCGTAACCTGCTACAAAATACAATGTGACAGAGCAATCAAAGGTAATTCTTCCCCTACGGAGACGGACACACAAGCTAAGATTTTCTGTTTTTTTTAAATTGATTCAGCATTCTCTTATTTAACTTTATCACCGTCAGTGTATTTAAGTTTTTTTTTTTTGTTACGGCTAGACACGTAATTTACACGAGCAAAATCATAATTTAGCTAGTAAATAATATTCAATTTAGTTCTAGGTGTTAAAATATTAAGATTTAGTTTTTCTCTATACATATTCGATTTTTCTTTATTTTTGTAGCTATATAATTCTAAGCATCATATCAATTTTATTTAATTAATTTAATAACATCATTGATAAATTTTTTTAATTTTTGGTTTGCTATATTTTGAACGATTAAAATTTATTTCAAGAGTACAACGTAATTGTACACATGTTGCTCTCTTGCTTTAAATGAATAAAGATCTGTCAGTTCAGTTTTTCTTGGTTGTTTTTGTGCAAAGTAGAAATCGTGTATAGGATATGTGTTTCTTATAGCTACGCGTTAAAAATACGATTTAGTTTTCTAGTTTTTTTTAATTTGTGATTTAAAATTTAAGATTTACATTTTCTCACTTATTTGTCAAGTTAATTACGTATAATCATTCATTCCTTTTTTTTTCTTAATATTATAAAACCGTCAAGATTAGTTTAATTTATTTCCAATATTCAACTTTGTAAGTTTTCACTTAGTTTATTTTTAATATATAACAAAAACCTCCAGACATATACCACGTCTGCCCTTGAGATATGGCTTACAATTTTATATGAATCACTGTAAACCAGACAAATACATATTTAGATGGGGTTTAATAACTTTCTGGGTATAGTATCCAGCTTGTGCATTAGTTTCTACGTAATTGCATTTGCTTTTGTTTTCTTTTTTTTTATTATTTAGAGTTGGCTACAGACAAGATATAGAGCTATATTATATATTTCCTTTTGTTATTTTATTTTTGTCAGTTTACCTTTTATTGTTATTTCAATCGAAATAAAGCGTAAACTAGTTGAATCCGAAAACTCTCTTTTCTTTTGATTTCATTTCGGGCGGCTTGGTTGCGCCATTTACCAGCTGCGTGCTTTGCCTGTATTTTGTGATCTGATTTTCCGAATTTGCGGTGTCTAGCGGTACCAAATTCAGTGGCTCCTTTTTCCACCTCCTTTTGACTTTTTAGTACCTCTGGGTCTCCCAGGCTTTCTTTATAGCCGAGTGGGCCACTGGACGTGGACGTGGACGTTGGCAGGAGCGGGTAGATGGGACAATCCACGTCGCGCGAAACTTTGTTTCTTTTTCTCTTCCCTTTTTTTTTAATTTTTCTTATCGTTACGGTATTACCACCTTAGCAAACCATTAAAAATTAATTTTCTTTAGCGTGATGAAAATGTTCTACATACACTGAGGATTGATCTCAGACCATTCTGTAATTTTAAAATACTAACCGAAACTTTGCGAGAATTCCAGGAAGAGTTTCTGATACTAGACAATACTACAATACTAGATTCTATTCTCCCCAGTGCATTGTTAATTCCTTTGCTTCTACTTTCCCCAATGTATTCGTACCAAAGCATAACAGTTCCATTATATCTTATGCGCATACCAACTTGCATTCGTCGTCTATTCTTAAAATTGACGAGAATGAAGTTTCTGTTTGAGAAAAACTAAGAATTGTCTTATATCTGCCGCGCGTTTAATAATAGGCAAAATATGAAACTTTCAAGAGAATCTCGACGTGATTAACAAGTGAGGTTCAGTAAAGGATCTTAATTTAAATATAGAGTGCTGTATGCTTCACTTTGTAAAAAAGAAAAAACAGAAATAATTTGAGTTACCTCTTATATAGCATCGAAATCGAACGGAAAATGCATGTACGAGATTTTGAGTCATTTTTAATGAGAAGGTTAGTCATTCATTAGTTACATTTCTTCTGTTGCCACTTCTGCGATCGAGGGTTTAGTATTCTGACGTGCATAGGTTTCAGTAAAGCAGCAGCACTTAGATCCCGTTTCGGTGCGTTAATTAGCAAGATCGAGTATGGAGTTGTAATATGGTATCACATATGAGGAGCTTTTTTCAAAACGCAACTAGTCCATCTAAACAACTTTGGAGAAATCCGTCAAAAACAATTGCGGCTGTAGTACATATCGGAAACAATATTTTTCTTTTATAATGTTATTTATAATGATCTAAAATGTAATTTAGAAAAGGATTATATAATATGTGTGATGTATTTAATTCGATAGCATAGAACAAATTTTGGACTCGTTGCATTTTGTTAAAAAAATGGGACATGTTTCGATTTGAAAAGAAATTTCATTTAAATCATTGTATAAATAAGGGCTTTATTTCTAAAGACGCATTCAAAAATACTGTAAAATAATTATCAAATTATTTCTTCTGAAAATCAATTTGAAAATTAGTCTTTATTTCATAAATATATATTCAAAAACACTCCAACAAAAATTCTTTATTATTTCTTCTGAAAACCAACGTAAAAATAAGACTAATATTAAAAGCAATACAATAAAAATTATAATTTAATTTCTTCTTCTGGTTATAGGCAAACACACGGTTCGTATTCTGATTGTAGCAATGGATCATCCGTAATGTGGTCGCGTAAAAGTTCGAAGTACCAACTAAATCTGTCTTCATGATACCACTCCTTACCAAACGTTTCTTCTAAAAGCTTATTAACGGCCTTTCCTTTATCTGCGGCCAGAAAACGTCCTTTGTTGCTCAAACGTATTTCCAAGTTTTTTAATTTTTTTCCTCGCTCTAATAACGAATCAAATTCATTTGAGGGATCAGTTATTCGGAAATTCATTTCCATTTTTATTTTAACAGTCTTTCCTCTTCCTTCTGAATTTTCCTTTACTATAAAAGCTTTCTTTTGCTCGCTTATACCCACAACTTTTTTAAATGTCTCCAAGAGAGATTTCAGATCATAAACGTACCAATCCTTGCCCATGACATAAACGTTGCCATATTGTTTGTATAAATTTTGATATTCTTACGGTACAAGTATTCTAGAGTGACGCCGTAATTCTCGTTCTACACGGCCAAAAACACGATCAGCCGGCAAGTAAGAAGGGCCGCGTACTGGGAAAATTAGACATATTTCGGTAATATTTGGTGGAGATTCCTTATACAGCCAATACATTAGTAAATGTACAATATGGGAGTTCTTATTTTGTCCCCCACACCCATCCGATAAAAGTCGTATTTTTGTCACATTTTCTAAGTTTTGATTTCGAAGAACATGTAGAAGAGCGGATCCCACCTCATTTTAACCTCTTGTAATGGGACAAATTACAGCTATCTTATCTCAAAGCATTTATATCAAATTAAAAGAAAATATTAAAATTTAATTTATTTAAACCAAAACAGACACACTGTATAAATTCTAATACGTTTCCCGCCATATAAAATAATATTGCAAAACATTTCACAATTATATTACGTAGTTATTTCAATCAGTTCCTTTTAATGCTACATCATTATTTTGTTAGAATAAGTATGTATAGTTAGCCATATCAAAAAACTCTATAAAAGAACCAGTGCTACATAGATGAATCAAAAGGACCACTATATTACATCATCTACCAAACCCGTGCGCTCGAGAACTTTAGAAGGAACTGGGGAATTCACCGATAGAAAACAAAAAGTTAGGACGCATCCAAGAGTCCGAAAGGGACTCACTTTATTCAAGTCAGTATTGCGAATCCGACGTGCTACTCCCGGACGCAAAATAAGTACATATTGCCTAGCAAGAAGCCTCACTTGCCTACAAGCATAGTCTTTCATATAAAAGTGAAATCCCACGTTAAAAGCCATCAGGGCTCTCGTCTGGATATCAGGCACCCTGAAACGTGGGGAAAAAGTGCTAAAATAGTGAAGTAGTGAGTGCGTCACCCCAGAAGCGTCAAGTCAGCGACAAAGGGAATAGCCAGTAGTGCGGCGTGTTAAAGGTTAGTTTTTTATAAGAACTGTAATAATCTGATCAGAATAAACAGTCTAAACCGGCGCCAACATTACGGTATCTCGCCCCCTGCGTAGTTTAGTTTTATTAAACATGTCCGATTAAACCTAAGTAAATTTGTAACTAATAATTTATAAAAGTAGCAAGCTTTATTTATTAATATAGGTATATTTTGTAACAATCTGTTTTTTATTTCAATTCTTGTAATATAAAATCCATCACAAGAGCATAACAATCAAAAGGAATTGATTGAGATATTTATTAAGTATTTTAGAGGGATTCAGTTATTTACACCTTAGTTTACTTTCACGCTCTGAGAGAGAAAGGCGTAAGTCACATCTTGACTTACGTACTTTACCTAGAGTCTGTTTATTGTTCCCTCCGCTTTAGTTTAGCAAACCGGCAATCTTTAAAGTCATTTATACCTTAGAGGGGGTTCTACCTCTTGGCGCCCAGCAAGAGTAATTAAACAAGTTAATTACATAATATTAAAATTAATCTATTCTCAATATTTCATAACTGCGGTATGTAACTCTTTTTATCGCCAAAGTTATCATTTGTCAGCAGCAACCTCGGATCCCTCGACGCACGGGCTGTTACAATATAGCATCGTGTGGAACAAAAGAAGAGGACTGTTACACTCTTCCACTTATATCTTCAGTCCGCGTATAAAATGATGGATTAGTCGATTTTAAATTAACCACGCAAAATGCATAAAATTATATTTGCAAAAAATAATATGCTTACTGTATTGGTAGTTTAGGCAGATTTTGCACTTGTTGGAGATCGAAACAGTAGCTTACTGTTCCCTCTACTTCTTCCTTCATTATTGCGTGAAACTGTTTAGCTCTCAATTTATGTATCTTTAAGTCACGTTTATGATTCTGTTTTTCCACATTGAAAGCAATTTTAATTTAATTTTTTAGTCTTTCACAATAGCTGCAAGTCATTAGAAAATATTTTGTGAAAGTAAGTGTGGTTAACCTGTTTCTCGGCATCAGCGCTGTTATTATACATTTTGGACATCTTCGAAATATTTAATTCCGCAGGTCGGTAAAGTCTTTGTGATTTTGATCTATTATAGTGAGATTCGCATGCTTTGAATTTTCCAATAAATTCTTTTACGTTTCTTTTCTTTGCAGCAAGCTTATCTTTCCAGCTATTACCACCTCTATTTTCTTTTTGCTCTTCTCCGCTTCTAATATTTCTAGCTACTAACAAAACTCTTCTACGATTTACTAATGCTCGACTAATGCTTTAAAAATGCTCGACATACTAAAAATTTTTGTTTCTCAGTACGAACCTGCATTATAACGGACATAGTTTGTTAAAAACAGTTTATAATATAAGTAGAATAACTTACTGTGTAACTTATTTGCAAATTATGAGATCTTTTCACAGGAACATTTCGCTCACGACGCCGTTTTGGCAACTGGATTTCAATTAAATTCTAATTATCCTAAAATTTATTGACATAATGTTACTTATTTAATTATTAATTCTTGGAAATATACATCAATAATTTTAATACTACATTAAGGTATGATATACGAGGTGCATTTAAAATGCACAACCTCGGTTGATTTCTTTTAATTTGTTTTTGCTTATTCAGCTATGTTTAATTAATTTATACGTTATTAATTCTATTTTTAATTTTAACCCAAAATTAATTTCATAGCAATATGTTTCGTCATAAAACGAAATTTGTTATATTTTATATATGTTAGATATAAGTAAATGTAGGATAAGAATTTAATTATTACATTTCGAATTTTACAAATATACAATGATTCATTTTCAAATTTAAATCACTTTATGAACATAATCTAATTATTTTATTTAAATTATAAACCTTTACCTCTATTCTAAGAATCGATGTCCTTTATATGTACAAGTTTATTACTCTTTTTATTATACTATTTCCACCTTGCTTTGTTATTTAATTATTGAACGTATTCAATACTCAGTTTTTAATGTCCCTAGCTAATTTCACGTTTCTTAAAAGAGACTGCAATAAAATTTATTAAGATGAATAGAATTTAATAACGAGTGATCATTAAAACTCTCACTCGTAGCAGGCCGTGTATATAAAAAGTATGTCGTAACTTAAGTCAGTAAGATGTTAATTCAAACGTCTATCAATGACAATTATATATCATATATATAGTTTAATCAAAAGAAAAGATGTCTTTTAACGATATGCATAAACCTTGTCTGGTAGAATGTTCTTCCTCACATCTTTTATACAAATTATAAATATATTTAAAATAAAATCCAACATTTTAATTTATTTTATGACAATCATGACGTTTGAAAGCAATTAACTGATCTCTAGTAACTTAAGTTACGACATGCTTTTTGTATACATGGCTTATTTGAGTGAAAATTTTAATGATCACTCGTTACAAGCTTGGTACTTAGGTTTAAGATTAGGACTTTATTAGCATAGTTTATAAGTATATTTCCGGATATTATTGCTAGCAGGTACCATCTACCAAGACCTTCGAAATTCCCTCGAATTATTTCATCATCTAGCCATACAATCAAATGGGGCTCGCATTATTAGTTATGTAGTAGTTTTTGGGGGTAATGGCAAATTTTACCTGCTTATAGTATTTTTAAATAGAGTAAGAATCAGAGTCTCATCCTAACAATAAGTAAGAAACATTCATTCGACCCACAACACATCAGTAACGAGCAAGAGTTCAAACGTTAATACAATATCAATATTAGAGTTAAAAGTGCATTTTCATTATCCAACACAAAGGCAGTGAAAACTCCGGCGCAAATATTTACACAAAGTACACGCTTGTTGTTATACTGTACAATAAAGGCATAAATATGTCTTAATTATATTATTAATAGCATTATTACTTCTACTATCATCGTTATTATATTATTATACAATTTTTAACACCACCTGCGTATATTTAGTGATACAAAAGTTTTTTGAATGTATGATAATAATTAACGAACAGGTATGAAATTCTAAATGAAATTAATGATTTAAATTTATCCAAATATAATTTTAAACCTACGCAACGCGAAACACTAACGAGAAAATAATATTGAGAAAAACCTTCCATTGTATTCATATAGCACAGACCAGAAAAAAAACATCCGTGAACTTGTTGTTAAAACAAAGGAAGTCTAGGTTTCTCTCTCTCTCTCTGTATTTTTATTTCTCACACTTTGTTATTCTGTCTTTTTTGTCGAAGCAGTTTGGCATTAATATGAAAATGATGATGTTTACGCAAACACCATTTTAAAGGCATTTGCCTGAAGGGGTGGTAATGTAAATATCATGCCATTATGCAAAAAAATTCCGGTAGTCGCTTAAGGTGGTAGTTTTATATATGAAACCGTATATACATATATGTAGGTACATATTCCTCTGTGTACGATTTTCGTCAGTATCAAGTTCATTCCAGTCGTGTATACGTTCGTATCTAATCGAATCAACACACCGGTTGGAGTGTGATATCGGGATTTCGAAAACATTAACGGTTTTTATCGGTTATTTTTATGAAAGAAATCCTTTTCTTCAGTAGTATTCTTAGAAATAGTAAGAAGAACTTGTATATATTTTTCTGTGTGTCAGAAAAGTTGTTTTTGTGAATATAAATGAAAAATGAAATAAATATGGGAATGAAATAATATCTTTCAGGTTTATTTCTATTTTATTTATTTTTATACCTTTTCATAAATATGTTAGAAAGGTAGATACAAATATAGAGAAATAGGAGGATAAATTAAATCAGTTTGCTAATACGACATAATAAAAAAAATTATGAATTCACTTGGAGAAAGGATTCGTTTGGGGACTGTTGGTAAGTAAAAACTTAAAAAAAGATATAAAACCCCTATATATACTACCCCTATTGTATACTACCCCTAGTTGTCTAAATACATATTTAGACAACTAAGTTCTAATCCTCATAGTCCGGTCAAAATAGACATTTCAAATAACAAAATCTCCGACAGAGCTGAATTTTGGTAGAGACATTGGGTACACCAATAGAAATATAGTGCCAAAAGTCCTCATCGATACCATGTGTGCTAAATAAGTTATTCAAGGTCAAAGGTCAAAATTCTTTACAAAAATTGTAGTCCATAAAATTATCTACAAAAATGGTCCTTATACTTTTTTTTCCTAAGAATCACCATTCCTAAGATATCGCGATTCTAAAAGTTGAAGGAGTTACATTCTACATGATATGCACACAAATGCCACGCATATACATACATAGTCAGGCACTTAATATAAGTAAAAATGCCTATTTGTGTCTCTTATATGAATAAACTATATAATTCTGAGAATATACACTCTAAAGAGACTCAGTCCCTTAGCCAGTCCCTTGTACCCGCATCAACATCTGCTGACTCTATGTCCACGTGGCGACACTCATATACCTGCTTTTTTCAAGTGGCTTAATTGAAATATTTTTGGTGTTGAACGTTCCTTTCGAATGAATACACGTATTTATTGCTAGCGTCTACTAGTGAAGGTGAAACTGTTACAGTTAGTCATGGAATGAACTTTGATCGGAGCGAGTATCGAAAGAGGTGATGAGTTTGTTGATTATCTGAGAAGCGAAAAGTCTGTAATTATCCACGTGGATTGCTGAAAATCATAGACCCGGAAAAGTTCAATTGCTGCTATCAAAAGGCAGCATGAGGATGAACAAGCCAGTACATCAAAAGTAAGTCCACCTCGTACTAGAGCGCGAGTAAGTGAATCCGACTTTTGTTTTAAAAAATATTGCTTATTTTGTGGCGATGAAGCGGATGAAGAGGCTGAGAAAAAAAAAACCGCAGCATCGTCGAAGAAAAATTTATAAAGCTGCTACACTTTCATTCAAAGAATCCGTTTTGAAAGTTGCTCAGGATCGTTCTGATGCCGTATCAAAAGCTGTTACTGCACGCATTAATTTTGAGTATGATTTAGTTGCTGCTGAGGCTAAGTATCATGACAATTGCTACAAATCTTTCCTGAGACCTAATACTGGCGGTAGAATGGGCCGTCCTCAAGATGAGGCGTTGAGACTGTTGAATTTGAAGAGTATAAATCAGATTAAAATATTTACAGAAATCAGAACTACAGTTTAAATAAATCACCTATATCAATATCAATAATCATCATGCAGTAAATACAGTATTTTTCCATAAAACTCCGGTATAACAGATTGTGGAGTAGGCCTACCGGGGAAACCACGTTAAAAAAAAGCGCGCCAAGTACACTACCTCACAGGTGGTGTGGAAATGTGTGCATATCATGTAGAATGTAACTCCTTCAACTTTTATAATCGCGATATCTTAGGAATGTTGATTCTTAGGGAAAAAAGTATAAGAACCATTTTTGTAGATAATTTTATGATCTATAATTTTTGTGTAAGCCATATTTTTGATAAAACTTTCTGTTTTAGAGAAAAATCCAAAAAAACGAAAATTTTAACCTTTGACCTTGAATAGCTTTTTTAGCACACATGGGATCGATGGGAACTTTTGACACTTTATTTCTACTGGTGTACCCAAGGTCTCTACCAAAAGTCAGCTCTGTCGGAGTTTTTGTTATTTGCTCACTATTTTTATATCTAATTTGACCGGACTATCAGTAATAAAAATTAATAATCACAGTATTAAGCATGGGGTACAGTATAGCTAACACAAAGAATCGCGAAACACTTTACAAGACCGTGTACAAGTAATACTTGTATCCTAAATACATATTTAGACAACTAAGTTGTAATCCTCGGTAAGAAAAATTAATGACAGTGTTAAGCATAGGGTGCTATATAGCTACCACAAAGAATTGTGAAACACTTTACAAGGCCTTGTAAAGTGTTTCCCGTATGTCGGTTAGTGATGATGAGTGTTCCGGTCGTCCATCGACAGAAAAGTCCACAAAATATTACAAAAATGCGTGATGACCAAAGAAGAACAACGGTACCGTATTCGTGTGTGCACACAGCTGAAAGAAACTGTCGAACTAGATGTGCACTTCAGCACAAGTGTGATGTCAGAAGTGGCTGTTAAGATCGCCATATGAGGTCGGTTCAGCTAGCGAAAGGCAGGGTCGACATGTGATGTCCCCTGGTTCTGGTTGTAGCTTCGTTCCCGAAGCGGCCTCATGAGAAGCCGATTTTATGGGTAGAATAAATGATACATTCGGTAACAATATATAATAACGTTTAATTTAGTAAATAACAATAACAATTACACTACAAGTTACAATGTTCACATGTATAACAACGTTAAAATCTCATACACCAGACTGACAAGGCTCCTCAGTCTTTAGTTTATATATGATTATGAATTTTTTTTTAATCACTAGGATTAAGTTTGATAAATTGAATGATTTCAGATTCAATATTTTACGAAACTTTGCGAATACATTAAACTTACGACAACATAATCATATTCTAAATTGTGATAATAAGTTATTGGATTTAGTTTTTACTAACATTAATTGTGTGTGGTCACTGTCACACATGATGCCATACCATTAGTTCCTGAGGATAGATACCATCCAGCGTTAGTTATTGCTTTAGATTTGAGTGTTGATAAATAACCTTAGATATAACTTCTATAAGGCTAACACTCAACTTTTGTACAATGAACTAGCACAAACTGATTGGACTTACTTGGAAACTTGTGTAAATGTTAATGTTGCAGAATCTTACTTTTATTCAGTCATTTACAACATTCTAGATAAATCAGTATCTAAATTTAAGATTCCTTCCCGTACATTTCGTATCTGGTATACAAGAGATTCAATTAAATTAGTGAAACTTAAAGAATACTACTTCAGAAAATGGAAGAATTCAAGCTCTGCTACTGATCGTCGTGACTTTCAGAGATTGGGCATGCCAACAAGTACCGATAATAAAAACGCATATAATTCATATTTATCTTCGCTTGGATGCGGCATCGCTAGAGATGCCAAGTTGTTTTGACGATATATCGGTAGGAAAACTGTCAGATTCATACTACCTGGCTGCTTCAAGCAGGCGGAAATGAATGAAGATATTAAAAAACCTAAACAAATAGTTGAGGCATTCGCTAAGAGCTTTTCTGAAATTTATCAGCCTCGTTCTGTGTCGCCTGTCTCAACGCTTCCTGGGATTCCTACATGTATGAATATTGATCCAATTTCTGTTGATGTAGTACTGCTTGCGATGAGTGAACTAAAGATGGACTGAGTTGCTGGACATGACGGGCTTCCAAATTTCTTTATACGCGAATATTCGTCGTTACTATGTGTACCACTGTGTGCTATATTCAATTTATCACTTCGTGCGTCTAGTTTCCAGAGGTTTGGAAAATCAGTAAGATAAACCCTCTATTCAAGAAGGGTGACATTTCCAACTACCGACCTATTTATATTTTGTCCTCGTGTTCCAAAGTATATGAACAACTGCTTTACACGGGGCTATATAACAGTGTCAGGCCTTTCATTACTACAAATCAACATGGATTCGTGAGGGGCAGGTCGACCCTAACAAATTTGGCTGAAATATCTCAGTACCTCAGCACATCTCTAGAGAGAAGGCAGCAAGCGGATGTCTTGTACACAGATTTCGCCAAAGCATTCGATACCATCGATCATGCTAGACTACTACTACTAACTTGATAACTTCTTATCTGGAGAACCGATCTAGTTATGTGCATTACAATGGATTCTGTTCTGACAGCTTTACAGAGATTTCGGGAGTTCCTCAAGGCTCAAACCTGGGAATCTTATTAGTCAGTGTTTACATCAACGACCTTTTGCTTCGACTGGATTACAGCGGATGACCTGAAAATATTCTCGAAAGTTGACGATGTGTCGGATTGCCCTGCCTTACAGAAGAACCTTAATACTATGAACAACTGGTGCACTGACAACATGATCAAGCTGAGTATTGCCAAGTGTGCAGTCCAATAATATATGGCTACTCTTTGGATGTAGTGTCTATACAAAGACGTGATAGTTTTAGGGATCTGGTTGTCTTATTTGATTCTCATCTACTATTCTCCAACCATATTAACTCTGTTTGTGTCTCTGCATCATCTTCGTTAAGCTTTCTCATAAGGTCTTGCAGAGGCTTTTGTAAGGTGTTGTAAGGTATGTCTTACAGAGTTAGTGGTATTTATCCACCGCGTGGAACTGACTATGAATACCTTCTACACCTGCACGAATTTAAGAGTTTAACGGCGCGAAGGGAGATAGCTAGCAATGAATTTCTAAGGAAACTAGTGAACAACCGAATAGACTCTGCATATTTTCTTTCGGCAGTGGACTTTCTAGTACCGACGTACTCTACACATTCCACAGGTACTTTCTTGGTGACCAGAACTAGAACAAATATATTAACCAAGACGCCACTGACTCGTATCTCTTCCATATACAGTCAATACTTGCCTTTACATTCCCTCCTTTTATTCCTTTCTTATTCCTTTAATTTCTTTATCATACATTTTTACTGTTTGTAATATTCATACATTTGCAAATATATTATTTCATTTAGTGTTCATAATTCTTTATTTGTGTACTGTAAATTTAGATTTATGTTTAAGTTCACTCTGTACAGCACAATAAATTTATTTATATTGTGCTGTACAGATCTGTTGGACAGTAAAAATATTATTATTATTATTATTATCTACTACTACTATTACTACTACATAATTACCTGACCTAGTTATACTACACTGACCTAGTTAATGTGACCTAGTTGCATACTTCAACTACAAAGTTGAAAGGTGCACTAATTTAAGTAGGACGTGTTGCGTCAAATAAGTATTACATTGAATGTGTGCAAATAGATACTTTAGTTATCACACCAAAATAATTACTAGCGACGAATCATGGGTGTAGGGGTATGATTCTGAAATAAAGCAACAGTCATCGCAGTGGAAGACGCCATCGTCACCACGACCGAAGAAACCACGGCAAGTTCGAAGCAACGTCAAGTCGATATCGATTTGCTTCTTTGACGCTGATAACATCGTACACAAAGAATTTCTCTCACCAGGTGGAATAGTTAATGCACGATTTTATTGCGATGTTCTTTAGCAACTAAAAAAAAAAAACATTCGACGCAAGCGACCTGCCAAGTGGGGCAACAATTTGTGGATTCTACACCACGACAATGCACAAACACTTCTTGCAAGTCAGCTTTTAGTCTCACGAAGACGGCAGTACTACCTCAGCCTCCCTACTCCCAAGATCTTGCCCCTTGTGACTTCTTCCTGTTTCCGAAGTTGCAAATAACCATAGTCATACAATATGAATATCATTCCAAGATATATTTGTATTTTATTACGATATTATTTCGAATTTCAACATTCCATGAATTCCAATTCCAATAAAATATTCCAAAATTGTCAAATCTGGAGTTCTTTGAGGAAATTTAATAATTCTTGTATCGAAAAATTCTTGCAAATAAGCTGTTGTTTCTCGAGATTTGTGCGCTTGTGTACTATCCTGCTGTAAATATCCTTCCGTAACTTCATCATCATGAAGTTCATTAATAAACTGCTTTAATAATTCATTCCGATATCTCTCAGCAGTTGATGATGGTTTGATTAAAAAATATAGGCCTAATAATTCGTTTTCTTGAAACTACTAAGCATACACCTGTTTTTTTATTGTAGATGTAGCGTAGTTTCCACAAATTCATAAGGATTTTCTGCAGACCAAATTCTCATATTTATTGAAGAGGATTGCAAAGTGGTGCAATAAAATATTAATAACACTATTTTAATTTTGCTATAGCCATTGATTTTCCCTTGTAATAAATGGCTTTTATAGTTTTATATGCGTAGATGTTAAGGTAACTTTGTAAAAAAAATAAACTGTTACTGTAATTTTATATTCTTTCTAAATTGTCATCATCATCGCTATCGTTCATATAATCAGCAATCACAGCTGCTTCATTTATAGTATCATCTGAGTCTGAGGTAGGGCTGTCTTGAAAATAATTCTTTATTTTATAAAGCACATCACAGACGGCCAAATTGATACCATGTGCGAGACACAGTTGTTGTTCAGTGCAAACAAGCTGTCCCACCTTTATCATAACGTTCGGTCCATCGGTTACAGTAGCCACGATATCAGTTTCCAGAGAAATATCAAATTTACTTACTTAGACGCTCTTTCAATATACGAAGACAATTTTCAGCCGTCATACTTCCATGAATAGGAATGAGTCCTAAGCTCCAAATTTGTTTATGTGAATGAACGTTGATAGTCATGTATTGTTTATTTGACGTTGGTGTCCACTCGTCGAAAGATAGACTGAATCTTTCACCTGCACTTTTTAAATGTTTTAATTCTGCAGTTACTTGCTTTCTGATTTTCTCACTATAATTCATAACACGCTTTCGAATTGTGACGGCTGATTTTGGTAAATCTGTGTATTTCGCTAACAGCAATTTTCTCAAATCGTCTGAAGTTATGAATACACTGAATGGAAATCCATCTAATGCTTTTGCCAGAACATCATCCAGGCTATCGTCGGCACTTTTAGTAAAATAATCTTCTAACTTTCGTTTAGCTGGCTTCGGTGCTGTGTTCAGATTGTCAGAATCTTGACTTGTTGAAGCTGTTAAACGATTAACGTCAGCTAAAGTCTTAATGTTATGTTTTGATGACATATTGCAGTGGAATTTGCTTTTAAATTGCTTATTAATTTTTATTCACACTACAGCTTATGTTGCCGGCTATTCAGTCTAGTAGAATCCACGAACTCCCATCTCACGGATCGTTCCTTGCGGAATTTGTCCAGTTTATATATATTGGAAGTAAAACAATAAATATCAATGAAAGATCACAATTAGTTAATTTACAAATTTTTATTAAAAAAAATCAAAAAAAATCCCTCTACCGAGTGTATAGGGTGCTAAAGCATCATAAACAGTAGCAATGGGAGGAAACACTCTTTGTGAATAATGACTCGCACAAAGAGAAAAACCCCCTATGACTCTCGAACAAATATAAAACTAATAAATACTGGAGAAATTTGTCAAGTTTGACCTCTACTTTAACCCCTACAATCAAATGTCAAAAACAACAAAGTTTTCAAAACCCGCGAAAATTGAATTTTCGTCGTGCGCAAAATAACACGACAAGGTCAACCCACAATAAAAAAAATCCAACCTTGAATTCAAAACGTACTAGAATATTATTTTTATGAAAAAACTCCCCTTTCAAAAAACATGACAATTTTCTCTAATACCCATATACTAACTTCAAATATCAAAATTATTACAAGAAATACATGAAATTATAATAATAATAATAATCGCAATATCAAATATATAAATAAAATATTTTTATCGAACTTACATAGATCTATGCACTGATAACAAAAACTACGTGAGAGATATCTTACTTATACGATCATATTACAATCACAAAACTCTCGAAAAAATCGAATTAACATTTACATGCACGTCAAACAATTGCATAAACAAAATACAACCCGATTTTATAAAACAAAGAATAAAATTGAGTTTCTTATTCTTTAACAACCCGATCACTGTCGAAGTCTAGATATCTCTAACCAAAAATGAAATTTTTAACATCCGCCTGGACATCCCCTCCAACTATAAAATCAAAAATATACAGACAATTCACATTTTAATAATAATACAATATCCGGGGTAGCGGCAATTTTAATCATCCGGTCAACCTAAATATACGAGGATGGATCAAAATTTCAAACATAATAAAATTCATCACTTATAATTAAATATATTTATAACGATCCCCGTCTGAAATAAATAAACATAAAAATTGAAATAGATAATTTTAATAAATGTACTACACAAAAAAGTTCAATATTGTTCAATCATTTTTCCTTTCTTGTCCAAGGAAAAATCCATTGCAATATGTATATGTAATCCCTTAGTCGATCCAACCAAAGTTTTGAGAATGGCTGGGCATTGCTTACATTTAACACTATTCCCGTCTTTCGCAAATAAAAAATAACTCCACGCAGACGGCGTATCACTGTTTTTTTATGTTAAACAAAATCTCCCGCTATTTAAAATAACTTTTTCAGATAATTGACTTTTAAATTGAAATGACGTAACCTGCGCAACCTTGTCGTTGGTAGAATAATAAATGAAAAAAGTAAATCCTAATAAGCGTATTTATACTTTCGTACAGGGAATCCCCGACGGGGAATCCCTCGCAACAATATTGATATATCATATAAGGTGATCGGGTGATTCCCCTGTTGGCCCGTTGGCGAATTACTTTAACAGTATTGTATTGAAATATGCCGGGCGGGGAAGTCCCTTCTAAGTTACATATTATTTGGGCTGTACCTGTGTAGTTCTTTTATCGTACGGCGTGCCTAAGGTTGATTTTTTGTTTTTATGTAATAAGTAGAGCTGAGGATGTTTGCGGTATAACCATGTTATATCATGTAACCATAGTAATTTACTATGGTTACATGATATAACCATGGTTATACCGCAAACATCCTCAGCTCTAGTAATAAGTGCCCTTAATACAATCTAGGTAATGTCATTGTCAAGGCGCAACGGATTACGGAATGCAAACTGGCAATCCCGAAAATCCCGAGATTAGCCAAGTACAGTCTCGGAATTTACGGGATCAAAACCCGGCCGGGATCCCGGGATTGTATTCTCTAGCCACAATATACTTGAGTGTTTTCATACAAACTACGATTTCACAATATACTACCATTATTTGCTAAAAGATTTGAAACTGAAGTATAAAAATATGTATAACAGACGTTGGCGCCTAATAAGTTCCGCGCGGGCACTTACATAAATAAGTACATATGACGCGATAACTTAAAGGTTAATAAATTCATTTCATTTGATCTGATCTGAAATTGGTATTTGTTAAATTTTGAAACCTTTTGAAGAAACTGTAGTTAGAAGCTTGTGTTTGGTTATTAACATGGTTACTTGATTTTTTTATGCATTAAATGATCAATATTTACAAAACCGCCAGGCTACATTAAAAAAGTTTAATCATGCGTAAGATTGTGTAATAACATACAGTGAACAAAATTCACATACATTCAGTTTTGAAAATTAAGCATAATCATCTGAAACATCCATGCAATTCACCGTTTATATTCGTAAACATGTATGCGCATTAACGTATGCATCTATTTATAAATTTAAATAATTCAATTTCACGCCTTAAGCATAGTCAATTGATCGCGACTTTACCAATTCAAACTTTAAAAATTCTATTATTTTAACTTGGCTATCCGTTCTTTCGCACCGCTTGAATTTACATGAATAAATATACATGAATATTAGGATTCGCGTTCTTGCGTATCTGCGGAAAATATTCCTGAATACTGCCTGTGCCGAACGATGAAAAATGCTACGCCAGATAAAAAAAAAAGAAAATCAATTCGAAATATACAAGGCATTTTTTCCACTCACTTCTAATTCGAAATTTTAAATTAAGGCAAGGATGAAATAATGCTCATGTGGAAGCTATCTCATCGTTTTGAGTGCAAATTGCTTTCGTTAGAAAGGCAAGGTTGACAGAACTCTAGACTAATATTAACGCAAAATAAACGGTCGCAGTGATGGATAGCAACTCATAATCAGTTCTAACACCTACGCTGTGCCTATATTTGAAATTTAATCGATAAAGATTCCGATAATGAATTGTAATGTTAAACTTTATTGTGAAGTTATAAAAAAATACATAAAATAGCTGAAAATATACCCAGGCGTTCAATTAAGTTCTTATTTAGAATGGCCTATGAAAATATGAATGATACTAAGTCTTTCTTTGGAGACTATGGTTAAGTAAAAACTTAAAAAGGTATATAACCCCTTACCACAATTATTAATCGTATCCTAAATACGTATTTCGACAACTAAGTTGTCATAATCAGTAGGTAAAACCACTAATCATGGCGTCGCACATGGGGTACAGTAAAGCTAGCACAACTGATCACGCAACAACGTTACATAGCGTCCACGTATACACTGACTTAAAAATACAAATATATCGACTGAAAAGATCAACAAAAATTACCTCTCTTAAGGAAGCGGTACCCACATGTGTTTATACTATATTTTTTGAACCGTCTACGACCCTTTTATCTCCTTTTCTAAGAATGCAAAGAGACAGCTGTAAGCGATCGGTCCCTTATTTCCGTTCATAGAATTCTGTTTGTTTTTAGCTATGTGAATACTTTCGTATGCGTCAAGATCGCGGGGATTATTAATGGCCTTGACAAGTTTTAATCGACATATTGTGTAGTGTATTTAAAACATGGTTGGCAACGTTAGATTTATCCGGTCTATTGTATTTAATATGTGTTCTTTAAACCGGGTTATTATGGGTCGTTATGTTTATATTTCATATTACAATCATCGCAATTAATTTCGTATATACCGGATTTCGAATTAAAATTAACTTTATCTTTGGTATTCCCTAGGAGACTTTTGATAGTATTTTGGGACCGAAAGGCAACTTGGAGACCTCGTTCTTTCACAACTTTATTAATGTTTTTCGTGATAGGGTGGTATGGTAAACACATGTACTTTTTCTCCTGGTTACTTTGAGATACCAAACTTGTGGATTCGCGGATTGTATTTTTTAGTTTAGTTTTTCTAATTAATTTATTGATTATTTCTATGTTATTTCTATTATTATCTATTATATTTCGCGATATTTTTAATAAAATCTAGTTCTATTTCATATCTCTCTTTTGTTAACGGAAAATTTAGTGACCAATTGACTAAGAAATTAAAAGAAGCTGTCTTATGTTGAAAACTATGATTTGAATCCGCGATGATGAATCTATTAACATTGGTTTCTTTCCGGAAAATATCGATTTCTATTTTATGTTTATTTCTAATCAGTAAAGTATCTAAAAATGGTATCCTGCCATTGTTTTCCTTTTCCACCGTAAATTTAATTGTCGGAAATTTCAAATTTAACTGATTAACGAACATGTCTAATTCGCATTTCCGTCTATCAAAAATTTCGAGAATGTCATCTACGTACCTGATCCAGACTCTCGGGAAATATTTAGGGTTATTTTTAAATTCTACTTCAACTTGACTCATGAATAAATTGGCTATGAAAGGAGATAGGCAGTTACCCATTATTGTGCCTTGTTTCTGCTCATAAAATTTTTCTCCTACTTGGAAACAAGTTTGCGTCATGCACATGGTTGTCAATCTCATGTATTCTTTTATTTTTGAAGGTTCAATGTTATTCTTATGGAGCAAGCCTTCTAAATATTTCATGGCCTCTGGAATAGGTACCGAAGGGAATAATGACGTTACATCGAATTTCCCCGGCTTCCAGTTGACAATCTTTAATTAATTTAACAAATTCTAAGGAATTACTAACTGACAAATTTTCTGGTTTTACGGGTAAATTTTTAAATTCATTCATTAACCATTTGGAAATCAAATATGTCGGTGAGTTGATACCTGAAACGATAGGTCTCATCGAGTTACCTGGTTTATGTATCTTCGCCAAACAATACATTCTTGGTACTAAAGGATTACTAACATTTAATTTGTACTTTTGTATAGAAGTTATTAAAATTGGACATTTCTTTAACTCGTCTTTTGTGTCACTAATCATTTTAGGTAACGGATTTCTCTTAATTTCTACATACGGACCTTCGGCAATAAATTTTTAACACTTTGAAAATAGTCGATTTTGTCCATAATTACTAACTTGTTCACTTTATCTGCTTTTAGGTAAAAACAGTCCTTATATCTAAGAGTTTTAATGATATTCCATTCTTTATTGACCGACTTCTGTTTGTGCTGCTGTAAATTCTTGTCGGTTTGGGTTTTACAAGCTTCTCGAATGAAGTATTTTGGCCCTTGTTTTTACCTACTGATGATGACAACTTAGTTGTCGAAATACGTATTTAGGATACGATTAATAATTGTGGTAAGGGGTTATATACCTTTTTAGGAATGATACTGTTTAAGTAAATTTTAACAGTTGCTATTTCTTCTTTTTATTTTAGTTACGAACTAAATCTCATTTTCTCGAATCGAGTTTAAAGAGATTAAGCGTTTAGGAGTTACATTCGATGACGAATTGAAGTTTGCGAATTATGTAAACAGAATTATAGCTAGCGGAGGAAAAGCATTAAGATTTATTGTCCGCAACTGCACATCTTTTAAAAATAACGGGTGTCGCAATGGGTATTGACGGTTTTTGAAACACCACTGTTTGAATATGAGTACAATTTTATGAAGTTTAATAGCCAGTGAATTAACGCATCTTTTGATTTAATGCAGATATGACGAATAAAATTTGTTGGCTAACTTTTTGTCTTTGAAAAACCTTACGGTGTTTTTCTTTTGGTTTTCCTATTTTGTCAAATGTATGTCACTATTTCTCAAAACTATTTTCCATGAACATACTTAAACTCGCCACCAGAAATAAAATTAAGTAATTAGTTAAACGCGTACCTGAAAAATATACACAAACTTGTCCCCGAGAAGAGTAAGTCCACAAAAATAGCTTCATGAATTCGTCCCCAATTTTACCGCAGTATGAATCACCTACATACTTATTTAAAATCTATGATAACATATTTATTTATGCAAAAAATGAAAAACTCAGTAAGTGTCACAAAACATACTTTATTAATTAAGAATGGAATAGAAATGCCTGCTTGTGTTTTATACAAGCACTAATACATATTAACATTTACATTTAACGTTTATAAAGATAAGCTATACATTTAACAAAATCAAATCTCGAAACAGATCCATTTTATACTCATCGATTTTTCTAGTAACGCACTGCTTACGTCTACGGCACGAGTGGATCTTGTATTCTTGCACATTCAGATAAACTTTGAATTTTTATATAAGTGTCTGTTTGAAGCTGCTACAAGATTTCAATAAAATGAAAAATTGATGAATGCGTAGAATAAAAACTAGCATTAAATTTAGCGTGGAAAGATTCGCAAGCGTTTGTGCATCTTTCTATGCTATCGCTAAGTTCTGCCTTCACACTTGGTGGAAAAACGGCTTCTTCTGAAATATAATTGTCAACCAAATAATTGGAAAATCGTGATAAACGTTCATCTTGAGGTTATATTTCCGAAAAATCAAAAGCATAACAATCGCCTACTTCCAATGGATTTAGAAATGGTAAATCAAATATATAGCGCAGCCACATTCCAATTTCACTGGTTTCGTTCTTATAATACGGAACAAGGCCCAGATTTTGAATTTTGCAGAACCATGCTTGTGCTAAATTGAATCTGCGAACTTTGGAATCTGGAAACTCCGCTTTTATGACATTGTGTATTGCAATTTCAAAATCCGCTACGATGGCTTTTGGGTTCAGATTTAAACCAAAACTATGACACTTTTTTCGCAACAGGTTAAAAATTCTTTTGTAAGAATACTCCTCTTTATTTGGCAGTAAGCAAAATGCTAGTAGGATATAATACCCATTTTGTAATATATGCAACGTGCATTGTAGGAAGTGCAAATTAAATTTGTCTTACTTTAAAAATAAATGAGTTATTAAAGAAAATCGAAACAACAAAAATTCACTTTTTTTGCAATAGCGCCAGAAGTACGTTAAATATTCAATGCTAGTGTATAGGGTTTGGTACAACTTTACCTCTGGAGTATTTGATCCCATTTAACCAAATCTTTATCTCTTATAATAAGCGACATCCCCATGTTGAGAATGAATCTGTGGACACACTGTATATATATATATATATATATATATATAAGGTAAACTTAATAAGTCGGCGATTAAAGGTCTGGTTCATTACTTCAAAGTATATATATTTAAAACAACTCTACATGTTTCGGCAATGATGCCTTTGTCAAGAGAATACAAAATATAAATTATATCATTTATATTTTGTATTCTCTTGACAAAGGCATCATTGCCGAAACATGTAGGGTTGTTTTAAATATATATACTTTGAAGTAATGAACCAGACCTTTAATCGCCGACTTATTAAGTTTACCTTATCATACCAAGGTCACGAAGATATTATATATATATATATATATATATATATATATAAAGTAATGAACCAGACCTTTAATCGCCGACTTATTAAGTTTACCTTATATATATATATATATATATATATATATATATATATACAGTATGACTGAAGTTTCATTTTGTCTTTTTTGGGGATATATTCTAAAAAATATAACAAATAAAATAGTAAAAATTTTTTCTAATAAAAGTTGTCTAAAAAAATTTTTTTTTATTTTTAATTTTTTATTTTTTTCTGGCGTTTCAAGACAACTTTCATTAGAAAAATTTTTTACTATTTTATTTGTGATGTTTTTTAGAATATATCCCCAAAAAAAAACAAAATGAAACTTCAGTCATACTGTATATATACCGTATGTCCCCGGATTGAGTTTACAAGAGGAAAAAAATTTTTATTTTTGATTTTACAAAAAAGTGCTAAAGGAATAAAATTTTTTGCTTAATTTCAAATGACCAAATCTGTAATTAGAATTTCAGTACCACTTATCTATGTTCTAAAAAAAATATTTTTAAATTTTTTTCATCGCAGTCTATTATTTTTTAATGGTAGAAGCCTTTGACTTGAAAATGTCATACACTAATTTATTTGTCAAAAATAACTTCAAACTGTAATTCTGTAAGTTTTGGTGAAAATGTTAACGTTATCACAAAAAATATATTTAATACAATGTTACGGTATTGGGGAAAAGAGCTATCGTCGTATTGCTGAAGAATTTAATACAAAATTTCCCGAAGTAACTGTTTCCCGTATGGGTATAAGGAAGTTGGTGAAAAAATTTTTGGAAACTGGTTCTGTTCTGAATTTAAAGAAAAAGAAACTAGTACGTGATGAAGATGATGCTACTACAGTTTTAATTTTGGATTCGGTGCAAGATAATCCTAAACTTTCATTGCGGAGACGGGCGCTTCAACTGAATATGAGCAAATCCCATATTCAAAGAGTTTTCAAGGAACGTAAATTATATCCCTATAAACCGATTTTTAATCATACGTTAGAACCGGGAGATGATGAGAAGCGATTTTTGCATGTGGATGGGAGATGAAATAATGGAGAACCTAAATTTTCACAAAAGCATTGTATTTTCCGATGAAGCAACTTTTTCTAGCAATGGTACCGTTTCGTCACAACATGTTCGTTATTGGAGTGATACTAATCCTCACTTTAGAATTGCATCAAAACGTCAATACTTTGTTAAAGTAAACGTGTGGTGTGCTGTTTCTTATCATGGAATAATAGGGCCATATTTTTTTGATGCTAATGTAAATCAGCATAATTATTTGGAAACCAGAAACCAGCACCGGTCTTTACGAAGACCAAACAGTGGAAACGCGGAAGAAAACCCGGAATTCAGTTAAAACATATATATATATATATAAATTTGGGTTACCGGTCTGTTTACATTGAAACTCAAATGTTCTTTCTAAATATTTCGTCATTTATTAATGACTAGAAACATATAGTGATAATTACCTATTAGTGGCAAAAACCCGACTTAACATATCAAAGCAAAAAGACCCAATACCAACAGGCGATGAAGCAACTTTTTCTAGCAATGGTACCGTTTCGTCACAACATGTTCGTTATTGGAGTGATACTAATCCTCACTTTAGAATTGCATCAAAACGTCAATACTTTGTTAAAGTAAACGTGTGGTGTGCTGATTCTTATCATGGAATAATAGGGCCATATTTTTTTGATGCTAATGTAAATCAGCATAATTATTTGGAAATGTTAAGCAATTTTTTCTGGGATGGTTTAAGTGAACTCCCACTTGCTTATCGGCAGAGGATGTATTTTCAACAGGATGGTTGTCCGGCCCACCGTTCGCGCATCGTAGCTGCCTGGCTCAATCAAAAATTCGAAAATAATTGGATTGGCTGGAATGGTCCTGTTTTGTGGCCTCCAAGAAGCCCTGACTTAACTATTTTAGATTTTTATTTGTGGGGACAGTTAAAGCAACTAGTCTACATGGACAACTTGCCTAACAATGTGGAAGTATTAAAAAATCGCATTAGAGATGCTGTTGCATCCTTGACGCTTGAAGAAATTCGCAACAGTTACAAGTAACTGCGGCTTAGAGTCGAATTGTGTGCTGAAAGGGGTGGCGAATTAATAGAATAGTTTTAAACATTATTGTTTCTAGCCTAATTATTTTTTTAGTGTTGTGATTGAAAATAAAAAATAAAAATTTGTAATTCTAAATAGGGGTTTGACAGTTTCGTAATTCTAATTACAGATTTGGTCATTTGAAATTAAGCAAAAAAATTTATTCCTTTAGCACTTTTTTGTAAAATCAAAAATAAAAATTTTTTTCCTCTTGTATACTCAATCCGGGGACATACGGTATATACAGTATGACAACTTTTATTAGAAAATTTTTTTACTATGTATTTTATTTGTTATATTTTTTAGAATATATCCCCAAAAAAAAACAAAATGAAACTTCAGTCATACTGTATATATATATATATACAGTATGACTGAAGTTTCATTTTGTCTAATAAATTTTTTCTAATAAAAGTTGTCTAGAAACGCCAAGAAATAATTAAAAATTAAAAATAAAAAAAAATTTTTTTGGCGTTTCTAGACAACTTTTATTAGAAAAAATTTTTACTATTTTATTTGTTATATTTTTTAGAATATATCCCCAAAAAAAACAAAATGAAACTTCAGTCATACTGTACAATATATATAATGTTTGTAAAGCAATATTTTAAAAAATCACATGCTACGGTCTAGTTCCATTCAATTTCTGTTGAGGCAATCTCCTAAATTTGTTTCCATATGTCGAACATAGTTTTGGCAATGTCCTTGTGTTACAGAAGCATTATGAATTTGAACATACAGTTGTTCTTCATCCGTAGGCTGGCTTGTCTTTGTGATAGTTTTCCATTGGTTAAACAGCTCTTCAATTGTATGGGGGCAGAAATACTGGTACATGTCCATGAGCTCTGATCAGTTGTTGAATTGCATCCGTTCTATGAAATCAGACGTTGTCCATGACAAAATATGCACCTTATATTATCTTCGGCTAAATGGTCAATCAAAGAAGTCAAGAATTCTCCAAAGTGTTCTACATTGTAAGGCCTATCTTGAATGGTGGATAAATATAAGTGTTTTCAGTTTTTCTCTGCAACCCCAAAATAACCGTGTTAGAGGGAAAAGAAGAAAATGAGTTTCTGTCGTTTTTTAAAAAATCTCGAACGTCATTTAACAAAGGTCAATTTTCTCTTCTGCTTCTTAACAAACACAAGAAATAGCAACTTTGCCAAATTTAAACCTACATTCTATCTTTAGTAATAAGCGAGATCCCCATGATGAAGCTCAAAAATGAATTACCCAGTATAGTCAACAAAATATTAATTAAAATAATATGAACATCATATTTCTATAAATCTCAGATTTTATTACGTGTTCATTTGTGCAACTTATTCATTTATAGGTAACAATACAGAACTTATTAATGTTGGGGTCCCTTATGTCTTCCTAAATTCTCAAATAAATAAACTACACCATAAGTAGTAGATAGAAATATGTAAGTAAACAAGAAAGTGCCAAAGCTCGGAAATAAAGATTGACAGTCTGCTTTGTTTTCTTTCCCTTCTTTTTTATACTTTTCCGTGTGGACTGTGCGGAGCGTTATCACCAAAATGCAGTTCTCGATACCAAGCAAACTTTTTCCCATCCCATCATTTACTTTATCCTCCCTTTTCGGTCCCTATTCAGCTCGTTCTTTCGCATGTTTATCTAGACAAATCCCTAAATACCAGCAGAGGTTTTCACACTCTGCGCTTTACCTCGCGACGTTTCATTCGTCATGTTCTTATTGTTATTTTTCCTTTTTTTTTTCTTACGAAATGCCTCGTTTTTTACGATCAACTTCGAACCAATATCGATAAGTTGACTACAGCCTTATCACAGCTCAAACGTCTTCTCTACATATACAACATGACTTACAGTTTGCAAATTCTTTGAATATATTAACAAAATAACTGTCTGTGACGTATTATATAATAATAATATTAATTGTTATTAATATGCTATTATTGTGCCTTTTGTTCAGCAAACAATTTGAAACTAACGTAGAAAGTTATACTGAAAAGGATAGATTGAATATCAAACTAGAGATTTGCAAAATCATCACAGTTTTAGCATTCTTAAAATTAAATATCATCTTCACTTGTAATATTTAAAAAATATATATTTAAAATATTTAATTAACTTAGAAGAATTATCGACCGTACTATATTGATTAATAATAAATTAAAAAGAGGCAGTCAATTAATAGTATATTAAGATACAAGTTTCATAAGACATGAGTAGAGTATCTCAGCCGATTCTAACACCTCCTCATTGACCTTGATCGCATGCATTATTGGCGATCAAGGTCAATGAGGAGGTGTTAGAATCGGCTGAGGATGAGTGACCTTGCCTTCAAGGTTATTGAGGAGGTGTTGGAATCGGATGGTGGAGGCTTAGGTCATTCGAAGGTCAACGTCGTGTGTAGGTCGTTTGAATGTCAATGTCACCTTGATTTCAAAGTCATTGGGGAGGTGTTAGAATCCATAGAGTTGTTTTTTTTATTTTATTGATAATTAAACATAAATAAAAAACCACAGAGCTGTTTATCTAACATTTTTATTGATAAATGAAGAAAATTTTTAGTATATAAAATATATTATTTAAATCATATTTAATGTTTTAGTTTTTTCTTTTTCGGTATTCTAAATTTTCTAAATTGTTGGGTAATACTCTTTTTACAAACTGAGCAATTTCTCTTTGAAGGGGCTGGACCGTCAATTTGTTCCTCACCGGTATTATAGTGTTTAAAACATGGTCGATATTCTTCTAGTTCAATATGTTTGTCGGGTGAAATTAAATGCCAGAACTCCTCTATCCATTCTGGGGCTACTTTTGTTTTAAATAAATCTAATGGAATATATTCTATTAGATTTGTTTTAATACCAGATAGATGACCATAATTTTCATAAACAAACTTGACTGCTTCTAATATCAATTCTAGGTGTTGGGACATTTTGTTTTAATGGCTGGTTTCAGTATACTAAGCTTCTATATTATTTTCAACAATATTTATTGGCGATCAAGGTCAATGAGGAGGTTTTAGAATTGTTTGAGGATGATTAAGGTCATTTGAAGTTTAAAGAATAAAGAAGAATGTTAGGGTGGGGACAATGTTAGGGTATATAAAGTTAGTTTATGTTAAATAGATGCTAGTATTAGAGAATATGTTGAAGCGGAAGTTTAATGAGGTACCACAGAGTTCTTTATGTTCTTTAATTGTGGAAGAAAGTGAATTGGAAACAGATAATAGTGGTTCTTTGGTAGTGGAAGAAAGTGAAGTGGTAAAAGATAATAGTATTGATAGAGGTTTACAAGTGGTTGGAGATATTGAGGCAGATTTGGGTATTGAAGAATTTTTTAATAAAATGTCTGAATCAAATAAATTTTGGGAACATATAGATGTAGCTGCAGAGAATTTTGCACGAGAGACATCAAGTGGTGAAAGATTTGTTGAAAAATATGTTAGAGAACCAATTTGGGAGTTACCATTAGTAGGAGAAAAAATTTTCTTTTTGAATAAAAGTCATTCAAAATGGATATGTATTGGTTTATTACCACATCAAGATTTTGAACCAAGGTTAAAAATTGTTGGTGTAAAAAAACAATGTGTATGCTTTAATTCAAGGGAATGGAAGTGGGTAATGGCGGAGACTGCAAAGTTAAGGCAGTATTTTGATTATAATAATGGTATATTTCCAACTTTTAGAGGTATGAATATTCGAATATCACCTGAATCATTTGATGGAGTAAGTAGAATTGTGAAGATAGAAAAAGGTGGCGAGTATGTGTATTTAGCGTTTGAAAGTTTATCGGAGTTATGGCGGTTGAAGGAAACATTGGATTGTCGATTAGCTGTTTTAGAAGATATGAAATATCATGTATTTTATAATGATATGGTCCGATGTGTAGCTGAAAGTGGTGGAGAAGTGGATGTGGAAATTGATCGAATGTATAGTGGTGTAATATCCGAATGTGTTTGTATAATGAAGGAGTTAGTTATGTATTGGCCTCAACAAATTAAAAATGATGTAAATTATTTGAGGAAAAATTATATATGATTAGGAAATATAATATTAAAATAAATTTAATGTGTTTTATTTTTTAAATTTGTAAGAAATGAATTCTGTAAGATAAATTTTAAGGTTTTTAGGATTAAGTGAAATCGACTATTAAGTATTTATATATTGTAATTGCAGATGCGGTTTTTGTCATTTAGATTGTTGATGTTGACTGAGATAGTTTAATATATAAGATTGTGATGGTATTTAGAAGTGGTAGTTTGAATAAGGCACGCAGAAGGAAAGGTGGTGGATTGTTGAATACTGTGATAAATAAGCTCCCAGTAGAATTGCACATACCGGGTTATAGATTTTGTGGTCCAGGAACGAAATTAGAAAAACGATTGAAAAGAGGTGATAAGGGGGTGAATATTTTGGATGAGGCTTGTAAAGAGCACGATATATCATATTCTCAATCAAGTGAATTGTTAAAAAGGCACGAAGCGGATGAGAAATTGTATGAAAAAGCTGTGGAACGAGTGAAGAGTAGAGACGCAGGTATAGGAGAAAGGTTAGCTGCAACTGTGGTTTCAGCTGCTATGAAAGCTAAAACAAAATTAGGTATGGGTTGGAGTAGGCAACGGAAAGAAACGAGTAAAAGTGGAAGGAAGGGTAGTAGAAGAAGTTATAGGAGGAGAAGGCAGGGGTATCGATTAGGTGGTGCTATTTCGTTTTTGCAAGCAATGAAGAAAGCACGGAATGCAATAAGACGGATTGGTAAGAAGAAGGGTGTTTTAGAGAATGCTAGAGTTGCATATCAAAGTTTAATAAAATCTGGAAGAAGAATAAAATATCCGCGATCTAGGGTAATTGCGATACCAAAAAAAGGTGGATTTTTACCGTTAATCCCATTATTTGCAGCATTGGGTGCTTTAGGATCATTAGGTGGTGGGGCCGCAGCAATTGCAAAAGCAGTAACTTCTGCAAAAGCTGAAAGGGATCAATTAGGTGAAGCAAAGCGACATAATATTGCTATGGAATCAAAATCTGGGAGTGGTTTATATGTGAAACCATATAAGTCTGGGTGTGGTGTATCTGTTGGAAGTGGATTATATGTAAAGCCGTATAAATCTGGTTGTGGTGTTTATTTACCTGAAGGTGCTAGTTCAAAAAACTGATAAGCAGTTTACCTCGAAGGCCTTTAACAGAAAAAGATTTGTGGATGTATGTTCAAAGGTGGAGAATTGGTAAATTTCGGGGTATTTTTAGTAAAGATGTGTTACCGATAATTATACGCAAAAGAGAGAATGGAATAGTAAATTTGGATGATGATGTTGGTGAAGGGACTCATTGGGTAGCATATAAGAAAAATAATGCTGTAATAAATTATTTTGATAGTTACGGTGATTTAAGACCTCCGATTGAGGTTGAAAAGTATTTATTATCGAATGGTGGTGGTGTTTTACAGTATAACTATGAAAGATATCAAGACAGTAACAGTGAAAATTGTGGACATTTGTGTTTATTGTTTTTGAAAGGATTTATTAAATAAGAAGGAGTTTGTTGTGATTGTTTTATTAAATATTAGTGCAACGATTTTGGAAAGTTGAATTTAAATTAGAAATGGATGCGGATGGTAATGGAAGTGTGAATAATTTGACTTTTGTTTTGACAGGGAAGGGATCTGAGGTGGGTTGTGTACTGAATCCACCTATATATTTAAATGGTGAATATGAGATGTGTATGTTAAGTTTGCAAACTTATAATTCTATCCCTAATGTTACTAGTAAAAATAATGTTTTTAAATATTCAAGAAGTGAGTCAAGTGCTTGGAAGGAGATAATTATTCCGGATGGTACTTATGATATAATGGATTTACAGAAATATGTCGATGAGCATTTACGGATTGCGGAAGGAGCAAAACATTTTTTCTTATTAACTGGTAATAGTAATACTATGAAAGTGTTTATGAAGGCGTCTGTAGATATTGATTTTGGAGTGGAAAATTCCATTGGTTCTTTATTAGGTTTTTATAGAAGGGTTATTGGAAAACAGATACCGAGTCATAGTGATGAAATAGTTGATATAAATAGAATTAGTGCTGTTGATATTATGTGTAATATTGTAGATGGATCATACATTAATGGTGAATTATCACATGTTTTGTATCATTTTTATCCAAATGTTCCACCAGGTTTTAAAATTATAGAGGTTCCGCAAGAGAAAATTTATATGCCTGTAAATACTAATGTATTATCTGATATTATTATTCGGGCTGTAGATCAGATAGGTCAACCAATTGATTTAAGAGGTGAAGAGATGACAATATATTTGAGGATTAGGAGACGTTAGGTTTTAAAAATAAATGTTTTATGTTTTAGGAATAGTAAATGATTTATTGAGGGAAATGATTGTATATATTAGTGAATATTTAAATAATTAAAGAATAGTATTAGTACAATTGTTGATTAAGTAGGGTGTGTAGTAATAGATGTTAAAGGTGAATACTGGATATTTCACATATTAATTTGAATTATTGAGATTATAAATTGGAGAATAATGAGGAGCAGTAGTATTAATAAAATGTGGAGGAGGAATAGAAATTCTTCACGGAAATTAGTGAATAAGTTGTGGAGGATTATTGGTGGGGTGAGGGTACGAAATTATTTAACAAATGAGAATAGGCGGTTTTTGAAAGGTATGGGATATAAAGTTTTGGTGTAGATTTATTTAAGTGAGAGGGAGTTTTGGTATGTTGATTTTGGGATATTAAGAAATAAAGAGAGGATTATGCTTTAGTATAGAAAGATATTTGTCTAGAGAAGAAGTTTGTTGTGAAAGTGTGATAGTAACAATTTTAAAAATGGAAGTTTTAGATGTTTTAAGAAGGGTTCGAATAGATAATTCTATTGTGGAGTTGGAATATCATAATCATGTTCCGTTTGGTTCACCAAGATATGAAAATAATGATGAGATTAGAATTGTGGTACCAGAAATAGATAAGTATACTTTACCATCGGAGTCAGAATTATTAATTGAGGGGAAGTTACGATTGTTTAGTGATGAAAGTAAGGCTAGTGCTACAGCGTTTTTAATTAATAATGCGGCAGCTTTTATGTTCAGCAACATTAGATATGTGATTAGTGGAGTGGAGGTGGATGAAGTAAGAAATGTAGGTATTACATCGACTATGAAAGGATATTTTTCTCATAGTCCAAGTTATATAAATAAATTGGAAAATTGTGGTTGGGAATTTTCTACTGGAAAGGCTCCGGTTTTAGATAATAAAGGTAACTTTAGTATATGTATACCATTGAAGATGCTAATGGGTTTCGCAGAAGATTTTAAGTCTGTTATTTTAAATATGTCTCAGGAGCTTGTGTTGAAGAGATGTGCTGATGATAATGATGTAATTTATAATACAAGTGTTGCTATTAATGAGGGTGTTAGGTTAACTATTAATGCTATTGTATGGCGGGTACCACATGTTAAAGTTGGTTTAAGTCAGGATTTGGCGTTAACTAAATTAACAACGAAAAATACTATAATGGAAATGTTTTTTAGAGGATGGGAAATTCATGAAAATCCGGGAATTCCAGAGACAACAAAACATAGTTGGGCTATTAAGACAGCTCCACATTTAGAGACACCTAGATATATTATTTTGGGTTTTCAGACTGGGAAGAAAGGGAAAGTGGATCAAAATATGAGTAGATTTGATGCAATTAATTTAACTGATGTGACAGCTTATTTAAATGGTAAAAAATATCCATATGAAAATGTTCGAGTGGATTTTGATGAAAATCGTGTAGCCGTTTTATATAATATGTATGCTAGATTTCAACAAGTTTATTATGGTCATGAATATACTGAGCCGATGTTAAAATTAAGCCAATTTAAATTGTGTCCATTAATTGGTATTGATTGTTCACATCAGGAAGGTGCTATACATAGAAGTGGTGTGGAGATTAGAATTGAATTTACGGCGAAAGATAATATACCAAAAGATACGGTTATGTATTGTTTGATATTACATAATAAATTGTATCAGTATTCACCATTTAATAAGGTGGTGCAGCGACAGTATTAGTATTTTTTGTTTGTTTGAGGAGTAAGATGGGTGGTGGGAGATATGATAAATAAAGTTTATGGAATGTGATTGTGTAGTGTATGGTTACTAATTGGGTGAGAAGGTTGTTTAGTTAAAGATGCTGGATTTAAGTGGGAAGAAATATATAATTATAGATTTTCAATGGTATCGATTTAATAGTTATAGTTTGATGCCTAAGGAGTTGGCTACTTGTGATAGTGAATTTAAGAGGAGTCATTTTATATTCAAACCGGTTTTGAGTTTTGGTGTATTGGCAGAAGAAGATCGGCAAGTTGCAAGATATGCTTTTAATTGTCATCATGGTTTGAAGTGGGAAGATGGTTATTTAGCTGCAAGCGAGTTTGATGATATAATTAAACGATTGTGTAGAGGTGTTGATTTAGTGTTTGTTAAGGGTAGAGAAAAATTGGATTTTTTGAAACGTATTATAGATCGACGAATAATAGATTTAGTATATGCGGAAAAAATTAGAAGAGGAGAGCCAAGTTGTAGTTTTCATGTTAGTAATTATGTTGTTTGTGCTTTGTCTAATGTGGAACGATTGTACAAGTTTTTGTTAGAAATTAAGTTGAAAGATAATAAAGTTGGCTATATTTAATTATTGTTATAATGGGTTATGCGTGGAGTGCTATGAGGAGTTATGTTGTGGAGAGGGTTGGTAATGTGTTGCGACGACTTGAAATTGATGGAAATTTTTCTGGATTGGATGATGATGATTTATTTTATGTGCCTAAGACATATTTAATGAGCAATATAGGATGTTTGAGTTTAGAATTTGTTTGGCGTCGATTACCTAGAAGTTATCGAGAAGATATTGATTTAATTGGATGTAGACCATGTGTAAGTCATTATGTAATTGACGGTGATGTTGTTGATGGACCTGTTAGGAGAAGAAATTGCTATATGTGTAGACAGAATGATTTATAGTTTTTGTATTAATATAGTGTATTAATATAGTGTATTTATGTATGTAGCTATAAATAAATATTTGAGTTTAAATTTTTTTATTAATACAATGTTAGGTATTGAATTTAGATGAGGGGTGTGGGAGGGTTTTCTAGAAATAAAGGAGAAAAGGGAAAGGAGAAAAAGAGAGAAAGGAAAAAAAGAGAAAAAAAAGGAAAAAGGAAAAAAAAGGGAAAAAAAGAAAAAAAAAGGAAAAAGAGAGAGAACAGGGGGGGTTGGGCGAGCCCCCGAACCAATCCACACCGTAGCGACGCCACGGAGCGCGATAGCGCGGAGTGAGCGCGCGGAGGTGGGGATTGGGGCAGGGGGCTCCCCCCCCCCCGGTGACCTACATTCGAAAATTTCCCCCTCCACTTTTCGATGAAGAACTGAAGAATTTGGGAATTTTCCCGATGTTCAAGGTCACACCTAATATCTTAAATCATCTAAAAATATCAACTTGACCTTGATTAACATATGCAAATTTATAATGCAAATTTGTACATGTATTATGTAATAGGTCAAGAATGACGTCAATGGAAATTTCTAAAATGTAAATTTACATAATTAATTGAGACTTGACCTTTTGCAAAAAATGCGACGGAATTTTTGATTAACATATGCAAATTTATAATGTAAATTTGTACGTATTATGTAATAGGTCAAAATTGACGTCAATGGAAATTTCTAAAATGTTAATTTACATAATTAATTGCCCCTATTTTCATATAAATACGAGTTAGTTTTACTGGGATAGACATTACAAGTTATACAATGGTAAGTAAACATCCATATTATTAATATTATTACTATATTTATATTTGTTTTTGCTTGTATTTGTTTATTTAATTATTTATAATTCACTGTTATATATTTCTTATATCTGAATAAAATTTGAAATGTAGCATTTTCAAAATTAATGTATTACATTTATAATACATTAATTTTGAAAATATTTTATTTCTTTTGTGTTCTAAAAGTAGGAAAGTAATTACTTCTTTTATGTATCCTGAAAAGTAATAAAATTATAATTCAATATTTGAAATTCAATATTTGAAATTGAAAGTTTAGTATCAGTATTTAAATATTTCGAATTAATTTGATTCCTTCCCTCATTTTTATTATTCTTTAGGAAACACCATCCCCGCCTCAACCAACTTCACAGCAACAGGTGTTTCCCCCTGATACTGACAACCCTAACCCTGAAAGCCTCATAAATATTTCCAATATTAATATTTAAAATCAAGGACGTTTTATGCAAGGACTAGAGCAACTGGAACTTCCAGCAGAAATAGATGATGAAATGCTGTCGGCGGCGGTAGATAGAGCGCTATCTACCGTTGCCCCTGCTAATGTAGTCGGAACAATTACGAGGGCAGCTGTAATGAGAACTGCTAGCGTATTTGTTCCTACTATGACAGAGACAGAATTTCCGACGGTGTTGTCTCAAGTTGCTACTATTGCACCGCTGGGCACTGCTGAAATGAGTAGAGCAACTACTGAAATGAAAAGACAATTCGATTACGAACAGTACCAACGACAATTCGATTACGAACAGTACCAACAACAACGACAACGAGAACAACAACGACGACGAGAACAACGAAAATTAGAACAAAAACAACGACGAGAACAAAAACGAGAACAAAAACGACGACAACAGACAAATACACAGACGCGACGAGAACAAAAACGACAACAACTGACAAATACACAGACGCAAACAGTTGCTTGGACGCATGCAATTGCTTCTACACCCATTTCTAGTGTGAGAGAGAGTAGTAGTACTCTCAAGAGACTACTTCTGGGTAGACAGGTACACTCTGGTACTGTAATGGTGTCAGCTGCTGCAGTACCACCACCAGTGGACCTATCACCTATAGAAAAACCAGCAGTGGCACATGAGTCATCATCGGTTATATTTCTATCTGCTCATTCACCTGGCAATCCACCGCTTCAACCTGATCCCTCTCGAGATCATCCTCAATCAGATCCTCAACCAGATCCTTCTCGAGATCCTCGAGATCAAAATTCACCGCTGTCCCATCGTTCGCCTTTGATTACCCCTTCGCCTGCCCCTTCGCCTTTGATTACCCCCTACCAAAGACAAAGACAAGCCTCCGAACCTAGATCAAATGGAGAACCTCAACCACTTCCTTTAGAAACTCACCTACATCCACCTTCATTAGAACAAGAATGTCATCCACCTCAATATCAACCATTTGAACCAGAATATCAAGCACCTCAAACACAACCGCCCTTATCAGAACCTCAACCATTTCCATCACATCAACGTCACCACGCAACACTCTCGCTGCGGATTTTAAAGAACTTTCTGACAAAGTTATGTCGCACCTTGAGAGAAATTCGTCAGTTAGAGATGCCTCCCTTGCCCATATGAATGAGCAGGTATCCGGTTGGATCGCAGACGTCGACCTGTATCTTCAACTCCATAATGGTGCCATTAATACGAACATCCCAGATGTTCATATTAATGAGAAAGTTCAATCTTACCGGAGGAAGAAAAATCGATTCGGACAAATCAAAGCTTTGATAGTTGAACATATCAATAGTAATGATGATGACAGTGATGATTGATAATTTATTATGCTTTTAAACTTTGCACTACAGATTGATTTATTGGTACTTTAAACTAATTACATGCTTTTAAATTTTGCACTGCAGACTTTGATTTATTGATATGTTCAATAACGAAGTTAGACCCTCGTACGTAGACATAGACCGTAATAGTATGATTTGGGAATAATGATTTGGAAATATTTATAGTAATATTTGTAGTAATATTTACAGTAAATATAACTGTCCATCCTTCCACCTTACAATAGTAATATTTACAGTAAATGTAACTGTCAACATCCTTACAGTTAATATATCACTGTATATTACTGTAAGGATAACTGACAAACTGTCAATATCCTGGGGTGACATCTGGTAAGGAAGTATGGATTTGGGAATATTTACATTATCTTTTCCATGGGGTGATATTCGTCAGAAGAAATAGTGTTAATATGTAACCTTTTTCATGGAGCTCAATATAAAGATATTACATTTACAGGAATTCCAGCTAAATACTACGCTAAATACTTCCGCACATACTAAAGTGCTGGTGACGGTGACATCGACACCAGGCCGCCGTTCACCGATACTTCAAGTATCGGTATCGGCAGCGATGCCACCAACACTAGCAACACCACTACCTACAACACCAGCACCACTACCTACAACACCAGCACCACAACCTACAACACCAGCACCTACAACACCACCGCCAACACCACAGCCGCAAACATCAACACCGCGGCCGCAAGCACCATCACCAAAGCCGCCGCCGTATTCAGAGGTAGACTCTTGGGGATCATCAGATGATGAAATAATTCATACACCTGCCCAACCGGTGCCAAAACCGGTGGCGATGGCCCCACAGAAGGTCATCAGAGAACTGCTGAAGAGATATGAAAATAATAAACAAAATTAATATTATTAATTTTGTTTATTATTATTTTCATATCTCTTCAACAATTTCCTATCTCTTCAACAATTTCCTATCTCTTCAACAATTTCCTCTTCAATAATTTCTTCAAACTTTTGTGCTTCACCATTTCCAACATTTGTACTTCACCATTTTCAACACGTCCACCTTCACCATTTCCATCAGGATATGACCCACCATTTCCATCAGGAATATTACCGATGCCAAAGCTTGTGTACAGCTAGTAACTTATTAATGTCTTTTAATATAGTTAACATTTGGAATTTACTGCAAGTGAGAATTAATGAATATTAAATCACATTCTTACATGTAAATGTCGACTTATTTAATGCGTATAAATCTACAATCCGTCAAACTAAGTTTGTACTAGTATGCAGAACACACTCTTTCGCGACAACGAACTTCCTGGTAGTTAGGTTAATTAAGAATTAAGAAATACTGAAAAAACAAGCCTATCAACGCGAGGAAACGTACAGACGACCGTTTCGTTCTAATTGGAACTTCTCAATGTACGGCATTCCCTTTCGATGACGACCTTGCTTTTTCATTTCTATACTTTCTGTATATATAGTTAACATTTGGAATTTACTGCAAGTGAGAATTAATGAATATTAAATCACATTCTTACATGTAAATGTCGACTTATTTAATGCGTATAAATCTACAATCCGTCAAACTAAGTTTGTACTAGTATGCAGAACACACTCTTTCGCGACAACGAACTTCCTGGTAGTTAGGTTAATTAAGAATTAAGAAATACTGAAAAAACAAGCCTATCAACGCGAGGAAACGTACAGACGACCGTTTCGTTCTAATTGGAACTTCTCAATGTACGGCATTCCCTTTCGATGACGACCTTGCTTTTTCATTTCTATACTTTCTGTATATATAGTTAACATTTGGAATTTACTGCAAGTGAGAATTAATGAATATTAAATCACATTCTTACATGTAAATGTCGACTTATTTAATGCGTATAAATCTACAATCCGTCAAACTAAGTTTGTACTAGTATGCAGAACACACTCTTTCGCGACAACGAACTTCCTGGTAGTTAGGTTAATTAAGAATTAAGAAATACTGAAAAAACAAGCCTATCAACGCGAGGAAACGTACAGACGACCGTTTCGTTCTAATTGGAACTTCTCAATGTACTTTTTCATTTCTATACTTTCTGTATATAATGTTAACTATATATACAGAAAGTATAGAAATGAAAAAGCAAGGTCGTCATCGAAAGGGAATGCCGTACATTGAGAAGTTCCAATTAGAACGAAACGGTCGTCTGTACGTTTCCTCGCGTTGATAGGCTTGTTTTTTCAGTATTTCTTAATTCTTAATTAACCTAACTACCAGGAAGTTCGTTGTCGCGAAAGAGTGTGTTCTGCATACTAGTACAAACTTAGTTTGACGGATTGTAGATTTATACGCATTAAATAAGTCGACATTTACATGTAAGAATGTGATTTAATATTCATTAATTCTCACTTGCAGTAAATTCCAAATGTTAACTATATATACAGAAAGTATAGAAATGAAAAAGCAAGGTCGTCATCGAAAGGGAATGCCGTACATTGAGAAGTTCCAATTAGAACGAAACGGTCGTCTGTACGTTTCCTCGCGTTGATAGGCTTGTTTTTTCAGTATTTCTTAATTCTTAATTAACCTAACTACCAGGAAGTTCGTTGTCGCGAAAGAGTGTGTTCTGCATACTAGTACAAACTTAGTTTGACGGATTGTAGATTTATACGCATTAAATAAGTCGACATTTACATGTAAGAATGTGATTTAATATTCATTAATTCTCACTTGCAGTAAATTCCAAATGTTAACTATATATACAGAAAGTATAGAAATGAAAAAGCAAGGTCGTCATCGAAAGGGAATGCCGTACATTGAGAAGTTCCAATTAGAACGAAACGGTCGTCTGTACGTTTCCTCGCGTTGATAGGCTTGTTTTTTCAGTATTTCTTAATTCTTTTAATATGTAAAAATATAATGAAATGTAAATAATGTAAATAAATATAATAAAATTTATTAATATGTAAAAATATAATGAAATGTAAATAATGTAAATAAATATAATAAAATTTAATGTCATTTAAAATGTAGAAATTTGCTTTTTTTCAATTAATAAGAAGCGTCTACAGCTAATATGGTTCAGTATACATCGTGAATTTATGAAGTGCAGTATGCAGCTAGAAGCACAACCATTATCATTACCTTTATACAACTACGATTCCGTATTTAATGAGAAGAATTTTAACCGACACAGCAATCTATTTGGTGGTACTTGTAAGAGAGCACTAATAGTGGGTCCTTCAGGATGTGGTAAAACGAATGCCCTCCTTACTTTATTATTACATCCTAATGGGTTGCGCTTCAAAAATATTTACATCTGCTGTGGATCTCTTCATCAACAGAAATATGAATATCTTAAACATGTAATGGCAACTATTCCAGAGATAGGTTATTTTGAATATACGGATCCGATTGATATGATAACACCGGACCAAGTTGCCGACTATTCAGTCGTTATATTTGACGATATACCCACTATTAATTTGAATATTGTCAAGCAGTTCTTCTCTTTCGGTAGGCATCGGAATTTAGATTGTTTTTATTTAATTCAAACATATAGTGCTGTTCCTAAACAATTGTTGAGGGATAATACAAATCTTTTAATTTTATTTCAACAAGATGGTACTAATTTGAAACATATATTTAACGATCACATCCATGACTTAAGTTTTGAACAGTTTTTAAACGTATGCAGAATGTGTTGGAAGAAATCATTTGGTCTATTATTTATCGATACTGACTGTAAGTATAATGAAGGAAGATACCGTTTAGGTTTTGATACTTATATACATTTACAATAAGTTCCTCTAAAAACACCATTAAAAGGATCCTACTTTAGGAAATCTACATCAGTATTTCAGTATTCGTTAAATAGTAAAGAGACATGGATGATAAATTAATAAATAATTTAGTAAAAGCTCGCACAGTTTTAAAAGAAAAATTGAGAACACTAAGGGCTGATATCGCGAAGTCTCAAAGAGATATTGATATACAGTATGCACCTATATCCAAACCTTTGCAAGAAATTGCCGTGAAATTAGGTAGTACCATTCCGAAGCAAAGTAGAACTCCCCACTCGAAGGACGCTATGGAGGATACACCAGACACATGGTCTGAAATTTTTCCAGAAAAATCCTATGCAGCAGTACAAGGAACGTCTATTATACGGCAAGGGACACCTTCACGAAAACATGTGTCCTGGTTTAGCCCATACACTCATTCTTCCCCGACCAAGCGCAAATTGGAAGGAGTTGGTACTACACCTCGAACATCTAAAGTTCTAGCAACACTGGACTCTGAACCAGATGCCCCAACACCTAAGATGTCAACGTCATTCACACAACCTACATTCTTAGAAGATGACTACATAGGTCACCTGTTGCCAGAAACGCCAGAAGGAAGGGAAGAAGATGAAAGTAAAGAAGACGAAACAGATACAAGTGGAAGTATGGATTTAGATAAATCAATGGCACATGCCGTATCACTATTGAGTACGCGTCCAGCTAAGTCGATAATTGCTAACAAATCGTTGAATAAAACCCTTCTAGAAACGGATGAAGTTAAAGAATCATTGAGAGATTATGATCGTACTATACGGCCATATCTTATCGGTTTAATGACCGATGAAAACGATGAATTTGATGAAAAATATGGTGTTCACGAAGTCGGTGGGGATTTAAAAATTGGAAACAATGATGTTAGATTTGATGGACCCAACATTATCATCGGTCAATTCACTTATAAGGCAACAAAAGGTTTACTAGAATTGCTTTTCAAGAAGAAACCAGGGAAATTTTTATATGCTGATGCAAAGAATTATAAATTTATTCTCAGTGATACAAACTCTCATCGAGTTGATTACGATCCTGATAGGAAGTTTGCAGCCAGTAAAGGTTTTAAATACAAATCAATTATAAAACCTATTATACAAGGGAAGAAACCTGAAGTTTGGTGGAGTCGAACTTGGAAGACTGGCTTAGGTTTGTCAAATAAGGTATCCATGCAAAAGATGGTTGTACCTAAAAGTAAAATTGAATATAAGTACTGGGACGATGTGAATGAACTGTGTGATAGATTGAGGCTACTAATAGCATCGAAGGATACCGGTCACTCAGGGCACCAGAACGAGATATTGTCAATAGTAGAGGAGTTGAAAGAGTCAAAAATTATAAAATAGTCTCTCTGTATACTCTGTAAATTCTTGGTTGTATGACAGTTTATATTTCGACACCAATGATAGGTAACGATGACAATAGATAAATTTGGAAGACACATAAACAAGCATGTCCTTAAGAGACATTTAATGGATGTAGACGTAGTCTCAGACTTTCTCAAACATCCTAAATTTCAAGAAGTATTACAAATGCATAAAAAAAATATTCCTTCTCCCAGTGCAACAGCAACTTCGAACTATATTATTCCAATATATAGTGACGGTTCCATTGACCTTATGGGTTATTATGTAAGTACGTCATTGGCGAAACATACTTATTTATATAAGAATAAATTATATCGTGGGAAGGTTATAAATGTACACTATTCTAACGAGAAATTAACAACACTGCAAATTGATAAGGAACTATTTAATTCCAAGAGACCGTTCGAATTGGCAGAAGGAACAACGTTTAGGTTGATATACGTTGGTACCAAACCTACGCCACCAAAAACAGAAGCAGTATTTGCGGAAATAGTCATCGAAGGAAAAGTCGTCAATTAGGAGGGATGTTGTAAATGAAATACATAGACCAGCTCGGAGGAGGTTTACTCGACGTCGGGTCATCATAAAAGGATTGCGGGACCTATTTCAAATCGATCTGGTTGAAATGATACCGTACGCAAAAGAAAACGACAATTTCAAATACATTTTCGTATGTATAAACACATTTTCGAAATTCGCCTGGGCAATTCCAATAAAAAATAAAACAGCGATTGAAGTAATGAACGCCATGAAATCCATACTCTCAACTGGGAAAAAAAATATTCCGAAGAATGTTCAAAGCGACCAAGGAAAGGAATTTTTCAACTCTCATTTCAAGAAGCTTATGGATTAGTATAATATTAATCACTACACTACCTATTCCAATCTAAAAAGTTCCATTGTCGAACGTTTTAATAGAACCCTAAAAAATAAGATGTGGAAGGAATTCAGCTTCAATGGGAATTATCGTTGGATAGATATGTTGCAAGGACTAGTCAAAGATTATAATAATACCGTACATCGAACAACAAGGCACAAACCTGTAGCAGTTAATCAAAGAAATGTTAGAAGTATTTTGGATACAGTTTATAGTAATATTAAAGTAGGTGATCCAAGAATTTCAAATTTTAAGGTGGGAGACTTCGTTCGTATCAGTAAATACAGGCACGTGTTATCTAAAATGTATACGCCAAATTGGTCGAATGAGATATTCACAGTAAGAAAAGTTCAAAATACCTTCCCCAGTACCTATCTACTACAAGATTCGCAAAAACAGAATATTTTAGGGGGGTTTTACGAATCAGAGTTGCTGAAAGTGAAGCATCCGGACGTATATCTTGTTGAAAAAATTATACGACGACAGAAGGGTAAAGTTCTCGTAAAGTGGCTTGGCATGCCTTCATCACACAACTCTTGGATTTCTAAGGATAATGTGTTGTAGAGGTTTAGCTGATCATATAATTTAAAATAAAAAGTACTAAATAAGTTTGAAATGTTTTTTATTTTATAAATAATTAATACAAATAAGTAGAATTAACTAATATCAAGTTGGATTAAACAACTTACAATTATTTATAAGACACATTTACAAAAGATACACATAATTTATATCATTGCTAAAATACATTAATGACTAATACATTTACAAAAAATTAGATATCTATGTCAGAGCATTTAGTTCTAAAAGAATATTTTGTAAGTTTTCTTCCCGTGTAATGCCTTCTATTTTATAATGACCCCACGCCAAAGTATTGCTTTTATCAGGAAGAATATATCGTTTATCATCTTTAGACGAGAGAGCAACTTTATTCCTCAATTCCGTGTATATTGTGTGTAATTCAGAACGGAATATGTACATTTTCCTCATTATATTTCCATCATCTTCCACCACAGTTTTATAATCAGTTACTGATAAATTTTTATCAATAACGTATTTCTTCACTCCCTTTGCAGTTTTTACAGTTTTATCAAGTAGTTTTAGACAATAAGCTTTAGCACCTGTTCCATAAAAATACTCAATAATTTTTCCAGCATATTCATCCTTCATTTTTCCCAACCTGGGTGAAGTGGGAGGTATTCCATGAATATTATCGACAGTAAAATTTGATGTATCAAACATATGTAAATGTTCTTTTATATCATTATATACATTATAATTTTGCACACTTATAATCAATGAATCTGTATCTGTATACAATAATGAAACGTCTGTATCATACAAAGGTTTTAAGAAACCATAGAAAAAACTATACATTACCCTCTTAGCTAGTTCCAAAATTGTGAATCCCACATATATAGGTTTTACGTAATCTACACGTACCTTTGTTAATTCGATGGCTGTAAGAGAGTCACAAAAGATTTTACAAGATTTAAAATTTGGTTTTGCTATATACGCCTCAGCGCCAAGCCTTTTATGAATAGTTTCCCAATGTGAAACCAATTTTATATTTACTCGATTTTCTACATTTTCCATCGTCTTTCCAAATATACTATTCACCATTAATTTATAAAACTGTTTAAAAAACTCGTTGGTGGATTCATTTCGTTTTTTTGTATTGAAATCAATATATTTCTTTAACCAAGTACTTTGTTTAAATCTAATTCCTCGACGTATTCCTCGTAATATCAAACCATTATTAAGACATTGTTTCAAAGTTAAGTAATGTATGACGTAATTTGATTTATCGACAAGGTTTGGAATCAATTTCCCATACTTTGAATTAGGTGGAATAACATGTTCGGGGCAAAAAGGAAATTCATTGTGCTGTTCGTGAAGATTTGCAGGATATTCTAAATCTACTTCGAAAACATAACCATAATCTCCATCGTCTTCTAAGGCTTGTATATCCATCGTCGGTAGTTCTTCATTTGTTAACCATTGAAAATCACTAACTGGTAAACTGAATGACATAGCATAACCATATAAATTCGTTGCATCTAAATATAGAATATATTTTTTCGCTTCGGATGAATCAAAATCCGGTAAGAATTCGTTGTTAGCTTTTTCCATTCTTTTGCAACACATGCTCACACCTCCACGTATACCGCTTTTAAAAAAGTGAAACATATCTGCATCTGTTAATAGTTCCAAACTAATACCCGTCATACGCAGCATAGCATCCCAGCTTAATCCTGGAGAAGTAAAATAATGTGCAGGATCTAATTTGTAATTGTGCAGGCAAATGTTTCGAAAATTTTCAAATACATCTGCTAGTAATAATACATCTGATTGTATATATATATCACTATATTGTCCTAGTGTTTTACAATCGAATAAATTCCAAACCCTTTGAGCTCTGCAATAGTCTTCATCACTTATGTCACTATCTGATAGTATATCATAAAAGCACTCTTTGTTGGGTAATTCCGAGAATGAAAGAGTTTCATAAGACGTAACATAGTTATATGGGAATACACCCTTCTGTCGGATTAATTCAAATTTTTCACCCATATAATATCTTCTAATTTCCTCACATTGTTCATTGTCTAAATAAGATGATAATTTCGTCAAAGAGGAATTCATAAATCGAAATGAGTCTATAAATCTCAACTTGTAGAACACGTTTCTTTTCTTACCATTACAATCTATTATATCTCCCACGTGAACTTTTTTGGAAAATGAAATATATTTCTCTTTATTTTGTGCAATAACATCTACATCCTCCTTTTCCAGTGCCAGCACTTTTACAAACAAATGTGTATCATAATTTGACAAATTATGAAAGATAATAGGTATATATCGGGGCTCTTTATAATTTATATTACATACCATATGTGCTGCACCCCGATAAAATCCTGTCATATGATCATGGTCACGAACTTTTTCTTCAGGGACTGCTATTGCTTTTTCACAAATATGACACACTGTCTCTTGCTCATATTTATCACGCTCCTCATCAGTTAAAGGTTTCATTTCTACCTCTTTACTTAAATAATTTTTATATAAAAAAGTAACATCAGTTTCTAGCTCTCTAATAAAAGATGTGGCTGCATTTTGTCCACGATATAAACGCAATTTACTCAGATTATCATCAAAACTACATTTCACATAATAGGCAAAAGAATATGGTTCATGTTCGAAACATTTCACAGTAAATGGTTTGGAAGGATCCGGTTCTGACGTATCAATAGGTTTTAATATTGCTTCGAAATCAGCATAAACAACAAAAGGAACTCTTAATTGTCGTTCAAATTTATCAAATTTTAATACATATTCTGGTAGTTCCTCTCCGTACTTATTGATTTTTAATTCTGTGCCGGGAAACACTGCCTTCACCTGCTTACAATCTTCATTTTCATGTCTTCGTAATTTATCTTCACATGTAAAGAAAATTAAACACCCTTCACATATGTATTTTTGATGTCCTGATAAAGATTTCTGTGACGAAACTAGTCGCGACAAATTCTTTATCCAACAGTAATGTGAATTTACATTTTCTGAGGTAACAAGTAATAAATTAATATGAGCTATTCTTCTCCGCTTCGTAAAATATAATGGGCCCACTACTTCTTGAGCTCTCACATTATTCTGAAAACATTCTTCTATACCATATACATTAATGGATATATTATTTTGCTCTTCAAACTTATGGATATCTTTTAAATTTACAGGGAAATGTATATCAGTAAAATCTGCAACTGTACTATAATGTGGATACGATGAAACTCTTTGCGGGAGTCCTACTGGTTCCCTTAAAGCAGAAGTAACGGCCCAAGCGAAACATTTGTTGTCAGAATTTTGAACATTTATTATAGCCTTCTTTTTCTTTATTGATGGTGGTAAGTCCATATAAGTGGAACCTCTCAATGGACTAAACTTATTCATATTTACTTCCAAATATAAAACGTTGCTCAATGTCCACCCTGAAATATAATAAAAATAGTAATTTATAACACTGTGAGGAATTAACAATAATCTTATTTTACCTGAATCGCGCTCCTGAAATTCACTCATTTTATTCTTAATCTCATCAATAAAATCTGCGTATAGCTCATATAAATTACTTCCATGGGTTATGACTTTATTTCGAGTATTAAACGATTTTATTTCTACATTTTCCTTCGTCAATAAATAATATAATCCATACAATTCCAAATTCACTTTCATAGAAGTATGTATACTTAGAATACTATCCATAAGTGCTATCACTTTCTCCCTAATATTATTTGCAAATTCTTCCACATCAACGTATATGCGAGACGAATCACATACTTGATAACTTACTATTCTATCCCCGAACGTGCCAACACTCTTCTTTACACCATTATCGATTATTACGAACGCTTTACTACGGTGTAAAGTACTGCGGATATGTGCAGTATAACAATTTGTTTCTACATATACATCACAGATATCACATTTCATTAATTCCACTTCGTTATCGCTAAATTTCATTCTCTTCCCTTTACAAGAAGTTAACATGTGGCGACATCTGTTATCTCCTCGAGTAAACGTCTTCCCACAGTATTCACATTCAAACATATTGACTTATTATTTTCCAAATATGCACTGAATAGAAACAACACCTCCACTGTACCGGCTCAACTGTTGCTGGAATGGAACGACCATCACCATATATACACCTCGTCGAAGGTCAAGCTTAATATTATACTATTTTATGTGTGAAAACATTTCAAACTTATAAATTACATTGACTTATTTATACTAGTAACAATAAACATCTTAGCATTATATGTATAATCAATCCAATTAATCAAAGTCATACATTCTACTCTCCATATCATCGATTAAAATAATCGTCTCTATTTCAAATATGTCGTCCTCAATTTCTTCCTCCTCAATATCTACCTCGTCTGTATCATCTCCTTGTTCCTCCTCAATATCGTACTCAATATCGTCTTCAGCTTCACTTAACTCATCATCACTACTCCATTCTAATTCCACTACAATCACTCTATTTTTTCTTTCGTGTGCAGCACCCATATCTACTTATATGTTCAAACAAATATTAAGAAAACTTAACACTTTATGATAGAAAAATTCATTCGTTATTATTTATATATTCACGGTTGAACCCCTACCTCGATGTAATCTTTAAGTGATTACCTTGACCTTCAAATGTCATTGACCTTCAAATGCCCTTGACCTTCAAATGTCCTTGACCTTCAAATGTCCTTGACCTTTAAATGCCCTTGACCTCCAAATGCCCTTGACTTTCAAATACCCTTGACTTTCAAATGTCCTTGACCTTCAAACACCCTTGACCTCCAAACACCCTTGACCTCCAAATGCCCTTGACTTTCAAATGTCCTTGACCTTCAAACACCCTTGACCTTCAAATGCCCTTGACTTTCAAATGTCATTGACCTTCAAATGCCCTTGACCTTCAAACACCCTTGACCTTCAAATGTTATTGACCTTCAAATGTCCTTGACCTTGGTACGACCTTGGTCTTCTCATGACCTTGACTGACCTTGGAAATGACTTTGACTTTGGTGTGACTTTTTAATAATCTGCTTCGACCTTTTAATGACCTTGACTACTCAGCCGATTCTAACACCTCCTCATTGACCTTGATCGCCAATATTGACATTCAAACGACCTACACACGACGTTGACCTTCGAATGACCTAAGCCTCCACCATCCGATTCCAACACCTCCTCAATAACCTTGAAGGCAAGGTCACTCATCCTCAGCCGATTCTAACACCTCCTCATTGACCTTGATCGCCAATAATGCATGCGATCAAGGTCAATGAGGAGGTGTTAGAATCGGCTGAGATACTCTACTGACATGATTTTTGCGCACGAGTTCAAGGTTTATAAAACGAGCCGTAGGCGAATGTCTTATGAAGCGTGTATTTTATACTATTTTTTCTATTCTGCCTTTTAAATATTAAAAAATGTTTAAAATAACAGTCATGTTCAATACACATATTTTAGATATTTTTTTTTTTTTACGGTTACACTGACTTATATAAGTTATAAGTTTTTGTACAAGATTTTACTTTTATTAGTTATATGTTTTTGTTAATTAAAATTATGTTTGAAATAAATTTGTCATAAATGTTAATTTCTATGTTATACAGGTGGCCTAAAATGACCGAAGGGGTTTGAGTTCATTATAACTTCTTATTTAAGACATAATTATTAATTTTTTTAATTTTAAATACAGTATATTAATGGAGAATATTTTTAATTTAATTATGAAAAATTATATCTCGCAAGTGGTGGCCATTTTCTGCTTCTCATATTCGTGCTCTTTCCAAAACATTTTCCATAACCTTTCGCAAAACTTCAGGTGTTATGTTGTTGATTTCGTCGCGTATATTATTTTTTAATTGCTGTATGGTTCGAGGCTTATTAATATAGACTTTTCCTTTCAAATAACCCCAAAGGAAACAGCCTGAAGCGGTTAAATCCGGTGAACGCGGAGGCCAATTAAAATCGCTTGTACGGGAAATAATTCGTTCACCAAAGATGTCGCGTAAAAGAGCCATTGTGTCCCTAGCAGTGTGCGCTGTGGCTCCATCCTGTTGGAACCATACTTGCGGATGGTTTTCCACGGCTGGCCTTAAAAAATTTTCCAACATTGTCCGATATCTAACACCAGTGATGGAAACGGCGACATCGTGTTCATTTTCAAAAAAATATGGGCCAATTATCCTTTCCGACGAAACACCGCACCAAACGGTACACTTAAGTGGGTGTAATTCTCGCTGTTGAACTACTCTTGGATTTTCCGTGGGCCATATCCTGCAGTTTTGCCTATTAACGAACCCATTTAATTGGAAATGGGCTTCGTCGCTCATAATTAAATTATGAATAAAATCATGATTTTCTTCTGCTTTTTGACGAAAATAAATTGCATAATCAAGTCGTTGTTGGTAATCTGTCGGTTTCAATTATTGGACAAGCTGAATTTTGTATGGAAACATTCTTATTGTATGCAAAATTCTCTGCAGCGACCCTCTTGAGAGACCAAGTTGTGTCGAACGTCTTCTGGTTGATGTTTCTCCATCTTCCCGAATACTCTCCTGTACCCTTTCAATATTGTCATCCGTGTGCACCGTTCGTCGTCTGCCGGCACCAGGAAGGTTCCTTATTGCCCCTTGTTCTCGAAAATTTGCAAACAGACGGTTTATTGTTGACTCTGAGGGTCCAACCTGCACATTAAAATAACGACGATATGGACGCTGAGTCAAAATAATGGATCGTTGATTTGAGAAATAAAGTTCAACAATTTTGGCACGTTGTTCAATTGTGTACTGTTCCATTTTAAATTCCCCAAATCTTCTTTACAAAATACTGAAAACAAAAAAAAAAAAATTATAATAAAAAAGTTATGAGGAATTAAAACCCCTTCGGTCATTTTGGGCCACCCTGTATTTCTATTATTTACCTAGAGTCGAAATGAAATATTCCAGCCCGCTATAAAAATTTCTTTCATTGATGAGTAATTTTTTTAACATGTTATCAAATGCCTTAGCATCGCAAATGAGACTGGCTTACAATGCCCAAAAACATCCAAGATAACTTAGAAGGTATGTTCGAATTATTGTTGCCGCAATGGTACATTTCTAACTTTAAAATATTATAAATTACAAAGAATTATAAACGAATCTCCAACTTTAAATTCATCCGCACAAAGAGCCTTGATAAATCCAATGTTGAATTTAAAGTAATATTCCACAAAAATACATTTCCTTGTTGAAAAGTTTTAGGAATTGATATGTGTATTGTAGCGGCAACTTATATAGATATATTGACAATCTATAGCGTGTTACAAAGCCAATAGAAGAGATTTACGGAGGTAATTTGTAGAGAATCCCTTCCAGTCATGTATCTTCGTCCTCACTTTTATACACATTAGATGTCTCTGCAATAAATTGCTTATTTCCCGAAACGGAATTGTACCTTTTAAAATCTTATTTTCCGACAAAATTTTAAGTGGGGTTTATGTTTCCGCGGCGTTACCTTAATGCTTGTTATTGTTTCTTACTACAAAGTTTTATATACAACTTAGCGACCACCTTGACATTGATCGTAAAATAAATTTAGAAATATGGACTCTATAACACGAATAACGGAAGTATGATATTTTTTTCTTTTTTTAAGCTACATGTAATCTTAACTAAAGCATTTTTTTTTAAATAGACAAGATGCTTTAAGACATTTTTAAATCTTCGTTGTCATAGTTTTACTAACAAGGAAAGTGCCACAAAACCGATTTTTTATCTCCTTTTATGTATTGCTCCTCTGTGTATGGTCCATGCATAGATGTTAATGATCAAAAATAATTCGAAGAGCACAAAATACGTGTTTGCGGTTTGCGTACGGCATTAAGAAATATGAACATATTTCGCACACATTGTCTTCCTGTAAGTGGTTGAATATGAGAAATCGAGCTGTACTACGGGCTCCCTGTCTGTATCACGCAATTTTTATAAGCAGGGTTCCATCATACCTTTATAGTAAAATAACTTTCCGAACGGACGTGCATCACATTAACATTAGATCGCAGGGATTAATTACGCCACCATTGCATAAAACATCACTATTCGAGCGCTCGTTTACATTTAATATACAGTGTGGTCATAAAGTTTGGAACCAAGCTTATAACCGCATTATTTTTCATTTTTTGGAAAAACGCTCGGACAGGTAAATTTTCTTTTTTAAAACGCCATCTTTTGACATACAATTTTTTTCTATGACGTCATTGGTTTTCGAGTGATGACGTTATCAACACTTTCTTTAAATGGCAAGCATATTATTTTTTCTCGTTTTTGGTAGATCTCTATATCCACCACATAGTGATATAAAACAATTGGGATGTTGCATAACAATTTTTTTGAAAAAATGATATAAATTTAGAAAAAAATACGAAAATTTTATTTTTGTAGAAAATTAAAATTAAATTAAAAAAAATACGTCTGAACTTAAATTTATTAACCAACCAACTGACACTCTCCCAGCCGAATGTAAACACTTCGTATACTCGCCTCAATTATGTCTGGGGATATTTGTGTAAGTTCTACGCCAATTCGTTCTTTTAAATCTTCTAAATTGTTCGGTTTGTTAAAATACACTTTCGATTTCAAATAACCCCACAAAAAAAGTCTTACGGAGTCAGGTCAGGAGAACGAGGTGACCATTCTATGGCGCCTCTCCGTCCAATCCATTTATTGGGAAATATTTCGTCAAGATAGTGGCGAACCTGTACACCATAATGGGGAGGCGCCCCATCTTGTTGAAACCAAATATTTGGATGGGGTACATCACCATCCTCGTGATTTGGGAAAATAACAGCGAGCGCTGGAACCAGTTCAAATCTTAAAAATTCTAAATATTGCACAGCAGTCAAATTTCCTTCAAAAAAATATGGTCCTAAAATGCGTCGTCCAATCATTCCAACCCATACGTTAACTTTTCCTCTGCGCTGAGTATGACACGCTTGAGTCCAATGCGGATTGTTCTGCGACCAATATCTGCAATTATGGCGGTGAACAGATCCATTTAGGCAGAACGTAGCTTCATCTGAGAAGACGATGTTTTCCAAGAAATTTGGATTTTGGTCACAACGTAACATTACGTCTTCACAGAACTGCAGTCGACGATCTTCGTCATCCTCATGTAATTCCTGTACAAGTTGAACTTTGTAAGGACGATAGTGTTTTTTTTTTAAATAAGTTGACGACAAGTGAGTGAGCCACCTGATTGGCTAACGCAAGTTGTCTTGTGGAAACATGATGTCTTTCTTCTGCTTCTAGAAGCACATTTAATTTCACATCTTCTCCTACTTGAGGTCTACCTTGCCGTGGTCGATCTTTCACGGATCCAGTTTTGGTAAACTTTCCAACTAGTTTTGTCACCGTAGACCTGGTAATTGGAGGTCTATCAGGGTGTTCATTTTTAAACAATTCGCATGCTTCTGCATGCGTTCTTTGTCTGTCCCCATACCCAACCATAACTAAAATTGCGATTCTTTCTCGTTCAGATAAATGTGCCATTTTTTATATTAGCGAAAATGAACAATTTTTACGCAATATCTCAAAAATTTAACGTCAAAAATTGAAGTAAATAATTCAACAATGTTGTCGTCGTAGAAACAATTTCAAACTAAAATTTTTGTACATAAATTGTATAAAAAGAAGCAAGAATGTCATAAAGAAATATCTTGCAAAAAAATGCGTGTTTTTGTTTTTGTAAATTTTTTGCATAGTAACATGAGTACATGTGCTTTTGACGATCCGGTTTGTTCAAGAAGGATATTTAAGTCCTCACACAAGACAAAAGGTTGAAAAAAACTTACATATTTCAGTAAATTTTGTAAGCTTAATTAGTTTTTGAAATCTTCAATTTTTGGGCGATAATTTTAATTAAGAAATGGTCTGCCACATCATGTAAATTTTTTAAATAAATTAATCTTCTTTGGCCCTTTTTTGTGAAACTATTTAATGTTAAATAAGATTTTTTAATAAGTAATTGGCCGATTGGGAAGACGAATTTCTTTTGACCTGGAGCGAATAACGCAGATTACTATTGATCGCAAAGCATTTACACTCGGCTGGGACAGTGTCAGTTGGTTGGTGGGGTCCATTTTGAAAATTTACGTTAACTGTTACAATAAATATAAGTTCAGATGTATTTTTTTAATTTAATTTTAATTTTGTACAAAAATAAAATTTTCGTATTTTTTTCTAAATTTATATAATTTTTTCAAAAAAATTGTGATGCAACATACCAATTGTCTTATATCACTATTTGGTGGATATAAAGATCTACCAAAAACGAGAAAAAAATAATATGGTTGCCATTTAAAGAAAGTTACCTGTCCGAGCGTTTTTCCTAAAAATGTAAAATAATGCGGTTATAAGCTTGGTTCCAAACTTTATGACCACACTATATGTAAAATATATAACGCGCAACCTGAAGGAGTTGCCATGTTTTACATTTAAAAAGCACTTGCCCCAGTATTTATTTGATCATCAGCAACTAAGGATTGTCCTTCTCTGAACGTGTATTGCGCCAGCTTACAGTGATTTCTATATTTTCATTTTTGTTTTATTTTTCGGCCATCACAGAATTTTAGAATTAAATTAGATTAGGCATGCAACTATGTTGTAAGTTTACTTGTATTTCAAAGTTAAATGGAGGAATGGTTGTGGTGATTTACATTCAAAGCCAAACTTAACCTTGCGGTTTTTTTTTCTCTACTTTTTTTTTCTATTAGCTGTGAATTTGTTTTTTTTTATTATTATTTAATTTTTTTTATCGTTTATTCTCGTTGTATTATGGATGTAAAGGAAAAAAATAAACTTTTTATTATTATTATTAATATTATTTGCATGAAATTTGACAATTAGATAGCTCTATAAGAACTATATATGAAAACATTTTGGGTTGGTGCGATAAGAGAGTTTTAAGAAGTGACAAATGGCACCATGAGTTTCGGAATTTTTTTATTTAATTTCTCAGAAATTCCAGAAACTGAACTCTCACGTTTCATTCAAATCTGTGTTTCTGAGTGTGCCACACCTTCCCAGTCAGAACATAGATATTCATTTAAATGCCAAAAGTAAACAACAATCCAATTTAATCTTTTTATACGAGAGATGTTTGCAAAGTTCTGGGGATTTAGCTATAATCTTCTTATTTGGTCAATTTTCATCAATATTTCAATGTAGTTTTTCTACATAATCGTCTTTTAATTGAATACTTTTATCCAAACGTTAATTTAATTTTTTTGAGCCGTCCTCAAAGAACTTTTTCGGTGTCTCCTCAATTCACCTATTATGCACTTTTGCAAGGGACACCTTTTATTTTTCTACAATCGAACACTAGATGGTGCTCTTGACATATGTAATCACTATATTCTTAAGGTTTGATATTTATCGATGAGAAAACCGCGATAGCTTAGAAATTGAGTCAGTAGTTTGTTGACAGTGACAGCTTTTAGACAGTGAGTTTGTAAAATAATGAGATTACTCGTGAAGATTTTCGTTGGACAATCTTTTACGATTATAAAAAGGCCTAACTCCACAAGAATGCATTATATCGCTTCGGTCAACTTTTGGTAATGAAGCACCATCAGAGAAGACAGTTTACAATTGGTTTGCAGAATTTCGTCATGGCCGTGCCTCAGTGAGTGATGAATCACGTAAAGGTCGACCAAAAACTGTTGTGGAAACATCCCTCGAACATATAGTTGGACCAAATAGGGTAAAGCACCCTATTGCTGACACTATTTGGCACCATATTAATTTTATTTATTTTTATTAGTATAATCAGTGTTACTATTGTATATACAAATTGGCAACCTAATTTAGCAGAGGGTCTACTTTAGCGACATTGACGTGCAGTATTCATTGTCAAAGTGTGAAAGTATGTAGTGATTTTTTCGCAAAAAAATCACTACATACTTTCGCAAAAACATTTTGTTAAAGGATTCATGTAAAAATGACTTTCTGTAGTATTCTTTAGTAGAATAAAGGTTTTATTTGAATAGCTGTATTCTAAAGGCTTCAAATGTAGTGTACGAAGGCCATTGCTAAAATTCGCGTAAAATTGTGAAATAAAACAAATTACGCTATGTTTACTGTTTCTCAAAATACTCCCCTTTAAGATGTATACACTTTTGCATCCTATAAAACCAATCTTCAAAACACTTTTTCCATTCTGAGAGAGGTATATCCAAAACTAGCGATTTAAATTCTTGAATTCTACTTCAGGCGATTAAAACCGCTTTCCACCCATTTTATTTTTGATGTTTCGGAATAAGAAGAAATTAATTCGATGTTCCTGTTCGTCAAAAACTCGAAAGTTTGTCGTGCTGTGTGAGCGCTTGCATTGTCATGATGAACAATGATTCGTCTGCTTATGTTGTTTTTTCTCATCGATAACGTCCGGCAAACAAATTGACGTACTCCAGTCAGCATTAACTATTCGCCGAACCTCTTATGAAACTCTTGCAACATGACCCGTTATTCCGAAGAAACAAGCAATCACCACTTTTGTTGGTTTAGGTTCATTTTGAAACACCCATACAGTCGATTGCTGTCTAGTTTGAGGCTCATATGAATATATCCAGGATTCGTCACCTGTTACAATGTTATATACTGAACTTAAACGACCACAACTAATTCTTTTAACATTTCCTTCCACCACTTGATACGTGTTTGCTTTTTTTAAATTTTGAGGTATCCAACGACTGGAAAGGCGTATTGTCACCACTACTATGGAGTCTAGTAGTGGATAATCTCCTCAGGACATTGATTGACCAGGGAATATGGACGCAGGGGTTCGCCGATGACATTGTCATAGTGTCCAAGGGGAAATTCCCGGGGACAGTGGCGAGCATCATGCGAAATGCTCTGCGAATTGTAGAAAGATGATGCCTTGAGGAGGGATTAACTAGCAATCCTCAAAAAACCAAGTTGGTAGCCTTTACCAACATGAGAAAACTAAATGATCTGGGCAGCATAATGCTGCTTGGACAAGAGTTAGAACTGACCAATGAAGTGAAGTATCTAGGCATAACACTTGATGCGAAACTGAATTGGAGCAGACACCTAGCCAAAGTGGCAGACAGGGCGGCGCAGCTCTTCTGTAGATGCAGAAGAGCTGTTGGCAAGACCTGGGGACTAAGACCAAATGTGGTACACTGGTTGTACACAGCAGTAATAAGACCAACGATTACCTATGGGGCAGTTGTCTGGTGGAGGAGGACGGAGCCGACATCGTCGGTGGGGCTCCTCACGACTCTCCAGCGACAGGCCCTGTTGGGAATCACGGGAGCTATAAACAGCACGGGAACCGCTTCCATGGAGGCCATCGTGGGTCTCCCTCCGTTGGAACTATTTATAAAGGCGGAGGCAAGGCTGCGATACTGAGGCTGAAGGCCAATGACGTATGGTGTCCTAATAAGGTGGTAGGGAGCCATACAGATATCACAGGAACTATACTGGAAGAGCCGATATTTCAAATGCCGGTGGACAGTATGGAACCTGAAATTATGTTTACAGCTAAGCTGAACATACTTATACCGACCAGGGAACAGGCAAAAAGTCGCTCGATCGATTGTGGTGCCGGCACCTGGTACACTGATGGATCACAATCTAGTCAGGGGGCAGGTGCAGGCATATGCGGAATGTGCCCTGGAAGGAAGATATCGATATGTCTGGGGAAACATGCTACGGATTTCCAGGCCGAATTGTTAGCAGTCGCAGCCTGCGGCGATGAAATTCGGGAAGCCAGCTGCGCAAGCAAAAAAATTAACATAATGACTATAGTCAGGCGGCTATTAAAGCCATTATGAACCCATCTACCAGGTCTAAGCTGGTGAAATATTGTAGGTCCTCAATAACCTGGCACAAGACAATACAGTGTCGCTGATATGGGTGCCAGGGCATGAGGGAATTAAAGGCAATGAGATAGCCGACAAACTGGCCAAAGAAGGTACTAATAGGAACTTCATAGGACCAGAACCTGTATGTGGAATCACTAAGGATTCCGCTAAAAGGAAGATCTGGTTATGGCTAGAAAAAGAACATAAAAATAAATGAAGGTTAACGGAAGGTCAACTCCATACCAAAACACTACTAAGGGGGCTGGACGGGAAATTTTCAGCCAACCTAATTCGTAGTAGCAAAAAAGAAATTAAAATAATTACCGGGTTAATAACCGGACATTGTCCTTTAAGGAAGCATTTGTACACCATGGGCTTGGTTAGCGAGCCCTGGTGTAGGAGATGTGAAAAACAGGAGGAAACTAGCCTTCATGTAATATGCACGTGTGAGGAACTGAAGGAACTCAGACAGAAATATTTCGGGAGAGATCTATTGGATCCTTCGAGTGTACTCAAACTTCCCCTGAGGAGGATAGTGGCTTTTATTGAGGACACAAGTCTAACAGAGTGGAATTGAGAGATATATTGGGGACAGTACAAAGAGCAGTGTGCTCAAGTGCCTGGACGTGGTGGCGTCCACCCCAAACAGAGTAGAAGAAGAAAAAGAGGCTCATATGAATATATCCAGGATTCGTCACCTGTTACAATGTTATATACTGAACTTAAACGACCACAATTAAATTCTTTTAACATTTCCTTCCACCACTTGATACGTGTCTGTGTTTGCTTTTTTAAATTTTGAGGTATCCAGCGACTGGAAAGTTTCTTGGTATGTAAATGATCGTACGAAATCGTATGTATTTGTTTCGCTGCAATTCCTAAGGACACCGCTACCTCACTGTATGTCACATGTCGATCTGATAAAATCATTTCACGCACAGCATCGATATTTTTCGCAACAACAGAGGTGCATGGACGCTCTTCACGAAGATCGTCACCAAACGTTGGCTTTCCACGCTTGAATTCTGCGAACCATTTGTAAACCATAGTTTTGGATGGTGCTTCATTCCCAAATACCGAACCAAGCTTTTTCACACATTGCTTTGTTGTCAAACTGTATCGAAAATCGTAAAAAATCATCACTCGAAAATCACGATTAAAAATTTCCATTTTTGACACGACTATTACTTTGTTAAACTCTGTTGAGACAAAACTGTTCGGTTTTAAATCGAACTGTCTACGAATTATGTAAAATGTAAAATTTTACGAATATGATAATTGTGGAATGCTGGCAATTCAAGGAGTACTTGATTCCGCCAATTTTAGCAATATCCCTAGTATAATGTTCATAACCTTACAATTTTTGTCACGAGATATCTCTTGTCAGCCGACGCTGATGCTGACACTATAAGATTTTGCTTAGCTTGCGGAAGCGAATCTAAAGACATCACTGCACTGAAGAGATCGTTAGAGCGAAGCTTATGCGTGTGTGTAAGTTGAAGGGGTCATTGGTTAAATACCTTGTGTGTACATGGGCATGTATACAGATATACATATCTTTTTAACAAATTTGTATTCACAATTAAAAAGTTAATTAATCTAAAGTATCTCACAAACTTAGCCAATTCTAAATTAAAAATCTCTGGTATTTCCTGGAAACTTACATAATTAATATTTATCCGTACGAAAAATTACGTTTTTTCTCCTCTTAACGGAAGCTTAATTTGAACAAGTTCAGGATCGAGTAACTTTGAGAATAGATCACCCTTCAAGATGTAGCAGATATCCCCGTTCACTTTTCACGGAAAATTGCGCATTTGAAATTTAATATCTCGAACAGATTTTATGTAATCATTTAAGGTTCGCCCTCTCTCCTATCCGCTGCCCATTTCACTGACGATGACAAACTGTACCATTGTAATACTATAATCCATTTAGGTTCCGGTAGTAGACATGAAGTCTTTTTTTTTCTGCGCCCCGTCGAGAAGCGTCAGATAAAATATCTTGGAAATTTTAATTAAAAAAGAGTCTCATCGTGAAGTACGGATTATGAGTGTATTTTAAAAACATCCGAAGTTAACATTCGGAACACAGGAGACGATCAACAGGTTTTGTTGTGTAAGTTCTATTATTTTTCGATGTCACAAGATGTTATGATATATACATAAATATGCTTCTACGAGCGTCTTAAATTTACGTTGGCTGGGATTATTTTCTTTTGCTCTTATATATTGTTCTATAAATGTCAGTATCATTTTAAAACAATAAACAACCGGGAGATGGAGTAGGCATATTTATGTCTTTTGAAATATAATCGCGGAAGGCATTAAAATTGCCTTATTTAACTACAAGTGATATATCTAGTAAGGCAATTATGTGGATGGTCTTGCGAATTTCAAATCAAGTTGGCCATTGAATGATTTGACCGAGTTCGCAACTTTAAGCAGATTGTCTAATTTCAAGGCTAGTAAATAGTTAAAAAAGGTATATAACCCCTTACCAGACAATTACTAATCGCATCCTAAATACGTATTTCGACAGCTTAGTTGTCATCATCAGTAGGTAAAACCACTAATCAACGTGTCGCACATGGGGCACAGTAAAGCTAACACATCTGATCACGCAACAATTTAACACGGCGTCCCGGTATACACTGACTTAAAAATAAAAATATATCACCTAAAAATTAAGACAAAATTACCTTACTTAAGTAAACGGCAACCATATGTGCTTATTCTCTTTCTGCGCGTCTTCAACCTTTCTACCTCTTTTCTAAGAATGAAAAGAGACAACTATAAAGAATCGAACCCTCATCTACATTAATGGTGTTTCCTTTATTTTTAACGATATGAATGCTTTCATATGCGTCAACATCTCGAGGATTATTAATGGCTTTGACAAGTTTTAACCCTTTAATCGATATATGGTGTTGTGTATTTAAAGAATGATTGGCAACGTTATATTTTCCTGGTCTATTGAATTTAATATGTGATATGTGTTCTTTAAATCTAGTTATTATTCGTCGTTTCGTTTGGCCTATATATTTCAAATTACAATCATCGCAATTAATTTCGTATATACCTGATCTCAAATTCATTATTGCGTGATCAGATGTGTTAGCTTTGATTAATGGTTTTACCTACTGATGCTGACAACTTAGTTGTCGAAATACGTACTAAAGATACGATTAGTAATTGTGGTAAGGGGTTATATACTTTTTTAAATTTTTACTTAACCACAGTCTCCAAAGAAAGACTTTTCGTTAGTAAATAGGTAAGGTTGCCTCGTAACTAATGGCGTTCGCCATATTGCGCGTGATCGGGTATGCCATGCGCTTCCTGTCTAGTTGACTAGTTGTCAAATTACAGGTTTAGATTGATGTTTGTAGTGTTCGTAGCGTTTCTTTCTAATTTCATAGGGTTTTATGTGCTTATATACAAGCGGTCACACAAAAAACGCCTCAAGCTGTAACTCTGTTATATATATTTCGATTTTCATGAGATAGGTACCAAATGAAATGGTTTTACGAGTACTATATTTTTAGGCTACATTTACTTTTTTCCAGCGCCATCATCAATTCGTAGCGATTGTCAACTTTTTTTTTCAAATTGCACCGTATATATTTTTGTGCATAATTGAACAGAGATTTTTTTCCTGAATCCATTGATGTGCAATACATCAATTTTAATTAAATTTAGAAGAAAAATATTAATAAAACACTATCCGTATATGCTCTTAGTCACTTGTGTTATACTGTAGTGTGTGATATTTTGCATATTTTGACAGTTTTGAAATAAATCATGAATTTCAATCAACTTACTAACATGCTACAAATTGTTTTGAGTATAATACAAGTTACTTTAAGAGAATATTTGAAAAGTGTTTTAATTTTTTTCTCTTCTAAATTTACAATTAAACTGAATGTATTGTGCATCAATGAATTCAGGAAAAAATCTCTATTCAATTATGCAAAAAAATATATACGGTGCAATTTAAAAAAAATTCACAATCGCTAGGAATTGAAGATGGCTCTGGAAAAAAGAAAATGTAGACTCATGAAATCATTTCATTTGGTACCTATCCCATGAAAATCGAAATATAATGAACAGAGTTACTATTTAGTGTTTTCCATTATAGTGATAGCAAAACATTGAAAGTTTTTTGTTTATAAAAATTGATATCCAGTTAGTATATGCATTTGTGAATCCATTTTTGTAGACATACAAGACCTTTTATTAACTCCGTCATAACAGTTTATTGAAAGAACTGGGTTGTGACAGTAGAATACTAAATTAATTAATAAGTGACGGTGTTTCACTGAGTCAACCACCTTCATTTCCTTTATAAGTTATAAGCGCATTTTTTGGGAAAAATATTTGCATTAAATACTTTATTTATTAAATATATGTGATTAGATCGTACATAAACCAATCGTTTTGTATAGAAAACAATTATTTACTTTACTCGATTTATACCTATTCAACTAATGATAAAATTAAAGTTCAAATCATTTTAATTAGAATGGACACTGAGTGAATGGGCACGCTGTCAGTGTATATCTCATCAGAATTATACTCTCAATACTCACAATCTCATATAATAGAATAATTAACACATGAAAATAGAAACGCTTTTTCAATTTTTCTTTACATTGTTCTGAGCTAACTCAGTAGTTTAAAACGGTTTGTATTTAATACTAGTAGATTGTTTGCTAATGATTTTAATCTCCAATCGGTCGCTTGTAATTAGATGTTTGTTAAAACTTATTTAACTACAAAAATTATATACAATATACAGTGTCCAGCAACAGGTTTGAACGGTTTTTAATAGGCCACTGTTAAGAAATAAAGAATATATTTGGACTCTAAAAACACAATTCTGGAAATTTCTCAATTTAGCTTGCAAAGATTACATCCCTAATATGACCACCGGCTACTTCTATACATTATTGCAATCTGTTTCTGAAATTGACCATAACGCGTCTGAGTAAATCTTCGTTTATCAAATTTATTTCCTCACGAATTATTTGTTTGAGTTCCAGAATTGTTTGGAGCCGCGCAGAGTATGCTTTGGACTTTAAGAATCCCCACAGAAAAAAATTCGGAACCGCTAGGTCCGATAAGCTGGGGCCATGCAATGTCACCAAGCCTGGAAATTAGGCAGTTCGGAAACATTCGCTGAAAAGGAGCAATGGACTGTCTATTCCAGCTCGGTCTATTCTTTGAAGTTCCACAGCCACAAATGTTTCTAACATCTCAACGTACCGAAGTGAATTGATTGTAACGGTATGGCCGTATTCTTAAAAGAAAAGTATGGCCCGACCACACCAAAGTTGCACACTCCACACCACACCGTTACCTTTTGGTCGTGAAGTTCACTGCCCCTTTCGTCTACGTCTCTTATCCATCTCAAAATTGCATTTCTTAATGGAACTGCAGGCCGCACTGGCAAATTAAATTCACTGCGGAAACGCCTCTGGGTTTGCACGATGAACTGGATCAGGATAAATGATTTTACAGCAGAGATCCGTTGATTGATAGGTTAATTTGCCATACATTCATAACATAACCTTCGATAATAAAATACAATTTTATCACTATTTGACGTTTGTTAAATAAACAGTATTTCCACAGCAACCTTTTTCAAAACCATGCAATCCTGTTGGCGGACCCAGCTAAGATAGAAAACAATAAACATTTGTTTCATGGCATGTTTGGTTCCTTTGATTCAAAGGAAATATTAGTTTGCAGAAATAATCGGTGTTACCCTCGTATGCCTTCGTAATTAAGTGCACCTTTTTGATAAATTGTATGAAGTTACAGATGTCTCTTTCTGAAGAACAGTTAAATAAAGAAACGTGTATAACTTGCTTAATTTTTTTACTAAAAATCCTTAATGTGTGTTAATCAAAGAAATGTTGCAGTGCCAATATACGAGGGTCATCTTTTATATTTTTACAAAATCAGGTACGAAAACAAAATTTTTGGTAACAAACTACGAGGGCGTATTTTTATGTTATCTACCTAGCCATAAAACGAAAGAGTGACTGTCAAACAAATTATTGAAAAATTGCTGTCACTGTTAGAAATACATGTGCTAACTTGTGTTTAGTTTGTGCCCTTTATAGAGATTTGAGACGGTCTATTTCTCGATAAAATGAGTGAAACTAAGGTTGAACATCGCAGTGTAATAAAGTTCCTGACAAAAGAAGGCAATGGTCCAAAAGCATTTCATGAAAGAATGGTTGCTGTGTATGGGGAAGATACACCATCTTATTTCCGAGTAAAATATTGGTCTAAACTCTTTCGATGGGGCCGAGGGTCCATCAATGATGACCCAAAGTCCGGACGACCCGTTGAAGCTCGAACTGAAGACATTGTGCGAAAAGTCGAAAATTTGGTACTGAAAGATCGGCGTGTAAAGATCTCTGTCATTGCCAATGAAGTCTGTATATCCGAAACAAGTATCCTCAAAATTTTGCATGACGAATTGGGTATGAAGAAGGTGTCTGCACGGTGGATACCCAGATTGCTTACACCTGAACAAAAACTGTACAGAAAAGAAGTTTCTCAAGAAAATTTGGTCAAGTTGGAGAGGGACAAAACATTTTTATCTCGAATTATCACCGGGGATGAGACTTGGGTATATTACTGGGACCCTCCTACTAAACAAGAATCCATGCAGTGGGTTCATAAGGGCTCTCCACCACCAAAAAAGGCCAAGACACAATTTTCTGGAAAAAAACTGATGGCAACTGTTTTCTGGGATGCTGAAGGAGTCTTGCTTATTGAATATATATCGAGAGGGTCTACCATAAATGGAGAGGCCTACGGAAACACAATTAAAAATTGCTCTGGAGGAAAAACGCCCGCATTCTTATCCACAAAAAAACTTGTTGCTGCACAACAATTGTCGGGTTCATAAGGCAAACAAAGTTCAGCAGATAATCAATGACTGTGGGTTTATAGAGTTAAGGCATCCACCTTATAGCCCCGACCCAGCTCCGTCAGACTTCTTCTTATTCAAAAATTTAAACAAGCATCTCGGGGGAGAGCGTTTTGCTGTTGATGAAGAACTCAAAGAAGCTGTTGAAGAATATTTTGCGGCGTTACCGAAGCAATTTTTTTCTGAGGGTATGGGGCAACTGGAAAAAAGATGGAATAAGTGTATTAGTGTTGAAGGGAGTTATCTAGAAAAATAGTGTTTTTTGTTCTCTTATGTGCTTTTTTTCATGGCTAGGCAGATAACATAAAAATACGCCCTCGTATTTTATTGTTTTTCAAAATATTCGCCTTTATGGTCTATACACTTTTGCATGCGAACGAACCACTTCCCAAAATATTTTTGCCACTCTGAAGGTTGTATCTTAGAAATATGGTTTTCAAAGGCTTCGACTGCTTCTTGAGGTTTTAAAACTCGCTCTCCACGCATTTTTTGTTTCACTGTTGGGAACAAAAAGAAATTATTCGGCGACAAGTCAGGTGAATATGGACAATGAGACATTATTTCAACACTTCTCCTTCAAACAGTCAACAGTTAGACGTGCTATGTGGAAATTCGCATTGCCGTGATGAAAAATAATGCGAAGTTTTCGGTTGTTTTTCCTGATTTCGTCTATAACTTTTGGCAAACAAATTACTGTATACCATTCAGCGTTGACAGTTTTTCGATCCTCTAAAGGAATTGTTGCGATGTGTCCTGTACAGCCGAAGAAACAAGCGATCATTTTCTTGGAAGTGTTCCTTGCACGAACAACTTTTGTGGGGTTCGGTTCATCTTGCAACACCCATACAGTAGATTGTTGCTTAGTTTCCGGTTCATACGCATATATGCATGTCTCGTCACCTGTGACGATGTTGTATACGGATTTTGCGGTTCCTACGTCGAATTTTTTGCGCATCTCTACACTAATTGACACGAGCTGCTTTCTCTGCTTCGGTCAAGTTATGTGGAATCCATCTGGAACATATATTTTTCACAAATAAATGTTCATGTAAAATCGAATGAATTGCAGTCTGCGATTTGCCCAGAGAGATAACTCTACCTCACTGTAAGTCACATGTCGATCGTGTTCTATCATTTTCCGCACAGTATCGATATTTTTTTAGAATCACAACAGTTTTTGGTCGACCTTTACGTGAATCATCACTCACTGACGCACGACCATGACGAAATTCTGCAAACCAGTTTTAAATTGCTGCACAACAATTGTCGGGTTCATAAGGCAAACAAAGTTCAGCAGATAATCAATGACTGTGGGTTTATAGAGTTAAGGCATCCACCTTATAGCCCCGACCCAGCTCCGTCAGACTTCTTCTTATTCAAAAATTTAAAAAAGCATCTCGGGGGAGAGCGTTTTGCTGTTGATGAAGAACTCAAAGAAGCTGTTGAAGAATATTTTGCGGCGTTACCGAAGCAATTTTTTTCTGAGGGTATGGGGCAACTGGAAAAAAGATGGAATAAGTGTATTAGTGTTGAAGGGAGTTATCTAGAAAAATAGTGTTTTTTGTTCTCTTATGTGCTTTTTTTCATGGCTAGGCAGATAACATAAAAATACGCCCTCGTATTTTATTGTTTTTCAAAATATTCGCCTTTATGGTCTATACACTTTTGCATGCGAACGAACCACTTCCCAAAATATTTTTGCCACTCTGAAGGTTGTATCTTAGAAATATGGTTTTCAAAGGCTTCGACTGCTTCTTGAGGTTTTAAAACTCGCTCTCCACGCATTTTTTGTTTCACTGTTGGGAACAAAAAGAAATTATTCGGCGACAAGTCAGGTGAATATGGACAATGAGACATTATTTCAACACTTCTCCTTCAAACAGTCAACAGTTAGACGTGCTATGTGGAAATTCGCATTGCCGTGATGAAAAATAATGCGAAGTTTTCGGTTGTTTTTCCTGATTTCGTCTATAACTTTTGGCAAACAAATTACTGTATACCATTCAGCGTTGACAGTTTTTCGATCCTCTAAAGGAATTGTTGCGATGTGTCCTGTACAGCCGAAGAAACAAGCGATCATTTTCTTGGAAGTGTTCCTTGCACGAACAACTTTTGTGGGGTTCGGTTCATCTTGCAACACCCATACAGTAGATTGTTGCTTAGTTTCCGGTTCATACGCATATATGCATGTCTCGTCACCTGTGACGATGTTGTATACGGATTTTGCGGTTCCTACGTCGAATTTTTTGCGCATCTCTACACTAATTGACACGAGCTGCTTTCTCTGCTTCGGTCAAGTTATGTGGAATCCATCTGGAACATATATTTTTCACAAATAAATGTTCATGTAAAATCGAATGAATTGCAGTCTGCGATTTGCCCAGAGAGATAACTCTACCTCACTGTAAGTCACATGTCGATCGTGTTCTATCATTTTCCGCACAGTATCGATATTTTTTTAGAATCACAACAGTTTTTGGTCGACCTTTACGTGAATCATCACTCACTGACGCACGACCATGACGAAATTCTGCAAACCAGTTTTAAATTGTCTTCTCTGGTGGTGCTTCATTACCAAAAGTTGACCCAAGCGATATAATGCATTCTTGTGATGTTAAGCCTTTTTTATTATCGTCCAACGAAACCCTTCACGAGTAATCTCCATTATTTTACAAACTTACTGTCTTAAAATTGTCACTTTCTAACAAGCTACTGACTCAATTTCTAAGCTATCGCGGATTTCTCATTGACAAATGTCAAACTTTAAGAATATTGTGATTACATATGCCAAAAGCACCATCTAGTGGTCGATTGTAAAAACATAAAAGGTGTCCCTCATATCCATAGGTTTCTATCCTACAATGGTAATTGAATTTGAATTTCGGCTTAAGACATTTCAAGGGAATTATATACTTTTCATTAATTGACGTAGCAGACACTTCTTGGTGAAACATTTTGTAATTAACAAATTATTATAAAAACACACTTGGCTATTTCACAATTTTTTATTATTAGATCTATGTCTAACATATGTTTCGGCTGTTATGCCATTGTCAAAGAGTATCTTAAAACTGATGTTAGACATAGATCTAATAAAAAATTGTGAAATAGCCAAGTGTGTTTTATAATAATTTGTTAAGAATTATATACTCTAAAACGCAACTAATTATACACTGAGTAGACGCAAATTCCCTATTTAATAGTTCATCAGTTATTAAAATTGAAATTAAATATGAAAACCCTCTTGTTTCAACCTAATTTTTAATGAGCTTATTCAAATTAGTTTTCAGAAATTCACTAATTACTACTTAAATAAATAAAATCGCATTATGCATTTAAACTCTAAGGTAGAAAGCCAAAAGAATGAGAAATTTTATGATCCTATAAGAGAAAGAATAGAATTTTCGCGGGCACTGGAATTCTAAAATACATTCTTACGTTCTGCACGATCCCGCGTTAGGTATTTATAAAGGGTAATTTCATATCTTTTCGCGTGCCCTATAGAGCAGAAAAGATAGAACCGCCAGCGTAGCGTAGCACTACTTCAAATGAGCCGGATAGATATTTGCAAGCGTATCTTTCGGCTTAGGCGACCCCGTTTCATATGAGAACTTTTCGCAGGTATCACATGTTTTGCCGGCGTTTTAACATTTTATATACATACATATATAAAACGAAAGTGAAACGGGTTTGGGTTGTGATGGTAATATTGATGTTTAGCCTTCGATCCATGTATTTGTTATATTATGTTGTTTGTGTAAAACTTTTCGGCTCAATTTGTTTTTTCCTATCGGATCATTCATATTTTAGGATTTAATTTCAATTCCTTTTCTTTGCGAAGGGGGTTTGAAGGGAGAGAGACTTTTCATTGAAATACTTACTTTAAGGCAAAAGTATATTATATTTCTCGACATAATTCGCTTACAAGTCTACAAACTTAGCCCAGCGAGATTCCAATTTTTTCAAACTATTTAAAAAGTAATCTTTCTGCAACTTTGAAAAATATGCATTTGTCTGGGATATCGCCTCTTCATTTGTCTGAAATCTCTTTCCACCGAGCTATCTTTTAAAATTTTGAATTAAAAAGAAATCACTGCGAGTCAGCTCCGGCGAATATGGCGAATGATAACGCAATTCGACAAATTTTATTGTAGCAACAGCGGATGAATGAGAAGACATATTATCGTGATGCAACAACACCCTTTTGTTAAAAACACTTCTTTCTTGGTAATTTTTACATCAAAACGCCTCAGCAAATCAGCATAATACGATGAGGTATTGATATATTATTAGCCGACTATTGAAACAATTTAAAGTCGGGACTTGGAGCCAGTCTTTCCACCTCCAAATAAGGTTCCTAATAAAAATTATTTAGTAAATAAACGCAACACCTGTCTTTCCACATACTGTTAGTCGGTAAATAAAATTGGCTTATTCCCCTAATAAACTATAGGGTGCTTGACCTCCCTATACAAATGTATTTGACAAATAGCTACGCAGATAACATACGAAAGATGTGTCGAGTAGCGCCGAATCTTATAATTTCTCTTTTGATGTTTTATGTTAGGTGATATTTAAATGTTTGTACACAAGTTCTGTTATTAATATTTTAATCTATTTTATCCCTTTAACGTGTAGTGGTTACTTATTTGACCACTTCTATAAAGTCGAGTTACTAAATATATGTAAATCAAGAATTATAGGATACTGAACCTAATGACTTTACAAGTAGCTAGGAAGGTGTTTTGGTTCAATAAACGCCCACATTCAAGTGCTATATGATAAATGATAATAAACGCAAAGTCGGTACTTAGACAGCCACAACCCATTCACGCATGTTATAGAACCATTCTTGTGTACTAAAGTTATCGTGAGAAATGCAACATAGCGTCATGCGGGTAATACCTAGAATTCAGATAAAGACCCGAGGTGTTAAAAACTAAATGTAAGAGACAATATTATTCATTATATCGCTGAACGAGGAATCCAGTACTGTTTTTTTATTCTAACGCTCTCTCCACGTTACTATGTACTTTGATTATTATTTTAGTAAACTATATTAAAACTAAACTAAATGTTTTAATTTTAAATTATAATTAAAATAAAGCTTTTTAAAAAGATGTAACGAGGGTTGTTGAATATAATTCGCACAATGTTTTTATAATAATTCTGCAAGTTTTAGCATGCTTGTAATCATATAAAAGACTTTTCTACTAAAGTAAGGTAAGTAAATTCGTTCATTGTGAAGACTACATCTTTAGGCACTCTGCGAGTAGTCTTAATTTGGAAAATGTGTGTATTTGAAAGAAAATATATTATATTAGTGTTAGCAGGCGTACAAATTTTAAAAAGGTAAGTACATTGTTACATTTTGTTTTTTTTCTGTTGTATAATACATCATTATATTTGAATTTATGTATAACACAACGCATTAAAATTCACGGTTTGATTTCGGCATTGAAAATGTTTTATTCGTAAATTAACCACAGCCTTAAGCCATTATGAATAATATTTTGTTTCTAAATTACCATTTACTTACCTAACTAGGATGTATAAACACCATTTACCACAAAAAATTGCAAAAAAGATTAAATTATTTTTGTGTGATAATGGAGGTTTTTGAGGAAGTAGAAAATATCATTGAAAATTAGTTAGTTAATTAAGTTGATTTAGCAAATCCTGAACGTGTACTGTACGTTTTCGTGACGACAATTTAGAAAAATGGATAAATTATGAATTTTTGGTATGGTTTCGACTTTTCAAACAAGCAGTTCTAGATTTATTGGAAAAGATAAGAGAAATTCTGAATTAAATTACCTGCTTTGTAGTATTTAATTTTATAGAGATTTTGCTTTTTACATTGTATTTCTAAATATAATAATTCTTTTTTCGAGATAAATTGTTGATGTTTCTTTTCGTCATCTGCCATCATTAACCTCCTATTGTAGATATTAAGAGACAGAATAGAGGGATTATGCAGTTCGACAAACAATACTTTTTTTCCAAAATATAAATATTTAAATGATTTTTGTAAATTATTATAAATTATGAATTCAATTTCTTTGTAGTATTTAATTTTATAATTACAGATTTTTTTGTTTTTACATATTCGTGATCATGTAAATACGCAAGATAATCGTCAAAGTGAACTGCTTCACATTCCGACAATTTATTACCAGGACCTAAATACTTATGCCAAGGATAACATAATGACATTTATATGTTTACATAATAACTTTCGCATATGTACATTAAAAATTGATTCGACTCGAGACATCTAAAAGATGTACATAATTCGAGACGATCACCATGATCAACGGAATTGACAACTTGTTTATGATCTAATTGTTGAAATGCGTAACCATAAGTATAAAAAATTCATGATTTTGTAAAACGCATAGTAACATCTTTCATACCTATTGACCTTGGAATTGTTAAATATTTAGTAGCAGTTTCCAAATTACCGATAGCATTGCTAATGCCGCCACCACCACTAGTACCGGAAGTACCGGAATTTGGCACACTAACATCTTCATCGATATGCATGCTTTCATCAAAAATATTTCCAATATCTTGTAAAATATCTGCAGAAGGTTCTTCGCGGGACACTTCTTCTCCTTCAAAATCTTCAAAATCATCTCTTGAAGTTCCAGCTAGTGGAGGTCTTCTAATTTGGTTCGGTGCTAAACGATAAGGGCAACAGGTTCAATTGGTGGTACTCCTGTAGTTCTATTGCCTTGTGAACGTAACCAATCATGCCAATTCCCCGTCAATTGACGAGCTAATTGATAATCCTGTCCAAGTTACGTTGTCGATTGCGTACTGACGTTATCCTCTTATTAGTTCTCCTGTTGTTTTTCCGTATTTATTTCTTTTGTAAATTGGATACATTTGTCTGAATTTATCTTCAAACAAATATTTTCCTCCGAGTCCAAAAATCCAATTAAAGAATGTGGATTCTTATTTATTAAAAAATCTGTTAAAAAGTCACTTGCAAAATGATTATCACTACCGTGTATATTATTATTCTCATATTTGAGATCATGTAAATACGCAAGATAATCGTCAAAGTCAACGGCTTCTCTTTCCGTTAATTTATTATCCGGACCTAAATACTTATGCCAAGGATAACGCAATGACACTGGCAAGGGCGGCAATCGATCGAATCGAATCGACTACGTCATGATTCATGATCATGATTCATGATTCATAGGCATAATAATAACCTAAAAAAAACCCAAATAAAAAATGTAATTACCCTTTTTCTAACTTATCTTGCAATATACAAGCGGTATTAAGTCCTTATTTGAATTTGGCCTTTCTAGGTATTGCCTTTTATTTATTATTACATCAGTTGTCATTGATTTTACTTTTTCTTATTGTTTCTTGCAAGAATCCAAATAATGAAAGTCTTTTGATATGGACTAACGTCTGTTTCGATTACAGGCATTTGTTCTTTATTTTCAGGGTTTATTTTCTTCCTAATATTAAACATTTCTTGTTCTAGAAAAGAAGAGCCCCAGTAGCATTTTCAGTACTACCAAACCCTTCTCCGTTAAATCAAGGGAGTAAAAGAGTTACTACTCTAGTAACTGATCGTCCTTCATATGAAAATAGCATTGCTTTAACAGATTCCAAAAGTTTGTTGTATAATGTCTTCCCTTTCTCTATCTTTAATTCCAATAATGATGCTGTTAGATAATTGTACAATCCAAAATTTATTATGACTATTAAAGAAATAGTAGCTTATTTATTACCTATAAGAATTTTTCACTACTGCTATTTAAGATAAATTTCTCCATTTTATAAAACCACTTATTCTTAAAAAAACACGAGGTGTTATTTATTTTTATTGTGTTACTGAAATGCTCCAAATACGTGGGTTACGTTCGGTAATTCATTAGAAGTAATGTCAGAACGTTCTACAATCTCATAAAATGATAAAATTGTTGTAAAACTTTGTTGTTATCAACGCTTTAATATTTTATACTTTTTTTGATACATTAATTTTACTATCTTATATATTTCTTATTTCATCCTTAAAGAAATACTATTTATTTTCTTTGAATTTGTTAAAAATATTTAAAATTGCCTTCGCACTAGGTATACGCCTGTTAGGATAATTAACTATTTTAAATAAATTATCTATTTTTCAATCAAATGTGTTTAATTTAAGATTTAAGTGTGAACGAAAAATCAAAAATATTTGACATTTCGAAAAATACGTCATTGATATATAAGTATAACTGGTTGCCTACTATGCCATCAATGCATTTATTTTTCTTTTTTAGCGTTACAGTGATAGTGATATATGTGTAATGATAAAAAAAGAACCCGATATATTTATGGTTAAATGGTTAATGGTTAAATATTAATTCTATTCAAAAGTTGCTGAAAACACTAGTTTTATGAGGTCTTAAAATGAAGCACGTATAATAAAATATTCTTTCTTGTATTTATAAATAGTTTATTTACTTTCATGCTACAAATTTAACTGACCCATTTACATTTTGCGTTATATGTGGACCGTAAACGCATCCTCGCAACGCTTTTTATGCTGACGTGCTTTTCCCTGATAAACAGTACTCCATATAAAACGCTAGAATAAACTTTCGAGTAGGATGGAGACGCGTGACCAAGTCTCACCTAATCTTTCAGGATTTTTATGAAACATGCGTGTCCCTTTGGTTTTTGTGGAATATACGTGACCTTCTCTACGCTCTAGCCAGAGAGAAGTACTCCTCGACACACAAATATAAAGTAGAACGGGGGTCAAGGTCACAACCCGCACAAACATCGGGATCAATATTTCCAGTTATGAGAAAATGTAAACTCTCACGTTTAACTTCAGAGGATTACTGTAAAAGTTAGATGCAATACTTTTTTTAACTTTCCTGGAGAATAATGAAGAAAGGGTCACGATTTCTCATTAATATTTATTTTTAAACACGGGAGTAGAAAACTCTTCGGATTGTTAGAACGAAAGTAATAAAGTATAAATGACCGGATGGGTCTCTTGTTAAAGTTTTTCATTTAACAAAGTTCTTTTCCAATGAAAGCCAGCTAAACAATAATACTAAATAAAGTCCAGAAACGATTTACTTTTTTATATTTTTTGAACGGACGTATTTATTAAAAATTTACCTGAAAAGTTATAAGAGATTTACTTTTCTTATTCGTCTCAGGGGAGAGGTTCTTAATTGAATTTCGTTTTAGCAACTAGCAAATAGAATATCACCTAATAAATAGCTATTTTAATATAGCGAACAAAGACACAAGGACATCTAAATACAGCATCCACCAGAATAAACAGTACCGAAAATAAAAATTATATAGCGTTATGCACGCTATACGGCAACGCTTGTGGCCAAAATACTTGACTTTCAAAAGGTTTCACTTTTGATATCTATTGTAGACCCCATATATATCAAAAGTAAAAGTATTTACAGCTCAAGCTGTAAGTCTTCACGTTTTTACAGAATACGCCTAATAATCGTTTTTCGCACCATTTGGTGTTTTTTAAATAAAAATTCTAACGTATCGAGTTGCCTATTGTATTTAGAAATGTCAGATAATTCATTTAGTCTGACATTTTAGTCTTAGTGCTAAGTCTGTTTTTGCTATAGTGGCATTATTTTTTGTAATTGTGGAAGTTTATATCGTTATTATTTGAATGTTTTTGTTATATTACATAGTCAAAATGAAGATTTACACAAAAGAGCGTATTGATATTGTGATGACTCAGCCTACGACGCGTAAGCGCGTCATACTAGTCTGGCACCTAAGTCGAGAAAATATAAGCCACGATATAAAAGCCGTCGAAGAAGGGATGGCGGCATTCATTGAATCCTAGAGTCTCGCGCAGTACACATAAATATAGATACATAATTATAAATACATAAATGTGCTTATTGTTAATAGTTAGTTTTATATTGTTATACGTTTTATTATTAATATAGTGTGTGTCTAAAGTTATTGTTAGTTTTATTTAAGAACCTGAAAAGACAAACTTTTACAATGGTGTCAGGTGTGGGGTCATGGATTACTTTAACAAATGGGTTGAAGCATATGCTCTACCAAATCAAGAAGCTGGAACTGTAGCAGACGTGATTGTGAAGGAGTTCGTCAGCCGTTTTGGTGTACCCTTGGAACTTCATTCCGATCAAGGGCGAAATTTTGAGTGCAGTCTACTCGTAAAGATGTGTGGACTTTTGGGCATACGGAAGACGAGAACAACTCCCTTGCATCCACAATCAGATGGGATGGTAGAGCGAATGAACAAGACCATGATCAGACACTTATCCAAAGTGGTCTCCGAACACCAGAGAGATTGGGACGAACATTTACCATTATTTCTAATGGCGTGTAGGGCCTCCGTTCAAGAGACAACTGGGCAATCACCAGCAAACGTACTATTCGAGAGGGAACTCCGATTGCCCTGTGATTTAAAGTTTGGGAGCAAGCCTGGTGAAGATCTTGCCGGAGAAGACTATGTCAGCACGCTCAGACGACGACTAGATAATATACATGAACAAGTCAGACACAATATCCAAGATGCTAGTGCCAGAATGAAGGAGAGCTATGACATCAACGCCGAGAAGGGTGGTTACCATGAAGGCGATCGGGTTTCGTTACACAACGCCGACGGGGCCTATCTCCAAAACTTCAAAAGAATTGGGAGGGGCCATACGAGGTGTTGAAGCGGATCAACGATGTAATATACCGCATCAGGCGAACACCTCACACTAAGCCAAGAGTCGTACATTTTAATCGATTAGCCCCATACTCTGGAAACAATAATGACGGAACCGCTGACTTGCGCCGATTGGATAGCCAATACCAGGAACCAACCTTCGAAGACTTTATGGAAGAATATTCTGGTTCGAAGAAAGCTCGATTTGGGGTAACCACCGAGAAACAGCAAGATTTGTTTACAGTGCCGCCAGGCTACGCGCTTGCTCATTGCGTAGCCCGAGATCTACGAATGGCCAAGGGAATTGCCAGGGAATTTAAAGAGAGATTTGGCAGAATCGAGAAATTAAGGCAGCAGGGACCAGCAATTGGGAAGAGTCTCCAAATACTAAATGAGGGACAGCCCATATTTTATTTTGTCACGAAAAAACTGCCGAGCCTGAAGCCAACCTATCGTGCCTTATGGGAGGCCCTGGCCCACTTACGCGAACAAATGTTACAGCAAGAATTAGCAGTTCCAAAATTGGGTTGTGGATTGGACCGCCTGGACTGGAGAATTGTAAGGAGCATGTTGGTAGTAATCTTCCGACATACTGGTATGGAAATTCTGGTATGCAGTTACCGGCTTGAATATTCCAGTCCATCCAGGCAAGATAAGACCGTGCACTGTTATTTCGATATGACCACAATGTAACAAAGGCCCTACCTGCCGATTTCGCCATCGGTTGGGGAACCAAAACTTGACATGTTTCGGGACGAAACTTCATTCTTAAGAAGGGGGCAATGTGATGACTCAGCCCACGACGCGTAAGCGCGTCATACTAGTCTGGTGTTCTCTGGAGCGTTCCACATACGTCGAGAAAATATAAGCCACGATATAAAAGCCGTCGAAGAAGGGATGGCGGCATTCATTGAATCCTAGAGTCTCGCGCAGTACACATAAATATAGATACATAATTATAAATACATAAATGTGCTTATTGTTAATAGTTAGTTTTATATTGTTATACGTTTTCTTATTAATATAGTGTGTGTCTAAAGTTATTGTTAGTTTTATTTAAGAACCCGAAAAGACAAACTTTTACAATATGATTTTTATGCTTGGAGAATGTCATCCAAATTGTTTATTAGCTTCTCGAGTTTATGCTCAAAAGTTTTCTGAAAGAAATCGCCCTAAACCAGCCATTCTAAAGAGACTATTAAACCAGTTTAAGGATTTAATAGCCTAGTTTAATAGAACGTAGAAGTGTCAGTTATAAAAAACTCATTTCAAGGAAATTTGTTACTGAAGATGACGAAGATTTCAAAAAAATCTAGATAGTCAAGAATTCGTTAAGTTCAAGCATTCTTAAAAAACACAGATTTCATCCTTATAAAATTCATCTTTGCCAAGAACTTTATGGAAATAATTTTAATAATCGAATTGAATCTTGTACGTGCATGTTAGATAAGGTGGTAGAAAACCTTTTTTGATAATGTGTAGTTTAGCGATGAATGCAATTTTCGTAAAAATTGTGTCGTGAATAGACACAACTTCCATTATTATTCTGATTCTTGAATCCTCATGAATACAGAGTCATGAGAAATCAAAATAGGTGGTCCATTAAGGTGTGGGGTGGAATACTAGGCACATATTTTTTTCAACCACCTTTGAATGGTATGACGTTTCTCGTTTTTCTTTTATACTAACTTCCAGTATTATTAGAAGAAGTCCCTTTAAACATCAGAACAAACATATGGCTTCAATTGGATGCAGCTCCGCCTCATTACCATCGCGAGGTTCGACAGTTTTTAAATGCCAACTTTAAAAACAGGTGGATTGGAAGAAATGGATTTCAACATTGCTCCCCCAGATCCCCAGACTTAACTCCACCAGATTTTTTTTTTATGAGATACATAAAATGAATTGCCTACAATACGCCTCAACCACACGGTATGAAAATACGCATAAGACACGCTTTCGAAACTATAACCCCGCAAATGTTGTCCAGAGTTTAGCAATGGTTTTCAAAAAAGAATATGTAAGTGTCTGGGGAAATGAACGGTCGATATTTCAAACATCTCTTCCAAATATCTTGCTTCTGTTTTATGTTAATAATAACAATTGTAAATTATCTGACATTTCTAAATGCAATAGGCAACTAGATATATTAGAATTTTTGTTTAAAAAAACACCAAATGGTGCGAAAACCAATTATAAGGCGTATTCTGTAAAAACGCGAAGACTTGAGCTATAAATACCATTCCATTGGTGATCAAAAATTGCATTTGCTGGTAAGTTAAAAAATATGGCGTTCTATTTAAATTAATGAAGTTCTTATTTGATTAGTTTTAATTCTTGTACGGCCTGTATAAGATTGCAAGTTTATTATAATTTGGATATAAAATATGATCTATTGTTACATTTCACTGTAAATTTCGCTTACATAACTTAAATACTTCTTAATTATTTGAATTATTTAAAAAACCTTAAGTTTTAGGTATTATAAACCTTATTAAAACAGACACTTGTTTTGATCGAAGAATTCAAAAATTCAATAATATACAGGAGTTCAATTAAAAAAAAACTCAACTTTCATACTTTTAGGGCTTTTAAAACATCATGTATATTATGAAAATAATTTTAGAAAGTAACCATAATAGACCCCCATATATGCCAAAACTAAAACCTTTTGAAAGTAAATTATTTTGGCCACAATATTCCGTGCCGTATAGCGTGAATAACCCCGTATTTACTTAGTTATTTATAAAAAGTAGTCGATGTAACCGGCGGAAAAATGTTTGTATTCTTTCCCGAAGTTCTGCAATATTCTCCGGCAGCATTTTGAGCGAAATATTTCTTGTCTTTCATCATACCCCAAATATATGCATTAGGTGACATCAGATCCGGTGAATGCGAAGGATATTCGAAGTCCGTTTTCCGAGAAATTATTCAAAATCATCAAAATGCTGACGGAATAAGTTTAGGGTGCGCGCAGCTGTACGGCTCGTTGCATCATCTTGCTGAAACCATTGTGTGCCCAGCAATAGATTTCGTGCACGGCAATAGTTCTGTAAATCTCTCACAAACGGTATAATATAATATATATATATATATATATACATATATATATATATATCAAATTAGTATGTAGTTGCGAAGTAAGTGTGAATGTAAACATTGCTGTCTACAAATTACAAAGCAAATCATACGAAATTTTTAATTGGAAAATATTGTTTACGTTGGGACTTGAACCCAAATCTACGGTTTGCCGGACCGTTTCCTTTCCACTTAAGCCACGATACACCGTGGTTCAAGCTATTTAGAAATGCATTATAAAGTAACAGTGTTAATGATTCCGATGTCAGTTATTGAAAGTAGATGTCAGGTTTGAAAGCAGAAATCAGTTTCGAAAGAAGATGTCAGTTATTGAACGCAAATGTCAGTTATTGAAAGCAGATATCTGTTTTGAAAGCAGATGTCAGTTTTGAAAGCAAATGTCAGTTTTGAAGGCAGATATCAGTTTTGAAAGGAGATGTCAGTTATTGGAAGCAGATGTCAGTATTTGAAAGCTGATGTCGGTTTTGAAAGCAGATGTCAGTTTTGAAGGTTTGAAATTGCTAATTATTACTTCATAGCTATATGTGAGTTTAGATAATTTCTTGACTTACGTGGTTAAGCAACGGTCCGGCAAAACGTAGACTTGGGTTCAAGTCCCAACGTAGACAAAATTAAAATTTTTCAATTAAAAATTTCGTATGATTTGCTTTGTAATTTGTAGACAGCAATGTTTGCATTCACACTTACTTCGCAGCTACATACTAATTTGATAATATTTGTAAATATTTAATATAAAAGCCGAAAAACTCCAAGAATTTATCATTTGATATATTTAATGAACGGCTAAGAAATTATTTAAACATATATATATATATATATAATATAATATAATGTTTTCTCTGTAGCGGTCTTGGTTGACAGTAAGTAGATTCTGATTATCGTCTTCAACGAAATATGGACCAATTATCTCATGACCAGAAACCACACACCAAATGGTAAATCGGACACTGTGAGTGGTTTCTCTACAATAACATCAGGACGTTCAAATCCAAGGTATCGAGTTGTTTGTCGATTAATATAACCGTTAAGATGAACGTGACTCTCGTCTGAAAACCATATGTTTTTCAATAATTTGGGATCCTCGTAAATTAAGCTCAATATGCGACCACAATAAATTTCCCTTGCACATTTATCCGCAGTATTTAATCGTTGTCCCACTTGAACGCGATATGGATATCCGCCAATTGATTTGAACAGCCGATTTGTAGATGATTCACTGATGTTGAGTTTACATGCAGTTCTTACAAGTCCTTCTTTTCAGTGGTAAAAAACACATCCTGCGTTTTCATTGGTACACATTGTTTTTCGACAACCTGAGGAACCTTTAAATTTCAGCAACAGCTAATATCACACTTTTACTGGGGGCTATTTTATTAAACTGTTGTTGATATCTTACTGACACCTGCTGTAAGCTTGGACCTTCATTGCGACCATTTCCGTATGAGCAAAAATAATGTTCTACCAAGAACACTCTTTCTGCCGTCGTTAGAAACATTTTCAATTCGAATTCACCTGCAGCGTAACATTGATATGTCAACTAATGACAATTAAGTCAATAATGACAAATGCATATTATGTAAGCAGCACCATAGCGCCCTAAGTTTCGGTACTGTTTATTCTGGGTGATACCGGAATTTATGACATTGAAAACTAGTTTATTGAAATGACGCATTTCGTAAAAACATAAACCAAATCTATTTCGCCAACAATCAAATTTCATTTCAATAGATGCACAATAGACTATGATATTATAATTATAGCCGTTAAATATTTGGAACTTATTATCGATAGTAAAATGAGCTAGTCCTTCCACATTAATCAAGCCGTGGTTGATTAACGTGGAATGTTAAAAATACATTAGTGTATTGAGAAATTTTGCTAAAGTCAGTTGGGGTGCTGATATCTTTTTGGCCAAGTATTCTACTATTTATGCAATATGTTGCACCTGGATTCTAAATATACTGCTACGGTAATGCTAGCAAAAAAAAAATGGGTAGATAGAGGGTAGACCAAAACAAAGCTCTTCAAATTTGTGTGGATGCAACGAGGTCAATTCCACTTTAAAAGACGTTCGTTTCAAACAGACGCAATTTAAATAAAAAATAATTAAGCAATACATTTAGTTATCGCTATTATATTTTTATAGTAAGTGTAGGAGAGATCAGACTAGATAGTTCCGTTGGCGAAATATAGATCGCGCTATCTTTGCGTCACGAAACTTTTTGAATGCACTGTGTACGTTCATTTTGCTTCAGTTGAGAAATATTCGTAATGTTAAATGGAAAAAAAATTGGTGTCATCTACATATAAATGTATATAGATGGGTTTTTGATGTCTTCCTTTACGGTACAAGTAAATTATACGGTTGAAAGATGAAGCGTTGTAAATTATAAAACTAATAAAGACTGTTAACTAAAATTCCGTTAATACCTTAACAATAAAGCAGTATACCCATCAAATATACTGTAGATTTAATTTACGATACGGATGTGTACATACCCTGTTTATATTGACTAAATAAGTATTCAAAACAGGACTATTAACCAGTAAATTGCTGCTATTGTATTAAAAAATTCCATAGTTTTAATAAAATATTTTACGGTGGGGCTGTAAAACTCACTAAATCAAAAGTAGCGATAAAATTTTACGAGTTTTAGGTTTAAAGTTCCGTCTCCAAATTGTACGTCAAATATTCCCGGAAATATTCCTAGGCCTCGTTACGACCAAGCCAGATACTGTAGGAGATTTACATTTTTATACTTACATCTTCTCGTTTTATTTTTTATACATTTCTGAGTTTTTTTTATATTTAAGTAGACCTTAAATTTTCCTCTAAAAGAATTAAATTGCTAAAATATACTCTGACATTTGGATTTACTCTATTGAATAAATATGTTTTAGTGAGGTTGAAATTAACAGTAAAAAATTCAACTGCAATTCGCCTCATCACAATATGAACAATTAAATAATAGAGAATTGTATATGATTCAAGTCACTAACACTATAATGCTATTGGGTAATAGTGTTCCCGTAGGCAAATAATCGGACGTAACAGGTAACATGTATGAAATTGACAAGTCATTATCATAATTACATATATACATACATGGCACAAGATAATAAATAAGTGAATAGTTATTATATATGAAGGGTACAGAGGAAGAAAGATGAATATCACAAAATGTACCTTTTGAGAAAAACGACTCCATACATATATTAAATTACATTATTTTTGCTTCAGGTTTTTTAGTAATACGTATATATATACCGTGTGTCCCAATTTCGATGCTCACCATTGGTATCTCGGTTATTAGAAGATATAGAACAATGGTTAAATGGGGAATGTTTTGCAGAATTCAATACTCGCGGCAAATCTCATTTCAAATTTGACCTAACTTTTTAAATTTTTAAAATATTTTGAAAATTCAAAAATTTGCAGATTTCGTTATTCATCAATAACTCGATAACGCTTAGTCTGACCTCTTTTAAAGTTTTACATTGTTCAGACACTTTTTAAAACAAATTATTTGATACAAACAGAAACCCCCGATTGTCATTTGTTTTTAAGTTATTATCACTATCTTTTGTTTTTCATATGGCGGCCATATTTGATTTTGGGTTTGTTAGGTAGTCCTCAAAATGTGCTTTTCAACGATGTATAACATGCCTGAAAAATTATTATTTATAAGGAAAATATTAATAAAAACGTAAATTAATCTTTAATATGAAACTAGTAGGCTGAAAAATTAAACACCAATGTCAAATGAAAGTGAAAAGATATTCTAAGTAATACTGTAAACAAACGAAACGATAAAAAAATTATAGAAATAAAAAGTAAAGATACAGAACTTAAAGTTCACATTCACTTAAAGAAATTGTTCAATATGACGACCATTCTGTTCCACACAATTTTGACACCTTGTTCGAGTAGAGTCACAAACTCTACGCAGCGTGTTTCCGTTTACTGATCGTAGCACATCTAGTACTCTTTGTTCTAAAATTTCCCGAGTTTCTGGCGGTTCAAAATCAAATACTTCGTTTTTAGTGGTACCCCATAAATAAAAGTCAAGCGGGGTAAGGTCGGGTGATCTCGCAGGCCATTGCACGGGTCCATTATTTGAAATCACTCTCTCATTAAAGTTTTCTCTCAAAAAATGTTGCACGTTACGAGTGTTATGGGCCGGGCAACCATCTTGCTGGAACCAGATGTTTTGCATGTTCTCGGGATTAATAATTTGCCTCAAAGCAGGCATTATCTCGTTTGTTAGTAGCTCCAAATATCTGTTACCAGTTAAATTGTAATCAGAGATGAAAGGACCTATTAACTGATTATCTATAACGAAAAAAAGAGTTTAAAAAACCAAAAAAAATGTAAACAAAATGTCATACCAATTAAACCGCACCAGACATTAAAACCAAATCGAACTTGAAATCTTCTTTGATTTACCAAATGTGGATTTTCAGTAGACCAATGATGATAGTTATTCCTATTGAACACTCCACAATTGGTAAATCGTGTTTCATCTGTCCATAGTATTTTCCTAGGAAAATTAGCGTCATATTCACATTTTTGAAGGTACCACCTGCTAAACTGTAATCGTCGGAGATTGTCATTATCACTTAAACCTTGTACAATTGTTGGTTTGTAAGGGTGATACTTGTTTTTTGTCAAGGTTCTGTGAACAGTAGATTTTGAAATCCCTGTTTCTCGTGTCACACGACGAACTGATGTGCTGGGATTGTTCCTAACGTTCTGCAAAATATTATTTAGACGTGTATCAGCATCATTAACTTCATAGTTAGCTCGTTTTTGTTCGAAGCTTCCAAAGTTTTTTAATTTGCTAACTAGTCTTCTAAAAATTGTCCTGTGTGGCTGTTGTCTTTCTGGAAAACGCTCTGCATAACTCGTGCACGCATTTTTAGTGTTTCTATTTGCTTTGAAATACACTTCCAACATATCAACTTTTTCTTCGTTTGAATATGTATGTGCCATTATCAATACTTATAAATCTTAATACTTGACAATAATTACTTATCACTAACTACAAGTAGTTTTAATTAACTTATCGCTGCAGCACTAATTGTACTTTGACAGGTTATCGTTTTGTTTCATTGTCAGAATACATTTGTCATTGACGTTTGACGGAACATAATGTCTTTGCTAGTGATACACGCTCAGAGGTTAGAATTATCTGACATTTGATGTAAAACCAAATACAAATCTCCCCACTACTTTTAATCCTGCGCGAACTTACCCCTCCTCGCGCCAACTTAACTTGCGTTTGCTATACTTAGAATATCTTTTCACTTTCATTTGACATTGGTGTTTAATTTTTCAGCCTACTAATTTCATATTAAAGATTAATTTACGTTTTTATTAATATTTTCCTTATAAATAATAATTTTTCAGACATGTTATACATCGTTGAAAAGCACATTTTGAGGACTACCTAACAAACCCAAAATCAAATATGGCCGCCATATGAAAAACAAAAGATAGTGATAATAACTTAAAAACAAATGACAATCGGGGGTTTCTGTTTGTATCAAATAATTTGTTTTAAAAAAGTGTCTCAACAATGTAAAACTTTAAAAGAGGTCAGACTAAGCGTTATCGAGTTATTGAGGAATAACGAAATCGGCAAATTTTTGATTTTTCAAAATATTTTAAAAATTTAAAAAGTTAGATAAAATTTGAAATGAGATTTGCCGCGAGTATTGAATTCTGCAAAACATTCCCCATTTAACCGTTGTTCTATATCTTCTAATAACCGAGATACCAATGGTGAGCATCGAAATTGGGACACACGGTATATATGAAGCGTTGTTCTTCGGGATATTTCGCCGCGTTTGGATGATTTCGTCCTGAGAAGGACAACTTTCCTCCATTACAAGTCGAGAGGATTAAATAAATTATTATTATTAATCCATAATTCTTCATATAAAGCTTTCAGCTATCAATTTAATACATAGAAGTAAATTGATATTAAAATTGTATTAAAATAAATATTTGATATATACAAAGAGTGATTTAATGTTTTTTAATGAAATTTAAAAAACAATCACAAAACTGGTGTAATACTTCTGGATTTACTGCCATAGTTAGTTTGTGGGTAATTTTTAAATAAATAAATTTTATCGAGGGAATTCAAATAAAACTGTATTAGTGAAATAAACAAATCTACACAAAATTTATGCTGAAAGGTTTCAATTACACGCTATCAAAAGAATTTTTTAATACTTTGTTACAACAAATTGTTTTAATTAGTACATCACCAGTCGTTCAATGTATATTTATGGTAATCGATGTAATTAGCTTTGGCTATATAAATAGAAGGAATATACGCATATACAGTGATGGACAAATTTGTGGAACCATGTAAATACCTGTTAAATTTTAATTTAAAAAGATATTGTAATTAATACAAAAGTATTTTTAATAATATAAAATATTATTAAAAATCTGGTGTTAATAATATTTTATATTATTAAAAATACTTTTGTATTATACAAAACTGGTGAGGTTTTACCCACTCATGTATGTTTCAATTATTCTGTTATATTGTAATTAAATTTTAGATACGAAAATTAAGGATGAAGATCCATCATTTGAAGTATTTTTTAAATATACATAGTGTTAAAAAAATGTAACGTACCTACTAAAGCTATACTTTTTTAAATTGAATAGCTTCTATTTTCTTACATTTTGGGATTTCAAAAAACTAATAACATGGGATCATAAATATTTTTTACTTGTTAATTGGCAAGGAAAAGAAAATGAACTGGTCATACAAACAAAGTTAAACTTAATTAATGGGATTTTGAAAATGGGCGCGACCTACTTCCTGATAGAAAGCCAATCTGTCTGTAAATTCTCTAGTAACCCTGGCTATGATGTCTGGTGAAATGCTTTGTATGTCTTCACTAATTCTTTCAGCCAAATCTTGCAAATTTCTAGGTCGGGTAAGATACACCTCTGTGTTAGATAACACCACAAGGAGTAATCCAGTGGAATGAAATCGGGAGAACGTGCAAGCCATTCAAATTTACCTCTTCCTCCAATTCATTAGTAGACAAAAGCTAGATCTAATCGATCTTGAACGATAACCGAACAGTGAGGGGAACCCCACCCTGCTGCAACCAGATGTTTTATGGAAGTTCAAATATCTTTGACCAATTACAGTTTCTTCTATAAAAAAAAGGTTCTATTATTTTATTTCTACAAATACAGTATACGTTAAGCTTTCTAGGGTGTTGTGTCAGCGTTTCATGTATCCAGTGAGGGTTACTCTGTGCCAAATACCGGCAGTTATGTCTATAAATAGTACCGTTCAAATAAAAGATTGTCTCATTCGAAAACACTACATTATTTACAATATTGTTTTCAAAGTTACAAATGTTCATAATTGATTCACAAAACTCTTGCCTTCTGCCGAAATTTTCTTCAGAGAGTTCTTGAAAGAGGCAAATTTGCTAAATACGGTATTTTTCTTTTTTAACAATTTTTCCTACTGAGCGACGACCAATATCATGCCTTTATACCAGCTCGTTTGTAGATAAATAGAGATTTTCCTCTGGAGATATGGCAATATCTTGTATTTTAATATCATTTGTAGCAGAAATTTTTGCAAACTGCGAACACTGCCATTTATATGGTACCTCCTTAAAGTTTTGGTAACAACAGAACGCTAAATTGGCTGGCGATTGGGCTATATAGTATTTAAAAGATTAGATCCTGGTGAGTTCTTGTTCTATCACCAAAACTGATCATCATTAATATTTGAATTTTTGTCTCTTTCATTTAATTCAACCATTATTGACAAACAATAATTATAATTATTATTGACACTTTTAAATGCCGCAAACAACGAATACTACCTTGTAATAAAATTTAAAGATTATAATGTTCACGTTAACTTTTTGTTCGACAAAAAAACATTTTTTTTAATCGCCACAACAAAAGCAGAAAGAGAAGAAATTGTAGGACTTATACAGGCTGGCCCAAAAAAGGCCGAAGGGGTTTGAGTTCATTATAACTTCTTATTTAAGACATAATTATTAAATTTTTTTAAAATTTTAAATACAGTATATTAATGGAGAATATTTTTAATTTTATTTTTTATTTTTTATTTTTATGAAAAATTATATCTCGCAAGTGGTGGCTATTTTCTGCTTCGCATATTCGTGCTCTTTCCAAAACATTTTCCATAACCTTTCGCAAAACTTCAGGTGTTATGTTGTTGATTTCGTCGCGTATATTATTTTTTAATTGCTGTATGGTTCGAGGCTTATTAATATAGACTTTTCCTTTCAAATAACCCCAAAGGAAACAGTCTGAAGCGGTTAAATCCGGTGAACGCGGAGGCCAATTAAAATCGCTTGTACGGGAAATAATTCGTTCACCAAAGATGTCGCGTAAAAGAGCCATTGTGTCCCTCGCAGTGTGCGCTGTGACTCCATCCTGTTGGAACCATACTTGCGGATGGTTTTCCACGGCTGGCCTTAAAAAATTTTCCAACATTGTCCGATATCTAACACCAGTGATGGAAACGGCGACACCGTGTTCGTTTTCAAAAAAATATGGGCCAATTATCCTTTCCGTCGAAACACGGCACCAAACGGTACACTTAAGTGGGTGTACTTCTCGCTGTTGAACTACTCTTGGATTTTCCGTAGCCCATATCCGCAGTTTTGCCTATTAACGAACCCATTTAATTGGAAATGGGCTTCGTCGCTCATAATTAAATTATGAATAAAATTATGATTTTCTTCTGCTTTTTGACGAAAATAAATTGCATAATCAAATCGTTGCTGGTAATCTGTCGGTTTTAATTGTTGGACAAGCTGAATTTTGTATGGAAACATTCTTATTGTATGCAAAATTCTCTGCAGCGACCCTTTTGATAGGCCAAGTTGTGTCGAACGTCTTCTGGTTGATGTTTCTCCATCTTCCCGAATATTCTCCTGTACCCGTTCAATATTGTCATCCGTGTGCACCGTTCGTCGTCTGCCGGCACCAGGAAGGTTCCTTACTGCCCCTTGTTCTCGAAAATTTGCAACCAGACGGTTTATTGTTGACTCTGAGGGTCCAACCGGCACATTAAAATAACGACGATATGCACGCTGAGTCAAAACAATGGATCGTTGATTTGAGAAATAAAGTGCAACGATTTTGGCACGTTGTTCAATTGTGTACTGTTCCATTTTAAATTCCCCAAGTCTTCTTTACACAATACTGAAAACAAAAAAAAAAAAAATATATTAAAAAAGTTATAAGGAATTAAAACCCCTTCGGTCATTTTGGGCCACCTGTATTTAGAATTATAAAGGTTTTTATTTAAACAATCATACCTACGCATAAAGCAACAATTTTGAAAATACCGAGAGATAAATATTCTAAAAACTCTGATTTTCGTTAGGATGTAAATCCCAAGCTAAATACTGTAGACCAAAAGTTTTATAGTTTGTTGAAATCGTGTTATAGAGGAGAATTTAAAAATGTAAAAAATATCAATTTAACCCGTTTGTTACTATTACACTACAATTCAACGTCAAAAAGCAAATGTGCGGTTAACCGAATGAATAGTGCTATTCAATAACTGCGTGTTGTATTTGGCGATGTTATAGACTATTTATATTGCCCATCGTAATTTCGGCCTCTTGTGTCCGGTTCCTAGTTATAGACTAAAAAAATACTGTACCAATTTACACCATTTTTTTGCAAAATAGTCCACGTTCTCTGGAAAAGGTTCAAAGCTATGGAAATACTCGATCTGTCTAGTAGAAAAATATTTAGGGGCCTAATAATATAATATCAATAATAGCAGTACTATTACTTAAATTTAGATGGCGCTAAAAGGTAGTATTTCTTACATTGAAGTTTATGAGGTAAGAAATAATGTCGCACATGCGTATATGTAAGCTCCTGTGATGTTGTTGACCATTGGATTTCTTTAGGCTTAGTTTTATATAGTGAATGCTAAATTTTCAATATTAATTGTGATTATTTTGCTGTATATATACTCAAATCTAACAATAGCAAAACGTTGCCAGGTTTAGCTAATATATTATATTTGTTTATGTATTCACTACTGTACTTATGTTTGTTGTCCAATTCTGGATATAGTTTGGGAATAAACTATTATTATTAATATGATATTTTGAATAATCTGAAAATGTATAAGTCTACTTTTGTATATTCAATTATTATTGGAAGTGTTAAAGGAAAATTCAAATATTTTAAGAAGCGTTTTAATCGGTTTCCGAATTTTCGTGTAACCTGAATGTAATGTAAATGATTTTAGTACGAAAGAGCTTATTATAAGCTGTATGAAATTTATCCGTTTATATACTATATTCTATTATCCTTTTATATACTATACTATTAGCTATTAGTATTACTAAATGGGAAAATAATATGAACACTTTTATTTTATTATGAAAACAAATTATAATTCAAACATGTAATTAAAGTCATTCCTTGCATATTTCCCTAGAACATTCTAAACAAACCGGATTATGGCGCATAACACAACCATACGCAGTTTTTCTTTTTTTAGCTGTCGGTCATGTTTTGCACGTCAGACGTTTTTCCATTTTATGACCTTCAAGTGGATCTTCTCTATTTGGACTTATTCCCAAAATTCGACTTATGGAAAATCTGTTTTCCCTTGTTACACGTGGATTTTGCAGACGCCTCTTCATTTCCGGCCCGACAAGTTACCTAGCTAATTCTTTCACAAAAATTAGCCTTGTCATTACTGGATTATCTCTATACAAAAAATATATGAATCTAGTGACATTATTATTGCTTCGTAATATTTAATTTACCTGAACGTGTCGTAAAGCACAAAAGCGTTTACCTTACTAATATCCAAAATCCTATAGGAAATTGCCATTAACCATATTTTTGTTCACCGCCCAGTGCTGGAATTTGCACATTTTCATCCAACGAGTTCACTCCGCTTTTATTCTTATTGTAGTAGCATATTATTTCAGGTTTATTTATTTCGGGGTCACTGTATTTTACATGATGCGTTGAGCTGACAACCAGTACGGCTTTATTGTTTTGGGGGACATCAGATGCTAGTATGATATGATCATCGGAAAATCCATATAACGTTGAAGCACATTTTCTCCGTTTTTCGCGTAGAAATTCTTTGAGTACTTCTTTTTTATTCTTTCCGATAGTTCCAACAATTATCAAACATTTTTCTATTAGCAAGTTCACGAGTTCTATTGAGAAAAACCAGTTGTCTGCGGTCAAATTTCGATTTGTTTTCTGTATTGGTTTCGACTGGCGTATAACAGACTTAGCAGGTTTGGCTAGTTTTTTTTTATCAACTGTTCACTCCATCAGAATTTTTTTCCTTGTAAATGTAAGCATTGAGGTGATAGTGATTGCGAGAATCTGTTGGTGCCATTATCTTTAACCCATATTTGGCGGGCTTATTTGGTATATACATTCTAAATCTACAGCACCCACGAAAACTTACTAACATTTTGTCAATAGTTGCACAGGTAGCTACGGTGTATACTTTTTGATAATTGCTAATAAATGTGACGAGATAAATGAGAACGAGATTACTGCAACTGGATCATATTTTTTGCGTTTTTTTTCGATTACCTGGGTCATCAAATCTTAAGAAGGCAAACCTAAACTTACTCACTACTGCACGGAATATGTCTCTTCCTGTACCATATGTAGCAAATATAGCATCGATATGTTCATGGTTTGATTTGAATGCTGGTGAATAAAATAGTAGTCCTATAAAGGCTTTCATTTCTGTAAGGTCAATGCGCAATTCACTCCTTGAAGTTTTTGAATATTTCTGTTTCTCCCTACTAATTCTTACATTAGTCTAGCGCAAAATCTCTTGCAATATTTGGTCAGCAATTAGAAGTTTCCATACTTCCTCCGGAGCTAATTCTTGTGTGTGACGCAGAGCTCCTTTTAGACCAGGCAGCTGTACAATTATGTGGAATTCAGCGTTTTTCTTCGACGGATTGCTGGTTTTATTTTAAGTTCTGGTTATTGTTGGGTCTATCATTTGAGACTTCTTCAGTTTTATCGTCGCTATCATTTTCAAAATTAGTTAAGGAGTTTTCTTCCTAATCCGCGACGTCACTTGCATTTCTATCAACTATAGAATTACTATCGTGTTCACTAATGCCGTCATCACTTTTTTCAGAGTCGATATCACTGCAATAACGCTACGCTTCATTATACCACTGCATGGCAGTTTTCTCAAAGTCATAATCTAGCACAGAAATACATTTAGATGGCCCTGGATTAGGCCTCATTTTTTATATAAACGCAAAATATGTGAATAAAATATTTGTCACGTTTTCACTGATCAGGGGTCTCTCTGACCACGAGCCGCACAAGCACACAGTTGACGACAATTAACAAAGCGATAACCACAACCACAACCTTCAACGTTCAGTAATCTACTGACTTAACCTTTGGTCAAACATACCTATATACGCAAAGCAAATAAAACATTAATACATTAAAATTTCCAATATTTCCAAGAGTCTCACAGACCACAGGTCAGTAGTTACGGATTAAATAAGTATAACTTTAGTAGGTGGGTTACTTTTTTAAACAGTCTTTATATTTAAAAGTACTTCAAATGGCTCTTTATCCCTAATTTTCATGCCTAAAATTTTATTAGAATATCTTTTGTAATTTAACAATAGATGTTTACATGGTTCCACACATTTGTCCATCACTCTATATATATATATATATATATATATATATATATATATATATATATATATATATATATATATTGTTGTGATGCATGTTATCCATATAGAGCTGCATCTAAAATAGGAAGAATAAGACATACAAAGTGAAGAAGGGTTATAATATAATGGTTATATAAATAATATTATTAAGTCTTAGTAGTATCGAAGTGCATATGTATTTTTATAACGATCATTTCATTCTTTAAATTTCTATATACATTTTCCTTTCATTATTTAATTTTATTATATCATATTCAAATTTTCAAATATTAGCGCGAAAAACATATTCAAATCCATATGCAACTTTGTATTATATCGACACTAGTAAGACACGCCTACAAATTGACATCACGCTATGTTTACATTTATCATGCGCAGTATGCGATTTGTATCATTCAAATTTATCTTAACCTAACTTGGTAATTTATAATATAATTTTTAAAATCATTTAGATATTCTAAATTAATCAAATTCTTTTTATATAAAATTGTTAAAAGGGTAAATCATCGAGATTATTGATATCAATAGATAGCGTGTTTGGTATATTCAGACAAGTGCTGTCGAATTATTCGATCCTTGAATTTGAAAAATAAATAGACGCATCTTTTTAGACCAAGCCTTAGAAATCTTGTATAAAACACAAATTTAGATTATAAATTCAACTAAAAGTGATAAAAAGTATCCAGAATATTAATTAACTCGATCGTCAAGAGAATTACTACAAGAATTTTCGGTAATAACGAACTTTCAAACAATATAGCGTCACAGACGTAGTTCCACCGAAAACGATAGAAAATCAGAAGAATTATATATAAGAATCCATCGCCAAACTTCAACAATATAGTCTAACGTACATCAACAACGATACCTGAAATTCTACAGCCAGAAACGAGCGCAGTGAGTAATTAGGCACCGAAGACGAAGTCCGAGGAAAATCTTCGATAGCGTCTGCGTAAACAGCTACCTACACCGCCATCATTTTGTGCTGCACCCGAACATTTTTGGATCACCGAGGATCTTCCCAATTCACACAGACGATCTACAAACATACATCAGCATCATTATTATAACAGGTTTTCAGATAATATTTATTTTTTTTTCAAAAATTAAATTCTTTAAACTTTTATTTTATAATCTTCTCGAATTATTTACCTAATCTACCACGTCCTGTCATGATCTTTATATTTAATTAAACAACCTATTTATATCTTAGAGATAACAATAAAAGGGTACTCACCATAATTGTAATAAGAGTATTCACATTTATATTCATATTATTTATTAGTTTAACACACATAACCTCTTTTCACATTAGTAACACCTTGTTGTTTATGCGTATATGCAGTTTCGTTAATATCACATTTGTAATACGTTATATTTTTACAGTTTCCTTTAATTTAATAAACATAATATTTTTAATTTTACATGAATCTTTTATTTGTTCATATTTATTTGTAGGAGTTATTATATTAAGCGTCAACATTAATATTATTCTCTTTTTTGGAAGCAACAACCTAAAACTCACAACGAGCCCGAGATCACCCACATTTAGTAAAGTTTTATTAAATATAGTTTCTTGCTTTCCGACTAGTTGGCTATTTGAGATAAAGATAGCGCAATCTGGGGTGAGATTTTATAAATTAAGGCGCCCGACTAATCTTTTCAAATACATAATTTTATCTTACACTTTTATCTCATTAACATTTCATAATCTCACCACAGCCCATTATAAAAAGGGGGACGTTATCAATTGTCGCCGACAACGTGGGCCTGTTGCTTCTTGTTGATAACTCATCTACAAAGTTAAATATTGCAAATAATTGATACTTTTCAAATTGTTTCATATATTATATAGACAAAAAGGTGTAGATTATTATTGTCGTTGTGTGTACATGTTTTTCCTATTATAACAGCAGATTGTTACCTTTATTTCACTACATCGCAGACTTTGGAGGATTCTAGGACATATTAAAGGTTAGTGAAAGGGAAAATATCACCTTGTGCTTACGTTATTTTATTTAACTTTTGATTCACTAATAAAATTACGGTGTCTCGAGTATTATTATTCATATTTTAAACATAACTTTGTATTTTTCAACTATTTATTATTATCATACTTTTAAAATAAAGGATACATCTTTATATAAATTCATTAAACTTTATAAATTTAATAAATATCAAAATGGATACTCGTCATAGAACCAAAGCAGTTAAGGACAGTACTGAAGAAGATAGGGTTGAACAGGGAGACATTCCCGTGACACAAGCGTCTACAACTGAAGGGGTAAGTCCACCAGACAATGGCCAGGTGATGAATATGTTACAGATATTAATGACACAAATGACCGATTTAAAACAAGACAATATAAATATGAACAACAAATTAGATACAAATAACGATAACCTAAAACAAGACTTAACAAACAAATTAGACACTAACAATGAAAACTTAAAACAAGAACTAACTAATATGAAAACAGACATAAGCAACATGAATAGTGATCTAACAACTAAATTAGAGATAAACATGAACAATATTAATCAAAAATTTGAAATAAATAATGCAAACATCGATAACAAATTAAGTGCTTTCAAAGTTGATTTAGAGGGTAAGATAGCAGAAATTTCTACAGCTCAGAAAAACATGGAAGAAAACGAACTCAAGTACTTAATTAAACTTGATGAAACCGTTAATCTACAGAATTTACATTGGGCTAAGCAGTTAGAGACCGCAACTACTGAAATTCAAAATAATACTGAACAGAGACTTAAAACTACAACACAAGACATACAACAAAACATAGACAAAATGATTTCTGAAAATAATAATTTGTTTAATACAAAATTGACCAATTTTAACAAATTAAATAATGATAACACAGAACAATTAAAATCATCGTTAAACCAATACAACGATCATAATAAACAAGAAATCAATATTGTCAGACAAAATTTAGATACTATAACTATAACTAATAATGAAAATTATACGACTACACAGACTAACATTAAACGATTGGAAAATAAAATAAAAGGCTATTTTACATCAACTAATTATATTAATACTAATAATAGCTCTATAAAGATAGAAAATTTACATCATTTCGACGGGGATATCACACGTGTACATCCTATGACGTATCTTAGTTGTCTTTTACGCTACTTAGAGGATATACCTGAGGAGAAGCAGAGGATGGAGGTCATACGAGTAACTTTACGTTACAGTGCACAAGAGTGGTTTCAAAGAATTGAGGACCATTGCAATTCTCTTGACCAATTTGTTACACTCTTTAAGAAGAATTATTGGGACGAAACGCAACAAAACAGAGCTAGAATACGGTTGTTGACAGGCAAATATCGATTGGGACAAGTATCACGCGAGACATACGCTTCCCGTATCTATAACCAGTGTAAACACCTGAATGACATGGAAGAATCAATGATTGCCAGGCAGCTCCTAAATCATTTCATCTACACCGATACACAGGCTATCATATGTCAAAGAGTTACGGATATGGACTCTCTCATAGACATAATGAGACGTCTAGATGATTATTCGGAGAATAACCTTCAGCCACAACACATATATCGCAATCCCAACTCTCGCAATCATCCGTCACAAAATTCAAATAATCCGAACAATAACTCAAATAACTCACCACCGCAACCTTATAATAATTTCAACAACAATAATAGAAATCAAAATTTTACAAGAGCATATAATAATAATAACAATTCTAACAATAATATATACAATGATCGGGATAATAATAATTCAAACAATCCATCAAATAGACCTAATTACAACTACCAGCCATCCAGATACAACAGTAATAATTATTTCAATAATTACAATCGCACTACGGATCGACAAACAAACAATAACAATACAAACCATAATACTAATCAACAAGGAAGAGGATTTAATCATATCCGTAATCGTGGACGTGGTCACGTAAATAATATTAACAGACGTCATCGATCTGTATCGCCGATACGAACAAATATGGAAGAGGTATTAAAAAAAACGCCAATTTTAACAGAGGACCTCTACACCAACCCAACACAAGGCCCATCATCAGCACAAAATTAAAAACCCATGACGACTGTAACATACCTTTTAAATTTGAAAATATTACTTTCTATCAACATCCGGAAGAATTCATTACTGTAGAAGATGCAGGCAACCAAACTACCCAAATATATACTTTACCTATTGTAAAATTAAAATTCGAAAATATCTTTTTATATTGCTTAATCGATACAGGAGCGGAAATAACTTTATTAAAGGCAGAGAAAGCTACGAATATACGGGGATACGAGAAGAACATTGTAAAAACGAAAGGGACAGATATCATTGCAGCGAACGGAAAACGCATGGGGACGGTAACAAAACAATTATCAACAGAAATATTAGTCGACAAATCAAAATGCATCATACATTGCTATATTATAGACAAACTACAATACGACTGTATCATAGGTATTGACAGTATTAAAAAACTCAAGATGATCTTAGATTTCGAAAATGGTATACTAAATATAGATGTGAATAAAGTTATATTTGAAAAACAATTATCAGAAGAAGAGTTAAAAGGTTATAACCTATATAAGAAGGAAGTGCTTACGAGTGAAATAAATAATATTATATTAAATAATGAACCGTGCAATAGAAGAGATTACGATGGGAATAATGAAACAGATGGAGAAATAATAGAATTTAATAATACAAATATTGGAATAGAGAGAATGGTAGTTAGGCAAGGAACGAAGGATTGTCACGAGCGAGGAGATGTTATGGAAGTTAGAATGGATAATCAAGTAGTGAAAACAATTAATAATTATGATGATATAAAGAATTTTATAGAGAACTCTAAGATACCAGATACAACTGTCATACCCGACTTAATAGCAATTTTATACAATAATATTACTCTTATTAACAATGATGTAGTGTTTGCAAAAGGATATCAGCATCCGATTAAAATAGATAACGAAGACCCACTAATTAGTAAAAATTACCCCATTCCGTATCATTATCAGCAGAAAGTAAGTCAGGAACTGGAACGATTAGAACAGACTGGCATTATAGAGAAGTCAAATACCTACTTTATAAATCCGATAGTTATAGTTCAAAAGAAAGACTTATCTCTACGCATATGTTTAGATGCAAGAGCATTGAACCGAAGAATTAAACCCGAATTCGAAATGCCGCAAAATATCGATGTATTATTAACAAAATGTGGTAATAAGCCCATATACAGCAAGTTAGATCTTAAGAACGCATTTTGGCTTATCAACATAGAACCAGAATAACAATTTTTACTGGTCAGCCACCGCAGAGACCTTGGACAGATCCAGAAGCCATCAACTTCAACGAACGACTTATAGAAGTAAGAGAGAAATTATTGACAAAGAAAATTAAATGGGAAAGAAAGAGGAATACCGTTGATAAGAAATATAAAACATATAATCTTAATGATAGGGTAATAGTGAAAAGATTGAGAGTAACTGATCTTAAAAATAAAATAATGGGAAAACTGCTAAAACCATATCAAGGACCTTATATTATTAATAGAATCTTAGGCAACAATACCTATGAATTAATGGAAGAAGAAACCGGGTACATAAAGGGTAGATACCATATTTCGATGTTGCAGGATTATTTAACGGAACAGTAATATACAATTGAATAAATACAGTCATTAAAATTATTAATTACATTGAAAGGTATGTTATAGCTCGCAAAATACATCAATTAAATGAATACTACAACTAAACTATTTTTATATAATTACAAATAAATATACTTAAACAAGAAACATTAATTTAGACTGGATAATTTGAATTTGGACAGCTTGAATAAATAAAGAGAAGTTACAAAGAAACAATAGAATAATAGTTGATAATTAAAAAAAAAAAAGAGGAAGAAAAGACTTTGGTATACTAATATAATGTTAAGGAAGTTCATCACACAAACAAACATTTCGTTTTTACAATTCATAAAGTTTTTATATTAAGGTGTTAACTTATTTTTCTTTCTAATTGTTTAATTCGAACGACACGTAATAAGTTTAGAAAAACAAGGTTGTTATCTTTCATTTCCTACATCATCTTCAGCGAAAAGAATGTCCTCATTTGTACATTCCGACATTTTTTCGACGGGGACATTGTTGTGATGCATGTTATCCATATAGAGCTGCATCTAAAATAGGAAGAATAAGACATACAAAGTGAAGAAGGGTTATAATATAATGGTTATATAAATAATATTATTAAGTCTTAGTAGTATCGAAGTGCATATGTATTTTTATAACGATCATTTCATTCTTTAAATTTCTATATACATTTTCCTTTCATTATTTAATTTTATTATATCATATTCAAATTTTCAAATATTAGCGCGAAAAACATATTCAAATCCATATGCAACTTTGTATTATATCGACACTAGTAAGACACGCCTACAAATTGACATCACGCTATGTTTACATTTATCATGCGCAGTATGCGATTTGTATCATTCAAATTTATCTTAACCTAACTTGGTAATTTATAATATAATTTTTAAAATCATTTAGATATTCTAAATTAATCAAATTCTTTTTATATAAAATTGTTAAAAGGGTAAATCATCGAGATTATTGATATCAATAGATAGCGTGTTTGGTATATTCAGACAAGTGCTGTCGAATTATTCGATCCTTGAATTTGAAAAATAAATAGACGCATCTTTTTAGACCAAGCCTTAGAAATCTTGTATAAAACACAAATTTAGATTATAAATTCAACTAAAAGTGATAAAAAGTATCCAGAATATTAATTAACTCGATCGTCAAGAGAATTACTACAAGAATTTTCGGTAATAACGAACTTTCAAACAATATAGCGTCACAGACGTAGTTCCACCGAAAACGATAGAAAATCAGAAGAATTATATATAAGAATCCATCGCCAAACTTCAACAATATAGTCTAACGTACATCAACAACGATACCTGAAATTCTACAGCCAGAAACGAGCGCAGTGAGTAATTAGGCACCGAAGACGAAGTCCGAGGAAAATCTTCGATAGCGTCTGCGTAAACAGCTACCTACACCGCCATCATTTTGTGCTGCACCCGAACATTTTTGGATCACCGAGGATCTTCCCAATTCACACAGACGATCTACAAACATACATCAGCATCATTATTATAACAGGTTTTCAGATAATATTTATTTTTTTTTCAAAAATTAAATTCTTTAAACTTTTATTTTATAATCTTCTCGAATTATTTACCTAATCTACCACGTCCTGTCATGATCTTTATATTTAATTAAACAACCTATTTATATCTTAGAGATAACAATAAAAGGGTACTCACCATAATTGTAATAAGAGTATTCACATTTATATTCATATTATTTATTAGTTTAACACACATAACCTCTTTTCACATTAGTAACACCTTGTTGTTTATGCGTATATGCAGTTTCGTTAATATCACATTTGTAATACGTTATATTTTTACAGTTTCCTTTAATTTAATAAACATAATATTTTTAATTTTACATGAATCTTTTATTTGTTCATATTTATTTGTAGGAGTTATTATATTAAGCGTCAACATTAATATTATTCTCTTTTTTGGAAGCAACAACCTAAAACTCACAACGAGCCCGAGATCACCCACATTTAGTAAAGTTTTATTAAATATAGTTTCTTGCTTTCCGACTAGTTGGCTATTTGAGATAAAGATAGCGCAATCTGGGGTGAGATTTTATAAATTAAGGCGCCCGACTAATCTTTTCAAATACATAATTTTATCTTACACTTTTATCTCATTAACATTTCATAATCTCACCACAGCCCATTATAAAAAGGGGGACGTTATCAATATATATATATATATATATATATATATATATATATATATATATATATATATATATATATATATTCATGTATATATTACATTATTATCGAAAAAAGGGAACAAAATGAAAATTTTACGTCATTTTTCACGATATATGTATGTGTTGATATGAATACTTTACTATAGTATATTTTAATTTTTGCACGAATATTTTGTGCAGTAAATTTTAATTTTTTAAATGGTTTGCTTCGAAACGCGGATTAAATATTTTATTTGTCCCTGCACATATTATTTTTTAGCTCGTTTTCGTCGTCATAAAATAAATTGTTAGCGATAGGAATCCGAAATTTACAATCGACGATAAAAACGAAATGATTTATTGCGACTTTAAACTGTTTGTAAAATAATATTACAACTCTAAAACATAAAAATACGAACGATTTTTCGAAATGTTAAACAACATTAATAATACAATTCTACGGGTTGGGATCCAGGTGTTCACAAACTCATACAGTAAAATTCGAAATTAAATTAACTTTTATTCCTGTCGGTTGCTGTCACTTTCGAAATAGTCTCCTTACGCAGCTATGCATCGATTCCAGCATTTTTATTATTTCTGGAAAATATTCAGGTAGTCGTTTTCTGTGAACGAGTAGGGTGCTGCTTGCAAATCTCTTGAATTTCTTGAGTGCAATTAACACGTCGGCAGTTTTATTTTCGGGAAGAGACCACAGTCGCAGTGAGCCAGATCTGGTGACTAGGAGGAGAGATCGTAAAGATAGTCGTTGATGTTTTTGTCAAAAAGCTTGAGTGAAAAACAAACAGCGAAATACTGCATTTTCGTTATGCAGCGACCAATTCATTTTCGTCAAAGTTCGGGCGATTTGCGTCTGGTATACTCATGGAACCACCTCAAAACAGTGCAACAAAACCTGAAATTGACCGTCTGAACAGTAGAACAAATTCTCTTTGCACTGTGCTTTTCATGCCAAAAAAATATTATGAGTATGCTCTTCACATTGCTTTTCACTTATTGGCATTTCTTGGGTCTTGGTGAGTTTGAACTTTTCCACTGACTTAATTGTTGTTTAGTTTCTAGATTATAACTATAAATCCAGCTCTCATCGCCAGTAATCACTCTCGACAAAAAGTTTTCATCGTCCGCAGCAAGTTGTTTAAGTCCAGTACAAACGATATTTCGTTCCTGCTTTTGATCGCAAGTCAGATGTGTCGGAACAAATTTGGTGGCAATGCCTTGCATATCCAATTCTTTTTAGTCATAATTGGTTGATATGTACCATATTCGATTTCAACTTAATCCCAGGTGTCAAGAATAGTCCGACGACGGTCTTCATGAATGAGCTGCTGAACTATTGCGATATTTCCAGACGCGGTAAACGTCGAAGGCTGTTCGTTCTTGTTCGTGTGTCATCACTAGAGTGGACCAATCCGGAGCGAAAGCAGAGGCGTGACTAACGAATTGGTTCACGATTACTTAGTATGCTGTTCACGGTCATCGTGTGTACACGTATAATAGCAGCAGGAAAGTGTATTCTGTGTATTTAATAATGTTGCACAGCTATGTTTGATAGAAGACGCAAGAAATGAGTGTATTTTAAGTAAGTTTGAAAGTCACGCCTCTGCTTTCGCTCTGAATTAGTCCACTCTAGTCATCACTAATATACGTTATATCTGTCTTACACTGCGTAAACCACGCAAAATTTTATGTTTAGCTCCTTAATTATTTATCTATTGCTTTCTAAATCATTACATATGTGGCAGTAGCCGTTTTTCCGAGAGTAAATAAAAATTTAATGCACGCGCGTTGTTAATGCTTTTAAGTAATCTATAGTTAAGTAAATTTTGTGTAATTTCTGTGTTATTACATATTTAGTTAACGATGTGTTGTCATATTAAATATTGTCTCTAGAATGCGTTCACTGATAACCCTAGGCAATAACTAGGTAGTAAATGTAAACGAATGGTGTAAATTATAAAGTAAGTAATAAATAGATTAGAAGATTTAAAGAATTCTTAGAACTTAAAGAAAGTTTTTACAATTTGAATGTGCTAATAAAAGTATGTTATGCAGTGGTTTAAACTCGAAAATAAACATTAAAGATTTTATAGAATTGGAAATGTTTATGTTTGAATTCTATATCCTAGATCTACTTATATTTAACCATAAAAACGTCCGAAATTAAAATATTACGAAAGGATATTAAATGTATCCTAAACAATAATGATCACGACAAAACACTTCTTTATGCAATCGCACGTAGCCTAGCGAAAACTTCACTGATTACATTGAAACTTCATACACTCTCCACAAACATGTACCTCAGATCTTTCAATTAGCTTGAGTATGCCTTCATAAAAAAAAGTTTTTTATCTTTGTCTGAAAAATACGGTGAAACTACATCCTTTACTCCTTTATCGCTCGCAAATTTCTTCCCCCCTTTGTTTAATGGCTTCTTTTACCGCTCCAGGATTAAAGTTTAGTATTTTTCAGTTATGGAAACGCCTTTATATTAACAGAATTATTTCCGAATCCCAAAAAATATCACCAAGAGTTTTCCGGACAACTGTAACACTTTAAACTTCTTGGGTGGTTGTATGCCTCTTTTTGGCACAGTGCGGAGCCTTGATTGATCTCAGGTTCATAATAATGAACACAACTTTCATCACCAGTAACAATTTGACTCAATAGACCATCTCTATCTCCATTACAGAGGTCCAAAATGTGTTATGTCAGAAGTTGCTGGCAGGATCGCCATGTGATGTCGTTCCAGTATCGGTCAATACACCCAATAGTTAACGGTTTTGATAGTCCAAAAGGACACCAACGTTACCAAAACATTAATCAGTTTGATAGTAGTGGGATATTGAAAGATGATGTTAAGGCATCTGTTTTCAAGTCTGACATTTGCTTTTATAACAGACATCTGCTTTGAAAACAGACATCTGCTTTCAATAACTGATATTTGCTTTCATTAACTGACATCTGCTATCAAAACTGACATCAGCTTTCAAATCTGACATCTGCTTTCAACTTGAAATCGACATTCAATAACTGACATTTGAATCATTAATACTGTTACTTTATAATGCATTTCTAGATAGCTTGAACCAAGGTCTATCGTGGCTTAAGTCGTAAAAGCGACAGTCCGGCAAACTGTAGACTTGGATTCAAGTCCCAACGTAGACAATATTTTTCAATTAAAAATTTCGTATGATTTGCTTTGTAATTTGTAGACAGCAATGTTTACATCCCCACTTACTTTGCAATTACATACATACTAATTTGATATTTGTAAATATTTCATATAAAAGCCGAAAAACTTCAATAATTTATCAATTGTTATATATATATATATATATATATATATATATATATATATATATATTATTCACTTAATGTTATGCTAACTAGTTACATAAATAAACTATAATTCGAATATGCAGAAATTAATGCAGACATGTTTTGTTAAATAAATGTTACATTGTATTTGTAGAAAATAGGTGTCCTACTGTAGTTATTACAAATGGACGGAAACATTCGACGCGGTGTTGTTTTTGTGGCAGCGTGAGTATTCTTGACACCCATTTTGCGCTGACCTTAGTCATGCCAAGAATTTGAAAAATTGTTCTATCAGATATTCCAATAATTCCTGCGAGTTGTCATTTGTAACCGAGCATCAATAGGCCACCGTGGGTCATATTCAAGTGATTCCTTACCTCACTGAAAGAGATTGTGCCAACTATAAATCATAGTTTTCCCAAAACAAGGATCTCCCTAAACCGCAACATCTCTTTCAGTATGGTTTTAACAGATTTTCCTTACTTTGTGAGGAACCTTATAACGGCGCGATACTCGTATTCCCCCATATTTCACACCCAGTTCCTGATTAAGTTCCTTGGTCGACGATAGTGCAAACACTACTGAATTTATATGATAAAAATTTATATTTATACAAATAATGAATCACTTAACATGTTACAATATGCTAGGGCTCGCCAACTACCATCCAATCCCCATTGTGCGAACTTGAAAACGCCCCCACGCATGTTGTTTTGTTACTTTTGTAATTTCTATATAGATTTCAGACTTAATTACTGATAGTGCCTCGTCACAATCTAATGTAGAACTTTGACTATGTTATCAGAATGTTACTTTTGTGACTTTTTCTCAAAAAATCAATAACACGTATTTAGATACTGTAATAATATCGTCAAAATATTTTTACGGAACAAGTTCTCGTGTACCACCCGTGTTCTAGCGTTTTTTTTTATTTCCACCCGGTCTTCACGGCTTCGAAACACGCAAATTGATAAATACCATGGCATACTATGTCACATTAACATTTACCTGCTAGCTAGACTCCATAAAGTCGTACAACTTTTTAATAATACTACATTATTCACGAGCTAGCTGCCATTGTGTTGACATATGTACATTCACCAGTAAGAACTTCACATACGTATATACCTCTATTGCAATAATGTGGGACAGATTTTTCAACTTTGTTTCCTTAATAATAATAACAATATTTATTAATTGCCCAGTGGAAAGGACAAGGATAGCGAAACTAAATACATAACAAATGAAATATAATACAATTTCAAATAATCTTTGGAAAAAGAATTCAGAAAAAGTATGATATGAAACAGGTAAGCACAAGTCAATGATATACCGGGTTTTTTTTTTATCATTACACATACATCGCCCTATGTGTAAAACTAATAAAATAAAAGTCAATGTATTGGTGGCATAGTAGGCAACCAGTTATACTTATCCACCAGTATTTTTCTAAATGTCAAATATTTCTGATCTTTCATTCATACTTAAATCTTAAAATAAATAATTATCCCTTGTGCGAAGACAATTTTAAATATTTTTGGCAAATTCAAAGAAGATGGTTGTTTTCTAAATTCCTACAAAAAAAACAATTACGTGTTAACAGAACATATTGCTATGAATAGTGGGATAGTAGTGAGATGTACCACTATTCACACCAACTCTGTCCAGCTTAAATACTCAGTCGATTACTTTCTTTAAATGGGACTGCTTTCCTCTCCAATGGAAAAACGTGGTTCTTCTCTTCTAAAAAATTTTTCATGCGCCAGTAAAAGAGTTCAAACAAAGGTAAAAAGAAAATCACAATAAAATTAAAATGAAATTTTATTACAATAAAAAAAAATTTAAAAAAATCTTAATGAAGTATTAAGATAAATATTGCATCATTAAAACAATATTTTATAATGTAAAATTATTATATGAAAAATGACTGGGACCATATAATTAAACTTCCTTAATTGACTGCCGATCAAAGTTAAATACTAATAAATTACAAAGAAGTGTTTTAATTTCTCCCACAATATTAAACGTAAACAAACTAGATGTGACAGACCGAACTAACCTATAACACATGCGCAGTCACATGTAATAAAAAACTCTGCCCTTGAATCCCAACGTGCAAAATTTAAAGTTATAGAAAATATTTTATATTGAAATTTTAAAATACGTTCTTTGTCATCTAATTCATAGAACTAAGCATGAAATACAAATCAATACATACAAGATAATATTAATGATAATAAGAATAAAATCTTTACTTACGTAGAATAGTAAAAAAAATATATTTTTCTTTTCGAGACATATAAGTTTAGAAAGATATTTAAATAAACAATTACGAGTACAACAAACTCGTAAATAAACTAACGGTAATGAACTCACACACCAACACAATTAAATCAAATCACGAAGTTAATAAAATAGAGATAAAGAAATTTATCTTCTCACATACGTCTTTCTAAACTTGATGTACATTAATGTCTGAACTCGGATACAGCAAATCCGGCGCGCTTCAGCAACATTAGTCAAATAATAAATCAAAATAAAAACTGCATTTATAGATAAATAAAAATTGTACACTGGCATCGAAAATAAACGTCCAATGATAAATTAATAAATTTTTCAAAATGTTTGTGGGGAAAGTCCATAGCAATATGAAGCTTAATATCCAGTGTTATGTATCTATAAGGTAAGATTTTTTAATTATAAAAAATTATAGAAAATTATTCTAAAGTAGCTATGAGAAAAGGAAATAATAGCAAGCTAGCACCGTTTTAGAGTAACTAGAATTAATGTTTTTCATGACATTGAATCACTGGCTAATAACTAAAGAAATTAAAGAATTCTTAATGAATAAAAATTTCAAAGGAAAATATTATACGAAGCTAAACTTAAAAGTATTTCTTTGGAAGTAACGGCCTCATAATTAAACAATATTTAATTCATTGTTACGATTCGGTAGTAAACAAGTAGACTTAATTTCAAGTAACAAAAACGCAAAACTTGTATATCCATTTTCATTTGTTTCATAGTTACGGATCTACAGATCAAAAAGGGTTATACCCCACCAATACTGCAGTAGACGTTTAGAGTGGCAGTGGCTGTCAGATTTGTCAACTCTTGATTTCTTCCTTTGGAGATATATTAAAAGTCAAATTTATAACAATAAGAGAACAACAACTTTACCAATAACATGTTATATGGAAAAGCTATTTACGATGGAATGTGATTTTGTTTGTTGCAAGGAGGACAAACCTTTGAATATTTAATTTAATTGAGAATTTTATTTTGTTCTAAAAATCTAATTCTCATTTTTATTTTGACAATAAACAAGTTTATTAAGAATATTATAAATTGCCTTTTGGTTTAAACATCGCAAAATATTACTAGAGTTTTTAATATTATTTATATAATTATAGTCATAATCATATATACGGCTACAAAATACGAAATATATTTTTATTTGTTCATTTTGTAGTTCAAGTTGAGTAAAGGAGTATTAATATTTACTAGCAATACGTTATCAAGGTTCTCTTCTGCAAAATTTGTTCTCTTTGAATGAAGTACATCCTTATAAATAGAAAATGTCTACATCGCAACTGGTTATAGGTGCATACTGGAAACATTTATTTCCGCGTATTTTGCAGTTGGATGTTGTGACATTGTCCCCATACATAATTGCCGCAATGTTATTAAATCTGGATTTCTATTAAACACTGCGTCTAACTTTTGCCGAAGACTACATCCGAAGTCGCTTGGAATACTTTTCAAATTATTAATAGCCACATCTAATGTCGTTAAATTATCATTGAATTTGAGATATCGATTTTCAAAATATGTGATTAGTTTTGGCAAATTTCCAAAGTGTTCCAGAAGAAAGTACAACTGATTTTTTAAATGTGGAATTTGTGTTAGTTCCTTGCACTCAGAAATACTCCGAGCATCGTCGTTTAAATATGCAACGAAATTTTGTAAACTAACGAAATTCTCTGCATAAAAACTAGTAGCTTCCAACCATGTTCCTCATCTAGTTATTACTGGAGACGGAGGCAGTTACAAAGATGGCAGTTTTTCCCTGTATAGAGCTACTCTCAATGGTGCTTTTCTGTAAACTTTTTTAAAAGCGGATACAAGTCTATCAATTTCTGGAAAGGTGTCTCTGATATATTCACGGATTCTGTGGAGAGCATGTGCTACAAAAGTAATATGCAGCATATTATGATATATTTCCTTTAATAGTCTGCCTGTTTTTAACATATATACAGCACTGTCACTTACAAATAAAAGTACTTTTTCTTTGTACCTGTCGTCCGAATGAAGTATTTTTTGAATATCCTCGTAAATGGTTTTAGCAACTGTTTCCGCATCTACTGTATTTATAACTTTTGTTGCTATTACATATGCGTTATATGGAATAGTTGGATGTAGTACACCAGCTACAACATTTACCACATAGCGTCCTAATATATCGACAGTTTCGTCGACAGTTATCCAGAGGTACTGATTTGAAAAATGGCTTCTAATGCGTTCTACTGCTTTCGTTGAGCACTTAGAAAAATAATATTTGCGTAAGGTGGATTCATCAGGAACATTTCGACCAGTATATTTTTGGAGAAATATTTTTAAAGTGAGATTGTCAAGTTTATTTAATGGAATATTAGCCGCCATAAAAGTTTCACAGAGTTCTTTGTTAAAATTGTCAGATTCCAACGGTTCCAATTTCTGTGCATGTGATAGCGATGTTAAGTAACGTTGTACGTGCGATTTCATGGAATTTTTTAACGATATTTTACAGATTTTGCAATAAAGTTCGGAATCACTGACAATGGACATACAATCAGTATGATCGTCAATCCAACTCGCCATTGTTTTACGATGCCGTTCTCGACGTTCTTCCATATCATATCTGAAAAATTAATTTAAACAATGCTCTAGATCTAAATAAATGGAAACTCTAAAAATGTATGCGTAAGTTATTGAAACTGAACGAAATTCAATGCACACTTACGCCGAAATAATTGGGAGAAGTAGATTCAATCAAACGATATTAAACATGATATATTAAAAATTATGTTGTAGTTAACAGTTAAAACTATGAAAACAAGAAACTAACTAACACCACTTTATTTATCTTACGAAATATAATCTAAATAGACTAAATTATTAGAACTCCACACGCTTCTATCTACGTCCATAAACAACAGAAATTTAACTGTAAATATTCAACAAAAATCGTCGCAATTCTTGATAAAAACAGATGTGCGCCCTAGCCAGATCAATAGTGCATTCAATAACTGCATAATGTCCTTACAGATGTTGTAGACTATTTATATCGTCCGTGGTAATGACGACGTCATTTCAACCCGATGTGTCCGGTCTCTAGTGATAACAATAAAGACTAGCATCGAAATGTGTTTAGAGAATCATTGGCCTTTAACGAAATAAGAGGTCAGCAATAAAGTCAAAAACACTTGTTTGAACTGCAAGAGGAGGTGAAGGTCAAAAGTTACACCTCAGTGTGGTATTAATATTTAAAGAAACACGTGTTCATACTTCGTTCATACTCTCGCAGCTGATATGCTACTATCTGACAGTAGACGTTTAGCGGTGACAGTCACTGTTACCACTAAATGTCTACTGCAGCATTGATGGGGGGGTATAACCCTCTTTGTACCGTCATCACTAAAGACGGCAGACTATGTGCCCGAACAGTAGCGTGATGTGGAGGGATCGAGTAGAGGCGTACGACGATCAATTCAGTTGCCGTTGAGACGTTGTAAGCGATACATTGTTAACACAATCGTGTTGAAAATGTCGGGAGTGCGTAGAAACAATGCATCGACTCGATTGCATGCTAACGTAGTAAAGAAATTTTTACATCGTTTTCCCGATTTAATATATGACGGTACCGTAGTGAAATGTTTAGTTTGTGAAACAACTTTATTAACTTGGAAAGCAAGTCAGTGCCAAAGACATATAAATAGTGACAAACATAAATCGAATAATAGTGGACGCAGATCATATAATAAATTTGTGTGTGATTTAACAATGATGTTAATTGCGACCAATATACCAATGCAGAAAGTGGAACACCCAATGTTTCGTCAGTTTTGGAAGAAATACAATCCTACGTGGAAATTACCAGCAAGAAGTACGCTACGGAATTACGTACCGTCAGTGCGTGAGAGAATTGTAATTTGTACGAAAAATACGGTAAAAAAAAATTCCTGTGGTTAACAATAGACGAAACTACAGATATTAAAAAACAGTCCATCCTAGCCATTCTAGTACGGACGCTGACTCCGCAGGGACCTTCTCCTCCTTATTTACTAACCTGTAAACGAATGCAAGGGTGTACTGCCAGAGCGATATATGATGTATTAATAGAAACACTACACAAATTTGAGATCTTACCGAAGCAAGTGTTAATGTTAGTTACCGATGCTGCCAAGGTTATGTGTTCCACGGCAAACTTACTCAAAACGATTCAACCAAACCTGCTACATGTCACATGTTTGCTTCACGCTTTACACCTTGTAACAAACACTATACGTACAACTTATCCTGATGTGGATCAACTGATAGGACAAACGAAAGCGGTTTTTCTTAAATCTCCGAAACGGATTCGGCTATTTCATTCGCTGTGTCCTGATATACCCGAGCCGCCGCAACCAATTCTTATACGATGGGGTACTTGGTTAGAAGCAGCATTTTATTATTATAAACATTTTGAAAAAATTAAATCAGTGACTTTACAACTAGATGCCAAAGAAGCAGCTGCAATACGGCTCAGCCAGGTTCAATTTAACAATCCTCAAGTTGCAGCAAATTTAAAAATTATTTACTACAGTTACGTTCCAATACTGGACGCAATAAAAAATTTACAGAACACTGCGCTGTCCTTATCGGACTCATTAGCAATTATTGACCACGTAAAACTAGTGCTGCATATCCTTGAAGATGAAAAAAGTGATTGTGTCCGTGAAAAATTTAACAGTGTATTAGATAAAAATGTAGATTTTACAAAATTAGGGCAACTTTTTACCAATACTGAAGATCCGTTGTACAGATACAAAGAGCGCTTTAACTATGCAAATATAACATCTCTCAACGTCGAACAATCCTTCTCTGTATATAAACATATATATACGTCGCTACGTACGAACCTTTCCGAGACTAATACAGAAACATATATTATGGTGCAGTTTTTTCATCGCGCACATCCGCATTTTTTTTGCAACAATGTAAACATGTTAGGTAAATTGTTTATGTTTTTTCTTAACGTTTTGTATAGGGATTCGATATATTTATTTTTAAGTAAGCGCAATGTTATTCTGCTAAACTCTCCACGCAACGCCACTGCTGGTCTGCCGTCTTTAGTCATCACTTTAAATTTCCTACTTCTCGAATCTACCGGTATAGACGCGCGCTTTGCTTGATAGCGTTCCCATTGGTTAACTACACATACAATATACCAAGGTAAGTAAACTCAGATATACAGAAATAATTACGAATAGAATAGGTGCGATAAAAAACGTAACATAATTTCGATTTCTTTCTGTGCCGTGGTGAATAGTTCCACCAAAGTGTGATAACCATGGAAAAGAAATACCAACGCAGAAATTTTGAGTTCTAGTTTACGTGCTGATTACTGCTAAACATTAATCTAGGTTGCCTTAGAGACAAAATATCGCCGTAAAACACAATAGTAATTCAAAGTGTAAAATTACGAACATTGTACAACGCACCACACTTCGTAGCAAACAAAGTTTAGGTGATAAAGAAAACATTAAAGGTCATTGCCTGCGTTCTGGTGAAATTTGCCATGTTTTATCCATGTCAAAAAAAATTCTTTTTGTTTACCAGTGTTACACCTTAATCCTTGGTTAATCAATTCTGTATACCGATAGGTCCAACTCGCAACGGGCCATAGGCAACAATATACGTATGGAACGTAATGCGATGTGGCAACATGTGTACGATGCCTATATTGGAGTGACTTTCTTAAAATTTAAATTTATTTTGCACAATTATTGATTTTTTACTTTTATCTTTTAGAAAACGTTATTGTTTTTTTATTACTTAAAATTACTTTATATGAAAAATAGTATACCATAAAAGTGTAAACAAAGACAGTATACATTGAAACGAATATTCATTCAATTGTATTGTCATGAAATTGAATATGTCAAGCGTTGTTAAATTTGTTAGAATGAATAGATATTTATATTTATCGGAAAATACTAATACTTAAAGCAAACAAATAAGGTGTAGTGTTTTGTTATAGGAATGTATAATATCCATTTCTTCCTGCATATTGATTATGCAGCTGATGCTTTCGTAATATGCTCATATTTGTATTTCTACTATTATCGTGATGTTATTATAATACAGATACCAAAATCTCACGTAATATTTCCATCAGCCTTTTATTAACAATAAACAAGTAAGTACAACTTCGTAGGTCGACAAACGCTCCAGTCTTCATTATCACTGTATTATACATGAACTGTAGGCTTAGTTTTTCGTAGAAATTGAAGTACGTGTCTGTTCCTTTGTAAAATTATAATAAAGGCAGGGGTTAATTTTATTCTGGCATTTTAAAAAATGCAGAGATCAGTTTTGCGACAGCATTCAGCTAATTACAATCTAAAATAAGCAACATTGTAACGTATTTTGGAATTGTGAATATCCGTAGGTAATAAAAAAAAAAGAAGTATAGTTTAATTACAACTGTAGCTTCCTCCTGGTTTGAAGGAAGTCGGTATGTATCGACCGAAGTATAAGTTGAAATAATACAAATATGAGCATATTATGAAAGCATCAGCTGCATAATCAATATGCAGGAAGAAATGGATATTATACATTCCTATAACAAAACACTACACCTTATTTGTTTGCTTTAAGTATTAGTATTTTCCGATAAATATAAATATCTATTCATTCTAACAAATTTAACAACGATTGACAAATTCAATTTCATGACAATACAATTGAATGAATATTCGTTTCAATGTATACTGTCTTTGTTTACACTTTTATGGTATACTATTTTTCATATAAAGTAATTTTAAGTAATAAAAAAACAATAACGTTTTCTAAAAGATAAAAGTAAAAAAATCAATAATTCTGCAAAATAAATTTAAATTTTAAGAAAGTCACTCAATATAGGCATCGCACACACGTTGCCACATCGCATTACGTTCCATACGTATATTGTTGCCTATGGCCCGTTGCGAGTTGGACCTATCGGTATATTTAAACGACAAATACCGTCAAAATGGAAGATATATAATTTATAAGAATTTAAAATAAAAAGTTGTTTAAAAATTACTTATCTTAGGTATCATTTTACCAATAGAACATAACTTAACTTTTATCAGGGAATATATTTTTACGCGAATATCATTAGTTTGCTCTTTCCTCCCTAGTCACATTCTTCCGCTGAAATTGTATTTAATTATGTGCATATATGTATGTATGTACATAAATAAACCCCGTAGATTAAAATGCATGCATTCACAAAATGTAAATTTTTATTCCACGGAATGGAGTTTGTATTATCGCTAGGTTTTTCACATTTTTGACGATGCCAACGGTAGTTCTGTATATGTACTTATTTACTGATTCGATAAATCCGTTCTGCAATATATCTCTATTTTTGTGTTCTTGTTGCTTACATTTCCTTGGCATAATATTTCGACAATTGGAAATTTTGAATTCTAATTAAAAACTTTGTGAAATTACTTCATGGAACAATTTAAGCCTGAAGAGTATTCGATGCAGATCTGAAACTTATAAGTACCTTTTGCTGTAATAAAATAAAATAAATAGTAAGTAGTAATTTAAAAAAACGTGGTAAAACTCGTACGAAAACTCTTAAGAGTCTTCGATAAAGTCATAAAGTGGATGAGATCAGTTAATTATTTGAAGCATAAGATATGTTTCACAGTTGTTTCAGCAAAGGAGAAAAAATGTACTTATATGCAGAAAATGACCGTTATATATCTACTGATGTAATAGTTACATAATTTAAATAATCTTTGAAAGTAATTAACGAGTCCTAATAATGAGAGTGAATAATAAACTTATTCATCCCGTCAGACGATGGTCATTTTCACGAAGTACTTAACTGTGACATTATTACGTACAACAGTCCATACGTTCGTCTAAATCGACGATCGAGAACGTTTACATGGCACTCGATATAGACACTACGCTCCTGGTGCGCAGCGCAATTTTCGCTTCAACAACGTGTTACGTGTCCGTAACGCGGAACGTTTTATTACTTTAATATAATTAATTATATCTTCAAAATATTTCGTTTAAACGTAATTTTTAAACGAACCTACCTGTATAGGTATCGTTATTCGCTATTTAAATGTATATTCAATTTCTTTCAAGTTTTTTTCCTTTTTTCCTTGACCTTTAGTGCTCGCTTTGTTTTTTTCGTTATTAAGAAAAGTTCGAGTCGCTCTCGACACTTGGTTGTTCGCTATCATCTTTGAACGAAGTTACGTCGTTCTACCTAACGCGGATATCGATCGATGTAGCCGTATTGTTATCCTTGTAATTACGGCCCCGTAGGGATATTTATCGATCAAACCTATCCAAAAATATTATTCTCTAAATGCGATTTCTACCTGGGAGGATTTCAAGTGTTAGGAAGAATTAACCTGGTAACTCGTCAAACAATCATTGTTTTATTTAATCGCCATCGAACGTATACCCGGTATGTATGGGCCTTTTCTGTAATAACATTCTTTTGCTTACTCTTGTTGTATTCCTTATGTAGATAGTGTTTCCGACGGGCTAAACAAAACCAAAAAAAAAAATCACGTACATCACCCGTTCCGCTAGTGACGATTTTCTTTCCTGAAGGGAAAAAGAACGCCGAATGCAGTTGGAACCATCAGATAAGCTTGTTACACTAATTCTATTTGTTAATTATTAATTATCATTCGTAAATTTCCTATTTCGTTACATTTAAAAATTATTATTATTATTATATTATTAATGTCATTATTCATTAGTGAAATAGTCCCTGGTGTTTTCTAACGAAATATCTGTGTCGCCTGGCCTTGCTTTTTGTAAATCACTTTTTTATACCTTTGCGTTCGCCTCACGAACTTTCTTTTTGTAACTTCAAATTTTAACCTTGCGTTTAAATATACAAGGTGGCGCAAAACAAACTCCACTATTTTACACAAATATATTTTATATTTATGAACAAGTTAGAAAGGAAATAACTAAACATTTCTCAAGCCCTGGTAATGCAGTTTTAAGTTCTGAATATTACATCTGTAAGATGGCTTCCGTTGTTGGCAGCACATTGCCTTAAACGATTTATAAAGTTTTCGAACACTCTATTAAGAAGCTCTTGATTTATTAAGCGTATTTCGTTCCGAATGCTTTCTTTTAATTCTTGAAGGGTATCGTAGCGATGGCGAAATACCTGCTGCTTCAAATACCCCCACAAGAAAAAATCTGGCACTGTTAAATCCGGCGAACGTGCCGGCCACGGAGTTTGACCAAAACGTGAAATAACATGGCCAAATGTTTCCCTCACTACAGCCATACTTATTCGCGCTGTATGCGCCGTCGCCCCATCCTGTTGAAGATAAACATTTCGTGAGTCAACACCAATCCTATGTAGCTCAGGAATCACGAAATGCTGAAGCATGTTAACGTACCGTTCAGCAGTAACTGTAACGGTACGATTTCCTTCTTCGAAAAAGTATGGTCCAATTATTCTAGACCTTGTTACTCCACACCAAACAGTTACTTTTGGAGAATGCAGTGGTTGCTCGTGTAAATTCCGTGGATTATCTGTTGACCAAAAGCGCATGTTCTGTTTGTTTACATACCCGGACAAATGAAAATGTTCTTCGTTGGACATCATTAGCAAATTAATAATGTCGGGTGTTTCGTTTAACATGTGCAGCATAGTATTGCAAAAAAGTACTCTATTTTGTCTGTCCTGAGGATGTAATTTTTGCACTATTTGTAGTTTATAAGGATGCAATTTTAACTCGCGCATAATTCTTTGGGTACTTCTTCGTGAAAGTCCTAACTCTAGCGCCTGTCTTCGTACCGATAAACGTGGAGCTGCTCGGACTGCTTCTCTAACTCTCTCTACATTTTGTTGGGTGCGTACACTCCTTGGTCTACCATGTTTTTCGTCTAAAACGCTGCCGGTTCTGGCAAATTTATGAATCCTACTCAATATTGTTTTACTAGTGGGAATCCGTCCACGTCTTGGAACTTGAAACCTATTCCGAAAGTGTCGTTGTGTTTGTATGATAGATTGTGTTTCGTAATATAGTTTTACTGTTGTAGCACGTTGTTCACTTGACCACCGTTCCATTGCTATTAGCCCAATGAAACGGCACGATATGACGTATACACTGACAGGTATATTAAATTCCAATCATACTATCAGTCATGCCAGTCACACGCTGAAATAATGGAGTTTGTTTTGCGCCACCTTGTATAAAATTTATTTCAACACCTTAAGTGTTGGTATTTCAAATTTTTGCTAGTTTAATTAGAATACTTTTTACACTTGAATTGTTTGTATTACATATTTGGCCAAGTAATTCGATTACTTTGTTTTTTTTTCTTCCACTTTAATTGTGTGGGTTTCATATTTTTACCATTTTATGTGAATACTTTCATTATACGCTAATTACATATTTTGCGTAACTTTATTTGTATAATAAAAAACGTTCTAGCTAAAGACCGTTTTATTACCACGAACTGTGGAACTTGTAATCTATTGTGAACCAATAAGAAAGAATACGTATTGTTTTTTTAGGGCGTACTAAGGCCCTCAGCCGCTTTGTAATTTTTATTTTTTTTTTATTTATTTGAGATTAGACAACATCGTTATTAATTTTAAATTCTTACTTGCTTTTGACTGGCCTTCAGCCCATAAACTTCTATTTTAAATTTAATTTTTTTTTTTGCTGATTTTAACTATACACGGTGTATTTAAATAAATAGGGTGTTTGGTTGAAATAACGTATTTTCTTTTTCTTTCCCTCGTCTCTCGATCCTCGAGAGTGGAACGAATCTCGGACACGGGACCGGCCTTCTGCCCCACGCGGCTTGCCTTCTTTTTTTATATAAACTTTTTTTATCAAGTTTCCGAGTTTGCGACGTCCAGCGGCAAAAATTCGGTGGCGCCCTTGTCCATCTGTTTTTTTAGCTGACTTGCTTACCTCTGGGTCTCCCAACCCCTGGGCTGAGGCAGCCTCAGAAGCCGGGTGGCCCGTTGGACGTTGGCAAGAACGGGCAGGGGCAGGTTTAGTGGTCCGAGTCCGGGTCTGCTTCGGGGAGCGTTTTCTGTTTTTTTTTCCTCTCCTTACTTTTTTTGTTATATTAAGCACGACACTTAGTGGTCGTAGCAAACGTCTTTTGTCACTTAAATAAAAAAAATAATATTAAGTTATTATTGATGACGACGAAATGCATTAAGGGATCTAACATAATCTATCGAATACTCTCATAACATTAAGTTATGATACAAATTTCAGTATTACAGCATAAGCTTTTGTAACTAGTTGTTACGTCTTTATTTTTCCCTTCGTATTTCTTATTATCGCAATGTAACCCACAGATGTGACCAGGACCATTTCACTACCTCAGCAGTCAGCACCTCATAACTCACCTTGAATGTAGTTTTCATTATTCATTGACGAGTCTCGGTATCTTAAATTGTTTAGAAGTATTTTATACGCACGCATGCTTGTTTATCGCTATCTGTGTTTAAATTTTCTAACTACCTCCCCTTTTGGGCGAGCGTCTGCTTGTAGCACGCGGTGGGAATTTTAAGGGATTTACTGTCTGGCTTTCGTAGTGAAAACTCATCTTTTTAAAACAATTGACTAAAAGTACATCTTTCTAATAGAAGTGATTTCACGTTTCCTCGACTTAATGTGTGTAATCGTTTAATTACGGATCCGAACGAAGAATTAGTGATTAGATGAGAATAGCCAATTTTTCAAATTGCGTAGAATCACCAACCGACTCTGAGTTGTTTCTCTCTCTTTGGCGTTCTATTACGATCTCAGCATCGGAAAAGTAGCTTCCGAAGAAAGACATCCTATGTATTATAGCTTGAACACCAAACACCTAATGATGGTCAACTAATTAATTTACCACCATTTCACCGAACAGGGATATTCCGAGAAGCTATATTATCATCATCGAAGAACAAGGATAAGACAAGTAATTTGTTTCGTTACATTTTTTTAAGAACTTTAATTAGCAGCGTGTAATTCTCCGTTTTTTTTTTTATATTAATGCTATCATATTTTCTGCTGTAAACAATTTCATTTCTTGAGTTTAACGTAATACTAATTTCTCAATTGTTATATTTTTATTAACGTAATTGTCATTGTGGTAATTTTATAATTTCATGTAAAATTTATATCTTTATTTTGCATTGATATGCAAAAGCATTATTTCATCTTTTGAAATTAAATTCTAAATTTTTAAAACATATTCTGTTATCGACATCTTCTTAGACATAACGTCGGCGTTTTTGTTTTTTTTTTGGCCACAAGATGGTCTAGTCATTCGCAAGTGCTTGACATGAACGTGTTCGATAGACTTTTTTTGTAATACAGGGTGCGGCAAAGCAAACAGTGCAGTTGCGATGGGCGACTACATCCGCTGTGGTGATGATGGGAACCTGGGAGGGGATTCATTGTGTCCGGTAACTCACCCCATTTTCAGTCGTAGCAATGGTTTGGAACGGAGAACATCGCGGCTTCGCCGTTCGCACGTTTTTTGAAAGCGGTCGTTCTTTCTTCATCACTCAGCGGACTTTCCGACGGCACTTTAACATTCCACTTCGTGATCCCGTTCCGCACCGCAATGTTATCGCGAGTTGGGTTCGTGCGCTGGAAGAAATTGGTTCAACAAAAAGGCCTACGGGTATGGGAAGACCCAGAACAGTAAGAACTCCCGAAAATGTAGCTCTAGTGAGAGCAGCTGTTGAAGAAGCACCAACATGCTCTGCCCGGAGACATGCAACTGCATTAAACATGTCCGACCGCTCTGTAAGGAGGATTTTGCATAAAGATTTATTTTTCCATCCCTATAAGATTATGCTGGTTCAGGAGTTGATGCCTCCAGATTTTCAAAACCGTGTGAATCGCGCCCAAGAAATGTTAGACCGTATCCCACCAGGTCAACGTTCTTCAGTAGTGATGAAGCCCACTTCCATCTCTCTGGAGTCGTAAACAAACAGAATTTCCGTTATTGGTCGGACAATAACCCACGACAAGTTCACGAGAGACCTCTCCACTCCCCGAAAGTCACTGTATGGTGTGCTATTTCCAAATTTGGGGTTATTGGACCATACTTTTTTGAGGAGGATGAGCGTGCAAAAACCGTCACCGCTCGGCGTTATGTTTCGATGCTCGAAAATTTTTTTGATCCACAATTGGCACGGTTGGCTGAAGAACAATACCTTGGGGATATTTGGTTCAAGCAATACGGGGCTACGGCCCACACAGCGCAGATTTCAATGACAAAACTGCGGCAGATGATCCCTGCGCGCCTGTTATCTCTGAGGGGCGACCTGGGGTGGCCGGCGAGATCACCGGATGTGATTTGCGATTTTTTCCTGTGGGGCTACCTCAAGGAAAAGGTTTTTCAGGATCGTCCTCACAATTTGAAAAAACTGAAGATCCCTATTACAGAAGAAATCGCCGCCATTCCGATCGATATGTGCCAGAGCGCAGTTGAAAACTTCAGAAATCGCCTATATCAGTGCACCGCTTCTGAAGGACGTCATCTTGCTGATGTGATCTTTAAAACTTAAGTGAAAAAATGGGGTGTAGTACTGACTCAAGCGGAATAAACCACTTTTTCGTAAGTTGTGCCATTTTTTTAATAGCCCATCAAAACTGCACTGTTTGTTTTGCCGAACCCTGTATAATAATTTTTGTAATTTTAGTTTTAAGTCATTAATATTTTGTTAAGATATTTTACTACCGTTTTCTATTGTAAAATTTAATGTAAGTTTGGAATCTATGTAGAAGAAAAACAACGGAATTAATTCTGTATTTATTTCCATTTAATCTCAATTTACTTTCTCAACTGTGGGTTTTTTTTTTTAACTGCCGATATAAATTTACCGCACTGTTTTACCCATATTTTATTACGATATTTAGTTTTGGTTTTGTTTTATTGTTAAACATTTATATAAATTATTTTGATACCATATATAAAGTGTGAAATTTTAGTTTGCGTATTATATTCTTTTGAATCATTTATTTTACTTTTGTTAATACTCTCAACTTGTTTTTTTCCCTTGTGATTTATAATATCTTAATAATTTCTTTTCTTTCTATATTTTCGTGAATATACGAATTATTTGTTCTCCAGTTTTTTTTCTTTGCCTTTAGTAATTTCCATTGCAGTTTCTTTTCAGGTATTGCAGCATTCTGGTACTAGTAAGTTAAATATATACAACGTGTTTGAGTAGTTATATGCGCATGCGCCTAAGAACGCGCAAATATATTTTCTTAGTTTTCGGTCTGAGCATCCCTGTATGTAAAACTGAGTGGCGCTACCCTCTAACCATTCTCACTGCGATATCTGAATTAGCAGTATCGTATTTTGGAGAACCTACGACGACATTCGTCAAACGAACCCGGAAGAAATGGCCGGAGAAGGAGTAGATTATAATGCTATTTACATTACTAACCTGGCGCTGAGACCCAACTTCAGAAGAAGATGTACCGATCAGCAACTAAGAGACGCTGAAACCATAATTCAAGAAACCACTGAGGAAGAAGACATCCAACGTCTTTTGCGCAATCAATCACAAATATTCATGGTAGATCGCGACAATCCGACAGCAAAACTGGAAATTACCATACATCACACAGAAGAAACAAGCCCAATAAAACCGACAAAAAGCCAACCGGAACAGGAAAATAAAAACATAATCACCGACGCATTCACAAACCCGAAGAAAACATCGAAAAAACAGAAAACCGAACACGAAAGCACACCAAACGAAATAAAAAACTCCTACAACAGTGTCCTCGAAAAAACTAACGCCGAGCAAAAGATGGAAGAAGACGCAACAGAATTTACTCCACAACCGTCAACATCAAACAGTACACCCAGGGTAAGTGACAAAACAAACACTACTCAAAACACAAATACAGAAACACGCAATACACAACACAAAATCGCACCAATAATAATAATAACAGAAAAAGACAAATGGGCACATATACGACTAACACTCAAAACACACAATATCAACACCGTACAAAACAAACTTGTGAAACCTGGTATTCACATCGAACCGAAAACTGACGAAGACTACCGAAAACTTAAACACATACTCGACAAAGAACACATACAATTTTACACTTTTCAATTGAGAAGCGAAAATACACTAAAGGTAGTTATGCGAGGCATTCCTACCTTTATCACAGACACTGACATTACAGACGATTTGACTGACCAAGGCCACCCGACATTAAAAATCAAAAGAATGAACGGTAAACACTGCATACCTGCACCACTTGTGCTAATCGAACTAACGAGACAGTACAAGTCAATTTATAACATACACGACTGCTGCGGACTCGCAATTAAAATAGAACCATTAAACAAACGGACAGACATAATACAATGTCACAAATGCCAGACTTTTGGACACCACCAAAAAAACTGTAATGTAAACTACAAATGCATGAAATGCGGAGACGAACACTCGACACACTTATGTACAAAGACGAAAACAACCCCACCAAAGTGTGCAAACTGCGGTGGTCCTCACCTATTCACATTCATAAACTGTCCTAACAACCCAAACAACCCTGCAAACAAAACCACACCCAAACCTAGATACATACCAGCACCACCCCCAACAACTAATCCCTGGACACAAAAACAAAAAAACACAACACTTAACACAGTTGACGAATTAGCACTTGCCTTAGGCAATATGTAATAACATTACACTCGACAAACGCAACAAAAGAACAGATACAATACTTCGTAACGCAAACACAGACAATAATAACACTTTACAACAATAAACATTAAACACACACTTAACTGAAACGCAAAAAACCGATGATGACCAGTAAACGAACACATATGACTTAAACGCAAAAAAGCGACGAACACACAGACAACACACACACAACACAGGACCGCACAAAAAGACAACAACACACGATTAATTATTAATCAGACTCAAACACGTCACAACCCTGGGAGATACGAAACAATGGAGTGGAAATGGAGGCAACTTCGACCACGAAACAAAATTCAACGACTCATGAAGAACCCTCTAACTTTTATTTTAGTCACCCCCACCCGTCTCCACTGACTAAGGGCATATATAATAGATAGAAGCTCCCATATACATGGTGCGATACGACTACAGTTTCTTTTTATTATTTTGGCCATCTTCAGACGCCGTCGCTGCGCCAGCTTCACGGTAAGGTAGCATATTATAACCACGTAACAGTCTAGGAAGAACGTTACAATGTAGTAACAACGTATCCTCGCAAAAGACTTTAAAAGCCGAACGAAATGTCACGAATAAAATCTATTGCAAATGGTATCCTGGTTCTTTGTCCTTGCTATTGTTACACAATACCAATGAAGATCCAAAATCGTTTAGAAAATTAAAAAAGATAAACAGTCCTTTGCCTTTCGAAAATCTGGCTAGTCATAACACTTTGAAAAATGTACCATAAACTTGATTAAAATTTAGAAAACCATAATGGGAAAATTATGTTTACTGTCGTCACAGTCCTTTTATGGAAAAATGCCGGGTATGCTTCTTATATAGCAAGCAGCCGCTAAAATTAATTAAATTAAATCATTTTTCATAATGGAAAACGTAGAATCTTAATCATATTTTAAGTGTGTTACTATGGTTGATATAAAACAACTTTATGTAAGTGGCATATTATTAATAATTATCTACATGGAGGTACGTTAAGGTGATAATGATTTTAAACCCATGCACTTACAACAAATCATTATCTCAAAGCCAAGTTGGAAATATAAGAACGCTCTAGATTTTAGAAGCTATAACAAGCACCGAAATTACTCCTCTAGGTAGTGTAGTGATTTGTACACTAGGCCAAAACTACACTAAATGGTTGTAATATATAGGATAGAGATTGTTGTAAACAGTACTAGATCACATAACAAATCCTTCTAAATACAAAAAGACATTTTTCAATCGTTTCATTTCTTAGAAATAGACTGTCTCTATTTCGCCCATATATCTAAGGAGTATTTTAGCAATAAATTGGAATGTTCGTAAATTAGGAAAGGTTTCTACATTCAGCAAGAACATATGAACTTAAGGATCATTGCACAAAATGTTATCTCATGATTTTACTACACAGATCTATATATATATATTTATATTTACATATTGGTATGAGGAGGGGTTAATATCTATGGTAATAAAAAATTTTATAAATTGTAATACCGGTTAATCTACTTTAATTAAAAATAGATATAAGTAGATTAAGTTTTGCTTTGATATGTATATATTTAAAACAATCTTACATGTTTCGACACATAGTGTCTTTTTCAAAGAAATTAAAAATATATATGACAGTATATCAATGTCAAATTTATATATCTGTAGTTGTCATGGATAAATTTTAAAATATTCATAGATACATTCACGTTTAATTATAATAATAATTCATGGTTCAGAACACTAGACAGCTAAACGCCAATTACAGGGGATTGGCAAACCATGAGTTATTATTATGTCTGCGCCCGTGGAGCGACTTAAGATTTTCAGCTGTCGTCATTCGCCTTGAACGAGAAAGAAAATCACGAAAACCTACTCGGACAGCCCATTCAGGGCTCTAAACACGAAACTGCCAGCATAATAAGCCAGTGTACCATCATGAATATAGATTGATATTATGTAATTATGTATCATATGTTATTTAAATATCTGTACACTGAACAAGTTTGAAACGTATGCGCTTATTGGTCTCCTATACATTGTCGGCTGCCGGAAGGATGGCCATATCAGTACTGCTGAAACGTGGTCAGTTTTCGGATCGGAAATACACAAATGCATTGACTAAAACAGGTTTTGAGTTTCTGATAACTCTGACAATTAGGGATTCTCAGGATAGATTTGCTTTTTGGACGTCACTCATTTCTAATTTAACCCAGCAACTACTGGGTTTTTGCGGTAAATGTCTTTTTCGTGTTTATATCGCACCTAAACGGGACAAATACAGGATAACGATAATTACGATGACCGTACCTTTTATATGTTAAGCGCTGTTCCTTATTTTGAAAAAGAAGTTCGTCCTACTTAAGATCCGCTTCCTGTGTACTACGTTAAAACTTTGTCTCAATCTATTCATGGGACTAACAGAAATATAACCGTGGATAATTGATTTACTTCTATCGCTTTAGCCGAAACCTTGCTGAAAGACTACAAGTTTATAATTGTGGGAACTCTAAGAAAACATAAAAGGGAAATCCGTCTATGCTTTCTTCCCAATAAAAGTAAGCCAATTTTGTCATCACAATTTGGCTTTGATGACAACAAAACGTTAATTTCTTTTACCCCCAAAAAATCTAAGTCGATAATATTACATTCTACAATGCATTCTGACAAAAGCACTGACGAATCTAATAAGAAACCTGAAATAATAAATTTTTACACCTTCACTAAAGGTGAAGTTGATACTTTTGACCAGATGGTACATACTTATATTGTTTGCCGCAAAACTCATCTAATATATACCTATAATAATATACCTCAAGATATACCCAATCACATAAAACTTCAGAAACAAACTCGCTGTCCCTTATGTGAACAATCTTCAGATCGAAAAACAAAGACTGCTAGCGTTGAGTGTTCAGCACCAGTGTGCAATGAGCATCGATGCGATATTTTCTTAAAATGTATCTAAAGTGTGTTGTTTCAATAAAGTCCATTTAAAAAAAATGTTTTTTTTTACTTTGAAAAATATGTATACCGTCATATGGGGTTACGCGTAACCGCTGTTGGTAAAGGGTCTTTAAAGCGCCTTTCTTTAAGTAAATAATACCCATAATTTGCATTTATTTTCAAAAACTTTTATTGGTAATTGTAGTATCAGTTGTCACATTTATGTATACACGAAAAATAATATCTGATAAGTGACCACCTCTTGCTACTTCACAGCTGTTCACTCCTCTTTTGTTAAAATTTTGTATTACATTTGGACATAATTGAGACTCTATTTCACCAATGACACCAATAATTTCATCCTTTAGTTTAGGAATCTATTTTGGTTTATTCTTATAGACCTGGCTTTTTACATAACCCCAAAGAAAATAGTCCAACGGTGTTAAATCACTTGATCTTGGTAGCCAATTAACATCACTATTTCTTGAAATGATTCCTCCAGGAAATTTTTTTCTTAATAAAGCAATTGTTTCATTAGCAAAATGAGGTGTTGCACCGTGTTGTTGAAACCATATATTCTCTAGATCAACAATCATTCAGTTCAGGCTACAAAAATTTAGTTAACATCCCACGATATCGAACACCATTCATTGTCACAGCATCACCAGCAGCATTTTAAAAGAAATATGGTCCGATTTCGCCACCTGACCATAATACACACCAAACAGTGATTCGTTGAGGATGTAAAGGTCTTTCATGAATCACTCGTAAGTTTTCCTCACCCCAAATTCGACAATTTTGTTTGTTAACAAAACCACCAATTTCAAAATGTGCTTCATCAGAGAAGGTGATTTTTTGTGAATAATCATCTGGTTGTTCTTTAATCCAACTAACGAATGCACCACATTTTGCATGACTTTGATTTCTTGAACCTTATATGCCTTTAAAGCTAAATCCTTTCATAAAATACGCCATGTTCTTGATTCACTGAGTCCAACTTGCTGTGAACATCGACTAATGGACATTTCAGGTGCTTCAGCAACATTTTCGCGAATCAAATCAACATGCTCTTGTGAACGACCACTACAATTGTATCTTTCTTTTTTTTTATCTTGACGTTTTCTAATAATTTGACCAATAGTTCTTTCAGATGGATGATCGTGTAAATCATAAAATTCACGTAATTTTCTAAAAATAGAACGCTGATTTTCATAAAATAATTCAACAATTTGAGCGCATCGTTGTATCGTGAAAGAAGGCACTTTTATAAATGTCGTACATCTCACTTCGTAAATGTCAAAACACCCAGACGAATTCAGTGCACCATTTATATCTTATTTATTCATAAAATAAGGCGTTCAATTTTAAAGACCCATTACACAGGCCTTCATAAAATTTGTGATGACGTGATTTTTGTTTGTTAAGCTCAGTTTTTATATAGCAATAACTAATTAAAATACAGTTGGTCTCTACCACCTACAGATTTTTTTTGCACAAAAGAAAAAGAAAAAAAATATAAAAAAAATCTTATAATAGGCGTTTTAATATATTTTAAAATGAATGTACTACTTCAAATTCTAGGTATTAACCCAAAAATGATTTTCTGTTGTGGTTTTAAAGAAATTTGTTAAATAGGCTCTCATTACCTGATGTAAATCTTTAAATTACATGTATTAATTTTGGACAAGATTTCCGAGAATTTTTACCTGCTAAATCCTATTTATTATGCTTTCACTTTATTAGTACAATTTGTTAAGGCATTAAACAAAGAAGGAAATTGTTTTAAATATTTGCGTAAAACATTTCCGACTCTGTCAGAGGCAAAATTAAAGGAGGGAATCTTTGTAGGCCCGCAGATTAGGAGCTTGGTGAAAGATCAAGAATTTGAAAATGTGATGGAAGATACGGAAAAACATGCATGGCATGCTTTTAACGAACTTGTACATAAATTTCTAGGGAATTATAAAGACACAAACTATGTTGAGATCGTTGAAAATATGCTGGAAAAATTCAGGATTCTTGGTTGCAATATGAGCATAAGAATTCACTTTTTACATTCCCATTTGGACTATTTCCCAGAAAACCTTGGGGACGTGAGTGAAGAGCAAGGAGAAAGATTTCACCAGGATATTAAAGAGATGGAAAAAAGATACCAAGGGCGTTGGGACACAAAAATGATGGCCGATTATTGTTGGACATTGAGAAGAGATCTTCCTTTAACTGAATATGACAGAAAAACAACCAAACGAAGCTTTTCTGAAAAACGAAAACTTTTTTTAAGAAGCATAAAGAATAAATAACTATTTCTAATAGTTTCTATGTGTATACTTTTGTATTTTTTTAAATATAATATAAAACTAACTTTTAAATGAAATAAATCGTGTTTTTTCTATATTTTTTGAATTTAATGGTTTGAAAAATAACTTTACGTGATACAAAAAAAATAAAAGCAGATTTGAAATCAGCGTTACCCAATTACTAGAAAACAGTTAAAATTTTTAAATCAACTTTCAAAGTGTTGAAAAATGCAGGCCTGTATTATTAATGGGTAGGCTATTTGCGTTGCGTGGCGTAAGGATTATTCAATGAATTTATAATAAAAAATAAACCAGTATTTGCAGTTATACTTCTAATTTACTCCAGAAACATTTCAATTGTATTTAAGTATTCAACAACGTCACCTGTTAAGAAGTCATAAATGCTAACAACCCATATTTATATAACGATGAAAAGGAAAAACCGTAATAAAAAATCTAAGACCTGGTTTTACAAAGGATCGCCTATAAATTTCCTCAATATAAACTAAAATTAATCTATCGCCACCATACAGTGTGTATATATTAAATCGGGTAATTCGAGGGTCAATGAAAATTTGTCCCGAAGTTTCTGGCCTGTATGCGAGCGCATAAATCATGTTCCACCCTTTGCCGATGAAAATTTATTTCGGCTATTAAAGTAACATAAGTTTTGTGGAATCCAGCAAGGCCTGCTGCAATAATAACCACAACTGACTTTAATTTTCTGTCTTTCGAATTCCGCGGATACAGTAATATAAATTAATTATACCGGGAATAGCCCTATAAATGCTATTAAAATTGTTATTGCACGAAAATGAGACGGAATATATTACACTTGCGCGAGTAAATATTTAATTTTTCAAAAAATTGGTCTATGATATATCTAAAAATTGAATTATTCATAGTTTTATATTAAGTTGTATTAACTACGAACAGTATCGATCGCACACACCCGAACCTTAAATGAAGACAGATGAAAATAATGAAGAGCATAAAGATGCGGAACAGAAAAAGTGATAGCACTAATAAAAATGGGAAAAATATATTGCCGATGACAATAAAGATAAAGCAAAACTCAGCCGCAGGCTAGCTACTGTTTATAATGGAAAACGCTCAACATCTGCAAAACACAAAAGACAATTAAGACGTTACAATCGCTTACAAGTTTAATGATACATTTTGGTGAACTTGTCTTATAATTCTTATTTATAAATCTGTACTCTTCATTTATTCTTTCTACTGTTCTGGTGAGGGTGCTCAACTGCAATCGTATTTATAATTCAGTATAAAGTATAGGGTGTCTCAACGGGAGGTTTGTTTTTGAAATTGCAATTAAACACATTAGATTGTTGAAAATTGTCAATGTTTTTAATTCATGATAAAGTACAGACATGGACATTACATGTAGAACACAATATCTGACAAGTGGCCGCCGCGATTACGTTGACAGATGTCCATTCTGTTGACGAAATTTTGTATGACTCTTGCACACAATTGCGGCACCATCTCAGCAATCGCGTTTCAAATCGCGTCTTTCAGCTGTTGAAGTGTTTGAGGATTGTTAACATAAACCTTTCCTTTCAAAAATCCCCAAAGAAAAAAGTCTATCGGCGTGATATCGCACGATCTTGGTGGCCAATTTTGATCGCCATGACGAGAAATTAAACGGCCTGGAAACCTTGTGCGCAATAACTCAATCGTTTGGTTCGCTGTGTGGCTTGTGGCACCATCTTGCTGAAGCCAGAAGTTATCCACATCCATACCATCCAACCAGCCCACAAATAATGGGCTATCATGTCATGATAACGATCACCAGTGACGGTTACCGCGGCACCAGCAGCGTTTTCAAAAAAAAATGGCCCCATTACACCGCCGGCCCAAAATCCGCACCAAACAGTGACTCGTGGTGTGTGCATAGGTTGTTCTTCAATCACACGAGGATTCTCAGCGCCCAAAATTCTGCAATTTTGTTTGTTAACGTAACCATTAAGTTGAAAATGCGCTTCATCACTGAAGATGATTTGTGTCGCAAAATCGGGATTATCCTGTTACGTCGCTAACACCAAATTGCAGAACTCACGGCGCTGTCCATGGTCGGCTGGTTCAATGTCTGCGTCAATTGGATCTTGTATGCGTGTAAGTGCAAATCCTTGGTCAAAATACGCTGCACAGTACTTCTGGAAAGGTCTAATTGCTCTGTGCACGACGACGAATCGAGGTGCGCGCATCATCGGCCACACTTTCTTCCACTGCGGCTATGTTTTCAGCCCAACGCCCGCTGCGAGGACGCAGAGGTGTTTTTACGTCTGCCACAGAACCTGTGCGTTCAAACTTTTCAATTAATTTCGTAATCGCGGTCTTACTTGGGCGATTATGAACACCAAAATGATCACGTAAATTGCGAAATGTACCCACGATAGATTCTCCATTTTGGTAATAGGTTTTCACAATAAGTACACGTTTCTCGTTTGTATAGTGCTGCATTCTTAAAATATCAAGACTTCACAATGCTAACTGTCAAATCTCACCGCTGTAGTACCAACTTAACCATATTTCGCGCGAATTTCAAAAACAAACCTCCCGTTGAGACACCCATTATAATTTTAATAATAATAATAATTATAATAATTAATACAAGTCAATAAATTTTTATTTTTTAAATTTTTCTTTAGAAACTATGTACAATATTCATTTCTTTTATAGTTCTAACAATAGTAATAACAACAAATTTATTCTGGCACGCCAGGTTTTGGAAAAAAAAGTAAATGAAATAATATTAATTAGGTACATACTTTAAATGGGTCTGTATGGTATCGTCCTATTTAAAATGTAATCCTTTTTACTTTTCTTTTATAATGTTCTTCTGTACTTTCTGATACCAATACAACAATAATTAGCAAGCATCTTACTGTTTAACTATAGCATCATATTCTTCATTCGAAATACCTATGGGTCTTGGTACTGGCATGGCTGTCTAATGAGGTACTGGACGAGCAGCAGAGGGCAGACTAGTATAACTAATGTTTTTCTTATTTCTTATTTCAAAAGTAGCAATAAGTTCGTTCACGCCATATCATAAGTCTTGCAAATGGCATAGCCCTTCTATTACTGTTTGGCCAGGCTCTCAGAGAAACAGCACAGCGTGCACAGCAAATTCAGAGATACCATGGCTTGTTTTGATATTCAATGGTTAAGTCAAAATAGTAAAAAGATAACTTTTCTATTAAAGGTGTAATATTCCATTTATGCTGGTGGGTAGTGAATTCTCTACATACATATAGTATTTTTACGATAAGTGATCAGTCACGTCACAGCCAGTAATATAAGGTACAAGAACCTAAGAAATTCAATTTACTAACGAAGTATAGTTTATTTCAAATTATAAGAATATAACTTTGAACGGCTCCAATGCTTTTATTGCACCACCTTCGATGATAATTATTATACCTGGTCTCCTTATTGAACGGGTACGGTTTACCTATTTGCAACGTATGAATCTAGGGGCCGTATTGACTATAAATTGGGGCCCTATAATACAATAATAAAACGTTAATTTCAAGTATATAATAAAAAATATCTGTACATTGGGTTTATGTACAAAGAAAAAATTACAAATCGTGTGGCAACATGTGTAGTGGATACATATAGATCTATAAAGCTAATTTATTTGTAATACACAATAAAATTTTTATGTGTCACCGCATTTCATCAATCATCTGTGATTGAGTCGTCTTGCAAATCGGTGTCTGTGTCTGATTCATATTGCAAATTTATAATCAAAGGTGCTACTATTTTGTACATGCGCATATATTCGTCCTCTTTTGCTATTGCGTGTTTAACAGCATTTTTCCAATTTACAGCAGTTATATGTTCCATAGCATTGTTTATGTGTGTTACACTGCTTTCACTAAATTTCGGTGTTTGATTTGTTCGTCTTATGGTATTTTTCAGTTGGGCCCATATCAATTCAATGGGATTGAAAATGCAATGGTATGGTGGTAAACGCAAAATTGTATGTCCTGCTTCTTTGGTTCTGTTATCCACATAATAATCCTTTAAATAATGTTTTGTCTTCATCACCTCTATTAATTGTTTTTTTGTATAATAATCCTCAAAATATAATCATTTGCTTCTAAAAATGTTTTAATATCTTTCTTATTATTACATTTTGTAGGAACTTTGGTTTGCTGTCGAGAATGATACGGAGCGTTGTCCATCACTATCACACTATCTTTTGGTAAATTTGGCAGCAAAGTGTCACAACACCATTCTTCAAATAAAGATGAGGTCATATCTTCATGGTAATCTAAACTTGAGGATTTAACATTTTTAGCAGATAATAGCGGTTGTCCGATCCATCCTTTTTCTGACCCAGCATGAAGAATGATTATTCTCTTCCCTCTCGAAACCGGCGCGTCCAACTGACACATACTTGAACTATCAACCCAACCTTTGCAAATCGTGTCATGGGTGTCACACCACGTCTCGTCTAAATAACATATGAATCGTCCTTCCTGTCTATACCTTCTAATTGCCGTTAAGTATTCATATCGAAGTTTCTGTAACCTCGGACACGTTCACAAAAATATTAATAGTGAACCTGTATTTGTGTTCTTCACACCAGATTTTTAATAATATTCTATATTACTAAAAATACTTCGCTATCTCACAGAAATTATTAATACAGAACGTAGAAGAATATTCAGCGCTGCTCACATAACAACTGCAGAACTAGCAAAATGTTTCCATGAGACAGTAGCGACTGTATCTGCAGGAACTGTATTAACTTTATAACTGTATGTAGACGAAATATCCAGTGAGTTGATAAAATACGGAGGAGATGAAACAAGGAGAAAACAACGAATATATAAATTAATCCTACAGATATGGAAAGTGGAAGCGATGCCTAATGAATGGAGTTGTGCATTAATAATTCCAGTATACAAGAAAGAAATCCAATGCTATGCGCAAACAATAGAGGAATATCACTTTTGAGTGTATGTTACAAGCTAGTGACATACTTAATATATGAAAAAGTGAAAAATCACACAGGGAATTCATTGGGGAATATCAGCTGGAATTTAGACAGAGAAGATCAATTATCGGCGCTATATTATATATTAAACCAAATTATAGAGAAATGCTATGAACAAAACATCGAACTTCGAATATTATTCATTGACTTTAAGCAAGCATTTGACAGTCTGAGACGTAATGCAATCTTTAAAGATGCCGAAAACATAGGAATACCTAGCAAGTTGATAAGGCTAATGAAAATGACGATGAAACGATCCAGAGCAGCAGGACGGTATATCAAAGAACTTGATTTCAATTCGGGAGCACGGCAGGGAGATGGACTATCTGCGACAATATCCAATATAGCTTTAGAATAAATTATAAGAGATTCCGGTTTTAAAGGGACTATTTTTGAAAAATCTATTTGTCATAGCGTATGCAGATGGTATAACATTAATAGCAAGAGACCCAAATAGTCTAAGATAAGCGTTCCTGAGACTCGACTCGGAGGCAAAGAAAAGAGAACTTGAGATAGACCAAGTGAAAACCAAGTATATGAGAATTGCAAGACAAGAAAACATTGAGGAAAGTAAAGAAATGAGGATAGGAAATTACAATTTTGAGAAAGTGAATACATTTAAGTACCTAGGATCCATTATAAGTAGGAAGAATCAGAAAATAGACGAGGTCAAACATCGAATTCAAGCGCAGCGAACAGATCATATTATAGATACAAGAAATATATGAAAAATAAGGAAATAAGCATTAACAGAAAAATAAGAATATATAAAACTGCCATTGCCATAAAAATAACACAGAAAGATAAAGAAGCTCTAAGAACATTTGAAAGAAAAATAATCAGAAGAATTTATGGACCAACGAAAGAAGATGATGGTTATAGAAGCCTTATGAATCATGAGATAGAGGAGTTATTGGAGAGAGAAAACATGGTAAGAGTGATTAAATCGATGAGAATAAGGTGGTGTGGACATGTCAGTAGAAGAGAAGAAGGGTCAACGTTGAGACAAATTACAGTAAGAAGGCCATATGGAGCACGGACAAAAGATAGACCAAAAATTAGGTGGGAGAACCAAGTAGTGGATGATATGAAAGACCTGGTGACCGTAGCTGGGAGAGCACTAATGTTAAATAGAGAAGAATGTCGAAAAATATTGAAGAAGGCAAGAACACAGCTATAGACCAACATAAAATGGAGTGACTCACCACAATACAAGTCTTACGAGATGAAAGAACGACTACAATTCCAGACTGGAATGTATAGTGTTATATATATATATATATATATATATATACAAGTGTCCCGTATCGTTATGTTCAAATTTTAGGAGTGTAAAGTAGACTTCATTTCAAGTAACAAAAACGCAAAACTTGTATATCCATTTTTATTTGTTTCAAAGTTACAGATCTATCAATGTGATTGTCAGATCATGAAAAAAAATGTAATCCTAAAGTCAATAAAAACTGATTTTATTTAAAAAAGTTCAATTAATAATATTTTCGAAATGTCCACCTCCATGTTGAATGCAGGCTTGTGTCCGTAAGCCAACAGAAGAAGTACTTATCCGAAATACATGTTTGTTTTGTTGGATTTGCTCGGCAGCCAGGTGAATACGATCCAATAACTCTTCTCTTGTGTTCGAAACTTGCGCGCAGACTAAATTTTTCATGTATCCCCATCAATAAAAGTCAAGGGGATTAAGATTGGGTGATCTGGGTGGCTATGCAACAAGACCACCTCAACCAATCCATCTTGGATAATTGACGTTAACCCAATTTCGGACAGCAATTCCGAAATATGGTGGTGCCCTATCAATGCGAAACAACATGTCTCGTCGAACATTCAGTGAGACATCCTCTAAAAGACCTGGCAGTTCGTCAATAAGAAATTTAAGGTAATTGTCCGCATTTAACCTCCCACAAAGAATGACAGAACCAATCAACAAGTCATCGATTAGGGCCGCCCAAACGTTAATAGAAAATTCATGTTGAAATTTAGATGGGCGTATAGCTTTGAGATTTTCTGATGACCACTTGTGTAAGTTTGTGTTTCTCAGATTTGTAACACCACTTCTCGTGAACGTAGATTCATCTGTCCAGAGGACTGTCTTGCAGAAATTAAAATGAAGCCGCGACTGTCTTAATATACTCGTAGAATAAACTAGAGGAGCGTAGTGGTCTGCCTCAAGCAAACCATGTCCCCTGCGATAGTGATATGGATATAAGCCCTCACGTTTTAAAATTCGCCAAACTGTCGTTCGTGGCACTCCTAGTTGTCTAGCGATTCGACGTACACTGAGAGTTGGATCCCTTGTAACAATAGCTACTGCTTCTTTCTCTAAGTCTGCTGGCAAATTTACTCCACGATCGAAAAGATAATCACGCAGTTCGCATTCCCGAAATTGTCTGTGTACTTCCAGAAACCTTCTGTAATGAGCATTGCGCCTATCGGGAAACCGATGTCGGTATTCAATAACTGCTTGACGTGCACTGCCGTTACAGTAGCCATACACAAAATGCATGTTCGCATACTCTTGAGAAGAAAATCGGTAAGGCATTTTGAATAAAGAAAACGTCTCCACTCACTAATAAGCTTTTGTATGAACTGAAACGTAATGTAATCCTTTATTAAAAAATGCAACGTTAACAGTCATCTGAACATTTGTTTATTGTATGATATTCATGGTTCGGCACTTACGAAATAAGTAGGAACCTTCTTTATCATAAATCAATTACAAGTACTCTTTTTTGTAGATCTCCAGGAAAGTACTGTATGCACTACGACACGTGTTTATTTATTTTAGGATAACATTTTATTATGCGACGTTAACAATCACAGGCCTGTGATCGTATAACTTTTTTGTATTGACTTTAGGATTACTTTTTTTTTATGATCTGATAATCATATTCATAGATCTGTGCTTTGAAACAAATAAAAATGGATATACAAGTTTTGCGTTTTTGTTACTTGAAATGAAGTCTACTTTACACTCGTAAAATTTGAACATAACGATACAGGACACTTATATATATGTATATATATATATATATATATATATATATATATATATATATATATATATATATATATATATATATAAGTATTTAGATAATTTCTTAGCCGTTCATTAAATATAACATTTGATAAATTATTGGAGTTTTTAGGCCGAAAAACTCCAATAATTTATCAAATGTTATATATATATATATATATATATATCTATATATATATATATATATATATATATATCTATATATATATATCTATATATATATAGTATTCGTCACACCCGATTTTTAATATATTTTGTATTAAAAATACTTTTCCATTAAATTTAAGAAGTCAAGATGAGCAAATAGTCTATTTTATCTTCCTTGCACACCAAGAAACAAAACCAAATATATGATGGACACACCTATTGGTATGCAGTATCCGACACGTATTCGCAAATTCTTATTTTTCCCTCAAAATATTCGAATATAATAGTGAGTTAGACATTAAAAATTCACGTCACGTAAATTTATACGCGGAAACAGACACACACACATTTGGGCGGAGACGCAAATACAAGTACACGCGCGCTCACTCACGCATACATTACAGCATAAAGAAACCATCCCTTTTGTATTATTTCCAATTCAAAAACGATTACGCTAAAACGTTATTTAAATTACATCAATCCCGGACATATAAAGGGACCCATATTCCGTGTATAAAGCGATCCCCCTTATCGGTAAAACGATAAGCCAAAATATATGTATGTGCATATCTCAGTTAGAAAATCGAATTCAATCCCTTAAAACAATAAGCTATTTAAATTCAAATATTTAGGAACTGATGAGAAAAGGAGCTAGAATTAGACTTTCGCCATTACGGTTCGTACTCGCCTATTCAACCCTTTTTCAAACGCGCCCATTCTGCTTCAAAAAGGTATCGATCCGAGAAGCTTTAAGCGTGACACCCTCCTTGCGGTAAATAATTCTGGTAAATTTCTAAGGGTGAGATGATATTTGGGCGTTCTTATGTATATTTCTGATGTTCTAGGATATATATATATATATATATATATATATATATATATATATATATATATATATATATATTGCTCTCTCCTTCTTTTCGGAGATTAAAACTTTTTAGAAGGGTAGAAGGCTTAAACTTAAACTTTCTAATGTACTTAGTTTTAATATAATTTTGATATGGATAATAATTTTCATTTACATATCGTCCGCTTTAGCTGGATATGTCCCTGATATTTAGTTTTAAAGTCACTAAAACAATATAAAGCAGCCAAATTTAAAAAATTTAAATCGTTATTTAAACGAAAAATGTTTATCATTTGTCCTTTTATTCAGATAAATTCGAAGAAAATAAAATATAATATTGAAATAAAGATAAATATACAGCGATATTTTTATAATATACGTACAGGGTGATTCATTAGTCTCTTTGCAAACTGTGGCAGAAATGTTCATATGGTTGTAGGTTCTATCTTTCTTTGTTAAGAAGGCATAGGATGTCTTAAATACGAGGGTAGCACCGATTATTTCTGCAAACTAATATTTCTATTGAATCAAAGGAATCAAACATGCTATGAAATAAATGTTATTGTTTTCTATTTTGGCAGTTGACAATAATTTTGACAATAACACACTTGCTAATACCACAAGTATACACGGTTTCGGACCTGAGCAACCAAAAGTTGTTTCTAAGGTAATTTGAAGCGCTGAATCCGAATCTTCAATTCGTTTTTAAGATTGGTTGTTGTTTTCGAGATATTCTATAAATTCATTTTTTTACTATTTTTGACAATTACTGGCCATTTTATTCAATAAAATGTAATGAATCAGAAATGAAGTGCAATTGAACTGATTCGTTTGTGTTGTTTGGTATCCGTTTCACGCATTAAACACCAATACGAGGGTAGTACCGATTATTTCTCTAAACTAATATTTCTATTGAATCAAAGGAATCACACACGCTATGAAACAAATGTTTATTGTTTTATATTTTGACAGTTCGAATTTGGTTTTGATAACTGCAACAGTTATTTTACAAGCTAATTTCAAACCGAGTGGTCTGTATTAAAAATGCATTTAACGAGATAAAATTTTAGAGTTATGACTACTATGACTTTAAAAGTTCTTTAACTCCAAAGCAAAGTGATTCAAGACTTCGTGCTGCATTTGGAGATCTAGCTCCTTCTCAGAGAAGTGTTTAAAACTGGTCTAACGAATTTAAATTTCTAAGGGTTTCACTTATTGACGATTTTCACGAAGGAAGGCCAATCTCAGCTGTTACTGAAACAAATGTAGACACCGTACGAAGAATGGTTCAAGACGACAATCAAGTCACATATAGGATTATTAGAAGCACCTTGGGTATTGGAGTGACTACAATAAACAAGATTTTACATAATAATTTGGGTGAGGAAAGTCTGTTGTCATTAAATACCTCGTAATTTAACACAGTAACAAAAAAAATACCGATTGGAATGCTGTAAAAAATGCTTAAGAAATAATCGTTGTGAAATATAGAGATAAAAAATTAAATGAGTTTTAATTGACAGACCGCTTGCCCGTTTTTAATTTACTATTAACCTATATATATATATATATATATATATATATATATATATATATATTATAATTATTTCTTGATCTCCGTATGTTATGGTTTATTAAATTAAAGTAAATTAGTCGGCGCTTTAAGGTCCGTTCCACTTCGATACGTATACACTTGAAACAATCTTACTTGTTTCGTCACATAGTGCCACATATACGAATCGAAGTGGAACGGACCTTAAATCGCCGACTAATTTAATCTATCATATATATATATATATATATATATATATATATATATATATATATATATATATATATATATGAAAAATTTTGTGAAAAACTTATCTGCGCGGAATGTGCATATATCGATATTTCACTGTTTTTTACAGATCATCAGTGCACCTTACCGAAGACAGACATGATATTCACTTCTATACTACGTGTATATATACGAACTGTAATGAACTTCATGTGTATGAGAATTAATAATTATTAAATCTCATTTTACATGCGATTGTCGCTATAATTTGTTGCATTTAATTCTACAATCTACAATTCTACAAGCGACAATCGCATGTAAAATGAGATTTAATAATTATTAATTCTCATACACATGAAGTTCATTACAGTTCGTATATATACACGTAGTATAGAAGTGAATATCATGTCTGTCTTCGGTAAGGTGCACTGATGATCTGTAAAAAACAGTGAAATATCGATATATGCACATTCCGCGCAGATAAGTTTTTCACAAAATTATTCATTTGTACTGACAACTTGTACAGTTGATGTCGCGGCTTGTTGCGTCTACAATCTAGGGCAAAAGTGATTTGCCGAATTGTAGAATTAAATGCAACAAATTATAGCGACAATCGCATGTAAAATGAGATTTAATAATTATTAATTCTCATACACATGAAGTTCATTACAGTTCGTATATATACACGTAGTATAGAAGTGAATATCATGTCTGTCTTCGGTAAGGTGCACTGATGATCTGTAAAAAACAGTGAAATATCGATATATGCACATTCCGCGCAGATAAGTTTTTCACAAAATTTTTCATTTGTACTGACAACTTGTACAGTTGATGTCGCGGCTTGTTGCGTCTACAATCTAGGGCAAAAGTGATTTGCCGAATTGTAGAATTAAATGCAACAAATTATAGCGACAATCGCATGTAAAATGAGATTTAATAATTATTAATTCTCATACACATGAAGTTCATATATATATATATATATATATATATATATAATATTTTCGTGACCTTGGTATGATATGGTAAATTCAATCAGTTGGCGATTAAAGGTCTGGCTTTACTTTAAAGTATATATATTTAAAACAACCCTACATGTTTCGGCAATGATGCCTTTATCAAGGATATAAAATATAAATGACAGTATACAAATGTCATATAATTGAGTTGCTATGGATAAAATTATTCAAAGATACATTCCAATTGAATAATAATAAATCATGCCTTAGTATTCCAAAAACAGAAGACAACAAAAACAGGGAAAAGCAAGACATGAGTTATTATTATGTATGCGCCCGTGGAGCGTCTTAAGATGCAAAGTTGTCGGCATTCGCCTTAAACGAGAAGGAAAACCTACTCGGACAACTAGACAGGAATCAAAACACGGAACAGTCAGCATGATAAGCAAATGTATAAGATATTTAAATGTAATTGATATTTAACCAAAAAAAAAAAAAAAATATATATATATTATGATGGTAAATTGCAGATAGTTACACAATTAAGTTATAGTATATACCGCTTAAATTTTTTATATAATTTCTGTTGTTAATTGAATTTTTTTCCTGTTTAATACTAATCACTTCTTTAATTTGTCTTTTCATTGTGTGTTGTTCTTTATCAATTATCTGTGTGTTTTCAAAATCGAAATGGTGATCGAGTTGTAGTTTGTGTGTAGATAAAGCAGTTTTGTCTGTTTTAGAGTATTTGTGGGCTTGTATTCTTTTGTATAAATATTGTTTCGTTTGGCCTATGTAGTAACTATTAATAACAGTATTAATTTTCTTGATATTTCTTTGAGCTATAATAGACAGGGTACTATTTATACAAATTGGTATAATAAACCCTCAGCTTCTTTTCGATGAATTACCACTCAAATGCTCCTACAGTATTCAATAAAATGATTATAAATAATCTGACTGATAGGGCAGTAAAACTATCACATACTCAATACAGAAAAGATAACATCAAAAAAATTAAAACAATCTTAACTGATAATAATTATCCACCACAACTTATAGACCAAACTATTAAAAAAAGAGTACACCAAATATACAACACTGCAGACACCAATAAAAATTTGAACAATGACACAACATATATCACGATTCCATATGTTCCACAACTATCAGAAAAAATTAAATACACTTTAAAGAATATGATATAGCTACAACATATAAACTTAGTAATACTAATAAACATTTATTTTCAAAACTTAAACCTAAAATAGAAAAAAATCGTGAAACACATGTCATATATAAAATACCATGTCGCGATTGCGATAGTTACTACATAGGCCAAACGAAACAATATTTATACAAAAGAATACAAGCCCATAAATACTCTAAAACAGACAAAACTGCTTTATCTACACACAAACTACAACGCGATCACCATTTCGATTTTGAAAACACACAGATAATTGATAAAGAACAACATACAATGAAAAGACAAATTAAAGAAATGATTAGTATTAAACAGGAAAAAAATCAATTAACAACAGAAATGATATAAAAAATTTAAGCAGTATATACTATAACTTAATTGTGTAACGATTTACCATCATAATATATATATATATATATATATATATTTTTTTTTTTGTTATATAATTATATATCTTAAGTTATTTAAATATCATTTACATTTAAATATCTTATACATTTGCTTATCATGCTGACTGTTCCGTGTTTTGATTCCTGTCTAGTTGTCCGAGTAGGTTTTCGTGGTTTTCCTTCTCGTTTAAGGCGAATGCCGACAACTTTGCATCTTAAGACGCTCCACGGGCGCATACATAATAATAACTCATGTCTTGCTTTTCCCTGTTTTTGTTGTCTTCTGTTTTTGGAATACTAAGGCATGATTTATTATTATTCAATTGGAATGTATCTTTGAATAATTTTATCCATAGCAACTCAATTATATGACATTTGTATACTGTCATTTATATTTTATATCCTTGATAAAGGCATCATTGCCGAAACATGTAGGGTTGTTTTAAATATATATACTTTAAAGTAGAGCCAGACCTTTAATCGCCAACTGATTGAATTTATTATATATATATATATGTATATATCGGGTGTATTTCTTGGCTGGAAACTTTCAAATACTTCGAAAAATAATCAGTTCACGAAAAATGTCGAGATTTAAACTTTAATAATTTAATGGAGGAAATATACTAGTACTAGAATTAATCCCTCTCTCTCCCTCCTTGTAGGTGGGGTGGGGGTAACTTTGAAATCTTAAATAGAAACCTTTATGTTTTATTACAGATTAGAATTTTACTGGAAAAAGTATATAGGATTTGTCTCAAACATTTTTTTTCAATTCATAATAGATGACGCTGTAATCGATGGTAATCATTTTTTTTTCATTTTCTCTCACTGACAACCTATGTATACGATTTTACAATTCGTTTTCAATAAAAAGAATACCGCGAAAAATGACTTATCAAGAAAGTACTATTAACATAACCCAGGAACGGGCGTCCTTCTTCACATTCTTCGTCAACGCGACTCCCTTCGCTAATGACATATCGGAGTGCTTTAGAATAAAAAAAAAATTGTATTTTCCTTTTAATACCATTTCTTATGTTGAAAATAACCGATCCCAGCGACTTGTCCATGACTGGAAGCAGTGCTTGAAGTCTTGGCGTCTTAACGTGTTCAACACTGACTGCGATTCGGCTGTATCTCCTCAATGGCCACAAAACGACGCCCCTTGAGCTTCAGTTTCAACTTCGGAAAGAGGATGATGTGACAAGAGGCAAAATTTGGTGATTCAGGAGGGTAAGGTAGTACTGCCGTCTTCGTTGAAGTTAGACGCACAAAAAATGATGTGTGGTTGGTACATTGTCGTGGTGTAGGATCCATTAATTGTTGTGCAACTTGGCAAGCCGCTTGTGACGAATGTTTTCTGTTAATCGCCGAAGAGCATTGCAATAGAATCGTCCTTTCGATTAACTGCTGAACCTGGCGGGAGAAATTCTTAATACACGTTGCCGTCAGCGAAGCAAATCAACATCGACTTGACGTTGCTTCGAATTGTCGTGCTTTCATCGGTCGTGTTGGCGATGGCGTCTTCCACTGCGATGACTGCTGCTATGTTTCAGAATCATACCCATACAGCCATGATTCGTAGCCTGTAATGATTCGGGTACTAAAATTCCAAGTATTTTATTTGCTCCGAAATGTACTTACAACAATCATGTTTATCAGCCTTATATACAGAAATTTTAGAGGCGTTCATAATATCCACTGTATAAAGGTACTGTACGCTGCTTTTTGAATATCAAAACTAAAATATAGTTCATTAGTTTGTACATATTAATACGATTGAATTAGTCCAAAATAGTATATTAAAAAACAAGTTTCATAAGGCACCATTTTGCCGCACGAGATCAGTTTAGAAAACGAGCCGCGATAGCGGCGAGTTTTCTAAAGAGCGAGTGCGGCAAAAAAGGGCCTTATGAAACGAGTTTTTTATACTATTTTTTCTATTTTGCGTTTTTTACATTAATAAATTGCTTAAATTGGAATTATTTAATTTGAAAGTTCAGAGTTTAATTTTTATATAAAGCATGCAGTTGGTCACATTGATACTTGTCATTCGAACAACGCCAACATTGAAAAATGAAAAAAAGCGTATCGAAATGAAGCTCATTTCGATACTGTTTTGGGTTTCATAATGAGTTCATTTCGAACGCAAAATAGAAAAAGTATTTTTAAAATACTTCAAGTATTTAGAAGGGTGCCACCTTCTAAATACATGAAGTATTCAGAACGCGGTTTGGATTATAGAATGCTAAGATTTGACATGGCATCGTTTGACGAGAGGCGTACCATTTGTTGAACTAAGTGTTTATACGAATTATTGCACAATAAAATTACTTTTATATTGAGTTTCATGGCAGTTCCGGGGCAGCTATATTGCTACAAGTAAATAAAAATCACCATAAAGCTATAATAGGTATAATATTTAAAAGACCCTTATTTAGTGAACATCGTAACATGTAATATTATTGTTGAATATTTATTAAATATTGTTTTGTATTGTTTCCGAATATATTATTTATTTTACCAATAAAACCGGCCTCTAATGAGTCTCCCTCGGAGATGAAGCCACAACGAGGACCAGGGGACATCACACTATTACAAAGATAACTTTCTTCTTACTCTAACGCTAATCCACTTGCTGCTTATCTCAACATCATCCTTCAATATCCCACTATTATCAAACTGATTATTAATTTTTTGTTAATATTAGTGTCTACCAAATTTCCTTTCGGGCTAGTAAATCCATTGGCTATTGGGGATATTGACCGATGTCTCCGTTCTTTATTTAAAAACTTGTGTGTAATGGAATTTTCCATGACAGAAAAAATATAATTAATCTGTCAGAAATTTCTTTAAAATAAATTGATTTAATTTGTTTTAAATCCTTTTATTTCGTTCCCTGTACACTGCGAAGCATTTATTATAGTACATATTGTGTCTCTTTCGAAATAAAATCTTTATCCCGGACATATCCCAATGCTATTTTATTTTGTATACTTTTTGCGTGCTTTCAAAGAAAGCGGACCAACTCCACCGGATTTATACGAAATTTACATATGGGAAAGTGACAAGAATAACGTGGAAATTGCAGATAAATTGTGTAAAACCGAAAAAAAAAAGTATCTGGAGAAAAAGCGCACATGTATTCGTATACGATACGATCTGCAACTTTTACATGAAAAACCCTTCAAATAGAGAAATAAATCAGGAATCGCTGCGTGTTCGTTAAGTATTAATATGTCTCACACACTCCTCACGATTGTTCGTCTACTATATTATTGATTCCAAATATTTTCTCTTACTATTACTGTCGCGTTCCACAAAACGTTTGGGAATTTCGCCCCCACAAAAAGTAATCTGGGGCGATAGATAGCTAGAATAAAAATTCTACAGCATTTTTCGACAAAAACTAAAGCAGGATTAGGCAAAATCTAAATAAACACAAACTAATTGTGTTTTGCTTTCATATAATATAAATCTTAAGGGTTACTATTATGATAAAGGTAAAAGAAAATTCACACTTGGTTATTTCTTTCACTGCAATTTTATTTACAAAATACGCTTGGACAAATTTGTTTCGAACTTCACAGTTCATTCTCAACTGAACAAGAAAAGTTTACTTAAAATACGAATAGATAATTTGAGTAAGGTGGGAGTAACACTGTGAAACATATACGTGAGTTATGTATTATGGGGGTTTTTCTAGTAATTAACGAGAAACAGCCTTAATAATAGGGGAGATTACGAACTCTGTTTGTTCATTTACTATATTTAATGATTTGTTTATTGCTTTAGATATTTCTATGATTTCTAAAAGGTCTAATCGTTTACTTTTATTTGCAGAGTGTAAAATTTCAAAATTATTTAATGATACCATGTGTTGTTCATTTATACAATGCTCGGATATACCTGAGCATTTCTTGGAATATAAAATTGCTTTCCTATGTTCTTCTATTCGTGTGCGAAAACATCTTCCAGTTTGACCTATGTAGAAAGCATCACAGTCTGAACAATTTAATTTATACACACCACATTTATCTACTTTTTGAATTATATCCTTATTATTTGTCCAAAGTTTACCTAAATTTAATTTATTTACTATTATAGTTTTTATGCCTAGATTAACTAATCTATTATTAATTTTGTTCGTGGTCTTTCCTATGTAATTTATTAAACGATAATTACTTGGTTCTAATTGGGGGGCTGCATAAAAGAATTTATTAATCTGTTTATGTTTTTTCTTTGAAATTAATCTATTAATAATATCAGGACTGTATCCGTTGTTCACGGCTAGACATTTCAAGACTGCAACTTCTTTATCAAAATTTGGTTTTGAAAGGGGAACGGATAGTAATCTATGTATGAAACTGTTGAAAGAGGAAAACTTAATGCTATCGGGTTGCTAGCTATCTGCAGATATGAGGGTGTCAGTGTATGTGTGTTTTCTGTAAATACTATAATCTAATTTGCAATTTAATTTTGTTAGTGTAAGGTCCAAAAAATTTAAACTGTTATCTAATTCTTTTTCTACGGTGAATTGTATTTTTTTATTGATTTCATTTAAACGATTGAAGAATAAATCTAATTGCCTGTCAGTACCGGTCCACACACATAACACATCATCCACATATCTAAACCAACTGTGTATACAATTAACAACTGAGATTTTAGAACAAAACAAATCTTCTTCAAATTTTGACATAAATATTTCTGCTAATAAACACGACATGGGAGAACCCATAGCTAAACCGTCTTTTTGTTTGTAGTATACATTATTAAATTTAAAATAATTTTGTTGTATGCAAATATTCAAGATATTTCGTAAATTTTACTGTCGCCTGTCAGCGTTCTATTTGCTATTAAATCATTTAAAATAACGTTCAACTCATTGATAGGGATAGAAGTATACAAACTGCAAACATCGAAGGAAACTAATTTAAAGTTTTGAGGTAATTTACTTGTTTCTAATTTACTCACCATATCTACGGAATTTTTTATTCTATACTTAAATTTCAGATGTAGAAGGTCAGGCAATTTTGTGTTGATCAGTTTACATAATTTGTATGCCGGGGCTTGTAAATAAGAAACAACGGGTCTTATCGGGCAGTCTTGTTTATGAAGCTTTGGAAGCCCATATAACAATGGGGCATTCGGGTTCATGACAGTCAAAGAATATGCATCATTAGCTGTAATAATATGCTTACTACTTTTTATGATGGATTTTACTTCCCGTTGAAAAAGCCCGGTTGGATCATTTTTTAGAACTGTAAAATTGTCATTTGATATTAAGTTTACGACTTTCTGTAAATAATCCTTTCTATCTAAAATTGCATCTGTGTTCCCCTTGTCTGCTTTTGAAATTATTAAATTATTATCTTTAATTTTGGTTGAAATTTCTTTTATAATATTTAATTCACTTTTATCTGTCTTTGACTTATTGTTTCTTATGAAACTACCACAAATTTGCTTTTCTAAATTAATTGTATCGACGTTCGTAATACTATTTAAGGCTACTTCTGTGTTTACTGCTAGGAGTTCTAATTCTTTACGATTTGATACATTCGGGTAGTATTTCAACCCCTTGTTTATAACATTCAATTGATTAACTGTGAAATTAATAGTTGACAAATTTACAACTCTAGGATATAATTTAATATTACTAACTAATGAATTTGTTGAATCCTTGCAGATGCGATGTTGGCTGCTTACCAGGTTTTCAAGTTTCTTTGCTTGATTAACGTAGTGCTTGTGATTTTCTTCTCTCACTATTTCACTGGTGGAAAGATGCAACAAGTCGAATTCAAGGCTTGACAGTCTATGCGTTAGTTGATTGTGTATTAACTTCTGATGTAACTTGAGGTTACTCCTTGATTTGTACCATTTATGTAGTTCTAAACTTAACCATTTTCTGTATGCTGTAATTACAGCTGTGTTTGCTTCGTCTGATTTATTGTAACATCTAATTTTCATATATTTCGGAAATACTTGCAACTTTAAACACTGTTTGTTAAACCATAAATGATTGCAACATCTATTCACTCTCAATAAAACCTTCCTGTACATACTTGCGAGTTTTACCGTACTGGCTTCTATAATATAATTGATTGAGGTCTCGCTAGGCACTTGGTTTTCTTGTTCTGTTGAGAATGAACTGTGACGTTCGAAACAAATTTGTCCAAGCGTATTTTGTAAATAAAATTGCAGTGAAACAAATAACCAAGTGTGAATTTTCTTTTACCTTTATCATTTAATATGTTTCACCAAGTGCCTAGCGAGACCTCAATCAATTAGGTTACTATTAAACAATTTTGTAATGAATTGATCTTTTAATGTTTTAAATGCAATGTACACTCACGGACAAAACATTCCGGACACTGATGTAAATGTTTGTTATCATAATTAATTAAATTTTTCTCATAAGACGTGAGATATTCTATATTCTATCTATGAAATAAGAATTGGACATTAAAGAAGATACAAAACGATTAATTTATCTAAACAGCTAAAAGAAAAACAAGAATAATAACAAACCCAAACAAATCTTGGTGTGTTTTTTATTCAGCTTTTATGTTGTCATTTGAACTGTCAGTACTGACACTTACAGGTCGACAAAATGCAAGCAAAGAATGTATCCTGAGCAGTAGCTTTGAACGAAGAGGACACAGTATTCGATACAGCGCTGCTGTCTTGAATATTCCTAGACGTCCAAGACGTGATACAGCGACATCGCCAAAATGGGGAATATACAAGAAGGCCATGATTAGGCAGACATCTTGCCACAAACCGGAGAAAAGACCATTGTTGAAGCTTTTCGCTTTGCACAGTTTTCCGAATAAAACACTCGCTTGTTAACTAAAATATTTTATTCTACTATGTACGCAACTATTAATTATTATTGATTTGAAGTTTGTTCTGAATATCTGAGCAAATGCCGAGTTTTTGTCTAGCTCGATGATTTATGAGTTCTTGCTAAATGTTTTCTCGATGAATTCTTCGTAGATACTAGTACTGACTGATCTTTTATGCCAGGTAAATTATGGGGTCGCTTCCACCATTGTTCCGACAAGGTAATAAAATAAACTTATTGTATGAAATTTTCAATATTAACCAATAGACATACGGATAATCTCTGAATGAACAGAACAAAGAGGGTTATAAACTGTAATCGCAAAACCCATAATAGACCTTTACATTCAAATACGCCTTTGCGTATTATATCAATCACAATTAGTACATAATTTGGAAATTTCGGCATTTCGCATGGATTATAAAGATTGCTATGTGCCCCCACGAGCACCAGACTTGCGCCGCCGAATATTCCCTTTCCTAAATCTACCCAACTTACCTTCAACTTTATGATTGCCCCGGAGATCTTATGACTAAAGGGCTAACTCAGTTATAGAGGCGAGTTGAGGGGAGGTTCTTACATAAAAAAGGGCGCCACCATGTTTCCCTTTAGCCAACAGAGAACACAGACTTTGCCGTAGTAAGTGGATAAATTTAGTAATACTCAAAAAGTTGTCAATAAAAAAAAAACCAGAGTTCGTAACAATAGCAACTATATTTATTAATTAAGAAACTTCATTAACAGCTTAGAACAACGAATAAACCAATGTAATATGCTATACCAGAGGGGTATATGTATGGAACAAAACAAAAAAAAACTATTCCACAGTTGGAATACCATTGATCAAAATTAATTATCGTACCTAAAGCTATATGGTATTGCATCGGTAATTCATTAAAGCTTTAGTCAACCTTACACAGGTTCGATACATACAGTATATGCAATACGTACTTAGGTGGTACACACAAATAGAAATTAATAGTTCAATAAATAATTAACCGTCAATGTATTCATATAATTGGATACTCCAATCAGATGGTGATCAAAACAGGTCCAGGCTGTACATTCAAAAATGTGTTTCTTCTTCTTCTTCTTCTTCTTCTTCTTTCAATAGGCGTATCGCCTGTTTAGTTCCGGTTTCTTTGTGGCGGCAGTTCTTGTGAATTTGATTGCCAGCTGTCTCGCCAGCGTTTTGGTGGTCGTCCTATGGGTCTTCTTCTGTGAGGTATGTTGTTTCGTACTATTCTGGCCATTCTGTCGGGAGTCATTCGGCTGACATGGTGGTTCCATTCTCTTCTTCTTTTCCGTATCCATCTGACTACGTCATCCGTTTGACACTTCTCCCTTATATCTGTATTTCTTTGCCTATCATGTAATGTGTATCCTGTTATCGTTCTTAGAGTCTTCATTTCGGTTGTTCTTAGTATCCTCTTTGTTATCGTTGTTTCCGCTCTCGTCTCCGCACCATATGTCATCACCGGTCGTACGCATGTTTTGTATATCCTTGATTTGCATTCCGTACTTAGGTGTTTGTTTCTCCAGATTGGATACCTAAGATGTCCCGATATTGCTGCTGCTTTGTTTACTTGTTTCCTCACCTCATCACCCAAAAACCCTGCGCCTGTAATTTTGCATCCAAGGTATTCGATTGACATGGTTTGGTCGACGGTCTTATTTTCTATTACCAATTTGCAGCGTACAGGTTCTTTTGCTATGGTCATGCATTTGGTCTTGTCTATGGAAATTTCCATGTTGTGTTTTCCTGCCTGTTTGTTGAAAGCATGTAACATTCTTTGTAGGTCGTCCTCTGATTCCGCAATAAGTACTGCGTCATCAGCATAGCATATTATATTTATGTTGTGTATGCCCATCCGATATCCTAATCCGGTGTTCTTTACAGCTTTCACCAGCTCATCCATGATTGCGTTGAATAATAAAGGACTGAGACTATCGCCTATCGCCTAAAATGTGTTTAAGATATATAAAAAAAAAATAACTAGAATGTTATTCTATAGTTGTGAATGATTACCAAATAAATGGAAAAGATATTTATTTAAACACAATTTAGATATTAAAATTACATCGGAATCCGTTACTAATTCAGGAAAATACTAATTTAATTTACTCAATTTACTATACTTTAAACAATCTGATATGCGATATTGATACTATTAAAAAAAAATACTACTAAAATTTGAACTAGAAAACTGATTACGCGATTAGTATATGAAAATGGACTTAAATTTTACAATGAGGCAAGAGAAAAAAATATGAAATGGTGAGTAGAACACCATGTTTTAGAACGACATGCGTTCTTTCAAGATCACTATTAATATTATTTTCCGAGACTCTATCACAAAAATGTTACTCTCTACACACTACCTGGAGTGAAAGATGATCCTTAGATCCGATTACGCTGATTTCCTGTGTCCGGGTGATTAGATGACTGCGGATGAATCAACCTCTCGTCTAATTGGTAGATTTCACCTACAGAATCACAGCATAACCGGTCTAACGCAATTCCGCCTATATTGCCGTTATTAGCAGATACTAACAGCCCTAAATAAATGAGAAATAGAAAAAGAATAAGTGGAGGATTCCAGAGTAATATAACAAATTGGAGAACAATGCCGTGATATAATTACAGCCGTCCTCTTATCTCAGAACTCACCTGAAGCAAACACGTGGGCGTAAAACTTTTCCAATCCGGGAACAATACCCTCGACTAAAATATCACTACACTAGTGAATTTATATGAAACGAAGCCAATTTGTCGAATCCTGCCTACATAGCAGAACAGATTACAATTGACTTCCTAGTTTTACACTCGTCGACCTACTTCAAAGCGGGACTAATAAGAAGAGAACGCCAAGAATTATTGTCCTTTAATTTAAGTAGAATAAACTGATACGTCATTGTTAACAAAAAAGGTACTACCGCCATACCGGATATTGAAATAAAAGAAAGCAAATGAGGAAGCCACAACCTAAAACGAATTAATTAATTGGGATTAATTAAGCGATTAAAATTATACCAACCGTTACAGCGATCTAGAACAAATAGTTTAGGAGAGCCTTGCCTAGAAGGCTCGCCAAACAAACCAAAAATGTAAAGACTTAAATTAATTGAAAAATGGTTATATGACAAGTTAAACGATCCTAATATGTTTACAAAATTTTATTAAAAAATATAACGATGTCCTGTTTACCTAAAATTGCCCAAAGGGAACGATAATGAAATATAAATTCAAATGTACGAGCGATGACTCGCATAATATTTCAAGATGTCTATCTTGCGCATGAGTAGATCCAATGCTCCGGATTAACAATAAACACATTAAGTAATCGACTCCGCGGAAACGGTTATGACATCCATTAGTGACATCCGAAATATTTTAACATACAAACGTTACATGATATTAGAGTTTGAAGTAGCCTATGATGTTCGATAATTAGCAATTAAAGTAAATAAAGACAAAGGTATTTTTAATAATATAAAATATTATTAAAAATCTGGTGTGAAGAACACAAATGCAGGTTCACTATTAATATTTTCTGTGAACGGGTCCGAGTATATCCTATCCCCAGAGACGTAGATACGTATTTCACCTTTCTACAGGCTCATCGGTACGCCACTGCTGGAGAAAGTATATTCCCAGACACATTCACAGAAAAGAACCACATCGCCCTATCACCGTAATTATTCAGACCGAGCGCAGAAGTAAATTCGGCGCTGCCTGTTGTCAGACAGCCGAAGTACCTCGCATACCGTCCACATAATTAATGTGAAGTAACGACGTCCTTCCAAAGGTTGGCACAGCCAAACTCTCTAGAAAACTGCATTTTAGAGTTTGAGAGAGTTTGGCTGTGCCAACCTTTGGAATGACGTCGTTACTTCACATTAATTATGCGGACGGTATGCGAGGTACTTCGGCTGTCTGACAACAGGCAGCGCCGAATTTACTTCTGCGCTCGGTCTGAATAATTACGGTGATAGGGCGATGTGGTTCTTTTCTGTGAATGTGTCTGGGGATATCCTTCCTCCAGCAGGGGCGTACCGATGAGCCTGTTGAAAGGTGAAATACGTATCTACGTCTCAGTGGATAGGATATATTCGGACACGTTCACAGAAAATATTAATAGTGAACCTGCATTTGTGTTCTTCACACCAGATTTTTAATAATATTTTATATTATTAAAAATACCTTTGTATTATACAAAACTGGTGGGGTTTACCTACTCATGTATGTTTCAATTATTCTGAAGTAAATAAATTATATTATAGGATAATATTGAATTTTGAAATAGCCTATGATGACTTAGAATTAGCAATTAATTTAAATAAATCATTAAAAATGCCCAAACGGTGTAAGGATCATTTTTAAAGTATAGCAAGATATGTAATTAACATTTAATGGCAATTCACACGACCCAAATGCAAGATCTTATATACACTATATACATTGAAGCATATGAATTTAGACAAAGTACAGAGTGGCCAAGATAAAGGAGGCCCGGTATGAATACAGTAGTACAAATACTAACAGAAAAGTGATTTACTAATATATTATAAATTTTTATTTAAAAGTAGTAAATACAGAGTATTATGAATAACAACATAACAAACATTCAATAGCTCACAGGAGGTGTTGAAAGTGTTCACCATGAACTTCTATACACAAATTAGCACGTCTCAACATCTTTTGAAAAACTTTTGCCAGTTCATTTGGTGTGATATTAGGAATTGTATTTGGAATGTTCATTTTCAACTCGTAAATTGTGTGCGGGTTGTTACTGTACACTTTACCATTTAAGGAACCCCACAAATAAAAATGGCAGGTAGACAGATCGGACGATCTGGGAGGTAATAAACTCTACGTTCTTCTCCGAAAATTCCATGGACGTATGACATTGAAAAGCATGAAGTATGTACGGTGGCACCATCTTGCTGTAAAAACGCATACTCTCGTTCTTCCTCCGTCAGCTGCGCTACGAATGGTTGCAACAATTCTGTTACATACACTTCAAAGTTCACGGCGTTATTAAAGAAAATGAGGCCTACAATCCGCCAGGTTGAAACTGCACACCAAACGCCTATTTTCGTTTCATGCAGAGGCACCTCAAAGCGTTCCTGGGGATTGTTCGTTGACCAATGACGAGTGTTTTGAGAACTCACGTACCGGCTAAGATGGAACCATGCTTCAACTGTGATAAAGTATAGATTCGGATCCAGATAACCATCATCGACATGAGTGAGTAACCATTCGCAATAATGTTGTCGTTCTGCATAGTCCGTAGGTTTTAATGTTTGGCTCACCCTTATTTTGTACGCTCGCATATGCAACAGCTTCAACATGTTCTAGAATGACGTTTACTTGATGTTTAGTTGGGAGGATAGACCGTCTAGTTGATTTTCGTGGACTTGTTAGCATAGTCTCTTGAACACGTTGAATATTTTCCGGTGAACAAACCGTTTCTACACGGTTACGTTTGGTGTTAGCGACTGAACCTGTAGCTCTAAATTTAGTAATCATTTTCTGTACAACACCTTTAGAAGGAGCAGACGTTCGTGGATATTTTATTCTCTCTTTATTCGATTGAAAACGGCATTCTGAAGAAGTCTATTCACAACCACCATTAACAACTGACAACGCAACACTGGAAAACACAATATGACAGTTAACACGGAATGGCCACTGGACATCACGTGACGCCTCTCGAGCGCTAGATTCAAATATCACGTAGATAGTATGACTCAGGGCCTCTTTCTTCTTGGCCACTCTGTATTAGTTAAATATATACAGGGTGTTACAAAAATTTAGGGCTGGCTATACATAGACGGTTTCTACAACTAAAAATAAGCAAAAAAGTTTATATAAATTGATGTCCTAAAATGGTTCGTTACTGAGTTACGGCCAATTGAAGTTTTTTTATTTTTATTTTAGAAATGTTTACAGAAAACGGGAGTTTCTTATATTTCTTATAGTAAATGTTCAAAATGACCTCCACGGGAAGCAACACAAGTTTTTCGAGAAAAATTACTGATAGGAAAAATTTTGAGTTAAAAAGAAAATTAATCGGTGAAAGAAAAGCTCGAGTGTTTTTTGGCAAGATAAATTAACGATTTAAATAAATAATAAATAATTATTTTTATTTGAAAGCAGGAGAACAGTTATTAAATGTACAATTATTATAAATTGTTTGGTTTGGTGTACTAATTTTAATATTATTTTCTTTGTGGCTTTCTACACATGCTGAATAATTGTTTTGTGTTATTTTATTGGATTCGCGTAAATGACAAGTTTTTTAGATATATTTGTTCCTATTAGAACATTTTTATACCAAATATTAGAATTTTTTCTTGTTCCAAAAGGGACTTGGAATTAAAAAAAAAGTCGTTCAGATGTCACAAAAATTTAGGGCTGGCTATACATAGACGGTTTCTACAACTAAAAATAAGCAAGAAAGTTTAAATAAATTTGTGTCCTATAATGTTTCGTTACTGAGTTACGGCCACTTGAAGCTTGTGTTGCTTCCCGTGGAGGTCATTTTGAACATTTACTATAAGAAACATAACAAACTCCCGTTTTCTGTAACCTTTTCTAAAATAAAAAGAAAAAAACCTCAAGTGGCCGTAACTCAGTAACGAACCATTTTAGGACATAAATTTATTTAAACTTTTTTGCTTATTTTTAGTTGTAGAAACCGTCTATGTATAGCCAGCCCTACATTTTTGTAACACCCTGTATAATATGCTAAACTAAATCTATGTAAAACCAAAAACACAAAACAATTATGAATATTATTGTTTTTGCATTGAATATATGCGTACACGATGTAAAACAAATGTTCACCTTTGTCTTAAGCTTTCTTAACAACCGCTTTATGGTGTTATCTACACTACGCGATCATGGTTTACTATCAACAATTGTGTTTCGCCAAGTCGAATATGTTTTACGGTACCACAGTCTGCAGGAACCGTTCGCTGAAGATTGAAAGAATACGGATTGATGCCAAGGAAACTTGCTGTTTGTCCACTTTTACGCCCAGCTCATCATGTTCAGTGACTACGATTTGCCCGTGAACATAGACATTGGACAATGGATCACTGGAGCTCCGTATTGTTGACGGATGGGTCTCGTTTTTGTATGCGTCCATCAGATAAATGAGAACGTGTGGAGGAGGTGTGGTGAACGATTTTCAGCGTGTTATATATCTGCAAGAATGGAATTTGGGGGAGGCGGTGTAATGGTTTGGGCTGGCATTTCACTCTACGCGAAAACCGAGCTTGAAAATGATACCATGATGGCTGTTAAGTACATCAACGAGTGTTTAGCTGATCATGTCGTACCATTTGCTCCATTCGTAGGTGAGAACTTTACTCTAACGCATGATAAAACCGAATTCACACCGCACGGGTGGTTAAGGCGGTTAACTTTCACCGTTTACAATGGCTAGCACGAAGCCCGGATTTGAATCTTATGGAAAATCGCTGGGATTCATTAGGACGATGTGTTCGACACCAAAAACTCATGCTGGTAACCATTTGGGATCTTCGAATAACTCTTCGTGAGGAATGGGAAAACATTACACAAGCAGAGATCGCAAGTGTATTCAAAATTAAAACTTCATAGGGGTCCCAGTTTAGACCAATTACGTCAGCCTCTCAACCCGCGTCCGACACGATGCTGGTACGGCCGCAGAGGGCATTTAGTTAAGTAGATACGTTGCTGGCCCAAAACCTAAAATCTAATATCATCACAATTTTTGCGAGTTCGAAAAGTTCTTTATTTCGAATTTCAACTCGAAAAAGAGGTTTAGGCGACTCCATAATATAAGTAGTGAATTTAGTTCTGATTTCGCCACTATATTGACGAAACAATTGTCGTCTTACGATCACGTATTAATCTTGAAACACTTATACTGATAACAAAAATATTTATGAGCAACTTTACATATATTACTTATACTCAATTCTTCTAATGCAAAAGATCTACTACAAGAACGTATGTACTATAGAAAGTTAGAAGTAAGTGGTACGTTCGTGCCATTGCATAGTCTACCTTAATTACTGACTGTACCCGTATACAGAAAATCGATTTAGTAATTCGATTTCTAAATTTAAGGGCAAGGTCGAGAATACATTACAATGTAACAAGATCAAATAAAAGAAACCCTTCGCGTTAGTTCCTATATTTCAAAGAATAATTTCGTTTTCTCGTTCTTTTTTCTTTCTTATTTTTCCTTTGCGTTTTAGTCGTCATGGGGAAAAGACACAGCGGGAAATGAAAACCAACGGAAAATATATTACTAAATGATGCGTCTACGGCGTCGAACGTTTTCCAAAGCGTATCTGACTTTTCAGAGTGAGGAAGTTTTCTATTCGATAAGACGGCGGCTTTTCAGGTGTCACTGGCTGTTATGACATCCGGTGAGAGGGAAAAGTGAAAGTGATAACACCACCAACTGATTATATTGTACTCGGAATATGAGATGGGTGCGTGATGATGATGATGTACAGCGAGAATAGGGACGGGTAACGCGTTATTCAAACATTTGCGCATCTGTTTACATGTGTGCGAGTATATGATTTCCTGGAGTGTGTATCGATTTATCTGACATTTCTTCCAGTAAGTATCTACACAGATAGGACTATTGTGTAAACAAATATCCAATTTTTTTTTTAAATATGAGTTTTTGCGAACTAAAAGTATCTAATTAATTATATTTTAAAAGAAGTTAAAAATTCAAATTACAATTTCGTGTGTTTGTGCATATTACTTCAATAGCAGAAAACCAAATGTATATTTAATTATTTCTGATAGAATAATTGTCTCTACTTCTATACTTATATCGGTAACAAGCTCATGTTGCGTCCCTATTCTATCGCATATTCTAATATATTACGAATTACACTTCCATACCAGCGCTTATGGCGCGCACGGAAATTGGTCTGCTCTAGTAATAAATAATCCCCTGAGATGAACAAGTCCATGTGCCCACAACGAAGAGCTGGTCGAGGTAGAAATTAAAGAACACCACGTCCACTTTTAATTATCTTATCTGAATTCTAATGATATAATATATTTTGTAAGAAATAAAGACATTTATAAAAGGCAAAGGTATTAAAGTTTTATTTATTGTATATTAGAAGTAAGAGATAAAATAAATTAAATAAAAAGAATTACGATTCACATACATTATAATATATTTTAACATAGTTTCCAAAAATATTCCCAGCAGTCATTTTATATGTACATTTCAAATAACTTTATACTAGGAAATAGTTATCTCAACATATTAGTGTTCTGATTGCGAGATTTATTGGATAAATTGTCGAAATTGTGCCAATAAATTGAAAATCTATATAAATTATCTTACGGAGCCCTGGGAATCGTTCGTAGACAGCACGTGAACATTGTATAAAATTCAGTGTTAGTCTAAACTGAAAGCCGCTATAGAACGAATAGAAGGTTGATGTGAAACGTAAAGTGGAATTAAATTGAGGTATATTCCGTTGTTCCTATGAGGATTGTTCGTTTAATTTTAAAATACATCCGTATAAATCATTATCTGTAACATTTTGCCATTTTTTTTTCTCTACGGTTTTTTCTGTTAATGAAATCAAATTTCAGCAATTAACTGAGCGATGTTTATTGATTATACTCGTACTTATCGGCCATCTATAAATAACGAATTAATTAAAGCAAAAAGGTCTAACAGATATTTTAGTAAAAGAATTTCTAAACAATCCATTATTTAAGAAACCATTGGTGAATGAGAAGCGCAACCTGTGAAGTCTAGTAAATGTTCTGAAATGTGTTACCAATATTTAAGAATTATTCTTGTTAATTACTCCTTTAAAAAAATTAGTTCACAGAAATAGTGAAGGGCACCGATAGCGGAATTATAAAAGCATATAAATTAAAAACAAAAACATTTTTATTAACATAAAAATATTATTCAAAATTAGATGTGAAGCACACAATAAAAGTTCATATTTGTGTGAAAGTATCTTTCCAGACATGCAGACACGTGCTTCGTCTTACTTCAGAATCATCAGCATATTCTGCTGAAGAGAAAATTTCACCATAACCACACCCTTATTGGAAGTGTAGTAAATAGAGTTCTAATTTTATGTAAAAAACATGTTTTTTATTATTAGGAATAGAGGCTCATGGAAAAAGGTGTCCGGGATTTTGAAGCGAAAAAAAATCTGAATGGAAATGGTAGAATATTTATTTGTACATCAAAAGACGGCAGTAACTCTTAAATTGTTTATCCCATCCAAAAAGTTTCAATGTGAGCTCCCTCTATCGCAACCGATAGCCTACCACCCGCCAGATATTCTGAAGCATTTCAGGAGTCACAGTTGAAATTACTACGTCGATTCTTTTTCTCAGATGCTGTAGGTCACGAGTTTTTTCAGAATAAACAAAGTTCTTAACGTAGCCCCAAAGGAAAAAATCTAATGGCGTCAAATCAGGACTTCTAGGTGGCCACGAAACAGGATCATTCCTCCCAATCCAACGGTCAGGAAATCTGTTGTTGAGAGCTTTTTGAACGATTAGGCTGTAGTGACATGGAGCTCCATCCTGCTGGAAAAGACATTAATTCCCTTTTTCCTTTCAATTTCTTCAACTTGAGGGAACACATACATTTCTAACATGTCCAAATAAATAATGCCTGTAATCGTGTATTCTACAAACACGAAAGGACCAATAAGACGATCCTGAATAAGTCAGCACCAAACGTTAACTTTTGGTGAATCACGGACGTATTGGAAAACTTCATTTGGTGCTGTTCTCCCCATATATATCTGGCAGTTATGGCGGCTTACACAACCATTAATGTGGAATCTTGCCGCATCGTTGAATAAAATGTAGTTAAGATGTAAGCTTCCATCATAGTCCATTGACGACGATGGAAACTTGATGGAAACTTTGCCGTACAGATGCTACGTAACATTTTACGTAGCATCTGTACGCCAAAGTCAATGCGCTTAAGCTATCTGCTGGCTTTATTTCACGTCTTAGTTGAATTTTGTAAGCATGTAATATGAGAAGCTTGTGAAGAATATTCTGAATTGTTTTAGTCATACCAAGTTCGAAACTGCGTCAAGCAATGGACTTCGGACACCTGACTATCTTACACGCTCAACATCCTCTTCCGATGTGCGTGGCCATCCTGGAAGTTTCTTTAGTTTCAACACTTCCAGTTTCCTTGAAATGATTAAACTAACAAACAATGGTTTCGTCCGGAGGCGGACTTTATCTATAAGTTCGCCGAAAATGACGCTGTACTATCACAACTTATTTGAACTCAGCGTACCATAAAACAAATTGCGCTTTCTGCTGTACAGTAGTTATTATGCGCATGCGCTCACTGACTAATAATGAAATTTAAGATTTGCTGCTTCTTTTCATGTACAAATAAATATTCTACCATTTATTTTAAGATTTTTATTTCGCTTCAAAATCCCGGACACATTTTTCGATGACCCTGTATGACACCATATCCGTTCTACACTGAAATATTGCCTTTAATGGTATAAAAAAATTACATATTTTGCATAACATTAAGCAATGGACTTCGGACACCTGACTATCTTACACGCTCAACATCCTCTTCCGATATGCGTGGCCATCCTGGAAGTTTCTTTAGTTTCAACACTTCCAGTTTCCTTGAACTGATTAAACTAACGAACAATGGTTTTGTGTGGAGGCGGATTTTATCTATAAGTTCGCCGAAAATGACGCTGTACTATCACAACTTATTTGAACTCAGCGTACCACAAAACAAATTGCGCTTTCTGCTGTACAGTAGTCATGATGCGCATGCGCTCACTGACTAATAATTAAATTTAAGATTTGCTGCTTCTTTTCATGTACAAATAAATATTCTACCGTTTATATTAAGATTTTTATTTCGCTTCAAAATCCCGGACACATTTTTCGATGACCCTGTATGACACCATATCCGTTCTACACTGAAATATTGCCTTTAATGGTATAAAAAATTACATAGTTTGCATAAAATTAAGCTTTAGTTTATATATTAGTTTGTGTGCATACACAGTGAATATTTTTTATTTTCAAGATAAAATCGCGGATTCTTGATGGAACAACCGATGTCTGTGGTCGCTATATTGCAAATTCATTAGTTGGTGTTCTTAACCAAAATATTTTGCCAAAATATTTTGTTTAGTCAGTACGAAAAAGTTAGAGAAAACCAATAGCGTAGGAATTGTTCGCTTTGTTAAAGTTTGATGACATTTTTTGCTCCAGATATTCTGCCGACTGACAAAATTCTTCTTGTCGTCACAGATGCGGCAGCGTATATGACTAAATCAGGAGCATATCTAAAAATTAAAAAAAAAAATTTAATCCACGGGACTTGTCCAGCGCATGGAATACACTGTTGGAAAAAGTGACGAGCGCATCCTGTATAATCTGAAGAAACACAATGAAATTTGGTATGGAAGTAGTACTGACGTAGCATAACTTAGCCTCACCTGGGGAGCGGCGCAGCCCTGCTGGGAAGGGATGCATTAATAGCGGTAGTATCCCCCGCGAACGGCGCTTACCATCGCTACACCGCGAGGCATGGAGTCAATTAGTCGTTCTGTGGTAGCGGGAGAGATGTCCAACCATGCTGCTTCAACTCGCTCCATAACGTTACCGGGGGAGCCGGATAACGTTGAAGTCTCCGACTGATCACATCCCAGACATGTTCGATCGGATTGAGATCCGGAGAACGTGCCGGCCATGGAAGCATCCGTATATTGTTCTCTTCCACAAAGGTACGGGCAACACGTGCAGTGTGCGGTCGGACGTTGTCGTGCATGTATAGAAGACGTGGGCGCCGTCGAACGTAGGGAACCACAACGGGCCGTAGCACCTCATCTACGTAGCGGCGAGCCATCATCGTATGTTGTATACGCAGCAGACGTGTACGTCCACCATGTGTAATAGCACCCCATACAATAATGCCCTGCTGGCGTTTGATAGGGCGTGGTTTGATACACTCCTCGAGGTGACGCTCACCACGTCTCCGATGAACCAAAATTTGTGCGTCACCGGTACTCAATTCGAATCTTGATTCGTCGGAAAGCAGAATGTGCCTCCACTCGACAACCCACTGATGTCTTGGCTCCACCCGCTGGCGCCGTGTACGGCGGTGCTCGCGAGTCAGTGGAATCCCCTGCAACGCACAGCGCGCTCGCAGTCCACTTTCTAGCAAACGCCCCCGTACAGTACGCGTAATGAGTACGCCTTCCCTTCCTGCTGGCCAAACGACTCCAAGTTGCCTTGAGGAAGACGTACGCGACGCTAAAGCGCTATGCACAAGGGCGCGATCCTAGCGTGCTGTGCTCGCGTGGGGCCGTCCCACTCGCGGCTGCAGGCGCGTACATCCTTGCTCCATCCATTCTCGTCAGGCCCGCTGCACTGCCGATAATTACCGCTCGAGACGGCGCGCGATATCACCGAAGGATACTCCTGTCATGTGCATCCCCATAACCATTTCTCGCTCAAACTCACTCAGAAAGCGCGAACGGCGTTCCATCACGCACAAAGTACGACTACAACTATCCGATTCCACCACACTAACAATAACCAGTTTCTCCCTCCCCGCATCGGTCTCCATGGAGACAACATATTGCAGCTGTCGGAGGCACTCAGTAAAAAAATGCAGCAATAGAAAAAGTCAAAACTCGCTGCGCAACCTCGTCAAGAGGAAACCTTAATGCTCCGCTAAATCTACGCATTTATCTTGACACGTTCACATTATACAGGCTGTGCCCGTCACTTTTTTCCATCAACGTAAATAGAGTTTGCGAGGAAATTAGAAAATTCTTTCAATGGAGACTGTGGTTAAATAATAATTTAAAAAGGTATATAACCCCTTACCACAATTATTAGTCGTATCCTAAATACGTATTTCGACAACTAAGTTGTCATCATCAGTAAGTAAAAACTACTAATTAAAAGTCACACATGGGGCACAGTAAAGTAACATAAACGCTTCCGCACAACTACTATACACTGCAACCCTATAAAGACTGTCTTTATAGTCTTTATAGGGTTGCAGTGTATAGTAGTTGTGCGGAAGCGTTTATGTTACTTTACTGTGCCCCATGTGTGACTTTTAATTAGTAGTTTTTACCTACTGATGATGACAACTTAGTTGTCGAAATACTTATTTAGGATACGACTAATAATTGTGATAAGGGGTTATATACCTTTTTAAATTAAAAAGAAAGGAAATTAGAGGTCAGTTTCCTTTAGTTAATTCTTTAATTTCGAACGTAAAAAAATATTTAATAAACCACCTCTACTAGTCCAAATATATAAAAGAAAAATTGCCGTATGTTCCTCTACCTCCTTAACCGATAATTACCCGATTGGGAACGTGTTTAGGTGCAGTCATATTCCGCACGAATAACTAAAATCACATAAAAATATCGTATTAGACAAATAAAAAGGTATAAATGTTCAAAATATGTTTTTTCATATAATTCCATACCTTTTACAAAAATATTGACTGTATATTTCTTATATTTTACGCTATAGTTAATACATATTATACATTTACGTTTTTCTAAAACATATGAAATTATATCATATATCAATTTTTAAAATGTTTGCAATATTTGCTTCCGAAAAGGTATTTTTCTATTTCGCACACACAATGATCTCATTTTGATATGCATTCGCGGCTCGAAATAAACCTTATTTCGAGACGCAACCTTTCATTATTCAGTGTTGGTTTCCTGTTCAATTTGAAATAATATTTGACACGCTGCTTAATATAGGTTATGTACCTACCAGAATACAAAAGATAATACATGAATGTAGAATAACAACTATTTATTATTATATTTTAATACTTAAACAAGGTAATAATGAAGCACAAAAATCTCAATATAAAAATATAATTATGTTAATGTATTTTATTTTGGATATTGTAATTAGTATAAACATGTACATTAACTTGTGATGAATCATAAGCATTTATACTAATGCCAGGTAGGTTTTGATTGGAAAATAACGTTTTCCTTGTAGTATTAGTTTCAACAATAACTTTAGATTTTTTATTTTAAGATTGTGGCTGTGATACGCTTGAACACCCACTTGATGTATTTTGTTCAGACGAGAACATTTTAGAAACCTCAAGTTTTCTTTTCATGGATGTATCAATATAACCCTCAGCTATAGCTGACGATTTCCATCCTCCATGCTGCTTAATTGTAATCAAATCACCACCCTTATTTGCTATATGAGACGCACTGGAACGTCTAAAACAGTGTCCACTAAATAATTCAGGATTTGGTAATTTAAGAAAGACCGCAATAAGTTTAGGCATCTTGCCTATTGTATGAATTCCAATTGGACATGATATACAATATTTCCATTGCGATCGGTAAGAAAGAAACGTTCAATGGTTGTGTTTTTTGGTCTTAAACTTATAAATTTTTTTATTAAATCAATCCATTTAGGGGTTGTGATTGCAAAACTTCTAGGCAAATAATTTTTTGTTTTAGGTATCGAAAAAACAATGAAATCATCCTTATATTCAATATCATTGATTGACATATTTACTAATTCATCTCGTCTACAAGCTCCAGCATAACCTATTAATAATGCAACCTAAAATGAAAATGCTATACAAATTGTGTTTTAATAGAGAAACAGATATACCTTTATTGCAAGGTACAATTTATCATCAGCATTTTCTATAAAATGATCAATTTGTTCCATATCTAATATTTTAGATTTCTTTGGCTGATATCCTTGTCCACAACGTTTTAAGAATGCTTGTAGTTTAGAATATTTTGATATATCTAAGTTCTTATAGATATTTAAACAAGAACCCAACATAGAATATAATGCCCATAGTGTCGAGGGCTTTTTTATTTCACTTTGTACCTTAAAATACGGCAATAAAACATTTTCTGATAGTATGTGAACTTCATTTTCAATACACCAAGATTCAAATTGCTGATAATTTTTTTCATATACTACACGAGATTTTTCTGGCAATAAATTTCCAGATGTATTTTCTGCTATTTCACGGAGATTCGGTGGTGTCCCGCTTAGGTAATAGAATTATCGATCATTTCTTTATAGTTTCTGTTTGAATTAGAATAATAATAAATTTTAAATGACATTCGCTATTTAAAAATAGGGAATGTCAGTTTGACCAACGTTTACATTTCAAAAAAGTAAATGTCACTTATTTTATACAAATTGCATACTATGAAAAATACAAATTTTAAAAGTTATGGAAATGCGGAATAGAAAAAATAGTATAGAAAACTCGTTTCATAAGACGTTTTGTTGTCCTCGTCCTTTGGAAAACTCGCCTTCGGCTCGTTTTCCAAACTTGGCCTCGTACAACAAAACATCGTCTTATGACACTAGTTCTCTAATATACTATTTTGATTATATATTATTTCAAAGTACATATACTGTTTTCTGTTTATAATGTGAACTATATCGCATAGATGTAGCTGATTTCGTTGGTGTTGTGTGATTATGGTTTACTCCTCCCATTATTTACGTCACTCCGTCGTTTAAAAAAACAGAGTATAGTTTCTTATATTCTTTTGTAAATCGTTTTCGTTATTCGCAAATAATATTAATCATGCCCAAAAGCATACCCTTAGATTTGTATTAATTTCATATTTCTATAACCACCTGTAGACGCCTAAGTAAACTTCTTAATTTCCTTAATTATATCATCTATTCAGCATTCGCTTGAGATATTAGTAAAATTAGTATCGTATGCAAAGTGTAAAATAGGATCCAGCAGTTCATTCAGCTAATGTGTATAATCCAAAACTAAATGTCGACATCAACTGAACAATATATAAAAATGAGCGTTTAACAGAAATAATTTCAAATTGCTGGAGCGTTGTTAAAGTACAATTTTCTGGGCGTAAGAAAATTTAGCAACATGCTGTTTTGCGGAAGATAAAATTCAAGGAACAATTTTGTCGTTCCTTGCATTAAACTATGGTAAAAAAGAATGCAATTATTTTTAAATTTTTTTCTAGATTAAAATTAGTATAATCAAGGAATGTACAAATACAAATTTTCCTTCAGTGTAGAGGTTTAAGAGGGTCGCTTTAATTGGAACTGGGACAGCGCTCTGTTGTTATATTTACCGTGTAAGCGTGGTACTTCCAACTGACTTGCTTTTTACCGTAAAACAAAACAGGAGTACAAGCTGTTCTGTAGTCCGAAAGTATAATGACATAAGATTGTAACCACTAATGGAGCTTGAGTAAGTACTTGAACTGCTCAACAGGCTCCTTTCTTCTACACTCCACGTATTTCCATTAGAACATTATCTGAAAAACGACGTCACACAGAATAATATATCAATGCTTTATGTCATTAATGGCAGAAATTTCAGAAATAGATAATATTTAAGACGAAACAATATATGTGTAATTATCATTTTCTGAAAGGCTGCATTTTAAATCTTTAATTATCTCCTTAGAATTTAAGCTTTGGCATCTTTTTAAGGAATAATATTTGTTTAAATAAATTTTATTAAGGAATTTGTCTACAAAACAATAAACTTATAATATGACTATGCAATGTGATATACCGGGTGTATTTTTTAACTTGTAACTTTCAAATATCTCGAAAATAAGCAGTTCATGAAAAAATGTTCAGATTTAAAATTTAATAATTCAATGGAGGAAATATATTAGTGCTAGAATTAGACCCTCTTTCTCCCTTCATGTAGTTGGGGTGAGGGTAACCTTAACATCTTAAATAGGAACCTGTATATTTTATTACAGGTTCAAATTCTACTGGAAAAGAATACGTAGGATTTGACTGAAACATTTTTTTCAATTCATGATAGATGGCACTGTAATCGATGAAATTATTTTTTTTTTAATTTCTCGCACTGAGAATCTATCCATACGATTCTGCAATACGTGTGCTATAACAAATACGTTTTATTTTGTAAATAATCAAAATTTGTTTTAGAAAAACCTTTTTTCAATTTAAAAATTTCGAATAACTGGGAAAATGTCCCGTAGAAATGTAAATTGCTGGTGAATAAATTACACAGGTCTACAAAATTAAACTTTTTGACAGATGTTTTTATTTTGAAAACTGATTTTATATAATTTTGGTAGGCTGATTTCAAAAATTCTATGCATTTATTTGTATCACGTACGGTTCTTTTGCAAATATTAAATGAAAAAAGACGATATTTCTAAAAAAAATTATTTGTTTATTGAGTAAAAAGGTGGAATACAAGTTAAAAAAGTGGAAAAAAATACTTTACTCTGCCTTTTTTAAGTGAAATCTTTGTCTTTTTGCAAGAAAGCTGCGTTGTCCGGACATTCGGTTGTATGGTTTTAAGGGCATATCCCGTTTTAACGTCCAGCAGTAGTCCGCCATCATCGTTATGCCCCATCTGCCTTGGTATCGCCGTTCCATTTCCTTAATGTCTTGGTGAAACCTCTCTCCCTGTTCTTCGCTAACTGCTCCAAGATTTTCAGGAAAATAGTTCAAGTGTGAAAACAGGAAATGCACTTTCAAACACATTACAACCTAGACGATGAAAGTGTTGTAACATATTTTGAACAATATTTTCGTAGTTTTCGTCCTTAGAGATCCCAAGAAACTTATCAATTACTTCTTTAAATGAAACCCAGGCGTTTTCTCGACATTGGTCATTGTGTTTTGCAAATGCTTGTCTTTGCATAATGTTCTTATCTGCGGCCCAACAAAGATACCTTCTTTTAACTTGGCATCGGATAAGGCTGGAAATGTCTCGCACAAATATTTAAAACACTGTCCATTTTTGTCTAGGGCTTTAACAAACTGCTTCATCAAGCCAAGTTTGATATGGAGAGGAGGCAGTAAAACTTTTTTGGGATCAACCAAGCTATCTCTTAACACATTTTTGCTACCAGGTGTAAGGCTTGTTCTAGAGGGCCATTCTATTTGAGTCCAATGTCTATCCCTTGCTCGACTATCCCACTCACAAATAAAGCATGGAAATTTTGTATAACCTTCTTGTTGTCCTAGTAGCATGCACAGCACTTTAAGGTCAGCACAAAGCATCCACTGATGTTCTTGGTAGTTTATTTTCTTTAAAAGAAGTTCAAAATTTTCATACGTTTCCATTAAATATACCGAATGCGCAACGGGAACCGAGGCCAGCTCGTTACCATTGTGCAATAAAATGCCTTTTAAACTACGCTTACTTGAGTCAATAAACAGGCGCCATTCTTCTTTTACATACGGCACATTTCCAAATTTTGAAATTAAGTCAGGAATATTGTTGCAATACACTAGCGGTCCGTCTTGAGTAAAATATTGACATAACTCTTTTTCGCGATCCCGGTAAAAGCTTGATGTGACGCCAGGTGCCAGTAAATGTTTCTCACGAAGTCGCGAGGCTAGCAATTCGGATGCATCCTTTGAAAGGTGCAAATCTCTAATTAAATCATTTAGTTCGCTCTGTTTAAACACTTCGGGCTCTCTGAAATCTGGTGTGAAATCTGAGTCATCTGGGTCGCAATTAGATTCCTCTGATTCTGACGATATAACGTTTTCTAGTGCTTTTGGGGCGGTAGGTATCGGTACATCTGGTCCATGAGGAACTGGTCGAATAGCAGAGTCAAGATTGGGATACACAATTTGTTTCTTATTTTTTCTGTTGAATCCTTGAACATTACACCAACAAAAATAACAATCATCACTGTGATTTCTAGGCTCTCTCTCAACAATGAAACATAAACCCAAATATAATCGGCACGTAACTGTTATACAAACACCTCTAAACTGGATCAGATGGGATATAATAAACTCTTCCAACCCTAATATGTTCATAGCCCATTATGACGTATCTGCTATTCTCTAAATGTTTTCACTCTACCATTTAAAAAAGGAAGAACAATTGGATTTAGAAGTGTAAAAATTCATACGTAACATACAAGTATAAACTTGATATAACACACCAGAAATTAAGAAACGCCAAAAAGGTAGTAATTATCTGAAAGACATGCGAAACTTAGTAGTTAAAAAAGGAAAAGATGAAGTTTTGGCGGTTTTGTACTAGAGCATCACAAAACAAAACCAATTTAACAAACTCATAAGCAATGTTCGTTTGCATATTTGTAAATATAAGGCAGTAGAAAACACTACCGTAATTGATTTTCACAAATTTAATTATTCCGTGGTTCCTTAAAACGCAAGTACAATGTATACCATTAATGTTGCGATAATTGTTTGTTACTTGGGTCTGTGTACATCACATCAATTTTCATTGTTTACAATTTCCAGCCAAAAGATAAACACGATATCCTTGCTGCTTACGTTAGTTGTTTACTATTCACCCCATTTAATTATATTTAACGTAGCACAAGTACGTCTAACGGATAAATATTAAATTGACTCATTGACTTTGCGATAAAATTATCTACATCAACATAATCATCGTCACTGTCTTCGTTTGAGACTAATTGGAAGTTAACCTTCATTCTAATATCAAACTAAATTATTTTAGTAAATTTCAACATTCGTTAAACTAAAATATTGTATGTTTTGCGGATGGCATCATATGACCTCCTCGTTCAAAAAGAAACTCAGTTATGTACTCATATTACATGTAATCAAATATATTCTTTATTTTTCACTTGTCTATTATTTACCATTTATATCTGTAATACGAAATATATAAAGAAGGCCGTAACACTCGATAATATAAGCGGGTGTTATTTAAGGCCCACTCATAACTAAAGCTGGGAATTATATGCACACGGAAATGGTATTATATGCTCAGATATGTTTCAAAAATTCGATGAAAATATGTAGAACTTTTATTAAAATATGCAAAAATATGTAAAGTTTAAGTGATAGTTATACAACTAAACTATTGTCAAAATATTAAGTAATGTCAATAAAAATTTAGAGATACCACAAATAGGTACTATATTAAATCAATTTTCGCGAAGTAATATGAACGAAATAAATGCTTTCTACATTTTACGACGCTAATTATTGGAATTTTTTTACCAAAAGAAATTCGCCCTTAAGCAGGATTCGAACCTACGTCCATTGGCTTGCCGGACCACTGCTTTTACCATTGAGTTATTAAGGACTGAAATTTCAAATCATCGGGAAAGTCTTAAATCTCAATGAGAAACAGATATTAATATTGTTGCCCGTAGTCCAAAAATTTGTCAACTACGTATTTTACAAAATACATGTATGTAGGATTTTAGTTTCGCAAGGCATCGATGCGACAGGGTCAGTCAGTCATCAACGATCGTAAGATAAACAACAAAAGTAGACATAACCTGGGATGTTACTAAAACTTATATGATTATAATCAATTAGTTAAATACTTGTTATTGACAAAATAAATAATATAAAAGTGCCCAGGCCTAATTAAAAGTCAATCTAGGTTACTTTGAAATTTTGATAGAATAAGACGCAAATATATTAGTATGTGTTTGTTGTTCCGTAAACGTAAATCCAAATGACATTTGATAATGACAATCACAAATATCAGTTCGATTCTGGTTTAAATAAATTGCTTCTCAGTTTTAAAATGGCTTTCACTTTAGAACATAAATTTTGTTTAGTCCAGGCATATTTTCGAAGTGGTAATAAAATTGATGGTTTATGGGTTTATTCAGTTCAAGATTGCATGGTAGAATTTCAAGTTGAGTTTCCACATTTTGTAATAGATTATATACAATTTAAGAATAGTTTGAATATAACTTTAAAACTTTTTTCTGAAACTGGTAGTCTCTTAAGAAAATCAGGCAGCGGAGCAGTTAAGAAACGTACACCTCAAGTTGTCAATCGTGTTGAAGAAATAATGGAAAATGAACCACAAACATATGTTCGACATTTGAGTCAACAAATAAACCTTTCTGTTGGTACAAATCAGAAGTTATTAGAAAAGATATGCAACTGTATCCATACCGTGTCACAGCAGTACAAGAACCGTTAGAAATTAATTACCCGCGTAGACTACAGTTTTGTAATTGGTTTGTAAATACGAACAATAATGGAGAACTTTCACAAAGAGTCATCTTTACTGTCGAAGCATGGTTTTATTAAACGGAATACCTAAATTCACAAAATACAAGAATTAGGAGTAGTGAAAATCCACATGTAATTAATGAAGAATCGCTACATCCAGAGAAAATTGGTTTTTGGCAGCGATAAGCCAAAGGCGAATAATTGGACCAATATTTTTTCAGGGAACGTTAAATGCTCAAAGGTACCGTACGGAAATTTTACAACCATTTGTCAATCAGTTGCATGATGATATGCATATTTCGAACAATACGGAGGAGCACCTTGTCAATGTACTGCAGAATTTTTGAATTATTTAAGAGAATTTTTTGATGAGCACATAATTAGTCGAAATACTGAAATTGCCTGGCCGGCACGTTTTTAACACCTTGCGACTTCTTTTTGTGGCCTTATCTAAAATATAACATATTTCGAACACCTATATTGAATTTGAATGATATGCTACAGAGAATCGAATAGAAATGCATGGAAATTAATAACAATCCAGTAATGTTGCAGAATATCATCAGAAACTTTGAACGGAGGATTTTAAAGTGCATTGATCTTGAAGGACAACATTTTCAACATTTGTTATAGTTTTCAATAAATACCTATTATTTGTTATTTATTTGTATGTATGAAACTGTCAAAATATACGACTTCGTAGGTTAAGTAGTAAATTTTAATTTACGACATACTTCAAAATGTTCTCAGTAAATCGCATGCTACTAGATTGACTTTTCAAATGAACACTTATTATTTGCTTCTGTTTACAGATCCGTCAGTGTGATATTCAGGTTTGTCAAATTATAAGGTTAATATGCCATATTTGAATATTCAAACTAAAACTCAAGTAATTACGTTAGTAGAAGCCTGACAATCCTTCTACTAACGTAATTATTTGAGTTTAGAACATTAGCGAATAGATTTTGCGTGGGGAAGAGTATCATTTCAGATATCAAAATTAAAAGGCAGCGTCGGGGATTTATTAATAGAAACCGAGTGGTATTCGTGTGTCAACTCCTGAACAGGATGAAAATCTTATTAATTTCATAAGAAATGATCTGTTCGAAACAATAATAAATGCAGTGACCGCAACAAATTTCCCCTGGTGTATCCACACAGCAAGAACTGCTGAGACAAATTTCAGACTTGAGAAATCGGGCGTCTGTGAAAAGAACATGTCTTAATGCGCAGAATAAAGAAATATCGTTGGAGTTTATGCGGCATAATTTTAATTGTTGGGAAAGTAGATGAAAAAGTTGTTTAGTCGTCTAATAATGGCCGAATCCGTGTTTATAGACCACTACCTAATTCACGATTTGACGAAAAGAATACTCAAAAATCACAAACGAGCGGAAGATTCTCAGTAAACGTCCAGGTCTGGATTTTCGCAGATGGGACAGGTGTTTGTTGGAATATAGGGAAAAGATTTAATAGTAACAATTATATTAGAACATTAGAAAATATTTTTCTACCTACGACAGAAATTATATAAGTATCCTGCAAGAAATTTCATCTTTCAAAACGACAATTGTCCAGTCAACACAACACAAGTCGTTTCTCAGTGGTTTAGAGAAAATAATATTGTGTTTGCCGTGGTGTTGTAGAAGTCAAGATATGAACCCCATCGAGAACGTGTGGGGTTACATTGTTAAGACGATGAGCAGGAATAATTTTAGTCAAGCAAATATCCAAGAATTATCTAACAAAATCGAGGATATTTGGAATGATGTGTCACCAGAATTTATACATAATGTAATAACATCTATATAATATCTAGACGTTTACAAGAGGTGTTAGACAGAAATGGTGCTGAAATAAAGTATTGAAAATTAAAAACAAAAAATTGTAGTTTTCTGATTAATAAATTCTTGTCTTTTATTTATTCACCCAGTAACATAATTTTATAATAAAATATATAGCATAATTTTGCGTGAGAGGTACAGATAAATGTCAGTATGCTGTCATCTACACAACAACTCAATTATACAAAATCCGAATTACAATGCTTAATTATAGTGAAAATAAATATTTAATCGTCCGGATTTTGAATGCCGCAATAGTATGTGTACCTTGTAGTATAACACATTCCCGGACTACAATGCTTGTTGGCCTCGACTTAACGCCTCGGCCAACAATTTAACACATTCCCGGACTGCAATGCTTGTTGGCCTCGACTTAACGCCTCGGCCAACAATTTACATTGTCGTCCGGGAATGTATCGCTTTTACTAGTAGATACACAATTTTCTTTATCGGAAACTTTTGGTATTTTCATTTTTGATTAACTTAATTGTCACGATATGACGTTAATAAACGTCGAAGAAATACAAAATTAAACTGAAAAAAATAGATATACGCGATTTTTTTGAATACAGGCGTACATACATAAGGAATCTTATAAAGCAAAAATTTTCGCAAGCTTAACCAAATTTTTCTGAAATCTAATGCGAAAACTTATTTTGCCTTTTTTCATGTTTAATTCTCTTAATCAATTTTTTTCCCCTCTAGGCACGTCTTAATTATATAATTTGGTGAACACAAAAGTGGAAACTTCTTATTTTGTTTAGAAGTCTTCCGTTATATTGCCGCACCTGTTTCCCAAAATACAAACTTATTTTTTTATTAAAGAGCGAATAATAATGAATGAACAAAAAGTCGAACAATTTAATGTAATTCAGGCATCCTTAAAATTTTACATCCGAACTTTGGAAAAATGAAATTAAAGAGACAATTAGAAATAAAAAGACCAGAAAAAAAGTTTATGGCATACTTTCATGTAAAATTGTGATAAAATTTAAATTACTCTTGCACAAGAAGGCAACAATAAAAGATATAGCTTATGTTCTTCTCGGAAATGAATATAATGGCGAAAGAAAGGTAAAGTAGAGAAAACGACAGTACATCACGAGTCGATATTACTTTTAAAACAACTTGGCTTGTAGAAGTTCTTGTACTGATGAAGCTTCCACAATAAAAAAGAAATTATAATTTATTTACAAAGTTTTTCTTATGTAAGGAAAAAGTTTAAAAGTATTTATTAAAAAAAACTTGTATAAAATTTATATACCATATTTCATTCTTAATAATTACATTAATAATTTCGTCTTAATTATATATTCTTCAAAATTATACAATTTCTCGGCAATGTTTTCAGTTACATTAAACATAGAAACAAATATAAATACAAGAGGCCATTTTTATCTTCCCGGATTTGGCTACTTTAGATTTTACTGCGATTTTCCATTATCCTTTTCTAAAATCACATATGCCTTAGTAACTAGTATACCAATTTAAGAAATATCTACAACATTAATTTATTTTTATTATCTGTCAATTTGTGTTTTTGTGCAATGATTTTATATTAAAATTAAGAAAAGAAAAGCATAAAAAATTATTCTTGAATAAATGTTGTACGGGAAGAATTATCCTTTCAAGTCGTTCGTGAGTAGTCAAAATTGTTTAAACATGGTCAGTTCCGGATTAGCCACATAGCAAGAGTAGCAAATGCAATGGGCGCACGCATTGGGGGGCCCGCGCCCCCACGCCTGCCTGAGCGTATTTTTTTTTAATTCACCTTTCTTTTACCGTGAACAAATAATTACAAGGAGTACGGCGTACATTTGTACCTCATTTAAAATTAAAATTTTAAAGTTATAATGGTTTTAGATGTGTTTATTTAATAAAAGAATACAATTCGATCGATACCTATATATTTCCGAGTATACTTAAAACTGCAAAGTAAGTGCCAATATATAAGACTGGAGACAAAACACAGCTAACGAATTATAGACTTATTTCTTTGCTATCTACAATCTCAAAAATTGTTGAAAAAATAATGGCACAAATGATTGTGAATTTCTGCTCGAGAAATAACGTCATCGCCACTGAGCAACATAGTTTTCAAAAGAATAGATCTACCATGACAGCTGTTTTAAGCTTCATTAACGAATTTTGTTGGCACTTGGATCACCACAATCGCAGCGTGGATGTTTCATGGACTTGAATAAGGCGTTTGATTTGGTAGATCACGAGCTTCTGTTGCGAAAGTTAGACTGGTATGGCATGCATGGAGCCGTTAACAAATGGATTCGATCATACCTCACAGACACAGAGCAAGTAATTTATGTAAGCTGAGAACTATCAAAAACACAATATTAGATCTGGTGTGCCTCAGGGCTCTGTCCTTGGCCCACTTCTTTTTGTGATCTTCGTAAATGACCTGCCGAATATAATATCAAACGGTTCAATTACCATGTTCGCTGATGACAATACTTATTTGTGTGGATCGGGTCACGTGAACGAGACAAGAACTATGACACAACGGATGCTGGATATTTTTAGAAACTGGTTTTAGGAACATTATTTGATTCTTAATAGGGACGAAACATTGTTCATAAACTTTTCGGCAAAGCCATCGGCTAGTGATACATCTTTACTGCTAAGAGTTGAAAATAAATCTATACAACAAGTGCATTGTACTAAGTTTCTTGGCACGTACGTGGATGGTGGTTTGACGTGGTATCGACATACGGATGTAACATGTCACAGTAATATGCTTAGTAATTAGCTTTCCGTCACACTATATGTTTAAACAGATTTTACCATGTTTATGTTGGTAGCAAATTATAATATGGTGCCATTGTGTGGTAACTATTTTACATCTTCTTGTAGAAGTGTGATGGCCTTTATCCTCCATGTGAGACCGACTATAAATCTCTGCTGGACAGACATGGTTTCCGCTCTATCAAAAGTAGAAAAAACAACGCACGTGCCACTACGCACTATAACTTGAAACAGAGTATACACGCTTATGTTTACGATGATTACTTGACGGCAATTACTGGTTGAATGAGTCAACTCTGCCTTCAATGAGTAGTTCTCGAACGTTCGCTTCCTAGAGGATCGAGAGACCTTTAGAAAAAGTTCATAAATTCTTAATGTCTTTTCTCACTGGTTAATCATTTTGCTGTCTTACTGTAAACATTTGTTTCCCACATTTCTGTTATCGACAGTTGGATCCAACTGTAATGTACCACTATGTTTATTATAAATCACTCTTCAACTTTTACAATGTAGTTTATTGTATAACAACTTTTACATTTATTTTACAACAATTGCTTACTTCTAAGTGATGGACTAAATCTAACTGTTCGTTTTGTATAATGAAAGTATTACTGCATAAGCGTTAGAATGAATATGACTTGTTACACTTATTGTGTAGCAGACGTACCTACTATACGTACTATGTATGTGAGAGTTCGAATATGAATACCAGCAATCGTAACCTTTCTGTATTAGTCCCTTCAGATAGATATCAGATGGAATTTGTGAACTAAACACAGACGCTTAAAATAACATCGGGGGCGTAACAAGGTCAAGATACTGTGAGAAAGAACTTAAAGATATGTATTAGTGTTTTAAGTGGTAACGTTACAGACAAGGGTATTTCTACGCAATAAATTTAAAGTTGTGGGGATATTGAATATTGAAAGGAAGAAATAACAAATACGTTAAATGGAAAATGTATGTTTTCTATGTGTTCTAATTTATGATGGCTATTTAGTAGATGCTGTCTGTACGATGTGTGCGTAAATAATAATACACCAAAAATTTGTGAAGAGAGATATAAGAATACAATTTATATTTATGAATAAGTATACACAAAACTTATTGGTTATTATTCTGACTCATTTATTAGAGTTTATTACACAACATATTAAAGAAGGCATCTCTGGTACACATGATGCGGAATTGAAACAGTCTGCATCTAGATACTTTGGGGCTTCTCACTTAGCAATACTTTCTTTTCTATTTCATTGATCCATTTTTTTAAATACAGTTTTGTCAACTTTTAACATATTTTATAAATTTTATATTTAATCTGAATTTTCTTTTTTTTATTATTACGATGTTAATTTTTTTAATACAACTATGTAAAGAACAACCATAATTAATTACGTAACTATTATACTTTAAATGGGCAAAATGGATAATAAGTTTAGTGAAATACAATAGTGAATTGACAACCTATTTCTCTTAGCGTTCATTCTGAGAAAAAAACTAAATACGTAGATGTATAAAAATATTAAGTCTATTATTTCATTACCCTTTTCCACATAACAGTATTCTTTATTACTCTAGTTCGTTGAAATTCTACTGAAATGCTTCTCAAGACTAATTTAAAATAATTTTATGTGAAGGGATACTTTTGAGTAAAATTGAATTTTATCAAAAAATATCAATCACCGAATATTTCCAATTTGGTTAACGAATTCAAAGAGGTTGATTACGCATTTAATGGATTTTTAAGTGGCGTGTCAAGGAGTATATATATACAAAAGAAAACATCGGCACAATGCATAAAAGCATTATAAACAAGCCAAGAATATCGTTATTCCCCCTAGTTCTCAAATATCAAGTATTTTACGAGTCCTTCACAAGACCTTTATTTTCGTCTATACGAAATTCAATTGAAGCAAGAATAAAAGAGAAAGATTATTTACAATACATAAATTTCAAAACTTTGTTATTTAACAAAAACCACTTATAATCTTCTTTCAAGTGTGATTCTCTTTAGAGCTGATTCTCGTTTTATATTGTATGTATATACTAGCTAGCACCATTTGTAGCGTTACCACTATTTGTATTACTGTTCCTGTACAAGTATGTTGATGACATTGTTTGCTTTGTGCCACAGGAAAAATAGATCTATCATTAAAAATTTTTTAACTGTTACAATAAACATTTACAATTTACTGTGGAAAAACAAAATAACAACAGCGTGCCCTTCTTGGACGTTTTAG